>OY754302.1:38771600-43571600 GCA_963573255.1 Chironomus tentans | reverse complement strand
TCAATTTCATTTGATGAGCTTTTCATACCTAAAAAAATTGAGTGGAGAACTTTTTTTTTCTTTCATCTTTTTTCTCATTCGATGAACTTGTATTAGTGTGTGGAACATTGTGACCTATTTACTTTCAATGAACTTATGTTTGGTTATTTTGGAAAGCGATTCATGAACAGTATATATACACACAGTTTTAATGACAGCAACGAAGAAGAAGTATAGAAGACATTGGAAAGACTGGAAGGATAACTTTTCTTCTCATTTTTGATTCTCAGCACATATAAAACATAGAAGAAGAAACTTTTTTCACACAAAAAAACGCCAGCATTTCCTTTTCATGAAGTCAAAAATTAAAGGAGTAAACCTAATTAAATTAGACTAACGAACAACAACAAAAAAATATGAGGCAATAAAAATCTACTGGATGCATTTTACAATATATTTGAAATATTATTAGAAAAATCAACATATGAAAGACAATACAATATTTTTGCTAAATTAGTCAGTGTTAATATCTGTGATTTATAAGAACACTGTGTTCTTTGCGAAGCATACTTGTTACTCAATTATTACCATTATTGTCATTACTGTCGAACGGAAGATAAATATAATAAAATAATAATAATAGAATAAATATGTGGTCAACGGCTTTATGTACTTTGGGTGTTACAAAACCTATGAATCTTTGCAATTGTCTAACTTTTCGACAACAACAGCAACAACATAATCAAACGGTATTGCATAAAAGTTTTATTTACTGACCTTTCTGGGGTCGTTCACTTGTGAAGTTCAACTTTGGGGTGTCTGGAGCTGTATGACACTATGCTTACGTCAATTTTGTGATTGACCCCTTAAAGGGAGCATTCAGTTATGACGTCCCACATTTAGTGAGAAGGGGCGACACCTTCATGCAAAATATATTTTCTGTATGAAAATTTTGAGACTTGTGGAGGTTGAAAATCACTTTTTTATGGATGTCATAAGTGAACGACCCTTTATTAATGCTATTGATGCATTTGTGAACTTATTATTGAAGTTTGTTTATTGATAGTGAAATAAACATCCGAGCTGCATCCATACATTAAAACTGACTCGGATTTTTTATGGAACAGCTTATTTAATTTCATACAAAATTCAAGTTGATTTTGATGTCTGGTTGCATCAAGGTTATAGAATTCATAGAAATTTCCATAATTTGGAATACCTATTAAATTGCAAGGAATTTTATTTATAAAATCATGTAATAAAAAAAAATTGAAATTTTTTCTTCAAAAGAAAATTGAATTAAATTAGAAAAATAATAATGCACAAATTTTTACAATAAGTTCAAGTTCTAATTCTTTGCGAACGCCAAATAAACTTTATATTAATGAATTTTTCCTAATTTTTTTCTATTCACAGGAGTCTCGAGGAAAGAGACCTTTAAAAATTTGGGATAGTTGGAGAAATATTAGAAAAGGTCTCGTAGTTGGAAGTTTTGAAGAATTAATAGTTAGAGGTAAGTGCATCATACTTAATTCTAAAAGAATAATTAGACTGATGTGAGATTATTATTATTTTTCTATAGGGAAAGATAAATTGGGCATACCTGCCTCAGAGCCAGTTCGATTGGTTTTAGAGAGTGATGGAACGCAAGTTGAAGATGGAGAGTATTTTCGTACTTTGGCGAATAACACGATTCTATTGCTCTTGAGGCAGGGTGAGCGTTGGTATCCCACTGGGGTTGACGTCATCAAAGCTGGTTTGTATCTCAACTTATATTTATATAAATTCTCGACGATTCTAAATTTGAAATGTTTTTTTAAAAATATTTTAGCAATATCTGCCATACCAAAGATCGTCTGTGAGACGATTCATGCCTTGGAACTTCATGATGAAACTCCATCTTGGAAAATTATGGATAATAAGGGAAGAGTTACCGTTGTTTTGCATTGGGATCAGAGGCAAGGACAAAGCGGCGGTATCGGAGGGCAGCCGAATGATAAGTTTTCACCGTCAAAAAAGGGCCTTTCAGCTCAAAGTTCAATAGATAAGTCATCTCCAGCTCCGCAACGTTATCCAAGTCCACAAATAACAGTTATAAATCACGATGATCCATCAAACCTTTATCACTCAGGTCGGCGTCTGTCGAAAGGTGGCGGATCTTTTGATAGCGCAGTCGGAGCTGTTCATATACATACACCAGAATGTGCTCATCATGCTCATACACCAACTAGAGCCGGAAGTCCCGGCGCAACAGAATGTGATTTTCATTGTTGTGCATTACACGAAGAAGGAAGAAAAATTGCTGTACATAAAAATGTTGCGACATCACCTATACAAGACGGCTCAAGTAGTCCACAACCTAGTTCTATAAATGCTTCTTCACTAGAGAGACGAGCGCCCGCAACAAAAGGACACGTTCGTTTTTTAGATATCGGCCCTGAAAAGGATAGTTCAGAGAGTGAAACCGAGAATACAGTCATGGAAGACGAAACGGTAACGTCAGAGAAATTTTTGTTGCTCATTGATCAATTATCTGTAGACCAGAAACGTCACTTGAGCATCAAGGATATTGGAATTATATTGGAACGACTCAGCTCCAAAATTCTCGACGTCGAACGTCTCGATCGAGAGAGTGAATCAGATGACTGTTATAATTGGACAATTAAAGCAACGATACGTGGTGATGCACTTCGTGAATTAGGTGTAATTTATAATGGCAATTATTATGCAATATCAGAACATCCCGGATACAAGGAAGAGAACGAGGAAAACGGTGATGAGCCTGAGGAAGAAGATGAGGACAGATTATAAAGAGATTTTTTTTGAATAACTAACCTAAGTACTAAAGAATTATTAAAAGCATAAACAACTCACGTCACGTGACTAAATAAGTAAAATGATTTAATCATTAAAAATATATGTTAATCTATAATATACAAAACAAAAAAATGGAAATAATGATAAACTCATACGCATAATGGAACCGACAAAGAGTAAAAAAAATAAAAACCAAGTGGAGTGAAAATTAAAATTGTTATTTGTGGCATGAAACGGTGATGGAGCATAGAAAAATACAAAAGATGATGACGAAAAGTGATTGAAAGACATGCATAAAGATGAGATGAAATAAAAGTGAATAAAAAAAGGACATTAAATGTTATAAAATCATAACTCTAAAAAAACACATAAAAAATTTTTTAGGCAATGAAATTGGAAAAAAAATCTTTTTAAAAAAAATTATAGTGAAACACGAGATTTAAAACAAAGTATAAACGAGTGTCAAATTGAATGATGCCAAAAAAATGTATGAAAACATGTTTAAAACTGCCAAAACAAACATAGGACTAGGATGCGGAAAGGACAGAACATGGATTTAAATGAAAAATTATTAAACTACATTACAAAACATGATATGAGAAGGGAAATTTGCACAATTAGCATAAAAAATTTACCATTGTTCATAGTGAATTCAATGATTGAAATGGTCAAACAAAATGATGATATTAAATGTTTTATTATTTTTTGTTTAAAAAACATGAGAATATAAGTTTGAAGCAAGGTGTGAGCACTCATTTATATTTTCTTGTTTATTTGAGGTTATGTTTACCTGTCCTGCTACTAGGATCAACATTTAGGTTAATTTATTATGAATTCTTGGTTTTTGAAGGTTTTAGAGTTTTAAACTCCTTTATTAGTTATACTGTACACTAGCAGAGACTCAAAGTCAACCAAGGGCCTCAAAAACCCAGAAAAGAAGTAAAAAAAGTTTAAAAAATAACGGTCAAAAAATATTCAAATAAGTGTCAGTCAGACAGAATTTCAAAAAAATATATATTTATTTAATTTATCACAAAATAATATTAATAATTTAAAATTTTAAAGCTTAAAAATTGTTAGAAAGCCTAAAAAAATAGAAAAATTCCAAGAAAAAATGACCGAGTGCCTACACCCTGATTTAAAATTGTAAAAGAATATCATTGA
Organism: Chironomus tentans; assembly: GCA_963573255.1. Taxonomy (NCBI): domain Eukaryota; kingdom Metazoa; phylum Arthropoda; class Insecta; order Diptera; family Chironomidae; genus Chironomus; species Chironomus tentans. The sequence goes on along the minus strand of OY754302.1, from coordinate 43,567,640 downwards.
AAAAATATTAAAAGAGAAAATCTAATAAATTAAATTAATGTTTTATTAACTTTTTGAAGTGAAAACAAAAAAAAATGCTATTAAAAAAGTCCGGTAACATTAAAATGTGATTTCGTTTACGTATCGAATCAATTTTTAATTTAGATAATCTCATTTCACCTTTATTGATGAGACAAAAAAAATAAGAGAAAGGTATGAAAAAATAAGTAAAAAAATAAAAATGAAAAAATTTAGCATTTCTACCCAAAACTTATATAGAACTATATTTTTATCTTCAAGGAACTAAAAATTTACTAATTGAGATGAAAAACGTACTGTGTTGAGTTTAATTTTTAAAATTTATTAAGAAAAACGATACATAAAAAATGTAGTAATCGATAATGATTAATTTTCTTCCATAATGAAAAAATGAGATAAGATGTAAAGCCTCGTACGGAGGATGTACGAAGTCTTTCTTTTTTTTAAAAAAATTATATATTTGCAAAAGAAAAAAGGAAATAAAATACAAAATAAAATAAAAAAAATCTTTATAAGAAGAATATCGAAGAAGAAGAATAATGAATAAAAATAATATAAAAGTTATATAAGAATGATAAGACAAAAATATAAAGGTATAATAAATTAGCAAATCTTGATAAAAGAAACTCATATTTGAAGCTTTCAAAAAAATATAAGTAATGAATTTTTAATTCCAAAAAAAATGAGAAAAAGTAACAAAATAAATTAGTTCAATCGATTTAATTCCACTTCATTTAGTGTAGTGACTACCACCATCGACAATCCCCTCTCTTTTTTATTTCATCAAATAATATTTTTTTAATAATGAGAAGAAGAAAAAATAGTCGAGAATGAAGAAAAATTAACTAACTTTCGTGCGTCATGTACGGAAGCTAATAAAAATCCATAAAAAATTTCTTAAAGGAAAAAAAGGTGTTGCTTTCATATAAATTCAGCATCTGTTATTGCGTTTTGCTAAATGAAAAAAAAAGAAAAAAATGTCATTTTAATTCTCTAAAAAAATATATTTAAAAAAAATGATGAAAAAATGATTGAATGTTGTTAGTAATGGCATATTTCCTTATTTTTACACACATACACATTTAGCTGCATTAATAAAGAAATATAAAAAATGAAAAATTAAAAAACGCAGAAATGAAAGCTCAATGGTTCAAAAATAGCTAAAAAAACTTGGTAAAAATTGTCAAATGTAATATTTGTCAAAATGCACAAAAAAAACTATAAATGAAGAAAATGCAGTTTTAAAATAAATAAAAATAGAGTTTGATTACGAAAGCAAAATAAATAAAAAAAATGTTTGTAGGCAAAAAGTGTAAACGTAAGGGTAAAACATCCTTTTTGTTAAATGAAAAAAAAAATGATAAGTATTAATATGAGTAAGGAATTTTCAAAAGTAGAAAAATAACGACATTTTTAGAGTTAAAATATTATGGGTAAAAAGTCCTCATAATGATGATAAAAAGTTCTCTCATTAAAAGTTCAGAGAGTTTATTCATTTTTCGATTACAAATGCTTCTTGAATAATTTAAATTCATGAACAAAAAAATGCGAATAATTTATTAATTTTTGGGGTTGTAGATTTTGATAGATTCTTAATTTAATATTTGCTGTTGTTTGAGGAAAATATTTCGGATATATGCCAGAAAAATCAAGTTTAATATCGAATTGCATATGACGGTCAGATGCTCTAGTCATTATCTAGTAACTAACTTGACACCAAGACGTCAATATTAAAACAAAAATGCCAGTAAATTTAGTATGGCCGTTTAAATATGAAAATTTCAACTGGATTGTGACTTTTATATTGATTTTAGCCATAATATTTGCAGAACTATAGAATTTCTAATTATCCTCAAAAAATTTAAGTATTTTTAAATTTAAAATTTAAGAACTTTTAATTTTATAATTCAAGAATTTTTAAATTTAACATTTAAGAATTTTTAAATTTAAAATTTAAGAATTTTTAAAGTTAAAATTTAAGAATTTTTGAATTTAAAATTTAAGAATTTTTAAATTTAAGAATTTTTAAATTTAAGAATTTTTAAATTCAAAATTTAAGAATTTTAAAATTTAAGAATTATAAAATTTAAGAATTTTGAAATTTAAAATTAAGAATTTTGAAATTTTGAAATTTAAGAATTTTAAAATTCTTAAAATTCAAGTACAAAAATCTTTATTTTTGAAATAATTTAAATTCAAAACACTAAAAAAAATTCATTTTAAAAAAAAATCGCAAAAATATATTTAGAATTTCAAAACATTTTTTAATTTTTAATTAAAAAACTTTTAATAAATTTTTTTGACTATTTAAAATTTAATTTGGGAATCAATGCGAATTGCCACTATAGAGATCACCTTTAGCATATTATGCTCGAAATTTTCGTCTGAAATCAACAAATCTTTTAAAATTACAAGACAAATTAAGAAGCTACCAAAATTTTCACCCCAAATAAAATTCGTAAAGTTTTTAAATTTTTGAAAATTCGTTATTCAGCGTATATGAAAAAAAATCCTTATAGTGAATTCATTAAAAATCTAACTAGTTACTACTAAATTGTTGTTTTTAATTGTTATTTTAGTTCAAATGAATTTTTGAAAGTTGTTACAATCTTCTCAGTTTATGAAAAGTAAGAAAAATAAAAATTATAAAATGTAATTCATGTTCTTATAACGACTGCTACATTAATTTTCATCCTCTAATTTCCCTGTTTTCCGTTTGTTTTTCAAAACGCTATCATTATTATTAGCAAAAATGAAAAAATGATGAATAATAATTGAAATGAAGTAAGAATAGTAAAAAAATGAAGAACAAAAAAAATTGTTAATTTCTCGTTATTAACTTTTGCCATTAATTTCATTATAACGAAAAAAAATGAATAAATGTGTCAATCCATCAAGATTTCAAAGTTAAAAATCATTCTATGATAATGAAAAAAAAATATTGTCTCTTATAAGGTATTAAACAATATTGTTGAAGCCAAAAAAAAGTAACAAAAAATAAAATACGAAAAAATTATTAAAATTAAAGAAAAAAAAAATAATTGAATTGCATACTATTTTAAGAAACGCGAAGTGAATAAATAAAAAGATATTAAATTTATATGTACCTAACTTGCAATTTTTGAGTATTCCAAAAACTTTTTCTTTGGTTTACCACAAATTTGTTCCTCCTCTTTTTTAATTAACAAAAAATAAAAAAAAAATACATATATGAATTAAACATGCAATTTTCCAATTAATGAATCAACGTATGCATAAGCAAGGGAATGGAATTAAATTTAGAAAAAAATAATAATTGAATGAACTGGAAAATTACTTTTGATTCTTGAGACTTGAGAACCCTAAAGCTGAATCCTAAGTAACTTTCTACACTCGATGATGGGAATATTAAAAAAAGTAAAAAGTATTTAATCTTTAATTGCATACAAAATAAATTCACGAAAAAAATCATTATGCTCATTTGAGGCGGAGAAGATTGGGTGACCTTTTGGAAGGATTTTGGAGTCTGTGGATAGTTATTGGATAGAATTTTTCGATGCTACTGTGCTTTTATACGGAAAGTACTTACTAACTTACTTCACTGGTCGTACAGATCAAGCATGATCCATGATTTTGCTAATAACTAGCTCTATCACTGGCTACTGACTCCCCAGTAACAAGAACCGTTAAAAAGTTAGTTAATAACTAGCTGCGACTAACTTTCAGATAGTTTTTAACTAACTTTTAACGGTTTTGGTTACTGGGGACTACCAATATCCCACTGTTCGACTGTCAACCAAAGTAGTCGCATATTATAGTTTAAACAGTAATTAAAAAGTGCTTACTCATGTCAAACGCTTGCTGCTTAGATATAAGCGGTAAGCGAACAAGTGCAATATTTTTCAACAAAATTGTTTGAGAATATTTAAGTAAAAATGTTAATTTTAGCAGCAGAATCAATATCCAAAAATTAAGCCTGCAAGCTACCAAATTCATTATTAAATTTGGTTTGCAAGGCCAAGGTTTGACTAGAATACTCGAGAGATACTTTAGGTCAGGTAACTTGACCACAAAGCTCTAAAGTCCTAAAAGACGTAAATTTAGCCAAAAATCCGACAAATTAGTTAAAAATCAGACAGATTGGATGGTCGGTCTAAAACTATAGACATCCCAAAATAAATATTTATGGAAATAAGCTTCAAATGAATTAAAAAAATACAGATTTAAGCAAAGGTCAGACACTATCGTAAAAATTGCAATTTTTACTATTTTTACGATAGTGTCTGAACCTTGTTTTTAAGTAAGCAATTCTACACCTGCCAACAATAACCCTCCATAATTATAATTTTCTAAAAATTGCTCAAATTCAATTTATGAAGATTTAAGCGCTCAAATTAGAATTAATATCGTCCATAGATCAAAATTCATCCAAAGCAGAGCAAAAGTTCTTCCATATTTCATCCCAAATAAGCTTCTTCACCTCAATGCTCAACTATATGACTTCATTTAAAAATAAAGATTACTAAAAAAAATAACTGAGTGCCAAAATAAAAATTGGATTGTGTCAAATCATACAACAGAATATATTTTTCATAAAAAATTAGCTCCAATAATTTTTCTATTGATTTATTTACACCATCAAGTCAATGGCACTCAATTTCATAAAGAAAAAAAACATCTTTTTACTCTATAGTCAGTTTAAAAAAAGCAGTAATAAATAACAAATATATTTAGAAAAGCTTATGATTAATAAGATCTCAAAGAATGGTAAGAATGACGAGAGGAGAAAGATGAGAGAGAAATGAGAAAAAAAAACATTAAAATCTTAATCACTGCCCAAATTCCTAAACGTTGATGATACATTGTGTAAAATTCGTTAATGTCTTCTTAGTTTTGTGAACTTCGAGTCGTCGTATTAAAAACAAACTATAATAAAGTAAACTGAAGAAAGAAAGAGGTATTTACATTTCATAATACAGACAAAAAATGAATGAAATTGAATCTAACTTAGTTTAAGAATTGAGAAATAAATAAAATAAAAATTGAATTAATAAAAAAAATTTATCGAAATTCAGTTCATTTTTTATTGATGATGTTGATGAAGATGAAGAAAAATATCAATTAGTGTGTATTAATTCCTTTTTCATATTTTCTACTAACCTCAACAAAAAAAATGAGAAAAAAAATCTAAGTTAGTTAAATAGATTTTTTTCTTTTATTTGTGCACCCCCTCAAAAAAACACTCACATAGAAAAATTATTTATTTAAAATATAAAAAAAGTAAAAATGAGATGAAACACATTTAGAAGATTGAAGTCATAAAAAAAATTTGAATACACGGGTTAAATAAACTAAAAAAATAAATGAATTATCTTCGTAAAAACTATAACAAAAATAAAAGTAATGACAACGTTGAGATTTGAAAGAACTTTGGCTACATCATTTGTTTTAAATATGAAATTTGATGCAATCTTATTGCATTGGATGTAATGTGAGATCTCGAGTTGTACAAGATTGAGACAGTAAGGATGTTATGTCTGGTAGTCAATGTTTTGTTCAACATTATATTTGTGAATTGTATTGATTCGGACGGAATGTGATTTTTATGAATTCCTTTGCAACTTGCAAGAATATCCATCTCGATCCTAAGCCAATGAGCTTCTAAAGATTACAACTTACATCAAAAGTCGTCCAATGAATTATGAAAGGAATATCGATGTTATGCATATGGACGATTGATGTCACTTTTGAGTCTATTGATATGTGAACATCTAAAATTTAGAATAATTGAAGAATTCGTCAAAAAAATATTAAAACTTTTCACTCAGAACATCCCAAGATATGATTAAAAGTAGCAGAGTTCACACAATTTTCCACCTTTATAGATTAATTTTAGCAATAATTCTGTCATATCTACTGACCTGCTCACTAGTCTATGACCTGATAGTTATGAGAATTTCCAAAAATCCCGAAGCAGTTCTTTAAAGTACTGCAATATCCATCAAGTAGCATGACTACAAGTTAACATCCTTCACAATCAAGTGCTACTCGAACCATCACTCACAAAATACAAGAAAAAAATTTGTTTTGAAATAACTTTTAAAAAAATATAAGAAAAATGATATTTGAGGTTTAATTTTGATGAAGAAAAAATATTAATTCAAAATATATAAAAATGCATTTCATCGAGGCGATATGGCGCAGTATATAAGAAACATTGAAAAAAGTTTTAATAAAAATCAAAGAAAAAAAAATTAAATGAAAGCAGAAGGAAAATGAAAAATCACAATTAGCAAGAAATAAAAAAAACCTTTAAGTATATTTAAAAAAAGCAAATGATGAAACCTAATGTTTTGTATAGACAATTTCTGTTATGTAAAAATTATTTAAAAAATAAATAAATAAATAAAATTACTACTGAGTGTTTCACAGACATTTATTAAAATAAAGACAGATAAAGATTGATCAGGTAAACATTGATTAGCTATGATTTGATTTGTTTCAGGATGGAATTTGATATAACAGAAACTTAAACCTCCTCGTAGCAAATTTTGTTAGAAAATCAGAAAAATTTAATATCAACCTTAACAACACCAGAGACCCCTTCCTCCCTCCAGTAGCGTTACTTAATAACCGAGCCAACCGATATCGTGTTTCATGGGTGCACCCAAAGGGGGGGGGGGGGGAGGGGTACGCCCTCAAAAATATTTCTTTTAAAACCAAATAAATCAACATAGTTCTGTGTACGCCCCTGTCGTGTTCAAGTGCCGTTATGGTTCTATCGGGGTCTGAACAACCAGTGATCAATTTTTTAAGCACTTTAGTCACCAAATACAGAAAATTTGTATATCAATATTGAAATCTGATCGAAGATCGTCACTCAGCATTAAAAATAAATCCGTTGTTTTGATCGAATGCTTCACGAATGTTTAGTGTAGTAATTATCAAAAGCTTTTATCAATGTTGAGCTTTTCAGTTTCTAGAATAAATATTGGAAAGCTTCAATGTAAATGGCTTATGCATAAAGAGCAAGCCAGACTTCTACTTTTTCTTATTCAATACTCTCTATGTATACACATATCTTGTATAGAAAATGGCAATAAATTTCAGCAGTAGTACCGTTAATCGTTTATCGCATGGTTGCGTCGTAGAATAAGTAAGAAATAATCAGTTGCACGTTGCTTGAATAAGCATGCAAACAAAGAAAGCATTTAACAGTTTTTTTTATCTTGTTCAATATTCAGCTTCAGTGCCATTCATCTTGTTCTGTTTGCACTTTCTCTCCAGCATTAAAACGATAACAAAATGTGACTCTCACGCCTTAATATTAACACGAACTATGACTCACTTTGATTATTCTCACAACAATTTTGTTGATATTATGCTGCGATCATGTCTTCACGTGTATGTTTATCTGGATTTAGATCGACCCGATGGAGCATGCATGAAAATTTCTGTTCAATGAATTCGCGTTCAAATTGGCACTTCTCTCTCACTCATTTCTTTATGTCTCATTTTTTATTATGTTTATATATCAATTAAAGATTCATCATGCCATTTCAAAGGAAATTTGATTGTGAAAGAAACGAAAAAACGAAGAAGAAAAAATGAGAAGCACAGAAAGTTAAAGAGAATAAAAAAAGAAAGAAAAGGAAAGAAAAAAAGTCAACTAAAGACACACCGAAGCACAAGATTGCGCTTAGTTATTGACGAGATTTACTGTTGAACGGACTGAAAAACTACAGAGGAACTAGCAAATAAAGTATCAATAAATTTATACAAGTGACATAAAGAGAACAAAAAATGAAATTCAACTACTTTTTCATCCTTTTAATTTCTTCACATATTTTAATTGCCAATTGTGGTATTCTCGGTAAGAAAGTGAATTTTTATTTCGGTTATTAAGCTAAGAAGTGTAGGCTTAAAAAAGTGTGTCATTCTGTTTTACGACTTCAAGAAATGTCTCACTCTCGAGCGATACTCCGTGACTTTAATTCCAATGAGATTTCTGATTTATTGGTAGAAATTGATGTTTCAGAACTGGTTCAAGATCCAGTTTAATATTTCTAACAGTTTTAATTCACAAATTGATATTGTACATTGATCATTTTACCGCAATTTTCCTTTAGTCGGCAAATTAATAATACTCACCGGAATTGCACAAAGTCCTGTACTTTGTAGCTTCCCGTGTACGTGTATGTAATAACACACATTTTCTTTAATTATCTGATTCTTACAATAGAATGCATAGATTTTTGCTAAGGCATATTTCCTGCGATTATAGATATATCTTTTGCTTAACATACAATGTTGATGAATTCTAATGTTTTTTTACAGTAGCATTTATACACCTTTTAAGATCTAGGGTAAAAAATGTTAATTTTGGTCCTTGTATTTTTTGGACTTTTTCTAAAATGGATTCTAAGCATTTTAGAAACCACATTTGTTTGGAAGACTTGAAGAGGAGCAAAAAATAAGGATACGTTTTTGAGCTTTTGAATTTTAAGCCATCCTGTAACTTGCAATCTTCAAAACAAAAAAATGTGTGAAAAACCAAAATTTGGTCCTCTTTTAGTTTCGTCATTTGTGCTTAAGGAGGTGATTTTCATAAAATGATAAGCATACAGAAAGAAAGCTCTTGATGTCCTCTATCGATGCTCATACCATTTTTCTTTAATAAATGAAGCATTGCTTCAAAGACTTAAAAACAAAATGACCCATTTTCAAATGTATTTTTTGGTCCAAAAAATGTATTTTTTGGTCCTTTTTTAATGAACAAAAGTAATAAAAATTTTGACACTTTTTGATGAGGACTTGGAGATTTTGGTCTAAGTATTACGCCACATAATAGATTTTGACATAGCTGAAAGATAAAGGCTTGAAATCATCCATAAAACTTTTCAAAAATTGTTTGTTGACAAAAAATTTCAATGCTCACTGTGGAAAAAAAGTACCAAAATTAACATTTTTTTGGACCAAAAAATACATTTTTGGACCAAAAAATACATTTTTATTTTAAATGGAAATATCTTGGATACGACAAGTTTGTGGATTCTGATTTTTTCTGGAGTGAAAATTTCCACAATATGTGACATTTTAAAACATTTTCAAGCAAGATTAAATGAAGTATTGAGGAGTTTAAAGCCTTCAAAGTTTTCAAGTTAAAAAAAGTCCAAAATTAACATTTTTTACCCTATTTGTTAATTTAAAAAAAATTGAAATGTTTTTCTTTACGAATTTTAAATTTTTTAAATTTAGAGATAAATATAGCTTTAAATGTTGTTATTTCATTACTTACATAATAAATTAAGGTTGTTGATCCATTTTACACTAAAATTACCTTGTTATTTCAAGAGAATACTAGAGAATTTAAGAAATTTGTTTAAAAAAATAGTTTTTGATGTAAAAAAACTTGTTTACTATGATTTTCAAATCAAAAATTGAACTAAATTTTGAACTTTGGAAATTTCAAATAATTTTTTACCGTTAAATTTTAAAAATCAAATTTCAATTTGTTTTTTAAATCCCAAAGTCATCATTTAATGCTCGGCTAGAAGCTTATAAACATAAAATGTTCACAAGAAAGTGCTAAATAGAATTGGCAACAAATAGAAATTTTTGAAATCTCCAAAAATAGATCCTCATAATATCCAATTATCATTGTGATAAAAAGCCACAAAAGAAAGTGAAAAAATTTATTATTTTTTTTCACAATTTTTCTTTTGATTAGCCAAAAAGCGCGAGATATCTGACTATATACAAACAATTAAAATAAGTTTTACTTTCTATCACACCAATGAATGAAACCATGAAGTCACGGTTCGCTAAAGGAAAATAAATAAACTGTCAATTGAAATGGAAATTTCGGATTCATTGTTAAATAAATAGAAGCAAAGTGCTACTTTTCTTGTGTGCCTCCGTAGTGTGCCTCCATTTCATTGACCCCATTCATTGTGATTTTATTTTATAGGGATTTATGCTCTCAATTTTGTATCTATATAATTTCTTTCTTTTATGGCATAATAAAGATTTCATTTCACTTGACGACGAAGATGATGCGCCACCACAAAAGCGTGATCGTGAGAATGACTGCGTATGCTTAAAAGGAAATGCTGAGGGAAATAATTGTGTGTGCTGTTTGGACTTTCAATTTTCTGATAGCTTCCGACTTGACCCAGCATGTGTTAAGATCAGATATGTCTCACAGTCCGAAGGTGTTCACATGAACTTGACATTAGGAAAGTCATTCTCAAAAGCAGCAACAATCAAGACTGACAAGCCTGAAGAACCCGTCTGCTTATCAATGTTGGGTGGACTTGCTAAAATGTGCTCAAAATTCAACGGATTAGTACCAAGTTCAAATAACGGTCTAGTTGGATGTCTCACAATGCAACCTAAAATTTTTGGTGAATCGCCAGTGACTTTCGACTTTCCATGCTTCGATTTAAATGAACAAGAAATCCGAATGATTGAAGGACCTAAAAAGACTGAGGAAGAGGAGAAAGAGGAAACAAATGAAGCAGATGCACCAGAACCGACAGAAGATGATGAGACAATTGGTGGAATTAGAGTCGGTGATATCCTTAAAGTTGTCAGCAAAACAGCCGATCAAGGCATTAAAATTATCACAGAATTTTTGGGACTTAATGATGACGAGAAGAAACCAGCAGCTGCCGTAGAAAGCAAGACAGTTCCTGAGGAAACAAAAAATGAGACCAAAAAGTCATAAATTGATCGAGGTCGTTCACATGTGACATGCGTCCAACAATTAAGCTTGACGTTATGTGTGAACATCCTTCCAGATCCATTAAACTTTCGTTTATCTTAAATAACATAAAATTAATTTTAATGCTTTATTTATTTTTTAATTTTTAAATTTATTCCATTTTGAGAATAAAAAAACTAATTAACTCTTATCAATTAAATCCTTTCAAGTTGTAACTTATTTTTTTTGCGGTTCATCTTCGTTTTTATTACAGTTCCTTTGTATCTTCTCTTAAAAATGACATGTTTGTTAAAAATTCAACATAGTAGGTAGTTCTTTTTAAAATCAATGAATTATATTATACAACGAAATATGAAAATCGGTTTCTTTTCTTGCCGTGTGTCTTGTAAACAAAAAATTATATATCCTGCGTGACTCACAGAATTAATATTCACAGTTTTTTTAGCAGAGAAAGTGAAATAAATTGACCATTTTTCAGTATTTGCATTTTTTGATGATTTTTGTCTTAATTTGCATAAAGATTAAGAAAAAATTATTATTATTATTTTTTAAAAAAATTGAATGAAAAAAGTAAGTAAGCTTGTGTCAGTTTGTGAACAAAAATTTCGCGCACTCAATTTCCATTTCCATCTCACTAGTGAGAATTCTGAATAATATCTTGTTTAATATTATTGCAGTTTTGTGTCGAGACTATTGTGGATTATTTTCTTCCTCTTTTTCTTCTTCCTGTACATCCTCATCCATTTCATCCATTTGAATGTCGTCTGGAAGCTGCGGAACTTCTGCATCGTGATTATTTGTCGATTTATTCAGAAACATCTCTAGTTCTGTGAATGAAATTAATAAATTTAGATCCAAACGTAATTTAAGTCATATCCAATAGGTCTACAAACCTTCCTCGTTGTAAGCTTCGAATAAGTCAGTCACGTCAAGTTTCATGTACTTTTCTTGAAATTGTTTGTGTTGTTCAGCATAAAATTGCCAAAATGACGAATCTTCAGGTGCTTCAGGGAAGAGTTTCTGTAAGACGAGATATATGAGACAGACATTAAGTCATCACATAAATAATTTATTTAGATAAAAAAATTGTTTACCTTAAATGAAAAATAAATTTCGGATGCAATATCGCGAATTTCTTTTGCCTTTTCTTCGAACTCGATGAGCTGTTTCTCCTCTAAATTCCATGACATAACATTACCGATGTAGTTCCTTAATCTTTTGATGGTGACAACAGTATTTGAATATTTAATCAGCATAAATTTTGTGATGCTTGGTACAACCTTTTCTTTGAGTGTTTTACACGAGTCTAATGCTCGATCCATATCCACTTCTTCGAGACCTAATGCCTGTTTGATTTCTTGAACTGTCTTTATTATTTCATATTGTGTTGTTAGGAATTGTTTTCGGACTGGATCTTGAAGGATATGCATTTTACTAATACAGAAGTCATTTATGGCTGAATCGTTCAACTCTTCTCGTACAGGTTTCTGGTTTGTTCGGACATCATCAACTTTTAAGCGCTTGCGCGGTTGATTAAACACTTCATCAGGATCCATCTCGTCGTTATTCATTTTCTTTTCCTTAATCTTACGTCCACTTCGACTGACTTTCTCGTCATTCTCTTTTGTCTCGGATTCTAATTTTTGTATGATAGGTGTTGATGCGGCTTTTGGCTTACTGATCAGTTTCTTTTTTGGAACAGGCGTTGATCTCGGAACTGTTTCAGCTATCTGTAATTGAGATTCTTCTGGATCGAAATCGTCTGTTTGTGAATTATCTTCTGCCGTCCTTTCCGTTGTCTGTTCTTCCTCCTCCACATGATGGCTGGTTTGTTTGATTGAATCTTCTGCTGGAATTATCGGTGCTGGATCATTTCCTTTTGCCGCTAATTCTATTTGATCTACTGCCTCTTTATAGTCAGGTTTTTTCATTTGTCGTTCTGTATTAAACCGTCCACGATTCCTATCGTCATATGGATCTAGTTCCTCACTTTTGCAGTTTCCTGTCTCGCCCGTACCATAAAAATATACTCCATATTTATGTTTAGATATAACTTTTGTAATCTAGAATAGAAAAAAAGAATGCATACAAAATATTATGATCCAGTAGTCATTCAAATTACGCAATTTTCATCAATTGCTTTATATAATTCACTAAGAGACTCCTTAATTATGATGAACATCGGTATATCAAGCTAAATTTAACCTTTTTATCGCACTTTAATGCGTATATAATATTGCTAAATTTCCGGTGCTGGATGTTTTGTAAAAAATGTTTTTAAACGATCTTACTCACTTTTGCTGGCCACGGTGAATATCCTTTCACCTTTGCGTACACTAATTGGCCTTCTGTGAAAACTCCTGTCTTTTTCCCCATGATTTTTTCAATTTACAGAAAACTTGTTAAAATCTGATGCCAAGAATTTAATGTTGCTCCACTAATGACATCGGATTTGTCGAATTTTTGCCGAATTCTAATCAATTTTTTAATTGTGCGATATTTAATGTATGATGTATGAATAGAATAGTTGAATTAATTGATTAAACTTTAATCTGTTTTCAAGTTATGCTGTCTAGAACTGTCTAACTATTTCAAAGTTAAAATCTATTATTCGGTCATTTTTCATTGGAAATATTTGAATTTTAAAAAGTCGTTAAAAAATAGCAGGAACAAAAGAAATTATTTACCAAGTTATTATCCCTTTGAAAGCTGCCAACTCAGATAAAATATTGTCGGAAGAAATTTTAATTACAATTTTTCGCTATTGATTCGTGTTTAATTAAATCAAAAAGTATTGAAACAAGTAGATAAGTTAGAGTTGAAGAGATGTTGACTAATTTTGAGACAAAATCAGCTCGAGTTAAGGGATTAAGCTTTCATCCAAAACGTCCATGGATTCTTGCTAGGTAATGAAAATGTTTTCTATTATTTACCAACTAAAAAATTAACATTTTATGCTTTAATTCGCTTATACAGTTTGCATACTGGAGTTATTCAGTTATGGGATTATAGAATCAGCACATTATTAGAGAAATTTGATGAACATGACGGTCCAGTTCGAGGCATTGCATTTCACAACCAACAACCGTTATTCGTCAGCGGTGGTGACGACTTCAAAATTAAAGTATGGAACTACAAACAAAAACGATGCATTTTTACACTTCTTGGACATTTGGATTATGTTAGAACGACAGTTTTTCATCACGAATATCCATGGGTGTTGAGTGCTTCTGATGATCAGACTATTCGGTATGTCATTGAGTTCTTTTTTGTATGCATTGATTATTTCTAACAAATTAATTTTGTTTTAGTATTTGGAACTGGCAATCGCGTACATGTATTTGTGTATTGACTGGACATAATCACTATGTCATGTGTGCTCAATTCCATCCAACAGACGATACAATCGTCTCAGCCTCACTCGATCAGACAGTCCGCATTTGGGATTTTTCAGGTAAGCTCTTGTTCCTAGTTTTGTTGTCCTCGTTGGTTGCGGTTATTAAGCCAAAAAAAATCATTCTGAAATGGATTGATCAGCAGCCACATCAGAATAATTTTTAATTTTTATGTTCTAATATTCTTAGGTGTCGCTGCTCGAGATGGAATGAAAGGTAGGAACCAAATTAGAGATTTTTTACTCTTTTTGGCACATTGATGGTGTATTTGATAGTTAAAAATTTAAATTTGAATTATATATCACTTGGTGACGTGCTTACTTTTTGGAAACAAAAGAATTATCATGAAAAATATTGTACATATCACATACTTTTTTATATTTTAGGGAGTTTTTATTCTGCTTGCAAGTACTTTATATTAGTCTAATTTGGTTCTTGATTTTTTCATATTGACTAACAACTAGCGGGCGATTCAAAGCGCATTTTCCTTGGCGTCAAAACAGTTTGCAAATTATCGTTGGTTCCAAAAGTAGATTCTAAAAATTTAACGGTTTTAGCAAATTTAAATTCAAAACCTTACAAATTATATTTGAATTTTTTAAAACCTTACAACAGTTGTGAATATTTGAAAACCTTACAACAGTTGTGAATATTTGCAAAACCCTACAACAGTTGTGAATGTTTAAAAACTCTACAACAGTTGTAAGGTTCTCAAAGGAAAATGCGCTAGTAATGTTTGATGTTAATTGTGATTTAAATTTCATTACTGGATCTAAATTAAAAGTACCTAATTGTTTACTTCCAGGACTGAGAAAGAAGAATGTAGCTCCAGGACCTTCAGGCTTAGAAGATCACTTGAAGAATCCATCATCAACAGATTTATTTGGTCAAGCTGATGCTGTTGTTAAGCATGTCCTTGAAGGACATGATAGAGGAGTAAATTGGGCCCATTTCCATCCTACACTTCCACTTGTTGTTTCTGGTGCTGATGATCGTCAAATAAAGCTGTGGCGTATGAATGAATACAAGGCATGGGAAGTTGACACGTGTCGAGGACATTATAACAATGTATCATGTGTTCTTTTTCATCCACGTCAAGAATTGATTATCTCAAACAGTGAGGATAAGAGCATTCGAGTTTGGGATATGACAAAGAGACAATGCTTAAATACTTTCCGTCGTGAACATGAACGTTTTTGGATTCTTACTGCTCATCCCACCCTCAATCTCTTTGCAGCAGGTCACGATTCCGGAATGATTGTTTTTAAACTCGAGCGTGAACGTCCTGCTTATGCTGTACATGGAAATATTTTGTACTACATTAAGGAACGATTTCTACGCAAATTGGATTTCACAACGACAAAAGATTCCGTTGTTATGCAAATTAGAGGAGGTGGAAAAACTCCAATTTTTTCAATGTCTTACAATCCAGCATTAAATTCAATTCTTTTATGTACGCGTACAAGTAATATGGAGAATTCAACATATGATTTGTACAACATCCCTAAAGATTCTGAATCAAACTCAGAAGTGGATTCAAAGAGATCATCAGGAATAACAGCATTGTGGGTTGCAAGGAATAGATTTGCAGTTCTCGATAGATCCGGTCAATTGGTCGTTAAGAATCAAAAGAATGAAGTAACTAAGAAAATCCAAACGTCTCAATGTGATGAGATTTTCTATGCAGGTACAGGAATGTTGTTATTACGTGAATCAGATCATGTCACGCTCTTTGATGTTCAGCAGTTACGCAATCTTGCACAAGTTAAAATCACTAAATGTAAATATGTTGTATGGTCGGCTGACATGTCACATGCAGCACTGCTCTCAAAACATACAATTATGATTTGTAATCGTCGCTTAGAATCACTTTGTACGATTCAGGAGAGTACACGAGTCAAGTCTGGTGCTTGGGATGATTCTGGTGTTTTTATTTACACGACAAATAATCACATCAAGTATGCAATCCTTAATGGAGATCATGGAATTATTAGAACATTAGACTTGCCAATTTATATCACACGTGTTAAAGGCAATCAAGTCTTTTGCTTGGATCGTGAATGTCGTACTCGAGTGCTTAATATCGACACGACAGAATATAAATTTAAGCTTGCATTAATTAATCGTAAATACGAGGAAGTGCTACATATGGTCAGAAATGCACGTCTTGTCGGTCAAAGTATCATTGCATATTTACAGCAAAAAGGCTATCCAGAAGTTGCCCTACATTTCGTTAAAGACGAAAAGACACGATTTGGATTAGCACTTGAGTGCGGTAACATTGAAATTGCTCTCGAATCGGCCAAGAGCTTAGACGATAAAGATTGTTGGGATAGATTAAGTCAGGCGGCATTAATGCAAGGAAATCATCAAGTCGTTGAAATGTGCTATCAACGTACAAAGAACTTTGAGAAGCTCTCATTCCTGTACTTAATAACAGGAAATCTCGAGAAATTAAAGAAGATGAATAAGATTGCTGAAATTAGAAAGGACGTATCGGCTCAATATCAAGGAGCTTTGATGCTCGGAGATGTTAAAGAAAGGTTTAATATTCTCAAAAATTGCAATCAAAAGTCTTTGGCTTATTTGACGGCCGCAACGCACGGTCTAGATGACGAGGCAAGTGAAATGGCTGAACAAATTGAGGCCGAAGGGAAGGAATTGCCGCTTTTAAATCCAAACGCAAAGTTGTTTAAAGGTCCACTTCCAATTCAACAAGCTGAATCTAATTGGCCTCTACTTACGGTATCGCGTGGCTTCTTTGAAGGTCAACAAATGTCGAAACAGGCAGGGACCGTCTCAAAGGCATTGGCTACAACAGAAGTTCTTGATACAGAAGTTGAAGGTTGTTGGGATGATGCTGACTTGAAAATTGATGATGAGGATGAAGATAACGAAGAGATGAAAGATGCATTGGATACAGTTGAAGGAGAAGGCGCTGGATGGGATGTTGGTGATGATGACATTGAATTGCCAGAGGAATTGGCCAATAAATTAGCTCAATCTGATGTTAAGGATGGAAAGTTCTTTGCAGCACCAACAAAGGGAGTTCCTCAAACTCAAATTTGGATTAATGGCAGTTTACTTGCTGCTGATCACATCCGTGGTGGATCTTTTGAGACTGCATTTAGAATTTTGAATGAACAAGTCGGTGTTGTCAATTTTGAGCCTTACAAGAAGTTATTCATGTTTTTGTTTGCTGGTGCTAGAACTTCTTATTCATGCTTACCTAATCTTCCATCCAAATTTACACATCCACACCGTAACTGGAAGGAGGCTGGACTCAAAAATGGACATCCAACAGTTGGCGTTAAATTGAATGACTTGGTCGCACTTTTACAGGTAAAATTTTTTTTAAATATTTTAATGGTTTAATTAATTTCAAATTTATTTTGACCGTTAATTCTTCACATTTTTCTAATTATTTCTTCTTCCCACAAAAATCCAGTCATGCTATCAATTAACAACCGCCGGGAAATTCACAGAAGCTATTGAGAAATTCCAATACATTATTCTAAATATTCCACTGTTAGTCGTCGAGAGTCGGCAAGAAATTGCAGAAGCACAGCAATTAATGAACATTTGTCGTGAATATGTTGTTGGACTTCAAATGGAAACACATAGAAAGACGTTACCGAAAAACACATTAGATGAGCAGAAACGGTTATGCGAATTAGCAGCATACTTCACACATTGTAATTTCCAACCCGTTCATCAAATTCTCACGCTTAGAACGGCATTAAACATGTTCTTTAAAATGAAGAATTACAAAACAGCAGCATCATTCGCACGCCGTTTACTTGAACTTGGACCGCGAAATGATACAGCACAGCAAGCAAGAAAGATGCTTCAAGCATGCGAAACCCAACCTACTGATGAACATCAATTACTTTATGATGAGCATAATCCGTTTAGTCTGTGTGCAGTTACTTATAAGCCAATTTATCGTGGTAAGCCTGAAGAGAAATGTCCATTGTGCAGTGCCTGCTACATACCAGACTATAAAGGATACAAATGTGAGGTTTGTGGTGTTGCTGAAATTGGCAAGGACGTGTTAGGACTTAAAGTATCGCCACTTCAATTCCGTTAATATCTCTCATAAATTTATATCAATTTATTATTAATCTACTATAACTTTAATTGAAAATTATTACATGTTTATGAAACAAAACTTTAAAATAAAAAGCATTAAAAATTATAAATTATAGTTTTTGTCATTTGTCTCTTCAAGCTCAATGGTCACATGCCACATCCATTAAATAACCGTCAGTTGAAATTTGAATGAATTCTTTGTTTTAAAAACTGAAATGAAATAAACTTAAAATGAACTACTGACTGAAATTTTCTAATTCAAATTTTACAAACCCGTTAAAATTCAAAATTTGCAAAACCGTTAAAATTCAAAATTAACAAAACCGCTAAAAATTCAATTCAGTTTGACGAAAATCTCAATGAAACTTGACGAGATTATTACTCTAGTGCGATTAATAAGCTTATGAATGTGTTTATTGAATTATTTATGCGTGTGTTGAAATTAATGAAATATATTCGCCTTATTCACGCACGTCTCAATAAATTTTGCACGAATGAATAAATTTCATGTAAAGTGAAAGATAATCGTGATTTATTGAGATCGTAAACTTGAAGGCTTCGAAACACAACGAAAAAAGGATGAATGTGCGGAAGGATAGATGAGGATGTGATGTGATTTTTTTAACTCTCTTTGTACTTTATTTACCCCTTCTCAATCTAGGTACTTTACATGTTCAGTTGATATGAGCTTTTTCGCGAGTTTTAAAATCTGGTTGACTTGAGAACGAAAAAAAATGATGCGCAAAATTTTTGATTTCAATTACATGTTTGTTTTAGCATTAAAATTTGAATTTTAACGGATTTTGAAAATTTGAATTTTAACGGTTTTGTAGAATTTGAATTTCAGTTCAGTTTCAAAATATGAAACTATTTAAATTTCAAAAAGCCGTTGAAATTCAAAATATCAAAATACGTTAACATTCAAAATATTTAGCATTATCAACATCCAATAAAATCATTTATCTTCTAAAAACCCACATATTGAACGCATGAGTACTCATATTTTCCACAAATATGCTTCACGAAAAAAAGAAGAAGAAAAAATAAGTTTGAAGTTAAATTAGGTTTCTGTTTCTATGATAAATGAAAGCACATTGAGGAATAATTTGTTAAATTAAAAGTCTTGAAGGAAGCGTGTAGGAACAAGCAAATTTTTCTTTGACTAAGAAAGAGAGAAATTTGAGGCAAAAGATGAGCATTTTTGCGATTTCATGATTATGTAGCAATTTTCTACATGAGGAATCTTTCTTCCTCCTTATTTACGTAACATGCTGGAATCAATTTTTGATATTAGATAGCTTCCCATAATCAGCACAAAAAATACGATGAAATTACCGTCTTTAATATTATGACATAACAGTCTCCAAATATATTGAATTTCATCAGCACAAAAAATATAAATAAAATAGCTGAGAGAGAAATTTAATGCAAAATTATTTGAACGGTAAGAATTTTCTGAGGTCGAAAAACATCGTTTTGCTTTCTTCTTCCATGGAAATTCCATTAAATTTTAATTTCATTCAAACTGTTACACACAGCATGATGGAAGAAAGGAGACGAAAAATTGAAAACACTTCAATTAGAGATTTAATGGAAAAGTCATTCATTCCCACATTTTCAATGGATTTTCATGGTAATTTTATAATGATGATGTTTTTAACGTTCGAAAATTTTTCAAAAATAAAACATTTGTATGGTTTTGAACTCGAATTTGTAAGGTTTTCATTTCAAAACAGTAAAATCCGTTAAAAATTAAACAAATCACAGCAAACTTTCAGAAAAACAAAATAAATTATTAAGAAATCAAGAAACTCATTAATTATGTAGCAAATCTTGATATCAATTTTACGATACGAAGGGTTTTGATTATCAGTCTGACTAAAAAGGTAAGCAGTCATTAATTCGAAATGTAATTTGATAATAATTTATTGTATTAAAGATTTAGATTGATAGAATATAAGTCATGAATCTCTCATTTAGATTAAAGCAACACATGAAATGATGCTTACATATGTTATCACAACAACTCATTAATAAATACTTTTTCTAAAGAAATAATTTGAATGAGAATAGACTAGATATAAAACCTAGGGTTTCTGAAGCCGTTAACGAAAACGGGAAAACGGCCGTTTTTCAAGGAAAAATAAAAACGGAAAATGGCCGTTTTTTTTCTTACCGTTTTTTATATGAGCAATTTTTTAAAAACTTTCCATTTTTAAAATTTTTAGATTATATTTTTGATCATTAATAAACTTGTCAAGTATTGAAATTTAGATAAAAATGACAAAAAATTTCTTTAAAAGTTAAATTTTAATTTTTAAAAACCTAAAGATAAATTTTAAAATTATTAATGAAACCCCATTGGCTGCAAACAGTTCTTATTATTCGAAAATGGTTCTTATTTTTCGAAGACAAAATTTCAAAAATTTGGTTTTTTTAAAATTAAAAATGGCCGTTGTAAATCAAAAACAAAAAATTTTTTTTTGCTTATATTAATTAAATACGGGTAAGGCTTGCCAAATTGCTAGCTGTAACCAAAAGAAATCAATGAATCATGTTTTTGAAGTACCGAAACATTCTTTAAATAAGAATAAGTGGAATTTTTTTAACGGTATTTTCAAATTCAAAAAATTTATCAGTCAAAAAATCTTAGAAAAAATTTCGAAAATATTTTGAATTTAAAAAAAATAACGGTTCATGGTGTTGTTTGCAGCCAAATGATGAAACCGTTCAATTTCAGGAATCAAAAATTTGGGATTTTTTTTTTCAAAAGTTTAATAGGTATTTTTAGACATAAGGATGATTTTTCCCCCAATCAAAAATTTAAATCTGTTAGAACATGTTCGATCATTTCAATAAATAGTATAACGCCTTATTTTCATACATAAATAATTTTAAAAAATGATTTTGCCATAAAATGTAATTAAATTAAAATTTAACAAAAAAAATTAAAAAGATATTGAGAAATATTCAATTATTCTACTTCTTAAAAAAGCAAAATTTAAGTAAGTTACCGAAAATTGTCCTAAAAAGACTGCTTTGATACTACAAAAAACGGACCCGTTAACAAACGTTTTTTGAGAAAAAACGGAAACGGCCGTTTTTCAAAGGTGCCGTTTTTCAGAAACTCTATCAATACCTATAATATGCCATGGATTCAATATTTAATGATGTTGTTTTGGTCCAAAATTAGTAGCATTAAGATAAGCAAAGCATCATTAATGAATAGCTTTTTGTTATTTTCCCGTTCTCTATCTCATCGATTGCCCATTTCATTAATACAGATCGTGGATATCAAGAGGATATATTTCAATCTTATTTTGATATCTTCAATAAGAGATAATTTGATAAAATAGAAAGACCATTATCATAAATTAAACTGAAATTAAACAGCATTTAGTATTATGCGAAAAAAAATATATTGTGCAAATCGCCTATCCTATTATTTCACTTAACAATGTATCTTGAGATATCGCGTATACCATTAAAATCGATGAAATGGCTATAAGACGAGAAATATTGAATATGAGGTGATTAGTGTCTACAAATAAAAATACAATACATTACATAGTATCATTGTGAATCATAACTATTATAATTATGTCCGTATATCTGTCTCGATACCGTATTCAAATCCCGTATAATTCACACTCACACACTCGCCTTATTCATTGCTGTCGTGATTAAAAAAGAATGAACTTTTTTGCTCACTTATTTTAATTGCGATAAAAAAAAATTAAGCTCCATGTGAATAGGAATGTTTAAAGAAAACTGGAGGTGGGTGTTTAAAGCGCAGTTTTAAGGGTCTCTGTGTTTGGGGGAGTCCTTCCAGGGGCGTATCCAGGATTTTGGGGGGAGGGGGTTTGAATCTCAATCTTTTTTTGAATATCGTTTCGTATTATGACATTTTTTTGTTAATATTGGTTCTTCAAAAAAAAATTGACCTCACAAACACCCCTCCCCCTGGATACATTCCTGGGTCCTAATTAGCTACGCGCCTGGCTACCAGAATTTATTCTTAAAAGTTAAGTCATGTCATTGAGATCATCATCATTTATTGGGGGGGGGGGGGGTCTTGGCAGTGAGGACCAAACAAATAATTTTTTAAGGACATCGAAACCTTCCTCCTGGTTGCTGCGTTCATGGATTTATCACGAGAGATTTATGGTAAGAGAGATTTAACGGTTTTTTCTTTTAAGGGCACACGTTGGGGATTTAAAATAAAAAAAATCCCAATAAAGCCCTTCTTTTTGTCCAAGGGACCAGCTTCTCCTGTATACCTCAGCTATTGTCTTCAGTATGGCAATGGTATACCCACATTACCACTTTCTCAGGTATACCCTTGCCATACTAAAGACAATACCTGATGGTACCCAAGCAACTGACCCCAGAAGCCCTCCCCTGACTATGTCCCTGGACACCATTAATGAAATTTCTTCAAAACATCAACACATTACCAAACTGAATCAACAAAACAATTTACAATTATAACAAACAAGTCAAAGTGCACAAAATATTTTCACAATGATCCATTTACCAGCAAACAGGCAGTTCCAGATACAATGTTGATAATGGCTTCTTTTAAATTTAAAATATTTCGCAATTATTTCTTCCTCTAGCGATGCGAAAATTAATTTCTTTCTTTTTATTCGCTTGCATGCTCGCGGAGAGAGAAGAAATATTTATGAAGTGCATAATTCTTTACAACATACAATACAGTACAACGCACTTTATTCTGTAGATTAAGACACGCTCAAATGAGAGAAAATGACTTTCTACATCTCATGAATAAGATTCTGTTCAGCAACATATACAGCAACAGCAAAAAAAATCCAATGATTCATCAGAATTATGTCGTAAAATAGAGTAATATTAATAATGTCTCTTCAGTGTTACATAACCCATGTAACATGCTGTATTATAAACGTATCCATAAATTAAAGGAATATGCAAAAGGTCTGAATTTAATGGCTCATACAAAAGCGATTGTTGTTTCTGTTCTAAATCATAATGAAAGAAAAGAAATATGCGAATGGATTTTACGAGCCTTAAGATTCAATAAACCTTGCCTCAATAATTCTCTTCCTCATTTTTTTGTCTTTCCACTTCTTCATTCTTTTCCATCACATAACATAAAAATAAAAAAAAATATTTCATCACACATAACAGTCACTTCAGCTCTCATCATAAACACATACTCTCGATAGGCACTTGAGGGGAGAGCATGCACTAAGATAAAGGAATGTTGAGGTAGACAAAAGGAAATTCCATGTCAGCTATCTTTCAGATTAATTTCTATGGATTCAAATGACTTCTTTTATGTTATGTTCTGGCTTCCTTAGTTTCCTTTTGTTTAAGGAATGAATGTTTTTTTGTGAAAGAGGATTTGAATGTGAAATTACATGGACAAAGTTGAATGCTTAGGTATGAAGAGAAGTCTTTTGAAGATTTAAAGATCTAAATTTTTAAGACATTTTAAGGAAGATGTAAAGTTGCTTGGGGAAATGACGTTTCTATAGGAAACTGTTTTGAAAACTTACAGATGTTTTACGGCAAGTGCTTTCAGAGACATTCAGTTTGGGTATCTAGTGTTTAGAATTATTGACTTCTTAAGTAATATAGCTCTTTATGTTACCTTTAAACATCACTTCCCCTGCTTAAAACTTTCTCAACCCCCAAACAATCTATGTTGACCTATTGGTAGATACTGACGGGCGAATCCATTTTTTAAAAAACCATAACACATTTAAAAAAATTTACCATAAAAGAGAGGAGTCTGACCCCCAAACCCCTCCCTACCCCCAGAATACTTTATATAACCAAAGCCCTGTCATCGCTGTACTTAAATTGATATTAAAGAACCTTACACAACAACTTGTTCTGAACGGGAACTAAACTTGCGTTTTATCACTTTCGACTATATGTTCGTAGCATTAAGCTTTCAAGGGTTACTAAAAAGACTAGCTTAATGACAAAATGGACGGATTTCTATTGTTAGGGGTCATTCGCTATTTAGGGAGGAAGGGAAGTCTGATATTTTTTAACAGGTCAAACAAATGAAATGTTTATGTGGAAAATTTGTAACAAGGGGGGGGGGGGCTTAAAATAAGACGTAATAAGTGAAACCCTTCTTAACATGGAGCTATTCCAGAAGTTCTCAAATTGTGTGCCATGACTTATTTTTGTGCCATAAAATTTAGAAAGGACGGTTAGTGCACCGTAACTGGAAAAAATATAAAAAATCAAAATAAACAAAATAATAACAAATATCGCTGGGTAAATGACGTCAAGCACGCGGAATGTGATGGGAGGAGGGGCTCGAATCTGTATGACTCTCTGTTGAATTTAAAGCTGATGCATGATGCATTTAAAATCATTAATAAATCAAAATTAGGAATCGTTCACAAATGACGTCCAAAATTTAGATGAGAGGAGGTGGTCTAGAGTTGTGTTCAAGAAAATTTTGTGACAGGTAGGATGGGTCTATTTATGCTGGACGTCATTTTTATACGACCCCTTAGAAATAATTCTTAAACAATTTTAAAATCAAAAATTTCCGAAAACTATGTCATGTTGCTACCAGAAGATTGAAAACTAAGAAAATAGAACTCTGTAAACCATTATGCTCATAATTATCCAAATTTGAGCCGTTAGCTTCTAAAATTTGGAACATAAATCTTCACATTTCATCGTAATTACAAAACAATAGAAATATTTTCAGTGTCATTCCATAATTACTTATTTTAATGTCACTGTAGAAAGAGTATTGAAAGCAATTTTTCATTATCACATGCACAAAATCTTGGAAGTGAGAACATTAAATATTATTAATGCTCAGTTACGTTTCTTCTTTGTATTTTTTGCTTATTAATTCTCTGACAAATATCTCTCAAAAGCTTATAAATTACATTATTGTGGCCCATTGGATTAAAATTTAATGAATATGCTGTTGCGAAGACAAATTTTAAGAATTTATAAAAAAAATGTTCAAACAATTTAGGTAAATTAATTCAATTCGGGATGATTTCATTGAACTTTTTAATGAAGAAAGTTGTTCCTTTATGTTCTCGTTCGGGCAATCTCTCAAATTTTAATGATTGAAAATTTCATTATTCAGCTCTTTGCATTTTCGAGTTGCAATATTGCTAGCGAAGAATTCCTGATCATCCAAACTAACAACTAGTTAAGAATGTCTGCATGTTTGACGGTTCAAAAGCGCAGTTTTCGTTCGTTTAAAACCAAAAGTATTGGAGGATATTCACTTATGATGTGTAACATTCAAACGGATGGAGGATATAAAGAACTGTGACTACTCTAGAGTCCATCTTTGTTTCTGAGTCCTAAAAAGTTACGTCTGGACTCAATTTCAAATTTTTCATTGCTGTGTATCCGTAAATTTACTCAAATCAAATCCAAACATTTGCAACAATATTTCTTAATCCTCTAACCTAAATTTAAAATCCTCAACCCGTCAATACCTCAAGTTGGGTGAACTTTTTTAATGACAACATCTTTCCACGAAAACGAAAGTTAAGACAATGACAAAACGCTGTCAAGAATCAATAAATTAAGACTAAAACGGCAGGGATGCCTTCTCGTATTATATATCACGTGAATCTGATTTCAAAAACTCGATTTTTTAAGAACCAAATTTTTATCTGAGCTCATTGTTTCAACAAGATCATTATCATCAAAGAAGATAAGATAAAATTTCACGTAATAAATTTAATTTTCGGTAGAGCAACCGTAATTGTTTGTGCGATTTAAATTAAATTTTTTATGTGCTTGCATCCCTAGCATTAAAGGAAGCTAAACAGACATAAATTTTTCGAATGGGAGGGTTTTATAATTTTAGAATTTTTTCGTTTTTTTCTAAAAAATCGCTAGCAAGTTGAAGAATTTTTCTGGCTATGACCTTGGGAGGTAATAATTATCGACATTAATACCAAATTTTCCCAGGTAGTGCCAATAGAATCACATAATTTTAGGGGATCCCAACATAACCTACATACCTGTTAACGTGGCCTGGTTAGTGTTTCCCAAACTCTTTAGATCACGACACTAAACTCCATATCTAGTTTTAGTTCAGGATGTCGCCATACATTTTGCAACACACTTGAACTTTATCATTAATACTTAGGTATATAGGCGTATCCAGGGGAGGGGGGTAAACCCCCATCTCCCCTAATTTTTGAAAAACCAATACTAGTTTGAAATCAACTCAAATTTGAGGGGAAAAAACCTCTCAAAAATCCATCCTGGATAAGCCCTTGGTGAGGTCAATGCCGTCAATGGAGTGGCTCAGATCCAAATCTATATTGCCAACCTGCTATGAATATGCTCCTACTAAAAACCATTCCAGATTCTTTAATAAATGAAAATAACTTTTTTTAAAGCAGAACAGTCTGTCCTTGATACAATTTTTCCTACTGTTCAAAAACAGAACTGTCACAAACAAGCTCCAAAACATTTTGGCAAGAGCACAAATAAAAGGAAGCATGGAAATTCAATGGAATATTTCCCCATTCAAACTCAATTCAAATCCAATTATAGATTCACTTCATTTACTAAAAGTTTTTTTTGATGGGCTCAAAATTTGTTTTGACATGATTCTCGTCGATGGAAATGGGACATGAAGCATCGTTATTGATGAATCTTCATTTTCAATCTCATCAAACAAATGAAAACTTTCTCGTTCTGATTTTTCTGCTGACGTTTCTGTCTTGTACACACCTTATGTGTAATAAATAATATTACACAAGTAAGCAAGAGTCGAGGGCGGAGGGGCATTTATGGATCAAAATCCATTATCAATAAAAGCTTATTTTGATTAGTCAGATGTAATTTAGATATTGATATGATGATGAAAGATGATGTTGATGACGTAGTTGATTGTAAGGTACAAATGCTATCATCTTCTGTATTAAACCATTATCTTGTGAATGTGGCATAAAAGGCTATAGGAAAATGTACTCCGTTTACGGAAGATTTAACATTTATAAAAGGAAAAAAATGAGGAAAAACTTTTTCATTCGCTTCCTTTTGAAGGCTTCCATTCGCTTTCGAGGAACTTTTTGCTTCCCGTTTTTTTATTTCTTCTTTATGCCTCACTCAATATCATAAAAAAATAATTTGATAGCCTTTATCTATTGCGATACATAACTTTAAATGTTTACTTAGTTTTTCGGCAATATCAACTTTTTTTTTCATCCCTCGTCAGCATCGCTTCCAATTTTTTTTTTGCTCTTTCTGTTTTATAACATCAAAAAAAATTTATTCATACTCGACTTTTTCCACTGTGACTTGATTATTCATTATTTTCTCTTTCGCATTCGTTCTTCTTACTTTTTTAACGAAATTTTACGAGGCACATAGTTGTTGATATCCGCGCTTTGTTTGTCCGTCTGTCACTTTATTAGTTTATGATTAAAATATGTTTGCTACTCCAGAGTTCTTCTTAAGTGACACAAATTAATTTTACCGTTATATTTTCAAATATTTTTCGACCTTTTATTTTTAACTTTTCAAATATTTTGTGACCGTTATTTTTCAAAAATGAAAATTACCGTTATTTTTGAAATGCTCTCTTACATTAAATTTTTTATGTTCAACTCAAATCCTGTGCGGGTAAAAATGCGCTTTCATCAATTCATACATGACCTCGACTTTACTTCTTTTTGTTCTACTGCTCATGTATACATGAATAACATCGTTTAGCAACAGCGAAAGTTTTTCCATTCATTTTATGGGAACATGAGATGTGTTTATATGTGAAATGAGATGAAATGAATGAAGCAAAAAAATTAAATAATATAAAATCACATCCTTAATATCCTAAAATCTTCGCCGTTTAGCAAGAAGAAAAAAATATTTCATAAAAGTTTTTGTTGTTTTTCACTCTCGGCATTATGAAATGACTATATGATGGCGCATTTAAGATTATATTGTTTTGCGTATTAAGTCATTCAATTATGATTTGAAGCTTATCGTGATTTTCTATGGAAATTTTTTTGGAGTATTATAACGTAAATAATATGTTATTATCCGGATTTAAACTGTCGTAAATGTTTTCAGTTACTCAAGACTGTTTATTGAATTTGCGTGATTTTGGTTACAAATATTTTGAAATTAAGTTTGTGTGTGTATTTAAAAGCGATTAAGTTTGGGTATTTGAATTAAGTGCAAATTATTTTGAAAAGTTCAAATTTTTAAAAAGTTTAACTTTTTTAAAAAGTTTAAATTTTAAAAATAATTAAATTTTTAAAAAGTTCAAATTTTAATAATATTCAAATTTTGAAAATGTTCAAATTTTTAAAAAAGTTTAACTTTTTAAAAAAGTTTAAATTTTAAAAATAATTAAATTTTTAAAAAATATTCAAATTTTGAAAATGTTCAAATTTTTAAAAAAAGTTTAAATTTTAACAAAAGTTCAAATTTAAAAAAAATTAAATTTAAAAGTAATTAAAATTCTTTAATCAGTTTTTAAAAACATTCAAATTTTAAAAATACCTATTTAAATTTTTAAAAAATTCAAATTTTAAAAATATTCATATTCTAAACATATATTTTATAATTCAATTATTAAAAAATTCAATTTAAAAAAATCAATTTTTTTAAAAACATATTATTTCAACATTATGAAGATTGAGCTTAAAAATTTGTACAATTTTAACATATAAACAAATATTATATTAAATATAAATTATTCTATCAAAATTAATATCAAAAATTCTAGTTCTAAGAAAATTATGACTTCAACCTTGAAATATGAAACCTAATAATTAATAAACTTTAGCTATTAAATTTAAATTAATAACCCATAATGAACTCAACGCGTTATTTTATTAATCAAAATTTGAATAAATCAAAAAATATATTTTTTATGACAAAACTAAAATTATACCTGTGCTAAAATTCTCGGTCTGTGATAAATTATGGAAATTTTCACATGCATAGCTACTGTCCAAATACGAAAGCTTATTCATGTAGCATTAACAAAAATTCTACATGACTGAAATATATGCTAGCAACAATAAATTTTTATTTGAAAGCATTGAAGCTTCGAGAGTAGAATTTTCTGTAATGTAAACTAGGGTAAAGTGCTATTGCAATGCACAACAAACATTTTCATTTCTCTTGAATTTTTTATGAAAAATCCAAAAAATTCCTAAAAAATAATTTAAATTCAAACTAAAAAACCTCACATGAGCATAATATTGTGTTTCATCGTCCATATCAAATACGTAATATAAATTCATCAGAAATTTATAGCTTTATGAATTTGTAAAGCTATACGTTATCAAATTGTAAAATATGTATATGCACTAATCATACACTTATTTGCCTCTCAGATATCACAAATGAGCGTTAATTAAAAGTTTGAAAAATATTTTTTATTATTGAAGAATTTTAATTTCAATGAACGATTGCTAAAGGGGTACTCACTTATGGATCATTTACAATTAATGTCTATCTGTAGAGCAGGGTCATTAGCCAGAATTTTTGAATTTTTCGAGGGATTTTTTCTTAAAAGTTATAGCAAATTGAAGAAATTTTCCGGCAGGAAGGGATCTGTACCCAAATCCCCCTAACTACGCACCTGCTCGAGAGCCCTTACCCCTCAATCACATTTTTCATGAAGAGTTCATGGATTATGACAGTCATTTGTAGGTTTTTTTGGTACCTGGAAAGGAATGAAAATTTTCAGGAATTTTTTTATCCCATTCTGTGTCCTAAAAATCATCATGGACCTTAAAAATCGAAAAACTTTACTTTTCCACCAGTAAAAGTCAGAGTGGATAGATGGATAGATACCTACCCTCCTAGGGTAGTCTGGAACTTCTGAAAATATTTTAATTAAAAACCTACAACAAAAAATAAATAAACGACACAAAGGACGTTAAATGGATCTTAAAAATTCAAATTTTTGATGGACGTCACTTATCAACGACCCCCAAAGGTGTTTTGAAAATATCTTAAAAGTTTATTCATTTCTCATCGCATAAAAAATCGTTAATTGCATTAAACATTTTTGCCTCTTTTGTCGGCTTGAATTTAAGTTGTTAAACAGTTGGACATATTTATGCTAATCGTGCAATTGAATGCAACAAAATTGCCCCAAAATATCGGGTGAGTCACTTGCAATATATGTAAAATATGTTAAAAGCAGAACTTAATAGAAATATATATATTTTTGTGTGTAATAAAACTTTTTATATGTTTTTTATGGTTATGAAAGCATAAAGTTCCGCTTTTGAAGACATTCAACAACAAAAAAAATTATTTCTCTCCTCAAAATCTCATGGGACTCGTTGTTCTTGTTGTTGCTAACAAAAAAAATTTTACTGTCATGGTTACGAACATCATTTGACTCGTGTGCGTATGAAATGCGGTAATTTTTAATGTTTTTTGTTGTCACTCTGAGTTGTGATGATATTTTGCAGATGCTCAAATGTGAAAATGAGCTAAGAAATTATATCTGTTTGTAGTCAAAAAGCTTGCATGGATTCCTATTCAGGCATAAAATGGAAATTTCTCTTCCTACACAGAATTATTTTTAAAGGAGAAAAAAAATCTCAATTTAAAGTTCAAAAGTTCATCACCAAGGGCACAAAAAAAGGATCCACAAATTGGAAAATAAATTTGTGCAATAAAAAAAACTCAGTTGACATTAATAGCAGTTCGCATCACACATCAGTCGTCGTGCAAAGAGATTAATTAAAAATAAGCGTTTAATTATTCACAAATTCAATTACACAATGCACATTATCAATTACTATGGGAGTTATCTGACTGGCACTGTTGATGTCTGTACATTATGTTTAACATGCAACTAAAGTCCAACAGAATATAATGAAGCAGGTATTATACGGTCGAATTACGCGAGCATATTGAAACGCATTTTTCATTTAGTTTATTTATGATGTTGATCTTTAGATTGGATAGATATTTTCGTTTGATTGATTTCCAACAGATTTTAAAGCTATTTGAAATGTTGGAGCTTTATTGGTGTTGCAAACAGGTTTTCGAAAATTCTCTTTTGCAACAGATATCCAGAGTTGCGCTTAGTATTGTGTTATTTTGGGATACTAACTTGCTTTAACCCCATATATCAGGGACGTAGCCTTGGAGTCGACAATATTCACAAAAATTATTGAAATGGTCCTGCTTTTCTGATAACACCATTTTATATCTAGCATATCCACAAATAATATTGCTAAAGATCATAGATTCCATAGTTCACACATTTAATGTCCTGAACTCAAAAATACAATTTCCGAGGTAAACTATAAACCATAGTTGACATAAGAGACACCGTTAACCCTTTACATCATGCAAACGGAGAAGATAATGACTCACTCAACCGTTCAACCTGCCAAAGTAAATACAGAACTACATTTACTTTATAAAATTACTGTGAAAAATTCAACATCATCGGCTTATTTAATCATGCGATGATAATGACGATGGATAATGTAATGTGAGAGAGGCTTTTGATAAATGTTGCATAAACACACAATCTGACTAAATCCTTTAATTTACATGTAATGTGATGATGATTATTTTGGAATATAGCCGTTAATAATTAAAGAACTATTTACTGATCCATGTTATAATTAGATTGTTCTAGGACACACAAAAAAGTTTGTATATCTAGTCATTTATATTCGTTAAAGTTCAATTTGTTTGGTGCCATGTTGTCTAAAATTTCGTAACACAGAATAAACATCCACACAAAGATAAATATACATCATCTGTCTCTCATTCCACTTTCGCCATCCATCCCCACCGACCGACTATCCTCTTCTGTTTGTGTATTATTTCGACAAGTCTATGTAAATAATATCATAAATTTTTTAGGAAACATTTGCTTAAATTGTTTGCGAGCTGACTAATACGATTTTTTTTTCTCAGTTACAGTTGAGCTGTGCGTACATGACCATGAGAAATTTTCTTTCTCTTCCCTTTTTGTTGTTCCTACAATCAGAATCAATAAGCCTCTCGTTTTGTGCTATTGAACTGTTAGCTACTGTTACTATATAGATACACAGAATCATGATGTAAACTTATGTTTACGAATATTAAATTTCACGCTTTAGATTCTTCTTTATTTTATGTTCTCACTCATTTTTGTCTTGCTTCTATTTAAGACATTACCGCCTTTCAGACGATTCTCTAAAAAAAGTTCTCTTCATCTTTCTTCAAGAGTGGATAGAACAAAGACTATAAAAATATGTAACATCGATTGAATTGCCGAAAGAGGCGTTTAATGATCTGACTAGGAAAATTTTCGACTATAAATTGAATCTATCGGAATCAGAGGTGTTATCTTAGTTGCTCTGTGTAAAAATCTATTCCTTACAGTATGCTTAGTCATTCTAGGACCGATTTTGAATTTTGTACACATCTTTTAAGTGCATTTAAAACTTCAAAATAGAAATTCTGATGTTTTCGTAGTTTTTAACAACTTTGGATCATTAAATTGCAAAAATTTAAGATATTCAGCATGAAATTATCAATATTATGATCAGCATAAAGTATATTTTAATGAAAATTTTCTTGAAAAACAGAATTTTGACTTTGTAAACAATAATTTGAAAATTTTAAATTAATTGTTTATATTTACCATGAAAGCTTGATAGAGCAAGACTTAGTTTTGTAGTTGTGGAAGCTGTAATCAATTAAATGCATAATAATTTACGAAATAGAAAGAACACGATGTTTACTACATGAAATTCAATAAAATACTGAATGAAAGTAAGAAAAGGGCAAAAACTATGTCAACTATAAATATTATTTGAATTAAAAATAGTCGTTATGACACTCAACATTTCATATTCATAAAATCATCAACTCTGTGAAAATATTTTCTGTGTTATTCAGAATTTTCTCGTTTCCTCTGCTGCTAATGGCTACAAGTTAAAATTAGAAATTGTTACAAGTGTTCTCAAACATTGTTTTGTGAAATTTTAATTTTGCAAATTTTATGGATTTGTGTTACAGTAAGAAGTGAATTCACAAGAAATTCTGTTGTAATGAGATTGTTAACGAAGTATATTGAAACAATAATAATAATATTTTAGACGTAGCAACTTCCAAAAACTCAATAATGAAATGAACTGATGTTGTTTAAGTAAATTTTTTAATTATATTGAAATTCGAGACATTCTGTCTTTAAAGACATCAACGTGCTTGAAAAGGTCTTTGCACTTAGCTCTTTTTTTATTACTGATTCAACTCCTACGATTAAATTTACCTTTGAATCATGAATACTGCTGAAAATTTAACAAAATTTTTTCCTCTCAAAAGCTTTTAACTTTTCAAGTTTTTAATGAGAATAAAAAGAAGTACTGAAAGTGAATTTAATTTATTTCTTTTCGTGAGATCTGAAATTCTAGATATGGAACCTATACCCATCATAATTGAGTAGAAATTTAATTATGGAAAGGTCGATGTCATATATAACTTTACGATATTCTTGGAATTCACATAACAATTAGTTAAAGAGCTTTTAAAATATCCACACAAGCCATTAACAGTTCATCCCATAATGTTGTGACAACATTAATGCCAGAATATTAAATTTAATGTGCAAGACTGCTTGTGTGAAGCAATATGAAATAAAAGTTTTGGAAACCCTGACTTAGTCGCTACTCTATGGTAACCATAGTTTCGTGACTAAATCAATCTAATTAGCAACGAGTTTTTAAATTCTAGAGTAGACCGACTAGGCTACTGGAATCAAAGACTAGGTTTTGTGGTATACACCACAAGGTGTGGACTATAGGGGTAGGAAGACCCGCACTTGGCAGTTAAAAAAGCACTGTTATTTTGAACATTGCCCTACAATCCTACAAAGCGACATATTTAGCCATTTTTAAAAATGCAATGGGGTAGAAAAGGGAGGTAATGACGATGCAAAGGGCCATTCTAAGAAGTCACATGTTTTCATCTATTTACTGGAATGCAAATGTTTTGATCTAGTTCTCTAGCTATGTCACTGTAAAAACGTTAGGAATGCAAGTGGCTGGATCTATTTTGCGTACTCAGAAGAAACCAAAAGGGAAGAGTAATTCTTAGAAGACCAAGAAATTTGGAAGTAGGAAGCTTTATTCTACATAAAAAGCATGCGTTTCAGACACACCCAACTCGAAAAACACATCCTCAACATATTTTTTTTATTATTGAATTAAAGTTTAATTTACTCTATATTTTTTTCCTTATATGAATGAGAAATCATCTTGACTCTGACACTTAAAAAGAGATTTATAGGATCAGATGCCCGTAAGAACACTTTACTATTGCATTATTGTTGATGGAATCAAAAGAAGAATAAAAGAGTGAATGAATGAGATACAAAAAAAGAGAAGTATGAAGGCATAAGTGATTGACATACTTCTCATGAGTCAAGATATATTCTATTCTATAAAACTCTACTCTGTCACTCACAATATGACTGTAAACAAAAACAAAAAGGCAGAAATTATCGTCATTGAGCTAGATTTCTTCCTGTCCTTGTATAATTCCATTAAATATTGTAGACACAATTTAAGACAAAAAAGAAGATGAGAAAGAGACTTATTGGTATTTGATTATTATCGATTGTACTTTGATTTCTTGTGTTCGTATTCTCTTTATGCTTGCTTTATGCCTTTTTAAAATGAAAATGAAAAATTAGATTTCATGTCACATCGCAAACATGATTATTCTTATGTATTGTCGCTATCTGTGCTATTCTGTCATTGAATCGACTAGAAAATTTGTATGCCTGATGACATGATAGGAGAACAATTGAGTGAATAAACAGAAACACTTTTTTCTTCTTTATTTCCATCATCTGTCTTTCCTCTGTTCTCGTCTCATCATTTACACTTAGCAAAAGAACAATACAAGATAAATACGATCGGCACGAGATTTAATAAATGAGAAAGAATAGAAAAAAATGAGAGAAAACAGTTGGATGTGATTACAAAGTTCTGATTCCAACTGACTGCTACATTCAATTAATTATCGCCACAAATTGTAGTGAAATTGTTGTTTAACCTTAAAAAACGTTATTTAAATTGAGGGAGCTTGAATAAAGCTGAGTGCTGAATGATAATTATAAATCGTTTACATGCCGACTGAAATTACTTCCATCCACTTCTTTCTTTCATCATAATCGCTCCAGTTCTATTAAGATTATATTGATGATGTAAATTGATTAAATAATAAGACGAGATGTGTGTATGCAAATTGTATATGGATAGACGATGCTGCGTCCGCAGTTCAAGTGGACTTTGAACAACGTTGTAGAATAGTTTAATGATATGTCATTAACACAATCATTTTTCAGTCGCAGATGAAGTAAAAGAAGATAGAAGAACTAGCACTGATAGTGAGATTCTTGTCAAACGAGAGTGAGTTGCGAGTTCAATTGCTTCTGTTGAAAGGAAATTAGAACAGATTCTTGTCGGTTGAGTTCCATTAATTTGCGTGCTTTAGTGTCAATAACCAGCAGTTCTCTGGATCGATTCAAGGAACTTTCTCACCATAAAAATTATTATTTAAATGACATCGATTTTACTCTTAATGCATCTACACGACGAGAATCACCCAATGGCATTTTGTTGCTCACACACACAATGCGAATATTTCAAATGCAACGCAGTTCCGCTCATGATAATGTCGACACTGATGATGATGATTTGCAGTCATGCAAAACAAGTTTGTTTAACTAACAACAGCGAAAGAACCGATTGGAAATGTGAAGATTCACTTAAAAATCTCGAGTCATTCACTCAATTATTTATTTATTGTGCAATTGCCATTCGTTGAGTATCAGAATCGACAGAATGGAACGGAAATTGATGCGGTTTTCATTGATAATTGTGGAGGAAATTGAGTAATCTGTGTTTTAGTGTTCGAGATGAGAACCGACTTCAGAAAAAAATAAGAAGATGAGATGAGAAAAGAAGGAAGAGTGCATTTTGTGAATAATTACAGAAAGCACGAACTCGAGGATGTCTGTAATCAAAACTTAAATTCCCTCTTTGCACTTTCTCATGTGTAATATACTCATCATTTCATTATTACAGCTATTGATGGTCAAACCGCAATTCCAACCAAACCTTCTTCTTCTTGTTCTTGCCGTCCGTACACAAAATTTATTGACTTACTAGCTCACATGCGGATGTTCCTTCACACCAATGAAAATAAAAACAGAATGAATTTTGCATGTCATTAACAATAATTCAGCGGCTGACTTGCTGACATGCTTCACACCTAAATGTCAAGGAGGAATCGAATTCTCTGTAGTATTTTTTGGACTTTCCTTGTTCCCTTTTCATTCCCATAAATTCCTTTTTCATTAAATTAATTCCATTTAGTTCCTCGCATGCGATTTTTCTTTTCATTTTTAGAATTTTTTCATTTCAATTGAAAGCTTTTTACTTTCATTCCTGCCATCCCTTTCATGTCTCACTCACACACTCTCTTGGATGATTTTCCTTTGATTCGTTTGTACCATAACAGTATCAACATCATCGGATCAGAACAGTTCAATATGCTTCTTACTTACATTCTGTTATCTTATTTTGTGAAAAAATTCTTAAAAGTAAATTGAAGAGAAAAGCAATAAAGGAAGGATGGATGGATGGATGGAAGGGGGGAAAGAATAATAAAAGAGGATATTTAGCATGTAAGTTTCTTATTTTAATGTCTCGTTCTTGTTTATCATCGTTCTTGTCTCTGTTGTCGTTTTCTGATGATAAAAATAAGGCTGAACTTCCCTCACATCACATTACACATGCGATATTGCTCTTTATAGGAACATATTCGATGATATATTAGTATTATTCGCGGATATACTGATGGGAGAGTGAGAGAAGGCAGGCACAAGGAGGCTTGAGATTAAAGATCTTGAACTTTTATTATGCAAATTCTTTTCATTTTCATTCTTTTGCGCTTCTATCTTTCGACATGCACAAGCCGCAATCGATCTGATCGAACAATTGCCCCAAGTCATTTCATGTACTTTTATGCTTTATTCTTCATCTTGTGCCATGTACTTATGAGATGATTTTTTCACATTTTAAATAATTTAAAAAGATGTTTCCATTTAATGGCAATTTCAACTTACAACAATGTCGACCACAACACGATGACAATGCCGATGATGATCCTCAACTTTTTTATTTTATTTCTATTGAACAAATTTGTATTTTTGTTTGTTGTTTTAGGAACAGAAATGAATGAAAAATCATAGCTCGCAGCTATAGACTCACTCTCGTAAGGTTGAAGGTTTTTTGATTGTTTTTTTGCAGTTAATAAAAATTTATTTCATTTTATATAAAAAGGCGATCAATCATTTTCGTAAAACTGGTTCCTTGATTCGATCTTTACGAGATAGTCTCTTTGGATTTATGTCTCTTGTTTTAATACAGTATTTTGTACTTAAAAGATACAATTTTAAATATTCGAAATAATTGTCACTTCATGGCTCATTGTTGATGTGAACAAGAAAGCTTTAGAAATTCTCTCATAAATAAGTCTGTCAGTGGGTCTCATTACAAAATTCTATGCTGCATGCCATTATTATTCAAAATTGTTCATTCTTTGTCATTTGTGATTTGATACACTTTTATTATGTGCCATTATTCAAATGACAAAAAAAGAGAGATTTTTCTCATTCTCAATTCCACGTGACATAGTAACAACATAATAAAGAACGAAAGGGGTCGTTCATCAGTTACGTCAAGCATCCAGGAGGATTTTTAGAGATGTCTATAGAAAAAATATTTATTTGAGTAATTTTGTGACAGAGGAGGAAGTTGATGTCCGAAAATATTGATTTTTTGATGGACGTCATTTGCAAACGGTCCATAAGACAGCATTAAGGTTGGGATTATAGGAGGTGTGGGTGCTTTAAACAAAAAATATGACAATTCATATTTTTCCTGGAACTAAATTCACCTTTTATGGTGCTGTTTGTTATGAAAATTCTACTAAATTGTCTATTGACAGAAAACAGTCGCTGTGCTGCTTACGGTAGCAAAAAAGGGATTAAATCTGACTCATGCAAGTTGATGTGCAATAATTATCTGATTTTGATGATCAAAACAAGCAAAATTGTAAATGGAAAAAGGGGCAGAATATGACAGAAAAGTGAAGCTTGCCTAGAGCATTTGCTGTTTGTAGTTCATTCAACTCCTTCATCGTTCTTCATTTCTACTTTCTTTGCATTACCCTGCCATGTCTTCTTCTCCCATTCTCTCGTGGTCATTTTTGCTGTTATAGCTTTAAACTCTTTTCTTTATTAAATAATGAACGCACATTGAATAATGTCTCTCTGTCTTCGTCTCCTCATTCACATGAAATCATCATCATCATCAAAGAGAACATGTGTACGAGCATGTATGCAGATAGATAACATGAATAAAATTTTCTCAAAAGACTTTCCATAACTTATACATGTCGTACATAAAATTGAGTAAAAAATGTGAATAACTAGAATATAAATGACAGGAATTTATCTGAATATGATGATGTTGTTGGCTTTTTCATCTTTAACATGTTTCCAATTCTATCTAGGAATTTTTTTGGTAGGCTGGAAAATTTTCCTTCATCAAAATGTCAATATATTTAATTGAAAAGGTAGTAACTCCTACCACATTTACTATTTATTTATGGAAATCTTTACAACTGCTTGATAAATTATTATTAAGCCATACCCTTGACAGGAATTTAAATCAAATTGATTTTAGGAATATTCATTTTTGATATTAAATGCTGTCTACACGACAATCGAATGGACAGCATGCTTAGAACCAAGTGGCAGTTGCTGGAGAATTTCAACGCTTTTGGTTTTTTTTTCTCTTTTTATATTTTAACTTTACAATATCACTTATCACAGGCATAAATGTGTAAATAATTGATAAGCGTATTGCTCAATACTCGGGACCTTCAGCTTATAGTGAGATCCAAACAGGGGGATAATAATTATATGAAAAAAAATTAAAATTTTTTATTTTACATACAGTTATTTTCCCCCTGGATTCTAATCACTCATTTGATGCCATTTCCGAGTCTCGAAACCCATAGTCACTGTTTCGGTGTGCATTAATTAGTAACCGAAAAACTAATCCTCTTCGACACCAATCCCCTCCAGCTCACTTTGATGTGAATTGATGTCAATTTTAAAAAAGTATGTTATTTAATTTACTAAGGTTTTTTGAGAAAACAAAATATCACAATCGTCTTTTTTACCTTTTGTCAAATTTTGCATAGTTCGCAAATTACGTCACACAAAAAAACGACTTTTTCGACCCAACCCCCCCCCCCCCTCTTCTCACAAATATTCCAAAGAAAGAAAAATTTTGTGTTTAAGCTGTCACAAATTCTCCAAACCCCACCCCCCCCCCCTAAAGCGTGACGTAATTTGCGAACGACCCCATAGTTCAGAAATAATTTTCATAATTTAACATTTTATTGTGTTTTTAAACCAATTGAATGCGATTTCATTAATAGTAATGCAATTTTTCACTATTAATGGCTTTTTTTGTCATAAATCCTTTTCAGGTAAAATCTTTTGTGTGCTTTTTGAATGAAAAGCACTTAAAATTTTAATATTCTTAAGTTACCACCAAAATAATATTCATTAAGAGTAATAGCAGAAACACCAAGATGTGAATACTCAATCGGACTCAATCATAACAAGATTGTGAAAAAATTGCCTTAGAATTTATGTATGGCATTTAGTCATAGTTATAAATAGCTGTCGATGGGTCAGTGGTATTAATATGCGACCAGAAATCAGAGAGCATGGGTTCGAATCCCGCTTGGAATTTATTTATTACTGGGTGGTCTTCTACTAGCAGTAGCTTTCAATGATATTACAGGGAGAGAGGGGGTAAACCCTCTCTTAATACAGAAAAATAGTATTAAATTAAATATCTCCTAAAAATTGAAAAGATGAAATGCAAAATCTTTCTTCAATGGAATTTTTGTCTCCATGTAGTTTTCCCCATGAGTAATTGATTATTCCGCAAGGGTAAATTGTCTGACTTTTCAATTTCGTTTTTATTTACATTGATTTCCTCCTCCTGTCTGCTGATGTAAAATTTATGTAATTCTTTTTTTTATCGAGTATTTACAGAAAATGATTGCAATTATTATAAATTAAAATGAGTGGTAGATTAAAGAGCTCTTATTTAACGTATTCATCAGATAATTTCTCCAACCCCCTAATTATGCTAAGTGATGCCATAAAAAAATATTCTGAAGAGATATCAAACAGATTGAGAATCCAAGAGACACAAAAATTAATTCTACAAAATATCATCATCGTCATCATCACCAGAATAATTTTGAAATGTTTGCTTTGTGCAATAAATGAATTGCATTGAAATTCCCATTCTGTGAGATTTTTGTGCAGACACAATTGATGTTTGCATTATGAGACATATTTTAAAATAAACATAAATTCATATTTGTATGACAGTATAGGATTCCCAGACATCAATTGTTTTATGCTACATGTTTGAAAGTAATTGTGAAAGCAAGGTGGTCCGGAATGATTTTTTTTTCAAACAATAAACGACTTTTGGACTTATTAACGAATTTAGCCGAAAAAACAACATGAAATTTCAATTAAAAAACTTCTCTCGTTGTTATTGATCGATGATAATCTCAAAACAGGCGATTTTTATTAATTTTTTTACTCTTTCCATTCTCGTCTCTCAGTCAGGTACTGCCTATCATAATTTAAAACGAGAATATTATTAGTATTCTTTCGATATACTTAGTATAACGTTATAATATTTTATATACATATTCTACATGACTCCTTTCAGCACCAAAGCATTTGTTAATGTGATTTCATTATTCGGATAACATGGTGCTTCGTAGTTTATATTGCTTACATAATGAAAAAAAATATATATACAAAAACTTCTTCCTTTTGAAAAAAACTAGCGAGTATGGAGATAATTAGATTTGTTACAGAAGCGCATCGCATTGAAGAGTAATAAATTAATTTAAAATTATAATTCGTGACATAGTTGATTCTGTGATTTCTGAGATTCTTGGATAAAGTTATGAAAATTTTATTATTTTTAAATTAGAGTAACTCCTAGGCCTGCCACGAGCCTCCATGACACAAAAACGAAGAAAAGAATCGAATGAATATCTGTTGAAAAAAAACGGTCAAAAAATATTTAAAAAAGTATCAGTCTTAGAACTATTTTCAAATTTTTTTTGACCGTTATTTTTTTTTAAAAAAAAACTGACGGTTACTTTACAAAATTTCATTATTTTCAAATATTTTTTAACAGTTATATTTAAGTTTCTTAGCCCATGTCTACTAAATTTTAATTAAAACTTTAATTCAATTTTAAGGTCTTAATTGTTAATCAGTCAGACAAAATAAACCTTACAGCACAAAATCACCAGAAAAGTGTTAACTAAATATCCACAGTCAACCTACCACTTCATCCATTATAAGCATTCTCAATTAAGATACTTAGTTAGATATACGGCTTAGAATAAATAAATTCTATTTTTTGTTCGTTCTTCAACTTTATTTTGTACTAAGCACTCATTCATGCCTAACCATACACGGAATGACAGTAAATATTTTTTTTTATTAAATCTCTTTAACCTTATTCGCGAAAAGTACCTCACTAATGCCATACGACATTCGACTTTATAATACTTCTACTTACTTATTTATTTACTTTGCCCTCAACTTCACGTTTCGTTCTTGCTCCTTAATTCTCCCATCATCAGTGTCATTTCGTCTCGGTTAAGAATATTCCAAATTTGTATAGACATTCCTCAGATATAATACACATATTTTTTAAAGGATCAAACGAGTTCTTACTCTCTTCTTTTGCTTTACTTTTTACCATATTTTAGGAACTTCAGTTTGAAAGACGCTATTGTGTCTGCTTCATCTACTGTCTGTTCTTGTAACTAGACTTTGAGGGAAGGTCAAATCGACTTGAAAGTAGGAATATGGTGACTTTTTGTCAATTTTTGTAGTTTCGCGGTTTTTTCGCGGTTTCCGCGTTTTTCGCGGTTTTTTTTTGTCAATTCCGCGATTTTTTCGCGGTTTTTTTTTGCAAATTCCGCGATTTTTTCGCGGTTTATGCAAATTAGCGATTTTTTTTCGCGGTTTTATGCAAATTAGTGGTTTTTTTTCGCGTTTTCCGCGAATTTTTTTCGCGGTTTTTCGCGGTTTTTTTTTGTCAATTCGCGGTTTTTTCGCGATTGTTTTTTGCAAATTCGCGGTTTTTTTTTTTGACAGTCCGCGGTTTTTCGCGTGATTTATGACCTTTGTAAGTGCCAGGTAGAGCTGTTCAGACTTGCAATTGAATTTCACAATATTTTGAAATATTTCTCAACTTCGTAATATGGATGGACATGGAATATGGAGGCTGTAGTCTAGACAAGCCTTCTCAAAACATGTTAGAACTTGTATAGAATAGCAAACTTCAAAACATTATGTGTGTGTCTTTAGAATGAATGACTGACCGGTGTGCATTGCTGCGGCAGAATGGAAAAAGATCACAGCAGTAGACTAGTTTGTTTTGATCACTAGTGAACATGAAATAGCAAGGACGTTGTGGTAACTTGAGAATGTGTCTGTGATCAAAAAGTTTTTAGTTCGATGAATATGTGAAAAAATCTAATGTAAGACGTTTGTAAGGATGATCAGTGAAAAATACCTGCATGTATGTATGGATGTGTGCGTATGTACGCAAAGGAAGGATAGAAAGAATGGAAAAAGGAGAATATTGAAAATCGGGTATATGTTGGCAAGAAAGAGACGAAGAATAGGTGAAACAGAAAAAATGTGAAAGAAGGTTTAAAAGTGATCATTTACTAATATTATGACTGTGTTTTAATTGTGAGAATGGAGAAGAATTTTGGTACATCATACAAGTAAATGAAAGTGTATAAATAGAACGTAAACATAGGTATGTAAGACACTAGAAATAAAGGTAAGAAAAAGGCCTCATATTGCTACATAATTCTCAAACAGTACAGTTTTATGTGGCATGTTAGATCAAATGAGAAAAGCAAAGGACAAGAAATAGGCAAAAAATGTAAAGGAATGGGAACCAAAAAGTGAGAAAAGAATGATGTGTGTGTGTGTGTGTATGTGTGTGTGTGTGTGTGTGTGTGTGTGTGTGTGTGTGTGTGTGTGTGTGTGTGTGTGTGTGTGTGATGGAACTATTTCTTATGCATTAGATAGAAAATAAACAAACTCAAAGAGCTTCTTAGCCGTAGAGCCAGGATATTTTAAATAGTAAATTTTTTACTAATACTTATTTGATTCAAGTTTAACCATGTGATTGTCGATGATTTTGCAAAAAAAAAACTTATAAACAAATTTTAAAATGATCAATAAGTCATACATGTAATAATGATATTCATTTCACCACGCAACGATTTTACAGAACCGTTAAAATGATTACTGTAGTACTAAATATGACACCTAATGCTAATTCTTTTTTATCAAAAAAAAAATTAAATTAACAGAAAATGTTTTTACATAGGAGCATGAGATGTGCAGATTGTTTTTATAGATGATCAATGAGTAGAAAAGATCAAGTTTTACCTTATGTATAATAAGAGAGCAAAAATTTATTACCAAATGACTAGATTTCGTAACGAAATTTGTAAATTGAAAAGGGCTTTTGAAAATTTTATTTTTAAATATCATTGATAAAGTTCTGCAAGGATGTGATTTGATAATGATAAAAATATTACTTGCGAAACAATTAGGATGAACCAACTTTAAGAACTCATCCAAGTATTATTTCAATAAAGAGCACATGTGTGTACATAGGATGTGACCCAGGGATCACAATTATGCTCATTTCAAATGTAAAAATTTAAATTATTTAAGCAAATTTTCGGCTAGTGTTAGCTTTTTCAACAAATAATATTTAAAAAACTTTTTTATTTTAAAAGATGAAAAAAATTCTTATAGCATTAAATGTTTTAATTCTTGCATGGAAAAATCCAAAAATTAGTGTTATATGAATCATTATTGCATCTAAAGTACATAAAATTTCGAATAACATAATATAGAAATTATAGTATCTTACAATTTAAAAAAAAATTTAAAACTACATGAAAAATACTTAATATTTTACACAAAAATCATGCATGTCCATCAAAAATTATCTTAATCCATCTTAATAGCTATGTACTTGGTAAAATGAATTAAACAAAATCAGCTCAAAACAAAAAATATTCAAAACTTTATGAAGGAGTTTTAATTTTTAACTGGGTAAGTCCACGAGTGATAAATTTTTTTTCTGGATTTGTTTTTTGCAATTTTCTTCTTTTTAACGATTAAAACTATAATTGCTCGTTTAAAACTTATAACACAACAAAATTTCAATTTATTATGAAGCTTATTTTAGCAAAAAGGTACTTCTTTGTTAATTTTTGAGTTTTTTTTTTTGTTGTCAATCGGTTAAATTTTTGGTCAAATTTATGAACATTTTTTTCATTTTTGTAAAAAATCTCACAAATAACAAAATTTTATACACAGAAAGAACATTAAATGTGTAGATGTTTGAAATGGAACTTGTTTATGATGTTTTGAAAGGTACTTGTCTAACTAATATACGGTAATTAACGAGAAATTTGCAAAAAAAATATCAATCGGTTAAATTTGTTGACAAAAACAAAAATAATTTTTTGCCAAAATTAACTAATTTTTGATCCTTTTAACATTACTTAGTGAGGATATTACTTTGAACTGAAAAATGAAGCAAGTTAAGTCTTTAT
Source organism: Chironomus tentans (assembly GCA_963573255.1). Classification (NCBI taxonomy): domain Eukaryota; kingdom Metazoa; phylum Arthropoda; class Insecta; order Diptera; family Chironomidae; genus Chironomus; species Chironomus tentans. Next base: position 43,522,643 of record OY754302.1, on the reverse strand, counting down.
AATGTACCTAATACAAATGTATAATCAGATTTTAAAATTTTCATCACAATTTTTCAGGTCCGTTTATTCTTGGAATTGCTCAGCTGTATTAGATATTAAATCAAAAATTTTAAGAATTTGAGAGCAACGAGTGCAAAATTTAACAAAGTAAAGTTTTCGTACCCAAAAGGGGTGAAAAGATCCTGGCAAAAGAATAATTTTTATTGCAAATTTGTTCTCTTCTGAAATTTATGAAAAATTATATTTCTATTTTATATCAGTGCATGCTTTTATAAAATTTAAAGACTTGAAACAATCACAAATAAGTATGCAGCAAGTAGAATCAATCTTAATCATGGTTTATGACTTTGCTTTTATTTTCAATTTTGAAACTTCTGACATTTTCATAGTTCTTAACAGAAAATCATACTATAAATAAGGTAACAGTATATACTTTTTAATTTTAATTTAGTGCTCCTTATTATTTGACTTTGAAAGACAAGAAATGTACTCGTGATTCACTAAATAATAATAAAACAGGATAAAAAAGCCAAAATGTTTCATTTTAAAAATTTTGGTTTAATCTACATACTATAAATTTTATCTCGACGTAACAAAAGTTGGTAAAAGACAAATAACTTGTTTTGGAAATCCTGTTTTAGAAAAGTTATAATTGAAAATAATTATTATTATTTAAATTAGGTAAAAATTTTTTTAAAAAAGTTACTAAGTTTTAAATCACAATTTAAAATAAATTACTAATTTGAATAAGTTAAAAAAATTATTTTAGAAAGTAACAGTTTGTCAATAAAATTATTATTTTAATAAGATAAAAAAAAATTTAAAAAAAGTTTTTAAGTTTCTAATAATGTAAAAAATTGTTTCCTAAAAAATTACATTTTTAAAAAAAATTATTTTTAGTAAGATTGTTTTTAAAAAGTTACAATTTAAAATAAATTCCTAATTTTAATAAGTTAAAAAACTATTTTTGAAAATTACAGTTTGACAAAAAAAAGTTTCTAATAATATAAAAAAATTGTTTTCTTAAAAATTACATTTTTAAAAAAATTATTTTTAATAAGATAACAAAATTTGTTTTTAAAAAATTACAATTTAAAATAAATTACTAATTTGAATAAGTTAAAAAAAATTATTTTAGAAAGTTACAGTTTGTCAATAAAATTATTATTTTAATAAGATAAAAAAAATTTAAAAAAAGTTTTTAAGTTTCTAATAATATAAAAAATTGTTTTCTAAAAAGTTACATTTTTAAAAAAATTATTTTTAATAAGATAACAAAATTTGTTTTTAAAAAATTACAATTTAAAATAAATTACTAATTTGAATAAGTTAAAAAAATTATTTTAGAAAGTTACAGTTTGTCAATAAAATTATTATTTTAATAAGATAAAAAAAATTTAAAAATGTTACTATGTTTTTAATAATACAAAAGTTGATTTCTTAAAAAATTACATTTTTAAAAAAAATATTTTTAATAAGATTAAAAAATTGTTTTTAAAAAATTACAATTTAAAATAAATTACTAATTTGAATAAGTTAAAAAAATTATTTTAGAAAATTACAGTTTGTCAATAAAATTATTATTTTAATAAGATAAAAAAAAACATTTAAAAAAAGTTTTTAAGTTTCTAATAATATAAAAAATTGTTTTCTAAAAAATTACATTTTTAAAAAAAACTATTTTTAGTAATTGTTTTTAAAAAATTACAATTTAAAATAAAGTACTAATTTTAATAAGTTAAAAATTATTTTAGAAAATTACAGTTTGACAAAAAAAGTTTCTAATAATATAAAAAAATTGTTTTCTTAAAAATTACATTTTTAAAAAAATTATTTTTAATAAGATAACAAAATTTGTTTTTAAAAAATTACAATTTAAAATAAATTTCTAATTTGAATAAGTTAAAAAAATTATTTTAGAAAGTTGCAGTTTGTCAATAAAATTATTATTTTAATAAGATAAAAAAAATTTAAAAAATGTTACTATGTTTTTAATAAGATTAAAAAAATTGTTTTTAAAAAATTACAATTTAAAATAAATTACTAATTTGAATAAGTTAAAAAAATTATTTTAGAAAATTACAGTTTGTCAATAAAATTATTATTTTAATAAGATAAAAAAAAATTTAAAAAAAGTTTTTAAGTTTCTAATAATATAAAAAATTGTTCTCTAAAAAATTACATTTTTAAAAAAAACTATTTTTAGTAAGATTGTTTTTAAAAAATTACAATTTAAAATAAATTACTAATTTTAATAAGTTAAAAAATTATTTTAGAAAATTACAGTTTGACAAAAAAAAGTTTCTAATAATATAAAAAAATTGTTTTCTTAAAAATTACATTTTTAAAAAAATTATTTTTAATAAGATAATAAAATTTGTTTTTAAAAAATTACAATTTAAAATAAATTACTAATTTGAATAAGTTAAAAAAAATTATTTTAGAAAGTTACAGTTTGTCAATAAAATTATTATTTTAATAAGATAAAAAAAATTTAAAAAAGTTTTTAAGTTTCTAATAATATAAAAAATTGTTTTCTAAAAAATTACATTTTTAAAAAAAATTATTTTTAGTAAGATAAAAACTTGTTTTTAAAAAATTACAATTTAAAATAAATTACTAATTTGAATAAGTTAAAAAAATATTTTAGAAAATTACAGTTTGACAAAAAATTATTATTTTACTAAGATAAAAAAAAGTTTTTTAAAAAAGTTTTTAAGTTTCTAATAATATAAAAAAATTGTTTTCTAAAAAATTACATTTTTAAAATAAATTACTAATTTTAATAAGTTAAAAAATTATTTTAGAAAATTACAGTTTGATATAAAAAATTATTATTTAAATGAGATAAAATTTTTTTTTAAAAGTTACTAAGTTTTTAATAATATAAAAATTGTTTTCTAAATAATAAGATAAAAACTTGTTTTTAAAAATTACACTTTAAAATAAATTACTTATTTTAATAAGATAAAAAAGGATTTTAGAAAATTTATTATCTTCAAAAGAGAAATTTGTTTTTGAAAATTTTAACTTTTGGAAAATATTATTATACGTAACTTAAGAGATTTATTTTGAACAAGATAAAAAAATTTGTTTTCAGAAAAGTTATATTTTGAAAACATATTATTTTACGTTAGCTAAAATTATTATTAAAATTATTTTTGTATAAGTTAAAAATATTTGGGTTTTTAATAAAAATATAATTTGAAAAGAATATTATTATGCGTAAGTAAAAATTATTGAGAGGGTAAAAGATTGCTGAAATGTTGGAAAAATGTACACGCATATGAAAGTTAAAACTGGTAAATTATTTCCACATTAGTACTTTTTAAACAAACATTGGGTGACAACAAAACATTGCTAAAACGGTTATATAAATAGATTTTCATCATTTAGGGGGCGGAGTCATAAAGCTTTAAAAAAATTCAAAATACACATTCCATTACAAAATATTTTTTTATTTTTAAGTTTTACGCATCAGAATAAGTGTAAGCTTTTTATGTTCGCATCATTTTTCCCCTCTTATTAATATTTTGGCGTAATTTAAAATTACGTACGTAAAAAGCTTACATAAATGAAACTTACATACGTAAAAGCTTACGAAAGCTCTACTTTGAATGTTGCCCCTTCCAAAATTTTTTATTAGGCCTAATAAAAAATTTTGGAAGGGGCAACATTCAAAGTAGAGCTTTCGTAAGCTTTTACGTATGTAAGTTTCATTTATGTAAGCTTTTTACGTACGTAATTTTAAATTACGCCAAAATATTAATAAGAGGGGAAAAATGATGCGAACATAAAAAGCTTACACTTATTCTGATGCGTAAAACTTAAAAATAAAAAAATATTTTGTAATGGAATGTGTATTTTGAATTTTTTTAAAGCTTTATGACTCCGCCCCCTAAATGATGAAAATCTATTTATATAACCGTTTTAGCAATGTTTTGTTGTCACCCAATGTTTGTTTAAAAAGTACTAATGTGGAAATAATTTACCAGTTTTAACTTTCATATGCGTGTACATTTTTCCAACATTTCAGCAATCTTTTACCCTCTCAATAATTTTTACTTACGCATAATAATATTCTTTTCAAATTATATTTTTATTAAAAACCCAAATATTTTTAACTTATACAAAAATAATTTTAATAATAATTTTAGCTAACGTAAAATAATATGTTTTCAAAATATAACTTTTCTGAAAACAAATTTTTTTATCTTGTTCAAAATAAATCTCTTAAGTTACGTATAATAATATTTTCCAAAAGTTAAAATTTTCAAAAACAAATTTCTCTTTTGAAGATAATAAATTTTCTAAAATCCTTTTTTATCTTATTAAAATAAGTAATTTATTTTAAAGTGTAATTTTTAAAAACAAGTTTTTATCTTATTATTTAGAAAACAATTTTTATATTATTAAAAACTTAGTAACTTTTAAAAAAAAATTTTATCTCATTTAAATAATAATTTTTTATATCAAACTGTAATTTTCTAAAATAATTTTTTAACTTATTAAAATTAGTAATTTATTTTAAAAATGTAATTTTTTAGAAAACAATTTTTTTATATTATTAGAAACTTAAAAACTTTTTTAAAAAACTTTTTTTTATCTTAGTAAAATAATAATTTTTTGTCAAACTGTAATTTTCTAAAATATTTTTTTAACTTATTCAAATTAGTAATTTATTTTAAATTGTAATTTTTTAAAAACAAGTTTTTATCTTACTAAAAATAATTTTTTTTAAAAATGTAATTTTTTAGAAAACAATTTTTTATATTATTAGAAACTTAAAAACTTTTTTAAATTTTTTTTATCTTATTAAAATAATAATTTTATTGACAAACTGTAACTTTCTAAAATAATTTTTTTTAACTTATTCAAATTAGTAATTTATTTTAAATTGTAATTTTTTAAAAACAAATTTTATTATCTTATTAAAAATAATTTTTTTAAAAATGTAATTTTTAAGAAAACAATTTTTTTATATTATTAGAAACTTTTTTTTGTCAAACTGTAATTTTCTAAAATAATTTTTTAACTTATTAAAATTAGTAATTTATTTTAAATTGTAATTTTTTAAAAACAATCTTACTAAAAATAGTTTTTTTTAAAAATGTAATTTTTTAGAGAACAATTTTTTATATTATTAGAAACTTAAAAACTTTTTTTAAATTTTTTTTTATCTTATTAAAATAATAATTTTATTGACAAACTGTAATTTTCTAAAATAATTTTTTTAACTTATTCAAATTAGTAATTTATTTTAAATTGTAATTTTTTAAAAACAATTTTTTTAATCTTATTAAAAACATAGTAACATTTTTTAAATTTTTTTTATCTTATTAAAATAATAATTTTATTGACAAACTGCAACTTTCTAAAATAATTTTTTTAACTTATTCAAATTAGAAATTTATTTTAAATTGTAATTTTTTAAAAACAAATTTTGTTATCTTATTAAAAATAATTTTTTTAAAAATGTAATTTTTAAGAAAACAATTTTTTTATATTATTAGAAACTTTTTTTGTCAAACTGTAATTTTCTAAAATAATTTTTAACTTATTAAAATTAGTACTTTATTTTAAATTGTAATTTTTTAAAAACAATTACTAAAAATAGTTTTTTTTAAAAATGTAATTTTTTAGAAAACAATTTTTTATATTATTAGAAACTTAAAAACTTTTTTTAAATGTTTTTTTTTATCTTATTAAAATAATAATTTTATTGACAAACTGTAATTTTCTAAAATAATTTTTTTAACTTATTCAAATTAGTAATTTATTTTAAATTGTAATTTTTTAAAAACAATTTTTTAATCTTATTAAAAATATTTTTTTTAAAAATGTAATTTTTTAAGAAATCAACTTTTGTATTATTAAAAACATAGTAACATTTTTAAATTTTTTTTATCTTATTAAAATAATAATTTTATTGACAAACTGTAACTTTCTAAAATAATTTTTTTAACTTATTCAAATTAGTAATTTATTTTAAATTGTAATTTTTTAAAAACAAATTTTGTTATCTTATTAAAAATAATTTTTTTAAAAATGTAACTTTTTAGAAAACAATTTTTTATATTATTAGAAACTTAAAAACTTTTTTTAAATTTTTTTTATCTTATTAAAATAATAATTTTATTGACAAACTGTAACTTTCTAAAATAATTTTTTTTAACTTATTCAAATTAGTAATTTATTTTAAATTGTAATTTTTTAAAAACAAATTTTGTTATCTTATTAAAAATAATTTTTTTAAAAATGTAATTTTTAAGAAAACAATTTTTTTATATTATTAGAAACTTTTTTTTGTCAAACTGTAATTTTCAAAAATAGTTTTTTAACTTATTAAAATTAGGAATTTATTTTAAATTGTAACTTTTTAAAAACAATCTTACTAAAAATAATTTTTTTTAAAAATGTAATTTTTTAGGAAACAATTTTTTACATTATTAGAAACTTAAAAACTTTTTTTAAATTTTTTTTTATCTTATTAAAATAATAATTTTATTGACAAACTGTTACTTTCTAAAATAATTTTTTTAACTTATTCAAATTAGTAATTTATTTTAAATTGTGATTTAAAACTTAGTAACTTTTTTAAAAAAATTTTTACCTAATTTAAATAATAATAATTATTTTCAATTATAACTTTTCTAAAACAGGATTTCCAAAACAAGTTATTTGTCTTTTACCAACTTTTGTTACGTCGAGATAAAATTTATAGTATGTAGATTAAACCAAAATTTTTAAAATGAAACATTTTGGCTTTTTTATCCTGTTTTATTATTATTTAGTGAATCACGAGTACATTTCTTGTCTTTCAAAGTCAAATAATAAGGAGCACTAAATTAAAATTAAAAAGTATATACTGTTACCTTATTTATAGTATGATTTTCTGTTAAGAACTATGAAAATGTCAGAAGTTTCAAAATTGAAAATAAAAGCAAAGTCATAAACCATGATTAAGATTGATTCTACTTGCTGCATACTTATTTGTGATTGTTTCAAGTCTTTAAATTTTATAAAAGCATGCACTGATATAAAATAGAAATATAATTTTTCATAAATTTCAGAAGAGAACAAATTTGCAATAAAAATTATTCTTTTGCCAGGATCTTTTCACCCCTTTTGGGTACGAAAACTTTACTTTGTTAAATTTTGCACTCGTTGCTCTCAAATTCTTAAAATTTTTGATTTAATATCTAATACAGCTGAGCAATTCCAAGAATAAACGGACCTGAAAAATTGTGATGAAAATTTTAAAATCTGATTATACATTTGTATTAGGTACATTATAAAGACTTAACTTGCTTCATTTTTCAGTTCAAAGTAATATCCTCACTAAGTAATGTTAAAAGGATCAAAAATTAGTTAATTTTGGCAAAAAATTATTTTTGTTTTTGTCAACAAATTTAACCGATTGATATTTTTTTTGCAAATTTCTCGTTAATTACCGTATATTAGTTAGACAAGTACCTTTCAAAACATCATAAACAAGTTCCATTTCAAACATCTACACATTTAATGTTCTTTCTGTGTATAAAATTTTGTTATTTGTGAGATTTTTTACAAAAATGAAAAAAATGTTCATAAATTTGACCAAAAATTTAACCGATTGACAACAAAAAAAAAAACTCAAAAATTAACAAAGAAGTACCTTTTTGCTAAAATAAGCTTCATAATAAATTGAAATTTTGTTGTGTTATAAGTTTTAAACGAGCAATTATAGTTTTAATCGTTAAAAAGAAGAAAATTGCAAAAAACAAATCCAGAAAAAAAATTTATCACTCGTGGACTTACCCAGTTAAAAATTAAAACTCCTTCATAAAGTTTTGAATATTTTTTGTTTTGAGCTGATTTTGTTTAATTCATTTTACCAAGTACATAGCTATTAAGATGGATTAAGATAATTTTTGATGGACATGCATGATTTTTGTGTAAAATATTAAGTATTTTTCATGTAGTTTTAAATTTTTTTTTAAATTGTAAGATACTATAATTTCTATATTATGTTATTCGAAATTTTATGTACTTTAGATGCAATAATGATTCATATAACACTAATTTTTGGATTTTTCCATGCAAGAATTAAAACATTTAATGCTATAAGAATTTTTTTCATCTTTTAAAATAAAAAAGTTTTTTAAATATTATTTGTTGAAAAAGCTAACACTAGCCGAAAATTTGCTTAAATAATTTAAATTTTTACATTTGAAATGAGCATAATTGTGATCCCTGGGTCACATCCTATGTACACACATGTGCTCTTTATTGAAATAATACTTGGATGAGTTCTTAAAGTTGGTTCATCCTAATTGTTTCGCAAGTAATATTTTTATCATTATCAAATCACATCCTTGCAGAACTTTATCAATGATATTTAAAAATAAAATTTTCAAAAGCCCTTTTCAATTTACAAATTTCGTTACGAAATCTAGTCATTTGGTAATAAATTTTTGCTCTCTTATTATACATAAGGTAAAACTTGATCTTTTCTACTCATTGATCATCTATAAAAACAATCTGCACATCTCATGCTCCTATGTAAAAACATTTTCTGTTAATTTAATTTTTTTTTTGATAAAAAAGAATTAGCATTAGGTGTCATATTTAGTACTACAGTAATCATTTTAACGGTTCTGTAAAATCGTTGCGTGGTGAAATGAATATCATTATTACATGTATGACTTATTGATCATTTTAAAATTTGTTTATAAGTTTTTTTTTTGCAAAATCATCGACAATCACATGGTTAAACTTGAATCAAATAAGTATTAGTAAAAAATTTACTATTTAAAATATCCTGGCTCTACGGCTAAGAAGCTCTTTGAGTTTGTTTATTTTCTATCTAATGCATAAGAAATAGTTCCATCACACACACACACACACACACACACACACACACACACACACACACACACACACACACACACACACATACACACACACACACACATCATTCTTTTCTCACTTTTTGGTTCCCATTCCTTTACATTTTTTGCCTATTTCTTGTCCTTTGCTTTTCTCATTTGATCTAACATGCCACATAAAACTGTACTGTTTGAGAATTATGTAGCAATATGAGGCCTTTTTCTTACCTTTATTTCTAGTGTCTTACATACCTATGTTTACGTTCTATTTATACACTTTCATTTACTTGTATGATGTACCAAAATTCTTCTCCATTCTCACAATTAAAACACAGTCATAATATTAGTAAATGATCACTTTTAAACCTTCTTTCACATTTTTTCTGTTTCACCTATTCTTCGTCTCTTTCTTGCCAACATATACCCGATTTTCAATATTCTCCTTTTTCCATTCTTTCTATCCTTCCTTTGCGTACATACGCACACATCCATACATACATGCAGGTATTTTTCACTGATCATCCTTACAAACGTCTTACATTAGATTTTTTCACATATTCATCGAACTAAAAACTTTTTGATCACAGACACATTCTCAAGTTACCACAACGTCCTTGCTATTTCATGTTCACTAGTGATCAAAACAAACTAGTCTACTGCTGTGATCTTTTTCCATTCTGCCGCAGCAATGCACACCGGTCAGTCATTCATTCTAAAGACACACACATAATGTTTTGAAGTTTGCTATTCTATACAAGTTCTAACATGTTTTGAGAAGGCTTGTCTAGACTACAGCCTCCATATTCCATGTCCATCCATATTACGAAGTTGAGAAATATTTCAAAATATTGTGAAATTCAATTGCAAGTCTGAACAGCTCTACCTGGCACTTACAAAGGTCATAAATCACGCGAAAAACCGCGGACTGTCAAAAAAAAAAACCGCGAATTTGCAAAAAACAATCGCGAAAAAACCGCGAATTGACAAAAAAAAACCGCGAAAAACCGCGAAAAAAATTCGCGGAAAACGCGAAAAAAAACCACTAATTTGCATAAAACCGCGAAAAAAAATCGCTAATTTGCATAAACCGCGAAAAAATCGCGGAATTTGCAAAAAAAAACCGCGAAAAAATCGCGGAATTGACAAAAAAAAACCGCGAAAAACGCGGAAACCGCGAAAAAACCGCGAAACTACAAAAATTGACAAAAAGTCACCATATTCCTACTCTTGAAATATGGTTAAATGGTAGCTTTCATGTCTCGGACTAGACCAAATAATCGATTTTGGAACTGGTCACTTCCTTCGCTTGCTATAGCTATTGGAAGTGGATGCTGTCCATATTTTTCATACAATTTTCATTTCGAGGGGCATGTAACTACACCAAACTCATTTTAGTTCTAACACTGATGAGTTTGTACTTTCTTAGTCTTAGTACTTTAGTATTTAGGAAATTGCGCTTCTGTATCGCATGAATACGAACGTCTTACTCGTTATTATTATTATTTTGCTCGTTGCCGTTTTTTTATATAAATGCGCGCGTTCTTTCCATAATAAATCAGATTTTAAAAAGCTTAGTATGGAATTTATAATTCAACTTCTTATTTCGACAGTCTCGGCAATCTCTTCCTTATTTTTTTATCTTCCTTTTCACTGTGCTGTTCATTTTTGATACGATTATTGCCCGTGCCCCGCATAAACCTGTTATTTTAGCCAAAAAAAAATTCTGATGAATTTAAGGGATCTCGATTCATTATCATTGGTATTTTAAAGTAGAGATTATATGAGAAATGCAGGGGAAACAAAATACCCGAAAGAGATTTTTATCTTCATTTTGAGACCAAATCGTGAACGACGCGAAAACGGCATCGTGATGTATTATTAATTAGTTGAATGAAATATGCTTTTATTATTTTTTTATTTCTTTATGCTGCATCGTTTGCAGCAGCTACACATAAATTCACACACATGAAATCCAACAAAGCGGCGACCGTTTGTGAGATGCTTTCATGCCAATGAGTTTTTCCATGTCTCTTGATTATTTTTTTATGGCTACAATAAGGGAGTTTAAATATTATCTGATTCCTGACTGCCTTTTTTATCGCATTATCTTTGAGAGAAATGTCAATTATGTCTGCACTTTGTCTATCTGGTCGTTAATCCGTCCTCTGGTTCTTAATAACTCATTCAATTTGAGGCTTTTGGATGTCAATTTAATCGATTTTTTAATCACCAGAATTTTTGGTCAATTTAAAATTTATTTGATCGTTACTTTTTGAATATTTTTGGCCGGAGTTTCAAATATTTTTCAATCGTTATTTTTCAAATATTTTTTAGCCGTTATTTTTCAAATATTTCTTGACCGTTATTTTATTCTGTAATTTTATAAAGTTAAAATTATTTTTCATTCAGTTTTCCATTAAATAGATCTGAGCGCTTTAGTCAGTCATAAGAGTGCACATTTGTACTCCCTTCATTCCTTTTGCTTAAGGCTCCCATCGAAGAATATCTCTGATTTCGATGTTGCATTTTTAAGACTTAATAGTTAGCAAAAATCTTCAAAATAAAAATTTCTCGGAAATTTATCATAATTTGAGTAAAAAGAGAATTATATATATTTTTTTGAAAATTACTGGGTCTCATTCCATTGTGTGTTATAAATTTGTTGAGAGGTACATATTATCAATGTCTAACATTTCATTTCGTATGTGAATCATCGGATGATTTATCCATTCTCAAGAAATTGATGAGAAAAAGATCGTTGAAAATTTAACCCAATAAGTATTTTCTTGGTTGAAACTTGAAATTAAGGGCAGTCAATCAATGTTTGTACAACATCATTGATCTACTTCCAAACATCAAATTTATCATCACACAAAAAAATGTAGTAATGAAGAATTTCAACGAATATTAAACTGGATAATCGTATAAATTTGGCAAAAACTAATTTATTATCTTTTCGTTATGCTTAATGGGATTTGATGTTAGCTACTTATTGCTAGAATTAGTAATTTCTTTTTTCATTTTTTGTTGTTAAATGAAATTGTAGGAATTATGGATGGAATACAGCTATTCTAATTGTCCGCAAAGAATTTTTTGTTCTTAGACTATCAGAAAAATATTCTTTAATCAGCTTACATAGAATTGAATATTGGTACACGTATCAACATTTATTAACTTATGGAAATTTCTCGTTTTTAACCTCAAAATATGATACGTGATAATTTAGAAAATTGGATTAATATAGCGATATATTCCAGTTATGGGTTAAACATGTATTCACACTTTGCACTTTCATAATTGTAACATAGTAACGGAGTCATGCCTCCATGAGGAACAAATTTTATCAGAATTGAGTTAGCCAATTTCACTCTGCAATGAATTTTTGAACATCATAGCAATCAATCATCAAACCCATCATCAAATCATCAAAAAATAATTCTGGAGATTTTTTCACAACAACATAAATTGGAGTTCATACAAAATTCAAAGTTAAAATTTGATTAATTATCAACTTGATTGAAATTGTCTGGAATTGTGTTTTCTTCAGCATGGTGTTTGATTGGATTTGGATGAAATTGGGTTAAGGGATTGTTCATCAATGATGTCTAGCTAAATTGCCACACTTTGTGACAGAGACTTCAATTCTAAACCCAGCATATGAACCAAGGAATGTAACTAGATCAATTAAAAGGAACAAGGATCGATTCAAGGACCTTTAGCACATATCAAGGCACAAGGCTTACGGTTTATGATAATGAGATACAGTAGAGTAACATATCTTTATAGTATATACTCTTGTTTCTTATGCACATCAAAATAAAGCACAAATTCAATTATTGAGCACGAAGATCAGAGCACAAGAAATATTTGCTTCACAAAATCTAATAAAATCTTAACAAACATTGTGAGAAATTAGTTTAACAAACTTTATCTACATAAAATTCAATCTCACCTAGACAACCACCAACAATTAAAGAATTCAAACTTTTCTCAAGCTAAACAGAAGAATGATTCAGTCATAGATTCCATACAAAGTTTTCGAAAAACTTTTTAATATCTTAAGCTTTGACAAATTCTCAAATCATTTATCTTTAAACTAGGCTAAGTTTTTTAAAGTATTTTTTCTTATGGGGAAAAGTCTATTTTGATCGCAATTTGTCTGCCTGTCTATCCGACGTTCAACTATTTAAATATTTTCTGACCGTTATTTTTTCAAATATTTTTTTATCGTTAATTTTCAAAATATTTTTTGACCGTTATTTTTTAAATATTTTTCGACCGTTATTTTTCTAATATTTTTTTCAATTCTGTATGGAAAAGGTGCGTTTTCATCGAGTCACGTCTATACTAGTTTGTTCTTGAAATCTAGTAGTTTTCGTCTGAAAAGGCATTTCATACCTTTCCGACATTAAAATACATAATTTCTTTGTGAATGTAGCAATGGCAAATAGAACAACTTGAATTTAATGTGAATTCTCATCTAATTTATTACAGAAACCATTCTTCTAAATGTAAAAAATTGAGGTAAGGTAAAAAGGAATTGAGTACTTTTTGTGAATTGTTGAAGAAAAGGGGGCGAGTGAGTAAGAAATGTTCCTTATTTTTCTATACATCATCATCACACAAACAAAAGCAAGTGAAGATTTATTATTGAGAATAATGATGATTAATTATTCATTTCGTTTCTCACATGAGAATAAATTGTTTGTCTTAAATCATGTTTATTGCTCCTGTAATGTCTTGTTGTGGATGTACAAGGTCAATGTTTTACACATCATGAATTAATTTATTTAGCTGATTGTGAAAATGTTTTAATTTTGTATCTTTTTTTGGCGAGTAAATAGCCGTTTAATGCATAATAAAGCTATAGATTACAAAGTGGGCTTGGACGATTACGTTTTTGAAATAATTCATACCTTTGTGTAAAGATGAATGAGCAGAAGTGATGAAGAGGAATAAAAGAAAGGATGAAATATTTAGTAAAAGCATACAATAAATGGGTGTGGGACATAAACTTATATAATATTTGCGGATGAAGATAATTCTGAGAATAAATTTAAATTTTTGTGTGACGCAGGGCGTAACGTCATTTTTTCAGCAATTTAATTGTTTTTAAACCATTTTAGGACCTGTTATCGACAGACAATAACACAGAATAAATAATTTCTAATTTTTGAGACATCAATTTAATATAACGTATTTTTGAGATTTAAATTATCAACGGCTTTTCCAAATTTGAATTTTTTTCTCGAAGCAAACTGAACTTATCCATTTAGTTTTTTTTTGTGTGTGAAAATATTTTAATTAATGTTTTAATCGAGTTTAGGCAAGTATATTCAATTGATAAATAGCTCAAATGTAAGAAATTAACATACTCAGGATGATTAAAGTCAAGTAACATAAACTTTATCAATATTTATAGCTAATAATTTGATATTAAAAAGATGGTAAAGCAAATATTTGGCGCTAAGACTAGAATTTCAAAGATAATTGAGTCATTTTTATATTTGGTTGAGTTAATCTTGGATATTAGTTCCTATCGCATAATTTATCGACGGCTAGACTGTTTGTAAGCGATAAAAATTTATTTAAGTCACAGCCACTGCTTTAAAATTGAAAGAACCAAAATACAACTTTTGCTAGCATTTCCTTAAATCCCACATGGAAGTAACACGAGAAGTATTTCGTAACATCCATTAAAAATAAATATATCTGACTAAATTTGTCACATTTATACATCAGCTACTTTGTATTTCAAATCAGGTTTATTCACTGATGATTTATAGTCTTTTGTTTCTACACTACCTTTAATTGTCCATTGACATCTGTGAATTGGCAAATGGAATGCAGTCCTCACATATTTATTCCTCTTCTTTCTCTTGTCCATTGTTCGTTCTTCTTCATGTCATGAATTAATGTAGAAATTTTGTAGATTGAATAAGTAATTTATGGATGGAATCTATGATTTATCATTAATCATTTTTTATTCTTCTTCGTCTCTTATTCATTCTTCATGGCTATCAAGAGATTTATTAAATTTTATGATGCCTTGCTTTTGTTTTACTTGCCTATTTGCTTGTTGTTTTATGCAATCATGTTTTTTGTTAATGAAGAAATTTTTGCTGGTTTTTGTCTGCTTCTTGACGGCTCTAAACAAAAAATTCTGTCAAAATATTTCATTTCTTTTCCAACTTTCATTCTATGTTGGCAATGAAAAATGTTGCTTTCTTATTCAATTTCATGGGTAATATGTGCGGGTATATAACGGATATGTATTTATCCAATAAAAAGAAGAAAATGAGTAAAACGTTAATTAGATTTGGCAGTTTCTTTCAAAAACTTTTTTTTTATTTACACCACAACAAAAAGAAAATGAGAAGCTTTATGTGATGAAGGGCCACAAGCGATATGTCTATGAATCCAATTTTATTTTCTGTGTCATGCATTTTTGATTCTACGAAAAGAAAAATATTTTTCTACTCAATTTATGCTTAATGTATGGATATGATGTTGATGTCGGAGCATAATGAAGAATCTTGGATGCCTAAAAAGCTTAAGCTTTATCATAAGAAGATTTATATACACAATTAAAGTATAAATCACTGAAAAAATGACAAATTAATATTAAACTTCCGTTACATAAGAGTCGAAATGTGAATATTTTTAATATATATTTATATTGGGGTTGTTCATGAATGACGTCTATTTAATAATGGGACTTTAGGACCTATTTTAAAACACAGAAAGTCTCCCCTGTATTTACTAGGTTAACTAGGGACATATTATGAAGAAAAACGACAAATTTTCTTTTAACCAAGTTAGCCTGACCATACTAAGTTTGCCCTAATAGTATCTCATTGCTAGGGTCCTTCTCTGAACCAACAGCCAAAAATAGATTCAAACACATCCTTCATATTTTTTCGATGTAATTTATAAACATCCCCACATATATTCCTCTTAAGACGATTTATCGACAATAAATTATGAAGTGAGAATTAATCATGGCATAAGTGTCTTTAGTAATCACTACTTTACATTTATGGAATGCCACAACACCTCCTTCGACTGTGCCACTCATATTAAGTACACATAGTGTTATGAATTCTATACAACAATAATAATTGTTATTTTTACTATTTAATTCAACTTGAAAGTCTTGCATTCAGAGATATACAGGCAGATAAATGGGCAGAGATTAGATTGAAAGAAAAAAAAACAGAGAAAAATAGTGAGTAACTTAGTAAGTCGGATAAAAAAAAGTCTGAATTCAATGTGAATTGTGTGTTTAAGGTATGAAAGGAAAAGGTAAGGGATAGACATGACTGCAGAAGTGCCTGAAGCGCATTATTAGACTATAAATTTAATTTGAGATTTGAATCTGGCTAATATGTCGAGACCACTTTGGATCTCTTGAGATTTCGTAGGAACAAAATCCAGTTGGGTTGTAGGGAAGTCGGCCCATAGAAAGTGCTTCCCCTGTCCTAGAATACCATTTAATCCACAAGTTTAAGTTCCAAATTCCAAAATTTCAATGTAAACTGGATGTTAGAGGAAGTAGTTTCATCAAGAACAATATTAATTTTCCAAATAAGCACAACGACTCAACCACATCAATCAAAAAATAAATTCCAGCTACTTGATCAAAAAATCTCATCACAAACTTGGCAACCTTGTCACTATCTTAATCACAAGTCAATCTGCCAAAACGAATTAAACCAAACGCAAAAAAATACTAAAGTGCATTAAAATAGTAGAAACAAGTAACCTACATATAGGGATCATGTATTATTTATTATGCCGACATATAGAAAGAATGTATGCTGTTTTTTTTATTGATTTATATCATTTCACATGCTGTTTGCGGGTTATTTCGTCTGTTGAAAAGTGAGAGTTATTTCACATTTTATAATAAATATCTTGGGTGAAATAAAAAATCACTGAATTGAAAAAAAAGTTTAATTTTTATCTTCATGTTCCTTCATTCTCAGCTTATCGCTTGATGACTTCTATTTATTTCATTCTCGATGCTTTCATTATTTTTTCTTGTGTTAAAGCACATAAGAGGGACTTTTGAAAATAAAAAAATACTGTATAAAACAATACGAGTCAAAGAGCATCAAACTTAAAGTCGAGAAAGAGCCTTCCGAGCAGATAAAATTCTCTTGAGAGCAGTAAAGTACTGATGCTGATTTCTTTCTTATATATTGTGAACATGAAAGGCAAACAAAAAGAGGAAAGATGAAAAGTCCTTTGTGAAATTAATTGTTATACAAGTCCAGATTTAGCTTGATTCATTTATT
Organism: Chironomus tentans; assembly: GCA_963573255.1. Taxonomy (NCBI): domain Eukaryota; kingdom Metazoa; phylum Arthropoda; class Insecta; order Diptera; family Chironomidae; genus Chironomus; species Chironomus tentans. The sequence goes on along the minus strand of OY754302.1, from coordinate 43,505,473 downwards.
TGTTCGACAATGAGAATAAAAGAAGGAACATTTTGGTGTATTTTTATAAAATGAAGATTTTATTTTTCTGTCTGTCTGTCAGAACGAATCATACATGATTTGAATTTCAAATTTCCGTTAATTTTTCAAAGATTTTTTGACGGTTATTTTTCAAATTTTGAATATTTTTTTGTCGTTATTTTACAAAAAAAATTATTTTAAATTTTAAATTACTGTGTAACAGATCAAACAAATACGCGCTTTTAATCCTCATTCTCGTGTTCTTTTACACTCACTTTCTTCTTTTTTCTTTCCTGTCATGATACAAAGGAACGACCAATTCTCGAATGCATGAGCTGGAAAATTGGGAAATTTATTTCGATGTAATAGAATTGTCGTTTATTGATAGAGAAATCTCTTTACGTTGTTGTGTTCTTCTTTTTGACTGTAGACGAAAAATCAATTTGCAAAGCTTTTCTTTCTTTTCATCTTCTTCAAGATTTCAATTCAAATTTTTTTTAATGATGCATTTCTTTAAAGTCATTGTTGAAAAATATCTCGCTGAAAACTCTTACATAATGGATGGCTTATGCGCATTTAGTAAGGGATAATCGTTTGAGATGAGCTGTTTGATAATCTGTTATGCGATTGTTACTTAAGACAGCGATTGAATGCTTCATTTAATGACAATCATTTGATTTTATAATGCGACAATTGAGTTTGCCAAATGGCTCAGTTATCTCATTGGAATCTTTAAAATTTCGTTTGCAAAACTTCATTTTTTTGTGACTTTATACTTTCACAAAATGTCCAAGATCATCTTTGCATAATTACTCGTAATTTTTTAAGGCACATTTTCTTGCCAAAATTATGATTATGATCATTTAATGTTAAATTTCTTCGATAAATATTGGTCACATTTCCAAACGAGTTAAAAGGCTTTTTTGTAAGTATTTATGTTGACTCAGCAGAGCTGCGGTTGGGTTTAAATAGGACAAGTTCAGATGCTGCAAAGTTCTAGCATTGTGGCATGATTTTATTGTCTGTAAACAGCTTCCGTTTAATAAAGGAGTGGAGCAACATGCGTTTAACTTGTCAATGAATCAGAAATTATGTCTTGGAGTTTAAGTAACGCCAAACAACAAGCACAGCATGCTAGAATTAATTGTTTTTGAATATTGAAAACAATTTCTACAGGTTTGTTCAGAATGGGGATTTATTTATGGATGGATGACTAAATTAAACCCGGATTCCATCTGTATTGGATCATTACAATCTAGATCCCGAAGAGCATGGGATTCTACATTTGCATTGCTGTTAGCAATTTCCACTTTTTTGGATCCAAATTCGACTAAAATCAATAAACTGTCTTCCTTTTCATCACTATGATCTAATACCCAAAACTTAATAACCAATTCATCATATCTCATGCAATTTATAACTTCTTATTCTGACTTATAAAAGAAACCATCGTTAAAACTTTATGCCTTCCGCATTACTCCAAAAATCTATCAAAAAGAATATCGTGACCCAATGTCGACCACCAAAAGCTAATATACATTAAAATTCAAAAAATTATTACGGTATCTACGAAACATAATTTTCTACCTGCTTAATTCTGATTTATAAGACAAAATGATGCCCCAAGCGACCGGAGAAATGCGTTTCAAGAAAAGTATTCAAATTAACGATATCGTCTAGAGCTATATCATTATAAGTAATGAATATCGATGAGAATTTCTACAATTCCTATTAAAATAAAACTTAAAATCGGAACCTTCAATGGGATATTTTTGAATACAAAGTGACACTCAATTAAATTGAAGATTGTATTAAATACAAAAATTTGTTTAGACATTTGTATAGTGCAATTATAGAAACTACATAGACGTCTCCTGATGTCTGACATAATTAATTGGCAACTGAAAATAGAGTATTTGAGTGTTCTATTAAATATAAGAAGTAAGTAGATCTCATTCAAGCATTCCAGGGCAGAAAAATAGAAGAGAAATGGAATTAAGAAAAAAATAAGTGGAACATGAATAACGATATAACAGTTTCAATGCATTTTATTGCATAACAGTTCTCAACATCGCACAGTTGCCCCCTCAAGTAAAAAAATATTTTTTTTTTCTTGTTCAAACGGGCCATTAAAAATTATTGTTATGTATTTCGCGAAAAAAATGCTTGTAATGAGGTACCGGAAGTAATTGACTTAAGCGCTGTTTTTGGGTCAGTTGGGTGATCAACATTGAAAGTTAATTTTTTGAACAGGATTATTATAATTAGTCCTAGTTTACATGTATGTATTTATTTGATGACCATACCGGTCGCTTAAGATCTATTACAATAATTCGATTACAATTCTTCAATATAACATATGTAGGATCAGGAATACAAATTTTCAAATCTAGGTTCTGTATGAATTTAGGCTCTCGTTTCAATTTTTCATAGGCACAACGTGATACTTTTCAGGTCCGTTCTATCAATATTCCATTCATAAGGTAATCTTGTAGCTCTCGTTCCGATTTCTCATGCTACACTTCAAGTTCCTGACCCGTTCCTCAATCCAACGTTGCCCAAAACTCCAATTTCGTCTTGATCTCATGACATGTGCTACATTAAAGTTTGTATTTCATGGATAAATGCAAATAAAATTATTATTCGTGATTTTACTGCATAAGCTATATGTAATATAAGTTTTTGATAGTAGCTTTATCTATCTCTGATTAGGGGTCGTTCGGATATTACATAACGCTTAGGGAGAGGGTAGTGGTGTAGCCAAGGAGAGTGAATGGTTGAAAATACACCTCCCCCCTAAGCGTTACGTAGTATTTGAACGACCCCTTAAGAGGAACATTGGGCTTCGAACTGTGAGCCAGAATTGTGCTGGGTATGGCAGAGACTGTGCCTACTTAGTAGTCTGGAATTTTTTTCTCGTACATTTTTAATTTTTAGGAGGTGTCCAAATATTCCCTATACAAATTTCAATCTCGAGGGGGACCCAGATCTTCTTTTACAAATCCTTGGTAACACCCCTTTTTGCTAGATGTACAAAGATCTGCAGCATCTGGATGACTTTTTTGCGTTACGTTACACAGAATAGGAGCTTTTTCGACCCCCCTCCCCTCTCGTTAATTTTTTTTAGTTTAGTCTATTACAAAATCTCAGACCCACCCTCCCCCTAAAATGCGAACGTAATAAGTGAACGACCCCATTGCAGGAATCAACAAGTCTTAATAAGATATCAATCAACAATTAATCACATCTTCCAAAAAAGTTAATCTCAAGTGAAACTAAACCAGAACGATACTAGAAAAACAGTTCGATTCACTATTAATTCAACAAGATTTATTCCTGAAGACTTAAGATTATCTCGATTAATTCTGAATGTGCAAACCCAACTGACAGATAACCCACTTAGCTGACCCAACATATCAATAGATGCCTGCAACATTCCACCTCCAACATAGTAGCAAAAAAAGTAACATACCAGCACAAGAAAAGTGAATTAAAAAACAGTAAGAAGAAAGAAAAAAATGTAAAGGAAATTAATAACGTAATAGATGAAAAGAAATTGCAATGGACTTATAATTAAAATTAAATTAAAAATTGATGATTGGTTAACGGACCACCATTTGATTTAATTTATATCGCATCACTTCATCATCATCAACATCATCATATGTTCTATGAAAGGCACATCTCGGTCGCCTTTTCCGAGTATGTCGTTAAATGTATAACATCAAAGAATAAAGAAAGAATGAATGGACATTAAAATTATTGAATCGTGCATGACAAGTTTCTTTGCCAGGAGGAGAAATGGGACGTAATATGCGACATAAAGCGAATGAGGGAAAGATATCATTTCAGCAATAAACTTCTGTATCATTATAAATTGATGGTGTCATGAGAGTTGCTCATTTCCGTGATGTAATTGCTATTTTCGCTATTTGTTCTAATGGCTATCCATTACATTCATCTCAAATTTGTGACGTTCACCAATTTAAACTGCGAAAAATTTTATTTTACCTCCTTCTTTACTTCTTTTATGATTCTCTCATAATGCGAAATTATATGTTGTAAAGTACCGCAACAATACACACGACAAGAGGAGCGATAGAGAGACATGAGACTTATTTTTAGCGGTTTTTTGTTTTTGATGGGAAAAGACGCTAATGTCTGCACTTTGTTCTTCTGTCTTTCCATTGGTTCTTCTGTCTGTTTGTCCATCCGTTGCGGATGACATCCATCCGTCCGTCTCTTTATTGAGGGTTCCTGGGAAGCCATAGTCTGGTTTTTCTCATCGAGAACTCTTAGTGTTCATCTATTACAATCTATTATTATGTCTTGACTTCCTTCCATCTACTAGTCACAAAATTTTCCAGTCTAAGGAATACTTAAAGTATTCTGAGCCGCAAAAATGCTTCCCCGAGCCGCATACTCGCGAGCTTCATTGGTAGTTTAAAACTTTATTTCTTATTTTACACACGGAAAGGCAAGCATAAAAGCAAATCAATGATAAATAAAGTCATATAACAGAAACGTTCTTGGGAATAAGAAGTGGAAGCATTGAGACGATGAGGAGCGGTGAGTTTGAGATATTAAAAAGTGTGCTTAATGTTATTATAAAGCCTTAAAAAATTAATAATCGTGCAAATTGTATTTGATTGGCAAATATATTGAGGAGTCATTAACACACTTTTCTTCTTCTTTTTCTCATTTCATTCTGCCTGTGACAGCGAAAAAAAGCAGAACTGGGTAGGACATTTGGTTTAATTGAATTGCCTTTATACAATAAGATGCTTAATAATTTTCGGTATCATCTGACGAAGTGATTTTCTTTTCTTTTTTAGCCCACTTTTGTAAGAAAAATGAGTCCGCTTTGTACCTTTATTGACTCAATTTTTTTTATTCATCCTTCTTGGATTTCCTCGCATTTATCTGCTTATCAATTATTCTGTTTGTCAGCTCATTCTATCCGCCCATTTATCTAACCATCTGACCTTTCATTCTTCTTCTGCATTTGTTCTGCTTTCAAAACATCCTTTGGAAAAATTTATGCATTTGCTCATCAATCTATCTGACAGACTGGAAAAAAGGGTATGATACGTAATAGTATTTATGTTTGAATTCTACGGTACTTTTGAAGTTGGAAAATTTAATTTTAAACTTTTTATTGAAATTGAATTTTCAATAGTCATTGGGATCTCATTAATGTTGTTCAATATTTTGACATTCAATCAGGCAGGGGGGTCTGCTGATATTTTATTGATGTAATGTCGTGAGTACTAAACTTGACATACAGATATAGTGTCCATAATCCTGTTTAACTGTGAAATGAGCTGTGGTTAGCCTATTTGGATTATGGCTTATAGGACCGTGAATAGGAATTTCTGTGATATAATCCCACAACTTAGTTTATGATCCATGTAGCATGTAGCCAGGAGGGGGTGACTGAGTCTTACTTTTTCAAAAATTTTTGGTATGCCACAGTTATTGGGATACATCCCCCGAAATTACTGCTTTATCACTTTAATGACCAACCAGCAAGCATAGTTACATACACTATGTCACCAAATCATTCCCATTGTCTACAGACCGAGGACCGTAACGTAGTCAAAATGTGTCAGAAACGTAGAAGTGTCCTGATAACACCGCAACGGTTGTCTGAAAGTCAAAAATAAAATAAAATTTGCCGCAGTGCGCCACTTGAGTCGACTTCATCTACACCAAAAACAGCATATAGAATACAGCATTAGTTACATCAACTCGATAAGTACCAAGCACAAACTAATTTCCACAAAACTTCTAAACAACTTTTACTATAATCACATTCAAAGAAAATAAAAGTATTATACAAAGGGCGTTACACTGTTGACAATACCAAATCGCACCTACACATAGAAAAGAAAATTCCTTTTTGATAACAATAAATGAGTTTCTTTCCTGATTTTGGCAATTTCCTCTTCATCTCATTCCTCCTTATGTCTTCAAATTAATTTTATTGCACGAAAATACAGAAAGAAATCGACCCCGAGGATGTGTCTATTTCTTTTCGCACAGTTCAATTCAGCTATATACAGATGATATTGCTACTTACCATAAGCCTTAACATGATACAAACTTCAATTCGAAAAATGTTCATAATGCTCATAATGAGAAAAATGTTTTTCTGATATTGACTTTTTTATGGACTAAATCCATTAGAAGGCGAGAGCAAGTGAGATTATTTACGTAAAATTCGAGATAGAAAATGAAGTAATTTCAACAAATGGATATGAATGATGAAAAGTGATGACTTTTGGGGTTGAAAAATAGATTTGATGTTGATATCCGTCTGGTAATAAAAACATGACACGGTGATGATGAAACAAGCGCATTTCTAATTTATTATAGGATGAAATATGATACTCAATATATCTTTTTTTCTGTGCAGCATAATGAGGGCCTTAGAATAAAGTGTGAATTTCTTGAGTAAACAAAATTAAAATGCCATAGGATGTTTACATCAAAATTATTACAAAAGCTCAAATTGTTGAGGAAATATTTGTTTAGACGTAATTAAAAAATTCTTAATAGACTTTCTGTTTATTTTCTTTATAGTCATATAAATGAGTCAGTCAATATATAATGGGTAGAAAATATTTATACATTCTCATGAATTCTCGGCTTTATAGCTCTAGAAGTTCTGGTTAAGATACATAAAAAGCGGAAGTAATAAATTTTGTCGGTTATAATTATCTCACCATTATAAACATTCGATAAAAATCTCTAAGCGATAATTGATGACATTTAACTAATGCCATTAAATGCTCATAATTTGCATGGGTAAATGGCTCGCTTTGAGTTCTATTCGACAAGAATTTTTGATGCGGTAATTCATCAGAGATTATTTTTAGTCTGAGCTTTGGGAGGAAGTGATTCATTTTATGGTGATTTAGACGGGCAGGAAAATGTCTGTTGTTAAAAATTAGAATGCAGTTTTTGATGGACTTTTAGAAATTTTTATGACTTTCTTGAGGCACATGTCGTAAATTGATGCTTTTTTATTTGTTGGGATGATTTAATTACTTTTTTGTTATTTTAGTGTCAAATTTTAGCACTTTGATAATTTTTGTAAATTAACGGTCAAATTTTATTTGAAAATTTCGAAATCGAAAAGTGCGTTCAGTGACTATAAAATTTTTTTTATTTGTTTACATTGCAACTTCCGAAATTTCCTTGTTAAAAACATAAAATATCTAATTGTATACGAAAAACCAGCATTAGAAGAACCAGCAGACAATATAGAATTTGTTACAATGCACAGCAATCAAGAAATACAGTTCATATCGAAAGTAGAAGAAAGGAAAATAAATGAGAAGGTATTTACGGAATGAGCAAGGTGGAATTAAAAAGAAATGATGATGATAATTATGAAAGGCTCTATCTACAAACTCCTACCAACCTCCTACAATACGAACATAGAAGTATTAACCAAAGTTATAAAATTCTAGATCGAAAAGAAAAGTATTTTTGAAAGCGAAGTAAAATAATTAATAACATCAAGATCAGAGTTGGGAGCGTCCTATTTTAGCGGCGGCCGCTACCAGCGTCGGACGCTACTAGCGTCGGACGCTCAAAAAAAAAATTAGCGTCCGACGCTGGTAGCGGCCGCCGCTGGTAGCGGCCGACGCTGGTAGCGGCCGACGCTGGTAGCGGCCGACGCTAGGACGCTGAGCGTCCGACGCTAGTACAAATTTTCGAAAAAAAATTAATGTTTGTAATTTTTTTTTGGAAATGGTGGAAATTGATGAAAAATGGTGAAAAATTATGGAAATTGTTGGAAAATGATGAAAATGGTGGAAGTTTATGGAAAATTGTTTAAAATGGTGAAAAATTGTGTATATGATAGAAAATGATTGGAAATTGTTGGAAAATGATGAAAAAGGTGGTAATTGATAGAAAATGGTGAAAAACGATGGAAATTGTTGGAAAATGATGAAAATAGTGGAAATTGATGGAAATTGTGGATATGATAGAAAATGGTTGGAAATTGTTGAAAAATGGTGAAAATTTACGGAAAATGGTGAAAATTGTTGGAAAATTGTAGACCACCATTTTCAACATTTTCCAACAATTTTCATCATTTTTTACCATTTTTTATCAACTTGTACTATTTTTATAATTTTTCATCATTTTTCAATAATTTTGATCATTTTTACCATTTTCCATCATTTTCCATCAATTTTCATCATTTTCCACCAATTTTCAACCATTTTCTATCATCTCCACAATTTTCCAATAATTTTCACCATTTTTATCATTTTCCATCAATTTTTACCATTTTCATCATTTTTTATTAATTTTCACCATTTTCTATCATATCCACAATTTTTATCATTTTCCAATCTTTTTCTATCAATATACACAATTTTCCAACAATTACCAACCATTTTCTATCATATACACAATATTCCAACAGTTTTCACCATTTTTATCATTTTTCACGATTTTCCATCAATTTCCACTATTTTCATCATTTTCCAACAATTTCCATCGTTTTTCACCATTTTCTATCAATTACCACCTTTTTCATCATTTTCCAACAATTTCCAATCATTTTCTATCATATCCATTAATTTCCAACAATTTTTACCATTTTCCATAAATTTCCACCATTTTCATCATTTTCCAACAATTTCCATAATTTTTCACCATTTTCCATCAATTTCCACCATTTCCAAAAAAAAATTACAAACATTAATTTTTTTTCGAAAATTTGTACTAGCGTCGGACGCTCAGCGTCCTAGCGTCGGCCGCTATCAGCGTCGGCCGCTATCAGCGGCGGCCGCTACCAGCGGCGGCCGCTACCAGCGGCGGCCGCTACCAGCGTCGGACGCTAATTTTTTTTTTGAGCGTCCGACGTTTTTGGGTTTTCAGCGTCCGACGCTCAGCGTCCTGCCAACTCTGATCAAGATTTAGCATTGTTTTACCGCTTCCCTCTCCTTAATAATTTATGATAGAGGTAGAACAAACTGTAATACGATAGATCATAGATATTGAAAGTGTATGGAAGAAGAAGAAGTGAATGAATAAATTTGTTCGCCTTTATGCGACCATTAATTTTCATTTTATTCAAATCACAGAAATTGAAATATTACGAGCAGAAAATTCCTTAAGTCAGTCAGTCATTCAGTCATAAAGACCAGGGTAAGAGAAAGAACACTTAAAGCTCTCAAGTAATAACATTATTCGTGTAGGTGGGACCGTGAATTGGCAATTCATAAAACAGAACGTAAAAAGGTGATTAAAACTCAAATGAGTTGTAGAATAAGAAGAATTAGATCATTGATTGATTTCTGGAAATATCTCCTCATCATCATTCGTCATTGTTGTCGTGAGTTGATTGGAAAGTTTATCGATAATTAAAATGGAATATCGCGGCTCTATTTTTCTACTAAATGACTTAATACACATTTTGAAGTATTTTGTTTTCTAGCACATACTACAAACAGTTGACCCAAACTTAATTACATTTCAAAATCATTTCTCTTTATTCTTGAATATTTCATGCCCATACATTTTTATTTCCACGTATTTCTCCACTCTCTTCTTTTTGAATATGTCCTAAGCAGCAGCCACATGTATCGTACATAAAGTCTGTATACAGTTTCAAATCAGATACCACTCACTGAAAATGCAACACGTGAATAATGTTTATGAAGTAGGAGAAAAAAAAGCTGATTCATTGAAATCGATTAAGAGGCACCAATAAATGCTGCGCGCAAGAACACACGAAAAAATGTGCCTGTTTTTCAGTGCTATTATTGAATGGATGTGGATCTATTGAGGTAGGTTTGTCTGTTTGTCTGATTGCATTGTAAAAACTAGTCTCTGAGCTTGGAACTATAGATTCCAAAGTGGGGGAATTGAGCTTACGATCTACGTTGTTGATCATATCCTATTGTTGGTCAGTGTTTGTACCAACAAGACTAAACAGCATCCATTTGAATAACAAATAGCAAAAAATGTGACACTAAGCCCATGTGAATCTGGCCTGGGGCTGGTTTCTAGGGCTGCCTGCCTGGGGTACCCTACTCTATGCACAATATTCAAGAAGTGGCAATTTCGAAACCCAGTTTAGGATAAGAAATAGTAAGATAGGTTTGGGTGCCCTAAAGGAGGATAGGTGAGGTATCTTCGGGTAGGATGGGTGGAATACCATGGGGGTTCCAACCTACCCTATCCAGGATACCCTAGGTGAATGGAAGGGGAGGGTAGGGTAGACTAAGTAGAAACCGACCCATTGTGTCATATTTTTCATATGCTGATCACATTTTTACCGAAACAGCAGTAATGCGCCACAATCCTAAACAAATAAAACTTATAAATCTCCTTGCTTATTTACTTTTATTTTCCTTTAAAAAGTTATTTAGATGGAGTCTGTATGTTATGTTGTGTGTAGAGAGTAAGCGAGTGAGAGCGAACATATAAGAAAGCAACATAAGAATGAATATAAAGTACTGTTAGGCGTATATAAAGAAAAATCATTAGGCATTATAATTTTTGTTGCTACACACTACCTTTCATTCTAATATTGTATGAAATTCTCTAGCCTGTTACTGTGGCTGTTTAAAGCTTGCTATGGGTTTGTGGGTAAAGAGTATTTGTACACATATTTTTTTTCTAAATATTTTTCTTAAAAATTCCCTCATTTATTGATTTCTCACAGAAGATTCTTTTAGCCTTAATTCTACATGGTCTTTTCACTGCCTTTATTTATGCTGATGGTGAATAAAATAGATTACTATCACGAGTACATACTTATAACTGTAAGACTAGCTTGCTGATTAATTTTGTTGAAGGCACATTGAATATGAGAGATCTTTAAGAACCAGCAAAAACCATAGCAATAAATGCACAGTGGTACATTAAGGCCGTTTTTTATCAATTTTTCATATTAACTGATTAAAGAGTTCTTGTTGGCTTAAAGGCAGTTATTATTATGCTACTGCAATTTTAAAGGTTGGTAATTGGCTAAATTACTGCAACCGCAGACTTAACAGCAACCCAGACAATGTGTTTTCTGCCTTTTTGTCTTAAATCGAAAACATTAAGGTGATAAATTATCATTCCGTCTTAATGTAATGGAACGCTATTAATAATGAAAATTTGCCAATGGATTGTTTATTAGGCATCAATTGTTGTTTGTCTTTATTTATTGTAATTTAATCGCGATTATGTGATTTTCTCTCTTTATCGTTGTTGTTCGAGAAAATATCGTAAATAATCGTGTGATTGCTTTCGTTCGTTAACTTTTGCTTGCATTGTCTTCATTTGGAGAGTCTTAGGGATTCTTTCTGGTTTCGAGAATCTTTCGAGAATGTTTTTGGTCTGAATTTTTGTGAATTGTAAAATTTTATGTATGTTAAAGTTAAACTTTCGTTCAAAAAATTCAAAACTTTTTTTTTGAAATTTTTTCAATTTTTTTTGAAAATTTTTGTTAAAAATGCTCATTTTTTAAATTAAAAGTTCAAAAATTTTCGTAAAAATTTTTAAAAATTTCGTTAATAAAATAAAAAATCGTTAAGAATTCAAATATTTTGGTTAATAAATCAGATTTTTGTTAAAAATTTTGAAAGTTTCGGCAAAAAATGCAAAAACTGGTTAAAAAAGTTCAAAAACTTGTTAAAAATTCAAAAAACTCGTTAAAAAACTCGATAGTTTTAATTAAAAAGTTCAAAGCTCGTTAAAAATTCAAACTTTTTATTAAAAAATTCATAAATTTCGTTAAAAATGCAAAAACTCTTTAAAATTCAAAAACTTTCGACAAAAAAAATCAAAATTTTCATTAAAAAGCTTAAAAGTGTCGTCAATAATTTCAAAAAATTCACTAACTAATTTTTCGTTAAATGATGAACGTTTAAATACTACAAGAGCCAAGATAAATCAGATTTCAATTCGACATCATCAACTCTCCCCTTTCCCATATTCACAAAGTAAATTGACAGTCTGTTCACTAATTATCCAAAATCTTACGAGAATCACAAACTTTAAAGTCTCTATTTTCAATCTTAAAGCAGTCGTGAGTCAAGAGACTGCTCTTTTCCCTTTTCTTATAAATTAATTTGCAAAAATTAACTCTTCATTATCGTTGAATTTAATTGTAAAAAAGGCAAAAAAGCTCCACGAAAGTTTCTTCTAAAAAAAGTGAAAAATGCTTGAGACTCGCTTTATAAGGAGGCATAATAGTCCCAATTATGGCATAATTGCAGCGCAGTTTTTTTTTGTTGGTTAAATTGATCGATGAATATTCAATTTGCAAAAATAAAAAAAAATTATTAGGTAGAAAATATGATAATGATGCTCTATTGTTAGCTTGAAGCATCATAGGGGCGTATTTAACAATATTTTCGCTTATAATAATTTACTAGTGTTAAACATGCGATTATTAGGTATTTTCAGCATTTCAAATTAGCTTATTGATTTTGGCTTAATAATTTTTACAGTTTAGTCTTCAAGGTTTTTCGATCGCATCAAATTAATTTTGGTTAAATGTCCAAGGTTAAATATTAATTAAAGATTTTATCCATATCAGGATCATTATGTGGATTATCTGATTGAACTTTTTTGGAGGAGATTTTTAAGATTATCTAAGCATCGAGAAACGGTAATGAAAAATTGGGAATTAATGTATACGAGTTGGTTTATGGACTTGAAGGTTTATGGACTTGAATTCAGGAGTGAAGCAAGGAATTTTGAAAGGAGGTTGGGGTGAGGGGAGGGTGATGGGTACCCAATTTTTTTATTTTTCTAAAAATTGTTTATTAATTATGTTATAAGTTTTCAATATTTTTTAAATTAATTTTTCTATTTAATTTTTAAAATTTGTATTGAACTTTTATTTCAATGGGGGGGATGTTTGGGGATACATAGTACCCCCTCTGGCTATGCCCTGCTTGAACTATCATAACTCAAACGTCAGCTTTTTAAAATAATTCTTTATCAAACTAGATATGGCAGCTGCAACATCTCAAGGGGTACAAAACTATGTAAATTTCACTTTCATTTAACAGTAAAGTTAATAATAGTTTTTAAAAAATTCTTTTACTTATTTTCATCAAAAACCGTTCAATAAATTTTCCATTTTGCAAAAATATTTCATAATGACCCACTCGGATGCCTAAACCCCATTGTTTCCAATATTTCATCACATATTTTGATTATTTTTTCTTCACAATAAAAATAATAAAAATCCAATAAAAAATTGCTCCAAAATAAATCAAAGAATTTTAAATGTCAGTTTAAATTAGACATTACTAATTCAACCTGAACAACCAAGAAATATCAATTCGATGCGAAAATTATGAAGATTCAATCAGCCAATAATGGCTATTTATATTTTTGCAAAATAACAAAAAGCTTTTTGCTAAGAGAAAAATTGCCGTTAATGAAATAAAATCAATTGAATTAAAAATATGAAAAAGCGAAAGTGTAAAAGTTGAAATTGAAATATATTTTTTAAAAAAAGATGAAACACTCTCACAAATTAGATGAAACGGAGTGAGAAACGGGAAGTGATACAATTAAACTTTTACTTTATTCCAATTGCGATGCTTCGCAAAATTATGTTATTATTGTATTATGTCATGTCCATTGTTAATAATTATTAATTATACACCTATATAGGAATATTATTGCTCATTATTCTTGTAAATTAAATCACTTCATCAGTACGGAATAAATTATAATGCTGATGTTAATCATTGATGCTATTTAAGCTTAAAAAGGAAGATAAAGAAAGAGTTTTTTTTTGGTCATCGATGACTGAGTACATCCAAAAGAAAGTTTCTTGTTGTGTTTATTTTTCATCACTTTTATCTCTTTCAATTACAGCTAATTAGCTTCTCTTTCAATGTTTGAAATTTATGGAGATAATGATGTTGTTAATGCTTAGCTTCTAAAGCAGAATGGCATGAAAATAAACAAACAAGAAAGTGTCAAAAATTTACTTTATCTCGAAAATCCACAGCACACTGTAAAGAAAATAAAAAAATAACAAGTAACACAAAAAAATTGTTGTTCTTACCATTGATGCTGTTTTAGAACGGTTTTTGACGAGAAAGGGTCTTTTAATGTCTTGACTTGTCTGTTTTTTTTAATAATTTAATTTGTTTGGGTTTTATACTGGGTGAGACATGAGATAAAAGCTACCAGACGTTGCAGAAGTTTCAGCATTGAAGCAATTCAGAAGTTACTCAAGATACCAGTTTAGTGATTGGTTTAAAAAATCAATAATCAATGATTTTTCAGTTATACAAGGAAAACCAGAGGAAATTTAAAAAAACCATAAAATTTTGAATCTCAAAAAACGCTAACATTTTGAATTTCAAAAAACCGTTAAAATTTTGAAAATCAAAAAACCGTTAAAATTTTGAATTTCATAAATCCGTTAATATTTTGAAAATCAAAAAGCCGTTAAAATTGTGAATTTCAAATAACCGTTAAATTGTCAAATCTTTCACTATATTAAAATTTAAAACTAAACTTTTTCATGCAGATTAACTGTAAAAACTGCTTTTAACTTCCTCATTTTTCGAGCATTTTTTAATTTTTTTGACAGTTATTTTTTAAATACAAAAAATTCAATTAACAAAATTTTTTAGAACTTAGTTTATGATTTCTAATAATTTATAGCAAATTTTAGAAAATGCGCTCAAGCTGACTAGACCTAATTATGTTCATACCTATCCTTATCCTCTTTTTTTCTGTTTGAAAATTGAATTATTTAACGGAGAGAGATTCTTTCTCCCTCAATAACATTGTTAGTGACCTTAACAACAGCAGAGGTTGTTTAAATATTTTATCAACGCTTGACGGCATTCCAGAAAATAAGAAAAATTCTTACTCTCTCCCCAACTGCCTTTTGCTGATCTTTGATAGTCAGCAGTACAATGCCAAAAAAAATAATTTGCTTCTATAATGCAGAAAAGTTTGTGGCTGCAGCTTGCAGGTGACTGTGACGCATTTTAATTTAATGGAACTTTAGCATAGCCACAGAATAGAAACTGTCATAGGAATTATTCTCAAATGTCTATTCTGCTGGATAAAATGTCTCGCGATGCCAACTACCGTTCATTCATATTTAATTCGACCTCATTTCGCAACAAATTCCACAGAATTATATCAACTAACTTTGATATTAATATTACATCCAAGACACTTATCAACCAAAGTGAAAATAATAGCACTTTTGTTCTGTGGATATTGCAATAAAAGTTTGTAGAATATGAAAAAATATGTGCATGAATGTAATAAAAAGAAAATTGTCATCTAGAAGAATGAGTTTATCTGGCTTTGCCTGACTATATTTCTGAAAATAAAACATAAAAAAGTGGCTGGAATAAAATCTTCATCTCACTTCAGAGACACAATGAGAATTTATTTTTCCGATGGTTTTCTTTATGACTCAGTTGTTCTGCAGGATATTTATCTTAATAATCATTATCAGTGGAAATTAAAGAGAAATTCATTTTGTGTTTCCTATTGAAACTTATTTTTTTTATTCCATTTCTATTAAGACAATTAAATAACGTTTACAAAATACGCCTTAAAATTTACTACAAATATTGTGTGATGACAAATATAATTAAATTTTCATGAAAAAATTTTCAATTAAGAAGATTCACAATGTAAAATTTCCTTTTGTTGACTTCTTTTTTGGAAAACCTCTTCTGTGGAGAGATTTATTTTTCCACAATAAATATTTGTGAACATTTTATTGCAGGGCTTTTGGATTGAACATCAATTTTTAAATTTTCAAATGATTTTTTTGTAATTTTTAATTTCAAATTTAAAGTTCTTCTTAAATCGAATTTTAATTTTTCAATTTCGAAATTATTTTTTAGTTAAATTTGAATTCAAATTCTTCAATTTCGAATTTTCGAAATTTGATTTTTCAACTTCGAACTTTCAAAATTTGATTTTTCAACTTCAAATTTGAAGTGTAAATCTGAATTTTCAAAATTATTCAATCAAATCCATTTCGAAATTTTTAAAACTCAATCCTCCGTTCAATTTTCGTCTTCAAAATTTTAAAAATTTTATTTTTTCATAAAATTTCAATTTCGAATTATTCGAAAATAATAACTTTTGTTATTTATGCCATCCCTGGGAGTCAACTTATGAAAATTTTTCATTGTGAATGACTTCTTAAATGCATTGACATGCATTGACAAATTTTTATTTTCCGTTTTGTTTATTTTCCATTTAACAAAAATTTCTCTTTGTAATTTTTTTTGAGTAATTCAATATAAAAAAGATCAAAAAAGGTTGTTTTTTTTTCAGAAAAAAATGAACATTGCAAAAATGTTTAAATGTAAAAATTGTGAATTTGAGTATACATTTGTTTTTAATGTAAAAAGTTATACGAGTAAAGCGAAATATGATGATAATGATGATGATTTTTAAAGGGAGAAATGGGAGATGATGAAAATTACTACATACTTTTATAAATGCACTTTTTCACATGTAAAATATCGCTTCTTTCTAAACATTAATCTCTGTGTTAATATTTTTGTAAAATGTGGAATGTTTCATCTAAAAAAGCGCTCTTTCATTCATTCGTGTTGTTTTCCATTTATCAAAGTTCCGTACTCATTTCACCTAATGTTTTGATCTGTAAAAAAGGGGAGAATTATGTATTCATTAAAATTTCATTAGTACTCTGTTAATTTCAACAGCGACATTAAATAAAATAAACACATGAATATGTTTATTAAGTGTATTAAATTTTCTCAATTAGCTAAGTGAGTTAATCCACTCGCTCACTTGATTGTGCGTATGAAATGATAATGGAAATAAATTAAAAGTGGTAAAATATCTCCGTATGACGTTAGATCAAAGCACACGCTTGCCGACAACCATCAGTAATAGATTAAAATCTTGAAAGTCATTGAAATGTGATTTTTCATCAGTGGCAATCAGGTTTTTGTCAAAAATAGAGGAAATTTAGGTCTATAAAATCTAACAATCACTTTTAGTTTTAATGTTTAACTGTCGTTTAAAATTCAAGTTCTAACGGTCATTTCAAATTCAAAATTTAGCGACCATTTCAAATTCAAAATTTTAGCGTTCATTTAAAATTCAATTTTTGAAAATTTCAAATTTTAATTTAAAGTCAAAAGTAAAACTTTTATAGTATGAAATTGTCCAGTAAGTACAATTTTCATATGTCAACCAAATCAGTCCATAAAAAATTAATATAACAGCATGCTGATGATTGCCTTTTATTCCCAAAAGTTGTGCTAATTATGAATAATGAATAAAATTTTGACTATCTATATTTACTCTATTAAAATGATAATTAAAAAATAATGGTGAAAATAGTACAAAAAAAATTATGAAATAATGAAGGAACAAATCAAACATGAAATTAGCGTAATTAAAATGATATTAAAACTCATTAAAGTCTAATTTAAATTAGTCTAATGATCCAATGGGGTGCAAAATACAACAAAACATAAATTGTGATGAAAAAGCTATAAAATTAAGCCACTTATGTGAGATATTAATTTACAAAAAAATGTATTAATTTTTGTGCAATAACTCGCTTAATCGTCTCTTTCTCAACAATGTATATTTAGTCTCGTTTTAATCTCATTTTGTGCAATGTAATTTAAAAGTAATAATAATAAATATGAAACTAGCTTACAACAAGCTTATTGCTTATTATTATCGAATTATTTGTTACATTTGGGAGGGAAGTGAATGAAAAAAAAGAGTGAGAAAGATCTTAACACTTAACTTACCGTCGACTTTGAATTATTGGTGTTAAAATTAATTCCAGACTTGATGATTTGCTAGAGTTAGGTAGTTTATTTCTATGATCGTTAGTGCTAGATGAATTTACAGCATTATTATTTAATTTCTCGATGCTAGACAATCCATCACTACTCTGCATATACAAATATGTACGTATGGTATTGGCAAATATGAGTTTTAAGAATTTTTTTAAAAAAATTTGATGATGTTTGAGGAAAGAAAATGAAAAATTTATGTACAAAAAATGAGCAGAATTAAAGTTGGGAAGGGGAAAAGGAACACATCTGATTAATTTGTTATTATTGAAGCACCAACAGCGCACGCTTTTCATGCTTTCTGATTACAAACATCACATGAAGATTTCATTCCAAAAAAAGAAGCACGAAATATGTAACAAGCAGCAAGCAAAGCAAAAAGAAGCAAATCTGCTTTTTGTTTCACTCAAATGTGAATGAAGTAAAGCGTATAAAAGAATTAATATAAAATAATTATGGTTATCAGAAGCAACACAAGCAGTAAATACAACTTTATAATACTTTTCATTACCTTTTCTTTTCATTTCAATCTCAATAACTTATGCAGCATATCAACAGACTAATGAAAATATAATTTTTTTGGTCTGAAATCATGCAGAAAAGGCACTAAGGGGATTCAGGCTTGTTCAAACGCATCTAATCTTTAATGAATTTTAGTTAAGGGTCGTTTCTTGTGCTTGGACTGCCACAAATTATTCGACCCCCCTCCCCCTAAGCTGTGAACGACCTCTTAAGTCAGAAGGGGTCGTTCACTTATTAGGTTACGCTGAACAGTAACTTTTTAGACCCCCCCTCCCCCTTCGTTACAAATTTCCAATTTAAACAA
Organism: Chironomus tentans; assembly: GCA_963573255.1. Taxonomy (NCBI): domain Eukaryota; kingdom Metazoa; phylum Arthropoda; class Insecta; order Diptera; family Chironomidae; genus Chironomus; species Chironomus tentans. Next base: position 43,486,825 of record OY754302.1, on the reverse strand, counting down.
TTTTTTTACTGCAAAAAAATTTTTATTGTTAACCTCTAGTAGAAGCTACGTGACCATTTATTTATAACAAAAAAAACGAGACTGACACGGTATACCGAAAATACTGAACTAACAAAACTATCTCAAAATATGCCATCCCAAAATCTTATTAATTACCATCTCATAAATTTCTATCAAATTACTTGACCAAACCAAGCAGAGTGCCAAAAAAAACTTCATTCCAATTCCGCCAACAAATCACGATAAAAATTATTAATGGAAGAGATAAAAAAATTTTGTTGGACATGAAAATTAAATGAAAATTAAATGTCTTAAATAAGATTTAATGACAGATGTAATTTTGAATGTGGTTCAATTTATTCATGCAGTAAAAGCTCTTTACAGTACACAATAAAACCATATAATTAAGGTATTCATGCTTGCGTACATACAATAAGATATGCAATGTGGTAGAAGAGAGACTGACTCTCTGTTCATAATTAAGTTAATCAAATTGTGTCACTTTAATGAACGAATTACATGGAAAATTTCCGGTTGTCATCAAAACAGCATAGAAATAAATTTTCACATCTTCTACTTTTTCTGTGCCTGTCCGTATAATTTATGAGAAATAATTTGCAAACTACAGACTAAAATTAAATTTTTGATGCTGATTATGAAATTTTTGTAATGTTTTGATTTTAACTATAAATGTATTTATATTTGCATGACTATTTCAATTTATATTGGGCATTTTATAGGCATGAGTAAGCATGAAATTGCAAATACATTATAGTTAACTCTCTCACTTCAATTTTATATCATAATTTATTGCAATCAATTTATCATTGTTTATTATTACGGTTTTATATGGATACAGTTAAGGTTTTCTCATTTCAAAGATTGCGATCTGCTCTTTTTTCATACTCAATTTAAGCGAAAGGTCAGCATATTTGCGTGTCTCTATTAAAAGGCTTTTTAGCCGACTTGAAAGGAAACCGTTTTGGATTTAGAAATAAGTGAGTGAATGGCTTGTGAGATTTGAAGATCCTCAGACCACCAAGTAAGTGGAAGAGTTCATGTGAAACATTTTTTTTGGCAAGGTAATTAAATTTGAATTGGTTTCATGTTATACAATATTGCTTTAGTTTGCGTATGATCTCAGATTCTCATGCATCATTATTCATGAGGGAAATAATAATTTTGGTAAGATTCAAGAAATTTAATGTACTCCAGGCAAATTAAATATCGATCAAAAAATAATCATAAGGGGAAAACAATAATAAGATTTATAACAAACTGACCTTCCTGTCTAACACTATAAATGGTAAGGTTAGATCGGAATAGTTGAAACAATTTTTTGTTTTGACAAATTTTGCAACAGTAGAAATTTTTTGGGGTCTTGTTTTAATAATTCCTTGTGATTTATGGCAGAATGGTGTGGAAAGGTATGAATTAGGATGATTTTGTGTGATTTCTGATGTTTTTGGTTGTAATTTAAGGTTTATTAATTTTAAGCTGAATAATCTAAACGCCGCTGAATGTGCTAAATTCATCTGAATAATCTAAACTCTGCTGAATAAGCTGAATTCAGCTGAATTAACTAAACTTTGATAAAACTGCTAAATTCAGCTGAATAATCTAAACTCCGCTGAATGTGCTGAATTCAGCTGAATAATCCAAACTCTGCTGAATTCAGCTGAATAATCTAAACTTTGCTGAATTCAGCTGAATACTCTAAACTGCTGAATTCAGCTAAATAATCTAAACTCTGCTGAATGAGCTGAATTCAGCTAAATAATCTAAGCTCTTCTAAATGTGCTGAAATGCTTTACATGAGCTGAACTCATTAAAATTCAATGAACTCAAAAAGTGCAGCATTTCAATCAATTAAATTATTGCAAATAGAACTTTCCAATCCAGTTGGTCAACCAATTTCCTTGTCAGAATTCAGGATTACAAAATAAATCTTATTTACGATAATAGCAATTATAAAATGAAAATTCCCAGGACATTTATTTAAATTACAAATTCGTTCGTTTGTTAATTCCACATGTATGATGTAGTATCTGTATAAATTGGCATCTTTATTTGTTTTACGAAAGGAATGTTAAGCATAAAAGCTCGATTATTTATTAGGGTTCAAAAAATAATTTTATCACATACATTATAATATGTATGCTTGTGAACGGAATGTGCAGAACAAAAAAAATTATGTCAAAAGGAGCACAGCACAAATAAAAAAGTATTTTCCTTTAGTGTGTAGTATGTGTACATATAAAAATTTATAGAAGGAAATTAAATTGAGATTATATGAAAATTTATTGCGTAAACTTTCCTGCCATCTCGTTCATATGTTAACGACGGTTTTAAAGACCTCTCACTTAAATTATTATGAATGTCTTAAGCATACGTACTTAAATCCATGAAGCAAAAAGTTAGTTCATGAACAAAACAAAAGTATGGTGCATGCCATGCCACATATAATTTCATTTACATTGAATATGTTCTTGGGGAGTAATCTGGAGATTTCATTTATTTATGCCCATATGTACTGCGAATTATATTCAGTCTTTCTATTAATTCTGTTTTTGGCATTCAGAACACAAAGTTCTCTCGTTGCTGCACAGTAAATGAAAATGAAAATGCCAAAAAGAAAAAGTTTTTCATTTTTTATAATAAAAATATGTAAAAAAATATATAAAAGTTTTGCAGCAGCAAAGTAAAAGATTTTTATGGTTTAGTACAACATTAATATTCAGCCCACAAACAAAAACAACAACAACTAAGATCTACTTGTCTACTTTTCTTTACATGAATGGATGTGGATTTTTTTATTTTGTGGATGTGATAGAACGCATTAACTTCTAATTCAGCGCAGTTTACTTTGAATTCAGCATAGTTTACATTAAATTCAGTTCTATTTACTTCTAATTTGAAGCTATTTACTTCTATCTAAGCAATATTTTGTATTTAAATAAGCCTATTAATAATAAGCGGTAATTCAGCAACATTTATTTCGAATTCAGCACCATTTTCTCTTAATTCAGCGCAATTTCCTTTGTATTCAGCACATTTTTTTCTTAACTCAGCGCAATTTACTCCTAATTCAGAACAATTCACTTCGAATTCAGCGTCATTGACTTTGAATTCAGCTAACTTTATTTTGAGTTCAGCACGATTCTTCCCAAATTCAGCAATATTTTGCATTTAAATAAATTAATTCAGCAATAATTCAGCACTATTCGGCCAAGATCAAATCTCAATTCAGCGCATTTTATCAATCAATTCTTTTTGTACGATGCAGTAAGATTTGAGTTTCTCAAATCATTAAACATCAAACACAAAAGCAATTTTACAATCTCAATAGAAGCTTTTAACATTTTCAATTTACAATAAAAATCTTTGTACATCATTCAATATTTACAATACTGTTCAATTCATGCAACTGTTCTAGTCAAAATGAGCACAAAAGCAAGTTTATTTTACAAGAAAGCAACAAAAAAATCATGCAATAATAAAAAAATAAAACATCTCTATGTACACTATATAACAACATACAGTACAGTAAACGTTAAGTAAAAGTGGAGAAAGAATAGATGAACATTTGCCAGAGAGTTTTATGGACAAAAGTAGATTGAAAGAACGTAAAAATAAATCAAGAAGAATGTAGTGGCAATAAATAGTAAGAATGCAGTTAAAATTTCTTATTCATGCCAACTAGCTTTCATGCTAGCGTTTTTCATGTTAAAGATTTAAATGAACATTAAAGTAAAAGTTTTAAAACAATGATGGGGTGGTTTGAGGGACATATCAAATGAAGAAGACGGGACTTACCGACATAATAGGATTATCAAAGACTGAATTATTCCAGTCACAACGCATTAGTTCATCATCGTTTTTGTAAATAAGAGGCCCATGTTGACTAATAATATTCATGTCATTGTGCGAGAACGTGGATGTCAAAGGATTACAATTATTGTTATTAACATAATGTTTAGTCATATCTAGTCTATGCTTATTTGTATATAAAAGTTTTGAGCCAGTCTTTGATAATGACATAATTGCACTAGAAGTTGTCGTTTTTGTCATTGGTGTGTTATCAACATTGTTTGTTGTTGGTGATGTTGTAGCATTACCATTATTATTATTATTACAATTATTAATATTATTATTATTTAAAATATCTCTATGAACATCAGGTATATTTGGATGAGATTCTTTGAATGTTGTCTCGTAAATTGATAAGTCAGAATGAACGGATGGCAATAATGAAGGCTTGCCATGTACAAAATAATTAGTTTTCGGTAAATTATTTTTCATCATCACTCCGGGACGGGATGATGATACGGGATATCCAATATCAGATTTTGTTCCACCGCGATTTCTCTCGACACCACCACTACCGCTTGTGAATGCATATGGAGATGTTAATGTGCCATTGATGCAACCAACACCAAAGTTTATGTGATTATGATTTTCTGAATGACGATTTAAGCTTAATGAGTAATGATTGTTATTGTTATTGTGATTACTATTACTGAATTGTGCGTTGTTATTATTAAAAGAGAAGCGATTTATAAAAGGATTACTGCTATCGCAATGATTTGATTTAGCAACAAACTTTTCATGTACCGGCGCCGTTGCTGTAGACGCTGATGTTGATATCGATGTTTTATGCTGTGCTTGCCTCTCAATCTCATGATGTCGAGCACCTTTATTGTAAAACTTTGTATGGAATGTGTTTGTGTTGCCCGATAGCACTGACGCTCCCGAAGATTGGTTTGTATATTTGGCACTGTCCGATGACCTGTGTAAATATAAATTATATTGTGAGCGGTCATTCGCTTATGACGTCCAATAGTTAAGGGGGATGGAACATTTTTGTTCTATACCAATTAAAAATTTTTGGGTACACCCCTGATATTTAGTAACAGTGGATTCAGAAAGTCTAAAAATCCCAATTATTTCATGGACATCATTCGCAAATGGACCCCTCAAGGAAATCTGTAAATCATATTTACTTATGAAAGGCATACCTTTCCGATGAATATGCATAATCTTGATCACCAAGACCGGAGTCTGTGTGCTCATGAGAAACTCTTATGCCTGCATAATCAATACGGTTGAGATTCGATGAAATTGCAAATTCTCCAATACTTAAGCTTGACATCATACGATTTAATCCATTATTACGATCAAAGTCCTGAGATGAGCTATTTGTGCTACCAGATCGTATTGAACCATCCATCATGTTCTTATCTGATGGTAGTTGAGGCCTTTTTATTATAAATAAGAAAAAGATTTATTTTATTTTTTATTGACCAAATCAATTTTTCTTCAATATCACTATATTATTATTATTATTATAAAGCATTATATCCATTACCCTCTTATTCTATCAACTCTATCCTTTCCATATGAATTTTTGTGCACTTTCAGTGAATTAGTGCTATTATTACGCTTACGATTTTGTGTATTTTGTGTAGTCTCAACGACTGTATACGGAATCTCTTTCAATTGATCTTCCGTCATACCAGCTGTATCAACTAGGTCAAATTGTAAATGTCTCGTGAGTTCCGAAGACCAAATTTTATTTCTAGAATCTGTGGGAGATCTGTGAATTGCGGGTAAAGATGAGAAACAAGAAAAAATAATAATTTTCAAAATTGCTTGTGTAGGAAGAAGATGGTTAATATATGTAATGTAAATACACGCCGCGGTGTATTTAATGTGGATGGGAATAAAATAGAATTCCCATTAATTATGATGATAGCAATAATTCCCATAATCAATTTCACACAAAGCAAACACACACACACACAATGTACCAGAAAGAAAAGAAAATTAAAGTGAACTTACCTGTGTTTCCTATGTTTCTTGTTACGGCTATAAGTATCAGTGGAATTGTTTGACTTTGGTGCTGTATTGCTTTTTATTACAGATGCTTGTTGCACGGTTCCCGTATTCGTCTTCTCTGCCTGCTTTCTTTGCACTTCCAACCATTGTTTATTGGAGTCAACTAACTCCGGCTGATCTGCATATTTCTCATTGTAATTATAGTCTCTAGTGCTACTTCCACGTTCCGATCCTGACTCACGATTACGAGATCTATGACGTCGATGCTTACGATGAGATCTTCCCGAACGGCCTGAGCCACGAGACAATTCACTTTCATTATCTGACATTTTCTTACTTCTGGATCGATGTCTTCTTCCTGTACGTGAATCATTTGATGACTGACTCTCCACTGAACTTGAACGATGTCGATGTCCATTCGATTTTGAATTTTCGTTACGTGATGATGCTGAACGTACCGACTTTGGACTCGAATTTATGCCAAACAAACCGCGCTGTTGACTTTTTATCCATCCAGCACTTCGTGTACTACGTGGTGAATCTGGCGCTGAATGATGGCTGTACCTGCTATTCATTGTGTTACTATGATTATTGTTGTTATTATTATTATTGTTGTTGTTGTTTAAAGCTGCTGGTATGCTACATGTCGATCTATATACATTGTCAATTCTAAGCGGAATTGGTGTGTGCATCGACATGTTTATCATGTAATGTGATGTGATGTAGATTGAATGAAAGGAAAGAATAAAAAACATTTATTTGTTTGAAAATTTCAAAACCACAAAATTTTCGTGTTGTCGTTGTTTGCGAGTTGAAAGGATGAAATTGAATTGTATATTGAATAGAATTGTTTGAAGGAAGTGGAAGTAATAGGAAACGTCGGCGATAATGCGGAACGAAAGAGCATTTTATGTAGGTTTTGATTCGATGAATTTAAGGGTTTTGATTGAAATGAATGTAGATTAGTGACATTGAGTCATGAAAGTGTGAAGACATTTTTTAATGGGAATGGATTTTTAGATAAAATTCGTCACAAAATTAACGGAATTGTGGGATTCAAATTTTATTGGACGTAGTTAATTTCACGTAGTTTCACTCCCTTTTGTTTACATTTTTGTATGAAATTGTTCTTCAAAGTTTGTATTTAATTAAATCTACTGATTATTGTGAACTAAAATCAACTACATCATATAAATCATTCTGGACTAAATGTCAGGAATTCAATAAAGAAGAGAATTGATCAAACAACTTTAGCTGAAAAGCTTATTATAAAGTTTTTGTCCAACATAAACAGTTGTCTGTAAAAATCAAAGTTAATATGGCTTCTCTGAACAAAATATAGCCAGAAAATCAACAATGACAACATACAGACAAGCAAAATACCGACAAAATCCCTTTTCACGTAAAAAATTCAGATAATCCTTTACAAAAATAGGTACCAACAACAAAATGCATCAACGAGCAAGAGTGAACAAAAAAAGCTGGTTGAATGAAACGAAAATTCATAAGGAACTAAGGAAAAATAACTTTTACATACGTGTAAGCTGGCTGAGGTACGGAAATTGATTTAGTTTCAAACTTTCTTTTATTATCTGTCTCGAAACTTTGTTCATGATGAGTCGAGTCAAAATTTCTTCTTATTTGTCTTCTCGACGGCTTTCTCGTAAATAATGGCGGAGCTCTATTAATATTTGAAGCATCCTTTGAAGCTTTCTGTTCAGTTTTTCCACTGCAAAAATATTTTTTTCGTTGTATAAATAAGAAAAACGAGACGAGAATAAAAAAAATAGAAGTTGAGTCCAAAAAAACTTGTATCTTGAACATTAAAATAAATATTTAATTTTTACCTGTAGCGGAAACGTGAACCTAATGAGAAAAACTCGCCTGTGGCATGTGCTGGGGAGACACGGACTAATCGGAAGAAGGCGTGATGCTCAACACAGCATTTCCATAAATGCTTACAAGCTATTTTTTTGGGCGTTTCGAATCCGTACGTGTTCACTTCATTCTATATTACATATAAAAAATTGAATAAATATGGAACAAGAAGTGTGAAGAGACAGAAGAGAAGTGACGAAAATGAAAATTAAAGTAAATTTCGTGTGCAAGGTTTTTAAATTAATGTTTGTCTACACCCTCCATAAAATTCAGGATAGAAAGAAGACAAAAATGAAAAATGATTCATGTAGAGACAAATTAAGTGAAAGTGTTTTGGACGAGTGGATGTGCTCATCATTTGATACCGTTTCACTAATTTTGTCTCGTGCATGTAACACTGAATGTAATACAAGTACTCACATTTTTGTCGCATACTCGTAACATGAAGTAGCGTCCTTTAAAATAGACTTTTGCTATGCGAGGCCAGTAATAATGAGCTACTGTTGTCTTATTTCGAAGTACAATTATGCCACTCGGTGTCAATCCCAAAAAGTATTCTACACTATCTTCACCCTGCAATTAAAATCATTCGAAACTGTTAGTTTCAGAGTTGGACACCGATGACATTAGCAACTGACATGAACATTAGAAAAAAATAGCTGTTATAGCCAGTTGTAATGATTTTTGGGATATAAAATACCAACAGTCAGTGCTGTCATTCACAATTTTAAACATTACTAGCTTCTAGCTTTAAAAAACTTTTCTGTGACTGACAATACTAACTGTTAGGATGAGCAGCAACAGTTTTGAGCACCCTCAGTCCACTAGGAACAAATTTTCCTGTCAAGACCTAGCTAAAGACACATTTTTGTCTATGACTTGGCAAACCTGCCCAGTCAAGGTTTTGTCTAGGACATGAGAGATGCATCTAGCCTATGCTTAGCCTAAGCTGCCTTCCGGACATTTCTAAAAAAAACTGTTACTGCTAATGTCAGCATTTTATCACTGCCAATTATACTGACTTTTGTATTTATCCAACCCTGATGAATAAGTATCGAAAAAATTGAGGACAACAACAGTAATAGAATTGACGTTATTTAAACGTGACCAATGATTAAGTATAAATGGACACAACGAGAGAAGAAAAAAAAACATAATATTAAAAAAGTTGACTTAACGGCTGGACTATAAAGCTTTAATTAGTATTTAACTTACGAAAAAAATAGTAATATTGTCTATGAGTAGTAAAATTTTTTAATTTTTATTATGTACACATATACTGACCAAGACTGGATGAAGGTCAACACCGTACATATCGAGCCATTTGACTTTATCCAAGTAATTAAATTCCGCTTGCGCTTGTCCGACGCCTTTCAATTGTTTGTGAAGCTCGCTAATACGATATTCGAGCTCTTTTGTTTGATTTGATACAAGACGAAATTCTGATACGTATCCGTATGTATGCTTCGTTGGATCATAATCCCCAACTTCGGCTGAGAATGAATCGTCGAAAAAAAAGAGTACAATTGAAATAAAGAAGTAAGGAACACGATGTATGTTAATAGACTTACATTGAACAACATAAGCTCCTAATTGTGATGCCAAATCATATGGAACCGGCAGTCTTCCTTGCAATACATCTTGCTTCAATTGTAAATAGAATTGATATCTTGTAATCTCCTCAATAAGCTTACATGGATCGACAGCATAAAATTTTACCGAGAAATAAAGCTCATAAATATCTTTATTCTCTTTCAGTTGACGTGATAGGCGTGAATTTGCATCGAGCCAGTGCTAAACAGGATAGGAAATAAGATAGATTGAGTAAAGGGTAAAAATAGAAATGACTAATTGAGTTATTCTAGTAATTTTTCCATGTCTTCTCTTCACACGTACCGTTTGTCCTTCAAAATCTAAATATCTCAGGCCGAAGTAAGCAGTCTCGAGCAGATTGAGGCGATTGAAAACAACCTCGAGAAGTGATTGTCCCAATAATTCTTTCTGCATAATAAAAATAAAAACAAGAAAAAAATGGAAAGAGAGAGAAAAAATGGAAGATTGATAACTTTAGTCTCTTCGTTCTGTACACAATTTATATTTATATTAAATTGCTTTAAGGTGTAACTGAAATGCTGTTATTATTCAAAGATTTACAACGTCAAGCATTTCTCATATTTCAAACAATTGTTGATGTAAGTGTCGCAATAACATTCTATCCATCTCACTCGACTCGAGGCTCAACTTTGTGCGAGCACAAATAACTGAATGCTTTTTTTCCTCCTTTTGTTTGCTCGCAAAATAAAAGACAATAAAAAAGTGTGAGGTTTTAAATGATGAAAATAGATGGGGGAGATCATGGAAAATAAATCAAGTTAGAGCGCATTTAGAGATTGTGTTATTTTGTTAGCTTTGATACAAAAATATGGGATAGCATGGGGGAATAAGAACGCAACCTTAGTAAGGACTATAGCTTCCCAAGGTTCAGAACAGTTAATAGTTTAAGTTAGCATTCTGTCAAGCTTCGGAATAGCCTCCGAAAGCTCATATGACCCGAAATTGTGGGACGTGGGTTTGATTCCCACTCGGGACCGTTATTAGGAATTATACTTTGTCTGCTAAAATATTCAAATTAAAGTACTTTAAGTATCGAAATCAAGTTTTAACATAAAGTGCTGCTAACCAGAGTTGGCATGGCAAGTAGATACATTCAGTAAAAACCCTGAGAAAATCTCTTACATGGAGAGGTCATCTACGAAAGAAACCGCTTGCACGCTAAGGTTATCTGACGCAGATATTCTTAATACTTATGCAGATGGCCTCTACTGCTTATAGCTACCTTGTAACGGAGTGCTGTATATGACCAGGCATCCTCCCGCGGTACATTTGCTACATATACCCAGACATAGGTACTTAGTTTATTTCCCAGTTATTTTAACGACATTTTTATTATTAACCATAAAGTTTTAATGATTATTTGTATCTAGAAGAGAAAGTATTTAACACAAATAAACACCCCTCAAAAAAATCATAACTAAATCATCAAATCCAAAAAATAGCTAGTATGAAAGTGAAATTTATCTAATAAAGCATGATTAAGAACTCTTGAATCTTCAGTTAAGGATCATCAATTATATTTCAAAATAACCCTTCAACACTCTAGTGATTGATTTCGAAACCTCTTTAATCGACTCAACAACATTTTAATACACGCAATACCTTTAATTCGAAATAAATTAACTGTTATTTATGCACTCAGCCTGACACAACCTCAAAGAGATTTTTTTATATTTCTCTTCAAAAACATGCTAAAAGGAGGAAAAAAAGAAATAAAATTCAAATAACAATAAAGAGCATGAGCAAGCGACACATTTTCTCAAGTACACCCATATTAATATTAACAGTTCAAAGAACAGCAAAGCATCAACATCGATGTGTGTGGCGTAAAAAATAAATAAATATTCAAAACGTAATTTCTTATTATATTTAAATATAAAGGCATAAAAAAATAATTATTTTATGTATATGCATAAAAAGAAGGCGTAGGACTCACCTGAATCTCATGTATGAAATCGGTTTCATCAAGGAGTATGATTCGCACAGAAATTGTCTTCGACGATCGACAAAAGCAATGCATTGCTTAACGGCGCTTTCTTACTACTATGATGTGGACTTTAATTGCTGAGGCGTCTGATATGAGAAGATGAAGAAAAAAAAACAAGAACACGAAATGAATAAGGAGAAAATTATGAATTATCATAATAGAATATGAAGTATAAATTTCTAAATGCTCACGAGACGGGAAAAACACGATAAAAAAAGTAAAGTAGAATAAGAACTAAATACCGATTCTATCTTTCCTTTTACAAATAGAATTTCCATTCAGACGCTTTTGAAAGCGACGATTAATAAGAAAAAGAACATCTTTAAGACTCTTATTCTCAATATCTGAGACAGTTTGTTCATTTATTTGCTATTGTTTGTATCAATTGAATGAATCTTAATGCTAATCATAGCTTAAGGCTACGAAATGAGGGATATAATTTTAATGAGTTTCTGTACTGTTTGTGTTTACTGATAAAATTCTTCGGCAAACATTGCTTGGTACTAAAAGACGGATGCTATTTTAGCATATTCATATTTTTTGCTGCAAAATATTTTTGTTTGGATGAAAATAAATTTTTTGGAGGAAATATTTATTTGTTTGTTTTTAAAAAAGCTGTTGGCGTTTTTGAGATTTTTTAATATAATTTATAAAAATTTAAATATCTAACGAGTCGTTCACAGGGTCGTGCCAGAAATTTTTTATTTGAACGAAAAATTTTGCATGGAAGTTAATTTTAGATTTTTTTGGAATTTTATCTATAGAACCCATATCAAAACGAAGAATAAAGGGGGTCATTCTAACCAAGGGCGTATCCAGAGGTTTTGAAACTCGAGCAAAATGAAAAATGGATCAAATATTAAATAAAATAAACAAAATAGAAGCATAATACACTAATATAAGTATTGTTTTGTGAATATTTAGTAAATTTTTTCCACATTTTCGTCAAAATTGGCAAAGGAAAAATAATTTCTCAAAATATTTTCAAATTAACTAACTATAACTTAAACAAGTGTTTATAAACTAATAGATAATCACATTACCTTTGATTTACAATGATAATTCTAAAGAATTATCTAGTTTTTGTACGGAAATTTATCATAAACAGTCAAAATTTTCAAATATTTTTAAAAATTTAAATTAACTATGAAATATTACATTTAGAAGTCTGAATTATGTATTGAATTAAAGAATATCTATTAAACTTCAAGTTTCAACTCTTAAAACTTCCATAATATTGCTTAATTTAATAAAACTTTAACATAATCAACTGTCCTTTTTAGTTTTTTGCCATTTTGGTTTTTTAACGGTTTTTTCAAAAATACTTAAATACAGTACATTCTTAATCCATTATATGAAATGGCTTTAAAAACTGTATAACTAGTCCAAATTTCAGCTTAATTGGACAATCATGTGCGACAGAATTAATAAAAATGTTTGATGTCCTTATCATTTTGAGCGCTACTGTATCTATAGACAGTAACGTCGCCAAAGGAGTGGTTTGGATCCCAAAAATTGCAATAATTTGGAACCGAAATAACGCTGCAATTCACTTCTAGCTTACCTTCCCCACTAAGCATTACATAGTATCTGAACAACCTCTTACAGATTTAGATTGAAGTAACTGAATATTTTGATTAAAATCATGAAATCAGGATATCAATGTCAAAATAAAAAGCTCATATCAGTTTCAACTCCATTGTTATTTGTTGCAATGACAGCAGCAAAATAATAATAGAACTGTAAATCTGGTAAAATTACATTAAACTTTGTTACGAGAAATGTTTTCGATTTGCATTTGGGAATTGAGTATTTATTTCAATCATTCGCCTTGGAGTTGTTGTCTTCTTAGTTGCTGTATCATGGGAAATGTCAACGATAAGAATCTCCACGTTTCAAATCTTAAAGTGCCTCCTTAAAAATATTAAAGTCATTTTGTGTTGCTTTATGCTTGAAAAGTTAAACGGAATAAAATTTAAGAATTTCCGGAGATGCTTGAGATATGGCAGGATATTGATTTTTTATTATAAAATAAGCACATTAGAATCAAGGATGAAAAATAGTTTGAATGAGAATAAATGCGGTAAAAAGTAATAAAATTTAAAGTTTAAAAATCGACGCTGAAATCTGATACATGTCAAATTATTTGACTTTGCTGTCTTATTTTGTCGTATTTGTGTCTTATTTCTGGCACGATTTTGGATTTATATTTTTAATCTATTCGTTAGTTCACTGTCTTTTAATTTTATTTTTTTGCAATGTTGGAAATCTTTTTGGTTTAGCTATAGTTCTTGTGAAATTTGTGCTGACATGGGGTCCGGGTCATTCACTTATGAAGTTCATCAGAAAATTAGAATTTTGGTCCCATCCACAATCTTTTATAAGTGAATGACTCTCAAATTGAAATTTATTAGATCACAAATTTAATTTTACAGCATAAATTTAAAATTTTATCTTTTCATCTCGATTCTTTAATTTTATAGAAATTTTTCTGTAAAATTCCCAAAAGGGATACAACTCGACGATCCAAACAAAATTTTTGTAAGTTTTGCTCATAAATTTGTCCGCTTTTTTATTTTGTCTGTAAAATTGCAAAATTGAACAAATTTTCAGACAAATCGGAAAAAAGTTGTGCTCTCCTTGGAAATTCCAGAAATGCTAATTTTTTGTAGCTTTTGGATGAGGGTAGGGAGGCGTAGCATGGATGGGCTTCTGGAGAGACATTTTAAGTTTCTGGTTGTGCCTCTAGATTGTTCCAAGTAAACAAATATTCCAGGAGAATGCTTTGCTGATTGGTCAAGTGACCGTAGTTAATCAAGTACAAAGTTAAAGTCAAGATTCCTAATTTTTTAGATTTTTAGACAAAGTCTGTTACATTTCTATCAGACTCAGTCATTATCCCTCGATTCCTTTACCTAGACAGTGAATCACATTCATTGCTTAGTCCAATTGTCTACATTATCAATCATCAATCTACCATTGACCCTCAAATAAATCAAGAAAGTCATTTCAAATGCTTAAAATTTTCATAATAGGGTAAAAGATTTGTATTTTCGGATGATTTATTTTTTCGGACACTTTTTCAAAAATTAAAAAGTTGATTTCTGTCTAAATAGTCGATGCCCTAAATAAAGTTGGTATTAAATATTGTTGATTATGTTAGAAGTAACAATTTTCTGTCACTTCCAATAAAATATAACTGCTATTAGCACCAGAAACATCAAAAGATTGTTTTTCATACAAAATTTACCAAATCTTGTGAATGAAAAAAATCATATTCAGGAAGATGTATGGATAAAAGTAGTAAGCCTGATTTAAAGCTTTTGGTTTCTACTTGTCCTTAAAAAAAGATTTATGAAAAACATTCAGCCATTTAGGAGAAATCTCCATTTTTGTGAGTCACAAATTTAAATGTATTTTTTCGGATAAAATTTTGCAAAAATTTATTTTTTCGGATGGCTTTTGATCTGAATTATCATTGAAATTTTCACGCAATGTTTACATTTATTTTGAACAAAAAGGTTATTCAAATAGCTCAAAACTGCATATTTTTACGAAATGGATACAAAAATAATATCAGAATTTCAAAATTAGGCTCAAGCGTTTCAAAAATGACCATTGCAAATTGAAAATTGTGATTTTTCTATTCAAGTTCAAATTTTTTGAAGTCCCCAGAGGTTTGGAAGCTTCATATGTCAAGAAAAGAAATACATCAAACTGTTTTGTGCTGTTATGCTTCTTGTTATGCCTATATATTTTAAGGAAATAAAATTTTGAAGTTTTTGTTTCAATTGCATCGTTGCTTTAATTTTTTAAGTATGAAATCCTCACACCGTCATGTCTACAGGCTTAATATTTTATTAAAAAATTGAACAATAAATTGTCATCCATTTAAAAAAGAAAGTCCAAAATATTTGTTGAAATGATTTTTTATGTATTATCTAAAACGCGTTCAGGAACAAAAAGGTCGTGGGAGCATTTGCGGAAGTGTGGACGTAGGCTTAAAAAATTCACTAGAAATAACAATTTAGGATTATAGAATTAAAAAATTACGCTTTTAGTACATCCGAAATGAAAAACTCATATCAGAATGGATATGATCGTTTCTTTTTATGCTGAAAAACATGCATAAACAGACATATTTTGATTTAAATAATTATTGTTTACATTTTTCTCATTTGAAAATTTCCATGGCTTACTTTTCAAAACCATCCGAAAAAACAAAAATTTTTGTCCGAAAAATTAAATTTTTATCTGAATCAATAAATTTAAACTTTGAATCAAGTTTAAAGGAACTTCTTCTATCAAGACATTAAAAAAAATATTTGGAACATAAACTGCCTATATTGATGTACAAATTAAATTTTATTTGAGGAGTTGAAGTTGCGTGGTTTGAGAGTTATTGACGTTCAAAGTTTGCAAGTGTCATTTTATCCGAAAAAATAGATCGTTTACCCTATATTCCAATTATTGACCCCAACATACATTCTATTCAAAACTATTTGACGGTCAAGTATGACCACATTTAAAATAGCTCATTATTCTGCTTCTGTTTTCTTTTAAACCACAAAATTTATTTGCCTATAGAAAAATGTTTTCATTTCAAAATATTTTAAGAGCATTTCCAAGGTTTATTTATGAATGGAAAATTTACGAAATTAATTAAAAAACTTTACAATAGGCAATAATACTCTAAAATTAATTGCACATCACGAAACAGCACCTTATGCACACAAAAATGAAATTTTCCCACAAATCTCTAATTAATCATTTAAAGCTTCAAATTTCTTACATGAAATTAATAATTCAATAAATCCGTTATGACTTTAAGTCCTTAGACTGACTGTATTAATAAAACATAATAAATCAAATGAGATACAAGCAACCTTTGCATGTCTTAACATTGCCTTCTCATTTTCAACTCAACTCAATATTTTTTTATTATTATAAATTTAAAATAAAACTCATTCTGACGTTGCTTAAGCATTAGAATGAAATGAACGCCTTCATTGATACTTTATAAAGGTATTTTTGTGGTTAAATTATATAAGAAGTTAATCAAGTCAATTGTATATTCATCAATTGTGACAAAGTCAATTTCAATGGAAATATATTATTAAAATATATTATAAATATGAAAAATAAACTCTTTGTAACATTGTTGAACGAGGGTTAATGTCCTCTTGTATCTGAATAAGAATATTAACACACCTCTTTTGCTTTTTTTACTCTTATACTTCTTATCTTTCCATCTCTCTTTCTACTTCTTATGAATGTAATTATTCATCAACAGGTTCACGATTCTTTCAATTTATTATTATTATTATATTGATTATTGTTATTGTAATTCATCAGAATTATTTTTACTACAAACACGATTACAACACAATCGACATTCATTCGATGACATGGGAGGTATACGCAATAATCCTCAATTCCTATGTACTGAAAAGGATTACGTGATGAATTAATCACAAATTGATTTCAGAAAATTTATGGACTCGACAAAGGTGGAATTGAAAATTTCTGTTTGATGTCTAATTGCAAATTTAAATTTATTCAGCATGTGTTTTCGGTTGGATGCGCTTGTCATGCACAAAAAGCTGGTGTCCTGAGGTGAATTTTTATTGCATTCTTCCAGGTGCGAACAATTTTTTCCATTGAAAAATGTTTCATTATTTGTTTTGAATTTAAAAATTTGCTATGAGGAGTTTTAAATTCTGAATTTAAAAAAAATATTTAAATTTCTAACCTCAAAATTTTGTCACTCTTTCCACACTAAATTTCCAATATAAAAATTTAAACGCATTTCAAAATTTTTAAAAAAAATTTAATCTCCATAAAAATGTCAATTTTAAAAAATTCTAACCTCAAATTTTAATGTTGACAAAAATTAACCTTAAAAACCAAACTCCTGCTTAAATTATAACCTCAAAACATGGACTCTACACAAATTCACTCTAACCTTAAAAAAGTAATTTTAAGAAGTTCTAACCTCAATGTTTTCAAAGCATTCTAAAAATTCTAACCTAAAATTTCAATTTTAACAAAAATTAGATTTAAAAATCAAATTAAAACCTAAATTATAACCTCAAAAAATGAGCTATTCACAAAAAATATTTCAACCTTAGAAAAAGTAAATCTAAAAAATTCTAACCTTAAAAATTTTCAAATTGTATCTTAATTTTTAGTGAATTTTCCCATAAGGAAAATTTTTTATCTGTTATTTTTCAAATATTTTTTATCTTTTATTTTTCAAATACTTTTTCACCGTTATTTTTAAATATTTTTTGACCGTTATTTTTTAAATATTTTTTCAACGTTATTTTTTCAAAAAAGAATTGTGCTTATTAATTAAATATTTTTGACTAGTTTTTTTCAGGGAATTCTGCTAAAACCCAAAAATTAACATTTCCCCAAAATTTCCTAACCTCCAAAAATAAATATTCTGACAAAATTCACTCTCAAGGGACCAATAATTTAGTCCTCAGTGGATTAAAATTGAATATGTAAAGACCGGAAAGGTGCACATGCACATAAGAAGAATTACACGAAAAGAATTGAGACTTAATGCGCTGATAAGTTCCCCATGGCTCCACAATTCTCAATATGCAATATGTATATCACAGCAGATAGCATGATTTACATGTACTAATTAAGATTTATAGGCTTTTTGGCGGGAAAATGTTAAAGAAATTATTTTTCAATAAAAATTTTTATTTAAAAAAAATTCCCTCAATAATCGTGTCTGCATATTTACTTCGTGTTTTTCATAATTTTTTCTGTTAATCTGCTTTTCGAAATGTTTAATTTATTAATCACTTAGGCAGTCGCTGCTAGAGATTATCGTGAGATATGGATAATTTTTGGTCGTCTGCTTTCGTCAAGATTTTTATTACCCGTTATTATTAATGACACAGATGGGAAATGATTATGTTTGGCATATTTTTTTTTTCTATTTTAATGATGCTGATGGCGCATTATAGAAAAATTGTCAGCTGGAATATGTCAATAGGGTCGTAAAAAAGAAATTTTTTAAGTCTCATGTGAAGCAAAAATTTTTATCACATTTTTATTGTTACATGTTAAGTTTAGTCAATGAAATCTTTATAAAATCTTTATATCTAAAAATGGTACTTTAATAAGGAGGTTAGCACTAACGAGGAGGTTTGTGGGAGGATTAGAAATTACTCCATTTTGAATAACTATTAGAAACGAGAAAACGCGTGATCATTATTTAGGACAAGAATCTACTTAAATATCTAAAGCCTAAGAGATCAGAAAATATGCTATGGTTTTTGAACTAAAAAAAATTCTAAACCCCCACCCCTACCAAAATGCCTATAGATAAAGTTAATATGTATGTGTATGACTATGTGTTGAGTCGTAATCCCAAGCCTGAGAACTAGTCAGTAATGATAAATATATGTATGGAAAATATCCAATAGTAACTCAAGAAACCAGGTTTAAAAGACTTGGATAGGGCTCGAACCTTAAGGTAGCTTTAAGGTATAAATGATTTACAGGGTATCGACTATAAAAATTTTGTGACTGAGGGGGCATAGGTTCTGTCAATTTAGTAGGATCAGATCAATCTCCAATGTACATCATTTTATAAACAACCCCAAATTAAAGCCGATTCAAGAGTAGTTTTACGTAAGAACAACCTACCCTACCTAAGGTAGGGTACCTCTTATGTGGAACATAGGCATACCTGCCAATCTTAATCATTGTCTAGATCTAGGCCAATATATTATTTAACATACCTCAAGAATCACTGATCAAGTCTATGATTAAGCCATTAAATAGAACACAACATAAAGTTCTATCATTAAAATTCTAGGCCACTTGTCAGAGCCGCAAAAATGCGTTTAAAATCAATTTATCGAAGGAAGTAGCACAAACTTAAACTTTTCCTGCCAGAAACATATTTTATTGATATTAAATAAAGGAGATAAATTCATAATCGATATATTAAATTATAGAAAAAGAAATATAAAGTAGAATGTTGTTATTTATCTCCAGCAACATATCATAAGTATGATGTATAATATAGATTTAAAATTTACAACACTGTATTTCCATAACTTGATTAACTTATAGCGGTAGAGAGATGCATATATTTAGATGTAGATAGACATATGTGTGTTATAAAGAAAATATTATTTCTATTATCCAAGTATGCATGCATCATTTAACTTCTTCACAATCTTTACTTCCTCCATGGCTATCGTAAAAAAATATTTATTGTAAATTAGATCATCAATATCTGTTCAATCATACAGTTATTTTTCCCATATCCATAAAAATCTGTTTAAAGCTTATAAATATTATTGGATCATTTGCATAATTTGCGACAGGAAACAAAGATCTCATTCTGAAATTTACATAATGAGAATAAATTTCCATTACTACTGTTAAACGGATCACACATTGTGAAAGATTTATGCTTGCTGTGTTCTTTCTTTTTTTTTGCTCATCTGATTCTCATTCTGTTTCTTCTTTAGTGACCGATATTTTATACTACGGAAAAAATCATTATTGATCTTCTTCTTTTTTAGCATGTTAAATTTTTATGTCTGTTTTGCATTTAACATCTCTTTTTTTCATTCTTTCATCTCCTCTCACCAGTTGTTCTTGGCTGATTCGGAATAAAAAAAACTAATGTTAAAGTCGCCAATACTAATTTTTATCAGATGAATGTGGCGCAGTTTTTGAATAGTGATTAATTGACATTTTTAAGTTTTGAGTTTTATGATGTTATATACATTTTTATGGGTCTTAAAACTGGAAAAAGTGAATGGATTTTTTTTGTTTCTTCTTTACAAATCACCGACTAATATTTCTTTCGTTTATTAATGTTAATTCTTCATTGCAATCATCCCATAAATCTTCGACTAATCTAATTAGCGTAGATTAATAGATTGACCGTTATTTTAAGATGTTTAAACTTTTTCCCGCCAAAATTTCACGCTTGTTTGTAAACAAAATTATTTATTGAAATATTTAAATTAGTCTTTTTCAAGCTTTTAGATTGATTTGCTGTTGGATTTTGATATAGCTCTGCTTGCTCACAAACGTTTTACCTTATACAGTCATTTGAATTGAAAATTAATGGAGAATTGAGTTAAAATTTACAATCGAAATCATGAAGTGGAGAATTTTTTACAAAAAGGAGTTTTTGGATAAAAATCGATGATTTTTGATAATTTCTCTTTAGATCTTGATCAATTCTCATATTTATGGTGCAATTTATCTACAACCTCAACGCTGAGAACCTCATACTTGGTCAAAATGACCAATCAGACGACATCCTATCCAAAAAGAAAATCGTGTTAAAAATTTTTATTAGCAATTCCGAATGAACACGTATGTATATAACACATATCGTGTGTACATACATAAATATCTGTTTTCAAATCGGTATATTGGTCACGAAGGAATAAATAGTAAGCACAACAAATCTGTCGTTCATTCAATTTTTAAGCCTTTCTTGACTCTTATTTTCCCAGTCTCTTTCATTCTGTCTTTCCAGAAGAAAAAAAAATTTATTCATTTCTATCCGGAGCTTGTTCACATGTTCTTTTTGATGACGGTTTTATATGATAGAGATGGAGAGACATTATTCAATGTTGCGTTCATTATTTAATAAAGAAAAGAGTTTAAAGCCTATAACAGCAAATGACCACGAAGAAATGAGAGATGTGAGTCAGAGAAGGTAAGGCAGGGTATAAAATATGTAACACAAAGAACGACGAAGGAGTTGAATGAACTTCAAATAGCAATAGCTCTAGGCTGAATTAAAAACCATCTCGTCGACTTCACTTTTCTTTGTGCTCAACGTTCATTTCATTTACAGTTCCCATCATAATTCCTTCATCTTTATTGTATCGATGTTGATTTATTTTGAATGAGCCTAAACAATATAAATATGATATGAATGGAATTATAGGATCGATAAATTTTCTATAATCCAGAACCTTTTTTTGTCTTAAAGCTATTCTATACACTCATATCCATTCACATTGAACTTTAAAAAATTTACATCACAAACCGCAAATCAGTAATTTTTTTCATCTCATTGTATTTAAATTCTATGTGTGTGGAGATAATAATAAGTTATACATATCAAATCAAACATATTCAAATCTTTTATGAAATATTTTTTCACTGTCTGCTTATACAAAACACAATTATGGCAAAAAGAAGAGCGAAAATAAGATGTTTGAGCCGCAAAGGTAAGAAATTATTCAATTCTTCGTCTACTGTCTTCTACGTCTATACTTGTTCATTAATAAACCTCATATTCTAGTTTCCAACACTCTCGTCTTCATTTGACGTCGTTGGTCGTTTCAATTGAATAGATGGATTATGTTCAAAGTCATGTGAAATGATGTACTCATCAGCGTTATTATAATTTCGTTAACACTCATTTTCATGGTCTCATGCTTCTTCTTTCACATATTATATATTTCTAACAATGGGTGGACAACTGATATTTTTACTTAATTTAATTCAATGTAACTACATTCATCATTTTCTTCTTGCTCTGCTTTAATCTATTTTATGATGATGTCGTGTATGGAGTGTGAAAAAAGTAATTTTATGAATTTTTTCTATCTCTTCCATAATTTCCTCCTAATATCATTAAGAAAAGTAAGTCAAGAGCATTAAACATGGCGTTTTCCCATTAATAACATAAAGTAATTAATTATTTCATTAATTAAAGAAAAGAAAAACCCTCTAATTCCCATATATATTAAGATTTCTACGTCTGTATTACTATGATAACAAAAAAGGTCAAATATCGCATTTTTCTGCCAGCTCATTCATGCGATTTAAATATAGTCCTGACATTCATCCTGAATACATTCATTCTAGTGAAATAAATTACAGAACGAGGGTCTGTATAATAGAAAAAAAAAATATTTTAAAAGCTTTAATGTTTACATCGTTTAACTAAGCATATTTTCTTGAAATGCTGTTAACAAGTTTGTGCAGCTTACTTACCAATCAAGTTATATAAAAGAGTTTTAAGGAAGTGAACTTTGAAAGAAAGAATGTTTGAAAGAATTTATAGTTTATCAATGTTCTTTTATGTTCAAGCTTCAATCTGAAGAGATCATAAACTTTGCTGTATTGAATTTGAATTATTTCAATGAAATTTGATGCTTGCTTGTTATTTAAACTTCGTTTTCCAACTTTTTTATGAGATTTTCAATTACTTAAATAAGAATGCACAACTTTTTGATCTTTTCACTTTTAAATTCAAACCAAAACTAAAGTTTACGTAACTAAGCAACAAATTTGAGCAATTGAGCTAAAAACTGAGGAAAATATTTTTAAAATTTAAAAAGCCGTTACAAATTGAGCTAAAAACTGAGCAAATTATTTTTAAATTTCAAAAAGCCGTTAAAATTTGTTTTCACAAACATTACTTAAATCAAGATCAATCAAAATCAAGAGAAACTTTCAAACCCATCGTCATTTAGTACTTCTTACAAATTAATTTCAATTAGGATACACTCTACTTTTTTCGAGAAATCGATCGACAAAGAAGATACGAAAATTTTTCAATGACTCTAAGCAAAATTGTTGAACTAGAAAAGCTTTAAAATAAGGAAAACAGTGTTGGCAGTCAAACGTACATAGATCCACTAATCTTCTATTGTTCATTAACAACAAAAACCTCTTAAAAACATTTTGTGAGACAAAAATTGTAAAACAATCACCTCATTTTTTTTAAAAAAAAGTTTGAGTGAAAAGAAAATAGAAAGAAATCGGTCACAAATTATCTCATCACCTCATCGTCGCAAATGAGAGCTACAAAATTAGAATGATTTGTAAAAACAGATATTTATGTGCTTAACAATTTTCTAATGAGTACTTTCAAGATAGTCGCTATTTTGTTTTTATTTCCATTTTCTCCTCGACGACTGTGAATTGGACGCGATGTGCAAATAGTAAAGTGTTGAAGTGGGTTAACTATGACATCAAAGAATTAAGAACAGCCTCTTTACGAAGACTGGAATAGACTTGAAAAAAACTGTTCTCTGTACTCAAGACAAAAGAGCTTATTTGATGATAGACAAAGAATTCCTTTATCTTCGAATGTCATAATTTGTAATAACATTAAGACTCGTTAAGACGTTTTCTTTGAATTTTTTATGACCCTTCAGAGAATTCAGTAAGCCAGTAAGCTGAAAAATGATCAAGAACGTAAAGAAGACAGCCGACTGTTTTACTTTACAGCATAAGAAGAGGAAAAAAAGTAAATTTTATTCTCTGTTGATGATAATGAGAATTTTAATGCCCTAAAGATACTCTGCTTCATAAACGAAGCTGAATGCCTCAGCATACATGAAGTAAAACAACAGAAAGTTGTTCAAATCTGAAATTCAATCAAGCATTTTGTTGTTTCTTTCTAATCAAGCAGAGAGCAGACGAATAAACATGCAATTGGTTATTGATGATTGCCTTGTTGGTCGGTCATTTAATCAATGGATATAATGTAATGTATACCGTGTACATGTTAATGCTATAAAAATATCCCCCTTTTAATAAAAATACTCGATAATTAATCTGCAATCAATTGAAAACAAATTGTAATTGTTTCATATAGTAGTGAAAGTTAAGCAATCTATACTGGATACAGCCTTACAATATGTACATTAAATTACTTAATCACAAAACTCGATATAGAGTATTTGCATGTTTATTAAAATGATAAAAAGAAATAAATCAGTCGAAAAATCAACACATTGCCAAAAGCATTTTTATTGCTGCTTTTATTGCAAGGTTTTTTCTGGAGATTATGGCTCTTAATTATTGTGGATTGTCCAATTGTCTATGAGCTATGAGTATTGTTTGTGGAAG
Organism: Chironomus tentans; assembly: GCA_963573255.1. Lineage (NCBI taxonomy): Eukaryota > Metazoa > Arthropoda > Insecta > Diptera > Chironomidae > Chironomus > Chironomus tentans. The sequence goes on along the minus strand of OY754302.1, from coordinate 43,462,632 downwards.
GACGGATTAGATTGGGTAATGGCTTAATATTTAAGCCTTATGTAATTGAGTGCTTTGTAAAATTTTCTAGGTCAGCTAATGCTATTTTTGGATTGATTATATCCTAAAGGATCTGATCGAGTATAAACAAAGTTTGGATCCTTCTAACTAGCTTATCAAAGTTTACTGATTTTAACCCAAAAATTATCAACATAACCTCAAAATGTTTCTGCTAACCTCAAAATTTGCCATCATAACCTCAAAATTTTCGTCATAACCTATGGTAGGCAAAGAGATATAAAAGTCCGTTAAATAAATTTCTTGCAAATTTTTTGCTGGAAAATTTAAACCCTAAAAATACGTTAATTTAGAAATAACATAATTTGTTATTTCCACTTATTAGATTACTCAAGCCACATAATTTCAGACATATTTCAATCCTTTTTCATTGTATAATGCTTTAACATTAAAATAACAAGCAATTGATACAGTTTTCCATTAATTTCATTGATTTTTCCGAATAGTTTTTTCACTGAATTTTTGTTTACATTCTGTTACGATAAATATTTTTTGAAGAAAATTTACAATTGTGACAAAATAACTTGATAAATTAAGTACAGATACATTGCAAAAGATAGAAAACACAATAAACTTATGTTTAATTTCATAAGTTATCAAAAACCAATAGAATTTTCATCAAAAATGAACAAAATAGTTTTTGTTTAAAAAAATTTTGTAACGGACAGAGTTCTAAAAATAAGGACTTCTAAAAGTAGTACTAAACGAGATTGTTCTAAAAATAAGATCCGTTTGCCTACCATGGGTCATAACCTCAATATTTGCATTCTAACTTCAAAGTTTTTGCATTATAACCTCAAAATGTTCGTCCAATCCTCAAAATTTGAAAACTAACTTCATAATTTTGAACAAAAACTTTATTACTCAAGTCACTAAAGTTCAAAATAATCCATTTTAAACAATATATTCCATAAAAGCTACTTCCATTGTCACGCTTGTTCAACAACCTTTCACACAATCCCCTTAACATGACTCGAGACAAAAAGTGCGTTCACAAGTCCACTCACAAAGAAAAAGCATTTCGCACTTGTTAATTTATTATTTACACAAAAAAAAAATTGTTTGTAAGTGTCTATGAATTGGCACTGGAGCATAGGAAAACTTGTAAGTTGTCTGAAAGGTTTTTTTTTATTATCTGACGCCCCCGGACAACTCTCCATAACAATTCCGAATGTTGTTGCATATGTCTTACTCATGATATATTTAGCCTAGCCGTCAAAGTTGTCTTGAAATTTTGAACAACATTTCGCTCAATAGCGCTTGCTACTGGCATGCTTCGATATTTTTTTATTAAGTCACAAAACTATCAATATAGACTTCGTTTTCTTTCTCTCAACACTGTTTGATTTACACTACAAAAGGTATTTTTGCGGCTTAATAGACAATATGTATCGACATAATTTTAGTAGCTTTTACGTTTTATTGTAGAAAATATTTTTAGAAAACAAAAAAAAACATTAAATTAAGTTTCTTTTGATTCATAAAAGTCACCCACGCCTCCTTTACATTTAAATATCTGTTGAAGTGTCTTAGTCACTTTGCTATGCTGTTAATATGTCACGTGGAATTGCGAATGAGAAAAATCTCTCTTTCTTTTTGTCATTTGAATAATGGCACATAATAAAAGTGTATCAAATCACAAATAACAAAGAATGAACAATTTTGAATAATAATGGCATGCAGCATAGAATTTTGTAATGAGACCCACTGACAGACTTATTTTTGTGAGATTTTCTAAAGCTTTCTTGTTCACACTAACAATGAGCCATGAAGTGACAATTATTTCGAATATTTAAAATTGTGTCTTTTAAGTGCAAAATACAGTATTAAAACAAGAGACATAAATCCACAGAGACTATCTAGTAAAGATCGAATCAAGGAACCAGTTTTACGAAAATGATTGATTGCCTTTTTATATAAAATGAAATAAATTTTTATAAACTGCAAAAAACAATCAAAAAACCTTCAACCTTACGAGAGTGAGTCTATAGCTGCGAGCTATGATTTTTCATTCATTTCTGTTCCTAAAACAACAAACAAAAATACAAATTTGTTCAATAGAAATAAAATAAAAAGTTGAGGATCGTCATCGGCATTGTCATCGTGTTGTGGTCGACATTGTTGTAAGTTGAAATTGCCATTAAATGGAAACATCTTTTTAAATTATTTAAAATGTGAAAAAATCATCTCATAAGTACATGGCACAAGATGAAGAATAAAGCATAAAAGTACATGAAATGTCTTGGGGCAATTGTTCGATCAGATCGATTGCGGCTTGTGCATGTCGAAAGAGAGAAGCGCAAAAGAATGAAAATGAAAAGAATTTGCATAATAAAAGTTCAAGATCTTTAATCTTAAGCCTCCTTGTGCCTACCTTCTCTCACTCTCCCATCAGTATATCCGCGAATAAAACTAATATATCATCGAATATGGTCCTATAAAGAGCAATATCGCATGTGTAATGTGATGTGAGGGAAGTTCAGCCTTATTTTTATCATCAGAAAACGACAACAGAGACAAGAACGATGATAAACAAGAACGAGACATTAAAATAAGAAACTTACATGCTAAATATCCTCTTTTATTATTCTTTCCCCCCTTCCATCCATCCATCCTTCCTTTATTGCTTTTCTCTTCAATTTACTTTTAAGAATTTTTTCACAAAATAAGATAACAGAATGTAAGTAAGAAGCATATTGAACTGTTCTGATCCGATGATGTTGATACTGTTATGATACAAACGAATCAAAGGAAAATCATCCAAGAGAGTGTGTGAGTAAGACATGAAAGGGATGGCAGGAAAGAAAGTAAAAAAGCTTTCAATTGAAATGAAAAAATTCTCAAAATGAAAAGAAAAATCGCATGCGAGGAACTAAATGGAATTAATTTAATGAAAAAGGAATTTATGGAATGAAAAGGGAACAAGGAAAGTCCAAAACATACTACAGAGAATTCGATTCCTCCTTGACATTTAGGTGTGAAGCATGTCAGCAAGTCAGCCGCTGAATTATTGTTAATGACATGCAAAATTCATTCTGTTTTTATTTTCATTGGCGTGAAGGAACATCCGCATGTGAGCTAGTAAGTCAATAAATTTTGTGTACGGATGGCAAGAACAAGAAGAAGAAGTTTTGGTTGGAATTGCGGTTTGACCATCAATAGCTGTAATAATGAAATGATGAGTATATTACACATGAGAAAGTGCAAAGAGGGAATTTAAGATTTGATTGCAGACATCCTCGAGTTCGTGCTTTCTGTAATTATTCACAAAATGCATTCTTCCTTCTTTTCTCATCTCATCTTCTTATTTTGTTCTGAAGTTGGTTCTCATCTCGAGCACTAAAATACAGATTACTCAATTTCCTCCACAATTATCAATGAAAACCGCATCAATTTCCGTTCCATTCTGTCGATTCTGATACTCAACGAATGGCAATTGCACAATAAATAAATAATTGAGTGAATGACTCGAGATTTTTAAGTGAATCTTCACATTTCCAATCGGTTCTTTCGCTGTTGTTAGTTAAACAAACTTGTTTTGCATGACTGCAAATCATCATCATCAATGTCGACATTATCATGAGCGGAACTGCGTTGCATTTGAAATATTCGCATTGTGTGTGTGAGCAACAAAATGCCATTGGGTGATTCTCGTCGTGTAGATGCATTAAGAGTAAAATCGATGTCATTTAAATAATAATTTTTATGGTGAGAAAGTTCCTTGAATCGATCCAGAGAACTGCTGGTTATTGACATTAAAGCACGTAAATTAATGGAACTCAACCGACAAGAATCTGTTCTAATTTCCTTTCAACAGAAGCAATTGAACTCGCAACTCACTCTCGTTTGACAAGAATCTCACTATCAGTGCTAGTTCTTCTATCTTCTTTTACTTCATCTGCGACTGAAAAATGATTGTGTTAATGACATATCATTAAACTATTCTACAACGTTGTTCAAAGTCCACTTGAACTGCGGACGCAGCATCGTCTATCCATATACAATTTGCATACACACATCTCGTCTTATTATTTAATCAATTTACATCATCAATATAATCTTAATAGAACTAGAGCGATTATGATGAAAGAAAGAAGTGGATGGAAGTAATTTCAGTCGGCATGTAAACGATTCATAATTATCATTCAGCACTCAGCTTTATTCAAGCTCCCTCAATTTAAATAACGTTTTTTAAGGTTAAACAACAATTTCACTACAATTTGTGGCGATAATTAATTGAATGTAGCAGTCAGTTGGAATCAGAACTTTGTAATCACATCCAACTGTTTCTCCCCATTCACTTCCATTATTTATTCTCGTGCCGATTATGTTTATTTATGTGTTGTATTGTTCTAATGAAAAGCGCGAATGAAAGGAGATGAAATAAAGTACAAAAAAAAGTATGAAGAAGAATTTTTTTGTGTATTTTTTATTCCTCAATTGTTCTTAAGCTCTACTTTCGTAAAAATATTTCACAAAAATATTTTTCCACTTGTTATTTCAATATACTCAATTCAATTTATTATGCTGTTTATTCCCGCTTTTTCTTTTTATCCATTCTTTAGTTTTTGTTAAGTACTTTATAAGATTTAAGTATAACTTGATAGAGATAATCATCTAGCAGAGAAATAAGCCAGAAGATGTTGTCATAGATAAGCTATGACAGCGTATTTTCTTTTGTTTGCTGTCAAAATTTCACCCATATTTGGAAAAGAACGACTTTACACCCGAAAAAACATTCGAATCCAAACTTCCAACTCTAAATTTGGTAAAGTAGCAAGAGCAGTAAATCTTGATTCAATTGGATACAAAAGATTGATTTCGATTGACATATTCGAAATGGAACTGAACTTCTTTGTAGAAAAATGCACCATTTTTGGAAATTCTACAGTCGGATTAATTTTTAATGGAAGCTATATCAATTATTTTGACAGAATATAATGTGATAAATTAGATTAATGGTTAAGGTTGGTAATTTTGATTCCTGTGTTTTGTTGGATGTGGGTTTTTATTGGAAATTTTAATTTAGTGACCAGTTGTAGCTAGTATTTTAGGATTAACATTGATTGTCGTTGGGAAATACAATCCAGCTATTTTTATAGGTTTGTTAGCATTAGTGTTAAGGTTGACGGCTTGAAATAACCTAGTAATAGACGATGTGCAGTATAAGGTTCCACAGGTTTCCAAGGTTTAAGCACATGGTTCTAAGTTTAAATTTAAATTTTTGAAAACCGTTAATATTCAAAGAATATTTAAATTCTTTAAATGGGTTACATCTTTACGAAACTAAGGCACAGCCACGAATTCCCTTAAAAACCACCAAACTAGAAGATATCCAAGCAACAAGCAGTTAAAGATAAAGAGACGACTTCTCACTAGGAGATTTAAGAGTGAAAGAAAATAAAATCACAGTTGAATCTTTCCAGACACTTCAATTCTTTTCATTTTTTTTACCTTTGGTTATTTCAACCAGTGATTGTGACTGACAGCTGAGAATAGTGAAAAAGAATTGAAATTCTATATAGTAAAGAAGTATGTCAATCATTTGTAATTTTTATTTTCTTCTTCTTTCTCTCTCTACTTAATAAACTGCGGCACTTAAATCATTCGCAGTATGCTGTCAGGGCTTATCACGTTTACATCTCTCCAATTTATGCACACACAGATAGACAAATAAATATGAACATGCCATCAGATGATATGAAATCATCTTATTATTATGTTTATAGGTACATAAATGTTTGCGTTTTTATGCCTCTTTTATTTCTTTCTTGTGGGAAAAATTGTGTGATTTACTACATGCATTTTCTTCCATTCTCTTCATGTTCATTAATTATATCACATGAAATCACGTAGATAGTTGATCATAAAATTATTTATGTACACAGTCATTTCTTGTCTCATTCAAAATCAATTTTGGTAATTCAACAATTTTTTATTCGCAAGAGCAACGGAAGGTTTTTTTTTGAGATTGACTTTATGCGCATTTTTATGATGTAATCGAAAAATTTAAGTGTTCTTTGAAAATTAACGGATTTTAAAATTTCGAATGTTTAACGGTTTTCAAAAATTCAAATTTTAACGGATTTCAAAAATTAACATTTTTAACGGTTTTCAAAAATTCGAATGTTTAACGGTTTTCAAAAATTCAAATTTTAACGGTTTTCAATAAATTCTTAAAGATCCCAATCAAAAATCTGAAATCAAAATTATTTTTTTACAACATATTGATCTTAAAAACTTGCACTTAAAATGCATCAACATGATTACGAAATGTTCCTTCGCGAAAAAAAAGAAAATTAAGAGCATGTACCAAACGAGGTGAACGAGAAGACGACAAGAATTAAGAAGAAAATTCCCCCATTCATATGTAGAGAGATGGAGAAGTGACAAAAAATAAATAAGCAGTAATAGAATTCGATGGGAGAATTGAAGTAAATGTGTGATTCACTGTTACATGCCACAATTCCTGCAATTCCTTATCAAGATACAGAACATAACTGAACAACACTTCTTCTCAGCTGAAAACTCTTTTTGCCTTTTTTCGACTCTTTTTCTTTAAAACTACATCGTTCTTAATACGAAACGCGCTGAGAAGAAAAGAAAAGAATTTGAAATCAGCAAGAGGTATTTGGGAATTGCTTCATGGAAATAATACAAGTCCATTTGTATCTTTGTAATCAGTGGGAATATTCACTTGTTGGGAATTCAAGCATTTAATTCATTGTCAAAAATCCATCAGATAAAAATGTTAACGAGAGTGCGAATAGCAATTATCAGCAAAAGAAGAAGTTTTGGCATTTTGTATTTTGTTGTAAGGCAAATCGATACTTCTTTTTGATTATTGGCAGTGTCTATGCTTACACTTACCTAACTGTTAAGGGAAATGTGCTAGATTTTGACAGGTTTTAGGTTGTTTAATTTTTTGTTGACCACAAGGTCAATGATTTGCATGAAATTTTAATAGAATATGAATTTAAATAATTTTTTGGAAATACTAGATGAATACAACCAAACCTGATGAATTTTTTAATCAAATATCACAGAAAGAACTCACATTATTTTAATTTTCTGATTAACGGACTTTTGAAATTCAAATATTATTCGTTAAGTTCATTGAATATAGTTTCATCCCCTTTTTGTTTACATTTTGTGTGAACAATTTGCAATATTTTTTCAAATTGTGTATTTAATTAAATTTACTGATTATTGTGAACTAAAAAAGACCAATTTACAAAATTTTGTGTACAGTAAGCAACAAAAAACTCTGAAATAAGAGAATTATTTTCTGGAGATTATTTTTTCACAATATCTCACAGTCGAATTTTTTTTCTCATAATTATTTGCAATATTTCAAGATTATCCTTCAGTAGCCAACCTTTCAATAGCCAATAATTCCCAACTTTATTCAGCATGAAGTCACAATTATTTGTTTATCTCTGCATAGATCCAAAAATTATCCAATAAATCTCACGCTGATACTCTTATGTGCGCTACTTTTAACCAATAATGAAATATTTTCTTCTTTTTATCAGCTTAAGATGTTATTGGCACTTTTATTAGGCGTTAGGTAATGACTAGATTGGTGTAAAAACATTTGCAACAATGTCGACGACAGCTTCATTGCATTTACAGTGACCATTATTTATTTCATCAATAAATGAAATTGCTAATTTAAAATACCTTTCATCTATAAAAATATTGAGCAAGTAATGCTATTAGTAAGCAGATTATTAATTCCAAAAGTCAATTTTGCAGAAATTATAAGCTTAAATTACAAATTGAACGACATGCGCTATGATTCATGTTATTTCTGATTCAGGTATTACGGGTATTATCTAATCAAGATTTACCGATAAGTAGTAGCAAAAATGTCAACATCTTTTATGTCAAAATATTATAAAAAAGGTAAACTTGCTGTGCTTTCTATTTTTTGAGTCCAATGAATTTTTATTGAACCAAAATTGAAGGTTCTTTTCTGCCTGAACAAATTTTTTCGAATACACATAAAAAAATTTCTTTTGGAACAAGTGCTTTGAATTTGATTACTGTCATGAGTTCTGCATTAAATGAATTTTTTTATAGACTGAACGTGTCGAAAGACTTCTTTTGGAACTTGTGTGGGTTGCATCAGAAATTGGATTTATTGAACCCACTGGCAGACTTCATCATTTTTTGTATAATTAAATTTTCTAAGAAGAACTTCAGGATGCCAAGCAACCAGATTAGCATCATCTTGAAGATTTTTGTTTTGAGAGAAAATATTGTCTTTTTAATTAATTTATTTTTTATAACTTTGTTAGAAACAAATTTGAGTTAAACTCACAAAAATTGTTGTTTTTACAAAATAATTGATTTTTCAGCGGAAAATTATGAAAATTAGATATAGTGGAATTTTATTTTCAAAATTTTTAAATTATACTATCGAAATTTTTTAGTTTTATTTTCGAAATTTTTAAATTTTATATTCGAAATTTTTAAATTTTATTTTCAAAATTTTTAAATTTTATTTTCGAAATTTTTAAATTTTATTTTCAAAAATTTTAAATTTTATTTTCGAAATTTTTAAATTTTATTTTCGAAATTTTTAAATTTTATTTTCGAAATTTTTACCTGATTTTCGAACGATGAAAACGTGTATTCGAAAATCATTTGTTTATATTTTTAATTTGAAATTTTGGCTTAATTTCATACTTATCAGCAGCAAACTAGGTTCAAAAGTATTGATCGAATAAAATTAAAGCTACCAATATCAATTAGTCATAACAAGTTTCAATAAATAACTCAAAAATTGCAAATTTTTAAAATTGACAAATTTCGAAAACAAAAATTATTTGTAAACATTAGAAAAAGTGCGGCAAATTTCAAATTTCCTAAAAAAATAACGGTAAATTCTCCCACGGAATGGCTGTGACCTGAGCTGTGATATAGCATTACTATTAAAGGACCTATCAATAGTATATGGCCGTGACAGATTCACTGCTGAAGAGAGTCTTATTTTGCGAAAAAACCAAATTATATTTATATCTATGATTTAAATTAGTATCGACTTTTAGTCCAATTTCTCTGAGATATATTAAGAGGATTTTTCAATAAAAAATCATAACCTCAAAAAATTTTAAATTCTACTTTCATCTAACACTCCATAATTATCAAAGAATCTACTCTATATAATGCTAATTTACCCACTTAAAAGCTCAAAAATTGACTGCGTTTAACGAAAAAACATAAAGCAATTTTGTTCCTCTATCTCAATTATAATAGTTCCCATCAGAACATTTAGAAAATTGATACTCATTGAGTTTTTAAATAAAAAAAACAGAACACAAAATTACGGTTAACAATTCGCGGCTAAAGGTTTGCACATCAAGCATGAATAAAGAGAAAAAGTTCTAGCGAACTGTATTTGAGCAATTATTCTCAACAATCACCGCTCACATATTCTTTAAACATGCGAAAATGCTAATAGTTTCCTCATATTTCATTTCCTCCTTCTTCTCTCGCGCGCGCTTTCATATCATATAATTTTCCATTTTTCAAATAAACTTGTTAAAAACACTCAACAACTTGAAACAAAAGGAAAAACATAGCAGTTGGAAAAATTATTCTATTATTAAGCCATTTCTACAGCATTAAAAATTCAGAAGTGGAAAAAAATTTCAGTTTTTTTATTCTGTATTTTTCATCTCTAAAAAACTGTTTGTTTTAGCTCCCATGCTAGCTATAGATGATCATGATGTTTTTTTTTATTAAAAAATTTATATTCATTAATGAAAAATTATGCATTACGCTTCGGTGAATAATTTTCATAGAATCAGAATTTTTTTCGCCGGTGAAATTTTTTTTTCTTTTCATTTCTCACAAATGCTCGAATTTTTTTTTGTTTGCACTACAAGAGATGTTAACTTCAATAGGTACGGCTAGAGTTTATTGAAAGAGAATTGTTCTGCATTGACCATTGTAGCTGCAAAATATTTGTGAATTTTCGAAAGCTTTTGAAATTTTCAATGCATTTTTGTGCATTCAAATAAAAGAATGAAAATTTTTGAAAAAACTTTTTATCCAATTCGATGCATTTTTTAAAAAGCTTTATAATTTTATGTAAAACAAATGAAATTTTTGTTTGAATTTTTAGAGAACAAATTTTAAGCAAGCAAAAAATCACATTTCTTTAAAACTATTGAGAACAAAACAAAAAAAAATTTCAACAACTTTTCTCACCAGTTAGCAATTTAGAGCATAATAGCTCGATAGCTAAATTTTTGAAAAACAGTTTTCAATAGTTTTTTTTATTTTAGTAAAAAGCATTTAAATTTATTTATGAAATTAGATGAAGATCAGGTTTGCAAATTGAAACTTCTCAATGGTTTTCACACTTTTTTCTTTTTTTAAAAAAAACACTTAGAATTTAAATTTTTTTGGAGTTTTACAATTGAAAAATATTAGCTATATGAATACTCAAGAGGAATTTTACACGGATGACTACAGACCATCCTATAGATAAGGATGTACTAGATTCCCTAGAGTCTGCACAGTCTTAACTTTAGAGATGGTCAAAAGGACCAAGATATGGAATTAATTATTTTTTTAAAAAAATTGTATAAATTTGAAAATCTATTGAGGTTCGTTCACTAATTATATTCGCATTTTAGGGGGGAGGGGGGGGGGGGGGGTGGTGGAAGGGGTATTGAGATATTTTTAACTTGTAGGTAGGGTAGGGTAGGGGTATGAAGAGGCTCTTTTGCGTAATGTAATAAGTGAACGACCTCTAAGGAGTCAATAACTTTTTTTTTATAAAAAGATGATTTTTAATAGACGTCATTTGTGAACGACCTATTAAAATTTAAGTAAAATCAGGGGAACAATTCAAAATGTTAAGTGCGATGCAAATTTTTAAGTTTATTTCATTTTGCGTTGTCCCCCCCCCCCCTTCAGAGTAAAATTAAATAATTGGCCTTAGTTCTTAAGAACATCCACCAAAATAAAATGTATAAGAATTTAAACTCAGAAACTCACTATCCCTTGAACTCACAAATTTTGATTAAAATATGTTTTGAAATGTGCTGTTCCAGCAGTCAGAATAAAAAAGTTATTAATAATTTTTTTGTGAAAATCACACAAAAAAATCTACACACAAAAAAGTAAGCAGGCAGTTCATGATGAAAGGCTGACAACATATTTTATGAACACAATAGCACGTTTATTATCAAATAGGTATTAATAAATAATTTTTTTTTGCGTACCATAATAATCCGAACAATAGGTTGATTTTCTTATTTCCTTAGGCTTTTGTGTAATCCATTAATTAATTTTCCTTATCAAATCACCATAAATTATTAATTTATTAAACTAAATGCTTTTTGTGTTAATTCTTTTTCTCCTTTTTTGATTCACAAATAATCCCAACAATTGCTTCACTTTCTTTATTTATTTTTTACTGATGAAATTCACAAGATTTTTATATTTTTTAATTTTTCTTCTCTCTCTTTATCTTCTAATATTTTCGATTGAATAGCTTTTTCATATAAATTTCTTCCTCATGCATTCATATTATAAATCTCTTTTATTCTTGATTGTATGCTAATTGTGGATGTGAAATGTTAGAAAAAAATCTTCACTTGTGAGAGAAACTTCGTCTCATTAATTCCACGAAAATTTTAATATTATTTTTTTATTATTATTTCTCTATTGAATATCCAGCACTTAAAGACACACTTTGCTCTATTTTCTTTTAAACTTCAACTTTAATAATCAAATAAAATTGATGAAAGGTAAGAGCGAACTTGAAAAATCGACTTATCCGCGGTGATTTCAAAACACGAATGATTTTATTTTGACTAAAGTCGTGCTTTGATCTACAGAATGTTTCATTGGAAGAATTGTTGAATGTTTTATTGTGCAGCAATTGGAATGTTTTTGATCAACATTCGGGTCTATTTGTGATGTTTTATTTCCAAAAGATTAACAGTAAAACACTGGAGCACTAACAAGTGGCAAATAACAAAGCATTACGCAATATGAATTTATGAATGAAAATTAATGTTTCATAATGTTTTCATACCGGCAGGTGCTTGCTGCACTGGAAGTCTGATAAATAAAAGAAAAATAGAAGAACTGCTGTTAATGTTGATGATATCATGTGGATTAAATAAGTAGTATTAATAAAGTTAAATAGCTAAAGACCATTCCGACAATATCCATCAATTATTATGTGGATCGACATAATATAATGTAAAGTAGCGAATTCAAATTCATTTAAATTTATAATTTATATTGCCAACTTCAGCCATTCTTCTTTCTATTTTTGACAATAAACTTAATTTTTTATGGACTTCATTTAATGTGAGTCAATTAATAATCCTCGACGACGTCGAACGAGGTAGAAGAAGAGAAGACGACTATTTAATTTTATTAAAGCATCTCAATTCAACAATAAAATATAATTTTTAGTTTGTGAATGGAATATTCCCAATTTTGTAACTTGATTCCCAGACCCAACTTTGTTATTATTCACTCCGTTCTCTTTCTTACGCATTTCTGGATAGCAAATGAGGTATTAATTTCGTTTTATCTGATTAAGTACCTACTTGACTGGACATTTTTGTTATTAATGTTTAGAATCTTAAATTTCATCGTGTTTTAGAATTTTAAATCCATTGTAAGGTGTTTATTATTTTAATTCAAATGAATTTTATCATGTTATGTGCTTTAAAACTGTTTAATTGATGTAAAATTATCTTAATCACTAGAAATACTTGACTTTTTATAAATAAGAGAAGTTCAATAACCAAATTGAAGTTCAAAATATTTTGAATTATAAAAATCCGTTAAAATTTAAATCTCAAAAAGCCGTTAAACTAAATTGATTTCAATACATTGCAAAACTGCGCTCAAGTCACTCTCATGTCAGCGTTACGCAATTAAAGTAATTTAAATGTGTTCACATGGAAGTGACTGTGAAAGAGAACTAAATAAAGGAGAAGACACCTACACGATTGTCTGGCAGAAATCGAAAACGATATCAAAAGAAATTAATAAATGTTAGTCATAATAGCTAGTAGGTAGTGATCTTAACCTTATACTTTTTATATTTCATTTGATTTTTTAATTCTATTAATACATAAACAGCAGCTTCCAATAGCGGACGGGAAAAAATATTAAAACAAGAATATTTCTTTCCTCTCTCTCAGCGCTGTCTTTATATGTTTTGTGTACAAGAACAAGATAATTTTCTGAATTAACCCTCGAGTAGAATGGAATATATGTGTATACGTAAGTAATTATGATAATTCGCAACTTTTTTTTCATTCTAAATACTTTTTCCCACGAAACATATCAGAAAACAATGCAAATGAATACAGAAGATGTGTATTCACAATAATATATGATTGGTGTTGTTTCTTTTCTTACTTTTTGCTTCTTTTTGAATGAAAAGGACGAGATGAGTGTATAAGGTAAAGGCACTTAATGCAGCCAGCCGCAGCCGTAAGCAACAGTAATAATATCTTCAAATTACAAAATCGTGCTTTAAATAAATCCGAACAACCGCACATTTCCACATATACAAACATATATGAGTCGATGATTTATTCCTTTAATTCTTTGCAGTTTTCAATCATTAAAGGTTTCTTGTTGTTTTTGTTTGCTGTTTTTGGCTGTTTGGACTTCAACAAAAAATAAGAGAATTCATAAGTCATGACTCATTCAACCAAAGCCGAAAACGTGAAGCTGGTTGGGAATTTTTTATGGTTTTAATGATGCAGCGCACTTTATTGAAGGTAAGGTTGTATCTGAAAGCTTGTTTGGATCTTCTTTTTGATTTTGACTCGATGTGAAATGCTATTCATGTGCTTAGTTATCATTCAAATGCCAGTGACCCCATTCTTGGTGATAATCTGGTGTGCATCTGACAATAGCTCACAATAGCATGTTAAATCCTCCCTTTAGCTTTTTGATTCGAGGCAAGGTTTGGGATCTTTTTGATATTATGTAACCCCACAAATGGACATTTCACACCCCATCCTCATCTTCCACCCTAATCACGTCAATTAAAATCCGAATCACACCTTTGGAATTTAGGAAAATAGTTAACATTTAAGGCCTTAGAATGTGACTACCTGAATTTGAATCCACAAATTAAAATACCCTTTTCAATTTCGTTGTCATAAAAACCTCATTGAATATCAATCAGTTTTTAAAATTTATTATTATTATTTAAGTAAGATACTTTATTACGTCCAACATTAAGGTACCCCCCCCCCCCATGCTTGAACTGTTTGGTACTTCAATCAAAATAATGCTCCCATATAACCTAATATTTAGTTTGATCTACCCTACAACAGCCTACAGCATGACAACGAAGATGATCATTTAGTGACCATTTACAGTATTCATATTGACTGATCACATCACAAAATTAAGCAACAAGACAAATTAAAATCCACAAGCCCTTCCACCAAAATTTAAATGCTTGAGATATGCACTGAAAAAATGTTTTCACAAAAAATTTATTCCAAAATTGGGAATATGAATGATTTAAAATTATTCTATAATAATAATATGCATGCATACCTACACAGACAAGATGAAAAGAGAGTGCTGTATGAATATAATATGTATGTATCCATAAAATGATTGCATAAAATTCAATCTCGTGAATATTTCACATATTCAAATGAGTGAGTGATGTTGTTATTACTGCCACTGCCGCTTGCTGCTGTTATTTATATGATTGCTTATGCATTAATAAAGTTTCACTGACTGATTTATACTGGAAGTCAATTTCAATGCTAATAACTATTAATTGCTGTATATTATTATTGTTTTAAAATTTTAAACAACACAAATTTAAATTAGAATTGAATTTTTTAAGTTGTTTTTTCGGTGCGGTGGGCAGAAGGAAAGGCCTAGCGGTAAATCTTATTAGCATATTATGGGATTTTAAAAATTAAATATTTTTTCATGCATAATCGTTTATTCTGATGTGTGAGACTTAGTTTACTTGTCAAAACGACCTAAATGAAAAGCATCAATCAAGTCGACTGCTCAAATGTAGTTTACCACCACAAACTATCAATTTCCGATCACGCAATTCAGCAATATTATCAAATAAATAATAATTAATTATAAATCACGTCAGCTGAGCTATGCAAACGCATTTTAACGCTTGAGAAAATATCTTTTAGAAGAAATAAAATTGAAATTGCACTTTCTATGTGTAACTGAGCAGACTTAATTGTATTTTTATGTAAATTAAAACCTACTAAACTGTTTCTACTTTTCATATATTGTAATTAAAAGTGAATCAACTTATTAATTCATTAATTGAACATTTTCGTTTAAGATTAACACCATGCTGTGCATACATGGTCATAGCTTCTATGAAATTATCAGCTTTATCTTTTCTTTTCTCATTTCTAGGTGTGCTCATTATGAGATTCAGAACTGCAATGAAGAGGCATTTTTATGGACTTTAACTATTAATGAATGGATTCTTCTGAAATATTCTGTGCTTAATTGAACGCTGCCAGGTGAGTTGAGCGTAAAATGTGATAAAAATTAGTCAAATTTGCTAAATCAATTGGATTTATCTTGATTTACTGATCTCAGCTGAATTGACTATTTGCTGAATTGAATGAACTTAGCTGAATTGGCTGAACTGAGCTGAATTGTCTAGAATTTGCTGAATTGAATGAACTTAGCTGAATTGACTAATATTTGCTGAATTGACTAAAATTTGCTGAATTTGCTGAACTTAGCTGAATTCACTAAAATTTGCTAAATTGACTGAACTTTGCTGAATTGACTAAAATTTGCTGAATTCCGCTGAATTGACCGAAATTTTACGAATTGGCTGAACTCAACTAAAAACATTGAATTCAGCAAAATTGACCATAATCAACAAAATACGCTGAATTCAGCTGATTTATTTGTAAAAACAATTTCAAATAAAGTCGCTGAAATAGTTCACGAACTAACTAAATTCAATTAAATTTCTAAATTCACCTAATCTATATAAAATAAATTCAATAAATACAACCTCATTTTCTATTGAATATTATCGTGTTATGTGCATATCAAATTGCATTATAAAAGCATTTAGATCATAGCTCTATTTAAAAAGAAAATTCATGATATCGATAACTTCTTCACGTTAAAAACATAATAAATTTAAAATCAAATAATAATACTGTTAGAATAGAAAATAGCTTTGAGTAATTTGCACAAACTAAACTGAGTCACACATGGCATATTATTAATACTCTCCCATCATATTTAGTAGATAAAAAATAAGAAAGAAAAGGAGATCATTAAAAAACTTGTACATATTGCAAAATGCGATTATGATTTATCAGCCCATTAATATAACGTTCTTACCAATTAACGCTAAATGTATTCGAGGTAACTTTGCATTGATAAAAAAAAAGTGAGCTGAGGGAAAGAAGAACAGAAATAGACGTTGCACAAATGCAAAAAAGCATTTTGAATCATCATCAACTAGTCATTAAATAAAAATTAACATCGCACTAGAGTTGCTTTACTTTTATTGCTCATATTTATATGATGATTATGGTGCCGTATATGATTTTCTTTATTGTAACATGAACACAATTTCCCATCACATTTTAATGCAATTATGTGAATTTATTGAACTCGATTAAATGACTCGCAATCACAATATTTTTTCTTGTATTCAGCAAAAAAATAATATTATTGTTAGCTAAACTGTATTAAGCTACAATTTTCAATGGATATAAATATCAAAGTGTTACTGACTCTTAAGATGAATATAATCATGAAATTCACAATATTGAAGTTTAACAAATAAAAAATTTGTTAAACGGATTTTTTTAATTTGAATTTTTAAACGAATAAAAAATTTATTTGAATTTTGCAAAGCCGTTACAATTTATAAAAAATATCAGAACTTTCAAGTGAATTTAAATCAGCTTCTTAAATATATCATCACCTACAATAAAATAAATCCTTATAAGTCGCTCACCCCAGATCATTTCAGTTGTTATGCATATAAGTGATTCTTAGCTTGAAGCTGTCTCCTCATCATCCGTAATGCTCTCTATATGAAGAGAATAAATTGCATAAATACTACTAAAATTCCAGGAAAATTAACCGCACAAAAGCAGATTGAAAATCGTGAGAAAGAGTTTTATGAAAAATCCTCAGAAAAAAAATGTTAAAGAGTACATTTGGAAGTTTAATTATATTACTAAACCGATGTATTTAATAATAATATTTTTTTCTCTCTTCAGAGCATTATCGAATGTGCGTGCATATTTTTTTTATTATTGTAAAAATTAATGAATACCTTCGGGGAGTGTTGCATCTTTTAATGACTTCAGTCAGTATGTAAGTTAAATAAATTGTTGGATAATTGAGATTTCTTTTTCATTTTCCTTCTTCTTCCATAATCTATAAATATGTATGTGAGGAATCCAACAAGAAACATTCAATTTATTCATCTCATTTAAAATACCACAAGTGAAAATTAATTTGCATTAAATCAAAAAAAAATCTCTTTCATTTTCATTTCAATTTTTTATTGAACTTTCTTTAGGGAAAGCATTTTATTGCTTATGTTTTGTCTGTCTGTCTGGATCTTAATGTTCCTATAACACTATGGGAAAAAATTGAAAAAAAGCGGCCATCCACTTTTTTTTGGGAATGTTTCAAATATCCATTCCAAAGTGATTTATTCTTGTAGAGGACATAAAAGTAGACTTGTATGCCAAATTTCAGGTCATTTGGGGCTAGTTTCGTGATTCTAGGGCTGTTTGAAGTTGAAAAGAGGTGAAAAATCCGATTTTTTCACACCCTATTCAAGCTGGAAATTCTCTACAATGGTAAAAGATATTAAAAAACGGGTTTCGGTTCCTAATAATGCTATATAAGAGCTTTATTTTGACATACCACAAAGTTTATAATTTTATAGTTTTGGTACCGGTATGGTAGGAAATGTATGAAAATCATAGGAAAAATACCTTTGGACATGCCGCAACTACCTTAGATGCCCGAGTTCCCTAAGTTTTTTTTATGGATTCGTATAACTCGTGACTTCTAGTTTTCAAAACTGTATGCACATTTTCTCGACTCGTCGACATTTTTAAGTTATCTCGGTTTTAGTGAGTCGATCTATATTCGACCGAAAACCAACATTTCTTATAAAAAAATGAGAAGTATGAAAATAAATATTGTTTTTGATGTTATTTGGTTACTAATACCATTTCAAGACAAATTGCAAAAAAAAATTTTCTAAATGTTCAAAATCTACGGAGATACGGGGTGCATATGTTCTCTGACGACTTGGCCCTTTTTCACCACACTCAAACAGCTGTATCTCTTACAGGATGTAATATTTTTTAATTCTGTTTGCTGTCAATTATAGCTTAGATCAGTATCTTTCTAAAGATGTATAACACTTGATGGCTGAGTATGGTCTTGGTCATGAACTCGGCCCTTGTTTGTGACCGACCCCAAACTAGTGAAAATCTCAAAAACACCTATTCTTGATATACTGTTTAAAAACATATTAAGACATTATAAATAAGTTTTTTATTTTCAATTATGATAATTATGACTCCTAAAACTCAAATTTTGTGTTTTTGGAATTTTCTGCTACCTGTGGATAGTATCTTGATAGCCTCCAAAGATGTACCCTAGTAGTCTCTATTTGGTCACCAAATCTTGCAACTAAACTTATTTTAAAAACTTTTATCCATTGATTTATGCTACTTATGCATATTATAGGCAAAATACATATGCTTTTGGCACAATTCATTGAAAATTTGAGATTTTTGGGAACTTTATTCGAGATGGGCAAGGGTCGACCACATTCAATGCACTCCCATGGCAGCAAGGACTAAGATATATACACGTATTATACATTTTTGTAAAGGTATTAATATCAGTTAGTAAATAAAGCAGAAAAAATTGAAAATTATTCCTTTAATGAAAAGTTATGATAGTTTAAGTAGTCTCAAAAACCACCTAGTCGACAACCAGCATAGGTAAAAGCGTAGTTTTGAAATTTTTGATGCTAATTCAAAAGCATTAGAGTCAAAAAGTAATTAAAAGTCATGTAGAAACACAAAAAAGGCAAAAAAAGCCAAAATGGACATGAAATTGTTAAAACTACGCTTTTACCTATGCTGGTTGTCGACTAGGTGGTTTTTGAGACTACTTAAACTATCATAACTTTTCATTAAAGGAATAATTTTCAATTTTTTCTGCTTTATTTACTAACTGATATTAATACCTTTACAAAAATGTATAATACGTGTATATATCTTAGTCCTTGCTGCCATGGGAGTGCATTGAATGTGGTCGACCCTTGCCCATCTCGAATAAAGTTCCCAAAAATCTCAAATTTTCAATGAATTGTGCCAAAAGCATATGTATTTTGCCTATAATATGCATAAGTAGCATAAATCAATGGATAAAAGTTTTTAAAATAAGTTTAGTTGCAAGATTTGGTGACCAAATAGAGACTACTAGGGTACATCTTTGGAGGCTATCAAGATACTATCCACAGGTAGCAGAAAATTCCAAAAACACAAAATTTGAGTTTTAGGAGTCATAATTATCATAATTGAAAATAAAAAACTTATTTATAATGTCTTAATATGTTTTTAAACAGTATATCAAGAATAGGTGTTTTTGAGATTTTCACTAGTTTGGGGTCGGTCACAAACAAGGGCCGAGTTCATGACCAAGACCATACTCAGCCATCAAGTGTTATACATCTTTAGAAAGATACTGATCTAAGCTATAATTGACAGCAAACAGAATTAAAAAATATTACATCCTGTAAGAGATACAGCTGTTTGAGTGTGGTGAAAAAGGGCCAAGTCGTCAGAGAACATATGCACCCCGTATCTCCGTAGATTTTGAACATTTAGAAAAATTTTTTTTGCAATTTGTCTTGAAATGGTATTAGTAACCAAATAACATCAAAAACAATATTTATTTTCATACTTCTCATTTTTTTATAAGAAATGTTGGTTTTCGGTCGAATATAGATCGACTCACTAAAACCGAGATAACTTAAAAATGTCGACGAGTCGAGAAAATGTGCATACAGTTTTGAAAACTAGAAGTCACGAGTTATACGAATCCATAAAAAAAACTTAGGGAACTCGGGCATCTAAGGTAGTTGCGGCATGTCCAAAGGTATTTTTCCTATGATTTTCATACATTTCCTACCATACCGGTACCAAAACTATAAAATTATAAACTTTGTGGTATGTCAAAATAAAGCTCTTATATAGCATTATTAGGAACCGAAACCCGTTTTTTAATATCTTTTACCATTGTAGAGAATTTCCAGCTTGAATAGGGTGTGAAAAAATCGGATTTTTCACCTCTTTTCAACTTCAAACAGCCCTAGAATCACGAAACTAGCCCCAAATGACCTGAAATTTGGCATACAAGTCTACTTTTATGTCCTCTACAAGAATAAATCACTTTGGAATGGATATTTGAAACATTCCCAAAAAAAAGTGGATGGCCGCTTTTTTTCAATTTTTTCCCATAGTGTATAATTAAGGCTGTTTTACGCTTTTTTGCTTTAAATAATTGTCCTGTGACACTGAGGCGACCATCAAAAGCTCTTTTTAAGTACCATTTGGTCACTTCCTCAGCTGGAACCTGATAAAAATGCTTCGTGAAGTGATTTACAAAAAAAAAATATTTTTCTAGGTTACGTAATTTTACGTATGTTTTTACGTAACATTGTGTTAAAAAAACGTACGTAAAATTACGTAACCTAGAAAATTATTTGTTGATTGAATTTTTCGTATATTTTTGACCGTTAATTTAAAATATTTTTGACCGTTATTTTCTACTTCAATTTATTACATCCAAAATTGCGCTTTCGTCAGTCAACAGTGACCACACACCCTTACTTCTTTTTCTTCTTCATCTGCATTGAGTTTAAAATAACTAAATAAGCAAATAAATCTCATCTAACACTATAAATGGAGTATTTCAATTTTTCTGAGAATGTAAGCATGATTGAATGTAATGAAAGAAGTTTTTCAATTATAAAATTTATAGCCACATCATGAACATAAATTTTTATTATGTCTTTATTAGAAATTGAAAAGCTTGTTATTGCTGATCGGACCTTTCTCTCTCTCTCGTACTCCCTTCTTGATTATCCAGCTGAAGACTTTATTTTTTTCATTAAATTGTGAATGAGTTTTTCTCTGGCACAAAATTATTTCGACAGATTTTTTTTCTGTTGTTTTATGGAAAAATTTGTTTTCTAGGGATGGGCACTTTTTGAGATCTAAAGCAGTACTTGTCAATTTTTTTACTGGTGGCACTGCTGCCTTTCTTTAACCAAGTTTCAAAGCAACGGACTAGCCATCCAGGGGCGTATTCAGAAGGAGGGGGTTCAAATCCTTCCTTAAACAAATCACTCAATCATTGTAATAGAGTGTTCTGGACATGATAAGGATTCATGCAATACTTTGATTTGTCTCAGCAAACCTTGATCCGTAAAATCCATTACTCGTTATTCAGTCAATAAAATAAATCACCTGAAAAACTAAAGTCCTCAACTATAGATTCAAGTTTCAATTTTTTTCAATGTCTCCTGTGTCTATCGTCAGACAATTTTTATATATCCTTTGTCAAAACATAAAAGCACTTAACATTTATTTTATTTTATTTTATAAATTATATATACTTTTTCACTACAAGTGAACTAGAACTCGACTCATGTTCCTCAATACAGTAAGCATCATGGCCAGACATTTGAGCAACCCAACAGCGTGTTTATTTTTAGCAACTGGTTAAAATAATGCCATGACGTGATTATTATATTGTCTACATGTCTTGTTATTAAATTAATCATTATGTCATTACGAATAAGTGGAAAAAGTAAGCAAAATTGTAAACCACCGTTAAAAAACTTGATTAATCCACGTGCGGGTAAATAAAAATTATTATTATTTTTTTGACGTTTTAGTCATTAAAGTTTGTTTAGTGGGAGCTAGTATAGAAGTTCTTTAAGTGTGATTGAGGGAATTTATTGTAATTCGCTCTTTATGTCTGTTTTCTAGAGTGAGGTTTATGGAAATTATGAATTTTGGGTTTGGTTGAGGTTTAAAGAAAGTTCATTTTGTGGTTGCTGGAAGCTCATTACCTTCTTTTTATTGTTTTGGATCGAATTGGTTGATTTTTTGAAATTGGTAAAAGAAATTTGAATTTTGACTGTTTAGAATTTTTTAACGGCTGGAAAATATTTGAATTTCAACGGAAATATCGAATTCGAATTCTAACCGATTTATATTTTTTGAATTTCACAAGGTTTTAAATTTTTAACGGTTTTAAATTTTGGAAATTTTAACGGTTTTAAATTTTTAAAATTTTAACGGTTTTAAAAAATTTGAATTCTAACGAATTAAAAAAATTTTGAATTTCAACGACTTTGACTTTTTTAATTTTTAAAAATTGTTATTATTTGAAATTAATATTTAATTTGTTTTAAACTTCTAACTTGAAACTTAATCCAAAAAAATTGATTTAAAATAATTTATCCTTTTGTTGAAATCCCAAAAGACAAACATAGAGAAACTTTTATTTTCCATCCAATAAACCTTCATAGTTTTGTTGTTGCGTTTTTTATAGCATAAGGAAGGGAAAATGTTTGTGTTCATGACAGTTTTTATCTGGTTTTTGTCATTACGATAACAACGGG
Source organism: Chironomus tentans (assembly GCA_963573255.1). Lineage (NCBI taxonomy): Eukaryota > Metazoa > Arthropoda > Insecta > Diptera > Chironomidae > Chironomus > Chironomus tentans. Next base: position 43,439,852 of record OY754302.1, on the reverse strand, counting down.
TGGGTTCGAAAAAAAAATCCATTGTCTCACATTTATGCGATGGATAAATTAAAATTTTGATTGAAGTTCGACACTATTGTTTTTTTATCAAACGATTTATATTTTTTCCTCACTGTTAATATTATTATTATTATTGCTTTATTCAGTGAAGTGTGAGTATCCCCTCATCTCACACACTCTGTTTGATATTTTCATCAAAATTCTTTCTTTTTTTGACGCTGATGCCACATAGCATTGCATTCACACATTTATGAAAATATAAAATTGATATACTGCTGATATTTTTATATTATCTTTTGCATTCATGCACTCATATTCATATCGATGCTATGTCAGCAATTTACTATCGATGAAGTTCTGTTTAAATAAATAAAATTCATATTCGATATTATTATTATTCCCTCTGTAGGTATCTCAGTTTATATGACTGTATGTTATTTAAATTTTACGTGAATTACACAATATTTCATCACGAATTTGTTTGGTGGTTTTATTTATAATGTAATATAACTGTTGCTGTCTGAATTTTTATTTTAACTCCAGTTCGAATGTTACGTAACGCTAAAGGGGATGATTTAATACTTTTAATTCAAACGTCCATTTTTCAAACATTTTTGGATCATTACTTTTCAAATATTTTTTGACCGTTATTTTTCAAATATTTTTTGATCGTTGTTTTTCAAATATTTTTTGACCGTTATTTTTCAAATATTTTTTGACCGTTATTTTTCAAATATTTTTTGACCGTTAATTTTCAAATATTTTTTGACCGTTAATTTTCAAATATCTTTCAACCGTTATTTTTCAAAAAAAAAAATTGGAAGTTAGTGTTCCATAATATACGAAAAAGAGTTGAAAAACAGTTGGCGAGAATATATTTAAAATTGACTAAAAAATTACCCAAATTATAAAAAACGAGCTTCTATATAATAATATTTTACACGCATGGTAATGGCTTTGAACGAGCGAGAGTTAAGCACAAATATGTTGAGTCAGCACAGCATACTAAAGGTCAACAACATTCGTGTGCATAAAAATCTTTATCGTTGCTATTCCCCAAAAGAAACACAGACCAACAATCAATCAATCAATGACGAAAAACATAGAAAAAATATAAAACTGGGTCGACTTTAATGAGCATCTTCAAATTTAAGCCCATCGAACTAATAGGATGAAGATGTTTTTAGTCACACATTGGCATTAAAATGTGAATACAAAAGAGGAATTTGGCAATAAAAGAAAAATTTGAATTGTATTTTTTTGAATTAAAATTTTTATTTTTTCACAACAAATAATTTTAAATTAGCACGTTTGAATGAAAAGCTGATGTTACGTTTTAATCTAATTGCCAAAATGGGTGATCGCTCTGAGGATGTGACATAATCTTTAATTGAATTAAGACGATCGGAGTGAAAATGACTTTATTTATTATTTATAGTTCATGCAATCGCTTTAACTAAATTGTGTACTATTATATGAATGTCTCATTGGATTGCGAAAATCTCGGCTAATTTTTATGGTTTGTATTGTGTCTAATTCATTGTATATTTGTTTCATTCAATTATGAGTAATTTACTGTAATTTAGTGATCGATAATTGAGTTATAGAAAAATTATTTCCATAAACTCATGAACAAATGTTCATATTTCATTTATCTTATCGTTCCTGTCTTGCATAATGTCTAGTCCTGTAGTTCAATAGTTGTTTCGAAATGTAGGTTTTATGATTTAATTGGCGAATATTTTATTAGTCAGTGTAAGATTAAGAAATAATTCTATTATAAAGCTATAAGCTTAAGATTTGCGGATATTTAAATATGTAGATAATTGCCCGATGCATGAAAGCTTGCCATAATATTCTATTTTGTGCTTTAAAGTCTTGAAATCTGCTTTAATAAGTTAAGTAAATTTAACGGTTTTTCAAATTTTAAACTTTATCTTCAAAAATTTTAACAAGAAATTCAAATTTCAAATGACCGTTACATAATAAATTTCAAATAATTTCCTTGATTATTTTACTCCTCTTAAAACTTAATCCATTTAAGCAGGAAATTCGAGCCAATCAATAATCCCAATCTATAATCCTTATTAATGACTTTAAAAAAATACTAAGTGCATAAAAAATTAATTTAAAACAATCACAAACAAATTGAATGTCTAGTTTGCAAAAAATCTTCTTCTTCGACATGTCTGATGCTCGTGGCTATAAAGAAAAAGATTCAATTCAGTTGCCGAATTAATAAACTTTCGATTTTCAAAAAAATCATAATTCATTTTGACGTCAAACAATACAACAAAAAAGTAGATTTCCGTGATATTCAATAAAGCTCAATACAAACATTCGCGAGCATTGTCGAGACGGTGTAATATCATGGTAATGGCCTGGGCAGCAGCTGAACGAAATTAGTACATGCACTATGGGAAAAAATAGGAAAAAAGCGGCCATCCACTTTTTTTTGGCAATGTTTCAAATATCCATTCCAAAGTGATTTATTCTTGTAGTGGACATAAAAGTAGGCTTGTATGCCAAATTTCAGGTCATTTGGTGCTGTTTCCGCGATTCTAGGGCTGTTTGAAGTTGAAAATGGGCAAAAAATATGATTTTTTCATACAATACTTGAACTGGGAAATCTCAGCGATGGTTAAAGATATTGAAAAACGGGTTTCAGTTCTTAATAGTGGTATATAAGAGCTTTATTTTGACATACCACAAAGTTTATAACTTTACAGTTTTGGTACCGGTATGCTAGGGAATGTATAAAAATCATAGGAAAAATACCTTTGGGCACGCCGCAACCATCTTAGATGGCCAGTTCGTGGGTAGTAAAAGTACACTAGCATATAGCCCTTGACTTCTAGTTTACAAAACTGTATAAACATTGAAAACGGTTCCTACTCAAAAAAAAGTTATGGCGATTTTAGTGAGTCGACCTATATTTAACCAAAAACTAACTTTTCTTAGAAAAAAATGAGAAGTAAGAAAATAAATATGTTTTTTGATGTTTTTGAATCATATTTAACGTTCTAAGACAAATTGTGAAGAAATTTTTCCAAAAAGTTCAAAATCTACCGAGATATGGGGTACATGTGCTCCCTGACGACTTAACTCTTTTTCACCTCACTCAAACAGCTGTAACTTTTACAAGATGTGATATTTTTTAATTTTGTTTTCTGTTTATTGTAGCTTTTATCAGTACCTTTCTAATGATGTATAATACTTGATGGTTGAGTATGGTCTTGGTCATGAACTCGGTCCTTGTTTGTGACCGACCCCAAATTAGTGAAAATCTCAAAGACTCCATTTCTTAATATAGCATTTACGAACATAATTAAATATTGTATTTAGGTTTTTTATGTTTAGTTATGATAACTATGACCATTTAAACTGAAATTTTGTGTTTTCGAATTTTTTCACAGGCTGTGGATAATATCTTGGTAGTCTGCTAAGAAGTACCCTAGTAGTCTCCAGTTGGTTAAGAAATCTTGAAATAGAACTTATTTTACAGCCTTTTATCTATTCATATAATATATTTATGCATATTTAAAGTAAAATTTATCTGTTTAAAATACAATACACTGAAAAATTTGGATTTTTGGCTATCTCGTTCGAGATTGGCTTGCGTCGGTCACATTCAATGCACTACCATGGAAGCAAGGACTAAGATATATCCAAGTGTTATACATTTTTGAAAAGGCATTAATATCAGCTATCAAACACAGAAAACAGAAATAAAAAATATTGCCCCTGTAAAAAGTTATAAGCATCTAAGTAGTCTCAAAAAGCACCTACTCGGCAACCAGCATAGGAAAAATTACAAAAAACCAAATTTTGAAGAAATTTTAGACTTGATTTGCCTTTCTTAAGTTTATTTATGATTAAAAACTATTTTTTGGACCAAATGCTTTCAAAATTTCATCAAAATTTGCTTTTTTGTATTTTTACTTATGCTGGTTGCCGAGCAGGTGCTTTTTGAGACTTCTTAGATGCTTATAACTTTTTACAGGGGCAATATTTTTTATTTCTGTTTTCTGTGTTTGATAGCTGATATTAATGCCTTTTCAAAAATGTATAACACTTGGATATATCTTAGTCCTTGCTTCCATGGTAGTGCATTGAATGTGACCGACGCAAGCCAATCTCGAACGAGATAGCCAAAAATCCAAATTTTTCAGTGTATTGTATTCTAAACAGATAAATTTTACTTTAAATATGCATAAATATATTATATGAATAGATAAAAGGCTGTAAAATAAGTTCTATTTCAAGATTTCTTAACCAACTGGAGACTACTAGGGTACTTCTTAGGAGACTACCAAGATATTATCCACAGCCTGTGAAAAAATTCGAAAACACAAAATTTCAGTTTAAATGGTCATAGTTATCATAACTAAACATAAAAAACCTAAATACAATATTTAATTATGTTCGTAAATGCTATATTAAGAAATGGAGTCTTTGAGATTTTCACTAATTTGGGGTCGGTCACAAACAAGGACCGAATTCATGACCAAGACCATACTCAACCATCAAGTATTATACATCATTAGAAAGGTACTGATAAAAGCTACAATAAACAGAAAACAAAATTAAAAAATATCACATCTTGTAAAAGTTACAGCTGTTTGAGTGAGGTGAAAAAGAGTTAAGTCGTCAGGGAGCACATGTACCCCATATCTCGGTAGATTTTGAACTTTTTGGAAAAATTTCTTCACAATTTGTCTTAGAACGTTAAATATGATTCAAAAACATCAAAAAACATATTTATTTTCTTACTTCTCATTTTTTTCTAAGAAAAGTTAGTTTTTGGTTAAATATAGGTCGACTCACTAAAATCGCCATAACTTTTTTTTGAGTAGGAACCGTTTTCAATGTTTATACAGTTTTGTAAACTAGAAGTCAAGGGCTATATGCTAGTGTACTTTTACTACCCACGAACTGGCCATCTAAGATGGTTGCGGCGTGCCCAAAGGTATTTTTCCTATGATTTTTATACATTCCCTAGCATACCGGTACCAAAACTGTAAAGTTATAAACTTTGTGGTATGTCAAAATAAAGCTCTTATATACCACTATTAAGAACTGAAACCCGTTTTTCAATATCTTTAACCATCGCTGAGATTTCCCAGTTCAAGTATTGTATGAAAAAATCATATTTTTTGCCCATTTTCAACTTCAAACAGCCCTAGAATCGCGGAAACAGCACCAAATGACCTGAAATTTGGCATACAAGCCTACTTTTATGTCCACTACAAGAATAAATCACTTTGGAATGGATATTTGAAACATTGCCAAAAAAAAAGTGGATGGCCGCTTTTTTCCTATTTTTTCCCATAGTGACATGAGAAAGTCTATTATGCGAAGACATTAATGAGAATAATGAAGGAAGTTAGTTGAAAAATGTGTTGATAAATAATTTATTATAATAATTTTTTCGCTAAACTTTTTTGCAAATGTTTTAGCTAATTTTCCCATTTTTTGGAAAAGTTTTTTATTTCTGTCCGTCTGACAGTTCCAGACTTTGCTGGAACTAAAACGTAAATGTCAAATGTTACACCTTACGTAGCACCAAACATCAATCAGAGGGGTGTAAGGAAGTTAAACCAAATCTTTTTAACCGTTATTTTTTTAAAAAAAAAGTTTGGTTTTTTTTTTAAAAATTACCGTTATTTTTTCAAATAAAAATTTACCGTTATTTTTTCAAATAAAAATTTACCGTTATTTTTTCAAAAAAAAATTTACCGTTATTTTTTCAAATAAAAATTTACCGTTATTTTTTCAAAAAAACTACGGATAGAATACTACGAAAAATGCGCATTCACAGGCATTACTACTTGTTTTTTTTCTTTTGCCGCAAGCCTTTTCAATAGATTAATCAATTATTTATCACACTCTTGATCATTTATCACAAAAATGTTTCAATAGCAGCAGCAGCACTAGCAAGAGTGCAAGGAATTCGCTTTAAACAAAAAAATTGTTTTCCCTTCTTTGTATGAATCAAAAATGCAATAACAATATTACAACAATATTTACTATGTATTGCAGAGCTATTAGACAGTCTAGATATAAATAAATTAAAAATAGCCGAGTCGTAGAGTAAGGCAAGTAGGCAGAGAGATAATTGTAAGTGTGCACAAATTAAAATCCAGTTGAACATGGAAGCAAACAAATTATTAACATAATGACTGCCTTCAAGTCATATTATTGATATTAATCAAGAAGGTCTGCACTGACTTACCGCATGGACATATTCTCTGCTACTATTTCTTAAGTAATTTATCAGTCTTTCTCACATTTCTCTACACGTTTAAATAAGTAGATGTAAAGTAAATCTTCATTCATTTTCTGATATCATTGCATTTACAAGAATTGTGCCACACAGCATCATCGCATGACATAAGTAGACCAAATCCAAGAACGTAAGCATTTGACTTCATTTCACTTCTATAAACGCTAACAGAATCTGATTCCACTTTTTTATAATAATGATGATATAAAATGTGAGTTATATAAACAGATTTAAAATGAGAGAGAAATTTTAAAAGCATGCAACTTTATAAGCGCATTTAATAGGATTTTATTAATTTTAAAAGTTTTAAGGTGCTTCTGTAATTTGTCAAGGCAGCAATTTGTATTATTAAATTTAAAATTTGGTTCAACAATTTTAACGATTTTTTGGAATTCAAATAAAATAACGGTTTTTAAAAAATTTTAATTTCGTACATTTTTGAATTTTTTTTGGCGGTTGGTTGATGTTAGGACAGTCAAAACGTAACGTAGATATTATTACAAATCAGTCAACAATCCAATTGAGCTATAAACACATAATTTTTTCAACATTAGATCAATTCAATAAATAGCTCAATAAGTAAGTAAAACAGGCTAAATAAGAGAGAAAAGGAGAGATTAAAATCAATGTTATTTGGTTTGTTGTCATGCCGAGAACTGTTATGCAATAAATTGATTCTTTATAACAGAACTGTTATGAGCTACTTTCTTAGCTTACGTTCTCATTTTCATCACTCCTTGATTTCTATCTAATTGGTGATATCAATAATACATCTGGAATTGATTTTTCAATGAGAACGTTATGTGACTTTTGAGCAGTGTGCTGATATTTTTATGAATACTTAAATAAAATAAAATCAATCTTGTTTTACTTCCACAGAATTTCTTGTGTCATTCAATCTGTTTAATAAAAATGAATTTTTAAATGACAAACCGTTATTACAAATTTTTCTCCTTCCTTTTTTAAGTGTACATATTTTCAAATGGAAAATATGCTAGTATCTGCACTTTGACTATCTGTCCATTCGTTTTTCAGTGTTTTCAAATAATTCTTAACCGTTAATTTTTAAATAATTTTTGGCCGTTAATTTTCAAATAATTATTGACCGTTAATTTTCAAATAATTTTTGACCGTTAGGTTTCAAATAATTTTAAACCGATAATAAACATTATTCAATCATGCTGGACGTTTGGACTGGTTTTCAACTTCAAGAGCTTTGATCTTCGCATTTACATTAAGGAAGTATACTGGTTTATCAACTTGGATTTGGTTTATTGTCAGTTTTAATTTGCCACAAAAAGGTTTTTTTACTGTTATATTCCTGTTCAACATCATATCCAATTAATGTGGTATTTTGATTACGTTTTAACTAATTGAATATGACTGCATGTCTGTTATGTTTACGTTCGGACAAATTCATCGGATTATGATTGCTTAATTAATATGCACGCATATGCTAATAGCTTGTTGGATTCTTTTATGTAGAATTCGGTTCTTTATTAAAAGCTCCGACTTATAGAAAATTTGGCAATTAGTTTGGTAAAATATCCGTTAATTAAGACTTCAAAATCACAAACTTTTTATCTAGTCACCGTTTTTAAGATTGAAGATATCCGTTCTAGTTCTTTGATTTTTTTGCTTTCTCATAGTGCTGAATTCGCATAAAATTAGATCTTGTTTTCTCAAACTAGCATAAAAATTTTATTGAGATAATAAATTTAACCTGCTTCCTAATTCTACAAAATTTGTGAAAATTTATGGCTGATATTAAATATAATTAAATCATCTTTAGCTTAATTTTCGCTAAGCCCGTTACATTTTCTAGTGAATAACAGGCCAATCTGAATGTTCTCGTTAAAAAGTTAAATATATGAGTATTGCTTGGCCATAGTAATGTCTGTATTCACTGGATGACAACTCTTAAGTCATGCACCATAACCGCATACACACTTTAAACTGAGCCTGCCAATTTAATCCTCAAATTTATTCCATTTTGTTGTAACAATAATGGAATTAATAAATTTCTGATAATCTCCTGGAAATACTCTTAAAATTAAATGCGGCATTAAAAGCATTCAAAACATCAAATAATTATGCAGGACTTCTCAATAATCTCATAATAATCTCTAAAATATTGAATAACATTATGCGATTTAAAGTACAATTAATGATGTGCATAAATATGATAAAGCGATTAAAGCTGTTACTTGGCACCGATATTATGAAGAAAGGTCTTTATTGAGTTGTTGTTAAAAAAATTAGGTTCGTAAAGCAAGGAGGGGGTAGTTTGGGGTCAAAAACCCTACCTTGTCGGAAAATTTCTTTATTTTGCAAGGGTTTTTTGAGAAAAAATTCCAACCCACCCCCCCTCCTGAAAATTTTAGATTCCACACCTTAGATGAAGCTGGGTCGCTTCCCAGCAAGGTTGCCTATTAAGAGCGTAGTCAGAAATTTTTCAAGAGAAGTTCAAGAGTTAGTTTAAGTTTGAATCTTAATTTCAATTTTTTTCTATGTTTGCTTGTAAATTTTGTTGCTTTTTTTATAACTTATTGCTATATACGTTTTAAATCTTTGTACAGTACAGCAAAACATGACCTATAGGTCATTATAGTCATGTATTGTTAAATAACAAATCTTTATCAATAAACTTAAACCTAGTAACAATCTAAACATCTGTAAGAGTTTTTGTTACTTGCCACTTGTTTTCATTCCTTTTTAATGCAACTCGAACGAAAACCACATCAGGTATGAGTGTGCTTTAAAAGTTTCCCCTTTTCAGTAGCGATTGAACTATAAAAATAAAGAAAAGAAAACTTTTTCAATCATTTGAAATAAAAATAAAGAGAAAAAAAATTGATATGCACTTTTCATTCCTTAAATTATTTTCACAATTTTTACAAAGTATTGTGGAGCACTTACGTAGAGTTTTCAATTGATATGTAATGAGTTTCGCATTCATGCATGAAATCGTTTGAGCGATGAATTCATTTAGAATTTCTATAACTGAACAAAATTGCAGTGAGTTGGTGTGGGAGGAAAAATGAAATTGTTTTTTCCCCACAGACACCAAGTTGAAAAGGAAAAAGACAGAAATTTTCTTGATATTTGCGGTAGGAAAATAAATTCATATATGCAAAAAAGAATTATGATGATGAAGACATCAAAGTTGCAATTCTGAAGATTTTATGTGGTATAAGTTGTAATATTTAGTTGCAATTAACAAGAATATTTTTATTTCCTCGTTCACATTTACATGCAGAAGAAGAAGAGTTTAGCGCATAAATTATCGTGTTTCCATCGATTCTGCAATAAACAAACAGAATTGAAATGTGAATTGCTATAAAAACTAAAGAAGAACAATAAAAACGTGAACAATAACTATCTCCTCCCATCGGAATATGACTTTCAGTTCATTCATCTTTTTTTGTATAAATGAAATTATGGAAAATACAAAATGGATATGAAAAAGTTTTTAAGATTATATCATGCAGGTCAATTAATATCTGACAAATTGATTACCTTTTTGGTGCCTGCCGTCTTTTTGGCATAAAAACAAATATTTTGTCTTCGTCTTCTTCAACTTCTTTTTTTTCGTTCGTCTTCCTCTTCCTTGCCTTGTTTTGTATTCTTGGCTGAAAATAGTTGAATGTGTTTTTGAGTACGAAAAGCTTATAAAACGCATTTTTAAAGCTTAATTTATGTAAATTTCGTGTAAAATGCTTTTATACTAAATATTAAATACCTTGATTTATTGATAGCTCGTATGTAGGATGTAATGAAGTTTACACCATTATACCCTGCATTATACTCTAATAAAGCAGCAATAACAATAATGTTTGCATCAATTTGTTGATGTTTACTGTTTGAATTATGAAACGAGAATGAAAAATCACAACAATGTAAAAGGGTTTGCAACTATGGATTTTTATAATCAAAGGGTGTAAAACTACAAGTACCAATCTAAATTCAAAATTAAATTAACCGTTAAAAGTCAAATGTTTATTTTTAGTAAATTTTCTTCACGAATTGCTCATTTATTAAAGTAGAGACCCAAACTGAATATGATTAATACCCAAAATTACGCTTGAGAACACCAAAAGTGGTGTTAACATCAGGGTTCAATAAGTCACGCTCATGTCGTCAATCTTCAACGAGGAATTGATTATATAGACATTAAAAATTATAGACATAGCCCGTAATGTAGATGTCTAAATAAGAAATTATAAACACATTTCAGTACATGAAATTTATTGTATTATTTAAATTAAATTGTTAAGTGCGGCTAGTAAATGTCTTCATCGTAATTTAATTTTTATTGCATCATATGTGTGAGTGCAGATTGTATAATTTTAGTGTAAGTAAGTAATGTGATGAGAACAGCCATAATATGAGGAATAAGTTAATTAACAGTGAAAGAAGAGAAGATTTGTAATGCAATTATAGAAAATAATTGAGAATAGTGGTAGCAAGTAAAATTGCATTTTCAGATTTCATACATTCACTCCATTATAGCATCATCATCACCATTACAATTACTTACTCTCCTTTTGTGTAACTTTTTTATTTCTCCTTCTCTTTTTTCCAACTTCATTAAATTTACTGAATAACTAACTCGTTCTGGAGATCATTAATAATAGTTTTGATGGGAATTTGACGTCGCTGACCCAAAGACCCATAAGAATTTCTCGAGAGAAATTCATCAACGTCATAATAAGGTGTTATGTGTCCCATTCTTAAAGGCCGTTCACAATCTCACTTAACAATGAAAGATATTAACTGTACTTCATCACTTCATATTTTATTTTTTAACGTGTTTTTATGACAGTTGTGGCTTAAATCTCATTCTGACTGGATTATGCACTTTGGATGAGCTAAACAATAGCACTTTTGTCATTTTATTGGTTTATAGGTTATATAATACATGTGAAAATTGACACATCAATTTTATTTTAGCACCAATAATTTTTTTGGTATAAAACGGTCAAATGTATCGTTTATGATCAAATGACTTAGGGATCATTTACAAATTACGTCACGCAAAAAAAACTTTTTCGACCACCCCTCTCCCCATTTCACAAAATTTTCATAGAAAAAGCTTTCTTTTGTTATGACACAAAATCTTCGATCCCTTCCCCCTTAGAATGTGACGTAACTTGCGAACGACCCTTAATTTATCGGCATTTGTTCTAAAATGTCATAATTTTGTAAATGAAAAGTTGCTTCCATATCCTTCTTAGGGTTTATTCATAAATAACGTCCAAAAATAACGGTCGTTTTTCAAAAAAGAACAATAGAATTACTCATTACTCCCCTCTTTAGCGTCATTTCTGAACGACCCCTTGTTCAACCCAAGGACACTCCTCTAATCAAGGACGTATCCAAGGGGTTGACTCAACTCTCCTAAAAATTGAAAATGAACGAGAAACTTCCCGAAATAAGCTTTCCCGTTAATCATTCTTCTCCTTCCAACTATAATTTGACATCATAAGTGAATGACCCCCAAATATTTCGAAAAACCTTTTCATGAATCAAAAAGCTGATTACCAGATTTATATACTTTATGACCACATTAACTACAGTTTATTTAATTTTTAATCGACCAAAATGAATCAGCATATTTTGTCTGATTTAGAAACGAATTGGAATAATTTTTTGTGATTTAAGTAACAATGCATAAAGCTATGCATTTTTACAGCATGTTTAAATATTCAAGTTCTTTCTGTGCATGATTCATAGACGGTTTATTATTAATTGGGTGACTTGTTGAAATAGTCCAATTAATTAATTTTCTTAAAGCACCAATTATCATACAGACTAACTGTCCTTTAAATTTTAAATAATTTCTGCTTCATTGACCGCAGACAAATCTCGAATCTGACCTTTTTCTTTGTGCTGTTTCAACAATTTATTGTATTAAATAAACAGAATTGTGGATTTGGCAATGATATTGAGATTCTTAATCATTGGGGACGGTTACTTATTAAGTTATGCAAAAAATTTATAGCTTTAAGATTAATCCTTAATCCCCCCCCCCTGCTCTCTTGTCTCAAATGTTCTATAGAGCTGTTTTTCATTTGTTTGAGCTGTCACGGCTGTTTGAACCACTTTTTTCCTTAAAAATTGTTACGTAATAAGTGAACGGTCCCAACTGAACACGTTTGTGTTTAAGTGTTATGTAAGAATAGACCCCTCCCCCTCTGAGGGATCTGAAAATCATTTTTTAAAGCCTCAATTTTGTGAAATACTCAAATGTTGCCTAGTGACATAAAATCATATTAAGTCTCTGTTTATGATCAGTTTATAACCTAGGTGCCTTTTATATAATTTAAGCAGGGAGTACATTTATTGATAGACATCATTTTTGAATACCCCCTTGGACAAATACAGCATATTGCATATGTAAAGCAACTCAAAAATTTGTAGCAATAAACGCAAATAAGAAGCATGAGCTTTGCCATTTAAAATGAGACTTTTTTCATTTGAATTTTAAAAATTTTGTAGATTGAATAATTTTTCAATGAAAAATATCTTTAAACAGCATATCCAAATATCCTTTGAAAATAATCAAGAGAAAATATTTTCTCATTTTCATATTCGCAACAGCTAACTATGCTACTTAAGTATTCGCCTTCAATAAAGAGTCCTTATAAGGATGTCAAGAGATGCTTACATTGAATCTCATTTCATTAGCATCATAAAGCAGCACAGCAGTGAAATTTCATGCATCAACAAATTTTTTCAAATGAGCAACATTTTTTCGTAGTTTGAAGTTTGCTTTCAAATGCTCTATTCGTGCTAGCTGTTTCACGAGGATATTTCACTTTATAAAGAAGGGAATTTCCTTCATAATTTAATTATGTTGGAGAATTAGCATGCAAATAATTTTGTAAGTGCTCTCAGAATCTTTTATTAATTTCAGACTTGTGCACTTAAGTAAAAAAGTTTGTTTCATTAATTTTTATTTTTTAAGGCACTTGGCTTATTCAAACTCATTGCGCAAATCTCATAATGGACATTGTGTAAGCCATAATACATTCCCTGCAGTGCTTACATGCTCCATATTTTTTATAAATCCATGCAAACATAAAATTTCTATTCATTTTCATCATCATAATAATTATGTATAATTGATATAAAGTTTTTCCTTCCTGCTCATTCATATGCTGCCTTTCCTACAATGTATGCTGAATACTTATACTTTTTTTTTGTTCTTACTCAGGAAAATCTCTTCTTCAGAAATTGTATGCTCAGCTTTGCATGAATACAACATTTTTTTGTGGTATTAATGACAAAGTAAGGAGAAATCTTTTAAAAAATCCATGTAGTTTAATGTACATTTCTCTGTGTGCTAAATAATGAAAGCAAATATGAAAAGTTTTTAATTGAAATCTCAAATGTTCTATGCATTAAAATTATTAATAAAAGCTAGTTGGCATGTATGCTATTTATTTTGTATTATAATGGGAATTTGAAGGAAAAAAAATTTAGCTGGGCCCCGCCGAAATTTCGAGAATTTTTGTTTAACGGAAAAAATAATTTCAAATTTTATACTGAATGAACTTCACTAATACATTCAAATCAACAAAATTTAATTTCATGAAATTCTTAATCAAACAATGAAAATTCACGGCTTTTCTAGCTTAACTATTTAAAACCAACTATAAAGTTTTCGTTATTAAATGTTTAAGTTAATTAAACATCCTTTTTAATCCATATTTTCATGATTTCTTAATTTTCAGTTTTGTTTGTTTTTGTAAACAAACATTATGTTTCAGGAAAAATTTGAATTTTAAAAAGCCGTTGAAAATTTTCAATTTCTTTTTCTTTCCTATATTTTACAAAAAATTTCATTAAGCCAGCTATTAAGGATAAAGAGAAAATCAACAAAAACATAGCGTCACTTACGAATAATTTGTTCGCTACGGGGCCCAGCTTAATTTTATTAAGAAATTTTGTAACTTTTTGCTCTTTGTCAATTTCCTAACTAAGTCATTAATACAAGCCTACTTCACTCAAGACTAGGTGCGTATTCAGGAGAGGGTTTTGGGGGGAAGTTCCTCTTTTTTGGAAAAGTTAAGGGGGTAGGGTTTTTTAATAAAAACTACCGAGGGGTTGGTCCCGTCCATCCAAAAAAATGTCTAATTTTTTCAAATATGATCAAAAATCAGATGATCAGTTCCGCACTTTTGGGTTTGATTGAGAGACTGACAAAGTTTGAATATGAGCAACTTTTTACTTTGAGGTTATTCAAAGGGGCATTCAAATATTGTTTATCATAACTTTAAGGCCTACTCTAATCAAAAATGCTTGACATTAGAAAATTTTCATTGATTTAAGACATTTGAAGTTAAAGGTTGTGAGAGGGAATCTAACGACATGAGAGACATATGTAGCAGAGACAAAGTGGTATATGGACTTCAATTATGAGCTATTGATGGGAAATGACCAATTGTGAGCCATCGTGGTGGGAAATTGGTGGGAATTTCCCATCGAGTTGTTTTCCCCTCGTTCCAATAAGACTCTCAACGCAGTTCTTCACTCATTCATACCAAAAAGCACGAGATTCATAATCAGTTTTAATAAAGTTACACTCAAGAAACGGCGCTTCCACGATCAGCAAATAAAAGTTACTTAAAATCACTTATCCTCGAAAAAAATGAGCAGCAAATATTTTTCATGTAATCATATCCATAGAAATACAACAAAAATCCCACAAGTATGATGATGGAAAAAAAATTAAATGAGCGTGTACACACATAAGCTTTTCATGCATCTATTATCTTCTGCCTTTCTTTCCTTCCTTTCAATGTCTGTTTGATAAATTTATAGAACAGGAAATAAAGGATGAAAAATTCTTGAAATATTTACCTGCATTATTCATGTTCTATGGTTCGAGTAGACATGCTTTTTTAATAATAACAATGAAGAAGGTGAGTGAGGAGGAAAAACTAGTCAGGAAAAATGTATGTGCTGTTAATGGATACCAACTTATTAATGTTCCTTTTTCTTTGCTTTTGTTTCATAAATCTACCCTCAAAACTAATATAAATGGATGGAAAGAAGCACATAAAAGCAATGACAGCATAAAAAATATGTTTGTGTCTGTCATTCATTCATTCGTTCGCTCTATCTGCTGTGTCTCCTAATTGAGATAGCAATAAAATGCTATGACAACATAAAATAAAATTCTTCTATATTCATACAGCAACAGCACCACAAGAAGGATCCTTTGAAGCGAAATTCTCGGTTAAAGTTACTGCACAGCAAGGCGTAAATAATGAAATGTAAATTTAATTTCCATCCTTGCTATTCATAGACTCTTCCTCCACCATTGTCAGTCATAGAAAGAATAATAAAACGAGATGGTCACTAATTAAAACATTTTCATTTGTTCATTTAATAAATGCGTTGATATAATTTAACAGTTGTGATATCATGCATGAAAATAATCACTTTGCTACTCTTTCATTTACATCCGTCAATTTTTTTTTTCGCTGCTACTGCCTCTTCTATCAATTCATTATTGTTTGCCATCGTCATCCTCGTGACAATTATACATCCAACATGGAAGCAATTACAAAATTGGAGCAATTTTTAAGGTTTAATTTAACTCTTTTTTACCTTGAATATTCTTTCTTTTGTCATTTCAATTTTTTATGCTTTACAAAATCTGTCTCGTATGGTTGTTTGCAGCTCATAATTAAATCCATTCTGATTTTGTTTTATATTAATTGCTTCTGTTTTTAATTGCATTTTGTCTGGCTTTGATTTTCTTTTTGTAACGGTTATTTGTAATTTGAATATTATTTGATTATGACTTAGTTGATTACCCCTTTCAAAATTTTGTCAATATTTAGCTGATTTTCAAGGAGTAAAGTTCTCATTAATAAATCTTTCAATTTACAGAAGCTATTTAATTATTTACACCTTCGCAATATACAATAGCTTGCTACTTAGGCTTCCAATAACTTTAAATTAATTACCATGCCTTAATATGGCTGATTTCTATTAATAAAATTTGCAACACAATTTAACACAAAAGGAGTAAATAATTCAATAATTTAGGTTTCACATCCACGCCCAGCAAAATTCACACAATGTTACAGCCTGTCACTTTCATGACATAATTGAAAAATTTCACCAAAAACACTCAAATTAAAATTAATTGATGCAAACTTATGTGATTATTAATTAGCAACAACAATTATGGTACAAATGGATTTTTTTACTTGATTTCCTCTCACCGAATGAGCTTCAAAGTAGCAAAAAACAGATTTTTTTGTGCTTACCGACAATCCCCAAATGAGAAGACCATCATGTTAATCCATTACAATCAAGTCATCTCTATTTTATGTACACATGTATATATATTTAACATCAGCAGTGAAGCCAATAATAAAAATAATAGCAGGAACATGAAAGGATGAATAACCCAAACATAAACCAAAGAGCCCATCAGTTACACCTGAGATAATCCGATGGCATTTCCATTTGATAGTGAAATTGTTTTACAACTCCCTTTTTTACGTATCTACATTGAGTGAGGAAGAAGAAAAAAAATTTAAAGAAAGTCCTCGTGTTATAGATCGAGTGACTTCAGCGCATTTTTGTGTTAGCGATCAGTATTTGATTAGCAAAGTACTTCGTATCAAATAAGTCAATCATGAATATTTTGTGACTTAAATAAATTCGACGGCTCGATAACGGTTTTTTGACATTCAAATTTTCTAACGGTCAAAATATATTTGAAAATTTCCCGCGTAAATACACTCGAAAATCATTAATAATAGTGTAATTAACAATTTTGCGGTGAATTTTCATATAATAAAATGGTTTGTCATTTAACGGTTTTTTGAAATTCAAATTTTCTAACGGTCAAAATATATTTGAAAATTTCCCGCGTAAATACACTTGAAAATCAATAATTATAGTATAATTAACAATTTTGCGGTTAATTTTCGTATAATAAAATGGTTTGACATTTAACGGTTTTTTGAAATTCAAATTTTCTAACGGTCAAAATATATTTGAAAATTTCCCGCGTAATTGCACTTGAAAATCATTAATTATAGTATAATTAGCAATTTTGCGGTGAATTTTCATATAATAAAATGGTTTGTCATTTAACGGTTTTTTGAAATTTGAATTTTTTAACGGTCAAAATATATTTGAAAATTTCCCGCGTAAATACACTTGAAAATCTTTAATTATAGTATAATTAACAATTTTGCGGTGAATTTTCATATAATAAAATGGTTTGACATTTAACGGTTTTTTGAAATTCAAATTTTCTAACGGTCAAAATATATTTGAAAATTTCCCGCGTAATTGCACTTGAAAATCATTAATTATAGTATAATTAGCAATTTTGCGGTGAATTTTCATATAATAAAATGGTTTGTCATTTAACGGTTTTTTGAAATTTGAATTTTTTAACGGTCAAAATATATTTGAAAATTTCCCGCGTAAATACACTTGAAAATCTTTAATTATAGTATAATTAACAATTTTGCGGTGAATTTTCATATTTCAAAATGGTTTGTCATTTAACGGTTTTTTGAAATTCAAATTTTCTAACGGTCAAAATATATTTGAAATTGGTTTGAAATTATCCCACTTGAAGTTGGCTCTATTGTATTGAAAACAAAAAATCATTAATTATAGTATTTAGAGATGGTTTTGAGCTTTCAAACTAATCGATACGCCAATAACTCGATGGCACTGAGCTAATGCAAAAAACCAGAGCTCTCTACGATGTCTGGTTGCTTCTATCTCGATTCACAGCCGACCGAACAGCCGAACAGCCGAACAGACAAAGTGCATTATTAAGCTACCTTTTTAAAACAAGTTTCAAAAATGCGCTAAAAAGGAAATCCATATTGCCATTAAAGAGGTTAAACAAATGTGATAGTCGAGACCGTATTGTGGCATAGTGTAAGCATATAAATCACAAAAGGTTTTTTTTCATCGAATGCTGCTGTTATAAAGCAACAACTGTTACATTTCAATAGAATGTATTCCTCTAGTTTCATTGCCATTCTTATTCCCTCGTAATGGCTGACAGAATAGAATTTGGAAAGGATCGCGAGCTGGAAGATTTTTGTGTTGCTTAACGGATATGACGCATTTTCAAGATGGTATCTAATTCTTCCTAGTTTGTATAAATAAATTGAACTTACCTCCATTTTTATTTGAATTTGATTTGTTTGAGATTTAAATTTTACAAAATCAACGACTGCTATGATTTTTAACAGAATAACACCATTGCATATCATATTGAACTACCCAACTACCCAGTCAATCAAAATGACTCCGATGCATTATAACAAATTTTTCCCAATAAAAAGTCCATAATAAAGCTAAATGTAATGATTGGAGATGTAGCAAAGAGCAGCATAGCACAGAGATAGAAGGCAAAATTTTGATTATTGATTTTTGACTTAGAATACACTTTATTCTGGGGTTTATTGTCTTTTCCCTTTTAATCTTTGATAGGATTTATCTAGTACTGGATGTAACATTTTACATGTATTTAAGAATATTGTTGTAGGAAAGTAACAGATGTAGCAATCATTACTTATTGAACAACATTGTAAGTACCAATGAGAGATAAAAATCTTTAAATATTAAAAATCATTAAATATCGCTACGGGATAAGAATTCTTAATGACTCTCTCCCTACGATCCAACTCTTATTTTATGGAACAACAATTAATAATCAATTAAGATGTCTATCTTAGGAAGCTTGGAGGGACAATTTTTACAATGACATTTAGTGCTTAATCTGAGATTTTAATAATGAGTCATTAAGAAGATAACACCCCCACAATTGAGCAATAAAGTGAATAAAGACTGGATATTGAGTAAGTTCAACTTATTGCTGAGCATTGACAGTTTCAATAAAATCAGTTCGTTATTTTCTTTACTTTGAAAACATTTGAAGAGCTTTAGAAAAACATTTGTAAGGTTTCAGAAACTTCATTCAACGTATTTTTAAAATTTGAATTTCCCGGAGAGTTAATGACATGAAGTTGCACCCCAATTCAAATCCTGCTTTTAACGGTTTTTCTCTATTTACTTATTTTCAAAAAAGTGGTAATTTAACAACAAATTCTTCATATTACTTAAATTATTAATTATAGTGCATTGTGTAGTAGATAATAAAGTTCATGAAAGTCGAGAGCGCAACAGGAAAGTTATAGACGTGAATGGCAGTGTGAAAGTGCTGGAAATTGGATTAAATACGAAAAAATCGCGACTTTTCATTAAATCTTCCACAATAGTTTAATTTATTTATTAAAGTACACTATTTACAATGAACAGAGGAGAAGAAAATAAGGTATATCAATTAGAAGATCTCAGCTCACTTTCTGATGAGGTTCCAGAACACTTACAAGATTCTGTAATGCAAATTCATTATAAAATGATCAATCACGAAGCATATAATAATAGCAATTATGTCTGGTCTAAAGATGATTTTGAGCTAGGAACTCCACTTGGCAAAGGTCTGTAGTCTAAACTATTTACTCAATTGTTTAAAAATATTAATCCTGTATATTTTAGGGAAATTTGGAAGAGTATACATTGCTAGAGAGAGAAAATCAAAGTTTCTGGTTGCTATGAAGATCCTCTTCAAGTCGGAACTAGTTAAAGGACGCGTTGAAAAGCAAGTTCTTCGAGAGCTCGAGATTCAATCAAGACTTAAGTATGCACTCAAAATATTAATAAAAGCACTTATATTACATAAAAGTATCAAATTTCAGGCATCCAAACATCCTTCGATTATTCACTTGGTTCTTTGATGATCGTAAAATCTACATAGCACTTGAATTAGCTAGTGAAGGAGAATTATACAAGCATTTGAAAGCAGCAGCTCATGGGAGATTTGATGAGCATAGAGCAGCAAAATATACATATCAAGTCGCGGATGCACTAAACTATTGCCATTTAAACAATGTAATTCATCGAGATTTAAAGCCTGAGAATTTGCTACTTACTGGCGATGACAACGTTAAACTTGGTGAGATTTATTTTTAAATGATTTACTGGATCCTATAAGATTCTATAATTTCTACATTCACAGCTGATTTTGGATGGTCTGCTCACACTTTATCAAATAAACGCAAGACAATGTGCGGAACTTTAGATTATTTACCACCGGAAATGGTTGAAGGAAAGTCGTATAACGATTCAGTCGATCAATGGTGCCTGGGCATTTTGTGTTATGAGTTCCTAGTTGGAAATCCTCCATTTGAGTCTGAAGATGCTGAAAAAACTTATGCCAAAATTACACGAATTGAATTAATGTTCCCAAAATTCATCACTCAAGGTGCAAAAGATTTGATCTCAAAACTCCTCCGTCGCAATGACATGCGAATCTCTCTTAAGGAAGTAATGACGCATCCATGGATCAAAGAGAATATGAAGAAGCCATCACGAACGACTTTTGCTAGGCGCAATCCATAAAATTTTATGTTTTAATAAGCTTTTTGGATAGTAAGGTCGAGAATTTAATAGAGTTAAGTTTTAATAATTTTGCAAAGGAAGCAACTTAATAGTCTGTAAGAGAATAAATAAAAAGTACAATAATAATGTTAGCCTTCAATACATTTTCACACATTTCTCTATTTCTACAAAGACAACTGGTCGATTCTGTGGATGATTGACTATTCTTGATTATCATAGTCTGTATATTCATATCCAATAGATTCAACTAATCCGAGGAATAAGCCAGCCTGTAAATAAGATGTCATTGTATAGACTCGCATATAAAAATCTGCTAAACAAGTGAAAGCTATTAATAATTTTCAGGGTTTCAGGCACAAGACTATCGTGTATGCATATAAGAGAAACTTCCAATACATAAAGAAAACATGCATGCATAGACATTATAAGCGAATTAACCCGATGCTACAATATTGATTTAAATTAAAACACAACAACAAACAAAAGAAATGAAACACCACGAAGAAGTCTACCTCAATACTGAGAAAAGTAGGCTTTTAGTTTCATTCAGTCATTCGAGCTCAACTCAATTCTTTTATTGGCCGAGAAAATAATACATTTTTCAGCTATGAAAGTGCATTTCATTAGTAAGTATTAATTAATTAATAAAATTAAGTGCTTTATTGAAAATTTTACAATTTTTTCAATAATACAAGAAAAAAAGTTTCATTTCCTCATCATTTTTTTCATATAACAACTAGTTCGTGTCATGTTCGCTCATTGAAATTTTTTGCTTCTAAACTTCCTTTTTCTTCTATCTATTTTTAGATGCTCTATGCATTGCATCATTATTAGTCACTTTAACATTTGCCGCTGATGAATTAAAGCAACCAAAAAATGAGACTGTCGAGGTTATCGATCCTTTCGAAGCTGATGCTGATTTGAGGTTTGCTGCTGATACATTCTGTCGTGAATATACACTTGCAAGTCCGAGGGCTCAGAAGATTGTTCTTCCTTATAAGCCTGACTGTCATTTTTGGTGGGAATGTACAACATATCAATTGCAAAAGAAGGAATGTCAACGAGTTAATAAGAAAATAACATTGCATTATGATCTCTATTTAGATCGTTGTGAGATGCCTGACGAGGTCAAGTGCTTATACCAATTTGATGAGGAGGAAATCATCATGGAAGCAATAATGGAATATTATAAGAAGGACGGGCAGAAATAAGAATTGAGTTGTGTTCTAAAAAATTGATGACTGTTTATATACTTAGGTGATGATTCTGTAGACCAATAAAAAGAATTGACTTATGATGACGATACTAGGAACGACTTTATGTCTTCTTCATCAACCTGTTTTGAATTTTATAAAGAAAGAATAATAAACAAAATAAACACATACCGGTATCTCGTGCGCATTAAATCTCTTATAATCGCTTAATGCGCGACTTGTGCCAATAACGAGTCAATTTACCTGTCAAATAGTCATGACTAATTTGATTCAACCTCTAACTTTGAAAAAATTAAATTTTCATGTTGATTTTAAATTAAATCTTTTTTTTTTGCATTTTTGGAATTACAAAGAGCCCATTCCGACGCTTATGAGATCATAAAATATTCATTAAAAGTGCTTGTTGTGGAGGTTGAGTGATTTTATTTGAAAATTATGGTAAACTTTTGACATCAACAGTATTTTGGTGATTTGGAATTTTTAACAGACTTTTGAAATTTAACGGCTTTTGAAAATTCAAATTCAGAATTCTTTCGTTAAATATTTTAACGAAGAAATTTCAAATCTTGATTGACCGTTAATTTTCAAATTTATGATAACCGTTAAAAATTTATTAAATTTGTTCATGCTGTCAATCTTTCTTTTACAGCTTACGCCTTTCTAATCCTTCACAAGACAAAAACAATATTCAAATAACTTCCTTTCCCAAACATTTCTCGTTACGCATTCATTAATTCGCAAGTCATTTTGTTTACAACGTATAATTAGCTATTAATGTGTTCATGCGTTAAATCCATGTAACTTTATACTTACATTTATCTCAATTTCGAGGAGAACATGAAAATAAAAAATGCGTATCAAGGATTATCATTCCGTAAGCATTAAAAAATGCAGTTAATGACTACAGTGGAAAAAAATCAGATTATTTTGTGCATGCTTGTAGATCAACACCTTCACATGTACACGAGAGAATAATTGTATGCACATACTATGTGCTGAACATTAAGCATACATAAGTATGAAAATATGAACTGCGAAATTGTATCAAAAAGAAAAATAATACGAAAACATTTTTATGGCAACGGGTAGTAGGTGCCTTTCAACACATGTGTATTGAGTGTATATACTCATAAACTTTTTTTTCCTAGAGATGAATGAAATGAAAAATAAAACAACAGCCGTGCAAACGCAGTTCGGTATTAAACCAGAGCAGACCTAAAAATGAAGTTGATGGTGCAAATATTTTGTGCAATTGGTAAGTGATGTGGAATTTATAAATAAAGAGATAGTTGTGCTTATAATTTGTGAATTGTTTACAGCACTCTTAGTGCTATTGGTTAATGGTCAGCGACCAAATTGCTGGAGATATTATCAAGAGGATCCAGAAAATATTGATCAGGTGTATTTCCCACACGAGAAAAATTGTCAATTTTTCTATCAGTGTACAGCACATGGAGCTATGAGGTAAGTGTCATTTAGTTCCTGGATCAATATCCTTAACTTCCCCTTTTCCCAAAAAAAAACAGAATGAAGTGCCCTCCAAGCATGCATTTCGACAAAGAGAATCATCAGTGCGGTAGACCAGACGAAGTTGTATGTTAATTAAATCACGTACATAAAAAATATTTTATGCCAGTTAGAATTAATGTGTATTTTATATTGTTGCCATTTTTGACAAGAACGACAAACATACTTCTTAACCACCATGACATCATGAATTGTACTCAGTAAATTTTAATTATTTTAAGAATAAACTTTCGATTTCCTTTTTTAAAATAACTGAAAATTGTTCATGCTTTTTTTAATGACTTTCATGTCACCCAATTTCTCTTTTTTGTCTTAATTTTATCATAACCCATTAAAATTGATCGATTGGAAATCATTATCATGTAATAATATTGTGAAGGCTGAACGAAGATATAAGCTCGACATGTGCCAACCGTTAAATGACATTCGGCAGGTTTTTAAAATTCATTGAATGTAAATTTTCGAATTGTTTAATCATCCAATCAATTACATAAAAAAATCAAGTTACAATTATGCATAGACACATTACCTTGTTTAACTCGCTCTCAAAAAATAAGGCATGCGTACCCTCGTAACACAGTGTATGACAAAAATGTCTCTGTTTATCGTCTCCATTGCTTGTTATCGATATGGTGAGAACTTGTTTTTCCTGATGTTGTTGCGTTTTTTTTTTAATTTTTATATTAACCGTCTTCACAAAATTCTCATAAAACTTAATTTTCTTAATTTATCTCTTCCTCTCATTGAGATTATCATGCTGATTTTCATCTCATCTGTAAACAATGAGATTATGGTCGTATAATTTGATCATTTATGTGCGTGTGATTTTCAGTTTGTCGGGTTTCTTGAATGGAAAATTAAAAACGACCGTTAAAAATTTGAATTTGAAATATTCAGCGGAATTCAGCACTTTTCAGCGTTTCTGTATTCTATTTTATTTCTTGATTTCTCAGAAAACTACGTTTCATTTGATGTTCTGGATTGTGCAGTTTGCATCTTTGACTTTATTTAGCTTAAAGGATCATGATTAAAGCTGTTTATCTAGTCAATAAATGGTTTAATTTAAGGATTTTCTTAAAATTCCAATATTTAAGCTGTTGTAAGGTTTCAAAACAAATCAAAAATTCAAATTTCCAAAA
Source organism: Chironomus tentans (assembly GCA_963573255.1). NCBI lineage: Eukaryota > Metazoa > Arthropoda > Insecta > Diptera > Chironomidae > Chironomus > Chironomus tentans. The sequence continues at coordinate 43,415,220 of OY754302.1, read as the reverse complement.
ACCGTTAAAACTTTGCAAAAATTATCAAAAATAATTGAAAGGTCTTCAAACTTTCGAAAAATGATTGGCAATAACAATAAGCCATCAAATTATTTCCCCATTACTCGTTTACATCAGAAGCGTTGACAGTATGCAATGGCATTTAAACTTAATTTTTCATATACATATGATCATCTTCTTTTCCAAACAAAATACATAAGATATTGAAAAATTGAAAGCATCGTGTCGAAAAAGAGAGAGAGAAAAATCTCAAAGAGAAATAAACATCACAGAATTCAGCTTCATTAAGTTTCTTTCTTGTGAATCAAACAGTTTTGCTAATTAATATGAAGCATTTATTATTATTTTCCGTACTATTAGGTGAGAAATTTTTGCTCAAATTCCTTGCATTTCATGTCATAATTGGAATGTTGATTTTTTTTTCAGTTTCTTTGGCTGCGAGCATTTCCGCCATAACTGATGAAGATTGCGTGAGATTAGCTGAAGAGAATCCATTAAAAATTAATCGCTACTATGAGTCACACGGATCTGACTGCAACAGGTACTTCCAATGCTCGAGATATGGACTTGTGGAATTCAATTGTCCAGAAGGCTTGAACTTTGATCGTGAGCTTCACATCTGTGGACGGCCACGCGAAGTAACATGCTAAAAAAATCATTTGATGATGCAAACAAAACAAATAAAAAATAAAAATTCTTATATCTTTTGCAAAATAAAAATAAAGTCAAACCTGTCGAACCAGATATTTCTTGTGTTTGTACTGAATTGTGCATTTGTCTCATCTTTACTCGTGTCTACATATCTCTTTTTTCTCGTACAATCTCGAGATTATATGTAAAGGAGACACATAACGAAAACGAAAGTGATCTCACTGTTCTCCAGTCACGAAGTAAGATTCAGACGTGTAAGGTGTTTAAACATGAAGCTTATTGCCATTGTCTTCGGTATGAAAAACATATTATTCGACAATTGATATTCAAGGTTTCTTTTCTTTTTTTTAAATATTTGCTTTTATTTTTCGTTCAGTTTTTGCAGCTATAATTGCTGTTGTGACATCACAACAAGCACCGGATTGTGTATCAATCGCAAAGAGCACACCTGAAGACATTTCAAAATATTATTATCATCACGAAAGTGACTGCAATAAATATTATCAATGTGCTGAATATGGATTAGTTCTCAAGGCATGTCCTGATGATTTACATTTTGACCGTAACTTATACATTTGTGGTTATCCCGAGGACATTCAATGCTAAGCATTGCTCTATTTATGAGCTCGAAAATGTTGACTATTGTTTGAAAAGAAATGTTAATTTTGTAATAAAAATATATATTTTTTGTGATCTAACCTCACACGATTTTTAAATTCCCTCAGCATACGCGGAATTTCGCCTTTAAATTCGTCATTATTGGTCGACACTCGAAGTTAAAAACGATCATTTATTCGCCAGAGGATATCATTTACTATTTAAGAGAAAGATAATTAATCATTTAATGTAAGTGGCATAAAACCCAGCAGCAACCGGCTTGTGACAATGTCATGCTTAATTTTCTAAGCAATGCTATGTGATCATGAAATATTTATGAAAGTTTGATAATTCGTAACGGCTAAATTATTTTTAAATGAGCTTTTTGATTTAGCTTAAAAGCTCACAAAAATAAATTTACTCTCTCATAGCTGTGATACAAAAAAATGATGTCTGTTAATGGTTAATAATATATTTCTAAGCTATCATACTTTTCGAAATAAAAAAAAATTTTGTATAAAGTAGAAAGCTTTCTAGTCCTTACCACAGTAGTGAGCAACCTTTGTGATGCGATACAAAAAATGTTACCCAATACTACCCTAGTATAATACCCCAATACACCGAGATATCCACTGGGATATACCCAAGCTACTGTCTTTAATATGGCAAAGGTATACCCCAAAAACCGATCCCTAGAGGGGGGGGCTGCAAAATTAAAAAAGAAAATCACATCTCGAAAAAAATCTTTATTAAGTAATTCTTAAAAGACAAACATACAAAAGATAAATTATAAAGCATATTATTATTCTTACACTTAAAATAGGTACATGTCTGAAAGCATAAATATCAACATTATTTTGGATTGAGGGTGCATTTACTGCAGAGTTTATTCTATAGATTTACGTCGTAGCCAGAATTTTTGAAGGGTTACTTGTTCTCAAATGAAACTGAAAACTTCTATGGTTTCATTCATTTAGGAGTCTTTCATTAAATATTTAAGGAAGAGGGAGCTTGAGCTGTTTGACACTCTATACGAAAATAATAACTCCACCCTGTATTAAGAACGACCCCTTCATTTAGTGAGTTGATGCTTATAGCTGTGAGAAACCATAGAATTTTGATTAAAATGTTGAGCACATCGGCGGCAAAGCAGACCGTATACTTAGAAACAAGTGACAAACCGCTTGATAAACATTTGATTGCCACTTGGTTCTAAATATACTATCCAAGTAGTCGTCGTATGATCAACATATCATCCTTAAAATTGATGCTTTCGAAAATTGTGCGCACACAAAACAGAAACAAAAAGGCTCAAAAACTCTGTATACTCTTCCTACTCTTACATCTAATTCCTTAAATCTCTAAAATTGTTTGTTGTGTTTCGTTCAACTTAATACTTCATTATAAAAATGGACGGATTTATGAATCACAATTTGTTGACTAATGTCCTAACTTCTAAGAATTTCTGTAATTCCAATTCATCTTCTTAATGATGAGATTGCATAAAAGAATGCGAGAATAATAAAGGTAAATGAGATTTTATGGCAATTAGCAGACGAGAATGTTGTGCCACATGCTGGCGGGCAAACAGGATTTTTACTTTCATGAAGATAAATTACAGATTCAGCTCGTCCTAGTTTGTTGACTGCTTCGCATCTATACTCTCCATATTGTCTGCTATTTAATGTTATTATTCTCAATGTCGAGTCCGTAAATTCATCAGCTGTATTGAAGTTTGATATTTTATACTTCTTATTATTAGTCAAGATACTTGAATCTTTCGTCCATGTAATTTGTGGCGGTGGATATGCTTCCACGTGACATTCTAAGTCCATATCATAATTTACTGCTTGACTGACCCTTTCTCTGGGTGCGGTAATCACTGGAGAAAATTCTATTTCTAAATTTACATTTCGTCTATCGCCTTTCCCAACTCCATTATCGGCAAAACAGTAGTATGTGCCTCGATCTTCTTTATGTACACTATGAATTTTGATGGTATTTCCATTGTATGAACTTCCACCTAAAAAATATAATTCAATTATTATTATTGGATAATTTTTATTAACATATGTTTTCTAATGGAACGATTGAATAGTTTGTTGACGTTTAGGAATTGGCGATGTTGTTGATTAACAAAAATTTCGAACGATTAAGAACAAAAATTAATTTTACATTTCCAACCGTCGGTAAAAATTCAAATTTCAAAACCCTACAATAACAAAGTAAACAAAAACATTTGAACAGTTTTCAAATAAAAAGAAACATCGAGAAAGGTAAGAACCTTAAAGAAGTAGAATTTAAATAGTTAAATAGTCAAAACGTGAGCACATCGATGCACTCATCCGAAAACAAGCTGCAGTAGCCTATATAAATACGCATTACGTGCGTTTGTTTCATTCACAATTATGTAAATTTGTTGTAATAATAATTCTTCAGAAATAATTCAAAAAATCAGCATTTATTGTTCTCGTGTACTTTAATTGAACGCTTATTATTAACTAGACATGCAATATACTTTCAATGGGTCATAGAAATAACATTTAGAAAGAATTTTCAATGCATTGAATGTATCTGTCCATATCTATTCCACAATTTATAATAATTGTCCCATTAATTTGAGGTTTTTGTACACATTACGAATGACGTGCAGTAGCTCAACCTATAAAATGACATCTTGTAATTTGCGTATTATTTGTACTTTGTTGCGACAACGGAGAAGAAGAAGATTTTTTTCATTATTTTCTTGTTCTTCTATCACGAACATGCAAGAATTTTTTGCGATTAAAAGGTTTAATTAAATATTATTAGCATATTAACTCTGTTCCGTTCAGTTGTTAGAAATACCACGCATATATGTGTAGATGATTAAGGTATTGATATTCAAACATGTGTTTTAAATATTGACACAAAACGAAGTATTTTACTGGAAAAAAGTAGAATACTAAATTTTTTATTCAATTATTAAAAATTTACTTGTTTCACCACTCAAAAGACAAATGAGTGGTATTGTCATGTGCGTTTCTGTTATTTATTATTAGAATTTAGATCAAATATGTTTTACAATCAGTTACAATCATTGTGCATGTTTTAAATCAAATAAAATCACTTGTGTGAATAATTCTAAACAACATTTTCAATAAACTTATTGTTTATGCTTTGTGTGAAGTTGTTGCATGATTTATGGCGAGTTAAAAAGCACCGCAACCAATTTGCATGTTTGACATATTTGATAAGCTATTGAAATTACTGAATGGATTGTAAGGTAAAGTGTAAATTTTGAATAATAGTTTGAATATTGTAGCTAGGAATAAAGTACCAGCTGCTAGATTTTTGGATACCCCTGATAGGTTATCCCCCCAAATCCCCCCTGGCTACGCGCCTGAAGTACAAATTAGGCAAAATCGAGTTCATATTCACGATTTCTGGGAAAGGTCTTTATTCAAGAACAACTTCTCAAAATGAATAATGATTCTACATATTTTTGACGTTCTCTATATTTTATAGCAATAACACATAATGTATACGCCTTTCAAAAAAACAGTTCTGTCAGGGGATTCCCTGTATTTTCCGCTCTCGAGTTCACATTCTTCATTTGGTAACTCGAAATTATAATTCTTTTTTCTTTACATAAATTCCAGTTTTGGTCGGAATTCAAATTAAATAACCAGAATCGTGTTTACGACAACCTTTAGCACGCAACAAAATGATTGCGTAAAAAAACAGGTCATCTATCCCAAAAATAAATTTATGCGTTCTATAAATAGAAAATGGGGACAATTTTTAGTAAAATCGCTCTTCCTTGGAATAAAAAATTTATGGGCTTCATTGAAAGTAGTTCATAAATGACGTCGACTTAAAAATTGGAATTTTTAGACTCTCTGTCACTAATTTGTCCTAAAAAAAATATTTTGTATGGGGATGCCACACAACATCAGACCCCCTCCCCTAAATATTGGATCCCTCCCATTTTATATCGACATCATTTATTAACGAATCCTAAATTAATAATTCAGTAGGCAATACGCTACTAACATTACTGTTGCCGATGCTGTTTTTATTTTATGGATACTCAAGCACAGTTCCCTCGACAATAAAAGTTTCCAATTTGATGACACATCACTGTCATTTCATCAGAAATAAATAAAAAATGTCATATCCATAAAGGAAGATTTGTGCCATGTAACTCATCAAATTTGCATTGCTTACCTCGCAATTTACAAGTAAATACCATTTGTGTCTCGAAGAATTTACAAGATGTTATTTGTCCTTACCAATCAAACAATACGAAAGCATCAATTCGAAGACTTAATAAGGCATATGACAATTACAGTAGCAAGTTAATTTAAAAGGAGACAAATAACTTTGTAAAGCTTGCATCGTTTTCACATTCTTATCACGTATGCACTTGAAATGTGTAATTTCTTCTTCCACTCATGTGACACGTTCTTTCTGTAGCAACGGAACTGAAAGCATGAAATTAATGCTTCAATTTTCGAATTCAAAATTATATGAAATTTCTTCTTATCAGAATTGCATGTTTTCATGATCAAGATTATTACCGTAGCTTCATAATATGATACTAAATCAGATGAGTGGTTTAACTGTTAACGTGTAATGATCGTATGAATATGTAATTAAATCGACTTAATTATTCATAATTTATGAAAGCATTACAATTATACAAATTTGAATTCAAAAGAGAGTTTGAGCTTTTGTTTGGAGGAATTCACATAGTAAACAAAGAAACGCGAATTTTTTTTCATGTGCAGCTTCAACCCTTTTTTATGGAAATTTTTATTGACGTTAAGGAGCCAAGGAAACAATAAACACGATTACTGCTGAGTTAATATTGTTAATATTGTTACGATTACTGCCTATTTCATTTCCATCCCAGTCATATAGGTTATATCTCGAAGCAGGGGCAAGACAACTCACTGGAACGGGTAAATTTTTTGTCCGTGATATCCGGTGTCTGTCTCTATCAGTGGCGTAGCCAAGAGGGTCTTGTCCCTCTACAAAAAAATTTGAACCGCAGCGAGAGCACGGCTCAAAATTTTTTGGAGGGGACAAGACCCTCTTGCCTACGCTACTGGTCTCTATACAAATGAACGTACAAACAGGAATTTTTATGTCCTAAAGAGTGTCTTCCCTCTGTCCTATTGTATAACCATCCTTCTCCGTTGAGCATGGAATTTTTTCTAAGGCTAACTATGAGTATTTGTTAGTAGCTTAGGTTTGAGCATCTATAAGCTATTCTTCAAGGAATAAAAAGTACTGAGAGAGTGTTGTGGACAATGACAAGGATTCGCTCAATGCTCACGACATTACATAGGCATATACCCTTAAGAACCCAGCAAATCACTAAGCGCAATTTACAGACTACTAGACCAAACTACAGACCCTTGCACTTAATAAGTAAAATGAGTCACATAGTATGATTAATGACATAAAACACAAGTCATTTAAGTAAGTAAGCTGAAAATCATTGAATGAATTAAATATTTTTCTGCCTCCATAATGCCCACTGTATAAAATTTACTGAATGAAAAATTTTCAGTAATAATTTACAATTTATTAACAGCAGAGACATATCAAGTGCACAATATTCTCGATTTCAATGAATCGCGTTTGTAAATTAGCAATATTATTAAATCAATAATTCTCAATTTACTTTGATAGTGAGCCATGACAACGCGATACATGTTTGGTATTTTGAAATAAATAATATTGAGAACTTGAACTAGTTGTTATTTAGAATTTTAAGTCTAGGGAGGAAGAAGAAATAAGGAAAATTAATTGAGTCATTGACATTTGCCGGCAAAAACAACTAAATTTAATGAACTAGTCTGTTGGATTGTTTTAAAAGTCGTAGGGGGTCGTTCGTAAATTAGGTTACGCAAAAAATGATATTTTCAACCCCCCCGCCCCCTTGTTACAAATTGTTCAACCCCCTCCCCCCTAAAGCGTGACGTAATTTGAGAACGACCCAAAGTTTGGCTAGTATTTTGATTTAGAGAACTTAATGATCATCAAAAGTAGGTGCTTGGTCAGAAGGGGGATCATACCAGTATTAAACACCCTATAGTATAACAAGAAACCCGCTGATCAGACAACAGATAAGAATTATATTCCTTAAAAAGCACTATCTGATATAGACATCGAATACATATCATAGAAATTTACGAGATGTCCATTCTTCTTTTTCATTTACATGATTTATTTTATGCCTTTATATCAGCACCAAGAATGCTTAATGGGACTTGATACTTTGTCTTCGCATATCTTTCTTTATTTCCTTTTCATCTCTCTCTTTTGTTTTTTTATTCATCATATAAATGTGTCGATTGCTTAATTTACTGTTAAATTGGAAAGAAACAAAGACAAGTTTTTTCAGCCAGCCTAATACGCCAAATCTTAATAATCCGAAATGTGTAAAAAAATAATGACTGATCATTAATTTTTACGCTTACGTATTTTTACAAAAACATTACTTCTTTTTATTTTTCTAGATTCCATTTAGCTTGCATGGTAGATGTAATATTACTGCTTTTATAGCATCTTTCACGAAATATCAAGGAGTGGACTTTAGATATTTGATATCAAAATTTATAGTCATTCACACGCGCGCGTCGCGTGATTTTTATCCTGATTTAATGGGACTGTCTGTTATAACTGTTTTCTTTCTTTTGGAAGTGATTTAAAAGCAAAAACGAATGCACGACAAAGCAAACTTCTGAATTTTTTAACGGATTTTTAAAATTTAAAATTGTCAAAAATTTGAATTTTGCAAATTTCAAATTTTTGAATTCCGTTAGAATTTTAAAAGTCAAAATTCCAAATTTAAATTTCAAAATTCCGTTAAAACTTTAGAATTAAAAAACCGGTAAAACATTCAGAAATAAAATAGTAATTGAATAAAATCTTTATTAAACAAGTTAAACCCGCCTATAATAGTCATCAATTAGCATATGTGGGCAGTCTATATTTCAATTTACACATATCTCAATAAATTAGTCTAATATACGTAAATTGAGAATTAATTTTACAAGTGTCAAAACCTAATTGCATTTTCACATGTGTTTAAGAATCTTGTACTATTAAAATATAAAGAAATAAGAAAAATTATTGCAATGAGACGTGCACTTTGCTTCGAATGCTGCAATCAGATTTTATTCAAAACATAAAAATAATTTCGCCGTACACGGAGAGTTAAAAAGGAATAAAAAGTTGTGGATGATCGTAAAAAATATTGAAAAGATTGTAAACAGGTAAATGAGTAGTTTGATAGGATGACTGCAGTAAAACTTTCTAGATTGATTTGCAGTGTTTGTGGAATTTTTATCAACATAGGATTATACTCGTGGACTAAAAATATCTCGTCCGTAGTTCATGTTAGTGATCTTTACCGGTATTTTTAGCAGAAGACACAGATGTCTGTAATGTTGTCGCCTCAAAAATTTCATATTTCAACACCTGTAAGCACGGTATTTTCTGTTTATTAACTTATTTACATTGTGATGACATTTAATAAGCGATTTCAAGTTAAAAGAGGTTTGATGTCAGCAAGTTCCACAATAAATTCGTAGAGTTTATTTTTTGAAAAACAACTTTAATGAAACTATTTAGAAATGTTTAGCCTTGGAAATAATTCTATGGATGCTGAGGACTTTGAGCATTTTAATAGATCCATTAAAATTTACAAGTAAATTCACAACATTCAAATAAATTTACTGATCTGCAGGAATCCACTTCTTTTAATACTACAAACGTATCTTTGTTTTTCATTACATCTACCTGGGATTCACCGAAAAAGGTCGACATTTAAAAGACGCCACAATGTCACCTTCAAATTACTTGTACTTCACTTAAAATATTTGCAGAACCAAATGTACATTAGTCAAATTATTTGACTTAAATATCGTCTACTCAGCATAATTTAGAAATCGTTAAGGCACTCCTATTGAGCATTAGAGAATATTCATGGCTGATGTCAAAGCAGAGTGGAATCTGGGATATCAAGCCATATGTAATTAATTTTAACGGCTAAAAAATATTTGAATTTTAACGGATTTTTGGAATTTGAATTTTGTAAAGTTTTCTAGAATTTGAATTTTAACGGTTTTCTAGAATTTGAATATTACTATTAGATTCTACGTAACGCTAAAACTGACCATTACATATTGATCCCTTTCTTCTCGTAATATTTCTTCACGTAATATCCGGACGACCTCAAAGTTAGATGTTTCTAATCCGGTCCCATAATATATAGACTTTTTTAAACTAAAACGTTAGACGTCATATGTAAATGACCCCCAAAAATATTCAAAAAGTTCCACGAACTCCTAAAGACCAAATATCTGACTATCTATTCTTCTTCTTTTCTTGATGCTCCTATTTTATTATCCATAATGAATTATAATCTTCTCTCCGAATTCCCCTTATGATTCATTATCACATGATTGAATAAACAAGAGCTGGTTTTAAAAGCTTGTTGATTAAATATATTTTATAAAAAAAGGCACGAATACTCAAATGACAAATTAATTGCAGTTATATGATTAATTCATGAATTTCAAATGAAAGCAAATGCCAAGTTGATTACACAAAACTACGTCGAATTTAATGAGTTATTACCCAAAATATTAAGACATAGAAACAATTTTTTAGTTGACCATTCGTTAACACTCATGACCCAATGTACAAAAATTTATAAATTAGAGACGAGAAAAAAAAAGGTTTCTAAGCTTTCATCATAATTGGGGATTCGCGTGATGAGCATTATTTATTTTAATTGATTTTAACGAAGATATATTGTATGTATGTGGATACACATGAGATTAAGAATAAAGAATTGCCGAAAAAGTATAGAACATAAACTAAAATTGAACATGGCAGCGAACAATGAAGAAAAAAGTTTGTAAAAAAGTACAAAAATAGTCAATTTAGGTGATTAAAGCGCATTTCTTTAGTTCTGTCTAAAAAATCTTTACAGCTTAATTCTATAATGTAATCTAGATGGCCATTATCACGAATTTCTTTATGGTTCTCTCAGGAATTAGTTGCTCGGATATGTCTTCAACAGAAGTGTAGCCAGAAAAGGGTCTAAAGAGGTCTGGACCTTTTTGAAATTGAAATTTGCATAAGAACATTTTTACACCTATCTATAAAATAATTCCCATCCCCTTTATACTCAGAGGAGTAGGTGCATAGACAGAAATTTCGGAAGGAAGGCTAGAAATTTTGGAAATATTTTTCTCAAATTGAATAAGTTTTCCAAACGCCCCTACAGAGGAGCATTCAGTAGAAAATTCAGATGTTAGCACTTCCTGCTTAGATAAAAAAAGAAAAGACCGCCTTTAATTTTTCTTTTTATACAACTAGATTCGAGAAACCAATCTCAGATTTGACTGGAATGATTGTCGTCTGAGATAAATCTGATTAGACCCAGGAGCATATTCATATAGGGTCACCTTGATAGAACGTACTTAGGGGTCATCCTCCTCTCGATTTAAAATTTTCCAATGGTTTATAAATTTTTTTCTAATGTGAAACCCTCCAAAGTGTATTTTCTACACAAAAAAACTCTCAACTTCCATAAAAAAATTTCAGATACTTCCGGAAGGGTAGAAATGCTTAAAATTTTAATTAGAATCGATTTGTCAATTTAAAAATGCTCATTAAAAGTTCATGTCTACTTCCTATGAGAACTTCATACAAAATAATGTACAAAATAAACCTTAAATTACACAATACGACACCAAACAATCAATATCACATTTCTAGCCGAAACAAAATGAACAACATCGCTAATAATTCCTTGGGAAAATGCGGCGAAAATTTTGTCTTATTGACCTCAAACTTGAACTAAAAATAAAAACTTGAAGACTCACCCGTAGGCAATAAAGCATTATTTTCGCGTCTCCATACGATGGTTGGCTGTGGATTACCAGTGGCATAACATTCCATTTGTACAGCACCACCTTCTGTCGCTACGATTGATTGTGTTGAATTATCAGTAATTAACGGAGGACGACGAACGAAGAGATTTGTTGTTGCTGTTATTTTGTTATTCACTGATAAAACTACGGTACATTGATATGTGCCTGAATCACTTTCTTGTACATCTTTTATTAACACTACATATGTGGCACTAGCTCCGTCATATAGCAACGCAAATCGAGATTCTTTAAGCACTAAAGACGTTCCCGTCGATATAAAAACATTATCGTTATTTTTTCCTACTTTTGACCAGATTACTGGATATTCTGATCCCGCGTACTGTACTGAACATCCTATCTCAACCGTACTACCTTGATCTATCCATTGATCATCCGCAATATAAGTTATGACGGGAGCTCGCTGACTGTTACAGAACGAGATTGTCGCGATGAATAAAACACAACCTGCACGCAGGTTTTTCATTTTTATACTGAGCAGCTAAACATACAAATGAAAATGTATAGCGACTCGCTGCGGGAGCATTCGCAGGTAATGTTTGTATTTTTCTCTTCGTTTGTACATGCACAACGTATAGAAGGCAGGCGTATGAAGGAATTGAACTATACACAGCCCAATTCTTCTCTTTTTTTCTCCAATTACATTTATTGTGAATCGGCAATAATAATACTAAGTTTTTCTCTTGGTTCCTAGTCATGAATAAGCAGAGAGGAACGTCAAAATTATTCCTTTAATAGCCATGACCTCTCACGGCCTCTCATTCATGCATCATTTATAACGAAAAGCTATAAATGTTGATTAGAATTGACCTTGTGAATGCGATGTAAATCATTTAATATTTATTTCTTTAATAATTACTCATTTTTTTGGTGTATGGGTCTTATTTTAATTGGAAAGAACTCAAGTTTCGTGGATGCGATCAACAATTTCAATGAATATGAATGTGTGTATTGAGCTATTCATCATAAATTTTGGGTGTATTAAAATTTATTAGTATTTTAGAGTAATGAACAATTGAGTAAACTATGATATCTGGAATAAAATGATCGAAAATTTTCTGGATGAAGTGACTGGTGCATTTTATTGTCACGTTTACTGGGTTAAAAACCTTATTAATATATTTAAATTATTCAAACTTTTAACGTACTTAATAAATTCATATTTGTATTCTGAATTTTTAAATTTTTAACGGTTTTCAAAAGATTCAAATTTTTAACGGTTTTCAAAAAATTCAAATTTTTAACGGTTTTCAAAAATTCAAACTTTTAGAGGCTTTCAAAAATTAATATTTTTAACGGATTCAAAGTTTTAAATTTTTAATGGATTCAAAGTTTCAAATTTGTAACGGATTCAAAAATTCAAATTTTTAATGGTTTGCAAAAAATCAATTTGAAATAACGGTTTTCTAGGAAATTATTCACTATTTATCTTAAATACTTGAATTAGCATGCATTGAAGCTCTGTGGTACTGTTTTAAAATTGTAAAAAAACCCACAAAATAAGAACTTAAAAATCATTGTAAAAAATAGTGATTAGCAATCAAATGACATTTTAAATTTTTGTAATTTAATCTAATATCCATTTCAAAATGAAGCAGATTCCTTATCACCCACAGTTTAATCTACTAATAACAACTTGCTGCAATCTATCATCCGTGACAGAATAATTTTATAGTATTGACAAAATATTTGTTTACTATGATGCGTAGCGGTATCGTTTGACAATTCAAAGCCAGTACCATTGACATTATCTATGATACACATCTGTTCGTATGAGCTTCCCCCATCATGTGCAACAGATCGGAAAATGTTTTTAATTGATTTCAATCTTTTCATTCGTTTTTTGGAATAATTTGACATTTAGCTACGCTTTCAGTTAGATTTTGATCTATTCAATGCTTTTCTGTATCGTGATATGGAAATGATTGTGCATTTATCATAGACAATAGCTTTTCATTTTGTAACTGATTCTTTCATCTCGAAATTATTTCACGTAGAATCTTTTTTTAATTACGAAATGTCAAGAGACGTGCAAAACATGCAGTTAGATTTTATTATTCATTTTCTCACTATTATGAACTGAACATGTAAACTTAATGTGCTGCATTTAATAAAAATTTATTAATCAGTTGATGAAAATCTCATCACATACATGATATATCTTCATCATGATCATGCTACTTCACTAAAATAGTGCGCTTTAAATAAAGTCATTAAATGCGATACATGTATGCATTTTTTCTATGACATAGAAGGCTTTTTGTGATACATTTTTGAGCTTTTGGAAGTTTTAAATATTTTTTGACCGTTACAAAAAAAATCTTTAGAATCTAACAGGTTGTTGTGCAGGTTCAATGAAGAATTATCAAAATACCAGTAAATTCAGGGTACATCCAGAAATTTTTATGGTTCGGAAGCAGGGTCGTAGCAAATGAGGTACGATTGTGCTCTAGGTGCCTTTGGTCTAAGGGAGTGGCCAGGGCTCCGATCCTTAAGAGACAAAAATTATCTTAAGAGTCATAAATTTCAAATTTGGTTTTCAAAAACTCTAGCAGGGGATAATTCTAGGTTCTGAAGGGGATAATTAGTAAGGAAGGGTCCTCAAATACATAAAAAAATCTAGTTGTAAAAAAAATTGCTTTTATTCAAATTTTAAAAATATTACATCTATGAATACCATTTGGAACAACTAATTTAAAACTCATTAGAAAAGTCAAAAGCTTTTGAATTTTAAGTAACTTAATACAATAAAAAATGAGTACAACAAAAATATATAGAAATTTGAGATTGGAATGTAGTGTAGCTGAGGATGCATGATGATGCTGAATAGTGAAATTGTAATTAAAATTTTAATGGACGCTGACTACAAAATTGCTGATAAAAACGTACTAGCCATAATTATCGTTACAAGCGCATTTAAATGAGTTTGTTGACTAAGAATCTTCAATTTGATAATTTTGATGTGTTTTTAAAAGAGAATGTTCTAGAACTTTTGGATTTCTGAGTCAGGAGTCAATGAGGGATTAAGGCACACGAGCTAACACTGTATTTCAATCTTTAATTACACCACCTTTTAATCTAGTTCATTTCCTAGCTAAACATGTTATCAAATTGGAATTTTATTTATCCTAGTCTAGAACTCTTAGAGGCACCATAAAATGACCTAGAGGAAAATTCACCAGATCCTCGTAAATTTGGTTCCACTTTGCAGCAATATACCGGTATACATGTTACTGATCTCTTCCTCACTATCTAAAACAGTGGAATTTTTAAGAAGACGAGAGCGGAGAGTAGTTTGAGAAGCACTAATCTAATAGCTGTAGTCAGTAACAATTTCACCATTCACTCGCTATCAGCATCCTCGACTTTTTTGTACAAATTAGCAAATACAGATGAACTTGGAATGTAAAACTTATCAAATCTAAACTTTAGATTCACTATTTTCAATACAATTCATTGTGGATCAGATATGAGTTATCTAATTATAAAAGGCACTTACACGTCGATTTTTTACGTCTAATTAACTACTTAATTACATTTGGAATCATTTGACGTTTCCTGGACGGATGTAAAAATTTTATCAAAAGGTTTTCTTAATTTTAAGGACGGCATAATTGCAATTTGAATTTAAAGTAATTCACTTAAAGAATAAGGCAATTACTGCGGCTATCAAAACGGTAGCTGATGATGCAGTAATGTACAAGGTTCCACCATAGTGTGCTTGTCCTGAAAATAAATGATACAATTAGGGTTTCAAACATTGCAAACGTGGATTATTATTAATTTATTAACAGAAGCATAAATAATAGAACAGATAATATTAAACAGGTATTATTATAAGAAAGTAATAGATAGAATATGTAGATAGATTATAGAAAGATGTAGATAGATTATTATAGAAAGTATTTAAATATTGAAATTGTTGAGTATAAATTTAAGAGTATAAGATCAGTTTATAAACTCACCGCAAGCAGGAGGACATACAGGAATGACAGTCTCAAAAAGATGAATTTTGGCTTCGTCTTGTCCCAATTTGTTGACAGCCTGACATTTATAGTCACCATATTGACGTTTTTCGATAGTAATGACACGAAGTGTAGAGTCAGTAAATTCGTCAGCAGTTGCGAAATGGGATATACTGTAATGCTGATTATTGGACAAGATAATGTCATCTTTAAGCCAGATAATTGCTGGTGGTGGATATGCTTCAATATGACACTCTAAATCCATATCGTATTGCAAGGCTTGACCAAGACGTGGTCTTGGTGCTGTAATTACTGGAGAGAACTCAACTTCCAAATTAATATTACGTCTGTCACCACGAGACACTCCATTATCAGCCACACAATAGTATGTACCACGATCTTCTTTACGAACTGCTGTGATTTTCATCACATTTCCGTTGTATGTGCTTCCACCTAAAAGATTCGTTCATCTGTTAATCTCATTTATAGAAATTGACACATCTATCAATGTATTGGTGCTATATATGCATCACTAAATAGTAATTAAGTTTTATCATACCCGTCGGCAACAAAGCATTGTTTTCACGTCTCCAAATGATTGTTGGGGTTGGATATCCTGAAGCATAACATTCCATTTGAACAGACTGTCCTTCCGAGGCAACAATTGACTGAGTTGAATTATCAGAAATGATTGGAGGACGTCGAACGGAAAGTTCAACTTCTGCTGTAATTTTGTTATTGACTGATAAGACAACTTCACATTGATAAATTCCAGCATCAGTCTCTTGGATATCCTTAACTTGCAATGTATATGTTGAACTTGCTCCATCATAACGAAGTGAAAATCGAGAATCCTTTATGACCAATGACGATCCAGTTGATAAGAATACATAATCAGCCTTACTTCTGCCAGTTTTAATCCAAACAACTGTATATTCTCGTGCATATTGTACTGAGCTGTATTAAATAAACGCTGATTAAATAATTCTCATGCTAAATTGATAAAGTGAATTTTGCTCATTATGATTCAGAAAGAATTTTTACTTACCAATCTAATTCTACTGTGCCGCCTATATCTTTAATCTGTTCTTGTGAAATATAACTTATGGATGGTGTTCGTTGTGCATTGCAAATATTTATCACTATTGAAGCGACCAAAATACCAACTATTTGTAGAAAATTCATTTTAATTCACTCTGCTTGCTACTTAGGTGTGTCTTAAAAATAACGATCGGTAACCTACAACTTGATCGACACTCCATACATGGCATTTTTTCGGTGTTCGATGAAATGGGATGGAACTTTTTCAAAAACCGTTAAGCAATTTTTTTGAAATTTTAAATTCAATATTTATTGAAAACCTTATAAATGTTTGAAACCATACAATTCCAAACAAAATCTGTTGTATGGTTTCAAACATTTATAAAAATTTGTAAGGTTTCGACTTTGAATCATAGAATCTTGATGACTATATGAATTAATTTAATTACCAAACATAGCCATAAGCAGCATAAAACGGTCGATGAAATCGTCAAGCACCAAAAGTCGGATAATCGGAAATAATAATAATTCGATCATTCGCCAAACAAAGAATTCTGTGTTTTTTAAGAAATAAATTGTATAATTAAGTTTTAAACCAGTTTGATATCAGACAAACGTCGAATAAATGTGTTAAGTATTATATACCTAATGATCAACATCATATAAATGAAGATATGGCTTCAGAACGATTGATAAACGCTTCAGACAGTGGAGATGAGGAACAAGCAAACAATGTAAAATTTATTTGGCAAGAATTAGACTTATCAGGTTAATGACAATAAATTTTTTTGTCTATTCTAGGCTCAATTAGCACCTGATGATGTGATTCCAATATTCAGAGCTCGAGCTATCCAGCCATCATCAAAATACGAAGTAAGTAATACATTTGTAAATTCTGTTGTGATTCTGCATAAAAATCCCCTAATTCAGACATCGTCTGGCCTTGAAATTAAGATGATTGATGCTTCGATGACTTAATTTTGATAAATTTTCATTTATTGCTTTGAATGTCTAGCCTTTTATTCGATGCCTGTACATATTTAAATTGATGACTAATTTCTTTATTCTTTTTATCAATGCTAGGGACTTGATTACGATATATGCGAGAATCAATTGTGGGAGAAAGAACAATTAACTAAAGATCCACATTTGAAGATAAAAAAAGATTTTGCAAGATGGATTGTTTCATTATTTATTGGAATATTGACAGCATTAGTTGGATGTGCGATAGCAATTTCCATAGAAGAAATCAGCCGATTTAAGTATAGTTGGCTACAGCAAGGTTTGTACAAAATCTGTTATCAGTTTATTCATATTGTATGTAAATTTTTCAATTTTCGACAGCTGTGGCACAGAACATTGTTCATGGAGACTTAGTCATGCCTTATGTTTATTACGTCATTATGAATGCATTGCCTGTGATGGTTGGAAGTTTATTAGTCACGTACGTTGAGCAAACTGCAACGGGCTCCGGGATTCCACTCGTAAAATGCTATTTGAATGGCATTAAAATCCCTAAAGTTGTAAGGCTAAAGACATTAGTAGTAAAAGCTATTGGAGTAGTCATGTCTGTTTGCGGTGGATTAGCTGGAGGTAAGGAAGGTCCGATGGTTCATTGTGGTGCTGTCATTGCCGCTGGAATATCTCAGGGAAAGAGTTCGTCCTTTGATAAAGATTTTAAGATGTTTCGATACTTCCGTGATGATCACGAAAAGAGAGATTTTGTAGTCTGTGGTGCTAGTGCTGGTGTTGCAGCCGCTTTCGGTGCCCCAATTGGTGGCTTATTATTTGCATTAGAAGAAGCTGCAAGTTTTTGGAATCAAAGTCTCATTTGGAGGACATTATTCTCAGCAATTGTTAGTTCATTCACATTAAATATAGTTCTATCAGCTTATCATGGATTAGAGACGTTCACATATCATGGATTATTCAATTTAGGTGAATTTGAGGCACTTCCATTTGAATATTTTGAACTACCAGTATTTTTAATGATGGGCGTCTTTGGTGGATTGTCTGGAGCATTTTGGATTAAAATTAACACAACTTTAAATATTTTCCGTGATAAATGCATTAAACAGAAATGGATTCGAGTAATTGAAGCGATTATGGTCTCTACTGTTAGTGCCTCATTTGCATGTTTAATGATGTATCTAATTAATGACTGTCGACCTTTGGGAAATGACCCAACTTTATCGCCTGTTCAATTATTCTGTGAGGATAATGAATATAATGCTGCAGCATCATTGTGGTTCCAAACACCTGAATCGAGCGTTCGAAGTTTATTCCATGATCCGCCAGGTGAGAATTTATTTAATTAAACTGAATTAACTTTTTTTGAAACCAGAAGTTGACTTTAAGTATGAAAACCTTACAAATGTAATTATTTCCATAAGAATTTGTATGGTTTTGAAGTTGCAGAAGTAATTTGTAAGGTTTTGAAATTTGAATTTTACAAAACCGTTAAATTTTCAAATATTTTTGCATGAATATTCACTAAAATTAAAATGGACTTTAATACTGACTTTATTATATCAATCAACAGGCTCTCATAAAATTACAACGTTATTGGTGTTTGTTCCAATTTACTTCTTCCTTTCGAACATTACGTATGGCTTAATGGTTAGTCTGGGAATATTTATTCCGTGTTTATTGGTCGGTGCAGCATGGGGAAGATTGGCAGCATCATTTTTAGCCTTGGGCTTTCCAGGTGCAACATTTATAAATCCTGCAAAATATGCTTTAATCGGAGCTGCCTCTCAACTCGGTGGAACTGTGCGAATGAACATATCTTTGGCAGTAATCTTGATTGAAACGACTGGAAACATTTGGTTTGCACTTCCAATCATATTGGCATTGACAAGTGCGAAGTGGACGGGAGATTATTTTAATGAAGGAATTTACGATACTCAAATTAAAGGTGAGGAAAAAATCAATTTCCCAAAAATAACCGTTAAAGCTTATTCAAAAATGTATAAATTTGAAAAATAACGGCTTGAATTTTGGGAAAATGCGCTTAAAATTTTTTGAGTCATGACTAATTAAATTTTCAATTCGTATAGTATCAAAAGTCCCGTTCCTTCATTGGCATTCACCAAATAAATTTCTGGTGACAAAGGCAAATAAAATTATGAGCGAAACAGTTGTTTGTGTACGAATGAAAGAAAGCGTCGAATATATCGTAAACATCTTGAAGAATACAAGTTATCACGGCTTTCCGGTTGTTGATCAAGTTGATGAAATTAATCGTAACCACGGAAGACTAAGAGGATTTATTTTAAGGACTCAATTAATTGTGATATTGAAACGATCGTTTTTTGAAGAAACAAAGAGATTTTGGGAACAAAGAATTTCCATTGAAGCATTCCGTGACGAATATCCACGTTTTCCATCCATTGATGATATTAAATTAAGTACAGACAAACTCGCTCATAAATATACAATAAATATGGAGATATTTATGAATCCGTCACCTTATAAAGTTAATCAAGCCACGTCAGTTCCTAGAATATTCATGCTATTTCGGGCTCTCGGTCTTCGGCATTTAGTTGTCGTAAACGATGATAATCATGTGACTGGAATCATCTCACGTAAGGATTTTCTAAAGTAAGCGTATTTATTTGTTTATGTCTTTTATTTTACATTTGTTTACTGTTTTTGGAGGAATAAACTCTTCTTTAAAAACATTCGAGATTTACGAAATGACTTTTGTACTGTTATACAGCTTGCTTTAAAAGAAATCAGATAGAAAATTGATTATTTTCAACGGTTTTCTAGAATTCAAATTAACGGATTTCTTAAATTCAAAAAGTTCGTTCAAACTGAATTGAAATGAACAAAATGTATTACTGAACAGTTTTTAACGGATTTTTTTTGAAATTTAAGCCTATTTAAATTCAATTTTTCCGTTAAATTTTGAATGTTTTTAAAGTTTTGTCCTTTAAGAATTAAAAGAAAGAAATCTCGTAATTTTAATTAATTAAATGAAACCAAAAAAATGACAACAGAAAAAGTTATAAAAATCATCCATTGTGCCAAGCCACAAAAAAACACATGAGAATTCTTCATTTAAATATTTAATTTAAACTTATTATAGATTATGTTGACTATTTTATTATTAATAAAAGCAGAATGTTTATTTTAAAGAAAAAAAAAGAATGTTTTATTCAACTTTCGTTCAAAAAAAAATACAAAACAAGAAAAAAAAACATTTTTGATAACACATATAAAATAACTTTTTAATATTATTAGTCAGCGACTACTTAAATTCATTTTAATCCGTTTATAAACTACCAGAGTCCATTTGAATGTGATTTGCACCATAAATTTCGTTTGTTATTCTTCTAATTAAAATTTCTGATGAGAAATAGTTTGAGCTATTGAATTTCTCTAAGGCAGAGTCCTCAGGCAGAATAAAGTCGATTCTTTCTTGTGCTGTTAAGTTTTCGACAGACTCAGGTGGTAATTTTGAATATTCTGGTATAAGTAATGGCTCAATTCGTTGAGAAATATCGTCAGCTGGATGAATAAAGTTGAAAAGTTTTTTGCATCTCGTCAATTCAAATCCGTGCTTTAATCTGTCTGCATTTCTAATCATCAGTAAGCTCGCTGGCATTCCGCAAGCAAAGAATTTAGATATATCGAAATTTAATTGCCAAAATTCGGAAGCATTGTCATTTGCAAGCATGTCAAATAAGAATAGTGCCTCATACGATGAACTCATTACTGATATTTCGCCACTAAAATCCGAATTTCGTTGATTGAATTTTGATACGATTTCATTTAAACTAAATGCCAAATGATTCATTATTTTCTATGGAAATGAAAGTGTCCAAAATTGAATTAAGTCATAATTAATATAGCTTTATTGTGGGAAACATATGTGTGAAAACTACATTACCTGATAAAAATTCTCATTTGAATAGAGCATAGCTCGCATAATATGCTCATTAATTTCCCTCGATGGACTTTTGAATGGCAATGCATTTAAAATATTATTGTTGATTTCGAACATTTTTAGCACATCAATTGAATTTAAAATGATCGGAAGGACTTCTATTCGCTTAATTTGGCCACAATCAAACGCCTCTGAATAATATTGTTGAACTGTCTCCAAGCATTTCATTCTGACTTCGTCAGCTGTGTAGGGGATAAAAATATAATAATCGTAAATTTCTTTTACAAATGAGTAATATTTGCATTTATTGAGTTAATGCGCATCTAGATAAGTTGAAAGATGTAGGAAAATAACGAATTTTCTACATTTAAATTTTAACGGACTTTCAAAATTTGAAAAATTAACAAACAAGAAAAAATGGCGGGAATTTTTTCAAATCTTAAAAAGTCTTAAATCTCTCAACTCTTGCAGATTTTATTACTGTAGTTAAGATTCTTCCAAAGTCACCAAAGACCTGCGAAGACCAATAAATAATGCCAAATTAACACAATTTAGTATTCAGAAAGTAGTATTTCTGGATTTTTAAGCAACGTTTTATCTCGTTAAATCCAGAACAAACAAGGAACAACCTCGAGAGGAAAATTTATGACCCAAAATTTGCATTAAATTATAGCCAGTTTTTTGTACAGTAAGCCAGTATGTCACAAGCTAGGACGCATTTATCGGAAAAAACGAACTCAAGAAAAAAATGCATTTTCGAGTGATTATTAATAGCTTCATTATACATGTCCGTAGCCGTCCGTAGAATAATAATGAACTTACCATTCTCATCAATTTTATCGCCAAATCCACTAACACATATAATTAAGTGATCGGCAATTCCTTCTTCGCCGTCATCAATATCGAACTCATCGATGCCACGTTTAACAACCAAAATTTGTTCCAATTTATGATGTTCAATATTATTTGGATCTTTCATGACAACGACATCATGCGAATTAGGCAAGTGAATTTTATGGTTCCAAGTTCCACTTGTCATTGCCTTTTCGTATTCCTTCTCTAAAAACTCTCCAATATGCTCATCGTAAGGAATTAAATTTTGATTTCCATTTTTTTCGTCCATAAAAAACCAAGAGCACTTCCTAATCACGTTTGATCCGCTCATCCAATAAATTGACGACCGTCTACGATCTTTTATGTTGACTTCATATCGTCCGCCACTCGTGTATACAAACTCATCTCCATTCAAAATAGCTTGATCAATGGCCATTGAGTCAGTCATCGAGAATGGATGCCAATAAAGATTTTGATAAAACCAGTGACAATAAATTGGACGATATTTTTCATTGTGATGACTTCCGTTAACTAGCGATTCCGATTGTTTTAAATTTGCACCCATTTGTGGCTGTTGCTCAAGGTATTTCGGAATGAGAGATTCAACAGGTGCTGACGATAATAATTTTTGACCCATTGTTGAATCTAGTTCAGATGTAGCAAATAAACTTAACGTGCTACGACTACATGCACTCAAACTCTCCATTTTATCAGTTATGTCATTCACTAAATCGTTGCCTTGCATTGTTGAACTCGTGATTGGAGAATTAAATTCCTCCTGATTTTCTTCTTTCTTATTCTCATCCTCGTCATCATTCTCAATACATTGTTGCATTTCTTGATTTTGTGGCATCACTGGCGTGGCTTCTTTATTATTATTAGTAGTTGTTGCTGTCTGTGTTGTATCCATTGTAAAGAAGTTGAGAGCATTCAATGAATCGTTATGTGATGCCAATTTATCTTGCTTCGGGCCTCCAAAACTATCTACAACTGGTTGAGTTGAATTAACTTCCGTATTGTTGACATGGAAAAAGTTTAATGCCGAGACTTGTTCAATGACCTTGCTATTGTCATATGCAAAGAAATTTGAGACATTTGAAACTGTAGTCAATTCATAGTGCTGTTGCTGTATCTTTTGTTCGTGTGCCTCAAACGGAATTGTCGCTTCATTTTCATTCTCGGGAACATTCAAGTCTGACTTTTTCTGTACTGGATGTAAATCTGATGTTAATTGTTGCTGTTGTGGAATATTGAAATTCATCACTTGAGGCTCAAAAGTCTGTATTGGAGTTGCTCTCGGCGTTGAATTGTTTGAAGAGCTACTTAGCGGAATCGATGGTGGTCTTGATGATTCCTTTGAGAGATCAACAGCGTCACTAAATGGTTGTTGTGTTGGCGTAAATAATTGAGATGAAGGAGATGGCGCCGCTGCTGGAATTAACATTTGTGGCTGCGTACTCGATGAATCAGATGATGAGGATGTACGTGCCCTATACAGTCCAACGCCACGCATACGAGTGTTGCTGTAAGGATTTTTAGGCTTTCCATCCTCACTTTGACGTGCCTTGAACATTTCAGTTGCCTGTATTGGATTATAAAATATTGGTGGTGCTGACATGTCAGGATTAAGTGCCTCAATTGGTTGATTATCACTAGTTTGTGACATTGTCGGTGGAGTTGAATAAGCTTGAGGCATAAAATGATTTGGTGGCATCATCATCGGTGCAAGCGATGAATTATTATCATTATTATTATTATTCTTTTGACTTTCAATCGACTCAATTTCTTGCTGTTGTTGTTGTTTTTGCATTGGAGGTTGTTGAACTTTCGAAAATGGAGTCGTATTGAATTGTTGTGGATTAAAGAAATTTACTGTTTGTGGAATATTCTCTTTTATTTGTGTCACGTCAGATTTTGGAATATTTATTGAATCGGTGGTGATTGTTAAATTTTCTGACGCAAAATTCTGCTGTGGATTGAAATAGTTACTCATTAATGGCTGTTGTTGCTGTGGAACTGAGTTAATAATTTGCGGTTCAGGCATTTGTGGTGCAAAATAATTCTGCGGTTGATTTTGATAATTATTGCTCTGTTCTGAGCTGCCAAATAGACTCAATGGAACTGGAATCTTATCAAGTAATGAACTAAATGAAAATTTATTTGATGACTTTTCCAAATTTGCTGCTTGTGCTGTCGGCTGCTGGACATTATTGTTATTGTTATTATTATTTTCATAGTAACCTTGTTGCGGCAAAGGAGGTGGCGGTTGAAAATTAGGCATAGAATCAACATGAGTAACTGTTTGAGGTGGCAAAGGAGGCATGACCGGATTAAGGTTAAAATTTTGTGGCACATTTTGTGTTTGAGAACTTGAACTTAATCCTGGAATGTGTGCATAAGCTTTCCTCTTATTTCCACCCAGTCTGAATGTATTACTTGGAACTTCCGTTTGTGGACGTTTATTAAATAACATTTCATCACCAGGCGAATAAAATGATGGTGTGGGTGCATTTATTTCTGGTTGGATATTATAAGGAGCATAAGGATTAGGTGGAATCATTTGATTATCTTGATATGTTTCGCTCGCAAGTGTAGATTGTTCCTGAATTTGTTGCGGCTGATTATGTTGATATTGTTGATCATCAATTCTCGTCTGTGACGTTGATCCTTTAATAATATTTGAGAACGTAGAGAAAACTGTCGATGCGGCAGTTCCGAAAGCGGAAATTGGATTAATGTTAACATCATTATTAAGCTGTTGACTGTTGCTATTTATGTCGAGTGTCGGAGGCGGTTGTTGTTGTAAATCGTGAAGTGTTTGTAGATTATTGTAAGAATCGAGATCCGATAATGGACTTGGATAAAATGGATTTGCCAAATCTGTTTGTAAATCGGATTGTCCAATTTCTGATGAATTCCCATCACGATCCAAACTAACCTCACTGAAATTATCCGTATCACTTATTACTGGCGCGTTTCCGATAGTAAAAACGGGTTTCTCTGTATAAACAAATAAGACATGATAAATATTTTATATATATATTTTGTTTACAACAAGTGCAATGGTGATTATTTATGTCGTTTGTACTCTCATCTTTAAGAAATAAAATAACATCGTAAATTATGCAATAAAAAAAAGCAAAATGAAGATTTTATTTACAAGCTATGATGAAAATTATTTTCGAGTCCATATCAGTAAAAAAAAGTCATAATTGGCGGTCATAACTATAAAAAGAAAGTAAATGATGATAATGAAGTTAATGATTTGTTAACAAATTGTGACACACAATGTCAATGTTGACGTAAATTCCTTTTTATTGGACAGAGATTAATACGAAAGGATCTTAATTGTCTGTGATGTTCATTAGCATTCATAATATGAACTGAAAATGTTGACCTTAGCAAGAGGATTATATGCCTGAGATGAATCATTGAAGCAAGATAAAATCATAAAAGTTTAACGGATTTTGAAATTTCAAAATTCAACGGCTATCAAAAATTTAAATGAACTGAAATGAAATGAAGTAATGAATTACTGAACGATTTTTTTAAAAGTTAGAAAGCCGTTAGAATTTAATAATATTTTTGAAAGTTTAAATAACCGTTAAAATTCATAAATATGACCATGACTCATAAATTAGTCGTTTGACTTTAAAATAACGAAACTGGCCTCAATACGACGCACAATAGACGTGATAATGAAATACTAAGCGACTCATCTGGCCAAAATAAACTTATTAGCACATTTTATATACAAATTTACGAGTGTTATACAATAAGTTTGATATTATTTCGGTTATTAACTTAGTATTTTTAAATATTTTATAAACAATTCGCCCAAAAGGAGTATAACCTTGAAGTGAAAATCTATGTACAAAATCGAACTGAATATTATTAAATATATATTTCTATATTCGCTGCTCATATGTGTGTGGATACTTATGAACGTATTTTGACCTATTGTAGAATAAATTATTAAAGCAGAAAAAAGGAACTGAGCGGAAAAAACAAAAAAAAACATAACAAGAAGCATGAGACAATCGACAAGCGATACAGATAGAGCAATAAATGCAATGAATATAAAATTACGATTGATCAGGCAGGCACGCTACACGTATATATGCAAGATTAATAAATTGAACAGGTCGATGATTGCATATGTAAGTAGCACGTTGACCATCAAACGAGGGTATATCGCGAGACAAAAACGAGTCAGCATGGATGCACATTTAATACACAAAAGATGCTACCATATAAAGTCATTATGTGTCATTTGAATTATGTAAAGTTGTGTCATTCTGTTTACACATTTAAATATGAATGCAATGCACAAATATATTAAGCTTTAAGGAAGTCCATAACATCCTTGTCGACGACTTTAAAGAAACACAAAATATTCTCGCATGCCAATAAATTTCATTCCTCGTTATGTGTTAAATGCAATTTTTCACGAACCTCCAAAAAATGAATTTATTTTATTTTATATTTTTTTATTAAGCACATTCGTAACATTTTCCTTCAAACGGTGTCTTGACTTCTGTAGCTTGATATTCTTTGAGAAAGTTCGTTTATGGACTCATTTTGGCTGGATAGTTGTTGAATTTTAAATGCATGAAAATTTGGATGAGAACCTTACAAATTATTTTTAATAAGCTGTTGTAAGGTTTTGAATTCTTCAAAAAAAATAAACCGTTGTAAGGTTTTGAATTTTCTAAAATAAGCCGTTGTAAGGTTTTGAAATTTAAATTTTCAAAAACCGTTATTTTTTTACAATTCAATTTAATGATCTGACCAAAGAATGCGCCTAAATCACTTAGTCAACACTGAAGTCAGGGACTTTATTGCTTCTTTTTTTACATTCGCCGTTTATTCCGCTAAAAGCGCATTCGAGTGTCATTCCGGAATCTTTGCATAAATTTCATTAGCACATAAAACTCGCAAAAAAGGTAAACAAGAATTTATGGAAGCATTTCGTGTTATTTCATTTGAAAATGGTGAGGACATTTCATACATAATTGATTTTTAACAAAAAAAAATGTTAATTTCAGAATAAGTTTTACAACATATAACTCATTCACTACGTGATACATACGCGTGGTTTTTGCATGAAAAAATACTCAACACTATGCTGCTTTATTTCCATAAAAATTTATCAAATATTTCATCATGTCTAATGAAAAATTTAAATTAGTTTACGAGCGAGTGCGAGATAATGGACAGACACTACAAACTGACATTGCGAAAATTAATCAAACAGAGTGAAGAAATTCCAAATTAATCCACAAAAAAAAGCTATGTTTTACAACATAAAGTGATTAAAATTGATTGAATGAATAGAATGGACATTCCACAGGAGTCAAGTCAATTGATTTTTGTGAACCTACACGCTGTACATGTTAATAATGTTGTCTAATTTTGCATGGATAACTTCAGCTCTTTATTTTTCAGAATTTTTTTTAAGAATACAAAAAAATTGTGTGAGAAAAAAAACAGGCAGAACAAAAAGTAATGCAAAGAGAGAAGTAAGTGGAATAAGAACAAGCAACAGCAGTAAATATTCGATTTATGTATAAATAAGAAATATTTTTCATTCTTCTCGTATCCCATTATGTGTGTTATATGCGAACTCAGGAATTTGTGGAATGTCGAGAGGAAAGAAATCAGGGAAGAACTCTTTATGATTAATGCACATAATGTGTTTGCTCTTATTCTTAATCTTTCAGTTTCTCATTCCAACAAATACAACATCCCCCTTAATTTAACACTTCACAAAAAATATGGTAAATGCGTGCAGTAAGGCTGTTATTGGGGTATAGAAATTGAAGCGCTATTTAAGCCTTACTGAAATTTTTCTAAATTTACTGATGACTTTTCACTGGTTTGTGACGGGGAAAGCTCACATTTTAAGGACTAAGAAAAATTTTTTGATTTAAAAATTTAATCTCGAGATTTAAAATTAAATCCATCGATTTAGAATTAAATCCTAGGATTAAAAATGTAATCCTTCGAATTAGAATTAAATCCATAGATTTAAAAATTTAATCCTGAGATTAATATTTTAATCCTGGGATTTAAAATTAAATCCATCGATTTAAAAATTAAATCCAACGATTTAAAATTAAATCCAACGATTTAAAATTAAATCCAATTGAAGCAAAATTTTCAAATCTCAAAAATCCGTTAATTTTCAACATTTTAGAATTTCTTTAGAGTCAAATTCAACCTTATTATTCAGCACAAATCCAACAACATTCCAGAACACCCAAACCGATCGACCACAAAGAATTTACAATCTGTGAAAAACGTGCTGGAAGAAAGAGTATGATGAATAATCCTTGCAAGAAATTCTTCGAAAAATAAGCAAAAGCAGAGTACGAAAGAAGTAAGAAGTGATGCCTCAAGTTAAGTATTATACAACAAACGACCTTTTATTGGTTTATATTTTCATTTCTTCTTTGTTTTGTTTTGTTTTGCCCAACAAGAGATGAAATTCCTTTCCTTTTTTTCTCCACATTCCTTCGTCAGCCAATATTTCATGAGTATTCAAGACAGTCAGCACGAGATGTATTCTCAAGAGTACATTTGTTTTGTTATACGTTATGTTTGCTGTCCGAAAATTTACACACAGACAAAAAAGGAACAAAAGCTTACACGATTCATGATTGGAATGAAAAGAATTCCTTTCTTAATTTAAGAGAAGTTGTTATGTCTTTTATGCTTCTGTTACTGCTTTCGTTATAATATTCTCTTATTTTTTTTAAAAGTTCGTGAAATTCCTCAGCATGGCCATAAAAAATAAAATAAATTTGTAAAGAAGTAATATTTTCTCCCAGCCTTATATGCCCAGTCTAATGTGATTTGAACAACAGCAAGCAAAACACAGAGCTAATATGCTTTTTGATCTGTAGAGGAAAATAACCCTGAATCACAACAAATACGAAACATAAAGTTAATCGTGATTTTCGCACATTTTTTCTAACGACTACACACACAAATATGGTCAATTAAAATTGTCATGAATATCATCGTCGTATGTCGTACGTACAGTGAAGATGATCATCTTATGTGTCTTATGCTCTAAGGCATCATTTGCTGTATCATGCACAAAATAAGATTGTGTAATACATTTATGTGTTAGCAGATTGTCAGAGATAATGACAATGCCTCAGGACAATTAGAATGTTTGTGGCAGAAAATATGTTTTGAGTTCTCTTGTACCAAAAATGAAATAAGTTTTTCAAGTTTGACTTGAATTTTTTTTGTTGCTCAAATGAGTGATAAAACACGTGACCAGAAGACATTTGTTAATTCCATTTGTAAAATTAATTCAAATTAGATTCAAATCATAAATAAACTCAATAACGTCTATTTTTAGTTTGAATTTATAATTTCATGACATTTCAGTTGAACTGAACTGAGATGAAGTCAAGGATTACTGAACAGAACTAAATTAAAAATCATTCTTAAAACAGCTTGTCAGTTAATTGAGAGCGGAACAAAGTACAGTGGTTCTGTGGTTCTAACTCACTTGTTAGTAAGGAAGGGCTTCTTCACACTCAATTATTCAATTGCATGATTCAAATCATAAATAAACTCAATAACGTCTATTTTTAGTTTGAATTTTTAATTTCATGACATTTCAGTTGAACTGAACTGAGATGAAGTCAGGGATTACTGAACAGAACTAAATTCAAAATCATCCTTAAAACAGACAGTTAGTCAATTGAGAATGGAACAAAGTGCAGCTGTCGTTCTAACTCGTTAGTAAGGACTTCTTCACACTCAATTATTCAATCATGCACGTATATGCAAAGTGTAAACAACATTAATAATTCTCAATGATTAACCTCTCATTACATGACAAACTAAAGTGCTTCTATTACAAATATTATTATTATTATTATTATTTAATTATAAAATGCCAAATCAATTTTAACAACAAACAGCAGCAGTACCAATCTGCATATTAACATTTATTGTCCTTGATCTCATCATCATCATTAAAAAAAATGCTGAAAAAGATCTTTCGTATACCTAACTATAATTTTTTTAAGCAAAACAATTTGCAACAAAAAAAAAGAATGTGAATGTAATTAATAATAACTAGCTTGACAGCTGAGGGAATTTAGTTGAATGAAATATTTTTATGGCACAAGTATTCAACACATTTCGCTTCGCGCAATTTATTCACATTTTATCATCTCCACATTCACCTAATATTATTTCTCTTATTCTTATTATTAATGTGATGGCATCACGCTGACTGTTGATAACAAATAAACCAAAAAAAGACAAAACAAAAGGCGAAACTGGAGATTATGTGGAACAAAAGGAGGTAATTGAGATTGTGGAATGAATTGGGCGCTTTTTGGCATCGGTTTATTGAAATCTTCGAAACAAAAGGTCACATCATGATGATCGAATTACTCCTGGCTGCTTGCTCTATACACTGAAGCTTCAACCAGCTTGAATGTTGAACAATTACAGAAGAACTTCCATTTTTATTATATATGAAGTGTTTTTTGACACAAAGAACAAGGGAAATCACCGGATAACAAGTTTTAAATAACTTGAAACAAACAGATTTTGGCAAATATTAAGATCCACAGATGTTCTAGTCTAAATTTTGAATAAAATTCAAAAATTGCATATAATTCTGAATATTTAATAATAATTTAAAAAAAAATCAATAGCAACCGACAAAATGAAGCCAAGAACCCCATTTAAATTAAGAAAACCTCACGAACGAGGAGAAAAAATGAATAAAATATGATAAATGCTTAAGCAACCACGAAAATAATTTCAAAAAACAGAAGAATATCTAGAAAGAAGCAAAATAAAAAGGATGGAGAACGAAATGAAAGCACACGACAAGAAGAGATGAGAAGAAAAAAAAACCACAGTAGCTAATGTATGATAATGAATTTAATCTGCGTCATCAGGTAGCCAAAAACTATAATCGGAGGGATATTTTTTTTTAAGTTTTTATAAAAATGTCATGAAATTCTGAAGAATTTTTATTATCTCATCTCTTTCATCCTCCCATTTCTGTGCGTTTGCCCACACACCAAAAAAAAACAGCAAAGAAGAAAAAATGACATAAGCGTAAGTTAAAAATCCCAAGAGTTGTCCGGGAATGTAAGGTGGCAATGGAATTTCTCTCGTACTCTCTCGGGAGTTCTGTTTTTAATTCTTCATGTGTGCCACCACATTATAAACAATAACAAAAAAATAATGTTCAAGTATATTCCAGAAAAATACACACCGACAGTCAATTCTCTCTTGGCATGAGGATCTGATAAATATAATTAAAGACTTTTTTTAAAGCTCTTTAGCAGAAAGTCGTAAAGACTTGAAATAAACAAAAAAAAAAGTTGAGCAAATTCATATTTTTTTTCGTGGTTGCTTACTCTTTTTTTCTCATGTAGTAGTAGGCTCGACATTCTCAAAAAGCTACATTCAATATAATATGTTCAATATTGTCTGCCTTTTTTTCCATCCCAAAATATCACATACTTATAAAGATATAAATATATTCGTATATATGCCTCAAGTTAATATTTTTTTTTCTTCTGTTGTCGCTCTACAACTTCTCACTCACCATTCGCTTTCAGTTTCATTTTATATGTTGAACATGATAGAAGCAAAGTTCAGGTAATCGTCTTGTTTGCGAAATTTATAAAAGATATATACATATATAAAAAAAAGAAATAAAAGAAAAAAAAATATTAATATTGTTGAAGGAGAAAAATGCGCATTGACCACTAGACATTATGGTGACGTTGATTGCATAAAACAAGCTGCATGTGCACTAATTTAATAAACGTGTTAATATTATTATCATCAACTACTGATCTAATTGTTCTATGTGTAAAAAAATTTCATTTTATACTTTCGTTCCATGTGAAAAGTGTTGAGAGAGAGAAAAAAAAATGATTTAATGTTGTGGAAAAATTAAACGAGGAAAAACTTTTACTGAATTAAGAAGGAAGAAGGAAAATAAATTGAAAAATATGGAATAATAATTGCCACAGAGCTTAAATAAATTAATTTATTTTTACTTTTCCCATTCGTTCTTGTAAATATATAATTACAGAGTTAATCGATTATGAATATGAACGAAACAAATAAAAAGTAATAAATGTTTAAAATGTATGGAAATGTGATTTTTTAAAGGTGTAAATTAAAGTCAGAATATCACTCATTGTATATATACAAAGCTCTTTACATATTAATCTCAATTTATTATTTTTAAAAAAAACACTTGCAATGTGTTGTTTTTAAGTTCCAAACCGGTGTGTGAAATAGGTTCAACTGATAATTTATAAATATGTAGTTTCATTATTATTATTTCATTCAATTCGCAAAGGAAAACTAGTTGAGAAAAATATGATTAAAAGATCTCTCAAAAAATTTGTGGTGATTGAAGCGCATTTTTGCCGGTTCGTGATTTTATGCTGTGATCATGAAAAAAATTAATTGAAGTTTTTAAAAATTCAAAAATTTAACGGTTTTTAAATTTTTAAAAATGAACTCAAATGAGATGAACTTAATCCGTTCAGTAATCCAGTTTCACGCAGTAAATTGAAATAAAATGAATATTTTTCGTTCAGTAATTCAGTTAATTTTGAACTGAACTGAGGTGAAATGAAATGTGTTACTGAACGGGTTTTCTTTAATTTGAAAATAAATTTAACGGTCATTTTCGTAAAATTAACAAGTGCTCATCTTTTGTTCAGTTTACACAAATGTACATAAGCAATTATGACTATTAAAATGTCACAATGAGCGTACGAGCAAGACCAAAGTGAGCAAACAAATCACCTCGTTTGTGTGGCTAAAAAAAATATGTACCAAAACAAAAAGAAAGAAAGACATTCAATCTTAATTTATGAAAATAAATATGCTGTTGCTAGTGCCTTTTAAGATAAAAAAAGAGACGTACAATGAATAAAGAGCAATGTTGAAAAATATTATTACACACCGGCGAACGTAAAAGAGTGAAGAAAGGTGCTTTAAATTCATTTATAAATCGATTCGGCATATTACATAATCGCTTGATATCGAGGACGTATTAATTAGAAGTATATCAAAAATATATATAGGAAAGGTAAAGTTTAATCCGACTTTAAGAAGTGGACGAAAAAAACAAATGTTAATGCTTATCCGATTAGACAAATAAATTTTAATTTTTTTTATGTTTGAAATGTCAAAAGACAAGAAATAAATTCAAAAAACCAGAAATCTTTTAAAGCTAGTCTCAAATCAGCAAATAATAATTACAGCATCACGAAATAACGCACTGAGCAAAAAAAGAGACATTTCTTTTGATATAAATGATGCCAAAAAAAATAAGTAAATAATCAGCAAGTCATTTGTTGATCATTTAAATATTTTCACATTCTCTCAACTGCTCGCGATTGCTCCATGTACATAAATGAGACAATATCTTTATAAGCAATAAGAAAAAAAAACTAAGTAAACATTAAATTTTTCACAGCTCGCTCTCTTGCATATTCAACAGCTGAAATATGGATATTATTTCGTGCATTATACACATTGAACAAATGAGTTCGACTTTATAAAATTCACATGAAAGGGTGTCTCAAAAAAATGTATCTCCAGCTACGAAGCTGACTTTGTTCTTGCGAATTGGCATTAACTTGTTAAATATAACGCTTTTGGTTCTTGTTTCTCAGACTGCAAAGTACACAAATAACTCATTATGTACAGAGTCAGTTGTTGTTAAATTGAGTGTCGCGGCACTCTGGAATGTCGTCAAAATATTTAAAATCTTTTGTGTGCCACAAAAACCTTCAAAACAAGTCAAAAGTCTTCAAGTTACTCCAATCATGAATGTAAATATTCAATAATCCAAAACAAGACTCGGTGATTCCCTGGATTAAAGATTCTAACACATACAAAGTTCTTTGTACACCGCACAGCACTTGCCTTAATCAATTACACCTTTAATTTGTTAAGGAATTGAGAAAATGTCAACGTCATCAAATTTGCAATAAAGATTAATGGCTCATTCATCTACTTTATTACTCCACCTATTTTTTTGACCTTTTTGATTAAATCTTGGACACATTCCTTCATATTCCACTCCTAACATTAATGAACAAATTCAGTATTATGAGAAAAATAAAATATATTTCAAGCATCATTGGTAAATGGGCTTCAAATTGTTATTGGTTTAGTTATGTTGCTCTTGAGAAATTTTAGGGCGTAACTTCCATCCTCGAAATTTATCTGTCTTGTTTAGTGATAATTTTGGGCGAATGATATTTGATGTTGTCTATTCTTATCATTCAGTATGAAAGTATTTAAACTTATGTTCCGGCGGTACGTCAATATTTAATTAAAATGTGCCAAAATTTACGGATTTTTGGACATTTTAACCGAAATTAAAAGATTGAAAAATTTGAATTTTTTTAGAATGTTCTACTGAATTTAGTTTTTAGAAGCATTAATTTTTGAATTTAGAACGAAATAATTGGGAATTGCTGAGTTTCCGTTAAGGAACTTAAAATATTCTGAACTTAATTGAATCTCTAATTCCTTAATATTTTAAATTGTCAAATATTGATTTTAAATTTGATTAGATTGCAATTAATTTCAATAATCATATCAAACCAATTTTGGTCATTAGCAGTAATTAGGATAAAATAATTATAGAAATAAATGCAATTATCAATATTAATATATTCTCTGCTAATCAAATATAGACGCATGACATAAAATGTGAAGTTTCGAGTACCAAAGTTTTCATCATAATCATCTCAAAATGCAATTTATTCCTTAAAAATATGCAACAACTTAGTAATCTAATAAAATTAACATTAAATGACTTTATTAACCCAAAAAAATGCTCTTGGCATTTATTTTTAGAATTTATGCTTCAACCTGACTTCAACCAAAAGCCGTAAAATTTTATTCTCATTTAGAACTCTTTAAAAATGTGGTGGATGAAGGTGAACATTTGAATCGTTTTGAAATTAATTTTGTCATAAAAAGGCAATAAGTAAAGTCATTAACTTTTTTTTTGTGCGGTTTTTGTGGGTTTTTAATCCCAAAAGTTTTCTGATAGAATTTTGGAAATGAGATTTGTGAATTTTAAGACCAAAATGGTCAATAAACACGTCTGCTAGCTATTTGATTAACTATGTAGCTATTAAGTAATAGGAAACCTTAACTAAACGGCATTGAATATTAATACAACTGTTAAGAGACACCCTTTATGAAAAGCACACAAAATAATACATTTTCATTGAAGCAGAATTCATTATTATCATCAAATATAATACCTGACTGAATATGCTCTCATTGTACTTTGTAAATTACGTGCAGTAATAGAAATGTCAAGAATTATTCATTACACGCTTTTTTTTCTCTCTCATTCATGATAATGAAGCTAAAGTCACATGTTGTCACAACGATGTTTGTGTTTATTTTTTATTTTCCAAAAGAAATTTAAAATATCATGAAAAACTTGCAAAAACATAATAAAAACCTTTGAATCATCAGAAAAAAAGCACAAAAACTCAAGTGTTGACAATTGCCCATAAAGAGAAAAGTTTATTTTTTCTGTAGAATAGCAAACATGACAAGTATAGACGTTGTCACTCATAGCTGACGAAAGCGTATTTTTTAAAATTAAACAGACAAAAAATATTTAAAAATTAATGCCTAAAAAAATTTGAAAATTTAACGGACTAGAAAAATTCAAAAAGTATAGGTCAAAATTTATTTGAAAATTTAACGGACTAGAGAAATTCAAAAATTAACGGTCAAAAAATATTCAAAAAATTATTGGCTAAAAAAATTTGAAAATTTAACGGACAAAAAAATTAAATTTTTTAAATGTGTTATTTTTCTCAAATTATAGAAAAAGCTCAAACTGAGGTTACACATCATACAAACAAACTAATAAAATGGGCAGCAGCAACATTTCTCATGATTAAAAAAAATGCAATAAAAAATTTATAATTAAATTCTCTTTTATCGTTTTATCCTTTTAGAAATGATATGACTCTTCACGATCTAAAGCATTGCACACGAAAATAATTAAGGAGAGAGACAGAAAAGAAAAACATTTAATATATATTTCAAAGCTCTTGTTTGTTCTACTTCTTTCACTCACACATTTCATAATAACACAAACGGACGAGGAGAAGGAGATAAGACAAAAGTAGAAAGTTAAAGGATATTTTTATCTCAGCATAATTAATTAATTAACTTTACTTACTGTGAATAAGAGACAAAAGAAGGCGAAGGAGATGAGGAGAATATTTTTAATTGTACTTTTAAAACTTTTAATATTACATCAGCAGCATGGATATGCAAGAGCATTTCCAGAGATTTTTGACTCGAACGAAGAGACGGTGGAAATTAATATTGAGGATAGTAATTCAATGGAGGAGCTAACGACGATAACAAGCATAAATGAAGTATCAATTAATGAAGCAAATACGCCAAAAAATAGAAATCACGAAAGTATACAGACCACCACAACAATCGCAACCACATTAATTCATCCGACAATAGAGCAAGAAGAGTCAAGTCCAATAATTATGAAGCTTATATCTGCTGCAATTGATGCTCCTGAAACGACTACCGAGCATCATTCATTTGACATAATGAAAATTGCCAGGAATCGTACGAAAGTAGATGAAGTAGATACTCCAGTAAATTCAAAAAAGAAGCCAAGAATATTGTTGCCGAAGGCACCTGTTCCGATGTCAAAGAGCAGTAGTAGCGGCAGTGAAAGTGACTATGAAAGCTCTAATTCCATGGAGGATACAACGACAATTCCATATCCAGAAGAAGAAAGCAATGAGACAAACATTGAAAATAATAGCAGTGAAGAAATTACAACAGCTTCGCCATTACCACCGACATTGCCAACATCCAAACGACCTCCAAAAAATATCGAAATCTTTAAGACAAGGCCAAATGAGCTATTAAGAATCTATGTAGAAGATGGACATTTACGTTCACCGATTGCAGCACTTGTCGATAAAAAGTCAAATCCGTTGAGTAAGGCAAAGAGATTATGGAACGCAGCTTTAGAGCCCAATTCATTACTAGACATTATGGTCGTGTCGTACGATTCGGAAGGAATAAAAAGCACGTACAACTTAACAAATACAAAAGCAATGATGACAACATTGGATAAAGTGAGAGAAGAAAATGTAACCGATCAAAAGAGTAGAACGTATTACAGCATTTTAAGAACCGGTCAATTGATTCCATTCGACAGTGCGATTTTCTTATCGACTGACGATATACCAAATGACACTGAACACCAATATCATGCATCAATGTTTTTACTTAAAAAGCGAATTCGTGTAAGATTAATTAATATATCTCTTCTTGCTTACTATTCAATAATATGCTATTTACCATGTATGTAAATGTGATTCTCTCTCTCTTTTTCTCTCATTTTTTTCTGCAGCTATATCTCATAATATTTGACGGCAAAAACAATACGACAAATGAAACAAGCTCGACAACAGTGAAAGAAACGGGATTTTTAGGTCACTTGGCAATGTTGACCGGTGGTGATATCATTTATGTGCCCAATTATGTTTTTCAAAATCAAAGTGACAACGGCGAAATGGGATTTGTAAGATGATTCTGTTAATTAAATTAAATAAAGTGATATTCTATGTAATGTTTCTCTTCTTCTTGTTACTTCTTTTTTTTCTCTTAATATGAGCAGATTACACTTTATCGACGAAACAAATTCAAGCCTATCGATCAAGAGCCATTAAAGGATTTCCACGAGAATGAACTGAAGAATGATACAGAGACGTTGAGTGTGAAAGACGATCATCATGATTCAAATAACTAATTAAAATTAATTAATTTTATATGTAAAAGTGCCTGTTAAATCTAATTTTTTTTTGTTTTCTTTATGCAACAATCCCGTCCGTTCGTGGATTATGCATTAAGCTTTTAAGTAATAGTAACGATAATGATAATTAATTAATTAATTTTAAAGAAAAAAAGTAATAGTAATATAATATAATAACAATTGATTGATTGAGTACAAACGAAATAAAAAAAAACAAAACACAGAATAAATTACTTAAAGATAGAGATACAGACAGAGAGAGAGGAAAAGGAGAAATTTAAGATATTTGTGTTTTATTTTGGTCGTGCTACTTACCAGCTGCTGTTGCCAAAACAATTCCAGCACTTAAATCCTCAAATCCACCGGTTAATGCACATGATAGCAGTGGGTTTTTATTCTTGCCTTGTTGATTCATTATTCCTCTGTGCCGATCTTATTCTTTTAGTCAATTTCAACTTTATGGAATTGTGTTATCAAGAAAAATTTCACTTTTGACGTGGCACTAATGATTTAATATAGAAAATCACTTCAGGATACGACACAAATACTTGTCACTTAATGTCTGGATGTTGTTAATTATGTACAAATAGTTTATTTAAGCCCAAATCAATGGATTTTATGAAAATCTTAATAAAAAACTATCTAAGATATTGAGAAAATTAATACACAGAAAAAAGTATGCTTTTTTTTCTCAAGAAATTTTTGAATTTTTTTCGACCGTTACGAAAATTAATTTCTTTATAAATTGCTTTTAGCTTTTATTAAGCCTTTTTCAACCATTTCTGGTACTTCCACAGCTAGCCATGGTGACAATCCTAATGCTAATATATGTGATATGCCAAACTTTCCCTGACTCTTTACCCACAATGGATTGAAGTGAGTTGTAAGGCACACTTTTCCACCTCTATACATTTTTGCTGTCTTTCCTTCCAATTCAGGAATCTCTAATTCAACTGCTGTCATTGGATAAGTCACTGGAATCTATAAGAAATATCTTCATTATTACAAAATTAAATGACTCAAATATGCATAGAAACCTCAAATTGGAGCTTAAATTCATATCGCTGGAACTTATACATAAACCAGCAAGTTCCAAACCATCGAGTTCCATCCGCATTACTCTCAATTCTAAACCAATCTGAATCATTAGCTTTGTTGATTTCTACATACTAAAGGTTATTTTTTATTAGCATAAAAGGATAAATTATTCATATTTAATTACGTACTTTGATCAGTGCTTGATATTCTTCCTTAAGTCTTTGAATCCAAAGCTTCTTGTCTCGTGGCGATGCTCTAGTATGCATGAGTGGAATGTTCTGAATAACTTTACTAAAATTTATGTCACCCATTGCTTGTTTAATACAGGAATTTACTCTAATTAAGGTTTTTGTGATTTTACAGTTGGCTAATCCACGTGAATGTTGCGCAATTTTCCAAAGGAACAACTGGGGGTCACTTACAAATGACGTCGATTATATGGGAAGGAGGGTTCTGAGCTTTTTTATGTGAAAATTTTATGGCAAAAAGGGAGGAGTTTTATTGCGTGACGTAATTTACAAACGATCGTTAGAAATTCAAAATTATGTGACAAAAGGGGGGAATGTTTAGTTAAAGACATCATTTATGAATGACCCACCATGTTTTGTGGGAAAATTTGCTCATACCGAGGAAAAGTCGTCAGTTGTTTCTGTTCAGTTATTCTGAAAGGAAGTGATTTTTTTGTTAATAGACAAAACGACTGTTTATTTATGTTTCGCGTTTAAAGAAGAAATATTTTTTTAAAGTTAAAAATCATGGAAATTGTGATGCAAAATATAAATTTGTCAATTAATTTTATCGAAATTGATGATGAGGAAGTGCGATTTGAGTGGCTGGATGATACGTTTAATGAACGGCTAAAGGAATTAATTAATGATTTTAAGAAAAGTCCTGACAGTGGTGATAGAATTTCGTTATATGATGAAGTAAGTAAGGTGAAATTAAATCAATAAATTACATTATCTTGACATTTCGTTATCCTTTTTTCAATCTATTTATTTGCCTATATGCTATCTGTAACTTCCTATCATATCTCCTTTACCTTCTTAATTCAATTTATTTATGCATATGTAGGAAGGTACGATATTTTTTTCTTTAATATACCCACCAACATAGATTCATTTCATGTTGAAACATTGCCAAAAATTCATGTTTGATGTCTTATGCTCCTTCCACATGTCAAATGCTGTGTTAATTAAATTCAGCATTTTAGCCTTTATGCAAATCGGTTATTGATGATAAAAAAAACATAAAAAGCTCATTATTTAAATTGAAAAAGTTTCACCGATGAATAAAACTGAATTGAATTGATAAGAAAATGTTGAAAACAACATAAAATTATTAAAATCCTTGAATTTTTACTGTACTTTTCTCTCTGTGTACAGTTCAAGAGATCTGCTTTGGTTGGATGGAACGTAATGGTCGGAAAAATAATAAAAACAATCTTTGAGAAAAATATCATAATAAGCAGCACAATAAGAGAATTATCGGATTATCGTACTTCATACTGAAATGCTCATTTACATCTTAAATTTAATATTTTCATCCTTCCCCTCCCAACATTTTTGCTTATTATTTCCTCCACTCCTTACATTTCTTACTCATAATAAAAAATTATGTCTATCCAACAGATTATTCAGATGGTAAGAGGTCAATTGAAATCAATGGATACAGTCGGGCAAATCCTTGATATTATGAAATTTAGTGTTAAGATGCTCCTCGTTGAAAACTCTGTAGGCGATATTGGAATTATTCTGCTCAATGAAATCTTTCAATTGCTACCAAAGAATTGGGAACAAGATCCAGTGAAGGTTTGTACAACAGCAATGCTCCTTTATTCCTTCCTTTCGAGTTCACTGTAAATACGCGAATATTTTCATTTGAGTAGTTTGTATTCGCTTATGTGCTTTTGAGATATACAAAAAAAGATAGTAGACAGCAAGGCAATCTCGGGAAGTTTTATGGCTCAATTTTATGGCTGTTCACAAAAACAGTCGTTATCATAAATTTTTGAATGAATCTCAAAAGGAGATTTGTTCATATAAATTTTGAGTTCATCTCATTCCAGTTCATTTAAATTTAAAAAAACCGTTGAAAAACGGAATTTAACTTTGATAACATACAGTATCAAAATTAAGCCAAACTATTGATCGATTTGGACAGAAAGTCGCTTCAGGTCAAATCTCGTTGCCTGTGACGGCTGATTTGCATGTTTTTTCTACATGTACAAACGTTTATGTATTAATATTAAAATTTTTCTTCCATTTCGTTTACATCGCGTGCATGTATTAATACAAGTCAATTATAGAACATTTTGTTTAAACGTTTACAGGTTCACTTGATAACAAAAACAGTTTACGAAACTTTAAATCAGGATTTCAACAACACATTTTTTGTACTGACGAAAATAATCAATTTCAATAGATTAGGCTTCTATATAGCCTTAACATTATTCTGGTCGCTTTATTTACACTTCTTCAAGAAAGACACTCATCATTATTACAAGATGTATGATGTGAACAAATTCTTCAAACTTCTGCAATTACATGAAAAGGATGCTGATGACACAAAAATGGAACTGGGCGCAATTTTTCAACTGCTGTTATTGATTTCCATCTTTCAAAGTTACGTGCTTCGAAACAACGATAATCTATCTGATAAGCATAACGTTTTTCATGACGTCTTCAAAGTTTCACCGCACGATTTAGAGAAATTAAAGACATATTTATCAAAAATCAAGACACTGATTGAAATTCGCTATCCCGTTAATTCAAATCAAAATACTGACGCCTTAATGGTAAGTACAAAAAAAAGAAATATGAATTATATAAGCAAATTTGCCTATTATGTGGAAAAAAGCTTGAAATGACATGCAAGACATGACAAATAGCATGGGCTGTGTGGGTGTGTGAAAAAAAGGAAGACGAAAACACCAAAGATGAAAAAAATAGATGCAAAATATTCATCGTGAGTACGCGATGTAAAAAGCTTTTAAAAGTAGCAAGGAAGCAAGCTCATCATATATACATAGACATAATACGCGAAAGCATTTAGATATTTACATTCGTGCCAGTTTTTATGTTTCTTTAATACTTAAATACATAAGAATGAGATGGAGTGGAGAGAAAGACAGAATTTATCGACGATTTTCTGGTTGATAAGAGGAAAAGACACGAGGCAAACAGCATCCTTTCAGATCTGATGCTAAATTTAAATCTACAAATTATGCAAATGCATGAACGAGCAATGAATTTGTTCCCGTTTTTTTCACAACATGATTTTTAAAAAAATAATAGTAATTCCCCAGACGACATTCCATGATTATTTTTATCTCGTACGCGTCACATTACTAAGAAATAGAATTTTCCACTCCATTGACTCCATCCTCACACCCTCCCTCCAAACTCAATTGAATGATAACGATGACAGAACAAACAACTTTTCTTTTCATGCCTTGTTTGGTGTTACGTAAAAAAGCAGCAAAACAAATCAGATTCTTGTTATACATACCTCAAACCACCGTGATGTGCTGTCTTTCCTTATCTCATTCCCTCACTGATTTCAATCTGATTTCTATGCCTTTTTCTTTTATCTACGGTATTGTGTTGATGATAGGCTTCGAATTATTATCTTTTTTTTCAATAGAACCACACAGAATGTAAATGGTTTGAACGTGCAAAACAATTGTCATGAAAATAATATTTTATTTTCAACCCTAAGCACATAATATTGTTTCTTTGTGTGAACAACAAAAAAAGATAATCTGTGGTCGATGGATGGCATGAAGTCACTAGCATTCAATTTATCATTCCATTTACTGTATCGTTCTGTGGTAAATAGTTTTGCAGGATAACCATTTGAACTTTTATCGTACATAGAAATTTTTCTTCTTGTTCAGAGCAGATTTGGCTAAAGTTTGAGATGTGGAACATTGTAGCTTCGAGTGTTATGTTTTGCTCATTTGCAATAAATCGAAATTGAATACAGCATGCTGATATTTACAGAATAAATAAGCATCGTTCGATATCGGAGATCTTATCTAGCTTTCTGTTGATTATTTCGAGTGAAATTTATGTTTTTCTTTCTTTAAGGACAATTTCCTTAAATGCTCTTAAAGATAGGAATGCGGAATTCTGGATTGTGTAAAACATGAGAGCTTTTGCTTCAAAAAGCTTCAAAATAATTAGACAAAACCGTTATTTTTCATAAAGTTTGAATTCAAAACTTGAAAACCGTTATTTTTTCATAAAGTTTGAATTCAAAAATTTAAAAACCGTTATTTTTTCTCATAAAATTTGAATTCGAAAAACCGTTATTTTCTCATAAAATTTGAATTCGAAAAACCGTTATTTTCTCATAAAATTTGAATTCAAAACTTGAAAAACCGTTATTTTTGATAAAATTTGAATTCAAAAATTTAAAAACCGTTATTTTTTCTCATAAAATTTGAATTCGAAAAACCGTTATTTTCTCATAAAATTTGAATTCGAAAAACCGTTATTTTCTCATAAAATTTGAATTCAAAACTTGAAAAACCGTTATTTTTCATAAAATTTGAATTATGCTTCATTCAAGAAAATTTGAAGTCTGAAAGCTCAAAAAAGCTTGAACAAGTCCTTAATATTTGCAAAGAAGCAGCAAAAGTTGTAAAACCTGCAATAACACGATCATCTAATTAATCAATGACTGAACCATCCTTCTCCACATTGCACCATAAAATTAGTTCAACTTACATTGCAGCAAGTAGAATTGAAGCAACAAAAAAAAATCTTGTTAACTTTTAATACTAAGTGTAGCATGACATACAAAAAGCATATGCTTCACAAGGTCTGCTTTACATCAAAGGGCATTGAAACTTTGTTACTACAAAGAAAAATATGGAATAATAATTTAAGTTTTCTTTGGCACATATTTTTGTGGGTGGAAAAAATGAGCATGAGCATATATATGCGAAGTCGAATGGCATATTCACTCATTATTGTGCTGATGTGTTATTTTCAACACTGTTTACGTGTATAATATAAGGTAATTTCAGACACATGACATTTTATATTGTCCTTGAAATTGTAGCTAAAATAAAAAGTTTATCTTTCTTCTTCTCCATTCATTCATTGAGGCATGAAGCATTTCTTCTTATTTTGCCCTTTTGATTGTCAAATAACAGACTTCTTTTCATTTTCCTACAACTTTTCTTACGCATTCAATTTCATTCTGCCTTCTGTGAATGAAATAAAAACGAGGCAGGCAAAAAAATGAAAAGGAACTGAGAAGAGAAAAAATAAAATAAACGAAATTGAGATAAAAAGCACTTATATGATGCTGACGGTTGATAGGTTTTTTTATTATGACTTTTCCTGTGCTTTTCTTTGTTGCTTCCCATAGTTTTGGTTGAGGAAGCACTCGATGTGTAAAGAAATCCCACACATACATGCAAATCATCCAAAAAAAGAAGAGAGTG
This sequence comes from Chironomus tentans, assembly GCA_963573255.1. Taxonomy (NCBI): domain Eukaryota; kingdom Metazoa; phylum Arthropoda; class Insecta; order Diptera; family Chironomidae; genus Chironomus; species Chironomus tentans. Next base: position 43,370,921 of record OY754302.1, on the reverse strand, counting down.
AGTTTAAAAAAATTATATTTCAAAAAGGATGAAAGAAAAAGCACAATTGTTATGGTTTTATGAACAACAAATTAAGTGCTTTAAGAAATGTTTTGCTAAAAGCTCTTAATGACTCCTTCAGCTTCTTTTGTGGGGGAGGAAAAGAGTGTTTCAAAAATAAATATACGCCTGAGGAATTAAGTATTTTATTTTATTAGTGTTAACAAGGTAGTATGGGAAATAAATTTATATGAAACCCCCGAGAATTAGTTTTATTATTGCAATTTGGAAATTATAAGCTAAAATAAGCCATGGGATTTTCCCACCAGACTTCAATTTATGACAGTACACAAGTAATAAAGTCCCATTTCAAGAGAACAAATCCATCTTGTTCAGGATGTGTCAATTAGCAATAAATAAATCTCGTTTTTCAAAATTAATCCAATTTTTCGCATCAATTGACGCAGAAAAGCCAAAGTTTTGCATCAATTGAAGCAGAAATATTCAAAATTTATGTAAAAAATAACGGCAATTTTCTCTGTTGACACATCCTGCTATCCAGTAAGAAAAGAACGAGGCAAAAGAAAGGGTCGACGAAGTAACATTTGACATCAGCACAGGCAGCAAACAGTTACTTGCTTTTCCGTCTTTTTGTTGGCAAGACTTTTTGTCGCCAGTTCCTTTACGATTAATGGACTTTTTCGGAGCTTTTTTTTCTTGTCTCATTGAGTCAACATGTAAGGGGCAAAAATATAGGAAGTAGAAAACTAGTAATGCGTCCACGGGCTGCGGACGGAAGTGCATTTTCTTAAACTACAGCGCACAGAAAACTAAACGCACAGAAAACTAGTAATGAAAAAGAAAACTAAACGCACAGAAAACTAAACGCATAAAAAACTAACGCAAAAAATTAGTCCAAATAAATTAATCAAAACATCGATTATTTCACTGTCCATCATATATTTTTATTCATAAATTCTAAATTTTCAGTATTTGTTTCTTCTCAAAAGTCATATTTATGTTTAAATATGTAAATATATTAATTAAATATTAAAAAAGATTTATATTCATCGCAAAGTTAGTTGAAATTGATCTCATTAGTTGGTAGTTCTTGAATTTCCATAAATTCTGGTTTGATACGAATTACGATTGGTTTGTGATGACTGAAAAGACTTTCATAAATGGTACTTTCGCACGAATAGTCCTTTAACCGTCCAAATACTGCATCGATTGTAGTGCCAGCATTAGTCGTAGGTTCCAATTTTGATAGCATATGGAGATTCTTGCTCCTTAAAAAGTCAGCGATGCCTCTATTTTTCGACATATCCTCATTGAAGTCTCCGCAAATCAAAATATTGTCGTAGTTAAATAAATATTGTATGCTTGTCATACATTGTTTGAAGAAATCAAGTGATGTCTTTGGGTTCTTGTAAATGTTAACCAAGGTTACATTTGAGATTGTGCATGATGTGATTTCGATGCGTTCTGCATTTCTCTCGAAGCAAAACTTCTGAAGAGGCTGAACCATCTGGCTGGTTTCAGCGTAGATCATCGTTCCTCTTGGCTGTGGCTGATTATTGATGTCATTTCTTTGGATTAATTCCATTTGAGGTATGTCAAAGCTCTCGTTAGTCATTGCCCATATTTCCTGAAACAGCAACATGTGACTTTTTGTGAATACATCATCACCTTTGATTGAATCGATGTGCTTTCGAATGGACTGTACGTTAAATGATACGATTTGAATCTCGTTAGTTGGAACTATCTTAAGATGTTGGAATTTCGGTATTAGTTGAGCTGATTCTCTTAAGCGCTTCATTTCGAGCACTACTGGGTCGTCTTCCCGAGGTGGAGTAGGTGGATTAAATTTTCCAAGTATGAAAAGTCCATTTAAAGTCTTGGCACGAGAATAAGCAACGTAAATTAAAGATCTTGACATTCGTGGAACCATAACGACCGTGACGTTTTCCAATGTCGAACCTTGGGACTTATGGATTGTGTATGCCTCAGCTGGGACTAGGGGATACTGCTCACGAAGTACCTATAAAATAATTAAAAAAGTCATTTAAAATTGAACAATTAATAAAAATAAATTAAATCCAATTACCTGAGCTGGATTTCTTGTTACTCTGAATGATAGCTTGATTCTGTTAATTGGAGTCCACGTATTGTCGATTCCACTTGAGGCTTCCATGATTCCCCGTCGAGCTGCACGTGCCTTCCGTCCTATGCTAGGGTCGTCAAATTTCAGGTATACTGCTTCAATTTGGCCTAAAAATATATTAAAAGATGAATATTTTATAATGCATTACAATTTAATCTGAAATTTTTACCTCCTTTAAATTCCATAAACATCAGTTCGCCTACACCACCATTGTAAAGTCCATCAGCAACATCGATGTTTGTTGTTATCATATACTTGACACCTTTTTGCAGCACTAATTCACTTGGTAATCCTTGCGTTTGACGATAGTTTAAGCTCTGTAAATTGAATCGGACTTGACTTTTTTCAACCTCAGAACTGGCTCCAGTGATTTTATCCACAGCTCTAAATGTAATTGCAGTCGAGTTTGGTCCCCGCAGCTCTTTTATACGACGATCGTTATGTTCTTCAACATCTTTATTTAACCACATCAAATGACAACTCTTCTTTCCTTCTTCTGGTAACAGCTTATCACCTGGTTTCAAGTTTCTTGGACTTTCAACAAAGGTTCTTGTTTTGATTAAATTGATGTCATTCTGTGTTAATGCGCCTTTGGCAAGTCGTCCCAACAATTGTGCAAAAGTCAAATCATCTCGCTGCCGCATGATCTCAGTTAGCTCAAAATGTTTAAACTTCTCCCACAAAGCATTGCCAAAAATACGACCAACACTATTTTTGCTTGTAGCAAAAATGTAACTATCATTTACAGGTCTCAGCTGCTGAAAGTCGCCAAAAGTGATGATTGAGCGACCACCAAACTCCTTTTTTGTTTGAAATACTTGCATCAATCGGTTGTTGATCTTCTCGAATGTACTGATTCCCATCATTGAAATCTCATCAATAATGATTAACTTCAAGTTCTTCAGTTTCACTCTCAATGTATTTAATGCTTCTGGTGAAATGCTGTTAGAATGTTCCTGATTTCTTTCGGCCATTATGAGACTAAATGCTGTGTGAGCTGTTAATCCGCTGACATTGTGTGCTGCCTTTCCTGTGTATGCGGTTATTAATATTTCCGGTGTATCAACTGGACCAGGTTCGCGATTGAAATGTCTCATTAATGCTTGATATAATGCCTTGATTAGTCGACTTTTTCCAACTCCTGCTTCACCCGAAACGAAATGATATAACGGCAGTTCATTGAGTTTAAATGCATTGACGACATGCATTAAATGGTCTTGTTGCTTGGTGTTCAGGGAATTGACCAGCTCATAATATTCTTGATCTGAAACCAGATCAGGCACAGTTATTTTGTTCCTTTCAATTGTTGTCGAATGTGTATCCTCCAATCCCATCTCAAACATAGCATTAGGCTGGATTATATTGTCATCAAAATCATATACATTCAAATGCTGTTCTTCATCCTCATCCTCATTTTGATTGTTAGACTCATCTTCATCGCATGCCTGTTGCTCCTCAATTGTTCGGGCAATGTCACTCAAATCAATATCTAGTTTGATGTATCTTGAACTATTCGTCTCTATTTGTTCTTTGTTCCGACTGTAAATATCCTCAATATTCAGGTTGTCATTTTCGAGCTCCAATGTTTCATCTCGCCAAGGTTTGAACAGCATTAATCTTTCTCGAAAGAAATTATTACGATCTTTGTTATAATCATAACGACAGAATCTAATAATCTTGACTTGCTTTCGCTTTTGAATTGTTCCTCCTTCAAATTCATAAACTGTGTTGAATTCACTTTCATCTGCTTCATTTTGATTATCTTCGATCGATTCCACTAAATGGTCATCTTGCTCAATATTCTCGTCATCAATGTCATCATTTGATCTCTTTCCTTTGTATGTAAATTTAGCAATGAAATCTGCTAAGCATAGATCTTTTAATGCTTCTGGTCGTTCTTTATAGCGGTCAATTGAGCCTTTCTTGTAAATGTCTGTGCTGTCTTCTGGGAGTTTTTTTAAATCAGCTTTTGACTTCATGATACGATGTCTTGTCTGAAATTAATTAAAATTTTTATTTAAAAAGACTTCATACTTTAAAAAAAATTAATTTACCTTCATTGGTCCAGTATTGATGAATTCAACACCTGTGCTACTGTATGACATAGGAAGTCTCAAACGGCACCATGCTGCTTCTTGAGCAGAAATTTCTGTTCCATTATAATAAGTGCACGAGAGCTTTTTGATTTTCTCTCTCAATGAATAATTTCCAGCTTTGAACTCCTCGACACATGCACGAAGTAATCTTGAAATTCCTCGACTGGGTTTGTTAATGTACTCTACAATATATCCAATGCAGGCATACGGATCCAAGACAAACTGTACATCAATGTTTGATTGCATTAGCATCAGAATTTTCTTTGAGTATGGATTGATTCTGGCATCTTTCGGTGCTCGTTTAACAATGATTTTTGTTGCCTTTAGTTGACTTCGGATGACTTTTAAATATGTATCTGCATCACAGTTGAGTTTTTGAAGCAATTCGTCAAAAGTTCCAATCGTGTTTAAATCTCCCGAAAGTAGTTCATTCAGTTTTTTATTTATTGTACGATACTCGTTTTCTTCATCGCTACTATATACATAATCAGGCGGAAAAGGTTGAAGTATTCTTGTTTTATCCATTGGAAAGAATGGAGCTCCAAATCTGCAGGTTGTATTTCCTCTCGACTTCTTTTTGCAAGTCCGTGAACATTTATGATACTGGTATTTCGTAAAATCCTGAACATCTGGATCATCAGAACTTGTACTTATAATATTGTCGATGAATTCCTCAATAAGATAAAATAAATTCAGTTTATCAGCATCAAAAGTAGGTGCATCTTGAAGCCATAAAATCATATGAACGTGAGGAGATCCACGATGTTGAAACTCGATGCGAAAATAGTGCTGTAGAATTTTGTAATTGCCGAAAGGTCCATCATCAGTCTTCTTCCATGTTTTGAATAGCTCTTGAAATTTGTGTTCGAAATATAAAGCACAAGTAACAGGATCCGTTCGTATTAATCGAGACTTTTCTTCAAAATCTAAATCTGATACATCAGCGTCATCTTCATTGTCAACAGTTTTCTTCAAAATTCGTAAAAGTTCCTTCCAATGAGTTTCTGCAGCTGATAATGTGACGAATAATGTAAACACACCTAATTGACGCACCATTGCCATGACATTCTTCTTTTGTTGCTCCCAATATGCTGGTGATCCAGTAATGTTTGTCAGAAATCTATATGCACTATCTTTTGCAATGCTGTCATCGACGAAATTCGAGTTTAAAACTTGTGATGCTGTAACGTTTGAAGATTGTGCACACTTCTTAACTGCGATATTACAGTTGCTGCATAATTGTTTGAGTTGTGACTTCTTGTGCATAAATAATAAATGATCTGCTCTTACTGCACGACGATCACGTCTACGAATTTCACTGTTTACTTGGTCTTCATATGACAACTTGACGTTTGGAGAATGAACTCGTTCATGACCAAAATAAATTGTTGGAAATGATAATTCTTCGCAATGAATATCTGTTAGTATTGATACAGGATGCTGTCCTTCGCCTATAAATAATACAATAATTATTAAATATTGTAATTTATTTAACAACGTTATGTTCCTGTCCAAGTGTGGTGATTAAAAAGTTACTTGCCGAGATGCAGTGATTAAAAAGTTCTTGCCAAAATGCAGTGATTTAAAAGTTCTTGCCAAAATGCAGTGATTTTTAAGTTCTTGCCGAAGTGCAGTGATTTAAAAGTTCTTGCCAAAATGCAGTGATTTTTAAGTTCTTGCCGAAGTGCAGTGATTTAAATGTTTCTTGCCGAAATGCAGTGATTTAAAAGTTCTTGCCAAAATGCAGTGATTTTTAAGTTCTTGCCGAAGTGCAGTGATTTAAAAGTTCTTGCCAAAATGCAGAGTTTTAAGTTCTTGCCGAAATGCAGTGATTAATAAGTTACTTGCCGAAATGCAGTGATTTAAAAGTTCTTGCCGAATTGCAGTGATTTAAAAGTTCTTGCCAAAATGCAGTGAGTTTTAAGTTCTTGCCGAAGTGCAGTGATTTAAAAGTTCTTGCCAAAATGCAGTGATTTAAAAGTTCTTGCCAAAATGCAGTGATTTTTAAGTTCTTGCCGAAGTGCAGTGATTTAAAAGTTCTTGCCAAAATGCAGTGATTTTTAAGTTCTTGCCGAAGTGCAGTGATTTAAATGTTTCTTGCCGAAATGCAGTGATTTAAAAGTTCTTGCCAAAATGCAGTGATTTTTAAGTTCTTGCCGAAGTGCAGTGATTTAAAAGTTCTTGCCAAAATGCAGAGTTTTAAGTTCTTGCCGAAATGCAGTGATTAATAAGTTACTTGCCGAAATGCAGTGATTTAAAAGTTCTTGCCGAATTGCAGTGATTTAAAAGTTCTTGCCAAAATGCAGTGAGTTTTAAGTTCTTGCCGAAGTGCAGTGATTTAAAAGTTTTTGCCGAAATGCAGTGATTTAAAAGTTCTTGCCAAAATGCAGTGAGTTTTAAGTTCTTGCCAAAATGCAGTGATTTAAATATTTCTTGCCGAAATGCAGTGATTTAAAAGTTCTTGCCGAAATGCAGTGATATAAAAGTTATTTAAAAATTAAAACATTACATACCTGGAGCAAATTCAATTGCTTCATTCGCATCCAAAAGAGTTTCCTCATATAATTGATTCACTTCCTCATCACATCTTTGTGTTTCAGCTTCAGCGTTCTCTGCTGTATGGTTTGTATCTTCGTTCATTGAATCTAAAAATATAAAAAATTAATCATAATTAAAATAATCATAATTTAAAAAAATAAGGTATTTCTTACCTTCAGTTGGATCTGAATTAAATATGTCGTTTGCTTCGTTTTGCCAGTTCTCATCGATATTAATTCCCTCCTTTATGTATAATGGTGTCTGAACTAAAACCTTTCCCGCCTCATACACAACTGCTGGACGAATTCTTTCGTAGAGATAATGATTCTGCATTCCCATTCGTCTTTTTAGCTTCAGATGAATGATTCCAGACTGCTCCGGTTTGATTGGAATAGTTTTGAACATTTTTGGGACGTCTACAGGAATATTGATCACTCCACTTTTAATTCCGAATTGTCGATCAACACCAAGAGCAAATATTTTCATGAACGGAATTCTCGCTGCTACCAATCGCTCCTCTAATGGCGTTAAACTTTTGATGATATCAGGAAGCTTTGGAAATGCCAAAAGTGATTTGTTGATGTTAAGTCGTGGATATTTCTTAGCTCTGATATTTGTGTAGCAAGTTGAACAAAATTGATAATTTTTTTCATTCACAAATTCTTCCAGCAAAACTTCATCAATAAATGTTTCTGTGCAGCCACAATCTTTTAATTTCTCTCGTGTTATGTTCTTAATTGATTTTTTAAACCAAAGGCGATCACAGCTATAACAATTATACGTTGGTCCTTCCTTTATACTTTCAAAGTATTGATCCATTACTTCAACCCATGATAGCATTTTGGTTCGCTTTTCACGACGAGCAGTTGTGTCTCTTGTTTGTTCATTTGCACGAACTGTAGAATCACTTCTTCGGACTTGACGTGCTGTTGTGTCTCTTGTTTGTTCATTTGTACGAACTGTACAATCACTTCTTCGGACTTGACGTGCTGTTGTGTCTCGTGCTTGCTCATTTGCACGAACTGTAGAATCACTTCTTCGGACTTGACGTGCTGTTGTGTCTCGTACTTGCTCATTTGCACGAACCGTTGGATCTGATCGTCGGACTTGACGTACTGTTGTGTCTCTTGCTTGCTCATTTGCACGAACTGTTGAATCACTTCTTCGGACTTGACGTGCTGTTGTGTCTCGTGCTTGCTCATTTGCACGAACTGTAGAATCACTTCTTCGGACTTGACGTGCTGTTGTGTCTCGTGCTTGCTCATTTGCACGAACTGTAGAATCGCTTCTTCGGACTTGACGTGCTGTTGTGTCTCGTGCTTGCTCATTTGCACGAACTATAGAATCACTTCTTCGGACTTGACGTGCTGTTGTGTTTCGTGCTTGCTCATTTGCACGAACTATAGAATCACTTCTTCGGACTTGACGTGCTGTTGTGTCTCGTGCTTGCTCATTTGCACGAACTATAGAATCACTTCTTCGGACTTGACGTGCTGTTGTGTCTCGTGCTTGTTCATTTGCACGAACTATAGAATCACTTCTTCGGACTTGACGAGCTGTTGTGTCTCGTGCTTGCTCATTTGCACGAACTGTAGAATCTGATCGGCGAACTCGTTTTGCTTCATTATCTCTTTCCTTAAAATTAATATACAAAATTAATAATTACCTTATTTTTAAATAAAATTATAAACGTACTCTTTCTTCATTTCTATAGTTTGAATCAGATCGTTTTTCCGCTATTTTTTCCTTAATTCGTTTTTGCTTCGTTTCTGCTGATACGGGTCGCGATGGTTTCTTAGGCATCTAATGAATTTGTAGAATTAGTTGTCTGATAGTTTGCTTTCATGCAATTTGTTTTACTTGCCTTTTTGATTTCGTCAAAAATTACACATTCAATGATTGCTTATTAGTATTGATTAAATTATCATCTGGCCAAAGTACCGTATTTAAGTTTCTTGCCGAAGTGCAGTAAAATAAAATCCAGCTACTGAAATTTTAAAAAAAATGTTTGATATTACCGTCAAATTCTTCAAAATCTTTACGTTTTTGAATTGTTTCTTGTGTTTTTCGTCCTTATCTATGTTTTCCACTACACTTTTTTACACGTTAATTAACTATATTTCACTAATTTTATGAATGAGTTTTTTCGTGGATTGTAATAGAAATATGTTTTGAATTTAAAATTTGCGTTAAAATGTCCCTAATATTTTGTTTTATTAAGTTGAATATTAATTAAAATTCATGATATTATAAGAATAATCTGGCCAAAGTGCCGTAATAAAGTTTCTTGCCGAAGTGCAGTAAAAAATATTTGCTTACCAAAATGAAAACAAAAATGTTTAATATTACCGTCAAATTCTTCAAGATCTTTACGTTTTTGAGTTGTTTACTATGGTTAATGTCCTTATCTATGTTTTCCACTACTTTTTACACATTAATTAACTTTATTTCACTGATTTTTCACTAAACTTTTATTTTTTCTACTAACAATGCGTTCTTGTTTTAGAGATAATCCACGTAAATGATTTAGTTTTCTCGTGGATTAGGAGCAAAAGCATTATTTGAATTTAGTGTTTCTGTTAAAATTTACCTAATATTTTGTTTTATTAAGTTGAATATCAATTAAAATTCATGATATTATAAGAATAATCTGGCCAAAGTGCCGTAATTAAGTTACTTGCCGAAATGCAGTGAATTTTATGTTCTTGCCGAAATGCAGTGAATTAAAAGTTCTTGCCAAAATGCAGTGATTTAAAAGTTCTTGCCGAAATGCAGTGATTAATAAGTTGCTTGTCGAAATGCAGTGATTAATAAGTTACTTGCCGAAATGCAGTGATTTAAAAGTTCTTGCCGAAATACAGTGATTTAAAAGTTCTTGCCAAAATGCAGTGAGTTTTAAGTTCTTGCCGAAGTGCAGTGATTTAAAAGTTCTTGCCGAAATGCAGTGATTTAAAAGTTCTTGCCAAAATGCAGTGAGTTTTAAGTTCTTGCCGAAGTGCAGTAAAAAATATTTGCTTACCAAAATGAATACAAAAATGTTTAATATTACCGTCAAATTCTTCAAAATCTTTACGTTTTTGAGTTGTTTGCTGTGATTAATGTCCTTATCTATGTTTTCCACTACTTTTTACACATTAATTAACTATATTTCACAGATTTTTCACTAAACTTTTATTTTTCTACTAACAATGCGTTCTTGTTTTAGAGATAATCCACGTAAATGATTTAGTTTTCTCGTGGATTAGGAGCAAAAGTATTATTTGAATTTAGAGTTTCCGTTAAAATTTACCTAATATTTTGTTTAATCATGTTGAATATCAATTAAAATTCATGATATTATAAGAATAATCTGGCCAAAGTGCCGTAATAAAGTTTCTTGCCGAAGTGCAGTAAAAAATATTTGCTTACCAAAATGAAAACAATAATGTTTAATATTACCGTCAAATTCTTCAAAATCTTTACGGTTTTGAGTTGTTTACTGTGGTTAATGTCCTTATCTATGTTTTCCACTACTTTCTACACGTTAATTAACTATATTTCACTGATTTTTCACTAAAATTTTATTTTTTCTACTGACAATGCGTTCTTGTTTTAGAAATAATCCACGTAAATGACGGAGATTTCTCGTGGATTGGAAAAGAAATATGTTTTGAATTTAAAATTTCAGTTAAAAATAACGGTCAAAAAATATTTGAAAAAAATAACGGTCAAAAATTATTTGAAAAATAATACCCCCGTTTTACCCCCACCTTCATATACACCCCCTCGTTCAACTCCTCCTCCTCTCCCTTCAATTCACATCAAGAAAGGTTTACGTAACGTAAATTTACATGTTACGTAATTTTACGTACGTATTTTTACGTAACGTAAGCTTTAGTTAATTTAACTACGTGACAAATTCGGAATATGCTAGAAAAAATTTGAAAATGTAAAATTTTATCATAACACATCATGAAATATCAAAAAAGTGTAAAAAAGTGCAAAAAAAAAGTTGCTCGGAGTGGGGCTCGAACCCTGGCCGGAAGATTGTAAGAAAAGTCACGTTTTTAAGGGCTACGTAAAAAATACGTACGTAAAACGTAAGCAATTTTTTCAAAAAAAGTTAATTTAATTAACCTTCTACTGCACTGATCGAAAAAATCTCTTGTCGTTCTGGTCTCTGGCCTAGTACACACATTTTAAGCAAAAAACTGCATCCAAAAACCTTAAACTGGAGGAGGAGATACGATACAGACAGACAGACAGACGGACAGACAGACAGACAGACAGACAGACAGACAGACAAAACGCGGACAATAGTGTCTTTTCCCTTTGGGAAAATGCACTAAAAAAGAAGAATGTGGATGAAGTAGCTACATTGTACAATGGCATGCAGATAACAGCCGTAGAGACATAATAATAAAAATCATGATCATAAATATGTTTTGAGAAATCATAAATTTTACCCACAGAGCATTTTTATGGTGCTTTATATCAAATAAAAATTCATACCACCATTCATCCTATACATATACACACCAACTGTGGTCACCTATCAAAGTAGACAAACAAATACATTGTTGCTGCTGCTGGGTTTTTCCACCACTATTATCGTCATATAAATGCAAACAAAGTCAATTTGGGGATAATAAAATTCATTGTGTATGACTTTACATGTTTATGAATATATTCTGCGGTAAAATTATGAATGAGGGGGTTGATCACAAGTGACATTCATCCTCACTTCTCTCCCGTCAATATTTTGTGACACTGACAAGCTACTAAGAGGATAATGAGCTTTAAATAGTGAACGTCATGAGTAAACGACCCCTAGACAGGGTAGTGGATAATTTACATGTATCCGTGCTGAACATACAAATAACTGAAGATAATAACGTTTTCATTATTATGTCATAAATTGAATTACATTATTAAAAAACTTTTTCTTTTGAAAGCCATTAATATAATAATAGTATCATACTCAGTAGACGACAGAGCACCAACCGCACAATGATATCTCGAAATATTTCAAAAGAATTGGGTTCTAGATATAAATTTTAAGTGAGTCGATTATATACTAATTGGAACGCATTTAGGTCTCAGTGGAAATTGTGATTGAATAAGAATTCACAGTAATGATGTGACTGCCTGCCTTTTTTATCAAGCATAAGAAGTCATTATGTTGAACGACTCTCGTTCCTTATTTGATTTGACGTAAGAGTAAATTTATGAAAAGCTAACAAAAAGCTATTAGAGTGGAAATCCGAGATCATTTATATAATATTTCTTCTACGTTTGACTTTAAGGCAGATCTATAGTTTCTGATTTATTTCTGAGTGCTTCCTTGTCGACTTTAGAATGCTTCATTTTATAATGTAGCTTAAATCAATAGAGATTTGCTAAGACTCAGTGATTTGGAATTGAATTGGAATTTCTGACGGAAGCACTAAATGTATACAAAGTAAGGTTGTGAATTATTAATTTATGTGCATTATCAGAAAGTTATTAAATTTTTAACGGTCAAATAAAATTTGAATTTCTCCTTCAAGTTCAAAAAATTCAAATTTTTAACGACCGTTATTTCGACAAATTAACATAAATGTCAATTGTGAACGAATTATAGTTCCATAATGTATTATTACGCAAATTGGTTACGATTTATTAACTACGTCAATAGAAATAATCAACAAATAATGAATATGAGCACAGTCAAAATGACTAATAAGCCATGCTGATCAAAGATAAATAGCTTCGTGAACGAAAGGCTTTTTACATCGCTTACAAACTTTGTAGGACGTACAAAAATGGAATATACAAAATTTCCTTCAATGAAAGCTTTTTCGACATTATTTGACTTTAATTTTCATTTCCATTCGAATTCATAATTTCCTTTTCTTTCTTTTCTCGCAACATTCAACATTCGCTACGGACGATATCACGCGCCTTCATTTTCTTCATATTAAATATGGATAAAACACATTAAACAAATGAAAATGACAGTTGGTGGAATTTCTAGAATCAGATTTAATCAGGAACACTAATCAGGATGGCAATCAACAATCCACGATCGAAAGGAAAACAACGGAAAATTCTCACAATGATTCTATTGTTGTTGATGAGGATAGCGTAGGCGGAGATGATGAAATGGGTGAAGTGCAGGACGAATAGATAGAAAGCCCACGTCTACAACATCCTTGACAAAAGGATTACACAAAGTGATAAATCTCGATAAATCTTTTATTTTTCTCACATTTTTTTTTTATTTTTTTTTTGTTCTATACAAATGTTCTATTGTTAGCCATTTTTTATCATTTTCCATAAGGAGAGGCTTAAAGTGATGATAAAGATGAGCATATAAAAAAGAAATGAGAACTATTATGGATAATAAAAATAACAAAAGAGGAAAACCCCATAAGGTCATGATATTTTAGATAGATAGATAGTTGAAAGACGTTATCAAATAATGTATATTATTATATACTTATGCACACCTTTAGCTCCCATCTATTTTTCAAGAGAGATTAATGTCAGTTTTCTTTAGGGGTTTGAGAACTATTGCTTGCTATATATTTTTCATTCCATTTCCTTGAAGTTATTTTATCAGATATTCTCAAGGTGTCTAGCTGCGCCAGTTTTATTTTCTGAATGCTTAAGTCACGATTTTGCACAAAAGCATTGTGAGGTTTCCGGCCATAACAGATATGATAAATTTTTATTTCTAAATTAATATCGATTTTTTACAAAAAAACTAATTAAAAGTTATGAATGATAAAAAATTTGTTTCTGAAAAATGCTCATAAAAAAGACTTGGAAAAACCACATTAAACAACAGAAAATCCAATTTGGAAATTTTTCATCATAAAAACGGTCAATGTAAAGGATTTATTTATGTTTAAAAATTTAGCCATTTAAGTGTAGAATTAAGGTAGCCCGAGATTAAAGAAATTGTTGCTGAGGATTAATATTAAATCCCAAGATTAAAAGTTGACTTAAATTAAATCCACCAGATTAAAGTAAGGTTTAGTTAAATCCTAGGATTAAAAGTTGGATTTAAATAATTGAAAATGTGCATTCAGTTTTGTCAAAAAAAAGCCTTGTATATTTTATAGTTCAGCTTCTGAATAATAATTTTAATGCTTCTTATCTTAAACCCAACAAAAGATAATTCAGATATGGAATTGTTTGTAAATACAAAGCTACTATTCAGCTTTGAATGAACCAATTTGCCTTTCCTTTACATAGATTTTATTAGTTTCTTTGTTGATCCAGTCATCAAATGACGTGGACAACTCTGATAAATTCTCGTTTTATGCTAGCTTAAAGCCACTTTAAGAGCTTTTTTTAGGTATGTGAATTTTCCTTGATTGAATTTTCTCCCAAGAAAATTATGTTTTTCAATTTTGTTCTTAAACATCAAAGTCCCCCATCATACTGAGAAGATGTTAAGGTTTAAGCAAATAACATACACGTTTTCCACATCTCATAATGCTTTTGTACAAGACGAACTTAAAACTCATCGAAGTTTCTTTTTGGTGAAGAATATTCTACGAAACCTTTATAATCGGTTTAGTTCTCGTACAAAATTCATGACTTTCCATTCGAATAGACTATAAATAGTTCCTTCAAGGATAAAAGCTTACCAAAGAATTGAAAAACAATTGAACAGCTTACGTCACGTCTCAAAGTGAAATTGCGTAAAAATCTGACAAAATTTCCTCAACTTTTTCACTCTCCTTTATTATATTGTCAATAAAAGCAGAGTATTTCCTCCATATATTTATATTTATACGATTTCTTGACTGATGCTTATTATATTTCACATAAACATTTCTTTCTTGTGTTTTTATTATGGTTCCAAACTTTGCTGCTTTATTTTATTGCTATTCAAAGTTCGTAAAACCAACAAAATACTCTGTTTACTTTAATGCATGAATAGAAAATGTTACACGTTATTAACTTCTTCCATGCATTCAATTTAATTCATTGTGTGAAAATGGATGGAACGGGTGAAATGTAAAGGAAATCAAGAAAACAAATATACTGTAGAAGTGGTTATTACATGACGACAAAGGCGCATTTTCCCATACTAGAATTAAAATAACATGCAGCATTAGATTGGAAAACCTATATAATTGAAAAATAACGGTCGAAAAATATTTAAAAAATAACGGCTGAAAAGTTTTTGAAAAATAACGACCAAATAATTTTAAAAATAACGGTCAAAAAATTCTCGATATTATGGACAAAATGTGAGCACCAAAGCATCGTTTATTTTGGGAAAATGCGCAGATGTGAGCTACTGAATCGTTCAGATTTCATCTGAAAGGACGATCCATAAAAGCGCTTTAATGTTTGCGTATCTTAATACTTTTCAACTCATTTATTTCTCCTTTCGTTATACGAATTTGCCCTATTTTGATTTTTTTCTGATTCTTTCTGTTACTGAATGTCTTGAAAGAAAGACGCGTTGGCGACAATTTGTAAGCTTTCGATTTATTCATATTTAGATAAATTTATTAATTAAATTAATCCACTTCCAGGATTAAAAACATTCAGATTAATTTCTCATAATTTACAATAAATTTAATAACATTTATGAACGTGTTTCATACGATTTAAACACTGCATTTTTTATTATATGAGAATATTCAACGCACTGGAACGCGTGTGAATCGCAAAGGATTTTTAACTTTTGTTTCAAGCCAAGAATAAGGTTACGGTTGAGCCTTAGCGTCGCAACTCAACACGCAGAATATACAAGTTTTGTAAATTCATGCTGATTGACTTTGAATGAAAATTCAATTTTCCATCCTACTCAATTTACTTATCTTTCGTTGTTGGACATTATCAAATATAAATGGATGGTGACGTCAATGACAGGACATTCATTCATTCATTTAATTAGAATTCTTTTGTTTGTAGTTGAAAAGGAACATTAAGCGTTTCGGAAGTTAATGATGATTGACGGCGAGAATTGTGAAAATAAAATGCCGTATGTATGTATGTTCATGTCACGAAGAAATGAATCAACATTTTCTGTAGAATACAATTTACTTTCATCTGTTTGATGTACCCGTAGTATTGTTGAAATTAAAATTATTGCAAAAGTTGTTATTTATTAGTCAAACGCATGAAATGAATTGAATATACTTTTAGGCATCCACGAGTGCTTATACACTTATAAATCATATGATAAATGAAAAATTGTTGCTTCAATTAAGTAAGAAGAATATAATTCTTAATCATTAGTAGAAATGATCCATGAAAAAGCATTGGCAGTAATCCACCTATCTTGAACTGAGTATTGTTATCCTAATCATTATTATTATTATTGATGGACATTCACTGTAACTTGTTCTTATGAGCCAAACAAAAAGAGAAAAAGAAAGAAAAATCCTGCTAAAAATAAACCTCCAATAGATGATTAAGGAAATTTTTATATATAAATAAGCATAATGACTTTATGGAAACTGTTGTTCATGTCCATCAATAAGTCCACCCTGAAAACAGCATTAATCAAAAAGTTGTAGTAACAAATTACATATAATGTGTAGTAGATTGCTTTTTGCGCATTTATTCAATCTAAATAAAATTTATTGTGAATTAATGTAGGAATTTTTGAAGCCTTAATTGAGATTTGAAAAAACTTATAAAGGATTTTAAAAATTAATCAAAATTAAAGGATTTGGAGTAAAATTCAAGGGGATAATAACTCCCTGTAAAATAAATTTTACAACGATTTTGTAAAATTTATTTCACAAGCAGTTATTTTCCCCTCTGATAAAACCTTACAAATTTCAGCATTAAAAACATTTGTATTGTTTTAAACTAGCAAAATAGTAAATTCCATACCAAATTTTGAGTTTTTCTATGTAGGAATCAGGAAAAGTCATCAGTAAAGCTAGTCAAATAGTTACAGTATGAAAACAACTAAAAAAGCACTTGAATAAATCAAAACCATACAATTTCTTGATATGGTAAAACATTTATAAGGTTTTTAAGCACTCACATTGACCAATTGTAAATAAAACCTAGCAAAACCATACAAATTCCAATATTAAGCAAAGAAAATTGTAAGGATCTCGTGTCCTAATCAGTCAATCCCATGCTAAATAAGGGGTCAGTTCCTCAAACTTTTTCTGCTCGCGGTACACTAGTCGCTAGTTTGAACTTTTGGGTTAGAAAAGTAGAGAAAAAACTCATGGTACACAAGTGTACCGCAGCACAAAGTTTGAGAAGCCAGGGGTGTATTCAGGGAGGGGTTTTATGGGTCCAAACCCCTACCCTTTTGGGAAATTTTTCCAATTTGCTAGGGTTTTTTAATAAAAAAATCCCAAATTTCCCGTCTCGAAAATTTTTTTTTGGATACGTCCCTGGCACTGACCCCTACGAACTTATGACGTCCAACAATTAGGGGGGGAGGGGGGGGGGGTGTTTTGGAGCTATATGACATCACCATATAAAAGAAATTCTTTTATATGAAAATTTTGTGACAAGGCGGTCTAAAGATCCCATTTTTTGATGGACGTCATAAGTGAATGACCCCTAATGCTTAGATCTCAGATTAAAACCACTCAAAACCTTCTAAGAAATAAAAGTAACTTGAAAATCATTCCATTTAATCAGAAATAAACAAATCAAAAGGACAAAGTGGATACCAACAAGAAAGCAGGCACTGACGAAAGCTTCTTTTAACATTATTAGTATCAAGATTAGAATTATTATTATATTATAAGGATTGGTAGAGTGTTGAAAAGACGATGTGGAGGAAGAAAGAAAAAACAAAAAGAAAATAATAAAAGATGTTATCAAAAAATACACTTAAGCATGACAATCTTTTCGCGAGCTTACTTTTATCTCTTTCAGCGAAATATCCAGCATGATCTCTTCACATTAAAAGTATTTTTCAGTGCTTACAGCTTAAGGATATATAAGTTGTGATAAGAATTGACGTTGGACACGTTACCTTTTACAACTGTCTCGAGGCTGTTCATTTATCAATGAATGAGTGACTGACTGAATGAAAATGCGAACCAGATAGCAGATGTGTTAATTATAAAGAGCAAAGAAGTCGACAGAAGTGTCCGGATCGTATACTTGTAATCAAGGGCTTGTGCAATTAATTATGGTGTCATTAAATTCTGCCAAGTCAGCATAAAAAAGCTAAATGAAAGAATGATTATAACAATGTCATGAGCTTAAAAGAGGTGAGGTAAGATAGAAAGGTTCAAATCAAAACAGATGGCTTGAGTGAAGGGCACAAAAAATAAATAATGTGGATGGGGTTCATTCACTTATGACGTCCTCCTGAGAGTTTTTTATGGGCCAAATTATGGAAAAACCTTTGGAACACAGAGAGCGGAACCGATGTTAAAAAGTACAATTTTCTAATAAACGTTATATATGAAGCTACCCCAGAAGATTCTCTTACAGTCTTTTTATGGGCAATTGAAAACGATTTTACAATAATGATGTATGGAGGATGGAGCGACAAATCTCGTACAAACGAGGCAAATATTTGTTCACTGAATCAGTCTCGGTAAGTATGTACTCGACAGGGGAAAACAGATTAGGACAATTCAATTTTGTGTGCTGAGCAAATAACAAAAATTCAATAGATAGAAAATTTGTTTATGCCAAACTGATTCCAATCTCGTGCAGAACTTTGAGTCTTATGGCAATATCAAGTAAGTTAGTATATACTTTTTTACCACAAAAATATGTCTACAGATAAACCACACAATTTCCATACACGGATCCACAAATTCCATACATTTTTTTCCAGCACATTCTTCGGAAAATACTCTGCATAATTTAGTACGGTTGATTGCCTGACTAGTCGCTTGAGATGCTGGAATTGGAGCATGCTGAATGTGATTAATTTTTAAAACGAATGGTAAATCCAAAAGAATTAAATTTTAATCGTGAGATTTAAATAAATAAGTCCTAGGATTAAAATTTAAATCCTAGGATTTAAAATAAATCCAAGGATTAAAAGTTTAAATCCAGGGATTAAAATTTTAATCCAATGAATTAACATTTAAATCCCAGGATTAAAAATAAATCCAATGATTTAAAATTTTAAATCTCTGGATTAAAAATAAATCCAATAATTAATAATCATCACAAAGCTGAAAATTCCCACAAGATTCCCACATGCTAATGCCATCATGAAAAGATGTTGCCACAAAAGTTTTCCAACTCATATGATAAAAACGGTTAATGTCGTGAGGATTGAATAAAAAAAGATTACGTTCAGATTATGTTCCTAAGCTTTTTTATGTTTTTATTCATGTTTTACCATATTTTATACTTTTTTTATCACATTTAAATTGAGTTTTTTATAATTTTTTTTTATTTATCTCATACTATCACGAATAAGTTAAGTATGCTACTGCTTTATCAGCCGATTATGAAGCTTTAGTTTACAACTTTCAGGCATTAGCAACATCAGTGTTTTTGGAAAGCTTATCGATCCACAAGCTTGGCAAGATTTAATGATGCAGCTAAGCAGCAGTCTCTGATCCATAATCGGTTGATGGTCCGCAGTAAAATTCATTTCAAAATGCATTTTGTCATTTTTTTGTATTTTTCCAAGAGAGAGACATTTGAGGAAAAGGATGGCTGTCAAGTATTTTTACGGATCATTCATAAATGACACCCCCACCCACCTAAATGTCGTTAAAAATTATTTGGATTTTTTTTTTGGTTTTTTCTAGTAATTAAAAATTTTGACCATTCCATCGTTAAATTCGAGTCCATAAACTCATCTGGATCCAGAGTAAAATTTTGACAGTACCACGAATGTTCCTCAAATGCCTGCCTCTTGTGTTTTTTTCATATAAATTAAAATTATGAGAAAAAACTATCTTAAAGCGTTCAATTTATTATCATAACATTTTTTTTGTTTAATAAGATTGACTCATGACTGACTACGTTTCAATCTTTTCGTTTTCTTTAATTAATTTTAATAGTTTTTTTTTTTCGTTTTTTGTGTTTGATTTTCTTTTACGTGAAATGAAAAGAAAAAGAAATATTTGAGGACAAATTGTATTTTTTTCTTAAATTAGATTTGCGGCCTGTACCTTCCTATTAGCTTTTGAAGTTTTTTATGATACTTCAGATTGAAGGAATGACCACAAAAAGTTACAAACTTTTTTCCTCAACTTTTTTCTTCTCTCTGAGTTTTTTTTTTCAATACAATTATCAACGTTCTTATTTTTTCTTAGAGTATGAAATAGTACTATAGGCTATGTGTAGTTGCAGAACTGAAATTTGTATAGATTTGATTATTACAAATGTTAAAGGATGAAGAAGGAAGGGATAAAGTCGTTAATGTAAAAAAAGAAGTAAATAAGAAACTGAGGCAGAAGAATGTGATGTGTTATAATTCATAGATTTGGTTTCTTTATGTTACGAGTTGGATTCAATTATATATGTACGTCAATACAGCATCTGATGGAAAGAACTCCTCAGCGAATGGATTTAAATTTGACTTTTGTGCTAATGCAGACAGAGATCTATAAGCATTGGAAATAACGAAGAATGATTGATAAAAAAGATACTACATCTAACAGCAATAAAACTACTTACGCTTTGTGCTGCTCCACTTCAACCTGCGTAATTTCGTCAAATAATAACATCTCGCTCATTGCTTCCATACATTGATTTGCTAATTCCTCTTCCTCAAGTCTTCTGATCTCTTCTTGTTCGAATTCCTGTTCATTCTCCATCCATAAATAATCATTCCATTCACTAGACTCATCTATTAAGTTATACTCGTCGTCTGACTCGTCATCAATGTCATAGTCTGTGTCTATATCTGGAATTTCTACTGGCACTTCTGTAGTGAAAGTTCCTGTTGAACCCATGAAATTTGATGGCGGTAATCTCTCGATGCACATGATGAATATTATTTATATTATTATTGTTCCTTATTTTTACTATTTTTGTAGCTTTATGCGAAAAAATAAACAACACTGCAACGAGTATTGAGAAAAAAAGTGAATAAGAAGAAAAGCAATGATTATTCTGTTTTATTATTATTTTCACGTTTCAACTCAGTGTTATTATACACAAGCTGATTCTCATACTTTAGAAACTCAAGAATACAATGAAATTTCACAATATTCTGCGCCACTGCCTAAAATGTTGCTTTTTTGAAGGAACTACGTCTATATATTAATAATTACTTGCTTCCTCACTTATCAACTATGTGCAAATATGCAAAATAAACAATTTTTACGTGATTTCGGATGCTTATCGGAAGTTTACAGACAGTTTCTTTCGCGATTTTATTTTTATTTTTTCTTTCAATAAAAATTACGGACATTAATGTCGAATTTTTATAGTCAAATCTTGAGTTTCCTTAGTTATTTTCACTGTTATTCTGTAGCTTACCTGATAATTTAAAGTAATGCGGCCGAAAAATGTTCTAATTTGTTAATTAAACTGCCTTTTACCAAAGTTTGTTATTTGCGATGGACTTAACAAAAAATTTGATTTACTAACACTAGTTTACATTTGAGCACTAAAATCAATTTACGTTGTATTATAGCCAGAAGCGCATTCATTTTTGATGAAAATTATTAACTTAGTACATATTAATCCTGTTGATTTTATTTCAGATGTTTAACTTAAAGTTAATTAAAGTATTTTTAGCATCCAGAAACATCCATCAAAACTATTTCAAATTTAACGGTCAATAAATTTTTGAATTTTTTAAAATTATTGTCTCGAATATTATTTAAATTTTAAAAAATACGTTAATTAGCACGTGATCTATTATTTCACTTTAAATCAATTAGATAATAACTATCACTGCACGAGACAGTCAGACTAGATGTGGATATTAGCACATTCTCTATTAAGAAAAAACTCTTCAAATGAGCAACTAATTGAGCAACTTCATTGAATTATTTTCAAGGATTTCTAGACCTATGACTAATATTTCTATAAAATTTTACGTTTACAACTAACTTAATTTTATCAGATGACGAGTTATCATGCATGACTCACGAAAAGAACGAAAATTTTTAACAAAAACAAACAATCAAAATTCAAAAATCTTGTAGCCGTTACGAAAAAGCTCTACAAAAAGCTTAAAGCTCTGTGAAGTTTACGCTAAGATAATTATATGATTATTTTATTACCCTTATCACGCTAGTGAAACTTTGAAATTCTAAAATTACACCATACACACATATGTTCACGTAGTCATTTCCTGAAAAATCTACATTAAACATTTTCCTTTTCCACCTACCCCATTCATTTATTTATTTCTAACATTCATTCTATCTATCTATATATATATTTTCCTCATGTGTATGTCCGTCCGAATGAACAGAATAGAATAGAAAAGAAAAATGTAATTGTAATAGATAGATAGTAAGTAGCATGCGACCACTACCTAAGTTAAACTCATCAGTTATTTGTTTGACGTAAACTTGAATGTACTACAATTTGATATCGCGATCTAATTTCGAGTAGAGTTGTATAAATTAAATGGAATTACGGATCAGTTATGCTGAATATCTCAATTTAAGGAAATAAAAATAATTCAGTAAATTTTTAAAGAAAAAAAAAATCGAAAGTGAAAAAAAGAATCGATCAACTTGACGGTGGACATTTATATGAAAAAGTTAGTTTCTGGACATCAATATGCTTCATAACGTGCATTAGTGAAGTAAAAATAAGTGAAAAGTAAAAGAAGAAGACTGAAAGTTTATTTCTTCATTAGGAATCGTTCATAAATGACGTCCAGTAGTCCGGGGGGTCAAGTGACAATTTTTTTATTGGATCGAGTCTTCAGACACCCTTAAGCCCCTTTATATGCTGGACGTCATTAGTGATCGACCCCAAATTAATGTCCTTTCTTTTTCAAGAATTGAGAACACACAGAGTTAAAGTACATACAGCCCCGAATATATCATTGTGGATCAATAAATTTCATTCAAATATTTGCTCGACTGATAATAAATCCATAAAAAGGAGAAGAAAGGCAATATCATTGACATTGAATATCCATAATTTATTTCCGATTATTACAAGTATTCAATTGTTATGAATATTGATGATCCCAACATTATCTGTTACAATAAGCTACATAATACTTCAATAGGATAATTGAATACATTCCTGAAACATTCATGAGACTGATTGAATAGGACACAAAAAAAGGAGGCAAAAATATCCACCGACATAAGAATTTCCCCATCAATATTAATTACTAATTCAAGTAGAACTTACAGCCACAAAAGTTTTTTAGCTGTCGTTGTTCTTTTTTTTTTGTCATGCGTGCGTATAGTCGTTCGTGCATGTTAAATAAGACCAAAGTGAAAAGGAATAAGAAACAAATGTAATTTGTGCTCGTCTGTCTGGACAACAAAGACAAATAGACAGACACATGTTTATACATGTTACAAATGATAATACATTACTTCCATTTCATTCCGTTCTTCCTTCTTTACAACCACCCCATTTTCATCCATCGTCGTAACTATTACTGTACAATACTATTAAAGTTGTTGCACCACATTTCATGTCTGTGTTGAAGAAAATACGAACTAGAAGTCAAAGCATGTGGGCATATTATTTTGGTGGAAAGTAAAGTTCTATTGTAAGCCTCAACGGCATTAATATTTCATCTTGATTCCGAATCTTTTGAAGAATTTTCTGATATTTATTCCTTTTACAATGTTGTTGTTGGATGGAATGTATAAAAGGTCGTGGATTTACAGTATTAAAATGAGCAAGTCAGAAAACGCCGGTTCCCTCCATTCAAAAAAATACAATATCATTAAAATTACTGGATCTTTAAAAACATTATGAATCAGCAGTGAGGTTGTATGTATCGCTATAGAGTAGGCTAGTCATTTGCTCGTTTTTTCCGAGACTTTTCAAAGCTATCCTGAATAAACTTTCAAGTTTTGCTTCATGTCCCAGATTTTAATATCTAAAGTAGACTAAGCATGTGGCTCGTAGTGACATTAGTTGTATATTTATTTTGGATGTCATATCCTCATCTAAACTGACTTGATTCACTTAAGGATGTACCAATGTATATTGAGATGTATAAGCATCTTTCAAAATGTTGAATCTTAACCCCCATTCCAGGAAGATTTTCTTCTTCAAACAGTATCATACAGCTTCTGACCATCTTCCTTATAAATATTGGACGTCATAGCTGAAAACCCCCCACGAATGTTTGTCCAGCAATTTTATGTCAAATTCTTGTGTGGGAGAACTTAATGCGATATTTTCGGTTTTAAACCAATTTACATTAATCATGTTATATATCTTTCAATGACTATTACTATAATGAATAACATTGACATTTCATTCATTTTTGATAGACATATTTGGGGGCGGATTAAGGATTATTGGCGCTCTAGTAATCATTTTAGTTTGAAGAAATTTTCAGATTTTTTTGCTCTTTTATTCGAATTATTTGAATTGACAACAATCTATTGTTGCCATCGAGATGTCCGATGGATTGACCAGCTCATTGCTATGTCATAGGGCAAATTGGAAGCTCTCAATTCAATTTATTGTTATTTTCAATTCTAATTCTATTTTAGTACTAAAAGTTTGTTTACAAATTTTGTCTAAGTCAAAAAGTTTCTCTTTGATATTGAATTCATGTCCATAAGTTGTTCTTCAAGTGCTTTATACTTTCTATTTTTACTCCGGATTAATAAAAGAGCAATTAAATGAACTAGAAATAAAGAATTTTGAACTTCTTTTAAAATTTAAATTCTGTACTAAAAATAGTTCTAAAATTCAGTTTTCATCTAACAAATCAAGAACGATATCCACAAGATGGACATATGACTATAGTAAATAATCCAACAAAAAAGTGAACATGAACTTGAGCTTTTAAAAGTTTAATCGTGTTATCTTGTTAAAGAAACTATGAATTTTTGAGAATTTTCAAACAATAGACTCGGAATAATAAAGGATTCATATAAGAACATGAACATATTGTGTAAATACTGTCCGAAAAGGTCATGGGCCAAATAATATAAATATCATAGACATTCATTCTCAAGCAGAGAATACCGCAGTACATAGTGAAAGATGTACATACTTACATTTTTCTTTTCCTTCATGCATAAGCTATTTCCTTAACATACGACTTTCGAGCATGCCTTCCAGAACCCCTGCCTTGCATAAAAGCAAAACATTACCTCGTTAAAAATTTATGCATAATATAATGACCATCGACAAAAAAAGCTGAACTGAAGAGGACTTGGGGGTAATTTAAAAATGATGTCCATAAAGTATGGAATTTTTAGACACAAGATTTTTGTTTGAAGCTTCAAACACTGTAACTGTCCATCCTAACTGTTGGACGTCAATAACGAATGACCCCTTATCCAAAGAACTTTTTTTTTGTTCTCGGAATAAAAAATTCAATTTGTTGTCCTGCCTTCATTTGCTTCTTTTTCACTTTTATTCGGAATGGATTTTCGATTCAGTCTATAGTCGATATTGGAAGTGGAAGGAAGAGAGAGAAAATAACTTATTGTGAATAATATCTTATTTATTATTAATCAATTTGCATTGATATATTTTGCGATATCACGATAACCAGTTGAATTAAATTATGTATAGGCTGACTCTGTAGCATTAGCTGATGTACTTAAATCTGTGTGAATAATCGAAAAGGAAAGGAATCGATTAGATTGAAGAACTTAAGCAATTGAATAAATTGAGTCAAGTGTCATAGGTGCATTAAATTTACATGTGGATATAGAACAGAAAATGTAACAGGATTGCAATTGAGAATCTGAAGGATATTAGTCATGTAAAAATTATAATGTGACAAACGAAAGGTCAGAAAGCTCAGAAACTTTTGGACACTACTGTTGACACATGAAATTAGTTTAGTACATTAAAATTCAATGATATTGTGATTTGAGAGCTTTTACAAGGAAATATTCGATATTTGATTAATAAGTTAATCATCGGCACATGTCCTTAAAATAATAATGAATTTATCGAGTTGTGGAAAATTTTCATGGTGAATGCTTCAAGGAATCGAATTAATAATTTCATATGCTGTAAATATCCTTGAAATTCCAGCGGGATAATATTTTATTTAAAAATTATTTTCTCAATGTTCTCAGTACTGGAGCTCAATGCAATGGAGTTTGTGAATGTCCGAACGCAAATGGTCGTGAAAGTTGTGGAAAAATTATCAATCTTAATGACGTAAGTCACCATTTACATGCGGTCACCTTTATTTGCATGGATATTTGAGTTTTATTTTTTTTAAATAGGAAAACGAGTGCTTTTTGGTGGGCCAAATATCATTCGAATGTAAGGAGGGTAAATGCCAATGCGCTGATGGATTCAATCAAAGATTGTCGAATGTTTGCCGTAGAGAATCAATATGTTAGTATAAGTAACCTCATCACTTACTTCCTCATCTCATTATGATCACATTCTTTTAGATAACGAGCCCTTCAATAGCAATATCGACTCGATTGAGCTTAGTTCGATAGGTGCCGAGACAAATTCAATTTGCACATCCGTTGGTACTCAAACTCCATCCGTTAAAGATGCAACAATACAAACAACACACAGTCTTGAAAGCCTCACAGCAGAAAGTCCATCCGATTTAAATTTAAAGTTTAGCTCGTTTTCCAATAGACGTATACGAAATTATATTAATTATAGTAAATTAGTTAATAGTGAATTTACAAAAACCTCCAGCATCGAATCGTCTTTTAAAGACGAAAGCACACAATGTAATTTAATGTCTATTCTCTTTCTGAAGCTTTTCTAAGAATTTTTCTATTCCTTTAGTTGGTGAATCATGTGAGTCTGAAAATAAATCATGGTCGGGTCACAAACACAATTATTGTCGAAAATCGAGTTGTCAATGCCAAGATCCATTTTATCCAAAGGATGAGATTTGTAAGGATGATTTAAGTGATGTTGCTGAGGATGAAATTTGTTATGGCAATGGACATATCAACTCAAAAGCACACAAATGTTCACACTGTAAAAGTGATCACTCCTGTTATCCTGAATCGATGAACAATTTCTCGAGACGTATGTATTACTCGTGTTATTGTCAGTCAGCCTAGATAAATGATCAAAAGATGCAGAAAATTATTTACAAAATTTAAACTAAATTTGTACAAAAATGACCAATTTTGAGCTTAATTAGATTAAACTAAGGCTGATTATCATTACACCAACATATTTGTCAGTCTAAATTAATGATATTATTATTCTAAAACCTTTTGTAGGAATTTCTTTAGGACTTCATCCTCACGCAAATCAATATTTACCATTCAATCCAATCTTTTACGATAAACAGTCATCAATCATCTGTCCCTGCTATAATTTATTAAGATTTAACCCAGTTATTGAAAAATGTGATTTTAAGCATGAGAATGAGCAATGCACTGAGAAATTTCAAGTTAACAGCATCAATAACAACAAACTATTTGATAATAATTCACAAAGAAGCACTTTGGATTATAAGGACAATTTTAATGCACAACAGCTAAAGCTGCAGCAACTACAGAAGCAGTACAGTTTTGATGTATCAAAGATTCAAGCCGAGAATGAACCAATCAATAATCGTGCCTTTGCAAACGATGAATATAAATTAGAAATTTTAGATGAGAAAACAATGAAAAGTCAAATCAAAAGTGATTATATAGATAATGATAAAGATTTAGAGAAAGGTAAGTTATTTGAGATCCTTGAAAGATCCAGTTTAGTTAATTAAATTCTAATTTCTCATTAGAATCAGAGTTTCCCGAAGAAATCGAACAATCAAAGCCTCTTTTGGGTAATAAATCGTTTAGTGTGGATAGGAAGGGTAGGCTTGTAAACATTCTAATGTCTTGCAGTCTAATTAATTTCAATAATTTCCTCATAGATGAAAATGTAAGTACCTCAAAGGAAAGCATTGCTGTCGGAGATGAAGCAGCAAATAATGAAGCTACAACAGAGTGTGCAAATGGATGCCATTGCCATCAACATGATTATGCACCGATTAGAGTGCGACCTAGCAAAAAAAGTAAAAATTTCCATTTGACCGTTATAACTTATTTTGAAATCTCAAAACCTTACAATTCTCAATCAGAAAACCTTACAAATTAGCTGAAATTGTACGGTTTTGAGATTTTTTTTTTCAAAATTCATTAAATTTTGTTTACATTTGTTAAATTTACTTTATTTCATTCTAGAATCTTCCAGTACAAGTCCATTGAAAGTAATAACACTACTACTGTTTGCTTCAGCATTCCTCATAACAGGTTCTGCTTTAAAAGATGCATATTATCCGTAAACATTTCCCAAATTCGGTCACGAAATGAATGAAAGCAATAATAATATAATTAAGAATTGTTATTTTCCACCTTCAAAATTTTATCTAAAAGCAATTCTCAGAAAAATTTGAACACTTTACGGTTTTGTTTTTTATTTTCTTGTTACTCATCTAAATAAATGAATAATTAATTAAATTAAGCTTGTTCAAAACTTAATGAATAAAATAAATAAATAAGAAACTATGATCGTCAAAAAAGGACACATAAATAATAATAAAAAAAAATATATAGAAGTTTATGAAGAAGAAAAACTTGTTATGGAGAGCAATGAAGAATAAAAATAAAATGAAAATATACTTAATGAACAAAGTTTGTGTAAGTTCTTTCCATTTCCATCATCAATTATTTTGAGGTCGCTAAATTCTATGAATAATTAGTGCTACATATTCTAATTTTATCCTTACGTTTTGAATATTTCACGTGCTCTAAGTTATCATTTCTAGTATTTCTGTTTTAACAGTGACGGGAGTTGTCTGCTATTTGTGTCAATCACGTCAGATAAAATCTTTTTGGTTTAGAATACTCTAATTTTGAGGAATTTGATTTTACTTTTCCTTAGGTTTGTAATCCTGGTATCTAGGGTAGCCCTATACAACCTACACGACTAACTGCAGATGCTAACCCAGCAACGAGATCTGATATGACAATCTATGGTATCTGAGAATCAATGGTATAAAGCCATATGTTGGTGGATCTACCAGAGTTAGAGTAAGGCTTCTGTGGCTGGT
The DNA here is from genome assembly GCA_963573255.1 of Chironomus tentans. Lineage (NCBI taxonomy): Eukaryota > Metazoa > Arthropoda > Insecta > Diptera > Chironomidae > Chironomus > Chironomus tentans. The sequence goes on along the minus strand of OY754302.1, from coordinate 43,342,084 downwards.
AGGGTAGGGTAGGGTAGGTACCCTGGGTATGTGGAGTGTCCTTGGTAACCCTATTTTATGAGGACGTGGGTTCGATTCCCACTAGACGTCGAACTCTCATCTAATCATAGCATTGTTGACGTCATTACAGACAATAAAAAGAAGAATCAAGCAGGTATATTTTCGTAACCTCAAAATCAAATTATAAGCAATCATTCTTAACTCCTAAACATAACATTAATAACCCATTATCATCCGGAAACAGAATTATCCACTTTGACGAAATCATCAACAATATAAAAAGTCCAAAAATAATTCTCTGTAAAGCCATTAATTTCATTCACTGCATCATTTGTTTCTCAGAGTTTGGGTTGTCTCTAATTGAAGCTATGACGGAAATAAATAATTTTCTATTCGAAATTATGATAACACTATATCATTGGCAATGCATACTAATTTTGGAATTATAATAAATTATGTAAAGTTGGTAAGAAGCCATTAGTTACCACCTTATGCTAATGCGATACGACAGTTTTCGGATATGATTAAAGCCAAAATGTATCGCAAGTACATAAACAATTAATTTATCAAACTGGAATCGGTGAATTTTTTTGTGATTATTAAGTTCGCAATTTTTAGTAGCAGTGACCATTTCTTCTTCACAGTCGTGAGCTTTTTTATGCAAAAGTAATGAATATATCAAATAATAAGTAGCATACGCTATGTGAAGTCACGCAAGCAATTAATGATGTGGGCAAATTTTTAGGTTATAAATTTTTGGAATGTATTCAAATACGCGTTTTATTACCTAAAATTGCACTCCATGGTTGACAAGTGAAACCAAGGGAGGTCTCACGTGTTAAGGGGTCGTTCAGATATTACGTAACGCCATAGATGGCCTCCTAATGAGAACAACTAAATTTTTATGTAAATTTTTAATAATTTTTGTAGAAAAGATTAATTGATAGAGGCGTAGGGGGTTGTTTGGATATTACGTAATGCGTAATAAATCGTTTAAAAAAATTGTTATGGGGAGAGGTCAAAAATAGTAATAGACTCCGGTTCATTTGAATTTGCAGTGCCCTCAGCTGGTTTCACCGAGTAGCTGACACCCTTTTACATTATAATATCCGAAGGACCCCTTGCCAGAATTTTTTTTTTGGGGGAGGGGGGGGGGGTCGACCACATAAGGATGGGTCTAGAATTTTTAGAAGAAGGAAGTCCAGAAGTCCCCTTGAACCCCTCCATGACTAAACCCCTGTCAGATAAGTAAGTTCATCTCTAACACATTTAGCGTTGGCCATTACATCATAAGTGAACGACTCATTATGGGATTTAATATTATATAAAAAAGTAAACGATTGCGTGTTACATATCAATTGACTGTATGTTCCTTTAAAAAATATACAATTTCGTCTCATCCACCCGCCAGCCATCAGCCATTTACCAAAAGCATTTTTGGTCTCACTCACAAACATTTCATCAATAAAATTCTTTACGTAATAGAACTTATAGCGTTCAGTTTTTTATTTCTGACGTCATAGATTGTGTGCTAGCTCAGTTTTACGGTTTTAATGTCGTTCGGAAATGAGGTAGCCGAAAATTTGTCCGATACTTTTTCATTTTCATTCTTTTTACTACGACGATAGATTTAATTGGAATAAAGAAGAAAGGTTCAATATCAAATTTCATTGAATGTGTGATGATGAATTACTATGCAACCTTTAATATTTGAGTAGTGTGGTGTGGGGGTTCTATAAATTGATGGAAATAGATAAATGAAATTGTTTGTATTAGTGACTTAACGAATTGTAACGAATGTTCATCCTTAATTAAAATAAACAATGTTTGCGGTAGGAACCGAACTTCTTTTGCAGATACATATTGGTTGTTCTGGAATCCTGTTTGATCCATCTGTATCATTATTTAATCCAAATTCAATTTTCACTCAGGGATGTAGCCTAAAATTTTCCGGTACTCTGGAATTTCGAGAAAGGGGCTCTAACTTTAATGTACTGAAGCATCCTGTTTAGATGCTGAATGAAAGTTAATAATTAAGGCTTGTTGACAACTTTATGACCCCTACTCCCCCCTGGCTACTCACCTGAAGCATATATGGGGTCGTTCGCAAATTACATATTTAAAAAACGACCCTCTTTTAGAATTGCTTAGTTTCTTGAGTGGTTACTTGCCTGATTTAACCCTTGAATGTTAAGAAAAATATTCAAACTAAAGGAAAGTGGAGGTAAAATAAAAACTAAGCAAATATCCACAAGGTGGGCACCTGAAGCCCCAGAAAAATAGAATTTAATAAGCTAACATTTTTTCAGAGCTAAGAAACTTGTGCTATAACTTCAAACTCTCTATAATTATGATTTTTTGTTCCACATTAATGAGAATGGCCAGAGAACATGCACGTTGGAGGGTGAATGAAGCTTTTTTACGGTATTATGAAAGTTAAAGGGATAATTCTGAAGAAAAGTAGTCCAAGAGCAATCACAGTTGCATAAAACTGATTATAAGTTCCTTAAAAATGCAATCTATTTTAATTAAAAAAATGATCAAAGTAATCAACTTTTTTTTCTAAAAAAATTCTTTAATATTTTTATATACTTGCGTGTGTGTGTGGAGCACAAAAAAGCAATCAACAATGGCCAGTCTAATTAAAAGTTACAAAAGTAAACCGAAAGAGTAAGAACTTCATTTCCGTTTCATTTTCCTAATATTCATCATTCTATAATTTTTCAAGTGCCTCGTCTTCATCATTTATGTCAAAATCCGATGTGTCAGCGTCAGAGCTTTCTTACCTAAAATCAGAAGTATGGTCATTGCAAAATAAATTGAGAGACGAGAAGATTAACACGTGTAATCTGAGTGAATCTTTTAGGACGGTAGCTAATGAGAAGTATGAATTGCTTGATGAGATAACTCGACAGAATTTATTGATTACTGAACTTTATGACAAGTTGGATCATGAAAGGTGCATACAATTTTTTTTCTTTATTTACTACTTGATGCTATCTCGAGATTAATGCTTTTTTCAGAGAAATCAATAACATCCTCATGAATGAAATAGAAGAACTACAAGAACAAAATGATAGGAATCATACTATTATGGTAAGTCATACAATTCCATAAAGGTTAAATGATATGATCTGGGGGTCCTCTGTTTGAATAAATAGTTTTATCCAAAAATTACTATTTTTAAATTCAAAATGTCCGTTAAAAAATATGAATTATTTAATAAGAATTATTCAAATCACATTTATTCAAACCATGGACCCCCTTGAGTAGATTTTATTTGTATTGTGTGAATTAAGATTGATATTTTACAGGAACAAGCTGTTATTCAAAATGTTGAGCTAAAAAGAAGTCTCATTGAGGCAAATGAAACAATTCATCAAATGGGCTTAGTGTATCTAAAATTAAAAGAATACAACCCTTGACATTTTGCATACTGAGGTTAAAGTATAAGAAAAGAAAATAAAAGAAAAATCAAAAAGTGTGATAAAAAATAAAATAAAGGAATTTTCACTGTCTGCTTTCTTGATAACGTAGCTCTACAATTGACTCCACAAATTCTATGTTTTTGTTTCTCTAACATGCAAGGAAGTCATAAAGAAAAGCTCTTTTCTTGTTCATAAAACTTACGCCTGACGTCGTCGAATTTTTTTTCTACCTATTGTTTTCGTTCTGACGGTGGCAAGTCTATTGTAACCACTAATTGTTGCTTTTGGTCACTGAATGGAAACCTTCAATTTTATTTGTGAAAAGCTCACAGATTTTCTTTTTACTGCTTTTTGATAAAAGAAAGGAAAACATGAACATCTTGTGACATTAATAATTTTTTACTTCATATTTTTAATGGCCAAGTTGTGGATTTACTCTTCGTGGTTTAAAGGAAATAAACGCTTATTAAATAATTTAGATTTCCAACTGTCAAATTTGATTTGAATTTTTGCATCTTTTCATTTAAATATTTTTTGACCGTTAGAAATTTAAAGCTTTTAAAAAGCTCATGGAATATTGGACAGAATGAATTGCCTACAAAAATACTTTCAAAGGAAACGAATTTTAGAGAAACAAATCCATATCGTGCAAAAACTAAAATCATATGAAATTAGTGACCTTTGAGAATATTTTGTACAACTGATTATATGATTTATAAACTAAACTTTTGCTGTTCAATTTAAAGCATTTTGTTTTTTCTTGAACGCATTCTTCAACAGAGATTGCATGCACAATATTTTCATTATTTCTTTTATTGCAACCAAGACCATTTCTAATGTTTTGATTACCGACCTTAAAGTCCACGATACACAAGTTATAATTGCACTAGAAGTAGTGAAAAATTCATTAAACTCATGAGAATAATTTCATAAAAAGAAAGTGAAAAAGTAATTTGCCGTCCATACAATGTACTTTCGTGCCTGCTTCAAGTAGGTGGGTCAATGTCGATTCCTTTCCTTTTCTGTCCAAGGAGTAAAAAAATCTTTAAAGTCGCTAAGAATAAGGAGGTAATTAAAAATGCGCGAAATTTATGTGTATGAGGGAGAACGATTAATGTTTGCAAAAAATATCTTTATATCCTAAGCCTTTCCACATTCTCATCTGATTTGCTATACTGTAGCATGAGATATACCTGGATTGATTGTTTTGAAGTTAGCATTAAAAATATTTTTTAAAGATTATTTAATTTTTTAAGGCTTAATTACATATTTCTCAATTCTCCAGTCAACCTCCTCTCTTGACTCTCCTCACCAATTTTAGTTTCAGGATCTTGATGTTTCCGTAAACCATCCACTAGAATTCTATCCAGTAACTTTATCCACGATGCTCCAAATCATCAATTTCATCAAATTATTTCTCCTTTGATGTTGCTGTTTCCATTCACTTCCGAGTATCTATTTCACTAACTTAATCTTATGGGCCCATAACCTTTGTTGAAATGAGTTGATAATCACTCACAATGTCAATATAAATAAGTTAATGTTTATTTATCTCAAACGATGTTATCTCTGTCGAAGTATAATACATAGAAAGGGGATTACAACTATGACAAGGGGAATTCAATTAATTGTAGTTGCTAATACAATTCAAATATAAAATGACCGTTGATATATTCTCAACAACCTAAAACTTAGTAGTGCTTTATCAAGGAAAAAATCAGAAAATAGATTACTTTGAAGGAAAATCAGTAAACGTCAAGCTGTTACTTCTATTATATCTTCTATCCTATCCAATACAAAGATGATGTAATGTCCATATCCATGTCATGTTCAATACTTAGAAAATTGAATCCAAAAGTTCAAATGCACTAAATCCAATAAATTATTAAAATTCAATTTCCATCCAGCTAATAATTTTCAAAACCTTCCGCAATCTTCACAAAAGCCACTAAAACATATTTATTTCTCCATATTATAATAAAAAAGTTTCGCGTGATTGAAAGCTATAAAATTAAAAACCGATGGAAGAAGGTAGATAATTCCTTGCCTTCTTCATTTCAATTTATGTAAGTTCCTTCAAGTTCTTCGACAATTTTCTTTCATGTTCATGGAAAGTTCTCAATATCTCATGATATTAATTGCATTTTTCGATTTTAAAAAGTAATAAATTATTGAAAAAATTCATTTCATTTCCAGTTCGTCAAGTTCAAGCTTTCAATAGCTTTCAATGAGTTTCAGCATGTTGATTACATGGATGTATACGAAAGACAAGTGAATAGATTGATGGAACAGACAAGAAGACATGTTAAAAAGCTCTTTGAATAATCACATCAATCTTCTTGTTCATCCGTCGACTGCGCATGCCTCGAAAAGCTTCTCTGGTTCGCTAAAAGCAAAAGCTTTATGCTTAAAACAACGAAAAATTTCATCATTGTGCTTTATACGATCATTTCATTCAGTTGTGCGTTTTCTGTTCCTGAAATCATTTTCTTTATGATTAAAATCGAAAGTGTTGTTGAAGATAAGTGATCAAAGTGGAACTAAATCAAATTATCAAAAAATAACTTGAACGAAAGTGAAATAAATTAATAAAAACAAAAACTTAAGATGCAGCAGCCATTAAAGCGCTGTACGAAATGTTCTAGTTTAACTACATTTTTTACAGTCTTTGTAATCATGTTCTCACTGAGTTCGACTGCATTGACAACATTTGGGATTAATAAACCAGCTAATAATCCTGCAGCTCCCACACAAGCTCGTGAGTAGCAAACATTTATCAAAAATATTTCTTTTTATTCGATTAAAAAAGTTGTGAAAAAGTTTTTGAAATAAGTAAGAAGGTTGCAAAAAAATATTATTAATGTTCTGGAAAGGAATTTGATAAGCGTGATCTTAAAGTTCAAAGTAAGAAATTCATGATAATGAAAAAATTTATGTCTAGAGGTTTTGCTAAAAAATCATCAAAACAGTAAGCATTTGAAATATTTTTGGACTTATTTTAAAGCGAGCTTAAGACCATGCTGAATAAAATCCATATAGCTGAAAACTTGCGTAAAAAAGCTCCTTCTGTCTTGCTAGAAAAGAAATCAGTTATACATACAACTTTAATGTGTCGTGAGATTTTTCTTAAAGATCAAAAATGACCAGTTCTTTTAGATTTGCTATAAATGAAGGTCACAAAACTCAATATTTTTGGGTGTCGTTAATTAAAACGGTTTGGAATACACAAGAGAAGACACAGTCTTGAGTGCTGAACAAAATGCCTCCAAAAAACAGGCTACTCCGCTGGCTGGTCTAGTTAAGAAATAAAGGCATGAACATAAATCTTTGATGGATCTTTTTAATTACTTACTTGGAAGTAATTTATGTGTAATAATTGGTTATAATCTTAAAAATTTACTATTTATTAGGGTGCTTCGTTTTATTGACATCATTCAGGCCTTAAACCTAAAAATTTGTTCTGTTTTCTTATTTAATGCTCAATTTTATTATTTTTTAATGTTCAAATTAAAAGTTTCTGTAAATTTGCATATAAGTAGCATGCAAAGCTTAAATGACCAATTGCTAAGCAGTGCGTATAGTCATAATAAATGAATTTATGAATGAAAATAATTTAAATTCATGAAAATCCAGCCTTAACTGCATACACATTCCTTCAATCGGCTGTAATCAAGGTCGAATATTGCACAATAAGGTTTGTTTGTCTTACGACGATCTAAATAGAACAATACTGAATAAATTCATCATTTTATGGATATACTCATCGTACTAGAAACAAACATATTTCGTGAACTTTCCTACAAGTGTCTTTTAAAGCAGGCAGCAGCAGAACAAAGTTTTATCAATAACCGAAATCGAAATTTGACTCTCATTTTCTCTCGACACCCTAAAAAAAATTTTTATTTGAGAAATAAATAAACGGAATTTTGATGGAGAATCATAAAACGAATATTAGGTTGTTTACTAGTTTATGTGCTCAAAGTGAAATCACATTTTCGTTGCTATTATTTTGATTTACATTCTTAGCGACGGTTTATATTATTTTTTCGTAAGAACTTTTTGGTGTTATCTGTGCTACGGCATCAAAAGCGACCTTTTAACCAGGGGTGTATTGAGGATGGGAGTCAGGGCAGAAGCCACGAATCTGGACCCTTCTTCGAGATTGAAACATGTATGGACTATTTTTTGGGCCCCTCTTAAAAATTAAAAATGATTGAGAAAATTAACGTCCGAGTCCTTTTATGGCGCTTTATATGTGGTCTAAGTCCATGGGGTAGCCAAAAATTTTTCGGAGGGGGGTTAAATTTTTAGTGTTTTTTGCGGAAGTTTTTTTTTGCGGAAATCTTTAGTTGTTTTATGATTTCACCACCCCCCCCCCCCCCCCATAACTACACCCCTGCCTAACTCGTATCAATGATCATACTTTCCTTGCTATCCCAGTGCTATGTCCGTAGACCAGTGGTTCTGAAACTGTGTGCCGCGATTTCTCAGGTATGCCATAAAATTTTTATGAATTAGGAATTTTCTCTAGTTTACTCTAGTGTGACGTCAAATCTTCAAAGTGTTGGTTAGTGCGCCGCGAGCTGAAAAAGTTTGAGAAACACTGCCCTAGACCTTCCACAATACTGATTCCGCTGACATGAACTAGAAAAAATCCATTTTCTTCAAGACCAAGATCAAGAATATTCTAATAATCATTTATTTCCTCCTTTAATTGCCTACACGTGTGCCTTAACAATACCAGTGTAATCTCTCTCTTTTGTTTTATCGGGTTTTATCCTTTTTCACCACTTACATGTTGCTATATGGAAATTAAATTTTCTCACTCAGTAGGTCAAAAATCGCTAACGTTTGATTATGTACGCGTGTAATTACAACCTTTTATTCATTGTGACGTAATATTACGACTTTCTTCCTTTTTCTTACCTTTTTCTCAGCATTCAATTTTATTTTACATTTTTTTTACTTCACCACGTCATAGCTTCGATCACAATCATGACTGACTAGGTATAAGCTTGTATTTTTAGCAGAGTCATAATTTTCAATGGATTTTGGGCATTTTAGTTTATTAATGGTAGAAATAGAACTTAAAACCTGAGAGTTTCTAAGTGGCTTTAAAGGAAGACATTTCTGTGTAATATGCCAATTTGGTACTCCAGTTTACTATGAATAATCATAAAAGTCACTTCTGGTTCAAAAATTTAATTCAATAAATGAATAAATCACAAAAAAAAAAATTATTTCCATATTTTATTTTATTAAGTGTCTAAGCCTGAATTCTGAATCTCTTCAAAATTATTTCCTTCTTTTTCTAAAGTTGATGCCGCTCGAGTTTATTATCCTTTTTTCTCTTGCTTGCATTTATCACATAACGATTGTAAATGGCAGCAATGACAAAAGCGCAACATATGCATTTCGTAGTCAAACCCCCCCCTCTGAAAAAAATTCTTCATTTTGCTAAAGGTTATTAATAATACGTGAATCAAATACTGTTTGCTAATACAAAAATGCATCCAAGTTCCTCGTTCTATAACACGAGAATTTTTATGACATTTTTAAAGAATTTCAAAAAATCTTCTTGAATTTATTACTTGTTTTGCAAGTCTTTTCCTTTGCCATTTCAAAGGCCATTTCAAAGATGTAATATCATTTCATTAACTCAAATTCACATACATTGGAAGTTTTTGATGAAATTTTTTAGAAGAAGAAAATAAAGTCCACGAATGGTATATTGAACTTAATATTGTGGGAAATTCTAGTGTCATGAAAATCATGCGCCATAGGATGTTAAACCAGAAATCCCAATGATCTGCTATGATCACCAAAATATTGAGTTCAATTCAAAATTACAACCAGACTCAACATTTCAATATAAGCATATCCAATAGCCAATACTGTAAAATTACAGAAGTTTCCCCAACTGAACTTAAATCATGTCTAACTACACAACACACCTATTTTGATCTATTTTTAAACTAATTGAACATCAATTTTAAATGCATTAGGAATCATTTCCATAAACAAGGAACAAACGAGGTCTATTCATCAATCTTTATTAATAAAATCATAGCCATACATTTCAATTTATCGCAACATGCCTTGCTTTGTGAATTTTATTCTCATTTTAATTCATTGACCTCAAAATTAAGGGAGAAATTTGATTGTTTCCACCATCAGAGTTCTTTGAGTCCAAACAAAGAGGTAGAAAGCTTAGGCGTGTAATGATTTTTATGACTGTTAAATTAACGAATTCATTAAACTTTATAAATAAGCAATGAATCGACTAATATTTAATTATCCGGATGCATAATTAAACGACAATTTTTCGGCACCTTGTTTCGTTTTTTATCATGTATAATTGTACAGTATGAGTTTCTACGAAAATGCTTAATCAAATTCATCGTTCAAATTGGTCGTGTAAAGGAATAAGAATTATTTGCATTTCATGACGATTTAGCGTGGGTCGTAAAAGAATGCTTTGGACATGAAATTAGCATTTGCATAAATTAAGTGTAGTTTGTTCTGAAAATTCTTGAATATTTCTCATTTTCTTCTTTTATGTGAATTTTCTAAAGGAGAATAATGCTCATATTGTGGACACTCTGCCTTTGGGAGCATCATTCGACTTCTATTGTCATTTTTCTAAGATTTTTTTAACCGTTTTTAAAAATTTAAATAAATTTGAATTGATTCGGTAAATTTCAAATATTATTTGACCGTTATTTTTCAAATATTTTTCGACCGTTAAATTTTTGAAATATAGTTAAAAGAATTAAATAATTGGAAAATGCGCCCCAATAAGTCACGAATTGCCACGTGTATACTAATTTCCTTTCTTTCATTGATTAACAACAAATGGTGTAATAATATGAAATTCAAAACTAGAATCAACAATTTCATTCTTTCTAATTCCTTCCATAAACTGCCATAAATATCAACATTATTTTTTTTCCTTTTTTCCATACACAGCAAAAGGAAAGGAGTGCAACTCGAATAGTGATTGCGTTGGAATTGCTGATTCGTCATGTGTAAAAGACTTTGATTTTAAACCGAGATGCTTGTGTGGAGATTTCTTAGCACCAGTTAATGGATTGTGTACAGCGACATTGAAAGGCTTACGACATCAGTGTAAAAAGAATGATGACTGTGAGGATAACATGATATGCCGTGAAAATAACAGCACAAAGACTACAATCCTTGGATCGTTCTCGAAAGACACGAATAGAGAAAAGTTGTGTCTATGTGACGAGGACAACGGATGGATGGAGAATTTAATCGAAAATCACTGCAGCGGTAAATTTAACACTAAATATCCTTGAGAGTAATTAAAAATATTTATTTTTTATTTTCTTTACCGTCCGTAACAGCTGCTGTTAAGAATTTCATTGCCAGCATTTTCGGATATATCGTTGCTGTAATTTTCTACTTTGCCATCACACAAAAGGTTCTCCATTATTAAAGCTGACCAGCTAGACGAACAAGTGGGGAAGAAAATCAATTTTCCATTCAACATGAAATCGCATAAATTTTTCTCATGCTATAACTTTTACAACTATTAGCGTATTTTTTGCAATATGAATACGACAATATGTTCACTTTTTGGTGGATTTAATCACTTAACATATAACTGTATGTATTTTAGACTGTTTGATCACACTGATTTACCTAGAATAGCTTTAGTTAAAATTATTAATTAACGGAAAGTTTAAATTTGAAAAAGTCGTTCAGTCATTCACTGGTTCATTCCATTCCATTTCAGTTTATTTTATTTAAATATCAAAAGTCCGTTAAAAATTAAAGTAATTTTTATTTTAATAATTTATCGAAATGGGCTTATTACATCCTTTCCGTATGTATTTTAGACTGTTTGATCACACTGATTTAACTAGAATAGCTTTAGTTAAAATTATTAATTAACGGAAAGTTTAAATTTGAAAAAGTCGTTCAGTCATTCACTGGTTCATTCCATTCCATTTCAGTTTATTTTATTTAAATCTCAAAAGTCCGTTAAAAATTAAAGTAATTTTTATTTTTAAAAATTGATCGAATACATAATCCAGGAATGCGCTTAATACATCCATTCTGGATGGATTTTATATATAAATTCTTTTCCTTATCAGAAAGGTTTACCCCGTAAGTTTTCTGTCGTGTTTTTAAGTTACTTATAATACTAACTTACTTATATTAAAAATAAACATTCTTATACGTATTGTGTAATATACATAAGGTTTAAAGGAAAAGTAATAATTATATGATATTTATATCCATAAGAATGAAAGTTGTTTGTTTTTGTGTATGTATGTACATCCCACAATTTCACAAATGAAAAATTGCCTTAAAACTATACAAAATTAAATGCTTTTGGAAGTAATTTTTTGCACATTGCACGTAATATATTTAAAAAGAAAAACAGAAAAGAAAATTGTAACTAATTATTTCCCTATCATAAAATCTTAACGTAATAATAGTTCTTTAATTAAGTTGTAAATAAGGCAGAAATGTTCCCCGTAGTGCAGCAAATCAGTAATGATAATGAATTATTATTATTATACAAAAAAATATTTCTCTTAATTCGTTTGAATACATTAATCAAATATAACATAATGTGCTATTTATTGTGAAAAGAAGAAATTTTTTCGTTCTTTGCCATTTCTCCTTTTTCAAGTCAATACTAATAAAAGTCATGAGAAAGCTCAACAGTTTTTATTTATTTTGCAACAAACAAGGAAACTAACTTTATTAACTTTTCATAGTAAATACATGCGGAATATATCAAAATAAAGTTTGAATGGAGGTAAAACAGGTATATAATTTTCTAGCTTAATTCAAAATTTGATAATTGGAGATGTTGTAACTCATTACGAGCACGAAAGTATCCAGTGTCATGAGGATCGTCTAATGATGGCACGAATGGCGGTTCCTTGTTCCTTATGTCATCGAAGTTTATTGACTCAAAGAATTTTAGCCTTTTGCATTCATCAGCGCCTGGACGTTCTGTTGGATTTATTGTTAGCAATGCATTGACTGCCTCCATGGCTTCATCCGAGAGCGCTTCATCATCTTGCGGCCATTCGATATCTAAATTAGTTTGATAAGAAATTATTTAAAATTTTGTTGATGGATATTAAGGAATTAACTATTGGATTATAATTTAATTCTAGGATTAAATTAAATCCTCGGATTAAAACATTGGATTTAAAATAAATCTTCGGATTAAAAAATTAGATTTTAAATTAATCTCAAGATTAAATTAAATCCGCGGATTAAGCATCAGATTTAAGATAAATTCTAGAAAATGATCAATCAGTAACACTTACTATGCTGTAGGATGTTCTCAAACACTTTGTTTGGTGTTTCATCATTAAATGGCGGAATTCCAGTCATGAATTCGTATAGACAGACTCCCAAAGCCCACCAATCGACTTCACAGCCATGACCTTTCCTGTAAAAATATAAATACATTTAAACTTGTTCATCTTTAAATCAATAAGCATGAGACTCACATCAATAGTAATTCTGGTGCCAAATAATCAGGAGTTCCAAGTATTCTCTCATCAGATTGTGCAATGTTTCCACGACGAACACTTTTTGGAGTACGAAATGGAGTTTTTGGCATTTTTGGAGTGATTTCATTTTGAATTGATGGCCGTGTCGTGTTTGCATTAATCGGAGACATTGCAGGATCTTCAGACATCTTTACATATTCCAAAATTTCAGTTTTACGCTGTTGTTCAAGTGAGGAATGAGGAAGAGCAAAACGAAGCATATTCTTCTTCTTGGTACGCATGACCTTTTGACTAGAAACTGGTGTTGATACAATCACATTTGATCTTATGGCACTAATGCGGATCTCTTCGTCTGGTGATGATTTCACCTTATTTATTTGATTATTTGTGGACGATTCATTCTTTGATTTGTGCTTTTTCGGCGTGCTACTCCCAATATCCATACAATCAATTTCCTGCGTAAGACCTGTATGAGGATTGATAGGTTCTGTATCTGATGAATAATCAGTTCGTCCAGTTAGTGTACGTTTTCGTTTCATACTAGGTCGTTTAAACGGTCGCAGTCCAGCACGTATTGGAGAGTGAAGCTCATTAAACTTACTTGAATCACTAAAGTTACTTTTCGACAAATCTGATCCTAAACTATTCGAGTTTAAGAAATTTTCCACGGAAATTTCATTTTGATTTTGACTGAAATCACTTTTGCGACTTGATATTCCTGAATCTTCATTATTATTAAATCTCAATTGACTGATGCTTTTAATTGGCGGAATTGAGAAATTAAAATTCTTTGAATTTTCCTTGTCGCTGTCTGAATCAAGTTGAATTTTTATATCATTTGAAGATGCTGTAATGTAAATATTTGAGCTAGCATTTGATCCTTCTGCAGTACTATAGCTTGAACTTGATTCAATTGTCTTACTGAATTTATTCGTTAATGATATGGAAATGTTGATGTCTTCAGCAGAAAAGAATGGCGAAACACCAGATATTTTACTATCGTCTGATGGATCTGATTGCGAAATATCAAATTCTTCATTTTTCCTTTCAATTCTTGCAGCAATGTATCTCTTTTCAGACGATCCAAAAGACAGGTGAGATGTTAATGAAAGAAGCTGTCCAGGTGTTCGTGTTTGTAGATTGTTTGGTGATGAATTTATCAAGTCTGAGATTTCTAGATCACGTCGAAAATCAATTTTACTCAATCCAAAATCTGTGAGTTTGACGTGACCGTCGCCGCTAATCAACATGTTATCCCTAAAAAATGCAATATTATGAAATTCAAAACGTACGAGGGTAACATGCACAAACATGTCTTACGGTTTTATGTCACGATGAATAATTCCATGCTGATGAAGATATTGCAGTGCCAATAGAACTTCTGCACAATAGAATCTTGCAGATGACTCATCAAAAAATCCATAAGCTGCTAACAATGATTTTAAATCGCCACCGACCATGTATTCCTGTGAATTTCAGTTAAAAACTTGTTTAAACATGTTATTAGTGTGAAAATATAGGACGGAATTTACCATGACTAAATAAACTGACGAAATTGTTTGCAGGGAATAAAATAACTTAACACAGAATGGCGATTGTGACAGTGCTAGAACATTCCGTTCAGCAATTACTTGTGCTACTAAATTCTTATTTATCATCTCTGATTTTTTCATTACCTGTAATTAAAGTTTTAAAATTAGTTACTACGTGACAAATCTCATGACTCTTTAGAACATACTTTTATTGCAAACAACTGATCCGGTTTGGTATTTTTGTAGCCTAAAAAGACCTTTCCAAAAGCTCCGCGTGAGATAGGCTTGATGATGCAAAAGTCAAGAATTGATGGCGTCTTCGTAAACGATAATGTCGCTGCTATTTGACACTAAATAAAAATGTACAGATAATTAGTACTTTGAGAAATGAATGTGTAATTTTATTCAACGCACACTTACTCCTCTTTAGGTATTATATTTTTTAATAAGATTTATGGACGCATTTACAGATTATCAATGATACTTGTTTAACGAATTTTTTGAACTGGATCAGATAGCTTAATCTGTGACTGATTTGACCTTCTATCTCAATTTAGGTCTGGAGTTTGAAAGATAATAGAATATGAGAGGAACTGGATATACTCAAGTGTCAAAAATGACCTTTGTTCATCGAAAACCTTTTTTATCTACATTTTTCAACAACATCCAGCGTAACTGAATTTATCAGTTCCTTCATGAATATATCAGATAATTTCGTTTTTGGGATCACAGATTATCTGTTCAAATAATGTTATGCATAGATGTCGTATGAGAGATTATCAAAACATAACAATATGCTAATCAGTAACAAAAATAACATCCAGAATAACAAATATTCAAAACAACCAGTACATTTAAAGATCAGATATTATTAATCAACAAAGAACAAAACATGATCAGAAAATAAACGTGCGTTTTTGGATATTCACAAATTTTATGAGCTCTATAGCTTATTGAGTGTACTGGATTAGGAGAAAATAGACAATTGAATTGTTACTTACAGTAGAATCGTTTCGAACAGCCGTAAATTGATTAATTTTGTTAAAAATAGACACATTTGATTTACTTTCATTGTGATTTTGTGAAATGTCCTTTTCTGATAACTGTGAGGATGATTCGTCACGTGAACTATCCATTATCAAGCATTAAATATATTAAAATAGACTCAATTAATCAGAAACTCGTTTTTTCACTTTTTATGAATTTCACTTTTTAAATTTTCAAAAATTTCTCTAACTGACATTTTGGTCCCCTTGAAAACTACGACACAGAGTTGGTACCTGCGATTGTTCTATTAATGAGATATTTAATGACAAATGTACTGTATTTTAATTTGTTTGGATACAATGAATTAGAAGTATCTGAAATAAATTTCATACATTGCAAAATCTGAGTAAATAGCCATCAATAAGATATCACAGTTCCATATCAGCAACTCTGGCACAAAACAATAACAACAAAAATAATAGAGGGGAAAGAAACTACGAAAGACCTGACAAAAGTTTAAATAAAAAATTTAGCTCTCAAATTTAGATAATAAACTCGTTGAAATCGCAGTCAAAAGAGATCATTAATTATAGTAAACAAAGAAGCTGTTAAAATAGGTTCAGTTATTATTGTTTTTTGCTCAATTTATGCAAAACTGGCCAATGAAAAAGTAGTTATTTGCCAAAAGACATTTTAGTGAAGAAAAAAAAAATTGGTAAAATTTCAACCTCAAAAATCGCAAGCTTAAAGACGACATTTAATTAATTATAGTACATTGAGGAGTGCGCTAAAGACTACATATTTGATATGCGGAAGTGATTTTATTAAATCCTTGAATGAGAAGAAAAAATTGTTAACTAGGTTAAAAGGAGTAAAATACAATACACAAAAATCTTCAGAAAAACTGTGTTGCTTGCTGCTTCCTATAAGGTCAGTATATAAGTGTATAATTTTTTTTTCTATGATGTTTAAAACCGTGTGATGTGTATTGATTTTGTTGGAGGACTCTGATAAACTATCTGTCACAGAATTCTCACTCGTATAGACTAGACAAGCTTAATAGCTTGTTTGAAGGAATTTCTTTTGTGTTAGCGGTAGGCAGGCTTCATATTTCGAGCATACAAAAATTCCAGCTCATACATTTGAAAGTGAAAGTAAACCAATTAGCAAAAAAAAAAAGATTTTCACCAAAAAACGAATTTGCATAGCCTATTTATGCTGAAAATTATGCTACACAACATTATCGAATAGAATAGAGATTACTATGACTGTGAGATAATATTATTTATCTCTATTTCTTATTGGCACGTACGTATGTTGTAAACATAAATTTTTTTCTACACGACTCATTTCTTTCCCATTTTTCAATGTTTCGTTGATCATTAGAGGATAGTAAGCAATGCTGAAGAGAGTTAGTCTAATAAGTTTATGAAAAAAAGAAGTTATTTGGTGAGAAGAATGTTAGAAGAAAGGTGTATAGAGAGGAAAAAGTAAGAATAGCATTAAATGCTTCATGATAAATTTATGTATAACTGTTTATGCTCACTTTTTTCTCACTCTCTCTCTCTGTCTGTTCCTCTCAATGAAATGTTATCAAAATGTTTTCAATACATAGATTTTATATTTTACAATTACTTCTAATGGATATATATTTACATATTTTTTTTCGTCCATTTTTAGGTGAATAAGAAGAAGAGAACTTTATTTTATACATATATTTATTATTAATGAAAATAATGAAGTAAAGCGAATGAGCGATGGATAAATCTTCAAAAAAGTATAATCAGAATAATTTTGGAGATATTGATAAGAATAAAATGAGAAATGTACAAAATGGTTTCCGTGAGTCTGGATCTGATAGTGAGTTGTATGATGAGGAGGAAGAGCATGACGTGAGACTGCCATACAAAAATCATCGTGGTCCTGTAAAACCTGATACGGACGACGAGGAGGAGGAAGTCATTGAAATTGACTCGGATGATAGCCGCGATGGCTACAGAAACAACAATAATGAAGAGTCATCTCCAGATCGGCAACGAGCTTATGAACAGAACAATAACAATGATACGGATCGAGAAAGTACTTCGAGTGATGTCGTGGTCGTTTCTGACGATTATCAGAGATTCTATGAGGACATTGAGCAATCATCTAGGATAACTTCAACAGGTAATATAATTCTTTCCATCATTCTTAACTGAATGAGTTTTTGACCAGACTAATAACATTTTAGTGCAATTAACTTCAGAAGATAAAGTCAACAAAAATGATTTTAAAATTCTTAAATTACTCGGAACTGGCGCTTATGGAAAAGTGTTTTTAGTTGAGAAAATCAGCGGCGTCGACATTGGCCATCTATATGCTATGAAGGTCCTTGAGAAGAGTAAGGTTACGCAGAAGAAGAAAACCACAGAGCACACGAGGACTGAACGAGAAGTAAGTAGTTATATCCACTTATGATTTTACAGTCAATAACCTTAATCGCTTCCGTAGGTATTGGAAAAAGTGATCGACTGTCCGTTCCTTGCAACTTTATTTTATGCATTCCAAACACCGGAAAAGTTGTATTTAGTCATGGAATTCGTTCAAGGCGGCGAGCTATTCTCGCATCTTTACAAGACGGAAAATTTTGCCGAATCACAAGTACGATTTTATATTGCTGAAATTATTGTGGCACTAGAACAATTGCATCAGGTAAATAAAAATAATTACTGCTTAGTCAGCTGAAAATTGTCAGTTAATAACAATTTGATATTCCTGTTTTTTGCAGTATAACATAATTTATCGAGATATTAAGTTGGAGAATATATTGTTAGACAAGGAAGGACACATAATTATAACAGATTTTGGTCTTTCGAAGGAACTAATGGATGGGGGGCGAGCGTATAGTTATTGCGGAACAATTGAATATATGGCTCCAGGTAATTAAATAATTTAATGGTCATAAATAATTGGACAGGCTTAACGAAAGTTCTTTTGTCTTTAATTCTTTTTTTTTAGAAATTGTCAATCCAAATTGTGGACACGACTTGAATGTCGATTGGTGGAGCGTAGGAGTATTGATAATTGAATTGCTCACTGGTCAGTCTCCGTTCTCTCGTGAAGGCGAAGAAAGTAATCAGCAAGTCATTTCCGAACGGATTCAAAATAGTCCACCAACTATCCCAGAAATTGTAAGCAACACTATTTTAATTTCTCTAAGCAGTTTATTAATTTAACAATCCTTGTGCTGACAGATTGGACCAGAAGCTAAAGATTTAATACTTAAGTTGTTGGAGAAGGATCCAAGAAAGCGATTAGGCTCAAAGAAGGACGCTCAAGAGATCAAAAATCATCCGTTCTTCAGAAAAATCAAATGGAATGTTTTGAAAAACAAGCAATATGAAGCACTCATGATTCCGACACTTAAAGATCGCTATGATGTTAGTCAATTCTCTGAAGATTTTACAAATCAAAAAGCCATAGACGGTCCAGCAGAAAACGGCCCACCAGTCGGACCTCGTGCATCTCGCTACTTCAAAGGTAATTTTAAACATATTTGTAGCTCATAAACTAGCCAAAGTCCTCTTTGAGAGTGTCTTACGTAACGTCTTTGTGAAGTTTTTCAAATATTTTTTGACCGTTATTTTTTAAAGTGGGAATTTTCCCATTTAATTTGAATTCCTTTTGTCACTTCATTTAATAAGATTATTTTAGCAACTGTATTGTTACTAGCTTAGTTCTACCTCTCAAAATGGCTTTAAGTTATTTTTGTTTACAAATAATAACAATATAAAAACATTATAAACAACAAAAAAATTCTTCCCTAAAACAGGTTATTCGTTTGTTGCTCCACACTTGCGAAAAAGCAATTATATGCTAG
This sequence comes from Chironomus tentans, assembly GCA_963573255.1. NCBI lineage: Eukaryota > Metazoa > Arthropoda > Insecta > Diptera > Chironomidae > Chironomus > Chironomus tentans. The sequence goes on along the minus strand of OY754302.1, from coordinate 43,322,772 downwards.
ATTTAAATATTGCAAGCAGGCCAGAGATGAATCAGCCGACTCTCGAAGATGTTTACAGCATGCAACGCAAGGTAAATTACATTTTTTCATCTCATTCCATTAGATTTGTTTACTTTATTTTTTTCTACTTCTTATTATTTTTTTAGTCAAAATCTCCATTCTTCAAAAAGTATCGTATACAGGAAGATTCCGAGTTGTTGGGCGATGGAACGTACTCTCTTTGTGTAAAATGTTACTCGATTGAAGATGGCGAGGAATATGCAGTTAAAATAGTTAAGCTCGATCACGATTCATCGCAGGAATTTGAGGCATTAGAGATGTGTCAAGGACATAAGAATGTAGTTAAGCTGATTGAGAAAATAAGTGACAAGAAGTTTACCTACATTGTGTGTGAGCTTCTTGATGGTGGCGAATTATTCAATCGAATTCGTCATTATGGATGTTTATCAGAACCGCTTGCACGACTTTATTTCAAGCAGATTGTCGACGTTGTCTCATTTATGCACTCAAAATCGATCGTTCATCGTGACTTGAAGCCTGAAAATTTCGTCTTTGAAAGTGAAGAAGCTGATTCTGTCTTAAAACTTCTCGATTTTGGCTTTGCGTGTCATGAAACGTCTGAAGAGACTCCTCCATGCTTCACATTGGATTATGCAGCTCCAGAAAGTTTAGTTAGAAGTCCGACGAAATTCACGAGAGATTTATGGGCTCTTGGAGTGATTTTATATACAATGTTATGCGGAAATACGCCATTTAAGCCAACAAATAAGGACCAAGATGAACGGAATTTCAGAATACAAATCACTGAGAATATTCGTAAAGCATTCTATAATATAAATAATGAACGTTGGAGTCACATATCGCGTGAAGCTAAAGATCTTATTGGAAGCTTACTAATAGTCAATGAAGGAGAGAGGTTGTCCCTAAGAGAATTGAAAACTCATCCATGGATGCGTGTCATTGATGATTATAAGAATGCAAAAGTTGAAGCAGTCGAAATGAAAGCAATTCATCGTGCCGAATCTGAAGATACTGTTGTTAATGACGATATTGATATTGCCGATTCTGAATCAGAAGATAATGTTATTGTTAAAGTTAATGATGATGATGATGGAATCACACAATTGCCTAAGAATCGTGAGCAGACACGATCTAATGATGACAGCAGTAGTGGAATTGTCATGTCAGAGCGTAATGAAGGCTCATCGTCAGTAAGTAGTCATCATGATGGAGAAATGGAAGAGAATGTCGTTCAAGTGTTTGACGAGTGCGAAGATATTAAAAAGGAACACATAATAGCAAAAACAGAAGTGATGCAGGAGAATCACCAAGAATTTATTGCGGAGCAAGAAGAGCCTGAAAATCTTAGCATGAAGGAAGTCGTTTTGCCTGAAAGCAGTGAGGCTGACAATGATAAAAACGAATTGCCAATTGACAAGAAAGAATCTTTAAAAACCAACAAGAAATCTAAAACTATTAAAAGAAATATTCCAAAGCATAGAAAGAAGAAAATCACTAAGAAAAAGACTGATGATCGTGTGAAAGAGGAAGAGAAGGAGGTCGTGTCGGATAATAGTGCTGAAAATAAGGTCGATGACGAGAATGAGACAAAGAATTTAGTAAAAACGGATCTTCCAAGGATTATTTCAGGTGATATTGAGGAGAAGTTTAAAGGTTATGATGACAATTTAGTCGATGGATATCCAAATATTGGCTTTATGGATCAAAAGGAGGATTTGTGCTTAATATTATTCGGAAATTTGCTCAATAAGAGTAACGAGAAGCCACAACAAGATAATTCAAAAGTATTACAAGTGAAAAAACCGACTCGACGTGGCCGAAGAAAGCAATCAGTTCCAGCACTTCCAACCGTACAAAGCAAGCAAACTACAGCCAGGATAGAAAATGCAAAAACAGAACCAATGAGAAAACGAGGCAGAAAACGTTTAGACGATATTAAATGTGAAGTTGAGACACAGAATTCAAATATAACAATAGTTGATACCAATATTAATCATGGGATAGAGAAGAGAACAAGATTACGACGTAAATGTGCCGACGATAAAGTAATAAGATATGATCAAGTCATTATTACCGTTGATAGTAATCCAAAACCGAAACGTACACGAAAGAATCCTGTGGAAGTTAAACAAATAGCGCCTGTCATTAAGGAAGAAGTCGTATCGCGCAAACGAGTTCGAAAGCGTAAGAATGAAGGAACGACTGAACAAAAGCAGCATCCGCCACAAAAGCGACGAAAGATTGATGAGAATAAGATTATTAATATTAAAGCCGAAAAGAATCCACGACCAAATATCACAGAGTACACAATTCCTGCCTATCCTTCATATGTCTATCAGACGCCAGTTCAGTTCTCGAGGAAAGGCTTCATTAAAACGGAATCACATTATTCACCAATCGTAACAATACAGCATCAAGATCAAAGTTCAGCACGTTTCTACATATCAAATTATGTCGATAATAAGGACAGAAACTCAATGATTCAATGCACGATAAAAACCCCCGTGAGTTGTGGCATAAAGAATGAGAAGTTTGAAAAGTCGCCAATTAAGCAGTATGGTGTGATTCCTAGCAGGAGAATGCCGAGGAGACATTAGTAAAAATGGATGGCATCCTTTTGTGTATATAAGTCATTATCGAAACTGTAATTTTTTTCTGTTTGAACCATGATTTCTTTTTTTTGGATTTCCTAAGTTAATTTTATTAAATCAAACGCTAGTTCTGTTTACATGAAAATGAAAGGTAATAATGAAAAAATGAATTAAATAATGTCTAAGTGCACTTACAAATTTAAGATCTACATACATAAATTATATTGAACTATTATTAATTCCTTACTATTTTTAAAAAATACTTTCCTTTTACCACCACCTTAAAAAAACATGATGATGATGATGATAACGGAATGAATCATCAGACATACTTGTTCCCTTTATTTTTTATTACTATTATTAACCTATTTTTGAATTTCGTGAACCCTTTTTAGGATTAGTTACAAAAAATCTATTATTGATAGATGAGAATACAAAGTAAATAAAAAGAAATGTTTACACAAAGCTACTGACTTTTTACTCTATCCAGTTCCATTTATCCCTTTTTTCAGCTTGTCAGCTTGCCACAAAAATGCGCTTACGTCACTCGATCAACAGCAACACGAGGACTTTTGTAATTTTTTAAAGCTCAGCTCAGCTATAAAAGGCGCGAATTGACAAGAATGTGCTCATTTTGTGTCGTACTTTCGGACTGGCATCATCAAATTTAACAAAAGGTAAAGACAGTAATAAAAAAGTTAATTAAAAAGAAAACAAAATGGCTGGTGGACGAAGAAAACCCCCAAAGAAGGAAAAAAAGGAAACAAAGCCAAAGATCCAGGAACCTGTAGACGAATCAATTGAAAATGACAGTGAAGAAATGGACGAGTTAAATGAGAATTTATCAATTGGAGAAACAGAGGATTTTGAGCCTCCAAAAACGGCTGCTGTAAAGCAGGATAAGGTTGTAGACGTCACTAAGAAGGCCAACAATCCTAAAAAGAAGGAATCATTTGCCCATTTCATTCACAAAGTCCTCAAACAAGTACATCCAGAAATTGGCATTTCAAGCAAAGCAATGGGAATCATGAATACCTTTGTAAACGACATGTTTGAGCGAATTGCAAATGAAGGAGCAGCTTTGACAAAAATGAGTCAGCGTCCAACAATGTCCAGTCGTGAAATTCAGACTAGCGTGAAATTATTGTTGCCAGGTAATTTTTAAGCTTCCTTTTTTCTATTAATTATCGTACCTAACTGGATCTTTAATTTATTGTCAGGTGAACTAGCTAATCATGCGATAAGTGAAGGAAGTAAATCAATGAGGTTATTCTCAAATAGTAAAGAGGTAGACAAGTAGTTCAAGACTGTGTGTGTGTGTTTGATTTTAGGTTATATCTTCATTTTTTATGCTTTAAATCTCTACAAAATTATTTATATTAAATGTGTCGTGTAGTTTAGGCCGAAAATTCATATAGTTTAAGTAATAAATGATGGAACAAGAAAAATATGCTTTATTAAATTTTTAACGGTCAAAATAAATTCAAAAATCATTCAGTGAAAAACAAAACACGCTAATTGATAAATTCAACAAAAATTTAATTTTAGCACATTTATAGGCTGCTATCTGTTAATTTGATTAGTGAGAGGCCAAAAGTAAGTCTTTATACAGAATTTTAAGTAGTGAGTATACGAAGATTTAATGTAATTAACCTTTTTTAGTGGCAAACATTAGAATCAATGGAAAAGTCAATTTAAAAGATCATTTTGATCAGGAAGAACGTGCTGCTATGATAAATCATAAAATTCCGACTAATTCAGGACCATTGACTAACATCAGAATAATACAGAATAACCTTATTGGTGATTTTGACGAAATTATTGCTGAGAAGAGAATTTATGCCTGTTTGCTGTATACAGACATTAAAAGTCCATTATATCACATTGAGAAGCTCTCGGAACTGATTGGCAAAGCAAAAACAATCATCAAGTCCAAAGTTTATAAAATAGACCGTAGAACAGCATTGCAAAAAGCCATAGATCTATTTAGAAAAGTTAAGGACCGTCTAAGCATTAAAGTTCTGGATGAGTTGAAAATCGCTTCAAAACGGAAAATAAGTGAAACTAATACCACGAATGACGGGTCAACAAGACTTGAGAGAAATGAAGACTTTAATCGAAATATTTTGGATTCGATAATTTTGAATCGACAGCGATTAGCACAAGACATTCCAGCAGCATTTTCAGAAGAACCCTCTGAAAAAAGTGAATCAAAATCCAGTGAGGATATTGAATATTGTGGAAATTTATGGTCTAGAAATCGACTATCCAGCACATCAAACTCATCGTATCAACCAATGCAAGATGATAAGAATCCTCTTGAAAGCTGGGCAAATTTGGAATGTCCTCAAAATGTTTGTGAAGCTACTCCGTGCATTTCTCCGCCATTACCTAATGTCACGCCACTTTATACTTGTTGGGATGTACCTCCTCCATTGCCTCAAAAATCGCCTGAACCCCAACCACCAATACCTATGGAATCTACACGATTTAATGATCCATTCTTTGGACACTATCCAACTCCAAATGTATATCTTGATGAGCTTGAACATATTCAGGATACATTGGAAAATCTGGGAAATTTTGAAAATTACGATGGAAAGTCGTCAGATTGTAGTGAAGGTGATAATCCAACAAAGCATTATTATTATGTTGACGGAGAATTGACTGAATTTACGCCACCAAAACATAAGATACCAAATCAAAGTGTTGGCAGTGCAGGAACATCAGAAAATAGCTCAAAATCTGAATATGATGATTGCAAATTCCCTAAATTGACTGAAGCTAACATAGCAAAATTCATGGATATGCTTAAACCAGCTAAAAAGCTTGAAAATCAAAAGGTTAGTAAATTTTTCATGGATGAACTTGACAAAAAACTTAAATTAATATCTAAAAAGGTTGAAGCCACCAAGCGTAAAATTGATGATGTCGATGACAAGAAGGAAGACAAAAGAAACCCAAAAAAGACCAAGACTGAACCAAAGAAAACCAAAAAGGTGGTTCGCGAGAAGAAATTATATGTTAAGGAGTCGCCTGAAATTAAAAAGATTGTACAAAAATATACGAAATAAGTTAACTGCTGGATTACAATTTTTAATACTTGAAATGAAATATTTTAAAACTGAATAAAGAATTTTATTTTACTTTTTCTTAAACAATTTATTGAAATTTCCGTTACAAATTTTTTTGAATTTTATTTTAAAGTTTCACCTCATTTCAGTTCAAAAGTTCAGTAACTCCAAAAGTGTTCATCTCATTTCAATTTTTAAAAAAGTGAAATTTTTACGACCAAACCTTAATTAATCAAAAAAATGGACAAACGAGCTAAATCTTTTTGGCCGAATATCAATGAAATCAAGTCATTCATCGCTTTTCATGAAGAATACTCACAAGATTATAATCGTGTATTCTTAAAACGATATATAAAGCAGGCCAAAACTTTTGAACAATATTCTAAATACAATTACGTTTCTAAGGAGTTCATGGAGGAAATTGGTGTGGTAATCTGTGGACTGTATAAAATAGACAAGAATTTGAGCGAAGGTAAGAAAATTTAATTAAATTAAATTCATCAGTAATTCAATAACAAACATATTTTTCAGAACGAAGGATGACTTCTTCTACCTGTACAGAACATCATAAGCCAACTGCTCAACAAAGGAACGGATGCGCCACAATTTCACTGGAATCGCTAAAATCAGCATTAATGAGTATCGAGTGTGATCCGAACATAAATGGAAGTTCCAGTAAGAATTCCGTAGCTATTAATAGCGGAGAATCTCTTGCCAATTTACCTGCTTTTTCAAATCATGCCCAAAGTTCACCTACATTCCGCAACAATTTCAAGCGCAATTTAGACGAAGAATTAGAAAATGTCGAAAATAATCCACCCAAGAAAGGCAAACATAACTTCTGAAATGAAGTTAAACGTACAAGAAAATCCAGAAATAACTGGCATCATCAAAAAGCACCAGAATAAGTATTAGTTTAAACACTTTCGTATTATTATACATTAATTAATATGATTTAGATATTTGCTATTTTATAACGTATATTTTTATTTCAATTTTTTGAAGACCAGTTTTTGTGAAATTACTTTTTACAGACTAATTTTAATAAAAATTATCTATAAGTCTTATTATAAACCTATTTAAGATTTATCATTATTCTCGTCAGTGCCATCACTTTTTACTACTGTAGACTGCTTTTGAACAGGATTTATTAATATTTTCAGACACGTGTTCGTCATCAACAAACATTTATTGCGGGAAAATAATAATTAAGTAAATATTGGAAGAAAAGATAATTGTTTAGGCTTAGACATAGATGTTTTGATAATCCAGTAAGATCTAGAGAATATTGTGCATTGATTTTAGACAGACAGGAAGTGAAACAATCACGAAATAAGTACAATAAGTGTGAAAAAGCAAGATTTTATTAAAAATGAATTTTTGGGAGGAAAATGCAGTAGAACATGTGGCAATAGAGGCTTTTATTGCTAATGCTAAGAGTTTCAAGGCAAGCTATGTGATTGGAAAAGGAAAAATATTAAAAGGCGTACTCTCAAGCTTAATGGATAAAGTTCCAGCTGGAAGTATATGGAATGAAGTACGAGAGAAACTTTTTGCATGGAGAAAGCAGTTAAAGGACTTAAAGGCGATTGCTATGAAATGTAAGTGACACTTGACTAACAGATATTCTTCATGCTATAATCAAATCTTATATTTATTTTAATTAATTAAGGTGATGATAAAAATGTCATTTTGGGATCTTGTGATGATTTGGTTGAATCCAGCACCACTCTCATTGACAAGCAGAAGGAAGAAAAATCACTGATTGATGATGATGATCAACTAATTCCGCCTGTTGATTCCCTTTACATTGACTCAAAGAATAAAGATGCACCACAAAATGACGCATATGATTGGGATGATGATAGTTTAGGAAAATTGATAGTCAACCAGATTGGTTTTGGCAAAACGGAAATCAAGGATAACATTGTCCCAAAAGTTCGTTGTTTAAAATATTCTCTGCCCAAAAATCTGAATTTATGGCAGGTCTCGTTTATACTTAAATGCTTATCCGCAGAGCCTATTAATTTTAAAGGCTTTAAATTGGACTCCCAGTCTGACTGGTTAGAGTATCAATCAACTTCCATGAATTATCCTCAAGAATACAGCAGCCAAGTAAGAAAGCCTTAAAGGAAGGCTCCAATGATTTAAATTAATTTAAAAAAATGCCATTTTCAGGATCCGAATCCATTTTGGTCTTATCTTCAGCCAACTCAGAATTTCCCAATGTTCTATTCAGAAGCTTGTAAGCTTGAAATGACTAATAAGCAAGAAGAAGTAGAAGTAAAGGACACAAATGAGCAGACAGGAATCATCAAAAAGGACGATTTTGAAGCAGAAATTAAAAGTGCTGGAACTGATAAACATCAAAACGAAGAAGGAAAGACGGCTTAAATAGCTGAGCATTTACGAATGTTGAACAAGACAGCTTGATTACATTCCGAAGCGACCACTTAATTATACCTTAATAACCACAATGAGAAACATGTCAAATTTGATAAAATAAAAAAATATGTCTATTATCAAGCTTTATTCTATGCTCATTATTACATTCTCAATACAGACATGGGCATTAAATATATGTAGAAGAAATAAAAATAATTGCTATGATTAAAGGATACAAAACTGATTGTTTTACATAACAACAAAAAAAGGATCAGAAAGTTACTTAAAGGATAGATAAAAATCTGTTCTATATAAAATCTATGATAAGTAAATAAATGTTATTGGATATGTCCAATCTACAGTCTAAAATCAAGCAGACATGTTAAAATAATTATTCGAACGAGATATGATGTCGTCGCATGGATTTTTTCGATGAGGAACGAGGTGTTCGGTGCTTTTTAGAGCTTGAATTTTTAGGTGTCTTGCTGTTCCTACGTGGCGTGTTGTTGCTTTGTGACAAAGCTTTTCGATTCCTTGGCGATGCAATTTCATTAAGGATGTCTGGTTTAAGTAAATTGACTCGATTATTGCGACTCTCTGCTGCATTTTCCTTAATTGTTTTAAGTACAGGAGATTGATTGGATGTCCTTAAATTCATTCGACGATTAATTCCAGGCGATCGTGAACTTCTACGTGGACTGTGAGACGAATTTGATGGCACATGATTTTGTGGCATTTCTACATGCATATTCTTAACATTCTCAAGTTTCTTATTTATTATGACACGAGGAATTTTAATCGAACGATCGACACTCTTTGTCAAGTCAGCAGACAAGTCATCAAATAATTTCGCCTTTTGAGCGACCATGCCAGCATTTTGATTTCGTATTTGAATAATTGAGGCGCGTCCTTCACGACCTTCATTCATTGTTGGAGTTAACATCATTGTTCTATTCATTGACGGTGTCTTTTTGTCACTCATTGGCGTATATCTCCTGCTTGGTGTCATTTTTGGTGGCAACATTGGAGTCTTATTGATGTCAATCTCATTAGCAACAATAAATCTTTTATTCGGTCGATTTGGAGTCTTAAACATTATGTCTTGTACCTTAATTTCATCCTCATGACTTGAAATATTTTTTGTATCATTGAAAAAGTCCGTTGCAGGCATCCATGCTTCCGATGCATTTTGATTAGCATTTAAATTTATTGACTTTCTAACTGGCTTTTCAGGCACAACTTTTTCTGTTGACTGTGGAATTATTGGCAGTGGTTGAGTTTCCTGAATTAATGCGGAATCGACTAAACGTGCACGCTTTAAATTGGGTTTTGGATAGAAACTTAAGGATGACGTCAAAGTCTTATTTTTTTCTGGACTTTCATCTACTTTCGCATTTAAAGCTGATGGACCTAAATGCCATGACTGGTTACGAGATAATCTCGTTGTTTTCTCTTGACGTCTTCGTAAGCTTCCAATTTTACGTGCACTCGGTGATCTAATGACTGGATTTTCAAGTTGTGGTCGAATTTTTAATTCACGACTTAGACGTTTTGCTAACTGCTCAGTTTTACGTTCTGAATCCTCATATTTTTCAACTTCCTGTAAAGTCTCATGAAACTTATTCTCAACTTGCTCGGGTCCATCGAATTTCTTCTTTTCTCTTCTCCCCAATTCAGCTTTGACTGCATTAAGTTTGACTGTATTAAATTCCTGAGTTATTTTCGTCTCAATGCAATGCAATCGTGTCTTAAATGCTTCATATTCACTTTTTGGAACTCTCACATATTCTTCTTGCCGACGATCAACTTCTATCTCATTACTTTTCTTGTTCTCCTGTAAAGGTACCACTTTTTTATTTCTCGTAAGCGTATTTGGTGCCAAACTGTGACGTCGTACCTTTGGCGATACATTTGACTGATTTACTTCCCCTAAGCTGTTCCTATGTTCACTGTAAGTAAAGGTTTTTTTTATTATGTATAGAGAGGAAATAATTAATGCAAATTAGAGTGACATACGGTCTTCTCTGAGCATATGGTGAATCGTCTATTTCTGGCAGCGATGTAAGCATCATATGTACTGGTTCCTTCCTACAAATAATCATATAGTTTTAAAACAACTTTATAATTAAAATTTGTCTTAGACTTACTTTTTCCTAGAACTAAAGGCCAACACGTCAAGCTTCTCCAATCGACGCTTTTTAGCTGACTTTGTGACATTTGGTGTCATCATTGTTATATCTTCAATCGTATTTTCATGTGACTTATCGAGACTTTCTGATGACCCCAAAGTTCCAACCAGCTTCTTTTTAATGTTGGTAAAAACTCGATTTAATGACCCACTGCGTCGCTGTTTCTTCTTCTTTCTATCCTCTGTCATTGGTGCAGCAGTCAAGTCGTCTCGTTTAATCATCTTGTCAGGAATAACTCCAATTAAATTGGCATTTTCAATGAGTAGTTCCAGAACTTTAAAATGGGACTGTAAGCGTTTCTCTGGAGCATTTAATGGAAGTGGCATGATTGTTGGTGTTAAAACTTTTACTAAATTATCAAGTGTCATAAAGTTCTCCGACGAGTGCTTAATGATTACTTCTAAAAATTGGAGGAAATATGCAAGCGTATTCACGGCTATTGGCGACAGAAACAAGCAAGTCATCATAAGAGCTTCAACTTTTTCCTCATACTTTGTACAATAAATTAAGCACTTAATTAACGTATCTTGAATCGTTCCTTGCGGAATGAGTGGTTCAGGCAGCTCTCTAAAATACTTTTTTAATAAGTTTGCTATGTCAATTACATTGAAGTTCTTATCATTCAATGATCCGCCGTTCTCTAAGTAATCTTTGATTTCCTGTTGCTTTTTAACACTTCCAGTTTTGCGAAAAATCCCTTCTGTTTTACTCTCCTTCTGTATCTTCTGGCATGCTTGAAGAACAAATCGCGGAACTCCTGAGCATTGTCCATTGCTAAACAATGCATTGTCCACAATCTGATGATTTAATTGTATTTTGAAAATCTTTTTATTCATTCGACGCTTATTTTCCAAGTGTTTCTGATGTTTGTCACTTCTAATTTTAATCTCATGCTTCCGCAACTCCTTCGTTACTTCCGACAATATCTCTTCACGATTTGAATACTCGCTTATTAACATATTTAATATATATTTTATAAACTCTCTACAACTTTATTAACAGCATTTATTTTCAAATTAAAAAATTCTTATTTACAATTTTTTAACGTCTTTTTAGCTCAATTTTTGAAATCTTCTTCGATTCACTTTGGCCACTTTGTCCACTATTTTTGTGTATTATATTAAAACTAACAGAGTTTGGTCCAATGGACAGTATTTTTGACACACTTTTTGTGACTGGAACGACTAATGAATTATACCAATTCTGCCTGACTATTTAAAATGCGCTCTCAGGATTTAAGGTGTCATTTCATGTCTTTTTAACTTGACCCAGTTGTTTAGAGCATTTTTGCAGAACACAATTTCTAACCAACAACAAAACAATAATAAATCAACAGTTTCTTAATTAAATGATTTAAGGCAATCATGGCAACGAGTCTTGAGATTGTTGTAGGAACGTATGAGGAATTCTTGCTGGGCTATCGAATCAGACCATCGAGAAGTGTAAGTAGACTTTAATTAAAAATTAACCATAAATGTGGTAAAATAAAGGAAGCTTAATTATTTTATTAGAATAATCGGAAGTATGATATGTACCAATCATTTTCGACACATTCTCATACCTCATCGATCAGATGTCTAGCATCGAATGGAAAGTATGTTGCAAGCGGTGGATGTGATGATCGAATTTGTGTGTATGATTTAGAAGCACGACAGGAAGTTGAGGATCTTTATATCCACGATGGAACTGTCAATGCACTTCAGTTTGTACCGGATTGTAGTTATCTGATAAGTTGTGGAGCAGATGGAAAAATGGCATTTACGAAAACAAACAACTGGAAGGTAGATAAAGTATTTGAAAAGGCACATAAAGGAAGTCCAGTAAATCACGTTAGTGTCCATTCGTCAGGAAAGTTAGCATTATCCATTGGAAATGACATGATTTTAAGAACATGGAATCTAATTAATGGTAGACAAGCATTTGCAACAAGTCTCAAAAATAAGGCATTTGGAAGCAGCATCGAATTTGTTGTTTGGTCCATAAGTGGCGAATATTTTCTTATTGCTGGCAAGGATATTGTAGAAGTATGGAGTACAGACAAGGCAGAAGTAATATCAACGAAAAAATGTGAATCAGAGCCAACAAGTATATGCTGGTTAACAGATACAGACATTTTAGTAGGCATGGAAAATGGTAAATTGCTGTTTTTTAACTGGGAAGATGAGAATGAGGAAGCAACAATGTGTGAAATATATGATAACAGAGTTAAAGCCATGAAATATTACGACGGATTTCTTACAACAGCATCAAGTTCAGGAGAATTGAATTTATGGAAAGTCATTGTGGATGAAAAGGTTGAAATTGAAATGATTTGTGGCATTAATGTTGGATGTAGATTAACATGCCTGGATGTTATTGATTTAGCAAAAATTGGTTTAATTAAGGAAGTTAAGGAGGAGGACGGTGAGGATATGCCATTAAAAAAGAGCGATGTTAAAAAGTTCAAGACAAAAGGAACTGTCGTGGTAGAAATTGACGAGGATGATGACGATGATATTTTAGTGACTCCAAAATCATCCAAAAAAAGACCTAATGCAGGCAGCACAAGCGCTAAGAAGAAGCTGAAAACACCAATTAGCAATAAAAAGAGAAGGTCAGGCATACAATTAAGTAATGGTTTCGTCGAGGAAGATTGTTAATTAATTAATTTTGCAATAAAGGAAATGCAAGAAAATATACAGTTTCAAAACATTTTGGTTTAAACTCTTTATTAATCCTTAAATTCCTAGCAAAAATCAATCATACATATTTGTTTTGTTTCAATGAAAGGTTTGCAAGATCTATAATAAAAAAAAATCATAATTCACGGTTTGCAAAGAAGCATATAGTTGTTGTTGTAAGAGAATTAAAACAAAAAAAGGTAATAATAAAGTGTTAAGGATTAAAAAATAGTATAGGAAGGTAGACGTTTGTTTCATCATATATGTATGTGTATATATAAATGAATATATAGGTAGGCAACTAAAACATAAATTTCCATTTTTAGATGAATTCCACATATTCTCTTTAACTTAATATTACGCGACTTTTTGCTACTTCTTACATTATTAGTAGGTAAGTCCATTTACCATAATTAGAAAAAAGCATAAGTTGAACTGCAAATTGTCAGAGGAGAGGTAAGATCACAATAATTAATAGGGCTCCGTCTTAAAGCGCTTTGTGTTTCGTCGGTCATGTTCCTCATTCTCGTCTGAACTTTCGTGTGAGCTTACATCTGACTTGACATTATCCATCGCTTCATTTGCACTTTCCTGACCGAAATTTCCACTTGTTCGAGCCCTTTCTAATGATCGTATTTGCGCTTCCAGCATACTATTCTGTTTCTTTAAATCCTCAATGTCTTGCTGGTGAGAATGATTCTTACGTCTCATAAACTGGATATATTCGGCGGCTTTCTTTAGTATTTGCGCTCGACTTGCCTGCAATTTAAAGTGTATTCATATTATTATTACGTTTTTAAGGGTTCCAAGTATACTAGTCACGTACTACCTTTTCGCCTTGTAACGACGGAACAGAATCGCGCAAAGAAGTGAAACTGTCCTTTATATGCTGCAAATAAAGAAGCGAAAAACATAAAATTGTGATTGTTGTGTTAAAACCAGTTGATTGTAGGTAAACAAAGAGAAATACTCACATCACGTCGTTTCCTTTCCAAAGCATTATGATGAGCACGCTTTTCGGCCTGTGTATGAATGTCAAATTACAAGAAATCACGTTATGGATCATTGACTGACTATATTAATGCATTAAATTGATGTTTCTAGTGTTATTTACCTGAGAAAAGTACTGACTGCCTGACGAGCGCGATTTATTTTCGTTATTTAAATCGTCATCCTGGTTGTCGATTATTGACAAATAAATATTTGTATGAGGAAGGAACAAAAAAAATAAAAATGGTCACTAAAAAATTCTTTTACATTAAAAAGGCACTTACATCACTTTCTACGTCTAGATTTTCGTCTTCACTCATCGCAGCACTGTTTTCTTCGTAATATTTCATTTGGAAACTGGATATTTCTGATCTAAATTGTACTTTATTTAAATTGAAATATTTTTAGTGAAAAAAAATCTTGAACTTATTTGCAAATGATGTCCCACTTAAGAAATTCTCATTTTTGTTGTCCCCCTAAATTTTAGCATTATCCCTAAAGCTGTTTTTATCCGCATTTTGTCTGACTGTCTAGTCAATTTGTGACTGTTATTTTTTAAATTTTGTAGCAGCCGTTATTTTTCAAATATATTTAGTCCGTTAATTTTCATCCTTCATTTTAGGGTACGACATGCGGTTTATTTAGAATGCGCTTTATGGACAGCATAATCACAGAGTTTTTTTTACCAGTTTTCACCTAACATAATAACATAAGTTTTTTTCTCTCTTAAAAATTTAATTAAATAAGGCATAACGATGGAACGACACACCAGAAATTTAAGTGAAATTAAATCTGAGAAATTTGACGATGAGAAATTAGAGACATTGACATCATTAGAGCAAGTAAGTGCTGATTTATTGGAAATTACATTACATTATGTTTTCATAACATTATTTTCATTATGTATGTGGTTTATAGATAAAAGTTGAGAATCTGGTGGAGAAATGTTTTGATAGAATTGAACAGCTGTCAAGCATGGACAATACATTGCCATATTTTTATCGTAAGGAGCACATAAGATTTTTGGAACGTTGCTTGCGATTTTTATCAACTGGATATGAATGCCTTGATGCCTCAAGAACTTGGCTTGTTTACTGGATCTTACAATCTGCTCACTGCTTGAATTTCAAGTTCTCTTATGAGGTTCTAGCCGATGTCATTCACTTCCTCAAAAAATGCCGCTGTCCTTCTGGTGGATTTGCCGGTGGACCTTCTCAATTGCCTCATTTAGCTCCAACATATGCAGCAGTTCTAAGTTTATGCTTAATCGAGACTGATGACGCACTCGAAGCCATTGATCCGTAAGTCTATAATTGATTTAATTTTATTAACAGAACTAATAATAGTTTGGTGTATTAATATTTTAGGGAAGGTATCAAGAAGTTTCTTTGGAGTGTACGGGAAGAGAATGGTGCATTTCGAATGCATGTCGACGGAGAAATAGATGTTCGTGGTGCTTATTGTGCTATTACGGTCGCACGCTTGAGTGGCATTAGTCCACAAAATAAATTATTTGAAGGAACTGCAAACTGGATCGCAAAATGTCAGACTTATGAAGGAGGATTTGGTGGAACTCCAAATTTAGAAGCTCACGGTGGCTATTCGTTTTGTGCGGCAGCAGCATTAGCTCTATTAAATGATGTCTCGACTGTTAACTTAAAGTCTCTTTTGAGATGGGCTGTAAATCGACAAATGAGATATGAAGGAGGATTTCAAGGACGTACGAATAAGCTTGTTGATGGCTGTTACTCGTTTTGGTTGGGCTCATTAGTTCACGTTATACAAATGTTGATTGAAAAGAATTCGTGCCATGATGGATATACGATTAATATTGACGAGTTGCTGTTTCATCGAGAAGCTTTACAAGAATATATTTTGATTTGTTGCCAAAAACCGCACGGTGGCTTGATCGATAAGCCAGGAAAACCTGAGGATTTATATCATACTTGCTACACGCTAAGCGGGCTCTCAATTGCTCAAAATTTTAACTCAACTAAACAACCAATTGTAATTGGAAATCCCGAAAATGAAGTTCTACCTACACATCCTTTATATAATATCGCACCAAAAGCCGTTATGAAGGCATACTTTTATGCTCAACAACATCCAGTCGAGACTGAAGAGGACTTGATTGGATTCAACAAGAATCAAAATAATGACGAAAACATTGCAAATGAAAGTCAGGTTCCAGAAAATGGACAGAAGGAGAGTGAAGAAAACGCAGATCAATAATAGTCATTTTACATTAGGGGTCGTTCGCAAATTACGTCACGCTAAAAAACGACTTTTTCGAACCCCCTCCCCCCCCTTGTCACAAATTTTCCAAAGAAAAAAAAATCTTTTGTATGGACTGTCACAAATTCTTTGACCCCCCCTCCCCCCTAAAAGCGTGACGTAATTTGCGAACGACCCCTTATCCTAAGTTGTAATAATTTTATCATGATTTACTCAAACAATTTAATAAACTTTATTAACAATTCCCCAAACAAAATAGAATAATTGAATTCCCAAGAGATCAACATCGAAATTCCATAACGTACGAGCTGTTTCGAAATGCACGGAAGCAATACAAAGGCATGTCGAAATTTCGAAAGTGACGTCATAGACAGTTGTACGAACAAGTCTCAACAAGACAAAAGAAACCTCAGTTTCAACTATACATTCAAAGGAAAAACATATAGAAATGCTCGTTTTTTAATAAAAATCCACAAAAAATTTCCAAAAAGGAAGCACCGGGTAAGGATTAGTGCATATAATTAAAATTTACAACAAGCCAAGCATAAAAGTGATAAAATTATGTTGAATTTCGTTATATAAGTAGCATAAATCGACGAGTGAAAAATTTTTTTTACGCGATCAAACGCCATTTTTATTTCCATCTCTATATATATATGCTTTGAACGTACTTCCATTCTTGTCTCCAAGTTAAGAAACTTCTCGCATTTTATTTGCTCAGATCCCGTTAGCAAATGCTGTAAATTTTACCTAGAATATTCTGTAAATAATTATGTTAATTACACTACGTAAAGTGAAATCCAATGAAAATCTCAGAAAAAGAAGAGAAATGATAGTCAATTAGTGAATCAGCTGAGAGCGTCTGTTTGCAGTTAAGCAGATGAAAATCGATTGAACGAGAGAAAATTGTATAATATTTTCATTTCCCCACCATCCTCCTAATTTAAATAATATGTGATAAAAAATGTAGGACAGGTAGAAAGTTACAGCGATCGTCTTCAGTTCAGTTAGGCTTTACGTTTGTTGTAACTTACGTGCGAAATTTCATGATTTTCTGTGTGCATTTTGCGTCGATGATGAAACTTTTTTACAGTATTGATGCATAAAATTGCATATGATCCATACTAGATAGACTACTGAGGCACAATCTGCACATTAATAATGAAATCAGATGAAATTATTTCGTCATCGTCTTGCTGATTTTTATTTATAATATTTTCTCGAATTCTCTTCTTAAAAATTTCGCAGTTATTTGCTGTTTCTTGCTACCCATAATGCTTTAATACGTATGTAAATGAAAAGAAGAAAATATTTTTAAATTTCATCAGGTTTAGACATGTTTACCTCGCTTAGATGCGCGTCAGTTTTCCATTTTGGCTAAAATGTACAAAAATATCTCTCACTTAGTTCGTGAACAGCACAAAATTTTGCTCCCCTATCAAGCATATCAAGCATAAGCGAAAAAAATGGCTTTTATGATCGCGCATTACTGTTAATCATTATTTTTTTTGTGTATTTAGAAATAACGTCACACACATGTATGAGATCATTTCTGATTTCATGCCATTGCTTAATATTATATTATTGTTTACTGCTAATAGCTATGGACATTAAAGTTTGGCATTATTTTTTAGTACCGGATTTGAAATTAACGACTTTTAGTACTCATTGTTTTAGTACATGTCGAGTTAGTCAAGTTTTATGGACTTTCTGTCTGCTTTCGTAGCCTTAAAGTAATTAAATGATAGACTTTCGGCTATAAACTACAGAAAGATCAGTGGAATATCCAGTTGAAATATCAAATTTTCCAAATTTGAGCTTTTTGAAAGCTTTTTTTTGAGAAAGCACAAAAGCTCTGTCCATGGTTGTTAAATTTACTAATATTCATCAAATTATCATTTACCTTAACTAAATTTCTTTTCTTTATTTAAATGAAAATTTTACAGAAGACAATTACATTGTAAGCGCCTGAAAAAAGTTATATTAAGCAAAGAGATCTCTAGGAAAAACGTTTAACATTGTTAATACATTTTACCCGAAAGTCTCAATTTGCGTATTTATTGTATTGAAAAAAGAATTAAAAAAATTTCAAGTTGACCCATTTTTTTGCGAGTGATAATTTTGTTGATTTTGCAAATTCCTAATCACTTGTAGGCTTCAAACAAAAAATTTCTGTTGTGCCTCTTGATAATATTTATTTATTATACATATCTCTGTCTCAGCTTGCTAGCTGACATTAGTCACATAATATACAATTGCACGTCAATCTGCTATACACAATAAAATCTCTCTTAACGTACGAAGATCACAGCTGATAATTGATATTTATCTCTTTAAAATAAGCTGTCTGATCGTTGTGTACTGTAATCTCATTGTCAAAAAACGACTAGGCAAGTGAGGACGAGGAACAGATTTTGTTGTCGAAATAAATAGTAGTAGTGCAATTCTTAAAGAGCGCGAAGATCGAAAAAAATAATAAGAAAACATATTCTCATTCGATCGGTGTGTGCTCAGGGTCAACTAAAGTAGTTGCGAATATACACAACTCAAAGAAATATAATTAAATACACAAAACAAAAGCAGCTAGCAATTTTCGCAACTGCGACGTTTTAAACTAGTAAAATAAGTTTATTTAAAAAAGATTTGCTATCCACAACAGCAAGCACATAGACAAGACAGGCTTGTTGTGGCAACGCAAATAAAATAACGACATAATTTTATATACTACAAGGATATTGAAAATAATTAACGTCTGGTTGATTATACTTCAATATTAATAAAAAAATATAAAATATAGGTCCTTTGGCCAGCCACCCTAAATTCATCATCAACGTTATGTCGGTCCAACGCTTTTCTGCCGATACTATTGCTGGTCCATCAACAAGCAACGGTTATCAACAACACGCATCGCAGTCTGGCCAAGTTTATCATCGAAGAGATGTCAATGACTTCAATAGTATGAGCAGCAGTATGACTGAGACTAATGCGCTGATGAATAATTGCCAACAACATCATCAGGGTAGGCATATGGAAATAGGAACTCCGGATGCTAACAATGCATCAAGTATGAGTTCTAACAACAACAATTTTCATGATTACAATAACGCAACATCACAAGCAGCGGCTCATCCACAATACAACACAACTAGTGCACAAGATTTATTTATACAATTTCACGAAGCCCTTGCACTGGAACCTAAATATCAGCCGAATTTGTTCTTACCACAACAATCCAATGTAAGTCACACATCTCTGTTTTAATAATTATTTAAACTTTAATTCTTTCATTAACTTCCCAACTTTAGACACCGATCATGCTTGATCGAGAAACTTTGGACTTCGTTGATAATAACGGTCAGCTAGAATTCAAATTTATTTCGTTTAAAAAAAACAGTTGACATTTTATTTTCACTTAAAAATCCTTCAAAACTGTTGAAAATGCTCACTGTGACTTATTTAACACAATGAACATTACAGTTACAATTCATTGATGCTCTTCAGATACATGTATCTAGTGATTATAGCCAAATTTACAGTAATTTCTTGTCGCATCACAATTTTTACCGAGATAATTAAATTTTACCGAGATAATAAAAAGATGCAAAAATTTCAAAATGCTAAAAACCGTTGAAAAAGCTCTTAAATAATTATCACCAAAAGATTATAAAGGCAATCTATTTTAGTGACGTTGATCATGTTTTTCAATTGTAAATTTGCTCTCTGACTTGATATGAATTCATATCGGTCATTATTTCACTGCCAAGGTTTCAATTTCTTACTACAATTAGTGTCTTGTTCGATTAGATTAGATAACTTAATTATACTTTCTTTGTTTTTAATTTTTTTTTGCACATTTGTCTATTTATAGGATGGTGAGATAACAATCGGGACGAGAGATGGTGCCGCTCATGTTTTAAGATGCCTCAAAGTCTGGTACGAATTGTCAAATGATGTTCTGTTTACTGCCATCAACCATGTCGATCGCTTTTTGACAAAAATGAAAGTGAGACCTAAGCACATGGCTTGCATTTCTGTCGGGTCACTACATCTTGCTATCAAACAGTTGGGCGTTGAAGCAATTGATACTGAGGATTTAGTCGCTATATCTCAAGTTAGTTGTTTGTTTTTTTAAATTATTTATTTTTAAATATTAGTTCAAGTGTTTTGTGGTACATGAAAAAAATAATGAGCACAAATAAAATTGTGAAAAACAACAATTTTATGCTATGACGTCGCTCTTCATAGTTTGTGACATAATAACATATGTAATTAGATTTAATTTATTATTCCATTTCTTCTATTTCTTCCATAAACAGTGTCGTTGCACCGCACGTGATTTAGAACGAATGGCAGAAATCATTCAGAATAAATTAGGAGTTCAAATGTGCTCGCCACCCACAAGCGGTCTCACATTTATTCGACTTTTCTATCACATTTTCCGCTTGACGGCTATTGAATTGGGTTTGCAAGATTTCTACGATTCCTCTATTGTTCTATCGGATCTTGAACAAAGAATGGAAATTCTAGCTTGTGACGCCAATTGTGCTAGTATTCGACCATCAGAATTGGCACTAGTTGCCATCTGTACTTTATTGGATGCAGCATCAATTAGCAAGCTGGAAGCAGGGTCTAATCAAATTCACGGATTAGTCGACTATGCAATTCAACTACAGAAATTGTGCAGGGTAAGTTAACTTTAATTAACATTAATTATTTCCTAATGATGCGTATATTTGTGACGTCATTCACCCTTGACTAATACATTTTTTCATAGTCAATTTGTCATAATTAGTGGAAAATTCCGAAATTTTGTTAGTACTGATAAGCTTTCAGTGATTTCATAGATGATAACATCTATTATTCTGAGTAGATAATTCATAACGGTTATCAAGATAAGATTTGAAAATTTTGAAAACCGTTAAATCTAATCACTAACAAATATGCTGTTAATCGCCTGTAACTAATGAATTTTATTTAATTTTGCTCCACAGATACCAGACACATCGTTCTTTCACACACACGATCTAGTGGTGAAAATTCTGTCGAACTACAATGGTCAACAGAAAATGCCCTACCGTCAGCGATTAGTATGGAAGCTAAGCTCTAGAACCCTTCGAACATTACGACCAACAGATAAACTAAAGGTTTCATCGTACCTTCCAACGATTGAGGAAGATAACAACAATCTACGGTACAGAACAGGAAGTGTCTCGTCAGAAGATGGTTCAGAAGAAGACTGGCCTACAAGTCCAGTCGTTGCTGTTTGCGAGCAATGTTAATGTTTCATCATCAAGCCATTCAATTGTGAGAACAAAACAAAAATCTTATTTAATTTATTATTGAGAAAATCTACATCTTTAAATATGACGGAAAAGAGCTGCGCGTAAGAACCGTAAGCATTCTTTCAACCAACTATATTCATTTCATGATTGACAATTATATAATTTGGGGTGAAATATCGACAACAACTTTAATATTTTTACCTGTTTTCATATTTTTATGTTCTTTAAAAAGAAAAAAAAAGTGGAATTGATGGACGTCAAGTTCATCGCTTACACAAAAAACTCTAAAAAAAGATTAAAAATCCAATTTCAAAAATTCTAGTTCTAAAACTTTAAAAAAAAAGTACAAAAAATGAAAAAATTTTCAAGATGAAAAAAAAATTCATAACGTTTTAGTCATGTAAGTCTCTAATTTGTGAGAGAATGAGGAAAAATGCATGTATTGTAAAATCTATTTGCACGTATATAAAAAACACCACACGTTCGTAGATGACGGAACTTTCCATTGACTTTGGAAATTTATTTTTTGAACATCTACTCGCACCTTAATTATTTAACATCAAAGAATGAAAAATCTCATACATACATACAAAGTATATAAAATAGCTCATAAATATCAAGTCTTTTCTTCTTTTCCCTTCCAATATGATGATTTTTTTTAAATTTTTTTGTTTACATTGAGCCAGTAACACAATATATATATTTAATAAATAATAAAGCAAAGATATGTAAAAAAAATTGATGATGTTAATCATAGAAGAAATCAATTTGAGATCTGCTGGTTTCAATAAAATGAATCGTTTACGTTCTACATTCTGGATCATGAAAACCTTTTTTGTCAAGATTTGTTTTAATCTGAAGATTCTTTTTGCCAATTCAGTGACTAGCTTGATATTTAGTTCTGCTGTGAGCTAATCCTTTAAATCTATGGATACACGCCTAGAATCTGGAATTCAATTTCTGAATATATTCCTATTTCCAAGATCAATCTTGATTAATCCGCAGGATTAATATTTAAATCCAACTAGATTAAATTTTAAATCCGTGAGATTAAAATTTAATCCGAGAGATTTAAATTTTAAATCCGTGGGATTAAAATTTAATCCGAGAGATTTAAATAAATTTCGAAGATCAGAAGCTTAAGAATATATCAGAAAAAGATCCAGGATTAAGAACCAACATCCAGGTTAGTGAATTCAATTAATTGAAAGATAGAAAATCCAAAAAGATCCTTGGAATTAAACAAATTATTGATTGCCAAAAATAAATAAATTAAAGAAAGTAAGACATTTTAATGGAACCAACGGAATCACAATGTGAATCAACAGCAATTTCATTAACATAATAACAATAGATAAAAAAAATACATGTAAAATAAAAAAAAAAAGAATTCTAACTTATTCAACAAGTAGCAGCAAAGAAATTTTTTCGTAAGCTTTCCGCTCATTATCAAAGCAAGCCACATCGACCGTACAGAAAAGATTCATACGTTAAGTCCGTTATGTTGCTAGACAGAGGGCACACAGTCAGCCGTTGATGACTGTTGATAACAGAAATATTTTGTTAACAAAAAAAGAAAAAAAAACATTCCGCGATTGTTGTCGACATAATAAGAAGATTATTTAAAAGGCGCGAAATAAATGGGCAGATAATGATCGTTTAACGAAATTCCTTGTGGATGAAGCTTCTAGAAAATTTCTTTGTTGCATAATTCAAATAAACCTGTAGCGCAAAAAAGAGAGACATAAAAAATAGTGATAAATAGCAAAAATATACACATTTACAGTAATTAACTTAAATTATGTAAATTGCATTAACGACATCATCTCGCATCATTATTATGTATCTATAAAATCCTGCAATTGATCAAATTTATATCAATTTTAAGTTTCAATCAAGTTTTGAGTTTTATGCTTTTGAGTTTTACATTACTTACTTTAATTAATGTGTATATATCTTCTCATTAATATGCATGATGTGAGCCTTTTGACTGCTAAAAATAATAGGAATCTGCGAAAATTTAACGTATTTTAAAAATTTGAAAAGTTCAATGACTTGAAGTTAGCTTCATTTTTAAATTTTGTAAGACCTGAAGTTAGCTTCTGATAATTTAAAAATTCAAAAATTTCTTAATTTTTAACGGCCACATTTACTGTTCTGAGAAGATATGTATTAATTAACCTTAATTAACACCCGATCAATTGCATTTTCTTGAATAAGTTTCGATTTTCTTTCAACATTTTTTTTTGTGTAATATAAATCAAACCTTTTACTTTCACGTACTTTTTTTAAATATTATTATTTTGAAGCCTAAATTTTTGTGCAATTAAAAAAAACATGAAAACCTGATTTTCTAAACAAAGAAGCACAGGCAATTTTTTTGATGTAAAAAATGCAGTCACGAGATGCATTTGAAGATTATCTTGGAGAAATTTAATTTAATGGAAATCAATTCAAAGTGAAATTGAAAATAAACTGCAAAAAAATGATAAGTAGTGAAGAAACATGGACAGCATAAGTGAGAGCATAAAAAAGTGAAATTAAAAGAGAAAAAAAACGTTAAAAAAGTGTCAATTCCAAAAATTATAAACTATGAACTATTACGGAAAAAAGAGTGAAGAATTATGGCAAACGAATACTATTGGAATTAACTGATAAGGAAAAACTAAAGTTTCCATCTTCAAACATGTACAATCATGCACGACTCACGGTTAATCTTTATGGGCATTTTAACGAGAATTTGTCATAATTATGAGCTGACTCGTGCATGACTACGTGCAATTTAAATGAGATTATTAAAAAAAGATATTGAAATGTTAGTTTTTTCTTATTTTATGTTAATCACCTATTGAAGGTTGATGACCATTCGACAGAGTGTGCAAGACCAAACATAAGAATAACAAGTTTCGATCATTAGTATTTTTTACGTCAGTGATATATAAAAAAAGATCTCTTAAAGGTGTTCAATATGTGCTCAAGTACATCTTTCTACTTTGTTGCTGTTGCTTTTAGCTAGTCTCAAATTTATTTAGAGCTTAGTAGCTCAATGAGAAACTCTGAGGGTCGATTTCATTATTATTATATTTTTTGTGATTTCTCTTAAAAGCTGGGTGTGAAATTTAGAGTACTTTTAGAGGAATTCTAGATTGCTGGATTATCTTGGGATGTTCCTGGGATTTTCTTATTAGATATTAGTTAGGTTGATTATTTTAAATCCTGGATTAAATTTTTTATTTTGGGATTAATTCTTCAAGATTAAAAATTAATCCGGATTTTAATCCCATGGATTTAATTTTAAATCTTTGGAATTTCAAATTTAATTCAAATTTATTTTTAAAGTTTGAAATTTCAAATTTAATTTTAAATTTTGAAATTTCAAATTTAATTTTGAATTTTTAAATTTCAAATTTAATTTTAAAATTTCAAATTTAATTTTGAATTTTTAAATTTAAATTTTAAATCTTGGAATTAAAATTCCGAATTAATCTCAAAATATCAACAAAAAAAAGTTCAAATTGACGATTAAAAATAAACGAAAAAAAAATCACAGCATAGGATTGTGAAATCGACTCAAAGATCAGAGATGAAGTTAGCAAGGCTGGGTAGAATTGAATGAAAATTTATGCCATAAATTGATCACTGATGAATAAAGTAATTGTATTGAAATGAAGCAGTATATGTTATTGATCTTGCAGTCATAGTATTTTCTTTCACAACTAAACTAAAATATACAAAACGTAATTTATATTTATTTGACAAAAAAAAGAAGTAAATTGTATAAAAGAAAAAAAAAACCAACAAATGGGATAAATTGTGATCTTAAAAATACCTAAATGAAATTAATTTATAAAGTTAAAGTGAAAAAAAAGCATGAAACATATTTAAGAAATATAAACTTTATTGTGAGATGATGAAGAGCTTCTCTTTATATACAATACGAATATTATATCATAATCACTCTCACATGACACACCAAAACCACCAAATGACTTATTGAATCTTCAAGTAATCTAAATTGAGAATGAAAAAAATTAAAAAATATTCTTTTAATGAATGTAAGGAGAAAGAGTGTTGAAAGAAATCATTTTAATTAAATATTTGAGATAATCGTAGAGTTATGAATGTGAAAAAAAATATAAATTTAATTAATAAGCCAGTGATTGTGTAAGAAGGAAGGAGAGTGAGTAAGCTTACTGCATGAATTTGACATTGAATTTAAAAGGCTTCTCTCATACTATTTTTTAGTTTGTTTCTTTCAACTCATAAAGCCTTCCTCTCTTCTTATTATGGTCACGAAAAAAAAGCCAGAAAAAAGTTTTAAAAAAAATCCATTAATGTCTTTTTAAAAAAAACATCATCTCTGAATGTATTTATAGTTTATTCATTAATTTAAAATTAATTTATTTTTTAATTAAAATAGAATCACACAATAAATTGTGAAGACCATTTTCTGACAAGAAAAAAAAAACTGAATTGATTTCGGAATAAGAAAAAAAAATACCAATCAATCAAATAAAGAATAGAAAGTAAACATTGATAATGAAACAAAATTTTGGGCGTTTTTCTTCTTATCAGCTTGAGTTTTTTTTCAGACTTTGAATTTTTTTTACAGCCGAGCTCTTCGGAAGTGATCGATTTTAGTTTGTATACCTCAAATAAATTTTGGTCATGTGATTATGTTTGCGTTGTTGTTTTGTCAAATATTTGAGTCGAAGTTATCCTAGAGTTTCTATTATCTGTCATGTCTACTTCCTCATTGTGTTGTTTTTGAAGATTGTCCATCTGTTTTTGTCAAAAACTTTGAAAATTATGTCAAATTAAATTAAACCTTACAAATTTGAACTTAAAATCCATTTTAGAATTTTAAAAACATACAAATTATTTAATTTGAGCCTAAAACCCTACAAAAGCTTAACAAAGGACAAAACCATACAAATGTTTTAAATTTGAGTTCAAAACCGTACAATTTCTGTAGAAACGACTAAAATTAAATTCAAAACCTTACAAATTATTTAATTTGAACCTAAAACTGTACAAATGTTTTTACAAAGAGACAAAACCTTACAAATGTTGTAAAATTTGAATTCAAAACCTCACAAATCCCAAAATTCTCAACCCAAAACTGTACAAATGTTTTGAAAATTCAAAATAATTAACCGTCTCAATTTACCAGTTTGAATACAAAATAATCATTAAATTAGCGAGTTCAAAAGCATTTAAGTATGTCACAAACAAACAAAAATGGCAATGGAAATTACAATACACAACAAATAAATTTTATTGATTTAAATTACAGTTATGATTAGATATGGATATCAAGTACCAAACACATTAGATACAATATCAACTTTTCAGGGAATTTAAACTCAATAAAAGTCATCTAACATAAAGGAAGGAGAACTTGATTATATAAAAGATTTAATTTTTGCACGTACGCAATTTCACCTTCGGAGAGAACTTACTTCACATACAATTGTAAACAGGAATATGTATTTACAACATTATAAACATATGAACGAACATATGCTGCATACAGCTGTTTTTGCAGCAAAAAAATGCATCGAAATGAGAATGTACTTTATATAAAGCTTTATCGGATGTGTAGAATAAAGGAAAAGGGAAATGAGCACATAAAACAGATGGTGTATTGGTTAGTTTGTCAATATTTAAGTGACTTTTTCTTCTGTTTCTCTTAACGTTTATGTGGCTATCTACACTTTTTTTCAAGGCCAACACATAAGCATCGCGCGAGGAATCTTTCTGCTGTTTTTGAACTTATATATTTAAGTATTAAATACTGATATAAAATTTTCTTGTTTTAATCTTTCTTGTTTGTTTCTTTTTTTAAAAAATGCCTATGTTGTCACACACGAGAGTTCAAAAATTGAATGAAAAAAATCAAAAACATTTAATTTATTTTTATTTTTAGACTGAATGTTACCGTAATACTACTCATCTACTCGTCTGTTTAATATAAACATTGTTGACTCTTTACACTCACTGGCTGAGAGATACGATGAGAATAAGGATGTCGAAATGCTTTCAAAGTCGTTAGTTATTGTGAAACTGATTTTTTTTTTGAAAATTTTAACGGTTTTCTGAAATTTAAACAAGTTTTTCCAAACTGAACTGAACTGACATGAAATTGAACTACTGAACGACAAATTTTGTTCAGTCATTAAAACTAAAATGAAATGACATGAAATTAAATTATTGAACGACAAATTTGATCAGTAATCAAAAATGAACTGAAATGACATGAAATTGAATTACTGAACGACAAACTTCGTTCAGTAATCAAAAATGAACTGAAATGAACAGAACAGATCAACAGCCTTCTCCAGAGTAGTCAATAAAAATGAGATAAGGCTAGGTTACTTAACAAATTAACTCAATACTAATTAAAAATAGTAAATTAAACAAAAAAATTGAGTAAGCTTTAACAACACTTTAAAATGCATTTATCATTGAAAAAAAATAAAAGCTTATCTAAATTGATACAAATGAAAATTTAGCGACTTAATCGACCCAAAGAGAACGTCATATCAGCTCAGTCAGCCGCGCTAGAAAAAGAAAATAAGCGATAGACACAGACATTTGTGAACCGAAAGCTTTCATGAACTAATAAATAAATTGAATGTTTGAAAACGTGCAGTAAGATTGATCAGCACGTGCCATAAATGTTCTGAGATTGATATGAAAACAAAAAATCGATTAATTCACCAAAAACAAAATGATTTTATTCCATACAATAGACCAAATGACTACTTTGATAAAAATAAATTACATAAATTGTTAGAAATTCTACTTCCATGCTTGTTTTATAGTCTTTTTAGCTGCTAAATGCTTAACAACATACGATGCTGTGATGAGTCCTATCAGGACTGTTGAGATCAAGAAATAATCGAAATCTTCTTTCAATAAGTCAAATGTTTTTGATGGAGAAACCCGAGTCACGAATATATCAAGTCCATACACCATAACAAGGCACGTGCTTTCCAATCCACTTGCTGCTGTATAAATTCCGCTGATTTTTGCTATCGTTTGATTATAGTTAATGATATTTTCATGTTGAATCACGAGTTCTGGAATATACGGTATTATGCCTTCATATTCAGCTGGAACCATTGAGTTTCGTCGCGGATCAAGCAACAGCCATGGCATTTCGACGACCGCACCAGAGTCAAGAGCCACTATATTTATTATGAAATTAAATTAAATGCATTATTTATTGTAAACAATTGTTCTTATCGAGTCAATGTGCATACTTAAGACATGCTTGTTTGTAATTCCTTTCTCCGTTATTGTCTCGCGGAGTGCAGCAATACTACTCGAAATTATATAAGTCTGACGTTCAACAAGTGGTGATGGTGGAGCATTCAATGAACTCCAAACGGTGCTATTTGTCTGTGTTTTGCCTTCATATAATTCTATTGATGCTATAGGGCGAAAATGAAAATAAAATATAAATTTTAATACGAAATAAATTTGAAATTAAAGAAAGGAAGCATGGAATGAAAATTGATATGGAAAAAAATATTTTATCAGTTGTTATTTGTTTCCATTCCAAAACAACACAATATTCGTTATTCAAAGGCATTTGTACTAACTATAATAAAGAAATAAGTTTACACGTGATGCGCATTTTCTTTTAATCGTAGCATGGGATTACAATTGAAATAAATACGTGATTATGCATGACCGGCGAGATTGCATTTTTCCACATACATTAAAATTATTGAAAAATTTAACGGCTGAAAAAAAATTCAAACTGAATTAAAAATTCCTGTTTGAAAAATAACCGTTAAAAATATTTGAAAATTTAGCGGTCATTTCCAGTCACCTACTTATTTCTGTTCATTAAAAAGGCACTAAAAACAAATATGTGGAGGCAAGGCAGGTCATCAAAATCGATAGCTCTGGCAAAAGTACTGAGTAATGAAGATTACGGACGATTACATAAATTAAATACTCACTAATCTCATTACGGCGTATTTTTTCGTTGTAGAATGAGTAAACAAGCCAGTTTTCTGAATGGACAATTCTAACAGGTCCTTTTGCACGACGATGGTTCATCGAGAAAACGATTGCTCCGCTAACAACGTCAATTAGATGAACATTCAGCATATCTAGAATAACAGAGGATAAACAAAAAAATACAAATAAGTCGTGATAAACAAAAGTGTGCTAAAATTCCCATTCTTTTTATATGGCACTTACATTTATGAATGCTATCAGGTCCTTCAGTAACGACCGCAATTAAATTTGGGTTAATGTATTTGTATAAAACAGATCTGTCAGCCAAAACACGACCTTGAGAATGGACACGTTCTACTGGGTTCTTGGACACGACGTTTGTGATTTTCTGCTCGTTGTCAGTTCCTCCCAAACTCAAAATCCACGTCGGCAATAAATCTGCTTTCTATAAATTTATTTTAACGGAAAATAAATATTTGAAATTTAACGGTTTTATAAAATTCAAATTAAATTTTGTAAAAATTCAAACCGCAAAAGTTCGTTAAAAACTCACGTTATTTTCATGCTGGATCACATATCCATTCAAGAATCCAGTTTGCTTGTTGATTGTATAGAAATAAAATCCATCGGCTTGTTTCAATGAACTTTCTGGTAAAACATGAGCATTATCGTTACTGTCAATCAATAAAATTGGACGCAAAAAATTATCTCCATAATTTAACAATGAAGCTTGTTGAATTTTATAGTCCAAGTTCAATAGCCTTTTATCAATTGCTTGCCCCGAAAGTGGATTAAATTGAAAGATTAGACCGTTGCCTGTATGTTTGTCACGTGCAATAACAACACATTGCGTTGGTAATGGATAGAATTTCGATGTCCTTTGAACCAACAATTTCATGCCTTGTCCATTTGAGAATCCTTCAGAGTTTTTAAGCACACGTACCCAATGTTGTTTACCCGAAACGTTATCAATTCCAAACAATTTTCCTGACTTTGTCATGATGACCATCATCTTGTGTAGTCCGAAATCATCACGAACTAAACCTGCACGCTGTGAAAATGAAGGCGGTGGCCCAAGTCCCAAAAGATGAAGTACGATGTTTTTGACCATTCCATATTGACTGTGTAATCGACGGTACAATGAACTCAAAATATCAGCTGTGTAAAAAAAGGAAAAATATAGATTATTATTTTTGCCAGTGCTAGTTATACACAAAAGTTAAACAAAACACGCAATTAGAGAAATAAAGCGGCACACACAAATAACATAATTTTTTTACAATCCAACATACAATTAGAATGTTCCTCTAAAGACATGAAAAGAGTGTAATTATAGAGAAAAAGGTTGATATTATTCATGAAAAAATTGTGTCAATCTAATTATAGATGAAATTTTTGACCTACCATCACCGCTGTTTAATTCTTCCTCAATTGCACCTTGTGCATCCGATAAGCTTAATTCAATAAATTCTACAGCAGATATTTTAGTCAGTGACTCTTCTCGTACCCATTTGATTTTTCCTAAATTAAATTAAATAAGTTATTAGAAAAATAAAGGAAGTGACATAAACTTGATTTAAGGATGTTTACCTTGCTGAACGAGAGCTATTGCACCATCGTCAGTAGAGAGAAGGAAACGGCATGCAATTTGATTTGCATCGTCTCTTCTTGACTTGCATTTTGTTGCCATAATCTTCAACTTGTTGTCTAATGTCTCGGGTAAATCAGCTATTGATGTTAACTCAGCATTATCGGCTAGAATTTTAACATCCTTTTCATTCTGAACGACTTGAATGATTTTATCACTTTCTATGTACAATTCTGCATCATTATTATTCTCAAAGATGACTGACAGGTCCTCTAAATTAAGGACTGACTTTCCAACTTGAATGACATTGTCTTTGCCTCTAATCACTTTAATTGAACTATTTGGAGATTCAATTGCTTTGGTTCGTAAATTATTTTGGTCAGCTATAAGATCTATCACTAGCAATTGTTCCTTAACAATACATGCAAAATATTGTCCACTAAGTACACAACTATCTTCGGTGATGTATGCTGCAAAAATTGAAGATGTTGTTGCTTTGGTCTGTTGTCCAGTGCTTGCATGATATTCAGTCACTTCAATATGTGAGTTCCAGATTGGCAAAACATGATACATGCTGTATTCTTTGAAGAAGAAACGTGAGTTTTCTGGATTTTGAGATGTAGCCGTTATGGACCATTCCCAAATTAAATTCCCATTATTCATATTATATCCTCGGAAAAAGAATGGATTATTGCCATTGACAGTAATTATCTCAAATGGACTTTGTTCACTCGAATGACTTGTTATGGATTTGCCGTCTCTCGTGACATGCAGGAATTTAATTTCACCTCTCGTATTGTCAGTTTCGAACACTTTTCGCCATAAAATGTCACCATTTTTACTGGATATGGCCGCTAGCACGTTCTCATCTGTTGCCACTATCGATTTATCGGCATTTTGAGCATCAAAATAGCCAAATTTAATTGTTCCTACAAATTTTTTTCGCCTAAAAAGTATGACGAGTTTTTAGAAATAAGTTTTGACTTAATTATTGACAAAATACTCACCAATCAAACTTGCCAATTTGATCCTCATATAAAGCGCTACATAAACTTGTTAATACACTTAAAATTAGTAGAATATTCATTGAATTGTACTTAAATCTCATTTTTACTAATTTTTCTTTTTAATTAATCATTCGAAGTGCGAAAAGTCGAACTTGATCCAGTGGAAAACAGTTTTAAATTTGTAAATGAACGTTATTTCTTGTAGCATTAAGCTGTTAAATTAATTAAATTTCGCTTTAGCGTTCCAAAAACCTGATTGTAGGATGTAAAATTAGAGCAAAAGCAAAGATCGGCTCTCCAAAGGAACTTTAAAGGGATTTTATTAAAAACAACCTTAAGACTTATCGATCAGCTAGAGCATTTTTTTCGTCAAACACGACAGTTGATGCTTGATACCTGCTTTACTTTTGTAACTCAATGGATTAATCCAAAGATTATTTTTAAATCCAATGTTTAATCGGAAGATTAGTTTTAAATCTAAGGATTTATTTTAAATCCAATGTTTAATCTGCGGATTTATTTAAATCCAATGTTTAATCCCAGAACTCAATGCTTACTATATTAATATATTGTTGAAAGATAAGCATACAGATCAGAAAAATTGTATAATAGAAGTGCCACACTGCGCATTACTTCCATGGATTGTGCAAGAAAATATTCTTAAAGAAAATATTTTGCGATTTACAAATAAAAAAAAAATTAATTAAAATTTGTTTATGTAGTCATTTTTAAGAAATTTACTTTTAGATCCTCAGCAATCAATTCAATTGATTATCAATTGATTTGATTAGTAATAGTTGAGAGAAAGTTACGAAACATCGCAAAAAATCACTTTAATCAATGAGAGAAAAAAAATGTTTGGCGAAATTGAGAATATACACATTTTATTTACGTCCTTTATATTTGTCATAATTTATTTTGTTTGGAAGTCTACGGAAGTAAGACGTGAAATCCAGCCAATAGAGAATATCCAACATACGTTTGGAGGTGATTGTAAATTTTTAATTAGATAAAAATGTCCTTCTAACTTTCCATATTTTATTCTATTTTATTCCATAAATACTTTTTTTTTCTTCTGGATAGTCCGTAGAAGTGCATCGATTATTTCCAATGCATCCACCATTTCAACGAGTACCATCGAGGAAAATTTGTCAAATAGTGTTGAAGAATTAGCCCAGAATATTTTTTCCGAGGCATCAGAAACTTATAATAATAATATAGCAAACAACAGAAACAGTAATGACTCATTATTGGGTGGAAGAAGAACTGACGATGAACAGTCTGAGGATGAATTGTCAGAGCAAGAGAGAATTATCCGGGAAATGGACGGAGATTTAACACCGCAATTAAGAAATAGACATCAGCGATCATTGACACGTGATAATGAGGCATCAACGTCCACTACAAGAATTATCGATGCATCAAGTAACGAGAGTAATCCAACAGTAGTTGAAGACAAAATTTCAATTAAATTGAAATATTTAAATGATGAAATTAAGACAGTCGAATGTTTTCTTAATGAGAGCGTTGGAAATTTTAAAAGGTAAGGAGGAAAAATCGGCATGAGAATCAGGTTTTTACAGTTTACTGAACTACATAAAGTCATTCAAATATGTGCAAATTTTATTCATTCGTCAATCTTTTTTTAAAACTCATTTTTACTTATGTATGAGACACTTTTGTACGCATTTTGCCTGTCTGATTTGATTGGATAACTTCTAATACATGCTGGAACTAGCTAGAATATCTCTCATCCTCAACCATCCATTGTTGTTGAGATAGATCTTGTGTTACATAAATTTAGGGGATAATTTAGGGGTCAGAGGGATGTCAAAAGGCTGTGGGTGTTAAGTAACCAGATCAAATTTAATAAATTTAAAAAGCCACTGCCGCTAGATTCTTCATGTGTGATAGATGCGCTTTAATAGATCACGAGTGACCATTTCTAAACAACCTTATATAAATTCTATACTCATTCACACCTTTTTCTTTCACTTTCTACAGACGAAATTTTAAAACAGAACTGGAATCAAAACTGATTAAATTGATCTTTAATGGAAAGCTGTTAGAGGACGACACGAAATCCATCCAACAATGCGGAATATATTCTGAATCGACAGTTCACTGCTTAATTGTGCAAAAGAAGAGTACCAACATAAATGCTTCGTCGGCAAATCAGAATATTGCAAACGGAAGCAACAGAAGTGGAGCGAGTGATACCAACAATAGTCTTATTAATAATTTTAATATTGCTGGCATTTTCTTAGTGACATTAACGCTCGTTTTCTGTTGGTATTGTCGTGTTCAGTATGCATCTTATTTTAGCTGGTATTCAACAATCGGATTGATCCTTATGACATCACTATTTATCATACTAATTCCGCTCTTTTCAATGGTTTTTAGCTAAATCTTATGTTAATTATCCTTTTTTCTAAAAAAACAACGTTATGCTTTTATGAAAAATTATTAAACGAGTCAACAAAAAAAAAGTTCCAACTGTAAAAAATTATTTGAAAATTTATGAAAATATAAAGGGGAAAAAACTATTCAGAAACATTAAAAAAAATATTCCGAACTTTGCAAGAATTTTAATTAAATTACACAGAAAGTAGACAGTAAAGTACAATGGGAGTTCCAGCATTTTTCAGATGGTTATCACGCAAATATCCTAGTGTCATTATCGAGTGCACAGAACGTAAAGTAAGTTGACAATTTTCATAAAAACAATTTTTCCGCAAAAATGCTTCTTAAATTTTGAGATCCAGTTAATTTGGACAGAAAAAGCCTTATTCTAGGCCTGTTTATACCTGTTTTGTGTTAATAATCTTATCCTTCACTTTCTCAATGATGTTATTTTAGAAAATTGATGAAACAACGGGAAAAAATATCTATGAGGATGCTTCACTTCCAAATCCTAACGATATAGAATTTGACAACCTGTATCTAGATATGAATGGAATTATTCATCCTTGTACACATCCAGAAGATAAACCGCCGCCAAAAGATGAGAATGAAATGATGGTGGCGATTTTTGAATGCATTGACCGGTTGTTCTCAATTGTACGTCCACGAAAGTTATTATACATGGCTATTGATGGTGTTGCACCGAGAGCTAAAATGAATCAGCAACGATCAAGACGTTTTCGTGCATCAAAAGAAGCTGCAGAAAAAACAGCCGAAGTTGCTCGAATAAGAGAAGAATTGAAGGCAAAAGGAGCAATTTTGCCACCAGAAAAGCCTAAGGAACATCATTTTGACTCTAATTGTATCACTCCTGGAACTCCATTTATGGAACGACTTAGTCGTTGCCTACAATATTACATTCATGACCGTTTAAATAATGATCCAGGCTGGAAGAATATAAAGGTAATTTTAAGTGATGCCAATGTTCCCGGCGAAGGAGAACACAAGATTATGGATTATATAAGAAAACAACGAGCTCAGCCTGATCATGATCCAAATACTCAACATGTTTTATGTGGTGCTGATGCTGATTTAATTATGTTGGGTCTTGCAACTCACGAACCAAACTTTACAATCATTCGAGAAGAGTTTCTACCCAATAAACCACGTCCGTGCGATATTTGTGCTCAAATTGGTCACGAAATGAAAGACTGTTCAGGATTAGATATGGAATATCATGCACAACAACCAGACATTGAGTTTGGAAACGAAACAAAATTCATTTTCGTACGCTTAAATGTCTTAAAGGAATATTTAGAGAAGGAATTAGTTATGCCTAATTTACCATTTAAATATGACTTCGAACGAGTCCTTGACGATTGGGTTTTCATGTGCTTCTTCGTCGGAAATGATTTCTTACCACATCTACCATCACTTGAGATTCGTGAGAATGCAATCGATCGACTTATTCATTTGTACAAAAAGTGTGTCTACAAGACTGGAGGCTACTTAACTGATTCGGGTGACGTTGCATTGGAACGTGTCGAAATGATTATGCGAGATCTTGGTGAGGTTGAAGACGAGATCTTTAGAGATCGACAAAAGAATGAGGAACGTATGAAGGCAAGGAATAAGAGACAAAAAATGGAAAGGGAAAAAAGACCAAATTTTGATATGATTCATAAGACACAATTTGCACCGATTGCACTTGGTCAAGGCAGGGGACCAGCTGCTGTTGTAAATGCTAAGGAAGATATTTTAAGAATTAGCAAAATGGCAATGAACATGCCAACTAATACGGCTTTAGACTCAATGTTAAAGCCTGTTGGAAGTTCATCAAACAATGAAACTCAAGATAATCGTGGTGTTAAACGTAAGGCTGATGATTCAATCATTGAGAAGGACATGAATAATGAGGAAGAAGACGATCAAGCACATGATGAAGTCCGTTTATGGGAGGATGGATTTAAGGATCGTTATTATGAATCTAAATTTGATGTTATGGCTGATAATATTCAATTCCGTTATTCTGTTGCATTACAATATGTTCGTGGATTATGCTGGGTCTTGCAATATTATTATCAAGGTTGTGCAAGTTGGGAATGGTATTTCCCATATCATTATGCATGCTTTGCATCTGATTTTGTAAATATTACTGGAATTAGTAAGAAGTTCTCCAAAGGAACACCATTCAAGCCACTCGAGCAGCTGATGGGAGTATTTCCAGCTGCTAGTAGACAACACGTTCCACTACCATTCGCAAAATTAATGCTTGATCCAAAATCTTCAATTATTGACTTTTATCCTGACGATTTTCAAATTGACTTGAATGGAAAGAAGTTTGCATGGCAAGGAGTCGCTTTGTTGCCATTTGTTGACGAAAAACGATTGTTCAAAGCTGTAGATCCTTATCGAAAGGAATTGACTTTAGAGGAACAGAAACGTAATCAACTTGGAGATGATCGTTTATATGTAGGCGTTGGCTGTAAAGATTATCAGCTGCTCAAGAAGTTTGCTGAGAGTGAGAATGATTTCGAACGGGAATTTCCCATTTCTATCGATGGCATGCAAGGACTTGCTTTGTTGTCTGAGGAAAACATCACAATTGGCGGGTATGTAAATATTTTAACGTATTTTCTAGATTTGAATTTTTTCAATTTAAATGAAATTTTCAAATTTTATTTGACCGTTATTTGTTAAAACCTACAATTATTTTAATGAGTATAAAAATATTTTTTCAGAACTTTCCCTTCAGCTATTCCTGGACTTCATGACTGTCTTGACAATCGCATAGTTACTGTCAAATACCGTGATCCAAAATATGCACCAGGATTTATATTCCCAGCTCGTCGTTTGCCAAATGCAATCGAACCACCAAAAGTACTAAAACAAGGAATTGACGAAGGAAATCCAAACTACCGACCACACATTGGTTTTAATAACAATCGATCACAGTTTGCTAGTGTTGGTGATGCAGGACGAAGAGTTGTAAATCATTATACAGGAAATAACAGATATTTTGATAAAGGAAATTCTGGTGAGTTAATAATTTCTTAAAATAATCCAAATTTCTTTCCACTTCCTCCAATAATGTCATTAATTTTTGGCACCAACGGAATCATTTTTAATCCTTCTGCTAAAAATTCACAAGATATTTTCTGCGTTGCTTGGAATGGTGCACCCAAAACGGATAGCTCACAAATTCTGAAATTCTTGTCAAAAGTCAATTTATCAGAAATTTTTATAAAATTTGTAGAATCAGCTTTAAAAATGTCTAATATTTGTCCATTAAGTGACATCTGACTGTTTGACTCGTTCATGTACGCAAATTGTGTGATTGTTTTAATGAAATTCTTCCTTGCTTCCTGATCTCGAGAAGATTTTAATTCCGTGCCATTAATTCGATTCCCAAAAACGTCATACGTATCAAATAAGTACGAAAGTTCATCGCCATGTGCTACATATCCTTTCGTATTTCCCTTTGAAACTAAAGGAAGCGGTTTTAGGAAGTATTTTCCGCTTGCTGATGAATCACCAACATGATCGAATTGGTAGAAAAAGGCTGGTGCATATTTTGACCACAAATTTGCTGTTAAAGTTATTGGAATGTTGAAGAAAATGTCTGTTGAGACATCAATGAGTTTGTTGAGCATCTTTTCAGGCGCTACATTGTCTGGTATTGTTAGGTAATCATTTAGAGATGGGATATCTGAAATTTGAGAGATTAAATTTATTTTTTAACCTCGGATTTAATTTTTAATCCTAGGATTTAATTAAATCCTGTACTTACTCAATAAACTCAAAACATTTGTCACTCGACTATTTGTTACATTCAGCAGATCATTGAGCTTTAATGTGTTCATAGACAACTTGAGAAAATTAGATGCAGATCCAAAAATCTTCGTGACTTCCTTTGGATTCATGATATTAGCCGTTTCATGTTTAGTAGATCCAATTAAAATTGGAATTTTCCTTTCTGGTTCCTTCTTCATTGATTCCTTTGGACTTTCTGTAATAATTCCTGGTAATCCACGGTCATCATCTTTAGTTTCTATATTAGGAGATGTTCCAACCATTCCACTCATTGATTTCACTATATTTTTATTTTGTAATCTTTCTATTTGTAAATTTGAGTCTGTCTTGATGATATCATCAATGGATTTTGTTCGTAAACAATGCAGTAGCTTCATTTCATTGTCATACGAACAATTGTGTGCACTTGCGATTTCTTCTGTGGAATTCTTTCCGTCTTCCTCATACGAGTATTGATCGAATGAACTACCGGACATAGCAATTACTCCATCAACGGAACTACGTCCATACGGTGATTTAGTCACAAACATTGCTGCCGAAGCTCCAGATCCATGTCCCATTACTTTAATTTTGTTCTTATCACCTCCAAAAAATGAAATGTATTGTGTGACCCATTTTAGTGCTGCATGCATGTCAAATATTGCGGCATTTCCTCCAAAATCTCTAGTTCCATCGCCCAGTATTCCTAACGTCCCTAATCTATATTGTATAGGCACAAAAATGACATTTTCTTGTGCTATTGGTTCTGCGCCATATTGAGA
The DNA here is from genome assembly GCA_963573255.1 of Chironomus tentans. NCBI lineage: Eukaryota > Metazoa > Arthropoda > Insecta > Diptera > Chironomidae > Chironomus > Chironomus tentans. The sequence goes on along the minus strand of OY754302.1, from coordinate 43,283,796 downwards.
TGCTGATCCATAGCGATATCCTCTGTGTAGATTTATTTTAATTAATTTAACTTAACTTATTGTTAATTAAAGATATTCTTACCCTCCATGAATGAACACAATAACAGGTAATCCTGAAGATTCATCAGGCATTTGAGGTGTAAAAATATTTAAAGCTAGACAGTCCTCATTTCCTATAATCCTTCTAGGATCTAATATGAAATTAATTTAAATTCAAAAATGTCCATAAAAGTGTCTATTTACCATAATAATCAGGCTGAGGACAAGGCGGTGCATTTTTGCGTGCATCAACGTCGCCTTTCAGTCTCTTCAAATTCGGCCTCAAAAATCTGTTCTGACCAATTGGCGGTTCTGCATATCGAATTCCTCGAAATGTATAAAGTGCTGTTGAGGGATTGAAGTAACCCTCGACTCGAGAATATCGACCTACATGATTTATAAACACTACTGGATCGTCATAAGGAGGCACTTTTGCTGGCCTTCCTCCAAATATTGCATCGACTTTTGAGTAGTTTAAGATAGTAAACAAACTTAATGTAATAAATAGCGTCTGAATTGGATGCATTTTGCGAGAGAACTGAATTTTTTTTTATCGGAATGGGATATGAGGAAAGAGTTGGACAGTAACTGCGTGAGTTTTGTTGCTTTGAGCGCTTTTTATTGTTAATTCTCTTATTAAGGGGGTCGTTCACAAGTGACGTCATCCCAATTGTTACTTAAAAACCTAAAATGTCTATGGATTGACGACACTGTATGTCCATCTTAGTCATACTGTCTGACTCTGTAAGGGTCAGCAGTAATTCACACAAAAGATAGATGAGTAACAAACTTAATCCGATATTTAGACTTTCAGTTAACACACAAATTAAATGTAACGTCTCTTAGTCATCCAAAACGACTCAACCAAGTCCATTTCTCCACAAATATAAAATACCAAGCTGCAAAATACATATTCTAATCACTTCTCATGCATTAAAATATAGAAAAAATCCATAATTTCTGCTTGTGATAATTTTTTTTATTTCATTCTGTCATATCGACATCAACAATCGTATCCTCAGCATTATATTCCAATTACATGCGTCACTTGCATTTCTACTACATAATATAATCATAATAAATTGATGACGGAAGGGCAAACAATTGTGTGAATTCGTATTTTATTATTGATTTGATGAGGATAATTATTTTTTTCCTTTCTTCCTTCCTTTTCTTCTCTTCATTGCTGCTGCTGCTGCTTGCCTAAATGAGAATCTCACTCATATTCATTTGTTTATGTGTATTTTAAGGCTTTAAAAATTTATATGTACATATAAAATGCCCTAAAAATTTACACAAGGATTTTTGATTGTGACACGTGTCATCTGAGTGAGTTTTGAGGGAAGCAGCAGCACCAATGAAGGTTTTTTCTTCTCTTGTTATTAGCGTACTTTTTCAAGTTGCTATTATCTGCATTTTGTCCGTCTGTAAATTATTGTGACCGTTATTTTTTCAAAAAAAAAAATCAGTTATTTTTCAAATATTTTTAACCGTTATTTTTCAAATATTTTTTGACCGTTATTTTTTGAAAATTAGTTAAAACTAAACAATTGAGTTTTCATCTTTATTTGGGAAATATGCGCTTTAATTGGTAACAACACATCCACAACTTGACATTATTCTCTCGTTATCTCATAAGTTGTTTATTTGATTCTGCATAATTGCAATTTTATTTGAGTTTTTCCTCGCATATAAAACATAAGCGTGAGTGTGTGTGGATGGATGTGGGCGAGAAAATCATGAAAGATGTTTTCGTGAAAGCCGTAAAAAATCAATTAGAAAGTCAATGCTCGTCGTATTTGCTTTCGTTTCTCTAATTTGAGATAAATGGAAATTATTCATGGGATTCTGATTTAAGATTTGCAAGTAACAGATGTAAGTGACTTAAATGCAAGGCGCATTTGAGGAATGATGAACATAACTTATCAGTAAGAATTAAGACAAACTATTCAATAAAGCTCTAACAATTCTTAGAAGAATTTTGGATTAATCATAAAACTCACAAAAGAACCAGAATCTTTAAAGTCTATTCGAAAAATATATTTGCTTTTCTTCTAATTAACTAATTTCTTAAACTATTAATGCTGTAAAGAAGCTTGATGATCTAAATACTTTGTACTATCTTGAAACTTAATTAAAACCTACAAGGAAAAGGATTTTCGTGTTACTGACGATATCTTAAATAAAAGGCATAAATATTAACTTTGAAATGAGCAAAAACAGATACTTAAAGTACATAGGAGGAAGAAGAAGGAGCATGTAAGTTGAAATTAACAAACTTGCACAACATAAAGTCATTTATTAAGTGGCAAATTGTTAATGCTAAGACGTCGTCATTCCTCTTCAAGCTCGATGCATACACTACATTTCCTCTTTGATTGTGATCCATCAATATACCATTCCAATCATCTGTATAGCTTACAAGTATTATCCTTACTTGCTGTCAATATGGCATCTCCTGTGTAGTTGAAGCAGCATGAGAATAATTCATTTGTATGTCCTGTGAGGACTTGTAAGCATAATCCATTTTCTGTTTCACTATCGACATGCCACAATCGTGCGGTTTTATCGGCTGAGGCTGTGAGAAGTAAACTTCCATTTGGACTGAAGCAGACTTTTGAAATTTCATCGCTATGTCCTTCTAATGTCAATAATAATTCTCCATTATCGTTCCATACTTTTGACGTACAATCACTGCTGCACGTTGCAATCTTTCCCGTATAGTTGAAACAGACATCAAGTACCTCGTCATTGTGCTTCATTGTAAAGAGTGGAGATTTTGTGTCTCTTAGATCCCAAATTTTAGCCGTACCATCGAGTGACGATGTTGCAATTTGATTGTATGAAGCATTCCATATGCAATTTGAGATTTCAGCATCATGACCGCGTAGGACACTTACGGGTTCCTTTTCTCGTATGTCCCAAATCATTGCGGTTTCATCGAAACTTCCAGTTATTAATAAATTTCCAATTCCATTAAAATGACACGAAATCACTTCCGCTTCATGCTTTCGAAAGCTATTTATTTCCTGAGCTGTTTCTGTTGACCATAAAATTGCTGTTTCGTCCATTGAACTTGTACAAATCATGTCACTATTTTTGTTAAACTCAGCTCCGACAATTTCACCACTATGTCCCCATAAAGTATTGAGACATGCACCAGAACTTACACTCCATATTTTTGCTGTTTTATCAAACGAACCTGTCACAATCTTATCACATTTCGGATAGTTGAATGCCACCGAGAACACGACATTCTCGTGTCCTTTTAAAATATTGATTTCATCGCCTGACTCGACATTCCATATTCGACATGTCCTGTCATAACTTCCCGTAATGCACTTCTGACCAGATCTGTCAAAATCAACATTTGTCAATGGTAGGATGTGAGTTTGGAGTGTCTTGTAAAGATAGAATTTATTCTTGACTGGCTCATTCAACTTCTGTTGCATCTTTTCGAGTAATTCTTGCACCTGTGGCAGAATGTCCTTTGTAAATATTCCAGGCTCGCGTTTCCTTAATTGCTTTATAATCACATCAAGATCAGATTTTATAGTCAAGTCGAAGACATCAATACACTTTGTCTCCTCGGTATTGTTGTTTTTGGTATAGTTAAAAGCTAGGCCAGGCGGAAAGTATCGTAAATAAATTTTCTGTAGCTTCATTTTATTTTAACTACAAATGAAAAAAATATTTATTGCTTGAAAATAAATTTAAATTAAAGTTAAAATAAATTCGAACAGAATAAGTCGTGATGAATTTCTTTTTTCGCGATATATCGATAAACAGTTACAACTGTTTCTATGGAAATGTGATATTTCGTGCTTATTGAACACAAAGCAATTCAAATTTATGTATTAAAGAATTTCTGTCCTATTGATGTTTACTTGATGTATTGTTATTTTCATGATGTGTTGTCATGTAATTTTAATAGAATTTTCTTTTGGGTGAATGGCTTGATTTGATTTAACATTTTTTAAGTTTCAAATTTTTAACGGTCGCTGAAAACTCAAAAATATAACGGTTTTTGAAGATTCGAATTCTAACGGTTTTCAAAAATTCAAATTATTAACGACTTTTTCAAAGTTCAATTCTTTGAATTTTTGAAATCCGTTAAATATTTAAATTTTGAAAATAGCCTTCTACAGTAGATTTACATGTCCACAACAGACAAAATGAGATGAAGCACAAAAATACCTTCCAAAAATGCTCTTAAAATTTTTTGAGAGGATTATCTGATTTTATATCCTCCTACTATTTACTGAATAACAACAACTTCTCTTTTTTGCCGACTTTAAAAAAAATTGGATAATAATCTAAAGCTTTTATCTGTCAACATGATGTGACTGCCGCTTTGCCTTTCTTTAATCATTGCGAAAACATTACTTCTTCATTGTTGTACATGAAAAACATCACATGCGAATGAATGGATACTTGAGAACATGATGCAATTAATTTTCACAACTTGGGTCTACCCAATTATTATGATTATTACTTACTTTTGTTGTATAGAAAAAGAGATCGGATTTTTTTTTATCATTTCTCTATCGTTAATTAGGACTTTTTACTTATTTTTTTTGTGTGTGTACAGAATGAATAATAATGGAAGAATGTCACATCTCTCTATCGTGGATCGGAGCATGAATAATGAATGAATAAAGGAACAAATGAATTGGAATGAAGGAGTAGCTTTATTTAAAAAAAATTATATACCCCATTGTTAAACATGATGCACATTAAGGTTATGTCATGCTTCCTCTTCAAAGTTGACAAGAAATTCAACACTAGAGCACGTACGAAAGGTTGTTGAATCGAATGATGTAGAAAAGAAATCAAAGTTTAATTTTCATGCAACATTTTCTTATGTTGTAATTTTTTTGTCTTAATGCACCTAATTAGACAGAATGAATGAGTTCAAAAATCTCCAGTAAATTTTAACGGCTTTTCAAAATTTAAATTTAACGGTTTTCAAAAATTTAAATTTAACAATTTTTAAAATTTAAATTCAACGGTTTTCAAATTTAAATTCAGAGGTTTTGAAGTTTTAATTCATTGGATTCGAATTTTAAAAATCATTAGTGCAAAGCTCATTAAGATTTTTAAATCAACTGAATTCAAGTTTTATCAAATAAGGAAGTAAGTCAGTCGTGAGTGGTGAACATGCTTAAAAATTATTTCAGTAATAATATTTATTGCTTTCTATATTTTATTTCGTTCAAAAATTTATAATTTCTTCATGTTCAACCTAACAAATGCCTACATAACTTAGATATTTCCTGGTAACCACTATATGATTTTCAATTCTACATCTGTTGCAATATAATTCCTTTGAAATGAAATTCTTGAAAATATGCTTCGATACTCTCCTTCTGATACTTGAAAACGGAAGTATTTAAATCGCAATGATGGTTAATTAATGCTGTATAAGTTCTCATTTTTTATTTCAAGTTTCCCATTGCATATTTAGAATTAATTTTAAGTCGAATATGCTTAAGTGTTCTCGTTAGCATAAAATTCATTTCATTGCTCTTTTTGCTTTGCTCGTTGCCTTTTTTCTCTCTCATTCACTCTCTCCGTGATGGATTTGCGTTGACTGTAAATACATAATGAAATTCACTATAAAAAGCGAATCCGAATGTAGAAAATGAAGAATTTACTGAGATTGTTGAGCTTAATGGCTCTTCTGGACTACAAAGGTTTCCGTTTTGGTGCCTAATTGTGGCACTCTACTCTCTTTTTTCATTTCTTTCTAGAAAACAGCTTCAATTATTTCATTATTTAATGTTCTCATTTCTTTTTTTCCAGATCGTAATGATTCCAATTATAGAAAGCAGCAGGGATATTCAGGTGGAAATAATTATCAACAACAGAACCGTCAAAGTTATCAAACGAATCAGAGTCGTTTCAGTAACAATTATAGCAGCGTTCCACCTCAGTTGCCACAACAACAGCAACAAAGAGGTTATCAATCTTCAAGACCACCCGTCACATCATCATCATCATATAATCCAAATAATCAGCAAAACAATCGAGGTGGTGGATATACACAATGGCGTACAGAACGCGGTGGACATCAAGGTGATCGTGGCGGATATAGAGGCAATCAGGATCGTGGAAATTACAACAATCGTGGTGGCTATCAACGATATGATTCGGAACAGAATCAACGATATCATTCAGCTCGTCCTGATCGCGTTCAAGGACCACCATCGAATCAATATGGCGGAGCATACAGTCGTCAGTAACTGTAATTAATTTGAAGGATTTAAAACAAAGAAAAATGATTTTTTATTTCTATTTTTAAGATTTGATTTATAGAGAATTGTTTTTGAAATAATTATAAAATAAAAGGCACATTTAACGTATTTTTTTCTTCATTCCTCACTGATTTCAATCTTGGATTGATCACAGCGTACATATTCTTACTTCATTTGCTTCTTAAGTACCTCATTTGAGACGTTAAAATGCTCTTAACAAAGTTTTTTTCGTGATCAATTCCATTACTTAGCATTCAATTACTTTGAAATTTATTTCTATAGAGATGTTAGACATTTGATTTGTCTAAGAACAGAATTTTTTTCACAATTGCATTAATCAAGGAATAACGGAGGGAAGTCGAGAAATTTTAAATATTCGCACCGTAAAATGTCTTCCTGATAAATTCTTGTTTATTTTAATTAATTTAAGGATATTTTAAATTATTGAGAGTATTTGGTATTGGACAGTAAAGGCGACGTCTAAGGGATATCACAGTTCATCTGGTTCAGACACAGGTAAGATGCACAAAAATGCTTTGAGATCTACTTGAAAAATTGAAGCAAGAACTAATCTTGTTATGATTTATTCACCAACTACCGAAAATGACTCAGTGGGATATAACCCATACTCGACGTTATTATACTCACTTGTCCAAGTCTATTTTTATGACTTTTTTGTCTATCCATCTGTGATAGATCTAGACTAGCCATATAGCAAGCAGCATAGCAGAAAGCCAAATCTTGGACACGAAATTGCAACTAATGCTTAATATAATGACCCATAACAAACAGATATAGCAGGACGGTGCGAGTATCAATTTTTACAGATGAAAATTTTATGCTACATATTGCTATGTATATTTGTATGCTGTCACAGAATGCTGGTGCTGCATATGGTCTTTTCGCTCAACCCTCTTTTTGCTCATTCTCTCTCAATATAGCTTTATTCATGTCCTGGTAAAAAAAGCAGAGGGCTTTCGAGTGGCACTTGAAGCAGCATAAAAATTTTTTTACTCTATTCTTATACATTTGAGCACGGTTGCATTTTTTTCCATACATTCATACGTCATATGATGTGTACTTTATTGTCAACATGTACGTTTTTTTGGGCAAATATGAGCCGTACAGAAAAAACAAATAAATTAACGGAATTGAAGGATGAATGATGCTTTATGAGTGAAACGAAAATAATTGATAAGAATTAATGCACATGCTGCATGCTGATAAAATTGAAGTCCCAACCCAAAATCTTTTACGAGCTTTATTTTTTATAAATAATAAAATGGGTAAAAAATACTTTTAATGTCCAACAAAGTTGTAAAAATTAAATCATTTCTTTCGTGAGACACGACAAAACATGAAACTTTTTGATAAGGTTTTTTTCCTTTTTGGAATGACCACTATAAAAAGGCTATGCAGTGCATTTGCCTGGTACCAGTGTTTATTTTCTGTTTAGTGAAGTCACAACTCCGAGTAGTATTTAAAATGAAACCAAGTTACATTCTAATCTTCCTTACCTGTGCCTTCGGATTGGTTCAAATTGTAAAATCCGGTGGCGGAGACTTCAGTAAGAACCTTTTTTTGCTATGATTTCCTGACAGATTTCTCAAAAGTAACATTTCCTGAGCGGCACGCTGCAGTAAAACTTATTTTTTTGCCATCAAGCAGTTTGAATACAACCAACACTTTCTGACATATATATGCCTTGGTGACTAAGTTGTGCCGCTCGGGTTTATAACAAAAATTAAGCTTCAAGAAAAAAAAAGAATTAAAATTGAATAAATTTAACTTATTTAGCTCATGATTGTTCCTTACCATTTGACAACGGTTATGGCTGCAGTGGAGATATGAGCAGTGTAGAGCCACAGACAGCATACTTTTTCGTAATTGAAGACTCAATGTGCTATGAAGTAAGTAAATCGTTCTAATTTTCTTAAAGAATATCGACAGAACACAATCGTGTCGTTTTTGGGTTTGAACTTAATGGATACAGCTTAAAGCTTTGATTCCATCGGAAAATTTTTTAAAAAGTGCATAGTGAATGCATAGTCCAATTAAACATATTACAGCCCAGCTGCTAAGTTTTTGAAAATAACGTTTGCGTCTCCCAACAAACGTTCACCCTCAAATGCCTATAAACCTGTTTACCGACTCATTAACTTTTAAGTGATCATTCATAAAATGTAGTGAGCACGACAAAAATACATTAAATTTATTCAAAAAGTAGGCCGACCTTAGGAACGTGCCAATTTTAAAAAGTTTTCTGTTGTCGTTACTTGTGTCTGTTTAGAACAGGCAATAAATAAAATAGCTTTATTTCCCTCGAGAAGCTCAAATTAGATTTAAATAATGAAGCTGATTGACTTGAATGAAGCTGAAATTTTTATGAAGTCACGAATATTGATAATGAATTCATGGATGTCACGAAAAAATTGGAAAAATATAATTTGAAGTCAAGAACCCTAACTTATTGATCATAAGTAATAGAAGTTTGTCCCATAAAATCTAGGACTCGTCCACAAATTTGTCTAGTAAGTTTAGTACACCTATGGTTTGAAAAGCAGCAAGTTTTGTTTAGATTCCTGAGCTGAGTTCAGGACTGTCAAGTCAGCATTAAAGTTTTGAAGCACTATCACTACTTATGGGTCCGACCTCTCTTGTGAGGGGGGAGAGATTTGCCTTTTATTCTCCCATATAAATTTCAATCTTGATGCGGGGGTCCAGACCCTACTGGTACGCCCCTGACTGACTACTTCAGTCTGAGTTTTACATAGATTAGATACAACTAAATTTGTTCCAGATTAGGTTTAATTTTTTTAAAAATCGATTGGATTTTTGTTAACTACGTCACGTTCTTGGGGATGGGTGGGGGGGGAGGGGGTTGTTGTTAAAGATTTTGTGACAGTTTAAGCAAAAGAAAAATTTTTTATGAAAAATTTTTATACAAAGGGGGGGGGGAGGATAGGGAAATTGGATCATTTGACCATAGAGTCTCTTATCCTAATCAGTTTTAAGTTTTTTTTTGCGTAACGTAATTTATGAACAACCCCATACAAAATTTTTTAACATTTAATTTTTTCCTAGTTCACATACTACGGATGCGGTGGAAACACAAACAGATTCATTAATTCTACAATTTGCGAGTCTTACTGTTTGCTCCAAGGAGATGCAGCGCCTTTTACAACAGGAGCACCATCAGTATAAAGCTCACCATAACTTGTACAGACCTTAAAATCAGTTTAATTTTGTTAATTATTTAGGCAAACCTAAATTAAAAAGTTTAATTTGAATAAAATTTACAGTGAATAATAAAAAATAATTTTCTTGTTTTTTTCATTCTCACGGCATTAATTGTACTGGAAATGCATGGACGGAGGCAAAAAGAAACTATCCAATGAGCATAAATCAACAAAAGAAAAATTTCATCTCCAATAAATCTTCAAGTGCTTCATGTTGATTCTTTTACTGACTTAATCAAATGCCCCCATCATTAAATCTCTCATTATTTCTCTTCTAATTGAATGAATCTTCTCATCATACATGAACATGCATGCACTTATGCCTTAAAACATTAATATTCGGTAGTAAAATTTTTTTGATGAAATAATGAAATGAACATTGAAGATTGAGACGTGAGATGTGAGAAAATACCTAAGAAAGGGGAAGATCCTGTAGCGAGGAGGTGCTTAGCAGGCGGTCTGCATCACAATACAATAACTTCCTCATATGAGCGTCTTTTCTCTGGTGCAGGAAGGACACGTTTAAGGAATCAAAAAAATTATCCCACCTTGTTCATTCAGACGTTAATTGTAGTTTAATTTGCAACTTCTTAATAGCATAGGGAACTGACTGTTCCTCCTAGAAGTGTGTTTCACTTCAGTGGCTTGTGGCCTGCAGCGATTTATTTCCTTTATTTTTTTAATCCAATGACTTTACAACTTTAATTCTTACTTCTTTATTTTTGTGTGTGAGAAATATTTTATGCCTTTTTGAGTGCCTGCCTATTCACACGTTAATTGCTTGACGAAAAAAAAATGCCTACTAAAATTAAAATAAATAAATAGCAAAAAAAAATCTTTTTTCTTAACTGAAGTGTTGAATAATTATTTATTTAAATTACTGATTACGTGAGACTTACAGACTAAAGCTCATCTGCTTAGTCTTAGGTAAACATTTTCGTTTCTTCATGATTGATGGATGCCATGGTAATGTTGTGCTTCAACAAATACACGAAATAAAAATATTTTGAACGCCAATTTTGAAGGATTTTCTGCTCATCTTCTTCTTGATGGCTGTAAGTTACCTTTTTTGTGTTGTTTGTTGAATTACGACAAGCTGATTATTGGGATGTACTATTTTGTGTGGGATTCACTGAAAATTATATTTTTTAAAGCTGTTAAGATATTTTTTTGTCGTTTCTAAATAAAATAATTGATTAATTTGTTAAATACCTAATTTTATTGACTTTGTCTTTTGTAAGGTTCACAAGGGGATTTTTAAGTTGTACGGTTCAAAAACGGATTTTTACCTTTTATAACAGGTGTGTAGCTAGGGGGGTGAATTGGGAGACAAATCCCCCTTCGACGAAAAATTATTTAATTTGTTAGAGTTATTAAAAAAAAGAAACAGAAAATACACAAATTTCCGTAGAAATTTTTTTGAAATCCGACCTTGAAAAGTTTCTGACTGTGCCGTTGTTTTATAATATTATGGGGTCGAGACTTGGCAAGGGAAATTTTTCCACTTGTCTTTTTTCTAATCTTATCCAGTGGAAATGAAGCTCACAGCTTTACGTAGTCTTGATACCCTAGTTAAATACCTCTAGCAAAATGATAAGACGTCAACCACACCCTCTGGATTCAATCCTGATACACATCCATATATCCAGTGCCAACAAGAGACCCAACCTTAGGCACATTAAGTGAAGCTACACTCTAAAGTCATATCTTCGGGTTACCTTCACTCAAATCTAATTAATTTCAAGACCTTCACTAATTACCTAACGTTTTTAGGGGGAGGGGGGTTTGAGATTTTGTGACAGTTCAAACCAGGGGCGTATCCAGAAATTTTTCGAGGGGGGGGGGGTTTGATTTTTTTTGTATCGACGGGAAAATTTTTCTCAAAAAACCCTAGCAAATTGAAGAAATTTTTCCAAAAAGGGGGGGAACCCAACAACCACCCCCCCCCCCCCCCCCCCTGAATACGCCCCTGGTTCAAACAAAGGAAAATTTTCTTCATATAAAATTTGTGACAAAGGGGGGAGGGGGGTTACGTAATAAGTGAATTAGGAGCCCCTTAGGAGTCGTTCACATATTTCGTAATGCAAAAAACTAGTTTTTAGAACATGTCCCTCTAGAAAATTATTTTTGAATGTTGTAAAATAAATTTAAACTTGAAAAATAAAACGGAATAAAGCTTGTCATTGTGATGAGGTTTACGGTGTTTAGAATTTACGACCAGTCTTGGTCATTAGTGGTAAACCTCTACTTAAGTTTATATAAATAATGATCATAGCTAGTCGTTAAAACCAGCTATTAGAAACAAGTTTACATTGCTAATAATTAACAAGTTATCTAAGGACATGGAAAATATTTAATATTATGCAAATGTTTAGTGCTTCAGATTCCGATAAATTGCGATTACAAGCTCAAAACTCAATTTAAGTCAACTTGTTGTTCAGCTGCAAAAAATGAATATTTTGTCACAAATTTCCTTCAAAACTTAATGACTTATTATTTCTTTTAATCAATACATTAACCTTGCACGAACTTGCTTAATGAAAATTATAGCTTTTCATTGTTCCATTATTCTGAAAATTTATGGTTTTTCATTTTTGTAGGTTATTTTTATCGCATGACCCTTTCACGATTTTTGCAAAAGGAATTTCAAATTCTTTTTGCAGAAAACGATAAAAAAATTCTTTATATAAGCCATGGAAAACAGCACAAAAGGAATTCTCTAGCTTCTGAAGAGGGCACTCGAAATGAGAACGTCTGGAAACAAAGCCGTCAATTTTTAAGTGCAATGAAGTTATGGCAGAAAAATATGTGTATGTAATACAATATAAATTAGCAGATTTTATGTAGCTAAAAACATGCATGCATTAAAGGTTGTAAAGAAGTAGCATAACAATGTTCTCTGTAGAAATAGTTTGGAACTTTTTACTTTTGATGTTTTCAAATTGAGAGTTGAAGAAGCATTTTTGAGGAATTAAGAAAGAATTTCAAAAGAATTCTTTGAAAAAAGTAAAGTTTTGTTCTGAAAGATGCAAAGTTTTTTGCTTCAATTGATGCAACTTGTTATGTTTAAAAGTTTTTGTCTCAAAAGATGCAGATTTGTTGATTTAAAAGACGCAAATTATTTGCTTCAAATGACGCAATAAATTAACAGTTAGAAATTCAAATTCCAAATGTCAGTTACAATAAAGATTTTGCTTCAAAAGATGCAAAGGTCAAAATCTATCCCCAAAGCCTCCCTTTTTGCAGAAAATTAAGCAAAATGAACTAAAAGAATCGTCATGCACACACTGATATGCATTCTTGCGATGAAAGTGAACTTAACATTTGTTCATGCATCATAATTAGATTAAATTGTACTTTGTACACTGCATTGTGCTCTTTTTTACATTGTAAAATTTAGCTGCATCAAAAGACATTTTCATACGAGAATTGTGGAGAAAAATTCTTCAAAGGAACTTTTCATCACAAGTTTATAATTAGCAGAAATTTTCTATTAAATTCATGGAGCATGGAATAAGAGTTTTATTTTCATGCTTCTTGTAATAGTGTTTAGCATTAATTTTCGAGGATTTTAATTTAACTTTTTTCCTTTTTCCGCCCCCTCAATTTTTTTGCTTTATAAATTCTATAAAACACCTCCGATAATTACAAAATAAAAGGCAAGAAAACAATTTTAATTTTTCTTCTGTATTTTCAGCTAAATTGAATTTTTTTGTCATACTAGAAAATTAAAACAATGAATTTAATTATCGGTGGAATGTCTGTCGAAGCCTTCGATTTATAATAAAATTTCTCGTGTCATTTGAAATAAAATTGGAATTTTTTTTATTATAAATTCATTTACTATTGACTAGGTGGCTTAGATGACCCTCGTTTGGGTTTATAAAATCCAAATTCAGCAATAAAGTCAAATTTTTCCTTAAAAAGCGCTTAAAGTATGTCAACCCACAAGGACACTGATTACATGATTCTTTTCTTTATATTCCATAACAAATCGAGTGAAAGAAGTTGGCAGGCAACAGACGAGGTAGAAAAAAAAGCAATAAAAAAGTATATAGAAACAATTTAATCTCTTTTAGCATGTCGATATTAAATCTCCTGTAAGGTTGGCAAAATTATACAATGTACAGGAGTACAGCTAGCACACAAAACGTGTTACGATGACAACAATTAAATAGAAATCAATATTAAATCTTTCATGTTGTACAGTTACAGAAACAGGTGAGCGTAACGTGCAGGAATTGAATTTTTGTCGGTTTTAAATTGTGAATTTAATTAAATTCAACGACGAACTTTTCTGCAGTCTTTGATATCTTATCCTCTCGAGAACTTTATTTTTATATTCATTCAGCTTACTTACTTATTCATTCACAATCACAACAATGGAAGCAAGATTCATCATCTCGTGTATCATAGAATTAATATAATTCACCCGCATTGCATTCAAATATAGACCGGAAGCTTCTTATGTGACGGAATAATTTTTGGAGCACAATTTCTATTTATGGTAGAGTGAGTCGGGGAGAAAAGAAAAATCAATAAAAGAATGACAAAAAAATAATAATAAAAATCCTAGTGTTTAATAGAGGATATTAGGCGCTTTTTTGTATGAATCAGTGTTTAATTAACGAATTATTGCGTTCGAAATTAGTCAAAAAATGAGTTTTTGTATACTAACGTATTTTTGAAATTCAAATATTTAACGGTTTTTTGTTTTTCAAATTTTTAACGGTTTTTTGACATTCAAATATTTAACGGTTTTTAAGAATTCTCTACCTTAGCAATGTCTTTACGTTTCCAGATTAATTGATAAATAAGTATGAGTAAGTTAGTAACTCAATAACAACAAACCAATGATTCAAAAGCGAACTCTTTTCTATCTTGTACTTCATCTCCCCATACAGCCAGCCAAACTATCCAGACTTTGTTGTAGCTGCCATTTGAAGGCATAGCGCAAATAAAATCAATAAAAGAATGACAAAAAATTCATCTTCTTCTTATTGAAGCGGCAATTCCAAAAATTGAATCGCCATTGTATCAATGCCGTCGACACAAAAAAGAGAAGAGAAAAAGAATATTTTTCCCCATTTGCGCAATCGTTTTTGAGGCACCGAGCTCTTCACCGTGATTGGTTTATTGTTCTTTTTCATTCTCCTTTTTTCACACACAGCACACACTTTTTTTTGTGTATGTTTCAACTTAGACTCATTGTGTTGTGTAGCACCGTGAAAAAAAAAGTTCTCATCATCAATTTCTTTTTGTCATTGCACACCTTACTATCGATTATTATTTGCTCGACCATTATTGATGATGATGACGACGATGGGGAGGAAAAGAAGTGTCGCTTCAGACACAATACCTCTCACCCATCTTCTTTATCTTCCAATTGACCTGAATTTTGACTCAATCTCATTCTTATTTTCCTACTTCTTTAATTACCAATTCAAACATTCTTCAAATGCAGTTCCTATTGATTAAATATCTATGGATCTTCTGTCTCATATCGCCTTTCAATGGCACGCGCATTGGAAATTTGAGATTCGCAAAATGCTTCTTTTTTTCGTTGTTTTTGTAGCTTTTGAAAGGCATATCGAATTTACGGAAGGCAGGCAGGCAATAATGTCTCATGTGATATGCTTTTTGTTATTAAAATTCTTTATTTCATTAAACGTATCCCGTACCCTATGTTGGCAACTATATATTGCTGACTGAAATAATTAAATATGGAATAAAAATGTCATTGACAGAAATTTTATATCTGGTCTGGTCTATGGAAATTTATTTTTAATGTTTATGCTTTTGCAGCTCATAAAATGAAAATATTTGCAGGAGAGAGAAAAAAGTCGAAAATTTATGCAAATTCCATAAAAACGGAACCTAAAACAACAAATATTACGGAAAGGATTAATTTTTTTGTTGTTGTTGTTTCTTTAATTCTCAAATGGACATTGAGCATTCAGCATACATGTGCAAATTTTTCAATCAAAATGCAAAAATATATATTTTTTGGATTGTCTAAAGGAATTTTTAGAATTTTTTTATGCTTCTTTAAACCAGTGATGCCCAACCTGTGTACCGCGAAAAAAATTTAGTGTGCTGCGAAAAAATTCCAGAAACCTCAAAAATACCTATTTTTGTGAAAATTTAAACCTTTTACACTAGATACGATGGACCCAAGCGACGAAGCAAAAAAAACACGTCGACACAAAAAACCATTGGGTGTGCCGCCAAAAATATTTGGTCTAGAAGTGTGCCGCAATGCAAAAAAGGTTGGACACCACTGCTCTAAACTTTAAAATATAAGAAGTTATAGAGATGGGATTTGGTACTTAGATTCCCTTGGGGGTCGTTCGCAAATTACGTCACGCTTTTAGGGGGGAGGGGGGGTCAAAGAATTTGTGACAGTCCATACAAAAGATTTTTTTTCTTTGGAAAATTTGTGACAAGGGGGGGAGGGGGGGTCTAAAAAGTCGTTTTTTTGCGTGACGTAATTTGCGAACGACCCCTTGGCTAAACTCTTAAAAGATTCATTAACTTATGACATCCATTAAAAAATTGGATTTTTGACACCCAGAGGGGACTCTTGTTACTAAATTTTAATGAAATAATTGAGAGATTCAGCTTCAGATGGGAATCGAACTCATGTCCTCACAAAATGAAGGTTACAGACTATTTGGTGGAACAAATCATTTTCAAATCCTGTCGGAAAATATCACAAAAGTTCTTATATTTAGGTTCTACACACTTTAGCATCAAAAATTTGATTCCTAGACCGCTCTGAATTTTTTTTTGCATGGACGGGAAAATTTTTGGGTTTTTTTTTGGGATTTTTGTCTTAAACTAAAAACCCTCCCCTGAATACGCTCGTGAGAAGCATCAAGCCATTACAACAAATTTCAGAAATTTCCAAAATATTTTTTACACGAAAAAAATGTCAATAAAATTGTTGCCAATGCCAACACAAATTTCTGTATAAAACGACAAAATATTTCATTGCATATTGATAAACTCGTTACCATAAATCAAAATCTATTCCTATAAAGGAACCAAACATTTCTACTTTTTCCCTTCAGTAGCCAGTACACAAAGTGATACGACTACACACAAAAAAACGTCAGAGAAGGGCAAAAAAAAAATGTTTAAGAAGGAAGAACATTAAATACACATACATTTCATACAATAAACTGTACATTATCTGTTTTTGACAGCAGATGACCACAAATTAAATTTTATCTTTTTTTCTGAGCAACAAAAAAAGAAAAGGAAGAAGAAAAAAACTTTCGTTTCCCTCACGTAACATACAGAAGATGTGAAAATGTGTTGTTATGATAGAAAAAGATCCTAATTCTCATTGTTGCCGGGAGTGAAAGTGTGGAAATTTCATTTTGTGGATGGAGTGAGGACAATTGAGGAGGAAAATGTGCTTTAACGGTTGATTGAATTATTTCAAGAATTCTATTTTATCTTCTTTGATTAGATTCCTTTTTGTTTGTCCATTGTCTGGTTGAACTATTTCCTTTTCACTTGAGGATATACGACTGATATTGAAGCTGGTGTTATGGAACGTCAATTGGCGATTTCGGACCTGTTTCTTGAATTATTTGTAAGACAAAGGAACAAAGTCTATTGTGAAGTTTGATGACCCATTTTTTGATAGCTTTATCCTCGTCCATTTACAAAATAAGGAATAGTTCGTATCAGTTCACGAGGCTATGTTATCGGATAAAATGTGATGTCTCATTCACACGAGTCAATAAACAAACTTCCAGTTTTACGAAATTTCAATTCCTGGGCAACAATTACTTGTGCGGTTGTTATCAAGTGAATGCTTAAATCATTAAAATATAAAACGTGAGACAATATACAGTTCCTGTGAAAAAGTTGAACTCAATAAAATAGATTAATGACTACCTAACTCGTGAAAATGAAATAAAAATCGATACTTTGGAATTTTGATGAAATTGTACTGTCATTAAATTTCAATTTATTGGAAAATTACAATAAATGATATTTTTAATAGAAATTTCAATTTTGAACTAAATTTGTGTTTCATTCAATTTCTTCTGATTTTTCGATTTAGTTAAATTCATTTCAGTTCAGTTTACCTCAATTCAGTTCAATTCAATTTAGCCCAGTTCAGTTCTACTAATTTTATTTTAGCTAATTTCAGTTCAGTACAGTTTATCTCAATTCATTCTAATTCAGCTCAAATAATTTAGGTTTAGTTCATTTCAGTCCAATTTACCTTAATTCAGTTCAAATTAGGTTAACTTGTTTTAATTCATTTCAATTCAACTCTGTTTAATTTTATTCAGTTTCAGTTCAGCTCAGTACAGTTCATCTTAATTCAGTTCAATTTAGTTCATTTCAATTCAGTTCAGTTCATCTTAATTTAGTTCAAATAATTTTGATTCAGTTCAGTTATTTTCAATTCAGTTCAGTTCATTTCATTTCAATTCAACTCTGTTTAATTCTAATTAGTTTCAGTTCAATACAGTTCATCTTAATTCAATTCAATTCAATTAAATGAGTTTAGTTCAGTTCAGTCGAGTCGACTTCAACTGACTGACTTCGACCTCTGGAAATCACTGAAGCAGGCAGGCTGCTTTTAATATCTGATTTTTGTCTAATTACAATTTCGAGAATGTTCCATTCAAATTAATCCTCTTCTTTTTGTATCATTCTAAAGAGGTTCATCATAATTTTCATCACATTGTTTCATTCTTATCCTCTTTACTCATTAAAAACGTGATTCATGTTAAATTTCAGCACACATACATCAACAGTTTTTTAAAATAGAACATTAATTAGAGATGAAAAGTTTCATGATAAGCGAATTGAAGAAAAGAATTTATGTGAAAAATCACGTACAAAATTCACCTTGAAGGCAGACAATTCAAGACATTTTGCATAATGTGCAGAAAAGCATGAGAAGGACGAGAAAGAGAGAGTACAGAATATTTTGAATGCAATTTTAATTGCAGAAAAGCTGTTTTTGCGGAAAAAAATCACTTCCTGTAATAATTTTTTTTATACAACTAGTAATGAAGCAGATCACGCTTCATGGGCATATTCACACCGTTTCAGATTTTTTCATTCATAGCTTAGTATTATGTTACAGATAAGATAAGATAATATCCAGTATTCATCCACAGCCTCTCTATAAGATCCAGTAATCATCCACAGCCTCTATAAAAGATCCAGTAATCATCCACAGCCTCTATATAAGATCCAGTAATCATCCACAGCCTCTATATAAGATCCAGTAATCATCCACAGCCTCTATATAAGATCCAGTAATCATCCACAGCCTCTATATAAGATCCAGTAATCATCAACAGCCTCTATATAAGATCCAGTAATCATCCACAGCCTCTATATAAGATCCAGTAATCATGCACAGCCTCTATATAAGATCCAGTAATCATCCACAGCCTCTATATAAGATCCAGTAATCATCCACAGCCTCTATATAAATCCAGTAATCATCCACAGCCTCTATATAAGATCCAGTAATCATCAACAGCCTCTATATAAGATCCAGTAATCATCCACAGCCTCTATATAAGATCCAGTAATCATCAACAGCCTCTATATAAGATCCAGTAATCATCAACAGCCTCTATATAAGATCCAGTAATCATGCACAGCCTCTATATAAGATCCAGTAATCATCCACAGCCTCTATATAAGATCCAGTAATCATCCACAGCCTCTATATAAGATCCAGTAATCATCCACAGCCTCTAAGTCCATAAAAAAGATCCAGTAATCAATTTTGCGTAGCTTCTAGCCCCTCGAAATCCAAAATGGCGTCGGTTCCATGTTCAGGCACAGCTAAGGAACCTACATACCAAATTTCAGCTCATTTGGTCATTTTCTATGAAAAAAAATGTGTTTTGCAATAATCGGCTATAATTTGACCAAAAATAGCACCTTTTCGTTCCGTGTGCCTTACTGGCTGCATGTCATGACTCCAAAAACTATACAGTTCTTGCCATACTCGATATCTATCAAATGCAAAAAACCGGAAGTCTTAATATTGAGTTTGAATCGAGTTATCGCGGAACGTAACTAACTAACTAACTAACTAACTTGCTAAAGGACAGAAAGTGTTTTTTTGCGATTTCTCGGCAATGGAAGCACCAATCGAGATGCGGTTTTCACTGTTAAATTGGTAATTTAAGGCACAGACTTTCCATACTGAACACTATGGGTCGATTCCGCAAGCCTGAAGCAGCCAGTCCAAAAAAGTAGTTTCACTGAAATACCAAAAACAATATATTCACACACAATTAAAATTGGTGTGAATATGATATTTTCTTCTCATAGGATGTCCTTAACAGTAATCCTTTGCAGTCAAAATCTGCGTGTGTATATAAAAAAAAATTATGAAGCACCGGATGTATTCTTGAATAAAAACAATATCCATGGAAAATTTCATTGTTAAGTCACGTACTCGAATGAGAGGAGAGAGATTTTTTTTAATTGTGGTAAGATTTCGTGCTTCTCGAATAAACAACATTTCTTTCCTATCGCTATTTCCATATGTAATATGAGCTAACACTTCAAACATCCGAACGGATTGTTACCGCAGATTTTTTCTTCGCGTGGAAAACTTTTTTCCATCCTTAACCAAATATGAAAAAGAAAAATTCGAGCAAAGATGAAAATTATTTTATTTTTATTTGCACGCGCGTCCCCAAATCAACAAAAAAATAATTTTTAATGTCAGTCAGCATTGCACGTGTCGATCTAAAGTGAGTGCGTATGGTCGTGTTCTGACAATCGGCAGGTTAACAAATAAATAAAATTAAAATTATGATTTGTTATTGCTATAGACATTCAGCATATAAACAACAGTCATATGCAGCATAGGGTGAGGGATGTTTTGACGATTAGTGACGCTCTAATCTCTTATTTATTAGAAAAAATCCTTTCATTAATTGTTGTTTTAATTTAAATGATTTAGGAACGTTCTGTGAGTGGGAGAGATGCGCACCTGAACGATAATAATGCGTCTAATTTAGATTCAATCCCCTCCTGTATCTTTACTTCTAAATCCAAATTAATGACGCACAATAAATTCATGATGATTTTTTTGGGAATTAAATTTTGTAATTCTCATTTAAAGGTAAATCGATGTTGTTTAGGGATAAAGGCAAGGGGATTTCATCATATTCAAGAAAAGATTTCCTCTTGTTACATTTCAAGTTGTGTAAGACTCGAGGAAGCCCTCATGAAATTCATATGAAACCTTTTCTCTTTTCTCATTCATTGCTCCTTTAGGATTATGAATTTCGTAGAAGTTTTCAAGTCTTTTGAGCTGTTTCTAATACTTTGATTGGGATTGCCAAAAATTGATTTATATTGAAACTGTATGAAAATTTAGAATTGGTTGAATAATTTAGAATTATTTGTTGGAAATCATGGGGTCGATTTTGAGATTTTGAAATTTTTGAGGAATCAAAGGATTTATAACTGCCTGTACTTGGGTTCATCGCTAAAGAAAGAGCTGCCGATTTTATATCCATTGCTTGACGAGGCTCTTGTGCTCGGTATTGGGAGATTTGCCTATTGCATGCTCCTCATACTGAGCTATCGCTGGTTAATTGACTTTATGGTCCAAATGCCATATTTAGACATGACACATGACACTATTCCATTCGAAATCCGCCATCAGAAATATTTTCAATCATATTCCCTATACTTCCATTTTAACTGAAAAGAACGTCGATAAAATTTGCTTAAAACGTAAAAAAAATCACAATCAAAAAGAACTATTGACAAATAATATCAAAAGATTGAATGAAGAAAGGAATAAAAATCTCAATGAAGTTCATCTGTAAGATTGATAAAGAGTCTACGTGTATGTATATGCAATATAACAATGGCAATATATGTACAGTAAAATCGATTGACATATCAGAAGGATTATTTTGTCGAGAAGTAAAAGAGGAGAAAAAAAAATTCCTCTCGAAATCAACAATGACAATGTGGATAAAGACGATCGAGTGGATATTGATTTTTACTTTTTAGCGCATACTAATAAAGGGGAAGTAAGCTAGTGTCCTTGCTTTGTCTGTCTATTTATCGACCGTTATTTTTCAAATATATTTTGACCGTTATTTTTTTCAAATATATTTTGACCGTTATTTTTTTCAAATATATTTTGATCGTTTTTTTTAAATATAATTTGACCGTTATTTTTCAAATATATTTTGACCGTTAATTTTTTAAAAATAAAATATAAATGCGCTTTCGTCTATCACATCATGTGACCAGGTCTGTACTAGTTTTGTATTTATTTCATACCTGATGATATTATTGAATGTGACGTATTATGGATGAAGAAGAGAAAAAAATTCAAAACAATTGAATAATAAAACCACTATAAAATCATATGTACATACCTACATGCATGAATCATACTTGAAATGTGTGTTCATGCTCCAAAACAACAGTAATAGCAATTGATGATCATTGATTTTAATGCAAAGAGCAAATAATAATGAAAAAAAATTGTTATAATCTTACAAGTGAGGTGATGATGATTTGTGTGTGGTCGAGTCAGGCAGAAATTCCACTCTTGGGTCGCCTCAATCTTCTTTCATTTTTTTCCACACTAAAAATGGACACACACGTTTGAATACAATCCCTTGAATGATGATGAGCTTTTCGTATGAATCAAAATGACTTTGGGATTTTTTTTTCAAAAAATAATTGCTTACATTGGCTTAAAGAAGCATTGCTAGATGATTATGGACTTTGAAGGCACTTGACTGGACAGATATAAATTGGTAACTCTTAATGGTCTCCCGTACATGCACAAATCTAATGTCGAGAAGAGATTTTGCACTTGGTAACAACTTCAACAATTATAACAAACAAAAATCATTGTGCCTCTATGTCTATGCATTATAATTATCATTAGTTTTGTTTTTCTTCCTCCTCCTTCCTGCTTGCCTGCCTTTTCTCAACTTCCAATTAAAATTTATTTTTACACAACAGCACAAATAAGCATTTCATACATATAATTTTTTTTTGGTCACGTGTATCATGAAAAATTTCCATTTCTTTGCAATTTGTATGGATTTATGTTATGACGAAAGTCAATAGAAATACAAAAAAAAGTTTTTAAGCTGAAATCAAATATTTAAATGACTTTTAAATCGGAACAATATTTGGATTATTTTTTGAAATTCCATCTGACATGTGCAGTCAGTTGATTTTCTCATGGGTTTTGAGCAAAATTTTTGGAGATGGAGTTCGATTCCTTAGTTCATAATGGGTAGTTAGGTGAAAAACTGGCTCTATTCATCGATTCCTTCTTCCAGCTACACAACCATTACATGAGTTGTTTGGTTTTTTCTGAGATCTCTCTTAAGATGTGTCTTTAATAGTCTGGGTAAGGTATCCCTGCCATCTTAACCGATTTATGCTGAGCTGATGTTAAACAGAAAAAAGAATAACTCCGAACAACGGATTCTGAGTGAGACTCGAACCAACGTCCTACGATTTCTGGTTGCATGAGCCTACCACTGACCCTTTTCGGTCTCTACTCTCTGTGCCTGATGATCTAAGTCTTGTCATTGTCAAGAACATATATATGATATCTCAACAAGCGCACTCAAACAATTTACAGGTTTAACTAATACAGTTCATTATTGTGCTTCCTTACTTCCAATTTATGAATGCGCTTCCTGTTCAATATAAATTTCAAACTTGTTTCTAATTTTACCTTGCGAATTATGCCAAGCAATTTTTGTGTGAGGGTGAATTTCTATTCAATTCTGTCTCGAAATAATTTGAGATAACTTTAGGGTAGCATTCTGATTTCTGATGGTCAATTTTAAAAGAAGCTAAATCATGACAAGTCATACCCAAAATTGATTCCCTTTAAAATTAATTCAATCAAATTCAAATGACCTTAATTAGAAAAAATTTAAAATATTCTCATTCCATCAACAAACAATGATGATTCCTGCATCTCACAAAAATGTCTGAGATAATGCCTTTCTGTATAAAAAAAATAAATGAAGAAATAAAAGCAATGTGTAATGTTTATTGAATGTGAGCAAATAAAATCAAAATGAGCCTGAACTGACAGGCAAATGTGTGTTCACATATATTATATTGAATATAATTTTCTGCTGAATCATATTTCTCGCGTAAAATAACATAGCTAAAGAGAAGACGGAGATGGTTTTATATTCTCCAGCAATTTAGTTTCATTTCTTCCTCTCGTCCCGATCAGTACAGGTTTTGAAATGGTAACAAAACGGTGCTCAATCGATCAGTACAATACTTAGAACCAAATGGCTGCCATTTACCCTGTGACGACCATTTGGTTCTAAGTATTGTACTATCCGCTAGGCCGCCGACATCCTTACAACCCAGTGGTAACGAACAGAGTTCAATTTGAAATTTAACGGAAAAATAAGGTACTTTTCGAAATTCGAAATCGAATATTTTAAGTTTCGAAATTCGAAATCAAATATTTTAAGTTTCGAAATTTGAAATTTAATGAAAAAATAAGGTATTTTTCGAAATTCAAAATCGAGAAATAAGGATCATTAACCACTCTTGGACTTGTTGAAAAATCATATGCCGATCGGGTGGATTTGTGTGTATTTTATTTCTTACTGCTGTCATCATCTTTGACTTTCGACACCATTTCAATCTTTCGTTCTCAAACAATGACTTTTGATTATTTTCACATCTCTTTCCTCCTTCTTCTTCTCTATTTCTATTTCTATTCATCAACAATTTTTTTTGTTGGACCTACCTGGAGTCTCCAATAGAAATTTCACATATATTATTATTGTTATTATTTCACAAAAGTCAACAAACCAAAAAATAAGAGAGACTTTTTCGTGGAATTCCAATGGAATTGTTTGTGCATTTCATACACAATCCACAATGTCTAGATACAGATAGATAAATGGTTGACTTACATACAAAGGAAGAGGTTTGAGATGATGATGGTGATGAATTGAAGTCTGTCACCGCCTAATTGCGTTCTCTGCCTCATTCAATGTCTTTTTCATGGTTCCATTGCTAAAGAACTAAAGAAACTAATTTTCCATTAACAATAAATGCAGATTTTTAATGTGCGATATGCACAAGAATTCAATAGCACAAGGAGCTGTTTTTATGATGTGCTTCTCATTATTTTGGTTACGAAAAAATTAATTGGGAGAAGAAGAAAAATCAGCAGTATGTAAGTGACTGTATTGGATGTTTTGAGGCGCATTTTTAAATGTTGAGCTGGAATTCACTAATAATTTAATTCTACTTTCCTCGTAATATTGGAGCAGGGACGTAGCCAGAGGGTCTAAAACCCTCCATCCTTAAAATTTTCTGTAAATACAAAGAAATTTGACACTGCTATCCATCGATACCTTTAAAAAAATCTGACTACTCCCATGTGTTGGACGTCATGACTAGGGTGACCATCTACTCGGTTTTTCAGAAGTCTGTTCTCTATTTTTCAAGATTTTTCCTCTACACTTTACATGTACCTTGAAAAAATCTGGTCACCCTAGTCATAAGTGAATCAACTCTATTAAAAAGGCTTTATTGAGGGGTCCTAAATTTGAAAAGGACTTTTCTGGAACAAAATACTTATTAAATCGAGGAATTCCAGTTTAAAAATCCCCGAGTCTACATTACTGCCTTTGCTTCTTTGTGTCGCTCTGGAAACCATTCAATAATCCAAATTGTTCCACGGCCTTCATAAAATTAATTGAATTGCCCCTTTTAAAATTCCAGTTGAACCAGTCAGTCAACGAGCCAAAAGTGCATAATATTAGGCGTAAAAAATTGCACACAAAATGATCAGAGGGAGGAAAATTTTCATGAATATTAAACTAAACCAATATTTGAATATTTTCCATGTATACCTAACAGCGTCTAAGAAAGAATTTTAAGCAACCCCTTTTTTTGACTCAAGATGGCACTTAAGAAAAATGTTTTTAAGAAAATGAATTTTAAATGAAAATTCAGCAATAAAAAAGGGGAATTACAAGGAATTTATTCATGAAAGGTTAGAGGAAGTGAGCAGAAAATTGATTGTTTGTATGATCTTTTCTGTCAGTAAATAAGACTGAATATAATAAATAAAAGAGAGAATTTTTCCTTAATAATTTTTTCCATTTTATTTTCATTTTGTTTTCTTCAGAGTTTCTGTAAAATTACAATCCTTTTTTATTTTACCATATTTTAACTAAACTTTTTTTTCTGCTCATTATGAATTGTGTTATTATTTTTTTTTTGTTCTGCATTAATAAATTGTTATGCACTATGAAAAAAAGAAACTTAATTTATAAATTGTTACATAATTAAACTGTTTTATTAATTTTAATTAAATGACTTTAGTCCAAAAGTCGGAGAAATTTTTCCTTATTTACAATGTTTACGTGTAATTTTAATGCCTGTGTACTCTCATTATTATTCATAATATTTACATCATTATGAAATTTTTTTTATTTACTTCAATTCTCCATTCTCATTTCTTTCAGCTTATGACTATTTTTTTTTAAATTAAAAGCTACAGTTATTAATATTATTAATATTATTTTTATATTCATTAATTTACCCAAAAAAAATTTATTTCAAACAATTTACTGTCTCATTTTTAAGTTTAATTTACCCTGCATTTAATTTAATTTGCCTAAAAATCATTTTATTTTATTTTTGCAATGATTCGTTTGAGAATTTGGGAAATTTTGTTTAAAAAACCGTTAGATTTCGAATTTTTTTTTTCAGTTTTTTGAATTTTCAACGGTTTTTTTGGAATTTTAAAAAGATTTTTGAATTTTTAACGGTTTTTTGAAGTTTAAAAAGGGGTTTTAAGTTTGAAAGAGTTTAAAAATTTTTAACGGTTTTTTGAATTTTGAAAATATTTAAATTTTTAACGGTTTTTTGAATTTTGAAAATAGGTTTTTAAATTTTTAACGGTTTTTTGAATTTTGAAAATATTTAAATTTTTAACGGTTTTTTGAATTTTGAAATGAAAATTCGCTCAAATTTCTATTCAAAATTTCAAATGAAACTAGCTAAATTGAAGTTGATTTCCCCTCAAGTTCGGCTGTGCGGATCACTTTTAACAAGTAAAACTTCAACTTCACCTAAAACATCCCAGCATTGCTTTAAAAAAAATTCAAAAATTTAACGGTTTTTTCTTGTCAAAAATAATCCAATTCTCTCAATTATTACACTTGTGTATTTAAATTTTTCTCTTAATTCACAGGACATTTGTTAATATAAAATTTAAAAATTGCATAACTAGCAATTTGACACAAATTTTAAATTTATCCATTTTTTTTAATAAATTGATTTTTTTTGTATCCTGAAGCAATTCTCATTTATAAATTTATATGAGCATGATTTCTGATCATAATACACTAGAGATAGATTAAAAGGATTAAGATTCATTCTTTTCTATTGCATATCAATGTCGATGTTAGCGTAGATGATTATAAGAGAAAAGGAGATGGGGTGAGATTATTAAAGAACGTTTATGTAGTAAATTAATTGTACTTTTATATCGTCGCTTCAAGTTTCAATTTTAGATTTTTTTTATGTATGCTCGTTCATTCTTCATCATCATCTTACAAGTTTAGTACTCATGACGATTAATCTTATTTTCTACAGATTTTTTTAAAGATAATAATTCAGGAATCGAAACAATGTCTACAATTATCATCATCATCATCAATGTCTGCATCCATCAATTTAATTTAATATAACCATTATCCATTATCATCATCGTCTCGTTCCTGCTTAAAGGAGGCTGTATTATCCCACCATGTTTTCCCCTGATATTACCAAGCTCTAGTTTGAAGTGGCAGATAACTACCGCAATGCTGTTGCTGATGGCTATTGCCCATGAAATTATTTTGATTTCTATATGCCATCGCGAGGCTATTTGACATTAATGTATTATTGCATGGCTGTTGAAGCATTTGCTGATGTCCTCCGCTGCCATTGTAACTGCTTAATATTGTTGTGGATGGTGAATCGACTGGCGAATGCTGGTTATTTGATGTTACCGTCTCACTGTTATTTCCAACGCCTGCAACATTAATTAAATTTACTGTATTGGATGATGAGTTGCCGATTGTTGATCCACTTGACGTCAATTGCTGTTGAACAGGTGTCGAATTTGAGCTACCAGAACACGGCTTTCCGTCTTTCACCAATACTGGCACAGCAACGCGACGCGGTGAGCTTGACGACTGTTGATTTTTTTAGAGATGATAATAGGAAAACTTTAATCATAAATTACATCAAAAGTATAAATTGAATGATTCTGGGGTAAAGTGTCGTAATTGCATCGACAACTTCAACATGTTATAACTCGAAAACTATCAAAGATAGCATAGACAAACTATATATTGTTGGAATTGACATCCAAAATGCTATCCAGCAGTGCTACTTTTGAACCGGTTCAATCGGTTTAAATGGTTCAAAAACCGGTTTAAAGTTGAAAAACTAGGAAAATGAATGCCGCTTTCAAAATTTAATGAAAAGTTTTGCTTTTTGGCTTGTTTTGTAGCCTATAGAAATGCTCACAACTTTTAGGAGCTCGATTTTTGATTTTCGACTTGTGACGTCATTTACAAGCCTCCCAATGTTGAAACTTTGATAGCTCATTTCTCCGCAACTACAAATACTGCAGTATTAATACATACCTCAAAATTTTGCATTTTGATACTGCTTTTAGGCTGTATATACAGCTAAAGGATTTATTCAACAGTTTTGTCACAATATGAAAACATGTGATTTTTTCATGTTTTTTCTCCTATATTTCTATTAAATAATGACTTTAAACTTAAATATTTCTCAAACTTTCTTTACTCATCTTAGTAAGCATTGAAATACCTTTAAAATAATGTATAACAAGACTGGGGTCTATCCATCAATGATGTCCAAAAACAGTTTTTTATGATTTTTCATACATATTTAAAAGCTTTCAAAAAACTAAAATCAGTTCCATAATCTACGTTTAAAGACCTTTTCAACGATGTATAAATTGCTGGAGTTAAAATTAGTTTTAAAGCTTCTTTTCACCAAAACATTTTTGAACCGATTCTCAGTTGTTGTTGTTGTAAAATTTAGAATTTTTTTTTTCAACTTTTAATCATTTAATAATAAAATATTATAAACAAGTTATACATCGTTGAAAAGGTCTTTAAACGTAGATTATGGAACTGATTTTAGTTTT
Organism: Chironomus tentans; assembly: GCA_963573255.1. Classification (NCBI taxonomy): domain Eukaryota; kingdom Metazoa; phylum Arthropoda; class Insecta; order Diptera; family Chironomidae; genus Chironomus; species Chironomus tentans. The sequence continues at coordinate 43,255,030 of OY754302.1, read as the reverse complement.
TTGAAAGCTTTTAAATATGTATGAAAAATCATAAAAAACTGTTTTTGGACATCATTGATGGATAGACCCCAGTCTTGTTATACATTATTTTAAAGGTATTTCAATGCTTACTAAGATGAGTAAAGAAAGTTTGAGAAATATTTAAGTTTAAAGTCATTATTTAATAGAAATATAGGAGAAAAAACATGAAAAAATCACATGTTTTCATATTGTGACAAAACTGTTGAATAAATCCTTTAGCTGTATATACAGCCTAAAAGCAGTATCAAAATGCAAAATTTTGAGGTATGTATTAATACTGCAGTATTTGTAGTTGCGGAGAAATGAGCTATCAAAGTTTCAACATTGGGAGGCTTGTAAATGACGTCACAAGTCGAAAATCAAAAATCGAGCTCCTAAAAGTTGTGAGCATTTCTATAGGCTACAAAACAAGCCAAAAAGCAAAACTTTTCATTAAATTTTGAAAGCGGCATTCATTTTCCTAGTTTTTCAACTTTAAACCGGTTTTTGAACCGTTTAAACCGATTGAACCGGTTCAAAAGTAGCACTGCTGGATAGCATTTTGGATGTCAATTCCAACAATATATAGTTTGTTTATGCTATCTTTGATAGTTTTCGAGTTATAACATGTTGAAGTTGTCGATGCAATTACGACACTTTACCCCAGAATCATTCAATTTTAGTGTTGAAAACTCACTTGATTATGTTGATTCTGTTCTGCCATTGCCTTCTCCTTGGCCTGTCTCTTGCACTTGTAGCGATGATTTTGAAACCAAATTTTCACCTGAAGCGACACAAAAAAGAAATTGTTTAAAAAAAACTCTTAATTGAAGTATCAATATCGACAGTAAAAACCGACAATTGAATTTCCTGCCCATAGGCGTATTGATGTTATTATTTTCTATTTTTACATTGTACGTCGATCAGCTATCAACCGCCTTCTGTTTATTGGTAAAATAGCATGATACATGCTTTATAACATAAGAAAAATAGCGCCAGTAAATTGTAATGTAATAATGATTAACTACATCATAAAGAACAGAAGAAAAATGTTGTTGCTGTTATTTCTAGGAGGGTAAGCATTGAACAATAGACCCCGACACAAGAGGATGGAAAAGAAGAAGACGAAAAATTGTTCATAATGTTATCAGTAAAGTGGGATCAAATTAGTTCCAGTTTATTGTAAAAATAACATTGAATTTCCTTCAAATCGAATTTTTTTGCACCATTCAACAAAAGCCAGCAACGACACAAACATAAATACAGAATTTATGCTGCTTTATGTGTTTATGTTGAGGAATTACATACACATATTGTTCTCGATTAAATGATGCGTGCTGCTGTTGTTGTTATGGCTTGAAATTGTATAAAATATGCCGTAGGGCAATGTTTTCTGGTAGAGATGGTTAAAAAACAGATTTCGTCTATTATTAAACGATTTAAGGCACAATCACAAACACAAATTTTTTTTCCATTCTGCCCTCGGTTTAGTGTGAAAAATTCTTTCCTTCCTATCCAGCTCTTTATTCTCGATAGATGTTTGTTAATGTTGCATTCGATATAAGAGATTTCAATTGTATGCTGTCGTCGACTGTTGATACAGAAAGGAAGGATCGAGGGTTAATTTATTCAAATTTCACATGCACGCACATAATAAAATTCCACTTTTTATATTTATTATTATCCCACTTCCCCTAATCGGAAATTTATATTTAAGTTTTACTTTTTTTTCTCAATACATGAGCGTCTGTGATGTGAATTTAATACACTCTCCTGTCGAAGATGACGATGATGATGAGGTATGAAAAGGAATCTGTGAATGAAGACGCGGGGTGCCGAATATATGGCAAATAAATGTTTACTTTGGCAATTGTGAGCTATCAATAAAAATAAGGAAAACTAAATCAGATTATCTGAACTGGATAAAAAAGGACGGCTTGAATTTGTGGTGTAAATTTATTTTGGAGTGCAGTTTGTCTAAAGAAATCTTAACAAAGCATTTAATCCATATTTAATTCAATTATTGGAGAAAAACGATTCTTTTGTAATGAAGCAAAAGGTTTTACATCATTTAGTGATGCAAAAAAGTTCGCATTATTTAGTGATGAATAAAAATGATTCACATCATCGATGAATCTAAAGTTCGCATCACTTAGTCAAGTAAAAAACCATTTTGCATCATCAGAGAAGCAGAAATTTGCGTAAATCAGAGAAGCAAGAGGTTTAGCATCAATTAGTAAAGCGAAAAAATTCATTGATGCGTCAATTTTATTCCTCATAACCATTCTAACTTATGAATCCTCATATTCCTTCGAAGACCTTTATATCTCCTTTTTGATCAGATTTTGATTGAAATCCATTTAGGCAAATAATAATTTTTATAAATTTTACACATTTGATTGAATCTTCTGAATAAATTTCTCGTGAAAAACACATGCAGGTTCCTTTTCTGCAAGCATTGACCTATTGGTATCCTGTCGTTAAGTTATTACTATTTCTCTTGTGTGTGGGAAAACTTTGAGGTTTCTTTTACAAGCATAAAGGAATCGCTCTTTATACTTTTACAAAGAAGACTGAATGGATGTAAAAAAATGATGATGATGATGAAAAGATTGAGAATAATTTACGGATTATCGGGATTTGTTGTTATTGTACATTATTCACTTAAAAAGATTTATGCAGGTTCATTCATTATTCTCTTAGTTACTTTACTTACGCTTATTCTATTTTTTATGGGATAGAAAGTGTAATCGATTGGAAAATATTGGGAATATGTAATTCTTTTTTGTTCGGATCGAGGATTTTTTGGAGGCTTATTTATTAGTGCATTGTGTATGTACTTGATTTTTAAAAACTACATGAAATTTTAGGAGGGCTAATATTCGTAGAAATTGAGTATCAATTGTACCTTATAAAATTCTGCAGAAAAAAATTATTTAATGCCTTTTTTATTGAGTTTGAGTTTCACGTCCTCAAAGTTTTTAAAAATTTCCTGAAAATTCGATGTAAAAATATTCAATGCTCACTTGATCAAAAATAAAGGTCCTTTATAATTTATAAACTAGAATTTTTAAAAATTTCAAATATATTCTCCATCCACAAATATTATTTGAAGCATAAAACTTTATTATGGCTTAATATTTGGCATTCGTCAATTGATTTATCAATATTTGTGTTATAAAATATCGAAAATCATGCAAAAATTTCATGAATAAAAACTTTTTCCTCATATATCGAAAATGAATTTATATTGGCAAATTGATAAGTTTCAATTGCTGTTAAAATATTGAATATCATACATGTGCGTATGCAGCACAAAAAACTTTTTTAATGGAATCAACAAATTTTTTTTTATTTTTTCATCATAAAAACTAATTTTTGTTAACTAAAGTAGTCAAAATCCTATTATTATAGGATGTTTTAATCCCCTTATGGTCCAGTAAGGAACACACAGCAGCAGCAACAACAAAAATACGAGAAAGAAGAAAAACAAAAATTTTTTTTGGGAACAAAAATTTATAAAGTCAATATTTTTTCTATCCTTTCAGTTTTAATTTCTTTTTGTGTGTCCATTTTTCCTTCCGTTTTCTAAGCTTTCTCTTTTGTTTATCTTTCATTAAATCTTTTGCATTAAAGAAAATTATTAAAAGATAATATTTTTGTTGAGAATTTCTTTACGTTTCTCATCGTCATCATTACACCAGTCATTCAGCAATTAGTTACATCAATTTTAATGTGTTTTATACTTAGATAGTCTGTGCTGTTAGGTTTTTTTGATGGACGACTACATGAGTGAATAAAATTCATTAATTTTCAGCATATTTTGGAGAATTTGAGTTGAATTTAAAACATTTTGCTGTAATTCAGCTTTGTTCTGCGTTATTTAGGTTTCAACCGGTAATATTAAGTCTAATTCAGCACTTTTCATTGTAATTCAGCATTATTCAGTGCAATTCAGCGCAATTCAGCTCAATTCAACGCAACTCAGCACTAACAAGAGCCCAATTCAGCACTATTCAGTTCAATTCAGCTAGTTTTAATTCAATTTAGAAGTAAACATGAATAATGCGCTTTACAAACATCTCTGCCAACATCCAAAAATTTAAAATGCATCCATCGATTCTCACGCATAATCAATTTAACCTCTAAAGACCAGAGAAATATGACTAGAAGTTGATAATCGTTAAACGTTCGCTTAATCACTGTCTAATTTGCGTTTCATACATCAACTGTCTTATTATCCCTTCAACTAACGTCAACTATTAAAATAAAATGAAAGAAAAATTTTTTTATTTCTACAACATCATGTCAGACGTAAAGCTCAAATTAAATTAAACTAAATTTTATCATATTCTCATCATGTATGTACATCTCGTGTCTGTGTCTACGATGTATGTAAAAGAAAGTAAAATAATTGTGAAAGGAGAAGCGTCAGTGAGTTGTGAGAGCACATATTTGCTCCATAAACAGCTATTGAGATGTCTTTAAAGTATATAATTGAATGAGGCTCTTCAAAATTCATTTTTTTATGTTCCTCATTGTCTTCTGCAAGCCTTACACATTTTTAGACATTGAAACTTTATTGTGAATAGCTCAGCAAAAATTGTCATCAATTTTTTATAACTGCATATTCGTATGTAGTCTCTGAGATTCCGTGTGCATTAAACATGTATTTTGTCATGCTGCATTAGACAATAGAGAGGTTTGCTTAATTATTGAAGCTTCTTTCGATGACTTTTCTGTAATGTGATGTGTTAGAAAGAGTTGAGTACAAATATTTTTGAGATATACAAATTTCGCTGAAGGATATAAGTGCTGAATTAATAAAACACTAGATGCAGCTAAATTATGGGGGATAGACATCATACAGGAGTTATCTTATTAATGCTGAATTTATAAAAATGGTAAATTTCAACAAAAAGTGCTGAATTTAATGAAAACTTATAACTGAAAAGTGCTGAATTCAGCACAATATTCAAGTAAAATAACGCTGAATTCTGCTGAATATTACCAATAAATGCTAAATTGAAAATAAACGTTAGCTGAATTGCGCTGAATTCAGCATTAGAGTTCATAATCACTAGATTATGGTGAATTCAACTAAATAAATTTCCTATTTCCCTTTTCAACATTTGTAACATAATTAATAGAACTTAAAGCTTCGTCTATCATCAAACTAATCATCATCCCAGTATTCCCATCCCGTAAACCTGCAAGATTCAAAGATAGAAAAGACACACACATAAAGAACGACAGAAAAATTAAAGATAAGCGAGACAAGCAGTAATGCATTTAAATTATTAATGCTATGAATGTAAAAGAGAATGTTAAGTACATTCTATAAATGCATCTAACACAATTTTACATCCAACTGCTGTCATTATTCGATGATGTCAATGGCTGTAAGGTTAAACATTCATGTTAATGAAGATGGAAGCACTTGAAGGATGCGTTTGTGTATTTGCATTCAACTCCATTACAAGTTCATCGAGTCAGATTGAGGATAATGATGGAAGAAGTAGGAAATTGGTAATGTCAAAATAGCTATTGGATGGTATTTCAATTGTCAGTTTCTGTATGGATAGAATAAAAGTTCTCTGAAGGGTTCTTAATTTTTGAGATCAACATTTAAAATCAGAGTAAGCTTATTACAAAATTTTATTTTTCTCAAAAAAAAAGTCAAAAGGAACCCATTGGAAAATTGAGTGGAATCTTCAACTTACTTGTGTAGGCGTTAAATGTATTAAGCTGGCGAGGTGCTCTCGTTCAGGTGCTGATAAGTATTTCTGCTGTTTAAATCTCCTTTCTAGTTCATATACCTGTAACAATAGAAAACAAGTATGAGGATAAAAAGAAACAATAAGATGATTATTAGTACACTTATTAACTGTTTGCTCATCATCTATCCGACGGATCATCGAGTATTCATCTAACTTTATCCAATAAAAATCTAATTAATCGAATGAGATGAGTTGAGATGTTGGCAAATCAATACACATTTACACGTCTTTTTATTCCATCAATATGTATACGATAGATGATGGGTTGTGAGATTGGATGGTAAGTAAGTAGAAACAAAAAAGGCAGCTCGGTAAACAGCTACTCGAAATATCGGGTAGAGAAACGTTCAAAATAAACAGTAATAAAAATAACGAAACAAATAAACGCCGTTTGCCATATTATATTATTATATTTAATTGTAAATATTGAACGCTATGCATCCTCTCTTCTATACCCAGTCCGTCCATAGACGAGAGGAGGAAAAGCAATAAGTAAAATGTATGTTTTGCTTTCCCTTCACTTTTCTATCTCTTTCCTTTCTAAATCAGCAAAAATAAAATTGTTGACGATGATGCTTTGGAAGAGTTAGCAAGCAAGCAGTCAGTCAGTCAGGCAGGCGAGCAAAAAAAAAATATAGCTAGGAATATATTTGTGTGTACATTAAAAGAGAGTGAGATGGAGAAGTGAGTGAATCGTTTGTTTGTCAAGCACTTAAAATGCCAAGTTTTCACTAATACGACAGCGTACATCAAAATTGGTATGAATGAAAGAAATGCTTCGTCTATCGTCGACTAAGGGGAAGTAAATGAAAGACTTTCTTCGCTAATTTGATGACTGTCGTTGGACCAAAAATGGCAATGATTATTTTAGAAAAATTGAGCAATATTGGCTTGAAAGCTCTCAATAATCTTCAGCATAAAGCTCTTCTCGCTTTAAATTCGCTCAAGTAGCTCGCGTCTAAGTTGTGGCAGGTGTTAAAAAAAATCAAAAATTAAAGCTCTCTTCAAAAACTACGAAAATGACACTCAATTAAACAAATCGAGTTATATTATTCACATTTTAAGTATGTGATATTTTATTAAGCCCATTAATTCCATTTTATTACGTTTACTCGATCAATATTTGCTAACGAATATGAATGTCTTGCTGCTACTGTCGTTTAAATGGAAGAGATCGCATTTTCATTGTACCGTAGAAACTTCTTAGTTTAGTTTACTTACTTTACTTTGCTTTGCTTGCTCATATTTATCGGAATTTGTTCAGTTAGCAACTTCTAGTTTTACGCGCTTTCAAGAGCTCTGAATGGATAGACTTAGTTTAGGGAAAATTTTCGTTTATTTCTATGATTAAAATTTTAACGGTTTTCTGAATTTCAAATAATATAGTTCAATTTTTGAACTTGAAAATGTCTGGAAATTTCATAAAAGTAAACAAAGCAGCAAAAATTAGTGAATAATTGTTAAAACATAGCCATAAAGCTTCATTTAAGGAAAAGCACCACGAGAAACACTCATCTATCCTAATCTTAGATCACTTCTATTAACAGTGTAGGAATTAAGACATGAAAAATGAAGAATAATTTCATTATGTATATTTTTGAGGCAAGAACAGTCAAGCAAAGAGAATTCATAGCAAATATTTACTTAATAAGTAGAAGAACATCTCATTCGACAACTTAAGTTGAACATTACGAAAAAAACACGAGAAGTGTTGAGCACGAGACAAGAAAAAAAAAATCTTTTTCCTTTATCATCTCTCAATGAGCGATGAATGATAAAGTAACATGAATGTCAATGATACTTACTTGTGCTTGTGTGAATAGAACTCGTCGCTTTCTTCGTTGCGTAAGTGGAAATTGCATCGGTTTTGAATCACTCACATTACAGCCTGCCAATCCAGACATATTAGACATTGCATGTCCCATTGAACCACCAGCTGATCCTCCCATTAACCTTGTAACTGAAAATAGAATAAACACAAAAAAAAATTGTTATCAACAATCTTCATTTTTATTTTTAATATATACATAATATATTTTCTTTGCTTCTTCTGCTACTCAATGGCATTGAGAAGAGCCCTCAAATAATCATCATCTTTATGACTTCATAATGTCTGTGTGTATTTATATACAAATATTATATACAGCAATTTTTTTCTCTCTATATCTTGAGTTTTTCAAGAAATTCTTCCTTCTTCAGCTACGCACTACAATAATGATGATGACGATGATGATGGTAAAGGTTAGCAAATCACTCGTTCATTGCTAGACAAATTTGAATAAGATCCTCATTTTTTTTTCTCTCGTACAGAAACATCATAATTATAATAAATTTGCATAAACAAATTTTTGCTTGGAAAAAAATCATTTCTAATATTTAAAATGCTCTTAAATTTTAATTTTTTTCGTCTTCTCTCTCACTTCTTTATTTATTCCTTCTGTCAGTTTATCCACTGACATTTGTTTGCTTTTAAAATTGCAGTCCTGACAGAAAATTAAAATAAAGTATTGAGATGAGAATATAATAAAAAAAATCCATATATTATCGTTCAAGTTTGAAATTTACTAATTGCTTGATGCACATCATGAGTTCATTAATATTTTCCTACATATATTATTTAAATATTCTTAAAATATACAAAATGGACGGTTCATTCATAAGAATGATTTTTTTCTTCTTTCATAGAAACTAATTTTTCATTCATCAATTCCGATACTTTTGTATTATGCGCCGCTTTTTATTGAAAAATAAGTTCATTGTATTCAACTTCATTTGAGATGTCTCGATTTCTTGGAAATAAATTACCGTATAAAGAGAACTAGACGACAATGGGAGAACTTGCAGTCTATGGTCTTGAATTTTTATTGAATAAGTGAAGTTACGTGATCAATGAAGCTTTGAAAATCTAACTGCATTACAATTTTGTTAAATTACGAGCAAAATTATTGTATTCAAAACATTTTTTTTTTCAAATTATTAACAAACAAAAGGAGAACACATCAAAAAGATGCAAAACTGAGTGAATTGATGTGAAAAATGTGTCAAAAAGATGCGAAAATATTTTTGAAAGATGCAAAAAATATAAAAAGAAAATTGAATTAATAAGAATTTTTTAAATAAAAGATGCAAAAATAATTAAAATTAAAAGATCAAAAATGACCAAAAAGAAAAGGTTTTCATTTGAAAAATGCGAAAATTATTTTTTGAAAGATGCAAAAATTATTTTTGAAAGATGCAAAAATTATTTTTGAAAGATGCAAAAATAATTAAAAATTTCAAAAATGAGGGGGAAAAATCGTTTGAAAGATCCAAATATTTACTTTGAGAGATACAAATGATGCAGAAATCTATAATAATAGAATCTTTCGAAGGAAAAAGATGCAAAAAGCTTTTAATCCAAACAGAGTTATTGCTTCGAAAAATGATAACAGAACTCTTAACAACACAACTTAACATTGTAAAAATTCACTCAAATTAACATCAACAACAAAGTATTGAACTTTTTCGGTTTATTTCTTTAAAATATATATTTTTCTCTCCTCATCATCCACAAATTTTTGGCATATGACAACAATAAATAAATATCATACACAATAAAGAATTTCTTTTTTTGCAAATGTTGAGAAATGAGAAAAATTTGTTTGAATAAAGGAAAAAGAATTGCTGGACATTTCGTTGTGCAAATATTTATTTAGTAAGAATATTTTTCTTTCTGCTGTGTTATTTTTTGCGAGACAATTCTCAAATACATTCTCTCTCCATCCATCTAGCTTTCTTTGATATTTTCCTTTCAAATATTTATTTTTCGAATATTTTCTTTCTCTTTAACATTAAAATGCATTCACATTATGCGATTTCATGTTTTTTTACTCTTCTTTTTCTCATGTTCTTTTCTTTACAAACCCTGAATTGCCGTTTTAATGGAATGTAATTGGCATCAACTGAATGTATAGTTTAAATCCGACGGAATACATATGCACACATCATTTTTGTATGTATATTTATGTGGATGTCACATGAAGATTCTTCTTTTTATTATTTTCGTTCGAAATTCGATTATTTTTCCATTCAATATTGATTCACTTGTGTATGCATGTAGGAATAAATTGAATGAGATGAAGAAAAGGAAATCTTATCTCATATCTTCCATCTATCCTTATGATAATGTCCTGCATTATATGGTTTGTCACGTTTCAAAAAAATCACATGAGATTGTGTGAACCTAAAAAATTGATGGATTTCTTTTTATTTTTTTGACGAAATAAGAATTTTTTTAGAAAAATATTTATTTTCACCTCACACAATTAATTGAATCGAGAGCGACAAAGGGAAAATAACACTCATCACGAGATGGTTTAAAATATTTACGAAACTCCTACTGAAAGATTAAAACGCATTTGACTTAGTAAGGATTTCTAATCAACATTCATTCAAATTTAACGGCTTTTTGAAATTTGAATTTTCATATTTTTGGTTTACTGAACTCACTCAAAAGTTACTGAACAAATTTTAATCATTTTTAGGAAAACTACCATTAAAAATATTATTTAGCTGTATTTAAAACATTTAAGAGTGCAGTTAAGTCACAAAGTATAGAATAAACAAAACGACAGTCAAAGTGGAGTTTAAAACCACATTTTTTTCAAGAAATAAAGTGCTAACAATCGTCATCACCGAAAAATTTACCAGAATCATCAACAACAAGATCCAAGTAAGGAGAGAAAGAGCTTGTGTTTATTTTCTGAGGTATTTCTTGTTATTTTAAGAATTTCTCGGTTTCATTCTTTATATAAATGTATATCTTCTCCAATCATGCTTTTCACAGAGATTGCTTTAGCTTTTATTCAGTTTTTTTGGGAGGCTTTGAATACAAATATCATGTTTATACATGAACGAGTGAGAGAGAAGCATTCTTTTCATTCCTTCATACATGTATTTATATAAAATTGAGATAATATTTGATGAAACGTCGCTCAATCAACAAAACAAAACATAACAACAATCTAAAGGAATAAAAAAATTTTATTTCATTATTATTATTTACTTTTTTTTCGAAACGGAATGGAAAAACATTAATGAATGATGATGAATAAATTTCAAAATAAAAATATTAGTATTGAACGTTGAAGAGTGAACGAAAAAGTAGAGTTGAGTAAGAGAGAGATTAGCGAAAATTGAATAAAGAAACCTTCATGACGATGTAAAAATATTTTTTTAAAAAAATTTCTTTTGTTGTGTGTTTTATACACCGACTTGTTTCACTTTTAATGAATTAACCAGCTAACAAATCATATTGTTCAAACAATGAAACATATTTTCTAGATTAATTGAAGCTTTTTATGAAAGAAATATATTTTTTATAGTGATGAGTTCATTGATTCTTTTGTGGTGAATGAATGGATACTTTTTTGGATAAATATTAACTATTATTATAAGTAATTTTGAAATTCAATTTCAATATTATTCTAGATTTTAAAAAATTCTAAAATTATATAAATTAAAATTGGTACTAAAACTTAACAACAAAAGTAAAGAAATCTCCAGAGGGAAAACCACTTGGTGGAAAAATTTAAACGACACTTTTGATCCTATCTTAAGCAGAAACATAAATTATAAAACACTTTACCACCAATAAATATTAAAGGATTCAAAATTATTGCACAAAATGTGGTCGTTGGAAAGTGTCTTTTTCCCACCAAGTAGTTTTCCCCCTGAGAATCTCAAAATAAATAAATAAAAGTCGAAAAATCTTCAAAAGAAATGTAAATTGTCAAAGCTTCTTGTTTTACAAGATTTTTATCAATTTCACGCAAGAATTCAAATTTATTTTCACAAAGAAACACATTAAAGCAATTCCGTATCTCCCCAAAAAATCCAATTTCAGCAGTTCCCATGAATACGAGAAACAAATTGCCAATTTCATCAATTTGAAATAAATTGAGTGCAAGAAAAAACCTAACTAGATTTAGATCCGATAAAGATATGTCCTATATGTTTTGCAAACAAAGCACAAAAGATAATGGAACCGAATGCAAAATCCACAAAAACATTTCACGTACTTTCAATTTTATCTAAATTGCATCTCCGAAAGAAAAAGGAACTGATTTAAGTTGAGATAAGAATCTTTGAGTAGGTAGTTAGTCAAAGTCAAGGCCCAGGGACTCCGTGCACTTTGTCTTTTTTAACTCGATTTTTAATATACTTTACGCAGTTTTACTCAAAATATCCTAAACTCATCTCACAATTGATCACAATTTAGCACCCTGAGCAAATCAACTACTTTCAGACTACACTTTATTCACTTATAGTACTTTTCTTCTGCACTTTTTATTATTTTACTTCACTAAACTATACTTTACTATACTTCACTTTAATTTGCAACACTTTTTTGTTTTTTACTATACATTACTATACTTCACTACACTTCACTATACTTTACTACACTTTTACATTTATTTCTACATATTACTTTACTTTTTTATTTTTTACTAAACTTTACTACACTTTAGTCTATTTCTATTAATTTTTTATATTTTAATTCAATTTTTTAAATAAAATATTTTTGCATTAAAAATTCATATGTTTTTCAGTTTTCTGCATTTTTACCTGTGAAATTTTTTTAAAAATAATTCATTGTACGCCTTCAATGGCTAGTTTCCTTAAAACATCTTTTCATCTTGAAAATTCTAAACTCTCCCATTTAAGTTTTTTTGACATAAAAATAGTTAAATATTAAAGAAAAACACGAAAACCAGTAAATTAAATTGTGTAAGAGTTATAAAAACACTACCATAATGATTATACTTCATGATCATCTAAATTGACATGCATACCTTCAATATTTCGCAAAAAGAGAAATAAAAGACAATGCCGTCGTCTAGGAGAACATAGATTTATAGATGCTCTACAACTTTAATTAAGTTAACTTAAAAATATTTTTTATGTCTTTCTTATTTGAAATTTATTCTTATTTATCTAAAAATGGGAAAACAGCAATTTTGACATTTTTAATCATATTTCTGATCCTTTAAAATTTGGTAAAGCTGAGGAGGATATACCGAAAGTTCAGGATCGTGTACAGAAATTTTCGAGGGAGTGGCTTTGAAACTTTTTTGTATGGACGGGAAAATTTAGGGGGGCGGTGTTGATTTTTTTTCTAAAAAATCCCTAGCAAATTAAAAAAATCTAAAAAGGGAGGGTTTTTGACTCCAATAAAATTAAGTTTTGAATAGTAAGACACAAGTAAGACCTTTCTAATGATAAGTTAGAATATAACTTAATTATTAAGAAATAACTTAATTATTTACCAAAGTTTAAAGGATCAGAAATATGATTAAAAATGTCAAAATTGCTTTATTCCATTTCTAAAATTGAAAACTCAATGACGTAATTAAAATAATATTTTAAAAAGATTTGATATTAAGAAGATTGGAGTGAAGCTCAATCCACTATTTGTAATACAATTCAATCAAAAATAGAAGGAAAAAAAAGAATACTATTTATTAAAATATTATAAGGTACATGAGGGCACATGCAGTGGAGAATTTAGATTTTAACAAAAGGCAGGGGGAAGACTACTTCGTGGAAAGCACTAAGAATCAAATTTTTGGTGCTAACATGTATAAAACCTTAATACAAGAACTACTGACCCTTTTTCCGCCAGAAAATATGTACAAATTTGGATTTATAGCTCTAATAGTGCGTGGAGGAAAATTTTTTTTTTGGCGGAAAATGATTTCTTCCACCAAGTAGTCTTCCCTCTGACAAAAGGTCAACACAAAGTGTGTGTCTAAAGTTAAGATATTAACAATAAAATTATTTTTTGGTTATTTTAATAAATTTTTAAGTTGCTACACTTGTCTCTACTTTTGCTGCATTTACTATACTTTTGCTACACTTGCTATACTATCACTACACTCTCACTACACTCACTATACTTTTCGTCACTTGACTAAATTTTACTACACTTTACTACACTCTGCTTTACTTTTCCTAACTTCACTATAATTTACTATACACAACTGCACTTTATTTTTAAAAGCTACATTTTACTTATTATATTGTATACTATACAGTACATTGCTGACTCACAAGTATACTTTTTTGGGAGTCCCGAGGCCTTGGTCAAAGTAACCGCCCAAATTAGTTAATCGTCCTCATTATGTACGCAACATTGATCGTCATTGACATGATTTAATTTTTCTCCCTCATTTCCCATTCATGTAGCATTTAGCAATCAAAATCCATCTAATTCCAAACATGAAGGCATAAAATTATTCAATTTTAACTGAAACGGAAAGAAAGCTCAATCTCATCGTCATTATTTAATGATTTCTTCTTTACTCTTTTGTTCATGTTACGTACACCAACTAATGTGGACTGCGGACACGAAAAAAAATGCTTAAATATTGAATCAATTTTTATTTTCTTTTCTTTTATTTGTAAGCGATCATATAAGTGGAGTTACGCGTATGCACAGAAGTCCGGAAATGGTATATTGACTGACGTAACGATATATAGCATGATTCTCCCTCGAAAGTGGCCACTTCAAAATGCTCATCATTGCATTTTTTACCTCCTTATATTCGTAGAAGTAGCTTGACAGCCTTGAATTTTTTTTGGAAAGGTTGATTATGTTTCCAGTTATATAGACTCATTGAATGAGCATAAAGTACCCTTATATAGCTTTTTCGAACGCGTATGGGGTATTTTTTTTCTTCTGACAATTACAGAGAATGAAATAATATTATTTCAATCAATTCTAGCACAAAAATGAGAGTGAGAGAGATGGAGAAACTAAAATAATAAAGAAAGGAACAAAAATAATGATTGCTGACTGGTAGCACAGCAATCGAAAACCCTCAACCAGGCAACATATATAGAATAAATATTTTTAGGGTTAGTTTTTTTGTTTTTTCTTCTTTCTATTCCAAAAATCATCATCATCATCATCAACGTCATGGAAATGGGTGGGATTTCCATCTATCTATGTATTTAAGTATGAAGCTATGGAATCATTAACATTCGAATGTTTTTATTTGCCAAGTGAAAGTAAAATAGAAGAAAAAAAGTTCTTTGCTTCTTATTTCTTTAATTTATCGATTTTTTTTCATCTCTCTGCTTCTCATTTCTCCCCAGTCATTGAATTATATTTGCAGTTCTACGATAATATTTGCACAATTTAATTAACGAACTTTAAGAAAAAAGTTTTCATTTCTGAGAATTGTTTTTCATTCATTTTATTGCGTGGGGCGAAAAGTTTTCTGGATCTTTTTTATTATTAAAATTTAAGGTTATAAAGGTTGAAATTTATGATATTTGCGTGGTAAGTAATTATGATAAATTTTTGTTAATTGTGGATAATGAACTGAAATATTTTTAGTTAAATTAATTTTTTACGAGGAATTTTGATTTAATGCGATTATTTTATGGGATGTTCATAGAAAAATGACGCAATATATAGAAATATAGGGTATAAAACCAGTTATTCGACTAATTTTAGCATTTTTAGGCTAACTTTTTCTGAAATACAGATTATAAATTGGTAATCTAGTAAGTTTAATAAAAATATGTACTTGTATACCCCTTTAAAGAAAATTTTAATTTTAAAATGTGTAGTTTTTTGCCCTTTGATGTCAAAATTTCGTAGTTTAAACATATCTACCCTGAAAAAACTTCGTAGTTTTGCACCCCTTAAATTAAAAACTTTGTAGTTTCAGACCCATAAAATTTTAAATTTCGTAGTTCAATCATCTAAAATCTTAATTTAAACCGTTTTAGACTTACAAATGTATTTTTTCATTTTTCTCTTCTTTTAAAATGATTTAATGGATTTAAAATCACAATTTAGATAAAAAACCATTGCGACGACCTTATTGCTTAATCTTTATTGCACTCAAATTAAATCAAACTAAATTCTTTGTATTTTAATAATGACTATCTCTGCTATATATTCAATATTCACCCATATTTAAATTATCTAAATTCGAAAAAAAAACTCGAAAAAGCTCAAGACTCTCTCGGTCAATTGTTGGAAGAAATTTGATCAGATGGTCGCTATTTTTACTTCATTTAATACTGTAACATCAGCTCAAGTGGCTTTTTTGTGTTGTTATTATTATTTTTATTGTGTTACAACGATGTGGAAATCAACCCTATTCACACTCATCAGTTTCTTTTCCTATTCGTCACACGCCCTCGAGCACACAAGAGGAGCTGAATAGATAGATAGATGTATATCTTCCAAAAACAACAATCAACTTATATTTTTGCGCTCAATTAAAGCTAGATAATGAGAGGAGATATTATTGTGGGAGAAAAAATGACAAACTACCCGAAAAATAGCTTTTCATCACCATTCGTGTTCACAATTTCCATCAACATCATTATAACGTATAATAACGCGTGTGCATGAGGGGGATTATGGAAAATTTTAATTTACAATGGGACAATAGATTTAAAATTATTTTCACTTCAACAAAATTGAGGTTTTAAAATTTTCCCATTCATACGACACATATTAAAATTAAAATTTATATTTTATTTATGACACGAGAACATAACTGTAATCTGGTGCTTTCATCACCATACATTTAAAAATTAAGCTCATTTCAAAGATAAATTATTCAATTATGCTCGTGCATTATTATTATTATGAATATTATTATTATTGTATTGATTCTGAATTCAGAAATTTATGATGGCAATGATTGGATGTATTTTGGAGATGGTTAACACCTTCACACCACTTAATCACCATTTATATACAAAAGACTTAAATTAATCATTATTTTTGTTCCATAAAAGAGAGTTTTTGTGGTGTTCTGTAGGTAAATTAGGTTTGGAGCTGAGTTAATGTCGAGAAATCTGTTTTTATTGGATTTCTTCATAGATTTACAACTTATAGCTTAATTTAGTCTGTTACAAATTTAGTTCAGCACCAAAAATATTTATTCAGCACAATTCAGCAAACTAATTCAATGCTTTCGAAAACGACGAGTAAATTTAGATCTATTCTAAATTCACGCTATATCTCAATTCAGCACTTTTTGGATCAATTAAGCTCAATTCAATTGCATGCATTAATTTTTAGCTGAATTCAGCACTATTCAGCTGAATTCTGCATTTATTAGCTGAATTCAGCAATGCTTAGCTGAAATAAGCAATTCTTAGCTGAATTCAGCATTTTTAGCTGAATTCAGCATTGTTTTACTGAATTAAGCACAGTTCACTGTTCAGCTCAATAAAGAAAAGTAAAAGGTTTTATCCGTCAACATCGAGTTAACCTGAATAGATCTTATTCCTTCTGAAATGCGTCATCATCGACCCATACCAAAACTATTCAATCTTCTCAAATTCTACTGCTTAAAATAGATTTACAAATTAAAGCCAATGAAATTCGATATTTTCACCAACTAATGTGTGGTTTTGACTTCTTTACTTCTTTATTTGTACATCCAGTGCGTATGAATATTGACACAACAAATTCCATCTTTAGTTTGTTTAAACTTTTTTTTTCGTCTCTTCTTCCTTTCTTTTCTTATTCTCTTAGTGTTACGTGCAACTATTCCTTTGTATAGGAATAAATCAGATCATATTTCATTGAATGTATCAGCAATCAAGTGCCAATTCAAACAAATGTGCTAAAAGTCCACAACAAAATGATTTTTGATATCAAATTTCAAACTATTTTTTTTCGTCACTCCTCCTTGATTCTTGATGAATTTAGTCTGGTCGTTGTGGAATGTACGACATAAGAATTTATTTACACTTAACATAGGTTTGGTAGGTATCAGTAGCATAGAAGCAAGCACTTGAGTGTCTAAAAATTGTGAAATGTAAATTCAACAGACATAAGTTTATTCTTTCCTACACTATTAAGTGCACTAAAAATTCATTCTACATGCCATGTGATGTTGAAGACTTTATTCAATAAAAATCTCATTAAATTAATTTTTTTCACAAATGGAATTATGCACTTCAATAACTTTTTATTTTTATTTTACAGTATAATATGGAATGTATAAAAAAATGATGATAAATGACAATTGTATGGAATCATAGAGCATACAAAATAATAAAAATCAGAGTAAAAAGAAGCAAAACGAGAGAGAAATAGAATTGTATACAGCATACATCCGTTAAGGGTGGATTTATTAACAAAAGAGTATAAAAAACAGAGATAGGAAAGAATTTTTATTTTCTGTGTAAAATTTTAACCCGAATTGCAAAGAGCAAATGAAATATGTTGAAAAAACATAAAAAACCACCCACTTGAGAATTCACTAAACCGCAAATCGTTATATTTCAATGTAAAATCAACAGCAGCAATGGTAGAGCAGCTTTTTCATTTACTGAATGGAACACACGTATAGAGCATAATTCTCTTTATCGGTGCTAACTGTACTGAAAAAATGGATATCTCCTTCTCTCTTCATAAATTATTACTATTATTTAGTTATTGCATTCAAAAAGAATTTTTTTCATCATCATCATTCAAAAGAGCATAAAAAACTATGAAAGAAATTGCAATTTTCAGCATGCATGCTTGCGCTTTATTTCAATTTTATGCTACTTTTTAAGAGATGTATGAAGTGCTAATTATGAATCATATGCTGATAAAGCTTAAGCTATGCTCTCGTTCATTTGAAGGATTTAAATTAGTTTTATGGGAATTAAAGGATTTTCTAACGGAAATTTTGGATTTGAATATTGTAAACGCGCACTTTTTTACTGAATGCACAAGTTTTTTTAAACTAAATACACAATTTTTCATTGTTTATTAGTTTTAGTGAAATAAAGCATAACAAATCAATAAATATCGCAAATAGATACAACAGCATCTTATAAACTATGTATTCAACATCACAACAGCAAGTATAAATCTCAAAATTGTTTTTCTCGCTAATAAATCACACAGAACAATTTAAAGAATCAACCTTTAATTCAAATAGTAAACATTGAAAGCATTTTTTCCTTCCAGTCAGATAAAATGTATAGCTGGAGAAGTAAATGGAAGAATCACGATGAAAAGTCAAAATGGAGAGCAGAGAAAAAAATATTGCGATTAAATTTCAACATTTATTTTTTCATCCTATTCATAGGATATGCTTTTCACTTCTTATGTATTGGGGGAGCACATAAAAAATTGAAAACAATATAAAAAATCCTCGTTAGGTACACAAAAATGAATTAGAGAAAATCCGTAAAAATATTTGCAGTTCGCTCTCAATAAAATTTCCATTAATGCCGAATTTGCGATAAATTTTGTGTATTTAAACAGGAGGCAGAAACATCAACAATCAGTCGATATCGTTGACGTTGAATAATAAAAAAATGCAAATAAAATCAAAGATTAAATAGGAATTTTTTCCCCAATGTCGCATATTGATTTTTCTCGTTTTCCTCCATTTCCACAACTTCAAAACATTTTTTCTCCTCACTCTTTTCATTCAATCGATTGCATTTGCAGCATTGCAACACAAGAGAGCCTTCACCTTTCGAGATTCTTTTGAATTTAAAATTCTATGAAATAAAAATTACATTCGAGAGCTTTGGCGCTTTTAAAGTACACCATTTTCAATTGCAATTCATGCAGAAATGGGGAAAAGGAAAAGTTTGTTCTAGTTAAGGGAAAAATGCAGCAAGGAATGAGTTTTATGGCTTTAATTTTTTGAGAAACTTTTCATTGAATTGTGGTGTTGAGTTTAGAGGTTAGATTTGATTGAATGGTCAATACAATAGTTCTCACAATCTAGCTAGCCATTGAGTCTATGGACAAAGTTCAAATCTACAGCATAACACTTCTAAATAATAGAATTTTCGGGATATAGAATAAAAACTTTGTCTTGGCATTTTCTGACTAAAAATCAGCACAAAATACATAAATAAGCAACAAAATCTATACTCACTGGCAAATCGTGGATCATTAGCAGTTGAACCATACCAACTTGCTGAATTTCTCATATCTGTGTAGTGTCCAGCAAGCGATAAATTATCAGTTGGCGTGCAATAGCTTTGAACACCGGGACTGTGATAAAGTGGCCCCATTGCGTACGGATTAGCCATATTATTTGTATTACCACTATTTCCTAATGCACTTGGCGAATTTACACTAGATCCGCTTGAATTTGATCTGCAAGAAATTTTTCAGTTTTATCAATTTTGATAATTTTTAACTTTAAAGCTTTTATTTTTTTTTTGAAAATTTAAAATTGGATAAAAAATTATTAAATTCTAATTGTGTTTTGGGTAATGCGCACCTTACAGATTGACAATCAGCGTACCTGTAAGGCGAAGGCGGATTTAATTCCAGTTTGCGATATTCTTCAATTGGACTCAAAATGTCAGTAACCGAAAACGGTGTTGAGTGATTAATATTATGTAATGAATTTTGTTGAAGTGTCTGTAAGTGTTGCAAATGTTGATTAGTTTTTGGCGATAGGCTCATAACCAGATCAACGCCATTTAAGTCAGGTAATAGGCCTTGCTCAGTATCGGGATCGTCTGGAAAGTTTCCAGCGTTTGCTGTCAGTGTGGCTGACATGAACAGTTGATGAGACGATTTAAATTCAAATTTTGTCGTTTTTGTAGTTTTTTTCTCGACTTTGTTAAAAGGGAAATTTTTTTAAATTTAATTAACTTGTGCGATAGAAAGTTAACTGGTCATAAATATTTTAATGTTATGCTTTGTCACTGAATATATATATTTTTTAATTA
Organism: Chironomus tentans; assembly: GCA_963573255.1. Classification (NCBI taxonomy): domain Eukaryota; kingdom Metazoa; phylum Arthropoda; class Insecta; order Diptera; family Chironomidae; genus Chironomus; species Chironomus tentans. Next base: position 43,234,532 of record OY754302.1, on the reverse strand, counting down.
ACACTTTTGTTTATAATTTTATTATCCTTAATTGGCATTAGATTCATTAGTTTCTATCATAAACTACGACAATTTTTAAATTCACTTTTTCATTTCACACAGAAAAAATTCCAAGTACAACTTATATCACATCCTCATCATGTCGTTTTTCATGTTTTCTAAATTTTAATTGTCAAGTTTCATTGTCACCACAATAACATTCTCACTTTATCGTCTTAGAATCGATCGCGGATTGATAACAAAATTTTTTTCTTGTAAAACCTTAAACACTTTCTTGAGATTAAAAAAGCATTTAACGAGCCGCGCGCGGTGTTGTATATTATGAAAAATAATAATAAAAAACTATATATTGCGAGAGAGAAAGAAAAATAACCACTCGACACGAATTTCAAAAGTGAAATAAGAGGTATTCTCATCGAGCAATAAGTGCCCAGGCTGGCTTGTGATTTTTTTTCTCCTTTATTATTTTACTTCCCTCAAACACGTATACACGAGAATGAGATGTGAATGATGTGTGTAGTACGGCAGAGAAGAAAAAAAAATCTACACACAATCGTTTTAACACGGGACTGCTACGGGTATGAAGACATAACGGGGTGTAAAGTATGTGTGAGTGTGTGGCATTTTTATCCAATAGACGAGAACTCTTGCATGTTTTATTTTACGTTGCTTCGCATGATTTATGATATTTTATGTCTGACGCTTCCACAAGCGCCGCCCATTTTTTCATCCAATCGTGCGCTGTTGATGATGATTGCTGATTATTTTCAATGATTTCTGCCATCATTCTCATCTGTTGTAGAATATACTCTGTTTTTTTTCAAACAGTCGATGCTCACAGCAGTTGTGATGAAAATAGCATATTTTATTCTAGAGACGCAGGATATTTTTTCAAACTGCACATCGTCGTCATCTGCTCACCTTTTTTTTCATTTCATTGTGAAAAAATAGAATTTAACGAACATTTTTTCTTGCCATCATCAATGTCATCGTCATTAGTCATTTTTCATACATCCACATTACTTTCCCACTGTTACTGACGGCTGTTTTTATAATTGTGACAGTGAACCGAAAAATTGCACACCAATTCTTATCACAATCATCATCTTCATGCCTTCAATAGTGTTTATTATTTGAGAATGGAATTATGTGTATGGATATAAAAAATGAGAGTCTACAAGGTGATTTCGAGGAGGATAATAAAACATCTCAAAATGATACTTGAAAATCTTTTATGATGATGCTTGCTTGGCTTCATCTCATCTCTCCCTTTTTTCACAACAGTTTCCAATTGAAGGAAAAAAGGAAGATAAAAAAAATTGAAAAGTGTTGAAGTTTTTTAGCGAGGATTTTATAGTCGGATTGTAAGTGGCCTCGCATTTTGACTTTTTGCAGTGGAATTTTAGTCTTGTTTGTTGAATTTTTGACTTTGCTTCGTTGTCCTATGGATTCTGATTGTTTATTGAAAAGTTAAAGGCTGAAATTTTAGGAAAATTGCTAAAAATGATCAAATTTTGATTTTGTTCACAAAATTATATTTTTATTCTAGTTCTCCATATTTACCATGTTGCTATGATTATTTTAATGCTATTGATGACTAATAATCCTTAAAATATAGCTAAAATAACATAAAAAAGTAAAATTTACCAAAATTCCACAAATTTTAATAATTTTGCTGAAAGCAGCTGAGTTACACAACTTTCAAATAATTTCTGTCCGTTAGATTTTTCAAATATCTACTACTGCGCTGTATTATTTCCTACAATCTAACAATGCCAGCCAAACTTCCTTCTATTAACTTGGAAGATTCATCATTACATTTTCTTCTTAGTTATAAGAAAAAGACGATGATCATTATGATGGTGTGAGGAATTGCACCATGTTGAATTGAACAAGATGTTTGACTTGACCACTTCAAGATACTTTAGGCAGTATGCTGATTAATTAGCCGTGAAATTTTAATTAACTAGAATATTATTATATCTTGTGACTTCTCAAGAAGAATTTATTGCAATTCCTTGAAATTCTCGCTTGGTTGAGCTGGAATTTTTTGAGTGAATGGCACCTAATTGCAATTATTTTGAAGATATCACACAGAAATTATCAAGTAAATGACTAATTTTCATCTCAAGAACATAAAATACGAATGTAAAGGCATTCGTCAAACATATTTTAAAGCATCCAGTGAGAAAAAATTATTTTATCGTATAAAAGGATCGTTGGAAGTGCTCTTAGCAGGCACAACTGAAATAAATAATAAAGAAAGAATGAGAAAAGGAATAGGTATCATAAATGAGAATGAAGAGCTTTCAAGCAACATAAAATGAATCAAATGAGAAAAGAACTATTTTTAGCACATTTTTCAAAAGAAAAGGACACAGTCTTTAGTTTGACGGTCTGTCTATAACTTTGTTATTTTTCAAATACTTTTCGACCGTTAATATTCAAATATTAACTGTCCGTTGACTTATGTTTCAATGATAAAATGCGCTTTTGTCGGACACGTGAGACCACATCTATACTAGTTTTCTATCCATACGTCGCACATTGGGTAAATAAACCTTATTACAGTCTGTTTTTATGTTCGAAATGAAAGAACTGCAATATGAGATGCATTAGTGTACTTGTTCCATTACCCACCCACTTTAGTTTCTCTTGATGCATCAAAGAAAATTAGCTAATGACTTGTGATGCATGTTCATAGACATGCTGCACTCATAATTAGTCTTTTATCAGTATGCAATATATTTTTGCAGATTGCAGTACACAACACGTGGAATGAATGGAGCTGTGAAATAAAAAACTTTTTTCTTTTCAATGGGCTTGAGCTTTTCACAATTTTTTCTCTCCTCCTGACTTCTTTCATTCTGAAGTGCGCTAAAGAATTTTCCTTTTGTAGCACTCGAAAAGCCACAAGCTTTTTTTTGCATTGGAAAAATTATTGAGCAAAAGGCAGAGCATGAAAATACCATAGAAAAGCACTTACAGTCAATTGTATTTCATTCTGAAAGCAATTAAAAAATTATTTAATTAAAAACAATACTAGAATTGAGGTGTTTTTCTCGAGTGTAGTTTTGTTTGAAACTTTCTCCATCGGCAATTGTTTTCCTTCTGCGGTGGTCGACGCCAAATGGGATTGATATACTTCCAGTGTGCTATTAATAGCTGTTGAGCAAGTTTTTTCAAAAATCAATATTTTAACGGTCGATTGAGATTTAAATTTGAATTCGCCTTCATTTCGCCTCAAAATTTGAAAATATTTTGACCGTTAGAAATTCAAATTTTAAAAATACGTTAGAATTTTATCATGCCCAATTCTCATCAATAAAATCAAGCAAAAAATCCACAAAATGCAAATTAAAATGTCTCGACTAAATCGACTATCCATAAATTAGTTCCAGTCTGAGATAATTAGCTGAAAATATTTTTAAAATAATTTTTTTCCTTACTTCACAATTGTCCGTATAATGAAGTGTCTTGCGTAATCAAAACTTAAGCAATGAGAAGCATTTTCTTGTTATTTGCATTAATCTCCAACACCTAATGATGATTTTTTTTGCGAATGATTTTTTTGTACTTCTGTTTACTTAGCTTTTAACGTCACTCACTCTTAAAACTTCGTCTATTAACGATTCGCGTTTAAAGAAAGCACAAAAATTAAGTCTTTTTTTTACATCCCGTTCTTCATCTGTCATTTTGTATTCTGAATGATTGTTTTATTTCTTGGATTTTTCAAAAATAAAAGAAATTCCATTGTCTATTTTTTTTGAAGCTAGCGAAAGTGATTTAATTTAGCAGCATCAGAGAAGCAGAAGCAGAAGGAAAAATCTAATAAAAGTACGGAATGGAAATGACGACGAGTGTTGAATAAACAAAAATTAGACAGAAAACGAAAAAGAAATGAAATAATTTAGATCCCGAGAAAAACGGTACAATGCAATTCACAGGAAACTCTCTTTACGTTCCATTCCATTCCATTTAGACCAGGTAGGTAGAGATTTTAGATAGCTCATATTAAAAATAAATTTCTCAATTGTACATGAACCTATAATTTCATCCACTTCAGATTCTCTATTTGCTTCTCTCTGTTTTTACAGAAATTCCTTGGCTTCTTTTTTGGAGGGATGTTTGTCGGATATCTTGGCATTTTGTCTCATTGAATTTATATTTTAGAATTATATTTTGATATTTTCGTGCATTACCCCTAATTAAGTTGCGCTATTTAAAGCTGATAATATTTAAAATTAGATTAAAAAATTAACGGTCGTTTAAAATTTGAATTCAAAATTGATTTCGTTCAAGATTGTTCAGTAGTTCAAAAATTTAAATTTTAAACGACCGTTAAAAATTCACCTCATTGAATTCACCTCAGTACAATTTTTTAAATTTTAAAAATACGTTAAAAATTTTAAAAAATTTGAATTTTATAATTTCTTTGAAAAGCGCTTTAACTAACATTTCCCTAGTCAATCCATAACCTCCAGTAAAAAATGTAAACAGTAAACATAAAAAGCAGTTAACATCAAAATCAGAAGTTCAAGAAGCATAAACATATTTAATTCAAATCCAATAATGTTGCTATGACATGATGATGATGATGATGATTGTATGAATCTGTATACAACATACTATTATGAATATATTTTTGTTTGTTGCTACTGATTGATATCGTACTGAGATAAGTGGTCTTTAAAATCTACACATAAATAATACACACATTCAGATTATTCATTATCCTTTTGCTTGTAAAGAATGATTAAGTACTTATTTATACATTAATTTATCAAGTGAGATCCTTTCTAAAATGTCATTTATGTGAGAACGCCCACGACCATTGTTGTCGACTCTCCTGAAAAGTGCTCAAATGGATTTCTGACAGGAATCAAGGCTTTATTTTAGTTTTGCATAAAATGATTTATTTTTTTCATAATCATATTTATTCTTGTAAATAATAATTAATTGCAAAATATGGCATATTTTAATTAATACGAATGTATGACACATTTGATCGAGATACAATAATATTGATGCAAAATAAAGGAACAGGACATACTAAAAATTATTTTACTGACAACAGGTCAATGATTTGACAAAAATTATTATTTCTTTCAAAACCATACAATTCCTTTAAATTCTTGACTTCATATGAATTTGTAAGGTTTCCAAATATTTTGAGAATTTGTATGGTTTTCATTTTTTAGAAAATTGGGAAATTGTATGGTTTTCAAAATATTCGAATTTGTAAGGTTTTCAACAAATTTTGCCATTTATACGGTTTTAACAATAATTTGTAAGGTTCCAAAGCACAATTCAAATAAATTTTTACCTGCTGCATTATTTACTTAAATAAATTCAATAGCCTCTTATACTGAAACGCATAGCAATAGCTTCAATGTGCTAAAATGGAATGTTTTTGTTATAAAAATAATAATTTCATGGCTATAAATATTGAATAAAAAGAGATCCGTAAATTTAAAGGTATTTTTTCAGTTCTTTCAAGAAATATGAATATCCTTCAAATAAAGTTTTTAAAAAAGCAATAAAATTCAACTTAAAACTTTCATTTTTTCTTCTATTCACACACACAACACATTTTACGTTACGTTAGAATCACATTTTTTTGCTAGTTAAATAGTTAGACAACAGTAGTAATTTATGTATAATTAATAATTCAAACATTTTTTCCTTCAAATAATGATGATTGTTCATTGTATAACGATTATAATGACGATGATATGATTGAAATTGTATAGATGGGGGTAGAATATTTAAGATTTTTTTCGATAAGTTCTGCTGAGAGATTGTGAGCGAGTTGGGGGTAAATAGATTTTTATTTCCATATTTTCCTGCGTGAAATACTTTTCCTTCATTTTGTGTGTGTGTATTCAGGTAACGGTAAGTTCTATTATTTTCATCTGGATTCCGAGGGTACCACTGACATTCTGATGATGACAAAACATGAATATGCATGATCACATTTCCGTGTTAAATTCAACTTTTATTCTGACATGAAATGGGCAATGATGAGATCAAGATTATCAACTTGTTTCGATGTTTTTGTTTCCAAAAAAATGAAGTTGTTGGAGTGGACTTTATGGTGATCATCTTTAGTTTGTGGATGTTTTAAAGAATTTTTATTTTAAGCCGTTAAATTTTGAATTTAAATTTGTTCATTTCATTTCAGTTCAAATTTGAATTTTGAAAAACCGTTACTTTTTGAAAATGGAAAATCCGTTATTTTTGAAATTTTAAAATCCACAAAATAACTAAAGCAGCATAACAATCCACTCCAAACTAATAATATTTGCGATAATAGTCCTTTCGGCTATATAAATTTATCTCAAAATCTGTGCTAAATACTTTTTCATTTTAAATTTGCTTCTACTTAAAAATATGTGCCCGTAATTTTACTATTAATAATGCTTTAAATTTCATGACTATCAATATTGTCTACGATTTCATTAAAATAATCAATAGGATTCATTTTTTTCATTTGCTTTTCATATACATATTCACACATTGTGAGATATATGGAATGATAATGTATAATATAGATCACAATTAGGGAATATAAATGCTTTGAGGAAGCGAAACAATTAATACAGATAAAATCAATCATACACGTACGTACATAATATTCAAAAAACATTTAATCTAAAACAGTTTCTATGAGCCTGACGCAGAATTGCCAGAAACTGACGACGATGAATGGCGAGCATTAAAATTTAAAACTTTATCCGGAATTGAATTTCGTTCTAATGGAACTAAAGTATACAATTCCTCTAAACTCGGTACATAAACCATTTTACGCCAAAATTTTGCACTAATAAACGGTCGAGTCATCCAAATTAATGACTTTAACCAAAATGTTGGATGAACAATGTAACAACTTTTTAATGACTTCCTTAGGCGACGATCAAGCAACTGATAACATTTTTTAAGCCATGGAAATGGTGGTGAATTTTTGCGATTTGAGGCACCGTGTAGATAAACTAATACATAATCATCCGTTACGAGTTGCTCTAATGTTTTTATAACGTAATAAAACAAATTATTCATCACATAGTTGTAATCCTTTCGTGAACGATCCGGAAGATGGCATGCACTGAAGACTACTATTGCGTTGTGTCCGCCAGCTTTCAAGTATCCTCCATGCGATAGGATTCTCTTGTATGGTTCGATTACCTGTGTCAGATTAAAAATACAAAGTTTGAGATATTGATTAAAATAAATCCGCCAATTAATCCTAGGATTAAAATAAATCCACAAATTAATCCTACGATTAAAATAAACATACCTTCATATCAATCTCTCGAGTCTTTCCGTCAGGCAGCGTAATACACTGAAAATTCCTTACATTTCTACTTTCCTCAACAGCTGTATATTCCGGTATGCGTGCACAATTATTAGAATTTAAGTTTGGTTTACAGAAATTTTTCAGCACATCAAGTAATTTACCGTTCTTTTGAGACTTGTGAGCACTTGAATTCATATGCAGTGCATCATCATCAAAATCATCGAAAAAATCGTCATTCCGATAACTTGATTCTTCAGGCGATGAGTCATCAGCCGGATCAACTTTCAGACTATCTGATAATGGAACATTTCTCCTGCTGCTATTACTCTCAATGTCTAAATGTAGGAATTTTGGTGATGATGAAGACTGTTGGAGACGAATATATGATGGAGATTGCTGCTGTCCTGTTGTTGTGTTCACTAATGTCACTTTGTCAAATGAGGGACATACTTCTGCTTGATATTGAGAAACATCTGGCTCGGAATCACTCTTAAAGTCGTAAAGATCCTAAACATAATTAATCAAAAATTAGTTAAATTTTAACGTTTTTTAAAATTCAAAAATATGGCAGTCAGACAAAATAAAACAAAACGTTTTTAAAATCATGCTAATTATTTTTTATTTAGTTAATTTATGTAGGTAGTACGAATTAATGTGTCAAATTCTAATTAAAATTAATGTCTTTTTTCCATTCGATATTGCACAGAATTCAATTCTTTTATTTTCTCCATTAGCTGCTACCGAATTCATCCATCCATTTCTCATATCGCTGCAAATCTTGCTTGCTGACACTTTTGTTACATTTTCCAATCGCGTCCATAAAGTCGACAAGAGTAACTGGTAAGTCAACTTCATCCTTTGCTAATTGCTTAATTTGCTCTGGCTTTAATCCAATGATTTTCTTACGTAGTGACATCATAGCTGCATCGCGACAAACATTCGTAATATCTGCACCTGAATATCCTCTTAGTCTAGTCGCAATAACTTCTAAATCGACAGTATCGTCAATCTTTACTTCTCTTAAATTGATTTTCAGTAGAGCAACACGACCTAGAAAATTAATAACGGTCAGAAAATATTTGAAAAAACACTGTCAAGAACATTTGAATTTTAAAAAACCGTTGGAAATTATTAATTAATTCCATAAATACCTTCATTATTAGGCAAAGGGATGTAAATTCTCTTTTCCAAACGTCTTCGTAAGGCTTCATCAATTTCCCATGGAAAATTAGTAGCTGCAAGAACCATAACGACTTTTTCTTCTGTATTAACGCCGTCCATTTGAACGAGTAATTCAGATTTGACTCTTCTTGATGCTTCATGCTCAGTTGCGCCTCCTCTCATCGAACAAAGTGAATCAATTTCGTCAATAAAAATTGTGGACGGTGCATAAAATCGTGCCATTTCAAAAAGTAATCGAACAAGCTTCTCAGATTCTCCTCGATATTTGCTAGTTAGTGTGCTTGATGATACATTAAAGAAGGTTGTGCCACATTCTGTAGCCACTGCTTTTGCTAACATTGTTTTTCCTGTACCAGGCTGTAATTAATTAAACAAAAAATGTTGTTTTTTGGACATAACATTTAATTTTGAGGAAACTTACAGGTCCAACCATCAAAACACCTTTCCATGGACGTCGAATGCCTTTAAAGTAATCAGGCATCCACATAGGCAAGACAACAGCTTCTTCTAAGAGTCTCTTAGCTTCATGCAAGTCAGCAATATCTTCCCAATGAATATTTGGATTCTTTTGTAAAATATCTCTTTCGAGCATGTCAACTAAATCAACGTCTCCATGTGATGAAGGCTCAAATTTCTTTTCTGGTTCCTCTTGAGCCTGATCATCGTCTTGCTCATCCTCCTTTTTGTCATTTTTATCTCCATCCTTTGCTGTTGCTGATGAAATTGTTTTTCGTCCTGAAACTTTTGCATTTCCAACTCTCCCTTTTACTTCTGGAGGCATTTGACGTCCCTTGCTGCTTGTTGGTTTACTTCCTCCTTTCTTGTTGACTTCTGCTTTCTTTGAGGCTTTGCTGTATTTGCTAAAATAATGATTATAATTAATTAACATAAATAATTAGCAAGCAACTAATTTACCTTGGCGCTGGAGGAGGTGACCATCGGTCAGGATCATGATATTGTCTCTGTTCATTGACTTTTGGGGTTCCAAACCAAAATGAGTCTTTAGTGGGTGAATCTGTGTTCATATATTGATTAGAGGCAGGTGGTGGATGATAAATAGCTGATGATTTTTGAACTGGCATATTCTGAATATCCATTGTTATACCAGACAGTGTCTTTTGAAGTTCCTTGAGTTTTGTGGATTCCTTGATTAGTTGTTGTTGTATTAAAGTGTACTTTCCTCTCTTAGTTGTGTCCATACATCCAATGATCAATTTCTGAATCATTTCCAAGACTGTCTCATAATAAATGCCTGATGAATCATAATTCCCGCTAATAGCCATCTCTCTGGCAAGTTTAACATTCGATGATAGCTCGGTTAATGACATTCTTTGTTTTGAATTTTATTTTTTCAACCAGATTGATTTTTAAATCAAATTTTTGACACAATTACGTGTGAAACCTTTTTTATTTTTATGATAAAACTATTTAAGGGCACTTAAATTATCATTTAGATGATGATTCTTGTTAAGGAACACTTTTAAAACTACTTAAATTTAATCTTTTTAATAATTTTATTTTCACTCTCACACAATAAAAATATGATCGAAATTAATTCCGAAAATTCGAACTTAGCATAAAAAAACTACTGGATCTAACATCCAGAAATCAATGAAAATAATTTTATACAATAGCTGATTGTGTAATGTCCATTAAATACTCACCGGACTTGGTTCGCGATACTTGATTCTTTGACATCTTTCATCATTATTATTTACAGAATTTACTAAATCATTGCTCATTGATGTTGTTTTGGTCGTCTTTGCTTGACATGTCGCTAGATGATGTGATGTCTGCTGGTTATTACTATTATGTGTCATAAGCACGACATCCGGAAAGTTTCTATTATTTGAATTACTAAAACTAGAGGAATCTTCAGAATCGTCGTCGAAAAATTCGAGCGGATGATGTCTAACTGGTGTTAATTTCATTTGTTGATCATTACTAGAGCTGCTGAGACTTAGCGTATTTCTATTTTCATTATCGTCCTGCTTTTTCGACATTGTAACATTCAAATTTAAGGAATTAAAACTCGACGAAATTTTTTCTACATTATTTTCACTACTTTTCACTATATTAAGTTCACTATCTGTCTGATTTGTTGGTGATATGGACGATGTGTCTGTTGTACAATTCTCTGATACATCCATTTGTTGATAATCTGGAGAATTCGCTTGATTATCCATTTATTAAATATTACTTAAATTAATTTTCTTTTTGTGTACGAAAAAAATATCTAATCCTGATCAGTGATTGTAAGGACACTGTTTTCCTGCTATTTTCTCCTTTTCGAAATGAAAATTCTATCGTCTGTTGATATCCACTTCCGCTATTCAGCACTAGATGGCACTATTTGCTTTATTATTGTGATATTTTGGGAAATATATTTTGTAACGGTCAATTTATATTTGAATTTTCTAAGTAACTATGATTTTGATTGATTGTTGTCCCCTGTAATTTTTTTTTCGCACCCCTCCGCCACAATTAAAGTTAAATAAGTTTTAAATTTGTAAAAAAAAGATTTTTTAAGAAAATTTTCAAAAAGTCAAAATTAAAATTTTAATTTTCAAATCTAAAATCATCTAAAATTTTATTTTTAAATTAAACATTAAATTTGAAAAATTTGAATATTCACACCAATTTTTTATTAATATTATTTTTATATTAATTTTATTTTAAATTAAAAGTAAAAAAATCTAATATTTCGAACTTTAGAAACCGTTTTTAAAGTAACGATTTTTAAAATTTTATAAATTTATTTTCAAATTCAGAATAAAACTTTAATTTTAAAAATTTTGCTTTAAGTTCTTAAAGTTTTCCGTTAGAATTGATTAACTATTAATTTTTTTGAAAATTTAAATATTTTTTCTATTATTATAATAAAAAGTGAACAACCCCTTTGAAATTTTACGAAACTTTTAACTTTACAAACTTTTCCCGCGTTTATTTCAAAACATTAAGAGCGCTTTTGAGCAGCAATTCGTGTGCAGCATAGAAATTGCTAAATCTAGTTCCATCATTCATCGCCAGAGCTCGCAAAGTAGAATAACAAAAGATGAACGGTGGAAAATTGTTAATTTTGTTTTTATATTTTATAAGTTCCAATGCAAATTCAATACACAGACGATTCGAGTATAAATACTCATTTAAGCCACCATATTTAGCACAAAAGGATTCGACAGTGCCGTTTTTTGAAGTCGGAGGAAGTAAGTAGAAAAATATTCCAAATTCTTATTCCAAATATTGTTATTTATAACTCACTTCTGATGATGTAATTCCATCAAATTTGATAAAGACACTAAGACTAATGATGCCTTATCAAAAATCATCAGACTCAATACCGGTTTCATTGAAAATCCTCCAATTTTCCATAGTTCCATCCATAAACTTTTGAAACATTCCACGTCATGAATTTTTTTCTTCTCTCTATTCCATAATATGTCAAGGCATTGATCGCTCAAAAAATCTCTTTCCGTGTCTTTCGTGTTATTTCTTATCAAGTCATGTCAGAAAACGTGTTGTTGGCAACGACTACAATATTTTAATGCTCCACATTAATTAAATTGCTTGCAAATTATATGTAATACATGTTTATTTATGCTTTAATTTTAGATGCTATTGCCTCGTCCGAAAGTATTCGTGTAGCTCCATCGTTAAGATCACAAAAAGGTGCTGTATGGACGAAAGCAAAGACAAATTTCGACTGGTGGGAAGTTGATGTTGCATTTAGAATATCCGGTCGTGGACGTATTGGTGCTGATGGTTTAGCATTTTGGTATACAACAGAGAAAGGCGACTATAATGGAGAAGTTTTTGGATCGTCAGATAGATGGAATGGTCTTGGATTATTCTTTGACTCATTTGATAATGACAATAAGCACAATAATCCATACATTATGGCTGTAGTTAATGATGGAAACAGGAAGTTTGATCATCAAAATGATGGAATTAATCAAGCACTTGCTGGATGTTTAAGAGATTTCCGTAACAAGCCTTTCCCAACGCGTGCAAAGATTGAATATTACAATAATGTTCTTACTGTCTTGTTCCATAGTGGAATGACAAGTAACGAACAAGATTACGAAATGTGCTTAAGAGCTGAAAATGTTGTACTGCCTAAATACGGTTACTTTGGTGTCTCAGCTGCAACAGGTGGATTAGCTGATGATCATGATGTTTTCCATCTCCTAACAACATCATTATGGGCACCAGGAACACTCGATGCTATTGGACAAGTTCCACAACAGGATAGTGATAAGATCTCACAAGAGTATCAAGAATATCAACAGAAATTGGATAAACAAAAGGAAGAATATAAAAAGGAACATCCAGAAGAGCAAAAAGACGATTTAGAAGACTGGTTCGAAACTGATAATCAACGTGAATTAAGACAAATTTGGCAAGCACAGACACAAACTGCTGAGATCCTTAAAGAATTATCAAAGAAGTTAGATGAAGTTCTTGGACGTCAAGAGAGGACTTTATCATTAATTTCAGTCTCTGGCAATCAAATTCAAACTGGAGGAGCTCAACAGCAACAGCAAGGACAGCAGCCACCAGTTTATACAGGCGATACAATTAGACGTCAAGAGGTTGATAATATAATTAATACACAAAATATCTTAGTTCAATCAATTCGAGATTTAAAGACTCAAGCTAATGACTTGAATCAAAGAGTTGAGGTGATGATAAGTAATCAGAAGCAAGGAGGTTCGCAAGGCGGTGGATATGACATTCATGGACTTATTACAGAAATGCGTGATGGATTGAATCAAGTCAAATTATCAGTACATGGTGTTCAATCAAAAGTCAATCAACCACAACCGTTGACTTCGTGTCCAGATGCAAAATGCTTAGGCATGACACCGTTCTTGATTGCCATCGTTGTGCATTTACTCATTCTTTTAGGATACAATATGTATAAAGAAGCAAAAGGCAATCAGTCAAAGAAATTCTACTAAAATTAATTGCTGACATTCCATCATTATCGTCGATATCGTCGGGGGTCGTTCATTAATGACGTCCAACATTTTTTTGGAGTCTATCTTTTTAAAAAAATCTTTATGAAATTTTAATGAAAACAATTGAGGTAAGAAGGTTCCAAAAATCTTGATCGACGTCATTTGTGGCTGACCCCACGTCTGTTTTTGTGTTTTTTGCAAAAAATAAGAATCAAACTCCACCTTCATTAAATTGAAATATGAACGCAACAAATTTTTATGATCAATTCTTGAAATAATTATTAAAAAAGCCACACAAAGAACAAAACCTACTTTATTAAATTAAAATATTTTACAATGAATAACTATCGTAATAGGAACAATGCATATTTTTGAGCATTTTTTTTTGTTTAATTATTTTTATTTTATTTCGTTGTGTACATATACAAAAAAGTAATACATTGAAGTAATAATTTCTCGATTAAAGAACATACGTTACTTAAAATTGTCAAGAAATTCAGAGGTTTTTTTAAGGAAAATAAGGCAATTCTTGAGTTGTGATCCCAAGGCTCCTACCTACTTTTATGGATATTTGTTTCTATAATGAAATTTTTTTAATTGAAATGTAATAGAACAAACATTTTTGTTTTTAGTAAAATTAAAGATTGATACAAAAGAAATAAATTTGTATTTGAATTTTAATCCTGATTTTAACGTATTTTTTCAGTTTGAATTTTAACGTATTTTTTCAGTTTGAATTTTAACGTATTTTTTCAGTTTGAATATTTTTAACGTATTTTTTTAGTTTGAATTTTTAACGTACTTTTTCAATTTAGTGAATTTTCAAAAATTTCATAACAAGCTTGAGTCTAAGAGAACTAGCATTCTTAATTCTTTTAGATTACACGCTGATTGTATAACCTGTCAAAATTTAATTGAACTTTCAGACGAACATCATTGATAAATTATTGAAAATTCAAAATTTGACGGTTAAAGTTCGTTTAAATTTTAAAAAGCCGTTAAAAAGTAGTTACTTGCTCGTTAAGTCAGTGTATAACCATACTGTTACTAATCACCACCTAATCCAAAATTCTAGATACATCGAAATAAATACTTTTCAGGAAAATTATCAAAAACTGTCAGAATAGGGTCAAAAAGGTTTTAAAGATACAATTTAAGTAATTACTTTCTAACTGGACTCAGACATGCCGGTCAGAAGACACTGATACAGATTCTCAGCCCTCAAAAAACCCTATCATATCCATTCCATCAAAATCAATTGACAATTGTGTAATAAAAAGTCACATCCAAGTTATAAACTGACACAACTTTCTACATTAATATTATTTCCAATCGAGATTCCACAGTCTCCACATTGTCTGTCCATGAAATTGAGTGAAAAACATTTGAAATCTGGTATGCGCGTTGAGCTGTTTCTACGAGCATGTTTCTTGTGTAAAACGATTACATAATGCTATGTTGCTGTTGTTATCAGTCTTCAACTACAATCCACAATTTGAATAGAAATTTTTTTTCGCCCATCGTTGTGCTGTTCAACTATCATTAACCGTGCAACTTTTTTCCTTATCTATTTTTAATTAAAAACAATTTTTCATGAAGCTAAAATTAAAATTCAAAATATTGTTGCTAAGAATAGCATGAATAACTTGCATTACTTGTAAAAAAATTGTCAACATGCGAAAAATTTAAGGCGATAAAAGACGAAAATTAATACAGCGACCAGTGAAGTGATTTTGGACGTTCGAACAAGTGACTCTTCCATGGAAGATGCTCTCAAGTCATCTTTTTCTGTTCGTGCTCCTCACATGCTCGTTGAAACCTGTTGGTAATTAATATTTCAACATGCCAAAAAATTAATCTGTGCATTTATATTTTCTTTTTGTCAATTCCAGTGACGCTTGAGGAAGACTGTGTGGATTATTTTGGAAATACGGGTGAGCATTAATGTCTAAATTATTTAAAATCAAATTACAAATTTACTTTCTAGTGTCACATGGCAACCTCTATGTTCCTGGACCTAGTCTGTGCTCGTCATGCGTTTGCTATCATTCACAAGCACTTTGGTGTCGCAGTATTTTTTGTGAGCCACCCTATGTGAGTGTGCACGTATTTATTGAACGCGTCTGTATTATTTTAAATTTACATTCAACTTTTAGTATTGCAAAAAATTCCGAATTGGAGAGAGATGCTGCGAATATGAATGTCTTGATTCCAAAGAAGAAATAGCCGCTGAAAAAGTAAGTGAATTATTAACTGTGAGAAACTTTGTCATAAATTGGATTTTTAAACAAAATTTACTGTTGGGGAAATTGACGTACTGAGATGTTTAGTACAAGCAACAAATAACTTCTGGATAATTGAGAAATAAATTGAATAAATTTGATATTCTCAAATGATTACTTTTAGAATTTACACAATAAATTGAATGATTCTGGGGTAAAGTGTCGTAATTGCATCGACAACTTCAACATGTTATAACTCGAAAACTATCAAAGATAGCATAGACAAACTATATATTGTTGGAATTGACATCCAAAATGCTATCCAGCAGTGCTACTTTTGAACCGGTTCAATCGGTTTAAATGGTTCAAAAACCGGTTTAAAGTTGAAAAACTAGGAAAATGAATGCCGCTTTCAAAATTTAATGAAAAGTTTTGCTTTTTGGCTTGTTTTGTAGCCTATAGAAATGCTCACAACTTTTAGGAGCTCGATTTTTGATTTTCGACTTGTGACGTCATTTACAAGCCTCCCAATGTTGAAACTTTGATAGCTCATTTCTCCGCAACTACAAATACTGCAGTATTAATACATACCTCAAAATTTTGCATTTTGATACTGCTTTTAGGCTGTATATACAGCTAAAGGATTTATTCAACAGTTTTGTCACAATATGAAAACATGTGATTTTTTCATGTTTTTTCTCCTATATTTCTATTAAATAATGACTTTAAACTTAAATATTTCTCAAACTTTCTTTACTCATCTTAGTAAGCATTGAAATACCTTTAAAATAATGTATAACAAGACTGGGGTCTATCCATCAATGATGTCCAAAAACAGTTTTTTATGATTTTTCATACATATTTAAAAGCTTTCAAAAAACTAAAATCAGTTCCATAATCTACGTTTAAAGACCTTTTCAACGATGTATAAATTGCTGGAGTTAAAATTAGTTTTAAAGCTTCTTTTCACCAAAACATTTTTGAACCGATTCTCAGTTGTTGTTGTTGTAAAATTTAGAATTTTTTTTTTCAACTTTTAATCATTTAATAATAAAATATTATAAACAAGTTATACATCGTTGAAAAGGTCTTTAAACGTAGATTATGGAACTGATTTTAGTTTTTTGAAAGCTTTTAAATATGTATGAAAAATCATAAAAAACTGTTTTTGGACATCATTGATGGATAGACCCCAGTCTTGTTATACATTATTTTAAAGGTATTTCAATGCTTACTAAGATGAGTAAAGAAAGTTTGAGAAATATTTAAGTTTAAAGTCATTATTTAATAGAAATATAGGAGAAAAAACATGAAAAAATCACATGTTTTCATATTGTGACAAAACTGTTGAATAAATCCTTTAGCTGTATATACAGCCTAAAAGCAGTATCAAAATGCAAAATTTTGAGGTATGTATTAATACTGCAGTATTTGTAGTTGCGGAGAAATGAGCTATCAAAGTTTCAACATTGGGAGGCTTGTAAATGACGTCACAAGTCGAAAATCAAAAATCGAGCTCCTAAAAGTTGTGAGCATTTCTATAGGCTACAAAACAAGCCAAAAAGCAAAACTTTTCATTAAATTTTGAAAGCGGCATTCATTTTCCTAGTTTTTCAACTTTAAACCGGTTTTTGAACCGTTTAAACCGATTGAACCGGTTCAAAAGTAGCACTGCTGGATAGCATTTTGGATGTCAATTCCAACAATATATAGTTTGTTTATGCTATCTTTGATAGTTTTCGAGTTATAACATGTTGAAGTTGTCGATGCAATTACGACACTTTACCCCAGAATCATTCAATTGATGCGGCAGGTCTAAAGATTGATGCAAATCAATCAAACACGAGGTGACTTTTGGCGCTAAAAATTGTAGCGGCAATATTTAGTTGAATAATGCTCAGGGCAGGGGCGTATCCAGGGAGGGGTTTTGGGGGTCAAAACCCCTACCCTTTTTGGGATTTTTAAGAAAAAATCCCAAAACCCCCACCTAAATTTTCACTTCCATACAAAAAAACTTCAAAACCCCTCCCTCGAAAAATTTCTGGATACGCCCCTGGCTCAGGGGAAGACTACTTCGTCTTAAGTGAGCTATAATTCCTCATTTACACATATTTCTTGACGGAAAAAAGGTCTAAACTTCTTACATTAAGCTTTTACACAGTTTAGCATCAAAAATTTGATTCTTAGAAAACCTTAGAAATTTTCCGTCAGACGTGGTGGATCACCAAGTAGTCTTCCCCCTGACATTGCTAATAAAACAGTCAAGCTAGTCAATCCTTAAGATTCATAGATGTTCATTGTTACGACGAGATTTTTAACGAGTCACACCATTGCACTCAACCTAGACTTACAGTTTAACAGAGACTAAGCCGTTTCCAATACACGATTACTGAATCTTGAACTCATGATTGCTTTGTAAGCATTGCAATAATTAGGAACCGAAGAACTAAACCACTATAACACTGAGCATCTTCAGCTCACGGCTTTAGATTTTTTTGCTATATTTTACTTACTTAGTTTTCAAGCTTCATAAATCTTAGTTCTAAAACATTGGAACATTTTGAGCATTTTTGAGTTTTCCTGTTTTAAATGTTCTAAATTATTGGAAAATAGTAGCGTAACTGAGAAAAATTTAAAATTCATTAAATTTGCTCAAATTTTGAAAACTAAAAAATAAAAAAAAACATAATTGTTCCAATTTTAAAAAGCAAAATGCTAAAACAGTTAAATTATCAAAATTGGAAATGTAAATTTAATTACAAAGATAAAAACAAGGTATTAATAAAAAATAATTTATAGTTTGCTAAATTTTCAAGTTTCAGCAGTTCTTCAAATAAGAAAACTTAATAAAAAATGGGGATTTTTTTATGATTTTTACAAATTTTAAAAAATTAAAAATCGTAAAAATCACGATTCATATTTAAATTATGAAAATTATGATTTTTTAGGTTTTTTAATTTTTTTAAACAAAAATGGAAAATGTATTTTTTTAAATAAAAATTGCAAATCAGTGTCTGAACTTTTTATAATATATTCCCAACAAAAATTATAAATCCATAAAAATCCTTAATTTATTCTAGGAAAGACTTAGAAAACGTAGACGATTCCTTGGAATATACTTTGAGGCTAGTGATGATGCCACAATAAACAAGCCACACATGACCCACCTATTAGTTAGCATCGTAATTTTATTGAAAGCAATTTAAAATGAAATTTTATGAGCAATTTTGTCAAAAAAAGAATTCTACATATTTATTGATGTTGTAAAATAAAGCAATGTTAAAAGACTTTATTTTGAAATTAAATTAAATTTTGTAAAATTTCATGACTGAAAGTAAGTAGCCGCCATTTTACAGAAGCATCAGCATATCTCCTTCAAAAAGTGTTTAATGTTTGACTATGCGCGGTAGCATGTTCGCGATATTTACAACTGTTTCAGTATTTTTATTACGTCGAGAGGGTTGTAACAAACAGAAAGCAATTTTCCCCAACTGAAGCAGTCAGAAACCAGTAGGAGGTTGAATGTATCTTTTTACCCATTTTCCCAGGCATCAAATACAATAAAAAAATCAGTTTTTACAGCTTCCATTCACTCACACATGAAAAGGTTCTTATTATTCGCAAAAATTCGTTCTGTATTTTTGGAGGGGAAATTGCGAGACATAAGAAAAAAGACCCATCATGATGGCGCCAATAACCAACAAAGCTCTTCATTGCTCGCGATAAAAATAAAACTACAAGGCAAATAATAAATTGTTCTGGGCAAGGCACTTTCGTGTGGCAGCATTAAAATCTGCTACGAGAGATATCACAAGATAGAAAATGCTGAGTAAAGTTTCACGACTTTCTGGCGCCATGGATATATCTTTTTCCGAGGGAAAAAACAATGACACAAGAAATCCTTTGCCAAAGAGTTGTAAGCAAGGCTGAGAACATTTTTCCCAGATGAATATGATTTCCATATATGGAGCTAATGATGAATTTATGGCTCCTCTCGAATTTCCTATTTTTTTGCCACAATATGACTCGCATCCAATAGTTTCCATGAAATTGATCAATGACCTTTTGTATAATACGCTTTGGCAATGGCTGCATGATTTTCTATCTGGGCATGAGGAAATTTACTTTATAAAGCAAGCAATAAATTTACTTGGACAACAATGAAGGCCCGGATGTTGTTACACCAGCTAGAATAATTTTTGTATTCTGCTGAGAAAGCTCCGCATTCAAATTGAAATAGGACGATGAATAAATTTGGATTTTAGGCAAATTATGTTGTGCTTGGTAACAATTTTCCATTCTCTTAATGTCAAGCTTCTGAGAGTTGCTGGATGTTTCATTAAATTAAGATTTTGTATTATCTGAGAATTTTAATTTTTGCAAGCTACTTTTCCAGATTTAGTCCACTACATCCAATGAATAATAATCAATTAAATTGTATTTATTACTTCATGTAACTGGCGCATCCGTTTGTAATAGATAGCACCTGCGATTGCCAAAAAATACTTTAAAAACTATTTCATTTTTGGCTTTGAATTTTATTATTCCATTACATTTATGAATTTATTATACATAGTCAGCATCCCTTTTAATTTGGATTCGACTGCCAATTTGAATAAGAAATTGGAGTTCGAAACAAAATCCAGATTCTTTCAGTACACAAGAGATCCGATGAATAATAATTTAATATTCATTAAGCCAATTTTTTTATAAATTAATTACAATAGATTGGCTAAAGGCTCTAAAAGAGCAAGCTAATTGTGAATCTGGGGGTCGTTCACTTATTACGTTCGCTTTTTAGGGGGGAGGGGGGGTCTGAGATTTTGTAACAGGTCAAACAAAGAAAAAAAATTTTCGTGGAAAATTTGTAACAAGGGGGGAGGGGGGGGTCTAAAATTTGGTTTTTTTGCGTAACGTAATAAGTGAACGACCCCCTGGTGAACACGAGTTCGAGTCTCTATCAGAAAAGTACAAATTTGTCGACTCATTACTTATCATTCGGTAGAATTTCTCTTTTTTGCTAAATAATCGAATATAACGATACATAAATTCTCATTTATGTAATATAGAAATAAAATTTAATGCAAAACATATTTTATTTTTTAATTTGTAAGCATTTTAAGTGAAAAAAGATTTTTTTTTAAAAAAAAATGACTTTTAACCACTTTGTCAGACTACCGACATTTCATAAAATGTCAGTTACAAAATTTTTTGAAATTTTTTGAATTTCTTTTGACCGTTAAAAGCAAAATCTTATTTAGCTTGTTTCATAATAAATTAAGTATTTAAGTGGCTTATTACATAAAATTAAACATTCTTATCAGCTTTTATATGTTTTGGAACTCGAGTTAGTTAATTAAACACACAAATTTAAGCTTAACAAATATTCACAACATATGTAAACAAAAAATGTGAATGTGTTTTGGAAATTTTTCATGAATTTAATTTGTAATGAAAAATTGCTTAGATTTACTTATTTTGATGTAAAAAACTGATTAAAAGCTCAAAATAATGTTGAAGATAATGATTATTTATAGAAATCAATACTAAAACAAGCAGAAATCATAATTTTTAGCTTCAAAATTTTTGTTTGTTTACATTGTTTTTAACGGTCTAATAAAATTCAAATTTTCGGCTCTAATATCGAAGAAATCGAAATTAATATCGAAGAAATTCGAAATGAAATGTCGGTAGTCTTCACTTTGTTTACAAAATATTTCTGAGATGACATAATTTTTGAGTTTGGTATAATTTTCTCATTAATTTTTTGAATTTAAAATTGCCGTTAATTTTTAGACCAGTTTATTTAAAAAAATTTTTTTAAAGTATTCATTAAATTTCCTTAATTCTCACCAAAAAACCAAATATTTTTCAAATTCCACAAAAATTACAATTTCTCTTTTCTATTCCTTCTGAATCAAGTTTTAATGAGTTCCATCCCATTCTTGATATCATCATCAAATTAATAACAGCACAACGAGTTTTAACAATTTCATACTAATAAAATTTATTCCTATCCATCCATAATAACATCAAACATTATAATCGCAGTCGAGGGACAAATTTCCATAAAGATCATAAAAAACAAAGACGAAGAGATAAAAAAAAACTTGTTCGAATGAATAAGTCATGCCTAAATTTCGAGGGATGAAATGACATAACTTTTTTTATGAGTCCTTATTTAAATGAATTGAAATTAATAAACCACAAAATAATTATTATTCATCTCGCTGCGTGATGTGGAAAATGTAATTTGTTGGTTGGAATTTCTTTGTTTGTAGGGCCTTTAATGAATGTGATTGTTATCATCTTGATGCTGTGTTAATTATGATTTGTCAAATTATTAAATTATTCTTTGGAATTGCAAATTTTTATGTTTTTCTGGAAAGATCTTTGGTTTTTGGGCGGGAAGCTGTCGGAATTGTAATTTTGATAACTTCTAAAGTCGTAAGCATCGTGGGAATCTCTGTCTTATTGTCAGCACTCGATGAATAGATTGAAAAATCGGTTTGGAATAGGAATCGAAGCACATTTGCTTGCTTATGGCTCGATACTCTACTCTGACTTCAGAGCCTGGTTTTTGGGTATAGGGTAACCCTAGATACCCCTAGGGTATGGAGTATACCTAACAAAACGGGCATAGAATGGCATTGTATACACCAAATCGACTCAGATTCATCAGCCAAAGAGGCAAATGCTGATTCTTCTAGTCTCTAAATGCCATTTCATTGTACAAATAGCTTACTGAAATCACTTTCCCTAATTTAAGTACGTCGATTACTCAGCAACTCTATTTCTTTATGCAGATTCCATAGAAATTGATTTTGAGTCTTTTTGTTATTTATTGAAAAACTTTCCGGAAGTGAATAAAAGTTTGTCTTCTTTTGTACATCGACTTCCTTGATACACAGCAATCAATCTTAACATTTGCTGGGCTGAATAAAAGAGGAGGAAAAACATGAAAATTTGTCTTAGGGTTGAAAAGAATTTGATGAATGATCTGATTTATTTACATTTATGTTAACTACACACACGTCCTTAACATTATGAATAAGTAAACTTTTTTTTGGAACTAAGAAGAAATAAATTAAGAGATATAAATCTATGAGACAGAAAAGAAATTACTGCTGCACAATTGTTTGTTTTATTGCTTCAGTTTATCATTAAATTGCATCTCTTAACTGCTCAGTTTTTCATCTATTTCCATAACTTTCTGTAGGATAATTGTCAGTTTGAGTCAAAATAGAAGTTGATGATACAGAACACACCAAAAAAGGAACAACATCATTTGATGACTTTTGGGAAAATATCATAATAACATTGTGTTGTGTACAGCAAGTCAAGTGGAAACTTAGAAAATGACAAAGGAAATTTATTCCTTCTTGTTTTTATTTTCTTCATGAATAATTTCCATGCTTCTTCAAATTGCACGTCATGATTTATGATCAGCGGATCCTTAATTCATTTGTTAAGTGAAATGAAGAAATTTTCCCCAAGACAAAGTTTTAATTATAAAAAATCACTATTTTGCATTTGCAGTAAGTGCCTGTAATTTACGAAGAGCATCACAAGAAAAGCCACAATCGTTCTCATGGGATGAGTTAAAGTGCTGTCAACAGCGATTTCACTTGCAACGAGCCCTTTTTCCATTTGACTGCAGTAACATGAAAAGAAAAATGATTTTGTAAATGTTTTGTCATGTCTCAACACGCCACCCTCCTCTCTCTATGTCTATCTACATCTCTTGCATAAATTCACTTCACTTTAGTTAAGCGCAATGGATGGAATGAAGGAAAAAAACACAAGGGTTGCTCAATGTAATCGTTTTGAGCGACATTTAAGTTGATTGCTGATAATCATCACATCAATATATTTATATACAGCATAAACGGAAGAGTGTTGACTTAATTTGTTGGATCAATTTTGAATATTGTTCCATCTTAATCCTGAATGATGCTTTCAAGAACGTGAAAATTGCTTGGTTTTCTGTTAATCTCCTTCCGCAATAATATTTGCAAAATCTTGTCTTATTCCTCATACTTTTTTTTCTGTGTTGATCTTGAATTATTTCATAAATTCATAAAGTGGAATGAATAGTTATACAATATTATAAAAGATGAATAAGGGAGATGAAAAATAATTCCATTAATGTAGCGATGAGGAAGAACTGAACACTGTGTTCAGTAACAAAAGTTCTTGATGATTTAACAACTCTATGCGCATTTTATTCAATATCTATTTTTGTTCTGAATTATCTAGATTTTCAGGACTGAAATGAACAACTTATAATGAAATTTTAATTTTTGAGGTGTTTATTAAATAGATTCTAAGATAAAACTATTGTTAAAACGTAGTTTTTAGTGTCATTTACTGCTTTGACAGTTTTATAACGGTCGCTTAAGATTTGAATTCAAATCACAGCAAAATCATAGCTTTTACCCCGTGCTTACGATAATTTCGTAGCTTTTAGCCCTTCAGTCACTAAAATAAAGTATATAAACGTTATTTTTCACGTCGATCATCAACCAACCATTCAAGACGTCTCAGTAAGTACTCTTGGATCTGTTACTTGCTGTTTTATCAACCCCGTATTCTTGGATATTTTCTAGAAAATTGTCCACTTATTATTCTGCTTTGGAAGGAAATGAAAAATGAACAAGTTTGTGGGCTATTTGCTGATCATCAACCCATCCAATTTTCTGGACTAGTCGAAAGATTTATTGCCGTCAAAAAACAACTAACACTTTATCAAAAATTTCAAATTTTGTCCATTAGAATGTCTGTAAAATTAAAAAAATGTATTCTTAATAACATGAAAAACTGAACATATCTATGCCTCAATTTTCTGAAACTATGCTGTGCAAAGAGTCATGGAAGAACCCCAAGAAAGAAATCTAGCAAAAAAAAAAAATTCGAAGAAGAAAAATACGAATTTATGAGAAATGTTTGTCGATTTTCCATAAAACAATTTTCATATTTGTCATTCCTCTCCCTTTTTTAAGAGTTCCATCGCAGCGATTTTTATCGCTTGTGTGTATATTATAATGTACATATCGCATGAGATCTAATGTGAGCATCATAAATTTTATCCTTTGAATTATTCACAGTTTGACATCATCAACGAACAAGAAACGCGCTGTATAATGTTCAT
The DNA here is from genome assembly GCA_963573255.1 of Chironomus tentans. NCBI lineage: Eukaryota > Metazoa > Arthropoda > Insecta > Diptera > Chironomidae > Chironomus > Chironomus tentans. The sequence continues at coordinate 43,209,719 of OY754302.1, read as the reverse complement.
TCATGCGTTAATGCATAGTGCAATGAAATTTTATTTCTTTCCTTACAATTTATTTAATATTGATAAATAATGTTGAAGCAGTGATTTTGCAAAAATCTCGACGTTCGCATCTTCATTCTTATTTCTATCATTTTAATGAAGATTTTACTGATAACAGAACAATTTCAAATTAATTTGCAACATATTCATTAGATGTTATCTAAAAAGATGAGAATGTAATCTCTTTTGTATACATCCAGTGAGAGCAATCGATTAATTCTAATGAACCTCAACATTGTGCTAACCCTCGGCTGCTCTCAATGACTTATCGGCAAACAAAATAGATAAAATAAATCAAATGCTGCTTTCGGTTATGTTTGTATCAACCCTCTATTGACAATATCTCTCTTTCCACAAACCCCATATCAAATCAATTCACTGTCTTTTAGTCAATTGCAAAAATGTTGTGATTTCATTTCATTTAATTTTTTTGCACATACAAATGACTTGATAGTTGGTGATATTGCATTCAATTTGTCTCTGTACTGATTCTTCTTACTGCTTTTAGCTCAGTTTTATCTTTTTATAGAGGTTAGTCTCTAAATTTATAGAAATTGAACAAATTCACATTTTAACTTAGAAATTCTGTGCAATTATGGAGAATTTGATTAATTTTGATGCTAATGTTAAGCAATACTTTGAATTATTTCTTTTAAACTGATAATTATGACTTAACTTTGATTTTAAAGTCAATTTTCACATGTTTACTTGGTTTTTATTGATTTTTAAGTAAGTCGTTCAGAAAATCAGTTTCATTTCACTCTGTTTTGTTTAATTTTACAAATTTCAAATTTGAAAAGTTCGTTAAAATCTTCAATATACCTTTTGGTAAATAAAATTATCTTCAAAGACAGAAATGCGCTGCAAATCCTCACAAAACTATTTCGCAAACAGTCTTTTTTGCAATATTAATAGCTAGTGTATGTGCAGTAAATGAATCAAATGAGCTATCTCAATAGAGCACTTATTCTACACCCTCCATTTATTGAAAGAGGAAAAAAAAATTAAATGAAAACTTTCAATTGATATTTATAGCGATTCTTCCAATGATAAATTATCATAAAAGTGCATTAATTTTGTTATTTCTTTTTGCCATTGTGAGCGATAGAAATTACTTTTTTTTATTACTACATATTTGCTATATTGAAAATATTTTCTTTAAGGATTTTATTCCATAAGTAGAACTGCACACATCAACTTTATTTACCATGCTGCTATCTCAGAAAGAAAAATATTATTTTATATGAGTAGAAAATAAAAGAGAATAAAGCAATTTGAGATAATTTGATATGATAAGGAAAAGAAATTTCTTTGTGCAATAAAAATCTCTGCAGAAATGGTCAGAACACGCCATGTGTCCTGATATCTTTTACTGAGCTAATCAAGTTAATTGATTGTTTGATTGCATGACTTTCATGTTAATGGATGAATATTATTCTGTCCAATAAACGAGATTTTTTTTTGTTTTTGTGAAGGATATTCGAGTATGTTAATCGATGCTGGTTTATGCATGAGGTTATTCTATATTCTGGTAGTTAATTTAGTATTAAAATGGGATAATAGAATTAGTATTAGTCAGCATTGGCTTGTTATCGGATGATCTGGGAAATTAATTTAGCTATTCCGTCAAGTCAAATCCAACTGCTTAAGCACTGTCATCTCTAATTTCTATCACACTTGTTTTGTAAAATCAAAATATTATACAACGAGATAGACCATAAATAAATAAGTCCTTAGGTGCCCGGCCACCCCTCTCCAGATCAAAATTCAATACAATATTTAAATTATTAAACATCGAAAAATTAATTTTTACAGAAAAATATTAAAAATCACTTTCAAAGTCAATTTCAATGTCTAAAAAGTATAAAAATTTAATACAAAGGTTATATTTCAATGATTTTTTCAAAAAAAACCCCCCCTCAAAAATCCTGGCCCATATGTCCCCCATATGATCGCAGTGCCTTTAGCAAACCCATTATTGTATATGTCCCTCTAAAATAGCCAAATCTAAAGAAAACAAAACCTAGCAAAAAAAGTATCAAATTCAATTGCGATTCTTCAAGTAATTTAAACACATTCTCCCCTAATCTACAAGATTTATGCATGGAACAACTTTAAGAATTTTACATTTCATTAGAGGCACTCAATTTAAATTCATATGTCATTTAATTTTCATCATTTTTCGATAACGATCCATAAATTTCCCGAAACCCTTTTCATAAATGCATAAATTCGTATAGCAATGACTGCATGAAACGACTTGTAAGGAGAATGACAATGCAGTAACTAATAAATTTTATTGTCGAAATTCCTTTTCGCTTTTCCACTTCAAATGAACATTAAGCTATAAAAATTTTTTTCGACATTTTTTTTTTGAACAAAAGTCTGGAAGTTGCTTTAATGTGTTTTTTTCCTCTGTCTATTAAGTTTCATCCCTCAACAAAAATAAGCAAGTAGAATTTTTATTGCCATATTATGCAGCTTCATGTAAAATGAGATGTTTCATCACATTTACGAATGTTCAATTTTTATACATGAACGAATGATATCGTATCTTAATTAAATTTTTTACAGCAAAGGACATTACTCTCAGTTCTGTTTATTACTCAAATCAAATTGGTCCACGATGCGGATGCCTAGAGAGTAATTTTAAAATCACCATACCCAAATGTTCATTTAATTTTAAGTGAAACATAATTCCCAAATGAAGAATTATTGTGGTCATTAAAGTCATCCACTTTGTTTTCCTTGCCTCTAGTACTCGTCGACTGACTTTCAACACATCCCTCTCGATAAATCGTTTACTTATCCCTCATGTTATACGCTTATCTGGATAGATATATGTTATGAGTAAACAAGTTTGGGAAAAACGATTCATCATGTTTGTAATATTTTATAAATCTTTAGCATTGATTTTGGATCTTGGTTTGACTGATTGTCAATGGATAAGTGCTTAGACATTTCTGCATCATTTTGAATAAAACTTTTTGCATCTTTTTCCAATAAATGTTTCTCCATCTTTTTGGAATCAAAATTTCTGTATCTTTTGTAGCAACGATTTCTGGATCTTTTATGGAAAATTAAAATTTCTGCATGTCTTGAAGCAAATGTAGCTTCATTTTTAATAGTCTAAATTTCAGATTCTTTTAAAATGCGCTTAAAACATCAATTTAATTAAAAAATTCCAATTCTTCACTGAGTTCTGAGATTTTTCTCTCGTTGATCATTTAGTTAACTAGTTTTTATCATGATTCCAGATATTAATGAATTGTATGAAATGAAATCCAATTAAATAAAAATGTTTATGCAATTATTAATGTTGAAATAAAAGAAGTAAGAAGAAGGAAAAAAGCACGCCTAGAAATTTTTATGCTTCACCAAATTTTTCTTCTTTACATTTGCCCGATTATCATGTTAGAATCACGTGAAAGAAATAAAAAAAAGAAAAGAACAAAAAAAAAATTCTGCGCTTGTGTCAACATCAAAATGGAACTAAAGGGAAGAAATGGGAGTTCACAAACAAAAGAATTGACGGAGAAGAAGAAAAAGATAAAAGTTTTTGGAGATGAGAAAAATGGCGACGCCACAAAGACGCTTTGTGATGTGAAATAACATCATGGAAATGGAAAAAGATTTACGTACGACTATCTTTATGCGAAATAGAATTATCAAAGAACATTTTCTTCTATTTCTTCAGCTGTGGCGATTTCAAAAAGTCTTCACAATGAAAATGGATAAAATAAACAATGAGAACTTTTTTTTCTTATTTTCGCTTCACGTTTCAAATTCAAATTGAATATCATTGTAGCGATTTTTTTGTGTGTTATCTCTCACTCATTCCTTCCTCTGTATAGGATGAATAATAATAAAAAAATTTCATTTGTCATTTCAATTTCATAAAACGAGGAAAATAACATTTTTTTTGTTCATCTATTCAACGATGAAGGAAAATACGATGCTATTTTATGATTTATGATCCGATATCATAACATTTTGATGGCTTTCGAATAAAAACTGCTGAATGAGAAATGAAAAATAGTTTGATAAAAAATATTTCCCTTAGTAATTAAAAGCTAGTAAGAAATTCGATCTTAAGATTCATAGTTGTTTTACGATTATAGCGCAGTTAATTTTATAAGAATACATCTGTTCCTGCTGATGATGCGAATATTTATTATTTTTCCTAGATTTTTGTAGATAGAACGAATCATCGTCAGCTTTCTACATAAGTGGTTCTCAAACTAGGGGTCAACCCCCCTTTTTCTCAATATTCTAGGCGGGTTTAAAAAAAATCCCAACCCCACCCTAAATTGTGCTGTAAAATTCTTCTGAAATGGAAATTTTCCTTGTTTTTTTTCAAAATTTTCTCTAGTTTTCCCATCTAGGGATGTCTTTAGAACTTTTCGAGATCCAAAGTTCTATTAGATACACCTCAACCACTTTTCCAACTAAGATAAGGTTCAAATATAATTCTTTGGGACTCCAGTGTGTCGTCAAATCTTTAAACTGGCGGTTAGTATGCCACAAGCCTAAATACTGCTCCATATAATGATTGAGAGATCGACCTCTGGTGGGAATCGAACCCACGCCTTCAAAGAAGGAATGGTTATGGATTTCCGGTGTGATGTCTAACCACTCGGTCTCAGAAACCTTCCTGAATCCCGAATCAATGGCAGATTCGTCTTCATATGACTCGATATCCTTAAATTCCTTCTAATCTTTCAAACTTTTCCTCAATTCTGTAGATGGTGACGACAAAGTGCACAACAAATAAATCCAATAAAATCAAATAATATTGCTTCAAAAAAATTTTAATCCACACTAATAGGGTTGAGATGAGAAACGACAAACGTCGATGGATTTTATTGACGGGAAAAAATAACAATAAACACAAGACATTGTGTCAATTATCATCACTCGATGGTGAGGCGATGGGAGGAAGAAAAAAAGAGAAATTCTAGCGTCCCTTCGACTGCTGCTCATTTTGCTCGACGACTCGGATGAATGATCTTCAAGAGGATGTTATAAATTTCAGTTAATGTCAGCAAGTTGAGAAAGCAAACAATAAAGATGTCCATCCCTTCCGTCCATGTGATTGAATAATAGTGTAAGATGGTAAGCAAGAAGTTTTTCTCTTTTATGTCCAACAAATAGGCTTGGCATCATGTCAATGCACAGCAAAATCTAATTGATGAAAATGTACAAGACATCACTTCCGGTTGATTCTTTTCTCCCACTATTTCATTCGATTTCCTTGCTATATTTCTCCCTGATCATCATTCGAGGGGTTCAAGACTATATGCGGAATCTACAGCAATAAAAATATAGCAAAAGAAAAATTCAATAAATCGAAGCATATCAATAGAGATATAGGATGGAAAATAATTTTTATAGATTTATCGCATCTTTCTTCTCGCATGTCAAAATAAAAATTTATTTTCTGCAGACTCCGTTGATGTTATCCTTCAGCATAAATATCCTTCTTCTTTATGCCATCATTTCGTTTCACAAATTGAACATTAAAAACTTTCGTCTTGCAATTTGTTATGGCAAATGTCATAAAGAAGACATTTTTACAGGACATAATTTATGCTAGTTAGACTGGGAAAAATTTGTCAAATGTTTCGTGACACGATACGCTTGAATTTTAGATGATTTAGGACTGATAAGTGGCAAATTTATGGAGGCTAATTTATCTTGAAATATTCATAATGTTTGGAAGTCATGTCTTGTACTTCTTGTTTGAATATTTTATTACGTACTTAAAGATCAAAATGGATTTAAATAAATCCAAGAGATCATAAATCCTGGGATTAAAAATTAAATTTCTAACCTAATCTCTAAAAATTAAATAAGTTTAATTTTTAAGTTTTTTCGTATTAGAACCAGTCAAAAACTAGTGAAAAGTCATTAAAAAGGTTAATAAACCAGCAAAAATATGGAGTAAACTCAAAAAACAGCAAAATTCATTCAAAATATGAAAAATTTGCAATTTCCAGATTCAAAATCACTAAAAAATGTCAATTCAAAAAGTTATGCTGAAATTAACATAACACTCGATAAAAAAATGTAACGATTGTTTTCTTTACGATTCAAAAACAGCCTTTGAATGTATTTGTGAGTCAACATTAATCTACATTAGCATTCATAAGTGTCTACAGTTGTGTACACACGCAGAATATAATATTATCAAAACAAATAAATTAATGATCAAATAGCGAGGGAAGTAGAGATTTGTGGTACATAAAAACTTATTATTTATCCTTCAGTGCATTAAAAGAACCCATCAAAATGACTCAAATCATAAGACAATCGTTAAGAAAGTTGATAATGCCTGCATTACACAATAATCAAGGGTTTCAAGGTCAGTAAATGATTCTGATTCGCGATAAGACTTTTTTTATTCATCTTATTATTGTATAGGACTAGCAACTGCAGCTAAAATGCGTGAGTATATGATGAAAGATCCAGTAGAAGTTTAATTTATAATTTAGAAGGATTTAGTAAGTCATTTTTCAAACCTATGATCAATTATGCATGAATTTATTCCAAAAATAGCTCCCTTCAACTGGGAAGATGCCATAAACATAGATTCATTGCTCACAGAAGATGAACGTGCTATTCGAGATTCATTTCGTCAATACTGCCAATCCGAATTACTTCCTCGCGTGACATTAGCTAACCGTAATGAGGTATTTGATCGTGAGATTTATAAAGAAATGGGACAATATGGTGCTCTTGGATGTACAATTAAAGGATATGAATGTGCTGGTGTATCAAATGTAGCTTATGGATTAATGACACGAGAAGTTGAGCGTGTTGATTCAGCATATAGAAGTGCATTGTCAGTTCAAAGTAGCTTGGCTATGGGTGCAATTTACATGTACGGAACTGAAGAGCAAAAACAGAAATATATTCCAAAAATGGCAAAGGGTGAATTGATAGGTTGTTTTGGATTAACAGAACCCAATCATGGATCAGATATTGGTAGAATGCAAACAAAAGCGACATTTGATTCCAAAACTAAAACTTATGTGCTGTCAGGAAGTAAAACTTGGATTACGAATTCACCAATTGCTGATATTCTGATTATATGGGCACGATTTGAGGATGGAAAAGTTCGTGGATTCATTGTTGACAGATCTGAAAGCTCAAAAGGATTAGCAACACCTAAAATTGAAGGAAAATTCTCATTGAGGGCTTCTGATACTGGCATGATTCTTATGGATGATGTGAGGATTCCTGAAAATAATTTCCTTCCAAACGTCGTTGGAATGGGCGGTCCCTTTGGATGTTTAAATAATGCACGCTATGGAATTGCGTGGGGTACATTAGGCGCAGCAGAGGCTTGCTTATCAATCGCAAGACAATACACATTGGATAGAAAGCAATTTCAGCGTCCATTAGCACAAACTCAATTAATACAAAAGAAATTTGCTGATGCATTAACGGAAATAACCTTAGGTCTATCAGCCGCTTATCAAGTTGGACGATTAAAAGACAAGAATTTGCACAATCCCGAAATGATTTCATTGATTAAGAGAAATAATGCAGGCAAGTCACTTGAAATTGCTCGTCAAATGAGGGATGTTTTGGGTGGAAATGGAATTGCGGATGAATATCACATTATTCGACATGTGATGAACTTGGAAGCTGTTAATACTTATGAAGGAACTCATGATATTCATGCCTTAATTTTGGGCAAGGCAATTACAGGATTACCTGCATTTTAAACGTGATTTACTAACAGAAATATTTTACTTTATATTTTATAATGAAAGTTAATAAAATTTCTTTATTTCAATTATACATTTGAGGAACCTACTTCCGAACAGTTTAAAAATGTCATAAGAAATATGAGACTTTTATGCTGTTCGAAATTTATGTCATTATCATGATTCATCACTAACTTGTTCTTTAAGTTTTGGCATTTTTCGTTTAGGCAGCACTTCCATTAAGATCTCTTTCCATGATTTACCTTCATTTACGCCAAGAAGAATCTCAAAGCACTGATTAACAGTTAAGACACTACGGCTTGTGATTGAGACATATTCAGAGAGTGGCAATCTTGCAGTTTTAATTCCTTGTTTTTCAGCTATGTCCAATGTTAATCCTTTCTGACTGTTATGATCCACAATCCCACCAATGACGTAACAATGTCCATCATCAAATTTCTCTAGTACGTTCTCAGATTCACTAGTTAAATAAACTATTTTGTCCTTATCAAATATTTCTGAGTAGGATTCGCTGTGAGGTATAACATCCCAATTCTTCCAGCCTTCATTCTTCTCAATTTGCTCATACATTCTTGTATTCTCTTTCAATCCAGTGAAATGAATAGGAATCGGCTTTTTGGCACGTCTATTTGCTGTGTAAATCCTTAATAATTGTGAGCATAAACTTGATAGATCTTTTTCTGCCATAAATTCATCAAAACTGAGATCAATAGCTATTTGGAAGCTTGCATTTTCGATATCGGCTTTGTTACGTTTTAATTCTTTCCTGGATGGTCCACCAATTTTAATTCCCAGTTCCTGAGCATGCATCTTCTTCAATTTTCGTTTTGCTCGTTCCTTTTCTCTTAGATTTTTTTTCAATTCCAGCAATTTTTGACGTTTAACCATCTTCTTCTTTTGTTTCTTCGATAAAGGCTGATCATCAGTAGCACCATTGGTTGATTGAACTTCTTTCTGATTATTTTCCATGGCTTAATTATAGTTAAATTAATTTTTTAAGAAATAATAATAAAAATTTTTTACAGCTGATCAACTCGTGAAATTTTCAAAAAATTTATGGTCGTTAGAACTTTCGATGTGATTTGTGATTCTTGTTATTAATTGCTGATAAATTACATTTAAACATGCATTTTTCTGTACTACATAATTAACAGAACATTGTAAACATGCTGTTAACTGATAGAAGTTAGTTTTCCAACATTTGTTTTGATAATTTTTCGAATGGAAATTTTAACACATAAGCAACCATGGATTAGAAGAAAAAATTGTACAGTGAACGAAGCGTAGATCTATATATTTTTCTACTTTTATGTTCCGCAAACATTAATATTATTATTTGTGATTTTCGCGAATTTATAAAGTGTTCAAGTCCATCAAAACACATAAATATATGTTGTGCAAGTGAATTTAATGTTAATTTTTCGACAAACGAGTTAATATGTGTTAAAAATTGAGTTTTTCTGTTCAGATGTTTTTTCAATAGATTTTTCAAACAGGGTTTTGTAAGTATCTATAAAAACTTTTTTTATATGGGTCTCGTCGAAATAAATCGGAAAATTTCTAAACCGTCAAAAATAATTTGAATTTTATGGAATCTTTAGTCAAAAAATTTGAACAATATTTGAATTTTTGAAAATCGTTAAATTTTTGTTTGACGATTTTCTACAGTATGAATTAAATTTAGGTATTTTTGGGTGATGCCCAACGTAATTCATGCTAATTTTTCGGAGTTTTTTTTTAAATTCATGAATATTTCAATTATTAATAATCATAAAGCATACCACAATCTAAAAATTGCCACAATTTATGAGACAAAATTAAGATAACAAACCGAACTCTTACTCAGACAAACGATGATTTCAGCGAGGCCCATATATACTTTATATAGTGAAAAATCTTGTATGTGAGAGAAAAAATCAATAATTTCAATTTTCATCATCTAGCATCATTAGTTGTTGTTGGAATTTATGCAAAAGAAAAGCTTTTTATTGCAAATTATGTTGTATGAAATTTTCATAAGTCAATACATACGATTGATTATGGATTTTTCTGTATAAAGACATCCTTTGATGTGAATATTTCGATTGAAAAATGAAGTTGGGAGTTGTCGCATTTAATTTTTTTTCCCTTATCATAAATATAAGAATTTTGTTTATCTTGAAAAATTGATAACGTTCGCGAAAACAAGACAGAGCCATTCTACTTAACCATAATGTAACATTATTGCATTAATATTTTATGTCATTTATTGTTATTGTTCGTAAGCTGAGAAACTGAGTAGACGTATACCAAAAATGGCAATCCAATGAGAATCTAATGGGGGCACTCAAGTCATTTAATAAATTGGCATATTCACGTCAATCTTTCGTTAACTAAAATAAATTTTTCAAAAAATATTAATCTTATTTCATGCCATGAATTAAATGTATCATCAGGGTGGATTTTTTTACGACCTTCATTAAATCAACGACAATGAAAGAAGTAGAAAAAAAAAATTCTGAGGGCTCATTAAGTCATCATTTTTGTATATACACATTCATATCCTCACGAGAGGGATGAATGTTGTGTGATTGTGACTAATTAAATTTAACGAGAACACAACATGCATGATTCATACAGTATAAAAAGCGATTCGGTGAAATGAGCCAAATATATATATATATTTTGTACGTAAATTTAGCGCCAAGTTCAAACATCAAAGTGTAATCGAGTGTGTGTCTCTCGAAATCGGTGACTTAATTTTGGGCGATTTCCCAACTTTTTTTTCATCTTCTTCTTACTCCTACAACAACAGAAAAATTTTTACGTCACTAGACTTTTGTTTATTTTAGTTTACGTTCTTAATTTAGAATTTCGCATCCATTTTACGTACACTTGACGACGCACTGTGCATAGACCGATCTAAATAAATATATAGGCAAAGGAGATGCATGATCTCGTTTTTGCTTTTCGGCTTTCTTATTTTTCTAGCGCATTTCTCTAAAGTAAAGATGTTATTGTTTACATTTTGTCTGTCTGTCTATCCTTTTCTTTAAATCAGGTGATTTTCTCCTTTAGTTTAAGGATTTCTAATCAGGTTATTAGTTTTGTGATGTGTGCTATATTTTGCAACACGATTTTCAATACATTTTAGGAATGTGATAGTTCCTTTCCTGGAAATCGACAAAAAACTTCTTGAGGTGGGCTTACGTAAAACGATACGTTACGTAAACTTTGCGTAGGATTTTGTGTATTTTCAAATAATTAGTGGCCGTTATTTTTTCAAATAGTTTTTGTCCGTTATTTCATAAAGCACTAAAATTAACTTTGAATTCTCTTCGATCGTTGATTACGTAATTTTGTTCTCCCGGATCTTGATATTCTTTGTTCTGTGAGCAGAAAATGCGTTTAAGTCACGAGTAATCAAGTCTATTCGAGTTACGATATTCATCTATATGTACTCTACACTTTTTATGTTTCATTCATAAAATTTTTTTGTTATAAATACATATATACATATATTTACGATCACACCGGGGAAAACACCATGACACGAGTGAACGTATTTAAAACATGCAAGCAAAAGAGCAGCTGAAATCATCAAGATATTTTTGTGATCTTCTTCTCATATATGCATTGACTTATTATGATCGTTTGTGTTTTCATTTTCTCTTCTTTTTAGTTCATTTTCGTTCTTTTTTTCTGTGTATATTATTAAATATACTGTAATTCTCGCCTTCTTCTCTCAGTTCCACTAACACATGGCCCCCCAACAATCTCATACTTGTGTTATTTGCCTCACTGAGCGAGTTGACTTAATATTTTTTTTTCGACTCAGTCTGAGTTTTAATTTTCGAGCCATAAGTCGCGAGAAACGTTTGATTAGTAATCGCGCGACTAAAAAAAAGTATAGAAGAAGAAAAAAAAAAAATATAAAGTTTGAAGGTTGGTGGAAGTTCCCTAAAGTTATATTTTGCGAAAAAAAAGAAGTAAAAATAATAAATTTACACTTGGATGATCTAAAAATAGATCCAGTGACGGTGATCATAAGTTTGTTTGCAATTGTCAAGCGAGTCATAAATTAGAATTGTGTGGCTAATGAAAAAAGATCATATTGTATTATTATTATGTGTATTATGAAATAAGTTACGCAAAATTTTCGATAAAAATATCAAAAATAATCATTTAAAAAAGTGAAAAAGATGAAAAAAAGTTTCACAATCGAGGAAAAATTTTCCGAGTGTGATTTCAACACGAAACATTTTTTTTTATCTAAAATTAAAAAAAAATATATATTTTCCACCCAGAAAGCACCCACACATCCGACATTGAGATCCCATACACACAATCTTCTCAGTATAATTTTTTTTATATTTTATTTCACTTCTATTTCTTTTCTCTTCTTCTGGTGTTGATCGTCGAATGAAATATCGCTCTAGCTTCTCATGTAATTCGATTTTTTAACGCATTTTTATTATTGATTTTTTTTCTTCTCTTGCTCGTGCCATTAAAGCGGCATTTTTCCCTACCCATCCTCCTCTCACTCTCCTTAATGTTCACAAAATGCCAATTTTCTTTTTCTTTGCTTTCAACGATGATGGAATGAAAAACGGAAGATTTTCACACGTGAAAATGAAATTTAAAGTTCATGTATAAATTATCAGCCATGATGTAATGTGATGTAAAAATCAGAGTTGGCTGTTCTAAATTTTCCTCATAATTGAAGTAGTTCCACTCAACAATTTCTTGATTAGTCTATCGTAGGCTAGGTCAAATGCCACTTAAAAATTCATGTGGTTGCAGGCAAGATTCCATAAACTCCTCAGTTGACATTTAGCAAAAAATATGTGAGATTATGGGCGATGTCTGCAAATATGGTTTAACTTGAAACACATGAACTTTATGTATGACTGTGTGTTCATTACATTGACATAAAGAAGAAAATAAATAATAATAATGTCATGACGCGATGTGATGATGTGCTTACTGACGTTGGATAATAATAATTCCATAATTATATATACATACATGCATAATGTAATTTTATCAATTCTTCATACTCACTCCCTTTTCATTAAAATGCATTTACAGCTCCGTTCATTATAAAATTATTGTTTAATGCAGAGAATTATACAAGTTTATTAAAAAAAGTGCAAACTCAAGATTTTAAACAAAAAAAAAATCAACACATTTTCCTGTTTACTTTTCAAAAGAACAAAAAGAAAAATAAATTCACATTTTCAATGTTACGGTAAGTTTTCAAAATATTTTGGATACACTCATGAAATATTTTTAGAAATGAAGAAATTAGTCAGAATTTTTCGCACGAATGTCGAATGGTTTTCGAAGAAATTTTAAGTAAAAATGACATAAGATTCTGTTTCAATGGTTATTCATTGTATAGTTTCTGAATTGTTCTGGAGAATATGGCAAGGGGTGACCACTTTTGATTATTATTTCTTAAAAATTGGTTTTCTAAGGTTTAGGTTGACGATTAATTTAGATAAGGTCATTCGTAAATTAAGTTTTGTAATTGAAGATAAAGAACATTCATATCATTGTGCATAAACAATAGATAATAGTTGTATTATATCAGAATTTGAAACGTTACTCAAAGCCATAGACCCTATGCTATGCCAAGAGAAGGGTCCGCGGACCCGATAGGTACGATTGGGGTCCGGACTCTCCCTTGAAAAACTTTACATGAAATATTTTTTCTGAAAAATAACTTTTTCCTAAAAACGTATCGCAGGGGCGTATCCAGGAAATTTTTTGGTTGTTTTTTTTGAATCATGACCTTTTGGATTAACTTCCACGCATATTTTTATTGGTTTTTCAAAAAAATAGTTTGGGGGGGGGGGGGGGGGGTTGATCCCCCAAAACAAATTTCTGGGTATACCCCTGCTACAGAGCTTAACAGGAGTCGTCCCTAAATTAACCCCATCATTTAGGGGAAAAGGACTGTAGCTATGTGAAACTCCAAACAAATTTTTTGGAGGGAAGAAGCTCGAAGAGTCCCATTTTTAGAAAATTCTGGAGAGTTTCTCCACTTTTTTTTTAAAAAAAAACTTAGTGCTCAGTTTCAAGTTACTATAGCAAATTCTCAAGTGCACTTGTTTTGCTCCATTATTTACTTATGATAAACTTCATAACGTCAATGAGGCAATTTTGCTGGCGAATGAAACTTCCTCAAAAAAATTTGCGCATTTTCCAGTATATTAGTCATAATTTATTTCCGAGAGTCTTGAAATGTAAAGTTTTAAAGAATTATATAAATTGATGAATTTAAAGGAATGATCATCATCTACAATACTCTGTGTTAATCGAAAGGTATTGAGTGAGTACAAGACGACATAGTCTCCAACTTATCTTAATCACTTGTTTCTTGTTGAGGGAATTAAAAAAACATAAATATAATTTACATATTTGTGATTGAAAAATCGTTGTGAACACAAACAAGTTGAAAAAAAGCTATTAAAATGACGCAAGAAATAAAATTGCGTAGAAATTACCATAAAAATTCGCTCTGAAAGACGTAAAAGGCTATTTTGGGAGTAAAATCTGACGGAAATTATCGCAATAATTTTATTTGCGAAAAACATTCGAGAAATTTATGGGATTTAATTTTTATCAATCATAAATGTAAAATACTTATTTTGACACTTTCTATTGACAATATACATAAACCTGCGTGAGTTGTTAGTGCCCAATTTACAGTAAAATATCGAAAAATATTTCCAAAAGTAGAAACGATAAAAATTCAAATCAGAATATTTTTTTGTTATTTTTGAACAAAAAGGTGTTTATATTTATGCCAATTACCAACACACAAAGAGAACACATAAAAAACCTGATCCAATTGCCAACATCAACAAAACAGCATTTACACATAAGATTTTTTTTGTGTGTGATTTCTTTGCTATTTGCTGGTGACTGCCTACGATTCATCAATGATCACAGAATTAGTTTTTTCTTCTTCCTAAACGTATCGGTAGATGAGAGAGAGAAAAAAATTTGTTTTATTTTTAACTTACGATGATTCTAACTAACTTTGTAAGTCGCCGTGCACCGCACTAGCATTCGAAAAAAATATGGGAAATTCAATCCGAATTGTTGATGGAAAATAAGAAGAAAATTTTTTTACATACACAAAAAAAGTGCATTACGAACCTTTTTTAATGGAATTTTTTTTTACTATTTCGAATGGTAATCAAATAGAGAGTCAGTATGAGGAGTGAGATCATAAACAAATAGTGAAGACGAAAGACAAACTTTTATGGAAAAAAATGAAGCTACAAATCCATTCACGTAAATCATATACAATTACAGTCCAAATATTTACACTTTTTCTTCTAGATGACATTTCTCGTTCACTTTTTTCCCTGCTTTTCCTTCATGTCTTTCTTTTTCTCTTATCATAAACGGTAAAAAAGACATTTTACTTTGTGTCTGTTCAGAGTTGGGGACATAAATAAAAATATTTGTTCATTTAAATTTTTCAATAGGAAATGGATGGAAATTTGAGCTTGAGCTTTTCTGTTATCTAGATGGTTGCCAAGGTCAGACCCAAACAGGTCTGGATCCCCCTTCCTCGAAATTGAAGTTTGTATGAGAAAAAAATTCCCCCTCCTAAAAATATTTTCAAATTTAGTATGAGAAGAAAATTCATGCCACCCCCCCCCCCCCTTGAACCCCTTCGATAAGGTTTTGGCTATGGCAGTGTCCTGACCAAACCTAGCACAAAGAGTTTTCTCAGGTTTAATTCTGAAAAATGCAAACTCTTCTGGAGTATGTCCTTTAGTAATAAAGGGACTACCTGGTGTACTTTACCTAAGGTGGTAAGGTAGTATTACCCTGGGAGTATCGTGTACCCTAGGGTAAGGTAGAAACCGCTCCTGAACAATACAGATTTTAAGCAAGACACTCAGACTGACTTTAAATTGTTCAAATTTTGTTTGATTGATTGAGCATCTGGGATTTACAACGTCCAAGCCAATTCAACATCATTTTTTGTCTGTTCAAGCTGACATCTGGCAGCAGCATCATCCAATTCAGACATGACCATCCGCAAAGATTCTCAATCTAGACATATGGGAAAACAAAGTAAAGCTCCAACCCCTGGAATAAATCAACTACTTCTTTGAATCCATTTGAGACAGTATTGAACGTCGAGTTTGGGTCATAAACATAACATGCATGTCTGAAGCGTGATTTTGAATCAATTGAAAATAAGGTTCGATGACATTTCAAATGCACCCGCATTTTAATTCTTCGTTACTTAAACTAGGCCATAATCGTGTTTGGCTGACTTGACTTACAAGAACAACCGGCTGAATAAGAAAGATATCTTTGGAGAATGAAAAAAAATTTACATTTTTGCAAATAACTTCGTGACTCACTTTTTTTTGTAAAAATTTTCCTTTTTTTCTCGTTAACATGAAGTGATTCATTAACGAAACTACTGATAGAAACCAAATGACTATCCAATCATTGTTGTTTCTTACTAGCTTATATTCAATAATAATTTCTTCATTCTGAGTATATTCACAGCTATGACATCATCGGTGATTCTTTTTTTTGTAGCATTCTTTTGTGTCATATTTATTTGCGTATTTCCATAAAGTAGAAAAAAATTCTTTTTATATCAATTAGAACAATTTGTCTTAGTAATTAGCGTGTCATCGCAAATTGACATTATTTATTTTAGAGATCACACACATAAGTCTCGCATCAACAAATCAACATATCAACGACCTTCATGAAACCAAAATAAATTGTGGGGATTAAAAATGCGACACACAATCGATGCCCATATGGCATTTTTTTTTAAAAAAAAGACAATGTACACAAAATCCAAAAATACATGTAAATTAAAAATATATATATGTGAGAATGTGTATGCAAATACACATAAATGTAAAATTCTTTCTTTCTTCTGCTTGTGAGACTAGTGGTTGTCGATGAGTCGATTCTCTCACTCAAGTGGACGTGAGCTTATGGTGTAATTAAAATTCATAAGTTTCAATTCTACGGAAGCTATTTTAAGCACTTTTACCCTCAAAAATAACTTATAATGCGTCTCGACATGTAATTTTTACTATTCTACCATCCACATAACATTTGTAAGACATTTTACACACAGACAAAGTGTGTTGACAGTCAGTGTCTCGTAAAGACTATCACGTTCATGAGACGATAGGAAATTTTTTTTATTATTTATGTCGATATGATATTAATTTCAATTTGTACTTTATGATTTATTATCGAATGACTAAATTGAATTTTTATAGTACGTACAACAACATTAACGAGTGAACGAAATGAACGACGAGCAATGATTGTAAATTCATTTTTATATATCGTTTTTTTTTTTTTTCAAATTGAAAGTTGTTTATCAAGTAATTCAATTTGTCATGACGAAGGAACAAGAAAACATGAGTAAATTAACTTTTTTTTCGGTCTTAAAGGTATTAAATACATCGATGAGGAGATCAAAGAAATAAGTGATACAAATTGGGACTAAATTTTGACAAATTTACTAACATCCACATAACATGATGATGACACGACTTTTCTAAACATGTACGCACAGCACCATACTGGAAAATAAATTTTTCGATAACAATTTTTTTTTTGCATATTCATCGATTTGTGATTGTAGAATTTAGGGACATGTATGCTCTTCATTAATAAATCAACTTAATGGTGCATATAGGAAGATAGAATGAGTTTCAGGTCAGGTGACGTAGCTAGGGGCGTAAATTCTTGATTTTTCTCCAGGCGACAATCCTCGTTACGCCACTGGTTCGAGTGGACATATATAGAACAAAGGAACGACTGTAACTTTGACATTATGTTGTATGAGATGAGGAAATTGAAAATTTATTGCGACACATGTTGAGATGATGTGGAAACAATCAACCTGTTAAATTAATCTAAATTTAAAAGCAATTTTCGGTATGTTGTTCCTTTTTACTCAATCGAAGGGGTTTTAGGTATGCTCATCTCTTTTTACACTTTCTAATTCCGACATAAAAAAAAGTAAAAAAGTTTATTGAACTTCAACCCTTTTCGTTTCTGGGAAATGCGGATTATTTAAAGATAAATTCATCTCATTTTTTGACTGATTACTCACTCTTATTTGACATGCAACAAGCACAAAGTATGATTTATAAAAGATATTTTCTCTCGAATATATAAAAGATTGGGTTTATTTTTAGACAATCTTACCTGGCACACGACGCTTCACATGAACGAATGAACCATCTGATTCATGTACGTGGGAAAGACGTAAAGCTTTCGAATGAATTCGTAAGGTTGTGTGCTAATTATTTGAGCGCTCAAAGTGTAAATAATTTGTTTGGCGAATGCCGAGACGAAGGAAAATATTTAAACAAAACAAGAAAAGTGCAATCGGCTTGTCTCGAGTGAAATTTACTGGCAAACAAAAGAAAAAAGTCTCAAAAGACATCAATTACTTCATATTTTGTTACATAAATTAAGTTGTGTCAAAAACTTGAAATATTTTCTGGAACCTACTTAAAATCACAAGATTTTTCCTCAATTCAAATTCTTTGTTTTTATTGAAGCCAGATCTTAAGAAATGTGCAAGAATTAGTTCACAAAATTGTCCAAAAACTTAATTAAACTTACTTTTAGAAAAATATTGACAAAATATGTAAATAAAAGGGCAAGAAACTACTCTCGTTCTAAATTCAAATATGAAAAAACCGTTAACCCAAAATTGATTTATTTGAATGAAAAGCCAGAAAATTCAAAAGACTAAATGAAAAATGCAAAATGAGAGAAAACATGTTAATTATAACAAAGTAATTAGTAAAACTTAATAATTCGTAAGTGAACGATGAATCAGTTTGAAAGTAGTTGAAATTTTACAGCACAAAAAGCTCTTTGTATCTCGACTAGTTTTATGCAAAATAACATAAAAGAGACATGAAAATGAAAATAATTTTTGTGAGATACAAAAACGGGATTTGTATGGCATTAATTTCTTAATTAATGAGCTTATGGTTTTCTTAAAAAGACACAAACTGGTTTTAATTCCACAATGAGCTTCTCGCATTTATTGAAATTTTAAAAACATCTTTCTCTTTACATCCTTCTTACTCCTTCTCATTCTCAAGCAACTCAAAATATGTTTTCGTTAGAAATGAACTTTACTTTGTTATTTTATTGAGAAGAATTTTAACTTGTTCTTTGTTTAATGTGAAATCTTAGTTTTTGCATTAAAGTTAGGAAAATAAAAACTTTATGAAGAAGTCGTAGAAATGATAAGTTTGCACAAAGATTTTGTTTACATTTTTTTTTTATTATTTGAAACAAAAATTTTTTTTGGTCTTCATTTAAGTTCACGAACTTTTTTAAAGCGTAAAATTTCATTTCCATTCAATTACTATTTAAATTTGAGTGCCCAGACATTACACAAGCAGATTTGAAGAATTTAAGCTATTGTTTTGAACTTGCGTTGGATTATTATGTCATAATTTGTTTATTAAGTAATCTAAAGACTTAGAAGTTTTGTTCAAGTTTTGTTAAATGTCATAAACTATGCAATACCGGTTTTTGTTTTGTTACTAAATTCTTAAATGGACAAAGAAGATTTTTTTTGGGGAATTTAAAGACGAAAAAGATTTATTTAAATTTTAAGAACGTCATTTGTAGAGATTACTTAATGAGATTTAATTTTTAATAAGATGACTTGAACTCTTTTTCTAAGAAAGGTTAAATTATTATAAAGTAAAAGATGAATACCCTTTACGTTTAGGGGCGTATTCAGAGGGTAGTCTTGGGGGTCAAACCCTCCCACCTTTTAGGATTTTTTTTAAAATTTACTGGTTTTTTGAGAAAAAAATCCCAAAAACCTCCAAAATTTTCCTACCTATATAAAAAAATCAAATTCGTAAAATAGATACTGTTGAGAATATGTTAACTGTCATTAAATATTCAAATTGTATTTGCAACTATATTTAGTTGTTTTCCCCTTTGTAAAGTTGTTAGTCCCCTTCATACAAATATTTAGTCTGTTTCTGATCATCAAACAATAAAGATCGTTGTCGTTTATTATTAAACCGTATGGTCTCTTTAATTAAGTTTATTGATAAATATACATTGTGTTCATCATCCTAACAGATACTTTAACTCCTTAATTTCCATTCAAATGTTGCTTTTACACAGCAATTGACACATTTTTTTCTCCATAATTACCAAACCATTACACCGCGTTATCTAAAAATATCTGTCTCAAATTAAAAATGCTTTAATTCATCCACACAACATGAAATGAATGCCATCAGATGAGTGAGGGATATGAATAATCACTTAAATCCAAAGGAATTTTATTTCATTCCACAATTATATTAATGATCAGACAACGTGACCAGCCATTGAAGAATATAAGAAGGAGTGCTAAAAATAGCAGAATAAAATATGATTTTAAATATTACAATAATAATGAAAAAATAAGAATGAATTTGCTTCCTCTGAGGACTTTCTTTTTATTCATAAATTACCAAAGCAAACAAAAAGAAGGAAAAAGGTTCTGATGAATGAGAGCACTCGAAAGACAATGTTTGGTTCTGATACTGCAGATCACGAGAAAAAGTTTTATCGCTTTTCATAACTTTCTACACAAAAAAAAGCTCAAAGAAAACTTTTCTATCGTTCCCTTTATTCAACTTACACTTCCGGTTCTTTCCTCATTCATCTGGCTATGAAAAAAAATTCAAAACTTTTCCATACTTTTTTTGTAGTACAATTTTTCTTTCGTACCATGACGAGTTTTCACTTTACTGTCGTATTCATTTACTCCAGAAAAAAAGAATCTTTAATTATGGATGATGGGAGTGAGAGGCATCAACATTACTGCTTTTGATAACTTTCCAATGCATCCGATGGCAAAAATTTCTGCATAACAATCCCATAACACTTATCTTGACAACGATAGAGTTTGTGTTGTTACCAATTTATGATGCTTCTTTATTTAATTAGCTTTTTTCTTCTATTAATGACAATGAGTGATGATAAAATTAAATACGGTGGAACAATCTGCATTGTAATACAATCACTGAGTTGATGGGATGAGTTAATGAGATGAAAATAATAATGATATTGCTATTAGCTTTGATATGATAATGACAACAATGATGGACATGGTGTGCTACCTAGATATTTTGTTTCTGTGAAATTCCTTTCTAATTGTCAACGAGTGAATGACATCTCACAAAATAATAATAGATATGCATTAAGATAAGCTCGTATCTTAGCGACATTCTTATCAATTTTCATACATAACAATAAAATCAATTTGCAGAGGGCAAAAAAAGGTGTAAGGAGTATCTTGAAGCTATATATATGAATGTGTCAAAAAGAAAAAGTTATAAAGGAATCTATGGCTGAACATAAAAGAATGAAAAAAAAATATTTTTTGCGTTTGGGTTGATGGCAATATCAGCAAAAATCGTGCCCTGGCGAAATGTTGTCGCCAGTCTGACGGGCGCCATGCAGCATTCAGCAAACTTCCCTTTCTCCAATACATTTTGAGATATAAACAGTTCCATGTTGAGCATTTTTCTGGGGAGCTTTTTGGATTCTTTTTTTTTATTTTCTTTCATCCACGCTACTGAATGTTATGCTGAGCATAAGGATATTTCCTTTTTTTATATCGCAATCTTGTATATTTTTCTTCTATTATGGAATGAGAAGTTGCTTGCTACTGCTGATATTTTACTGTGTAAAAATAAGAAGGAAACGTGTAAGAGAGTGAGAAGTCTAAAGACGCTTAATGCCATTTTGTGATGATGAAAAAACATTCTTTTTTCTCCATCAATAGATCAATTTCGCGAGATTTTTATTCCATTCAGATGAAAATTTTGCAATAAATTTCTATAAAAAAATTTTCTTTTTATTTCTTATAGCTAGAAAAAAAAATTTATGATGATATTCTTCTTCCCTCGCATCAAGTCATGTCTGCCAAGTGATTCTCTCTCTCAATTTAAGTATCATTTTCTGCGGAAATAATATTTTCATATTTATAAGTCATGGAAAATTCAATTTTGCCATGACGTTACAATAAGATTTAACAGATGCAACTCAATTTTACATGATTTCCTTCTTGTCGTCAGAGAATTTCTCTCGAAATGTGCATTTTTAATCGTCTTATAGTAACAACATAGTAACATGTGTTTTCATTCACTCATTCATTCATCCATTTCAGAAAATGTTAGCGATGCACCCACGCGTGACCGCGACTTAAGAATCAATCAATTGAATGCTCGTATTTATACATTCTATATAGTGGAACTGAGTGTTCTACATTTCACTTTCATTTATAAGAGTGAGAGAGAGAATGGCAACTCAGTCATTCAATTATGGCCTTCAAGTGGGAATTTATGGAATGTATTTAATACTCTTGTAATTTGTAGATTTTTGTTTTTTAAAATGCCTTTTCATTCAATAAATCCACACACATACTCGACGAAACAAAGATAGATGGAGAGTGCTATGTGGTATTTTTATGTAAAGTTATAATTAAATTACTAATAGAATTTTAAATTGCAATCGAGACATTTTAATTGCTGTGAATGCATTTTGAGATAAAACCATGCGGAATAAATATTTGTGTTGATGTTTTCTTTATCGAGTATTTCATTTTGTCGGTTAGTAATTCGTATGGTTTGGGGCTCATTTACTAATGGTGTTCAAGATTTTTTAAAGAACAGTCAGGAGACAAATATACATAGAATAGAAAATTTAAAAAACTACTATAAAAATTTCAAGCTATGCCTTTGGGAAGAAGAGCGTGTATGGATCTAAAAATAAATTAAAATCAATTAATTTGCTACAAGCTTTGAATTTCTTGAATAGAAAGATTAGAAAAATAATTTAACGGTTTTCCAATATTTGAAATTTAACGAACCTTGGAGATTTAAATTTTACAACAACTTGTTTTCATAGTTACAACCCCGTTTGTTTACATTTTCTTTCTTTCACTACGAATTTCGAGCAAGAAAATATCATGTAAATTTCTGTAAGATTAAATTAATTGTATTATGTTGTTAAATTATTAAATTTTAAATTGTATTGAATCATAGTAATCATTGATGTTTCTAAAAAATTATTATTCATTGTAAAAAGTTTATTGTTGGATACAGATTGTTTAATTTAAATCTTGTTTAATAAATACATACTGTTACTTATTCTAAAATATGTACTTTAACTAAACAAATATACTTTATTACACAAAAATATTAAGAACTCATTAAATAAAATAAAAGCGTGAGTTCGATCATAGCCAAAAAATTAAATTTTCAAGCTTTTTTTATCTAAATAGTTCTATTTTTTGCGTAACAGACCTCACTTGCAAATTCTCCAACCAGATGTGAACCACAAATGGAAATTAGACACCACTCAATTGATCTTATTGAGTCTATTTAAAATTCTCAGATCAATTCAGTGAAACCTTATGAAAATTTATGATTAATAAGTTTTATAACGTCCTATAAATGCAATTAATTGCTCACCTATTTGGAAAGATTTCTTCAATTTCTCTCAAGTTTTCAGAGAGCAGCTATAACATTTTTATAGCTTTGTTAACATTAAATTGATTTACAAGTTCATGAACCTCGCAAAATATAAATATCCATAAAAATAAAATAATATCTGGAATGAGTGTTTAGACTCGATTCATAATCATTTATTTGAAGTATCTATAAAAAATGCGCTACTACTTCACATCCATTAAAATTAAAATTCTATCACGCATATCGTTTTACTCTTAAAACAAACGAATAAATTGTGAATACTTAATTCTATTGCAATAAACATTTTGTAATTCGTACTGAATAATAAGCTTACATTAAAAATTGATTCTGTATTTATGCAATGAGATCAATGAACTTTTACAGCATAAAACTCACCGCATGGAATGGCGGTTTAAACAAATAAACATTCGACTAATGATGATGTTGATGATATTATTAGATTCAGTTGAGTTTCATCAGTAAGAAAATAGAACAGAAGATAAAAGAAAATGTATGAAAGATAAAGAGCATAACTTCAACTTAATTCCTCTGACTTTTTTTTCTCATCCTGATCCATAAACATTTCCTTCATTCTTTGTCAGAAGTTCCTCTCAGCTGCCTCTATGTAATTCCTTTTTTTGTGTCGAGCGCAAGTGTTGTGAATGCAAAAAATGGCATGTGCATATTTTTTCCCTCTATGAGCTCTCTGTATTGTTCCAGTTTCCATACCGTTGATTCAGAATAAAAAACATTACGGAAATAATGTGTGTTTGATAATGGATTGCGAACTTTGTTTTGGATGAGAATTATACACAATATTTTTTTATAAATCCATACTGATGACAAATTTTTTTCTTCTGTATTTGCAGATTTTTCATGTGAACAAGAAGAAGTAAAAAAATAGAGAAACAAATTTCAACGACAAAAAGCGACGAGTCTACAACGATTGAAGCATAAGAAGAAACATAGAATTTACATCCGATACAAAATACGACTAAGAGTTTATATTTTTTCTTTGCTGGACGAAAGTATATAGCTTTAAGCAGTGGAAAAGGACCTTCACAGAAGATTATTGATTGTTGATAATTTCATTTTTTCCTTTAAAGAGAAAGTAAATTTCACAATAAGGTGAGTACATAAGAAATTGATTACATTTCCTATCCATTTCAATCGATAAGAAGCGGAATCATAAAAATAAGGAGGAATCCTTACCCCTTCATATCCTGGACAATTGTTAGGTTTTCTTTCTTCTCATGTAGATATTTTTAATGCATGTACATCGAGTAAATGAGATTTTTATGTAGATTCCTGGAGTCAAATGGTTGCTTTTAAAATAATTTTCCTTTCCTTCCTCCTTCACTCGTTCTTGGACATCATGGTGATCATTTTGGAAGCATTCCATCATTAATTTCCATTATACTGCCTTAAATTTATCCAACCGAGCTAAGTCTCTTGTTTGAGGGACTTTTTTTCCTCTTCTGTTTCCATGACATAAAGCTATATAGCTAGCTCCAAACGTCAAGCTTCGGCGCCAGTCGTCTGTCCTTCTTCTTATTTCTATTTTCAATTTCGACACATTACAAAGCATGTTTGGTGTGAAAAATTTTCATATTTATTCCAATGGAGGATATCAGTGATTAGATAATGAATTTTAAAAATAATTTAAATAAT
The DNA here is from genome assembly GCA_963573255.1 of Chironomus tentans. Classification (NCBI taxonomy): domain Eukaryota; kingdom Metazoa; phylum Arthropoda; class Insecta; order Diptera; family Chironomidae; genus Chironomus; species Chironomus tentans. The sequence goes on along the minus strand of OY754302.1, from coordinate 43,184,755 downwards.
TTTCGACTACGCATCTTCATCCACTCATAATCCGATTTGTCCTCAATGAATTTGTCATTTTCCCTTTTGTGACTCTGTTTTAAGGATTAAAGTAGCATCATAAATTAGCATAATTTGCGGCATCACGCCAAGAATGGATGAAGAATAAAAAATGTCCCCATTCGTGGGATATTCAGTTACGAAACTTTTACTCGAATGTAAAAAAAATTAATAATTTCATAAAGTCAATTTTGGGTTGTGGATGTTTTTCATGTTGAACCGGCTTTTTATTTAATAAAGAAAATCTGATTCTTATTTTTCCCCTCGCACACATAAAACTGTTCCTTTTTCTTTACACATAAAATTTATTCTCGTCGTCGTTCGAGTGGTGAGGGTTGAAAAAATATTATTTTCATCCCCTCTCGGATACTCGAAATGAATTTGTCATGCGCAATGCAATAAATAAGGAGAATTAATGTTGAATTTTCATTTCTGCGCCAGTTTTCCATAAAAATCTCGACGATTGTGTTCGTGCGAGATGAAATGATAGAGAAATATCATCTCCTCGTTACAATGAGGGTCTCCACTGTCAACTGTTTAGTTGTCGTCATTCTAGGCCTAACTAGCGAGGTAACAACACCGTCTCTCCTGAAATAATAGAAGAAAGTATTATTTTAAAATTTCTTGTGTTGTGAAAAAAATATAAAAAATAAAAAAAGTGAAGTTTTTTTTATTCATCTTCTTGTTTTTCACATTTTGTGACTTTTTAAAAATTCTCCAGTGCCTGTCTTGATCTTTGCTACTTCAGTCAGTTATTTGTTGTTGTCGTGGCAAGAAGTAGCTCTATTGAGCTCCCACTTAAAAAATATTAAGAAATTAATAATAATATAAGAAAATTTGTTACTTGACTTTTTATTCTCATGAAATACACAACGTTAAAAAAAGGAAATATTCAGCAAACATTTTTTAAATTTCCTGCTTCATAAGAGGAACATTTTTAAGATAGAAAACTGAAAGTGCCTTCGAATAATTTTTTTATTTTCAACATTTTTTTTTAGTTTTGTAATTTTTCGCGATGAAAAAATGAAATTTTTTTATTGGCATCCCAACAGTTGCCTGAGATAAAGTTGAAAATCTCTAATACTTTTTTAATACCTTAATAATAAAAATGAGTAAAAAAAGTAAATCAACTCACTCACCCGATTGCCTTCTAATCGATTAAGCTCAGAGTTGTTATTTAGTGCCTGACATTAGAAAGTAACAATAAATAAAACAAACAAAACAGTTTCTTCGTACGCGAGAATTCGAGAAGAGTGAAACAAGCTATAGAGAAGAAAAAAATTTATAATAATGATGATGTTAAATTGTTTGAAAGTTTACATGGGTAAGTAAAGAATATATTTTCATCAAGTTACTTCCTGAAATTTTATATATTGAGCAAAAACAAACCTTTTCCTCTTCATCTACTCTTTGCCTGACACAACCGAACCAATTCAATATAATTTTCTCTTGTTTGAGCACACATTGCGATATTTTTTAAAAGCACGTCATGCGGAAGAGACTTTATATTAATTGTTTGGGGAATATTTTGAAGAGTTGATCATGCATTTGGGGATGTGTAAAAAAGGGCAATCACTTTCTTTACATTTAAGGAATTTAATTAAATTGAATGTCCAACAATTTCCCTTTCAACTGCCACTAAAATAAAAATTTTTTGTCCACAAACATAAAAAAAATCAATTCTTTTTTAAAAAATTTAAAGAAAGTCCTCGTGTTATAGATCGAGGGACTTCAGCGCATTTTTGTGTTAGCGATCAGTATTCGATTAGTAAAGTACTGCGTATTAAATAAGTTTATCATGAATATTTTGTGACTTAAATAAATTCGACGGCTCGATAACGGTTTTTTGGCATTCAAATTTTCTAACGGTCAAAATATATTTGAAAATTTCCCGCGTAAATGCACTTGAAAATCATTAATTATAGTATAATTAACAATTTGCACGGTGAATTTTCATATTTTAAAATGGTTTGTCATTTAACGGTTTTTTGAAATTCAAATTTTCAAACGGTCAAAATATATTTGAAAATTTCCCGCGTAAATGCACTTGAAAATCATTAATTATAGTATAATTAACAATTTGCACGGTGAATTTTCATATTTTAAAATGGTTTGTCATTTAACGGTTTTTTGAAATTCAAATTTTCTAACGGTCAAAATATATTTGAAAATTTCCCGCGTAAATACACTTGAAAATCATTAATTATAGTATAATTAGCAATTTTGCGGTGAATTTTCATATTTTAAAATGGTTTGTCATTTAACGGTTTTTTGAAATTCAAATTTTCTAACGGTCAAAATATATTTGAAAATTTCCCGCGTAAATGCACTTGAAAATCATTAATTATAGTATAATTAACAATTTGCACGGTGAATTTTCATATAATAAAATGGTTTGTCATTTAACGGTTTTTTGAAATTCAAATTTTCTAACGGTCAAAATATATTTGAAATTATCCCACTTGAAGTTGGCTCTATTGTATTGAAAACAAAAAATCATTAATTATAGTATTTAGCATTGGTTTTGAGATTTTTCAATGTCCGGGGGACCAATAACTCGATGGCACGGAACTAATGCAAAAAACTAGAGCTCTCTACGATGTCTGGTTAAAAAGTTTTTCGAGTGTTCCAGCCGAACAGCCGACCGACCGAACAAAGTGCATTATTAAGCTACCTTTTTAAAACAAGTTTCAAAAATGCGCTAAAAGGATGATAAAAAGCACATTGCAGTACACAACAAGCCATTGCCTTTTTAATTGAAATACCATCATTGCATAATACACATATGCAACTTATGTGTTATGTTTTGAATCTCAAAAAATAGGATTTTTTTTGCCTACACATATATACTTGCATTATGATTCCTATGATGCTGTGTACATTGCTGTCTGGACAGCAACAAAAAAGAATTGAGGCTTTTTGCTGTGTGCATTTTGTGCAATTCAAATACAGCCTGACTCAGAATTTATTGTACATATGTGAGTGCTGATAATAGCTTACGGCCTATGAGATTGAAAATAAAAATTCAAATAAGAAGAATATTCTTCCTTTTTTCCAAGAGGGTTGATTCAATTAATGAAATTTATATATTTTTCCCTTCCATTTCACTCACTCCAAATGTGTCCGACACAAACATGCACATTACGTTGCAAAAAAAAGAAATCGTTGGTTTGTTTTTGTCCGACATACATAAGAGGATGTATGGCAAGGAAAATAGAAACTTTTTCGACATTTACCCTCTTGAAAATAATAAAATAAAAAAAAGTTCATTAAATTTATGATCTCGTAGAGCTATGCATACAGATACATAAAAATGCATGAGGCAATGACCAAGTTTAGGTTGAAAATTAACAGATAATTTTATCGTAATTGCTTTTGGCTTTTTTCTCTGCTCTCTTCAAGAGTAGGAGGTTGGATTAATATCCCTATGGACCACTTGTATAAATAGAAAATTGGGGAAAATTGAAAGTTGATATGATAAATACAGAAATTGCTTGATAATTAACCTGAGACTCTTAATGCTCTTTGAATCGACAAATGTGTGTATTTAGAGTGCGAGTGGGGGGAAAACATATTCTAAAATTGGGTCATAAAAGCCAACATACTCGGCTAAGAAGCCAGAAAAATGCTTTTCCTATTATATTCATTACGATGCGGCATTATTGAGCGATAAAAAAAATTGAATAGAAAACTTTTTGTTGTTGTGAGCGTTGTCGCTGATGGATTTATTCAAAATAAGAATTTCAATATCGCTATCTAAATCCACAACAATAAGGAAATATCCAACAGGATTCAAAGACATTCAAAATTGAGAAAAGCCATAAATTTTGATTTGATAATTTGTTATTGATTTTCTTTATGATTTATATCGGTTTAACATCAATCTTGCTTCCATTTTATTTATATTTTATGGATAAATTGTATTTGAGCCCGGTTGTAGTCACTGGGGATATTATTGTGGGAGTGCAATCTAGATATGAAATATTTTCATTTGGATGACTTTTTCCATAAACTCCTTCGTATTTATTATATGATTATTGTCGGCTGATGCTGCCTATAATAAAGTACCGATTATTTTTCATCAGATATGACTTTTATGGAAAATTGTTCACATCTCACATTTAACATATCTATCTAATGGAATGTTTCGAGAAACTTCATCCAATTTAATGAAAATTTCTTCTTGTGATTTTAATTAAGAAGGATTTTCTTTTAAAAAAATGATTTTCAATTTTTTCCTCGCATTCTGAATGGAAAGCTTCATCTCACACTGAGTGTATATCAACATCAGCAAGCATTTTCATTAATTTTCATTTTCTTGTCTCTCCAGGATGCGTTCCATTTCGTGTCATTTAATTTTATTAGGAGAATACTTTTTTCTTCTTCCCCATCTCCTTCCTTCCTTACTTTGTGTACCAAAGATACTTGGAAATTTTCATTTTCATCTTCTTTTTATTGATCAATTATCGCCTTCAGCTTCTCAGTCGCATAGTCGCATAGCATGAGAGCTGTATAATCTTACATACATAGATTCCACTCTCTCTCTCTCTCTCGGTGTCTATCTGTGTCTATCTATATAAAGTAATAATAATATTGAATTCATTCATTGTTATTTTCCATTTAATTGATTGAAGATTATTGAAATGGAAATTGCCAGCCCAGCACTAAAATTAATGATTTAAGCTATGTTATTTTTACTGCATAACACATCTTTTCCGTTTCTTATTTATTGCAAAAAAAATGTTGAATCCTTAAAGGGGATAGATGGACATAAAGAATAGATTATGAACCTTATTAGCAATGGTGTTGATGATACAAAAAGAAAAAAACAACACACAGATCAGTTTAGCAGCATGAAAGCCGGAAATTCAAAATTAATTGAATGTGCTGTGTCGATGCTCGTAATGAAACTTAACTATCTCATGATTTACAACATTAAATAAGTGCTGAATGTTGTTGTTCATTTTTATTCCAATTCAATTCTCTTGTATCGATGTTTGAATCCAATTCCACAATTCCAACAACATAGAATGTGCTCATAAATAAAATAAAAATCAAATAATTCAATTAGAATGCTATGGACAATCAAAAAAATAACTTTTATGTGCTTCTCTACACCCAAAGATTTGTGTTGTATATTGAAAACATATAAAGTATAAATAGAGAAAAAAAACAATGGGCGAGAGAATATTGTGGGTGGATGAATGGGTATGATGACAGTAAAATGCATGAATTGATGATTTTTTTAATTGTAATTAATAGATTTTTAGTTTAGTAATTGAATTCTGTTTACATTACGAAATTGAATTTAGTCCACACTTACTCACACCAATTAAACTGTTAAAGAGGATGAAAATTTATGTGTCTGAAACTAATTTCCTATTTTCATTATATTTTAATACCACTAATAACGATAATATGGAAAATTCCAAAAATAAAGAAAAGATTTTTTTAACCATCATTAAACTTAACGGTAATCGCTCTTTAACACTTAAAGAGGATGAATTTTTAATATAAGCAAATAAGAAGAAGACATAAAGTGTGGATGAAGAAGACAATTTTCACAAAAAAAAAAAAAAAAAATTCATGCTCATTCTCGACTCCCACGCCCACGCAAGTAAGCTTAAGATTAATATAATTTTCTCAAGACATAAATTTTCTTGTATATTTGTATGTATACATAAATATGTATTGCTGTGTACCGCTTGATATATATTTTGCAGTTTGCCTTTCTTTGTGAGATGGGGTCGTTGGAAAATGATGTCCTTTAGAATTTTTGAACCTCCTGACTTCTATGTTGCAGTGTATTTCTCGAATATTGTCACTTATCTTCAGACTAGTGACATAGCAAGGGCAAGAGCATCCTATATAAAGAATTGCAAAATTGAGAAGCTGTCCGGACAAAACTTAATCCCAAGCAGCACTGCTTCCAACTGTATGACGTCATAAGTGAACGACCACATAAACATAATATGAATGGGAATCTCTCACACTTTTTTTAAAGCTACTCTACAGATAAATACCGGAGGATAGGGTGAGGGACTTTTTCAGTCACTGAAAAATTGTTTTCAGATGGGACTTTTTTTTCTGCTACTCGACTGCTAAAGTGAAAGAAAGGGAATAAATTCCATAAGGATTGAATAAATTCAAAGGATATATGTTATATAGCTTATACAGAGAAATAATGAAAAGGGATTAATTTAAAACTTTTCATTCTTTGCTAGGATTATAATTCAATAACGTTACTCATTTAACTTCCACTCATTCCTTACTCTTGTGTCTTTCTAAATTTCGTCCCACGACGTATTATTATGTATTATATTCAGAAATGAAAAGAAGCCTAAAATAAATTCATCACTTGTTAGCTGAAACCATCTGTCTTCAGCATGAAAAGCAACAACACAAAATTTTGCAATTTAAAAATTAGTGAACGAAGGAAGAAAAAAATGTCAATGAAAAATGCCTTCATTCTTTATGGGATCTGGAAAAAGAGTGAAAAGGGAAGCACAAGAATGTATGGAAACAATGGGGAAACCCAAATTTCCATGCGAAAAAATTTTTATGGGTGAAAAATTCACGTATGGTAAAAATTTCCTTTTTTTTGTGAGTGTTTGTTTTTGTTGCTGCATTTTTTTCTGTTGCCTTTTCTCACTCTCTCGAGGATGGTGACGATAAAATTCAGATATATTCAATTGTTTGGTATATAACAAGCATAAAGCTTTCTATGCTGCCAGATATGTTTTATATGTAATATATTTTTTATTCTCACCAGGGGCGTACCCTGGATTTTTGAGGGGGCCCAATTTTTTATTTTTGAAAAAATTATGTACCTATTTGGAAGTAGTCTTCAACATTTTTCTGTAAAAAATTAATCTTTCGATTTTAAAAATAAATATTCAACCTCAAGGGAAGGGGTCCCCCCTGGCTACGCCGCTGATTCTCACATACACTCACTATGTGTCTCCTATGTGTCTCTGTTACCCGACAATTCAAAATTATGGTTTACGTATTGTGCAAAAAAATGTGCATTATCTTTGTTAAATATGGCTCCATTCCATTCTATTTGTTACAATGAGATATTTTTTTTCTTCATTCCTGAATATATTTGTGTGGATGAAATGCTGTTGATAGTAGCCAATGACCAATCTTTTACTGTGTTCCACTTTTTTTTAAATATTTTTTCAACCCAGCCACCCATCTTGCATTCATGTTATCATCATATGATGTGTCATACATAGCATAGTTCGCTTTAAGGATATATAGAGAGATAAAAGAATGATTGTCATGTAAATGAAAAATCCCTGGTTAAAATGAAATAAATGTTAAAAACATCTCTGGCATGGTGTCTTCCATACATGTGTAGGAGAAATGAGAAAACATAATTTTTGGGTGAAAAATAATGACACGAATAGAGTGGGCTGAATGTGTTTGTGAGCGATGGTCATGTTGTGTCCAATTCAACATCAATTAACATAATTAATTTCAAATTTTCTGGAAGCGATATTGTTAATGGTCAGTTTTATTGCATTTCTCATTGTGCAGCACATTCCTCGTCCGCTTTACGTCAAAAACCCCAATTGAATGCAGTTACATACGTGAAAATAAATTTCTCGGTTGTTTTATGAATTTAAGCTGCCACAAAATAGTTTTATGTGTTTGGACCACGAACTGTGACATTAAAATACTTTTGGTCTTTGTAGCTTTACCTTTCGTATGTGCATAAATTTGCTACGGAAGTAAATAATCTTAGAAGAAAGAAAAAATAGAAGCACATAAAGGCTATATCCTTGTCATCATTACTGTCGTTACAAAAAAGACAGAAAGAAGCTGTAATCGAGCAGAGAAAATCGAATTAAATCATAAACGCTCATGATGATGAATAATTCATGTCCCCTTTTCAATTGACGACGATATTGATAATCATGAATCAAATTCATAAAAATATGCCAACGACTAAAGTTGTGCGGAGAGAAAAATGTGGATCAATTTTTTTTCTTCCTTTTTTATTATCATTATCATCGTTCTCGTCTCTACTCTCATATATTCAGCACTCCATCTACTTTTATTCACTTTACATTCAGGACGGTCAGATTGGTTCTATTTTTAGTTCATAAACACCACCCAGAAAACAAAAAGAATAGCTTGAACTCTGCAATTTGGTCACAAATAAGTGAAATGTCAAAGCTTTCTATTTTGAGAATGACATTCGAGGAGAAAAGAAAATTTTGCGTGTAGGGAGGAAAGAGCCATCGGTACGCTCTGGATCAAAATGTACATTTGAGCTGTATCTATCGATAAGTAGAACAATATTGAAAAAAATAGAGGAGAAATAAATCGTCCATAATTCATCATCAATTGAGATTCTATCGAGTGTGATAAAGGCTGCTGATCTTTCTACTCAGTTTCCGTTTTGCGGTATAAATTGTGTTGCATATGGAAAACTCATACACACATCCAGCACATAAACTGCTTATAAAATATGTGCTTATTGTATAGTAAATTAACATTACATACGCTGTACATGCACACCACTTTGTCTCATAAAAATTGAAAACTTTTCTTGTAACACTTCTGCTGCTTGTGAAAACAACAAAAAGAAAAATCTTTAATATTCGTTAAAGTGCAGAAAATACCTTTTTAACATACTCAAAAGAGAAGAGAAGCATCGACAGTGTCAGATGATTATTTTGAGGGGTAGAAGAAAGGAAAATGTTTAAACAGCGCATGAAGACTTTTCTCCTCGTCATTTTTCCCCATTTTTCCTTCCATTGTGAAGAACTGACATAATGTTGCATTGTAACGTGCGCATTCTACACTCAAAAATTGCATTCGGAGAGGAAAATTGAGAGGACGTTCAGTTCTTTGTCAGCATTTCAAGTGATAAGTCGAGTTGGAATTGTGAAATTGGAATTGAAAATTTTTTTATTGAAAAAATTTTATTGCTGAATTTATCCCCACATTAATTGAAATAATATCAGCTATACAATCAATCAATTGAGTGACTTAATTGAATTAAAAAGCAGAAAATACAGAAAATTATAAATATGGGTGAGTGAATTGTTCCATATTGGATCAACTTTTATAATTGATGTTGACATGAAAGTAGCGTTCGGGATCACGAAATCAAATTTATTGTGTTAAATTTTAAAATCCTACTGTCACACACTACATAACGTTGAAGAATTTAATGAAAAACGATTTTTTTAATGCTGCTCTCGCTCTCTCATTTCACATCCAAGCAACTCGCGTTTTTGATGCGGAAAATTTTCTTTATTTGAGGCCATTTTCGGTGTTTAGAGTCTTGGAAAAAAGGCAACGGCAGCATCCATGAGATGATCCGGTTACACAAAAAGAAAGCCCTCCTTATGATCCTTATCTTTCTCTATACAACATATATTCATGCCTTTATAGTCTATATTCACTTTCATGTTGAGTGTAGGATTTTCTTTCTCATTTCCATTTCTTACTGATGCTTCTTGGCTTGGCATTTATTTTCTCAAGAAAAATTAAAAAGAATAGGGCGTAAGGAGAAGACGAAGAAGAAAATTCAATTTTTGGTTGCTGGTTTAAAGCATCATCATCATCATCTTGGTAATAATAAGAGCTGAGGGGATTTCGTACGAATTTTCATATATTTTTTTCTCACATAACTGATAGTAGTATTTATGTGTTAGTACATAACGTTGATGTTGTAAGCATTCATTCACTAAACCGCATTCATTTTTCTCCCGAGGTTGACGTCGAAGCAACACAGAAAATTTTCATTTCTTTTGTTCTCACTTTACCCCATTTTTTTTCACTTGCTTACTTTCTTTCCATCCACCAACATTCAGGCATTATGCTGGTGAGAAGAGAGCTTCAAATGACGATACATTTTAGTAAAATGAAAATGAAAAAGGAATCTACAATGTGGCATAAATTTATTTGATTGTATTAGTTAGAGAAGCAAATAATGTCAATGTATTTATATGCAAGGGATATTTGCTTCTGATATTTGAGAAATAGAGTAACATGAATGCGAGAGAGAGCGAGGGTGCATTGTGTGTGATGAGGAGAACAAAGTTATATTTATTACAACGTTGGCATGGAAACCCTCACTTGAAAATTATTTTTTACTTTCTCTAAGCTGTACTGAGATTGATGTAAAAAAATTGCCATTTCTCACATTAAAGGAACACTTTTTTCCCTTTATTGAAAAACATTGTTAAAAAGGAATGGGTGGATATGCTGTTCAAATGGTATTTAATTAGGTTTCTTATAGAATCTGTGATGCTATATGAAAAAATTGACTTTTATTTAGCTTAAAATCATACTTTTTGCATCATGAGCTATCGTTGCACGGAGAGTTAGTAAAAAAATCCAATTAATTCATACTCAAACTGTACATAAATTGAAAAAAGTTCCGAAAATCAACAGAAAAGAGATTCTCTCATATAAAAAGAATCCTGAAGTGGCTACAAAACATCACGTAGAAAAGATTACAAACGGCATGATACGAATTTAATTTTTTTTGTATCATAAGGGGTCGTTTGTAAATTACGTCATGCAAAAGATACTTTTTCGACCCTCCTCCCTCTTGTCACATATTTTCCATAGACAAAATGATTTTATTTAGACTGTCACAAATTAATCAACCCCCTCATACCTAAAGCGTGACGTAATTTTGCGAACGACCCCTAAAAAAATATAAAATAAAAAAGTAGATTTAGTAAGAAAGAAATGGAGATTCCAGATAGAGAGAGAAATGTTTATTGTAAATTGAAATTAAATGCCCCACAGAAGCTTATTCGTCTCCCTCTAATGAGCTTAATATTTTTTATTTCGGTTTCTTCATGTTGATGGAAAGTCTGAGGGGAAAAATTTATTTTCATGTTTATCGTGTGAATGGTAGAGACTTAACAGTAGAGTCAGACAAGAAACACGGAGCTTTGATTGATTGTTTCAATTTAAAGCTTAACATTTCTCTTCGAGGAGTATTTTTACATAGCAAAAAGTGGAAAGATTTGTTGAATGATGTGTGAGAGATAGGTAGCTAGAACGCATTTTGGTTCATGTTTTTGGGGCTGGTTTCTCGAATTAAATTAAAAATTTGGAAGTATACGGAAGCTTGCTCTGTTTGGTGTAATCTTTTGAGTACACTCCATTGGGTGTACTTGGGTATACTATACCTTGGTATACGATTTCCTAAATTCTTTCTGATTTTGATGAAATTTTCATCCAGTGACAGCAAATCTGTGTTTTCCATAGAACAAACTTCATAAATATCAACCTAACCTCAATCTTTCATTAAGTGCTTAAAGGATATTCATACCTCAAAACGTATTTTTCATTTTACCTAGCATTAACGATAATATCACATATTCAAGTTGCTACAAAAAAAACCACAACAATCTATTGAAAAATTCACACTAACACCCTTTTAACCAACTTTTTGAAACTTCCGTCATGTAATTGAGTTACAGATCCTACTCATACAAATAAAGTGGATCTGCTTAAGCATTTCCCCAAAATATTTTTGCTAATAAACTTTAATGTGTCTATGTAAAATGAGAACACAGAGAAACTGATTTGAATGAAGTGGAATGAAATGAAAAATCCATTAATCAAAAAAAATATCACCTCCTACCCATGACTTGTTCAAGTCATTCACAAATTGTGCTAAGTTGAAATTTATTTTCAGTCATCTAAAAAAACTGTTTTCTGCTACTTGTTCTATCATGAGGTGATTGGAAATTTGTAAATTTTCATTTAGGTATTATAAGCTGCTTAAAATGATTTAAGTATGATTTCAATTAAGATATAAACTAGCACCTGCAATGTTATGCAAAACGATTATGGACATTTAATCTATGGCAAAATATGTTTTCAAGAATTATTTACAAAATTTATATGTGCATGAGCATTCACTGCAGTATAGACATGAGAATATGATAGATTTTATGTGTGCGAATAAGCACCTGCATAATATAAATTTTCCTATTGATTTTCTCTTATGAAATCAGCCTAGCTGAAACTTATTGAAGTGTGTCTCACTCCTCATCATTGATACTGTCGATACTGGAATTAAATTTTATTTAATTTGTTTCATTTCTTGAGAATTGGTGACAAACCATTAAAGGACAACAGTATTTTATTTTCGATATCTTGGATATTTATTTTCGAAAAATTTGTTTTCGAAAATCATTTGTTTAGAATTTCGAAATTAGCCTTTGTTTCTTAAATTTTGGCTTAATTTCACACTTATCAACAGCAAAGTAGATTCAAAAGTATTGATCAAGTAAAATCAAGGTTATTAGCTTCATTTAATCGCAACATATCACACTAAATAGCTCAAAAATTGCAAATTCGTAAAATTGGGAATTTTCAAATTTAAATTTTTTTGTAAACAAACTTAAGAAAAAGTGCGGGAAATTTCAAATTTCTGAAAAAATAACGGCTCTTTCTTTATATTAGGTGATAAACAGATTATTTTGGTTGACAGAATTTAATATTAAGCTCAAGCTCACTCCTGATGAAGTAGAGATTTATTCATCAGCAGTCCTGCGGAACGCATACACAAAAAAAGCTAACCAAAATCAATTAAAACAAGATAAATGAGTGTTGTTCACATATGTTCTAGCATATCGATGAGGTCTGAATTATCAATTGTCTCCCATTAGTAACCAATATTGCTGTATAATATTTAACAAGATATATGTCTATCCAAAAAATAAAATAAAAATAAGATGAAACAAAAGCCTTTAATAACAGTGAATGAGAAAAGTCTATAATAAGAAATACAAATGTAAAGATAAGAATCGATGTAAGTTAGGAATGAGAGACATAGAAAGGATGATTCTGAATAAATGGAACTTTATTCGTTATAGAAGAGCTTTAAGCATTAAATTTATGACACTCTTTTAAGAGAAACACATGAAAATGATGGCGAAATTCTGTTCATGATGGTTTTATGAGTCCACAAAAAGGAATATGAGAACTAAAGAGATTTGTCGCCTACGGAGGAGTCCTTAATACATTGAAAGAAAAAAAATCAAGCGATTTCTTGGGGTAGAAAAAAAAATTCATTTTATCTCTAACTTGATTTTCAAGTCAACTTGCGAGAAAAAAGGAGAAATCCATTGCACTTTAACCTATAAGTTTTATTTCATTATTATCTCATCGTTCTGTGAGCAAGGGATGACATCAAGTTATGAAAGAATTTTATATTAACGATAGGAATGCCATCGCACAAATACAATAATAAAAACAGTAACTGATGTGTCTTATACGTCGAGCTAATATTTTATCATACAATACACATTTTTATTTGATAATCCAAGTGAACATGAACATCATCATAGGTATGCGAGTTAGTCGTTAGCAATTCTAACGGCATGGCAATTATTATGATTTACTTTTTTATCTTACACCATTTTTCATCTCCCTCTGTCTCCTCATCTAGCGATTTATTTATATTGTTACCATGCTCTCGAGGATGTAATTATGACTAGAATGAATTATGTTGTAGGCGGAAGTGAGAAACACTAGAAATGAAAATACTTTTTCATGCTCTCTTGATCTTCAATCATATCATGGGATGCTTTTTGGTACGAGATTTACAATAATTATTAATACTCTTCCGACCTTTCTCAAAAAAACTAATTAACAGCATAAAAACATAGAAATTTTCATTATTTGTTTCTTCTCGTCCATAATCTAATCAATCAACCTACCATCATATTTATGTTTACTTGTACTGTGTGCCTGTATGAGGAAGTAAGAAAATATTTATTTTTTTGTGGAGGAAGAAAACTTTTTTTTTTGGATCTTAATAATTTTTCCATGCTTCCTTCACTTCCTTGTCTCTCATCATACAAGAGCAATGATAATGATAATAATAATGACAAAGTGATGGAGCACAACATATTCTCAAATTTATTAATAATCCATTAATGTGATGTGATGTTCCAAATACGATTAATGGAATAGTATGGATCAAATTTCTGTCTCCACTTCTTTATGTCGTTAGGCACATTATCTTATAATTGAAAATTCCTCCCTTCTTGTGATATTTCTTTTGTTTGAATCAGCATCCATTGAATGGCATTAAGATTGTTAAGATGAAGTCGAGAGGAAAGAGAACAAAAAAAAATATTAGACTCAAAAATCTCAATATGTTTTTTCGGTATTGATTAAATTGTCGTTAATTTTAGGAGGCAGGTATACTCATTATGTTTATAATTTAGAAGGGGATTGAAGCTGTTGTGATACTTTTTGTGAAAAACATTTTGTTTGAAGATTTTGTGGCAAAAGTGACGGCTTTTAGTACACTTATAAATGAGAAATAAGATCATCACCATGGTAGGACTCAGTCAATATGGATATTATCCTTATATATTCTGACTAGCTCGTCGTCTTTGGGATCAAAACCCAACGTACCCATCTTTTATACATTCATTTTCACTATCCTACAGTACGGGGTTGGGTGACTGAAAATAGAGTTACCGATGTCACCATCTACATCAAGATAAAAATAATTTATTTTTCGTATTACGTAATAAGTGAACAACCCCCAAATGAAAATTTAAAGGCGTGTGTTTTAGAAATTTTGACGTGAAAATTCTAAGAGATGGAAACTTATGGCAGATTATAAAAATTCGTATGGAATTTGATACTACTAAGAATCTTTTCTGTAGTTGTCAAGGAATTTTAAATACAAAATACAATTATACGGGGTGAGATACAGGTGGGAGTGGAGTTTTAAAATCTTATTAACTGCTCTAAAAATTTACGCTGAATAAGAGATTGAAAAACTTTTAAATTTGAGGTTTCAGATTGTTTATCTTTTGTTTAAGGCACTAAGAAATTCTACGAAATAATTAAAGCTTTGCGTACACTCGAGTATTTTGAAGTAGAATATTTTCCCCCATTGAATGATTAAGTTTTCTATTCACGCAAAAATCTTTAAGAAATTCCTTAAATATTCTATCGTAATTTTCCAGATACCATATTCAGATGACATCTTGAAAAACCCAACTCTTGATTCCATTTTCTATAAGATGACATATTAAATAATTTTTATTGTCAGGGGACGGGGATTTATAAATCATTATGTAGAAAATAATCCGCAAATAACACAAAATAAAGGAGCATCGGTTTGTTGCTGTGCATCCCTCTCTGCTGTGGCTAATTCTCATTTATAGTTTCTTATATGCGGTTATTGTGGTGAAATAAGCCAAAGGCTGCTAAAACTCAACAATCTGTTGAAAAGCATTCGCTTCCTTTCAGGATGATAGTAATTTAAATATATTCTTGATGTTCCACCGTCTCTTCTTTTGTTGACAAACGCTGTAAATAAAGGAGAAGAAAAAAAGCTCATCATTTGTTCACCTTGTTAAATGGGTCGACAACATCCTTTCTGGTTCATAATTTTTTTCCTTCTTCTTCCTTTTTTTTGTTCCTCTATTGAATAGAGACGATGATGTTGACACTTCCGGTTGTCGAGAGAAAAAAAAGGCATATTTATCGTCTTTTTCTTTTGATAGGAAAAAAAATTAAAAAGGCATTGAAAAGAGCATCATCATCGCTGTTGAATGGAATGAAAGTGGAATGAAAAATTTAAACAACTTGTTCAAGTGCCTAAAATGTTACTTGTGCTTTTGAAAAAATATTAATCTTTTCTTAAACTTTTTGTGTCAATCTCTAAATGATTCCGTTCTTCTATAAACTTATTTATAAGCTTCTTCTCATTAAATGTGAAACTTTATAACTAAAAGTCATTTTTTAATTCTTCTCATTACAGTTTCTAAATCATGGCCGCACAGCTTTCATTGCGGATCAGCTTGGAAGGAGGACGAGTCACAAAAACAATTCAATTTGATCCAAACACATCAGTATTCGATGCATGCCGCATTATTCGAGATAAATTTGCAGATGCTGTTCAAGGACAAGGTAAATACTATTTTGAAATCTTATTGAGGACGGATTAAATTCAATAAAACCTTTTTTTCTTCTATCTAAAATTCACAGCCACTGAATATGGACTGTTCTTGTCAGATGAAGATAGCCGTCAAGGAGTTTGGCTAGAACCGGGTCGTAATCTTGGATATTACTTACTCCGTAACTTAGATGTATTGGAATATCGAAGAAAGTTGAGAACATTAAGAGTACGAATGCTCGATGGTGCTGTTAAGACTATTCTGGTCGACGACTCACAGCCAGTCACACAATTGATGGTCGTCATTTGTACAAAAATCGGTATAACAAATCATGAAGAGTACGGTTTGGTTCGTGAAGAGCAAGAGTCACAAAACGAAAATCAGCCAGATAATAAATCGAATTTTGGTACATTAACATTGAGACGCAAATTGACTGGTGAACGTGATCGTGATGCTAAAATGGAGAGCTTGAGGAAGAAATTGAAGACCGATGATGAAATCAATTGGGTTGACAATAGCAAAACTCTTCGTGAGCAAGGAATTGATGAGAGTGAGACGGTCTTATTGCGTCGAAAATATTTCTTCTCTGACCAGAACATCGACTCAACAGATCCCGTTCAATTGAATTTGTTATATGTCCAAGCCAGAGATGCCATCTTAAATGGTACTCATCCGATTACACAAGAGAAAGCATGTGAATTTGCTGGCATACAAGTCCATATACAATTCGGTGATTACATAGAAGCAAAGCATAAGACAGGATTTTTGGAGTGAGTTTGACATGAATTTGTGAATTATGGAAATTTAACCTTAAAATTATATATTTTATCCAACAGCTTAAAAGAATTTTTACCAAGCTCATATGTGCGCGTAAAAAACATCGAAAAGAAAGTATTTGCTGAACATCGCAGCCACGTCGGAGTCAGTGAACTCGACGCAAAAGTTTTATATACAAAAACAGCTCGTGAATTGCCAACTTATGGTGTTACATTTTTCCTTGTAAAGGAAAAAATGCATGGAAAAAACAAATTGGTGCCTCGTTTGTTGGGAGTTACAAAAGACTCCGTATTACGTTTAGATGAGAAGACAAAAGAAATTCTTAAAACATGGCCATTAACTACAGTTCGTCGTTGGGGTGCTTCACCAAACACTTTTACGTTAGATTTTGGTGATTATGCAGATCAATATTATTCCGTTCAAACAACTGAAGCCGAGCAAATTGTGCAACTTATTGCTGGTTATATTGACATTATTTTGAAGAAGAAGCAAAGCAAGGATCACTTTGGAATTGAGGGCGATGAAGGATCAACTATGGTTGAAGAAAGTGTTGCTCCATTCAAGTAAGTTATACTTTTAAGTTTCTTATGATTCAATCTTTTGAAATGAGTAAAAAGTTTATGAATCCTTACCCATTATTGCATAAGAAATTCAGAGAAATACTTATTAAGTCATTATGAATTTACAGAGCCTCAATTATTCAACAAGAAATTACAAAAGTTGGAAGAGTGAATGAAGAATCAATTTATAAGCCTGTATTAATTCGTGGAGTTGATGGTAAGTCACAAACACATTTAATCCTATTATTCAAATAATCGCTTACCCTTAATGCTGTTATAATTTCGTATTCTCATTTTACTTCTCCTTATTATATTTTAATTTTATGTTTATTTGCATTTAATTTATTTTTTTTTAAATATATAAAGCTTCACGTACATTCACAACTGGCGAAATGAATTCAGCACAATTTGGTGCTATTGTTGGTCAAGTTAATTTAGCTCATCAACCGCCAATGGTAAGAATAGTTTGCAAATTTATTATTTTATGCTAATTATACGCTTTTAATTTGAATCTGCACACATGCACCTTTAAATGCTTGCCTTCACGTTCATGATTTTTTAGAGCTATATTTGTAAGACTTCTTCTTACTCCAATGAGTGCGAAATGGATCTTATTTTCGATATTATGGATCTTATTTCGAGAATCAAATTTTCAAATAAAATTTATACGTTATAAAATTACAATGTTTACATTTTTTTCATCAAATGAAAATTTGTAAAAAAAATCTTAATTTGATACTAAGTTATGACTGAAATCATTAATTTAAGTTTATCAAGTTTGAAATCAGTGACTAAGTTTATAAATACACTTTAATTTAGCCTAAAAATAAAGATTTTATTAGATTTTATGAAAAATAATTTAAATTTCATTTTTGAAAATTTTCGAAAGTCATTCGAACAAAAGTGCAGGAAAATTTAAATTTTTTTGAAACCAACGTCTATCTCTTCTATTTGCACTCATTGGTTCTTACTCTTTCTCTCTTCAGTTGACATCTGAAGAGGATTTTTATTATTCAAAAAATTTTTTTAATGTAAATGACATGTTTCATAAGAACAAAAAAACTTTTTCTTCATTCTTATTTCATGCTGACATTTGCAGCAGTTTATATGAGAAAAGTGAAAGGCGTAGGTGAAAAAAATTCTTATTCTTATAATTTTCATAATTCAAATTTTATAAGAAGTCATATTCCACACGAGATTAAGCTTTCAAATGTGATTAATGCTAATAATCCTTTAAATTCTATACAGCTTCAACAAACTCATGTCAGTACGATTTTGACGGAACCACAACGTGCCTTACTTGGATATATTTCAGCTGGTCAAGAAGCAATCAGCAAAGCTGAACGCGATCTTGAAACAAAAGCTGCTTTGCCGCCACTTGGAACAGATCCTGGATCTATGCAATGGCGTGAAGAAACTTTGGAAACATCGAAACAGACTGTCACAAGTCATTTGTCAAACATGAATGCTGCAACCGCACAAGTAGTTACAGCTGCAAATGCCGAAGACGTTGATCATGATGCTGTCGGTGCTGCTGTGTCCCAAATTGCCCAATCAATTCCAGAAGTCACCAAGGAAGTTCGTTTAATTGCAGCATTGATGGATGATGACTTTAATGGTGATAAGTTATTAGAAGCTACAAGAAAATTGTGCAATGCATTTAGTGATTTGTTGAAGGCTGCAGAGCCTGAAGCTAAAGATCCACGTCAAAACTTGTTCAATGCTGCTAGTCGCGTTGGTGAAGCGTCTGGTCAAGTTTTATACACGATTGGAGAGGAAGATGATTCAAGTAGAGAGCTTCATGATATGTTGCTAGCATTAGCTAAGGCTGTGGCTAATACTACAGCTGCTTTGGTATTGAAAGCTAAGTCTATTGCTTCTGAATGTGATGATGAGGCTACCAGAAATAAAGGTACATAAAGCCTTCTGAATCTTTTTGTGTTCAGAATTTTTTATTAATTTATTTTTTATCGCATATTTATTCATAAACAGTAATTGGTGCCGCTAGTCAATGTGCTTTGGCCACAAGTCAATTGGTTGCATGTGCTCGTGTCGTTGCCCCTACCATTCAATCACCAGCTTGTCGTGAACAATTGGAAGCGGCTGCTCGTGAAGTTGCTAAAGCTGTAACTGTTCTTGTAGAGGTTTGCAACGAAGCATCCGACAATCATGAACTGAAGGGAGATTTGATGGCTGCAGCAAAGGAAGTCTCAAGATCATTGTCTGACTTATTAGAACATATTAAAGTTTGTTCTCGTGAACGTGCAGTCAGAATAGAAGATGAAAATCCTGTCGATAATGTTCTCGTTGCAACAGACATTTTGGTATCATCAAGTGATCCACAAGAAATGATTCGTCAAGCAAAAGCACTTGGACAAGCTACTGCTGAATTGATAAAATCAATCAAAGGTGAAGCAGAACGTAATGAAGATTCAGAAATTCAAAGACGTTTGTTGGCAGCTGCAAAACAACTAGCAGATGCTACAGCCAAAATGGTCGAAGCTGCTCGTCTTTGCGCAAGTTCACCTCATGAATCAGCACATCAAGAAGCTTTACGCCATGCTGCTGAGGAATTACGTGACATAACTGCTACAACAGCAAAAACACCAGCAATGAAACGTAAATTAATTCAGCGTTTAGAACAATGTGCTAAGCAAGCTGCTTCTTCAGCCACACAATGTATTAGTGCTGCACAAAATGCTACAAATTACAGTGAAGATATTGAAACAAAAGAAATATTGATTCAAGACTGTCAAGCAGTTGCTGAACAAATTCCAAGATTGGTATCTGGTGTTAAAAATACTTTGGCACATCCAGATGATTTATCAGCTCAGTTTGGTTTGATTGAAGCTTCAGAACAATTTTTGGAGCCAGGAACTCAAGTTGCTGCTTCAGCTAGAAATCTTCAACCAAGCGTTCGTGACCATAATGCTGCAGCACATTTGAATAAATCATCTGTAACTTTAAACCATTCAATTCACGAATTGAGATCAGCTGCTCAGAGAGCTCGTGAAGCTTGTGGTGGAAATGAATTGGAATCAGCAATTGATGCTGTTAAGAACTTGAGAAATGTCCTTGCTGATACAAAACGTGCAGCACGTGATGGCTCATTACGTCCTTTGCCTGGTGAGACAGAAGATGGATCTTTCAAACTTCTCGGAACTACAAGTAATGGAGTTGATGTCGCAGTTGTTCAATTATTATCGGCAGTCACACAAGGAAATAGTTCATATGCTGGCGTCGCCGGTAGAGATACTGCCTTAGCTCTTGGCGAATTTACAAAATCAGTTCGCGGTGTTGCTGCAACAAATAAGAATCCAATGGTAATTGACTGTGCTGACGAAGTTATTATTGAATCAATAAGATTGATTGAAGAAGCACAAAGAACATTGCAAAATCTTGGTAACCAAGAGAATCTTTACATTAGTGCTAAACGTGTTAAGAATTCACTCGCACGGACTCAAGATTGTCTACCAGGATTGAAGGATATAAATGAAGCATACGAAACAATTACTGAATTGAGACAAATTCTTGATGTTGGAGAATATCCACCACCTTCAAGACCTTTCGGACATCTTCAAACTGACTTGAAAACAGCAGCAAATAACTTGAGTACGGCTGGTGGAAGAGTTGCTCAAGCTTATTCAAGTCCAATTCAATTGGCAAATACAAGTCAAGATTTTTGTGGAGCTTATAAAGAACTGTTGACCGTTACTTTGGAAATGGCTGGTCAGACACAAGAAGAACAAAATCGTGTCGTAATTGTTGACTCACTTCGTGGAGTTACAAATCAAAGTACAAGCTTGTTAGGAACAGCAAGAAGTGTTGCAGCCGATACGGCTTATCCAAATTCCAAAAATGAATTGGCTACAGCTGCACGTCTCGTCACTGAAAGTATTAATAAACTTGTCGATGTTTGTACACAATCAGCTCCAGGACAAAAGGAATGCGATAATGCAATAAGATCTATCGAATCTTTAAGACCATTGCTCGAATCTCCTCAAGAAGCATTGACCGATCAAGGGTATTATGATTGTCTTGAAACTGTCATGGACAAGAGTAGAACTCTAGGAGATGGAATGACAGGCATTGCAAACAATGCAAAACATTCTCAGCATGTTGAATTTGGTCATGCTGTCAATTCTGTTTCTGAATCAATTCGTGGATTAATTGAATCTGCAGCTCAAGCTGCTTATCTTGTTGGAGTTTCAAATCCAACAAGTGCTGCGGGACGTCCTGGTTTGGTTGACTCGTCAGCTTTTGCTCGAGCATCTCACGCTATTCGTCAAAGTTGTGATGTCTTGAAAGGACCAACAAGTACTCAACAGCAAGTATTATCAGCTGCAACAATCATTGCAAAGCATACATCAGCATTATGTAATGCCTGCAGAAATGCTAGTTCAAATACACAAAATCCTGTTGCCAAGAGACATTTTGTTCAAGCAGCAAAGGATGTAGCGAATTCTACAGCATCATTGGTTCGTGAAATTAAAGCACTTGATCAAGATTACAGTCCCGCTTCTCGAATGAGATGTTCAAAAGCCACTGAACCATTATTAGATGCCGTCAGTTCTTTGTGTCAATTTGCGTCATCTCCTGAATTTATTTCAATACCCGCAAAAATATCAGCGGATGGAAGAAGAGCACAAGAACCAATTTTGAATGCAGGTCGAGGAATTTTAGATGGAGCCGTTGAGATGGTAAAGACTGCAAAAGTTTTAGCAGTTACTCCAACAGATCCACCAATTTGGCAACAGCTTGCAATTCACAGTAAATCAGTATCAGAATCAATCAAGAAACTTGCTTCAAGTATTCGTGAGAAAGCACCAGGTCAATTACAATGTGAGTCAGTCATTGAGAGTCTTAACTCATGTGCTAGAGAATTGAATGCTACATCGATGGCAATTGGAATTGAAGGTCTTCAGCCTAAAAAGGATAATAATTTACAAGGTTACACCGGACAGGTATTAAATGCAGCAAGTGAATTGGTTGACAAATTAGAACCAGTAAAATCATCAGCTAAGAAAAATGCAGAAACATTAGGACATGCTGTGACTCAGATCTCTAGACATATTGTTCCATTGACAACGGGAACAATTGGTGCATCATCACACGTTGTTCATTCGGCTCAACAATCTGTCCTTATAGATCAAGCAAAATCAATAGTAGAGAGTTCAATTCAATTAGTGCAAGTTGCAAAGGAAGCAGGGGGAAATCCTCGAGCAGCACATTTGCATCAGGAATTAGATGAATGCGTCGAATCAACAAGGGAAGCAATTTTAGAATTAAATGCAACAGTTGAACGACTATCGACGGAAAATGGTGTAGTGACTGGATTAATTGAACAAATTTCGCGTTCAATATCTCGCATAACTGATAAGCGTCAATCATTCTTAGGAACATCATTGAATGATACATATGTTGATTATCAAACGAGAATGGTTCAATCAGCGAAGGAAATTGCTCGTCATGCTAATGAAATTAGTGCCAAAGCTGCTTTCGATCCAACAAAATTGGCTCCATTATGTGTCGAAATGACAAGACATTACACACAATTGGCACAAGACTCTGTCGGAGCCTCTTCATTGACAACATCGCCTGATATTTCGATCAGAATTAAGAATACTGTCCAAGATTTGGGTCGCTCAGTGACACATTTAATTCAATCAACAACTGGCGTACGAAAAGATGATGCAAGCAGTTTACATGAAACACAAAAAGGCGCACGCGATGTTTCAGAGAAAGTTTCGCAAGTTTTGGCAGCAATACAAGCTGGTTCAAGAGGTACACAAGCTTGCATAAATGCATCGAGTACTGTTGCTGCAATTATTGGTGATTTGGACACGACAATCATGTTTGCTGCTGCTGGAACTCTCCATTCAGAAGGTGAAGGTCACTTTGCTGACCATCGTGAACATATTTTGAAAACAGCCAAAGCACTTGTTGAAGATACGAAAGTTTTAGTTGCTGGAGCTGCTGGTACTCAAGATCAATTGGCCAGTGCAGCACAAAATGCTGTTTCCACAATCGGTATGTGATAAAACAAATTTATTTTTGTAATATTTGATCATAAATTTTCCAATATTTCTCCACAACAGTCCAACTTGCTGAAGCTGTAAAGAAAGGCGCAAGTTCACTCGGTTCCCAACAATCTGATTCACAAGTTATGGTAATGAATGCCGTAAAGGATGTTGCCGCAGCACTCGGTGAATTGATTAATGCAACGAAATTGGCTTCTGGTAAACCAATACACGATCCAGCCATGAATGATTTAAAAGATAGCGCAAAGGTAAGTTGAGGAATACAAAATGTGGATAGAAAAAAAGAAAATCTTTAATTTTTTTTTGAATTTTTCTTCACTACTTTTTTTATTGTGACGGATAAACACAATACATTTAATTTTTATGCTATGATACATATAAAAGTTCCTAACATGCTAAAACAAATGTAAAACTTTTTCCACTTTCTCGGCAATTAACCAAACATGCTTTTGATATTTTTTGAGAGTGATGCATTGATGCGTATGAAGTAAGCCTTACTATTTAACCCTTTGTGGCACTAACAAGCATAAAATGAGCCTTTTCTAAGCTGATTCTCATCTTTTAATGTCTGTAATAATCCATCTACTTTAAAATGACTTTCTTATGCTGCATATAACCTTAACGCTTTACTATCCATACTAAATGCACAAAAATAAAGTTGAATGAACTTGATAATACTTTTTTATGGAGGATATGTCGTTTAACCAATGATGCATATTTAATTTTTTTTTGTAAAAGTTGGTTCCTTTTTATTTATTTTACACGAGGGCACTCGACTTCAAATGAAATTTATTTTTAAACATTTTTTGGACGAGATTCTTTTAATGAAAAAAAAAATTATTTTATGTTGTAAATGAAATGAATTCGATGCTCAATGATTGAGAATGACTTTTTTTATATTTATTATTTGTTCTGTTGATTTGCACGAAAAATAATTAATTTTTTTATCTATAAATGGTGTAAAAGTCTTGTAGTCTATTATTGCTGTTGATTTCTGTTTTTCTAGTGGATACTTGAGGGATGTACAACAAAAAACTTTTAAAGTTTTTTCAATTCTCACAATTTTTATGTTTGTAAATTTTACTTACAGATGCACATGTCAGCATCAAAAAAATGATATATGCACCCTATTCAAGTATCACAAAGAGAATATAGATAATATTTTCACTATTAATCTCTCATATAAGATTGAGATATTTTTATACATGTTGTAAAATTGTTGTGCTTGTATCAGATGTTTCATGTTTCGTACATAAAAAATAAATTTATTTTTTTAAATCAAAAATACACAACAAGACTAAAAGCAAACAAGAATGAAAAATTGTAGAACAATGGGGGTCGTTCACTTATGATGTCTAATGTTGAAGCAGAGGTGTAGCCTGGGAGGGCTTTAAGGGGTCCAAACCACCCTTCTAGATTGAAATTTTTATAATAAATTTTGTAGACCCCTCTGGGGGAGCCAGACTGTAAATTTTAAGGGGGCTTGGAATTTTTTTCTCAAAAAAACTCTAGAAAATTGAAGAGTTTTTCGACCACCTTATCCCTATTAGCTATGGTTCTAATGTAAGTTCATGTCTAAGAAGATTTTATGACATTCAAGGGTGTATTCAGTGGCGTAACAACGGAGTAGGGGTCGTATCAAAACTTAAAAAAACCACATATAAGAGGGTAAAAATGTTTAAGGGTTCAAAATTTTATTTACAGGGGCGCAAATTTTTGATTAGAGCGACACCCCGTTATTTGGGGGTATTTATGGATTATTGTGGGTTCAAAATTCCCTGCTACCCTTATCCACAAAAAAACCCCTTAAGAATGTCTGTCTTTACCCTTGGTAGGAGGGGGGGGGGGGGTTAGGGGTCCTCTTAGGGGTTAGGGGTCCTCTTAGGAAATTTTCTTTAATTTTCTAGGGTTTTTTGAGAAAATAATTCCAAACTTATCTTAAAAAATTCGAAAAATTTCTGGCTACGCTCTTAACCCCTGGTGACTGCTATAGATATTTTTCTATGGATACTTTATTGGTCTTAATGTAGAATTTTTAAAAGGAAGACATTTGTGAACAACCCCGAAAAATATCCATTGATCTACAATATTTCATCGTCACTAAACTTTCAGATATACATCCAAAAAAAAAAAATCTTTTCATTCACAAAATACACAAACAAACACCTGAAAAAATAGATAATTTTGATCTCTAAATCTTTATCTGTCTCTATCTCTGTGTTTTTTGGTTCTAAATCGTTAAGGTTAAAGCTGACGGCAAAAGAAATATCATGCGCCCTGAAAAAGAAGAACAATTGTTACGTTTGATATCAACGCCCATATTAGAGGCTGTTTCGAAAATAGACGCAAATTAATGAGCAAGCAGCAAACAATTCAAAATTTTATACGATTTACTCGATTTATTTTTAGAATGCATATCATATCAAGTTATTATTATCTGTATTGTAAACTTAATTATGTGTTCATAGATAGACATTTATCAAGTGCCATATCCCTATTAAAAGTATAAAAACATATCATTTCATACAACCTTTTTTGCATCTTTGACATAAGTTTAAACTTAAACACTGCACCACTTTCGAAAAAAATATCAAAAATAAGCCTTTTCAAATTCCCTAGGTAAATTCAAAATTTCTTTTATCACTTTTTTTGAAATTCTCTTTGGGAATCATGGTAAATAGTGAAGGTTTTGGTTGAAATTGTCAAAATTTAAAAATAACGGTTTTTGGAAATTTGAATTTTCCCACGATTTTGAAAATAACGGTCATTTGAAATTTGAATTTTTCCTCGGTTTTGAATTTTTTCTAGCAAAGTTTTTGTTTACATGTTAAGAACTAAATAATTTTATAAAATAAAACCATAAAAACAGCTTTAAAACTGTTGCATAATAACTTTAATCTTTAACAGTGCTTGAAAAATATCTAAAAGGTCAATTCCCGCTGTTTATAAAGATTCCTCAAAAGTGGAAAATTATTTAAAAGTTCAATCTCAAAAATATGAAAGCTTTTCTCAATTCCTTTACAAATTGTGTCAGATCTCAGTTTGTTTTGAATGACTTTCCAAAGCTTTCCTCTTCAATTTAAATAATAATAATAAATATTCTCAAAATTTCATGGTTCTTGGTTTCATGCGAAAACTTAATTTCATGGCTTCACTGTATCATGATTCCTATACTTTCGGTTATAAATTATTACCAACCAAAAAATGGGACATAAAAATTAATGACTATTTTTTTTACCTTTTGACTACTTCTTTTATGTACTCATTTCAATAAATTTTTGCAAGTTTGCACATTAACACATACAAAAAAAACACTTCCCATATTACATCCTCTACTTTTTTACTCTCATGCAAGTTTTTTTTACTACACACACATTTTTTAACATTTAACGATAAAAAAAATTCTTGCGTTTTTTGTGTTTTTGCCGTCACGAATTTGAATTTTAATTTTTTCCAAAAAAAAACAGTTTTTATGTTCCATTTTTTGTGGATTGCACAACAATATATTTTTTAATTCCACGAAAGATTATTTTCATGCTCAACAATAAATCCACTAATTAATGCTCTCATAATTAATTTTATTCGAAATAGGTTATGGTTATGAATGTGACATCGTTATTGAAAACTGTAAAGGCTGTTGAGGACGAACATACGAGAGGAACACGAGCAATGGAAGCAACAATTGAAGCAATTACGCAAGAAATTCGTTCAATGCAATATTCAGAATCGAATCGAACATCCGCAATGCCATCGACACCAGAGGATTTAATGCGCGTTACGAAAAATGTTACTGTAGCAACTGCAAAGGCTGTATCGGCCGGAGCTAGTAATTCACAGGCTGATATAACGGCTGCAGCAAATATTGGACGTCGTGCAATTTCTGAAATGTTGATTGTATGCAAATCAGTTGCATGGAATTGTGCAGAAAGTCCTGAATTAAGACAACGAACACTTGATGCTGGTGCTGCTGTTGGTAGTTCCTATCGTGAATTACTTGAAGGCGTCTTAAGAAACTGTTCAGCTGATGAACGAATGCAATATTCACGTCGTGTAGCAAAATGCGTGACAGATTTAGTCAGCATGGCTCAATTACTAAAAGGATCCGACTGGGTAGATCCTGAAGATCCAACAGTCATTGCTGAGAATGAATTGCTTGGTGCTGCCGCTTCAATTGATGCTGCTGCAAAGAAACTTGCCAGTTTACGACCAAGAAGGGGTCCTGACATTAAGGTAAAGAAAATCTTTTGTCATAATAAATTAAAATTAAGTGGTAATGGTGTAATATTAGTGATTAACATAACTTTATAAGAATGGAATGAAGAAGATAATTTTCATCTGCTAATAAGTCTGCATGTGACATGACTATTACGTT
The DNA here is from genome assembly GCA_963573255.1 of Chironomus tentans. NCBI lineage: Eukaryota > Metazoa > Arthropoda > Insecta > Diptera > Chironomidae > Chironomus > Chironomus tentans. The sequence goes on along the minus strand of OY754302.1, from coordinate 43,157,049 downwards.
AAGATATGTTTGATATTCTTGGTTGTCATGTCTTATGATTTTCACCCAGGAATCAAACATATTATTAATGTGATGTGTCGATATTTCATCTCTTTGTAATGATAATCTTAAGTATCATATGTTTGGTGGAAGGTAAAATGTAAATTTAGTGACATATAAAATTAAAATGACTAAAATTCCTTTGAATATTCAGTCACTAATCTATAAATTATTCATTTATAAACAGCAAACAGACGAAAACATGAACTTTGATGAAATGATCCTTGAAGCTGCAAAGGGAATAATGGCTGCATCATCTACTTTAGTACGAGCCGCAAATGCAGCACAACGTGAGTTGATTGATCAAGGAAAAGTTGCCAAGCGACCACTTACATCTTCAGACGATGGACAATGGTCAGAAGGATTGATTTCTGCAGCAAGACTTGTAGCTGCTGCCACTCACAGCTTAGTGGAAGCGGCTCAGAATCTTGTACAAGGAGTCGGAACAGAGGAAATGCTTATATCATCAGCAAAACAAGTCGCTAGTTCAACAGCACAATTATTAATTGCATGTAAAGTAAAATCAGATCCAAATTCAGAGAGCGGACGAAGGTTGCAAGCAGCAGGAAATGCTGTAATTAAATCAACAGATAACTTAGTTCGAGCAGCACAACAAGCAATTGAGGGTGAAGAGGAGCATACATTAAAACTTAATAGAAACATGGTTGATGGAATGGCACAGGAAATTAATGCTCGTTCTGAAGTGTTACGAATGGAAAGACAACTTGAGGAGGCAAGAAACAAATTAACAGCAATACGACATGCAAAATACCGACAGCGAAACGCAGCAGGATATACAACTGACGAGAGTGACTTTGAAGGTGGAAATACAAGTGCTAGCGGTTATGGACCACAAGGATATGCCTCACCATCACCAACACATATGAATAGATCAGGAAATGCAACGTCACCATCACCAAGTCACTTCCAAAATCAAATCAATTCAACGACATATGAGCAACAACAGCAAATAAATCAACAAATTATTACACAACAAAAAAGATCAAATCTCTTAACAGCTAATGCAGTACCAAAACCATACAATTCCTCAATATTGTCTTCTGGATCACCCTCGCCACAGCCTCCACCCCCTCCACAACAGCCCATTTCTCCTATCCAAAATCGCACCTATGAAACTACCACAATCACCAACCCAAATTTAAGCACAAGATTCGACAAGTCACGATTGGAGCAATGCGTTCAGGATTTACATGAGAAGACCTTTGGTAAGAGTTCACCTGTCAACTCATTAAGCACATTCAAAACGACAGTCACGACTAATGTTGCGCCTCCAAATGATGGAAAACAAAATTATGAAGGATATACAACAAGGTAATTAGGACTAACTTGATGTCCTTTATACTCATCTAAGGATTTTAATGATTATCGAATTTTTTCATACTTTTCAGTAGATATGAAACCAGAACGTTCCAAACCACAGACGGTCAACCCATCAGTAATCTAAACGAGGAATTTGCAAGATTGCAACTTTTAAATCAATCAAATGGTGGACTTAATGGACAATCATCGACACTACATTCAAGCAGTTCCACACAGTCATCACACCAAAAGGTCATTCAAAGAATGGAAGTGAAAGAGAGTCGTCATGTATCGTCGTCATCAGACAGTCGAAATTATAAGCTTCAATAGAAATAACATCTGTCTTTTAAACATTTTATTGTTGTTAATGAAAAAAAAAAAGTTTTTTAAAGTTTTACGCAGACATTAAAACACATACACAAAGTGCCAGAAATTAAATTTTTTTAAAAAACATAATTTTTATGACAAATTGTGAAGGAAAAAAGAAGAAAGAAAAAAATCCAATTGTTGATAACTTTTTAATGTTGTGGCCTTTTTGGGGTGGGAAAGAAATAAGTCGTTTATATTCATTTATTGACAAGATACAAAAGAAGAATACTTACGAATTAATTTCAATTTGAATTTACATAAAATTTAGCATCCATTAAATACTTACACATAATGTGCCTAATTCTTTTTATACGCGACAATTTTTAATTGTCATTTTAACGAAAAGGGAAACTTAAGAACGAAAAATATAATTTTTTTGCCAATAACTGTGCCATTTTTTGGGGTGGGGAATTTGAGAAAGGTAAAAGCATAACGAAAATTTGCTTTAATGAATTTTCGCACTTTTTAATGATGAAAAATAAAGTTTATATAGAGAACTTAACATTTAATACTTGCTAATTTTTTTAGAAAAAAAACTACATACTTATTTTAACTTACTTAATTTTGTATTCACCAAAAGTATGAACGATAATTACTCATTAATTATTCATATTTTTTTCGTCTTAATTGTAAATTTGATAAATCTACTAATTTTTAGTATTATATTCTACAAATAATAATAAATAATATTTTAATAAAATAATAACGAAAAATTTAGAAGTTTAATAGATTTTTGCGCAAAAATTAATGTACATTTTTACAATTTTTATTCAATAAAGTAAAAAAAATTCTAATCAAGTAATTTTATATGCTAATTTACTATTTTTTTACTGTCAATTCTTGATTTTTCAGAGAATAAATTATTTCAGAGAAAAAACTCATGAATAAATTTTGGGTGGATCTCCAATGAATCATAGAAAATTTACTTCAAAATGTAGTCTGCTGCTTAGCATTTATGCTGTTTAAAAATTCATTTTACGCTTTTTGGTCGTTATTTTCTATTTTAACGGTTATTTTTTAAAATAAAAATTGATTATTTTTCAAATATTTCTTGACCGTTATTTTTTTCAAATTTATTTTGACCGTTATATTTCAAAATGTGACTACGTTCGTATTTAATTTTTATTTGAACATAAGCAATAATGTCAACGGTTGAAATTCACTTTAGTCTGTCACGTGTGACTACGCAATAAGCAATAAGGTCAACGGTTGAAATATTTTTGATTTTTTTGCAGTCAGAATTGTACAGTTAATAAGAGTTGTTTAGACGAATTAAACACCCAGCATTATCAAGTTGCAGTTATTCGTAGCAGAACAGCCTTTAAAATGTATGTACTAGATTTCTTCTGTTGCTCAGTTATTGGATCTAGGGGTGAACACTCTGAAATATTTGGTAAATTTTTTTATTAAACTTTAACTTCCATCATTAATTTTAATAGAGATTCACAATTCTGCAGTATTGATTATAATTCAATAGCTGTGCTTACAACATTCCAAAAAAATTACTACTTTTTCAAATTTGTTTTCTGAGTTTCCATCCCTTAGCTTGATTCATAACAAATTTTTAGAAGTAACTTACAAAAATTCTAATTTAGCTTAATTAAACGAAACTGAAGTGTATTTTTGTACTTTAAGATGTGCCTAGAAATGTCACAAGCACCAGATAAGACTTCAAACGATTTGTCTCAAATAAGGAATTCTCAAGAGCTCAGAACAAATTTATTAAATATTTCGAATATATTGAACACTGGATTGTCAGCAGAAACATTGGATATTTGTATACAGCTATGCGAAGCAGGCGTTCATCCTCAAGCACTCGCTAATGTCATTCAACAGATCAGAAGAGAAGTCGCTCAAATTCAACAAACCAGCCAAAATGGAAATAATACGACTAACGAATAAAATCCAGCGAAGATTGTTGTTAATTATTGCACGTAACGCTTATCTCATTAGTTTTATTAACTGCCAATTATTACGATGCATGCATACTCTAAGCTGTTAAAGATTTGTGAGATTAAAAATCATTTTTATTAGTTTTTAACGTTATTTAATGAAAATTAATTGTTCATTATCTACAATACAATCATCATTGTCACTTAATACTAAGCCTTAATACTGCTTGCCTTGTCTCCAAGATATATATTTTTCCCAGATTTAGTTGAAGACCAGGCAAGCAGCTCTGTCTTTAATTAATTAATGTGTCCAAATGTGTCAATTAAAAGTTAAGGTGTGTGCTGTAAGCATGGATATTAAGTTTTAATTGATCATCTGTCCAAATTCTATTCTCGAATTAATATTAATTTTTAATCGTAATAAATGCATAAATCGAACATTGATTAACATAAAAATGCTGTTGCTGCTCATTCCTTTCAGCTAAAATTGGCAAAAATTACAATTGTAAGGAAGCTGAACATTATGGTAATGCTGTCAATTGAGTGAATTCTATTAGAATGTGCTCCAACGTTACATAGATTCGTTTGACAACAGGTTTGACACGCATGTAGCTTCATCCTTTCTCCAATGATGATACATTCATTTTCACACTTTATAGAACAATTCCTCTGCAATGTCCATAGCTTCTTATCAGACGTTGAATTCTTATCCGACATTGTATAACTAAATCTCTTTACAGAACAAAATCGTTCTTCTGGTTCACACTTTTTGGACAAATCAATTTGTTTCGATCTAGTTTGATTAATGTTCAGGCAATCGTCACCATCAAACATGTCACAGCTATAACATCGTAAGTCATTTACTTTCGTTTCTGCCTCTTTTGTTCTATGCTGTACCGAATTGAATTGATTTTTGTTGCTGGATGCTGAAAAATTAGATTAAATACATTAAATATGTAAAGGCATAGAATCGAGTGAAAAATTTACCAATATCTACGAAAAATATTAGAAGAATGAGAGCTGCACTGCGACAAAATATGTACTTTGATGACAGATGCACTAAATGACTTGATGGAAACATTTTTTGGCACCAAAAGTGAACTTAATGCTAAGAAAATGACTTTTTTCACTATCTAGGAAAATTTTTCGCTCTTCATATCAATTTTTGTATATTTTTTCTGAAAGAAAATTTTTTGGGGAGGTTGGGGTGAGTATCTGTTCCACCCTTCCCCCCTAAAACATAAAATTCTAGTACTTCATGTCTCTCATCCAACTCTCAATTTTATTCTAATGATCTATAAGTTAAAACATATATTTTTATTATTTCAATGACAGCCACTCGATCTTAGGATTAGTCACGAGCTGTGCACGGTCTAAATTGTCCAGCATTTGTGCTGATCTTCTAACGTAATTTACAAGTGTCTCAAGCTTTACAAAATCATCACATTCTGCTTCAAAAAATCTCCTCCAAAGTGCACTAGCTAATGCTTTGTCATCAAATGATAATCCTTCGTCATACGATATCAGACTTGCCTGGAACTGCTCTGAAAGTATCGTGACTTGTTTCCTCGTAAATGATGGATTATCGGAACCTAGTTTTTTCGATCGAACCTGAACATCAGACCACATTGTTTCGACTATACAATTCCTTAGGAATCTTCCATCTTCATTATTATTTGAGCCTTCCTGCATAACTCGACATGCCAACATCCAGACGTGAAGTTCCGTGACTAAAAACCAGGAATTAAATGCATCCTTCATGCCAAATTCACTGAAAAACTGTCCATAATTAATTCCATCTGCTATGTTCTCATACAGTAGCACCCCAGCACTCAAAAGTTTCTAGAATTAAATTTTATGTCATCTTATGCTTATTATTTAGTTAATATAACTCACTGATTTTGTGTTTTGCTTTACGAATTTTTTTACAATCTTTTTCAATATTCCATCATTCGACGGCATTGAGCTGAGCATTTTGGCTGTTGAATATGGCAGGATAGCTATATGATTCGCATTGAAATCCTTAGTTATGTTAATAAGAGCTGAATTTGCAGGAAGTGAAATTTTTACTGTGTTTCGCAACAAATTTCTCTGTAAAATAGACATTGTTTAATGCTGTGAATTATGTATTATCATAGATGTTATACTTACACACACGATTGGCCTTAAAATATTCATGATTTCTATTTCAAATCCACTAAAATTAATAAAAATCGAATTTTATAAAAATTCATATGTTTTGGTTTTTCAATGTAAAGCGTCACTTTAAAAATAAAGCAACGCGACCAAAATAACGTAAACATTCAAGATTTGAACACATTTTTACTGAATTTAACTAAAATACACCTTAATTATGGATTCAAGAGCATTAAAGAAAGAGAAAAAGCGAAAATGGAAGCAAGATCAGTTAATTAAACAGGTTGAGCATCAAGAGGCAGTTAAGAAAGCTAAAATAATTCAACAAGAGGAAGAAGAAATGATTAAAAATAGTGAAATTAAGGAAAGTGTGAGCACAGTCTCAATTGCTGTGCCTGGATCGATTTTAGAGAATGCTCAGTCACAAGAATTGAGGACATACTTGGCAGGTCAAATCGCTAGAGCAGCATGTATCTATAATATTGATGAAGTTATTGTTTTTGACGACAAACCAGCATCAAATGTGACAACATCCAAAATGCAGCAAATAGAGACATCCGATGGTGTTAAAATAGCCAGACCATGTTGTATCCAATTCGCTAGAATTCTGCAATATCTAGAATGTCCGCAATATTTAAGGAAGTTCTTTTTTCCAATTCATAATGATTTAAAGTTTAGCGGACTTTTAAATCCACTAGATTCACAGCACCATTTGCGTGTGACATCTGAATTTTTGTATCGTGAAGGAATCGTCACAAATAAGCCACATCCAAAATTTTCATTCGTTAATGTTGGCTTATTAAATGATATTCTCGTCGATAAGCAACTCCCGGAAGGTTTAAGAGTAACTGTAAAAATTCCACCAAATTCTGATCTTAAGTCAAAGAAGCTTAAAGGAAAAATTGTGCCACCATCGGAACCGAGACGTGTTACTGGAATTTATTGGGGATATAATGTGAGAATTGCCAACAGTATTTCCCAAGTTTTTTCACAATCACCTTACGATGAGGGATATGACTTAACGATTGGAACTAGCGATAAAGGAAGTAACATTAATGAGACAGAAAGGAAATCACTCAAATACAATCATCTATTAATTGTATTTGGTGGCATTTTTGGACTCGAAAATGCTGTTGAAAATGATGACAATTTGACGGTTGATGATCCAAGCATGTTATTTGATCAATACTTTAATGTTGTGCCTGATCAGGGATCAAGAACCATCAGAACAGAAGAAGCAGTCTTAATTACATTATCTGCAATGTCTGATAAGCTACAGGCAGAACACGAACCGCCAGAATTCAAGTACAAAGACTTGATTGCACAGAGTGAAGACACTGGAAATGTTCAGACACCATTAGAACCAATGAAGAGAAAGAATAAAGTAAAAAAGAAGAAGCAGGAAGTAGCTGTTGCGTCTGAAGAAGAAATTGACATGGATATGGACAGATTCGATTAAATTGATTTTAACGGAAATAAAAAATTTGAATTTTTAAAAATTTGTTTAGTTTTCTACCCTTCAGTATCGCAATAACTACCCCTCGTTCAAAAAAAACCGTTAAAACGCATCGGAAAGTCTATTTTAAATAACAAACAATAATTTTAATTAAATCTACTATAATTAAGCGTTTAAAGTAAACGAAAACATGCCTCGAAGACGCAAAGTTGTCGTGAAAGATCAAGAAAATGAAGAACCAGAAGTAAAAGCACCAAGTAAATCGAAAAAGACAAAAGAACCACTACCGCCAGCAAAAAAGTTAAAGTTGCAGCCTGAATGGCTGATAGGCGATGGCTTGAATGTCACTAAAATCATCCTGTCTGTACAAAAAAATGATTGCAATAGCAATAAATGCTTAACAGAACTCCAAAAGTTGTACAAAAAGGTAAATATTGATAGTTTATTGTTGTTGCTTTTATTCTTACTGGATCTTTATTAGATGTCTCATTCAGCATTTATGAAGTCATTTCTCATGACTCTCCGTGCATTTTTGATTCAAGAAGATGGAAATGAGTTTTCAATGAGAGTTTTGAAGTTTATTGGAGTTTTTGTCGCTTCTTTTGGCGAGGAAGTGACTGATTCCGGCGCATCACATCCAGTTGTCGAAAGCTCATTCAACGAGCTGTTGAACGTAAGTAACATCAATCACATTTGTCAATAAATACATTAATTAATTAATATAATTACAGATTACAAGCGGTCAAGTCCATATTCGCACCAGAATTTGTACATTGGTCACGAGCATTATGACATCATTCTCACAAAAGGCTGAGCTGGATGAGACAATAATTGAAAAGATTACTGAGCGTATGCTGTATTATATGCGAGATACATCACCAATTGTTCGAGCTCAAGCTATTGTGGCTTTACAACGTCTTCAAGATCCAGAGAATGTCAATGAAGATCCAGTAACTAAAGCATATGTTCATCACATGGAATCAGATCCAGCGGTGAAAGTTCGTCAAGCTGTAATTACGGCAATTGCTAAAAAGAACTACAACATCCCAAACATTTTGGAACGACTTCATGACGTTGATGAAAAAGTTCGTCGTCATACATATCTCCAAATGTCTTCGTATTCAGTCAGAAGCTATAAAATCGTTGATCGTATTGCCATTTTAAATGCTGGTCTTAATGATCGTTCAGATTTGGTCCGTAAAGCTGTTACAAATGTTTTATTGTCTAACTGGATTGGCGTTTATGAGTTTGACTATGCTGAATTTATTCGTGCTATAAAGCTTGACTCGACAGAGAAGGATTTGACAAAGTTCAGAACTCTGGCTGAAATGGCACTGAGTGAAATCTTTAAGTAAGTTTTTGCTAAAAATTTGATTTAGAATTTAACGGTCGTTTGAGTTTTGAAAATTAACGACCTTTTGAATTTTAAATGTTTACTCCACTTCAATTCAAATCTTATAAAAACCGTTAAAATTTAAATTTCACAAAGTCGTTAAATTGGACCAAGAATCCACTTAACTAATAAATTATTTTCTACTCATAGGAAGCGAAAAATCTCTGACCTTGTCTCTTACCTGGATTTTCCTGAAAACAATGAGTTCAAAAATTGCATAACTGTTGAAAAGTCAACTTTGGAGCAACTTATTGTCTGGAAAATGGTCATTAAAAGCTATCAGGATTATGTCGATGGAAAACGAAAGGAAGCCAACGATTTAACAAATGACAATATGGATGAGGATGAAGAAGCAGAAATTATCAATCAGACAGTCTCAAATATGGACATAATTCCTGAATTATCAGTTTACTGCGAATATATGGATAAATTTATGAACGAATACAAATTTGGAACTGAAAATGAAGTTAAATTACTGCGAATATACTTCAATCAATGCATTGTAACGCTTCTTGAGATTGCTCAACTGTATGATTTAGGCGATGAAGTTGGAAAAAACAGTTTGCTGGACATATTAAAATCACTTTTGTGTAATTTTGATCTGTCGGAATTTTCAGTCCATGAAATTGCAAAATTAGCTGAAAAGATCATTCCGTCAGTTGAGCAGCGCTTGACATTCTTTAATAAGATCATTTTTGATATGGTTAAGCCTGGATCACCTTCAGAATACAGCAGACAATCAATAATTGACGATTTAATCAATAAATCTGATATTGACAGAAAAGTCAAGGCAAATGATATAAAACTGACAATGATGGATCTAAAGGAACAAGAATCAATGTTAGTACAACGAAAGCAATATGCTGAATGTCAACGAGTGTCTGAACAATATCATAAATTAAATGAGGAATTAATTGAACTTTTACGTCCAATAGCTGAACAACATTCAGTCGAATCGACACAGTCCTTGCTTGAGAATCTCACAGTTCATGCTAACATCAAGAAAATTACGCCACAAGAGATAATAAAGAATTTAAAAATCTGTTATTATTCCATAACGTCAAAAGGAGTCAAAAGTATGAATCATGATGTCCTGCAAATCTACAATGAATTTGTCCGTTACTATCTCGAGTCGACTGACCTATCAACAAGAATCTGGGCTTTAAAAACAGCTACAGCATACAGTTTACTCTATGAATCAATTGCAAAGGAAATTTACATCATCCTTAAATCTCAAGTATTTAAGAGTGTCCATGTCCTGCTGTGGGAATGCTCAATTGAATGCATTTTTGATCTGTTATTGAGATATTCAGTCGAGAAAATGGATGGATTTGACAATAATGATGCATCGCTATCGATTACACAAAATCGTAGCAAACGAGGTGGCAGGACTTTATACACCGATATTGATCCTGATGATGAGGATGCTGTAGACGAAATGTACATCATAAAGACACTTGACATTATGCAAATGTTGACACATCTTATGGAACAAAGTGTCGATAAAAAGATTCTTAAAATAACAATTTATGGAATGTGCAAGTTGATTCTACATGGAATTTATAGCACCAGAGAATTGTTGTCAAAATTCTTATTGATGTATTTTAATCCAGCTACAGATTCTGAGATTAGTCAATTGTTGGGAATATTTTTGGAGAATATAATTAAGAGAAAAAAGCAAGAGTTGTTACATGATGCTTTGGTTCCGACAATTTTGACATTATTTGAAGCTCCTTATGACTCGCCATTGAGAGAAGTTAAGCTTGAGACTGTCCTAAAGTACATCGTTGGAGCTACAAGACCAATTTTCTGCAGTAACGGACTTAATCTACACAATACGTTAAGTATGAAGTTTGTGGAACTAATGAAGGACAATCCAGACAGCAAGGAGATCCTTAAAGTCTTCTCGAAAGAATTATTGACACTTGAAATTGGCGAAGATCCGTTGCTGAAGAAAGATTTGTTCAAGCAAATTGAACAGCTGCAAAAAGACTCATCAGCTGATGTCCGTACGAAAAAATATTTGTCTGACTTTTGTAGTATCCTTAATGGAACTTATCGTCCGCCATTAAAATTCTCAAGCACAGCCAGGACTCAAATTGATGATGAAGATGATGAAAATAATGATGAGGATGAAACGGCACCAAATGAGGAAGAAACAGCTCCAAATGAAGAAGCAACAGCACCAAATGAAGATGATGAAACTCGATTGACAGTTCCAACAATTCCAGAATTACCAGAAGAGGACATAACGGACAATAGCACTCAGGATGTCTCGATGTCTGATGTCAGACTCAAAGGATTTGATGTAAATATTACGAAACTCAACATTAATGCTGAAATGGGTGAAATGATTCCAACAACAAGCGCAGCATCGATGAGTGATGGTAAGTTCTGCAATAATCATCAACGGTTTTTTAAAAGTTTGAATTTTCCTGCTAAATTGTTTTTGAACGTTATTTTTGAAATATTTTTGACCGTTATTTTTTAAATATTTTTTGACCGTTATTTCCTTCATTCAATTTTTTCGTGTAGGTCCCAGCAAAGCATCCAGATTGGAAGTGAATGAGACATTAACTGAAGAAATAGAAATACCCGCGACACAGGAACATGCCGAAATAAATGAGACAAATGTCGAGCATGAAGAACTTCCAGTAACTCAGGCTGTAGACTTGACTGAAATTCCAACAACAGAAGATGATAGTGTTGAGGAAGTTTCTAGTGATGAAGTTATTCCGCCGTCTCCAGTCACTCCATTAACTGTTGTTAAACGTCCTGGAATTGGAATTAGAGGACGTAGGGCTAAAAATTCTGTTGATACAGTCAGTGAGGAAAATGAAGAACTTCCAGCAACGCCTATATCCACAAACAAGAAAAATCCAGTGATTATGAAAAGGCAATTGGAAATATCACGATCGACTCCAGCCACACCATCAGTTAGTTCCCCGATGAGGAAAAATGCTAGGAAAGTTTCAGTCACTCCAAAATCAGCTCCAAATACACCTGTAAATTCACAAAATTCTAAAATTGATTCAACTCCAAAAGCATCATCTGCTATGCCACGTCGTACACAAAGCTTATTGTCCACAACACCTGTTAGATTGTCAACTTTGCCACCATCGAAAGCTTCTACGCCAAATACTGAAGGACGAATGACAAGAAGCTTGAGAAAGATTGAAATTGCACAAAATGCGACCGTGACTCGAGCAACAGCCAAAACATTGACTGTAAAACCTACAAAGGAATCTGAAAGTGACGCTGAAACTAAAAAGAAGCCACCAGCATCTAAATTGCCTGTTAAACGTAGTGGACCAGTGCCTGCAAAGATTATCCCAGCTAAAACATCCACAATTTCTACTAGACCTGTGCGTCAAGCTGCAAAACCCGGAACTGCTAAAGGCACAAGACCACCGTGGAAGTAAATAACTATTTTATATTACCATTTTTTTATAATACAAAATATGAAAACTTCATATGCTTTATTTTTTTTCTATGCTAGTTGATCGGAGTTGGAAGTAGCAGATCATATTTTTTTCTTATATTTTTTTATACATTAATTAAAGAGATCAATAAAATCAATATGATGCCTTAATTAATCTTTTACACTTCCAGCAGTTACTTTTTCACATTACAAATATTTTTCTGACAATATCTGGATAACTTTCTTTGCTTCAGACTTAGTTTTTGGAAGGATAGATATGATACGATTGACCAGTTCTTTAAAACTTGTCTTGGGCTTTTCAATGACCTTTCCAGCCTTTTTTGCTTTGCATTTTTTGGTACTTTCTGATCTTTTTCGTTTGTATTCTTCTGGATTATTCAATAGCTGCTTCTCTCGGTATCTTCTTGCGTGTTCTTTTTTTCGTTCCTTAAATGCAGCCAGCTTCTCTTCATTTCCTGGCTGTTTTAAACGCTCTAAATAAGCTCGTCCTCGTTGATTTCCCAACATTCTTTAATTAATTATAAAAATGAAGATTTTGTCATGAATTAACTAAGTTCAAACTTACCTTTCGCGAGTTTTTGCCATTCTTATTTGTCTTTTGATCGAAAACTTAACTTAATTACAAAAAATCGATGTAAATCACACGAAAAATGTCAAATTTTATAAATTATAGTAGACAATTCTTATTCATTCGGATAAATATTCGGATTATCAAATTAACTGTTATTTTTGAAAAAAATTTAACCGTTGTAAATTCAAAATCTTGAAAACCGTTGAATTTCCAGAAATATTTTATTTTAAAAATAATATTTTAATAATCAAATTTTGATCCTACTGAAAACTCAAAACATCTAGAAAATCCCATTGAGAGCATCCATATCAAGCTTCAATTTGCCCTAATAACCTTCAAAAAATATGATGAATACCCATCTAATTTACGCATCATAAGAAAGTCAAAATAAAAGCAGTATATAAACACACATTTAGGATGTAAAAGATTTGCAGTAGATAATAAAGTGAAAAAGCTATTTTGTTTGCGGTTCACAAGTGAAAATGAGAATGTTTGTATGTGAATAAGTGTATATACCCATCCCATCCCCATCATCCATCCATGCATTGCCACAATCTAATTTCGACAAAATATCAGCAAGCAGCTTTTTTATGGTGGATGGGTGCTTTAGGGAAAGGTGTAATGTGTGTAATGTGTCGTAATATGAAGCGAGCAAAACAGTAATAGAAGATATATAAGATAATCGTGTGGGCATACATATATACATGTGCATGTAGAACATTTTTGCGAAGAGAAAATAAATATAATAAGTAAACGGAGGAAGTTGGGCGAAATACATAAAAATGCCATAAAATGAAATGATTTTCCTAAGAAATAAAAAGGAGAGGAAAAAAAGTGTGAAACAACGTCAATTTGTTGTCAAGGAAGGCACTTAAAATTCTTCTTATTTGTACGAGGAAGGAAAAAAAAATAATTTAATTATTTTTCATCGAGAACAAAAGCACGGAAAAAATTTTCGAGTGGTGAAAATGGACGTTGCATAACAACAACCAAAAAAAAAATTATGACACTTAAAAAATTATTGTCAACCCGAACAAAAGCCACCCTCGTGTTTCACCATATTGTCAATCTCACTTTACCCCCATCATTTCCCCGTCCTCTGTGCTCCTTCTCTCTCTGTTGCTTTATTATTTTCAGAGCACCACTTTTTGTGTTTCAATGATGCGGACGATGAATAACAAGTTGAAGTGGGGGATGGGCAGGAAACACAATGTTGAATGTGACCAGAAGTGAGTGACAGAGGAGCACTTTTGCCTCATTAAGTCGTGAAGATGCTTGACATTTTCTAACGGATGTTTAGAATTTAAATATTTTGAATGATTCAATGTCAATCATTGTAAAAAATTTTGAAAAAGGGTTTTTAAATGTTTTTAGGGGCGTAGCCACGAAGGGGTACAAAAGGGGTCAGAACCTCCATCAAAATTTTTTTTCCTGAAAAACAAGTAAAAAAACGAAAAAATTTTTTGGATCCTCTTAATTTATTTCTGGTTATATCCAAAATTATGATTTTAGGGGTTGTTCGCAAATTATGTCACGCAATAAAAGACTTTTTCGAACCCCACTCCCCCTTTGTTACAATTTTTTTTAAAGAAAGCAAAATTTTGTGTTTAGACTATCACAAATTCTTCTACCCCCTCTCCCCAAAAGCATGACGTAATTTGCGAACGACCCCTTTCGTTTCTGGGCCGTTCATAAATAACGTCACGTAAAGAACGAGATTTTTAGACCCCCAAATTTATTTATTTTGTATGGAAGTGTCACAGAGCGTCAGAATCCCCTCCATCCCTAAAAATTGGACGTCATTTATGATTGACCCCTAGTCTAAAAATCCTTAAAATATCAATATTCAAAAATTTGCAACCAAATAATTAACAGAATGTCTACAAAGTGAAAAACATTCAACATTTCTCATGAAAATCCAGCTAAGAGTATTGTAGGTAGCTTTATGGGTAAAGGGTGGCAAAGATTTGGGCGGACAAGATGGAAAGATATTGAATTATTTATAAAAATTAACCCCACAGTCAAAATTGAATTGCCTAGCATGGAATGAATTTATATAATCGTATGTATGCACATTCAAAAAGTACAGAAAATCGTCCATTAAAGAGCCAAAGAAGTAGGCAGGAAAGAAGATATAATGGAGTGTAATTCTAAGAATAAAAGGCAATATTTTTTTGCTTTTCCATCTTCTTCTGTACTACCGAAAAAAGGGACTCGATATAATTTTCTTCTCCATCCATCCCGTCCTCTTTGCTTAGGGGAGCTTCTCAATTCCATGCTACAATGTCGTTATTATTGAGAAAAGGCATCCTTTTACAAACCTTTTTTCCTCCTTTCCTCTCGCTTCAGTTGAACATTTCAATGTTATATAAAATGGGTATATGGATATAGAAAATAAAAGTGAGAAGGATAATTTTTTTTGGTACGAGGAAATTGAGAGACATAGAATGGAAATGAGGAATAAGACGAAGTTTGAAGGTTGAGATGATGAAAATTTTCATTTAAAGGGTCTCGTATTCATATACTTATGGTAAATAAGCTTATACGCACATTTACATTATCATTGCTATTCATTAGCATTCTCTATATCATTTAGGAATCAAGTATAATTGCCAAAATATTCATTATGTAAGGTATGCAACCTGAGAAAATCCACAAATGATATTTAGAGATATTGCTTGGATACCGGAGATGTGGGTGTTGTGCTTGACGAAAGGAGAAAATGAGCGGAAAATGACTGGATTTTGTTTGCTCTTTCCGTGTTGTTACTTAGAACTTCTAAGCGACGAACTAAACTTTCTTGTTCAAACATTTATGAAAATTTGTTTGCTTAGAGGTTCTGATCTAAGGATAGCAGTCGAAAAGTGGATACGACAGCTGAAAATGGACAGTTGACTGACATAAATAGAACATAACCAAGAAAATATGTAATAGAATTAGCTAGAATTTAGAACGAACCCTAACAGACAAAGAGCATGCTCATTGGTATCTTATTGTGGGGTCAGGGGTACCGTATATCACTAAGTAAACAAATTATGGCATCACTGAGCATGCTCTTTGTCTGTTAGGGAAGGCTAGTCATAAAAATTAAGATTCAGGGGGTCCTCAGCTTGAATAACTGTTTGGGACTGGAAAAATCTTATGCAAATCTAATACAAGACAACGATAGAAATTTCCGTTAATTTTCAGAAATTTAAAATTTCCCCCACTTTTTCTTCTGTTTGTTTACAAATAATTTTGATATTCGAAAATTGTTAATTTTAAAAGTTTGCAAATTTTTAGCTATTTAGTGCGATTTGTTGTTATTAAATGATACTAATAGCTTTGGTCATATTCATTAAGTACTTTTCAATCTACGAAGATATGAAATTTGATTAAATTAAGCTAAAATTTAAGAAAAAATCTTCATTTTTAAAATTATAAACAAATGATTTTCGAATACAAATTTTCGAAAATCGAATTGTTTATTTTTCACATTCGAAATTTATAACGTTATAAAAGAAAATTTGAGTTTTTCTATTGAAATTATGCAAAAAGAATTGCAAGGATTCCCCTCTAAAAGGCTCATACTTTACGACTTTAGTGCCAATATTTATACAAATAGGAAATTCTGTTAAATTTGCGCAAATAACCATCCCAATTTCTTCAAAATGATGTCACTTAGAGCTGTAAAACAAAAACAAATTTAATAATAATAAAATGTATAAAACATAAAAGGAAGGCAGCAGAGGAGAAAGCTTCAACATTATGACATTCATAAAATGAACAGAAAAAGGCAAAATTGTGAAGGAAAAAAAATCATTGATTTAAGAGAGATGAGATGTATAAGGGAAACAGAGATTTCACAGCTTTATGGAAATTCAATTCCTTTTGCCTCACTCAGATATGAAAGCTTAATATACAGCTATATACATACACAGCAACAACAATATAAAAACGAAGAAGTAATTTATGATAAATGTAAGTACATAAAACTGGAACATAAAAAAATCTTTTCCTCGCTATTTTCTTTTCATTCAAAAAAATATATATAAACAGCATAAAAGGAAGAAAATATCCAATGCAATCAAATTTCGAAGTCACACAGTTGAATCACTTCATCAGCATTTTAGGCGCCATATATATGCGAAAATGCGAGAAAATGCCTTCGAAATTTGATATCAATGAGGGTAAGATATATCTGTACACAGCTATACACTTACAGTCATGGCAAAGAAGAATAAAAGATGAAGACGCGCAACATATATCGATGATGATGATGCTGATGGTGAGTAGTAAGAAGATGTGGAATAAAATTTCATATCCACAACGGTTGGAGGATGAAGGCAATAGATAGAGAAATGTTCATTTGATGATGATTCTTGTGACTCTATAATTGAAAAGAATTATGATGAAGAGAGCATCGATTTTCTTTTTTTCTTGCCATGCCTTGCTTTCTTCTACATCCCCTTCCTGTGACTTTTCCTTCTGCTGTACGCCTTACAGTCGTCTCTGTATCATCATCACTCTGTCTCCCTTTCAGGCATTTTACTATTATATCTTGTGAATGTAAAATAAGAGGAATGGAGTGCAAGTCGATGGAGATATTGAGTGGCTGTTGGTGATTCTTGTGGAAGCGCATTTTCTTATTTATAATCTTGTAAACATACAGAATTTTGTCAAATTTTGGTCAAATCCGTTCTACATTTTTTAGATCCTTCCTCCTTACTGAAAAGTACACCAAGATGAAGCTTGGTATACGTTAGGATCACCTCGAGTATTGGAAAATCACGTCTCCTAGGCAATTCAGCGTATCTTTAGCATTCAACGGCACTGTTGAACACAATTTCTACAATTTCATTAACACAAAAAGTCAATCGTAGTAGTCATTGGTTTTTTTCAATTATTTTAGTACAAATTCACATCTCGAACGATAAACACGTCTTTGATTTATTTTGTCGTAATAAAATACAGTCCACGCAAAACTCGAACCGTTGCAATTATTATTGTTGTACGTATCAGGCACCAGGTTAGCACAAATATGGATTTGTGATGAAATTGGCAATAAATCGAGGTAATGCTGGTTTGAAGCTACATTTTAACCTTTTAGGTGCAATATTCTCTCCTGGATGTTGACAAGTGTACTTTGGTTTAACTCTTAACCTGCTTAATTTGAGATTCTGAAGACTAATTTGCGAAACAGTGATGAATAAACATTAGACTAGCAGCAGATATACAACTAGGTAAGTCATTTAAGTTTCCAAATGTTGTATGCCATTAGTAACTGACTTCAAGCTAACGTTGCTTCATTTAAATCTCTAAATTCATTATTTTAAACCTAAATTTAGAATAGTTCATCTAAAAAACCTGCAAAAGTTCCAAAAATATCCATTTTAGCATCAACATTGTAGTTAGACATCCAGACATACTAGAACTACACTAAACCCACATTTTTTCGAAAGAACTCACAGGACATATAACTCTAAATGATAAGCAATGATCTTATGACACATACAATCATAAAATTCTATAATTAATAATACTTTTTTATATCCATATGACTTTTGATAATTTTTTAACAAACTTTATTCTCTACTAAACAAGTTTTCTTCTTCCTATTTCCTATCATGACTTCAAAGCTATGTAAACTATAAAAAAATTCTTTGTTGTATAATCGTAAAGCAAACTGAAAAGGAATGATGAAAAATGCTCGTAAAAAAGCTTCTATTCCGAGAAAAAAAGTGGAAATGAAAACTTTTCTTGTGCTGGTTGCTCTTTCTGTGAATATCTATGAGGATTCTATGTAGCTGTTACTATGCTTGCATCCATAAATCGCTCTACATTTTTTTCATTCCATTTTCTCTAGATTTTGTTAGCTTAAATGTTTGAGGTTAGGTTGGGTGGATGACATAATGTTTGACTGGATTAATGTGACTGTAAGTTAAATATAAAATAAAATTTCGACGATTTAAAAATAAATATTTTGAAAAATAAAATTGCTCGGAGCGAGAATCGAACCTATGACCTTTGGGTTAGTAGTCTAATGCTCTAACAACTACGCCATCGAAGCATCTTTAAACATATGACAATTTTTCAATATATATGTTTTTAAAATTTAAAACAAAATTTTAGATTTTAAAAAAAATTTTTAAATTGGTTTTTAAAAACAGATTTTTATAATTATTTTTATGAGTGCAGATTGGAAATCCTAAAAAATGTTTAAAACGTAAGTTTGACCGTAACACAAGACAGAACTCCTCCAACACCCACCTTAACACTAAGCAACATCCCAATGACCCCTTAATCATTTAAATTTCATGCTTGATTTGATCATTAGACCAATAATTATCTTAAAAGAACTTTCTTCTTTCTAATATTAGTATATCCACATTGCGTGACACAATTTGTTAACCTCATGTACGAAACTATTATTATAACCAAAAACAAAACGAAAGCAAGGAAATAAATAATTTTGTCCTTTTGAGATTTGCAAGGCACACAAAAATAGCAGCAAAAAACGACGAAGGAGGAAAAATAAGAAAATAAAAATAAATTTTCTTATGGAAAATGAGAGCAAGTTGCCTTTTTATGTCATTCAATCTTCATCGAGAATACGGTAAATAAGGACAAAGTTTTCATGGTGGTGGCATAAAAACAATCTAGAACGAAATGTCTTGGTAATCGGAGTATATTGAGGACATGACTAGTATTGAGTCATATGTAGGTGGATCTGCTACATGGGAAGGTAGGACGGACCTCTTTGGTCAAGTGGGTTAGGCAACAGACTGGAAAGTTGCAACTCTCTGTTCTGTGAGAACGTGGGTTCGATTCCCATCAGAGATTGAAAATAAGAATTTCAGTTCCTTCCACCCCTTAATATCACCCTAATGATCCTTGATATTCCCTAAACAAATTGTTAAAAATAAATGAATTTTGTCAATAGTCAGCATATCTTTTGACTTCTTCCTATAGACAAATCGCACTTAAAACTAATTCCATTTACAAACTTTCAAACTGTGCTAAAAGCTTCGAAAAAGTTTCTCATTTCTTCTTATTATTTCTTCATTCCACCTAACTTTCATGCTTATTTATATCCATATCCATATTACCGGTATTTTTTTATGCTCACTTTATACGAGTCAACTGAGGAAGTTTTTCTTCTTCTGACTCTCGATTCTCTCCCCATTTTCGACTGAAATGAATAAAAAAAGGATCGTTGGTGAACATATCGAGGGTGGTAAATGATGCTTACTTTTATGTCACTTTTAGTAGCTCCTTATAATGTCGAAATATTTTAATCTTAAGCCTTTTTGTGTGCGCGTTGATTTCATGACTTTTTTAGACTCTTTAGTAATCAACAACCCTTGATGCCACTTCAGAAATATCCAAAAAATTACGAATATGTCTCTAATGAAAGAAAAATGTACAGTTTTTTATTTATGATTTTTTTGTGGTGCCTTCATCTTATTTCGAATCTTTTTCTCCTGAATTATTAAAAATGATATGATAAAATTGCGAATTTTCTGAATCGGAAATTATTTGAGCTTTTTAATTGTATATATAAATATAAAGTAGATCTGATCAAAATACATATACTAAAAATTTTAAATTAACGGTCAAAATTTATTTGAAAACTAACGGTCAAAAAATATTTGAAAAATATCAGTCAAAAAATATTTGAAAAAAAACGATCAAAAAATATTTGAAAAAATAACGGTCAAAAAATATTTGAAAAACTAAGTCAAAAAATTTACTTTGAAAAACGGTAGTTACGTGACAGGTCCTAAAATGAACTAAATTCAGAGAATAATGTCTTTTCTATTTAGAAAAACGCTTCAATAATTGAAAAAGTATCATACCTAACTCCCTATCACAAAAAGTCATCCACTACTCATTAAAATTCCCATTTCCCATTACAAATTAAATTTAAGTTTTTTTCCAACAGATTTTCATTCTTTCCATTTCCACTAGACAGTTTTTACAATGATGAAAACATAATTCACAGCACACGAAATTTACGAGACGATGAATGATGGAATTTTGCTTCCTTCATTTTCAACCCTTGAGCAAAAATTTGCGAATCTGGAAAAATTACAATTTATTTATATTTTTTTTTCTTTTATTGAATTTTTGAGGCAAATGACGGCAACAGATTTTCTCACAGCTCCGGAACTTTTTCACTAAATGTTAAACAATTCTTATTTTATTAATTTTTTTTCAACCACATTTTGACAATGATTTTTGTGGCTTTTTTGAAGTTTGTAAACAATTCAAATTATTTAATTCCGTAAAAATTCACAAGCAGATTTTCGTGAATAATTTTCCATTTAATTATTATTTTAAATGATGTTGTGATTTAATGAAGACTTTTCAATTTTGATTACATAACCGGCTCTTAAAAAGTTTTAAAATTTCTAAACTTTTCAGATCAAATTTTATTTTGATTATTTAATTTATTGCCTTGATGCTGGTTGATGTGTGTTGGCGTTAAGGTTCTTTCTATGTTTTTTTTATTAAGGATTACAATTTTTATTGAGTGGAAATTGAATCTTTTTGAGTGATATTTTTGTGGGTTTTATATTATTTGCTTCGGTATCTAGAGACAGTAACTTAGCAAGAATTTTCGAGACTCGAGGCAGAGTAAAATATTTTTTTTGTTGCAATTCTTAATTATACTATATAATATGTGTTCAATGATGAGTCTCAATGATTGAAAGTAAATCGTTGAAGAAACTCATGAACAATAAAACACGAAGAAAATTTAAAAACATGAAAAAATAACGGAAGTTCAAAATTCAAATTATGGTTCAAAAATTGATCAAGTGTTTTGTAAACAAAAATAATTATTAAACGAAAGGTTAAATATTAAAAATACTGAACTAGGATGCATATATAAAGCAGCATTATTAATTATGGTAGTTAAAGGCTTTGACAACAAAACCCTAAGTGAATCACCACTTAGTTTGATTCTAATTACCCAAAAGAGAAAAATTTCACTAAATGTTGATTTCAGACTGACTTTTTACAATCTTAAATAATTTCCAAAAACAATTTATCACTAAAAGTTAAAATAGTATGTCATGGAATCGATGTTGCTTATTTTTCAATTAATTATTTGAAATCTTTTCGCGTTTCATTAAATAAATCAATTTCATATTAACGGTCTTTTCATATTTGAATTGTAACTTTCGTTAAACTGAACGAAAGCTGATTTGGGGTCGTTCACTTATTACATTCCCTTTTGGGGGGGGGGGGGGGGTGGGTCTGCAATTTTGTAATAAGTCAAACAAAGAAAAATTTTTTCTTGGAAAATTTGTAAAAGGGGGGGGGTCTAAAATTTCGTTTTTTTGCGTAACGTAATAAGTGAACAACCCCTTTGCCCTTTTTTACTTAAAGTAAGTTAATTATGTTTTTAAAACCATTTTGTGAACTAATTAAATATTCCAGTTTTTCCCACACAGTAGTAAAATAGTCCGCGACTACGCAGCTTAAAATAAGATATTTTTGGCTTACACCCTTCTTTTGACCTCCACTTATACCCCATGCAACCCTAAAACAATTCACAACAATTGAATTTTTCCACATACCTTCAATTCTCAAGGGTCATATTATCCCAAAATCTCATTTATTTATCTTCTCAAAACTTCTCTGTGCGTATTAAATTATTATTTTATATACAAAAATTTATATAGTTATAATCTCAATGTTAATGGCAAGGTGTCGTTTTATGTATAGGAACTGTACATATTTATTTTAAAAAATTTAGTCCGTTAACAGCTTCCATAAAAATCATCATCATCATCATCGTCATTAATTTCAGTTTTGTTTGTTTTCTCAATTTCATATTGATACATAATCTAGCATAAAATAACGACATAAGTTGTTCTATATTTCCGACATTCTTCTTCTTCTTGACTTGTGTGCTGTTCACCCACCTCCCCCACATACACACAACTTTTTCTTGGTTCGAGGGCAGAGAAACCGAGAAAAAAAAAGATTTAATACCCAAAAAATGTGTGCACACAAATGTTAACGAGATGAGATAGAGGCAACGAAAATGTGATGATGACAATGATGAAAATGTCCATAGACATGTATACATATACATATACAAGCACATAATCATGAGTGCCACAAGAATTTATAAGGAAGTAATTTTTTGGTGCTCTTCGACTTCCTCTTTTTATATCCTGTGACGAGAGGCAGATTTCGAGTGAGACATGGAGATGAAGAGAGAACATAAGGTACATATTTTATTGAGAGGAAATATCAAGTTGTCGAGCCGCCTGCTTCACTTGTTGGGTGGTAAAAGAAAAAAAAAATCTCTGAAAATTGAGAGAGCAGAGAGCGGTTGGGTTGGGTGGGATGCTGAGAGAAAAGGAAGTGGAAGATGAAAAATTACGTATGGAGATGTAAGTAAGCGAGCATGATGATGATTTTGGTAAAAGATGAAAATCTACACACATTTATAGACATAAGTACATACACATGCGGATATATAAAGTCATGCTATGCGATGTAACGTGAAGAATAAATTTTTTTCCTTCTCTTCCTTCCAAAAATGCCATTTTTGTGCTTTTACTGTCGTTCTGCTTATTTTGTTTTTTTGCTCCTCTGTTTGTTGCCATTTAAAGCATTGCTGAACATGAAGAGATAAACGAAACGAGAGTGTTGCCAGATTCATTTTGTGATTGGGATTGAATTATGTGAATGCTTTCCTTTTGTCATGCAGCTTGCTCTTTCATCATTCACACATATTGAAGTGTAGGAAAGAAAATTTCATTTCGATGACTTTCATTGGAATCAAAAAGATCAAAAGGGGGTCATTTACTTATGACGTCCAAAATGGATGAACTTTTTCATATAAGTCTATTGTTGAAGGCTCCTTCATAGACGTCATAAGTAAACGACCCCAAAGATAAATGAATAAAAATGACAATAAGAATCATGATAGCAAAAAAGGAATGATGATGAAAAAGTATTCAGCATTTATGGAAGCGAATTTATGCAAATTTTATTTCTCACTCCTTCTTCAATCTTCAAGCGATGAAAAAGATTCTTCAAATACAATACAGAGAGATGAAAAAAAACGAAACATGAAGAAGGAATAAAATTAAAGAGAAGAAAAAAAGACACTCGAGCGTGGCAAATTTCAAGGACTTGCTTGAGTGGGGTTTATGAGAAGAACCAAATCTTTTTCGCATTTTGAATATTTTTAAACTTCAGATTTTTGTCATTCAGAGCGGTCTCAATTTTTTTGATGATTTTTATGGTAAAGTTGGAGATGGTGTTTTGGCGGGAATTTCAGGAAATCAGACTTTTTTTGAGGGTATCTTTATTTTCTGGGTTTGGATAAAGTTGAATTAATAGTTGACATAGATGCATAGATGTATCTTATGATGTCCATCAACATTTACAATTTCCTATATATGGGTCATTTACTTATAATGTTTAACATTTAAGGGGAGGGAGAGGGTCTGGAGCTTTGTGACACATTCCCACAAAAGTGACGCATAACTAGGGGGGTGAATTTGTTAAGGTTTTTAAGAAGAAATCACAAAAATCACAAAAAAGACAGTAATATGAAAGGTGGTGCGTATCCGGCAGGGGCATATCCAAGGGGTGATTTTGGTGTTAAAACACTACCCTCGATGGAAATTTTCTTCAATTTGCTATGATTTTTTGATAAAAAATCCTAAAATTCCCCAAAATTTTGTCAAATCTTAATTATCCAGGAAGTTTCTAATGTCATTCCATCAGTTATCATCACAACAAAAGCACAGACGAGGAATCAAAAGTTTAAATTACAAGAGTAAGTGCATACATACATGCATGCACTTCATATTCTTGTCATACAAAGAGAAAATTGCATTTCATTACAAAGCTTACTCATTCATTCATGAATTAAATAACATTCTCGAAAGTATATAAGCTGATGAACGTATTTTTAGATAGAGAAGTTCAGAAACTCAATCGAAAATGAGAGATTATACCGAAAAAGAAGAGGTTCTTTATATTTCTAGGGGGTCTAAAAAGTCATAAAAATTTAGGTCTTGTATTCAAAAATTCATGCTATCATTTTAACCTACGAAAATATTCCTCTCAGCAATGAATTTTTAATTTTTATAAGAAAAAGTTTTGAGAATTATGACAAGATAAATTTTCACTTGAAGCTTATTTCATTAAATTTTGTTGCCATGCTAATTTTTATTTGTCACATCGTAGGTTGAAGGATGGAAGTAAAGAAGTGATTTGTGATGATTAAACTATTTTACCCGAGCAGGAAACTTCTTTTTTTGAAGTTTCACTGTTATGAAGTCGATGTAGAGGTTCCCTACCTACTAGGTAGTTTGTATTGCTCAGAAATTTTTCGAGATTAGGATTTTAAATGGGGGGGGGGGGGGGGGGGGTGGGGGGTTATTTAAGAGTTTTTCCTCAAAACCCTAGAAAATTGAAGAATCCTGAATGTTTAACAGAAATTTTTCTAATAATTTGTTCCGAGTGGGAATCGAACCCACGTTCTTACGATTTTTCGTCGGATGCTCATACCACTAAGCTTTTAGGAGTGGAGGGGGTTGCTAAAACGCTTAATAAAGTGCAAACTGAACTTACTCTTGCAGCCTATGCGCCTTGTAACAACAATCAGTTGGTGGCAATAGCAATGATACCTGAAATTTTCATTATTTTCAGTTCAATCTTCAACTTTTTCATTTGTCTGAGCATTCAAATCTTTAATTTAGAGCATTTTTATTGCACTTTATTCAATCATTATTCCTTTCTTTTCTTTTTATCGAGTACCATTTTCCGATGCTTAATCAACACTTTTCTTTCACAACAAAAAAACCTGAGCATGTATATATCAATATGTATACAATTTTGAGAGAAATAGAAGAAGAAATAAAAGCTATAAACAATGAAAGGAAAATAATGGAAAAGGGAAAATGAATAAGAGGAATATGGCAAAATTGAGGGGTGAAATGAGGTGAACTTTGGATTCTTCCTATTTTTCCTTTTTATTCAGCACAAAAACTGTGAATAATGTGAGGAGCTTTGTTGTACATTTTGATGAAATAAAACTGAGGTTGTGTAAAAAGTTGTTCGTTTTGGGCGTGTTAGTGAGTTGTAGGTGGTTAGGAAAGCTTCATTACTCTTTACGCTGGCTGTAGCAATTTTGATTGCTTGCATTTGGAACCTTAGTCATTAAAATTCGAGAAATATTTTGTAAAATCCATCTTTTCTACCTCTAGTTGTTGCTGGATGTTACTGGATCTTTTATTAACCACGTGTTTTTGAATCTTTTTTAAAACAAATAATTCAAACTGTATAATGGAAGAATGTCTTTATTTTACTTTTAATTAAATTTACATCATTATGGATTATTTGCTGAACGTCAGCTATCTCCTTTTCAGTTTTACTGAGAGTGGGTCGAAGGATTTATTGCCATTGGAAACAGTTAATAATGCTGCTTTTACGATTTCCTAGTCCCATTAAATTTCGGTCGCGTCTGGATCAATAAAGCTTAGACCAAATTAATTTCTTGCCAATAGATCTTCTGAATCAAATTGCGCCTCATCCATCCATATCCATTAACTTGCTCACTTTCATTTTTGTTGTTCTTGCTTACAAAAAGTAAAAAGAAAAGGAAAAAAAAATCTTTTCTATGCGAAGGAAACAGATGAGAATGAAGAAGTAGGTACGAAAGTGTGGAGGCAAGAAAGGTTGTAAGTGTGGGTGCCGTATTTTCTTCTCGTTGAGTATGTGTTTGGATGGTAAAATTTATTATTGAAAAAAGTGACAAATTCTTCTTTCACTTTCTTCTTCTATGTTCTTTCTTTCCGTCATCAACACGAGGGAAAGAAAATGGTTTTCAGCTTCTTGAAGAATGCTTACGACACAAGAATGGTACAGCATAGAACGGTGAGAAAAAGAAGGATGAAAAGGGACTGACTGCTCTCTCATTTGTATGAGAATCTGTATGTGTCAGTCCCTTTTTTTATGCAATGTGAATGAAGGAATAAAAAGCTTCAAGGAAGGAAAACGAAGTGTGAAATAAAATTATTAGGATTGGCATTGATGCCGTTGGAGAATTTTGCATGCTAAATTCCATTTCTTTCCTTCTGTTTTTCACACGGAAGTGATTAAAATTAATATTTTTTAACTAGCACAATTTTATGTATCGTAATTACTTCAGAATTTATAATGAGCTTATGGCAGCTTGTGTAACTTTCTTGCCATTTATTTTTATGTTTTAAGAAGAAAAAGAAGCAAATCCAGCAGCTTTCAAGGTTAATTAATTTTTATTAAAGATGACATTGATGCCTTATTTTAGCGAATTTCCATTAAGATTGCTAAATTTAGCTACACGAATTTGATTTTTCTTGAGGTTTGACGAGGAAGCTTTTAAAAAATTTATTTTTTTTTGTGTTCACTTGATGTGGGTGTTCGTTAATAGTACTAGGAAGATTTATCAGGAAAATATAATCACGGATGTTGTAAACAATTTAATCAGATAAAGTTGAAGTTTAGGGGTCGTTCATAAATGACATTTAGCAATAAATGAGATTTTGAGCCTCTTTCCCTCATAAATTTTCAGACCCCCCTTACTTGAGCCTTACCTAGATCTAGCACATATGGACACCTAGGAAAAGTCAAGGAACAACAGTGGTGAAGCAGAAGGGGAACTCACATTTTCTAGGGAGGAGGGGGTTTGAAATTTTTTTGTATGGAAGGGAAAGTTTAGGAGGTTTTTTGATATTTTATTCTTAAATAAAATTTAGGTTGACTCCTAAAACCCCTCCCTGAATACACCCCTGTTTGTAATAGTTCTAGACTTGACACCCAGAAATAAAAACAAAAATGACTCAGGTAACTCCACATGTATTGGTTTACAACAAAAAATTACACCTAGCCACATGGAAACCTTATTCAACTGCTATAGCCAACATTTGGTCCTCACTTTTGTGAAGATGTGGTTTTTAATTCTCATATTGACGCCCGGGGCTAAAGAGTTTTTCATTCCAGCACCCACACTCGGAAAGTGATAATCATACCTTGCTTAAAGATTGATTTCACTCTTCCGAGAAAATCTCCAACTCACCTATGTCCTTCACTTACACAAATAAGTATTTAAATCATTTTCTGTAGATGCCTGAATAAAATGACGTCATTATCCAATAGAACATAATTCCATTATCTGTAGAAAATTTTCATCCTTCGTGTTTCCATCACAAAACTGGAAATTATTTTTATTGTTGTTGCACAAGCGTGAGTCTTAACGCCTACGTAAGCAAGACAGAAAAGTAAGAAAAAAAAATAAATATTATTTTTAGCCATGAATGATGTTGCCTTTATTTTCCTTAACATTCGTGGGTTGAAAATGAACTTCGACTCGACTCAACAGATATGTTTAGAGTTTACGTCAAGTGATGGTATGAGAGTTTACTTTTCATACCCACGCAAATACTGATTCATCCTCCTTGTTTGTCATTTCTTAAACTTTTTAATACACATTACTCGGATGGCTAGCGACTGTGACGTGATTGTCTTGTGGGTCGATTTTATTCATTAATTAAAAATCTTTTTGTGACTTAATTAGGGGTCTTTCACTTATTACGTTCGCTTTTTAGGGGGAGGGGGAGGGGTTTAGGATTTTGTAACAGGCTAAATTAAAAAAAAATTTGGTTCGAAATTTGTAACAGGGGGAGGGGGGGTTCTAAAAGGTCGCTGTTCTGAGTGAACGACTCCTTATCAGTTCTTACTATTTTGACACAACTATTGTCAGTAAATGGATATTTTTAAGGTTCAATTACTTCCATTAATTAAATTAAAATTGTATCATCGCAACATCAAAAATTATTTTTAATGACGTAGAATATCATTTGAAAATATTGTTCCTCGTGAGGGTAGCAACGATTTTAAATAGAATATAGGTAAATAGAATTAGTATCATAAATTTTTATGAATAGCTAAAATTGGAACAACTTTCAACCCACATGCGATGTTGTTATTTTCCTTAACGTGTGGAAAAAGAGGAAATAATAAAAGGGAGAAACTTTTTTCTAGATAAATTGAAAAGATATTTTTATAATCCAGAGTATCATGTGTGCTATTAAGAAAGGTTTCTCTTCCTACAATCACTTCCATTCGATGATAATATTGAAAATTTAAATAAATGAGTGGAGATGTACAGGAAAAAAAATTAATAATATGAAGGGGAAAATGTCATCTTTAAATTTAGATCATTGACATTGTGTGTGGGGGTTAAGCATCGTTTGTGTGTACGGAAATATATGTTTACAAAGAAGTCATGGAGAAAATGCTCGGTGACATTTTTACAAAGAATTGACATTAAGTTATTGAATTTAAAAATATCGTTTACATGTGTACGACTTTTGGTGTTAGATTGTTGACAAATTTGGTAAAATATATTTGTTTAAAGTCAATGGATGGGATTGTTCACAAATGACGTCCATAAATTAACGGAATTTTAGATTTTCATCCAAGTAAAAAAATTCACCCAGCTTTGGACAGGATTTTTGAAGGGATTTTTTGTAATAAACACCTGATTATGTCCTTTGCTTGGGCGTACCCAGAGTGGGTCTGGAATTTGAATCTCAGTATATATGGAACTCATTTGCAAAAACTACTCATTTCCTTTAAATTGACTACAACTAATTAATCATGAATCAACCAAAATTCTGAAAAAAGTTGATACAATCTTCTTGAAAAAAGAGTTTGAAAACTCCGGACCCCCATCTGGGTACACCCATGGTCCTTAGCTCTAGATGTTAATGTTTAAATTTTCCTTCGTGTCACGAATTATTACGAAATTTATAGAATTAGCATGAAATTTTGAAGACCATCCTAGAACTAGAGGGATGATATTGATTAAAAATTTGAGAAACTACACATCTAGCCTTTACTATTTTAACAACCCCCCTAATAGGGGAGTTACCTCTATTTTTTTAGATTTTAGGGATTTTTCGAGATAAATCACGAAATTGGAAGCTTTGACTTTAGTGAAATCGACCATGTTACTTTCAATTCCAAAATAGCTCGAAGAGCTCAAACTCAGTAATTACTGCCTATTTCAATAAATTTAGATGCAAATAATCAAATCATTTCAATCTCTATTATTTTTTATTTGACATTTGCGAACCTGAATATTATTGATTAAATTATTAATCAATTAAATTTATTGCATGAATTTAGATTTAATTGATTTTTAATGCAAATCAACTTCCACGCACTGCATTATGGCAATTATTGAAACTGTAAATTATTCATAAAGTTTGCGACAATTATTTTGAAATTTTTCATTTCTATTCAGCGATAGCTTCACTTTCACGTGCCTCACGACAACAAGCTTTATACCTACACATGTATATTCTACGTTGTATAATGTCCTTGTTTATTTTGTGACGTAATTTGCTTACCTTTTTCGTCGTAACATTTGCGTGCAAAAAAAATATTTTTTTTCTCTGTTCCGCTACTATAAAATGGAATCAAATTAAAATAAACAAATGACTGTGAAACGTGGAAATTTTCTTTGCATCACCAATGTGTGTTGCTGTTGAGTGCTTTGAGTAAACATGGAAATGTACGATTGTCGTTTCGAGTTACATTTCTTAATTTTAATAGAATTTTAAATAATAAATTAAGTGTAAAATGTTTATATCCACATGGGAGTCGTATTTGTTGGAATTTTATGATGATGCTGATAAGTTCTCTTAAAATTGTTGGTAGAAATGAAGACAATGTGAAAGGTGCCTTTTTTAATTTAGGGGTTTTCTCCTTAAAAATTACAGATTTCGTTACTAGATTGACACATTTGTTCACGAAAATTCCAGTAGATTATTTTAAGTTTTCCAAAGTAAGAAGTTTAAAAAAGTTGAATTTTTTCTATATTTAAATTAATAGGCTAGGGGTTGTTTTTAAATTACGTCACACAAAAAAACTACCTTTTTGACCTACCTAAACCATGATGTAATTTGCGAATGAATCCTTATAATGCCAAGAATGTAGCGTAGAGTATGTGAGCTGAAGAGTCTTGGTGACCCAGTGGGTAGTGCTTTAGTAATTAATTATTGCAATATAGCTATCGTGGGTTCGAGACTTGGTAGGGAATTTTTTTTTACTTTTAGCTTTTTCGAATCAATTTTGTGTTGCTAACAAAGGCTGGCTATGAGGCTATGAAGGCTACAAGTAGTAAAGCCATCAACAGTGGTCCAGAGCAAAATCCTCTTGCTTATACCACTGCTCATCAGATATGGTTCCCAATCCTTCCATAAATTGTAGGTCCTAGGTTTCAGGACACAAAATTCTCAAACCCAGGCATGGGGGATTGGGCTATAAATTCCGACCTTGTCGAAAAATTTTCTCCAATTTTCTAGGAATTTTTTGACTACGTCCTTGCCTGCAGCTGTTGAGGACAACTGTCATAACAAACATACTTGATAACACACAAATAAAAATAAGGTGTAAAAAATTGAAAAAAAGTAAAACTTGATAGATATTATGCAGCACATGTTTTTCATACACAGAATCTACAAGAGCATAGCACATAAATAAAAAGAGAAGCTGATGGAAGGCAAATGAAAATAAATTGATTCGTGTTTGTTTTATTTACACAATTTACCCCCCCCCCCCATCCATTCTGACTGTTTTTCGTGTACGAAAATTTTAAACTAAATAAAAGCAACTTTTTGATGCTACGGCATTCCGAGAGGAGAAAAAAGGAAGAGAGCAAAAATCGAGAGCATGAAAAATCACTTCACATTGATGCTGACTTATTTATTATTATTTTTTAATACATTGATAATATTGATTTATAAAGCAGCAAAAAAAACAGTTTCAAAGGGGAAACAAAAAGTGCTTAATTGGATGCAGAATTTTTTTGTATCCAGCTGTGAAGCAACAAGTGTTAATTTTGTATTATGTACAATTTTTATTTATTTTTTTTAAAAAAAAATGAGTACAAAATAAATATTGCCCCTATTGTCTCTCTCTCTCACTTCCCATTCCATCTGTTAAAGGGCGTCATGGAGGTTAAGCTGGGATTTTTGCCGCCACTAAATGGCTTAATGGATGTAGAGCTTTATACACATATAATTCAATATATTGAAAGCTGCGTGAGAATGTCATTGTACCGCACCCGAGTTGACCTCGTCTGATGAACCTGAATTAAATTTGATTACTGAATGAAAAAAATAAACAATTAAAAGTGCAAAATTCTCACCTTTTTGTCATTATTGTTTTACATTTCAAGATGTGTCTTGTCGTGGATACGCTGGTTTATATACAGAATGGAAACTGTCGTGTCTGATCACTTCAACATCCCTCCTTTATTGCTTTTGTTGCTGTTAAAGTAGCAGTTTTTATTCCATCAAAAGTTTCATGTTATTGTTAGTGTCGCATGCTATTTTAATGCACATTGGACGATAAGCACGATGGGATGTGAATAATGATGACAATGATGATGACTTCAGACTTTCCACATTACGAAGTTTTTTTTGTCGAAAGTTTTTTGTTGATGGGGATACAGACGATGTTGATTTTGGAGAGGTTGTTTGAAAAGTTGTGGATGGAATTTTTTTTATTCAATTCTTTTGGATTCTTTTCCTGTTTTGAAGTTTATTTGACTAATTTTGGTTTGAAACTCAGGATGTTTAGAAACTTAAAATGGTTTTTGAGTGTTAAAATTATTGAAACTTACCAAATCGTTCTTTTTTCTTCATAGTGACATGACTTGAATATGGTGACTTTTGTGAAATGGTAAAAAAAATTGGAGGAGGGATTCCGGACCCCCTTGGACCCCTCTCTGGCTATGTCTCTGTCAAAAGTGTACTGTGAATCAGGAGCTGATTTTATAGGGGGTAGGGTAGGTAGAGGTATCCTAGTGTATACCTTACCTGCCCGGGATAGCTCTTAAAAACCAGTACAGGTTTACACTAGTTTTCTTAAACACAATTTCTCTAGATATTCATTGGATTCTTAAATAAATAGAGCCATGTGTTGCTCGGTAAAAAAAATTCATAGATATTCCAAGCTTCTCATAAAAATCTATAATTAACCATTAATTCAATACGAACGAAATTCAATCCATAAGAGTAAAAATTTTCAAGCACCAATTCTCATTAATTCGAAACAATTTCCTCCCCAATTCAGCATAGACGATAACATAATCAAAATAATTTACATAACTTTTTAATATCCACAGTCATGTTCAACTTTTTGCCAAATGCGTTCAATAAGTTGAACGTTTAGTTTACTCATCTCTCTGTGCATGTATCGATTATCCATCTATTGTTATCCTCTGTGATGTAGCATGTGGATACGAGGAAGAGGAAAAAAAAAGTTTATAACTTAACTTTTATTCCTCTAAACTAAAGTTTATCTGAAATGTACTGTACAAAAAACACACATCCTATTTGTGTAGACTTCATGTGCCAATATGGAGAGTAAAAAAAAGTCTTTTTGCTTTATCCAATGAATGAAACATAACAGAGAATACATTTTCATTTAGCCATCCATCCACCTGAAACATGAAAAGCATATTTGGCTTTCACACATGTGTTCATGTAGATACCTACATATTCATTTGTATACAAAATGTGTGCATTAAATGAAAGGAAGGAAAAGGAAAGAGCGAGAAAGATTCATTTATATGTAGTTAGTTGCATATAGTCAAATATTCACTGTACACCACCAAGTGTCTTTCCATGGAAAAATTTCACTATGACGAGAAATGAACTTTTGTGGGAAAATTGTTGGCTGTGGCGCATTGATGTAATTAAAGCTAGAAATTACTAAAATTTATGATCTAATGAGTAATGATACGATCCGGTAAATTCATTCAAAAAAGGGAAGAATTGGGAAATAATTTAGATTCCGCTGGATTTAAAACTGTGTGCCATTCCAAACAATAATTTTTTATGACAGAAAGGGAAATATGGAGCTATAGAAACATTCTTAAGGATCAAGTATTTCAACAGTAAAATACAAACTGGTTGGAGGTTCTAAAATTATGCCAGATTAACGATGGAACCAAATATACTGTTAAGAGTAGATTAATAGTTTAAGTTTGCATTCCTTCAAGTTTCTTAGCAAATCTTAGCAATCCCCAGTAACCCTAGATAGCTTAGAGTATACGACCAAAAATCAAAAGTGTCATGAGTTCGATTCCCGTTCGGAACAAGCTGTTTTAGAGGTATTTTTCCCTTGAAATATTAACATTAAAGATCCTTGAGTATCAAAGTCAAGTTCCAATAAATTTCTACGAAAATACTAAATAGACTAAAAGATTCAGATCAAGAAAGCAAAAAAAGTTTACAAAACCTTTTACAAGACCCTTAAATCACCAGATGTTATAGACATTAACCGAAAATTTCCTTCTATATGACAGACTAAGTGTAAACATTCAACAAAACTTAGTCGTAAAAGCTCGAGAACAAAAATAGACGATGAAAAATTTCTCATCTATGGTTAACAATATTCTCTATAAGCAAAAAAAAAATATCACTAACAGAAACATTAGTTGAGAGGGACGTCGACGAGTGTGTGTGAGGGAGAGAAACGAAAAGAGTTTTTTTGGTAAGGAAAATGGAAAGAGTGAAAGTTTCATGTCAGGGATTTGTGCGATGGTTTGAAATTATGTATTCAAAGCACTCACATCATATTGTAATCTGGCGCCTGCCTCAGCAATGACACACAAAAAAGTGATTTCATATTTTTTTTCTCGTTCCTTCCATTTTCGTCGTTATGTATCTTATAAATGGAATATACTAATGTATATTATGTATTTACCACACGAATTGATGATAATAAAAATAATAGCAGCAACATAAGATCACATAGAAAATGAGAGAATCGGAAAAATGAGAACTTTGGCTATCCACATATCCTTTTTCATTTTCTTATTCTTCCCCTAAAGCTTCGTACATAAACAAACTCTCAATTGTTGTTCATTCCAACTTTTTTTTCTGCCATAGAACTTCTGAGTAAAAAATAAGCAGCATCAAAAATATTATCACAAATGCCAACATGTACATAGCAACAATTTCATCATATATGTATGAAATTTTCTGGAAATAATGAAGGAAAGAGGTACGAGAAATGAAAAAGTTTCTAATCATAACAATCATTTTTAGGTATACTAAAGGATGGGAGATGTTGAGGGGATGAGAGGATTTGTTTGAGTTGAGGTGTTGATTTCAAGGAATTAAAAACATTTAAATATAACTCAGGGGGAAAACTACTTTGTGGAAAAATTATCTACAATTAAACTTCTGTTTCTATCTAAAGCACCTTCAGACACCTTTTTCCACCAAGAAATAATCAACGATTCAAAATTATTGTACAAAATGTTGATGGTTGAAAATGACTTTTTTCCACCAAGTACTTTTCCCCCTGCAGCAACTTGATTAAAGAACTATTTGTGCTACTGAACAACGTTTAGACGTAAAGCCAAAGAAGTGGGTAGATCCGAGAATTCTCGTCTCGTCCATACTTTTTATTTTGTAAACTACTGTCTGCAGACAGACGTTTGTTCTGTTTTATTATGTTTTGAATCTATTTATTTTAATTCTGTTAAAAAACCAGAGGGAAAACTACTTAGTAGAAAAAATCATTTTCCGCCACACACTATATGAGCTATAATTCCTAATTCAGACATATTTTCTGGCAAGAATTGGTCACAACATCTTATATTAAGGTTTTAAACATGTTAGCAACAGAAATTTATTTTCAAGACCGATTCACCAAGTAGTTTTCCCCCTGAAAACCCCTTGAATCTTTGGATTTTGAAAAGAGAATAAGGGGAGGGTCTTCAGTCCATTAAATCCATTTGCTACGCTCCTAACAACATAGAAAAAATTCAAAAACCAAACAAAATTGCATAAACCAAAAGCAAAGCTTCTGATGGGGTCATTTGAATATTATGTATGGCTTAGGGTTAAAATTTTGTAACGTTCTATAATAAATTTTTTAGATTTTCTTTTTAAATTTGTTATATGGAAGAGTGAGCTGCCCAAAATTACCACTTTTAGCGTTACGTAATATCCAAACAACCCCTCTATTGTTATATCAAAAATTACCAACAAGCTTTCAACCTTCATCTACAAAAAGTAATTTTCTTCTGAAATAAAATAAAAGCACAAAATAAAATTTATCAAAAAATCGTAAAAAAACCTTTGAATTTTTAAAGGAGATTCCAACAATTCTGTTTTCTCTCTTTACCATTTTCAATTTCAAAGAATAATTCAGAAAGCCAATGCGACAGAATTAAGAAGTAAAAGCAAATTTCCTTGCCCTTTTCTTCATTCCGTTTAAATCATTGAGAATGCAGTACAATAGAAATAATAAAATAAGAATTCAACATAAAGAAAAGAAAGTAATCTCAACTGAATGAGATATCCCTTTTTTATTAAAATATATGGATGTACTGTTCGTACCAACATGCATAGTGATGATGATGAAAAACCGAGAATGAGTAAGAATAAAGAAATGAGAAGTGGGTGAAAATAGAATGGATGGAAGGTGTATAATGCTTGTAATACAGTCGAGAGAACGGATAGAAAAGATAGAAAACTTCTGTAGTACATTTTGTTGTGGGTTGCATGATAGGAAAAGATGTAGGAAATAACGGATGATGAATACAATAAAATAGAAAGTTTTGCAAGTTGGGGTGAATTTTTAAGGTATGGGAAGATTCGAATGATGGTTTTTTGGAGAAATTAAATTTGAGATATAATTCTTAAATCAAAAGTTCGTTAAAATTTTAAACACAATAAGATCGTTAAATTTTCAAATATCAAAGGTTCGTTAAATTTTCAAATCTAAAAAGTTCGTTAATTTTTCAAATTTAGAAAGTTCGTTAAAATTTCAAATTAAAAAAGTTCGTTAAATGTTCAAAAACGTTCACTTAATCTAGTTAAATAATAAAACTCCTACAAAAATGCCAATAAAACTCGAATTATCCTTATTTTTTTCAATCAAAATCTAAAATCTCTTTCATAATCTTATTATGCTAATACAAGAAAAATTCGCTCATCTACCTTCAAATTTTTTTATTTTTCAATTCCTTTCCGCTCAAAAAACACAGCAAAAAAGTAAAAAACTTTCCAACAGCCATCAAATTTATTTTTTTCCTTCTACTTACTTCAGTAATCGGTATCACGTTCATAAGAGGCATGAGCAACAACAACAAAGTATAAATAATGATAAAAATGTCAGATGAGAAAATTTATCCAAAGAAAGGAAGCTGATGGTGGGCGATACGGTGGCCTGAAATGAATGTAGATGGTTCGAAAGTACTAAAACCTTTTTTTTCTCGACTTTGCCTTTGCAAATAATAAAAAAGCAGTTCTTGATGGAAAAATCTCTGTGAAAAATTTTTTTTTTCAGCTACCGAGAGAGATGAAAATTGAATGAAGGAAAGAAATATTCCTTATAACACGCTCTGTAACGGCAAATTGTACATAAAAGAAAAGAAGAAAAGCGAAGATATTCACTCTACCGCTTCAACGACGAGAAGCTACACGGAGCAGTAAGGAACAGAAGAAAAAAGAAATTATGAAAAATATAAAATAGCACACGATGAGAATAAAAAACGAGTTCTGTGTTGTGCTGTGGGTGGCAACCCAAAAAAATTACATTCTTTTTCGTCG
This sequence comes from Chironomus tentans, assembly GCA_963573255.1. Lineage (NCBI taxonomy): Eukaryota > Metazoa > Arthropoda > Insecta > Diptera > Chironomidae > Chironomus > Chironomus tentans. Next base: position 43,119,787 of record OY754302.1, on the reverse strand, counting down.
CAATTCAAACCATCTCTACCAACCCGATTTACCCCCCTCCCCCCTCCACACTCATTCTCACAGAATAAAAAAAACATTTTTTTTCCTTTTTCCTTTCCATCTTGTTCAATGTTACCCACTTTTACTGTTCGGCTTCTGTTGCCGCTCTTCGGTTTAGAAATAAAAAAAAATCTATATAGAAATATGTATATTCACAATTGTATGTATATATCCCAACTTGGATATTCTCTAATGGGAAAAGAAAGCGGTCGATTTTGAACTTTCGCACCCCCCTAACAATAAATTAATTTTGGATGAAGGTTGATTTCATTAAGTAATTAATATGAATAATAAACAGAATGGTTTTCGAATTGGGAAGTTAACGTTTATGAGATTTTTGAAGACATTTAACATTTAAATTTCTTCAAATCGTTAAAATTTGAATTCTTGAAAACCGTTAAAATTTGAATTTCTTAAAGACCGTTAAAATTTGAATTCTTGAAAACCGTTAAAATTTGAATTCATGAGAACAGTTAAAATTTGAATTTCTGAAAACCGTTAAAATTTGAATTTCTGAAACCCGTTAAAATTTGAATTTCTTAAAGACCGTTAAAATTTGAATTTCTTAAAGACCGTTGAAATTTGAATTCTTGAAAACCGCTAAAATTTGAATTTTAGATAACCGTTAAATTTGATTATAAAACCCGTTTAAATTTGAATTCTTAAAAATCATTGACATTTGAATTTCTGAAAACCGTTGAAATTTAAAATTTCTAGAAATTCAAAACTAATAGCTTACATCTCGTAGATCCTTAATTGTTTAATATGGCTTAATATTCATTGTCAAGCAATTTCGCTAAAATGCGTCTCAGAAATGACACCTCCAAAAATTTGCACATCAAGCAGCACACACCCTCTTGAGTAACCCACAAAGTATCAAAATTTTCTAGAAAAATTGCTTAAAATTACCTCCTTTAATCTAAATTCCCACAATCATAAAGAGAAGAAAAAAAAACTTTACAATCAGAAAACATGAATACCATCCCATTTCATCACATAAGCCAAAAAAAGAGGAAAAAAAGAAAAACTTTTCGGTGCGGAAGCATAGCATCAAGCAAAAAAGTCGAAGCGATTATGAAAATGTGTTTGTTGTGTGCGGCGGCAACAGCACAAGCCAGAAAATAGAGAATATAGAGTAAAGAGGAGTAAGGTGGTTGGGTGGGCAAGTCAAAGTGGGTGAAATACATAAAGTGCCTGTTACATTCCATTCATGCCGTCTCTTTTCCACTCACATTCATATCCTACCCATTTCTCCCCATATCGGCATCGGAAACATTCAAGGCACAGAAAGAACATATTGAACACACAAAATAGAATAAAATGATGAAAAGTGAATAAATGGTTTGTGGGTGGATGAGCAAGCGAGTGGGAGAGAGAGAGAAAGATTTGAGAGAGTCGGGTGAACATGTTTTGTGTATATCATTTGTGGGTGGCTGGTTGGGAGTTTATTGTATTCGAGTCGGATTCTTTATTTCCATTTTTTTTTCATGTGGGGGAGTTGGGATGAAAATTGAGAACATTTTATCACATTAAATAAAGAGAAAAAAGCCACTCAGTTCTCTCATTGAGAGAGAAAATTAAGAGACGACACAAAAAAGGAACAAAAAGAAAAATATTTTAAATAACATAACTTGGTTGTTGAACATATTCCAGTGTTATGTCATTATTTGCTTGATGAAACTTTTTTCATTCTCTTGCCAAGAAAAAAAAGCTCATTGGTGACAACTTTGCGGTAGTTGATGTACTTTGTTGAGGATGACAATCTTGTTGAGGGTGGATTGGAATTGTATATTTTTATCGATGAACGGATTTTTGAGGAATTTTAATGATGAAATGGAGGGAGAAAATTGATTTGATGATGATTTTGATAGATTTTCTGGAAATTTTTGACACCGAGTTGGAAAATTGTTTGATTTGATGATAAAAAAATTAGGGAGTGCTTTTGGATTTCTTAAAAAACCTAAGCCAGGGGGAAAACCACTTGGTGGAAATTTAGACACCTAGACTCAAACTTTTGGTCTTATTTTGAGCGGAACCACAATATAAGATTATCTGACACTTTTTCCATTAAGAAATATTGGAGGATTCAAAATTATTGTTCAAAATGTGGTCGATAGAAAAAAAAAATGACTTTTTCCACCAAGTGGTTTTCCCCCTGACCCTAGCAGATTGAAGAAAATTTCCGACGAGGGGGATGCTTTGGATGTTGAAACTGTAAGTATTTGATTACTTATGACAGAATTACTTTGGGATATTTTAAGATCGTCTTTAGGGGGGAGGGGGGGGGGGGTTAGGATTTTGTAACAAACTAAACAAAATATTATTATTTAATTATTCCTAATTTCTAAAATTATTCCTAATTTTATTAGACGGAATTTATGAACAGCCCTTAAAATCAAAAGATATTTGATTCATAATTCTAACGTCTAGGTCATAATCATAACCCAATACTTATTTCCTTCCAAAAATTAAAACCAGCTGATTTCAATTCCTAGAACTTCATTTCACAGCCTTCATACCCCCCATCACACAGCATTTTCTCACCGCTATAAGGAAATAGCTTCGCAAAACATGGTCGATAGTCGTTGTGTGTCTATATACATACAAGCTTTCCATTATGTATAAAGCGCAAGCACAAAAGGCACTCGAGACCGAAAACCGACTCAATATATTTGATTTTCATACATAGATGAGAATGAAAATGAAAATTATGTGCTGAAATAGGTAAAATATGTACTACATAAAACGGCACAATGGAGAGTGAGAGAAATGGAAATACATAAGCAAAAAGAGAGTAAGAAAGAGAGAAGCACATTATAAATATCAAAATAGAGCAATATTGATGTGCTTTAGGGGCTTCTGATTTTGATATTATCAGATTAGGAAATTCCAATAGAAAATTTTTACTGAGAAAATTTATTTTTTAAATTGCACAATTAAGGAACGCTTAATTGAATGTTTTCAATCATTAATGTCATTTAATATGAGTAAATTATAATCATTATGACCGAAAAATGACAAATAATTGAGTAATTTTTAATTAAAATTTCACACAACTATACAGCAGAGGGTGAGAGCATTAACGAATTTTTCCACAATTTTAAAGCCATCATGCGATTACTCAACTGAGAATTTATCGGATTTAATTATCATTTTATTATTTTGCAAATGTCAACAGAAGGTATCATTTCAATATAATAAAGCCTGAATGTGCCAACAACATCAGTAAATTATTGGGGTCGAGTGCGTGCCTCACACCCACCCTACACACCCTCTCTCCTTCTCTCTCATGCTCAATTCTGATTTTCATCCAATTCTCGTGTTTATGTACTCACCACTGAAAATGAAAATTGCCTCATCACATTGCCATGGTCGTACTATTGTTATATTGCTGCTGTTGCTGTTGTTCTTCATGTTGCTGTTGCTTAATAAAATAAATAATAAATTAAATTCTCGAAATGTCCATTAATATAATACGCACAATTGTTGTATCTCTTGTTATTGGATAGAAAATATTACGTAAAAAAAAATTTTTTTTTTAAAAAAACACGCTTTTATTTATGAACTAAAAAGGAGAAAATAATTTTTTTCCTGGGCACTCCAATTTGATCCAAAACTTTTATGACTAAAAATAAAAGCGTGGGGCGCTCATCATAAATCACCACTTCATTTTCAAATATTTCTTATGAAGGATTTAATGATATAAAAAAATACTTTATTTAATTTATTTTTACTTAATGTTATTAGAGTTTGACGTTGCTCCATACATTTTTTTTGAATTTTTATTTAAATTCTGTAACCAGCAGACATTTTTTAGCACTAAATTATAACTTTTTGTCACTTGGATTTATTATCACCTTGAATTTGTTAAGTAGCATTTTAAGGCCTTTATTGTAAGAATAGTAAAGATATTTAGATTAGATAGTTTACTGAATGTAACAATGGTATTTTATATTCATTATTTTATAGTTTGTTTTTAAATATTGTGGGATATATAAATATTGGTTTTTAAGTTCAGAACTACTTTAAAATGAAGTGGTGATTTATGATGAGCGCCCCACGCTTTTATTTTTAGTCATAAAAGTTTTGGATCAAATTGGAGTGCCCAGGAAAAAAATTATTTTCTCCTTTTTAGTTCATAAATAAAAGCGTGTTTTTTTAAAAAAAAAATTTTTTTTTACGTAATATTTTATTTTCTACTTTTCCTTTATGGTATATAAATACAATTATTAGACCAAATATAAAATATTTTACTAGTTTAAACGTTTGATTGCTTATAAGTTGTACGGTTATAGATTACATTAGTTCTATCTATCTGTTAGTTTTCTCATATATCCGCAGTCTCTTAAAGACTGTTGAAAATTTTCACGCCTTCACTTGCTTCGCTCAATCTTATCCGAATTACGTTCGAATTGTAATATTCGAGCTCCCCTCGAACTTTTAATACTCAAACCACCGACACTTTCTCACATATCCGAAGTCTTCTATCAACTTTGGAAAATTTTCACGCCTTCACTCGCTACGCTACGTTCAGGACGTAAAAATTTGTGAGCTACGCTCAACCTAATCCGAAAACGTTCGAATTTTTATATTCGAGCTGCGCTCGAATTACAGGGGTTGTCGCTGCGCTCGTCCGACTGTTTATAGATCACAAGGGTTGTCGAATCTCGCTCCGCTCGTTCGGCTGTTTATAGATCACAGGGGTTGTCGAATCTCGCTCCGCTCGTTCGACTGTTTATAAATCACAGGGGTTGTCGAATCTCGCTACGCTCGTTCAACTGTTTATAGATCACAGGGGTTGTCGAATCTCGCTCCGCTCGTTCGACTGTTTATAGATCACAGGGGTTGTCGAATCTCGCTGCGCTCGTTCGACTGTTTATAGATCACAGGGGTTGTCGAATCTCGCTGCGCTCGTTCAACTGTTTATAGATCACAGGGGTTGTCGAATCTCGCTGCGCTCGTTCGACTGTTTATAGATCACAGGGGTTGTCGAATCTCGCTGCGCTCGTTCGACTGTTTATAGATCACAGGGGTTGTCGAATCTCGCTGCGCTCGTTCGACTGTTTATAGATCACAGGGGTTGTCGAATCTCGCTGCGCTCGTTCAACTGTTTATAGATCACAGGGGTTGTCGAATCTCGCTGCGCTCGTTCAACTGTTTATAGATCACAGGGGTTGTCGAATCTCGCTGCGCTCGTTCAACTGTTTATAGATCACAAGGGTTGTCGAATCTCGCTCCGCTCGTTCGGCTGTTTATAAATCACAGGGGTTGTCGAATCTCGCTGCGCTCGTTCAACTGTTTATAGATCACAGGGGTTGTCGAATCTCGCTCCGCTCGTTCGACTGTTTATAAATCACAGGGGTTGTCGAATCTCGCTACGCTCGTTCAACTGTTTATAGATCACAGGGGTTGTCGAATCTCGCTCCGCTCGTTCGACTGTTTATAGATCACAGGGGTTGTCGAATCTCGCTGCGCTCGTTCAACTGTTTATAGATCACAGGGGTTGTCGAATCTCGATGCGCTCGTTCGACTGTTTATAGATCACAGGGGTTGTCGAATCTCGCTGCGCTCGTTCGACTGTTTATAGATCACAGGGGTTGTCGAATCTCGCTGCGCTCGTTCAACTGTTTATAGATCACAGGGGTTGTCGAATCTCGCTCCGCTCGTTCGACTGTTTATAGATCACAGGGGTTGTCGAATCTCGCTGCGCTCGTTCGACTGTTTATAGATCACAGGGGTTGTCGAATCTCGCTGCGCTCGTTCGACTGTTTATAGATCACAGGGGTTGTCGAATCTTGCTGCGCTCGTTCGACTGTTTATAGATCACAGGGGTTGTCGAATCTCGCTGCGCTCGTTCGACTGTTTATAGATCGCTTTGCTCGTCCGATTTATTAGATCACAGTAGTGTCGATTTATACATCACAAGGGTAAAGTCATAATTTTCTTACATATCCGCAGTTTCCTAATGACTTTGAAAAATTTTCATGTCTTCACTGTGTCCCACCACCTGACAATTCCACGAGTTCTGCTTTCTCAGCATTGTAATATATTGTTTATTGTTAATTCATGTTAATGTTCATGAAATGCATTAGGACTTTAAAAAATTGGGTATTTACCTTCGATTTAACTTTTCTACCAGCCCAAGTATTTTCATTACTCTCATCCGTACACAGTTTTTGTCCCAAATACATTCACCAATATCAACCTATGTAACGAGTCACACTGCTTGCATGTATTTATACACCACTTTGAGCCAAACAGTTATACAACTAAAGACTTTAGTGACAAATATACGATAATGTATGTAAAGAGAAAGATTATTGCTCTTGTGAAGTATATCGACATTTCATACAAAAAATTTAAAAAATCAAAATGTATTCTGTTTTGTACTTTTTTGCTGTTTTATGACATAAAAAAATATAATTAAGTATAAATAAATCATAAAACATCAAAAAAGTATAAAAAAGAATCAAAAAAGTGCGAAAAAAAATTTGTTTTATTGGTGAGACTTGAACCCATGACTTTTCGGAAAATTCAAATTTTTTTCAAGAATGTCGATGAAAAAATCGATTCCAAAGTTTTTGACGCAAATATACAAACAGAGTGAGTTAAATAAAAGCGTGTAAAATAGAACTATCACAAAATTCGAATTTTATGAGGTGTATAAAGGTAACTATGTGTATAGTTAGCTGCCTGCTAATGTTGTGCTTTTATGCATACTGTTTTTCAATGATTGCAGCTTTGGTTTTTAACATTTGTGACTGTTAAACTTAAAGTTTAGAAAACCGTTAAATTTTTTGAATTTTTAAAAAACCGTTAAAAATTTTGAATTTTTAGAAAACCGTTAAAAATTTGAATTTTTGAAAACCGTTAAAAATTGGAATATTGAACAATTTTGAATTTTTAAAAAACCGTTAAAAATTTGAATTTTCGAAAATCGTTAAAAACTTTGAATTTCTAAAAATCATTAAGCAAATTTAAATTTATGAAAACCGTTAAACTTTTTTGAATTTTTAAAAACCGTTAAAAAGTTTGAAATTTTGAAAATCGTTGAAAAAACTTTAAAAAACCTTAAAATTTTTAAAACCCGTTATGAGTTTGATTTTTTTTAAAAATCGATAATAATTCAAATTTTTGAAAACATTTTAAAATTTATCAATTTAGCGTTCTCAAAATATACTCAAAATTTTTCCCAACTCGAACATTTTTGTTATAAATTCATAAAGTTTGGACACACAGAATACACACAGTGTGGAGGTGAAAAACATTGAAACAATAATAAAGCAATGTACAATATTGATTGTAGCTCATTCCATTTCAATCCGTTTCCTCACTCCATGTCGACTATGTTTTTTTTTCATTTATAAAATGTGCTTATGTATGAATACATAATTCAACTTTTGATAGGAAACTTATTGGCATAATCAAATGGTAAATACACAACATAGCATGGATATATGTGTGTTTTTGTACATGGAAATTTATACATACAAATTAAATGCAATTGGATGACATGGCAATTTGTTATTGTTATCATTTGATGGCTTCGATTTTTTATTTTATTTCATTTTTCATACCCCAAAAAGGGGTTAAAGATTTAATTTTTTTGTATCAACAATTTTTATTTTTTGAGGATATTTTTCTGCCACGAAAATCAATGACTATTTTTACGGTGTTATTAAGGAGGGTGTTAAAGTGAATTACTGACTGTTTTAGGGAGAGGTGGGGGGAGAGGCGTTGCCAGAAAATCATATGGATCGGTTGAGGTTCTGAAAATTATTATCTTGTCCATATGATTCTAAGCTTTTTGTTTATTGGGCCTGGTCCGCACCTCCTCTAGCTGCGCTTCTTGTTTTAGACATCTATTTATTGATCTTGATTGAAATATTCCGGACTTTGTATTGCACAATTAAGCAAATTTGGTGCCAGTGCAGTGTACGTTTAGCAATACGATAGCTCTACAGTTTAGGACTTTGGATAGACGAATCTGCAAGTAAGTCAACCTAAAATTATACATCGGGTTGTGTAATGACATGAGCATTTTTAATGATTTCCATATCGACAACACTCTATGTGATGATCGACTTCTGGTGGGAATTGAACCTACGTCTTCACAAAAAATGTTACAGATATCCGGTCTGATACCTAAACATTTGGTCATAGAGGCTTTACTCTGGCACAGATAGATTTACCTACATGTGACTCGATATTCCAGATCCCACTGTGCTTAGACACCACACTCTGGTGTCATACGCCAACTCTATCTGAGACTCCATTCTAAACCAACCTTTGCAGAATGCGCTTTATGTATGCCCAAAATTCCACAACTTTATCCCCTATCTGTAATTATTTAATCCATTCCAATTTACCTGCTAATAAATAACTTTTAAAAAACCACCCAAAAGTAGATAAAAAGTTTAAACCACATGCAAAAAAAAGTTCATCACTGATTGATCAACAACATCAAATTATTTGTTACTCAAAATCAATGAAAATATTTCATGTGTGGCGTAAAAATGCTTTGATTTGACCACATAATATATAAAGAGCATCGGTGTGATATTCAGCTCTATAATGCATATTCCATGCTGTATTTTGGGGCAAAAAATGCAATGAGATAAAAAAATTTGTGCGTGTGTTGTTATAAATAAAATAGTAGGATGCTCCATATCAGCTCACATATTGTGAATGTGCAAAATTCTGTGTCTGTGTGGTAAAAATTGAAAAAAAGTGCTCACTCTTTTGTAAAACTTTTGAGGGTTCATTTACAGCATGCCACAGCCGATAAATTTTATCGTAAAAATGCAAAAATTTTTGCAAATGTTATTGTGTAAAAACATTTTTTTTCCATTCATGGCTGAATAATGTATGTATATGCATGCGTATATCAGTTGTTTAAAACTGTTGTGCATCTGTACCGAATTATGGCTTTTCATCTCATTCACTCACGGATATACGTGGATTCAGGGGTGGGAATGAGGAAGATTTATTGAATTTTGGATGGAATTTGGAGAGGACCGCTAGAACATAAGATAGATGCTGATTTAACGGGTAGGCGGGTCCGAGATTTTGATGGAAATTTGACGAGATTTGACGATAAACTGGCTAGTTCTGTCATTTTCCCTTTGTTTTCTTGTCACATTGTCCCTATCTTATGAGTTAGAGTTGCTACTGATCTCTTTAGGGTAATTCGTAAATTTCTTTAAAAAATTTTGGACACCACGTGGGGTGGGGGTACATCCATCTCTATTCTAACCCCTAAAACATTTAATAACCGAGACTTAACCCCTCATCCCCCGAAAACATACATGATTATACATCTGAATAAAGAGATAGATAATGCATTTTGTGGTCATTTATCGAAAATTTTCAATTTATTGCTTCGCATGCACAAATACACAGCCGAACAACAACAAAATACTTGCACAGGAAAATCAATCGACGTATTTTGCTACTCATTAAAAAAATTATAATTTTCATTTTGTAGACTTTTTCTCATCCGACTGCTCTTTTAGATGCGTGTAATAGACGGCAGCTTGCGAATGTGGATATTCTGGTACGGCTAATGGCGTTTTTCCATCCTGCATGAGAATATTTTTATACGAAACATCCCACATCCTTTTCATATTCAATTTTTCTGCAATTTTCATTGAATAATCACTCGTGCAATCCATTCTTGCATGAGAGAAATTGAGGTCACGTCCCAAATCTAATGAACGTTTAACTAATTCAGTTCCGATTCCTCGGCCGCTGAACTTGTTGTTTATTGCTAACATTCCAATCTCGAAGATGCTGTTGAGTTCTAGTTCTTGATGCAGTTTTGGCTCTCGACTCATTAAAGCCCAAATGTATAAAAGCTTTTTTGTACTTCCGTCTTGAACTTGTTTTGCAAATTCTTCAAGCTTTTGTGCATCCCACGGACAATTTCTGTTGTTTATGCAAGCACCCACAATTTCATTTTCATTTACGTCCCTAGCGATGATTGTCATTCCATGACGTAAGGAATCTTTTAGTAATAATTCCATTGGACCTTCACATCTTCCCTTTGACGTATTAATGCACAAGCATCGACACAGAGGATCTTCTTGAAAGAAATTTTTCGCTATAAACTGCAAAGTTTGATCAAATTCGGCAGACTTGACAATATCGAATTTCAAGTTGATTGGTTCTTCCTTCTTCCTTGGCGTTAAAAGTGATGAAATAAAATATTTTGTCGAATTTTTTGTTGTTCTTGGCGCTGTGGTTGTTGAATAAAATGCAATGACATTCAATTTTGATCTCAAAGTATTCACAAGACGATTTGGAAACATTTTACTGCCTGAAACTCTTTTTTAACGGTGACTTAAATTTTGATGTTGACGAAAAAGATGAAACAAATTGAATTTTGACACATCAATGATTGCTGTGATTAAGATTTCTGAATTTAAAATTGATGAAAATAATGTAATTTTGAGGTTTTTTCAAGGGATGAGGAGATCAGGTATGTATGTTGGGGTAACATTTTTGTTACAATCACGTCAGTTTATAGTGATTGTTCAGCTTTTGCTTTTTAAATCGTTGAAAAATACCGTTAAATTTCAAATTTTCAGAAGCTGATAGATTTTTAAATTTTCAAAAACCGTTAAAAAATTTGAATTTTCAAAATTCGTTACAAAATTCGAATTTTCAATCAAGCTTGTTAAATTTTTACGTCCATTTAATAAAGTTCTATATCATAAAAGTTCACATTCCTTGCTAAATTCCATTCCAATTCCTTTCCCTCCAATCTCCTCCAACTAACTTTTTAAAAAATCCCACAAACAATCCGACACAGCATGAAATCTAAATAAACCACACACGCATGCAAATTAATCGCTTGCTAATGAGCCTTAATGTTCATTTGCTCATTAATTAATTGAAACGTATGTAATAATGCGAAAAAAATCAGATTACACATGTTCATCGTTGACTGTTTCTATCTTCCTCATTTCATCTCGGCTGCTTCTATCTCGCTTCCCATTTTGTGGCTTTTATGCACAATTTTTCTCCCAGCTTTTCTTTCATACTTTGCGGTAATTATAATGAGTTGAGCAAAATAATATGCATGTAAATATGCAGTTTTACAAAATGAAATGAGAGTGTAAGTAATACTGTTCGAAGCACCGTCTATTGTATGTTTGCATGTACTACACATGTTGTCATGAACATTTATTGATTTGAGGTAGAATGAATTAAGCATGAAGCTTGTAAAATGCGATGGAATTTGTTGTCAATTAAGCGATGTTTAGGTGTAAATTAGTATTGTTTGCTTATGGAATCTTTAGTTAAATTTTTTGACTTCCTTTTTTCTGTGATCTGAGAATACATCACGTTTGGAAAGCACACGGCAATTACGAGCATAAATTGTTTGTATTTATTCATACTTTATGTTTATTTACAATGTGTGGTGCAATAAATCGTGTGCACAAGATGTCAAGAAGAAGGTGCTCATATGTTTGCATACATTGTATGTATTCAAGTAATAGGGGCTCGCTTAGGTGTTGGAGCATGATCTAAAATTGGCTTCTTTTCAAAATTCTAGCCATACATTAAGATGACAATATTAAAACTTTCCCCACAGTACCGGAAGTAATGGATGGTTAAGTGCCAAAGGTCCTCGGTTGGATTCTAAAATTTAAGTTTATGCAAAGCTCGCTGGTGAATTCAAAGTTCGTTTCATATACTGGATGACATATTGATTTTTTTAGTACAGAATGTGCCTTCTTTCTTAGGTATTCACTAGCAACTGGATGTCTTTTTTACGATACCTTACTTTTACGTTACAGCAGGCGCGTAGCCAGGGGGGGATTGTGGGATTTGTCCCCCCCCCCTTTCACCCAAAAATTCTTCAATTTTCTAGGGTTTTTGAGAAAAAAAACCTGAAAATATCACCCCCCCCCCAAACTTATCCATGCAAAAAAATTCAAAATCCGCCGCTCAAAAAATTATAGACACATCACTGGTTTGGAGTCTATATAGCCTATCCTATCACACTAGCATGTCACGGAACATAGTTTGAGTAGCACTAGCTTAAAAGTGGAAACAAGGACCAGATTTCTCTTATAAAAATTCTTCATACTATCTCTTCATCGAGGATTATTAATAAATGAAATAAAAAAATCATTCCGATCATTCGAACTTGCCTTATTAACTCTAATTAAAATTTCACATGAAATATCAAAAAAACCAGTTTTAAGAAAACAGCTTAATCCTCAAAAATTAAATAAAAAATCATCTTAATTAATTCCGCATTACAATTCCCTGTTATTCAATTAATTCATAAATTATGCATGCATATAAAGTGCAAAATCACATTACAAAAAATCACAAAAGTGACATTAAATTATAATTTTTTTATTGAATCGCTTCTGAAGATTTTTCATAATTTTTACATACACAGACAATGTGGGACGCATTTTAATATAAATAAATTGCCACTTAAAGTCGACATGTCTGCATTTCGTTTAATTTTTTTTCCACAACTTTTCAATGCTCACGAAAAGAAGCATGAGCGTGCGCATCTTATTAAGTATAAAGTGCTCAATCATTACTGATTGCACTTTGTGCCACCAATATATTGTTTGTGCTTACATGACAATGTAATGAAATGTGAATGCGTAATGCCTTGAAACATGCAAACAGTAAATGAACGTCAAGCACGCGTCACGTTTAATTTTTTTTGTGTATTCTTTTCTCGACGCTTTTTTTTTGCTGGAAATGCAAAAAACAACTGGAAATTACACCTTTGACCGCGTTGGTTGATTTGTTCGCGTTGAGAGAAATGAAAAATGCAAATTTTCAGTAAACACTTTTTTACTGACGAAAACAGTGTTGTTGAAGTAGATTTTCACGTCAAGCATTTACAATGATTATGAATCTTCCACGCAATACCTGGACCAGATTTTGTTAAGGCTAGAAAAAATGTTTCTGAGTGACCTTAGGTAAACTCTTAATCATCCTCTCGGATACCCCCTCGAGATCAAAATTCAATACAAAATTTAAAACTGATTTTATTTTTTAACCATCTTGGTATCATGAATCATAAACATCTATGACAATCTGGACCTAGTTATAACTGGGTATCTAGTTCTAGACAGTATATAGATGTAAGGGGAAGACCCTGACCAGAAGTGGGGGTAGCCAGGGTTGGTTTTAGGTTAAAACTTCTTCTAGCCTCCTCGAAAAATTTCTAGCTACGCCCTTGGTCCGGTACCTGACATTGGATAGCAACACTGGATGAAAGAAAAGTGTTAGACATACACAAAATGCTGTGTTGTAATCTACAACACCTGCTTTAAACTTGCTTACACCTTCAGGGTGTTCATATAAAATAATCAACAGCAATTATAGAAGTGATTAATCACAATACGAACGAGATTATAGATATTATTAATTAATTTATATCCACATATACGCCTTTTCAGTGCGACCAGAAAATGTTAAATGATATATTTTTATTTTTATATGATTTAATTTGTTATTATTAATTTTATTATAATGTATTCAGCTTTTATTGTTGTTCATATATCAATAGATAAAACTCTTTTTTTTGATTTCTATGATAAAGTTGAAGCTGTTTTATTGATTATCTTCATTGATGGTTTATTCATATCTATATGGCTCAATGAACTTTTATATGCATAATTATTATGTTTTGAAAGGATGGGCAAAAAATTTTTTTTAAGGATTGTTAGGAATGATTTTTGGGGTTCTATAAATAAATTTATAATAACTAAAATTGAAAAAACATTTATCGAAAAATAGAATTTTCAGAGATTTTGCTCTTGAAGTTAGACGTCGTTAAATTATGAAAATTTTGAATTTCATTTGAAAAGTTTTAAATTGTTAAAATTTTTTGAATTTTTTTTTAAAAACCAGATTCTTAAAGATTAAGTATAGATTTGCAAAGTTTGAATTTTTCATAAAATTCTAAATTTTATCAGATTTTTTTATTTTTGAAAGTTTGAATAAAATTTGAATTTTTAAAGTTCGAATTTTCGAAAATATTTGAATTTTTTTTGAATTTTCCTGGATAAAATTTATTTTTTTAAAATTTTCTTAATTATTTGGATTTTTAAAAGTTCGAATTTTTGAAAATAAATGTTTAATTTTGAATTTTTGAAATTTCTATTTTTTTTTAATTTTCGAATTTCAAAATTCGAACTTTCAAAAATCAGATTTGATTTTCAAAAATTTGAATTTTAAATTTTTTTCTGGATTTAACTTCTATTATTCTGTTTGATTTTTTGTTAATATTGGGATTCTTTAAAAATTTAAATTTTCAAAAATAAATGTTTAAATTTTATCAGATTTTATTTTTAAAAGTTAGAATTTTTCGGAATAAAATAAGATTTTTTTCTTCAAAATTTCGAATGTTCGAAAATGTTTGGATCCTTTTAAAAGTGATCAAAAACTAATTCATCGAAAAATCCGAAATTATCTAATCAATATAAATCATCCATAATTAATACAATAAAAGTGATCGCTAATAAAATCTGAATGTAAATCTCTCTTTTATGTGTAAACCAAGAGGTGTCTGCATTACTAATGCACATAAATATTATGACATGACATATAATTGCTTGATAAGCCATGCCATATAGTAATAAATCGTTGATGAGAGATGAAAGATGGGAGTGTGTGAAAAAAATGAGTTATAAGAATGCAATAAATGCAAATTTATTAATTATCATGTAGAATTATTTATTTGTCGACTAATTTGCTTAAACGCTTTAATAGAGTCTTTGGATTATTTATTGAAATTTTATACACGACAAGCGCATATATTATAATTTAACATTGTAAATTCATATCGAAGTTAGAGGCAATAAGCAGGAGTAGTAGCACAAATCTGTAAGCGGCAGCGTGTGTGTTCGATTTTGTGACAGAATTGAGAAAAAATATCTTGTATTTCATGTTTTCAGCTCTTTTGGTTTCTTGTTAGCTACTCAACGATACATTTGCTGAAATTAGACTAGATATATGTTTATTAAATGTATATAAAATCTATAAATTAATAAATTACAGCTGAACAGATTTGACACGAGATCAAGTATTTAAGTATTTATGCTACTGTAATTTTATTCCACATGAATGACAGTTGCCAACACTAAAAGTCAAACAGGAATTTTCTGCTTTTAATTAGATGGATAGGTTAGCCACTATTAAGTTGAACTGAACTGATTTTAATTCATTGCAAAATGGTTAATTTACATGAAATGTTGATTTTGTTTATTTGGGTTTAATTGATGTAAAATTTAGTTGCAGATTTGATTGAAATGATTTTTGCATCGGAATTGTTGCTTTGGTTTACATTAGCTTTTTGTGTAGGTCAGGGTGCAGGTATTTCCTTTGAATCAATTAAGAAAATATGTTCAATATTTTGAATTATTTGGATTGCTTGGGGTAATAACGTGTAAGTAACGTCACGTAAAAAACGAGATTTTTAGACCCTCTCCCCTATTATTACATATATCTTTCGTACGGAAGAGTCACACAACGTCAGACAACCCTCCACCCCCTCTTTCCTACCATAAAAGAAATTTGTTTAGTAGATTTGAAGAATTTTTTATGGAGAGATCGGCTTCTGGTGGGAATCGAACTCATGTCCTCATAAAAGAGGGTCACAGATATCCGATCTGTTACCATACCATAGAGACCTTACTTTCATATTGGCAGATTCGTCTAGATATGGCTTGATACCCCAGATCTCACTTGTTACCAAAATAACATGAGCTTTATCAGCAGCTATTACAACTTAGTTGTGGATTTATGTAATTTAATTGATGAATTTTGATTCGTTAAATATTCAGTTGAGGCTGTTCATAAATGACGTCCAACATTTAGGGAGAGGGGGATCTGGAGTTTTGTGACAACCTGGATCGAACCCAGGATCAACGGTACGGAAGGCCATGACCCTGACAATTACCCTCACTTTTTCTCTGCCTTGTCGCTGCATCATTCACATATCTAGAACTAAGGACAAAATTTTTTTCACTTCAAAAATCAAATTTTCAAACACTTCACAAAGCTACAAAAACTTGAAAAATTCATTACAGCAATATTTTTCGTATGCCTTATGAGCATTAAGCAAGCATAAAGAAAAAGAGTCTAGAATAAATTTCATGAATATTTTATTCGATTTCATGACACAGCAGATTTTTTTGCTCTTTCTCTCTCTTCATCCTACCATTCTATTATTACATATATTTGTAAGTCTATGCACTTTACACATCCACATTACCTCATTATACATACCTTCAAGTAGTTCACCGACCGACAGTCAGTGGAAATATCATATACACTCATGACTTTTAAGCGAGAAATGGAAAAGAAAAATGAGGAAAAAATTTAATAATTCACAAAGTGCAATTTTTTTTCAGCACGCGATCACCAGCACAGAAAAAGCTGGAAAATAAAAATTAAAAAAAAAAAATTCAAACTGTTGAGTGAAGATAAAAAAAATCGGTCGAGGAGAAATTGTAAATAAACGTGAGCATAAAATTACATACAGTTATACAAGTTTATTGAAAGCGATATGCTGCATGCAACTCCGAAGAATTCTTTTTTTGCGTTATACGTTAAGTACCTCGCTCAGCACTTGATACGGATGAAAAATAATAATATGTGTTGACTTCCGCGTGCCAGGTTGATAATAGTGATTCTAAAAGTATGGTATTGATTTATTTGATGCTGTTGGGTAGATAGTAAATTGGTAATGGATGGTCATGATCGATTTTGGGGGTATATGATTGAACAGAAGCTGAAAGTCATGGTTATCCACTCAATTTGTTAGTTGAAGTTACTGTAAATTATAAAAGGAAGTAGGTACCTTATTTGATTGATGTATAAATGACACAGGATTGGAAGCTAGTCAGTATCTAAAAATATTTCATGCAAATTGATTCTAATGGGACTTGAATGATTAAAAAATTTATTTTTAAAAAATATATTTTAATATAAAAAGTTTTTTGAGGTGGGGTGTATCTGGAACCGGCAAGGCCCTTATCTAAGACGCATAGCCGAAGTGTGGGCAAGTATTTCCGTGGTAGAGTGAGAAGTATCTACGACCAAGTGGTTGGATATAATAAAAATTGAACGCATGGGTTCGATTCCCATCAAATCTGACTTGTAGCTGAGCAACACATATCCATAAAATTTCCTAATTAGAGAGTCGAAATTTAATAATATCAAAATTCACTATAACATTATCAACAAGACGATATCAAGGCAATGCCTTGCTAATTTAGTCCAAAAAGTCCACCAAGAAGTTTAATTATCCAATCACAAATCAATCTCTTCATTTTCGTTGCAATTTTAGTGTCAATCAATACAGTAATGAATTGCACAAAGTGAAGCAAATAAATTTATGGAATGCATCATCATCATCGTCTTGCAATTTACAGCTTTGTCCCCCCTACGGGTGGTCATCAATAAATATTTATCGACTGAAATTCAATAAATAATTTATTTCTGTTTTTCATTCTGTAAGTCCGCTTAAGTCTCTTTACAAATTGATATCAATTTGATAATTGTTAGTTTTCTTAAAGGCATGTTAACAACATCCATAAATGGTCGAATGTTTTCACAGTCAGTGGAGATACGCGCGTTGTGATATGTCCATGAAAATACATCATGAAGAGAAAGAGTGATAATTTTTCAATTAGTTGACAGTCTCTTATCATAATTTGAGCATAAATAATCTTTGTATCAATTTTACGTTTATAAAATTTGTAATATTTAATGACATGATGCAGCTTTTGAGGAACATGCTGAATTATATTTATGGGGTTGATTGAAATGTTACATCGAACGCTTTTTGAGCCAATTTTTGAGATAATTATGTAAATATGTAGATAAAATTAACAATAATAGCTTTTTCTTGCTGGTTTTCTTTGTGTTCATTTTCACTTTTCCTTTTATGTTGGGGTTTTTCTTGCTTGTAGAAAAAAAGTTTGTGCATTGAGTCTGTAATTTATTTAGTAAGAATTATAAGATTTATTGTTCAGATCAAATTTTTGAATTTACTTTTAACTTTTTTTTGGGTTAAATTATTGCTTGCATCGATAAAATTGAATGAATTATGGCAAACGAGGCCATTATTACTTGTCGCTGTAATTTTTTTAAAAATTTATTTACATGCTGAATTGGAGAATTAAGAGTAAATTGGTATAAATTTATTATTTTTGATGATTTTCAGAAGATAACAACTTATTGGACACTAAAAGTTTATGATTAAAGGGGAGGAGTCTAAATCTTGGGGGTCTAGCAGTGGCGTAAAACGGGGTTTCATAGCTTGGGGTCAAATCAAAAATTGGCACTCCCGTGAATAAAATTTGGCTTCCTTAAAACATTTTTGGGCCTCTTTATATGGGAATTTATGACATTTTGAAATGGCATCTGGAGCCATGCTCCCGATCGACCTTCCGTTGTTGACACCCCTGGGGTCAAGAAGAGGGTGGGGTCTGTAACTAAATGACACATCCTGAAAAATATTATTTTTGAGTGAAAATGACATGGTGAGGTCTGTTAATACACTCTTTTTGATAGACATCATTTATGACTTACTTCCTTTAAAATCAAATTTTTCAGATCCTCCATTTTTTGATTCTATAAACCATCGTCGGAGCCAAAAACTATTCGAGGAGTTTTCAAAAAATTTGAAACGGGGATATTGTGGATTTTTTTCTTTAAAACCCTAGAAAATTAAAGATTTTTTCGTTAAGAGGGGAAGACTTACTCCCAATTCATCTTCCTGGCCGGCCATAAACTTCATAACAGCAAATTTCTCCTCATAAATCAGCATCATGAAATTCCAAATTACACGCTCGACCTGAAATTCAATAAAATTATCAAACTATCTCAGCCAATAACCATAATTACCAGTCAATTCGACCACCAACTTCAATTTCTCCAGCTACAGTAAATCGTCCACTAAAAACACTCCCAAACTATAATTCACAAAAAAAAGTAAAAGGATTTGCGCTATGACAGCCATAATCATCATTTACCGTCCAAATAATAAATAATCTCAGACAACGAGCTGCTGAGTACACAAAAAGGAGTAAGATTCGCAGACAGAAGGAAGTGACATTTAGTAAATATACTTTCTTTGTTCATGGACTGGAAGTAAACTGTTGATCAGAGAAGATTTATGTGTCTGCCTTAAAAATAATTTTAGTTTTTTCGAGAATTGAAAAGTTTTTTTTCCTCGAACTTAATTTACGGATAATGAAAAGCTTTTTCTTGCTGGTTTTCTTTGTGTTTAATTTCACTTTTTCTTTTATGTTGGGTTTTTTCTTGCTTGTAAGTGGGTTGTATAAAAAAGATTGTGCATTGAGTCTGTAATTTATTTAATAAGAATTGAGAGATTTGTTGTTCAGATCAAATTTTTTTTGAATTTACTTATAAATTTTCTTTGGGTTTGTTGAACTTTTTAAGATGTGAAGAGTTTTTTTACCAATTTTTTAGATGACAGTTTCAAGATCAGTTTACTTCCCATAGACAATTTTATGTCAACAGACCACCAGACATTAAATATGATTATTTTTGCTATCAAGTCACCTTTAGTTGGGGATATAGCAAAGAGAGGTCGAACTGAGTCTCGGTCAAGGTAGATCAGAAATTAATGAACACCATATAGGGGCCGTTCATAAATTACGTCACGCTAAAAATGAGATTTTTAGATTCCCTCCTCTCTGTGTTACAAAATTTCAAAAAAAAAAAACTTTTGTATGAAAGTGTTACACAGCGTCAGACCCCCTTCTCTCCTAAAAATTGGACGTCATTTATGAATGACATATTATTTATGGTTTGAACAACAAAACTCATTGATACGTTCAGTGGCTGAAATCCTATATAAAGAGGTGTAAATTTTCCACCAGGCGACGAAAAACCTTACTAAAGTTAAGTTCAAGGTCATAAGGGGGCGTTCGAAAATTACGTAGCGCTTAGAGGAAAGGAATTTCTTGAGTTTCTTATGCTTTATATTATTTTTTTCTAATTTTCTAACGAAATTTGTCACAAGAAGAGTCAAAAATTGTCATTTACTATCCGGACCATCCCAGAAACATTATATTTTTCATTAGCTTTCGATTTTTGAGATGAGTATTGAAACCTCCACATGGCTTAGTCCTTAGGGGCTGGGCTGTTCACTTATTACGTTACGCAGAACAAATTTTGAACAAAAAAGAAATTTCTTTAGTTGAGCCTGTTACAAAATTTCAAACCCCCCATCCCCCCTAAAAAGCGAACGTAATAAGTGAACGACCCATTTTTTGTTGCGTCACAAAAAAAATTCATACCCAGAATTTCAACTAAAATAGCTCACATAGAATAATACTTCTTCCACCAAAACGTCAAATAAATCCAAACAAAACTTTTTCTAGCAACAATTTCCATCGTCACGATGACGTAAATTGCGCGCATTAGTCATTCACCTCAGCTGATTTTTCTTCATGTTTTGTTTCATTCTCTTATCTTATCTATTAAAAATTCAACAAGAATGATATAAAAACACATTTTTTGTCTCATAATTCAGTTAATTTATTTGCATTTTTCATCTTAAAATTATCATCATTCAAAAAATGATTAAAAAAATTTTGTATTTGCAAAAATTTACAGGACGTGAAAAATGTTTTTTTTTTCTTCACAAACAAAAAAGAAAATTAAAAAAAATGAAATAAAAAGAATTAAAAGTAAAAAGTGCTCAAATCTTCCTAACAAGCTTAAAAATTTGCTGTGTTTGCTCTGGCCTCCTGATAACTGCTGCCAGCTGAACTGTATCTCATTTCGGTGTTGCATTTGGCGTTACACTTTGGATTTTTAACTGTTGCAAATTTTTCATATCAACTTTACGCTCCAGCAGAGTCATTCGATTTGTTAAGTTGCGCTCCATTGTCTCGATGCGTTGATAAATTTTCGAAAACAGTCCTATAGATTCTAAATTGAAAATTGAATTTTTTCCAGGATTTTTCATCCCCCAAAAAAGACAAGGAATGAGGAAGAAAAAAGAAATGTTTGAAAAAATTAATCGTAAAAATCATAAAATATTTTTTTCATGGCAGTTTAACAAAAATTGAGATTGGAAGTGGAAAAAAAGAGATCAGGAAAAGAAGAACAAGAAAAAAATATTCTTTTAGTTCATTCATTGAACATAAACAGAAAGAGAATTTAAAGCATGCAAGAAGAAATGTCTGACTCTTACGTTGTTGGAGAGAGTTTGCTTGCGCCTGATCGGCAGCTGGCTTTGTTGGTGTCTCGCTCTTAATCTCCGTCTTGACGCGCTTTATTTTCAATATTTGAAGCAGCTCATTCACTGCCGATTGTGGAATTTTAAATGTTTTTGCCCAATCCATGATCTCTTGCACGGTTATGTCTGCGGAACTCCTTAATTGTGTATTGCTTGTCAGTAATTCCTCAAATGGCTCCAATTTAATATTGATTAGCTCATCAACTTGTTGATTATCATCTTTGGTACGGGTGATTGTTATTGGAACTGACACGACTGATGGTGCATAGGATGTTGGCGTTGGTGACGGTGCCACAAGTTGTGTATTGCCTGTTATAATAATTGAATCGCTTGCTTTGCGCTTCTTTATGTTTATATTCTGTTTGTGAATTGGGGTTATTGTTATGTCCTTATTTTCAATCTCATTTAGGATCTAATTTTAGAATTTTTTGGGAGAAAGAGAGAATAAAGTAAATATTAAATATTGTATAGGATTTTGTAAAATATTGTAGTGATAAGGTAGATTATCTAAAGTATATAGCCAAGAAACCAAAAAGCTTTGGATATGGGTGGGCAGAGACGTATCCAGGGTGTCAAAACACCCCCTTGATGAAAATTTTCTTTATCTTGCTAGGATTTTTTTTCAAGAGGGGTGGGGTATAGATGGAAAATTGGGTGGTTGAGATTCATTCATTTGTATGAAAATTTTGTGACAGAGGGGATGAAGGGGGTCTAAAAATCTAGTTTTTTGCGTGATGTCATTTATGAACGGCCTTCTTACAAATTTAAGAAAATTTTGTATTTAGGTAGAGGTTTTGACCCTCAAACCCTCCATTAGCTATGCTATTGAAACATAGTAAATCACCCAATTACTCCTCACAACTTCACGCTTAGTCCATGGTACCTAGCCATATATAAGCTACCCATATATAAGCTACCCTGCCTCTGTGACTGAGTTGTTAGGGCAACAAACCGGAATTATCTTCCTTTAGGGTATGAGTTCGATTCCCATCAGAAACCGATTTCTCTCAATTCATTAAATTAGAGTGCTTATCGATATGCCTGAGTTTACCCACAATGCTCACAAAATATTACAAAGATAAAATAAAAACTGTTTATGTATCAAAAAAAGAAGAAGAAAAAAAATTATTGAGAAACAAGTCAGCAAGAAAATTGAGTTCTCATTTGAGAGAGGGAATGAGAGAGAGGAAAAAAAGCAACAGCGCCCCATACAGACATGATTCACATGACGGAAAGAGATCTCATTTCATCGCATTATCTTCTCGTTTCAACATGAATGCCTACAATATGTGTGTACACACATTGTATCTTCTCGTCAATCGATTTCTCTCTCATTAAAAAAATAATTTTTTTTGCTCTCTGAGTGAGAAATTCTTTTGTGATATCTTCACTGCTTCAGCAAGTAGCCACCTCTGAGAAAAAAAAATTATTTTTGTGAACAGAAAAAAATATCGTACATTGAGAAGAGGAAGAAACACACGGGAAAAAAAATTTGTTATGTGAAGAATTAAATAAACATTTTTTTCGGATCGCATGTCTCGTAAACAATTTTGTTCTACGCTTTTTTACTTCTCCCGTTCAGAAATTCATTTCTTCTTTTTCTCGGCAATTTTTTTCCCTGTATTTGCCTCTTATTCTCTTTCGCATGAAGCGCTCTTTCAAGTCGCTCACATATTTTGCTTATGCCTATACTTTCTGTGTTGTGTTTTTTTTTCGGGAATGGAAAGAAGTAAGAAAAAAGAATCGACATTCGACGTTGTGTGGAAAAATGTAATGTTAAAACAAATGTCTCTGAAAAGAAGAAGGCATAGCATAAAAAAAGCGAGTAAGCAATTCCATAATTTGAGATACATTTGCTGCTCTTCTTCCCCTCCTGTTTCGCTTCTTTACTTATTTTTGATTCCTCTTCTTTTTTTCTTCTTTTAAATTCAAACAGACTTGAAAATGAGTTCATAATTTTGGAATTTCATTATAAAAAAAAAGCAATGGATATAAAATAAACTTTTTTTTTGCTTGTTGTTATGTCGGGTGGAACTAGAGACGGAGCAAAAGAGAGAATGATTGAATTTGAGAAAGAGAAATAGAGACACTGCACGGCAACAATGAAGGGAAATCGATAAACAAAAAATTTCTTTTCCTTCCTATGATTTTTTTGTATATAGTTCTGCTTTAAGTTAGGAGGAACTAGTAGAATTTTTTGGTGGTTTGTGAGGATTGATGGCGCATTTTTTAAGGCCTAGTTCAGGTGAAAGGTTCTGATTCAAATTTTCCGTTCATTAGAAACATATCTATGTATAAACTGTCACTAATAGGCAGGGGCGTATCCAGAAATTTTTTGAGGGAGGGGTTTTGAAATATTTTTGTATGGAAGGGAAAATTTAGAGGGGGTTTTGGGATTTTTTTCTTAAAAAACCCTAGCAAATTGAAAAAATTCCCAAAAAGGGTAGGGGTTTTGACCCCCAAAACCCCTCCCTGAATATGCCCCTGCTAATAGCTCTTGAATTTAAATGATACTAAATCGAGACCAATTGAGCTTATAATAGGGTCCCTAATCATTCTTCTACAGATATTGAGGTGAAGATTCCGAGCGGTGCAACGAATTTGCTAGGACACCGCTGTGTTGAAAGGAAGACGTCAAAAAGACGTGAGGGTACCCAGGAGGCGCCATGATGGCTATTTTTCACCCAATTTGAGCGTTAAAAATGAGATTTACCGCAGCGTGATGCTCGAGGAGGCCTTTAAAATAAGGCCAGTTTCATTTTATTAAATATGATTCAAAAAACAACAAATTGCATTTAATGGGTTTCGAACCCATGTTCGCTGAGTAAATTATTTTTAAGATATCGAACTACCAGTCCATTCTACTACAAAAGTATTTAGCTCAATTCTAGCTTAAATTAGAGTTAGAAAATGATTGTTGATGTTTTTGGGTCATTTTGTAACACCATCATGAATAATGTTTTAGGTTTTATTTTCAAAAAATCCTAGCAAATTAAAGAAAATTTATCAAAACACTCAAAATACCCTATGGCTACGTCCTGATCTTAGGTACCAGAAATTTCAAAAAATAATAATTCTGATGGCGTTATTTGAAACTTTTGTGTACCTAAGTGCATCCTTCATAAAATTTCGATTTTAGAGATTTATAACCCCAAAAAAGCTCAAAACCAGGTAAAACCCAAGACAACCAGTCAATATATCAACAATCCATCCCATATCTCACACAGAACTCTTCCGTTCCAAAATAAACATTGAACAAGAAAACCGAAAGAACAAAGTCATAATGAATTGCACGTCCATGTACTCACCGATGCAATATCTTTATCTTGAAAATCTTCTTTCCATAATTTGAGAGCTCGCTTCTCGACATCTGTGAGTTTTTGTAATGCAAGCTTATCATCAACTCCCGTCTTGCCATCCTGAATTTGTTTCAATTTCTTTGCACGTGTACGTAATTGTCCTTTCCAATTGTAAAACACCTGACCGGATGAGTTGGATATCGAGGAGAAATGAATGAATATTAAATATTGCGGCATATGCAATATATATATGCATACATACCATCTTCCATTCCTCGACAGTTTTCTTTGGACCGAGTGTGTTATTGAGTAACTTTGTAAGTTCCTTCCAATTTTCTTCATACTTTGCTTCACCTGATACACATGCACACAGAGTTTTTTTTTATCGTGGATGAGACAGGAGAAAAAAAAACAAAAACAAAAAAGATAATTTAAGAAAATAAGAAGAGATATCGGAGTCACAGTTAAAGAGTAATAAAACATCCGATAATTCTCAAATATGGTCAAAAGCAACGTAAGAAAAAATGTAGAAAATCAACAAATGAACAAAAAGGCAACAACTCACAATCTTTAATTCGAGCTGCCGCGAAATCTGTATGATCCATTAAATAAATGAGGTAAACTTCTTGTTGTGAAGTTGTGATTCTCTGCTGTCGCATATTCATTTTGAATCGATATTCTCACGTCAATTGCTTCTCAATTATGCGTTTATATTTGTTTATAGACTAACAATTGTTGTCTAAATTCTATTTTTAATGACTTTTATCGTGAATTAAATGTAGTTAAAAAAATATAAAAAAGTTATATTGTATTAAATACTATTTTTCACTTTTTAAGAGAACTTTGTCACTTCACACTCTAAGAGACGCTTGAGCAAAACTAGCAAGACTCTTTTTTTTAACAAAACTGTACGATGTGCGCAGAGAATTTCCAAGAAACTTTCAAGAGAGAAGAGCGAGAAATCGATATTGAAATTTTTGCTGTCTTCTTTGCACTTTTCGCCTTTTTTATGTACGTTGGGTGATGAAATTGTTCTCTCTAAATGAGAGCTGAGAGAGACGTCGGTCTCATTGCTCTCTGGCGTGTGTAGAAAAAAAATCTGTTGAGCGAGAGAATGAAAAAAAAAAAAAAAATAAATAAATTTGGGAAGTAAAATAATTTTCTGCACACATTTTCATGCTTGTTATTTAAACTTTATCAATTACATTATTATTTTTTCAACACAAAGATAAATGGCATGGATATTTGAAATTAAAATCGACTCAACTCACGCTCACCGTGCTCATGACATGAACGATATTTATTTATTTTTTTTGGATGTGTGTGGGTTTTTCTAGTTTATTGAATAATAATTTAGTCTCCACTTCTTCTGTCTCGATGTATTAAAGTACATCGAGTATGAAATTTTCACACGCTCAAATGCGGGCCTCTATTTACTTCTGTATCAATTTAAATACTTCATACTCTCTCATTTAGACTTGCTTCTCTTTAAATCTACAATCAGAAATTAAATATTGATTCATTTTTTTTTGTTAGTCTAAACTGCTCTCTGTGCTGTGTGCTATGATATGTTTTTCATTTCAGGGTTGTTGATCTGGTCGTCTGCTTCCGGATTTGAAACTTGTTGAGAATGTTTTGTTTTGGTGTTGAATTGGTGAGAAAAAAAATGATGAATAAATAAATTTGTTATTTATAATATTTATTCAGTTTGGTTGATGTCTGCGCTAATTTTAGCTTATTTTTGGTTCTCTTACTTCCTTCGTTGGCCTTACAGTTTTCCTGTGAAAAGTCGATAATAGAACTGGATAATAGATTAAAAAGTACTCAATGAGTATAATCAAAGCTATTAGTACCATTTAGCAACAACAAATCCTACTAAATAGCTAAAAATTGACAAACTTTTAAAAATGTCAATTTTCGAATTTCAAATTTTTGAAAAAATAACGGAAATTTCTGTCGTTTTGTATTGGATTTGTCAGAATACCAAATCTACCTAATGTCTCTATCCAACAACTCTGTCCCCCATATCTATACATAAAATATTAGCTCAATGTCACATTTACCACATCCAAGCTGCTGATGCTGTTAATTAAATGTAGATAATTATGACTTTAATATACGCACATATACAATGTATTCAGCATCAGAGATAGATACGCATGAAATAATTAATAAAACCAGCTTCTTATTGCTCAATACTTCATGACTTATTGCATTTAGTATCATCACTTAGTATTGCGTACATAAATAAGCATTCACACCACTTCGACTCACCGCCACCGTCGTAATCATCCGCTTTGCTCATAAAGCGTGTTTGGATACATTTTTCTCTTCAAATGATGTTATCTTTATGACTTATTACAGGTTTTTAAGGGTCGCAATGGAGAAAGATTTGTGCCGCTTCAGGGCCACCATAAAAATATTTTTTTTGCTCCTCTCATTTGCTCTATGGCTCTTGTTCGAGCTCGTATATTGCAACAAATTCTTTCTTTTTTGCCCCTTCCTTCTCGTTCCATAAATCCGATATAAAGTTCTTTTTTTGTTGTTTTATTCTCTTTTTTGCTTTATCTACTTTACTTCTTGTTCTGAGCAAGCAGCAACAAAATAAAATAAGTTAAGGAATTTGTAGTGTGGGCGATTCTGTGAATGATAAAATTTATTTTTTGGGTGACTTTTTGATGCTCAACGTATCAACATGTTAGTCAACCGGATTAAATGAATATGTTGATAAGAATACATTGTGTTCGCGTGGACATACATTTGGATATCTATTTGTTATTCATGTTGTGTAAAAATTATTCATTTTCTGCGAATGCTATATAGTATTTTGAGTTTTCATACAAAATCACATTTAGTGAAGTTGTGCTTGAATTATGCAAAAGCTACTGATGAGTAATAAGTGATGAAATATTTAAATTTGATGAATTTTAGAACGAAATGTTTGAATTATTAGGATTTAAATTAAATTGACAATTGTGAACTTTATTATGAGATCTAACAGAAGTATCCTTAGATCTCTCTCTGGATACGGTCCTCTAGCTTAAGAATCTGGGTTTTTAAGGATTAGCTAAACAAGATATGTTTAATTACAAGGGCGTAGCCAGGATTTTTGAAGGGGGTTGCCCAAATTTTTATTTTTGAAAAAATCACCTTAGTATTTAAAAATATATACTTTTTTTTAGACATTAATATTGATTTTGTGAGTAGTCTTCAACATTTTTCTGTAAAAAAAATAATTTTTCGATTTTAGAAATAAAAAAGTTAAAAATTAATATTGAATATTTATCTCGAGGGGGGGGGGGGGGTGGTACTCCTAAGGACCACATAGCTTATGATTGACATAGCTCAATTTAAATTAATTTTACCATTCAAATAAAATCACCAACTTCAATTGCACAATCACCTTCCAGAATTACCCTTCCATACAATGCAAAGTGTAGCAACTCATGTAAGAAATATGAACGCTTACATCAAATTCTCATATCATGCGAGCACAAAGAGAGGAGAACGAGAAGAGAAACAGTATAATTAAATAAAGTTCTCATCCATGCCTATTATAATGCTAAAGAATTGACTAAAAGAATAAACAATTACCAAAAAAAGAAATATTCAAATTCTGCTTGCTATATCATGTGAGACTAATTTAAATAGTCTTATTCATTTTTGTACGGTTCCCTTAAATTATATTAGTTTACTTATGTGGTGAGACTTGCAGTTGCAAACAATAATATTACAAAGGTCACTTTTCTTCATCGGATATGCTTGATGAATCTTTCATGTTATGAATTCTCACTTAGTTAACAAAATATTAGTTAAATGGCATTGGAAGGAAGTAAATGAAGATTTTAAAATGAATAAATTTTGGTCAATTTGTTCATAGCTTAGTGGATATAGTGCTAAGTTTTTTTGGAGGGGGGGGTCTGTGCAGGGGTCAGTATACATATAAGTAGGGGAATGCTTCCGTGAATTTCTTGTAAGTACAAAGCTCCAAAACTGGAACCAAAACTGCCTGTTTGCTCTCTAAAGTGTATGATTGGGAAGAATGGTTTAATTTTCTAATGTGAATGCGTCTGAAATTAACTTTACAAAATTCAAATTTTAGAAAACCGTTAAAATTCAAATATTTTCTAGCCGTTAAAATTATCATATCATGTGTTATACATATCATGTCTTAATTTGGCTATAATATTTCATATCTATCATTGACTTTGCTGCTTAATCTCTCAACAATGAGCTCATACAAAACAAGCTGAAACAAAAAAATGTGATCGGAATTCAGCATCTTCATTAAATCATTTCAAATTTCACAATTCGAGCAATAAATTCGAACAATTTATCATCCATCATATTCAATAAAACATTCAAAGCGAGCAAAAAAAATTAAAAAATATTCTGATTTCATTAACAGATGTTATAAAATAAAAAAAAAACAATCCTATGTTTAGCCATATATGTATAAAGCAGCATTTAGTACATACACATGCCATAGATACAAGAAGAAGTAGCGAAATAAATATGAATTTTTGAGTACAATATTTTATGTATATGAATGTTAACAATAGCAATAAACTTATTATTTAAGTAAATAAAATCGAGGTGAGGAAGTTCATTGAATAAAATAAAATAGTAAGTGAGTGAGAAAGAGCGAGAATAGCGGCAGCAACAGAATCAAACGATGTATAAAAGAATGGCTAAAGAATGAAATAATAATTGTTTAGAATTGTGTCTGGTCACACACCGCAATAGCTGGCGAAGAGTACACAATTGAATTGGCTAGAAAGGTCAACAATCTCAGGCACCTATCATTCTGCTTACTGTCATCATCCCACACCACAAATATACATACTGCTCGGTACTACTTCAATAATGCCAATGCTTTCCATTTACAAATTGGCAAATCTCTGTTCTATACGTTTTCAAATTGTCGTTTTCATGTTCTTATGTACGTTATTTTTCCTCCTTTCTTTCCTCTTTCTCTATAAAGCAAATGACAATCGCAAGTTCGCATCTATTGAGACACAAAAAAATAGTCGTTCTTCTCTAGGGGGTCGTTTGCAAATGACGTTCAATATGTAGGGGGGAGGGGTCTGTACTCATAAAAATATTTTTAAAATGTTTTTAGAAGCCACTTTTAAAACTTAAAATATTATTTTTAAAATTAAAATTTTTATCACTTTTTCATATATGTTGACAAGTTGTCAAATATTTAAGCATATTTTGGTGGCCTAGTGGTTAGAGTACAGGACTACCAACCAAGAAGTCATGAGTTCGATTCTCAGTCCAAACAATTTTTCCTAAATGTAATTTTATTTATTTTTTAAAATTTAATTTAGTTTTTTTTATGCTATAAAAGTGAGAAAGGATCTTTCAAGTCCAGATACTCATGATAGAGATAAGAGATGGGTCTGAAAAAATCTCATTTTTTGTTGGACGTCATTTGTTAATGAACCCCAATATTATAACTCTCTTTTCTGTATGGTTTAGCTACTTTTCTTCATGTGCATTCACTGCCATTTAGTAAAACTTTTACGAAAATTTTTCTTCTTCATTCAACCAAAACAAAATATATAATAAAAGTTCTTCTTATTCTACGTTTGGATATTCTAGATTTCATTTTTAAATCAAGAGGGTTTGAAGGGGATTATTTGACTGAAAGTCTTGTTTGTTTACCTGTCTGATAGATCGATTATGTGCTGGTTAAGGTGAGAGGTTGATTTATGAGTTTGAATTCAGCAAGAATATTGCTTGATATTGATATGGTGCTCAGAAATTAGTTTTTAAAATTGATATTTGGATTGAAAAATTGAGTTTTGTAAAATATTCTAAATTTAAAAAAATGTTTCTATAAAAATTATTAAAATTATTCGGCCTGTTTCACTAAAGTGGATTATCCTCATTTTCGGATTAACTCTTTTTGCAGTGCAAGGAAATTTGAAATTAAGTTTTTCTGACGTAGAATTTCATGACTAGTCCTAATCCGATGAGTTTGAAAAAATATTTTTTTCTCGAAAAAAAGATATAGCAAAAAATTAGTTTTAGTAAAAAGATAATCCTAAGATTATCCTGGGATAATCCTGTAGATAATCCTAAAATTCAATCCTGGTACCCCTCAGTTTTAAAATTTTAGGATTATCTACAGGATTATCCCAGGATAATCTTAGGATTATCTTTTTACTAAAACTAATTTTTTGCTATATCTTTTTTTCGAGAAAAAAATATTTTTTCAAACTCATCGGATTAGGACTAGTCATGAAATTCTACGTCAGAAAAACTTAATTTCAAATTTCCTTGCACTGCAAAAAGAGTTAATCCGAAAATGAGGATATTCCACTTTAGTGAAACAGACCGATTGGTTTTTTAAAATAAAAATTAAAAATATAAAATAATAGAATTAAAAATATTTCAAAAAAAAATTCAATGGTCCAAATATATACTAAGATATAAAACTATGGGAATCGAACCCAAACCCTTGCAGTTTAACCAATATGAGCCTGTTTTTTACAAGGCACCCTTCTGCTGCCTACTACTATAAAAACTTTTAGTGAGACTTGGTAGAATCTACTATTAATTAATATACCTGAATGTCTAAAATTAAGCATACAACCATGAAGTGATTATGCGATGAATTTCTGTGTAAACTTTGTGTTTTAACACTATAAAATTTCATTGGAACCAGCATTTTGAGAAACCCTTGTTTAAGTTCCATCGTTAATATGATGCGTTGCGGTTTTGGGGGTCAACTTGGGCTTTTACATTATTTTCCCCCATGGAAACAACTCAAAGAACCCTTATTTCCCCTCAAAAATGCGTTCCTACATTTTCCTTACAACAAAACTTTTTAACCTTCTCCTTGTTGGCTGCGAAAGGAGATGCTACTTTTTTTGTTATGAAAAAATTATAAATCCAAAATCCCTTTACTCTCGCCAATGTTTTTTTGGAAGCATTCCAAAATGAGATTTCTCATTTTTTTGTGTAAACAGCGGAAGAAAAAAATTTAAATCATATTTCGAGAATTGAATTTTTTTGAGCATCACGGCGAAAATAATAATTTTATTAATTATACATAATACGGTGTATCAAATACAAATAAAAATGAGAATTGTCTGCTGGAAATTTGCATATATATTAATTTATTAAGTTCTGAAATTAAATTCCAGTTCATTTTTAAAGTTGTATGCAGAAAGGTTGATATACCTAAGATATTCAATACAGTAAGTAACTTTACAATATTTTATCAATTCTCGATAATTTATAAATTGGCATTAAACTTGGAAAACAAATTGAATTGCTTTTAATTAAAATGTATCAATTGACATATAGTCAATATTACTTGATTTTATGGAACTTGAAATATTTTGTACATGTCAACTGGTTATTTAAGGTTGAAGTAATTTTCTTATAAATGGTTTTGTGAAGTTTATTTTTATATGGATGATATTTTGTAAGAATAATGATAAATTTAGATATTTTTTCTATTTTTGGGAATAGCAGCTTTGTGGGAATGTGATCAGCTGACATTTGATCATTTTTGATCGTATTTAATTATTTTGATCAGTTCCTTGTTTGTTTCATACTTTTTCAATTTTAATCAATCAAATTTAATCAATCTCTAGGGGGAGGGTTGGGACTCCTTAGACCCCTGTTGTCTCATATTTGGTTTGGTAACTTATAGTTAGCTTATTGTCCGAGATTACTATAAAAATGCAACCCTGGATTAAGGAATGGATTAAGAACCTGAAGTGTAGCATGAAAATTTGAACGAGACCTTCATTAAGTCTGTAAAAAATTGAAAGATTCGAAACCTAGATTTGAAAATTGTATTCTTGATTCTACAAAAATGAAAACTTACAAAATCCTTAAAAACAAATTGCATGTTGATGGTGCTCAACAAATTACAAAACTGTAAGTTCACCCCCCAAAATAAAACTCTATAATCTCCTGACTTTTTATTCCATTAATCACTTGTTTGTGTGAAAAGCTTGGTTTTTCAATAAACTTCATACACATAAGTTAACAGCAAACATATCATCTACATGAATGTCACATCTAAAGTATCACCACAACATATGCAAGCAAAATCATACAAGAATGAAAAATCTCATCAACTCGAACCGTCTCCAGTACTGTAAACTTTTAGTCTTTTTCATATGAGTATATTTATACATTATGTATAACACAGGAGGGAGGTTGAGTATGAATTGAATTGAGTAAAAGTTATATCATGTATTTAAAATATTTGTCTAAAAAGAGCACATAAAATTGTTCTTTTTTTTGGAATGAAGAGAAAATTTTCATAAGCTTTTTTACACTATAAATTTAAGGGATGGTATCCAGGGTTAGGTTAGTGTGATAATGGTTGGCAGGGGCGTAGCCATGAAGAGGTCCGGAATTTTTAAAAAGAAAAAATGCCAGAGCATCATCCAAAATTTTGCCATTCATACAAAAATATTCATACTGTCTTATAAGGGACATCATCCTCATCAAAAGTGTAGTTAATCTTATTTTTATCGTATTAATGATTAACGGAGTTGCAGTGACCAATTTTAGGTCAAGTTTCCTAAAATAACCTGGAAGGGGTCATTCCTAAATAACGTCATGCAAAAAAATGACTTTTTCGACCTCCCCTTCCTTCTTTGTCCTTCAACCCCTCACCCTTCATAAAGCGTGAAATAATTTACGAATGACCCAATAGAACAAGTGGATATTAAAGTAAAGCTAGCATCAAACCGTCAAGATTCAAATTTTTTAGTATTTTTGGTCGAATCATGTCATTTGGATTGGGGGTCATTAAATATGGGACATCACAAGTGAACCCATAAGAAACCCCAGAAAAGCTAGTACAGTTTTCCATCCCTGAATCCAAACATCCATTTTCTGGCACTGTTCATCATCATCATCATACACAGCACAGCTTCATGTTCGAGAAAGCTTTGATAATAAGTATGTATATGTACACAGAGAAACTGAGTAGCAGGAGTAAGAATGAACATAGCAAAGCAAAAAAAAAAAACTCCATGTACATTTATGTGAAATGAAAGGAGAAACGAGAAATTGCATCAGACAGAGTTTTCCATTTTCTATATTATTTTATATATATTTTTGCCTCTCTTTCTCTGATGTTCGAATGAATAAGGACGAATTCAGTTATTTTGGCACACACAGTCATACATATATCCAATGAAATATTAAAATCAAAACAATCCTGACGTTGCTGAATTTTTTCCCACGATAATGTTGAGTCAAAAAGTACGTGCACGAAAAGCTAATGTGAAAAGTTCTACTTTACTTAAAATGAAAAAAAGGAAGAGGAAAATGAAAAAAAAGACTGAGCATTTCAAGCAGAACGAAGCACATTCGAGAGGTGGATAGAAGTTTTAAGGATGGAGCATGGATAAGAAGGAATGAATAAAATGAGGTAAATTTTGTGGATTATGTTAATGGAAAAATAAAGGAAAGAATTTTTTTTCGGAATCTTTCTTACTCGACATTCCATAATTTAAATGACTTCATTTCATGAAATGAAAAAAAGAAAATCAATTTGAGACTTTTATTTGAAGAAAGGAAAACTTTATCGTTTATGTTTGGGTTTAAAATAATTTTCTTCTTAGGTGAGTTTTGATTAAAGATTTTTGAATTGGAATTTGATGATTTTATCATTGAGATTCTCTTGTCTTCTGTTCTGAGTTGGAGGATTTAAATGGATTTTGTGACGTCAATTTTTATATAAATTGTAATTCGGTTTCAACTTTTTCAACAAAAAAATCTCATAATCTATGCGAAACAACCACAATATTGCACAAAAGTCCTTCAAAATTCACGACTAATAAATTATTAAATCCATAAATGAATTTGTGTATTAAAAAGTCAAGGCAACCATCAATAGCTCATTAATTGAACGTCAATAATAAAAAGATTGCAAAATATTGATACACTTACATATTTGTTCAAAATAATTGACGATTTACTGTCAATAAATTTCCTTGTTAGTCAGTTCCAGTTTTACAAAAAAAAACATTTGTGGCGAGATAAAATTTTTCTCCATGTCGTCTGCTCTGAGATATTTTCAGTTTTATAGATGCAAAAAATATTTATTTTCATAAATTCAAAAACTAGGGTCACTCATTTATGTTTTTGCGATTTTGGGGGTCGTTAGGGGATTACATCATGCTTTAGGGGGAGAGTGGGGTTACAAGTTTGTAGCAAAAGAGATGGGGTCGAAAAAATCATTTTTTTGCTTCACATAATTTACGAACGACCTCTTAGGGGTCATTCACTTATGACGTCCATCAAAAAATGAAATTTGTAGACCACCCTCCCCCTTATCACAAAATTTTCATACAAAAATGTTGGACGTCATAAGTGAATGACCCCTTAGGAATATGGTAATTTGGGGGGGGGGGGGATCTGTAGCTATGTGACTTTGGGAGTGGTCAAGGCCGTATCTAGGGGGGAAGTTTGGGGGTCAAACTAGGACATCGAAAATATATTCAAAAAAGGTCATAATTCAAACCCCTCCTAAAAATATTGGATACGCCCCTGGGTACTCTATATCTATAAGCACTCAGAAATCCAGCCGCTCTCCCCTTGCTACACCCCTGCCACATATCTGTCCTACTGCTAAGTGTTAAAAAATTCATATTTTCACGTTACGTATTAATTAAACAACTCCAAACACAAAACTAAACGAATAACTTTTCCTTCCCATAATTTCCACTCAAAATTCACAACATCTAAATTAAAATAAATTATTTTTTTGTACTCCTGTCTCATCCTCATCCTCTAATAAAAAGAAAAACTTTGTACACTTGAGCTTTGAGCTTTTTATTCAATCTTCTTCACCTACACTACGAAATACATAGAATCGTAGAAAAACTGCAAAAAATATCTTTAAACGATGTGCATCCAACAAACTTTCATGTGAGCTTGATATTTTTTCAAAATTCACTTCTTCTTCAACTCCTTTTGTGCAATGAGAAGCATTAAAATTTCTCTTAAAGTGCATTGAAGATGCTCGACGTAGAAATACAAAGTTTTTGCTTTAAACTTCAATCTGTAGTTTTGTGTCTTCGTCTTCATTGTTGTAGGATGTCTTTCGCATAAAACATTGTTGAAAATGTAATAGAATTGCAGAATTGTACTGTACAACATTATTACTATTATTCTCATTATTATTGTTATTTTGTGTAAGCGAGACCCGAGTCATGAGCTACATGTTTAGAAAGATGGTTTGTATTTTGTATCTTTTGAGATTGTTGATAGATTACAGGTTCTACTGATTTATACAGAAGCTTACAGCCTGGATTCTTGAGAAGTTCAAGGGCTGGTTTCTAGGGCTCTCCAAGGTACCCTACCTAATTTAGGTAGGGTATCTAGGAAACCCTAGGTGGAGTTTGGAGGTACCTAGGTCAAGGGAGGAGGTAGGGTAGGTAGGGGTATCCCGAATAGCCTTAGAAATTGGCCACTGGATCAATTTCATACAAAATTCATGTTGAATTAGATTATCATTCATTAGGGTACCCCAAATCTTTTCGATGCTTTACAGTTAACATGGTGAAGAATCGCTGCACAAGCGACTTTATTGTGCTCGACAAATAAAGGAAACCCTCTCAATACCCATGTTTTCCCCGGCATATTCTATAATCAACCTTATTCTCCATAGATATAACATGACTTCTATGCAAAAGCAGTAGTTGGAAGTTTAAATCTTCTCAAGGTGAACAGCAACAATGTTGATGTAAGTTTAATATCGTAATAAGAAAACAGAGAAGAATTGACATATGTACCAAGTAGTACAAGGACGTAAAAAAATTCAATTAACGTTCACTTTAATTCTGTGCGGTTAACAAATTTGTGTGAGCATCTCTCAATATGCTTACTTCTCTATCACGGGTTTTCCATTAATTTTTATTGTCATTTTAATTTTTCATGTGCTTAAAAGCACTTTTTTTAAAAAATATATATAATG
Organism: Chironomus tentans; assembly: GCA_963573255.1. Classification (NCBI taxonomy): domain Eukaryota; kingdom Metazoa; phylum Arthropoda; class Insecta; order Diptera; family Chironomidae; genus Chironomus; species Chironomus tentans. The sequence goes on along the minus strand of OY754302.1, from coordinate 43,083,216 downwards.
AGCGTCACTAAATTGTTTCATTATGCACCGCCAATTCAAATTGCTTTTCTTCGTTGGGATGAAAATAAAAAAATGACATCAGCACTAACAACAGTTACGAAAAAGGTGCAAAAAGCAATTACACGCATGATAAAAATTGTGCAGTTTAAATTTATATCTTTTTAATGCCAAAACGAAGTTACGATGTAAGCAGTTATTGTCTGGTTTCTTTACATCCGACATGGAAAATTTGCTTGCTTCTTTTTTTGCTGATCAACTGTTGGTGCTCGTGGATTTTTTTGGTATGTATAATTGTGTTGGTTCTGTATGTCAGCTTAAAAGGATGAGAAATCTCTAAAACTTTAGTTCCAGAAATTATGTTTAATTTAGTTCAGTTCAAATTAAGTTCAATTCAGTTTAAATTAATTCAATTCAGTTCAAGTTAAGTTCATTTCATTTCATTCCAGTTCAATTTAATTCATTTCAGTTCTGTCCAATTCAATTTAGTTCAATTCAGTTCAAATTAGTTCAATTTAGTTCAAATTTGTTCAATTCAGTTTAAATTAAGTTAATTTCATTTCAGTCCAGCTTAATTCAGTTCAATACAGTTCAGTTAAGTTTAATTCCAATATAAGACAACGAGAAAAAGAAACGTTATTTTTTCATAAATTTGAATTTTCCCGCTCTTTTTCTCATGTTTGTTTACAAAAAAAAATTTGTTCGAAAAACATTCGAAATTAAAAATTAGATTTCTTAAACTATTCAATGCGTTTTGCTATTACAAAACAGCATTAAAAGAATTAATTTATATTTATTAATGCACTAAAATCATTAAAAGAGTTCAATTACACCAAATAAATCAGAAATTAATGGAATAAAATTTAATGTCAAAAATGTAAACAAATCATTTTCGAACATAATTTTCCCGCTTTCGAAAAATAAGGTACCAAATATCGAAAAATAAAGTACCGTTGTCTTATATTGGGTTTAATTCAGTTTAATTTAGTTTAATTTAGTTTAATTCAGTTCAAATCAAGTTCAATTCAGTTCAATTTAGTTTAAATTAAGTTCATTTCATTTCAGTTCAGTTCAAATTAGTTCATTTCAGTCTAGTTCAATTCAGTTCAATTCAGTTTAGTTCAATTCAGTTTAATTCAGTTTAATTTAGTTTAATTCAGTTCAAATCAAGTTCAATTCAGTTCAGTTCAGTATAAATTAAGTTCATTTCATTTCAGTCCAATTCAAATTAGTTCATTTTAGTTCAGTCTAGTTCAATTCAGTTCACGTTAGTTGAATTCAGTTCAAATTAGATAAAATCAGTTCAAATTAATTCATTTCATTTCAGTTCAGTCTTAAAATGCGTTTTAATTATAATTTATTCAAAACAGCAGAATTTAAAACTTTATTTCCTTTTCTATCATCCTATAATGAGCATCGTTGTCGTTTGCTAATGTTTAATCACAAATCTGCCTCATTTTCATCATAATGTAGAGGAAAGAAAAACACCAAAAGAACGGAGACAGGAAGCGCGTACAAGCGTCAATTTTTTTTGATTATTAATGATTTTATTTAAAAATAACAGCAAGTAATCGAGGGAGATGAAAATTTCGTCATAAAGATTGAGCACAACGTACTTATAGCTTTGACTTATTCATCATGAATGAAAATAGAGAGACGCCAAAAGTGACCTGATATGAATAAAAACTTCATCGGGTAATAAAACGAAAGAAATGTGTGTATCTGTGATACGATGGCTGCTGATGTAGCAAACGCAAGGTGAGAAAAGTTCAATTTTTCATTTTGAAGAAAATGAGATGAAGAAAATATTTTTTCTCGACAGTTTTTGTTGCTCGGAATTATCGTGAAAAATCTCACGTCTTCATTCTTGTTATTTTGATCTAAATAATGTGAGGAATGAGTGAAAAACTTGAAAAGAAAAGAAGATATTTTTTTATTTATTTTTCTAGTCTTGTTTATTAATATTTTATATCTTCTTTAGAAACACCAATGAACTGTCCATATCAGGAACTAGGGTCGTAGCCAGATTTTTTTTGAGAGGGGGGTCCGAACCCCATGACTACACCCCTGTCATAAGTGAATCCAGAATTTTAGTACAGAGTTCTGGTTTGTTAGAGGCTTCATTCTTGTAGATTTACAGCTAGATACCCTTGATTTCATTTTGTTTCATAAACCTTCAGTACATCACCATAATTCCAGTCAAGCCAACATACAACAAACACCTGTAAAGTCAATGACTTTCACATACTGCAATCTAATAATTCAATACTCTGTCTGCAAAGCAATTCCTTATTCATGCATAATTTAATGTCCATAAAACGACTGTTGCTAATAAAAATAGCCAGAAACTCTACAATCAATCCAATTATAATCTCAACATCCATACATTTGAGTCGTGACTTAGATTTGGACTAAAAATACACCAACTTTATTTTTCACTCCCATCTGTAGATTCTCTTACCTAGATATTAAATGTATACACAAATATATATGAATTGCTAGCACCAAACAAAATTCTTCGAAACCTTTCGATGTGTATCAAATATAAATAAACTAATTCTACTCAATTTTTCACAATTTTTTTTTGTGTATTTTCTTTTTTTTCACATTTTGTCGATGAAAATTCTTTTCTTCATGGAAGGCAAGTAAGCAAGCGATTTCTTTTTTCGATTATTAAAAATAGATTTTCCTCGTATCTGGCGTTTTTTGCTGTGAATAATGAATTTTAATTAACATCAACAAATTGGAGCATTAATGATTATACTTGAGATATTCTTCATTGGTGCTTGATGTTCTTTGAGGTGTCATAAATTTTCATGTGATGTTCAATCTTTCTGTTGTAAGTTAGTTGAGGAAATGTTTCAAGGATAAATTAATCTGTGTCAATTTTGACGGAGTTTCATGTTGAACTGGTAAAAATTTGAAAATTCAAAATCCATTAAAAATTTGATAATTCCAGAACCGTTAAAAATTTAAATATTTAGAAGCCGGTAAATAATTGCAAAAAATTTGAAAATTCAAAATCCGTTAAAAATTTGAAAATTCAGAAACCGTTGAAAATTTAAATATTCAAAAGTCGTTTGAAAAAATCATTAATTACAAAAAAATTTAAAACTTTAAAAACCGTTAAAACATGAAAGAATAAAACATTTTTTTGCAGATTGACATCAATTTCCATAAAACAACCGCACCAAATTTATAATCTGAAAATCTTTTTAACACAAAGTTCAATATCCGTTCAAACAAGTCATGACCTAAATAATCGTATTCTGCCATGCTTAAACATCAATTCCTAGAAGCCAATATCCAACAATTCAATTCATAAAGCATTATTTTTTTCAGAATTTTGTGTCTCACAGTCAAAAACTCTATTTAGCAAACAAAAAAAGAGCAAAAAAGAAAGGCAATAAATCAGCATCAACAATATTGTTTGTTTATTGTTCTGTGAATTTTTGGTAAATCCAATACCATTGTTGGGCATCTTATACACATTAATTCACTTCGTCGATGAGTCTCTTTTTATTTTGAAGCTGAAAAAATTGAGATTAAAGACTGTGAGCTTATAAATCATGTCTACTAAAAATCAATAATGAGCGACTCGAAAACAATGTGTATGATGTAAAGTAACGCTTAAGAGGATTATATGAATAACTAATCATAATTGTATTCAAAGCAAGATGAATAAAGAATAATTTTTTTGCTTCTTTTTCTCGAGTGACTTAGATCTTTGAGAATTGGCAGGTTTGAGCTCGGATAACAAGTGCATGGTTGAGAATATTGTTGGTTTTTGAGATGGGTAGGGGGTTCTTATTCTGAAATTCTTTCTTTATAAGATCGAGGGGGGTGGAAGAGGTGGCCTTCAGGGGCGTAACTAGGGTGTCGCAATTGTCGCATTTTGCGCAGGGCGCTCGAATTTGGAAGCACCAAAGGGTTGGAAAAGTGGAAAATTTTATTTTTTTAACGTTTTTAAATTTTGCGCAGGGTGCTCCGAACCCTAGCTACACCAGTGGTCTTTAAGGGGTCCCATACACGTCCTATACTACTCAGTAATCACATGTAATTGAAATGATTTAATTTGTGATTTTTTCTGATTTTTTGTTTGTTTGTATTGAATAATACGAAAATTGTTTATTAATCTCCTCCTTTGTGTTATTTACCTAACGATTTAAAAATTCTAAATCTGTTCTTTAGACTCGATAAATAAATTAATAGCAAAACCTCATATATGGATGTGAAAAAGATACTACGCATTTCTGTAAATTAATTATGATGTTAATTGAGGAGAAAAAGAAGACTTTAAAGTGATTTAAGTCGAAAACAATGGATTGAGAATGCTTTTGTGATGTTTTGTTGGTTCCGTTAATATTTGAAGGATTTAAAGAAATATTTAATAATTAAAGGAAATTTGAAGGTAGAATTTTTTTGAAGGAGGTCAGGGGTCAGCTTCTAAGGCTACCCAGAATACCTATTCTATCCTAAGGAGGTAAGGTATACCTACCAGGGTAGATAAAGTACCCTAGGTAGGAGTACGCCAGGATATACTCTAGGTAGGAGTACCCAAAGGTATAACCAGGGGTAGAGTAGGGTAGGGTACCCAGTGTAGCCCATAAAACTGGCTTCAGATCTTTATTGTGTCATCCGTTTGCTTTTGTAGCTCTATTGTCAATCCCACTCGTCTTGAGGAACATTTTCTTTGAAGTCAGGGGTTGGGGTTCTTAAACTCTGTGACACCCCCTGAAAATAAAATTTCACTACAAAAATACCTCAGATGTAAAAATCCATCAACCATATTATAAGCATCCATTTATCTGATAATTTAATAACCTAGTGAAAGCTCATCAATTGAATATTTAAATTCAATCCTCGTCATAATTTAAAAATAAAAAAATGTGAAGAAATGTTAATAAATTTTTTTTAATGAACGAATTGAGCCAACAACAAGTAATCCTCATTCACATCAATAATTCATTTTCATAGTTCATAAATTTTAATCTCATATGTATGTGCATATAATATACAGATATGTAGCAAGTTTAATCGATTAATATGTGCAATGTGGGTGGATTATAACCGTATGTTGTCATGCCATAAGAGCATAAATTTTCAATAACATTTCAACACCCATGACTGGCGAGAAAGAGAGCAAAAATGAGGAGATGAGGGGACACAAGACAAACAACAAAAAAAAAGCTATTTCATATAACAGCTCATCACATGATGTAACTAATGCATAAAGAGACAGCATAAAGAATTGTCGTGGCTGAGGTGTCGACAGAATGAGAGGAGCACAAAGAAAAACTTATTAAAATTCCGTTAGAATTATTTAGTGCTGATACTGAACCGTCTAAGTGAATACAATAAAATAGAAATTGAAAAATGGTACAATGGAAAGGTATTTGCTACTACTGTGCAGAACATATTGCGCAACATGAAGCGGGCAAGGTTGGGAAGATAATCATGAAATTATTTGAATGGATTTTTAGTGGAAAAAGCGCTTATTAAAGTTGTTTCTTTTGACGATGATGATGAAATTTTTGATAAATATTAGGAATAAATGTAAAACATAAATTCTAGCCTAAATTCAGGAACAATGAGAAATTGGACACAAAAATGAGGCAGAATTGGTGCAAAACTGAAATTTGACATAGAATTGACGCAAAAATGAGGCAAAACTTATGAAAATTTGAAATTTGATGCAAAATTGATGCGAAAATGATGAGGAATTGATGCAAAACTGAAATTTGACATAGAATTTATGTACAAATGAGGCAGAATTGATGCAAATTTGAAGCAAAAATGAAGCAGAATTGATGCGAAACTGAAATTTTGAAATGACGCAAGAATGAGGCAGAACTAATGAAAATTTGAAATTTGACGCAGAATTGATGCAAAATAGGAATGTGATGCAAAAATGAGGCAGAATTGATCCAAAACTGAAATTTGATATAAAATTGAAGTAAAAAATTCATCAAATGCGAAATTAAATCTTTGTTTCAGAATTAAAGCAATCTGACCTCAAATGGTATTGAATAATTTAATAAGCCATTGAGTATCACATTTCAGCAAGAATTTTCTCTGTTTGTTGCTTTATCTAAAAAAAGTTTTTCTTCATCACTTGCTGGTTTTTTGTGCTTCTACAAGCTAATTCCATATTTTCTCCTCATCATAATTTTTCTTTTCTTTTTCAATAATCCAGATCTTCTTCTTAACCCTCCTCTTTATAAATGGATAACAATAAAAACAAGTCAATTACCCTTCATCACTTAGCTATTGGATATCATTTGCTTGGCCTTTTGTTCTTTCGTTTTCTAAAACTTTTTTTTTGAAACACAATTTGTACTTGAAATGAATTTTTTTCCCATTTCATCTTCTCGTTCACTCCCTCCTTGCCGCCTTAGCAGTCGTCATATTATCTCAAGAATCGGCAACATCAGTGTGAATAAGCTTTCGGTTATTGTTCCGCTTTATTTTCCTCTCTTTCTTTCCCTCTCTCGACTTCTCTCATTTATGCATCACGAATGGCCAGGAGCACATCAAAATCACATCTCTTAGTTTCGAAACAAAAAAATAAGAACGTTGTGAAAATAAAAAGTTTTGTATAAAGGCAGTAAAGTAAAAAAAGGAAGGAATGTTAAAGTGATATAATATGGAAAAAATATGAGAATAAAATAGAAATTGTACAATACTCGCTCACTTAGTAAATGGCTTATGAGACCCGAGATGATGATGATGAGATTGAGAGCATTAAAGTTTTCTTCTGCCTGTAGACGAAAAAAAAAATTCTTTCTTGAATTGATTAGTGTAGCAATGCTTAGAATATGGATTCGATACTCATGTATGGTGCGGTATAGAAAAGTAAATAGGCAATAGAAGGTTGAGCGAAAAAATGAGGTTTCATTGTTTATCGAGATTAAAGCTTCCATTTATACATTCTTTTTTTCTTAGTATAGTCAACTCATTTGCATACTCATACTTAGCAGAAATGAATTCAAGATAAAATTATTCTATTCGAAATATGTCAGATGAATCACTTGAGTAAATAAATTTAATCGAAGCGGAATAGCAAAAAAAAAATCTGTTACTTACTCTTATTGTAGGTTGCTGCTATGTATTTTCAATGAAATAGCATCTGTTATAGTTCAATAGTACGATGACACTTTTGAATGTTGAATAATTTTAGTTGATTTGTTGGATTTTTGGTTTTGTGAAATTGTCGATTCTTTTGCAGTACTTTCGATTGGGTAAATGAAGCTTTTTCACGTGAATTAGAGTAAAATACAAAAATTTGTATTAAAGGACATACATCGTACATTTTTAAAGTATTCTTGGGTGTTCATCCCTTTCATGATATACTCTAAGATACACCTGAGTGGGACCTCGTGATTTTAGAACCAGAAAGGGTAATTGAGTGATAAATTACCACATCTGCACAATAAAATGTGAACCTAAGGGTATACCATTTGGCTTCCACGGAGCTTCCTGGGTACCCTAGTGTAGGTATCCTTGGTGGGGTTACCCTAGGACATACCCTAGCTACCCTATCCCTTAGAGGGTATATTTAGAAACCGACGCCTGTTATATCAGTAAAATCCAGTCCTAATTAATTTTCATTGTCTTCAAATTCTACCAAATCAATTTATTATGTTTTATTTTAACAGATTTTGAGGAAGAAGTCACAATATTCAGTTATTCACCACAAAAATCATTGAAAATATTGACTCACATTCCACTTGTTCTACAATTTAAGGCCAAAAAACAAATTTAACACGTTTTGTCATAAAAACCACAAAGATCAATCTCTTCATAAACTACTAAAAATAACTCGGTCAATCTTTTCAGAGTCAACTTCACTTAAACAAATCAACAAATCATCAATCAAACTTCAAACAAACAGAAAAAAATCAATTTTAAACAAAAAATCCAATTTTCTATTCACAATACATCCAAATTATGCAAAACACGAGGCATTCATCCCTGAATTTCTCATTTTAAAATTCAAAGACAATCTCAGAAATAAGTCATATTAATTTATAAACGATTGCAAATTCAAGGATTCGCTTGCAAAAGGAAATTGAAAAGATTAAATTTATTATTCAGCTAATGAAAAATTACTCAATCATACTTCTTTCTTTCATTTCTCTTCTTGAAATTTAATTTAAACGCTACTTGACCAAAAGTTAGTTTCTTAGCGTATTTTTCAGAATGTTGAGCTTAATGATTTGTATGGATGAATGGCAGCGTAAGCTATTCAATGGCCGAGACCATTAAAATTTGAATTTTCAAAATCGTTTTAAAATTGAAGATCAAAAACCGCTAAAAGTTCAAATTTCAAAAAAACCGTTGACAATTTGAACTTAAAAAATCGTTAAACATTTGAATTGCAAAAAACCGTTAATATATTAATTTAAGAAAACCGTAGGAAATTTGAATTTCGAAGAACCGTTGAAAATTTGAATTTTAAAAGACCGTTACTAAAAGTAACTAAAAGCCAATCGCTGCCACAAATAGTGCGCTAAGTCTCTTTAATCAACTGCTTGAGGACTTCTTTAATATTTTTCTCATTTCTCGTTCAGCTTACCAAACAATATCAACATCTTACGTATCATCGTAAGCCAGTTCAATGTACCAAAGCACAACACATTCATTTCACAATTGTAAGCAAGAAGGCAGGCAGGCAAGCAAGAAAAATTGTATGCGGAACATAAAAAACGGCTGAAATAAAAAGAAGAATTCGATTATTTAAATGAAATGAAATTATGCGCGATGATGGAAACGTAAAAGAAAAATTTCTCGAAAAAATGTAACAAATTTCTCTCAGTCTTTTCTTCTGTCGTTCCAACTGCTGCAGACACACACTTTAAGTCGACTTTTTTCATTCAATATTATTATTATTTTTTTTAACAACAATTCAATGTGTCTTTCAGTTTTTTTTATGTCGAGGAAAAATAAGAGAAGAGAAATCTGTATCAATGGCAATTGTGATTCATTCCTTTATTTCATCGTCGTCGACGTTACTCTGATGTTTATTTTTATAATAAATAATTTTTTATTCTTCTTGCATTGACATGATCTTCTTCATATTCACATTTTGTAGCATAAAATGACTGATGAATGTTGCTCAGCTATGTGATGTTGATCATATTAAGCATGAAAATTCAACATAGATGTCTAATGAAATTAATTCTAGGGCAACGGCATTGAAATTGAGTTGGCTAACGTTGGAGAAAAAAATTGAGGATGAAGAAGGAATGTGGATTGGGCATTTATGGAAAGTTTTAGGATTTCAAAGAAAATCTCTGTTTGAGGGTGGCTTTGACCAGTTTTGGATGGTTTCGACACTGATTGCAGGTTGGCAATGAACTGATTTGAATCCCACTATTAGTTAAAAATCTTGGTTGTAAGTGAGATTTAGCGAATCCTTAGGGGCCGTTCATAAATGACGTCAAGCAAAAAATGAGATTTTTTAACCCCCATATTTTCATACTAAATTTTTTTTGCATGGAAGTGTTATACAGTGACAGGATGTCTGTTCCCCTTAGAAATTGGACGTCATTTATGAATGACCCTTTAGGGATCAAAAGTCATAGGCGAAGTAGATTTCAGGACAGCTATGGGGGTTCGTGACTTGAAAACGTATAGGCGTTTTAGGGAACAACTAGGATTATTACTGAAAATCGTATAAAATATCTACATGGTCCTTTGTAAATTACGTCATGCAAGAAAAAGAGCTTTTCTTTAGAAAAAATTCTTGTGACAAATTCTTCAAAATCCCCCACCTTTTCTAAAACGTGACGTAATTTACGAACGATCCCTACATTAATTTAATATTTTAATATATCTAAAAGTATTTCATGATTTTTGTCAGATTTTACAATCATTTTGAAAAAATCCTCAGCTTTCAAAAATAATTAAATCTGTCACCTTTCAATAATTTATATTTTGAACTCTAAAGTTGCAACTTCATTGTCAGTAATATATGAATAGTGAAAGGAATATTAAGATAAAAGATTAAATCCAATTTTCAACAAAATAAATTCATTTACGACTTTAATCCAAGACCTAATGAACTTATTACCCTGGAGACCAAGCAATCTGCAAACTCAAAAGAAATCACAATTATTTTTTCGCAAGTCATAAAAGTCAGCAGAAAAGATATTCATAATATTAATACTAAAATATTCCTCCTGTATGTATGTATCACCAGACAATCGTGTGAAGACAATTTTTTTTATTGAATCATTTACTTCTTTTTTACACTTCAATAAAAGTCATAAATCATTCTGTTTAGTATTCATAAATCTACAATATCGATTGTTGTATCAAAGGCATATTACTGTACAAAATAAAAGAAAAATCTTTACTGTTAGAATGACGAATGATGAAGTTTGAGGGATACAAGAAGAAAATGAGAGAGGAGAGGCTAATGTGATGTTCATGAAATGATGTTGATCTAGTTTAATAGGAGTTTTGATTCTAATTCAGAAGTTCATGTGAATATATAGTTTTCAGGTTCGTTCATAAGGTGGAAATTGAGATTTTGTAGCACATGATTGAATAGAGGAATTCTGAAAAATTTAAGATTTAATCCCTTATTAATACTACGTGGTGATGCTGGTGACATTTTATGACCTAGTCTAGGACAAAGTTGGTATGCAGCAGATACAACCACTGAAAGCACGAAGAAAGCCATTTTAATACAGAACTCGATCTATTTATTCAAAATTCGGCAAAATCCGAGTCAACTTCAAGCTCTTCTAGAATATGAAGCTTCCATAAGGCACAGTTGACTATCTCCTGAGGTCATTCGTGAAGATGTTCTTGGTCTCCTCACATTGTGTCATGTCCTACCCAAGCTTATTTATCCAAAATTTGGCAATATCCGAGTGAACTTCAATCTCTGCTTGAATATAAAGGTGCTATACGATGCAGATGTTCTTGTTCTCCTTTCTGACCAAGCTATTCGATCTAATTACTTAATCTTATATGAGTCAGAGTGAATGGCTCCTCCATTTAACATTTAGGAAGGATCATGAGGAGGTTGTGGATTGGGAAGTTGGGACAAGGCGAGAATGATATATCTATGAACATGAACATTCATGGTCACCTGGTCACCATTCCCCAATAAACGTAAAAAATTTATAAACTTTCTTCAAAAAAGCCACCCGAACACAAAACCTGATACGTCATAAAGTAATTGAACAGATCACATGATAATTGAAATCTTGACGTTTCGAAAGTAAAATTTAAAATTCAACAATCCACCAAAAAGACACAATCGAAAATCGCTTATGACATGCAGAATTGTTCAACATTCATTTCGTAACAGATGTGATTCGCTCACAAAAAGTTAAGTGTCGATAAATAATTTCATAATCCTCGATAAAAAAAAATTATTTTGTAAATATTGGCAAAATTTCATGTCCACAATGCTCCGCAATCCCACCAAGAAGTCAAAGTTTTGTGATTTTTGTCCCCACAGACTTGTGTCTTATTTCTTCTTATGAATTATTCTATTTCACAACAAACAAGCACAAGCAACAGAGAATGAGAAGAAGAGCAAGCGGAGGCGGATATTTTTTCGTCTTTCTCGACGGTCCCACAAAAAAAATAAAGAATGAACTCTAATTGAATTGACCATATAATGGACGAAGAAGAAGGAGTTTGTTGTATACTTTGTGTAATCTTTACTCTGGTCGCTTTACACAAATTTATGGCAATTTGTTAAATGTCATATATTTATTTTTTTGTGCTTGCTGCTTTCGAAAAAAAACTGATCTTGGAGTCGCACATTAGTGTGATTGAACGAATAAATGTATGAATGAATTGAAGATTGAATGAATGAATGAGTGTTTTGGAAGTGTGAGAGGAGTTTTTGAAGATTAATGGTTCATTGTATCCAGTGGGGAGGATTTTTTTGGGTAGATTGCTTTATCGAAAGTTTTTATGTCTATAAAAAATTCTAGTGTGAAGTCACCTGAACATAGAATTCTAGTGTGAATGAACCTGAACATTAAAACTTTAGTATGAAGTCACCTGAACATAGAAATCTATTGTGAAGTCACCTGAAAAATGAAGCTTTAATGTGAAGTCACCTGAACATAGAATTCTAGTGTGAAGACACCTGTACATGAAACTCTAGTGTGAATGCATCTGAAAATGAAGCTTTAATGTGAAGTCATCTGAATTTGAAAATGTAGTGTGAAGATACCTGAAATTAAAAAAAATATTTTAAATACACCTGAATATATGAGTAAAATAAAACCAAAACTCCCACTGGAAACTAATCAACTTATTGCTTATAAAGATTTGTTGGTACACTGAAATGTCAAAATATTTATTATGTGAAATCTATAGCAATATTCTGTAAATTTATGTATTTTTATTAAGCATAAGCAATAAACTTTCTCATGCATGTGAGATTTCTCTCTCTCGTCTCATGTGGCGACTTGTATAATTAACCTTTAAATTTTATGCAAAAGTGGGCATTTTATAATGAAAATGTTGTGAAAAGCAATTCAGATTATTTTAATTTAATTGATTTGAACCTATTTAATGTCTTTCGTGACTTTAAATTATCAATAATGTGTGTTGGTGCTAGAAACAGGAGGATATGATGTGTTTAATTACACCTTCGCCGTTCCGACCATAAATCAAGTGCTTTTCACATTCTTTGACTTTTTCAAAAACAAATTTTGCGGCAAATTATGATTAATCTTTCATTTTATTTATCGCGATGTTTTAATCTTGACATTTACGCTTCATACCACTATGTCTCTATGTCTTTCTCATTGGTGATCTTATTACATTTTTTTCTGCTTCGCTGCGGTTGTGATACACAGGTTGAAGAAATTTTATGATGTCAAATAAAACAAGAGCATGTGGGAACTTGATGCACATAAATTGTGTCATGAGACGTAAATCTGTAGGAATTTGTGAATTATTGTTGAATTAAATGAATTAATTGAAAATTTAGTTGAAGATAATTTTAGGAAATGAATTTATAATGAATTTCTTTTAAAATCAGGGGCTGGGTAAATGCTAGGGTATACACTGAACCCTAGGTTACCCTCCCTAGGACCATACTCTTGGGGTTGCCTTAGGATATACACCCAGAAGTTACCCTAGGTGTTCTTCAGAATATATCTCTTGAGTAACCCCTGGGGTAGTGTTTGTGGAGTTAGATTTAATGGATAACTTACCTATTTTGCTACATCTAGGGGTTTAATGAGGACCAGGAGAGCAGCCAGGGATGGGTGGGTCTGAATTTGAATACTTTTGACTCTTGATTTTATTTTAAAGTATACATACTGAACATGTCTACCTCACATGTGGCCAATCTATTTCCCAAAACATTTTTTTTTAAAAAAAAGACTCATTCCTTTCTCCAAAAATAGTCTGACAATATCAATTTCTCGACATTTCTCCTTTCGCAGCATTGATTGACATGTCTAATGATTCAATTTAGATTAAACTGTTTCAATAAGCCAAATAAAATTCCCATTGCTTTTTCAATATTTATCGCTGACTTTTGGTTCATTGGCATAGGAGCAATAAAATTATTGAAAAAATACACATCGTTTCCTGGAAGCCAAAAACAAAAATCGATTATTTGTCTCTATATTATCGACATACACGCATAAGCAGAAAGAAAACAAAATTGTTTGAAAAAAGGGGGAATGAAGAATGTGTGGACGAAGTAGAGGAACAAAATAGAAATTGAATAAATATTTTAATAATCAAATAAATATATTAAATTAATAACATAATCATAACGGGTGATCGAGTCCACTTTGTCATAATCGACTTTTATGTAAATTAACTGTCTCTGAAAGGTGTGATGTCTCAATAACATAAATGCTCGTTTTCTTCTTCTCAACACCATTATTATCCATTTTGATTAGGCACACGAATCGAATCACGATGAGTTGTGATGCAAATAAGCGGACATTCTTTATCATGATAACTGAATCAACATCGGAAAAAAAGAGAAAGAGACTGGGACTTAATGTCTTTATTTATCGTAAACAGTTGAATTTATGGTGTTGATTTCGGATTAACATTATTATCATTTATTATTATGAATATTATGCTATGTTGCTCGCATTTTTCATTGCCTTAGCAGTAATCGATTAAAAGATATTAAAAATTTATTAATCCAAACGTCGTTAAATAGAAAGAGAGGAGATAATTAATGAAAGAAAGACGAAGAAGCGTGGAATAAAAATATAATATTTTTAATTACTCGCGAGGCTAACAAAAAACGGGTTTATGAGAGCATATAAAAATATTGAGTGGAATGATTTTTCTTCTCTTTCTGTTATTTGATAGATAATTTCATTGGCTTGTAAATTTAGTTTATGGATAAGTCCTTTCAAGGGGAAAATGATTCTGTATCTGGGGCTACCCGGGGTAGGAGTACTCTAACTTATTCTAGGGGTACCAAACCTCTACATAGGATACCCTAGGGTAGCTATAGAAACTAGCCCCAGAAGGACAATTTCTTGGTAAAATTTGATAGTCAGCCAAGTGTATTTTTCTACGGACTAGCCTCTGATTTGAGCATTGAGATACTCTATGTAAAAATAGAAAAAATATAATTACTTACAAAATTTTAAGATTAAATCAAACTAGTTCCTTACACGCATCGATCGAGAAAGTTTCTTATCTTTTACTTCTGTAGGTTCTATGAGTCAGCTATAATTTTTTGTCAGTTTACTCAGTTACAAATTGGATCTTTTAGAAATGAGAAGTTCAATTGTTTATTTCTTCATTATTTTCATCTATAGTGTAAATTTAGTATATCCACAAGATAATTCAATGTTAAGCATCGCAATATGCGAAATTATTGAAAAATTCTATACAGAATATTCTCGAAATATTGATATTATAGACTTTGGTGGATGACATGATGAATTAATCAGTGAAATTATGAAAAATATTAATAACTCGATAACTGTGACAGTACAGAAGAGAAAATATTGGAAGATGTGGTTAAAAAGTATTCAAAATCAGTCAATTTATTTATTCAACAATTTTCAAGATTTGTCTGATTTTAGCAATTTGAAGTCAATTGATATTCGGTATTTGAATCCAATTAGAATCATTGCATATTACACAAATGCATCAGAATTCGAAATATCTAAACTTAATACAAATCTCGTCATAATTCCTCTCTACTACTTCATTATTCCTGACCAGAATGATGAAAAACTGAAGCTTTATACTTTTGACAACAACAACAACTTTGTAATGTGCACTGAAACACTTCGTCTTTATAAAATCAACGAGTTCTCAATGAAGGATCAGAAATGGGTCGAGGATCCAATTTTTCCTAAGAAATTTCAAAATTTCCATGGTTGCATCATGAGACTTGGCTTTTACAACTTTACAAATTTATTTTTTTCGAGCGATGAAAAACTTATTGTAAGCAGTTTTTTAATAGATCTGATAAGAGCCGTATCAGAACATCTACACTTTATTCCAAATATGATTGGATGTTACAGACCCAAATGTCAAGAAGAAAATATGGAAGGTGTTTACCTTTACAATATTTTTGTAATTGAGACTCTAGAGGGTAATGCCGTACAATTAGTCAATAATTGCAGATGGTTACATTCGTTAATGAATGTTGAATGTAGGTAAGTAGGGTCGTTTATAAATGACGTCACGCAAAAATTAGATTTTCAGACCTCCTCCTCTTTTCTCTTACTTAAAATTTTCATACAAAAATTTTTCTTTTGTATGGAAGTGTTACACAGTGTCAGACTCTCTCCCCTCTAAAAATTGGTTCATATCCATCTCGGAAATCTATAGAAAATTAAACCTTTGGACTAGTCTCTTTGGGGGTATACCCCTTACTATACCCTAGGGTATACGTCTTAGCTCCTGAGCTTGAATGTTAATTTTTTTTTAAAAATATTATTTTTTCAGACCCCAACTTTTCATACCCCCAAGTGACTTATACACATCAATGGAAAAGTTGGCCCTTCCATTTGATTTCGAAACATGGACTGGTTTGGGTGTAATATTCAGTTTTGGAATCGTATCCATGTGCATCATCAACCGAATGTCTGAAAACATTAGAGAACTCTTCTATGAGAAGAAATCACCGAAAGGAAATTTTTCCAGAATCATCTTGATTTCCTTTATATTTTGGTGTTTGGTGATGAGAACGGCTTATCAAGGAAAATTGTTTGAGTTTACAACGACAGCAATCCGAAAACCAGAGTTGAAAAGTTTAGAGGCTTTAAAGGATAGAAACTTTTCATTATATTTTACACATGAAATGAAGGAACGCGATCTGCTTACAGAATATCTCACAAATATTATTGGGTAAATTTTATGCAGCACATTGTTTAAAACATTTTTTCAAATTATTCCTAATATTTTTAGCCTTCATGAAGTATTCGTCTCAAATCAGGAATACTCGGATATTTACTTTGATAATCTAACTGATCCATCATTTAAAGGAACAATCCTAACCTGTGATCTTGAGCATGCACTAAATGTTTTCTATTCGAAAACACCAATGCCGAAACGATTTGTTCCAATACCGATTTCAAACTCATTTTATGGAGTAGGTTTTGCATACGACAATTTTTTTGCTGAAAGGTTTGATGAAATTATTCAAGGACTTGTTACTGGTGGAATTATGAAGTTCATTATTGAAAAAATGACAAAATCTAAGTGGAACATGATGGATGTACATATGAAGACAGAGAAAGTTGTACTGAATTTTAGTCACATTGGTTTTGGATTTCAAATTTGCCTTTTTGCTCTTTTTACTGCACTTGTGGCTTTCATCCTGGAATTTTTTGTGTTTTGTATTAAAAATCGTTCAAGAGTTATTAAATACCATGAAAATTTGAGAATGCTGATCAAGATTCGTGCACATGCTCAAACGATTGAGACAAAAGAGGAATTTGACTTCAGTGTGATAGAGGAACTAGCTTTTGGTGAAAAAATTAATCAAGAATCGAGAGCAACATCAGCAGTTTCTATAAATCAAATAGATAATGTTTTTGGTGAAAAAGTTGACCATAATATTCCAATTGACACATTGATGGTTCCTATTGACAAAAATGCTGTTATTTTATTTCTTTGTGATCTCATAGAATTAAATTAGTTTTTACGATAAAGTGTTTCCTATCTTTTTAAGACTTTTAACACTTAGAATAGAAGTTTTTTTTAAAAAAATAAGTTGGTGCATTATTCGGTGATGGAAGGGTCAGTGCACTAGTAGTCTAAGGTTCGAATCTCAGTCTGGACATGTTTTTCTTCTAAAAATTTAAAAAAAATATTTTTAAAAAATTAAAATTTGAGAATTCTTTGTGTTAAAAAATGCTGAATTCTAAAAATTATTATTTTTGAGCTACTTAAATTGATTTGTTCTTACAAAATGATTCTAATAGACTTTGTTGAACTTCATTAAATCAATACTTCTTAATTAAGTATTAGTACACTTGAATTTAAATTAAAAACCAAATATCGAAAAACAACGAACCGTAGCCTTATATTGGTACATAAATCCTAAATGCATGTCCTTGATACCAACACGATACATTTATAAAATAATTTTGTTGATGCTGAATGACTGCATGATTAAGTTTTTTTTAATTTTCATTAGCTGCTATTTTCTGGTTCTATTACTTTTCGATTTTTCTAAAATTCTTATGGTTCAGAGGCCCCTGACGGGGTGATGAGCTACTCTAGTTAATGTTAGACAAATATAATTACTTACAAAATTTAAGATTAAATCAATCTAGTTCATTCACACGTGTCGACCTTTGGACTTCTATGAGTCAGCTATAATTTTTTGTCATTTTACTCAGTTACAAATTGGATCTTTTAGAAATGAGAAGCTCAATTGTTTATTTCTTCATTATTTTCATCTATAGTGTAAATTTAGTATATCCACATGATAATTCCATGTTGAGCATCGCAATATGTGAAATTATTGAAAAATTTCATACAGAATATTCTCGAAATATTGATATTGTCGACATTGGTGGATCACATGATGAATTAATCAATGAAATTGTGAAAAAAATTAATAATTCAATAGCCGTGACAGTACAGAAGAGAAAATATTGGAAACAGTGGAAAAATGGCATTCAAAATCAATCCATTTATTTATTCAACAACTTTCAAGATTTGTCAGAATTTAACAACATAAAGCCAATTGATATTCGGTACTTAAATCCGATTAGAATCATTGCATATTACACAAATGTATCAGAATACGATATATCTCTAATTAATACAAATCTTCTTATCATTCCTCTTTACTACTTCATTATTCCTGACCAGAATGATGAAAAAATTAAGCTTTATACATTTGACAACGACAACAATTTGGGAATATGCACTGAAACACTTCGTCTTTATGAAGTCAACGAGTTCTCAATCAAAGATCGGAAATGGGTGTTAGATCCGATATTTCCCAAGAAATTTCAAAATTTTCATGGGTGCATCATGGAACTTGGCTTTTATAACTCTACAAATTTATTTTTCACTTACGTTTTAGATGACATACTTACCGTGAACAGTTTTCTAATGGATTTGATGAAAGCTGTGTCAAAACATTTACACTTTATTCCAAATATGATGGTTTGTTACAGGCCAAGATGTGAAGAACAAATTACGTCAGATAGTTCTCTTTACAATATTCTTATAATTGAGACTCTAGAAGGTAATGCAGTAGAATTGGTCAATGATTTTAGATGGTTTCTTTCTTTTATGAATGTTGAATGCAGGTAAGTACTGTCAGTAACTGATATGGGTTCAAAATATCGAGAATGATCCCGAAATTTTCTGGCTTGTATTGATCTCTAGAATTTGTCAACACTAAGATATCAGGAATCCATTATGTTTAAAAATGTTATAAGTGCTGATTTTCATTGAATTGAAACTTAATTTATTTCAGACCCCAACTTTTCGTACCCCCAAGTGACTTATACACATCAATGGAAAAATTAGCCCTTCCATTTGATTTCGAAACATGGACTGGTTTGGGTATAGTGTTCAGCATTGCAATCATATCCATGTGCATCATCAACCAAATGCCTGAAAACATTAGAGAACTCTTCTATGGCAAGACTTCACGTTCAACATTATTCAACATTTTTCAAACATTTTTTGGAATTTCGGAGAAGAAATCACCGAAAGGAAATTTTTCCAGAATCATCTTGATTTTCTTTATATTTTGGTGTTTGGTGATGAGAACGGCTTATCAAGGAAAATTGTTTGAGTTTACAACGACAGCAATCCGAAAACCAGAGTTGAGAACTTTGGAGGCTTTAAAGGACAGGAACTTTTCGTTATATTTTTCATATGACATGAAAAAGCGCAATCTGCTTATAGAATATCTTACAAATGTGATTGGGTAAACTTTTAGTAGCACCTTGTTGGGTGGTTTAAGAACCATTTTTATTAATATTTTTAGACTCAACGAAATATTCGTCCCAAGTCAGGAATACTCGGATATTTACTTTGATAATCTAACTGATCCATCATTTAAAGGAACAATCCTAACCTGTGATCTTGAGCATGCACTAAATGTTTTCTATTCGAAAACACCAATGCCGAAACGATTTGTTCCAATACCGATTTCAAACTCATTTTATGGAGTAGGTTTTGAATATGACAACATATTTGCTGAAAGGTTTGATGAAATCATTCAAGGACTAGTGACTGGTGGAATTATGAAGTTCATTGTTGAGAAAATGACAAAATCTAAGTGGAATATGATGAATGTACATGTGAAGACAGAGAAAGTTGTACTGAATTTGAGTCATCTTGGTTTTGGATTTCAAATTTGTTTTTATTCTCTTTTTGTTGCACTTGTGGCTTTCATCCTGGAATTTTTAGTATTTTGTATTAAAAACCGTTCAAGAGTTATTTCTTACCATGAAAATTTGAGAATGCTGATCAAGATTCGTGCACATGCTCAAACGATTGAGACAAAAGAGGAATTTGACTTCAGTGTGATAGAGGAACTAGCTTTTGGTGAAAAAATTAATCAAGAATCGAGAGCAACATCAGCAGTTTCTATAAATCAAATAGATAATGTTTTTGGTGAAAAAGTTGACCATAATATTCCAATTGACACATTGATGGTTCCTATTGCTAAAAATGCTGTTGGTTTATTTCCTTGTGATCTCATAGAATAAATAAAATGAATTAAATCCTTGGATGTAAAAATTATTGATTTATTGATAAGATTTGGATGTACTTTGCAAATACTTTGGAATTTTCTAGGAGATTATAAAGTACAGTTTTCTTAAAGTAAAAGTCAGTGTCCCAGAATGTGCCCTTCAATAAGTATAATGTTCAATATTGATGTATTAGGGATATTCCATTAATACACACAGTTTAAACTAGAAATTTTCATCAAAAGAGTTTTGCAATTCCTTGAGGTTAAAAATCAATCAAATCTAGATCAGTACAAAAATTTTACTATTAAATTCATTTTTTTATTAGACATTCGAGTAAGAACAAAAGGTTTCAATTCTCATCGTATAAAATTCCCTGCAAGACAGAAAAGAAGGAAAAAACAATGAAAAACTTTTATTTTCTCAGGAGGGATGGGAGGGAAGTATTGAAAAATTGTTGTCTGCTTTGGTTTTTTCGATTATTGAAAAATCGCAAGAAACAAAAAAAAGAAAAATAAATTTTTGATTTTTTTTGCCTTTATTCTATGCTAAAGTATTTCAACGTATCTCCATACAATTTCTATAGATACACAAAATACAATTCAATAAAGTTTCACATTATTGATTTTATAGAAAATTATTAGCAAGCATTTCTTTGCCATATCGACTCTATCACAATGTTGAATGTTTCATTCGATATGTATATAGAGTGAATGTACGTACGTATGTACATCCATATCAGTGTATATATTTTCATTCATTTTAGTATTAAATATAATGCTCTGAAAATCTAAGAGCAGTGCTGTAGGAGTGTTACTTGGTGCCAAGTTATAAATTTCAGAATCAATTTAATATCAATGTTAATGACACTAGGGTTACCCGAGGTGTATGCTGCGGTAAACCTCGAATTTTGATGTCAAGTAAGGTAAACCAGAGAGTTTACCAAGTTTACCGTTACAACGACGATGTAGCGGTACACTAATGACTATGTTGCGCCTCTCAGGTTATGTGCTCCTTTGTATGAGATGCTTGAAGATGCCATCTTGGTTGACCTCCCCTCAACTACGCCACTGTTCATAAGGAGAATGAAATGAAAGTGTGGAAGAAAATGAAGATGAAATTGATGGCAAATGGTGGAGTAGAGTGAGAAGGACAAAAGGAATATTGTTGTGTGGAGGAAGAATGAGTGGAGTTTTATATGGTTTGTACATGTATCTACTTATGTATCATAGAGATAATGGTAAAATAAATGAACATCTATCGTATAGATGATGATGAAGTGGCTGTATGAATGAATTTGAGCATATAAGGTTGAAGGAGATTTTAAGGAGAGAAAAATTGACAAAAATCGATTCCTCGGGTCGTTCCTAATTAATCCCCAACAAAAATTTATTATGCTTCAACAAAACGGCAATTGTCATAAATTTAAGGACGTGCCAGAAGCACTGAATTTCCTTATGGATTTCGATAAAATGACTTTTTTTCTTAGAGCTGCTTTATGATAGAGCAGAGGATTCCTGGAGGTTTGTTTTGGCTGACTTGCTGACTAACAACTTGGTTTGAAGATTAGAAATTCTGGGAATCGTGAATAAGAACTATATTGACAAACTATAGCAGGATATCAGGGACGTAGCCAAGGGGGAAGGGTTTGGGGGTCAAAATCCCCCCTCCAATAGAAATTTTCTTCAATTTGCTAGGGTTTTTAGAGAAAACAAATCCCACCACCCCTAAATTTTTGCGTTCATTATTTTTTATTCAATTAAATTATTTTAATGACAGAATATTGTGTTTTTGAAAACTACAGAAAGTTTTGACCTTAAAATCTCCAGATATGTTGCTTTGACTTGTTAAAACTATACGTTCGTTTGTTCTTCATGCCCTGAAGTTGATTTCTTGGACACCCACCCCCTGCTGAGTTCAGTCAGTGCGTGAAAATTTCAAATCAATCCCATAAAAAATCTTCAACTGCGCCTCTATCACAAAATCAACCACATTACCAGTGCCTTTTCCAACTTCTTACATTACTTCGGAAAAACGCAAAAAGATATTCGAAGATGGTGACAGTATATGTTCGTTCCTAACTGCGTGTGTATGTATACATTCGAGGAAGGGAAGTATTTTGTAAATAAATATGAACGTAAAAAGGGGGGATATAAAGCAACGAAGCATAAGAAGAAGAAAGCTTTCAGCGCGATTTTTTTTATGTTTTTCACATTTACCGCGTTTATATTCACGTCCATGCCATATATTTCTTCCAGCCATAATTCGTTGCCCCTTTTTTCCTCTCTTTTCTTTGCTGCAGATTTATTAGGTTCGACTTCATCACATTTTGTACAGTTTATGAGATGAATGGGTCGCCAAATGCTTTGAGAATGGTTCTTCCATTTTGCTACTTTCGGATCGTAAAAAAAAATTTCTTCTTGACTTCTTTTAAAGACCAATTTTTCTTTCATTCCTTTGTTCCTCTTTTAGATATTTCTCTTGTATCATTTCATCATCATTATAATCGTGCTGAGCGATGACATTTTTATATGCTGTACCTCCTAGCCTTCTTTTGATTTACATAAAAATAGCACAGTGTGACATGGAATCGTTCATTTGTGACGTCAGAAAAGAACGAACTTTTTATCAAAGGAACAGAAGGTCTAAGGTAGAGTTGAGATTTTGTTAACCTAACTCCCCCACCCCCCCTTCCGTAATTTTAGAGTCACTGCTTCTGCTTATCACACCACTGGAACCTTCTAACATTATTATTACTAACCTTCCTGGATCAAAATAATTCACCCTTATCCTGAACATCATAAGCGAACAACCCCCACAAGAGATGATATGAATTTCTCGGAATCAATTTCAATCTGGAATTGTGATTACTTTTTTGCACAAAAGCATCTGTAATTGTTTAAATAAATCTTGATACTATTGATTATACACCATGGATACTGAAACTTTTCCTGTACAGTAGATCTTGTTAAAAGTTTGAATCTTTTGTGTCTTTTTATTGCTAATTGTTGTTCTGAAACTTTTACCTGTTCTGTTATTTTGACTTGTAATTGGTAATGAATAATTCTACACTTTCTAGGTATTCAACTTGCTGGTTAATTGACTTCTTTAGGGATTTGGGACTATTTTTTCATAATTTATGAAGATTTTTTTAAAAACTTATTTGATTTGAAATTGAGAATTGACTTTTTTTTACAAAGGGATTGTTTGTAAATTAAGTCACGCTTTAGAGGGGGGGGGGGGTTGGCAGTCCAAATACAATAATATTTTTCTTTGCAAAATTCGTGACAAAGTGAACAAAGTGGAAGGGGGTCAAAAAGTCGTTTTTTCTACATGACGTCATTTATGAACGACCCCAAAGATATTTGAATAGGTTATTTGTTTTGCTAACTTATATGCTAATCTTGGTCAATTAAGGGGAGTCTACTAGAAATTGATGAACTACTAGATGTCGAAAAAGAGTAAATTGTTGTCGAAAAGTGTCATCTTAGGTATCTCTTTCTGGATATTTATTAAGGAAACTCCAAATATTTTTTAAAGTGATCCTTTATTTTTATTTCAGGCTACTTTGGGTTGGCATTTACTAAATTGGAAAGGTGGAGCATCCAATTATTGGTATACGTACGATTCCTATTCTGCGTCTTTTTAAATTCGACTTGCTTGGTTTTAAAAAAACTTAATGCAGAAAGTTTGAAAAACTAAAGAAAAGAATAAAAATCTCTTTCTTTCTTCCATCTCGTTATCTATAATTAAATTGAATGAAAACTAAAGATTATTGAAAGAAAAGAATCCAACTTGGAATTTCCAAGTGGTTCAAGTTTCAAGTCTCTTTCTTAAAACTCTTCATTATAATCATCATCATAAAGTGCACAATAAAAACCCGACCGAGAACAATGACATAATTTTCTTTTTCATTCTCGTTACCTATTTGGGGGTCGATCACTAATTACGTTCGTGATATTTCCAGAAAAATGGGAGGGGGTCTGAATATGAGTGATGTGGCACTCTGGGTAAATTAATTTTATTTTTCAGTAATTAATTTGTGACAGTCGAGGTGACAGTGTAGAAAAGTTAGTATATTTTGAGCTACGTACTTAGTAAATGACCCCAAAGTCTGACGACTCTAAATTTCTCATTTTGAATATTGCAAAAATAAAATTGTTGCTTTTATGCTCAGCACAGATGGATTTGTGAAGAATCCAACACACAACACGAAACAAAAAAAACGGCAAACAAATGAAGAGAGAAAATAAATTAATGTGAAATACCGCTATGAAATAACTGTGTAGCGATTTTTATGTTGTTACCTTCATCTCACATATAAATACACGAATCTTCTTTTCGGCAAAAAAATAAAAAATATAAACATGATGACTTGCTGAGGCTTCTTAATGAGATAAAATGACTTTTAATAATTTCGTTTGTCGTGAGATTTTTTTTAGCGGCGTAAAGAAATTTGTCGCTTTTAATCGGACAACATTAAGCGTTAATTAATTTTTTAATTCAATGTGAAAAATTATGGACTACAAAAACTGACATACACGAAAAATTAGCGCTGCTAAATGGAAAATTGATTCCACTTGTAAAAATATTCACAATAGGATGCACGATATTAATTATATTTAAATTCCTATATCCCACTGTTTTGAATTCCATTTAATTTTTGGTTGGTCCATGGACTGGGAGAAGAAATTCTAAATGGGGTTATTAATAAATGACGCCTTCTTAAAAAATTAAATACTTTTTTAAATTTGTATGAAAAAATTTAGAAACCATTTTTAAACTGGAATAAATTAATAAACTTTTTTATTTTTAAAAATATTTTTTAAATTTTTGAATTTTTTTAAACCGTTAAAAAATAAAAAAAATCGAAAAAATCAGTGAGCTTTGGGTTAGTTGACCATTGCTTTAACCACTTAGCTACCAAACCATTAAAATCATTTAAAATCAATCTTATATTTTAAAAATCAATTTTAAATTTTAAAAATCAAATTTTAAATTTTAAAAATCAATTTTAAATTTTTAAAAATATTTTTTAAAGTAGCTTCAAATAAAATTAATAACAATTTTTTTATGAATTCATCGATCGAAAAGTTGGATTTCAAGTTTGCTTCCATTTATATAGGAAGTGCGGGTCAACGTCTAATGCTACGCTCCTGACTAGGCAGACTTTCACAAAACAAATGACGTCATTTATGAATAACCCCAATATTATTATTTTTTAAATCCAATTTCGTTTGAGATCAATGCCGACTTTTCTTTTTCCTCCAAACTTTTTTCCATTCAATGATATTTTCATGTGAATAGGCGAGCAGCAAAAACATTCGATACATTTCCGGCAATGTTCCGAAAATATACTTGTACTGAGAGAGTAGAATGCGGCAACAACAAGAATTTTTTTTGTGGATGGAATGAAGAAGAAAGTTGAAGAATTTTCATTGGTCTGATTATTTCATGGATTATTATGTTGTATTTATTACACTTATGTTATGTTAGTCAATAAGTTTCTTGAACTTGTGGACAAGAGATTTCGGACGGGGAAATTCCAACTAGTTAATATGGGAAGTTTTTGTGAGAATTTAATGTTCCTTACAGTTCTTTATTAATTTATTGAATGATTTGCAAATTCTTTATGAATTCTTCTTCGTCGGTTCACATTTACTTGAATATTTTATGGGCTAATGAACAAGTGATTGAATAATGTTTGTAATTTTATTGATTATTAATTTGTATGTACTGGCATATGATTATGTCATTGCTGTTTGTGAAGATTGAGGTTATATAGAACTTGTATTGGAGAATTTGAGATATTCAGAGTATATGAGGGTCCCTCCCTTCCTGCCCCTTCTTCAATGGAAAATTTATATTAATTTAATTTGATTTTTGAGAAAATTTATATATTTTGTGAATTTAAATGACTTTACGATAGCGATCGTGACACAAAAAAGCGGAAAACTAAAGTTACACAGTCCTAGAAAGTGAGTCCATTACTTATATTGACATTTTGCGAAAATTAACATCACTGTTAAAGAAGTAAATTTAGTATAATTTTATCTGATTGACAACACTGAGTAAAGTGTGGTTCGAATCCCACTTAGATTAAAATTTTATAGATGAACCGATGCATGTTTTTTTTTTTTCATTTTTTTAATGTTCATCTAAAACCTTTTTTTTTGTCTGGACTGTTCTTAATTAACAGCTTCACTCTCAATTCTTCCTGATGCTGTCATCATAAATTATCACTAAATTCTATTTATGAGCATAATCAAAAAGATATATAAGTTTTTAAATTTATTTAATAAATCAAAAGGTTATTAAATTTAATTAAGTAGTAATTTCAAATTTTCTATCTTTCTATCAAAGAAATCAAATCGTTGACTTTAAGTAATTTACAGTTTCATTTACAATCTCAATCCACAATGTCAAAAAATTAACAATTCATCTACTGAACAATGGATGCACATTGTTATGTATTACATTCACAAAACTTTATTATATACGATACTCTAACAGCATTCAGTTAGATAATATGCTGCCAAATTATATATCTACTAACATTCATGCACACATCAACAGAGAATTAATATTCATATTGTTATAATAAATTCATTATATGCTATAAATCACTTAAGTATTTTATAAGTCATCATTATGATTATTTTAAATCCCACCTTCATAGTTTCTTAATAACTTCATACTGCATTCCACTGTGACTCATGTGATTCTAACGGAAATGCTTCTTTTGAAACTGGAATTGAATCAAAATAATTTTTTTAAATTTGTGTATGATAAGTGAAGAGCTGGTCCCGTGAGAATTTCTTTTAGTAATGCCAAGGAACTTCTTAAGTAGTTCAGGAATTTTTTTGATGTTTCCGAAATTGTAGAATCTCACTTGGAGTGGGGGTTTAGAAATGACGTCCAAAATTTAGGGGATAGACAGCAATCTCTTAAGGAAAAGGTCAAATATTTTTCAAAGGGGGGTCCAATAAAAATTCAACTTTTTTGAAGAGTTCAGACCCACCTAGACCCTCTTGGTTATGCGTTTGAGTCTGAATCTTCGCGACGCTCTATCTTGGATGTTAATAGTATGACAGGGGGGATCCTAAAATTCAATATTTTGATGTACGTCATTTTTGAATGACTCATTTAGAATTTTTAAAAATTCGATGAAATTTAAAGTTGATAAAAAAGTTGCAAAGAAGTTTCATTTTCATTTTATGAATGGATCGAGAATTTCTTGCGTTGGTGTCAAAAAATCTTTCAATGAAGTTCCGACAAAGTGCTGTTTTATGCTGTATACTGAATGTTGTTCATAAAACCCTCAAAATTTCGATTCTCAAACATTTTTGTCAACATTTTGCAATCCTTTTGACACAAAAAATCCCATAAATCTCATTCATCAATCCATTCCACCCACAACACAGCAACAACAAAAAAAAATCTCAGACATTCCATTCCATTCCAACTCAAAAATGCAAATTTCAACACTCATCTCCATTATCCCTTTTCAAAAGCATTCGATTTAATGTTGACCTAAATAGTTCCATTCATCCACATTATTATCTCTGTAAACAACGTCGGCCTTCGGATTTTATCTGTCTCTAGCTTCCTTCATAGATTTCCATGCGATTATTGCTTTGTTGAAAGAGCTTGTGGGAGATTAAAATATTTTTGCTATTAAAAACATTTGAGATTTTTTTTGTTGCTTTGGTGAGTGAAGAAAAAAAATGCTGAACTGCAGCAAAAAGTTTCATGCAAAGCTGTTACCAATGGATGCGGAATTCGCATACTTTTTGGCCTTGAATGCAAAAAGTTGTGGTTCTGAAGTTGTCGTGTGATGATTTAAATTGGAATTCTGTCAAATTCTTTTTGTAGAAGTTAAATGAAAATTATAAATTGGATTAAAAAGTGAAGGTTCAAATCCTAGAAATTGCTTCGAAAAAGAAAAATGTAGCTACTGGAGTTTGCGATACTTTTTTGCTTCAATTTAAGTAATCTTTTGGAATTTCATCAAAAGTTTAATTTAAATCCCTTAAGAATCTTAAAATATAGAAGAACTGACTAAGTGATTGGGAACCGATATTTCTAAAAGTGATATTAAATTTGTCAAGATTTTAATGAGCCTAGACATTGCCTACCAACGATATTACCTAAGTCTAAGCATGACTATCGATAGATCTTGCCTTCTATCTAGACCTACATTAAAACCCCTAGGTATTTGCCTATGTCTACCAAGGTTTATATAATTCCTAGGCAAAGTTAAAAGCTAAAACCATACTGCTCTGTATCTTTCCAAGAGCTCCTATCTCTCTGGTTTTAAAACCATTTTTACTGACATTATGTTTCAAAACTAATGAATACGCCACTGGACCTAGTAAACGCTATTCAATCAAAAAACTTCTCATATTAATATTTTAACAAATTAATTAATGACATCACCACACATGACTTTCATGCTACCAAAAATAGAGATCAAACAATACAGAAATGAGAAGCTCATTATACCTCTCGTCCATAAAGATGCAAAAAAAATTACGCCTTTTAGGGATAAATATTTTGATTTAACATCTCTCTACCCTCGTTCTGTTATAAACACAATATTCATTCACTCATTGTCTTAATAAAAGAAGATTAAAGAAGCTTTTCTTTTCAGAATATAAAAAGGCACTGACCGTCTGCTTATTGTATATCTCGTTCTGCCTTTTATATCGAATTTTTTTTCTCGATATTTGAAAACAAGCAACTAGGTGATGATGATCTTCATCAAAAAATTGCTTGAGACTTGCGAACAAAAGGCAAGAAGTGTGCAAGTGGATGAAGAAGATGGGAAAAAATCTAAAATTGGCGTATGATTTCATGTAAGATGAATCGATAGATATATTAAAAGAAAGAGGAGGGGTCGTTCATAAATGATGTGTGTTAAAAAATTAGAATTTTGGACCCCCGAGCCCCTTCTGACAAAAATTTAGCTTCAGATCTACCTGATCCCTTTTAAAAATTAGACATCACTGTTGAACGAGCCCCACCGAGCAGGAAAAAAATTATGATTTATTAAAAATTGAAAAATCTTTAAGATTGACTTGAAAGCGAGGAGAGAAAAAGAGCAGAAATGATGATGCTGATGAGGTGAAGAAAAAAAAAGAAAAAAATGAAAATTTTTTTTAATGAACATAAACAAATACAAAGTACAATACTTATTGGCATAACTGAAAGTATGAATCTATAAAAAAAGATTGTTTCATGTATGTACGCTCATGCCAGATATCTGTTCATTGTCGTATCGATTCGGGTTGAGTTTTGATACGTCTAGCAAATAGGAGATCATAAGAGCACAAAATTTGAATTAATATCGAATGATTGAGGAGAATTTTTAATTTTTTTGAGCTCTCGTGAGATTTAAATTTTTTTATTGATTAATCTCAGAAAATTTCTTCTTTAATTCTCGTGTAAATTGTGTTTGGTTTTTGAGTTTTTTATTTGAATTTTTTTAGTTAAATGAGAAATTATGAATTTTAACTGAATTTTATTTTAGGTGTTTAATTGCATTATTTCTAATTATTTTCCACAATTTCTATGAAATTGATTTTATATCATATTTAAGCACCAAAATTAAAATAAACTTTTTTTGAACATACTATGCTTTAGTCTCTAAGTCCACTGAAATGCTTAATTATAGAAAACTGTTGCTTCATGAGCAGAAATGCTCCACATCCATATACAAAAGCAGTGGTGCACCAGAGGGGGTCCAATTTTTTTGTTTTTATGAAGTCATGGCTTTATAATTAGGGGTAATTCGGATATTTTGCTAAAATGTCCATTTTTGTACCCCATCTTTGTCCCCCTTCTCCGTAACAAATTTTTGTAAGAAAATTGGAAATCCTTAATATGAAGCGTAGCCAAATTTTGACTCTCTCTCTTTCCTCATAAGCATTACGTAATATACAAACGACCCCTTATTGTTAATTCAAATAATCGACTAACAAACTAAAGCTCCAGAAAATTTATTTTTCAGAAAAAAGTTTCTATGTGAATAATTTTTCGAAGGAGGGGGGGGGGGGTTTGGACCTCATCTCAAATTAAAAACAGGTTGCTTAATTAAAAACAGGTGATTGTCAGCTATCATTAAGTAAAAATCATTTCAGTTCTGAAAATTCATGAGTATACTCTTATCAAAGAGCCAAGCCCTGGCAACAACACTGGCAGATAACTCTTGTTAACAATCAATATTTCACATTTAATACCTCTAAATAGATATTTTCATCCATAATTTTTCATCCACATATATTCTGTTTTGCTCATCTTTATCTTTAAAGTAACTGAACAAGTTCAATTCTCATCATCGATTTCGATTAGATGTTGTTAAATACATCTCACTATTGAAATAGGTTAATGAAATTTACCTCTTGCCTATGTCGATAATTTCTCACAAAAAAAACAGTCGAGAGGAGAAAAAAAACTAAATTAAAATTCAACAAGATTTCTTCCCATTTCAACATCATATTGCAGCTATTATAATCGCTGTTTAGTAGATGAAAAATAACATACAGGAGAAAAGAGAGATAAATAATGGCGCTGTAGGATTTTTCTGCTTACACAATTGCTTATTTTATGCTGATAAGATTTATTGTCGAACGAGATTTCTTTTTTTTAGCTGAATTTTTTATGGTGAGGGTGTGCGATTTGGGTTTTTTGGGGTATGAAGTTTGAGATTTATACGATTTTTCTTTTGTTACTGGAAGTTTGAGGCATTTTGGGATAGTTTAAGTATTTTAGAGGGAAGTCAATGTACAATAATTGGATCTTATGGTTTTTAAGCTAATTGTGGAACCAAGTGTGATCTAAAGTAACGAGTTATATGTAGGTGTATCTGTCAATGTGAGAGTAAGGCCTCTGTATTCAAGTGTCTATCCAACTGACTGGCAATTTGTGATCATCTCCTTTGTGAGGACGTGGGTTCGATTCCCATCACAGATCGATTTCTAAATTATTTAGAGACACTTGACTTTTTTGACTTCAAAACTGAAAAGGATCACAGGAAGTTCTTAGTAGGGGCGTAGCATGAATGATTTGCGGATAGGGGGCACGGGTCCCAAGAGCTCCTCTTGGCTATACCCCTGTCCTAAGATTCCTGAAAATTTATTTCAATTTCAATCAAGATAAGAGATTACAAGGCCTAGGAACTCAACTGTTTATGTTGCATTTTTCTGAATTTTAGTGCACAATTCAGTGAGCCCCTGGCAGGAGTTCTTTTGTATAGACGTAAAAATTTAGAGGGAGTTTGAGATTTTGTTCTAAAAAATTGAAGAGAATTTCCGGCGAGGGGAGGAGGTTTCTCCTGTATACGCACATGATCCCTAGCAAAAGGGGGATTTATGGAACTTTACCAGAAAATTCTTCAACTTGATTGAAATTTAGGAAAATATATGATGATTTTTTATAAAAAAAATTTACCTTAATTTAACCCCTTCGAAAATTTTCTGTCTAGGTCCTGAATCTTTGAGAGGTTATTCACTTATAAGGTCAATCTACCGAAGGTAGAGTGGGGTCTATTATGCTGTATTATACTTCATAAAATTCCTTAATGCATCTTTTAACATTTCCTGAAGCGTTGGAACATCAGAAACCCTAAAATAACCTCAAAGTCCCTATCGTTCCCATAAGAATGCGCTTCACTTCCTCCTTTACATCACCATCAACTCTTTATCTTTCCATCTCTTTCTCCAAAACATTTCTAAAGAAAGAAGTAGAAAAATAAAAATGAAAATTTGCTTGCTCACAAATCGATAAACGTCGAGGTGGAATTAAAAATTCTACCTTAGTAAGTAGGCAGGTAGGCATGTTGATGTTATATTCAATCATGATAGTTATGATGATCTCATTTCATTTGAAATGAAATACGATTGCTGACTTCTAATATTAATTTCATATTTCTTGTGTAAATCTCTCTCTCTGTGTCAGATGTTTTAGAGTCACACACGATTGTCAGTCATCGCAATATCAAGCATATCATGTTACTGGAATGAAGAAATACATAATCGAGCCAATAATCTACACTCACTCAGTCAGAGCGATTTGAAAACAATCATTTCGGAAAAAAATGTGAGAAATAACATCAAATAATTGTGCCTTATATGAATGTATGTATACATAAGAGATAAAAAAAAAAAAACAGAATCTTGGAATATGTGAAGTGAAAAAAGTGAGAAAAGATAAATTGCACAAATACAAACAATTCTTTTACGTTCAAAGAAGAGAACAACTAAAGAACGAGCCGTAAACGACAAATAGAATTAAAAGAAATAAAAATAAGTTCAACCATGTCTGAGACTTTTAAGAGATGAAACCGGATTTGTTCAATGTCCGAATAAAATGTGACTCTTTGCGCTTGAGTTATAGTTTTAATAAGGCACAGAAATGTGAATGATTTTTACATTCGCTTGGCTTTATTGTTGGCTCTTCGGTGAAATTTTGTTGGATTTTCTTTTATGGAATTTCTATTTACGACAGGTTCTTCTTTTTTTGGGTGCTTGATGGCTTTTTTTGTTTGAGATTTTTAAGCTGATTTCTAATAAAATCTTGAAATTTGAGTTTGGTTGTTTGAATATATTTTTGATATTGATATCTAAACTAGCTTTATTAATTAGTAAATGATGCCATGAGCACATTTGCAGGTGTAATAATACAAATATTGTTTCAATCTCGATATATATATTGAAACCTTTAACCTTGAGGCATTTTCACTTGTTTTCTTCTAATTAAATTATATTTTGATTCGGTCGCGGGCTTGCATCTCCTCTTTTCGTTAGTACTTATTGGTCAGAGGCATTTTAGAGGCAAGAAGGATCTTTATTTATCTAAAAAATTAATATTTTTAAAAAAATTTCATTGTTTTTGAAAAAAATTTAGTACAAGATTCATCTTAATTGCAAAAAAAAATTCAATTTTTTAATAAAGAAAATCTTCAGACTATTTGACTACAATTCAATTCCTTATTATTCTTCCTCAATTCCCTTAAATGTCTCAATTTTTTGTTTGTAAATTTTTTCCTCGATTCAATTCGATTGAATAATTGTATTTTAACAAAACAAAATCCCTTCCACCAATAAAATTTTTACCTTTCAATCAACAGAATATCGATTAAATTCTGTCTGCACTTTTGATTTTCATCTTTTTACAAGAAAAATTTTCTTTCTTGTAACTTTTTTTTACAATTTTGTTTGCTCGTTGATGAGGATGAAAGTGTTGTGGGAGGAATGGATGAAGATTTTCAATATTTTTGAAAATGAGAAATGAGAGTCTTAATATATTATGTAGGTAGGTGGTGAAAAATGAGAGGTTAAGGAAGATTTCGTTCACTTTTTAGGAGAGAGGGGGAGATTTTGTAACACTTCAAACAAAAGTGAGGTTCAGGAAGGGAGGGGGTGTCTGAAATTTAGATGTTTTTGTGTAACGTAATGAGTAAACGAACCCAAAGGGGTTCAAGACATTTAGATCAGACGTCTAAATTTTTGGAAGGCTTAAGTCAGAGTTTTTCAAACTTGTTCGAGCTCGACACGTTAATGTAGTGTAAAATTGGTGTATCACCATAAATTTTGCGATGCACTTGAAGGTTTAGGTGACATATTATCAGTAGCGTAGCAAGGGAGAGGGCGACCATATAAAGTCTGAGCATTACTGGTTGAAGCAGTAGTGGAGCAAGATGATCATGGCTATCATTTTCTCATCCTAAAGTCATAAATTCTGCTAGAATCAAAGTCTAAAAAAATTCCAATCCACAAAATCACAATTATCTATACCTTATAATCATCTAGATTCCAAAAAATATCTCAACATACATAACAAAGTAATTCTTTGTCGGAATCTGTCTCACCTCATACTAGATGCATAACTATAACGATGTTTACATGTGTGTGGGATTTATGTTTATGCTTCTTATGATTTTCATTCTACCATTTGTATGTTTCTTTATTTCTCTTCTTACATGTCTTACCTTGATGCATTCCAATTTGTTCATTCAATTCATACAGTTCGTATCTCATCTTCACTTCTTTTCTACATCAGCATATCACATGGATATGAGAGAAGAAGGAGAGTGAGATATGTAAAGCAAGTAGATGAATAAAAAGTAATGAAAAAGAATAAATTGATGATGGAAAAAATAAATTTCTATAATTCTTGACAGGAATTTTTTTTACATGTATGTATTTCGATTCATAATATGTACATATAATTTTGGGGGGAATTCATAAGTGACGTCCATAAAAAATAGGGTTTTTAGGTACCTACATAAACATTTCTTTTTTATCGAAAGTCTTATAGCACCAGGGGGTCTGGATCCCCCCAAAAAATTGGATGCAATTTATGAACGACCCCTTAAGTATGAGATTTATTTATGAGGATAAATTCCTCGGAAGAGTAGAAGTCACAGAACACAGACAATCATTGAATACGACACCGAGAATTAGAATCAATAAAATGCCAATGAAAAGATGAAAAAGAAGATCAAAAAAGTATGATTTAAATAAAAAATTTGTTCGTCTAAGTGGATCTCGACGGGCGATGCTAATGTGTGTGCGTTAAATACTTCTCTTTATTAATTCTAATCGATCAACAGCATGAAAAAAATTAAAATTCTCTATTTTTTGATTGTCACATTTCGACGATATTTTAAGACATACAACACAGATCAACAATCCCGCTGTGTGTTGGCATGGCTCAATATTTATGTACACATATGGATCGAGCATTTATATGTATATATTAAAATAAATCAAAACTGGATTTATATTCGAAATGATGATGAAAAAAAGAGCGACAGATTAACATCAACATAAAAGTATTAAGGTAATGGACTGTCTTTCGAATGATAAATCATAACTTTTTTTTATTTTCCTTCCTTCTTTGTGCTCGTCTTTTGAGTGTTGATTGGAGATTTATTTTTTATGCGTCTATAAAAATTTGTAGTGCATACAGAAGTGATTTGTAATAAAGTAAATGTCACAAATTTTTTTTTATATTTTTGATGGTTAAATCTGTTTTTTAGCATATTTTGTGGACGAGATTAAATGATATAAAAAATTGGGAAAATAAAAAAAATTGCTTAAAAATTGGATTGGAAAATGGTTGGGTATTTAAAAAAATATATTTTGGTCGAGGCTTATTGCTTGGAAATTGAAAAGGGTGTGGCTTATTTTGGCATCTGGTCAAATGGTCAAGGAACCCCGGTAGCTCAGTAGTAGTACTATACAACTGGAAATTGTAGGATGTGGGTTCGAGACTCACTCGAAATCCGTTATTCAGAGTTATTCCCTTTTCTGTTAGTTTGGGCTAATATTAAGGGCTAATTAGCTTAGTTTGTAACCTTCAGGGCGTATCCAGAAATTTTTCGAGGGAGGGATTTTGAAATATTTTTATTTGAAAGGAAAAATTTAGGGGGGGTTTTGGGATTTTTTTCTTAAAAAGCCCTAGTAAATTGAAAAAAATTCCCAAAAAAGGTAGTGGTTTTGACCCCCAAAACCCCTCTCCGAATACGCCCCTGGTAACCTTAGCAATTGAAGAAGTGGGATTAGTTTTCACCCATTTACCCACCCAGGCTACGCCATTGGTTTTCAATAAACAATTTTTCTTCTGAACAGAATTATAACCATGGAGGTATTTTGGGGTCGAAACCCATATATTGATGGAAATTTTCTTCAACTTACTAGGATTTTTTGAGAAAAAATCACAAAACACTCGTCTAAACTTGGCCGTACATTCAAAAATTTCCTCTTTCTGAATTTACATTAGATCTAATATTATGCATGACACTTCATTAATTCTACAAATGCATATCTTTACTGATAAAATCTCTTCATTTATTATGAATTTCGGAAGTAAATAAACTAGATCGGACATTCAACCATATCTTTAGGGCATCTTCATGCATATCATATCACACAACCCTCATTTTTTCTAAGAAAATTGCGTCTTTACAACATGCGAAGTCAATCATTGCAGGGAATGGAAGTCATTTGAATATAATTTCTATTAATAATAATAAGGAACTAGTAAAATAATGAGAAAAATCTAAGTTTATTTTCCTCATTCAATAAATTTCCATTTTATAGCATTCAGAAGTTCCATTCCATTTCGTTAAAACATTATTTTATACACTTTATAATATATATTACAAATATAAGATTTTTCCTTTACTGTACTGTCATAAGGACATAAATTTTCACAGAAAACAGCAGACAGACGGTATCATAGCGCAAAAGAGAGCGAGCTCATTTGAATAAAAAGTAATAAACAGTGTCTTAAGAATGATTTAATGATCAGCATACAGCCATACTCCATGTAGCTAAAAGGAAACTGTCTTCTTCTTTTTAATATTACTGATATTATTGTTATTTCCATTAGGATAATCAAAAAGAAGTAGCTGCGGGGAAAAATGTGTGTAAAAAGTGTTAGATCCTTGTGGTAAATTTAGCAGTGACTTAGTGACATAGCTAGCGAGGAAGAGGTCGCACCCTGCATTTAAATTTGATTCTAGACATCTTGCTTCTTTAGTATTTGATGATTGTAAGAAGATTCCAAGAAGACATATCCTCAAAATACCAAATTCCTTAAAAAATCAAATTTCAACTCAAAATAATCCCAAGGACCACCCTTCCAATCTACTCACAAACAAAAAACACAAAAAGAATTTTTTATAAATTTTCCTCTTAATTGCTGTCGCTTCTGAAAAGTCAACATGTGCTTTATTGCCAACATGCAGGAGGAAAAAAAAGTACACACATTATAATTTATATTATTGCGATGATGATGAAGAAGAAGGAGTTATAAAGGGAATAATATGTAGATTGTGAGTTTGAGTATGTTCACAAATTTATGCTCTCCTTTTTCTGTTAGCGTTGTGATTTTATGTTCGTTTACATGCTTCAAAGTCCCCAGTGAGTGATTGAAAATGGAATTAGAATTTGTTGTGTACATAAACTGAGGAATGCTTTGTGAGTTGGAATTGTATGAATATAGAATATAGAAATAATGCAGCAAACCTTAGTATTCTCTACAGAAATCCAGAATTTTGCAAGATATCGGCTGCTCATTAAGGATTTTCAGGGGCGTAGCCACAAAATTTTCAAGAGGGGGATTTTCAAAGATTTTGTATGGAAAATATTTAGGGGGTGTTTTTTTGCATTTTTTCTCCAAAACCCTAGTAAATTGAAGAAATTTTTCAATCGTCAAGTTATGGATTTATACCACCTCTGGCTACGTGCCTGTTGGCTGTAAAAAATTGTTTAATTATATATTAATCCAACCTCTTTAGCTGGCTAAAAGAGAAGAGCAAGAGATAAAAGATTACTAAGACATGGGTTCGATATACATAAGGAGTCGTTCATAAATGACGTCCAATTTTAAGGGAGGGAGAAGGAGTTTGACATTTCTAAACAAAAGAAAATTCTTTGTATAAAAATTTTGTGACAGAGGGGGGAGGGGGGTCTTAAA
Organism: Chironomus tentans; assembly: GCA_963573255.1. Taxonomy (NCBI): domain Eukaryota; kingdom Metazoa; phylum Arthropoda; class Insecta; order Diptera; family Chironomidae; genus Chironomus; species Chironomus tentans. The sequence goes on along the minus strand of OY754302.1, from coordinate 43,045,579 downwards.
ATCTAGTTTTTTTGTGTGAAGTCATTTATGAATGAACCCTAAGAGAAAATATGATTGTTTATTAATTTTGAGGTTTAGAACAAGTTCAATAGAAATTTTTGATTTTTAAGATCCTGACCTAGCCAAATGAGCGATGTTTTGACAATTTATTTCAACGTTATTTTGCTTTTTTCCCATTATTTGAAAACCTTGCTTCAATTGTTGTCTAAGGTTCCTAATCTCAGCTTCTAACTGTTGAACTTTAGTTTCAGCATCATGAACTCCTCCACTTTTTACCCAAGTATAAAACTTAATTACATCAGTGAAAACAGCATAAGTATTAACATCACATCCATAAAGTCCACCACGTAGAGAAGCTGAAACAATTCCACGGAGATAAAAAGCATCATTTTCAAAGACATACAAGCCACTTCCACTATCTCCAAGGCACACCCCAGTTCCATTGGCATATCCTCCACAAAAAGCTCGATGACTAAGAAGAAATTCATGACTTTCAGTTTTGATGCATTTTTCATTACTCTGAATTGGAGTTTGGATGACTTGTGCGATACTTTCTTGAAGAGCCTTCTTGCTGCGTCCAAATCCAACAACTTCCCCATGTAAAATTGTTGATAACTTTGAGTTAGGCTCAATCAAGCAAATTGGTTGGATGAAATTAGTATATTGAACTTTGTTTGCTAGTTCTAAAACAGCAATATCAGCATCATATGACAGCACAAGTGGATTCCAATCAGGATGAATGTGAATGGATTTAATTGCTACAGTTATTTTATGAGATTCTGAATCTTTTAAGTCATGTGCGCCAATTATAACGAGAATATCTCTGGTTCCAAAATTATACTTGTTATGCTTCCCTATGATGCAATGCGCAGCTGAAGGATTAAAATTCAATAAGTTACTACAGAGTATTTGTTTATACTTATTGTATTTTAGTGGAGTCTGATTAAAGTACTGTCTAATAGCTCTGCAGATACTATACTAGGGCGTGGTCACACTTTTTAAGAACTAACCTGTAACTACATGTTTGTTGTCTATAAGAACTCCTCCACAAAAGAATGTCCCGTCTGGTTTTGTTAGAGCTGCATTCCTTTTATAAGACCACAGCAAATAGAAAATAAAAAGGTCAAAATCTAAGGTTTTTCTATCCATACAAAAAAAATTTAAGTGAACTAATTTAACTTACCAAGGATATGCACCTTTCTTGGCTTGCGTACCTCCGATCCCTCTATGTCTGATCATCCGTATTCCACATTTATGAAAGTTTTCATTCGAAGGAATGTTTTGGGCGTTGACTTGAAACGTTTCAATTTTTCCAGAGCTTTTTTGTGGACGAATCGTGGTTTGAAAATTAATTTGTGCTGCATCAGAAGTTATGGAACTAGTTTGAGGTCCAGCGATATTTGTATAACTTGCTTGAAGTTGAATGTTAGTGCTAGGAAACATCTGAGACTGAGTGTTCATTTTAGAAGGTTTCAAAATATTCTAATAAAGTTAAATGTCAGTTTTAGTTAAATTTCGATTACCATATAAGGATAAATACTGGAAATAAATAATAAAAATTTAGGCAAATTAATTATTTAAAAAAAATATATATAAAATTATCACAATTAAATAACAATTAACCATACACCATCAAAAAATAAGGACGTGACCGACTTAGGTGCATTTTCCCCACATAGAATGTGAGCAGAAAATAAAGCTCAAAAAATTCAAAATAACACTCAAAAACTTTGTGAAAAATAACGGTCAACTTTTTTTTTTGAAAAATAACCGCTAAAATGTAAAATAACGGTCAAAAAGTGTTTAAAAAATTTATCTAGGAAAATTCACTTAAAGGAATTAAACTTTTATCTCAACCTGGAAAGCAATATTAATTTTAAAGATTTTTCTGTAAAATTTCAAACTTCACAAGAGGAAGTTTTTCTTTACAAAATCACAAAATTATTATTAAATTGTAGAAGAATCTGGCTAATACTATCAGATATGATGATGATCTGCAGATAAACAGACAGACAGATGGATGGACATTTCTTCTTTAGGAAAGTGCAGGTTAAAGTGTTTTTTGATTTTGTCAAGTTAAATATTTTATCCTACCCTGTCTTCCATAAGGATTATAATTTTTAAAACACCTTTTTAAATGCTCCTTCATTTCAGTTCTAGTTTGAATCCATCTATCGCAGCACTCATTGTTATTGATGTCGAAATTGGAAACCATTGTATTGTCAATAAAGCTTTCATCAATTGCGTTGATTGAATTATTAGCAAAATTGACTAATTGCAGCTTTTTCTGGAACTTAAATGAATCTGCATGAATCATTTTTAATTTATTGTCCGACATCCAAAGCATTTCTAAGTTTTTAACAGGATCAAAGACGTTTGTTTGTATATCAAAGATATCATTGTGTGATAAATCTAAAGATTTTAAATTTTGAAGATTTTCAAAGCAATTGTTATTCAATATCCGTATTTGGTTGTTGCTAAGATACAATGTTTCAAGATTAACGAGAGGTCTAAAAACTCCAGCTGATAGCTCGGAAATCTGATTGTAGTTAAGTTCTAATCGTCTTAAAATTTTGAGATTTTTAAACCAATTTGGATTAATTACTTGAATCTTATTGACCCTTAATGAAAGTTCTTGAAGATTCAATAGTGATGCGAATGTATTTGCAGGCAGAGATGTGATGTCATTTCCATTTAATCGCAGCCAAATAAGTTTCTTTTGATTTAAAAACACATATTCAGGTAAGGTTTTTAGTTCATTGTTTTTCAAGTTCAATACTTCCAGATTTAAATTTCGTGTCAGGAGATGCTCAGGAATGGATTTTATGTTATTATTTCCAAAGTCCAGATTCTTCAAACGTATGCAATTTTGGAGTAAATTTTGATCAAGAAATGCGATTTTACCACTTGTGATGAGAACATTTTCTAGATTTTCAAACTTCTGGCAAAATGGTAAGCTCAGATTACGGAACTTGTCGTAAATCATCATTCCATTAAATTCGACATTCTTGACATCATTATCGTTTTTATTTGATAAATGTTTTTCCATAATTTTGCGAGAACTTGCAGCTATTTTACAAGTATATCCAAAATTCCAAAATTCTGAACTATCCATAAATTTACATTTTTGTCCCAACACATTTTGATTGATGCACAGTAAAATGATTGAACAAAAAATTCGCGACTTTGTAGTTTTCATTATCAAGTTCAGAAGCATTCTTGACGATAACAAATTTTTTCCAAGAAATTCACTGTTTACGTTCGAGCTCAACCTTAAGTGTCAAATTTTACTGATAATTTATTTAAATTATCTGTTTTGTTAAGTTTTAAAATTTTATAAATTTTAATTAATTTATGTTTTCAAAATATTTCATAAAAAATTTTTAATTTTATAAGAAAAAAATTAACGGGAATTTTACTGACTTAGCATATCTTGTTCTACCATCAACATAAATAATTTTAATTTTTGATTATTTTAATTGATTTTTATCTCAAATCAAGGGCCAGTTACTAGTGTTCAGGGGCGTAACGAGGGTCCATGGAGCCCCGTATTTGGTACCATTTCAATCTTTTTGGTTGAGATTTATTGAATTTTGTCCAACCTCAAGAACATGTATTTTAAATTTTTTTGTACATACTTAACATACAGAAATGAAATATTATTATTTAAAAAAAAAAATATTGAATTTTGTGCCCCCTAAATCACTGCGCTCGGGAATATGCTCCATTTGGCCCCTGCTAGTGTTAGGTAGCCAGGGAAGGGTTTAAGGGGGTCCTGACCCCCTCACTTATACAAAAAATATTAAAATTGAATACTTGAATTTTAAATGAAAGTATTTGAATATTTGACTTTGCTCAAAATCGTACAATTATTTCTATGAGTGCCCCAAATATTTTTACATGGATAATTTATTTCTCTTAAAATTTAAACCGACATTTTTCCAAAGCTCTAATTTGTAATTTAATTTTTCACGGAACATACGAATTAACAACAAGTACAAAAACTTTTGTAAAAAATTAAATTTTTTTTGGACCCCCACAAATTTTTTTCTTCTAGATATTCTAGGTATCCTAAGAGTGAGGTTTGGATAGGTTAAATGGAGTGCTCTAATATATATCATAGCTCTCCGGGCTTCTAATTTTTAATTTTTGAAAATTGGACCCAAAAACATTTGATCGCAATTTTGCCAAGTCAGTAAAATTAGAGTTAATTTTCAACCTATAGTAAATTTTTATATATTCATATTTTATTTATACCTTAAAAATTTTTCACTTAAAGTAGTTATTTAAAAATTTAAAATACACTCCAATTTAAAATTTTCCGAACAGTCACGTTTAACGCGGTTGATGTTTATGAGAATTAAAAATGTACTGCTCCTTATCACGACTACTTTTAAGGTTTTTTATGATTTGAGAATAACGGATTTAAAAAGAAATGAGATGCTAGCAATTTTGAGTGATTGAGTAAGAAGAAAAACCATATTTAATTTTATTGAATTCAAAATGCTAACCGTGAGACGATAGTTTAGAACTCATGACAAGAGTTTAAATTTACCCTTTGTAAATAATTCTTTGGTGCCTTTTTGTATGGGACATTTTGATCTTTTAAAGGGGCCAAAATCCCGGTCACCCCTTGCAATGCATTGTTGTCTTGAATCACATTTGAAATTCACAATTTTAATTATAAACTAAATGAAAGGAATGCAGGAAGAGAGATTGTCGACAGATTTTTTTCCACAATTCCCAGGCAATTTCTGCTCCATTCCTCCAGTCCTCAAGTCACAAGCAAACAAAATAAATGTACCTAATGGCGGCAATTCATTGATGATGTTGATTCCGTAAATGAAAATTAAGAAGTTTCGCGTTCAGCTTTCATGTTGAATTCATAAGAAGTAAATTCAAAAAAATTATTATGTATGACATCTCATTATCTCTTTAAAATTATTTTTTTATTTCTCTTCCTTCTTTTCATTTCTCTCCACTCGACTATGACTTGAAACTGTCGACGGACTGTGTGTATTATTTACGAAAATTGGCTTTCATGTTGTTTCAATTTGCGCATATCATTTTACAGATCATGTTTGCATTGCATCATCACTTATTGCTGTTGCTGCTGTTGACTTCTCTTTCTGTGTTTCTTTTATGATGTGCAAATTTTTTGACGAGATTTGGGTTATGGAATATTCATTTTGTGAGTTATTGGAGTGGGTTATTAAGTGGTACTCAGGACCGACTTGGTGTACATACTGTAGTATCATCAAGATGTAGGGTATATCATTTCTGGTGCCGGTTTCTTGCTCGAGGTTATACATTACTCAGGATACTACACTTTTGGGTTATATCCTTCAATTGGTCCATGTTGAACTATTGAACATACGACGGTCAAGCGGTCAGTATGCTTGGAATCAAGTGGAAGCCACAGAGCAAATAGCACTCACTTGGGAACTTCTTGGTATGTGGCTGACACTTGGTTCTAAGTATACTACCTGCTTGGATGCCGTATTTCGATTTGAATATTCCTTCAAGTTCATAATTCAGGGTTCAGACCCCAACTTGGGGCCCACCATGTTGCCAGGGGTTGTAGATGTGTTGTCATATACCTCAGATTCATGTCCCATAAATGCGCACCATGCTCCAATTCTTATCACATCATATAAACCACATTTCCTTCACATACATATGCACATCTACATGAATATTATTTTCAACTCTTTTGCGGACTTCTGACGATTAATGTGCACACTTAAACTGCGCGAAAATTGAGGTTTCGTGCAATAAGAGTCAAAACATACCGTTATCGCTAAATGACTTTCTTTTTTTTTTCGTCAACCGTAAAAAGTGCATTTCATTTATAAATTGCATCACATGAATGAATGGATTAAGTGGAATGGAGGGATTAACTTGTTGCATGATTAAATGCCTTTATTTTTTTTGTGCCCTTTTATTATTATTGTTATTATGATGATATTTATGTATAGTTAATAAAATAAAAAAAATTCTTATTGCAATTTGATGTCGATTTTTTTTGAAGTATCATAAAAATTTTCTCTGTCGTCAGATTATGAGGTCATAAACATAATAGCATTAAATTATTTAATTTATTTTACACTGCATTTTATGGTTCCGATGCAAGCGTGCTGTTAGTCAACATGTTGAACTTTACAATGATGCTGGCTTATTGCATGTTTTCTGCTTGTCTGTCAATCAGCTTTTTAATGGGAAAGAAATTTTTCTTCACTTGTTTCTTTTTTAAATATGGATTTTGAGGTAGCAATTGAGTCTCGATAATGAGTTGTTGACTTCTGTTTTTGATCATGTTTGCTTTCCTGGTTGGGATTGTCAGGTTTTTTTTGAATATTTTTGTGGTGCTGTTGCTTAAATAATTTATTTAGCGAGGAATGGGTGACCATGGGGGTCCTGAATAAAGGGGTGCAAAACTAAGTGGCAAGCTTCAGCCAACATCTTAATTTTACCATAAAACCTTCAAAATATCCAAGAAGCTCTTGAATTTTACAATTTCACATTCAATTCAACTTTTATTGCACCAAATCATAAACTTTTTATATCACCATTGAACCCCCAACCTGTGCTCGAAGAATTTCCTCTCACTTAGCACTCATAAATAGTTTTAACACAAAATCCATAATTTTATGTAATTAAATTTCATTTAACTACATTTTTTACAACACTATAATTGCAATTTATTACCAACAATTTTCTTTCAATTACTTCAACACCATAAAGGAATTTACGGAAGAAATCATATCCAAAAAAAACGTTTATATTTTTTGAATAATTTTATTTTTTATTTATTTTCAATCCAAAAACAGAGTCAGACAGAAGAAAAGCTCAAGGGGACGCGTGGCTTCCCTTAAAAAGCCATTAAGCGGTCAGTAAACGCGATGAAACAAAGATGAAGCGAGCATGTAGAGTAAGAGATGAGGATGTGTACATACGAGTGAGTGAGATGGAGAGTCGTGAGAGAAGAATCAAGAATTTACTTGCATTCCATTTAATGAAACTCATTTTATGCATCATTCGTTGCATCTGATTTACTTCTTTTTGATGTTTCTTTTTTCACTTTGCTTTTGGTGCTCATGTAGCTTTATCTTTTGCCTTATTTTCTTTTTCTTTCATTTCTTCTCTCTTATCCAGACTTTTTTTTATTTTATATATTATTTTATTTAATTTTTTCCTTCTCTTTCTTTCCCTCCTTATTCATAAAGCATTTTGTGTTGTCGTATTTAACATTATATTGAGGTAAAGTTAGTAAGTAAGCATAAAAGAGTTGCTCACTTTCAAGTTAAAATGATTTAATTCTTGGAATTGAAATGAATAACAAAAATAACATATAAAATTGTATATAATGTAAGTGTATGAACTGCAATTGCAGAAAGAAGCGTCAAAAGAAGATGCAATAATGTGCCTTTGTTGACTTGAGAAGATATTTGTTCTGTTGCAACGTTGTAGCATTAATGAGCATTTAACTGTTATGAATTTATAGGAGTTATTATAATTCACGTGTTCGAATCTCACTGGCAAATTTTCATACTCTTATTTGCATATTTTAAAACATTTTAGTGACAGGTTGTTCAGTTATGATGTCCCAAAACCTTAAAATCAGTAATGGAAAGGTGAGTATCTGACATATGGAACTTTCACTCACTGGGGTCGCTTCCTCAGTATACCCTAGGTATACACTACCCAAGGGTTAGTATACATACACTAGGGTACACACTATCCAAGGGTATAGCCTAGGATATACACTAGGGTTATCTTAAGCTATACCCCTAGGGTAACCCCTTGGGTAGTGTATACCTAGGGTATACTGAGGAACCGACCCCTGGAAAAGGGTCCCCAAAATTAAGAAATCTGACGAGGAACAAATGAAATAATGAAGATAAGTTTCTATTATAAATCTATTTATTTATTTTATTACTGCAAATTAGAATTCAATGATTTTGAATTTTTTTTGAAAATTTTGAATAAATATTTACGCAATATCTGGAAATAAAGTAATTGAGCATAAATTGAAATCAGATGGCAGGAATGCGATAGCAAAAGAAACACAATTTTACTCAAGTGTTTCCACTGTCGAGTGATTCTTATTTCTATTGCATTCAATTCGCATGCTGAAAATTAAAAAAGGAAGGAATTAAAAATGTTTATGAATCTAAAGCATCAAGAGTATCATACAGTAAAGTGCACTTACCGATGAATGAAAACAATGCTCTTTGACGTTCATCTTACCTTGTATTTTCTGAATAATTTGTTGGAATATTTATTGTATTTGAATTTATGGAAACAAAAGCCTCACATTCTAGGTTGACAAATTTGAATTTATGCTTGGATGTATGCAGGGGGAGAGGGATAGGAAAATTTTGAATTTAAGGCAGGTTATTAATTTTTTTTACCTAATTCAATGAATTTTTCTATCAAGAGGGTGGGAGGTTGACTAAATATACCTTCTGGATGACTCCCTGAATGTCATCCTGTGCAAGCCATTTGTCGGCACATTTTATAGCGTGATTTGTTGACAAAATGTAAATATGTATAACAAATTTTGAATGTATGCTGCTACTTCTGTTTTATTTTTCTATATAAGTATAAAAATGTAGATCAACCTCAGACACACTTAGCCATTAAATTAATTATATTTCGTTTTTCTTCTCTTTTTACGGACGTAAATTAATTCCGACCTTCGACTCTGTTGAATTGCGCAACTACTTCATATTCTTTATTCTCTCTCCATCTCACTTTAACTTTATATATTTAATACGACTCATTTTCTTTTTTGAATTGTTTAATGCAAAGTTATTGCTGATGAAATCGTTGCGAATTGCAATTGCTTACGCTTTACTCTTTACATTCCATTTTTATCTCAGATGCACATCAAAACTGCTTTCATTTGTTAATTTATGAGCTTCTAGTAATAATTGGAGATAAATTGGAAGGCAATGAGAAGCTGATGAGATTTCCAATTATGTCAATGATATTTTTTAATGAATGAGAGATGAATTTATTTAGATAGTCTCGGATTCTTGGAAGTTTTCATTGTGGAATTTTTGCTATCATTAATTGAAAGGGAGTAGTATGGAATTGATTGATTGGAATTTGTAATGTCGTGAGAATTATATGATTATATTTGCAAAATTCTATGTGATGACAGAGAAGTCGTTGTCTTTTGGGAATCGAACTAACCTCAAATTAAAAGGTTAAAGATTTCTGGTTTGTTCCTTAACTAATTAATCATAGTGGCCTTACAGTCACGCTTGCAGAATGTTCATCATATGGTTCGATATGACCATAGACTAGTAGAGTATTCTGAAGGGAGTGGTACCTATAGTATCAGGAAAAAAAATTCCAAAACCATCAAGATTTTGTATCCACGACATTACTAAGTAAAAAAAAGTTCCAGTATGCTCCTGCACAACAAAATCTTAGAACCACCTCCCCTAAAATGCAAACATAATAAGGGACTGTTCATAAATGACGTCCAATGTCCAGGGAGGGGGGGTCTGTGACACTTCCTTACAAAACAAAATCTTTTTATTGAAATTTTGTAACAAAAGGGGTCTAAAAATCTCAATTTTTGCGTGACATCATTTATGAACGTCCTCTTAAGTGAACAAACCCATAAAATAATCATAATTTACCCAAAATATCATAAAACTAACAGTATTTCCTTCTAATAATCCTCATACACTCGCTAATTGCTTTCAAAATTCCTTAAACATACTCAAAAAATTCAATCAAATCTACAGACACTACATACCATTTCATATCAGTAAAATACACTTGTATCTATCTTGCTGATAAGATAAATACACGTGCTGTTGCTGATACAATGAAAAAGAACCCACAAAAAAATTTGCAGTAGTAAAAATATCATATTTAGTCGATTTTAATCCACTGAACCGAAATGTTTAATCGAAACGCAGAAATTTTCATAATCGGTGCTGGCATAAGCGGCATAACTGCTGCTTCAAAATTAATTGCACATGGATTTACCAACATAACAATTTTAGAGGCAGAGAATCGTGTTGGTGGGCGAATAGAATCTGTAAAATTTAGTGATGGGTTTATTGATTTGGGTGCGCAGTGGTGTAGCGGTGAGAAAGGCAATTCCGTGTACGAATTATGCAAAAATGAATTCGATTTTGGGCTGACAGGATTTGAAGATTTTGAAACTTTTACTACATTCACGTCAAATGGAAGGAAAATTGATGAGAAAAAACTTTTGAAGCTTTACTCTTTGAGGAGAAAATTAGAGGAAATGACGGAGGAAATGAATGCATCCACGCAATCGACTGGCAAATTTTTTGAGGAAAGATTTTGTAAAGCCATTAGAACTCCTGAATTTAGTGACATTGATGATGAACTTCGTGACATGTTTTTGTCACTTTGGCATCGACAGACTAGTGCAATTTATGCTGCAGAGTCTTGGTATGATTTGTCAGCTCAAGGATTTGCTTCTAATATTTTATGTGAAGGTAGACAGGATCTGACTTGGAGGACATTTGGATATAAATCGTTGTTTGACTTTGTCCTCAAAAAATTCTCTGGTTCTGAGGAACATCCAATTAACTTAAAGGACAGAATCAAATTGAACACAAAAGTCACCAACATCAATTGGAAGTGCAACAAAATTGTCATTCAAACAGCTGACAATTCAGTATTTCATGCTGATCATGTCATCGTGACAATTCCACTTGGCATCCTCCAAGCTAAGCACAAATCTTTATTCACACCAAATTTACCAGACACAAAAGTATCAGCTATTGAAAACATGAAGGTCGGAACGCTTAACAAAATTTTTCTGGAATTTGAAGAACCATTTTGGATAAAAGACTTCAAACTTAGTTCATTTATGTGGACGAAAGAGGATTTAGAAGAAATTATCGGAACTGATAAGGAATGGTATGAGAAAGTTAAGCTTTTTATCGTGATTTGGGTGACTTTCTAGTGGGTATGGGGTTTAGTTCCATTTTTGACTGTTTGTCTGGTGTTTTGAAGGAATCACGTGCTTTTAATGAAAATTCTAGTTAGGGTATGGATCAGGATAGTCTATTAACTGCTATACCCATCAGAACTGGTTTCTAGGGGTTACCTGTGGCTTGTCAAGAATAATAAAATGTCTAGTACTAGGATTTACTAGATTTAGACATTATCACAAACACCTAAGCACCCAACTCTAATTTTAAATTCGTGATTCTACAACAAATGCGTTCAATACTCACCTTGACCTATAATTTTCCAACTTATTTATCTATTCATATCTCTCTTCTATCAAATGCCATTCACTTTCAGGTTGCAGCACATTTATGGATTCCTATACATCGATGGATTTCCAAATCTATTAGAAACAGTCTTAAGTGGCAACAAGACGAAGGAATATGAATCATATAGCGATGCAAAAGTTGAAAGTGACTGCATGTGGCTTCTTGAGAAGTTCCTTAAGAGAAAACTTCCCCGACCGATTGCAATGAGACGAACGAGATGGTCTAGTCGAGAGAATTTCTTTGGCTCTTATGCTTACCTTTCAATGCAAACAACAGCAAATAACATCTCGCCAAGTGACTTAGCCAAATCAATTTGTAATGCCGACGGGAAGCCAGTTCTTTTATTTGCAGGTGAAGCAACGTGTCCAAAATATCAAGGATATGTTCATGGTGCATTCGATTCAGCCAAAAGAGCAGCACAAGAGATAATTGAATTTTATTCAAAAGTGATTGGAATTAGCAGGATTAATAAGTTGTGAAGTTTGCGGTGTTGTTAATAAATTGAGCGTGAACAATTGAGTGATTATTGATTTGAGGTTTTTATTCTTGTGTGCTGAGGATAATTGAGATGTAAATAAATTTTTTCTTGTGGACATGGGAATTTGTTTTTTGGTTTTGTGTTGGGAGAGGTTCTGTAGACTTTGGAGTTTGATACTTGAGGTTGTAAAAATAATCTGAATTCTGGGAAGGGTTACTGGGGTATACTTCAGGACAGGGGTGTACCAATGGTGGTAGGGATGAAGGTCAACTCTTGCTTCTTTATATGTATTTTTGGGTCATTCATAAATGACGTCTAATGTTTAGAGAGGAGGTGGTCTGACACTGTGTGACAATTCCATATAAAAGAAAAAATTTTGAATTTGAAGGAGGAGGGGGTCTTAAAATCTCATTTTATGTGTGACGTCATTTATAAACGGCCCCTCCGAGAAATGAATAATATTTAAGATGAGCGTTACAGATTAGTCTACAGAGCACCTTCATATCCCCACATTAAAGTCAAAATATTGCAAAGATGTAAGGGTTCCCTGTCGGTCAAGTTTGCATCCAGGGAAGAGGGGATTTGCCTCTCAATCGCCTCTTTTGAATAAAAAAAATCAATATTTAAACACTAGAATTAACTGTTCTTTATAAAAACGCAATAAAAATCTACAAAATGCAACCTTTACTAAAAACAAACTGAACTGAGTATGCAGTCACCTGCCATGAAATGTAGAAAATTACGGAAAATTTCTTCCTAATAAAATATTAAATTTTTATTCCACTTTTCATTCTACCACCTACATCATCCCATCCAAACACAACTTTGTGTACATAATCAATACTTTTACCCTTTATGTTCCAAATGTCTATAATCGAATGCATGTATGAGGATTTATCAAGTCATGTGTTATTATGACATACATATGTATTCATGTCTAAACTCAAAACTCATTGCCATAAAACAGTGGAAAAATGAGCTTTTGAAATTTTAATGTGGGAAATTTTGTGCACTGATGAAGCAGTTCACAACGAGTGTGCATAGAAATTGAGGGTTATTCTTACAATGGCAATGCAGAAAAGTGACATAAAAATAAAGATGAAAAGTTTTTCTCTATTCTGTCTTGTTCCGCAATTGAATTAATATGATATGATATAATAAAATATGCACATCGTCTTCCTTATCATGTCAAGGTCGTGAAAATTTTCTGCATTTCATTTAATTTGGTTTCATTGTTGGCAGAAATTTTGTTCTGGATGGATTGAATGCTATTTAAAATTTTATTAATTTTTTCAATTTATTGATTTATCTATCAAGTTTTATCACATTTTTTAAAAATTTGTTAATAAACGAGGAACAAAAATACAAAATTCAAAATTAGGCATTTGCAAATTTATTGGTACACGGTTTTAAAAATGCGAAAAATAGCTACACCAGGCCTGGATGCGATGGGTACTGGGTTACTTTCAAAAATTAACCAGATAAGGGGTCATTCAATTATGACGTTCATGATTTAGGGGGGAGGGGGGGTCTAAGATTTTGTGACACTTTAAATTAAAGAAATTTTTTTGAATAAAAATTTTGTGACAACGGGAGGTGGGGGTTCTAAAAATCCGATTTTTTATGGACGTCATAAGTGAATGACCCTTAAGTCTGTTTGATAACATGAAGATGTAATACGTGAGACTATATACAATGTCTCTCCTTTGAAGGAAATTCTATGGTTACCCGGGGTACCCTACCCTCCACTATCCTACCTGGAGTAGGGTAGGATTTCCCTAGAAACCAGCCCCAGACCACTCAAGATTTTAATTAACATGAGAAAATATTTTACGTTTTTCAACTGAAGTAACTAAAGTTTCAACTTCAAATTTTTTTACAAATTATGAATTATCAAAAAGATCCATTTACAAAACATCCAAGCTTGAATCTCTAATAAAAAAATAATTTTAAATTATCATAACCACCATTACGCCTATCATTAACGATTATACCCAAAAAATCATAATAATTATAATCATTATGCATTATGCAAAGAAGCTCTAACGATGAGGTCTAATTTCAAAAAAAAACCCTGGTTGCCTGGTTGATTGCGAATGGCAACAGAAAAAAATATGCTCAGATACACTGAATGACAGTTTATGTTGCTTGCTGTTCTTAATCATTATTCTTTTTCTTTCATGCTCATGGAATGAGATTATTTCCCACTTTGCTACTTAACATTCTCGCACATTTTTCCAACCCATCACATCCATTCCATCCACCAAATTTATTCTCATTTTCTTCTTTTCATGGCTCTTTTGTTGTTAGCTAAAGAGAGACGGAAAGACGGAAAGACGAAAAGACGAAGAGAACATTGTGTTGTATCAGGCGCCCTCGAGATTATTACCACGTTTTTGTAGTTTCGAGAGAGTCTCAACGTTGGAGAGAATTAGTTCAGAAATATTATTATTTATTCATTTTATGGATTCACCCACAAAAATTTCATTACACTTCTTTCATGATGGTCGCACCCTCATAACAAACCAGAATGGATATAAAAATATATTTTAGTCATGTGCTTCTTTCTGCTTCAGCTTTTCATTTTTCACCCATCATCATATCCTATCTGCTTGCTCTCGTCCTCATTCGACTCAATATATATTGTATGTACGAGTGGATTTTTTTTATACCGTTAAATAAATATGTCTATATGTACATATTGTATGTATGAAGCGCCTTTCTGTTGCGTAAACGAGTCATTAAATCAGCAGAGGCCCCCAAATAACAACATTGAATGTGAAAGAAGAGAATTTGGAGGCGATAGGCACGGGGTAGATAAAGATTTTTCCTTTCCTTTCTTTTCATTTCTTTTCTTTTTTTTTTGGGTTACCAACACGCATTTTCCTTTTTATATGCTCCTCTACTCACTCACACCTTCCAGCTTTCTGTCTCTTTTCCTATATATATGTTCTCATGCGGTCGCTAACATGCCACCCACTACATTTTATATGTACTCGTGAGTCTCCTTTTTCTTTCTTTATTTGGGTAGCAAAAAAAAATTCTTGTTATTAGTTGGATTAGGATTTGATGATGGGGTCAGTTTGGCTGGGTGTGAATTATTTCTTGGATTAAATTTTGGATTTTAGATGCTATATGTGGCGTAGCCAGGGGTGGTGGATGGGTGGATTTCCACCCCCCTTCTTGGGAAAAATTGGCCTAAACAAAAAAATTATTTAAATTTGCTAGGGTTTTTGAACTGAAAAAAAAAATTCCACCTACCTCAAAAAAAAATTCTGGCTACCCCACTGGATGCTATGATTAATGGGAGGGGTAGGGGGTGGTCCTTAGGTGCTCGGAGGGGGACCCTCCCTTGAGATTAAGATACAAAACATTTTTTTTTATTTTTAAAATTGAAAAATTAATTTTTTACAGAAAAATGTTGAATATTATTCGTAAAATCAATCTTAGTGACTTAAAAAGTATAAAAATTTAATACAAAAAAATTTGGTACCCCTCCTGCAAAAATCCTGATTAATCTTGATGGAAATTTAGAAATGTAAAGGGTTATGGTCAGATGATTAGATTAGAGGGAGTTTCAAGGTGAAATTCTTCATCGACAGAACCATTTCTTCAATTCTGAAGAATATTGCATCGTCCATTTCCATCCTGTTAGTGTCAATATTTAGGTTTTACACCAGGTTAATAAAAATGCGCCCTAAAGTCTTCTATCAGACATCTTCAGTACTTTTATTTTGCTTTTACGATCCCTTTTTAAAAATTTATCGCGCTCATACAAAACTTGACAGTAACAGAATACAATTTTCATGGCAAATATTCATCTCTCTCACTCTCCATCGTTTCTCTCGTTTCTCACTTCAGATCCTTTTTTCCGCTTCTTTTCTAGAAATTATTCCTTCTTGCTTTTCATTTTATTTTCTCATTTTTTTGCGGTGCTTTGAACATGAAGAAGAAAAATATTTTTCCACTCGACATTATAATGATTTCCATACCTTTACAATGATGTACTACATACGATATAGATATTTTGCATGTATACGTGTTTGAATGGCAAACAATATAAAGCATAGAGCAGCTTTTCATGAAAAAAATATTATAAAATAAAAGTTTTTGAGAGGTGACAAATTTGAAAATGAATTTACATACACAGTCGTGTTTAAAATTCATACCTTTTTTTGGGTTCAGTGTCTGTGTAGCTCGTTCAATATCCATAAACCTCGAAACATATTGTTAACCTCATAATAAAATTTTTTTTCATCACCATGAAAAAAAAAATATCTTCATGTCCATTCACTCTGTGATTCGAGTGATAAAGGCAAGAAATGTCGACAATTACTTTGTGTGTGCTTTTCTCATCATCATCCCCTTTTTATACACACAACATTCACTCATTCGCTCGTTGATTCAAGGTCTCTCTCATGGGGTTTTTATTCTTCATATTATTAGGAAGAAAGTTAAAGAAAGAAAAGAAAAAATTGCTATGAAGACAATGGTTTTGGATGTAAGGGGTTGAGTATCGGTGGAGAAATTGGTGTCCATTTTTATGGACATCATAAGGCAGCTGTGATCTCGAGTTCAAGATAAAATAAGGACAGGATGTGGTTTTTTTTAAAAGGTTTTCTAAAATTATTAAAAAAAGTGGGAATCGAACCCGTTTCCTTACAAAAGAGGGTGCTATATTTTCCGCCTTTTTATACCATGTGACATTCTGGATTTTTGCACTGTCATATCCACCTACAGATTCGTCATATGGCTCGTTATCCCAAGATTCTACTAGACCAGTGGCATAGCCAGGGAGGGTAAATGGGCTGCTTGTCTGTTCGTCCAACTATCATGCTACGTTAATATAAAAGGGGGAGTTAAAGGATGAATCAGAGGGGTAGGAACCAAAATGAATAGTATAAGTTTTGGACTCAAGAAGACATTGTTTAAAAATGATCAATTTAACCTTAAACTGAGGCTCCAAACTTTTTCATCCACCTGAAGCAACTCACCCGATACCCAACCCCAATTAACACACCAACATTCCTCCAATTCTCCCTTTTTCTCACCCACAATCACACGCTTACGACACAGAAGAGAGTAAGAGAAAAGGCAGCAGCAACATGAAAAAAATTAATGATGTCATTCGTGAAAAAAGAGGAATAAGAAAGCAAAAAAAGCGTAAAAGTCAAAAGAGCACTGGGCAAGTTTGCTTAGGATTTTTATACAACACAAAAAAATTACATTTTTGCTTCCACTTTATTATCATTCATGGTGATGCTTGTTATCAACAATTTAGTTACGAGAAGAACAAAAAAAAAAGCATTTTTAAGAAGATTTGTATCACCATGACCACAATCTTTTACTTTTACTACACTCATTCATTTTAATTACAATTAATGTTGCGAATTGAGATTGACAAAGTAAATTTTAGGGAGGGAAAGGTGAGACTCTTGATGTTATTAGGAAATTGGATGCTTGGAGATTTTTTTCTGGAGTTTATCATGGAACTTCTTATGTCTTTTTGTATCAGATTAATTTCTTTTAGGGAAGTAGATTATTAAAGGTTAAGTATTGATTAATTTAATTGGTTGTTGAAATTTTTTAATTAATTTACTCATTATAAGGATTTATTAAGGGGGGATGCAACGAGATTTTTGGATAATTAGAATTTAAGTTGTAGGTTGGTATTAAATAAACGATTAATCTGGTTTAGATCGTAGTGGTAATTTAAAATAATTATTGGAGTTTAGGATCATTTAGGATAAATTTTAAATTATAAGGTGCTATTGTTGGGTTGTTGTATCGACATGATACCCTGCCAGGGGTGTAGCCAGTATTTTTCTGAGGGGGTTGTAAATAAAACATGATTATTCTTAATAAGTTTTAGATTTTCGGAAGGGACCCCAAGCCTCCTGCTTATGCCCTTGTACCCTGCATTATTAATTATTTTTTGGTGACCGGGTGGTTGACTTAGCGTACGACAATCACAAAAAAGTTTGAGATCACACAGTGCTGGAATCGGTTATTTGGAGATATTTTAGTGTATGATGGGGTATGACCAATTATATATCGAGAAAACTGAGTCAAACACATCACAAATAAATAAATCCAAATTATTGTTTAATAAATCATGTACCTTCAAACAAGATCAGTCAGTTTCCTTCAAAAAATTCCTCCAATAATACTTTGTAACAATAAATTAATCTCATATTAATTCACATCAACTCCATAAAAAATTCCATTAAACAAAACAAATCAACACGTTCACCTAATCCACATGTCAGTCATTCAACAACCACTGAACACATTCAATTTGCTTAATTGTTATGTAAGCAACAGAAATTTCAATAAAATTTTAGTTCTAATTCGTATTTTAATGCATTCACAATCTTACTTCATATATATTACTACACGAATGACTATAAAGTAACAACAACGACAACCAGCTATCAATTTATGTCCATTTATGAATGAAATAATAAATGCATGTCTCATTTATTCACTTAACTAACTACTCGATTCATTTTCTTGGAAGAAGGTAAACATTTCATTTGCACGGTGAGTTAATACATTATGCGGGGGTGTCATTATAGAGTAACGGAAGATATATAATATCATACAGATGAGGATTAATTTCTCGTACATGAAAAAGAATATCTTTTGAACCATATGCTTACAATACTTTTTTTTTGCTCTTCCTCCTGCTCTTTCCCATACATTACACTCTTTTTCACGGTTATTAATATATATAAAAAGGCTTCTGTGAAGGTGTTAAGATATGTTCAACACATGTCGGCTTCGGTATTTACAAGTTATCATTTGAGTAGCAGCAAGAAAAAAACTCGTGCACACATAACGTTTACATACATTTCTTTCCTCTTTCGTCTTTAAGAACTTTTGTGATTAGGAAATGTGAGTTGATGTCTAAGTTTTGTCTGGGTGGTTCTATTGGGCTGCCATTTAATAATTTCATGGTAGAATGGGCTGAAATGACTCGATGATCCAGTGGTTTAAATACTGTAATACTGACACTATGATCATAAATTTGAGACTCATTATGGCAAGATTTCGTATCATATGGACTGAAAATACAGCAAACAGCCACACTTTGAGGCTATAAGACAGAAATAACATTAAAGGTCTAGGTTTGAATAAACAGTCATATGACGTATATAGATAATCTTTTATTATGATAAGTTGCTACGTGGGTCAGCCATAGATGATCCCTTTCACGATCAACACAACGTCGTAGTTAGGGCACCGCTTAGTCGACGTTATAAAGGCAAAATGTTATCCTGACGGTGTCGTGACAGTGGTTTTTGCTCTACTTGATCCACTTGAGTCTTCGGTTTCAGCATGCAGCTCAAATTTGAATTTCAGAATAAACATATTGAAAAACATCTGGTTCCTTCAGTAACATTTCTGTCTATAGTATTCTAACTGATGCTTTGAGCTAAAATAACTTTGATTAAAAAAACCGACAAGTTATTCTGCTGAGTCTCGAAACCCATGATCACTGTGTCGATTTAATAATTATCAGTACCAAAACATTTGACCACTGCGTAATCGAGCCAGTTAACCTCATAATAGAAACATAAACTAAATAACCACAAAATGCGCCTCATCACCTCCTCAATTGCATCCTTTCTAAACAACTTCTCTTTGATGCTGTTAAATGGATAATGTGATGGTTATAAAAAAGTGGTTTTTGCCATATAAACATGAAAATATCAGCAAGTAAATGTATAAACTTTTTTTTCTTTCTGCACTCATTTCTTTTCGCTCGCTTTTATACACAATATCATATCTGCCACTTACTTCAATATTACGCACCTATTTGTTGCGGAAAAATGAAAGTGATTTTTTTTCTGCTTCTCATTCCATTTCTGTTGCTGACTTTTAATAAGTTGGAAATGTTTGTTTAATAAGAAAGTGTGATGATAAGAGTAATTATTGTATGAGCGTTTAATTGTAATTACTTCTGTGTTAAAAGTTATGTAATAATTAACATTTTCAGTTCAATTTTCATTTGCTGATATTATATTTTGTATTTTGAAATGCGAAATGTATATATTAATGGTGGATTATGGATATGCTTGACACTTCAAGTCAAATATTCAAAGGGATTAATTTTGAACTGACATGACTTTTAATTGGGATTAAAGTTTAAATGAGAAAACTGTTTTTTGATTATTATTGTACTTTAATGGATGGGTGTGATAATATTTTTATTTTTTAGGGGATTTAATTTTTTTAGGGGTTTCAAAATGTTGAAAGATGGGTTTGCAAAAAATAATTAAAATTGGTGTGAATATGAAAAGGGGGTTGATTCTCAAACCCCCCAGGATACGCCCCTGGTGTTAAAAAATGAGATTTTTGTAGTCTTTGCCAGGTGCGTAGCCATGATTTTTGATGAGAAGGGGTTCCAATTTTATTATTTTAAAAAATGATCTTTGATATTTAGATTTTCAATTTTTTTGTACTTCTTTAGAAATTAAGATTGATTCTGCAAACATCATAGCAAACATACTTCAACATTTTTTTAAATCTTAAATTTTCTTAATTTTAATCTCGAGGGGTATACTCGTGCACCTAAGGACCTCCCTGGTTGCACCCCTACCCTGTAGCTGATTATTTCAATACGTTTCAAATTTTTTAACTCTAGAGTCTCTAAAATACTCCTGTTAGTCATTTAAGTTTGAAGAAAAGGGCAGCGTTTCAGGTAAAGCTTTCATTCCGATCTTATTACATCATTGAAAAATATAAAAATCCTATAACAAGCAGTAAGTGTCAAATCCATCAGTCCAGTAAGGCTATGGAATTTAAACTCTCATATGCTTTTCTGACAGCCGTTTAACACAATTTAATTTAAATAAAACATTTTCAAAATATTTATTAAATCCCAATTACCAAATTCGTAAAACTTTCACCGCCAAAACTTTCATTTTCAGTCAAAATAAATGACTTATGAAAGTCATGCAAATATTAACCATAAATCGCTGCATAATATTAAACATTCAGCTGCTGAAATATTTTGTCTACAATATTAATTTCCTCATAATATATGATACATATTACTAAATCTCAATATTATATTCATTAAAGTGAATAATTACACAGCTTAATAAATTAATTAACTAGTACACATCCCTTTTTTACAGCACAGCATTCACGTAACTTCAATCTCAAGAAGCTTCCTGCTTTTCATTAATTTCAATGCAACAGCAGTAAAAAAAGTCTCAATTTAATGCAGTTTTTTTGCCTTCCCTTTGTAGCATTGAGTAAATGAGTAAGCAATAAGTGATTGAAGTATTGAGTAGCAAGTTACAGTAATTATTTAAAGATTAATTAATGTTTTAAGTCTCACTCTTTTTCCACTTCATTTTAAAGCACATTCATAAATGACGTCCATAAGTAAACTGCCTCTGTCATAAAGTTTTCAATTTATCTGCCACACATCTCTAGATACTCGCTTTTAAATGACATACGCCATTTGTAAATGATCCCTAATTGTAATTCTATTCAACAGAAGCAAGTACTCAACAAGGAAATGCTCAAGTATTTCATTATAATTTGTCAATGAAGAATTCGACATGATGCATGCATATTCATTTTGTAGCTGAGATTTTTGTGGGATGAGTGTAGTTGGTGCTTGTTCTGAGTGTCTGGTTTGATAGATCTTTTGTTTTTTAGGGTCAGATACGAGGTATTATGGCTAATAAATGGAAATTACTCTAACACTGATGTATATTTGTCAAACTAATTGGTGTAATATATAGGAATCGAACTCATGCTTGAAGTAAATTAGATTTCTGGAGCCAGTACCCTACCCTATACCGAACCCTGGTCTATTTTTTTAAAAAAAATCTGACAATTTGACCCTTATTAGAAAAGTTTCACCAAAATTTTTCAAAGATATCTCATTTGAAAGCTGACATAAAATGAATAATTCCTAAAGTTTGGTATATTCTATTTGAAGCTTTATGAGAGGTCCTCGAAGTTGAGAGTAACTTAGGTGGGGTAGCACTGGTAGAATAGATGGAGTAACCTAGGTTAACGGAGAGGGTAGGGACACCTTAGAGTATACCTTACCTATCCGGTGTAGGGTGTCCCTAAAAACTGAGCACTCCAATAATGGAGGATAGTAATTTTCAAACCTGATTTGAGTCAGTTGGAAATTTGTATGAAAACAAAAAAGGAAAAAATAAAAAAAAAATTGTCAAGACCGTTAATCATATTGGCATGTTAACTATATTTGGTTAAAAAATTTCATAAAATTTAAAAACAGCGCCTTAACCCATCTATCCTAAAAAATTTCCATTAATTATTCGCTGCATTAAATTCTTCAATACTTATTGCATTCGTCAAATCGACGACGATAAGTAGCTGCTTTTGTTTTCGGTAAAGTGTATGTGATGTACCTGAACAAAAGTAAGTGTGAGAGAGATGGAGTTGGAGAGAAAAATGAATCAGGCACATAACAACACAACATCGCACGAGAATCAATTAACCGGGTGATGA
Source organism: Chironomus tentans (assembly GCA_963573255.1). Classification (NCBI taxonomy): domain Eukaryota; kingdom Metazoa; phylum Arthropoda; class Insecta; order Diptera; family Chironomidae; genus Chironomus; species Chironomus tentans. The sequence continues at coordinate 43,023,313 of OY754302.1, read as the reverse complement.
GTTTTTGAACACGTTCAAGTCGAAAACAATGTGACGCTCTCGAAGTTTCGTTTTTCAAATTCAAGGCACAAAATCAACAAACAAGCAAACAAAAGAATAATAAGAAGAAAAAATGATTAATTGCGATTACGTTCTGTGTTTTGTTATTATTATTTTTGAGTATTTTTAAATTCCTGACACTTACAAAATTCAATTAGCACTTATTACCACTAGTGCCTCTAACATATTTAATATATCTCTTTTCTGCTGATCAATTGCCTTGATAAATGAAATTTAAAATATTTTTCTTGAACGTGATTTTTCATATTTGCATAAATAATTTTGTGACGTCACAATAATTGTCTGTGAAGATGTTCGATAATTAATCAACAGCACTCATACCGGAATTACTTCAATCAACGCTGAAGCTTCAATGTTATTAAGAGAAAAAAAACTTTTTTTTTGTTTCTGTTGCGCGCGAGTGTCGTAATAAACGATAAGCCCTTGAGGCAGTAAAATAATAAAAAATAACAAGGTCATCGATCATAACATAACGATAAATATCGTGAACGCAAAATAAAACACAACACAATTAGCAAATTAATATCTCCTCATCACGTGTTGCCAATTCTCTCACTCTCTCTACGAATTTTATTTTCTTCTTCGATTTTCCTTCAAATAGTTTTTCAGAAAATGTGGTGGAAGTAAATTTGTCAGTTTGTCTTAGGGGCCATAGATAAGGTCATGCTAAAAGTGAGATTTTTAGACCCCTATCCCCTCTGTTACAAAATTTTCATACAAAAAATGAAAGTGTCACACAGCGTGACCATTCGACGTCATTTTATGAACGACCCCTTAGTCGTGGATAACAATATTTAAATGAATTCAGGGACTCCTTTTTGCTATCTTGTCATATCATGACAGGGGACCCCCTCCCCCTGGATACACCCCTGAATGGATTTTAATATTATTTTATCCAAGATTTTTACGATTTTTGATTTCTAAAAATCGTTTAAAATCACAATTAAAATCACAATTTTTACGAAATTTTCGTAATTTTGATACCAGGCCCCTTCTCTAGAATATTCTGTATCTTCAAAAAAATTGATATTTTTCTTGAAAAATCTGATCATATTAGTTGCTGATTTTCAATAGAAAATTAAAACAATTTGCCTGAGAATCGTTGCCTCTAACCTCAATAAAGGAGCAGTTTATCAAAATCAAAACAATTTTATGCCTTCCGATTCATTTTAATCAATATGCGCTCTATTCATCATTCAAATAACAAATTTTCCCTCCAACTTGCCCTTTCTCACTGGTTTAGTTTCATGATTGTCAATAAATTTTTATTGTTATGTACACATTGTTGAACATTAAATGGTTAGTTTGGTTTTGGTTCTTTTCTTTTCTTATTCCACACTCGAAATGGATGTAAAATTGCGTTGTTTAGACTTATTAAAGGCTCTTTAAGTTTGACATGATTTTTTTTTCTTAATTGCTATTAAGAATTCTCCTTGAGGCTGGGTCTATTTTGGAAATTAATGGACAAGCTGTTGTCTCAATCTTTTTATTTACTAATTTGATGATTTCTAGAATTTGTATTGGCTAATAATGAAGATGTCAGCAAATTCTTAAGAAATAATTCTTGTCCTAGATTTTCGTGGGTTTTTTGATAGGGGTTGTCAACTTATGATGACCACCAATTGTGGAATCATGACCTCCAAGGTGTGGAACTGATCAACTGACTTTTTTGCATTTTTAATCACATTTGAGCATTTTTAATTATTTTATTATGCACCTTTTGACATACTTATGGGGTATAAAGTCATAAATGACGTCCAATTTTCAAGTGGGGGGAGGTAGAAGGGGTTTTTTGTTAAACAAAAAGAAAAATTTCTGAATGAAAATTTTTTGACAAGGGAGGGGGGGGTTATGAAAATCTCGTTTTTTGCGTAACGTTATTTATGAATGGCAAATAGTTGGACAATTTTTTGGTAATTTCGTATCATCGGCTTTAAAAAAGCTCAAATTTTCAGATGACATCACTTATAAATCCCTTGTTTTTCTTATAAAGGAGTTTAATCATGCTTGATTATTAACACGCGTAAGAACAGTAAGGTGGGCAAGAAGAAAGGTTGGCGTGCTTCATCTATATTTATTTCAGACTCAGATTCATTGCTTATGATGAATTCTGAATCTACCGAAGGGTGTTTTTGCTACAATGTTAAAGAAAATTTAAGAAGGTAATTTCATTAAATTTTAGGATAAATAGTTAAAATTTTAAAGATTACGGTATTTAAAAATTATAAAAAAATAAACTTTTTTAAATTTTTTAAAATTCTCTAGGCATAATACCTTTAACTTTTATTTAAATATTTTTAAATATATTCTAATATTTTCGCCAATAACTTTTGTTCAATGAAAATTTGAAATTGAACACCCGATAGAATTGATAAAAAATTCATAACCGTTCGTCGATATTCAATATGTTATTTTTATTAAAGTAATTTTTTCTGAAAAATTTCCGTTGAATTGAATTTTCAAGCCAAATGTTGAGTGACGTCGTTAAAAAAAGTTGACAATTTTTCCTCAAAGTAACGACAAATTCATCCCCAAAAGCATAAATTTTCCTGAACATGTATCATCCACAGTCATTATCAAAATTTCCCCTGACAACAACCAGTTCCAAGAATATCATCTCCAGCAATTATTTTTAAATGTTTGTCGTCATCGACCTTTTTTCATCGGAAAATACAAAAGAGGCCTGAAAATTTTTCTTTTCTCATCATGTTGGAAAATATCTACAGATATACAATCATTCGACCCTATGTCAATAATAAGTTTGTATAGCCTCATTTTTCTGTCTCTTCTTCTTGTTCTTATTATTGCTATTTTGTAAACGACGATAGAAATTTTACACAAGAAATACTCCATGCCATATTAATAATTTTATATGTATATCATAAAGCCAGGCTACACCATAAAAATCCTTTTTAAAAAATAGCGACATGTATGAATTGTGATGACGAATAGGAAAAGGCACAACATTAACTCACACAAAAATTTCATTCTTTCCAAAAAAAAGAAAAATAAAATGCACGATGAGGACGAAGAGGAAGAAAATATTTTTTTTTCTCTATTTTATTTTATTCCTATATTAAACATCAAACTGAAAAAATAGACTGCTGGCGTCTACTGTCTCTCATGTCCCCCTCTCAGACGATAACAAGTTAACGCAGCTCTACAGAATACGGATGGAGATTGTGTATGAGAAGAGCATGGAAGTAAGTATGTGGATTTGTAGATTTTATGGGAGATGGTGGCGCATAGTTAATGGACTGGAGATGATATGAGTTTTTAGTGCTCACACTTAGGAGATTCTGGTATTATTAGGGATCTTAGCTACATTTGATGGCGTTAGTGCTGCATGTAGCTTATACTGGGATGCTGTGAGCTGCAGGAGTGATTTGAAGTCAAGTTTTTGTCATATTGGAATATATTCAATTTACTAACCACAATGGTTTACTTTCAAAGCTTGCCACAACTGTACCGGGTTTGTTTTTGAACTTTTGGGTTTGATTTTGAGCATTTTCGGCAAGTAACTGCATTATTCAGAAATATACCGATCTAGTAGGGTCCCATAAACCCCCCTAATCCCAACACCATTTAAAAAATTTCATTCATTCAAAGAAGATTGACTTTCCATCTCTAAAAATTTCTGGCTCGATAAGCTTCATTTCCAGTAAATAATTTAAAAACCAATAAGTTTCTCTGATGAGTCTCGAACCCATAAGCAAGAGTTTAATTATACGAACATGATTTCTCAGTAATCTCAAGGTAACAAGGTATCTAATCATTGCACCTTCGAACCATATAACCCAACAATTTCAACCATATGATCAAGACAAACTGCATCCACAATCTCCATACATTCCATCATACAATCCAATATCTAAAAATGAAATACATAGAGTGAGAGAAATAGAGATAAAGTACACAAATTATAATGAAAATTCTATGAGTTTTAAAAGCACAAAACACACATCTATCCTATTCTTATCCATTGGATGTTGCTCATTCTCTCTATGTACATTCCTATATGTGAAGATACAGTAGAGAATGTATGTGGAGACGAGAAGGAAGCAAAATGAAATAAATAAAATAGATAATTTTTCAAGTAAAACTAAAGAGATCATTTAGGAGCGAATGCAATGCAATAAGGAGGATGTGTTGATAATTTACTATATTTGAACTTTAATTTTAGCATCTAGTCATTCAAATTGCGTCTTATTAGTACGGAAAATTATGCAATAAATCCACAAGTTGTTGAATAAAAAATTTTTAGTTTCTGTTTTACTTTTATCTATGATAAAGACACTGAAACATCCCTAGTTGCTTCCCTTTTTGTCTGTCTGTACTTGCGTATCAGTAATTTAGTCTGTTTTCGTTTCTGAAACTCCTTTAGATTATAATCTTTAGTGAGTAACAACACAACAATTTTAAACCCGAATTTATTTTCTATTTTTATCTACTGAATGGATTTATGGATGTACACTGAAGTTCTTGAATTTCATGAAAATGGAAATTTTGAAGTGAGGTGGATACAGGAGGGTAGATAGTAATTTCTCGAAACATGGGGAGTATGAACTTCTTTAGAGAATGACGGACCAGGTATAAACTCTAGGTAGAGGTGTACGGTACCCTACCCGGATATGTAGGGTAAACCCTAGGGTACCTAACCTAACCTAAATCTAGGATACCCCAGTTTAGGGTAGACGGGTTACCCTACCTCTAGAGTACCCTTGGCGTAGGGTAGGGTAGGTTATCCTGGGTAGCCTTAGAAACCGACCCAAGAATTTTACTTTTCCATTTTTCTCTCAATATCCTCATTATTCTCTCAATTTCTTCATTGTTGTTTAAGTTTTTCTCAAAATCTCAAATTCCACCTAAATTTTACCATCCCCAGTAAAAATCACAACCATCCAGCACAGACAAATTCCTTCTTCTTACATCATCTATTTTTTTCTCTCCCCTGAACAGCAAAAAAAGAGAAATATTATTTAGAATGAAAGTTATGTGTGTGTATTTGTATGAGATGCATGCATGTACGTCTGTCTGTATATAATTTAAATTGCGCTAGACAACATTAATTTAATTAAAATAAATCTTATGAAATGAAAAAGCGACAGAGATAGAGAAAAGAGACAAATTTTTTATAATCTATTGTAAATGCAGTATGACAAAGGTTGGGAGCAATAAAATTGAACAATAAGAAAAAGAAGAAGGACAGGAATGAGACATGAAAATAATTTTCTGTGACTTATAAATTCACTTGTGATGTTATTAATTTTGTAATGTTTTATGTGACTTTTTTTTGCAAGTTTATTTGGCATGAAGCTTTTTTGCTTAGGTTTGGAAAAATTTTAGATTTGTGGATTATTGCTCTGTGGGGACATTTGGTATCAAATAGCTGTATATAGTGCTGAATGATTTAGTATCAACAAAGATATTTAACATGTTGATTTAGTTAGGAATGATTGTTATTGGATTGGGTGTATTAAAATGGAGTTATTGACCTTTTTGGTGACATTGGAGCTAAGTTTGAGGGAATTTTTGAAAATTGTGCTTTTTGGAGGTTAGTTAATTATGGAATTGGAATATAGACGGGGTTGGGTGATCTGATTGTATGTAATATTCTCTCTTTCTCTTTGTTTAATCTGTAAATTGCAGGCATGTAGCCAGAAGTGGGATTAGCTACGTCGCTGGTAAGTTATATTTTGACAGGATTGCAACACAAAGTAGACAAAGACAGCCATATAGAATGTACACGAATTACAGCTCAGAATTCATACTCAGAGTGACTTCCAAATGGAAAATTGTGTTGCTTGGATTAACCCTTTGATGTTTTACCATTAAAACGTCGAAGTAGCGATGCTCTAATGACTACGATGTGCTGCTCGGGATAGCTTAATGAATATTTTGACATTTGTTCAGAATATCAACAATTTTTCATATTTGCATCTATCAAGGCAGGGGTGCATTCAGTGTAGAAGTCATTTCAATAAATTGAGGATATTATGACTCATTCAACACCCAGTCGACCCCATAAATTCTCAGAACAACCAAAAATAAATAAATCCATTGGTAAAAAAATCTCTGACTCAATATCAAGTAAATATTGGCATTTTTCGGAAGAAAGTATCGAAAATTTCCACACATGACTCACATGCTCATCCATAATGTGATTATCACTTACTTCATGCACACAAAAATTCCATGACAATTTAATTCAATATTGAATTATTTTTGTTCTCATTTTTTTTCATTGAAATTTCCATTGCAAAAATTGCTAATCAACTCAAATGTATGTAAACAACTAACGTGCTGGATGAGAAAAAAGCAACAAAAAGTGAATTTTCAATTAAATTAATGAAGAAACTTTGTCCAAAAGAACATTTTATTGACAGAAAAAAATTTCTGTGGTCTAGATTTCCAATTGAATTCAAATAAGAATGAGAAGTCAAATAATAAAAAAAAAAAATTTTGGTCAATCAGGAAATTAAAATTCTAAAATGTGCCAAAGTGAAAATTCAAATAATCGAAATGAATTGTAATAGGTTTAGTGTGTAAATTTGATAAATTAAAATATTGAATAATGAAGCTGTCGATGAAGTTCTTCGTGAGTCTCTTTAATATTCGATGTGGACAGAACAAAAGAAATGAAAGTGTATACACGCGTTTGACTTCTATTATTTCACTTTAAGTCTAGCTTTATGCGAGTAGTGGAATAAAAATAGCATCATTGAGTATGTTTTTTATTCAAATTTTTTTTTGAAGTTTAGATTGATCAAGGGATGGGTACTTGATGGGATATTGGAAATTTTATGTCATGTGCTGTATTTTTGTGGGGTATTTTTAAGCTCTTTCTCAAAATTTTAAAATCTTAGAAATGTTTCGCTTTTAGCAGACTATTTTTTCGTATTTAGTGTCTAGAAGTCAAATAATTTATAATACAGTTTAAGCTTCTTAAATGCAGTTTTAATTAGATGTGGTGTTTGGTTTATGTATGTTCCTGAAATCTGAGGAGATTGGCAACTCTCTATGGCATATATGGCGGCATAGATGTGCGACTGAAGTCAGCCTGCATGCTGTCACCAATCGATTTGAAACCTTCACCATAATTTTGTCATAATATTATAAGTTTCTATTTTAGTATCAATTTTTCAAAAAAAGACTTCTTTTTTCAATACATCTTGGGCTACGGCTTCCTATTTTAAGCTACATGGTAAGTCTAGTTGGTCTATATTTAGGATGACCAGCAATTTTTGAGAAAAATGGAGCACAATTCTTAAATATAACCAAATTAAACTATTTTTTGGCAAAAAGTATATAACTTTGGACACTTTTGGGTCAATAAATAGAGTACATTTGCTAAAATCGCAAAGAAATTAGAGGAAATAGGCAATTATAGAGGACAGTCTTCTGAAAAACTAAGCAGATGGCCAGCTTATCTATATTTGATGTCTAATATTATAGGAAAATGGAGTACGTGGAGTGGAAATTTTGGGACATAATGAGGAAGGTAAATTGAAATTGACACTCACGAGGGCAGGAGCGTATCCAGTGGGAGGGGTTTTGGGGTTCTACCCCCTATTTTTTATAAAAACCAAAAAGATAATGATTGGCAGAGATATCAAAAAAGGATCATAATTTGAAAAACCCTTCTCCTAAAACATCCTGGTTACACACAGGGGAGATGATAAGGCATTAGTGACTGACACCTTACTAGAATTTTACCACATTTTTGATTTAACTCAAAATCTACACTTCATGAAGTGCTTCAAAATTTAAAGCAATTACCAAAAAATACAGACCTTAGTCGAGAAGGTAGTAGCCGATACAACCATTAACAGTCTAGCATCTTCAACTGAACATTTTTTTGTTATAATAGACCCTAAAGGTTATCCATCCAATAACACCAGTCCAAACGATTAATTAAAGTTAGAATTGATTTATGATTTCATATCCAGATACCCATCCACTGCCAATATAAATCTCCATCTCTCTTTTCCATACAATAAATGTCTCTATCTCTCAGCTCCTCATGGAATTAAAATGAATGTATAATTTATTCATTTTTCGGGCTAAATACGAATACATGAACTTCATTTATTTATTTTATTTTTTTTTCTTACTTTAGCAATCGGCATGACTATAAAGAGCAGAAAAAAATTATTGTATATAAGTGAAAAATATGTGTATAATACATATATTAAGAAGTGAGACACACAAAAGCATTTTTTTGTAGAAGTTTCACGTTGACGTTGGCTCAACAGTTTCTTTTTTTAATACTAAAAAATATTTATTTAAAGCGAAGAGAAGAAATAAAATAAAAATTGTCGAAAAGAAGGTCACTCGTGTGAATTATTAAATCTTTTCTTATGAAAATTACTTTACTTGACGACAATTTTTTTCTTCTCTTTAGTCGCGCTTTAGTTAAAGTTGATTTTTTTATTAAAAATTTCAATTTCTTTTATGTTTCTGTTCGCTGTTTACCGAGATTTTATAGATGCTTATCGAGAAATCTTAAATACCATTAAGACATGCTTTTATCGTTTTAATTATCACATTTGTATGAATTAATTGTAAATATTGGATATAGTTACTTCGGTATTTTAGTATCCTGTTCATCCGTTTATGATGCCTGAATCATTTTCAATAAAAAATGGAATTAATAGTTTTTAAGTGGATTTGATGACATTTTTTATGAGAACTTGTGATTTTTTTTAGAATCTGTCAGGTATGCAAATTACTTTAAAAGAACAATAGACTTGTGCGATCGTGACACTTTGCTCTTAAACTGTTTTTTTTATTTCTTCAATCAAAATTGACCATGAAGATTTAAAGATTATACTAAGGAGTCATTCATCAATTACGTACATCTTGGAGCGTAGCCAGAAATTTTTCCAATGGGGGTGGTAATTATTTTAAATGAACGCAAAAATTTAGGGTTTTTTTTATTTTTTTTTGTTTTGTAAAACCACCTGAGCTACGCACCTGAGTACATCTATGGGATTTTTGAACCCCTATTTCCTTCACCCCTTTATGGAATGTCACATATCTACCGATGCTTCTCCTCCTATACCTTGGATGTTATTTGTGTTCATTTTCATAGCCATCTCCAATAGCTGTGTTGTTACACCGCCAATAATACGACAATAGTTTGAGTCATTTTAAAGACGAATTATTAAAAAAAAAACTATTTTTTTCTACGGATTTGCCAAAGGATAAACTTGATTGATGTTCTTTAAAATAAATGAGTCAGCTTGCCAGTCACCCAATTAGCAATATAAATTCACCAATAAATATATTTACTATCAGAGGGGATCGAACCCTCTCATCATCTGCTCTATATTAGAGCCACCGTATGTACACCATTTGAAAGTATGCCGAACGGGTTATTACGAGGCTCATTACAAACCACCACAAAAAGGATGCAATATTCTTCAAAATAACAAAATCAGCTACAATCAAAAATTCTACAGAATAAGGCTTCTTAATATCCAGTACCTCAAAAATAAATAAATATCGCAAAATAATCCTTGCTACCACAAACATAACTTAACGCTCTATAAACGTTATTAAAATTAATTAAATCCGGATAAATTTCAAAAAGAAAAGATGTAAATCGGCAACATCGCCAAGTGCTGCTTGTATGACCCGTCACACATGTCATCGAAGAAATGAACAACAACAAAAAAGATTAAAAGTAATTTTTACAATGCAATTGTAAGAAAAAAATAATAAAGAACTGCACAGAGTCGAGTGAGAACGTATGATTATTTTATTGCCTTTGTACAGATGAAATTGGATACAATTGTAATTTTCGTATATTAAGAAATATAGCTGTGGACACAATGAAAAGAGTGCAGCTTCTACATAAACATTTACGCTCTTTTTTTATTTGCACAACTACTTTTTCTTTTTTTTTTGGATGATGTCCTTCACTAAATGGCTTGTAAGCGACTCTTGTTTCTGTTTCATCTGATTTACTCACTAGATTTATGGTTGTGAACTTAAGTAGGTGGCATGTGACATAAATGAATGTATATGTAAGCATATTGTTGTACTTGCTAGAGGCTATTTAAGGCAAAAATTCAAATTGAGCAATTTTTTTGCTGCTTTTCTTTTCTCGTTTTAATTCGAATTTAAATGCTTTGGATGTGGATTAATGGGATTTATGTGTATGGGATGCTGAGAATTGAATTTTGGAGGACTTATTATAGGTATAGGGGGCAAATTTGGAAGCAGTAGACTATTTTTTTAGGTTTAAATCTTTGAGGTCGTTCATCATTTGATGTTTAACTCTCAGGGGGGAGGTCTGATGAATTTTGTGACCAAGGGGGTCTAAAAGTCAATTTTTAGTGCATTTTCCCAAAGGGAAAAGACACTATTGTCCGCGTTTTGTCCGTCCGTCCGTCCGTCTGCCGCTCCACACCGCCTCCAGTTTAAGCTTTTTCGATGGGGTTTTTTGCTTAAAATGTGTGAACTAGGTCAGAGGCAAGAATGACGAGAGATTTTTTTGATCAGTGCAGTAGAAGGTTAATTAAATAAACTTTTTTTGAAAAAATTGCTTACGTTTTACGTACGTATTTTTTACGTAGCCCTTAAAAACGTGACTTTTCTTACAATCTTCCGGCCAGGGTTCGAGCCCCACTCCGAGCAACTTTTTTTTTGTAGTTTTTTACACTTTTTTGACATTTCATGATGTGTTATGATAAAATTTTCCATTTTCAGATTTTTTCCTGACATTTTCCGAATTTTTCACGAAGTTAAATTAATTAAAGCTTACATTACGTAAAAATACGTGTCATGTAAATTTACATTACGTAAACCTTACTTGGCGTGGGGAAAAGGGAAGTTGAACAAGGGGGTACGAGGGGGGGATAAAACAAGGGGGGGTATTATTTTTATTTTTCAAATATTTTTTTACCGTTATTTTTTCAAATATTTTTTAACGTTAATTTTTCAAATATTTTTTGACCGTTATTTTTTCAAATATTTTTTTACCGTTATTTTTTCAAATATTTTTTGACCGTTATTTTTTCAAATATTTTTGACCGTTATTTTTTCAAATATTTTTTGACTGTTATTTTTTCAAATACTTTTTGACCGTTATTTTTCAAAAACTTTTTGACTGTTATTTTTTCAAATATTTTTTGACCGTTACTTTTTCAAATACTTTTTGACCGTTATTTTTTCAAATATTTTTTGACCGTTATTTTTCAAATATTTTTTGACCGTTATTCTTTTTAAAAACTTGTATTTATTATTCTGGGCGTTAGTGTTTTATGCGTTAGTTTTCTTTTTCATTACTAGTTTTTTATACGTTTAGATTTCTGTGCACAGTAGTTTTAAGAAAATGCACTTCCGTCCGCAGCCCGTGGACGCATTACTAGTTTTGCATGTCGTCCTTACTTAAATCTTCCAGAACATCCCAAAATATTCAAGTTACTCTCAAAATATTCATTACCCCATAGAACACCAAAAACATGACTCAAACTCACCATCTTCATAATAAACCTCTTAGGGGTCGTTCGCAAATTACGTCACGCAAAAAAGCGACTTTTTCAACCCCCCCTCCCCCCCTTGTCACAAATTTTCCAAAGAAAGAAAAATTTTGTATTTGGACTGTCACAAATTCTCCTACCCCCCCTCCCCCCTAAAGCGTGACGTAATTTGCGAACGACCCCTTATTCCTACATTTAAAATTCCTAACTTAATCCCCTAAAAATCTCTACACCTCGGTCAACTAGAAACAACTCAAGAACACCACAAACAACAATGCTAGAATCACTCGAAAGAAATTTTAATCCTACCAATTTGATTTGACGTGTGCCAAGCATCCTCTGGTCTTATGTCCATTACTACTTCAAAGCATTCCTTCTTGTTCTTTAATTTGTGTAATTATAACTCATACATTGACATATCAATTTACTAATGACTTCACATACTATCCACCAATTTATAAAAGCTCGCTTAACGAAACGATTTTGCGCGATGTTGAGAGAAATACTTAAAATGTCTTGTGCGATTAAGGTAATTTAAATATTGAATTTCATAATTATTGTCACTGTTTATATGCCAACGGTCTCGCTTATTGACATCCAATTAGAAGTCAATGAAATCAATTTTGATTTTATTTAAATGGATATTTTTGTATGGTTTGTTAGTTTTAATGGTTTATGAAGGTTTGGTGTGATGTGATTGGGTATAGGATATTAAATTTGGTATTTAGAGATAATACTTATGTTTTTGAGGATTTGATATACCTGGGCTTGATTTTGTATGTAAATTCCTTCTGATTTTTTATAATTAATGATGGTGTTTACAGAAGTGAAATAGTAAAGATTTAATAGGATTCGAACCCACTCTAAGACAGCATATGTGTAAAATTAGTTATACTACCACACCAGGTACCAGTCTTACTTTTTAACTTCAAATATACTACTAGGGATTACCCAAATCAGGGGACGGTAGTGATTTTGGATTCAGGACTCTCGAAGAAAATTTTAGTTCAATTTTTGAAAAAAAATCACAAAACCTCCAAACCTCTTCCATCGGAAAATTTCTGGATACGCCCCTGACCCCAACACCTCAATTAAAAAGACCATCATCTCAACAAAAAAAAATATCCCAACAAACTTTCAGTTTCAATTTAAATTTCCAATATTTAATGTCAATAGAAATTGTATTTATCGATGTCAAATAAATAAATCGCAATAAAAACTTTGTGCTATAAGTTGCTGCATAAGCAATAAGTGCACTTTTCATTCCTATCCATTACTTCTAAATAATTAGACATCGATATTCAAATGAACGTATTTTTTCTTCTCTCCTCGCTGTTGACCGACGCTCTCTTTTTTTAACGATTGAATTAATAAGTCAGCAGTAGCAGCATTTCATCTGGAAATAAAAGAAACTTGTGAAATATTGTAATTTAATCTTTTTTTCATTTTTATGTTCGATTTATTTGTAAAACGGATTATGATGCAACGTTTGCAAAGTGTATATGGGTAAGGGGGGTGTATGGTTTGGGGAATTTCAAAGTATCATATATTGAGGGTTTGAAACCGTCTATTTTAGTTTTTTACTAATTTAAAGGTGCCACCTAGGTTCTTGAAAATTCTAAATTTTATTTATTCTAGAATTAAGGTCACCCCCCATGAAAATGCTACTGTTGTAGCAATTGAGAACACTAAGACATGATCCAGAGCATGATATTTGCCTATTAGAGACAATATTTAAAAAGAAACAAAACCAACTTCCAAATTTAAATTCAACCCCCTATTCCACTGATTGACTTTACAATCACCAACATTACACATGCAAATGCGTATCTACAAACACATTCGAATGTGGGGAAAATGGAATTCATTTGAGGGATAAATTGGCACTCAATTAAGTACAAAATGATGATGGCATCGGATTTCTTAAAGTAGTACATTCATTATTGCAGCATACAATGATGCTGATGATGATGCTCGACTCCATAAATACGTTTAAAGTTATATAAATTAAATTGCATTGAATGAGGCAGCGAACGGCGCAGAATGCAAAAAGGCAAATAAAAGTAATGTTAAGACAAAAAAATATATTGTAATTGAATGAAAAATTGATGTGCTGCAGTTTTAAATTCATTTCAATAAATGAGAAGACAGATAGTGAGAGAGATGGATGGACAGAGAAATAACTGAAAACCGCTCAGTGAAGCGATTTTATGAAGAAAAAAATATTCAATGTGATTTAAATTGTGCTTCACTTTTTTTTATTCTTTTATGCCGAGCATTTTTTTGTCGGACTTGTTGTAGACGGCTACTAGCACTCTGTTGCCTATTGAAAATATATAAAAAACGGCGCAAAATGAATTTTTATTACGTTTAAAAAACTTTTTCCTACTCTATCGATATCCAAGTGCATTCACTCATACATGCAGTCGAGTGATGACGATAAATGATGTCGATGGATAGCTGTGAAGCTTATACATTTCAATGCTGTTTGCTGAATACCTTTAATCTTCTCGTTTTTGTCTGTGCTCTATACTCTTCAAATATGAATACAGATTATGAAGGAGCAGGGCTGTTGGATGGGAGTTTGTATGACTGGGATGCTTGGGGCCTTTTACTTTGTTCCTTTTTATAGGATACCCATATACCATAGCTTAGGTTACCCTACCCTTGCCACACCATCATAGATGAATTTTTGATGACATTTCTGTCTATACCTCACGATGGGTACTAATTAGCCTCAATTTAATTTAAAATAGCAAAAAAATTCTACCGGGATTCAAACCCACGATCAATGAGCGTTTATGCTACAGTATTCAAATACTCAACTCTTTATTCATTACGATACCAATCCACTTAAGGTCAGTCAGCTCATTACGGCACATACAAGCCTTAAAACCAAGAATAAATGATAATTCATTAAGATATGATCTGAAAAAATCAGCACCTCTGGATCAAGTCAACTAATACAACACGTAACGTCTCTCATATTCTAAAATTCCTCAACAGCAGACAAGTTTCATATCCATCAAAAGACTAAGACATGAAATTCATATCTCGCACCCATTAATGCTGATGAAATCATGACTAATTTTTTTTTATTAAATAATGCTAATATTTATACCGATAAATGTCAACTCACACGTTTAAGTCGAGAGGGAGAGAAACTTCCTGCTCATGTCATGTGGAATAGTAAAAGTCATTTCCTCGGCACTCTATTGTCTTCATATACAAAATTGTGCTACGATGTAAAGCTCTACGACTATCAAGACGTTTTACATCTGGTAACAACTTTTCTATTTTGATAAATTTAATGAATTATTAGCTTTTATATTTGATTCTGCTGTTGTTGTTCTTGTTGTTAGCTCTTCCGAATGAGAAATGTATATACACATACTCAAATATATATAATATGTGAGCTGAATGAGATTATTATTAAAATGTTTATAAATGGGAAAAAAAGTGAAGGAGAATGAAAAGAAAAGAAAATAATAATAAAAAATAAAAAAGAGTTGTTTGAACTTGAATGTTAGTCATATCGTCGTTGCTGTGTGTTTTTCGCTAGTTGTTGGCTTTTGTTCTCAAACTCACTGAATGACGACGATGACAATGATGATGTGAGAAGCACATTTTATATTCTATGATTCCCTATTTTCTCGTTTCTCTGTTGTGGAATCTCAATGCGGTGATGGGTGTTGGAAAATCAATAAAAAGTTTTGACGAAGTTGCTGGGGAACTGGAATTTGAGTGTGTATCTGTGTGCTTGTGGAATTAATTATCATTATTTATACTGATTTTCAATCATGTTTTTGATGAGCTTTTAAATGTTGATTAAAATTGTGACTTTTTTGAGGTCATCCTTTCTGGAGGGGTCTTTTGCATTTTAAGGACTGCTTAGAAATAGAAGGTGGGGTCTTTTATATTTTATACTGTAAATTTATGGGGAAAAAATAGGTGTTAACAACATAATCAACTTCTAAGTCATCCAATCCTGTAAGAACCCTCCTTATGAGGTACTCTACGTCACTTTTGAATAAACCAATTCAAAATTATTAAAAAAATTTAAATTGTAATTTTTGTCAAAGAATTTTAATCTGTTTAATCAACTTTTTTTTCTCTTAATCGGACAATCCCCATTCAGGTATTTCAAAATAATTAAAAATCACTAAATACATATTAATTAATTAGGCTTCTTGCATATTTAAAATCTGATAATTTTGTCAAAGTATTTAATACTTTTAATCAGATTAAAGCTCCTGACCCCAAGGTATTTCTAGGAATTAAGTTAAATTGAGTGAAACAATTTGAGTTTTACGAGTTTATAATGAGAACTAAATGAAAATTTATTTGACTAAGTTTGTATATTTAAAAAATATAATAAGCCACAAAATCCTTTGAAATTATATTAGCTAAGCTGCAGTTAAGTGAGTGTGGTCAGGATGGAGGGTGTAATAAAAAAGTCTTAAAATAATTGCTACATTATAAGAAATGCAGAAGGTATTTTGGGTTAATTTAATTTAAATTTAATTAATATTTTATTTGGGAATTTTGTTCAATTTTATTTTAAAAATAATCTGATTTTTGATTTTTGAAATAAAAATATAAATTATTCTTAAGTGAAAAGTAAATTGAAATTTTGTTAAAATTAAATAAAAATTGTTTAAGCAAATTACAGTTCAAATAAAGTTTAGATTAAAAAAATTGGGTTCGATTCCTTAAGATTTGTAAATACAAATTAAAAAAACCTCTTTGAGTCATTCTTCTTTTTGCAATTTTTTGATTAAAAGTGTTTGAAGTTTTGGTTTTTTTCATTTTTTTTATTTTTGGGAGGTCCAAAAATTTCTTTTGGTCTCTTACTCAAATTTTAGTATTTTATGTAATTTATATAAATAAACTAAATAACCAAACTACAAATTAGCGCTTCGGAAAAATGTCGGAAATTTTTTTAAAATTTCTTCTAACTGTTTAAAAAATTGTTTATGTAAAAAAATTTATGAGGAGGGGTCCGAACCTCCTTGGACCCCTTATTGTCTATACCCTGTATTGAGTGATCAATGACTATCTATCGCCATTCTTCTATGTATTAGACGTCTATGCAGGGCATAAACAAAAAAATTTTAAAGAGGGGGTTCGACCTGTCTAGGGGGGTTCTAGATTTTTTCTAAAACATTTTTATTTTTATCTTGGGTTCCACAAAATTTCTATGCAAATTTTAAACTTGAGGCGAGGAGCGGATCTTTGTCCACTGACCCTGGACATTATTAACTAATAACTCATTTATTTTTCAAATGTCAGTCTCATAAAGCCTTACATCATGGCTCATAATATGTCCCCAAATATAATATTTCAAAAAAGAACCAACAAGAAGAAAACAAAAAATAATAAAACTACTCAAGAATATTAAATAAGCAACACAAACAAATTAACGAATTAAGGTAGTAAATTTTACGGTTGGCAAAACTACGTAAAAACTATTTAAAATGAAGCAGAAAGAGAAAAAATTAAGTAGACGTTTTATTCACAAAAAGATACCTATATAAAAAAATCTGAGAATATTTTATACACAAAAAATCATTTCGCACGTCGTCTCTGACGTTATTTGTCTCAAACGATTCACATATTTTTTTTATATACAAAAAATGATTTTTTTTCGTTGCTGTATTTGTTCAGTCTGGACGATTATGGTCATGGCCAAAAAAAGATACTGAAAAATAATCACATATGTACAAATATGCAAATTAGTTAGACTGAAACGAAATAATAATAACAATAATGTGAAATGAAAAAAAAAATTAATACACAAAGTGCAAAAATTAAATAAAATTTATGATATTTTCTCGCGTATGCTTTTCATCTTTTCGCGACACCGAAAAAAAAAGTTTTTTTAGTGTACGAGTGACGTTGCAAAATTACCAGGAAAGCAAAGACTGATATTGCACACAGCGTGTATTATATAAAGCAAATTTTAGTGCTTTTTTTGCGGAAGAGCAGCGTTTAATGCGGACGGCTCAGTCATTCAGAAAGAGTTGCTGAGAAAATTCTCAAGTAAAAATAGACTTACGTCTTGCCATCTCTCTCACACACTTTTTTTGATATTCCGAAATGTTTTTTAATTCATCGCAAATTGTGAAGAAGAAAAAATATTTTTTTTGCCTTCTTTTCTCTTTCTTCATGTTTTGTGTACATCGACATCGTGCGGCAAGAACCTTGAAATATTAAATAAAATAATATGAAAATAAGCGAAGTAAGAAGGCAAAAAATAAGAATTCCTTCAATTCCATCTATACGAATGTGAAATACATAGTCACATTGCAGTGTATCGCACACACAGATTACACAGACCGGCCTCTGTGTGCCGTCTCAAAAAACGGCCTTTATAAATTACACTGAGACTTTTTTGTCTTGAAAGCTTTGGTTTTGTTCGGGATGGGATAAGGATTGTGGGATTTTGGGCAGTGTAAGTTGTATTAGCGGGGTCAGCCTCTGATTTAGGATGAGAAGTGGGTCTAAGTTTGATTTCCCAGCAACCTACCTCTACCTTATCCTAAGGGATATCCCTATCACTAAGCCTACCCCTACCTCAATCAAGACCATATACCAGAGGTAAACCCAACGAGAAACAGGCCTCTAGAGCTGATCCACGTAGCTAAGACACTTACTGAGCATGCAGTCACATCCCATCCAATTTCCCCAACTGGTCAAAATGCGCCTTATCCCTCAACATTCCACACCTCATCCATAATTATTATTATTTTTCGCATTTTCATTTTCATCTTCTCTTGCATTACTGTGCGCGCACACTGCATACAATTTTGTTATATTTTTTTTCATTGCTTATTTTCTGTTGTGCTTTATTTTGTGTTGTGTTGTGCAAACACAAGAAAATAAGCAGAATTAAAAATTGTCAGAGATTTCTCTCGTTCGCTCTTATTTAAAAAAAGTTGAAAGAAACCTTTAACGTCGAATAATTTGATGTCAATTTATTATGTAGCGTCTGGCTCTGGTTCATTCTTTTATTTTCGTCGCATTCATCGAGTATTATTGAGTGCACTTAATTTTACATTGTTGTTGTTTTCATTTCTTGAGTCATTTAAATACTTGTGATTTAAATGGGGACAGGAAGGGAATTTTTTCTGTGGTCAGTTCAGTTTATTTTTGGTCAGTTTTACTAAATTTTTAATTTATTGCAGTATATTTTTGTTCAGTTCAGTTAAATTTTTGATCAGTTTAGTTCATTTTTGTTCAATTTAGTTCATTTTTGTTCAGTTTAGATCATTTTTGTTCAGTTTAGTTCATTTTTGGTCAGTTCAGTTCATTTTTGATCATTTTTGTTCATTTTTGATCAGCTCAATTCATTTTTGGTCAGTCCCGAGCGACACAAATGACAAAATCGCCATATGGAAGCCATTAAGGTTCCATCAGGGATACATTTATTAACACCAGATGGATTCCGCGCCGCCTCCACCTCCGTATGGAATCCATATGCAAGTCATATGGAGGTGGATGCGGCGCGGAATCCATATGACTTCCATATGGATTCCATACGGAGGTGGAGGCGGCGCGGAATCCATCTGGTGTTAATAAATGTATCCCTGATGGAACCTTAATGGCTTCCATATGGCGATTTTGTCATTTGTGTCGCTCGGGAGTTTAGTTCATTTTTGGTCAGTTCAGTTCATTTTTGATCATTTTTGTTCATTTTTGATCAGCTCAATTCATTATTGGTCAGTTTAGTTCATTTTTGGTCAGTTCACTTCATTTTTGGTCAGTTCAGTTCATTTTTGATCAGTTTAGTTCATTATTGATCAGTTTAGTTCATTTTTGGTCAGTTCAGTTTATTTTTGGTCAGTTTGGATCATTTTTGGTTAGTTTAGTTCAAATTAATTATACATCCATTGTTTCTATTTACTTAAAGTGAAATCATTTCAATTAAAACTTTAAAACAAAATAACCTTCAATAAATTATTTTCAAAATCTTCTCATCATCACCCACAATATTGTCTAACATTACCTTCCCCTAATCCTTCATTTTCCTCATTTTCCAACCATCAACTGCGGTTGCTTAATGACTTGACATTCGACATTCCAATTTTCTATTCACTTAAAGATCCTTTCCTTCATTCCCCGTCACAATTTATTCACATCTTTCCATTCACAATTCTATCCAAAAGTACTTCATGATAAAATCTTTCGTTCAAACAATTTCAAATATTTACACTGAATAAGGAAAATTGAGTTTGAATCAATATTTCAAGCTGTAAGAAGATGAGTGAGTGAGTGGTTGGGTGGCAATTGGTAAGGTGGAAAAAAGAGATTTTAAATTGACAACGACAATCAACCTTTAATAATGATTTTCATGATTATTATTGCTATAACTATATATTTGTGTGTTCAGCACAAGACCGCGAAAAATACAGCAACTAAGGTGGAATGAGAAAAAGAGGTAAGTAAGTGAGATGGAGAGATTGTTGATACGTATAACGAATTATTATTATTGAACTGATTTTACGGCATTTGATGTGTGCAATCAACATGTAATGAACGCGTGCGTAGAGTTAAAGGCATTGGACATTTAATAATAAATAAACTCATTAAATTTATAATAAATCGAGACGAAAGTGAAATAAAAAAAATCTCGTCATACCTGTTTTTTCCTCTCTTTTACATCTCATGTTTAATATGTGCACGATGGATATAGATTTTTTTTCTGTTGATTCTTGAGAATTGGAATGTGGATTATGGGTTATGATATGTCTGGGTGTCTTTTGAAAATTACTAAGGCCAGCTTGATTGGAGTCACAGTACCCTCAGCTGGATACACTTTAGGAGTCGATCACTTAGTACGTTACGCAAAAAATTGAATTTTTAGACATCATTCCCTCTTGTTACAAATTTTTCACGAAAAATTCTTTTGTTCATTCTATAACAAAATCTCAGATCCCTAGGGGGAAAACCACTTGGTGGAAATTTTCTAGAGGATACCTAGATTCAAATTTTTGGTCTTAACTTGAGCAGAACCATAATATAAAGTTTTCTGACACCTTTTCCACCGAAGATATTCAAGGATTCAAAATTATTACACTACTTGGAAAATTACTTTTGTCACCAAGTGGTTTCCCCCCTGCAGACCCCCTTTCCCCAAAAAAGCGTACGTAATAAGTGAACAACCCCATATAATTATTATTATAGGGTCAGCTTAGGTTGAAAATCCCTAAGAGATAAAGATAACGCTAATGGATATTTTAATGTGCTCATGGTACCACTGAACATGTTCTTTGTCTGTTAGGGGTAGACCCTGAAATAGACGAATCTCAGAAATATAATCAAACATTTTCATGTCTTTTTTGCTGAGTCCAATGAACCACAATCCAAAAATATTATAAAGTTAATCAGTCGACATGTGATTCAACTGAAATGGTTGAGGTAGGTAAAGATAAGCTATGACAAACCGGCTCTTGAAGTTATCTTATTTTTTTGACTAACAGGTATTAGTATTGACCAGTGTTGAGCAACCTTTTTTGCAGTAAGTATAGTTTTTGACATACATCAATTTGCAGATGATTGTGGCTTATTTAAGGATTTTCCCATCAGTGTACCACAGCACATAGGTTGGCTACGACTAAAGGTATAAAGCATTAGATTCTGGTTTTTAGCAAAATTTACTTTAGAAGTTTATTCGTTAGAGTTGAAAATTCTTAGAGCTGTCGAAGAAGAACAAAAGTCAATTGTGAAAATTAATAGACTGGAAAAAATTAAAATAGCTTATTGATAATAGCTACTAAGTAGTTGTAAGCACACACTTTAAAATAAAATATTTCGAAACAATACAATAAGCCTCATTGAAATGTATTAACAGATGTTTATGTTAGAGACTGTACTGATAAGTTGATAACAAGGTGTATAATACACAGTTTTAGACGAATTTTAGTCAGTTTACTTTGCTACGCTTCGCAGTCAACATGCAATTTTTAACAATTTTTGTTGTGCTGATTATCTGTAAATTTTCTAATGGATTTTTTGGTACAACTCGTTATACAAATACTCATCAGGAGCCTGATTTTCAGGTTTTAAGATGCTGTGGATCATTTTCAACGCCAACTGAAGAATGGATTGAACAAAGACTTGACAATTTCAATCCTCAAGATACTCGTAAATGGCAAATGAGATATTATCAGGACTTATCCCTTATGGAAACAAATGGACCAATTTTCATTTATCTTGGCGGAGAATGGACAATTTCAACAGGATCAATAATGTCTGGAAGATTAATACATGAAATGGCCACGGAAATGCACGGAGCTTTATTTTACACAGAACATCGCTTTTATGGTCAAAGTCATCCAACTCCAGACACCAAGACTGAGAACTTGAAATATTTATCAGTCGACCAAGCACTTGCTGATGTTGCTCATTTCATTGAATATGTTAGGTCAACAATACCTGAATTGGAAAATTCCAAAGTCATACTTGTTGGAGCAAGCTACAGCGGTAAGTAGAATATTTTCTTATCAATTTGCCACTTGAGATTACCGCATCGTAATCAGAAAACTGATATCCATGCAACTTTGATTGGATTTAGGGTTGAGTGGTTTATTGAGCATAGAATTTGTGATATGATAAATTATTTTGGAAGGTGACGATTTTCGCTACTTTTCAAGGACTAGATTAATGATTCAATGTTGTTTTTGATATTTATTCAACAATCTAGCAACCATGGCTGCATGGATGAGAATGAAGTATCCACATCTTATTGCTGGGTCTGTTGCATCATCGGGTCCAGTATTTGCAAAGGTAGATACATAAATTAATTATGTTTTAGAATCTAGAACTGGTTTTTAGGGTATATATCCTTAGAATGGTATGGTATACCTGGGAACGGCCTTGGGTATACCCTTACTATTAAATATTTATCTCAATCAATCTAATAAACATCTATCTTTCAATTAGGTTGATTTCTACGAATACAAAGAAGTCATGGCTAAAGCAATCCAAGATATTGGTGGAGATGAATGCACAGAAATCATAAACAATGCTTTCGACGATATGGAAGAGCTTGTAGATCAGAAAAACACGACTCGAATATCAGAAGCCTTCATTTTATGTCAAGACCTTGAACTTCCCATTGACATTCCTCACTTTTTCTATGAAGTAAGTGACATTGTCGCAGGACTTGTACAAACTCATCGAAATAATAATATTCAGAATGCATGCACACAAATGAAATTATCAAGAAATTTAACAGATGATATTGGAGCATTTGCATCTTGGGTACGAGGCGATGATGCTTTGGTATCAAAAGGAATCAAACAACCTGGCAACAATCGAAATTCTGAGTGTTTAGATTTCAGCTACAAAAACAGCATGGAAAAGTATTCAAACTATACTTGGGGATCATTAGCTAACCAACAAATGAGACAATGGATATACCAAACTTGTGCAGAGTTTGCTTGGTTCCAGACATCAACATCTAAGGATCAAATATTTGGTTCAACTTATGGTCTTGAATATTTTTACAGAATCTGCAATGATTTGTATGACAATAAGTTTAGCAGGAAGAAGATTAATTTTAATATTAATCGAACAAATGTAGTTTATGGTGGATTTGGACCTGAGCTTACAAATGTGGTGTTCACTAATGGTGAAATTGATCCTTGGTAAGTAAACCAGAATTTTGACTGCAAAGTCATGGTGCCATTATATTGCTATTTTTTTAATGCCATGATGGCACCATGCCGTCTCCGTGTGAATCTTATGGTGTTATTCTGCCAATATAAGAATTAAGTAAGGGTTTTGGTGCTTGAGATATGAATGTAAGACCCAGGGTAACCTGCTATTTAATTTTTGTAAGACTGGCTTCTTAGTAATAATGAGTAAGGATATCAGCAGCGCGAGGTATCCAGCTGAGGGTACTGTGACTCGAATCGATCCTGAATCTATTATACCGTTCCAATTAAACCTTGACAGGGGCATATCCAGGGGGTTAACCCTCTATTTTTTGAAATACCAATTCTAGTTTAAAACAAAAAGGTCATAATTGGACGAGATTACCCAAAAGAAGTCATTATTTGGAGAACCCAAAACATCCTAGATACGCCTCTGAACCTCGACACTTGACTCTAATTTTTCTGTCTCAACAGGCATCCAATGTCAGTTCTAGAAGACCTCAACGATTCTGCACCATCTATTATGATCCCATTATCAGCTCACGTTAGTGATTTAGGAGCAACTAATGATAATGATAGCACTGAAATGAAAGCAGCTAAACAGAGGGTTAAAGGACTTGTCTTAAAATGGGTTGGAATTGATAATATGGATGGTTAATTAGATCAGCAGCTAAAAAGAACAAACTTTTTTGAGATTCTTCCAGAAAAATCAGAAAAAATAAAAATATTTCAAACTTAAATGCACTTTATTGTTCATCAACCTACACCTGACTCCTCAACTTGCATAGATTATTTTTCACATATTTTATTCACACATAAATTCATAAATTTCCTCATCATGTTAAAAGTTCGCACAACTCAGAACACAAAAGGCAACAACAGTCAGGTCAGTCGCATGCACCGATGATGTTTTTCGAGGATAAATAATATTTTTATACAAATCTCGAGTGCGGAGTGATTTTTATCATCACCATTGATTCAATCTCCTCGCATTTATACGAGCATTTTCATACATTTATGCTTCTCATATCATCCTGTTAACCAAAAACGAGATGCTGCTTATATTTTTTTATGTGTGCTGTATTCAACGAGTTTATCTCTGTTGAGCACACAGTCTTCTTCTTCCTTCTTTCCTTTTCTGCTCTGTGGATTTTTTTCCATATATACTTTTTTTTCGTGTTGTTATAATGTTTTGTCATATTCATTCTTTATGCATGTTAAGCAAAACTTTTTTTGTGTTGCACTTATGTACGGTTGAGGCAGGAGCGAAGAAGAATACACAGAAAAAAGTATAGGAATAAAAAATTATTCACAGTATGAAGAGGAATGAGATTTTGTCATGATAATTGTGGAATTCAAGAGAACGAGAGGAAAGAGTGGAAATTTGAGCAATTTAATCGTGAAATCTACTGACAGCTTCTTGAGTAGCTCTTTTTTTCGAGTAATTAAAATGAACTGTGAATTTTTTTGTTGATGAAATTTTTCATGGTTCTTTTTTCCATGTTTGATTGGAGGCCAAAAAAAGCAACTTTTAAGATGTGTAAAATGAGGTTTAACACTTTTTTTGTGAGCTGTTAATTGAGTTCATTTAGGAGATTTTTGTTGTGATTTCTCATTTTTTAATCCCTTTTTTCTTGAATCTGGGATAGGATGATGGAATTTCTTTTGATAAGATCTGAAGTTGTTTTTTGGGACGAATTGAAATTTGAGTGGATTTTGTTGTTTTTTTCTTCAATGGACATTAAGATTGTCACCTCTAGCAATATAAGGTAAGAAATGTATTTTTTAAATGATGATCTACATTTGTGGCATAAATTCTGTGAATTTTACGTTGTGAATCTGCATCAAAATTTAGAGGTGTTGGTGGAAGCATCGATTTGAAGCCAGAATTTTTTGAATAAGGGATTTTTTTAATATTTTTGTGTGATAAAAATGAAGGTGGGGGGTTACTGTGATATAGAAAAGGTTTTAGTTGACTGAACAAAGCTCTGGTACCCTTCCCATCGGAAAAAAAATTCCATTAATTTTTAAGTTTGCCCTTATATCTTATATCCCGTATTTTTGTGAAAATTTTCTAAATATCATGCATTTTCACGAATAATTGATGGCCACCCTACTGCTACGAAACATAATAAATTTCACAAAAAATACTAAAAAAGCCAATAAAAAATTAAAACCACAAAGAATGCGACAAGAAACTCATAAAGATAAAATAAAAATAAAATTCATATTTCACATTTCCAGGTGTCTTGTTAGTTCAATCAAAAACACCAATTTAACCACCAAAAACTCTTCAAAAATCAATAACTTACAGTGGGGTTCCAAAATGATTAAACGTTTCAGAACATCCACAAAAATGCTGTTAAAAAATAATACTGTTCATTAGTTCTACAATCAAAACACACCATTATGTAGTCCAAAATCGATCCAATCAAATTATTCTAATATAAATTACTGTCATTAGCATATTTGTTATCTATAATCACCACTACATGCATTAAATTGTTTTCATATAAAAATCATTTTCAGATTTTGATAATAAAAACTAGTAAAGAAAAAAAATTAAAATAAAATCTCGGTTGGGGTCGTTCGGTTGTGACGTCTAAGAAGGGATGTAACTAGAAAAAAATTGAATTTTTTAAGGTTTTTGCTCGCAAAATGAAGCATAATAATGACAGAGAGGGGGTCTGGTCTCTCTTAGCAACAACATAGCTGACAATGCTTCTCAATTACTCATACTCTAGCTACAACCTTGGTGATGTCACAATCTCGACACTTTTGGAATCAAGGCAGACAAAAACCACTGTAACGACACCACAAGGGTACCTTCACGTCTTTCTGGCGTTTTGCTGTTACAATATCGACGTAGCTGTGCCCTAATGACTACGTTGAGCTGCGCGGGAATCAAATCAACCCAAATTTAAGTGTTCATGAAAATTTTGATTGTAAATTTCAATTTTTTCAATTACCATCACTTATGAACGACTCCCACAAGCAAATAATTTTCCATGCCATAATAACCAATTGGCAAACTATCAGCAAAATTTAATCTTGTATATATGATGAATAAATTTGTATTTAATTTGTAATTCATTTAAATATTTCTATCCTACAGCATTTCTTCATCTTCGTCTCCCTCCTTCTGTTTTCATTTTAAATTAAGATAAGCAAGTCTAATAGGTGTCAGTACTAATTAAGATGCGCTACCCGCGATAATTTTCTTATTTTTTTCCTCTCTTTGCATATCAAACTAGTTTCAATGCTGCGATTACTATTTGATTAAAAAAATATATACATAAATGCGTACCCATTTCAATAGTGTAGGACTTAATGTGATTTATTTGCACACGATATTTAAAATCATTAATGTCTTGACTATAAATTAATGCTGCCTCTATTAAAGATTTGTGTTTGTTTAAATTATTGAAATGAGCTGATTATAAATTCATTCGTTTGTATAAATGCACGGCAAGAAGCTTTCTATTAGCTGTTGCAGACATACAGTAGCTTCAATCTGGGAGTTGGGATGACATAATTTCTTTTTCAAATTGTCATTCGAATGTAAAAGCATACGATGCACGACATTGTTGTAAAAAGCACAGGAAATTGAGTAACAAATTTACCCGCAAAATTTTTCCTTTCCATTCTATTCATCCTCGGCTGTTTGCTGTAGAGAAAAAAGATTGGGAATAATAACAGCAGCAGTTCTTTCCTATCGCATCCCTTTTTGCCTCTTCTTACTCACACTCTGCGTTTCAACTTCGCATGCTTGGAGCAAACCAGAAAAATAGTCATTATGTGTATTATAGAAAGAGCATTTGAGGAGATGCGACATTATTTTGGAATGAGTGAATCAAGTACTTTACTATCTACATTATATGATGATATGCAGGTTGTTATGATAGTTTGGAACTTTTGTTTGCTTTGTGGATTTAGTATTTGAATTGAAATGGATTGAGTTTGTAGATTTTGATTCTTGTCAACTATTTTTGGATTTTATTAAAGAGTGAGTTGTAAAGTTGGTTTGATATTTTGGGCTAGATTTGTAAAAAGGGTTGATGTAATGTATATCTGATGTCTGTTTTTAAATAAGCTGGTAATCTGCTCGATATTTTTTACGGGTTGGTTTTCCACTAGGGAGTGGAAGTATAAGTATAAGAACCTTAGCTAGGTCAAGGGATCCTGGGTTAAGGGAATGAGTAGGGTAGGGTAGGGCACTCGAGGGTATACCCTATCTGGGTAACTTTAAACTGCGTTTCATGCACTTATGATTTTAAAATTGCCTTGATGAGCTTTAAACTAACAAATTCTGCATCAACTTTGCATTTTTCAGGTATCAAAGTCCCAAACTATTTCAACAGCAAGCCACTTCAGCACATTATAGCATTTGACGAGTAAAATTCCATTCATAAATTCTCAAATTTCAATCTAATTTTTCACCCCATAACGAGTTTCATAAACTTGTAAAAAAAAGATTTTCAAGAAGAGAGCAAAAATTTATATCACATAAGGAGCGGAGAAAACTCCGAGAAAATTCATGATTTATGTTATTATTACGACAGAAGCATATCTTCCTTGCCATTCATTCCACGATAGTTTTACTTGCAATTTTTTTAATGGAAGAAAATCCTTGACTGAGAAGACAAGAGACAGAAAGTGTAGTAAAAAGAAGAAATTAAAATACCATAGCGTAAAAATTTGAAGAGAAAAATTGTCGTACAGAGACTGAGGATTGACATCCGTCCATAGTTGGAAAAGTGAAAAATACAATTTGCCAACACAACATAAATTTAAGTATAAGCTTTGGTAAAGCTTCAATTATCTGTCTTAATGTTTACGAAAGCAATTTTCTCAAATGATTTATTCTACATTTTTTTTGTACAGCACCAGAAGCAACGAGATTCACAATAAAATAAAGTAAGAATCAAGAGATGAGAACATAAACTGTCTGCTTGTGTGCCTCTCATAAGCATTCCAAAATTCTTCTCATAATTCCTCATCTACATCATCGCCGACTGTCTTCTTCTTAATCCTTGATGGGGGTCGTCCATAAATGATGTTTGTCGAATAATTGGATTTTTATGACCCCAGCCCTCCTTGACACAAAGCTAAGGAAGTATCAGACTGCTCCAAAACCCCCCTGCTGGACGTCACTAATGAACGACCACAATTCTTCCTCTCTGCTTTTGGCTTACAAGTCATCACAATTCATTTCGATTTAACATTATAACATGAGACGAGAATAAAAGGAATAAAAAAGAGAAAAGAACGAAATGTGACCAGATATTAAATTGGAATATGAGTTTTATGAATACATACACATTGAGTCTCATGTGCTGTTTATGAATATCTTTTCTACATACCATATTATGAGTTCTTTTCTTTTCATTTCTTGTTCTCATTCTTTTCTATCTCACTCTTTGCTTTATTCTTCTTGTCTCGACATGATATGATATGAGAACTGTAAAATGAATGTGGATATTATATCTGGAAAAAAGCAGCGCACTGTTAAGAATGGAAAATAAGAGCAAGAGAAAAAAATAATCATTTTATTTGTTATGATGAAAAATGGTAGTTGGATAGGTCTTGGTAGATTGGATGTTCTTATGATGCATTGCGGAAATTTTTCTAAGAGAAACTTTGAAAATTCTCAACAGAAGTTTTATTTAATTTTACAGAAGTAACTTTAAATTGAAGCTGATTTATTAATGCTAATATACACCAGCTATTTCTCAAGGTCAGTTTTGGATGCTTATCAAAAAATATTATATTATTTTGTTATATTAAATATTATATTATATTATTAAGATAAAATGATCTCAAAATTCAATTTTTTCCATAAACTTGTCATGAACTTCAGTTTAAAATGAACAAGGAATCGATTTCCCATAAAAAAACTTCATCTCCATGAAATTTCTCTCAGTCCATAAACACAGCATACTAAATAGAAGCGGACAATATCGTTGAAAAACAGAATAAAATGTAAAGTGCAGCAACAACAACGAAACCGTCATGTGAATAAAGGAAATACCAATGTGAGATAATATAAGAGCATCAGCAGCAGCAACAGAAGTTTAAAGAAGAAAAGAAATAAGAGAGTAGCATAAAGAGGAACAGCGAAGAATAAGATTTGCTTTAATCTCTTGCGATTTTGCCTTGAAACAACACCACGAGAAAGAATTATAGAAATAAGTAAGCAAGCGGACGAGAAAAATCAGCAGCAATAAAAATGTAACAAGTAAGTATTGAATATGTATTGATTGCAAATGACCCTAGCTGAATGATTCATCCAATAAAATGATTGAATTTATAAAGGTAAATAAATAGTGACGATCCATGGACTCGCTAATTGCTGACGGAAGTTAGAATCAGATTTCTGCATTCCAACACTTGAAATATAAATTCTAAAATAATTGAGATTCCGTCTATGCCTCCTGTGGAATTGATTGAAAAATGAAAATTGATTGCTCGTGTTAAAAATTCCTTTGAGAATATCCACATTGCATTTCTCTGAACTTTTCATTCTCATCTCTTTTCAAGTGCTCTCATTAATCACTCAATTAAGTTTTAATTTGTATCCAAATTAAGTTAAATAATCTTTTTTGTTTTTTGTTTTGAGAGTTCTTGTAATTTGAAAATGATTCTTTTTTCACTAAATTGAGATTGCTGAACAAATTTTGTTGCTAATTTCTGTGTAAAAATGTGGGCGTTCATTGCATTAATTTGTTATGAAGAGACTTTTTGTGGGGGCTGTGTGAATTAAATTTTGAAGAGTTTTCTTTCGGTTTGTTGAGTTTTGGGAATTTAAAGCTGTTGTTTTTGATTATGAGGTGAAAAAGCTTTTAAAAGGAAAATTATTATGTTGACGAAAATGAACCATTTCGGTAAATTCGAGCCTTTTTGACGAAACTTAGTTTTTTGCTGAATAAAAGCTTTTTGACGAATTTTAAGATTTTTTTTTACTAAACTTAAGCTTAATCAAATTCTAGGTTTTTTTGACAAAATTAGAATTTTAACGCATTTTTAGCTTTTTGATTAGACGTTTTTCTCAATTTATTTTTTTTGACGAAATTCGAGGCTGTTCGATTTATTAACCTTTTAACGAAACTTAAGCTTTTTAGTGATTTCGACTTTCTTGAGAAAATTTAAACATTTTGACGAAACTTGAGCTTTTTGACAAAATTAGAGCTTTTTAACTAAACTAGACTTTTTGATGAATTTTAAGCTTTTTAACGAAATTAGAGCTTTTTGACGAAATTAGAGCTTTTTGACGAAATTAGAGCTTTTTAACGAAATTAGAGCTTTTTGACAAATTTTAAACTTTTTTTTGACAAAATTCATTTTTTTGGCTTTTTGACGAATTCTAACCTCTGAAAATTATGATAAAATTAATGCATGAGTTCCTCAGTTCCAGTACAAGCAAAACTGAGTACCATTAAAAAAAAATAGTTATGAAACCAGTTAACTTGTTTCAACATCCATTTAAATTTATCCATATATTCTACAAATAATAAAACCTGTCATAAACCTGTAAAAAAAACTTTACTCAGATCATTTTTCATAATTTTCTACATATTTACTGCCCGGAACTACTGACGATAACAACCAGTTGATAGATAAACAATGAGCATCATACTTTACCCATACACATGTGAAACTCATCCAAATGATATGAAATATCGGAAATATCTTGACATGTGCTTATCTCTTACATGGAAATTTATACAGAGCTTACTGGTTTTCTACGTCTATATAATCATTCCAATTAAAATGAGCTCTACACTTACTGAAATTATTACAATTTACTTGATATTAATAATGGTATTTAAGTAATTCTGTATAAGAACTGCTAAGTCATTTATTTACCATATAATATTGCACATTCAGGTTCTGTTGATTGAGTAGACATTAAGATGATTTTTATCCTTTTTACAATCATGATTAATATGAATTATTGCTTAGTGCTTCAATTAGTAAAGACTCTGACTGGCTGTAGTTAAGTTCAAAGGATTGACAATGGAATTAATAATTAAAAGAGCAATTTGATTGAAGTTTAAAATTACGATTCTAAAAATAAGAGCTTATTAACATCAAAGTGTAAAAATGTTGTGGAAAATTGTGTCTCAAAATAAAAATTTAATACCAACGGGGGCTCTTGAAGAGAGTAAAATTCTGAAAAGTTTCAAGATTATTTTTAGACACGATATCTTTTTGACATTTTGGATATATTTTCGTCGTTATGAGTGCTGCTTTTGGATTATAATGGAAATCTTTTCATTGTTTCAAGTACGGAGGGTTGTGGGTGGTAGAAGAATTAATTTGAGAACAGATATTAATGACTTTGTGGTTTTATTTCTAAAAATACTAATTTGGCTTGGGTGATTTTTCAGTTAAGGACATGAAGGAGTGACAAAAGACATGCAGGATAATATTAAAATATGGAAAACCCCCCAAATTGACCTCTCAAAAAATGAATAATCACAAACTAACCCCCCAAATAGAGATAATCACAAACTGACCTCCCAAAATAGGAAAAAATCCAAATTCATCCCCAGAAACAGGAATAATCACAAACTAACCCCCTAAAATAGGGATAATACCAAAATGTCCCCCAAAAATATGGAAAGAAACATAAATTAACCCCCTAAAATAGAGATAATCACAAACTGATCTCCTAAAAATGGAAAAAATCTCAAATGACCCCCAAAATAGGAAAAAAACCAAAATTCATCCCCCAGAAAAAGGAATAATCTCAAAATGGCCCCCAGAAATATGGAAAAATCATAAACTGACCTTCCAAAAAGAGAAAAATCTCAAATTGACCCCCAATAGAGGAAAAAAACCAAATTGATCCCCAAAAACTAGTAATAATCACAAATTAACCCCTCAAATCTGTACTATGATCATGCTACAACTCATATTTTATTCAAAACTCCAATGCAAGCATGCACCAATGTTGATGCTGATGCACATTGTTTTAAAACAAAACTTTATTGTCATAAGCTTTCATGAGGATTATTGTGGATGAAAATAATTTTAAAGCTTTTTCTTGTTTTTTTTTCGAATGAAAAGCTTTTGTTTGAAAATTTCTGCAGCCCTAGTCGAAAGCTTCTTTTATCCTGTTATCAAAAACTTTAGATATTGTTCAACAATGTTGCAAAGATTATAAAAATTTTATGTACTTTTTTTTCTGACCATTATTCGATGAGTTAGTTGTCGGTGTTTCTCATTCCCAACATCATTCGTTTACTCGCTATTATAAATGTATGTTGAAATAAGTAATTCTGTATATTTTCATTCTTTTATTTAAAGAAATGAAGAAAAATGGAAAGAGAGGGGGTTTGTTCATAAATGACGTCTAATTGACCCCCTCTTGCCTTTATTAAAAATTTTTCATGCAAATTTTTTGTTTATTTGAGTGTGCACGCTTCTAGACACCCCATCCCCCCATAATATTGGACGTCATTTATGTCCAACCCCGAAAAGTGTAAAAGGTTTTTGATCTTTTTCACATAACTCAATGTGAATCTTGTGTGAGATTATTATTATTCTACATTACATTATTATATGTACTCTTTTTCCTTCCTACCTTCGCGCTCTGTCTTCTTTATTTTATTTTATTTCATCTTTTTCTCTCTCTTCAAACATAATTTTTTATTGGTTTCAATTTCTTCATACCTCGATTTTCGTTTTTTTTTCTTCTCAAACTTGCTTCTTACATATTTTTATGCGCACATTACAGAATGAGATCTGCTGAGAACAAAATACAGTAAGACATGTATGAAAGGAATGAGGGAGAGAGAGAGAGAGAGGGAAAGGTGGAATATATATAAATGTTATGTGCACTTATTATGTAGCATAAGGCATTAAAAATGAAGCGCTCATTTGACAATGTTTTGCGAATATAAACAGCCATTAATACGAGAAAAGGTAAAAGGTAGAATGTTGAATGGATGAAACCCTTGGGTGGAAATTTGAGATGAAAATTTATTTTTTAATGTTTTTGTAAAATTTTAGGTTAGGTTCAATCATAATTTAGGTTATGCATCAATAGCTTAATTGGGGGATTCATTTTGCTGGGGGTTTTTTGAGAAAAATACCAAAAATAATACGAAAAACATGTAATTATACAGAGCTGAATATTAGCTGACTTATCTCCTCTCCCTCAGTGGCATGTTGCTGTAAATCGAATTTTTATCGTCAAGGCACTTTCAGGACATCTTCACGTCTTTTGGATGTCTGATTTTGGCTTATAATACCCTCCCTTTTCTCATATTGTCCTTCAGTAGCTTTGTCTTCAACTAGATCTACTAACAATTCTACAACTACATAATGCTAATTATAGTCACATTTTCCAGTAGTTCACGTGCATCAAGCATATGATCATGTAAGAAATCCTTACAAGGAACTTTCCAGAACAAAAGGACAAAAATAGAATCGCTTGAGGAGGCTTTATACAAGAAGGGATTCAAAATTTTTTTCCCCTCTTTCCTTTGTCAACTTTCTTTTCATTTCTTTCCTACTCGAAAATTAAAATAATATTGCGATTATGTACCGTTTGTATGCTTCTGAGGTTTTCTTTTCATTCTTGACATCGACAAAGGAAGAAAAGTGTATGAGAGAGATGGAGAGACAAAAAAAAAGGAATAAAAATTAGCGCATATTACGATGGATACACCGCTTACGCATTCTCCAAACACATAAAAGCCACAAAATTTCACGCTTTTATAAATTTTTAATTCATTTTAATTTCGCCCCTCAATATCATACCATATTATCATCATAAAGCGATGTTCGCGATAGAACATAAAAAAGTATGCGGCATATTTCTCTCTTGAGATCTCTTTTTTACCCCCGCAGGGTATGTTGTGTTTACACAGCAACAGCACCAACAAAGAATTGTGTATAAGAAGCTCGATACGTTGCGCGCACTTTTTTATGTGACTTTTAATAATTTTAATGATTTCTTCCATGGAAACTCACTGCTAATAAAAATGCAGACATTAAAAATGAAAACACACTCATTTTGCGTGCTCTTTATTCTCTCTATTGACTTCATTCTGTTTCTTATTTGCAAGAAAGAAAAAAAACTTCTTTTTGCTCCTTCCATCTGTGGAGATGTTATTGACGTCAATTTTATCATTATTGTGTATTCACTTGCACTTTTGAGCAAGTGTTTTATGGTCATCACGAAGGTGCAAGTGGAATAAAATGTGCAAAAAAGAGGCAGGTTCTTTAGGTCCATAAAATTGTATCAATAAAAAATATTGTGCAAGCGGTCAGTTGCAATGAGATGATGTTTGATGAGGAAGTTTTGAGGGCAGGTATGTCAATAAGAATTGATTAATGGAGATAAGTGGTTAATGAATTGTAGAGTTTAGTTAGATTACTTTTAGTCACTTTATTGAGGGCTTTAGTGAGAATAATTCACGCCTTAGCACAGTGGTGTTCAAACTATGCTCCGCAACTCACAAGTGTTCCGTTTGAACACAGATGTTTGACGAAATAATTTCAAATCACCCAAAACAGACCTGGTTTTGAGAAAAATAGAAAATTTTGTCTATAAAACGGTCATAAAAGTTGATAACCAAATGTCTGTTGAAGAGACAAAAAAGTTTGTACATCACTGCATTAGCATTAGAAACTAACTTGATATAAAAATATCAATAAAGCCTCAGGGGGTGGTTTTTCGGTTATATCCTAGGATATATCCTAGCTTTTATCCATTATTATCTATTGCTTTTATCCATTATTTATTACGTTATGCAAAAAACGAATTTTTAGAACCCCCTTATTACAAATTAGACCTCCTTTCTTTTAAAAAGTAAACTTAATAAAAGATTGACCTTCAGTAAACTAGAATTCAGTTCTTTAAGATGAAATATCTGCAAGTGATTAAGGGGTATAAAATTCAATAAATTCAAATCAATTTAAAAAAAACCAATTCTAATAAAATGTTTCAAATATCAAGCACCATTGCAACAACTTAATATCCATACTAAGTACATACATGTTTTTCCACAATAATAATGTTCTACACCTGAGAATAAAATTCCACAAATACTCTAAATAGCTCCAACTAAGCGCCTGAGTAAATGCTCCATTATAAATCCACTATAAATTCTATCGGTGTTTCCGTTCTAGGAAGCATTCTAAAAACTACACAAAATGCAAGAAGCATAAACATCCAAACACAATAATCATCTTTATCAAGTAAATTTATCGCATAATAAGCATAATCATTGTACAACATATACATAAACATACGCACAAATATTCATTATGTTAATGTACAGCATATTATGTATTTATGTTAAGTATACATAAGGCACATAGATGCTTATTATGCTAAAGTATAGAATATGGAATATGCGGAGGATATAAATAGGAAATTATGAAAATTAGAGACAATCATCAAAAGGATTGTTGATGTTCGAGGAAGTATTATAAATAATGAGTCACATTTGGTGTTAAAATCTACTTGATTTAACCGAAAATTAAAACAATTAAAATTCATAAGCGATGGAATGAATGGGGAATTTAGGTTATGTCAAGGGGGCGCTATCTATGACTATAATACTCATGGTCTCATTCTTTCTTCCTCATTTCGATTTCAACCAAAGTTCAACGTTCAGTCTATGGCTTATATTTTATGCTAACTCATTGCTAATCGATTCCGTTTGGAAAATTTACTTTCATTCATCAATCAACCTTAAATCCACAAGCTCATCATTCGCACACACAAAAAAAGGAACTTATTTTTTTTTGTTTATCGATTTACTTTAAATGCGAGTGAGAATTGTGCGGTTCTACACATGTTTCGTGAAATATATACATGAAAAGTTCATTTTCAGAAGGAAGTCGTCGATGTGAAGTGAAACTATTATATGGCTAGACAACCTTCTTCTTCTTCTTTTCTTCGCCTTCGCTTGCATCGGATTTTTTTTTGCAGTCAGCAATGGATAATGGAATGAAATGGAAGTTTTTGTCATGATTAATTTTTATTTATTGTTTGAGTGCTGAATGAGTTAGGGCGGTGAAGATAATTTTTATGATGCGATTTTCCATCCGAATAAAATTAATTGATGATTTTTTTTTGGAAATGAAGCTAAATGAACTTTAGTAAAGGTGAAATATTGTTTATTTGTGGATTTTCGGGGAAATATTTTGTTGGCATTAATATGTTATTGGATTATTTTTTCTATAATACAAAACGGTCAAAAAATATTTGAAAAATAACGGTCAAAAAAAATTTGAAAACTAAAAATCAAAAAATATTTGAAAAATAAAAGTCAAAAAGTATTTTAAAAATAACTGTCAAAAATATTTGAAAAATAAAAGCAGTTGCGTAGCAAGAAGGGAAAAGGTGTTACAATTATGAGCAATTTCTACAGAAGTTACTAAACCTTACGACAGATAAATCCCCATTTTCTACCCTCTATAAATCCAACCCCACAATGAATTACCAAACAGACACGGAACAATGTTAAAATAATGGAAAAGCATGTAGCCTAATAGAAACAATAGAATGAAAACGATGAAAAAAGTTTAAATGGGAAGAAAGAGCTTTTGTTCAACGGTGGTAGAAGGAGCAGCAGCTAATGTTATTGTTGTCTTTTTAAATGAAACATGTACTAACAATATGTAAACAGTTCACATTATTCTGTATTATCAAAACGCTATGCTATGCGAAAAAGCAACGAATTTCAAAAGCATAACTGCACATTAGAAAAGCTCAGACGGCTTGAAAATCGTTGAGGTTGAAGAAAATGTCTACAGTGTCATTGTGGAAATTTTCCCCATCATAATTACATCGCAAGTCAGAAAAAATTAGCAGAACAATTTTGAAAATTATGTAATATTTGTTTTTTAGAAACGACAACGACGCAGACAGCAACGAATGGTGATGGGTTAGCATGAAAAGTAGCAGAACAGCGAATTTTCACATTCAACGACAATGATGATGACGACGAGGATGTTAAATCAGCAAAGTAAGCAGAGTCGAGGGGGATGATTGGTTTTGAGAAAGTTTTCATGAATTTAAAGAAGATTTTTTTTGAATTTTTCAGGGAATTTATTGAATTATTTTACATGATAAAAATTGATGATCTTTAAAATTTTTAAAAAATTTAAAATTTAAAACAATTTAAATTTTTCAAAATTTTAAATTTTTTCAAAAATTTCAAAATTTAAAACAATCTAAATTATTTTCAAAAGTTCAAAATTTAAAGTTTATTTATTTTTTAAAAAAAAAAGAATTTTAGAATTATTTTACATGAAAAAATTGATGATCTTTAAAAATTTTAAAAAGTATTTAATTATTTTAAAAGAATTCAAAATTTAAAACAATTTAATTTATTTAAAAATTCAAAACTAAAATAAAAAATAAAAAATTAAATTATTATATTAATTTGAGATTTAAAATAAAAGTAGAAATTTAGAAAAATTAAACGATTTAGAATTTGTAAAAAATTATTTTTAAAATTTATTTATTTTTAAAAATATATATTTTTTAAATTTACAAAAATTTGAAATTTAAAAAATTTGAAACTTAAAAATATTTGAAATTTAAATTCAAAAAATTTGAAAAAATATAAAATTTAAAAAAATTTGAAAAAAATATAAATTTGAGTTACTTTTGCATTTTAAGCAATTGCTAGTCTCGCTTCCATCAAATCAAATTTCCCCCTCAGCATGCAAAGTATGTTGTACGATTTGAGGAATGAGTGTGAATTGGATGTGGGGTGAGGCTCATATGATAAAATATTCACACATGTATTCACATTAGAAATGATTACAAACTGCCGCTTTTTCATAAAAAAAGCCTTACTCTATTTCCATTTCTCCTTTTCTTCCTTTCTATTCTTTATCAAACACACACGCTTGATGTTCTTCTTCGCATCTTGTTTCATTTCTTCTCCGGTACGAAAAAAAAGCTTTTTAACTTGGGATGTTCATGCCACATATATTTTCCTTTTCCCTCTTTCGTTTCTAAAGTGACGCTTTTTACATACAATAAACGGTAAATATGTGAACATACATATAATACATATTGCGCGATATATTCTCTCTTTCTCTCTCACTTCCATACGAGAATGATTTGGAGTGAAAATAATAAGAAAAAGAGGCATACAGAAAAAAGCCTCAACGCGCGATGCCTCAATATTCCTTTTTCTATACCATTTTTTTCGTTGTTGCTTTTGCCGTTCGTTTGTAATATTCTGTATGTGATGTGTACATATTATGCCTGATGATGATGGTGGGAAAAAAGCTCATACAGCTAGCTTTGCACGTACACAATTTTGCTTCCATTTCCAACCCTCCATCCATGCGATTTTCGTATATTGTATATATATGATGGGGTTCATAAAATGATGATCGAGGTGGGTGTGCGAAAAATTGGGGCCATATTCATTCACATATAAGTTTCTGTGTAGATAGATATAAAATTTAAAGAAAGTCCTCGTGTTATAGATCGAGGGACTTCAGCGCATTTTTGTGTTAGCGATCAGTTTTTGATTAGCAAAGTACTGCATATTAAATAAGTCAATCATGAATATTTTGTGACTTAAATTAATTCGACGGCTCGATAACGGTTTTTTGACATTCAAATTTTCTAACGATCAAAATATATTTGAAAATTTCCCGCGTAAATGCACTTGAAAATCATTAATTATAGTATAATTAACAATTTTGCGGTGAATTTTCATATTTTAAAATGGTTTATGATTTAACGGTTTTTTGTCATTCAAACTTATTTTGCGCACATAATACGCGCGTATTATGCGTACTATGTATGTAATTTTTGTTCATAGAAACAAAAAATCATTAATTATAGTATTTAACAATGATATTGAGATTTTTAAATGTCCGGGGGGCCAATAACTACGATGTCTAGATCAAAAGTTTTTAGTGTGTTCCGACCGACCGACCGAACAGACAAAGTGCATTATTAAGCTACCTTTTTAAAACAAGTTTCAAAAATGCGCTAAAAATATATATAGAGAGATTCCATATACACATCGGAACAAAAATATGAAAAATATGTGAAGCGAATTTGGAATGAGTGGAAAAATGGATGTGGCTGGTTTTTCAATTGTGCATGCGAATAGGCTCAGAAATGTTAAGCCATCATGTACATATCTATATAAAATGTATAGATAGACAGAGCGAATAAGAGAGAAAAATATAAGCACAATGTGATTGGGAAATGTGTGTATTATGTGATGGGTTTTTTAGCGAGGATTTTTGGGAAAGTGAAGATTGGTCAGTTTGGCTGTAAGATGGGTGTCTATGGAGCAATTGGATTTTAATTTTGTTTGATGCCAGGGTTCAAATTATAAATTTTGCGCCTCCTTATATGAGATTTTGCACCCATTTAAATTAGATTTCCGGCCTTTAAATTGGATTTGTGCTACTTTTTCTAAAGTAGATCTGAGTGTCGGCCCCGGTTGCCCTCCCCTCATTATGCTACTGAAGGGAAGAGTGGGTTCAAACTAAGTTGTATTCTAAGGGGGTTCAACATCATCTAACCTATGTTTAGCTCCACTATATTGTCATATTTAAGAACTGTTAATTGGTATTATAAATCTTAAATGGTTCCAGAGACATATCTAAGGGGGTTCGAGGACAACCCCCACATTTTTGTTAAAATCCCAATACTAGTTTAAAATAAAAAGGACATGACTGGAAGAGATATCCAAACTTAGGTAATGATTTGAAAACCTCCTCCCAAAAACATACTGGATACGCCCCTGGATGGTTCACAAGTGACGTCTAACAAAAGTTTATTTCGTTTGAATTATCAGCACTTCCAGTACCCTCTCCTCTTTTGAAACATTGAACATAAAAATGCACCCCAAAACCCACCCCTATCAACTCACAACTTTCCCAACTTACTTTCATTTTCACATACAGCATAAGCGACAAAATGATTTTTTCCTTCTTCTTTTTTTCTGCGAATGTAATCGATTTCAGTTGTTAGAACTTTGTGATGCGCTGCTTATATATGTGTTTGGACACATATTTGATTATACTTGAATTTATGGTCGCATTTTTCATCCGCTTGTTATGTAAAATGTGAGTTGAAAATTGTGCATATAAAAATCATTAACGCTATCAATTTGTTTTATTTTTTACTGATTTTTATGTTTGCATGGCATCCAAAAATAGGGTTGACTGAAATCAGCTTAAAATTTCATGAAAAAAATTGACAATCGATCGTTGTTTGCACTTCATTTTATAATTAATCAATTTATTAATTAATAAGTCAATGTAAAAATTATTCAAGCTAGTCAATCATGTCAATTTGTGAAGCTACTGAATGAATTTTAATAAAATTGATAAATTAATGATGTTATTGTGTAAATGTCAATGAAATTGTTCGCATTTATATTTAGAGTAATGACAATTGTGCGGTGAAAATAATGAAAATGCGACAGAATTGACTTATATAAATAAACTCGAGAAACATTTTTATTTCTATAAATATTTTCTACATGAATAAATTGTATGTAATACTGTAAAATAAATATAAAGTATTTTTAGATCAAAATTGTCACAACGTGTTGCATCATCGGAGAATATTACCCTTGTTTAAAGGTATGAATGAATATTATTTAAAGTGATAAGGTTTCAGGGATGTTATCTAGGTCAAATGATTGTATATTGATTAAAAATTGATTAAAAATGCAAATGACATCTATTGAGGGATGAAAAATATCATTTGTGAAAATAACATCGCTTGTTTCGACTGTCGATTTTTCAGATGAATGTCCTCTATTTTGGAAATTTGTCCTCTGACCTCTGAAATCTTCAATTTGTCCTCTATCTCTTTTGGAAAAAAATCTGTTCACCCAATTCAAGTGTCATATAGCTTTAACCAGGGGCGTATTTAGGGAGGGGTTTTGGGGGTCAAAACCCCTACCCTTTTTGGGAAATTTTTTTCAATTTGCTGGGGTTTTTTAAGAAAAAAATCTCAAAACCCCCCTAAATTTTCCCTTCCATACAAAAATATTTTAAAACCCCTCCCTCGAAAAATTTCTGGATAGCCCCCTGCCTGTAACTCTCCCTATTTAAATCCTGAACGTCACAAATAGAACCAAGTGAGTCACCAATCTTCTCATTTCTATAAATCATTCAATTTATTCTTGAGTATACTCGCACTAAAGATAGAATAAAGCTTCCAAACTTTTTCAATTCCGAATAATTTTGCCTTAAACTTTCCACGAAGGACAAAAATAAAGAAGCTCAAAATCCACCCAAATGTTTTTGTTTCTAAAAATAAACGAAAAAGCTATTGGCTTAAATTGACGGTATTTTCATCTTCGAATGTCAATGCCAAAGTTCAATTTTTTTTATTTTTGAGATTGAATTCGTACAATTTAATGAACAATTTAATAAATTTATAGAATTTAATGAACGAAAGTGTTTAATGGTTGGTGCTTAGTACGTTTTTTATGACAAAAATATTGAAATTTATTATTATATGAAAAGAGTATTTTGAATGGATGATTTTTTAAGATGGTTCAGAACTTTTTCCTTAAAATATTTAAATTTTTTTTAAATTGAACAGCAAACGTTTAGATTCGCTTTAAATTTGCATAAAAATGATCGAAAAAATTTATTATCTGAATTTCTAGATCTGTCATAGTCTAAAGGACCTTACAAAAATATTCAATATAAAAAATAAATTAAATGATTTAATTATGACAGCAACTCTCCTCATCCACACACGCATAGTCCTGATCATCGTCACAATCATCCTCATCACAATCTACTTCACACGCCTTGTATTCTTCAATCAAACTAACAATGCCTTCCTCAGCAGCACGAAACTCTTGCTCATCCATTCCCTCGCCCGTATACCAATGAATGAATGCACGCTTCTGAAACATTGATCGATACTGACATAATAGTCGTTCGAATAGAAATTGTATAGCTGTTGTATTTGAAATGAATGTTGCTGATAATTTCAATCCACGTGGTGGAATGTCACAAATTGCTGTCTTTATGTTATTCGGCACCCATTTTGCGAATAAATCTTTATTCTTCTCTTGTATTGACATCAATTGTTGATCGATTTCTCTTGTTGAGACGAGACCACGAAAAATGGCAGCACATGTTAGATATCGACCATCATTTGGATCAAATGCAGCCATTTGATTGCGACAATCAAATAATTGTGAGACTAAATCAGAAGTTGTTACTTTTCGATATAGTTCACTGCATTTGGACGCGAGTGGTGCAAAGCCAGGTATCAGAAAATGTAGCTTCGGATACGGGATCATATTTGTCATCAGCTTGCGTAGGTCAGTGTTCAATTGACCAGGGTAGCGGAAGCACGTTGAAATTCCAGCTGTAAGGATGATTGTTGACATTAAATCTTTGCTGGGATTATAAATTTCCAATTTTTACTCACCCATTGTCATGGCAACCAAATGATTGAGATCACTGAGTATTGGATTACAAATTTTCAGTGTGTGATAACAAATGTCGAAAAGTGCTTCATTATCAAGACAAACAGCTTCATCGGAGCCATTAATCATTTCACACAATGTCAAAACTGCATTGTATGGTTCGACAACAGTTTCGGAGACCTTTGCTGATGGAAATACTGAATATGTGTTGACAATTCGATCTTGATACTCATCCTTTAGCTTATGCATCAATAAACTTCCCATTCCACTGCCTGTTCCACCTCCAATTGAATGCATCATTTGAAATCCTTGTAGACAGTCACAACATTCAACTTGACGTCTCGTCGCGTCTAAAACGCAATCCATTAACTCAGCACCTTCAGTGTAATGACCTCTCGCCCAATTATTTCCGGCACCACATCGTCCAATGACAAAACAGTCTGGATTAAAGATACGACCATATGAGCTGCATTTTATTTGATTTAACGATGCTGCTTCCAAGTCACATAAAATTGCACGCGGAACAAAAATGTCTTTTGGACCGGCATCATAATAGACACTGAGACGTTGAAATGGTAGAATGCTGTTGCCATAAAAGTGTCCACATCGATTGATGTTGTGCTCTTCGGAGATTATTTCCCAAAACTGTGTGTGAAGAAAGGATGATGAGATTTTTTTTGAAAAGTGAATTTTTTATGAGGTCGGAAAGCGAAAGGAATTGAGTGTTTGGGTGGATATTGATGCTTGTTCCTTAATAATAATGGAAAAAGATTTATTCTGTCGTAAAAAGAATCGTTTATTACCCTTTCACCAACTTTATTGCCGCATTGACCGACTTGAATTGAGACAATTTCACGCATTTTGTTGAGGATGTCTTGAAATTTGATATTTTTGTAAGGACAAGATTGAATTTTATTCAGGAATGGAACTGGAAATTTTGAATTTTGAGCCGGAGAATTTTCGAAATAATTTTGAAATTTGGAATTTTGAAATTTGAATGATTGACCAAAATTTTATGATTACTGAGATTGGTGATTGGTCTTAGAAAGGTTGCTTTGGTTAAAAATGGTTGTTTTGAAATTTTTTGATTTCTGAGAGTTGAGGTGGGTCAAAAATTTATTCACAAAGGCCATTCATAAATGAAGTAACGTAAAAAACTAGATATTTAAATCTGACTAATGTTACTCTTTTTCTAGTAATCACGAAGTCAATGACTCTTAAATTCACTTA
Source organism: Chironomus tentans (assembly GCA_963573255.1). NCBI lineage: Eukaryota > Metazoa > Arthropoda > Insecta > Diptera > Chironomidae > Chironomus > Chironomus tentans. The sequence goes on along the minus strand of OY754302.1, from coordinate 42,979,456 downwards.
CCTGATCAGCTTACGTTAAAATGTTGACCACACGGCTGCCAAAAATAAGGTATAGTTATTGACTGTGACTTGCCAAGCAGTCAGGGGCATACCATGGGGGTCCGGACCCCAAAATTCCCTTTGGTATGCTCATATTTAAGCAGTGTACACTATCCGTGGCCAACATTTCTACATATGCTAATCTGGTTACCAGCAAGCTCCAAATTCCCCTTCATATACCAATAATGTCTCAAAAAGCTAAAAATAACTCCAGTCTAAATTATAAATGCAAACCACTTAATCATCATCATTTTAACCAGTTTAACATCCACCATTAAAACCATAAACATATGCAGCAACAAATCTCAAAGCGTCAAAATGAGCAGAATTCCACACACAATAAAAAACAACAAACAACAGGAATGCGACATTCAACAACTTTTTATTGTTCTTAATGACGTTCAATTTAAAAAGTTTATTCAAAACATTTCAGCATCCAATAAATTAAGTCTGACAGTAATTTGAAGCGCAACAATCTATAAAAATGTCAAAACAGTTCAGAAACTGTCTGCATGTATGTGTTTTAGGAATTAAAAGTTGAACTCTTTTTGGTCACTGAGCATCCACACAGCAGTCCTCGTCAATGCACTCAGCCTCATCGCTGTAATCGTCCTCATCGCAATCGAATTGACATGTCTCGTAGTACTCGTCACATATGTCACAAACGATATTTCTAGCTCGTCGAAATTCTTCTTCCTCCATTCCTTCGCCTGTATACCAATGCATAAATGCCCGCTTTTCAAACATTTTGTCAAACTGTTCAATTAATCTGTATGAAAAGGAGAGGAGCGGTAGACATTCTTAGAATCAATAAACGTAATTAAGTTTTAGGTTCATTTACCTTCTGAAAATGACAGTGATGGCTGATGTGTTTGACAATAAAGTTGCTGACATGTCTGTTCCTCTTGGTGGAACGTCGCAAATTGCTGTTTTTATATTATTTGGAATAAATCGTGCAAACGTTTCCTTCCGACAACATTGTAGACCCACCATTGCTTCTTCGACTTCACGAGACGAGACACGACCACGGAAAATTGCAGCGCACGTTAAAAGCTTCTCATCTTGACACTCAAAATCAACCATTCGAAAATCTGGTGAGAAAAGTTGCTTCACGATGGACTTGACGGTGACTTTTTTGTATTCTAAATTATTGTGTGCGGAATCGAGTGGCGCATAGCCTGTTGTTAGGAATTTGAGACGTGGATAGGGTATCATGTTGGTCATAATTTTTCTCAGGTCGGTGTTCAATTGTCCAGGGTACCTGAATCCAGTAGTTACTCCTGCCATTGTTTGACTTATCAGTTGATTCAGGTCTCCTAGTTTTGGCTTTGGCAGTTTGAGACCAGCCAGTGAAATGTCATAAAGTGCTTCATTGTCGAACATGATCAGCTCATCTGCTGTAAAAACTAGTTCAGATATGCCAAGAATAGCATTATAAGGCTCAGTAACAACTTGTGAAACCTTCGACGACGGAATGACTGAGAATGTGTTGATGACTCTGTCCTCATACTCGTTCCTTAAACATTTCATAGCCAAACTGCCCATTCCACTTCCAGTTCCACCACCAATCGAATGAACCATCTGGAAACCTTGCAATAAGTCACAATTTTCAGCTTGTTGTCGACACTTCTCTAAAACACAGTCCATAAGTTCAGCACCTTCAGTGTAATGACCTTTCGAAAAATTATTTCCCGTGCCATATTTGCCAGCTATCAAATATTCAGGATTAAATAGTCGTCCGACGGAGCTATATTTAAGTTCGGTAATTTGTGTGGGTTCAAGATCAACAGCCACACAACGCGGCACAAAACGACAATCTTGTGCACATTGAAAATAAATATTGAGACGTTGATATGGCAAAATGGAATCGCCATAAAAGTGACCGCATTGATTAATAAAATGCTCATTTGAAATTATCTCCCAAAACTGTAAATGAAATTGAAAATTAATTTGATGAAATTGCTTTGTCCGAGCAGCATAATCACATGTCAGGGCGTCGACAAGTGTCTGAGTTGATGACTGGATTGTGCCACTCGGATCTCATGACTCTAATTCACCTTCTCAGCGATTTTATTTCCGCATTGACCCATCTGAATGAAGACAATTTCACGCATGTTTGGAGTGTATCTTTTGCACAGCAACAACAAAGCTCCTTTACTGTATGTTTAATGACCGAAAAAATGAAACGAGAGATGTGTTAATGTTCTGTGTAAATCTTTCTTCTTTCTTCTTCTAGATGTATGTCTGTCTGCCTGCTCGACGTGTCTTTTTTTCCTTTCCTTTTCTACTGATGTCTCACATAGACTTTTGATTTCTTTACTATTATCGCGTGGATGATGACGACAACTGTGGATTTTGTACTGCAAATTTTGAATATTTTTTTTGCTGTGGCTGATGTTTTTAAACTTTTTTTGATGTTCTTCTAATTAAAAAAAATTATTATTACATTTTTAATGGCTACTTTGATGAAAAATAAATTTATGGATGATTTAAACATTTCAATGAAAAAGAACTGCTAATTGACTTGTCTTTTAGTGCTGCATTCTCATAAATTGCATTCTATTTATTTAATTGTTGAGCATTTTGAATTAAATTGAGTCTCAAATTGTCGGGGAATTTATTAATATTTAAGATTTTTTGTTGGTACCTAATAGAATTTATATTGATAAGATTTATTTAAAAAGGTCGTTTTTAATGTCAAAAATTCAATATTTTATTGAAATTTGGAATTCCAGGAATTAGTAAAATTTAAATTTTTTTTCTCTTTTTTATTACAAATGATCATAGTCTACGTCGATTTTCATAGCCGTTACAATTTTATCAAGTTTTTCCATCAATTTAACCTCCATCTTCTCGAATGCAGTCTCCGTGGATTGTATGATGTTTTCCTGTACAGCTTTCATTTCAGATTCCAGTTTATCAAATTTCTCATACGTAAACATTTTTAAACTGTTTAGATTTTCTTCCAAAAATTCCAGTCTTTGAACCTCATTCGTCTTGTAATTCTGAATTTCACTTTCAGTTAGATTGGAAATTTTATTAACAAAATTCTTTAAATTGACGGCGATATTATTGAATTCGGACTTAATATATGAGCAACTTTCGCCATCCGGAATGTACATTTTGTGACATGATTCTGATGATGTATTAGCGTGAGTTGTCTTTAAATCTTTAAGTTTTGTATTGAAAAAGTTTAAAAATATTGAGTTTTTCAATTCATTTTCTAGATTTTCGTATTTTTCGTCAAACATTATTGGATCAAAAATTTTTAATAAATTTTTAAACTTCATATCCAATTTAGAATACTCAGAATTCGTGCAATAAGTTTTTGCTGCTGCTATGACAGTCTGTACAGTTTGTGTGTTACTACTGGATCTTAAATTAATGCATACGTTGGAATGTAGTAATAATGTCTTCAATTTCGGTAACTTATCAAAAATTTGAGGATCAATATGAGATATTTTATTTGGTCCCAAATTAATGTATTCTAAATTTGGATTAAAGTCGAATAACCCTTCTTCCAATATTTCTATTGAATTATCATGAAAATCAAGTTCCTTTAATTTTGGAAAATTCTTCATATCCGATTGATGGACTTCTTTCAGTTCAGCCGAACAAATATGAATGCCGGAAAGATTGTTGAAAACTTTTTCCCAACCACGGATAAAATATGAAGTCTTAACTGCATTCAGCCATATTCCATCAACCTTGTCATTATTAAGTCCGCTAACATGATTTCCTGTAGTGGACTCAATAATTGCTTTTTCAAACGAGTCAACATTGTAGCTTTGCGAGATGTAACATTCATAAATGTTGCCTAAATGCGTCCAGGTATTATATTTATAATTACAATCAAGAATAATGAATTCTGATATTCCAAAAAGTGAAGTAAACAGGCTCACTATAAAACTGTAAAAAGATATTTGAAAATTAATTAGGTACTACTATTTAAGATTAAGAAATTTGTGCAGTTTACATTAAATTTTTTCCCATTTCAGTAGACAAATGTCTTCTGACAATTAAAATTTAAAAGTGAAAAAATCGAAATTAAAAATATTTTCAAATGATTTAAAGTTGACCAAATATTTTACACTGATTGCTAATCAAAAAATGCACGTTTTATATAGGACATCTTCTCTCTTTAGATTCGGTTAATGTTCGGAACAAAATATGCGCAACGTTTTTTGATAAGTTGGGTTTTTCACAAATATTTTTGAGATTATGTTCGTATTACGAGAAGTTCTTAAAAGGTCACTGAAAAGTAAATAAATAAATATTTTCATTAGAATGTCGAATTCTTCGAAAATTAAAAAAAAAATAGAAAGTATTTAAATCAAAATTTTGCTCATTTTACAAACTTTAAGTCTATGTTTTCATAATACAAAACTAAATATTATTAATAAATGAACAATTTAATCGGCTCTAGAACTGATAATTAGCAATAGCCATTGAAATATTACAAAAAATATTTTCAAAAATTCATTCCGCAAATACTTTTGTTTATGTTTTGATAGGAAATTACAAACTTGTAAAAAATTCGCATTTTAGATAAGGGGTCGTTCACTTATTACGTTACGCAAAAAAACGAAATTTTAGACCCCCCCCTCCCCCCTTGTTACAAATTTTCCAAGAAAATTTTTTTTCTTTGTTTGGCCTGTTACAAAATCGCAGACCCCCCCTCCCCCCTAAAAAGCGAACGTAATAAGTGAATGACCCCTAATGATAATGATTAATTTCATCGATATAAACGGATAAATGCTAAAAATTTCATTAAATTAGCATTTTCAGATTTTATTTCCAACGGCTAAAATTATTTTGAAAATATTTGAAATTTTTAAATAATTGATATTTTCGGAATGGTGGTAGTCGGATTTTCATCATTTTAATATATATGTGTACACAGATAAACTACAAGATTTCATATAATTTTCAGCTATTTTGTCCCAAGTCAAAACTGTCTGCCTGACAGTGTCGAAAGAATCACTCGTTAGTAGAGTTACTGGTTCACAAATTTTGCTTAATATATGTTTTAAAAATTATTTCTCCGTAAAAATCATGAGTGACAGATAATGAAATGGAAAAGAGGCATTCATTGGATGATTAATTAAAACATAATAAATTAATATACAGCACGTTAATTAAATAATTACTTGTGCATAAAACACAACTTTTATTTGATTTCAATAATTCATAAATGAAATGACAATAAAACAGGTAATAAATTTTATTGCACTTTTTTACTATTTTTTATTTTCATTCACAAAATGATTTTTTAAGCACCCAAGCAGAGAGAAGAAAAACTCGATTCATTAAATTGAGTTGACTTGAGCCATTTATGATCAGATGAGAGAGTAAGTAACAACTTTACAATTCTAATTGACATCATAAATAAATTTATTATAGCCTTCCGTCTCACTCTCTCGCTCATTTATAATAGAGACACAATTTCGTACATATATGTCTATTAATTACATAAACAGACAGGTTAATTCGATTTTATTGCAAGCAAACAAGTAGCATATGTCATATTAAAGTATTTTTTTTAAGTCTAATGAATATACATAAATAAATCTTTTATTTTTTATTCACTTGTACGGGGGGAACATGATCTTGGTTGTCTGTACATGCTGAGTTTTATATGAAATTTTATGTACATTTTATCTAGATTGTAGTTAAAAATGATGAATAAATCCACATAAGAAAATATTTTATGAGTTTCAGATTTTGTTTCTTAGTAAACATCATAAAATTAAACCATCATGTATGCAAATTGATATAAATACTTCACCTTTGTGCTTGTATGGATGGATGTGCAAATATATACACATAATAATAATAATATATATATATCTGTTTATTCTCATAGATATGTGCAGCATAGATGAGAACATCTTTTCTCTCTTTCTCTTTTAATTTATTCGTGAATGGAAAAATCATCGACGATGACACTTTGTGAATATCACATGCATACGTATACATAGTGTCCAATATGCTTTTGATGTGCAAGGGTGGATTGGGGGACAAATTTCTTCATTGAGGGACATTTTACTCAATTTGCATGGGCTTTTCTCCTGAAAAATCTTGAAAATACCCCCTCTACCTACCTCCATTCAACTGGGTATATGTACAGCTCCTGAACCCATTTTGTAGGTTATAAACAGCAATATTGTCAAAGAAAAGATTTAAACGAGAATTCTCTAAAATTTAAAGGGGAAATTCACATGTTATGCTATTAGGGAAGGGACAATATCAGAGCACTGACAGGACGACCTTAGTCGAGATTCAGAGCAAGACGACATAACAGGTGCAAATTAGAGAAACTGATTACACTGAAAATATTATGTGCTGCTAGGCTCAGGTCCATAACAAGGGGGATTGAGGAAGAAATCACCCCCTCGACGTATTTTTCAATTTGCTAGGGTTTTAAGGAAAAAATCCCAGAAATTCCCTCCTAAATATTTTCCATCAAGGCTTCTCAACTTCTAATCTTTAATATTTTTTAATCTTTAATCTCATCCAGATTCCCCCTTCTCCTCAAAAAATTTAAGCTAGTCCCAAGCTAGGATTCCAAAGAATTTCCGAATTTTCCACGTGCTCTAACCATCCTCGGAAGCCAAAAAGCTTGGTCTGAGGCTGTGGGACATCAGATGTTTTACTTTGAAGGAATAAATTATGACTGAAGTTGCAGTTGGTTGAAAATTCTTGGAAAATACGTTTTTACTTAGTAAATAAACATCTTCATAGATCAAGGCTAGAATTCTAAGATCTGGTGAGGTCATTTATTATCAAACTACCATCAGCCATAAACATTTTCAACTTCCAATACCAAATATTGCCCAAAAATGTCCCAATTCTCAATAGATTGTTAAATACGCTTCTTGTAAATATCTCAATTTTCATACTCATCCGTTTATGTCTGTGCAAGTTCGTTCGTTAAAATATTTTCCACTCTGAAACTTGTCATTTAGAAAAGTTAAAGCGCTAAAGTACATTCCATTTCTACATTGCACTTACACATACAGAAAACGTAAGCCGCATGAAAATAAAATCGTTTGAAGCAGCTAGAAGAATGGGAAGACACGAGGGGTGGGTGAAAAAAAAAGTGAATAAGAAAGAGAAAATTACAGAATAAGCACAACCGAGGACAACAAAATTCTCATTGCACAAAATGCAATGAACTGAAATCACATAAATGATGCAAAAGGGCGTAAATGACAAAGAGAATGGTGGCGTGTAATGTTGTTGGATGCTTTAATAATAGAAAATAACATTGCGACTGTAAAATTTTCCATTTATCATGGGGTAGAATCAGTTTCAGTCAGGAGCGTAGATGGAAGTTGGTTTAAGGTTGGGGTGGGTTTCAAAATTTATTTTTATGGATTGAACAATTTGGGGAGACTCAAAAAATTAAAGAAATTTTCCCTCGATGGGGTGTTTTGACCCGTTCCTTAATGCGCCACTGGCTTCTATGAATGAATAAAATTGGAGAGTTTTGAGACTGTAAAATAATATAAAAAAGAGCTTGAGGTGGGATAGGAAAAAAGGGAATGTGTGATATAATTTTTATGTTTGTTCATTTTACATCGCATTGAGATAATAATTTTCTACCATTTAAAATTGTATGTACAAAGCATAGCAGTCTCTAGCTGGTGAAAAAATGTTCCTACTACAGTTCTGAAATTAATAATTGGCTGAATACACTCGCTTCTCTCTTACTCCCTTTGTGTGGTTTTATTCATTCTGTGAATTTTTAGTTACAAATGAAGAGATTTTTCTCGTTGCTGGATTTATATTTATATCATCTGTGCTGTGTGGATTCAAAAAAATTTGACAAAATTTTTTCATTTGGTTATTCAAAGTAGAAAAAAATATTTTATTAGTTTTAATCAGTATGCTTGTAACTATGACTCTCAACTTCCATATGGGAGTCTTGATGGATTCGAGGCAGCAAGAGTTTCACTTGCCACGTTGTCTTGCGAATGTCTATGATGTAGTGACTATTCTGACTATCAATTTTTGACCATATAGTGGGATATATCCCAACTTCAACCTTTAAGAAGCTGAACAGGCTACAACTTATAATAATACTAATCAAAGCTCGAGTATAAGGTCAAGTCGATTTCAAGTTGACTTTTCCATACAAAATCATAGTCAACTTTGAGCTCTAATTCTAATGAAAATTTGAAAACATTTTGTTGAAATTAAATTTTTGTGTAATCGACAGATCGAGGTAAAAAAGGTTTAATATCAAAAGCAGGACTGTCCTGCCAAAGAATGGGCAGCCTATTAGTGTAACTAGGTGACCGAATAGTTAAGATATCCAACCTGAAACTAGGAATTCGTGTTTTTATTAGATGTGTGTTAGAGCCTCACCTTACCTTTATAATTTTCTATGTCCTCTGATACATTTTTTGTATTTTTGGACCCAAAAATGTCTAATATTAGGTACTGTTTTGTTTAAATATTTGGCTTAATTTAAAGAATGTTCTTTATTTTTTTGAAAATTTTCTGGTCACACTTTTTACACTATAGGGTATAAAAAGTAACATTCAGTTGATCCTTCATAAACTTTATTTACAAAAGTATATCAACTTTGATTCCTTGAATATTAATCCACTCATTTGAACACGCAGCTGAACACAGTTTCTGTTTTAATTCTTGATTCTAAGAATCAAATAATCCTGTTTTCCTGATATTATTTTGCTCTCTCTCTTTGATACTCACCTGCCATTCAGTCAAGCATGTTCAGTTTTATGTTTTCCAATCTCTTCTCAGGAGCTGTAAGGTTTAAATAATATTTTTCCTCTTTTTCTGCATTTCCACTCTTCTATGTTCATTGAAACTCACCGAGAAATTTTTCATTCCACTTAAACATAAAGGATTGGGGTGAATTCATCAGTGATGTTCATTGGTCTTATAGAAAATAAATTGAAAATCTGAAAAACGAAACTTTTAAATGTCCCAAAACTTTTTTTCTCTACTTTTCCATGATAAATGCCGGTTTTGTAGATAAAGTTTCCACAATTTTCCTCTCATTCTCTCTCATGTCCTCCCCCCAACCTGCCCCATCTACAATCTCCACAATGTTATGTGCTTTCTCATACATTTTATGTACATACAATTTTACTATACGAGAGTGCAATGGACTTTTTGTTGTCACTTTTTTCTCCCTCTGATGCTGCATTGCAATGCATAGAATGGAGCAGTTTTTTGGCACAAAATATACAACGAAAAATTGTTTTGGTTTTTTTCATCTCCTCTCTTTTTTTACTAGTTTATTTACTTTTATGATTCTCATACCTCATAACTGATGCTACTGGTGCTTGAACTATTTTTTCTGTATACTCTCTAGAATTTTGTAAAAAAAAGCACACGACTGATGGGAGGAAAAAAATATTAGAGATGGAAAAATGCGTCTGGTCATGATAATTCATAAAGTCTCTCCATCTCACTCACTTTTTTTGCTTCCTTCGCTCACTCACTCTCTCCATTGAGAAAAGTGCGATAAGAAAAAGTTTAATATTTCATTTATTGCATTGGCTCATGTTCATCTCTTATTGTAGGAAAATGTTGACAGTAGAAAAGAAATAAAAAAGTTGGAATATAAAAAAAAATTTTGTTTCAAAAACTTTTATGTCTGTCCATTATGGAAATTTTGCTGGATATGGAGTGACTATTGCGTTATTATTTAAGATGATTTGAAGTTTTTAGAACTTTATTGATTATTTTAAGTTAGGTTAAAAAATTACGACATTTTAGCATTTAGAGTTGAATTTTTTAATAAGTCGGATTTCGATACCTCGAGCAGCAGAGGCATAGCCAGAAATTATTCGAGAAATTCCTAGTAAATTGAAGGAAATTTCAGTCATAGGGATTGTTTTGTCTACCCTTCCGAACAGTATACTGTCATGTGATTGCCATATTGATGAAGTTTGGGAACGTATTCAAAAGTGGGTGAGGGGGGTCTTGGGGTCAACCCCTCATATTTATTTTCGAAAAACTCAGCCACAAAAAGTCGTGATTGCTACCAAAAAAGGTCATGATGATGACCCCTCCAAATTTCATGCAAACTTGGTTGTATCGTAGTAAAATAGTATCAATAAAGTAACTATTATTATGGATTAAACTCTAACTTGCTCTTAACATTGAAGTAATCACTTGGTCACAAAGATTCGATAACAGGATCATGCTCGTGTATCAAGTTTCACTATGAACAATGGCTCACGTCTGGTATATTCCTAACAGACAAAGAGTGTATTCATTTTAATGAGCATGCTCATAGCACACTGATCTGGTATGCATCGTGAGAGGTTCAGGAATTTTGGCTAAGACATATGTGGTAATCAGCACAAGAATTTTTAAAACTGCTCAATGCTTCTAATTGACGAATCTCAGCAGTCAATCCTCCTAATTTTCATCTAAGGACTCAAACATCTATGTAGATGTAACATATAGGAAATAGTTCTTATATATTATGTGGGAAATAACTTTATCATGCACTTGATGTCTCACTCTTTGAAGGAAAAACCTTTAAACTATTGCATTACAGTTTTGGAAGCATAGAATGATTTTTGTCTGTGTATATTTTGCCTCTGACTATTAGAGCTTTTAGTACACACAAATTTACACAATATTCACGTTTTTGAACTGTCTTAAAAATTTTTTTTATCTCTTTGCTGTATATGAGTATTGCACTTTGAAAAGTTTTCACATATCCAGTTTTCCTTCTTCCTCTTCTTTTCATTCATTTCACACTAAAAATTGAAGTTTCTTTGCCGTTTTAACATAAAATTTATGTATGCATCTATGGATATTTTGTACATCATGAAATAAAAAAAATATTTCTATGTGAATTTTGCTGCTGCATCATTCAGCACGAAGTTTTTTTCTTCTTTATTTCATTTTCAATCCTCGTTTAACTATCTACTCAATGTTGTTGGGGATATGCTTATGTGGATGGGCTATTAAGGATAAATTGATTTGGAAGCTTTGAGAGTTTTTGAGGCATTTTTTGTTAGAGTTTTTAGTAAATGTTTGCAATTTTGAGAATAAAATGAAATATTATGCCAATTTAAATTGCAATTTTTGAAAAGTTTGAAATAAAACTTAAATTTCAAAATACCTATTAAAAATTTTAATTTAGAAAAATAATTTTTAATTTATTAATAATTAAATTTATTAATTTTAAATTTAAAATTTTTTAATTTTAAGAAAATTTTAATTTTAAAACGCCGAACTATTCTATAAAATTTCAATTTAAAAATTTTTTAATTTTCAAAAATGTAAAAAATATTATTTTTAAAAATATTTAATTTGAAACAAATTAAAATTATAAAGCACTGAAATGTTTAAAAAAATGAAAACAAAAATAATTTTTTTTTAATTTCAAAAATTATGTCCTATTAGATCTCAAATCAATACAACCAGCCCATCTCCACAACATCCATGACATAGTAATACTAAAGATTGAAAGGAAGAAAAAACGAGAAGGAAAAAAATTAATGGAAAATTATTCGCAATAGTTGGAAATATTATTGAAATGGAGGAGTAAAATAAAGAAGATAAATTGTGTAAATGAATGAATAAAATTTATGTGCAATATATATTCGACGAAAATGAAAAGCTTATAAAAATATAAAAAAAAGTTTTAGCTTTTCCGCTATTTTTCAAGGGAAGTGAGAATGAAAAATTCACTTTTCAGTTTAAAATAAAGGAGATTCTAGTGGTTGTTTTGTAAACGATGGTTTTCTAGAGAAATTTTGGAAGATTTTTAATTTTTTTGCATATCGTAAAAAAAACTATTTTAAATAAAATATAAAAGTCTTAAAATTTAATTTTTCAAACTAAGTTTTTTCAAAATTTGAATAAATTTTAATATTGAGATTTTTTATGTTTTAAAAACTTATTTCTTAGTTTTTTTTAAAAAAATATTAAAATGCTAATAAAATTTTTAGAAGGAATATTTTAATTGTACTAAAAATTATATTTTTTTAGCTTTAAAAGTTTAATTTTTTAAAAATATTCTTTAACTTTAACATTAAAAAATCTATTAAAACAAAATTTAAATTTAAATCTTCGAAAAGTTTAAGATTTTCAAAAATTCTTAAAAGTAGAAACTGTGAGTGTTAAAACATTTAAAAATGCAATTTTAAAAACTAAATTTTTTAAAACAAATTTAATAAATTACAGTTTAAAAAGTTAAGAATTATAATAAAAATAATTTATTAAGCCAATCTTAAGAACATTATACATAAATATGTGAAAATTTACGAATTAAAAGAATACGAATTATTATAAAATATATAATAAATTTTTTTTGAATTTTGGTAATATTTTTTAAAAATTGGAATAAATATTTAGAAAACCTTATCAAAATTCTTTTAAAATAAAAACAAAAGTTTGTCTCTTTCAAAATTTACCACCTTTAAAAAATTTCAAAGAGTTTCACCGCCAGGGTCTGTGCATGTACATGCAAATGAACGTTTCGTAGCTTAATACATATATTTTTTTATTTCGTATAATTCTGTTTAATTCCAATGTAGAGAAGGAAGGCAAAACAATTAAAACGAAATAAATTTACAGTAAACCTACAAGTTACAAATTATATATCAAAATGCAGTGTGCAGGCAGAAAGTGAATAAGACAAATTTTTCTTTTCTTTTCTTCTCTTCATTATTTATGCTCTTCTCGCCTCTTCAGATTTTTCTTTTTTATTCATTCTACATAGCATATTTTCTTCGCTCAGTTCCACTTCTTCTTATTATTTTCCACCTCGCGTCATTCTACTTTCAACGACTTTTGCCAACGCTGTTGTTGTTGTTGTGAATATATATTGAAATTGCACAGTTCAAGCTAACAGGTATGCACACACAATAAATAACTCACTCATTTCGTTGCTTCATATATTTCATTTGGGCAGAAAAATGCTTGTAAAATGCATGAAACGCATTCTCGCATTTTATGCTCGCTCTACAGCAAACAGCAATAATTGTTGGTAAGAAGAATGGAAAGAGAGAGAAAAAATATATGTAAGTAAAGTAAAATAATAAGTCTGACTTGGTAAACTGAATTGAAAATTTATAATGTCGAATTGAATGACGGTCATTATACAGAAATAAAAATAATTTTATTTTGTGCGTGTTTGTGCGACTTTATTTATGATATTTTACTCTTATTTCTTTATCTTTCTATCTGTCGTTCCTTATAATGCGCGAATATTTTCATTATTTTGCTGCTTACATGTGTTATTGATATTTTTTAAAATCTGTTAAATGGATAATGATAAATCTGTGTGTAATTTTCGATGATTGTGGATTATTATGTGGGTGGATTGTAACATTGCAGATTGTTATCATGTCAATTAGCTTCGTATGGAAATGATCAATGCTGATGAATCAAGGCTGATTAAATGATTTTAAGGTAGGAAGAAATTGAATTTTGAGAATTTTGTGATTTTTTTTGAAGATAGTCGCTTGCATTATTTATCAATGCCTTTTGCAGGGCCGTAGCCAGGATTTTTGAAGGGGGATATCAAACTTTCCCAACTTTTTTTGTTTAAAAAAATATTTTTTATTATTGAGGTCTGATCCCAAGGGGCCCCCTAGGGTGTTCGACTACTTCCTGACTAAGCCCTTGACTTCTTGATTCTAATAAATATTAATCACTAGATTGTGTCTCGAACTCTGAACTAATGGATCAGCGTTGCAGTTTTTATGTACTGAAGGACTAGACTTCAGTTTGATGGTCAAGCATTTGGTCTTCAAGTTGAAAATTTTCCACGCATATTCAGGAGGAAGTGGAGGGTATGAGATAGGCACTGCATCTCCTCTCAACCTTCACTTCCCAAAACTTATCATGATCTTATCCTACACTTCATTGCTTATGAATCCATCACGATTCTTTTCGTGCAAGCCGTGTAATTTTCTGAATAAGATCAAATAAAAATCCAACAAATTAATTAAATTTTTCAGTGCATACAAAATTAAATTACATATTTAACACATTCATTAATCTTGATCAACCTGAAATTGATTCTTTTTTATACAAAAATTAAGTTTTGATTTTTTACTAAATTAACTACTCAATCAACAGCACAAAGCCACAATAAAAAAGTGAATTGTTAAATTTTTAATCAACTTTTTACCACTCTTGTGTTTAACTTTGTCTGCATATGAATTTAAAAATAGTCATTGTCCATAAATAAAGGCACAAAAGTTTTACTTCTTATTGCGGATGGCTGACATAAAATAAAAGTTGAACAGACAAAAAATTTCGTGCATGACTACGATAATTGCTATATTGAAAGTCCTTAATTAGTTTACAATTAGGATCAATTAGAGACATTAATGGCCTGTAAGTGGATAAAGTTGTACATGTTTAACAGGTTTTGTTGGATAAATAATTTTTTTTGTTGTTTAATTGAATAAATGATTTTAGTGTGAAATTGGTTGGAATTTGATTGAATTAATAAAGCAAGATTAGGTAGTTAAACAGTGGCTTTTAAACTTTTTGACAGGCGACAGAATAAGAATTAATACCAAATTTTGTGTTACGATGAAGTTATTTGATGACAAATTTAATATTTGCGTAATTTTATCAATCGATCAACCATTTCTAAGGAGACCCTTCTGACATATCAGAGGCGTATCCAAGGGTGTCAAAACTGCTTTTTTTTTTTTTTTAAAAAAAAACCAATATTAGCCAAAGAACAAAATATCAGGATTCGAAAAGATATAAAAAAGGTCATGATGTCATGATTCAACCCCCCTTAAAAATTTTAGAATTTCATAAAATAAAAAAAAATTAAAATTTGTATTGAATGTTAATCTAGAGAGGGGTCCAGACCCGCGGCTACGACCCAAATATTAGAGTTTTTGAAAATTTTAGGTGGGGTTTCTATCGAATTTTCTTTTTCTTCGAATTTTTCTATAAAACAATGCTAAAAAATTAAAAAAGTTTCATAAAGGGGTTGAGGGTTTGACCCCAAACTCCCCATTTGCCCCTGTACCATTTAATTAAAAATTCCAGAAAAATGATTATTGCGTATAAATATAAATTCTCAGCAAAATCATTCCTATTATTGACCATTGTACCCACTAAGCTTTAATAATTTGCATTTTTTTTATAAATAATTAAGTAAAAACTATTTTTATTCTTCATTCTCTCATCAGTATTTCTTTATAATCTCCGTGGAAAACACTCTTTTTTGTACATCAGGGTCGTAGTCAGAAGGGTAATTGGATGGAAGACCCCATCTCTAGAATGATCTTCTCATTTTAAATTTCTTGGCTTTTGTCAAAATTTCTGACTACAGTGCTACTCCTGTGCATTATTCAACTTAACATCATTGGAAGTTAAATTATTGCAGCTAATTTTTCAGCTTCATTATTTATTACTTCACCAAATTTATGGAAGTTTGCTGAACAAAAAGTTCAGTTGTAAAAATAATTCTTCGCTGACAGTAGCAACAGTAGCAGTCAGTAAATGCAACAACAACAAAATGAGAACTGAAACTAGTTAACCTTCATGTTCTCGCATTTTATTTTATTTTCAATATTTTACAGGAACATTTTAATCATCGCCGCATATTTAACAAATTATTCATCTCGCAAAGATTAAAGGAATGCAACTTTCAGAAGCTTAAAATAATTAATTAATGTTTGTGTGATGAAAAATTTATGTGAAAGTTAAGAGTAAAGGACAGAATGAGAGGAAAAAAAACATATTAATGAATGTCCATAAGGAAAGTAATAAAAACTTTTTTATTTTAAATTGCATCCTCATATTTCAATTACTTTGCGTCTCTCGATTATTTATGGTTGACATTCAAAATTTAATTATTCAATAATTTCTGCAATTTTAGTGATTTTGCGCGTGATCATCCTTAATTAAGGGATTGTGGAGGTTTTTTGGAGCTACTAAAGGGTTTTTAGAGTATACATGTAATATTATTAGAAATACTAGCACTAACCATACAACCAAGAATTTAAATCTTAATTAGGGCATTGCCTAGACATAGACGCTTATACATTCAGGATATCACTCAGTTTGGGCACTTATGCATCCAAATTTTCATCGAAAAGACTAAACTTCTACCTGGGTGTCTAAGCTAGGCAATGAATTGGTGTTTAACTTTAACAATCTAGTTACAATATAAATTCAATTTTCGAGGAGTCGGTTAGAATTTTTTTGTATGGACGTAAAAATTTAGGGGAGGGTGGGTTAATGTTTTGTCTTAAAAAATTCTATCAAAATAAAGAAAATTTCAAAAATGTCCAAAAAAACCCTGATTACACTCCTGGTTTTAAAAATTTGGGTTAAAGTATCATAAATAAATATATTCAGAGATATTAAATATTCAGAGGAGAGGGCTTGGGGGTCAAAAAACCCCCTTTTGGGAAATTTTTTCAATTTGCTAGGATTGTTTTGAAAAAAGCCCCTCCTGAATATGCCACTGTATGCTGTACCTTTCGGACTATCTTGGTGGGTATCTGGTTCGAAACAATAGAATAAATTTGCTAATGTAAACCAGCCTTCTTCTTAATAAAACTCCATTAATTGTCCATCGAACATCTTCATAGCTTCACTATTCCAATTTAATCACTTTTTCTTCACTCAACAAGCTTCTCAAAACTCTAGTAAAGCACAAAGTCGTGTTTGTCATACGATTTTCATCACATTTCTTATCCGATACCATTTTTAATTGACATTCAGCTGATTGAGTTGTATGCAGATTACATCATCACATGAACATGAAAATTCTCTGGTTACAGAACAGACCGAGTGAGGTACAACCGATCGTTTAATTTAGATTGAAACCCTTCCGAGAATTCACTCTGTTGTATGTATGTGGACACCGTACCAATAATGCTATTGTTGTTATTCAAGGAACTTGTCAAACTGCCTATAGCTTACAACTTTTAAAGCAGCTCGTGAAAAGCATGAATTTATGTCTTTATTGCTTTATTATTGACATCATCTGTTAAGCCTTGTTGATACGTCTATACATGCATATTATATGCATATAAGCTTATTTCTTTCCTATAAATACCGCTTGATATTGATGATGACGATGATAATGTTTACGGGGATGTAAAGAGATATGATTTAATTTTTTTTATTAATAGCATTTCATTATAATAAACTTTGTCTCGATTTAAGTGGATGTGCGGAAGTTGATGATTCGGTAGAAAAAGTTTTGGATGTAAATTTTGCATTTTTATTTGATTGGAGATTTGATACTTAATTGATGCTTTTATTGGCGAATTTGATGGGATTTTTTAGGTTTCTTGAATTTCAGGAAGTAGTTTGAGTTGAAATATTGCTAGAAGGGGCGTAACCAGTCATTTAAGAATTGTAAAAATTGAAAAGATTTTTATGATGTCTGTCTTGATTGCTTGAATTTCTCCAATTTCTAATGCAAAAAATTTTATTGACACAAATTCAAAGTTCATCAACCAAAAATCCACAAAACAAGCACCACATTAATCCATTCCAGAAATACTTTTCGATTATTGCAAGAAAATAAATTCTGAACACGAAATTGTTGGACAAGAAAAAGCCATTTTCTATATGATAAGCTCATAAACACCGCACATGCACACATTACATATGGTTCAGATATGCTTACACCAGTGACGTAGTCAGAATTTTTGTAGCGGGGTGGAAAGTTTTTTTCAGTTCAAAAACCCTAGCAAATTTAAAAAAAATTTGTTTTGGCCAATTTTTTCGAAAGTGGGATGAAAATCCACCTATTCACCCCCTGGCTACACCACTGACTTACCCCACCAACAATAAGAAACAAATAAGAAGAATGAGTGAATTTTATGATTATTTTCTGTTCTCGTTTTGGTAGATAAAGTGATATGACAATGCTGTGAGGTGTATGAAGGATGTATGAAAAGAAGAGAAAACAATTTTGATTTATGTCACTTGAGCGAGGAGAAAATTCTGATGAAGAAGATTTTTTTTGATGAACTTTTGATTAAATATTTATTTAATATATTTAAGTAAGAACGTTTGTGCTGCAAATTCAGATCCAAAATATAGTGTCTTAGTAAGGTAGAATCTGGGATGAATCTGTCAGTGTGAGATTAAGGTCCATATATCTGATTGATTATCAGAATAGAAAGCTGCAACTTTTGCACTGTTAGGACGTGTGTTCGATTCCTATCAGAGATCTTTCAATCAATTTATAAAGGCTGTCGACAGAGATGTAGTTTTGAACCAGAAGTTCTGAATTTTTTTGTATGGTTGGCAAGATTTAGGGAGAGGAGGGGGGGAAGGTTAGGTAAGCAAATTAAAGAAAATTCCATTGAAGAGTAGCATTGGCCCCAAAAATATTCCCTGGCTAAAAAAACCTAGAGATTGGCATAATACTTCCCGAAATTACAGAAAGTAATACTTTTTGGATACAAACTCCAACCAGAAGTAAATTTCGTAGCCATCCATCCTTTCGACCAAGAAATCTAAATTTAATCTTTAGGGTAGGAATTTTAATTACACTTTACCGTTCAGATTACACGACCATTTACTGACTAAGATTTTCTAAGAAGGATGACGGGGTCATTAAAATTAATCCACGAAACAATGAGATTAAAAATCAATATTTTCTGTGATTTACTAGCAATAATTTTCATCCATAAGACATCCGACTAGACCTTTTAGATCATAATTTAATAACAATAAGCTTTTAGTCGAGATGAGTTCATTTACCCCTATGACAATTTATTAATCTCACCCATCCGCTCGATTATCCACTCATCCTTCTTTTCAATAACAATAAGAACGCCTCGATTGCTACTAAATTATAGAGGTCGCAAAACAATTATCGGTTTAATAGTCAATCATTATTGCAGCTGTAGAACAAAGAGCTCGTGTTGTTCATATTTTGTGGATATATTACTATAAATTTGTTAAAGATACCATCTACTGTCATCTATACTTCCTCGATTAACAAATATCCCATATAAATTTTCAGACATTCTTGTTCCCTTTTGTAGAAATAAAAAATTATATACAGCAATATAATAACAATATTTATCACAATGTAAATAAAATTGTTGAGTTTTGAGAATTTAATGAGAATAAAAAACTACAAAAGAAGAAGAAGAAAAGATTTCGTCCTTGACGTCGTCGTCGTCTCAACAATATCGCTACTCACTTTACGTATGAATGACCTTAAAGCCACTAACTACTTGTTTATGCTCGCAATTCAATGAATCATCATGAGATTCAAAAAAGAACTGTATTATGGCTTATGTGGATGTATGGGAAACATTTTTAGCACTTTTTGTTATTTATTCAAGTTGCTTTTAAAGCTTTTTGTTGTGCAATTGTGATTTTTTTGAAGAAAGAATTGAAAAAAACAGCAGGGGCTTAACTAGGGTGTGGTATGCTGTTTTCTATGGACATAAAAGTGACATTAGATACACTAGCTACATTTCTTTGGATTGGTATTAAGGAACTAGTCAAGAAATACGGACGAAGTCACTCGTGGCCGATTAAAGTACATTTTTCCAAACACCTTAACGGTCAAAAACTTTTTAAAAAATAACGGTCAAAAACTTTTTAAAAAATTATAGTCAAAAATTTTTTTTGAAAAATAACGGTCAAAAATATTTGAAATTAACGGTCAATTTTTTTTTGAAAAATAACCATTAAAATATTAAATAACGAAGATGTCTCATTTTCTACGTAACGTCATTTATAAATGACCCTAAAAGGATTAAAATCACATTTCAATAAATTCAAAAGCATGAAAGAATTTCTGACCCATCGATAGCCATCATCAAATTTCATATTAAAAGACCCTCATTTCACGCTCAGTTGTGCCGAAAATTAAAAATTATTCATACAACATTAATATTATTTTATTTATTTATAAATATTGCATTTACATACTATAATCCAATGTTATATGAAATTGAGAATGAGGAAGAGAGAAATCTATGCATATTGGTGAGATACATGAATAAAAAACACATAGAGGTGAGGTGAGTCGCATGAGCAGCCAAAGCACAATACAATAAGTTATTTATGAAAAGATAATCATCATTGAGAAATTGTTTATTATTCAATAAATAAACAGTCTATGTAAAGTGTTATTAATGCATTACAAATGGATATGAAACAATCATTGATGATGGTGATGATGACAATGATATTGAAGATGTCCATATAACATAAATCATAATCATTATACCTTATTATACATGTGAATGTGCTGTTATTTTCTAAAGTCAACCAATAAGTAATAAGCATATTGTGTATCATATGCACGAGTTTCTCTTGGGCCATTTCAAGCATATTGAAGATATATGTGCTGTTGTTATTAAAGTCCTTCGTTTCTCGTCTTCCTTCACTTCTTCTCATGTGCTTGAATTTATCTTTATTTATTATTTTACTAGGGGACTTGTAGGAGTTAAGTCTGGTCTGATAAAAAATATTTAGGATGGTTTGTAATGTTTAGGATGGTGGGTACTCTAAGGGGTAGGGTAGAGTACACAGGGTAGTCATAGAGACCGATTTTTCTAATCAAATTCTCCAATTCTTGTCACCAAATGCCATAAACCATCAAACACAAGAATAGACAAACAAATATTGAAAATTATACAAAAATTTATAAACGAACATCTTCAAGCTTTCCTTCTTCCTTACTTGCTAAGCTTTAAATATTTGAATAGCTTTCCTTCTTCATCAATATCAGAAGTAGCAACAAACATTTTCATGTGCTGTATATATATGTGTGTACATACATAAAGCAAGGCATGAGATTGGCAAGTGAAAAAGGAAAGGAAAAATTGAGAGAAGAAACTAAGAAGCAGAAAGATACCGATGACTATACTGATGATGATGATGATAAAGAAGAAGAGAAAAAAGTATTTTTTTTTGTGAGATTGAATCGATAAATCGAGGCCTTTTGCATGAACTTTTCTTTCTATATATGTAGATACATGGCTTAAATAATGTGTACACACCGAGATTTGGGTCATGAATTTCATAATATTAAATTGAATGTGTATATAAAATTTCACAAAATATAATAATGTAAAATGTTAAGTGATATATTGAATTTAAGATCAATAAAAGTACAGTCAATTTTCTCTGCAGTGACTTATGAATTAATCCAATTTTCAGTGCATAATTTTCGTAATTAACATTAGAAAGATTGGATTGTTGTATTTTATTTTTGCACTTTGTCTATGAAAGGTGGTAAACTTTGAATTTTTTATTCCAGTTTAGCCAGAAAAACTTAATTTTTATAAAGATAGGGAGGGTCACCTCTAGGGAGGTTACCACTTTTGATTGAAAAAGTGAGGACAATGATGAAAAACCAAATTGAGAGAAATTTGATGTCGGGTTCGAACCCCAAATTTTAATAAGTTATGTCCAATGATTTTCTTAAAAACCATAGCAAATTGAAAAAATTTCCCAAAGAGGGGAGGGGGTTGACTCTCAAAACCCCTCCCTAAATACACCCCTGACCTGAATACCCTGAATACCATCATCAAGTAGCAGTTACTTATTTAGTAATAATAGCTTTCATAAACAAAATTATAATAAGTACATCTTTGAAAAATAAGAAAACGTGGTCTATCTTAATCTCTTCTTTTCCGCTGACAAAATTTATCATTAATAAGAAATCTTCTTTATTACAATTTTATTTTAAGGAATCAGTCATAAAAATTAAAATTTCTTTATATTGATCAATACAAATTGGTACTTATGCATGAATAAAGTTATCAAAAATTTTATGACTTTATAAAAAGTGGAGTAGGGGAAAATTTTGTAAAGCCCCTGGCCAAATTTTGTGTAAACCGCACTTTTTGTCATCAAGTAGGATTGGTCCTACCCACCGTCATGACGCCGTCAGGACAGCTTCACGTGTTTTAGACGTTTTGCATTCATAATGTCGACATAGTGGTGTCCTAACGACTACGTTGTGCCGTTCTGTATGGCGTCTCTTTCAACACCCACTCAGAGCTGAAGTCATCACCTAGCAATAGATTTTTAATAATTTTCTGAATCTTTCAATAGAAATGCGCATTAAAAATCCCTCATAAATTTTTTACAGTCTCAAACTCACTCTATTCAATAATATCTATCAATTGAATGTAAATGGAATCGCAATTGTGCAGTCAACAAAGTAAAAAAATCTTAAAAAATACATCAAATGGCGTTTAATTGATTTTAAAACTCACAATAAATGCTGAAACTAAGAATAATAATAGTTGACATACATCTCAATTCACGATTAATATTTTTTTTTCTCCTATTTGTCGATGCCGTTGTTGCATTTTTATTAGATAATTTATAGAAGAATTGCAAACATATATTTCACATTATTCATAGCATTTAAAGTAAAGTGAATTGAGATGTTTATATGGATTTATAAGCTGATGAAATGATGAATGTAATTACAATTATTTATTTCGCTCATTCAGTGCCTGTTGTTTTGAGCTAGCGAAAATATTATGCTATGTGCTTATAAGCTATTAAAATTTTCAACATCATTTCATTATTTAATAAAACATAAAAGAGAGAAAAAAAATTAAGAAGATTTTCATTTTTCATCTCTTTGCTGACTTTCTGTTGTTGTTTTTTTTGTGCTTTTAAAGAGCATACTCTAAATATTTTAGCATTTAAATGCTTCATAATTGAGGAATTATAGCAAAAATAATAAGATGTCTGATTGATAGATAAGAGATTTTTTTTGTTAGGGGCTTTTAAATTCTTCTTAAGAAGGAGCTTCATTTTTGATGTGTATTTAGGTGAGGGATGAAGATTGTTTTGATTTTTGAGTATTTTTTTGTGTAGGTTGTGATGGGTTTTATTTGATGTTTAAGAGCGTTTTATGTAAATTGATTGAAATGATTGTGTAGGCTTACAAGGATCTCGTTCACAAATGATGTCCAAATTTAATATGAATTTTATGAGATTTTTAATGCCAATTGAAATTTTAAACTTCAAAAAAGTCATGAAAAATTATCAAAATTCTGATCATATGTAAAGATTAATGAAGGATCTTTAGCTGGTGGCGGGGGTCCGATGAGGTTCAATCGTCGTACTAAAAAAATTTTTTTCCTGAAAAATGATTTTTCTCTTAAAATTTTTTTTTCGAAGATTTGCCGAAGTTCTAATTTATAAACAACTCTCTACAACATCTTCACACAAGATATTCTACGAGAGACAACGGAAAACATCGCGCTCTTCGCAGATGATACAGCGTGGTATCATTCTTCAGAAAATTCAGCAGATGTAGTGACACACCTTCAACACACAGGAAGAAGAGTCCAACAATACATGGACAAATGGAAGATAAATCTGAACAAACAGAAGACTCAAGCCTTATTCATCACAAATAGATACTCCAGACAACTTCCCAGAAACAACATCAAATTTCTCAACGAAAACATCAAGTGGGAAAACGAAGCAAAATATTTGGGAATGGTCATCGACAAGAGAGTGACTCTAAAGCAGCATGTGGAGTACGTGAGTGACAGAGCTCATACTGCACTCAGATTGCTGTATCCGCTAATCAGCAGAAATTCACATCTCGACGTTCGTAACAAACTTCTCATCTACAAGCTAGCCATCAGACCGATCTTCACGTACGGTTGTCCAGCTTTTGAAAGCATGGCAAAAACTCATCTTCAAAAACTTCAAGTTTTACAAAACAAATTCCTGAGAATCGTTCTCAACAAATCAAGATATAAAAAGATCAAAGATCTACACACAGAAGCAAAAGTACCCTCCATCGAGGAGTACGTCAGAAAATTGCAAGCGAATTTCAACATTCGTCTTGCAGCACAAAATTCTGAATAAAGCAAAAACAGTTCAAATCTAAAACCAAAACTAAGTGACGAAAAGACTTCAAGTCTGGTTCCTTAAAAACCAACCTCAAGAACATGTATTTTAAATTTTTTTTGTACATACTTAACATACAGAAATAAAATATTATTATTTATAAAAAAAAATCTAATTTATAAAGCCATGAGAATAAGAAAGTAAAGAATTTGGAATCCTTTAAAAAAATTCTGGATGCTACCTTGATAATGATAAAGTGAACGATCTTTAGCTGGTAGGAATCGAACTCTGGTTCACACAGAATAGATGAATTACAGATTAATATAAATATAATATAGCACTAGGGTCCTAGCCAAGCGGGGTTTTGTGGTCAAAACTCATGCCTCGACAGATTTTTTTTAAATATTCTTAAGATTGTAAAAAATATCACATTACTACGTCCTAAAATTGTCCGTGCATCTAAAAATGGGTCCAAAAATCTGAGATTTGTATCAGTATTGTCCCAATTTGTTTGAGCCATGAACAAGCCAAGAAAAATCTGAAAAATCTAGCTTTAATTAGAAAATCTTGTATTAACCTCCTCAGTTCAAAATAAGTTTTAATAAAAAAATTTTTAATTGGAAACAAGAGCATTTTGAACTATCACATCACATGAAATACCATAAAAAGTTTCGATTACATAAAATTACACTATGCACCCGACAACATGAATATATATCCAATAACGTTACAATTTCCATCAAATCAAACAGCACCATAACTAAAAATAAAATTTCAATGAAATAAAACAACATTTGTGCTGTAAAAATGTCAATCAATTAGCATTAAACAGTGAAATATTATTTTATTGAAATCAATTACACTTATAATCATCGCAAACATGCATGCATGCATTTGCCTTTTATATACACAAAAAATATAATTTTTCCATTTATTTTCCTCAGTTGTAGTTTTGAAAATTGTATACAATCTGTACACATGCACATACAAAATAAGTACATACGCTAATATCATATTAAGCCATTGCGAATTGCAAAATGCACAATGCATTGTACTCAATTTCCATACGTGAGAAATTAAAGCTGAAATTATTTTTTTCGTCTCTGAATTAATTCATTTAAACAATTATAATTGTGATATCATTTTTCGCATACCTGTGTGCACACTCAACCTCTCGCATAGTACATAAACCGAGCTAGAGAGACTGCATGTGATTATTGATTTTAAAATTCAAAATTTTCTCCTCACTCTCACTCTCCGCACGGTTATTTAATACTATTTTGTACGCTTTGCTACTTATGTCTGTAATTAATGTCAATACAGTTTCAATCATTTGATTAAATAGGAAATTTTTTTCTCTTATTATTATTATGTGATGAATCGGACGGAATTTTCAATGCTGAATGAAGCTAGGACTCGACTTTTTTTGTTGTAATCTAAATGCATTGAAAATTAATTGATGAATATACTTTTGTGTTGCTTTGGATGATAGTTGATTGATTGAAAAAGTTTTCAAATTATGTCTGCAACAATGATAGCACTGAGTGACCCAAAGGGGGATGAAAACCTTCTGGAAAATTAAAAATAAAATAAAAATTTTATTTAAGATTCAAAAAATTTAAAAACTTAATTTAATTTTAACTTCCACGCAAAAGCGTGTAAGTTATTTAGTTTCACGAAAAACACACTTTTTTTATTACGGTATTAAGACTTCTTATTAAAAAAATTCTAATGATGCCAAAAGTTGTGTATCGCGAGGCTGCATTTTTCTGTATATAAATTTTTTTCACTAAGTATCATCTAAGGGTCCAAAACTTCGAAAAACGTGTTTTTTTTCTTTAAATTTTATTTTTTAAAGCTTTTTCTAAAATCAGTTAATTTTAGTTAATTTAAAAAGATTAAAAAAATTAATAATTTTCAAATGAGAAAATAAATGAACTTTCTAAAGTTAGCAATTTTAAAAAGTAATATTTTTTAAATTTTAATAATTAGAAAATTTTAAGAAAAAAAAATAAATTTAAACACATTAAAAAATTTGAAATTTAAAAGAATGCTAGAGTTTCAAATTGAAGTTTGAAAAATTGGAAAACGTGCAAGAATATTGAAAATATTTTTAAGAAATTTTAAAATTGCTGAAAAGATTTATAAAGAGTTTTTAATTTATTTAAATTAATTTTTAAAAGTTGACTATCTTATTGCATTTCTTTTATTTATTTATTCATAATTTCGTTCAAATTTTACTAATTATTTCCATAAATTTAAAACAACCCCCTTTAGAATCTCAACAAGTTTACTTTAATTTAATGAAGACTTACTTTTTCATTCAATTAAAAAAAAATTTAACTTTTTGTTGAGAAAAAATTAATTCAAAACTGATTTAATGAACAACTTCCTGTCTGACTGACTAGTTGCACATCTGAGGTGTTGTTTATTGAATTTATCGATGGTAAAATATGCAGTAGCTTAATATATGTAGGAAAAAACTATAAAAGTTTGATGTAGGTGAATGCATCGAGAATTAATTGATGAATATACTTTTGTGTTGCTTTGGATGATAGTTGATTGATTGAAAAAGTTTTCAAATTATGTCTGCAACAATGATAGCACTGAGTGACCCAAAGGGGGATGAAAACCTTCTGGAAAATTAAAAATAAAATAAAAATTTTATTTAAGATTCAAAAAATTTAAAAACTTAATTTAATTTTTTTCTTTAAATTTTATTTTTTAAAGCTTTTTCTAAAATCAGTTAATTTTAGTTAATTTAAAAAGATTAAAAAAATTAATAATTTTCAAATGAGAAAATAAATGAACTTTCTAAAGTTAGCAATTTTAAAAAGTAATATTTTTTAAATTTTAATAATTAGAAAATTTTAAGAAAAAAAAATAAATTTAAACACATTAAAAAATTTGAAATTTAAAAGAATGCTAGAGTTTCAAATTGAAGTTTGAAAAATTGGAAAACGTGCAAGAATATTGAAAATATTTTTAAGAAATTTTAAAATTGCTGAAAAGATTTATAAAGAGTTTTTAATTTATTTAAATTAATTTTTAAAAGTTGACTATCTTATTGCATTTCTTTTATTTATTTATTCATAATTTCGTTCAAATTTTACTAATTATTTCCATAAATTTAAAACAACCCCCTTTAGAATCTCAACAAGTTTACTTTAATTTAATGAAGACTTACTTTTTCATTCAATTAAAAAAAAATTTAACTTTTTGTTGAGAAAAAATTAATTCAAAACTGATTTAATGAACAACTTCCTGTCTGACTGACTAGTTGCACATCTGAGGTGTTGTTTATTGAATTTATCGATGGTAAAATATGCAGTAGCTTAATATATGTAGGAAAAAACTATAAAAGTTTGATGTAGGTGTGTTCTATATTCTACTTTATTAACATCTTATTTATTTATTAATGCTGTGTTTATTTTAAATTAGATAGGAAATGAGGTAGGAATGAAAGTGTGTCAATCATTTAAGTGAATCTTAATTATTTGTTGTGGAGGTTTGTGGGATTTTGTTTTTTTGTGGGGCCAATGGATGACAACAGTAGTAGTAACCGTTATTTTTTTTAGAAATTCAAAGCTATTTCGAAAATATTCGAAGAGTAAAAATTTTTGAATTTTCAAAAACCGTTAAATTTACTTACGAAAATTTGTAACGGTCATATTTTTTTTTGAAAAAAATTACATTTTTTAAGTTTCGACTTCGAAGAATAAGAACTGTTGTCGTCCATTGGTTGTGGGGGTTTGTATTTTTTTCTTAAAAAACCCTAGAAATTTCCCAAAAAGGGGGGTTGACCCCTCCCTGAATATGCCCCTGGACCAACGAAGGGTTCGAACTCTAAAATCCTTTTCTGTTCCTGTTGACGTCTAGTTCTAAATTTTCGATAACATTTATCCACCAAGCAATAAAAAAAACTCTTAGTGCCACATTAAAAAGCTCAAAATTCAATCATAAATATCTATTTTAAGGCTCCACAGTACCTACTAAAGTTCATCACATTAAAACTTACTTTATTGTCTGCGAACTTTTTCATTTCCACTTCTTCCCTTTTCTCAACATTGCTAATAAAAATAATACAATCATAAAAATCAAACTGAAGGCGAAATTCAATCTTTTTATTGACCCTGTATAGCTTTAACATAATAAGTAAGTAAGTAAGTGAGTAGCTCTATACAAATACACACAACACACACAGCTCAATTCGATGTAGCAAGAGGAAAGTATCATTTGAATTGAAATTCAAACATGAAATAAAAATACAAAAGGAAGAAATTTTTTTTTTGGAAACGATAAAGCACATCATTCATCCCTTGTCTCGATCCCATTCACCATGATGAGAAAAAACTGAAATGAAAAAGGAAGAAAAAAAATTTCATCTCTGTATCCAGCATTGTACGTGCTGAAACTTTTTAACAGTAAGGGCCACAAAAATCCTCTTAACTTTTTCTGTTTCTCTGTGTAGAAATTTTTTGTGCATGTATTTGTGTGTCGAAAAAAAAGCTTTTTTTCTTCACTTCATCCCTCTTCAATTCTCATTTTTCTGCTCACTTCTTTCTTCATTGAAATGTATGTGGAGTAGCCTGACTTCATGTGAATTTATGTATGTATATGCACAGATAAAAATATAGAGCTCTGACCCATCTCTCTGTAATGAAAGGAAAAAGAAAATGGAAATAGATTTAAAATTGATGATTTTTAAAGCGTTACTTGAAGGTGAGAATTGCAGTCCCAATTTCAGAAGGTTTGATTTATTTTTTTTTCGTTCGATAATTTGAAGGACCTAATTACAGAACCAATTCTAAATAATGGATCCATGTCCAACAATTTCAAATCACTGAAATCACTGAGTTACGGAGGCTACTCTCATAAATAACTGTGACTTGCACAATATTTTACACTGGGAAAAAAGAGGTTCATTTTGATATGGGCATCTTTCTTGAACAACCCCAAAGCAATATCTCATAGTTTGAGGTAAAATTTAACTCGAATCGACTCAATCTTCAGTGGTATAGCAGGGATGAAGGGCTACCTGAACTTGTGCTCCGGGATCCAAATAAGAGTTTTTTAAGAGGTGCCAAATTTAATTCAATTTTTTTAATTTGACCCTAGAGGATAAAAACTCTTGCTACCCCACTGACTCAATCAGTATTATACATTTTTGCAAAATAAATAAATTTTCAATTTAAAAAATAAAAATTTCTATTGAATTTTGATATTAAGGAGGACCACCCCTTAACTACACCCCTGATTAATTGATTTCAAGCCTTTTTGAAGTCGACCTGATTTCAATTTGCAAAGAATTTTATTAATAATTCGAGTATCATTAACTGAACATTGTTAAACTGGATTTTTTATCCAAAATCTCAGCCCTAACAATATCATGCCATAGCAGCACATTTATAGATACAGAGATTTTTTTTAAAAAATCATATAAAATTTTAACTTAATTTGAAAATTTTTCTTGGCAACTTTTGGGGTTTTGTCTGTGCATGGATTCTCTTATGCTATAAATGTGTATGTAAATATTTTTTTGGAAGCTAAACCAGACTTTTCATCACAAAATTTTCTCTTACTCCTTCTTTTTGTTGTTTTTTTTTCCTTTTGGAAGAGAAGCTTTGAGACGAAAAAAAAGTTTTTTGTTTATCTTTTTCCTAAACATGATCGTCTGCATTGTTGAATGAATGAAAAAAGTTTAGATTTATGTATAAGCGGAAAATAATGAATTTTATTAATATTTTTGTTTTATTTTTCATATGTTAAGGTCGAGGGTTTTTGCTTAAGAACGATAACAGGTAACAGGCCTCGCAGTGGCGTAGCAAGGATTTCTGTCCTTTGTGACCAAATCAAAAATTTACGACCCTGTAAGTAAAATTTGACGTTCTTAAAAATTTATTTTGCGCCTCTTTATATGGAATTTTTAGAGCTTTTTAGATAACTCTCGAGGCCGTGTCCTTGGTCGACCCCCCTTGCCACGCCATTGTCTCCTCAAAAATATATGGGACCAGGGGTGTAGCCTGGGGGAGTCTAGTCCCCTGCCTCCGTCCTTGTGTTGCATTGCCCTTAGAAAAACCACGCAGACAGTCTTCTCCTTAAAAAACCCAATTAATTTGATAAAAATTTCTGAGAATAAAAACTCGTAAATAAAGCAACACTCGTTAAACGTTAATTAAATTCAAGGAATGCAATAAACCACAAAACCTCAATTTCCATATTAAAATTTCTATAATTTGTAGTCCCTAAATAATAATGTGCGGAAATTTTCATAACTTCATAAAAAAATAATGTAAATCTTCCTCATTTCCCATATCAAGTTACAGAGAAATTTAAAATTATGGATTAACTATAATGAGAAATTTCTGCTTTCAAAAATAGGAAAATCCTTGAAAAACTTCTCACTATTTATTCGCTCGCTTGCCTACCTGCTCCATATTTTAATTTTAATTTTTTCCATAACTCCTGTGTGCGTTTAATATTACAACATAAATTGTCTGAATTTCCTTCATCTACATATACAGCCGGCGTTGTTCAATTCTGTGTAGATTTTTTTCTCCATTTTCTGTTACATTTTATTTTTCGAAGGATACAAAAATTTCTA
The DNA here is from genome assembly GCA_963573255.1 of Chironomus tentans. NCBI lineage: Eukaryota > Metazoa > Arthropoda > Insecta > Diptera > Chironomidae > Chironomus > Chironomus tentans. Next base: position 42,949,005 of record OY754302.1, on the reverse strand, counting down.
TATGAAGTAGCTCATCCTACTCTGTAATTTTATTTTGTGGAGTTTTCTTTCAAAAAATTACTTTTTTTCTTGTTGTTGCCGGGAATATAGGTATATATATTTTAAATATACATGCTGAAACAGAGGCAACAAAAATGTTTATGAAGAAAATTTTTATGCTTCATTTACATTACTTAATTGTCAAGGGAACGAATACAGCAGGAATAAGAAGAAGAAGAAGCTTTAAATATGACATATATGAGCAATGTTCTTTCAACAGTAAATATATAACATAAAAGTAAGTAGCTACCTTCGCTTCATGGCTGACTTTTCAAAGTTGCGAGGGAAGAAAAGTTTTTTGTGGAAAAGTTTAAGATTTGAGTGCAAATTTCCGGAACAGTAGTAAGGGTTTTTTGTCGTTTTCAGTCAAATTATACACTTGGTACCTCTTTATTTAGAATTCGAAGGTCTTTTATTTGGAAATTGAGTCCATTTATATGGAATTTTAAGACTATTGACCTAAAGCACCTGAAGCTAAGCGTAACAGACTGATTGAAATAGGGACTGACTGTTTCATGCCTAGATTTAGTATATACCATAAACAACTCAGACACTATTATGATTTTTGGTGACGTTTTTCAATTTGGTGTGAAATTAGCTTCATAATTTTACTGCATCGGTATTACATCAGCTAAAAATGAATGCAGGCATGGTCCTGACATCAAATCTGAACTTCACGACACGAATCCACAAGTACGCTTGTCCAATTAGACTTTTCCAATTTTCTGGTCCCGAATGATTTTTAGGAGATGATACCAAGAAAGCTTAGATCTAATGAATCCATACCAGCCTTTTTTTAGCTTCATGCTAGCTCTGGACCGGCTTCACACTAAAAAATTTCTCTCTAATTTAATTTGGATACGTTGACTAGGACACAAAAATGCTGAGTGTATCGAACTGACAGAAGGTTTCGAAGGATAGAGCACGTTTCAGGCAATTGTCCTACATGCGCCATAGCCAAGGAAGTTAGAAGTTAAAACCATTAAAAACTGCGTCCTCCACGGACATCAAACTTGATGTAAGCCTGACAACTTACTCTCTTCAAATTATATAAGCAATCGTCAGTCAGCCAACCCCAAATCATCCCATCTTCTTAAAAAATTGGCAAAAAAAACCATAATTTTCGTCATGTTCCATTTTTCAAGTTTCTTTTGCTTCTTAAAAAATTTTCTTTTTTTATTTCAAAAAAATTCTCTTCTTCCCATCCACTTTTTCCATTTTGATGATGATGATGACTTTTATGACAAATTTTTTCTGACGAGCTTTTGATAAAGCTCATTTATATAACATGGCATAAACAGTCAACTGAAATAGATGAAGATTTTCATGGCTGTGAAAGGGAAACACAGATGAAGAGAAAGGAGGAAAGAAAATTGATGTGACAGTGAAAAAAAAATTTCGAGGCAAGCATAAAATTGTGATTTAAAATATTCTTAATCGTAATTTTATGGTGAAATTTTTCGAGTGAATTTGCGACGTAGAGAAAAAAAAGGTTCATCTTCGGAGATGGGTTAATAAAATTACGTAGATTTTTAATTAAATGACGGAATGAGAAGCTTGAACTGTGGAAGAATTCGGAGGAGGGTAATAATTTTAAAATTGTGGTGGGTTCTTGATGTACTTTTGCAGTGTTTTACGATGACATCTTGCTACTCGTCTGGAATAGACGTAGATAGTAATAAAGACAAGATTAATTTGCTTTAAAAATTACTTTAAACTGAAGGATCTGGAAATGATGGAGGATTTGACGAATTTTTATAAATTCTGCTTTACTATATGGAATTAAGCTAGATTTTTGTTGCAAACCTACCTCCTAGCCCTACCTACTCTACCTATGGGCGTAACCAGGAGGGTCTGCAAGCTCTCGCTGCGGTTAACATTTTTTCGGAGGGGGTCCAGACCCCTGGGTACGCCTCTGACTCCACCCCACCCTCCAACTATGGTAATCTAGAAGTAGGATACTCCTAGGATATGTTCCAAGCATAACCCACCCATCCCTACCTACCCTGAGTAGGGTACCCAAGGAAGCTCAATAAATTGACTCCAAAAATTGCAGTATCATCATACGAAAATCTCCACCAAACTGAAAAACATTTTACATCATTTAAAATTGATGAATGAGCGTAACAAGATCGATTATCGAACAATAATGATCATCTCATCATAAGCATTATTGAGCAATTAATAAATAATAAAAATTCATTGAAACGTGATCATAAATAACAGTAACTTAAGCTCTGTGTATTTACCAAAATAAAAGCTTTAAAAGTTTTTTTTATTTGCATTACAATTGTGTTTGTGTGTGAATAATTTAGTGAAGAAAATCTATACCTAAAGCAATGACATTAAATAGTAATCGACTAACTTACGTAATAAAATATGAAAAAATATGAGCATTTTGAATACTAGAGTTGGGGTTGGTTGAGTTTGGGGACTTTCGGTGCTGACTTCAATAACCAAAACCGTCAAAAGTTATAAGAAAGTTTATAACCGTTAATTTTTGTACATTTAAAAAAAATTAAATGTGTTCTTTTTGAACATTTTAATCAGTTCCTTACCCTTATTTTAGACATTTGCGCACTAATTGGTACAATTAGACCACTGATGATAATCTTATGTGGCGCGTCAGTTTTTTTGAGTCTCGAACCCACGACCAATGGATCTGTGTTGTCTAGGGTGTCGAGGAGGACTATGCCGCTGCTGAGACTACAGCGTCACTTAGCTACTTCGATAATTAAGTTACAAGAACTTCACCCAAAAATATCACTAAATACGACAAACAAATCATAAAAACTATATAAAAAGCTACTTTTCTTTATTTTTTCCGTTCTCAGTTTTATTAATAGCAACATGTTGAGTAGAGAGCGAGAGAGAAAGAAAACATGAAGCAATGGAAATGTTCTTCATACTTCAATTATCGAGGTACAATACCGTCAACAACAACACCATGAAGAGTAGCGGCAGTAACAACAACAATCTCAACATAGTAAACTCGCATAAAAGTTGTCATTGAGAGAAACAATGGCAAAGCATAGACGCTGCTTGTACTCAATATTCATGCTTATTATTGAAGAATAAATAAAAAAAAAATATTTTTGTGTACACACATTTTCTTACGTGTTTCTGTTTCTTTTTTTTTCGGTGCTAAACGTACAGAAAAATTGTATTTTTCCTCTTCTTATTCTCGTAACCTTCCGCTTTTTTTATTTTATTTTATTTAGATGTCGATATCAGGGCTGAGAAAATAAATAAACAAGTCACAATAAATTTGTTTTTATATACAGCATACTTACATGAAACAAGTAGAAACTTCTCTCACTGTCTCACACTGAGTTTGCGATTCATTCTTGACATCATCGTTGATTGTGAGAACTGTTTTTTTGTTGCTGCTGCTGCATGAAGAGGAAGCAAAGGCAAAAAAATGATTTTCGGTTTTTAGACGCCCCTCATAACTCAATATAATACTAATTTTTTTTGCTGTTGCTGCTGCTGTTGCCTTCTTCATATTTCACATATTTTTGCTACCGAAACTGACTCTGACTCTTCTCAGTTATTTTTCTGAGAAGGAGCAAAAGAATCCCTCGTGATAATCATGTTTTATTATCCCTGCTATGAGTTAAATATGCTGTGTATTCATACATGCTACATCACACCGCATATCCACCATACACCCCTGAAATTTTTATTCCATTTTTACATATTCTTTTTTCGCTCTTTTTCTTTTGTATCTTCTCTATTAGAAGCTAAAAGGCTGCTAAAATGTGTGGAAAAAATTCCCCTTTTCGCTGCTTCTTGTGTTATTCAACAAATATGTGTATGCTGTGCTTATGATTCCTTAGGAAAAAATTTGAATGAATTTGGAATGGTGGTGCTAGGAAGGATTTGTTTGTGGTACTTTTATGAAAGAAGTCACGGTTTTTTGTTCTTTGAAGATGCCGTTTATTTAAGGCCACGTTTTGTAAAATTTACGTCCTTAAGAAATGGGATTTTAAGAACCCCTCCTCATTTTATTTGTCGCAAAGCTTTCGTAAATGATTTTTTTTATACGCTGCATCCCACAACTTCCAATTCCCCTTTTCTCTGGAAGTTAGACAACATTTTTGATCGACTTGTTCTGAAGTTTAGGGGCTGGTTCCTCTGCCATCCTTCCTTAGTCTCTTTCTCCGGTAGAATATGGTAACCTTAGAATTTTATGAGTCTGTAATAAATTTTTTTGGACCCCTTAGATGCGTGGGTCATAACCTTCAATTAAATGACAAATACAAAGAAATTCTATAAAATTCCACACAAATATGTGTGAATAATTATTTTGGGGAGAAAGGATGACTTTGGGGGGGGGGAGGGAGGAGGTCATTGAGGGCTCTGAAAAAACTCCTGAAAATTTTTTAGAAAAAAAATTATTTCTCCTAAAGAAATTTACCAAGAAAAATTTTTTTCGAGGAAAATCGAGACCCCCTTGGACCCCCTCCATTGCTATTTGTGCTTTTAATTTTTTATATTAAAGGTGGTATTTTAAAACAAGATTTTTTATCGAGATATATTTAGTTGCCCATGACGCCCCCTGTTATACACAGGTCCTGCCTAGTTCAATGAGATATAAAAATCAGAAGAACACCATTCATTTTCTGAAAATCAGAGAGCACCACCCCACTAAAAATTCCAGATCAAAACCCAGCCCTTCAAATTAGCTTCTGAATTTTCAAAAAGCTCACCAAAAAAACCTTATAAAAAATTTCCCCAGCAGCTCATAATTTTCGCTCGCTCACTAAATCGTTTCACCATTCATTTATGTACTTATTCACTTACGTAGTTACTTACTTTTTGATATTTTATTATTATTTTCTTCGATTTAATGCCGTGGAAAATAAAAAGAAGAAAAGTTGAAGAAGAGAAGAAAAAAAAATCCGTAAGAAATACAGCAAAAGAAAATCGACAATACATACAATCCAAGTACATATGGATGGATGGCGAAAACAAAATGCAAACATGAACAGTGTCAATACATTGAAATATCTACAATTTTTTTATTATTATTATTTTCATTCCACATGAAGTACATACGTACTGTGTTTTATATAAGCAAGCGCAAAATATATAGATAAGTACATAGATATAGTAAGCGATATGTACTTGAGTGAGAGAGAAAGAGAGATACGAAGAATGAGAGAGAGAGAGAGAATGAACATATTGCAATATGCCCAGCTGATATGTTGGTAATCAAATTAAGCACTACTGATTTAGATATTGAGAGAAGATTAGGAGATTAAGTTCATGTAATTATTTAACTATTTCTCTTACGAGGGAGTTGATTGATAATTCTAGACTAGATTTGAACCAGCAATAGTTTGAGATATGAAGGTACAATTGTCATGCTATTAAGCACATAATATTAATTGGAGCTTATAATGCTTACCAACAATTCAACCCGAAAACAGAAAAAAAGAAAAAATATTCAAGCGTGTGTCGCTCACTCTCTGACTACTCGTTTCCATTCTCAATGGCATTTTTTTTGTATTTTTGCGAGAGCTTGTTTCAGTCTCAAAATTGTGCAAAAATTCTCTCCCGACTTTTTTTTCAATTACACTACGTGATATCTAACAAAAGGAGAGGCAAAAAAAAATGTTATGTATATAAAAATGTTCGGCATTCTACACACAATATTTTTTTTCTTACTGTTCTTTAATCGGTCTCATCCTCAGCAAAAAAAAAAGTTTTCTCGCTCAACTCTCCGTCGCTAAGCGTTAGTCTCTCGCTCAGTGTTTAATATTATCTACCGTAAAGGAACTGAACACAAAAAAAATAAAGCATATTATAATGTTATACATATATTTACTGAAGAAAGAAGTTGACTACTCACGGAGTCTCGCGCGTCTCGCTCTCAAAAGTACGAATTGAACCGAATCATAAACGAACGAGTCAATATTTTTTTGTGATTGTTTTCCTTTGATTCAATTAAATTTCATAGTACACATTCAGTATGAAAAAATCATCGTAAGCGTTAAAGTCGTAAGTGGCAGACGATAATTGAAGAATTAAATGAAAAAAAGAATAATTAAATGAAAAGTATCATAAATAAATAAATAAAAGAATTTTTTGTGTGAACAAAATTAATTTGGATGAAAATTCCTCAAAGGAAGACAGAAAGTGAAAAAAAGTATTAAAAAAATTTTAAAATTTAAATTAATGAGTGAAAATATTGATAATTAATTAATGACAATTGATAAGGATTGATTTACAAGTGTAAAGTATCTGAAAATTGTGGAACCTTTTGAGTGACCCCCATGAAAAAAAAATTTGACAATTGAGTGAAAAATCAAAATAAATAAGAAGAAAAACAATAACAACAAAAGTGACAGTGCGATAACTGATAAGGAAGTGATTTACAGAATAAACAAATAAACAATCTCATTCAAAAGTTAAATATTTTATGTGAAAACAGGACCTGAACTTGAAAAAAAAATCATAACAAAGAAATTTTTCCCATAATCGGATTAATTGAGTGACTAAATATTTTGGATCATTATCAGTGAACTGTGAAGAAATCAAATCAAACATAAAAAAGACTTTTTTCTGAGACAATTGCGAAAGGAACAAAAAAAAAATCAGTGACAAAGAGGTGAGTAAAAAAAGTTTTTTTTTGTGAATGAAAAAAGAGAGGAAAAAATTTTATGAATGAAAAAAAAATTGTTTGTGGTGATCGACGAGAATTTGAGAGTCTTGTTGTTGCTTGGTAATTAGATAAAAATTAATTAATGGATTAATCAAGAACACCCACAAAAGCCACACAGACACTGCCCTTTTGAGAAAAAAAGAAACGTGAGGAATAATTTTTATTGCTTCGTAAAAAAAATTTTTCAGCTTGCATCGATAAAATCGCGATAAACTCAACAAAACGTAGAGCAAAAAAAATGAAAACAAATCGGCAGAAGTGGAGCAAATGTCAGAAAAGTCGATTGTTGTATTATTTTATTATTTTTCATGTGTCATACATTTAGACGTGAAAAAAAGCACAGCCCAAGAATGCATTGTGAAGAAATAGGGTTAATGCTATTGTGTGAGATGTCTCGGACACAGCTTCCAAAATGCTCTAATTAAGTCTTATTGGAAATCATCTAGACAGAAATATTTGTTGCGTGTAAAAATTAATTTGTTAAAATTTTCCTCTTTTTTGAACAAAAACAACAAAGTTTTTGTGCTAATGAAGTTTTAAGCTCTGCTCATGATCACATTTTCGTACATTGCTAATCGATTTTTCAAGGGTTGACAGCTTTTTGACTCCCACGTGGGGTGAGGATGTTTTTGCTTTACTTTGATTGCTTTTTGTTTGGGGTCGTTCACTTATTACGTTCACTTTTTAGGGGGGAGGGGGGGGTCTGAGATTTTGTAACAGGTCAAACAAATAAAAATTTTTTTCATGGAAAATTTACAAGGGGGGAGGGGGTCTAAAATTTCGTTTTTTTGCGTAACGTAATAAGTGAACGACCCCTTTGATAATTTGGATTATTATATTTGTTTTTCATATTTAACTATTGACATCTTTTGAAAATTGGATTTTCAGCTTCTTTTCTTTTAATATAAAATTTCCAAAGGTGTCGTCGCATTTTGGGGGGTTTCTTTTTGAAAAATTTGTAATAGGGGGTCTTTTAGATTGTTCGTTTTTTTGCAGAACATAATAATGGATCAACACCTACCACCTCTTCCTACCAATTGTAAAATCACACCCTGAATAAAGAAAGGTAACAGTGTTGAGTTTTTTATCAAAAAATCCCAAAAAATTGAAAAAACAAATTATCAAGGGAGGTGTTTTGATACCCAAGCCCCCCTTGTTACAACCTTGTATCTAGTCTAAAACCATGCACATAAACACCATCTATATTATCTAAGTCTCTTCACCCTGATCCCATTGCAAAGTTTTTTTTTGTAAATAACAAAATGTAAATAAAAACACAACATCTGAGCTGATGCACGGATGCTAATTTTTTGAAGAACTTCCGATGTAAGTATTGACAATTTCTTAAACAAGTTGAGATTGTTTTTGTTTACGATTTTTTTTGTAAACAGGGTGGTGTACGTGTTGGTTGGTGGGATTCATCATTAGAATTAGCATAGATTTTCAGTTTTCGTTTTTCAACTTAGGGGTATTTCATAAATGACGTCACACAAAAGGCGAGATTTTTTAGAGCCCCTCTTCCCTTCTGTCACAAAATTTTCATATACATTTTTCTCTTTTACATAGAACTGTCTTACAACGACAGACCCCCTAAAAATTGGATGTCATTTATGAACGATCCCTTAAAAGCTCATTTAAAACTTAAGAAATTATAATTTAATAAACAACAAAATAGAGTCGTTCAGATAAGATGTTCGATGTTTAAGGGAGAGAAGAGGGGGGGGGTGGGGGGGGGGGTGTTGATGGTATAGTATGTCAACTTTGATGCATGTGGTAAATTTTCTTTATTCGTGACATCATTTATTAACAATCATTAATTTAAAATATTCAAATTTAATTTTAAAATAAATTTTCTGGTTAATAAAAATTCAAAAAATGACAAAAAAATTCCAGAATAAAATTTTTTCTCAAACGAACTCCAATAACCTCAAGCAACCTGTAAAACCAATAACATTAAACAATCCAATCCAGAGCTCAAAAAATATTCTCAAAAATTATCTCATTACAATATCTTACAAGACACACATCAATATAAATTTTCCACCATAAAAGAACGCCAACATAAGCGAAAAGTCATCAAATAAATTAAATAGATAGCTTCATAATCCCAATAACATACCCTATCATGTAAAATAACAGCAGAGTGTAAAAGAAGAATATGAAAATTATTTAGCTTTTTATACACCTTCGAGGCTTTTTATCGTTGAAAAAAATCAATTTTAATATTATTTTTCCTCACTTTTAAATCACAGAATGAGAAAGAAAGAAAGAGAAAGAAATGAACTGAAATCAGTCCATAAGAACAAATTTGTGAATAACAAATACATGCATCATCGGCAACAACAAAACGGTATAAAATATAATAAAATAAGAAACAAGATTGAGCATTATTGTTTATGAATTATCTCTCACATACTGTTCGAATGTCGTGTGTGCTGTTCATAAGTGTGTATGTGTGTAAAACAAAAGAGACGTGCCACTTTTAAATATTGACATGACCCTCTGCGATTTCAGATGACAGAAAACCGGATTGATATTTTATTTTCCCTCCAATTTGATTAATTTGATTGCAAAGAAGAATCTGGCTTTTAATTCATTGGTGCGCTGGAACGTTGACTTTCTGGTTATGGTCGTTGTTGATTTTAAGAAGCAGTCTAGATGGAATTAAGCGCATTTCATTATTTTGTTCACATCTGTTTAAACAGGTTCAAAACTAAATTGAACTGGATCAAAATCTAATTGATCCAGTTCAAAACTTAGTTGATTCTATTCAAAATCTAGTTCAACTAGATCAAAACAGACCTTGATGATTGAAAACTCTGTAAAAGTAATCAAACCAGTCTAAATATTTACAAATCAGCTGGATATCGATTGATGCAATGTTATTTAACTGATTACAAAACATTCTGATAAAACTGTGTATATCATCCATGAGAAAATCCACTAAGCACCTGTCTACAATAACAATTCCAACCATCAACGATAATTCACAGTAACATTGAGAATAGCTTAATTAAACACATCTGAACAAGCGATAAATGATATCACTGATAATAGTTTTCACTTTCCGCATCACGTTTCAGCTCATGGATTGTGTGCTGTGTTTATTTATGAGACATATTTTTATCATCATCGATTCTTTCTCGTAAAGTTATTTAATCTTTTGTGTATTTGTTTGATTGGGTTCTGTCGTTGTTTTGTACTTGTATATATTTCAAAATAATTATTTAAATTTGCTAAAATTCGTCAAAATAATTAATATTAGATTCTTTAATATTTCCTCACAAACAAATCATCAACATCGCAAAACAAAAACCAAATGACTTCTTTTTTTAAAAATGAAATGCCACAGGAGTCGAGACACAGCGATTAAAATTAAAAGTAACGTGAAGGAAATATCAAAAAGCATACATTAAAATAAATCATGCGAAAATTAATGTCTTTCGTCAATCACATCGCAGACGCGTTAAAATGAAGAAAAATCGTGGATTAATTTCTTTGGCGCTCTTTTATAATGAATGTGATTCATGTGTGGATAAGAGTGTTTGTTTGTTAGGTACATGTATATTATTTATTAAGGAACAAATGATTGGTGTGGAGTTTTATGAGGATTGAAGTATTGGAGATGGATGAATGTATGTTTTTTGGGAAGCAGATACTTTTTGAAGACATTTAAATTCATCCGAGACGTCATAAGTAAAGGTCTCCTTAAAAGTATCTTAAAAATAACCGTCAAAAATATATTTGTAAATTAACCGTCAAAAAATATTTGAAAATTAACGGCCAAGAAAATATTTGAATTTGACGTTAAATTTTAATGAAAATTTAAATTTTAAAAATCCGTTACATGTTTCTCAAAATTAAATTTTGAAGCCTCAAGATGCTTAAGCCTCAATCTATTGCCTACTGCTCTCTTTGACAAAATTTGTCAATTTTTCATCAACCTAAACCAAAATACAATCCATAAAGCTTCTCCTTTATTACTTCCGCATACACCAAAGTAAATGTCTTAGATAACACGTGATCCACTTGATGCTAACAGTGATGAGTTGATATCTCCAACTGGATAATATAAAAAAATTTTAATGTCATGAGATGAATCAACTTTTTCTTTCGTGCATGCACGTTTGGAATAAAAATGACGATGTCATTCATTCATAAACTTTTATGTATTCTATTATTGTTTTCATTTGGAATTAACTCGCACATAGACACACAATAATCTCTCGATAGTATCTATATATGCTTGGGTGTTTTTTATATTCATGAATGGATATTAATAATGAAAATTTCTTTTTGTTTAATGACAAATGATAAACACACGATAGAGAGAGATAGCTTGTTAGTGAGTTAAGATGAGAGCATGAAGATAATTAAATTAATTACCTGCTTAAGTAAGATAATCTCTTGCCTCACAAATGTGTGTCTATGAATTTAAATTCTTCTCATTTCTTTTGCGCTGCGCTTTTTTTGGGTGCTGAAAAGTGGCACTCAAAAAAAAAGTTATTTGTTCAAGCTGCTCCGACCCGAAGACAATTGACGATGGAAAGAAAATTATTCATCACGCTAATGTGCCTTAAATATTTTCTTCTTCATCCACATTACATGTCATGCTGACAGATTAATACAGAAATGCGTGTTTTGTAATTAAATCATCATCCCATTCTCATGTACCTGTGTGTTAACATAAACATACACACACAAAACAAAAATTATTTATCAAAATCAATTGTTATGACTTCAATGAATAACCTTTAAATTAATTGACGTAGAGTTGAGTATTAGCATTAATGGACATGCGACAGATATACTTATGATAATGAGATATATTTGTTAAACTGTCGTCGTTGTTGTGGACTTTTGACAGCGTGTCTAGTGAGATGTTGATGAAATAAATGAGAGGTGAATGGTTGCTTCCGCGTGGTGTGTTTTTGTGATTTTTGAGAGTAGCTTATGGAATTTTTTTTGAGTGATTATAAGTCAGCGGTGTTGCCAGAAAATTTTTTGATAGGGGATTTTTTAACATTTTAGTTTGCAACAAATTTTGGGGAATTCTAAGAATATTTTTTTTAAAAATGCTAGAAAATTGAAGAAAATTTTTCTACAAGGGGGGTATTGACCCCAAATCCCCCTACCTGGGTTTGTTTAGTCACAGACCCCAGACCTCCCTGATTCAAATAAAATCCAGGATTTTCTGGGGGTGTTCTCTCATTACGTTCGCTTTGTAGAGGGGAGGGGGTTTAAAATTTTGTAACAGATTACTATTGTAGGAAAAACCCTTGTCTTTATACAACTTAATAAGCAAACAGTTCCTTATTTCTCCCTAAATATCAACTCTCAATATTCCATGCATGTTAAATATAAAACCCCAAAAAAATTTATCACGCCCAACAAGAAACTTTTTAGTTAATGACCTCAATTAAAAAAATGGTAAAATAAATTGCACAACCTCACATATTGCAGCACGAACAAGAAGAAAAAGTCGAAAAAAAGTTATCACATTTAAAATAAATTAAAATTAACTTTTAACTTGCACACAAATTGAGTGGAAAGTTTTAAGCAACGAAATGAAAGCAGCAAGAAAAAAAAGTTGACGAATAAATTTATCGTAAGCGTTTCTCAATCAAAAACTATTAATATGCATACAGAGTTCATGTCTGGCGATTACACACAAAAAGAGAGAGAAGTATCAGCATGTGTACATATTCGGATACATCCAGATGCTGTCAAAAATAAATCAGGCGAATTGCTACTGTTTGAATAATTTCATGATTAATTAAAAAGTTAGAGTTATTGATTTAACATGATTTGCTATTAGTGTTAATGGATTTAATTTAGATGGAGACAAGCACGTGCGTTTAAGAAGCTCTGACGCAATGGTCGTCGTCAATAAGTCAAATTATCACTATGGCATTATTATGTACACACAAAGTCAGTCTCTCTTTCTACATATATCTGCTTAAACGCCAATTTGTCACCTTAAATTGATAAATGCTTTTTTTGTGTTGTGTGTTGACGAACAAAAAAACTTTTTTTTTGTTATTTCGCGGGTGCACACGAGCAACAGACAACAATTATGTAAAGTTATATGAGTGTCTGCGCGAATGGATATTTTCTGTTGTCGACAAGTTGCGCGGAGTTGCTTTTGTTGTTACTCACTTCTTCTCCTTTCTGCTCGATAATTGTTGATAATATTTATTTTAGTGTCTGACACAAAATTAAATGAAAATTACTTAAATGAAGAGTTTTTGTTACCCTGGTGTGTAAATCGTTCGTAATTTTTGTGGTTGGATTGAGTTGATGGAATCTGATTGAAGTTTGGGGCTGGTTTTTTGATATATACCTTCTCTACCCTAGGGTATACCCCAACTTCTACCTTAGTTTATATCCGTACCCTATCCTACTCTTTTCTTCAATCAAGAGTACGATTTCTACCCTTTCCTCCACCAAGGGTATCCTTTGGTTGGACCTAGGGTAGGATTGGTGGGATACCCTATGATATATTAGAGTAGGGTGGGTGTGTTAGCCCAGGTAGCCTTAGAAACCGTCCTCAAGTGTATATCCTAGGGAAGTAGGAATTTAAAAGCAAACCAGCCCTGGAACAGCAAGATAACCCAAAACTTCATGAACAAGGGATTATGTGGGTCTTAAACTGCATTATCTTGATGGACATCATTTTTGAACAGCCCCTTTGAGCTGAATCACAGCTTAAACTCAAAAATCATTCAAAAATCACCACCAGAGACAAATCTTCCGATTACTCTATCTGTATATCCTAGGAGACTTTATCACGAATAATCATGCATATGGCAATGGATTGCGGTTAAGCCTAGTCAATCAGTTACATTAATAATTGTCACAGATAATGTTTTTATATACCCAGTGTCGATTAATAATAAAATTATTATTGTTCTACTTGATTTATCGATTTACTAATGAAATATTGTCTTACTTCCACCGCATATTGATGATTGGAATTTTTTTTTCAATAATACATACATAAATTCTTTTATTTTGGACTTCAATCGATAACGACCTTGACTTTAAAGGCTCTCACTGACTTCTCTTTTTTTCCTTCATCGCATAAGCTATAAGCTTCATTTATTTTAAAGTCATATCGATGATCCAAACATTTATAAATATTACTACATATTAATATTGTTGTTGTTTGCTGTTACTATTCAGATCTGCCGCACAATCTCCTCTCGTCTTTGGCTTTTGTTTCAATTTCAATGAGATTGTTTAACATGGTGATGGCCTCCAGAGCTTCATCGCCCTCCACTCACTCACTTCTTCTTCTTCTCTTTGCTTTTTGCTTCATTTTCTCATAGTTAACATTTTTTCATCATCGTCATCATCATTGTCGATTCTTCTTCTTCCTCCACCTTACTGCACAATTGTAAATAGTTTTATTTTCGAGTTGAACTAGCTGCTTTCTGTAGTGAACGATGTTGGAGAAATATGTATGAAAATAAAATCGATAACATGCTAGATGGATGGGGTTGTTCATAAATGACGTCTTATATTAAGGTGCACGGACATTAAGGGTGTCGATAGATATAAATGAAGAGTTTTTTATCCTGGAATGTGATTTTTATGTGTAGCTTGAGTTGGTGGAGTCTGATTAAGGTCTGGGGCCAATCCTGTCGGTATACAGCTACCCAACCATAGCATTGAAGAATACATCATTCATAAAGAGGTTTAGGTGTCTAAAAAAGCCCTACTTCACACACATCATTTGTGAATGACCCCAAAAGAGCATCATCGCGCGCTTAACTCTAAAATATTTCAAAAAGTTCATGACCCAAAACAAAATATGTATGAATATATATGAAAAAAGCTACTTTTTTATCTTCTTATTAACTAATTGTGTGTTTCGCGAACTTTTTTCTCTCCTCTCTTGCTTACTTACTTCGCTTTTCTTACAATCTTTGGGCACATAAAGAAGAGTTTTAAGGAAGAAGAAAATAATAATAATAATGAAATAAATGTTGTACACAATCGAAGCGGGAAGAGAGCGACAAAACTGTAAGTTAACAGAATTGGAGTTAGGTTGTGCTGATTTGATGAAAATGAAGTTTATGATTGATGGATTTTTTTTTATTATTTTGAGGATTTGCTTTATGAATGAATGATTTTTTTCGGGAACTAAGAGGATTTATTGTTCCAACTCCCAATTGATAATGAACTGTGAATGTTTTGGCATGAAAAATAATTTAGATTATCATCATGCTGTCATTGTCATTCGTCATTCAAAAGTGGAGTTTGAGATTTGAAAATACAGATTTGGAGAATATAAAGTGTTAAATATTAAAAAGGTTTTGTGAAACAAATTTTTCAACAGTAAGACATCAAGGGAATGTTACTTTGGAGTAGACTAAGTTCAGGAAATTGTGAAAAAATTAAATTTTGCGTGGTTTAAGGGAAAGACCTTAAAAATCATTGGTTTGATTTATTTTAAATTTATTATAGAATTTTAAATTGAGGCTAGCTACCGAAGGGTATTGCAACCAATTTTTTTAGGGGGTTAACTCTCAAAGATCCCTTCTGGGAATGTACCTACAAAAATTAATAAAAAAGATTTTAAATTGAGATTCTCGACAATATTTCGTAGTTAATCTAGCCTACACCTAGTCCTAGAGTCCTAGTCCGAAATTTCTAGACCTAGAGTCCTAGAATCATAGTCTTAGAGTCATGGATCCTAATCCAAGGACTAATATAACTGAGTTTCAAGATTCATGAGATAAAATGGTTCCAGTAGCTGGCAGTAATTCTTTATATGACACTAACTATAAAATTATGATAAAGTTGCACATCCCAAACTTTTTTTATTTCACAAAAGTTCACAGTTTCGTTCACATTTTTCTCCTTCCTTACAATAAAGGAAGTTCACCTCACAAAAAAAAAGTCAACACAGTTCAATCTTCCACAGTGATTTTTTAATACAATTCCACAAGAAATTTGCTATGCAAAAAATGTCTAAATCATCGCATAAGAATCAACCAGCAGCAGCAGCAATCATTAAAAAAATCCATCTCTGTACAAAATACAAGTATAATATTTATTTGAATATTACGAAGTTCACAACATAGTGAGTGAGATGAGGAGAAATCACAGTCAAAGAAGCACAGAGCAGAAGAGGATGAAAGAAGAAAAATGTGAATTGAGGCAAAAAGGCAACAAATAAAATATAAAAAAATAAGCAAACGAAAACACTATTCAAATTAAGATTTAAATCGAGTAAAAGAGCGAATAGTGCATGAAGAGTAAGAGAGAAGAAAAGTTTATGGAATGGAAAAAGAGTTCAGTTCAATAATAATTTTTCCTTACATTTCTTTTTCTTTAAAATTTTTTTATATTAACTAAACAATAAATTAAATAAAACGTAACAAAACGGTAAAATTGCTTATTATCGAGAGAGCTTGCTTGCCTGCCTTTCTACATACTTCATACAATTGTCGTCGATTTACGTATTATTTTTCCTTCTTCTTCGTGCTATTCTTTCATGACTATTTTTTTGCATATTAAACAACAACAAAAACAAATTAGACTTTAGAGGTAGTTAGTGGCTGTTGATTAGTTTTTATAGCGCATTTTTCTTACTTGAGATAGTTTGGAGGATATGAATTAAGTTTGATTTTTTGGATTTTTATTTAGCATCTTATTTTGTATCTAGGGATGCCTCTGTTGAGGGCTTATTTACACGAGACCAAGCTTTAGTCACTACGGGCATGCTTAAGAGTGGGTTTTAGGATTTTAGTGTAGTTGGGAGAATTTTGGGAGTCCAGATAACAGTGGAGGCACCTCTAAAGTAGACACCTGCCAACTATGGATTTTGAGGATCAATCTTCTCACTTAAATCGACTTGTTTCCCTGCCAAAATTAAGACTAGATCCAAATCGAACCCAAGGGTTATCGTTGCCCAAATGCTCCTTTTAAGGGATTTTTAGGTATTTCTAAGCAGCGTCCAGGTTTAACCCCTTGTTACGCCACTGATCGAACCCTCATCTTCATTTCCTATCCCCATAAAAGCCCCCACTAAAAAATTAAATTCATTTGTAATCAAATAGCAAATATTGCTCATTACTGGTGACTTTTTCTACCTCTCAACAAACTCTGCGGAACTGAATTGTTAATATAGCCGATCAGTCGCGCATTCAACATTAATTTCATTATGTAGGCAGCGCTCCGAATTGGGTTCAAGCATCACGATGGATGGATGGATGACGATCAATAATGATTGTTATTATTATTTGAGGAATTAGATGAGATCACTTTTTTAATTGGATTAAGCTTTAAACTATTGCAAACATAATAATAAAAAATCGGTACACAATAAAATGTTGCACACACAACATGTGAGTGAGACTTATCAGCGCATTGAAATCTGGTGGGGCGTATCGTATGAACAAAGCATATAGCAAGTAGTTGGAAGTAAGCAGATCATTATTATTATATTATATTCCGTACATTTACTGAACGAATGAATTGAAATTGTATCGATAGCTGAACGAGACTGAGGAGGGAAATGAAAGCATGAGAGAAAATCATGTAACTTACTGCGATCGTAATACTTGTTGATCCATGCTGATCATCAACGTCATCTGATTGGTTAATTAACGTTCGAGAATATAAATATTCGATTCCTTCCATTAATCTTGATCATTCCTCAAATTTCTCATCAATTTACCTGGATTTTTTCGAGATCTTCCATGAGTTCGATCATAAATGACGTCCATCAAAAAACTTCAAAGGTTTTTAGATCACTCTTCCTATTTGTAATAAAATTGAGTTCCAGACAACCCAATTTTCTTCCTAAAAATCTTAGACGTCACTTGCAGATGACCCCCAAAAAATATTATTTTTCCAAATGAGAGATTACTGATGTGGGAATCATATTGAGCAGTAAATTTATGGGAATTATTATTTAATTTCTTTTTGGCTTTTTTACGCGAATGTAAATGACCTCGAAAATTATCGTCATTTCATTTTGATTCCCAGTGTTTTTTTTCGTGTGTGCGCTAATAATTACATTTCAATTCGATAAGCTTGATGAGAAAAAAAAAATTATTACAAAAATGAAAAATTTCATTATTTAAATTGCCATGTTTTTTATGTATGTATGTACGTAGCACATTCACGAGACGAGTGTAGTCTATCAAAATAATTCACATCATAAGAAGAAATTGAAATGAGAATGAAGTAAGATGTGAAACTTGTACATATAGCGAATGGTCAAATGGGAATTAAGATTGACTGAGAAAATAAAGAATAAAAATAAAGCAAAAATTATACATGAGAATGAAAAGCGGAATTGTTGAAGAATTGCGTCATAATCTTGCTGTGATTTTGTTTTGTGGATGTTGATTTGAAGATGAAATGTTTAAATTATATTGTTTATTTTGTAACGGTTTTTGGGGATTTGAATATTTTGTAGGATTAACATGCTTAAACTCATCATTTCTAAAAGCATATCCAGGGGTGAGCTAATTAAAATGTCTAAATTCACAATTTATTTGCATATTCATGCATAAATAACAATTAAAATTAAAAAAAAAAAATCAAATTCAAAATGACCGTTATAAATTATCAAAAAAATCCATTTTAATGTGCAACCTCGAAATCAAACATTTTTAATTACCGCCACACCTCCAGCATAAACTCACTTAATTCCCTTTATTTTCCCTCACATTTCATTCCCAATGATGACATTAATTACAAACAAATCCCCATTTGTGTCTTGTAAATTGCTCTTTTTGCTTCTCGATTTTGTTTTTGTGTTCAATTTTCATGCCGTTGCGATGTGTATACACTTATTTTATTCCATCTTTTTAAATAAAAGAAAAAAAGGCAAGAAAAAAATGTTTATTAATAAAAATACTTTGAGAACTTGAATATATTCTTGGTGTGTTTTTTTCTGCTTTCGCTCGTTTCATTGCGATGAG
Source organism: Chironomus tentans (assembly GCA_963573255.1). Taxonomy (NCBI): domain Eukaryota; kingdom Metazoa; phylum Arthropoda; class Insecta; order Diptera; family Chironomidae; genus Chironomus; species Chironomus tentans. The sequence continues at coordinate 42,930,351 of OY754302.1, read as the reverse complement.
AGTAGAGTGAGATTCTTCTTCATGTCGCTTACATTTTCCACATATAATTCTGCTCGACGATTTCTGTTTTTCTTATTCTTCACTTATTATTTTTTTTCATACTTTAAACGTATAAAAAAGGCAAGATATAACCATTTAACATGTATCAACAGCAAAAGGCCACAACAAACAACCGCCACAGAGAGATGAATATGAAGTAATGAATGGAGATTTTTTGGGAATCAGGGTGGTTAATGCGCATTTAGGGCTGTGCTCAAATTAATTTTATTTTTACTCAAATTTTCTCTAGAGATGTCCTGTTTGGGGCTACAAGAGTGGTACCTAAGGGGGTATAGACTGGGTATGTTTGTTTTAGTGGTTAAAGCAATGGAAAGTCCTAAAATACTATCCTTAATGTTGCCGTTCGTTAAAAGAAAAAATTCAAGACACCCTCGAAAAATTTCTGACTATCTCCCTGTGGTAACCCATGACCCATGAGGTTAATGTAGAAATTGGATTTAGAACTTAAATTTGAGTTAATTCAAAAAATTAAGTAAATATTCCTAAGAATACGTTTTGGTGTAAAACTGGTAAGATACTGAAAGATATTATCAATTATCCCTAGTAGGGAAAGAAAAAAAAATCCCAAAACCCCCTAAATTTTTCTGTCCATGCAAAAAAATTCAAATCCCCCTCGAACAATTTCTGGATATACCCCTGGATACTGGATTGATTTCGTTGATGTCAGATTGATTTAATTAAAAATCAATGTAATTTGGGCTTTAAATGAGAGAGAATACTTATATTTGAGAGTTTCTATACAAGGGTGTAGCTAAAAGCATCCATAACACCTCCTGGCTCTATACAAGCTCACTTATTGACTTAAATTTTTTTCTGATTTAATAACAAATTTGGCATGAAGTACTGCCCTGACATTTTTAAAATCTTTACAATTTTCCACTCCATTTCATCCTCAAACCCCCTTTATTCCCACCCAAACTGCCATTTAACCTGCATTTATTTACCAATAAAGTCAGTTATCAAAAAATAAGTCTTTGAGACTACTCACGCTGTATATTATACACTATATGTGCACATTCATACGTACAAACATACGAAATTTCTTTCATTTCTGCTTAACGAGAAAAAGAAAAATTGACCAAAGCGCAGATGAAGAAAGAAAATTAAGTATATTCACATTTTGCGATCATTATTTAGGCGATATATTGCCTGTGTGCTGTGGCACTAAAGTAAGGGAGAGAACAGATTTTTTTTTGTACAAAGCAGTTGATCCGATTACTTCTTCTCGTCTTTTCTTACTTACTATTATTATTCTTGTTTCATTCTTAACAAAAAAATGTAAAATAAAATAATTTTTTCAGGATGGAAATACCGTGTGCCATATTCATCTCTTTTTAGCACTTTTTCGTCATTTTGCCACCGCTTGATGGCAACACAACAACAAAAAAGTAGAAAATTTGCTTTTTTTGCTTATGTTATTACATATTGAGGTTGCACAGCACTTTGTGTAGATTATTTTTCCAACATCTTCTTTTTAATATTCAATCTCGGTACTTTAAAATCATATTTTTTCTCCTTTCATGATTTGTGTACGATACATAAGTGTATTATTTATGAGAAATAATACCTCGAGTTTTTTGTTGTTGTTGCTGCTACTTTGAAACAAATGTATGTCTAGAATTTGTTTTTGCTGATTTGTACATATAGGTATAAAGAACCTTTTTATGCTTGTTTCGATTTTATTATTATAGTTGGGAATTAATTTTTTATGTGCAAAATGTCTTGGGTTGAACATCAACACATTGTTGGTAGCAATGCTGAATTACTGGGGAAGATTAGTCTGGAATTGTGTGTGATATTTTGGGAGGGTATGTATGTACTAAGATGGAATTTGAATGAAATTTGAATTAGTTTTGTAAATAGTGCTTGAAAGTTTTGTTTGTGTTAGAATCAATTGCGTTTAATCCTTCATGTCTACACCCGAATGACATAAAAAAAATATTCCGGCGTGGGGTCGTTGTTGTGTTATTTTGGTGCTGGATTCGAGAACAAATCAGGCTCCAAGCTAACACCACAACGATCCCATGTCCATTTTTTTTCACTTTCGGGACAGTTGATAGTGGGAACTGAACTAATTTACAAGCTTTCTATGCTTGGGTGCTTGGGTGCTTTCATTAAGTCCTAAAGTATCCTGTGTATTTTATTAATAAACGATAGGAGGCAACTAAAGACAAGGAACCAGGAAATGTAATTTATATTGAATTTTAAAATGCCGACCCCCGGACATGACTTAAGGCTCATTCTGGTTCAAATACTTATAACCAATGCTAAACTCTTCAACCAAACTTCGAGCTTTCAACCAAACTTGACCTTGCAATGAACTTGGTCTATGATAAGTATGGTCCTCTACCCCTTTAATCATTGGTGCCATCTCATTGATTTCTAGATCCTTCTTTTCAAAACCTGAACCTCCAAAAAAGGAAATTTCCACTCAAAAATATTTTTGATCTCTTTACGATTATTGTTATTTACACACTGTGCACTATAAAATGTCAACTTCTTTAAAAGCCGCATAATAAAAACTTACTCGCGTATGTTAAGGTCACACGTATGACTTGCTAATTCTTTTGACGTCACCAAATTCCTTGAATCCAGTTTATTGTGGATGATAAAAAAAATTACGCAGATTAACCGAAAATTGTAATTAATTATTTAAATTTCATGAGTACTGCTTAATAGCCAATAATTGGATGCAAACAGGACAAATTGAAACTGAAAAAAATTATGTAAAATTTAATCCAAAAGTGCCGATCATACGCTTATGTAAAACAGATACTAAATTAAACATCCATTAAGTTGCCAAAAATACCAAATTTAAAGCTGCTATCACATCCAAAACGATATCACCTCGCATTTCAATGTTAATTTTAAGAAAAATTTTAATTTGCATTTTTATATCCTTTCGCGCTTCCAAGAAAGAAATCGATACCGCAGATTTAACAAGAATTTTTAAAATGGGGATTCGTTCAAAAATGATGTCAAGAATTCTTCTTTTTTTATGCAACCTTTTGAAGAGGGTTGGGGGTCAAAAATTCAATTTTATGATGGACTTCATTAATGATCGACCCCAAAAAGTCAATTGATTCAAAGCACCCAAAAAAGCCAGAAAACGAAGACAGAGGAAAAAAGAAAAAAATTCTCATTCCATAAATGTCTCAGTCGTCACATTGCCAGAGGATACTTTCATTGTTCCCAAAACATTTTCATGTACAATAATAAAATGTGAACAGGCAAAAAGTTTTCGATATAAAAACTCAAAAAAATATAAATGTAAACAAAATTTCTTAACTCGATATGACAAATGTGTCTGATGACGCCAAGTTATTTATATGCATATAAAATGAGAGCTTTTTTTCTTCTGTGGTACGAGAAAAGAATTTACCATTGTTGCATGAGTACAAAAAAAATTACATTGTGGATGAGCTGAAAAGAAATTTCGTACATAGACAAAGATTGACAAAAAAAATTCACGGAAATGATGATGAAGCGCGAAATAAATAATAAAAGAAATTGCTCCTTCTTATTGCAATTTACAAAACGACATTGTGATGGCATTGACTATATATTTTTTTTTCCACCGATGATGACGATCAATGATAATTCAAGTTAGATGGATGTAGAAGTAGAAGACGAATATGTTTCATTTTGTTGGATGAAGGAAAAGTGCTTCATCTCTTCTTCCTTGACTAACAAAACACTTATTTCATTTTTCATCACCATAAGCAATGGCATGATATTGTATGTGCCAAACTCACAAGCTTCTTCATCTGCATCATCATCAAAAAATAAAAATTTGTAGAGTGGAGTAGAATAGAAGAAGGAGAGAGGATGAATTGGTGTCATTATAGTGTGTGGTATTGAGCGCATTTTAAAGAAATTTGATGATAGGGCCATTAATCAATAATTTCTGTAAAATTTTGTATTTTTTTGTATGAGCACCAAACCCCCTGCATATGGAGTATACCTCCCCTCTTTTAGATTTTTGTGGGATACATCCCTGCTTGATAGAAAATTTTAAGAGGGGTTTTGGATTTTTTTTTCAAGGGTGCGGTACTGATCAAGTAATGTTTGATTATTTTGGTTCATGTTACATCATTTTTATAGTTCCACACCCTTGATGCCCAGCTGTTAGTTACTAATAATTGGTATGACAATTTCGAGAAAAATAAGTGACAATCCTAAAAATCTTTAAGTAATTCCAGTCAATCTCCTTAATTATTATGTTCCAGACTCCAAGTAAAGGAACTGATGTGATTGCATGACAAATTATACCTTACATCAAACTTCGACAGATCCTATTTCAATAACCATAAACTACAAATCCCTCAAAAAAAAATCAATCCCCACCATCAGAAAAACCCACTCCAGCCCATCACAAACAGAAAGAAATCTTCACATTACCACATCCTGATTTCCAAATAAATTCACTGTAAAAATTCTAACGTGTTTTTCTACACACGAAAGACAAAAGTACGAGATCTCTATTCTCCGGTGGCTTTCGACACAAAATCCACTTGTATGTATCCATCCATCCATCCGTATACACATATATATCCTACCTACATAGCAATGGCAATAGAAATAGAATGAAAATCATTGAATCTATGCTGAGAAAATGAAACGAAGCGAGATAGAAAGAAGCTTTTTTTTTCTTGTGTGCGCACACGGAAAAATGACTTGAGAAGGAGAAGATGTAGAGTCGTGAGTGAGAGGGAAAGATAAATAAATGTATTTTTATCAGTGGAGTGAGAGAAAGTTAAGAGGAAACATTTTTTTGTGTGTGTGACTGGAATGAGAAACTCAAAGGGTGGCTTTTGCCATTTTTTCCATTCCTCTTATGTATCTCTACACAGAGTGAGAGAGAGAGAGAGAATATTTCTCGAAGGAAAGATTTATATACTTGTTGGAGGCACATTTTCAGCATAAAAAGCTTCCTATTTCGATATGTATATGGCACAAGAATAATAATAATGGGATGAGGATGAGAATGAGAAAAAAGGCAAAAATGTGAAATGATGCGGAGAGAAGAAAAAGATTCAGAGATTCTTTTTTTGCTGTGCTATGTTTGTGAGGGGGGGATGGGAGTAGAAAAAATAAGAAAAATTATATGCAGAGGGTGAGAATATATTATATAAATAATTTTCTTTAAGAAGAGCTTTTTCCTTCCATCAGCATCACATCTTCTATTTTTCCTACTTTTACTTTACTCTATCATGACGGCATGAGTGTGAGGCGGATGGGTGGCGATGAAGAAGCGACGTTACACTTCTCTTCTCGTTGTTTAAGCGAAAATATGTTTCATTAAATGGTTTTCACTTACACATTATGTATTATATATTATATATCAACTGTATATGTGCTATGTGTTTTCATGGTTGTGTGAAGAGACTTTCGTCTTCACAAGAAATAGAATGGAAAGGAATGAAATAAGAAGTTTTCGTAAGAAAAGAAAGATTCCTTGAAACTTGACGTTTGTTGTCTGTTGTTGTTTCTTTTTCCTATACTTTTCCGAAGATGAGAAAAAGAACGAGAGCTTTTGCATGACGACGATGATGATGTTCTATGTAAATGGGGATAAAGAAAGAAAGAAAAAAGTACAAGGAAATTAAGTAGGAATCGGTACACATGAAAAAAAAACTTTTTTTTATTCGCATGAACAGAAGAAAAAATAAAAGTTTTGCCTTCAACTTGGCACAGCTTTTCGGTACATAAATAGTATATATTCTCGGAAAAGGCACTCTGTTTGTATCTATCTACTCACATAAGAGGCATTGAGAGAGAGAAAAATTGTTGAAAAAGGGAAGAAGAAGAAGAAGAAGAGAAGAAAAGGGACGATAAAATAAGATCGATTTCATTTCCTAACCGGATATAATATCAAGCAAAATGCTGGTCTGTAGAAACTTTTTGTGATTGCAGGTTTTGTGTTATGTTGTGGACATTTGAACTGATCAGTTTGGGTGGGATGTTAATTGGGATGTTTGATTAGGGATTATGATAATTTAGTGGATGTAGATTGAGATAGTACGATGTACAAATAGATTTAAGGCAAGGGTTACTGATGTGTTGGTTTGTTTAGATTCCTGAGAGGGATCATTTATAAATGACGTCATTCAATAAACTAGATTTTTTTGAGACTCCATCCCACTCTGTCATATTTTTTCTCTTTTGGATGGAAGTGTCACATAGCCTCAGACACCCCCCCCCCCCTAAAACATAATTTATGAATGACCCCAGTTTGAGACCGAGATAATCAAGGTATTTGTTGCTCGGGGTTGGAGTAGAAATTTTGTTCAGTTTCTTTTGAATTTTGGGTCTCTTTATACAAGACACCCGGATCTGCGGTCTAGAGTAAGGGATACGGAGGGTGACACTGAAGAGGATGTAAAATATAACATCATTTGTGAATAAACCCCCATAAATTCAAAGAATTAACAGAAAATTCCCCAAATTTCATCAAGTTCCAACAAAAAATGCACTCTATCCACCACACCATCCAATCATCCTTACTATTCATCTTTTCCATCTATCCTTTACATCATTCTCTACAATTTTCATGTAACAAACTTGCAACTTTCCTTCTTGTCAGTTATCGCAATCCACTAACTTCTAAATTCACTAACATCCAACATAATATCATTGGTCTGCTTTTGTTCCGTTCACTCAAGCAATTCCATTCATTTAATATGCATGCATGTACATCCATATGTACACGAAAATAAAATAAAAAGAAGGAAAAAAATGCACGGGAATCCGGAACAAAGCCATTATCTATATTGAGTTTGTCAGAGATGTGCAAGAGGATATAACATCATCAGCAGTTACATGAGCAACAATAATATTGTAATATAAAAATAACAGAAAAACAAGTTCGCAGGGAGGAAGTTCTCACTTCTCGTTTTCATTTCCAATCACCTCATCAATACACGATGTTTTTCCCATTTTTAGTTCTCATATTGAATGACGAAAAAAAACGTGTTAATTATCACGTGCTGCATTGTAATTGTTAGGAATGCCTTGCTATCGTATCAATGATTATAATTTAACACAGTGAATTGTATACAGGAATCAGGTTTCATCATGTTTTACACACGCATTGTCTCACAGTTTGCTATCAATAGATCTCTTTTTCTTTCTCTCTATATTTGTAGTATATTATGTGGATTCATATAACCTGTTTTAATGAGAGGTTTTGCTGATTTTGTTGTTTGCCCCATTCGCTTGCGAGCTACATCGATGATGTTATGGAGATGGCTTAATCGATAGTAATTTTTTGGCTTATCTTCAAAAAATGACTATATATGTTTTGGTCGTGTGGCCTTTTTAGATCTTTTTTTCTCTTTCTTTTGTTGAATATCATTAGGTTTTGTAGATGTTGAGGAGAGGAGGGGATTAGATGAATTGAGTGAGACAAAAGATTTGTGAATACTGCAGTTTTGGAGGTGATTCAAAATTATTATATGAATATTTTAGATTGGAGAATTATGGATACAGGGTATGGGTGTGAAGTTTTGTGTACTATATTTTTGGTAGAGGTAATAGAAGAACTCATAGAAAAAGAAGTGTAACTTCTGGATTATAAATTAAAAATTGAACCAAATGGGACCTAAATCAGTAATAATCTAAATCACCTAAAAAATAGTATAGCAAAAATAGCATGGAATCGAACTCACGTCACGTCACACAAAAGAATTAAAGTTCAGATATTTAATCTACTTCCTAATCAGTCGAAAGATCTAAGGTGCAATATCTTACCCACCGACAGAGTCATCCTTAAATAAAAATCTCTGTATGGTAGCATTCCTAGTATGTTGTGGAATTCTTCTTGAAAAACATTAGCAAATTGAAGAAAATTTTCATCAAGGGGATGTTTTGACATCAAAAGCACCCCCCTCTACGTATCACTATACTTTGTAACAGTGAAAAAACAGCCATTGTGCAGCATTTAAAATGATGGTCTTATCTTGAGGACCCAGGCTCAATCCCAGGGAATGTCCTTGTATTCCGTCGATTTTTCACTATTATAGACAGTGTTGGACAGTTCTAGGTATTTGTCTCTTGTTTTGCACGCACAAATTGTGGCTAAGTACATTGCATTGGTGGCGTAACTTGTTGGGTAAGAAAAAGATCAGGACTACATTCAAGCTAGCTATCCTCAAAAATCACAACATTTGGCTCAAGAAACTTCAAAACAAATTTTCTTCTCGAAATTTCAATTTAATCGCATTTCCATAAACTTTAATCCTTTTCGGAAAATAAATCAAATTGTACATAAACATTTCTTCAAAAATAATCTTTATACGTAAAACTTTCCACAACAAGACACACGACTCGACAGTAAATCACGAATATTTTTTGCGATTTGATTTTTCTTCTCGCTTATTTTTTTTGGAATTGTAGGTCAAATTTGTTTACAACTTAAGCAAAGAAGACGAATAAAATTTTTCCTTCTCTATCACATTTAATGCGAATCTCTATCTCTTTTGCTCATCTAATGATCCATTTTGAAATTCAATAGCATTATTCATTTGAAAAATTATATGACTTTAGTAATCATGATGCTGGTCGTGTGGATATTGTTTCTCAGGTCGAGGAGAAACGTTTTTTTTTGCTTAAAAATAGAAACGGAGATGAAAAATATGAAAACATTAAAAAAAATCGTAAAAATCACATATGGAGCGATGACATTAGTTGGATATTGGAGCATCATCGCTTTGTATGTAATCACATTTTTCGTTTGTTTTTTTGGATGGAAAAAAATACCAGAATAAAAATTAAATTGAAAGAAAAATTTGTAAATGCGATGAAAAACAGAAATAAGATTCCGAAATATTTTTTTTTCATATATTTTATTTAACTGAGGAGAAAAAGAAGATATAAAAAAATTTCGTAAGAAATTCACAGTGGGGATGTTGAAGAAATTGAAATGTGATTTCATCCAATTTTCCAGAATTTATATCACTCCATCTCACTTACTTACTTGCTTATTTGTGTGTAGCATAACATATTTTCGTGTCATCAAGGGATGGGAATTTTGGGTTTAGGATTTTTTTTTATTTGAGAAATTTTCTAGGTTTCGAAAACTGGGTATTCCTAAAGAAGTCGTTCATTAATGGCTTCACGAAAAAAACGAGATTTTTAGACCCCCTTTGTTAAAAAAATTTCAAAAATTTTGTATGGAAGTATCACGCAGTATCAGACCCCTCTCCCTTCCTGAAAATTCTCCGTCATTTATGAACAACTTCAAAATTATTACTTAATTATGAAATTTTATTCATGCGCTTACATCGATGAGGATTTTTGAGGAAAATATTAAAAGAGTGAGTTCTTACCCCTTTAGACCTCTCATACCCCTTAGCTACTTCCACTTGGAATATTCTTATTAAATCAGGGTCATAGATTTAATAATAATATTCCAAGTGGAGTTATAGAGGTCCAAGGGGGTAAGAAATCCCTCTTTTAGTTCACTAAATTATAAAATTTCAAAACTTTCTCCAAATAAACTAAAACAATAGAATTTTAAGAAATTCCCCCAAAAAGTTCCCATCCCTTGACTTCTTTATTTTCGTTACCAAGTGGCATTGAGATGTAATTTTCGTAATTTTTATATCTACATGACGTCTTTTCATGATTTAAAGTAAAATTATTAAACATTCTCATACATATGTGAATAAAATGAAAGAAATGAAAAACCTTTTATTTTAATTTAATTGTCTTGATTGCGATGAAAGGAAGTATGAACAACATAAAGGTCAATAGACGTATTAAAAGTGAACAAAATAATTTCAATGTCCTTGATAATTTTTGCCATAAATCAAAAATTCCAAGAAATGAGCAATTTTCTTTATCAAGTGACTAGTCTGAAACACATACAATGAATACATTATGGTTATGAAAAGAAGGCCTAGAGTCGAAATAAAATAATTATGAGTTACACAATTGCGGTCGAGTGATAAAGAAATTTACTCACTCTACATACATGTAGACAAAACTGACAATTATCAGTATTTAAAGGCAAATGAACTCAAAAAATGCAATGAAATTCGTGAGAAATAAAAAAACACTTTTTTTCTCCCCTTTTTTGCTCGACTATAAAAAAATACAACAATAATAATAATAATAATGTCGCTGTGTGTTGTCAGTCTACACACCATACAAACTATGAATTTCACATTTCATTATTCTCAATTTTTTTTTTCAAAAAGAAAGCAGTTCTGCTGGCGAAATCGATTTATGAGACACTATTAAAAAATTAATAAAAAAGAATCAAATGGTGAAAATTTAATGGCAAGTTTTGTTTTGTGGTGATAAAACTATCGCGGCAGTAAAAAAAAATTTTTCATTGTCACATAAATATTTGGGGACACTTATGAGTTTTGAATATGGAGAAAGAAATTGGTAGCAAACTGTGTGTGCTGTTCATTACATACAGAAATTATCAATATTGTCGCTAAATTTTTATTGGCGCCAGATTTTGAGGAGTTTGAGGGCAAAGAACTTTTTAGGATTTGCTGTGCCTATTAATTAGAATTTTTATGATTTATATTGGATGGGTTCAAGATTCTAATATAAATTTATCTTTTTTCACACTTATGACTATATATTTTGGATACCAGGATATTCACCTCTTAATTTAATTTATTTTCAATTTTTTACTGATCGATCACACGTGCCAAAACTCATTTCAACCTTAAATCGCATTTTATACCTTCCCAAAAAACTTTATTATTACCCAAGATATAAAAAAAATATATTTTTTTAAACAAAAAGTCAAACTTTTTTATTTTTTTACCGTTATCAAAGTACAATAATATTGTATTTACCCAAAGCCGATAGCTCGTTTTTGTTAATTTATATCATTAATATTTTTTTTATGAAGGTCGACTTGCCTGTGTTGTTCCTCATTTCTTCATCTTTTTTTCGCTGTTGCTATTAAAAGATGCGATTATTAATATAATGAAAAATTGAAATTGCAATTTGAGGATAAATTTTTTTCGGAACAATAAAAAAATCATTTGGCATTAATGATGAATAAGAAATATAGTAATTCACAGGTAAAAGTCAATTGCGCCTTAAATTATCGAAAATTTATTAAGCTACGTCATGATTTGGAGGGCTTGTGGATATTTTTTTTGGAGTGGAATTGAAGTGTCCAGTTTTGTGAGAATGATTTTGAGTATTTTTGTAGAGATATCCTGAAAAAAGTGATGATTTGGATGAAAATTTCAAATAAAGCTTCGTAGGTTGGGTGTTGGGGTTACTTTGACTTTTAATGATTGAATTTCGTGAATTTTAAAATTGATTTGAATTTTTATTAAATTAAATGATTTTAAAATTTTGATAAAATTCTAAGAAGTCGTTCACTTATTATGTTTGCTTTTTAGGGGGAGGGGGGTCTAGTATTTTGTAACAGGCTAAAGTAAAAAAATATGGTTCAAAAAAGGGAGGGTGTCTAAGAAGTTGCTGTTCTGCATAACGTAATAAATGAATGACCCCTAGGGACCATGCATAAATGACGTCCAACATTTAGAAGGCTTCAATATTAAAAAAATTTATTTGTATCAAAAATCTGTGACAGAGGTGTAAAGGGGTCTAAAAATTTCATTTTTTACTTTACGTCATTTATAAACGATTCCCAATTTTCCTTTCAAACAAAATTCAAATCCAAAAATTCCCACCCATTGCTCAAAAAAATCTCATCAACACTTCAAATCCACAATCTCAAAACCAAATGATAAACAGAAGCTTCCCCACTTGAAAAATTTTTTAAAATCATTTAAGTATTACTTAATAACTATTTAGATTATTTAATTTTCGTTCAATGCTCGCTGTTGAAATTCCTTATCAGACCCCAAAAAAAATTACAACGAAAAAAATATGAGCAAACGAGTAAATTGTCAAAATTGTATTTACGATTTTGCTCTATATATAAGTCAATGCACATTAGGGTACTGAACAATAATAAAAGAGAGAGACTAAATATGATAAGAAAGAAATATTCGGAGTGAATCGAGCGATATGATATGAAACAAAAAAAATATTAATTACATAATTTTGTAAGTTTGTGTGGTTTTGAGTTGATTTGTTTGGTTTGAAGATAAGAGTTGGATTTTTTGGGATAAAAATTCGTTGACCAGAAGAGTTAAACTCTAATCAGGAGTGTATTAAACCAATGGACACCTCTTGGAGCCCCAACACTAAATATGTCCACCTGCCATACCTGACGGAATCCAATCTCCTATTACAAGAATAAAATCGACTAAGCGGTTCATGAAAAGACACACATGCGATTGCGGGAGGGGAATAAGATAGAGAGATATAGAGAAATGAACATTGTTGGCAGTGTTATCAGTTTATAGGCAAGCAAAGCTTACTGATAAGTCATTTAATTGCTTTTTAAATTCTTTCATTATTAACAGCACAAAAGCACTTACAGGCCTCACTCGTTGATGATTTCATTAAGTCGCATGGATGAAAAATAAAGAGTCTTAATCTTTAAACAATTTAAATAAATTAATAAAATAATCGAGTGAGAAGAGAGATTTATAGACACGACAAATCATTAAGATAAAATAACTAGAACTTAATGCTTAACATCATCAACATAAATCTACTGACTGAATGGTGTACAAACACATTTATTTGCAGTTTCAGTGGACTCGGACTTTCAAGGACATTTATGTCTGCGCTCAGTTTCGCAATTCAATGCAAAAAAAAATTCTTCTTATTTTATTATACAATAATGAGTAAATGTAGCTTCTTGACTGTCGATTTCAAATACAATTGCAGTCTGCAATTTTCTATAACAATTTTATTGCTCTAGCCAACATCATCGAGTCTTTAAGGTACATAAAATAAAATACGAAAATGGGTAATAAAAAGAGAGAGCAAGCGAGAAAGACTGACAAATCAAATCTAAAACAGAATGAACGAAATATGCAGTATTCAGCGCGTACAACAGCCACCTTTTACTTGCTTATTGGAGATTGGAAGAAGAAGAAGAACGAGTTAAGAAGGTGGACGGGGTGTGGACACTTGAATTAGTTTTGAATGTTTTTAGTCAAATTATTGGATTTTTGGTATTTTTGACAGTATTTTGAAGTTTTAATATTTTAAAAAATCTGTTAATATAAGGAAGTGGACCTTGTGGTCCCAGTGGGGTTATAGATAATATTTTTTTCACCACGCACTTTTTGAGGTACAATTTCAAATTTACATATATTTCCTGACATAGAAAGCTTCAATTAATTCTTATATTAAGGTTTTACACATGCTAGCATCGAAAATTTGATCCCTAAACCACTCTGAACATTTTCAGCCACGTCTAGTGGTTCCACCAGTTGCTTTTCATCCTGATCCAATTCCACTCGTCTAAGCCTGATCCGCGAATAGTAAATGACGACAATTCGAAATATATAATAATAAAAATAACACCAATAATAGTAAGAAGAAATATTATTAACAGTTGAAGCATGAGCATTGAGGGAATGCAATGTACATGTACATAAGTAATAATAAAGGCAGCCAGTACAAGCAATTTAAATGAGAAAAAAAGAGACCCAAAGATGAAGAAGAAAACATGCCCTGAAGATGTGAGAAAAATTAAGTACGCGAAGTTTATAAGATAATCCCATGTGTAGAGCTCTTATTTCTCCTTCAACAACAACATCAAGTCTATAATAATCTTAATATTTCACTCCATTGTACGGATTATTACGATATGAACGTAGTTTTTTTAAGAAAATGAAATAAAAGCTGCAATTTCTGGAAGCCGGTTAATGTTTCTTTATTCTCGTCTAGTCTCTTTCTATCTCTTGCATTACTGAAACCCATTAAGATTCATAGAACTACTTTTTTTTGTCGGTGTAGAAAAAGAATTTTTTGTTCTTGTTGCAAAAAAAAGTTTACAAAACATATGGTTAAGAAAATTAGAAACTGAGTTCAGTGTTAATTGTAATAATTTTGAGGGAACTAGAAAATGAATATGAAGTTGTACAAGTACAGGTTTGAAAATGAGGAAGAAATTTTTTAATGAAATTGTAGAACAATTACTGGAAACAAAGAAAACTATGGGAGATAATCGGGAGATTTTTTGTAGGAGAAATTGAGATTTGATGTTGAAATATTATGAAGTCAGTATTAACTTATTAGTAGGTTTTCATCTACTCTGAATCGAGATAGAAATATTTGAGATACCTAAGAGTATTGTACCGAACCTAGGTGACTACACTTGTTACAAAGATCTATGACCTAAGACAGTGATGCCCAACCTGTGTGCCGCAAAAAAAATTTAGTGTGCCGCAAAAAAAATTCCAGAAACCTCAAAAAAACCTAGTTTTTTGAAAATTGAAACCTTTTACACTAGATAAGATGGACTCAAGCGCCGAAGCAAAAAAAAACGTCGACACAAAAAAACATTGGGTGTGCCGCCAAAAATATTTGGTCTATAAGTGTGCCGCGGTGCAAAAAAGGTTGGACACCACTGATCTAAGAGGAATAACGGCTAAATGACAGCTGATCTAGTGAAAAAAGAATTCAGACAGTTTTCAGAATTCGTAGACAGAAATCGTTCGAAAGGGGTATTTTGAATATTTATGTATGGAACCAAAAATTTAGGGTGGTGTTTTGAGATTTTCTTCTCGAAAAACCTTTGCTAGGTTGACGTGAAATTTCATCGTTTTGACATTTTAAACAGCCATTCATCAGATCATATATGCGAATTTTTCTTAAAAACCTTAAAAAGTAAAAAAAAGGCAAGGGTCAGACACTCCCAAAGGATTGTGAGGATTGTACAATTCTTCACAATTCGTATGGAAGGATTGTGTGGATTGTACAATCCATACAATCCTTACAATTTTTATATGAAAAGGATTGTAGGATTGTACAATCCACACAATCCTTACAATCCTTGTATGGAAAGGATTGTAAGGATTGTAATTTTTACAATCCAGATTTAATTCTTGTAAAATTTAAAAGTATTAATATTAATTAGTTTTTAACAAATTTTGATACGATTTTTGTTTTTATCTCTTATATTTTGGATTCCAAAAAATATTTAGAGCTAAAAAATTAAAAATTTAACTAAGGTAAGCTTAAAATTTGTTTCAAATTTGCTAAAAATTTTACTAAAAATATTTTTGATAAAAACTTAATTCCTCAATCTGTTTCAATATATTGAGAAAATGTCTTTGTTGACATTTTCCATTGCTTTAAAGTTTTAGTGAATTTTTTATCTCTTTAATTATGAATAATATTGCATTATCTCAAAAATGAACGGATTTTATCCAGTTATAGGTTCTTTTTTTAGAAATTTATGGCTTTGTTGAATTTCTGATTCCGAGAATTAAAAATTTTTCTGAATTTAATTCAGATTTTTTAAAGTTTAAACATATAATTCAGAAAAAACTTCCATTAACATACCCAAAATATGACTTTTAATGGATCTATCTATCAGTCTGTGCATTCATTTTAGCGTAAGGAATCAAACTTTTTGATTTGAAAAGTAGTCCAGGTACTTATTAATAGCAATTAATAGCTCTAAAGCTTCACAATATTATCGCATTATTATTAAAGCAGCTTTTAAATGAAACCCCGATATAATTGTATTTTGGACTTTTTAGCAAAAGGCGATTGAAACTTTTTCATTTGTTTTGGTTTTTCATCTTAAAATATCCTAAATTGTTCAAAGAGTTCAGCTGTGTCCCATCAAATGACAACCCAACAATAATTTTGGAAAATTTCATTCCAAAATTGATTAACTAATATAGAAATTGTTAAAGAAACCCGAATTTTTGTTAATTTCATTAAAAAAATTTGAATTTTAAACATTAACTACTCAAAAATAATTTTAAATTAAGTAGAAATTCATAAAAAAGTAAAACTTTATCAAAAATTATATTGTTTTCGTTCAAAAATTGGAAAAATTACAAAAGTTTCACTTCATTTACCAAAAAAAATCTTTACATTTACAAAACTTCCGGATTGTGAGGATTGTAAATTTATATGAAAAGGATTGTAAGGATTGTACAATCCTTACAATTCGTATGAAAAGGATTGTAGGGATTGTAAGGATTGTACAATCCTTACAATTCGTATGGAAAAGATTGTATGGATTGTAGGATTGTACAATCCTTGGGAGTGTCTGACCCTTGAAAAAAGGTTTATCGACGGGGGGACTTGTCTCTTAATTTCCCTTAAAAGACAAAGAGAATGCCTTATAGAACCAATACTATAGTTTGCTCAGTGAGTTCATATGATGGTTTGGAACTAGATGTAATTATTTTTCGTCTAGTCTAGTCGTATCGTTGTAAGAATCTAGTCGAAATTAAATTTTACCGTACTCAAGCAAATACCTGGACAACAGCATTGCAGTGCGCATTGCTTAAAAGCTTACAAATTCATCGAGCTTTGAGGAATTTTCAATCTTATTAGAATGTGTAATAAGCTCTAATTAAACTCATGTTATGATGAATTTTTAGCAAGGTTTACAGGTCAACTTTAGTAAATGACATGGGGTCGTCATTTGAAATAAATTCAATTTGAATGATCCCAAATTATTTTACAAACCGCAAATTCCTTGTATATAAAAGTCTGCTACAAAATACTACAAATATATCATTTACACACTTAGAATCACTAGAGAAGCGTTTTGTATGCTCATTACGATAATAAAAAATATTTTTCTAACAGCACAAAAATAACAGCAAAAAAAATCCGCTGATTATTTTTAATACTTAAATATTCACAAGCATACACATTTGCTCATTTATTACCTTCAAAACATACATAATATATTCATTTATTCTCCATCTCACTCTTCCACTGTGTGTCGCTATGTACACAATTATTTAACTACCCATATCTAGCTAATAGTTTCAGTTTTTCAGTTTAAATGCATTTTCGCATATCTCTATTCTCTTTTTCTCATTCTCTTCTTCTTTTATAATTCATTGCAGTTACTGCACCAACAACAACAACAATAATAAAGGCAAGAGCAATAACGTAGAAGAATGAAAATATTGCAATATAATAATATAATAAAATGTTCATATTTACATTATTTTTACGTAGTTTCCACTTCATCGTCGCAATGTTTGCGACTCGTTCATTTCATTCTTCATGGCGTTATTCACGCATGACGTTTAGCACGGGAGGGGGGGCTATAGCCATCACTATGTATAACTTCAAAGAAAATCATTTTTTAATGAGCATCTTATGACAAGGGGGGTGTTGGAGGTCTAAAAATCAAACTTAGTATAGACGTCATTTACGAATGACCCCTATGCTTACTCTTATTTTCTTTTCTACACACAACAAGGTCCCAGCCATTTCGTACGACATTTTTTTTAACAATTGTAATAATATTCATACATAAAGTCAGTATGTGCAGTTGATATTTCAATGTATTCAAAATACCATTAAATTGCATCGCATATATTTGCCTATGTGCCATAAAAATTATTATTGAGTAGAATGAGTGGAAAATAAATATTCATATACGCAAATATCACGATGTAGCTACATATTGTGCATCTACTATGGAATTAGTTTTTTTTCATTCATTTCATATTTTGTTGAGCTTTTTTGTTGTTGCTGGGATTATGGAAATCCAATTGGAATGAATTGGATGCAGAATATTTTATTAGAATTTTTAATAATAAACAAATGAACAAAAAAAAAATGCTGCTGGGATGATACATGCAATTTGAATGATTCATGAGTGCAAACAAAACGGAATTAAAAATTTTGCAATGATAAGCACAAATTAAAGTCTATAGTCGACTTGTTAAATCCAAAATCAATTCAATTAAAATTGTAAGCCAAGATCAATTTTCGTTTACATTAAAATTATTTGATAAGAGATTTAAAAAAGACAAAGTAAAGGTTTTCGGCAGAGATAAAATGATAAAAATAAAAATTTAGCTCTGATTTATTTTGGATTTATGTCTTTTAAATGGTATTTTAAGAATCTGTATTCAAGATACCCTAGGGCACCTGCTACATTATTGATTGGAAGGGGTGAATCTAGAAATTTCGTGGAGTAGTTTTCCATTTTTCAGAGAGCCCTCATACCTTAGAATTTCGGAACCAAAAAAGTTTTTTTTTGAAAAAACCTAAACCCCACTTTTTACATTAATATTCCGACACTATTGGATTAGTGTTCGTTACTGAGATTTAAAGTTAAAATTAACAACACATTCGCAAAAATTGTAAAAATAGGCACCCTAAGGGTCATTCTTGAATATTACATAATACTAAAATTGCCCATTTTTGACCACTACTGCTTTTCCTCGTAACAAATTTCATTAGAAAATTGGAATAATTTATTCAATATCCGATTGACCCTCTATCTGTTAGTATAACCCCCTTTTATCTTATTTCTGATGAATTCTGAAAAGTCTGATATAAAATTGAAGGTTAACGACGGTATATTGTTAAAGTTAGGGCGTATTCAGAAGGGGTTTGGGGTTCAATCCATCCTCAACCAAATCTCATCCCCAAAAAAGAACTAATTTGTATCAAAAAAGATTGATGAAATTCCCTATATCATTATCTACACATTAACTTCATTGATAAATGAAGTGCATAAATCCTACATATAATGGCAATATGCACATTCTGATGAGATTAAATTTACAGAATAAATATTCAATCTGAATCCATATGTATCTGTGATGCTTATAATTAAGTGAGTTATAGTAAAGTGAAAATAGTTTTACTCAAACTTCAATTTACTGTGCAAGGGGTCAGACTCATATAATCATGTGCTTGTTGCGCACATCTCTGATCTCTTTTTTCCATTTCGTATGTATGAAAGTCATTATATGAGAACTGTGTGTACAAATCTTCTCGGTTGTCGCTTTTTTATAGCATATCTTCTCGGTATGTACTACCATATACGTTTTTTGGCCAATGTATCTATCCAACTAGCTGCTCTGCTCTGCTTTGTGTATATATATCCAATGTAGTTTTGCTAGTTCCACTTCTTCTTATTCTCATACACTGATTGTCTACTTTTTCTATTATGATGCCATGACAGAGGAGAGATTGGAAATAGGAAAATATAGCAATTTATCCTCTTCATATCATCTTCTTCTTTGTGCTGTATATGAGATGGAGAGGAATGAATCTATGTATAAAGTATGTACATATGTATTCGTATCACATTGTGTGCCATTTCGAGAAAGCAAAGCAAAAAAAAATAATTTCACTCCATCCCAAAAAACACCCCCCTCACACCACCAACCCCCGAAAAATACAAGTTTTATTCACTCACCCAAACCAACCCGCTATAAAACATTTTGCAACCTTATCGCCTTATCGCATGAAACAGCAGCATCCGAAAAAGTAGCGTTACACGAACACGAAAACAGATGTGAAGGAGAATGGATTGAGAAGAGAAAAAGAGAGCGAGAAAGAAGAAGAAAATTTTTTCCACGAGATGATGATAATTCCAGAGAATGAATTTATACATAGAGGCATGTTTCTGTATGTGTGGGTGGATTGCTGAATGCCGAAATGGAAATTCACATATGGGAAATTTTTTTCCCTTTTTTATTTTGTTCTTCACTCATTCTCAAAAAAAGAATATATGTGTTTGCTGGCAGGGATTTTGGATGAAAATTTTTCAGCATGATGAAAAGGGGGTTCTTTTGTGAATGACGTCTATTTGGGATGTGGGTCATAGAGCCGATTAAAATTTTTGACTGAATTTCTTTATTTTTATCAAATTTTTTATTTTTCCTAATTTTTTTTGCTCAAATATCGGTCGGTCCTCTGAACCACTCCCATCTATTTAGACTCCCTCCTCCAATTCCTTTCGAAGGAATGTCACACAGCTTCAGACCAATATTTCCCTCATTAAATGTAAGACGTCATAAGCGAACTACCCCAAAAATGAAAATTCTTCTTATGCGCAATTTAACATTTCATTTTTTTTCATTAAACCATTGTTGTACGTGATATGCGATATGTATGTGAAAATGGAATGAGAATCATCTTCACAGAATTTAATGAGAATTATTATAAATTTTTTTGATGATGATCTCACATTGTGGCTTAATAATTGATTTTTTTTTTGTGAATGACTGAAAATATTTTTTTGTAGACACATACATACCCGGAAAATGAATGGTTGGTAAATAAATATAAATATAAAGTGCCTTAACTTTAAATTTATTTCTATGGAGTGTGTCGACTCTCCCCTGATGATACAGTAATATAATAATGAAAGGCTAGATGTTGAAAATATATAGCAACTTTTTAACCCTTCTTCATGCTAATTCTTCCAGACTTTTTTGTGTGGGTGCAAAAAAGTTTATTTTTTATGTTGTGTATATCGATTCCTTTTCTCATCATCATTTCTATTAGTTCACAACGTTTTTTTGTCGGTATGTCGGTTGTGCGCCCACAAAAATAGAATTTCTTTTCGTGTTTCCAATTCCACAATGGAATAGCTATATACACATCAACATGATGGGTGAAATGGTGGAAAAAAGAATTGTGAAATAAGTGATGAGAATGGGAGGGAATGAATTCAATATACAAGTCGATGATTTCTAATTTTTGCTCATGCAAAGTAAGTTTGTTGAGAATTTGTGGGAAAGTGGTTTGGTGAAAAATGATTGGAAGCGCATTTTTGTTGGTTTTGTGGGATGTTTTGATGATCTATTTGAGTTTCTGGTATTATGAACAATATAATAGTTGTCAATTATCACCTTTAGTCCACTTTTGTCCTTTTATGCTCATTGAATATTTCTTCTGGCTGATGAAAAAGCTTATCCAGTAGAAAAGGTAGACTAAATGGCTTTCTATCCTTAACAGACAGTTCCTTTGATTTTTTTGAATATTTGAATTTTAGAGACTCCATCGAAACCCCCCCCCCCCTTTTGGGTACGCCCATGCTCTATACTATTCCTTAGTATATCCACATCTAGAATTTTGGACCCCTTAAATCGTGATGCCTATATGCAACTGTTCCAATCACTCTATCCTTACTATGCCACTGATTTCACTTAAATTCTACAATCAGTCAGCCAAAAAGCTCACTAAAATCATTCTCATCCACAAAATTACACCAAAAGAAAAAAAAATCGAAGAATAGCGATCGAAAAGAATTTCACGACTGGATGAAAAAAAAAGTTATTGGTTTGTTTACATTTTCATTGAATATCAAATGATTAAAATTATGACTTTTTTCTACTTCATATATTCTGCTTATTTCTTCTTGCTCTGCTTTAAATGACTCAAGTTTTATCAACTTATGTGTGAGAAAAGTCAATTTTGTGGTAAAAGATAATGACGGCACCAGTCACTTGTTGATGATTATCTATGGATGGATGGAGGGTTGTGTTTATGTCTCGTAATGATTATAATTTTACATTCTAATGAAGGACACTGGAATTTAAGTCTAGATTAAAGTTGTTGAACTTTAGAAACTTTTTTTATCGATTTCTTATTTTTGTTCTTGTCAAAATGGACTTAAATTATAGGCTATTTAGTCTCTTAATAGTGCAATAGATATCTTTCTCATTTATTAAAATTTTATCTTTTTTATTGTTTCAAATTAACTTTTTGATGGTTTTTCGATAATTATCGCTTGGCTGGTGTCGATCATTAAACATTTTGGTCATTAAATACTTTTCTTGTTTCTCTTCGCATTTCGTTAGGCATTAAAAAATATTTTTTTTTCAATCACATGCTAATTTGCATTTTTATAAACGAAATATCACACACCGTCAATCTAAGTTAAAATACCGCTAAAAAATATTTCCAGTTTTTCTTTTGCCTTCGATTTCTAAAAAACTTTTATTACTAAATTTCAAATTAATTCTACGAACAGATTTGACATGAGAATATTCATATAAATTTGCTGATAAAAATGCAGTTAGACAAGAGATTGTGAGAAAATCACGTAAACTCGATAACGGTGTGAAAAAAGTAAGGATGATGATCGTTGGTGGCAAGTTTCGTTTTTTTTGTTAAGAAGTTGTTTGGACAATACGGAATGCTTTCTGGAAAGGGGGGGAGGGGGTCCAAATTTAGTTTTATGAATGAGTAAAGGTCATTCTTAGCCAGTGGCCAAAGCGTATTAAGGATTTTCAGGGGGAGAGGGTTCCGATCTTTCAGATATATTTTTGTCCTGACCTTTTTTTGAATATCTTTTAGAATAATGACCGTGAAAAACAGGATATGCTCCTGCCAGTAGCGTAGCAAGGGTTTTGGTCTACCGGGATCATATATCCTTATGCCATAGATTCTTCAGCAATTTTGACATCCAGGATGAAATTTTTACACTTTTCTTGCTACATCACTTATCAAAATGACCCCCAGTGATCTTAGACATACTCATTTTAAGATTTTGTTGTGATTTTTCCAATCGAGTGTCACCATATCTGATTTTATATCCAAAATATAAGTTTCTCAACTGGTAGTTTATTGCAATTTTTTTTATCTATCTATTTCTGAAGATCTGGGTGTGCCTCGAACAGATTAAAATTTGATCGAAATCGTTATGAAAAATTAATAATTATTTATGAATATTGCTAATCACTTTATGGCTTGTTGTTTTTGGATGAGCATCTATATTTATTTGCAAGTCATGTGGATATTTTTGCTGCTGACTTTTATATGTTTTAGAAATTTCGTAGTGAAATTTTAGATAAACAGAGTCGTAAATGCAAAATTTGGAAATTTTGGATGGTACATCTGCGGGGTTCAATGATGAAAGGTGAGATAACTGGATCAGTATTTTAAGTGCTATTGCACGTGGATCAATGTTGATTTTTTTGTTGAAAATTTGGACTCTATGTTGGGATTACTATTACTTATTTTAGTTCAATACTAGGATAATGCTATAGTAGAAATTAATTAAAAATCATTAAATTCCCTAAAATTTTGAACAATTAATTACAAAAGTGTGTATGTGATTTTAACAATTTTTTACTCTCTTATATCAGATCTGATGATTGACTAATAACAACAACAAATTTTCTCCCGTTTTATCTTTTCAGGTAATTTTTCAAATTTCTTTTATCCAAATTCATCTATGATGCTATCTGGTTATGAAACTCTCAACTTCATGTAGGAGTAAAATCGTAGAAACAAGTATACAATTATAATCAATATTTTAAAAATTTTGCAAACGTCAATCGCTTATTTTCGTCATAATTCAAAAAATGACTCAGTAATCATTAGTCTCTGTGTTTTGCAGAGTGGTTTTATAAGTGTTAATGGCAAAAGAGATCAAAAAAAGATCTATAAATACCCCTTTTGCCTGAAAATTGTCTTTCTTATGTAATAGTCTCATTTAGATTTTCAAAAGACATATGCGTTTAGAGGAAGAGTGCAAACATTATTGCTTATCGACTAAAGGAAATTATTTTGACAAAAAAAATTAAAAATAAATATTGATAAGAAAAATTGAACAAAATTAAGACTATGACAATAAAAATATTTTTGTACCCCCTTATAAAAAATCTACCTACAGCCTTGCAAGAAATAATTAAAACGTTAAATTAAAATGCAGGAGAAATAACATAATAATGATCTAAATACACATAAGATTCCAATATTTACAAATTTTTCATCGTCAATAAAAATATTGCGTTTCACAAACCCCGGCGAGTAGCAAGCTGAAAGAGAATATCCCACACAATATTTTTATTTTCATAAATAATTCTATTTATAATCACTTTTCCAATCAATTTCGAAAAATATATATTTTGAATTCAATTACGGAAAAATCTTCTAATCTAATAATAAAAGAACATAAAATACATAAGTGCATTAATAATGGGACATAAACGGGTCATTGCTACGCATTTAACTGCTTTATTAGATACAAATACAAGACTGCATGTAAAGAGGAAAAACTAGCAATTATCGACGTCAATGAAAATAAAAAAAAATATTAACGAGATTTCAAGAAGGGGGAAAAGCGTGTGAGAATCAAAATATCGAAATTAAAAATCTCAAAAATTGCTGCTCTTTCAATATTAAATAAATATTCGGGTGCCTAATAAAAACAAATTACTTTTAATACTGTCTAATAAATAAACAATTGATGAAAAGATTCACCATTCTTTTGTTAAAATAATCAATTTTTTTTGAGACTTTACGCTCGCTTAATATTTGAGCATGAAATTTTTATTAGTTGTGAGATTTTTTTAACTCGGATGACTGCAAAAAATGTGCTATATGAAGAAGTGTGCGAGTAGATGAAGCGCGAAAACATTTTCTGAAGAGTGAAGTGATGATCAGTGTTAATTAGTCAACAGAATGTGAATGCAGAAGAAGAATGTAGTTGGAAGTTATTAAAAATTACTTGGTGAATAGTAATGAGGATGAGTTTTGAGGAGATTTGCTGATATTAGCAGAAATTGGTCAAAATTCACTTTGAAATTTAAAATATTTTAAAAATAGATTTATCTTTTTTAAGTTAATTTTAAAATTTAAAATATTTAAAAAAAATTATTTTCAAAAATCAAAATATTTTTCAAATTTAAAATATTTTTCAAAATTAATATATTTTTTAAATATAAAATATTCTTAATTTAAATTATTTTCCAATTTAAAATATTTTCCAATTTAAAATATTTTTCAATTTTAAATATTTTTCAAATTTTAAATATTTTTAAACTTTAAAAATTTAAAAAACTTTTAAAATTTAAATATTTTTCAAAATTAATATATTTTTTAAATATAAAATATTCTTAATTTAAATTATTTTTCAATTTAAAATATTTTTCAATTTAAAATATTTTTCAATTTTAAAATATTTTTCAAATTTTAAATATTTTTAAAAGTTAAAAATTTAAAAAACTTTTAAAATTTAAATATTTTCAAAATTAATTTTTTTTTTGAAATTTAAACTGTTTCAATATTTTCCTAGTTCATCCTCTGACTCACCCTAGTCCTACCTCGGTTTTCATGATTTAGATGCAAAAATGCGCAATAACCAATAAATTGTTTTTAATACATAAATATCGTAAAAGCTAGCTTGTCTATCACTAGACTTTATACCCTCTATTAAATCAGCAGCAATACCACCATTCATGCCAACAATTCCTCACAAATTCGCTGTTAAAAAAGGTTTAATCACCAAACAACTCATAAAAGAACTCTTCAAGTCTCTAAATCAAAGATGAAATAATGACGATAATATTTCAACTTTTCACATTTTGCTGCATTTCTTGACATGAGACGATGAACGAGAGAGAAAAAGAAACAAAAAACAGTACAAGAAGCAGCAGCAGCAACAACAACAAGAAGTCGAGGATTCGGTTGGCAAATGATGAGGTTGTAAAAAGCAATAAAAAATGTTGCAGGGCAAACATCTCATAAATCTGTGAGATGTACAAAGATTTCAATTGAGTGCTCTTTGGTTTGATAATCTCGACAGAATGTCTTGAGGATTTTTTTTTTCATCATGTGAGTGTGTACACACAACCACACCCGTATTAAGACAGAACGAGTTGCACATGAATTTCTCATGTTAAGGACTGATTGAAAACAAAATTATTATTATTATTATGTTCAATACTCATTCATACTTGATGCTCTTGTTATTTCACAATTTTTTTTCACCCCTTGTTTTTGAAATTGAAAAAAAAAATTACTTCTAGACTTTCACATTCAATTCATTGAATATGCTCTAACATCAACATCATAATAATAAAAGTTTATAAATCGACAATTGTATGTTTTATTATTTTGTACACACACAGAAAAATTTTTTATTATCGATGTTTGACGTGATTCGGAAATACTTTTGGATATGACTTTTTTGTTTCGTTTCATATTTTTGATTGAGAGACAGCGATTAGGAAACGAATTATTTAATAGGAAGGACAAATTTATTATCAAATTTCCTTAATTTGTTTAAAATAATTAGCTTTTTAGTTGAATTTCTCTTTTATGAAATTTTTGGGATGGTTGTTATATACGATAATTTATGTTTGTGACTTAATGGGGTAGTGAATAATGATTGTGGGATTTTTTTTGAAGGAACAGTTGAATTATCTATTACATTTTCCAAGGTCTTGATTGAATAATTTAGTACTATAATGATGATGATATTGAAGTAAATGGGGGTAGTCCTAGTTTTTGTGTGATATTGATAACAATCAGGTGTGCAGTGATAATAAATATTTGAAATTAGGTTGGTGTGTTTTTATTTTCTTGGTGGATTGTTTTCTTGGACTTTCATAACAATTTTACCTCAATGTCGGAGAATTTTTTATATTATAAATTAAATTCAACTTTCAATCCCAGGCCATGCTTAATTTTCGAATTTAAAAAACAATAATTTTGGAAGATATATCCAAAAACAAACATGAACCCCTGTCAATAGTAGCCAGGGTGTACAAAAACTCTCCCTGACTGAAAATTCTCTTCAATCTTCTAGGGATTTTTCCAGAAAAATTCCTAAAAAATCCCCCCCCACCTAAAATTTTCCGTTGCATTCATACAAAAAATTTAAAAATTTCTGCTTACACCCTGTCAAAAAAAAAATCCCCAAATCAATTCACCAAACAAAAAAAATTAAATTATTAGTCATTCTTGATAAACAATCAAATACAATTTAACTTCCACAATAAATGTTCATTACATTCAGCAAGTGATATGCCAACAAACGATACACATAAAAAAATGTGGAACTAAATTAACTCGATAATTATTTCTAAATAAAAAAATATCTCGTTCTCAATTTCAAATTATATATGTTTGTTGCTTATTTCATAAATATTTTCACAACACACCAAAAAAAGTTATTGCAACGCGTGTAAATAATAAAAGTCAGGTTGTTGAGTGAGAAAGGAAAAGTGAATTTGAGTACAAAACGTCACGTCCCATGAATGAGTGAGGAATTAACCTCTTGGCGGAAAAATCAGCTTTTCTCATTCTCCGAAATATCACATAAAAAGAGAGAAAGAGTAAATGTGATCGATTCCAGAAGCGCCATTAAAAATAACAGTGAAATTGAGCTAGAAATAAAATTAGGCAGTAAAAAATTAACTTTTTTTTCTATTTTTCATTCGGTCTTATTTCGGTTTGTTGGCTTTTTGGAGCCGAAGAGGAATCGAAATTGTCGAGAAACATGAACAGAAATTATGAGTGTTATTAATAAACTTAGAAAATCACTCGCTGGTAGTGGCAAAGGATTTTTTCATGCCATCACTCTCACTTTATTGGGGGTCATTCACTTATGATGTCTATAATATTATTTTGAGGGGAGCAGACAATTCAATTTTTGGTGACAATTGCGAGTGCTAGGGTCGAGGATGTAAATTTCTGGTGCTGGTTACTACTCTACTACCCTACTCCGGGTAGGTAGGATATAACCTAGGGTACCCCTACCTCAGAGTAGGGTCCCTAAAAATCGACCCCTGATGTACACCATTCTTGAACAACCCCAATTTATTTCCAGTATTAAAATAATATTCAATTGAACGAGCGGCAGACGAGGGAAATGCAAAAAATATTCTTTGTGTGTATTTGTAAAAATTATTCAACTAAAAGTTATGGGAAATAAATTATACCCTTCATTTTTATAACTTCACATTTCTACTCATGTTCACTTTCAACTTATTGAACGCATCGCCCTGACAAATTCCCTTCAACTTATTGTTAGCTTCAATTTCATTACTAGTACAGTGGTTTGTGTTAAATATTCATAAATTCATGAGCAGCCCTCATAACTTTTCTTTCCTCTCTATTCAATACTATTTTTATGCTCGACTCTCTCCCTTCCTCTCATTCACTACTTCTGTTGCTATTGAACATTATTTGTGTATACAATATTTTTTCGTGTTTGTGCTGATGATGATGAAGACAACATTACACAATTATATAATAACTTTTTATTTTTTTTCGGTGAGAGAGCTCGTGGTGTGATTTTAATTTATTGATGGTAATTCATGAATATTTCGGAAGTAATTTTTGGAGAGTGAAAATTGCAGGTTTTTATTTTATTTTATTTGTTTGAGGTTTTTCAGTTTTGTTTGGAAACATTTATTGTTGATATTTTTTAATGTTTTAAAAATGGGGATTGGTTTGGATGGATTTTAGTCTATTCTTCTTTTAGGATCCATATTGGGACCATTTACAAATGATGTCAACCAAAGTTGGAATTTTCAGACCCTACCCTTTACAAAATTTTTGTAAAATATTTTTTATGAAGTGTCCTACAACTTTAGACCTCAATTTTTTCCAAATATCGGAAATTGTAAGTGAATGGTTGCAAATTTTGAAAATATTATCTGTATTTAATGCTAAATCTACAAACAATTCAACAACAACAACAATCTTTTTTATATTTCCACAATTTCCTATTCACATTACATTTTATACTCACGTACTTTCATCAAGTGGTAGACACTTGATACCTTGATAGAATTAAGAAGTAAAATAGCGTGTAATAAGCTTATTGTTTTCGGTATGTCGATATTGAATTTTCATTTTTCATTGGAACTGATTGAGCTGTGTGGATTATTATAGGGGTGATAGAGAAATACTTTGCAACTTGTAATTAAATTGAAGGAAAATAATAATTAGAATTAAGTTGAAAAACAAATTGGAATTTAATATGAATTTTTTTATTTCTTTTGAAGTTATTTAAATTCAGTCGAATGGATTTTAAAATCATGGGTGGGCTTAAGGGGTCAAGAGTGGAGGTTTGAATGCTGGAGACTATGAGGCTTGGTCCAAGGATGCAGAATTGATCGAATAATCAAAAATGATCAAAAATAGCAGAAAAATAACCAAATTTTTGTCGAGATATTCTGATCTAAATGTTGAAATTTTGACTTATTTCAATTTTTTTTAAATTAAAAAAAATGACCCCTTATATCTTAGTCTCCGCCACAATGCCATTAAAGTTCGTTCTTTTTTTCAATTTTTTTTTTTTGGATTTTTTCAAAAAAAAAATAAATTTTTTTCTAATAAATTTTCAAAACAAAAAGTTTTTTTTTTTTTTTTTTTTTAAATTATTTATAATTTAATTATCAATTTTGAGGATTGTTTAAGCTTCCAAAAATTTCCCGGCCCTATTCAGAATTTGCCAATATAAAATATTCATGCTCAAAAATCAATTCAATCACCTTGATGCACCGCATAAATTCAAAACCGTGCAAGGTCTCGCCAAAATAAACAATCAGTTACTAAGTTCACTCGTCACGACAAATGCTTCAATCGTCATTTGTAAACAATCACATCTGATTATTCCAAAGTACCCAAAGTTAATTATAATTTATTCAAAACAAAAAATATTTTTCCATATTTTAATTAAGTTTAAATGAGTGAGGAAATGAATGAATATCTATAATCATTGTTGCATTACAAATTGTAATAACAAAATTATCACCTGATGTAATCTGAAGCTGAGGAGAATTAATAATATTTTTATTGCATTTTTCGAATGAAATTGTGTGCGTGTTGGGAAGATTTGTGAATGAAATTACTAGAATTATTTGCAGTTCATTCATTAACCTGCTCATTAGGAGTTAAATACTTTAATGTGGTTTTTTGTTGCGTCTCGTTGTATTTTTGAGAATTTATGACGACAATATGAAGTGTAATATAGTCATTTCAATCGAACTAGTAAACAAATTATGAATCATTTAAAAATGACGTCTTTGAAAATCATCAGTGGGATAGTCATTAGCCAGTTTTTCTTGTATACTCTCGCAATATTAAACGCAACATCAGGGGAATTATTTTTGAGGTTGATTTAAATTTTTCCAATTTTTCTTTTCCAAAATCAAAATGATACTCTCCCTGCTACTCTCCTAACTTCGAATATTTATATCGAAAAATCTTTCCCATTGAACCCAATGAATGTTGGTCGTAGTAAGCAAATAAAACTTTAAACCTACCTTGAATTATTTAGCCAGTTTCTTTTCGATACTTTGTTGAAATTCTTGTCCACTTTAGTACTAATTCATCAGTTGCAATTCATAGCAGTGGAAAAGCAGCTGTGGCGTAGTGGTTCGAGTGTCGGACTTCGGCTCTAACGACCCGGGTTCGATCCCAGGGAATGTCTAGTCGGATTTGGGTGCTTTTTCACTGTTCTAGCCATATCAACTCGGTTTGTGTGATGTCAGCACACAAATTGTGGCTAGGTACATTGCATTGATATACCCTGGGTCATGCAATTGTGCAGAGTTGGAAATCAATCGTCTTCAATGACAAAAGCAAAAACAAACATAAATCTCATCTGGATGTTCTTCGCATCATAAATAAACAATAAATTTTTCATTTAAAAATCCATAATTAAGTTGTAATAGCTGCTGCTAGATCTCTTAAAAATTGTATTGAAATACTGAAAAGCAAAAATAAAAATATAACGTTTTTTTTTAAAAAAAAAAAAAAAACATCAGTTGCAATTAATAAATTTTTGCAGGATGATTTAGAAGCATGATTTAGAAGAAGAAGTCCATTTGAAGTTCCATTCAAAAGTTGAAGATTCCTGTTGTCATCAATTTTTTTGAAGATTCCAAAATGTGAATTTCGTCGTTTATTTTGGAAATAAAAGGGAGGTCTCCGATTTGTTACGTCCTTGACTTGAATCCGTAATTTTTTGACAATTTCATGGGTATGAAAATAAATTTTTAGAACCTTTACTTAGAAATTTTTTGATTAAGAAATAAATATTTTTTTTCTTCAAAGGTTACTTAAATTTAAATAAATTGTCAAAAAAATCCCATAAACCCGCATTGAAAAACAAAAAATCTCAAACCAACCTCCTCAAAGCTCCCATTAAAAAGCTTCTAATCCTCAAAACAGACAAAAATTAAAGAAATATTTCCTACGTCATCACAATGTTGCTATTTTATTATGGATAAAATGTATTTTTATTTATAAAACCGCCTCAGCAACAAGACGAGAAAAACATGAAAATATGAAAACGCACATATACACACACGCAATCGTTTATAGACGTTGATATATAGTAAAAAAAAGTATTCATTTGGAACGCAAAGAGTAATTTTTAGGAAAAAAGCAGCAACAGAGAAAGAAAAAAAGGCTTCATACTGTCAGAAAAGAAAGAAAATGAAAATGAAAAAATTGAGCAACTAAAGATAGAAGGAAAAGGCAAGCTTCAACTGAATTTTTTTTCCTGTCGAATGGAAAAATCGATTATTAAGTATAAGAAGAAGGAAAGTGCCTGGGTTTTTGACATAGAGCAAAAACTTCTGTTGCTGATCATTATCAATGTTATGACAAATGGACATTTACACTACTTAAATATTAATAAGAATAACAATAACGATAACCATAATAGTAATAATGAAAGAGCTTTCATGCTCACCCCAATGCCCTGCTGCCTCAAATAAAATCATTTCATATTCACATGTTGTTGTGTGTCGATCCATCCTCTGATAAACTCATTCTCCATTGCATTACATTTTCAGTAAATCCTCATATTAAATGAAAGATAGACATTTTATTCTCTTTTTTGTGCAACCCCCGGAATTGGGGTTCTTCTGGGAATGAGCTAAATATGAAATTTTTGGTGAGATACAACTTTTGGTAGAATATTTTTATAAGTATCCCTTGAATAAGATTTTGTCCAAATTAGAGTAGCTTTTATGTGGTTTTGTATCCATTGGTAATAAAAATTTTCTTTTCAAAGTTTCGAGACTCATATTTTTGTACTTTTTGTTTATTCTTAAAAGGAGGGTCCAGATCTCCTTGAACCCCTCCTTGGCTATGTATCTGACTCTAATTACTACTTTATTGAAAACTTCATCTCCAGAGTAAAGGGGGTAATCAGAAATTTTTCGAGGGGGGTGTTTTGAATTTTTTTGTATAGACAGCAAAATTTTGAGGGGGGTATTTTGATTTTTTTTCTAAAAAACCCCCTAGCAAATTAAATAAAATCCTGACAAAACTACCCCAATGAGTCATAAAGGACAATTCATATGAGCAATATTCGACCAACAAAAAAGAAAATCTTTAAAGAAAAGCAAAATAATCAAAAAAATGAAAATGTTGGCAACAAATAAATGGAAATAAAAGGAAAAACTTTACAAGAAGAAGACGACAAGATAGAAATTGAGAAGAAGTTTCCAGAGATTTAAGATAAGATGAGAAAGGGACTGAAAAAGAGGTGGATTTAGGAGAATTGTACACAAAAAGTCTCCATAAAAAGGAAATAAAATAAAATTAATCATTGGTGACCTTTTTTAGTATTGCAATACACATCCGCCCATCAATTCTACTCTGCCACCCACACTTACTTTAATTTTAGACATTCTATCTATATTCATACATGAACGTAAAGAGAATTGATACAAATTCATTGACATATCACGTAAACATTTCCATGGAAATTTCTCCCTTGAGGTTAAAGTTTTCTTTTCGGTCAGTTCTGCATTGTTATTTGAAGCTTTCGTAGGCATTTGGAATTACATAAGGAACAATAAATAAATTCGTTTCCATCAAATGTTCTTGAACGAAACAAAATTGTATTAAATGTGGAGCAAGGGAATTTAATGCCTAAATATTCCAAGAAATCTAATTTGAATGTTCTGTGAAAAGTCAATAAAAGCTTTTGTGAAATTCATGTAAATAATTAATACAGTGAATTTTCAAGGACTGGTTTCTAGAGCTATCCTACCCTACCTTACCCTGGGTTCACGACCCTAGGTTGAGGGAAGGGGTAGAGTAGGAAGTAGTACCCTAGTAGGTGAGGTATCCTGGGTATCCCTAGAAACCGTCCCTAAAAGCAATTTAGGATTATTAGTTAATTGAAAATTGGATTTTTAATTTGTTTTCTGGAAGTGACATCATTAGTATAATTTTTTTCTATAAATTATACTAATGAACACCCAAACTGACTTCCTTTTAAACCCACCTTCTCTAAAATCACATAATATCCAAAAAATATTATTTAATCCTCCTCCAATTTCTCTTTGTTGTGACACAATCACTTGACAATCCCTGTTTTTTTACCATAAACTCCAATACATTTTGTCAATTGGTCAACATCTTAAATAATTTATTACTTAAGTGAAGGCTCTTTCTACATATTTAGAATTTGTACATTAAAATATTCTACATTGATGGAAAAAGGGGTCAGAAAATGTAGAATGAATAAAACTTTTGTAAATAAAAAGAAGTCTTGAACAAAAGTATTCCAACCTTTGAGTGGCGTTTGACCGGAAGAGAGAATGAGGGTGTTAGGGATTGGAAACTTTGAAATTGTTTAGAATTTTGATGATATTACTGGTAATCTCATTTTTAGGACTATTTTCTGAATTATTGTCATTTACAATTCTTTTGAGTGGCATATCCTTTTGGTATCCACAGTAGCGTAGCAAGTGGGGGGGGGGGGGGGGCGATCAGGAACATCGATACAGGTACCATTTCAAAAACTCAAAGGATTCCATTTAGAAATACATAAAAATTTGTTTTAAGGGCACCAAGTGGTCCTGTGAGACATAAACCCTTGCTATTCCACTGGATATCCAACACTTCAGAAAAGGTCGACTGGACCTTGTCTAATCTGAAGAAATTATAATTTGCAACTAGTGTCCACCCATTTGAATTTTAAAGAATGAATTTTCATGCGCAGCACAACAAATAAAAATATTGCTCGAAATGACATCAAAGAGAATTTTCCTGAGGGTGGTTGTAAGGAACAGAAAATCATGTAAACAATATCGAGGGTGTTGAAAAATCTTTCAATATAAAAAATTGTTCTAAAAATATCGAACTTTCTAAAATTCAATTTTACAGTCCAAATAGAAAAAAAACATCCTCAATGGGGAGAATAGCATTGCAACGAAGCATATAATGGTGACATATGGAAGTATCGTACTCACAGTACAGTGGAAGGAATTATTTATACTCACAATTTACATGAGAATGAAAGAAAAAAATAGCTAAAAATAGTGGAACGGAAAACGAAAAAAAAGTATCGACAGCAGCAGAAATAGGCATTGGCAAATCGATTCACGTGTTTGCTTCTAAATGTGATACGGCGAAAATAAAAGTTTTTAATAAACGTAAATTAGCATGAAAAAAGGCGAAAAGAGAGTTGAAAAAAATTATAATTTGGTGTAAAAATAGAAGTTTCTGCGGTTTAAAAATTCACTCACTGATTATCATTTTTTATTGATCGAGATAACTTTACATAATCAATATTTAGATTTTGAGGATTTCATTAAAAAAATTTAATCTAGTCGTTAATATTTTAATCAAATTCATAGTTTATCACTTCAAAATAGTAGAAACAAAAAGTTTTCACACACTTTTCAATGTTGGGATTGTACATGATGACGTCTATCAAGATATGTGATTTTTTGACCCCATTGCTTTCAAAAATATTTAAATAAAAAATTTCCTATCTTTTGAATGTCTCAAAGCTCAACTTAAAGGGGGTCAGCAGGGGCGTAGCCAGGAGGGTCTGGGCCCCCTAAAAATAATTTGGAGCCGTGGTCTCGCTGCGGTTCAAAATTGTTTTTAGGGGGCCCAGGCCCTCCTGGCTACGTCCCTGGGGGTCAGACTCTAAATATTGGACGTCATTATCAAATGATCCCATTTTTTATCAATGCTAATTTTTGATCAGATGATTCGATTTTTGTGCGATGAAAATTATCATAAATTAAAAATAAATTACATTTGGATTACCTTAAATGAAATTAAAATTGCGTTTAAATTGATGAATAATTTTTTGTTTTTAAAGTGTTTAATCCGGCAGATTAGTTTGCTGGTTAACGAGTATTAGCATCGGATTAACGGATTGTTTTGTTTATGTTGATGATCTTTTTAGTTATTTTTTTCATCATGAATGAGAGAAATTCGAAGGAGTCAGTTGGGTGTCCTAAAAATAAATTTAATATATGCATCGCTTATCTGAATTTTATGGATTATCTTGTTTGCTTTTTGTTGATCCAAGATATGATCTAGGCGATTAGATAAATTTCAGATTATTGTGGATTATCTCTTAAAATTAAGCATTACAATTTATTATGGCGCATATGTTGGATGTCTAAATATTTTTCTGAAAAAAGCGGAAATTCCTGGATTGACAATATTTAATGGGAACTGAGATTATCCCTCCCCCAATATTTGGAGAACAACTTGTATTTTTTTGAAGTCAAGTTGACTTTAGTTCACATTTCGATATAAAATCCTGGTCGAATTAGAGCACTTATTTTAAAAATAATGAAATTCAACAAAAAGTTGAAGCCATCTGTAAATCAGGGGCCATTCATAAATGATGTCACACAAAAAATGAGATTTTTAGACCCCCTCTGTATTTTTATACATTTTTTTTCTTTTTTATGGAAGTGTCACAATCTTTCACTCAAATATCAGATGCCATTTATGAACGACCCATTAGAATTTACATTCTCATTCATTCCCTTAAAAACTCCATCAAAATACTCGAATGCTCTTCATAATTAACTGCAATTTATTTCACAACGATATGGAAAGAATGAAAAAGTAGCACAGATATTCGTAAACAAACACATTCACAGACATCAATGCATTTTTAAATTGCTTAATTGACACGTGACAATGAAATTTTTTTCAAGCTACAATCTTCTTGGAATCGTTTGAATAACAAAGAATCACTTTTTTGTGCAAACAACATCGAAAATTCTTAAAAATTTGCATGCTCATGAATTTTTCAGTCATGTCCGAGTGAGACATTAGTATCTGCCATCCACTTTGCTATTCATACCCCGAAATGTCCAAACAGCAGAAAGAAAATTAAAGATTCAATTTTTGATTGACAACTTGAAGGCTTCATTGGTTGTTTAATGCCACAGACAGTGTCCAAGTGGTCAAAATAATGTACCGTATTCGAAATAAACAAAAGAGGGATTGATTCTTTACAATTTTGATGGATCTGCTACTCAAAATTGAATCAACGAACGACATTCTACTTATTTCACAGCAACAGACATTGAGTATGAATGTATGACATATGTCTTCATATAATAACAATAATAATCATTTCCATAAAACCTTAATCGGTCAAGCAGTCAGTCAGTCGAGCTAGCCACAAAAGTATAACTTTGAGAATATAAAGCAAATACGATAATTTTTTTTGCATGTGTGTGATTGTATACAGCACAAAATATCTCAATGTCACAATCATCAATTTTATTTTATTTTGTTCGACATTTTTTTGTTGCAAAAAAATTATTATTTGGGGTTTATTCAGAAATGATGTCTATCAAAACATTTAAGTTTTTTTAACCCACCTTCTCACGTTTTTTATTTAAAATTGTTTGTAACAACTGCCATACAAATCTAGACCCTCCTAAAAGTTAGACCTCATTTTTGACCATCCCCACTGATGAAAAACAGAAGAACTGCAACATCTCATTTTAATTTCAATGTGATTCAATTGATAAATAAGAGAATAACGGAGCTCTCTGTTACATGACTTTATGCTGACATTTAAGCCACAAATGTGTAACTAAGAAACAATAACAAAAAATTGTACCGAAAAATTGGAAAAATTAATGTCAAACCGCACATCGTAAATAAATTTGTTTGTTTTGAATTTATATCAATTTGCTTTTGTCGTTGTGCATATTCTTTTTTTTTGTGTTATTGCTGGACACTTCGTTAGTCACATTGTGGAGGAAAAAAAAATAATTATCAGAAATTGCAGTTTGTAATCAAATCGGTGATTTTTTTTGTAAAATTTGAGGGACTTAGGGTTAAAATTTAATAAATCCACTTTACTTTTGAGAGCTTGACTGTATTTAAATTAGTCTCACTATCGGTTTAGTTTTTCAGAAGGCTAACCTCTATTTTTGAAATTTAGACTCCAAAATGACCAATAAAGCTTAAATTGATATCCTTCCAACCCCTTAAGATTGAATGTCTTTAAAAAACAGCCAATTTTAGACATTAAAATCCATTAAACTTTTACTCCAATGCCCCCCCCCCCCAGTATGTGATGTTGTCAGTTTTAAATAATGACAAGTTTTTAACCCACAACCGATAATAATAAAAACACACAGCACAATGCAATTCAATTGTTCTCTCATTCGTTCTCAAAAAAAAAAGTTATAATAAAAGCAACAAGAAACGACAAACAAAGACGATAAATTGCTAAAGATGAAAATAATTAAGTATGCATGTAAATAAGATGTGAATATTAAATGTCATAAAAATATTCTTTCATTGCATTCTAAATATGTCGAGTAAGCAGTTCACACATATGTGATTGTGTGTGAATGAACATAATAAATTAAGAGGAATGACTCTTATGTTAAATGGTCTGCGGAACAATGAGAGTGCATCAAATCGCGAAACGCCACTCAATTAAACCATCGTAAATCATTCAATTAAGAAAAACCACCCGAAAAAATGTGAAACATAAGCGCACACGAGGGCAAACATATTCGGTTTTTTTTCAACGATGGTGATGACAGCTGATAGCCGATGATGGCGATCACGACCAAACCTAAGCATTCACCCGAATCAAGTAGGAAAATAAATAATAAAAGTTGTTAGAAGCGCGAGCAGAAGCAGAAAAAATCATAATTTGCCATAATTAGTCACGTTCACACACATTTAATAGCTAATTTAAAAATATGAAGCTCGACGCCTCGCCATTAAGGAATGATAATAATTATTAAAAGATTATTACTCTCTCGCGCGCCTCAAGTGAATGTATGCTGACTTCAATTTCATCTTTTTTGATTCAGTTCTAATTTTAGATGAAAACAAAATATTTCCTCTTCACAGTTTTTCGTTGTTGTTGCAGCTACCGCTACTTATTGCCATTTAGTAAGAACATCAAGTTGTTGCTTATGAAAAAAATACTAATTTGTTTGAAATTGCGCATTGCTACACATTGATTACCATTCGTCATTTTAATTAACTTTTAGCATCACAAATTAGATTTAGCTGTGAATTTAAAAATTTGTAGGTGGGTGTATTATGAGGTTTCGATAGGCAGACGATCTGCTTGTGCCTAAAAGGTCAAAAATCATCCATTTTTACTTCAAAGTAACCAAAAGTCATTGAAAATAAGAAATATCGTATTTTTTTGAAAAATATCTGGTATTCCTAGGGGGTCGTGTCTTTTGTTACGCTTCACACAAATTCTCAAATTTTCTTACAAATTTTTTATAGAGATGGGTGAGGATTAAAAAAGGTCATTTTTAAAATTACGTAATATTCGAATGACTCTTAAGAGGTAACCCCTTCCATCCCTCATTTTTTTAAATTTACAAGAGTTTTTTAAGAATAAAGCCCCAAAACCCCCCTAAATTTTACCGTCTTAGAAAAAGAAATCAAAATCCCCCCCTTAAAATCTCTGGCTACACCACTGACCCTAGGTTTGAGTAGGTCTTTAGTTAGAAGGGGTCCGATGATGATGGTTTTAGCTTGAAAGATTAGGAATGGATTATTTATAAATTAAATTTTTTTTGTAGATTCAATAAAACTAATATAGTTATCTGTCAAGCATGACGGGATAAATTGATAATAAGATGAAAAATGATGTCAACTTTATGTTAAGATAAAAAAATAATGAAGAAGGTTGCTTACATTTCCATATAAAAATTTACTGAATTAAATAAGAATTAACCCAAAATTAACCTCAATCTCCTTCAAATTCAACCTCAAAATCTCAAAATAAATCCCCCAACACCCCATCAAAAGTAATTCACAACTCAACAAATTCAAATTAAATTAATTCACCTCCTTCAGCTCAAAATTTGCTTGCCATTTTCTTCCTCGACTTTTTATTTTTTTCTTCTCTCACATGCAAAGCATTTTGTAAATATTTCTGAATTAATTAACGCGAAATGCTAATTGATTTAATAATCGCCTCATATATGAAAATGAAAATGATATTGAAAATGAAAAGAGAGGGAGAAATTATTTTTACCGCTACTGCTGCCGTGTTCATCACAAATGTGAGAAATTAATTAAGGCAAAAAAATCGTATTGAAGAGCGAGAAAGAAGAAGGAAAAAAATTGATGATTAAAATGTCAATAGGTAATAATGCAAATGATATTTAAAATTAATTTTAAAATGGAATTTAAATGATTTTTAATATACAAATATTGATATTTTTTGAATGAGGATTTAAATTGAAGAAATATTGATAATACTTTTGTTAATGGAAAGTAATTTGATGACTTTACATACGCTAATGATGTTAAAATAATTAATTTTACTTGGAATTATATTAATTTAGAATATCAATTTGCATAGAAACTGTTATGAAATATATTTTAAATTATGCTGAAATAAGCTTGGCTTTAGTTGACATTGGCAACTGTTTGGTGGTTTGAAATTTTAATCATAATCAAAATTTTATTTTTTGACAGATTCTTTGAGTTTTTAAAATTTAGATTAATAGGCCTTTCAGTAACTTTTGACGACATTTGTCTATCATTTTGTGTGTCAACTTAAAAAGAAGTGTACATCCTCTAAAAAGCATGTATTTATGTTATTTGTACTTATAACAGGAACGTATCCAGGGGAGGGTTTCAGGGTTAACCCCTTCTTTTTTTGAAAACCCACTAGTAACCTAAGTGGTCGTAAATGACGTCCAGTTTTTAGGGGGGAGAGGACGTCATTTATGATCGGCCTCTAAAAAAGTTCGTGATTCGAAAAGATATAAATGAGGTATAAGATATAAATAATTAGCACCTCCACCAAGCCCCCTCCCCCCAAAAAAAATTGGAAATTCGTCCTGACCTATATTTGAAGCTTGAAATTTATAAGATTTAATTTGTTTTAATAAACCTCAATCCCCAAATGAAGAACTCCTCAGTATTATTTCAACTAAACTAATCATTTTTCACACATTACAAAAATATTGGCACGTGTTTAAGTATTTTCGCAGAAAGTAAACAACTTGAATGTTCAATGCAAAAATAATTTTAATTTAAAATTTCATATCTGGCAGCAAATGATCCACATGAAAAACTATCTCAATGAAATTCATAATGCAAATGATTTAATTTTTCTAAGCGATGACTTCAAGATGATATTAATTGATTCATTGAAATATTTAAAGATATTTTAGTTTTACTAAAAAATGCATCTGTTTTGAACATTTAGGGGGTTTGCAATGGAATATGCAACCCCATCTGGAACTGTATGACAAAAAAGAATCTTGAACGACCCCAAAAGTACTTGTCACTTTCATTTTAACTAATATGTAGAAAAAGGCATGAAAAAAAGTTCAGCACGTGATTAAATAATGGAAAAATTTATTATTTTGAGACGAGAATAAAATAGCAGTTCCGTATCGAATCGTCAATGCAATGTATTGCGCAAAACTACTAGCCAAAGAAAACTGTTGCCACTGCATTTGCTGCCGTAAATTAAAAACAGCAATCATTTTATTTTCTTCATTTCATCGAGCGACAATTGCTATACATTTTTACATCAACGACGCCATGAAATGATCCATAGCACGTCAAACTAAAAAACTTCACTTTGTTGCACATTTTCTATCATTGTCAATCACCGTAATCTTTCATCAGTTAATAATTAGTCGCGGTTCACATATTGAAGTGTAGATGTGATTCTAATTAGTCAAAAGATTTGCTGCTTGATTTGACAAAATCTCAAACGACGATGACAACGACGATGTAAAGAATATTAAATATTCATATTCAAATTGTGTGATTGAATGAGAACTTTTTGTAGATGACACATAAAGGCAAACAATAAAAACTGAACAAAAAAATTATTTCAAGGCTTTTGTTCGACTAACTTATGTGTTTATGTGCTGATTATTGTTTTACTAGCATCTGAGAATGTTCTAAGAATAGTCAATGGAGATTCAATTGAAGACTCATGGGCAGAGTTGAAATATTGTGAATATTGACAATACCGAGCAGCACGTTATGGTAATGGCAGTCATGTGGCTGCCATAAAATAATTTTTGGTGATTTTTATAAAATTTGGAAGTCTGCTGCATCACAGCTTGTTAGGGTTTGTTCATAATGTTTAGGGGTAGGAGGGGGGGGGGGGTTGGTGTGGTCTGATCATTGCACTTCCATACAACAGAATAGTTTTTGTATGAACACCTTAATTATTTGACAGATTTTGAGCAAATTTTGCAAATTCTTTTAAAATTCTTATTAAAATATAAAAATTATGTTACATCAAAAAAAATCCCCAATATCATCAAAGATGCATCAGCGCCACAATTAATCGAGTGATATTAATGCGATCTTCCTCATTCTGTCTTATAATGAAGTTCTGAGCCAGATTTGCCGACAAACAAATAAATAAATAAGAGAAATAACAATTTTACGGCTTATGCTGCTAAAGGTCACTTGCATTGCCGTCTTCATGTCGACATTAAGGCATTCCGGAATAAAATAATGGTTACATTGTTTGAAGATGAGATCAAACACTTCTCGGGAATTTTTATTGGATTGGAAGTTCTAAATTGTTGGAAAGTGAGTCAGTTTTAGTCAATGCTGTAGAGCATTGAGAGAATGGAAAGTCACATGGAGGGTTTTAAGGAGGCATACCAGTCTCTGATCTGTTGTCAATATAGCAAATTCTCAAAGTCCACAAGCATGATCCCCAACCCTGCAAAATCTAAATATTCCCTCAATACCTTTATGTCACATCACATTCTGTAATACTTAGTGACTTATTTCTAGCTAAATTTCATCATCAACTTCATCACTAGAGTCGCGATTACATCATCACGTGCATATTGTTGTTTCCCAGTAAATGCAAATAAACCTTGAAATCCAATTCCGTACACAAAAAGTGAACATGAAATTATAATTAAAGCGAAACATGCAGTATATTGCCATCGCAGTCAGTTGAACCGAAAAAAAATCCCATATACGATTTATATGAATTATTAATAGCTGTATATTGATAAGAATTCATGATGACGATGTCATTTTTTTGACGCTCATATGCTCATCACCTACAATTTTGTATTATGTCTTTTTTATGAAGTGCTGTATGTGCACACACGATAATTGTTTGATAACCGAAAAAAGTAACAAAATAATTTTTTTTGACGAAAAATCAGAGTTGTGTCTGATAATAGATTCCTCACTAATTGTGTTTGTATTTATAATTTAACGTCTAGCGCCGTAATGAAATTTCTTGCGATAAGACACACAATAATGAAAAGAAAAAATCAAAATTATTTACTCAAATACCATAAAAGTGACAATCTAATGTCACAACTATCATGTGAATATGACGTTTAAATTCTTATCAGTTGGGCATCGTTGCTATATTGAATTATAAATAGCCATTTTTTAATGAATGAATTTTTATGGGGTTATTTGCTTATGCCATTTAATATTTGGAATAAGAACTTTTTAATTTGACTTTTTCGCTGAGAATAGTCCATGGAAGGGAGTTATGGGCTCAATTTCTTCAATTTTCTAAGATTTTTTTGAGAGAAGATCAAACTGGGGTATTGAACCATATGAAGGCAGATGATTGTGGTCAGATTTGGGAATCGACTGTCCATGGTAGCCTATGACCATCGGTGGTGGTTAATGTTGGCATGCCAACTATGCTTGGATTCCCTCTACCCTAAATTGAAAATTTATAAGAAAAAATTCTTCTTTAAAAAAATTCCCTCAATATCCTTGCCTCAAGGATACATCTCTGCCAAAAAAGATTAAAAACTAGTACATAATAATTTTTTTAAGAACCAGAAGATAAAAAAGTTGCTAAGATTTAAATTTTAATTTTTTTAAATTTAACCTTGATTATTTTAATTCCTATAAACTGATTCAATAAAGCCTTCATGAAATTCTCGCTGCATAAAAAATATTTTCAGTCGCATTGTCTCGACTGTTGAATTGAATGGACGTTATTAAATATTTCCAGAAATGATTGTTCATCCATATTAGTCCAAACAATTGAAATTAAACTGCTTAAAAATATTTTCATGCAACAATGAGTTAAAAATAATATTTTTTTATCATTTAGATCTACAATATTCCATAAGTTTCCGAATGGATTAGCTAATTTGTTGTTGTAAATACTCAATAGAGTTATTTTTATGAATGAATATAATTTTTTTGGAGCTAAATTTAGAAGCAATTTGATCTTTTGTTATTATTTAATTTGTAGTAATTAGTGGAGATGAATCTGGATTTTGTGGGAATTTTTAAAGCATTTTTGTTCAATTGTTAAGTAGTATAACTGTAGAAGCGATCGAAAAAGCTTTGATTCTATTATTTTTGAGTGGATTTTTAGAGCTCTGTTGAGATTTGTTTAGGTTCGACCCCTGCAACCCTCCACCCTGATGTGGCTTCGAGGACTCTTTTGTTCATGTGTAATAAAACGAATTTTTCCAAAAAAGCTCATAGCAATAAGTCATTAAACCCCCATCAAATTATGTCCTGCTTAACCTGTCGTGCATTTGTTTACACGAATTAATTTAATTTTATTAAGTACTTTTCAATTCGTTCGTTGAAATTTTATTGCTAATTTTTATGATACCAAGCAATAATTTTCTTTGTTTGGTTGTTTTGATAATGAGAATCAAAGTCTAGCAGCCTTGAAAATCGCTTCAATACTTGACCTAGTGACCGAAATTTAGCGTAGAATAGTTTTGATGGTGTTAAGTTGGTCTGACACTCGATTTTCAAATTAACTTAAGTTGTCAACAACTGGTTATAATTATCTAGCTATTAAACTATTTATATGGGTCAAAAATAATCGAAAATTTTCAGGATTAATTTTAAAACAACAAAAATTCTCAAATAAAAGAAATCATCGTGACAAAAAAAAATTTCAATTAATTTCCATCATTTATTTCCACCATAAAAGCATGACATTGTATCCTTCCAACCATAAAAGTATCAACACGCAAGATATTACATCAACTCATCCATTAAAAGCATCAAATTAACCAATCAGATAATTAACATAATACGCACGTCACTCATTTCATTAATTTTTCTGCTTCCATTTTCCTCATTAAATGATAACAAAAAAGAATTTTTTATTTCCATATGATGGTCATTTGTATGTCAAGGGTTCTGAAGATATGTTATAGTCAGAG
The DNA here is from genome assembly GCA_963573255.1 of Chironomus tentans. Lineage (NCBI taxonomy): Eukaryota > Metazoa > Arthropoda > Insecta > Diptera > Chironomidae > Chironomus > Chironomus tentans. The sequence continues at coordinate 42,886,282 of OY754302.1, read as the reverse complement.
GGGGGGGGGGGTGTCTCAAAAATCCTAAATATTCATGGACGCCAAATATCCATGACCCCTTTGATGGTCAAACAAATTCATATTCATTCAGTGATATAAATGCGCAGTTATCATAAACAAAAGCAAATTTTTTCCACAACAAACACACGAAAAAAAATTTTTTGTCATTAAATGACAAATTATTTCACAAAAAAATCATTACAATTATCTCTTCAATACGTTCTCATACACACAATAATAACAATAATATTATTTTTTTTTCTCTTCCACATTATTCATTATACATTACAATTTCATTTGAGTTTTATTTTTCAAAGTGCTCGGCGAGTCGATGAAGGCACCTTGAAAATGTGTATAAATTTATTCGTAAATACAGCTCAAAGCTCGAGAGTCGAGAATATAAGCGATATGATGATATTAAAACGGAAAATTTATTATTCAATTACAAGCTTCGTGTGCGATTGTATTACTGTTGCCTTCTTGCTCGTCGATTGCTTCTCCTTCACAATCGAACACAATTGAAACGCAACATTAAATGCCTAATATTTACGATGAAGACACCCGGTAGCACACATTGAGTTTTATTTTATTTCATTTTATTTCATATTGAAACACAATTTTTGCTCATTGTTGATAGAGAAATTGTTTTACTATCTTTCCCAATAAATGTTAAAATAGGTTGACTGGATGTTATTCCAACCGTTGGTAGCCAATGATCATTGGTTGATTTTGTCTGAATTTTCAATGTTTTTCTTGCAGTTTGAATTTTGAAAAAAATTAAATTTATTTTGTTTATACCTCTAAATTTATGTTGCATGATTTTAAACATTTTTGTTGCATCATTTTGAACATTTCTGCTTCATTTTGATCATTTTTGCTTCATTTTGAACACTTCTGCTTCATTTTGAACATTTCTGCTTCATTTTGAACATTTCTGCTTAATTTTGAATGTTTCTGCTTCATTTTGAACATTTCTGCTTCATTTTAAATATTTCTGCTTCATTTTGAACATTTCTGCTTCATTTTGAACATTTCTGCTTCATTTTGATCATTTCTGCTTCATTTTGAACATTTCTGCTTCACTTTACTCACCCTTACCTCACTTTGAGTATTCTAAATTTAACAATTTTCCATCACAAAACAATTCTAAGGACAAAACCACTGCTGCCGCTTTGTTGGGTGGCGAAAGTTTGTAAATCAATTTCTAGTTCAATATTGACTTTTTTCCAATTCTCTAACATCTCCCCATCCTATCTACATATAGCCATAGAACGCCACCCCATCAATATTATCCAATTCTATTGTACTCTTGTCTCGTTCTCCTGTCTCCCCCCACCTCTCCTCAATTCAATTTCAAATAACATTGGCTATATAGATATTCTATTCTATGCTAGTATGCTTGTGTATGTCTTGATAAGAAATCCATTTTGAAGATTAGAAAAAAACCCGGGGAGGTTTTAATTTATTTGTTGTGCTTTTTGCGCTGTGATACGCATCGTTTACAAACAAAAAACGTGATGCGAATGGAAACATTCAATGTGGCAAAAATAATCTTTTTTCTTTATTCTTGAAAAACACACAGAAATGTTTGCTACCGTTGTCTAAATGAATCAATTCTTGTCCATTGAGAACAATCGCTGGAAGGTGGGGACGGGAGTTTGAAAATTTATTTGAAATTAAATTATAACGATATTTAAAAAAGTAGTTTCCACTTTATTTTATTAAGGTATTTAGATGTAATTAATGAGACAAAGGAATTGTAATGCGGTTAAGTGGTGGACATTACAATTAAGAGATGAGCTTTAGTACTTAAAATTGATACTTTTTACATCTTCAATTCAATTTAATGAATAAAATTAAATGTGATGAGAGGATGATGATAATGTAAATATAGAAGTAAGAAGCAGAACCATTGTGCTTGAGTGTTCAATAGTCGATTGATTGGATATCAAATGTCTCTTGTTGAATAGAGCTTTAAGTACTCAATTCAAGTTAAATGGTTGCTGCTTAGTGGGAGATTCAAAATGAAATGTTCTATTTGTGGAAGGATGTGACTGTTATGAATTGTTTGGCAATGAATTCATCGAAATTTGGGTATTTAGATGCACTTTAGAGTATATTCAAAGGATAGGCACTTTGAAGATGAAAACCCCCTTTTAAATGAAAAACTATGGAAATATTTCTGGCTATGTCCTTGCCGCCAAAAGTATGAAACTGTTCAACTGACTTTTAATCATTATGGTCAGTTTCTTATTCTTGTCTACCACATATCACAATTTTAATTTTTTTACGCTCATATCCACTCAAAAAAAAACCACGAAATGAAGAGGGACCGTTCGTAAATTACATCACGCAAAAAATGTCTTTTCGACCCCTACCTTTTTCTACAAATTTTCCGTTGAACTTTTTTGTGATGGGACTATCACAAATTCTTCATTCCCCCTCTGTCTCCTTCTAAAGTGTGACAAAATTTGCGAAGGATCCCCTACGAATCATTATATAATTACCCAATAAAGAATGCATGAAGAATATAAACTAAGAATATTTCCATAAAACTAGAAGAAATACTTTCAATGTTCCTTAATTTGCATTCAAATGGAACCGAAATTGCTCCCTAAAGTGCAATAAATTCGTTTTCTTCTTTTGCATCCTTTCTTTGTCGATAAATTATGATTGGAGATTGTAGGAAGAAACAGTTAAAGTATTCTTTTTGTTAAAGGTAGGGAATTAAATTTGTTGATTATCTTTTTTTGAAAAGAAGATTTTTTGACTTGGAGTCCAGTGGCGTAGCTAGAATTTTGGTGAGGGGAGGGGTGTGGAAATATTTTTCACTTCGAAAACCTTAGTAATTTTAAATAACTTGTTTTGTTTGTGACACTTTTTTTTTTAAAAAAAAAGAGGTTTGAAATATATCCACACCTGCACATGGATGAATTAAAGGTAGACTGACGATTTGCTCATGTTTTTTTTCCAAATCAAGAAAAAAATCTCAAATTATTCACATTAATATTCCGTAAAATTAAAGCTTTTCATAATCTTTAAAAATTACTTCCTGAAAAAATTTACAATAAAATATTTCCACATTCTTAATCCATCAACAACTTAATTACTTACTAAATTCCATAAATTCAAAGAAGCCTGAAAACCTGAAGAAACAGAAATTTGTAATTCCGATTAGAATCTTTCAACTAAAAATTATCAGATTTAACAAACTAGACTGCAAAAAATTAGACATAATAAATTTTTTTATTTCAATTTATTTCACTTTTTCACAAAACACACATTTTGTGATATAACAAAAAAAAGTTGTTAGATAGTTGATCGCAGATAAAACGTCATCAAAGCAAAAAGGTGCACGACAACTAATAAAAATAATAAAGCGAACGAACGAATCTTCAAACAATAATAAAATGAAAATTAAAATAAAATGAAACGAAACACAAAAAAAAAAATTCAATAATTTCTCATTGCAACTTCAAGGCTCCTCAGTTGAGTATAAAAAAACTTTTTTTTGTTGTATTTCGATGACTGTCGATACAGATATGAATAATATCTATAGACTATATACACTCCAGCCATGGCAGTGGAAATAAAATGGAAAAAAGTTCTTCATTATATGCATGAAAAAGGCACACACAAAAAAGAAGGAATGAGAAGCCTATAAATAACCATACCGAAAGATATCGAAACTCGACAACAAAAAAAAAGCTCCTGCTGGCTGGTGATTGTCAGATGGCGCAAAAATATTTTGAATTCGCATGTCAATTTCGATGCTAAATTGGAATTTTTTTCCTTTCTTTCCTTCCTTCTCGCTTGCTCTCGTGTATTGTGCATGATACACAAAAGCACATAAAATGAGAAAATAAAAAATGTTGAGTATAATGTCGATATTTCTGTTGAATTGTGCCTGATCGATTGTTTGCTCGCGGCTGTACGAATGTATATGATAAAGATGCGTCTGGATTAAATCGGTAAATGTATGATTGGAGGGGGATGTAAGCTTATATGGGGGGTTAGGAATTTTAAAAATTCTAAAATATAGTTTTTTGAAATAATTTTTTAATTTAAAAAAATTAAACTATTTTTTTAAATTTTTATAATTACATTTTTTTTTTTATTTTTATTTTTAAACTAAATTGTTCTTTTAATTTTTTTATAAATTAAATTATTTTTTAAAGTAAAATTAAATTATTTTTAAATTTTTTTTAATTAAAATAATTAAATTATTTTTTAATTTTTTTATAAACTAAATTATTTTTTTGAGTTTTCGAAAAAAATTTAATTTTTTTAATAGAATAATAATAATTTTTTTAATATTTAATTAAAATTATTTTTAAAATTTTTGTTTTCTTCAAGTTTGTTACCAAAATTAGGCCTAATTTAAAAAGATAAATTTTGAAACAAAGACTCTCCTTGCAAAATTGAAATAAGTTATTAAAAAATTCCAAAAAAAAAATTTTTTTTGCAAAAATTTGCTACCAACAGCCACTAACCCCCCTCTCTACACATCCAACATAAATACTTGTGGTTCATGCTTACGAAAATTGATATTTAATTGAAAGAAAATCGACGTGGATGACAAATGCAGTCGCATGTAAACGAGAAGTTAAAAGGAGACGAGAAAAAATGCTTCTAATTATTTATGAAAAGCATAATTTTATGGATTAATGCATACAGGTGCGAACATCTAATGCAGGTGTATTCGCAGTAAAAATTAATGTCCACAACATAACTTTGCATCATGTAACATCAATTTATTAATTTCTTTGCGATTATAAAGGCACGCGTATGTAAATTTTTAATTATTTATAATTATATTGATAATAGCTCAATGATAGATTGTAAATTCCATTCAAAACCACTCAAAAAAGAGTGAGAATAAATTTCAAAAAGAGCGAAAGAAACAAAATGCGGCAAACGGATGAGACAAATTCCTCTTTTATCACATAAATTTCCACAACTTGTTTGTTGTTTGTTTCTTTTCTTTTCTTCTCCCTCAATTCCTTTTCTTTTCTCCTTTTTTCATATTGCATTTCATGAGCACAACTTGATGGTATGAAGGTTGATGTGGATGGGATTTTCTGCAGCGCAGTTTTTAATTGGATGAGATATTGATTGGAAATTTGTTTAATTATTTATTGTTAAATTTATGGTTTTGTTTAGTCATGAATTGTTTGTGGGATGGAATGGGGATAGTGTGGTAATTAGCAAAGATCCCCTGGATCTACCTAAAAATTCAAAAAAATCATCTTAATCATCAACTTTACTTAATTTCATAACCCATTACCACATCTATGAACACTAGACACCCAAACCGCACACATAATCAACCATCTCACATCAAGAATGCACATACAAAAAAAAATTGTATTATTCAACTTGCATATTTTTTATATATATAAAAAAGTAAGCAGAAAAAAACCGTATCAAGCGACGAAGTAGAATTCTTTTTTTTACGTTCATAAAACTTTTATTCATTGCAATTTCCTTTCTCACTCTCTTTCGACTTTCTGCTATGTGCATTGTCGCTTTTGCTTCTCATCGTCATGTACACTGCTCTTCTCATCGTCGTGACTGGTTTTTAAGGTATTAGTGTGTGCTTTCATTCCTTTATTTTTGCGCTAGTTGCGCTTTATTTTACGTTTTTTTTTGTTATTTTGATAGCTACACAAAAAAATGAAGGAGAAAGAGAGATGGAGAGCGAAAGAGAACTGGAAAAAAGTTTCTGATGTCAAAAATCTCGTAATTTTGCTTTTTTCACTTTTCGTGCTTTAGTACTGAAAGTTTTTTTATTCATTTTTTTTTATTTCATTTTCATTCCTTTGAGGCAATGATGGCAGTGCATATAAATGCATTGTACATAGAGAAAAAATAGAAATAAAAGGAGGAGAAGGAAAGAACGACTTGTAGTTTAAGCATAGACAAGAACGAGCGACGTGACAAAAGAGAAATAGAGTTTTGCTGTATGCTCTTTTGTTTTGTTTTGGGGGGTTCCAGAGGGGGTTCTGTGGAATTTTTTTTCGTTGTTGACTTTTATGCTTAAAATAATTTTAAATATTTTAGATGGTAAATTTAAATTGTTTTTGAGTTTTTTTGAATTTTTGCTTGATTTTTGAAGTTCTTGGAGGTACCGAGCTAATTATGCGGATATAGTCAAATCTGTCAAATTCTAAGCCTTCTGTGGCTGAGTCACAAGAAATCAGATCGTCAATCTGTAAATGCTCTTTTCTTGAAGACATGGGTTCGATTCCCATCAGATACTGATCTTTAAAATAATTTTCACTTTTCGATATTAAAACTGTGAATATTTACACAATTATCAAACCCCTTCCCCCCCCCCTCCCCCAAAAAAAAATAATACAAATATCCTTGCAATATTTCCATTACAACCTTCAACCTGCATTAAAAATTCCCCACCTGACTCTTAATATTTTCCCATCAATTACATTGATATTGAACCCAATTCAATGAATGATGCTGACGATGACGATGATGATCACGTTGACAATTTTTTTGTGTCGATTCTCTTCATTTCCATCAACTTTGCACTTCTTTTCACATCACCCGAATGGTTCATGCTATTGGAATTGAAAATTTCTTCTCGTTCTCAGATATTGTTCCATTCATCTTTCAATGTACTTATATATAGTCTTTCATTCCCTTAATCACACATTGTGCAATGCATTTATGCATATTCCGTTTATATCTTTCCATGTTATTTCTCTCATTTATTTATTTTTCTGTCTTGCACATTCGTACTCATGTGCCTTGAGATCTGTTCTATACTCACTGAATTCTTCAAATGAATCTTTTGAGTCTGTAACTTTATTTTGTATTCTTATGGCTGAGTGTTTATTTATTTTTTTTTGTGGAAAGAATGAAAAAATGTAACAAGAAGAAATATAGATTGGTCATCATTCGCGATGCATACTTACATACGCTGTAGAATTATAAAAAAGCAATTCAAGGTCATTTACCTTGCTTGACTTTTAAACTCTCTCACTCTGTCGCTTATAGTGCATATCGTGTTATTTGTATGGTGACTTTTTTCTGTCGTTGAATATTGGAATTTAAATTTGCGAGGTTATGGATGATTTTTATCGGGAGATTGTTATTTTAATACTCGAGTGAATGAAATTTGATGCGTTTTATTGCAGATTTTCTTCGTGTTTTGCTCGTGCTTCTTTGAATTTTATATGAATTTATTATTTTGGATAAATTATTTTAAATTTTGAATTTTAGTTTTTTTAAATTTTAATATTTTTTAAATTTTAATATTTTATAAAATTTTAATATTTTATAAAACTTTAATATTTTTCAAAATTTTAATATTTTTTAAAATTTTATTATTTTTTAAAGTTTTAATATTTTTTAAAATTTAAATATATTTAAAATTTTAATAATTTTTAATATTTTTAAAAATTTTAATTTTATTTAAATTTTGAATTTTAGTTTTTTAAATAAATGAATTTTTTTTTAGTTTAAAAAATATCTTTATTTATATTTTTAACCCCAAATCGACATTTCATAAATACTTAAATTTTAAATACTCAAGCCCCCTAATGCTAGATAACCCTATCCTCAATAAATTTGCAAACAATAAAATTTAATCTTCAATTCCATTATTTACTTATAAATTCATCAATTAACTGACTTAATTTATGTATTAGTGACTAAACTTTGACAATGAGCAGCAATAATAACTGCGAAATATGTAAAAAAAGATTCCTCAATGTATGTATCATTACACTTGATGATGAAATTAGATCTTATTACGACCTGTTATTTGTTATGAAAAAAATAATAATAATATTTAAATTGCTCATTACTTCCCGCTTAAGTTAACTTATTTTTTGTATGTGCTGCGAAGAAGCGAGCAAAAATAATTATTTGAAGAGAAGAAAAATACAGCACATAATAACAATACAAGGTGTTAAACATTCAGCCAGACGCTCGGTTACTTACGAGGAAAAAATATATAATACAAAAAGACCTTAAGTGACGTCGTGCATAATTAAATTAAGGAAAAAATAATTGTTTGTGATAAAATGAATTTGAAATTTGGGTTGAAAAGGGAAGAAGCGCATCTTTCAGTTTATTTTTGTTCAAACTTATTTAATTTAAAACAAAATTTTAAAATAGTTTTAAAATTTAAAAAAAAGTTAATTATCTAATTTTTTATTGAATTTAAAAAAATAATTTTAGTCTTCTTAAAATTTTCAAAAATTAACGTTTTTTAAAAATTTCTAATTTTTTACAAACATTTTTAAACTTTTTTTAAATTTACAATTTTTTAAAATTTTTAGACTTATTTTTTATGAAAAATATAAAAAATAATTTTTTTTGAAAATTCAAAATATTTTTATAAAGCACTAAATGTCCCCAAAACCCCTTCCATCAAACAGTTCAAATTCCTCCAACATGATTCATTCTGTAAAGTGAATGCAACTCTCAATGAGAATCGTCGCACTAGAAACTTGATACTTTTTCTCATTTATTTTTAAATTACTTGCAGATGAGGAAGAGAGGATGACGATAATCACTATAAAAGTATGCAAGCAAAAATATAGGAAATAAATTAATTTCAATTTAATTCAAAGCCTAGTCATGCGTACATTTCACAGATATTACAATAATATTTCCATTTGTAAATTATGTTAAATACTTTTTTATGTTTGTTTGGAGATTTTTTTTATGTTGTGTAATTTTTGTAAGAAGAAGTGGAAAAAAATTTGTAAACGACCTAAAAATTGTTGAAGCTGAGTTTAAAGTTTTTTTATTGTGTGTACTGGTGTTAAAAAATTAGACCTCCACAAATTGATTTAAGGTACTTAGTGATGGATATTAATAAGTTTTAATGGGAAGATATTAGTGAGAATGTTAATGTGCAAACAATTGGTTTTTACTCGGTGTTTGGTTAAAAAATGACAGTAGGAAATAAAGCGTGTATCAAAGGTTAGATTTTTGAGGTATATTTTGAAATATAAGCTTATTTGTTATGGTTTTGTGGGAGCTAGTTACATCCTACTTCAATAGAGGCTTATCAAGGGAAGGTTGACTGGAATCTTGATCTCTGGCGTCACGAATTAATCGAATGTGGTGTAAATTAATTATTTGGGTACCTATGCTTAAGGGATTCACAACCCCTCAAGCTATATCTGAATGGCATCATTGTTGAAATACCAATTTAATTGAACAATCTCAAGTCATGACAAAAGAATTTTCAAATTCCCCAAAAAAATTACCTAATTGATCAACTACTTCTAACTTTTTGATATTTAAAGAACAAACAGTAAAAAAAATCCCAATAAAAAAATTATCTGATGAAGATACCTGACTTTTCATCTAAAACCTCCACACTCCACACCAAAGAAAATAAAGAATTATCAATAAACGATAGACAAACCTGCTTCGTTTACAGTGTGAAATCATTTATGCCAATATTGATTATAAAAATAGCACCGAAACAAAAATTATTATTCAAATGTCTGACTTAATTCTTGTAGAAAAACAAGAAGAATTTCTGACTGACGTCAAGCATTTAAAAAACTTTAAAGAAGATACACATAAATGAAATTATTATTACCACAGAAAAAAAGGCAAGAAAATAAGATTGAAGAAGAAAAGAAATGAGAATTAATTTGTTTATAATTTTTTTTTCTCATCTTCTCGTATGGGGACCTTCACAAATTACGCCTTTGAAAAATGGAATTTTTCGAACCCCCTTTTAGGATTTATTTCTTTGATATGTTTCACTGCCCCAATGGCGGGTTTCTAGGACTACTTCGTGATTATTTACTCTACCCTACGTCTACCCGGGGTAGGTAGGGTATATATTAGAGTACCCCAGGAAGGGTACTCCAGTAGCCCTAGAAACCAGCATACCAATAAAATTCTCTAAAATAATCCTAAATAGGGGTACGAAAAATCTCATTTTTATTAAACATCATTTATGAACGACCCCCATATATGTGAATATGAAAAAATATTTTCTCCCTCACATGAGTCTAAATGAAGTGATGATGCTCTGTGATGAAAGTGTATATATCAAGTAAGCAACAACCAGAAGACATTGGATGAAGATGAGCACTGTACAGGCTCAATAATATGATGATACATTTTCAATTTTTTTTCTTCTTACTTCCCCTCATTCCTCATCCCATATTGCATGCTATCCATTCGTTAAATGAGTGAAATAAATAAATCTGTTCGATGTTGATGATGAAAAACACAAAAATATTGTGCGCGTGAAACACTTTCGCTCTCGCTCTCTGTTCCTCTTTACAGAAGCAATCGTCTGTTGCTGAATGATTATAATGTACTTTATTGTATAAAGTGCAAAATGCAATATTTTTATTTTTGTTATTTTTAATTTCAATCATTATTTTTGTTATTATTTTTTCACTCACTCGCTTGGTCGTTGATTGAATGGAAGGTTAAAATGTTAATCTCGGTCACATGTAAAATAATTTTTATTTTGTTACTACGGCTTGCATTTGTTTAATTTGATTCCGATGCACTGGCATTGTGTTGTTTATATTGGGGGTTGTTCATAAATGATGTGTGCTGAAAATGATCTTTGCTTTCTATTTTGTTCACGAATTTTTTTGGAAGGCCAAGCAATGCTTCGGTTTCAACTGATCAGTAAAAAATGAATATTTGATGGTTTGTTCATGGATTGCAGGCCATCATAAGTGATTGACCCCATAAAGATTTTTTAAGGGGATTAGTAAAATGACTTTAAGTACTAAATACTGGATAAGAATAATGTAGGATCAAGGATTAATTTTTAAACCTAATAATATGAATTTTGAGAACTTTTGTGTGAGTGTTTCCGAGAGTCCGAGTCGACTTCGAGCTGTGATTAAGTTAAAAGCTCCAAAATATTATATAGGTATCAGGTTTGATATCTGTGAAATGACCGTAATTAAGTAAGTTCTGATTCAGAAAGAATCATTGACACATGAAAATTTATTTCACATGCTTACTGTGTATATGATTCTGCCAGTATCCAAGCATCTTTTGACGTAGATTTTCCACAAATACCAAGATACAAGCACCTAAATAACAACCCTGCTATGGGGTCTTTCACATATTAAGGAGTCCAAAAACCACAAAACTAAATTTTCCTCAAATTTTCTCCAATAAATCACCAACCCTTGTCGGAAGCACCAACACATTGTGAAACTAGAGATACGTCCACGGGCTCGCGGGACTGAAGTGCATTTTCCTGCACAGACCACTAACGTAAAAATCTAACACAAAAATAACTGACGCAAAAAATTTGTCAACTAATCCTTGTAAATGATGAATGAACTTTTTATCATGGATTAGATTCGAAAAATTTTTTCTTAAAAATAACGATCAAAAAATATTTGAAAAATAACGGTCAAAAAATATTTGAAAAAATAATGGTTAAAAAAATATTTGAAAAATAACGGTCAAAAAATATTTTAAAAATAACGGTCAAAAAATATTTGAAAAACAACGGTAGAATAGGATATGAAAAATAAAAGATTAAAAATATTACCCCCCCCCCCCCCCCGGTTTACCCCTCCCCCCACCTTCCAAGAACCCCATCGTACCCCTCGTTCAACTCCTCTTCTTACCCCTTCAATTTACGCCAAGCAAGATTTACGTAACGTATATTTACATGTTACGTAATTTTACGTACGTATTTTTACGTAATGTTAGCTTTAATTAATTTAACTTTGTGAAAAGTTCGGAAAATGTGAGGAAAAAATATGAAAATGGAAAATTTTATCATAAAACATCATGTAATATCAAAAAAGTGTAAAAAAGTACAAAAAAAAAGTTGCTCGGAGCGGGGCTCGAACCCTGGCCGGAAGATTGTATGAAAAATACATGAAACGTAAGCAATTTTTTAAAAAAAAAGTTAATTTAATTAACTTCTACTACACCGATCAAAAAAATCTCTCGTCATTCTTGCCTCAGACCTAGTCCACACATTTTATGCAAAAAACCGCGTCGAAAAAGCTTAAACTGGAGGAGGAGTTACACGGCAGACGGACGGACGGACATTAGGCGGACAATAGTGTCTTTTCCCAATGGGAAAATGCACTAAAAAAGAAGCAGCACAAAAAGAAATAATTCGAATCGTTTAAATTTAAATATTTTATTTTTAATTATGCATTTTATACAAATATACACATATCTACTCACAAAGTTCATTTATGTGAGTGCATTTGCATAGCATAGCTACGATGCATGAGGAAAGGTTTAATGATGAAACAAAAAAAAATATGAAAAAGAAATTATAATGATGAAAAGGCAAAAACAAATATGTACGAGGAAGGTAGGTTCTTCAAGTCAGCGTTTGATGATTCATGTGACTTGATGTGTGGATTTTATTTTTTCATAATAAAAATAAACTCATTATTGGAGCATCCACAATTTCACAAGAATATAACTTTCCATAAATTATCGATTGAGAGTAAAGAAATAATGGAAGTGAGGCACATAGAGGCAAGTAAATTGCGAAATTGTGAGAAGAAGTGTGTAAAAGTGATGACAGATTATTTCCGCGTGTGTGTTTTTCTCCTTCGATATATTGAAATACATAAATATAGATTTATAATGAGATTTCATCGGTGAACTGGATTTTTTTGTGCTTCTTCTCTATCTATGAAAGAAGAAAAGAAATATTTTTTGTGCTTTAATACCTAGCGAAATGTGAGCGTGAAATGTTTGTTGATGGGGTGTTGGGTGGATGGCGCATTTTAATGATAAGTGTGCTATCGGTTGGGTAATTTTATTTTAAAATTTTTGTTCGATTTTATGTGTGAAGTGTACCTAATAGTTGATTAGGTATCAGCTACAAAGCTTTTGGATTAAAAAATGGGGGTGGTTCTCAAAAACCCCAGAAAATTGATAAATTTTACGGTAAAAAAGAGCATTAAGTCTCTCAATCACCCTCTCTTTGGCACCGCACCTCTTAGGTATTATTCCAATCTGGTCTAAAATTAATTGTCATATTTTATCAGAGCAGAGTTGAATCTAGGAAACCATATGTTGAGGAATATATCAGTGCTTCAATAAGGCTTCTGTTTCACAGCTGTTGTCGAGTAGATAGTCATCAAACCGACTCATATAAGAGGCACAGTTATCTGGTGGGTTCAACTTTTACTAGGAGCCAATCTTCTAATTGTTCCATTTTGAAAATTTTGTAATATAATTGAAAGGGTGTAGCTAGAAATTTTTCATGGATGGTGTTTTTATTTATTTTTTTGTATAGATGGTCAAATTTAGGGGGAATTTTTAGATTTATTTCTTAGAAACCCTAGCAAATTGAAGAAAATTTGCATCAAGGGGATGTTTTGACAACTAAACAACCCCCTGGGTACGTCCCTGCAGTCCTTAATCAACATTATTTTACAAACAATCCCAAAACATCATTATCAAAATCTTTCATCCTAATAACAGACATTATGACCCCCACCATAACCCATTTCACACCAAATGATCAAAAAATTATGCTACAAACATTTCATCTGCACGTCGTATGTGTGTATATGAGAATATGGCTCCAACTTCTATTAATAAAGAGTAAAAAACATTATTTCGCTAAATGCTTGAACATTCATTTTTTGATATAATTAAAACCTTTACTCTTTTTTATATATATTTTTCGCTCACAGTATAGCACATGATATTTATGAGGCTTCCAGTGAGCAAGCTGAAAAATGTGTTTATATCGATTTATAGTTGATTATGAACATATATCAGTTTGTTGCGTCATTATAAGTGTGTATATGAAATTCTTTGAATCAATTTTTTCCTCACTTTTCATATATTTATAGACGCCAAGGAAAAAAAAGCCAGCAACAGCACAGAAAAAAAATAAAAATATTTTCTCAGAATTTCCATTAAAACATGATGAAAATTGTTGCCTATTTATTACATTGGACGGTGAAAATTAAATCCAATTTGTGCTGCGTTTAATTTATGTGAAAAAAGTCAGTATATATTAATTATGCTTATTTTTCATGAAGCTTTCTGTGTAATTGATGGTGAAATTGGGCGATTGATACTTCTTGGGAAATATGTGATATCAAGTTTAATTATTGATGGAATATGAGAGGGATTGGTGGGAAATTGGGTCATGGAATATTTTTTTGTGAGTAATTGTTCTGATACTTTAAAGAGTTTACTGTAAATAAGTCGTAGCTTCGGGGGTGCATTCAAGGTAGTAGGGAGCCAAAGAACGAGAATTTTTTCGAGGACGGAGGGGGTATTTGGAATTTTTTTCTCAAAAAACCTTAACAAATTGAAGAAAAATTCCGTTGAGGGAGGAGTTTTGACTCCTAAAACCCCCCAGCAACTACCCTGGTGTACACCAAACACCGTAATGAGAAGTTTAGGAGTCACAATCCTTCAAAAAATCCAAAATCTTTTAGCAACCAAAATTTTTTCAACACTTTCCTCTTCTTTACCTTGAAAACTCCCTAAAAGAAACCAGAAATCCATCACAACAAATCACTACATATTACCAATGACAGCACCAGCATCCAACTATACATATTATTGATAATAACCTTCAATTAACATCCATCAATTTCATTTAGTGGAGAGTGAAAACAAAATAGTTTTCACTTCAAATTAATTCATTTTTGACGAGTTTTAACATCTCATTCAGTGTGGAATAGCTTTGCACCTTAAAAATTGTACATATGCATACATAGATGTGTACATGAATACGAATTTATAATGAGGTCTAGTAAGAAAATGTTAAGTATTTAATGACAGAATAATTATTCATGAGTTTTCATGTTTTCTACAGCTTTTTACTTCTGTTTGCTGTTTGTTACTTAAGTCATATTATTATTAGACGACCGACCGACGACGATGAGAGAAGGAAGGAAAGAAAAAATTTGTATTTTTTTGAAAAAGATAAATAAATAAATAATCTACAAGTACCGAAGAAGAAAAAACAGAAAATCTTGTGTGAGAACATCAGTAGTGACATTTTTTCTCTTTTCAGCACTCTCATACACAACTAGCTGTGATCTCTCGATGATCATGTTAATTTTTCTTTTATGATCTTGTATATGATGCTATTTTAATTCATGAAAAGAAAATGAGGAAGAAGGAAAATGTGAAAACTAATTCACGTGTTTTTTTGTCGTTGGTTTCTGGCGGGGAATTTTTTGTTTTTTGCTGAAATTTATTGTTATTTTTTTGATAATTTTTTCTAAAGTACTTAACGTTACTAGAATTTTCTTTACTAGGCTGTGTATCTGCTCATTTTTTGGCTGGACAGCCCCACTTTTGCAAAAAATTTACGACCTTTCCTAAATTTCAGCTTGTCCTGCTTTTAAGGGTTGAAATCAGGATATGTTCCGCTTTTCTGTCAAAAATCGATGGACACCATACTCATTACTCTTACATTTTGATCACTAAGATCAATTTCACTCCATAATATTAGCTGACCATTGACTTTTTACCGAAAAGTGGGTCATGTCTCGATTATAACCTCTAAAAAGCAGAAATTCATTTTTTTAAAATTTTGAACTGTCTAAAAAGTTATGAAGTTTTTGTAAAAGCGGGACATTATATTACACAAAGAACAGTCTCAAGGGCATACCTATGGGGTATTTTGAGAACCAAACTACTCCTCGATGGAAATTTTTTACAAACTGCTCGGGGTTTTCAAAAAAAAATTCATAAACACCTCCAAAATTTTTGTTGTCTATCGGTTGCTATGGTTTGCCAACTAATTTAGTATAATGCTACCTTTATCATCAACAACTTGTCCTGATCTCCAAAAAGCACAAGGAAATTTAACAAAATGAATAAAACAGAAAATTTGTTCATATTCTTACAAGATTCATTCATATCCGCAGCTAGAAAGTCTTATAAACTAATGTTTAAAAAATCAAATCACTTTGTTGTCATCCCTGTGATAATTTTCCTAAACAACAAATTTATTTCTCTTTCATTTCTTCTTTCCTCATCTCCTCACTGATCAAAAAACAAGAAATAAATGAACTAAAAGTCTTAGACACTAAATTTACTGTCTCTTCAAACAAACAAGAATAAATTTTCATTTTTATTTTTTTTGGATTTCATGAAAAATTGGATGAGAAAATATTAAATAAATAGACATGTGAGACATAAAACATAAGAAAAGAAAATCTTTCCCCATAGCATTTATTTCCAACATGCTGCATATATTTACATACATATGTAAAAATAGAATGGCAATAAATTTCAATATTCTCCTTGTTCTGACTGCGTAAAAAAGAATTTTTTTCTATCTCATTCTTGATTTTTGATTTTTTTTTATATTATTATTTCGGATGCTACACGAAAATTTTGTTATTTTCATATACATTTAACTTTTTGATGGGTTTTGTGCTTAAGATAAATAATTAAAGAATTTCTCTTAATTCTAATGAGATGAGGGGGAACCAGCGAATGAATTATTTTTGATATTTATGGATGATGATGACGATGATGCACAAAGTTGTTTATTTTCCATCCACTGAATTATTATTTTTAATGTTGATGAAAATTTTTGTATTATAAATTATGGAAATGGATAAACTACGGCTTAAAATCATCATCGAGATAGATGAATGCTGACATAGAAAGTATGAAAAATGATGAGGAAAATTTTCTGAATTTGTCGTTGAAATTAGAGGCAATTGAGGAAGTAATTCAGAAAATTAATGATGTGTATTTTTGATGAGAATTTCTAGAATTATTTTGGGGTCATACCCTACTCTCCATCCAGGGTACCCAGGGTAGGTGGATTACCAAAGGTGTACTTTAACATATTCTAAGGGTATCCTACCATGGTAGGATAGGTGAAGAACCCTGGGTATACCTATCGGAGTAGGGGTAGCTCTAAAAACTGACCCTAGTATTAATGATGTTGTTTGAGGTTTCTGATAATTTTTTATTAGCTTAAAGTCCATTTTTTATATCAAAAAACAATGTAAATTTTTAGTCCAGTGCCTTAAGAGTCATGCAGATCCAAAAAATATGGAAAACCTCAAAGGTTGCTCAAAAAATAAAAAATTTTGTTTGTGTTCCAAAAATATTTATTTTTAAATTTCTCCAGCCACAAAATCCATCTTTAAAAATCTTCAACCTTCCTTTTCATCAAAATCACTTTTCATTTTTTCTTTAAGCATCAAGAATCACGCAAGGAGCTTTTCATGCTCATCACAATTTTCTTTTCATTTTTTAAATGTATCAAAAAGCTCATGTTAAAATTTTTTCTTTTCCTCAGAGTTCTTTGCTCTCAAAAATATTTTCATCTAAAAATTGTTTGACTTGTGCTACATATTTTCGTTTCTCTTCTCCATAAATTTTAATGTCTGATGCTCTTTTGCTGAAAAAAAAATTCTTCACAGTGGGTTTCTTCTTATGATTATTTTTTGAAAAATTTTTTAAAAGACTGAACAGATTTGTTTTTACATGGTGGAATTAGGTAAATTAATTTGAGTTAATGGATTCATATTTTACTGGGGATTTTTTTTAACAGATTGGCTTTTAACTATTTTAGAAAATCTTAATTTTTGATAAGGGGTCGTTCACTTACTACGGTTATCCATGCATTCAAAAACAAATCGTTTTTTGAATCTTCACTCAATTTGAAACCTTATCTCTGTCTCTAAGATTGTACGTCACAATCAAATGATCCCTAATAGGCCGATCATAAATAATGTCACGCCTCCTTCCTGTCACAAAATTTTCATACAAACATTTTATTTTGTATGGAAGTGACACACAGCATCCCTCGTGGACGTCATTTATGAACAACCCCTAACATTAAACCCCAAAAAATACCAAACTTTTTCAACATTCTGCAATAATCCATCACTCGACTTGCCAATAAAAATTTGGCAACACACATTTTATTCCCAATATCCAAAAAAAATATCCTCATTCAGAGAGTAAAAAAAGAAATCAATCATTTTTGCTGATAAGATAATAAACAGAATGTAAGGAAAGTTGTGCGTCACAATGTATGATATACAATGTTATCACATATCAAATCTGAGTTTATCAGAAAGTTTATTTTGAAATGTTTCGATTCTATTTTTGTCAATTTCTGCTGGAACCACAAAATTGCTTGAAATGATTGAAAATTACTGAAGATTTCCTGTTGATTTAAATTGATTAATCAGAAATTCCAACACTTTGTGTTTAAATTATAGGAAATTGAATCATTTACATCAGCAATTACACAATTGTAAATTACTTAAATCACCACAATGTTACGTCTTAATTCTCATCTAGATTGGATGCTACTTCCAGGGGGCGTTCTTAAATGATGTCCATGAAAAATATGGGGAATTTTCGGACCCCCTCCAGGACCCCCTCAAAAAATTAATTTAAATCACTAATATTTAATTAGCAATTTTTGGAATCCTTTCCCATCGAAATGTCTGACATCACTTGTGAAAGACCCCAAAGAAAACAAAATAATTTCCATTTCCAACAAAACATTCTAAAGCAATTCATTGTAACATAATATTTACCCAAGAAAAAGAAATCTTTATGACTCTTTAATTCTCCCTCAATGTAACCATAAGATTGAAGTGGAAAAGTGACTAATTTATAAATAGTTTTTAATACATGCGTCAATAAAAATGAAGAAGAAAACAAGGAAAGAAGAAGAAGAAGTGGAAAATGAAAAACAGAAGAAAATAATTAAACTGTTGATTTATGATTTCTCAAGTATTTTTTTTTGCTTGAATTTTTTTCCTTAATGTGTCACAGTGGGTAAATTTAAATGGAAATCAAATGCCGTCAATGTGTTTTAATTTGGATTCTCATGATTTTTATTTGAGAAATCAGAGAGTGTTAAAGAATTTTTTTTGGGTGTTCTAAAAATATTTATGTGTGTCTTTTTTGGAGGAAGTTTTTGATGGAAGTAAAAAGTTAGTTTTGATGTGAATTTTTATGCTGTTTTTTGAGAGAAAATATTTTTTGAAACTTGGTTTGTGAAATTTTACTATAAAAGTAGTTTTTTTTAGAGTTAAAAGTATTGAACAATATTTTTAAAAATTTTAAACAAATTTAAAAAAAATTAAAAACATAAAAGTTCGAAGAAACTAAAAATTTTTCAACAAAAATTTAAAAAATCAAAATATTCAGTATAAACGATTTAAAAAAATTGAGAAGAATTTAAAAAATCAAAAACAAAAATTTGAAAAATCAAAAATTTTAAAAAAGGTTGAAAAAATTTAAAATATTCAAAAACAAAAATTTAAAAAAACAAAAAAATCTTCAATATGCTTCATTTGAACAAAAATTTCTCCCAAACACCGAATCAACTCAAATCAAATCACAGAACCCCTTCAGGCTGCATCACATTCAATATTCATTCCCATAACAACACAATTCGATATGAAGCTGTTTACTGAAATGCCATAAGATCACAAATTACATCATCCTAAAATTAGTAGCTGACAAAAAAGTTTCAAAACAAATTCTACAGCACATTTGGTTCAAATGTCAAGTTGTTTATTATATCAAGTCGATTGTGAAGTGGTTCAGGTTACTCACCCTAGATACTTTGTCAAAAAAGAATTTTTTAATTTTGTTCATTTTGAATGTTGACACTTGGTTTTTTGGATGAAATTTGAGGAAGTTGAAAGATATTTTTTAAAACAAAAATTGATTGTTTTTTGAGAAAAATTCTGGAATTTGTAAAAAATGACGGTTAACTGAAAATAGTTTTCAATGCTCATTCTATGGAATTCTATGGAATGTCTTATAGCTTCAACCCATTCTTTCTTCCATCCTTAGCAGTAAAACCTTCCAAATTCCAGCTTCCAACAACATTTACTCCAACTAATAATCACCATATCAAATCTCCAGCATAATTCATTGCTTAACTTCTGTTGGATCATCCAACTGCCACTTTGGATAGTTGAATGACCTCTCATCTGAATTGAGTGTTATGGTTATGTGTTTTATTCATATTTGGAAGTTAAAATTTGCACAAAAAAACTTTTCTGTACAGTTTTATTTCTCCTTGATTTGATGCCAAGAGTGAAACATTTCTAAAGGAAAAAAATGTGATATCTTTAGGGATAGTTTTTTTTGGAAAACAGATGAGAAAGAAGGAGTTAAAAGGAATGTGGAAAAGTGGGGAGGGGGTTATAGTCAGTTGCACAAATGAAGAGGCTAGAG
Source organism: Chironomus tentans (assembly GCA_963573255.1). NCBI lineage: Eukaryota > Metazoa > Arthropoda > Insecta > Diptera > Chironomidae > Chironomus > Chironomus tentans. The sequence goes on along the minus strand of OY754302.1, from coordinate 42,866,110 downwards.
AAGGATAAGAAGGGTTGAGACATTGTTGGCTGGAGAAATTTAAAAAATCAAGTATTCAAACAAAAAATCTTATTTTTTAAAAAAATATGAATTTTTAAAAAATTTATAAAATTAAAAATTTTATGAAATTAATAAATTTATAATTTTAAAAAATTAATAAATTAATTTTATAAAATTAATAAATTTATAAAATTAAAAAATTTAGAAAATTAGAAAATTTATGAAATTAAATAATTTATAAAATTAAAGAAGTTATAAATAAAGTTTAAAAAATTATAAATTTTAAAATTTTATAACAAATTGACATTTTTAAAACAAAAAGTAATAGGTACTATTAACTTTTTTAAAAAATAATGAAAAATTAAAAAGTTACCAAAGTAAAATTAAAAAAATACAGTTAAATTTAAAAAAAATTCAAAATGTCGAAAAAATTAGAAAATTACATTTTTGACAAGAATTTAATTTTTATCTCCTTAAAGCTCACAACTTGAGCCTTAAATTAAAAACTGTTCCAAAAGCCATAAAAAATTCAACTTTATTACACATTGGCACAAGAAAACATTGTGTAGATTTATCCACATACATATCTATTCCTTGACATAATCTTAAGCAAGCAAGCAACAAAAAAAATTAAAGTTCATAAAAGTTTTCAATTAATTTAACTTATTTCTCATAGTCTTCTTATTCTTCCTTATATCTTTACAGTTTACGTCTCCATTCCAACCAGAGTTGAACATTAATTTGAAGCATAATAGCATCCGACAACAACAAAGCAAAGTAAAATCAGAGAAGAATATATACATGAAAAAAAAAATTGTTGAAACGAGGCCAGCAGCAGACAAAGAATTACTGTGATATTAGATTTCTTAAGTTTCTTTCTGTTTCTTCATTTCTTGTTCTCTTCAAGACACAAAAAAAGTAACTTTTTTTTCGTAAAGAGAGTTACAAATTGCTGCACATAAAAAATTTTTTATAAACATTAAAAATTTTGCATCAGCATAATAAGTAAAGTTGTAGGAGCAACAGCAGCAAATCAAGTTTCATCTTTAAAGAGGAGAGAAAAAGAAAAGAAATATTAAAAATCACTCACAACAGAAATAAGGCACGACGAAGAAGAAAATAAGCGATCTATAAATAATTAATTTTCTCACTCACTCAACAGATTTTTCCCCCTCATTCGACTTACTTATATTCGATATATATATTCAAATATCTTCGATATTGAGCATCGCGCGCATATTGAACATTCACATACTCTATAGCGTGCCACGATACAGTGTGAGAAATAAGAAATAAGAGAATATCAAAACATAAGTCAAAAAGAAAGACGAGAAGAGTCTGCAGTGTGTGTATATGTACAGTACTGTTGTTTTATATCCATACACATATTTTTTTTGTGAATGCCTCTAGTGTGTGGCAATTAATTGAGAAATAATTATAGACAATCTGGAATTTTAATTTCTGCTAAAAACAGAGAACGATAGAAGATTGTGTGAAAAAATAATAACAACACTAATAATAATAATAATTGTACTGTTTTTTTCTGGCTTATAAGCAATATCTAATATTGAACACAGCAGTTTCTTAATAAACGATAGTGACTGAGAAGAAAATTATCTCTACATATTGAGAAGTTATTCTGAAAAAAATCATAAAAAAATACTTTGTGCTTTATAAAGAAAAGATTTTTTTTCTTTTTGTTGTCAAAGATATATTCTTTGCATCTCGCGCTCTATTAATAGGCCTCAAACTCGACACACAGCGATACACTTGAATTGTCTATATTTGGAAAAATCATCATCAACAGTAATAAATATATAAAGGCAGCAGAACACATTCCAACAAAGCATAACTCGAGAAGAGAGAAAATATTTATTCAACTAATTATCAGAACAGCCACCAGTGTAATCGAGTCAGTATATTATGATTAATTGAGTTATGACGTCATTGATGGTATTGCATGCGAGTCGAAATGTGTTTGGATTATTGCAATGGGTAAGTGCTTTATTTTTGATTAGGAAGATTAATTTGATTAATTGTTAATTAATAATATAATGAATGTATTTGAGATCTGTGCGAGAAAATAGGATTTCCTTTCAGTTGGAAGAGGTTTAATTTCATTTTTTAAAAATTTCAAAAAATAATCGTTATTTTTTTGGAAATAAAAATAAAATTTGAGAAAACTACAAAAAAAAACTTAAAAGTTTTCAAATTTGTTTTTTCAAAATTGATCATTAATTCAATATTTTTTTAAAATATTTCAAAATTTATCAAAAATTAAAATATAAAAAAAAATTTAAAATATTTTTCTCAGTTAAAAAAATTAAAAATTCTAAAAAAAATTACAAAAAAATACCGAATGTGTTTATAATTTTGCAAAAAAAATTAATTGCTTTAAAGTTTTTAAAAAAGATTAAAGAAGGCTTTGAAACGTCAATTTTTTTAAAAAAAATTTTGGGGTCAATAAACTTTTTTTTAAATTCATGAGTTCTTTATAAATATTTAAAAAAAATTTGAAATTTTTAAATTTTTGGAGTCAATCTGAATTTTTTTGAAAAAATTGTGAGCTCTTTTAAAAATATTTAAAAAATCAAATTAATTTTGTTTTTAAATTTTATTTTTTTTAAAAAAAATTGTAAAATAGGTATTTGAAAAGACTCAAAGCTTTTCAAAATTTTTCAGATTTGCTTCAAAAATTATTAAAACTATTAAAAATTTGTCAAATTTTCAAACTTATAAAAATACCAAATTTCCTCATTAATGCGCATCTAAACCCCTTCTCAATCAACCAATTCCCATCTCCTTTTAATCCCACAAAACAAGAAAACAACATGCCACATATGATACACAAACATATAGTCCGTCTTGTTGTCGGCGACGTAAAAAGAAATAAATTTTTTTGCAATAAATTTTTCTCATTTCTCGTGAATTTTAATTCAATGATTTAAATACTCTCATAATTCCTATCCATTTGTCATTGTGTATACAAAAGAAAATTTACCACACAAAACATTTGTTAAATGTTTGTAAATACACATCATTTAAGTATTCATGATTGCACACACAAAACTTTTTCATGTGTTTTTCATGATGCTTTAAAAGTTTTTCTTTCTTTTCAATTTTTCATCTTTTTTTTGATGTGAAAATTTTCTGATTTGTTGTTGGAAATGCGCAGAAAAATTAACTCGTGCTGTTTTACATCTCAAGATGAAATTAATTGATTTATCAAGTTTTTATTATTATTATTATTTTTAATTTCATTACGAAAATATTTAAATCCTTTTATTTAATTGAATAGTTTTTATTATATCTGTAAAATTGAGCACAGATGCGATTAAATTTTATGGATTGTTGTGTAATTTACGAATTGATAATTGGGTGATTATTGATATTGTAATGTAAATTAAGAAGAAAATTGATTTGTATTGTAAGAGTGGATTTTTGGGATTTTTCTGAGGTTTTTGGATGAAATTTGGTATCCAGAGCTATTCAGATCTGGAATTCTATCACTAATTAACCCCATTTCACGATGAATCTATTTAAATTATAAGAATAATTCAAAATTCAATTTTGTTTGAATTTGGTGGTTTATCGCTAATAACTTCCAAAATTTATGCCATGGGCGTACCCAGAGTGGTACACCTATAATTTATGGGCTGGGGTGGACAAACTGAGACAAAACCTGAAGTTTTACAAGCTAACTTGCAGCTCTACAAATTTTTAAACATTCCATCGCCTTCATCAATTTAATCTACCTTAGTCCATTAATATTACCTCACTCACCTTCCCATACGTCCAAATCTCCTTCTTCTTCTCCATCACCAACTCAATTCCCAAACAAATTCACATTCCCACAGATCCGTTCTCCAAAAAAAATATTCAATTTTCAACAAATCTCTTGTGGCATTGACAACAAAACACAATGCATTCTATTTTTATAACAAAATCGGCTACAATTCTTACACCATTTATTAATCCTTGGTCTATTCGCTTTCATCACACGCCGCTTATTTGGTATGCAACTTCCTATATGTGCAAATTTGAAGTGTATTTAATATTTTTTTTGCTCGACTTATGGACTTTTTTTCTCAACAAATTTGAGACTTAGTTTTGAAATATTAGATTTGAAGTTTGAGATTATTGAGATTTTTTTTGGGGATATTTTGTGGAATTTTTGTAGAAAAATGTAATTATTGAATGGATGTGGGTTTGGATGCGGGTGCATTAGTTTTTGGAAGAACTAAATTAGTATTTTTTGAGGTTTAAATTAGCAAAAATGCATAATTGTTAATTTTAAGGTGGTTTTGAGTGAGAAATTCAGGAAGAATTTTAAGGTTTGAGCAGTTTTGCTAACTCAGATGGCTGAGCTGGCAAATAGGTAATTGAGGAGGTCATTTATCATTCAGTGAATACCACGGTTAGATGTCAGCTGGTCCAGACAGTAAAATATAGTTTTGGTATAGAAGTAGAGATGCTCTGGCAGAGTTTGGTTCATTATGTCCAATTCTGTGTATCTAGGTGACCAGTAGGTGACTATATACACGAGAAACTGGCCTTCTAGGCTTAGACATCCAGATTGCAGCATTTATTTTAAATCATATAAATCACCAATCCAAAATTCCAACAAGACATATCGTAACAAATCACAACCCCGTAAAAATTCTTTACGGCATTCAAAGATATTCAATTAAATCCCCATCAAAACAACAATCTCAACCTCATAAATATTTTGCACTAGATTATGACTTCATCAACATGTTAATACCTTCTCAAAGAAAAAGAGTCTCACAGACATCAAAACAACAACGGGACAATCTCATACTTACTTAAAACTGTCTCAAAGTTGATTGCGCATGAGATTAAATCGAGAAATTTTTACGGTTTTTAATGAATCTTTATGGCTTCAATTTCACAGTAAAATTGCCGCTGTCCTGTTGATACAAAACAATTCACAATCACATGATTGCCATCCAACTGATCCATTTTCAAGACAATCTAATTTACGCAATTTAAACATTGAAAAAATTTCCTGCATAAGAAGCAAAAAAATAAAAATAAATATAAATTTCTCTTTTAATTTCTCTTCCTATTAGTTAATGAAAATCGAGCGCAAAAATTTTTTTTACAAAAACGAAGTGAGAAATGTGAATGGAAGTGATTCACTGTTAGCAATGTTTAATTTGGCAAATTATCAGAATTTTATTTATAAATATCAGGAAATTTTTTTTGCTCTTTATTAAATTTCAAAAACTTTTTTTTCTTCATCTCTCATATATCTGATCGCACAGATGAAATCGGATTTTAATTTGAAGGAAAAAGAAAAGAATTTTTTTTCTTCGCTAATTTAGCTTCTTTACATTTTTTTGTGAGACATCAAAGTGAATATTTTTTTTCACTTGGTTGTTTTGAGGATTGTGATTTGAAAAGAATTAAAACAAAATTTTTTCGGGAAGTGATTTTGATATTTTTGTGATACGAATGAATAATTTAGGAATTGGGGGTCATTGTGGGTTTAAACAGACAATGCACCTTCTAACTGACTGTTGACCCATACATAAGCCACATGCCTAAGGCTTATCTAACACTTAACTTAGAATTACAAATATCCTGATACCCCTAAGTGCTTGGACGCCCAGGTGTCGGTTTCTTGGTAAACCACTACCCCTACCATAGGCTATACCTAAAGTTTTAAAGACATTGGATCAAAATTTGCTATGCTCTGGTTGTAGGGTTAGTTAATAATACTGGAAAAATCATAAAAATCATTGAATCGTTCATAAATTTTTAGAAGAGGAGGTCCGAAACTATGTGAAAAAATTGTATGAATTTTTTCTTGTAAAAATGAAGATGGGGGTCTGAAAATCAATATTTTTGATAGACATCATCTGCAAACGACCCTAAATTAAGCAAAATTTCCCAAATAATCGATGAAAAATCACAAAAATTTCTTATAAAATCTAGAAAATTTTCATTTTAATAAACAAAAAGCCACAAAAACACAAAAATGATTAACGCCTTGAAGCTAAATTAAGACGATAAAAAAACAACGATCTCGTTATGGAAAAGTCATCATCAAGCCGATTGATTGAGATAGAAAAAAAATAACAGCACGAGATGCGTGGCAATGAGAAGTAAGAAGAAGAGGAAAGACACCCACATATGATAGCAAAAGAGAGGAAAGAAGAAGAATAATAAAATAAAATAACGCGTGGCAATTGACCTCGCTGTCCATCGCTCAAGATATAAACTTGTTACATACTCAAATCCGTTCCACTCATTTCCAAACGAGACGCGCGATCTCTATTGAATAATGAAGAGAAATCTGACTGTGTATTTAATTATCAATTTTACGCCAATAATTATGCGAAAAAATAGAAAGAAATTTTTTTTTCACAAATGTCTTCCTTTCCATTTCACATAACAATTCACAACATTAATTTGTGTCGCGTAGTATAATTTGCTCTGCTGTACTGTCATGTCTGTTTCTCTGATTGTCATTTGAAATTATTTTTTTCTTATAAAAAAATGTAGATACGATGACTGGTTAGAAGGTTGAATTGGATTAGATAATGCGACGCATTTTCTAATGGGGAGTTTGAGGTTAATGACTTTGGTATTGAAGTGCTTTTTTGAATTTTTTTGAAAAATCTGAGCAAAATTTGCAAAAAAAGAAGAAAATAATCAGGAAAAAAATATTGCTGCACGTTTTTGGTATTTATATACAAGAAACGATCAGCATTGTAACTAGAAACATGAGATTTTGTACAACTTACTACCATTTATAGCAGTTCCGGTCATCTGATCCCAATAAAATCACACTGAACACTTCCGCAATTAGTGATCACCAAAAAAATATTATTAAATTAAACCTGGGAGGTTCTTAGATATACTTTTCAATATCAGATACTCAAATTTATTTTAATACGTATAGCTTAATTTTTTATGAAATAAAATTATTTAAAATAACAAAAAATGTTTAGGAGAGGTTCTTGACCCCCCTCCCCCCAAAAAATTGGAGAATTATTAAATCATACTCAAATAACTATCCTACATCAATCCCAACACAATACAACTTTCAGCCACAAAGACAATCCATCAACTCAACTCACTCTTACCCTCACCAAATCCAGTTCAAAGAAAAGATACAAATTACCTGCAAAAAAATGAGATTCCAGTCAGTTCGTCACTATTTTTTGTGCTGTTTGTTGAACTTGGAAAGTAGGAAATTACGTTTACAGCTCTCATTTCATTTGTATTAGACGATCGTGATTGTTATGTACTTACTTACTCATAATATAACGTTTTTTCGCATTGTACATCTTATTGCCAATAATATTCTTCAGCTGTCAGTTGACGGTTTACATGTAATGGAGTATCATTGAGTTGATTATTTTTTAACGGGGTTTTCATTGAGATTTGAGGTTATCTAGCTATTTAGAAGGAGGGAGGGGGGTCTTGAGCTGTACGATGCTTCATACAAAATAATTTATTTGGGGGTTTAAGAATTCGATGGACGTCATTTCTGAATGATTCCTAAGAAGATTTAGGAATTTTAAGACATTATTGCCTCAAAATTCGCAGACCATAAAATTAATCCACTATCAGACACGTCTCGGTCACTTTTAATTAACCTCAAACCATTCTCATCTCTTTTACTAAATTTGTCATGTAAATCGCATTCCATAAGAAGGTCTTTGCAGACCTAAAGACCTTGCAATGTCTCCGCTTCTTAATTATATGAAGCTCATTATGGTCTTATGAGTTTATCACGATTTAAAGTGTTTTTTATTATTTTTCAATTTAATAGATACTTAATTATAATAAATTCATTGAATAATGGAAATTGCCTTTCAATTTTTCATCCACACACAAAAAATATTTACCGCTTGATGGACAAAAAAGAGAAATCTCGATTGAACAAGTAACAAAATAAAATGATCATGATGAACAACATTACAAATACACACACACACATTTTTTGAGATATTCATGAAAATTACATTAACTGTGTGTTGTTGGAGGCCTCAGTTAGAAGAACAATAGCCGAACGAAAAAAAATTATAGAAAAATACATTTATTTCTTCTTTTATTATTATGAAGAGCAGTAAATAGAAAAAGATGATGAAGAAGAAGACGAAAAAAATATAAAAATAGAATTTTATTTCCGGTTGAATTCCATGATGTGTGTTTGTTGCCATTGCATCTCACTTAATCTCATTCAAATGAATTTTTCATATTTGTTATTCATACTTTAGTTTTCATTCTATTTAAATAATAACAATGATAATTATATGTTATGAATTATACGCACTTTGAATTGACGGTATGGATGGCAAATAGAATGGTTTGTGAGTAAATTTGTAAGAAATGAGTTTTTTTGTTTGATTAAAAGTTGATACTTTTTTGTCATTATTACGAGGGGTAGCTTCTTATTGTACTGAGTAGAATAAGTCATATTGTAAGATATAAACACATGTGTTGAAATGGTTCTGTACAGTTGGTCTGAGCTTTTTAAACTTGGAAATTAACTCGACTGCACAGTGAATCGTGGGTTCGAGTCTCAGTAATAAAAATTGAAAAAAAGCCAGGGGTAGGGTCCCGAGCACCCCTTGCTAATGAAAGTGTCTTTATTTTTGAAAAAAATCACTGTTAAATAACCTATAATTTAAATACTTATACTTTCTTAGACATTAAGATTAATTTTGTGAGTAGTTTTTAACATTTTTCTGTAAAAAAATTAATTTTTCGATTTTAGAAACAAAAAAATTTGCATTGAATTTTGATCTCGAGGGAAGGAGGGTGCCCGGGCACCTAACATGCCCTTTTAGGTATACTGTTTATACTAGAGTCCGAACAATTCACAAGTTTTGCATATTTTAGAGACTCGTATATGTTATTAAATTTTGATGTACCCTACAATGTACCTAGTTACAATTTGAGTATGCAAGATGAAGATGCCATTAAAAAGTCATCCAGATGCTAGTATATCAAACCCAAAATCTTGGACACGTAAAGCTAATGCTCTTCTGCTTAAGTCACTCATGCCATTCCCCCATTCATTAAGGAATTCGAGACAAAACAGAATGTAATCTGCAATAAATCATCACAATTATCCATCTACTTAGCCATGATTTAATTAAAAATTCTCAGCTAATTCTCAGAAATCAATGAACACTTCACCCATAAATCAAAGAGTTCCCACCCCCTCGACTTTATCCATATGAATAATAAAATAAAATTCAAAAAAAGTGTAAAGCGGAATAAGACCAAGAAGCATAAAAAAATACAAGAGAGTAGAAAAAAAATCGTCATTCATTTTTCATGCGATTGCTATTATAATTATATAGTTTTAAGTAGGAAGAAACTTTTCTTATTGAGGTTCACTGATTTTTTATGCTCTTGAGAAGAAAAGAAGAATGAGTGAGTAGTTTGGTAAGTGAATAAGTGAGTGGAAGTTGATTGCATAATTTTTTTTCTCTCCCTCTTGTCTTGTTTAAAAAAATATTAAAAAATTATTTCTTTATTTTTAAAAGTTCACTTTGGCGCTTGAAGCTTATTGAAATATGTTTCGTTGTATGACTTCATTAATCTTTGATTTCTTAAGATTTAATGTGAGAGATGAAAATTATCGTGGTGAAGTTTTCTGCTCATGTTGAGTCTGATTTGATGTTAATGTTTTTGATTAAGTAATTTTTTGTTATGTTAACTGTATTTGTAGTGTGGTTTGCAGGTGAAATTGTGGATTGAAATTTTCAAATTTTCAACTTTTTTAATTCTTTTAATTTTAACTAAATTTATAAATTTTTAAAAATTGTCAATAAATTAAATTTTTCAAATTTTTCTAAATTTCTCAAATTTTTCTAAATTTCTCAAATTTTTTTAAAATTTCTCATTTTTTTAAATTTCTCATTTTTTTTTAAATCTCTCAATTTTTTTTATTAAAATTTTCAACATTTCTAACTTTTTTAAATTTTTTAAATATATAAAACATCTTAATCGTCAATCGTAAATTTCTTTAATTTTTTTGAATTTTTTATGTTTTCAATTTTTTAAAACTGAATTTAAAATTTTTTTAAATTCTTGTTAAAGTTTTCAATTTTTTATATTTACTTTTTTTTTACTTTTTTACATATTTTAAATTTTCATTATTTTATTGAAAGAAGTCAATTTTATCAAGTTTTTTTTTAAGTTTTTAACTTTGTTTTTGAAAATTTAACGAATTTCAAAAACAGCAACTTCTTCCCTTCAATTCCATCCAAGCCCCCAAATAACCTCAACAATATAATAAAATTCCATTAAAAAGCACCTTCACCATATTAGCTCCGTCTCACCTTTCGATTTAAATCCCATCAAGTGAACGTAAGCACACATGCCATACGATAATCTGATCTTTTCACATAAAATCACTTTATTGCAAAGTGGAAAAATTCATCACCGCACTAGAATCGATGAAATATGCGATCACAAACCATTCTTAATTGCCGTTAAATGAATTTTAAATGGATTAAATGAAACCTTGCAATATTTTACCATCGAAAAAAAAATAAACCACATTTGTAGATATCTTTAAGTGTAGTTCTTCATACAATGTAGCTGGAATTGAATGGTTGACCCAAGTCAAATGGAAATTAACAAGAGCATGAGAGCATGTAAACCATCCATTATGTATAAACATGAATAAACTTTTTTATATTCTATTTGGAATAACAAAATGCAACAGCAGAAGTTGGGAGTATGAAGAAGAAGTTTGTAGAATGGAAAAATCGATAAACATCAATGAAGAATTTCTCACTCGACAGCAAGCATAAGAAAGATGAAAATGTTTTCTTCAAAATCAAGTGAGATCGTCTCCTTATGCTCATGTACATCTCTATATAGATTTTTTAGCGCATTTTCCTTAGAAAGTAATGCGCTTAAAGGTCCACTTTGGCTGGCTGGCTGGCCCGCTGGCTCCCTCAAAAACTCGGCAGGGGAAGCACGTAGAGACTTCGGGTTTTTTGCATTAAATAGCTGCTATTTCGTAGGGGTGCGCAACGTATTTAGTTTTTTGAAAATCCTCACCTAAACTTAATTAAATTAACTTTTCTGTTTTTGGTGTAAAAAATCACTGACGTTGGATTAGTCAAAGTTTAACGTGACGCTTAAAAAGAATACTTATATTAAAAAACCCTTCAAGTCGTGGGTTCGATCCTCTCCGCGGGCAACTTTTTTTTACACTTTTTTGATTCTTTTTTACACTTTTTTGATGTTTTATGATATTTTATGATTTATTAATGCATAATTAAATTTTTTTGAGTCATAAAACAGCAAAAAAGTACATTTTTTCATAAATTTTATTTTCTCGAAATGTAAATGTATGTAGAACCATACAAATGTTGCTGTCATTACTTGTGAAGTATAAGTGACAGATTTAATTTGTACTAAAACCATACAAATGTTTTGAAATAGCTTCCGGAATTTTTTTCAGCTACAACTATATATTTCAAGCATTTATGCTATGTTTTCAATTCATTTGGGGAAATAAATTAAGTGGGTACTTATTTTTACATTCTGAATTATGGATTTATTTACTGATCTGTGCGGGAAAATGCGCTTAATTCCCTCGATGTATAACACGAGGACTTTCTACATCTTTTTTATTATTTACCATAAAATATGTTTTAATGTAAAAGAATTGAGAAACCCGTAAGACAATTTTTTGCTTGCTTCTCATTCTTCACCATCATTGAACAAGCATCAGCAGTTGAGAAGAGTAGAAGCAGAAGTTTCATTCAGAGCAATATGAGAAGCATAGAAAACTTTTTTCACACAGCACCAAGATGAGAAAGAAGAAAAGTTTATATTTTTTTTCCATTCTTTGTTTCGTTTATTTTTGTAAGAAAAAGTTGATACTTTTATGACGTTCTGGAAATTATTTTTTTCCTCTCCTTGTACTTAGTCCTTGTGAAGGATTTTGTTAGATTTATTTATGGACTAACCATTGATGTCTTTTTATGTCCTGTTTAGTTTCAAATCCATGATTGATGTTGTGAAATGTGAATTTCTAGATACGGAAGCATCTAAGTACTGCCAAATTAATCCAAGTAAGGAACAATGTGAAAATTAATCAGTTGGTTCAATTGAATGACAAATTTTGTGCCAAAGTTACTGATTGGACGTCTTGATACATAGATTGATATATACTAATAATGACTCAGTCTGAGAGTCTGGGCAGTTATCATGAAAAAACAGGGAGATGGTCACCATGATCTCTTTGAACCTGAGGTTAGTCGAGACAATTTTAGTCAGAACTCGAAGTCGATGCAGTTCAAGTCGATTTGTCTTGAAAGGTACTTGAGTCGAGTAATAAACAAATCTTCAAAAATTCTATAACATTCCAATCATATGTCACCTTGAAATTCCACCCCACTGACAAAAAACCGTCAATATTCCAAAAAATATTCCCACAAAACTACCTCATAGGGTCTTCCCTGTTCATATTGATTAAATTAAATTCCTTTACTTCACCTATTCATTATTCTTATAAAGTTACATTAAAAAAAAGTTGAATGAATGGGAATCAATAACAACAATGACGATGACATGGGTAATGAATGTAATATCCCCCTTCTTCCTACCTTCTTCCATCTCGATCATTCCGTTCTCAATATCAAATTAATCTCATAAGAAACTTCATCGTAATGTGGTGTAAGTTGTTTAAGTAATACACAAAAAAATGTGCATTATAATGCCGAACATACAATATTTATATACTGACTGCATAGAAACAAATTCAATTTATACACATAAATAAAAATTGTTCATTCGTAAGGCAAATATAATGATGATGATGATGAAAAAGAGAAGAGGAAGAAGAAGAAGTGAGAAGAATAAAGAAGAGAAAAAAAATCTACCAGCTGTTTAAGCGTTTAACCGATCAGTATTATTGTATTAATAAATATAATAAAATAACAATAAATAAGGCATAAAAAAAGTAGAAGAGAGACGAGAGAGAACTTAAAATGCTTGAAGCCACCAACACCACCAGGAAGGTAGAAACATAAAAACCCATGTAGAATGGTTTTAGAATAAAGCATAAAAATATTGTATGAACATAGTAAAAACAGAATAAGAAAGAGAGAATGGAAATTATGTGGAATGGATGATGTGAGAGCGTAAAGTAGCTACAAATTGAATTTAAATTGAAGGACAATAAAAAGTTTTTATTGCGAAATTTTTAACGATTTTTAGTTTGGTTGATTTATTTGAGGGCAATGAAATAAGTAAGTGGGTAATCAATGGGTTTGTGGAGATGATTTTTATACTTTTTATCTAATTTAATGGATTTCATGCCTACTTTGAGGATTATAGAGTCTCCAGGTACCCCAATTTTCAAAAATTTAAGCTATAATTATTTAAGCTTGTCGCCCGAGACCACCAAAAATTCCAATCAAGACCACCAAAAAATATGCAAAATTCCTATCCCAATAAAAATTCCTCCAATTTCTTCTTTATCCCAAGAAGCTAACCCATTTGATTTACTTTATGGATCAAATTTATTTCATAGAATAAATTTTAAGAAGACGTTTAGTGTGTGTTCTCAAATTTCAATGTCTAAAAGTCGCAAAAATATCCACTCATCCTGCTGTTTTATTCAGAAATTAGTGTCGAAAACAGTTAACATTCACATTATTTAAAGTGAAGAAATGGAACGAAATGAAAGGTTTCTGCAGGCTTATGTTGAACTGAAATTCAATAAAAATTGTTAATTACTAGAATTTTTTAAGATTTGAATTTATAAAAGAATTTAAAAAAACTCAAATTTAAAAATTTAAAGTTTTAAAATTTAAATTATTCTAAATTTTGAAAAGGATAAATCTAAATTTAAATTATGAAATTAAAAAAAATTAAAAACTTCAAAATAAATTTTGAAATTCAAAAAATTTAAATTTCAAAATTTAATTTTTTTAAAATTAAACTTTAAATTTTTTAATTAAATTTAATTTTTTTTAAATTTCAAAATTTTAAATTTTTTTTAAATTTCAAATTTAAAAATTTTAAAATTTTTCAAACTTCAAAATCTTAAATTCCAAAATCTTTTACAAAGATTTACATTTTTTAAAAGTTCATATTTTTTGATTTTTTTTGTCAAATTTTGATATTTATTTAAATTTTTAAAGAAGATTTTTTTTAAACTTTCATTCACTGAGGCTTGTTAAAAGTCGCCTGAAAGAACACTTTTTTGAAATTTATCGTGATGCTATTTAATTAAATGAATAATGAAATTATATATCTGCAAAATATGAATATTTTATGTAAAATTTATAATACAGCTTAAAGCTAAATATAAATCTTAATATTCCATGAAATCAACTTAAAATTCCTCACAAGCCCATTTAACATTTTGTCAATCTACATCAATAAACACATAAATAATTCATTTTCTTTCTGAGATTTCCTTTCAAATCCAGTAGAATTTATTGATCGATTTAATGATTAATTGAGTTCCCCCCAAAATTCAAAATAAACTCTGAACACATGTATCATTTATTTAATCTTGTAACAACAAAAAATTCTCATGTAAAATTTCACAATGCCATCGGTAGCAAAACAGCCTCGGGGCTCACTCAATATTATTCTCAAAAACTGAACAAAACCATAGAAAATCCTTCTTCATCATCAACTTCCGTCAAAATTTATTGAAATCTCAAAAAATTCCTCAAACTTCATAAAATCAAATTCCTCTCATTTCATTGCCTTGATGTTAATTTACAGATTTTTTTTCTTGACTATGTTTATGAACAGCAAGAATAAGGGGACCGTTTGGATGGTACGTAACTTCAGACATTTTTTGGATTTTATTAGGAGGAGAGGGGTGTATTTTGCTATACAAAAATTATTTTCCTTGATATTTTCGTGACCATGGAGGAGTAGGAGCAAGGGTGCCATCAGGGGGATCGATCCCTCTATTTTAGAATTTCTAGATTCACTACTTACTGTAATTACGGCCGCAAATGAATGCAAAACCTCAATAATTATCTAAACATCATTTACGCACGACCCCAAACAGCGAAAAATAAGAAGAATGAAAAATTTCTTCATAGACATATTTTAAAATCATTTCAATTACATTCACACATATTTTGAGTAGCATATACACACATTGAGTAAGTGATGAGATAGAGAGTAAGTAATACTCAACATAACAACACAAAAAAACCAAGAAGAAGAAGAGGAGAAGATCAAAACAACAACAACAAGAACAACAATATAAAGATTGAAATGTGAATGAGAACGGCAGTAACAGCATATTTTCTTTCTTTTCCTGTGAGTTGGCACGAGCGAAGCACTTTATTTAAGTCTCTGATCTATCTATAAATGTATCTGTTAACTGAGTGTATGGTTATTCACTCAATGTGTATGGTTTTTTGATCGCTTCTTTTCTTCCCTCATTCCCTTTTCATCATTTCATTCTTTACTGTATGAAAAATATGGATAAAGAAGATGATGCGAGCGAGAGAGAGTGAGAGAACAGGAGAGCAAATATTTCATATGGAAGCGCTTAAAATGTGCTAGAGAACAAGATGAAATGTAAAATAATAAAAAAAGATTTGTTTCTTGTTACATTTTTATTTTGTTTCTGTTTCTTTCGATTCTCATTCTGACTCTCTTCATTTCTCCACATTCGTATGACTGAGCATTGCTCTTGAACATATTTGTTGTTGTTCCTTACATACATTCTCATACACAAGTTTTAAGTAAACTACTTAATAATGTTGAAAATTGGACATGATATGGGGAGTTGGAACTACTGAAACGATAAATTAATTAATTAAAATTTGATTTGGGTGTGAGTTTGAGTTGTTTAATGGAGGGATCGAGTTATTATTTTAAAGGATAGAATGGTTTGAACTTTTGAGAATTTATGGATATAGGAGAAAATATTAGAATATTAGAATAGCAGTTCAATTGTAAGAAGATAAAGAAGCTTCGAATAAAGGGATACAAGGGTTTTAAAAAGGGGGTACAAGAATGCCAATAAGGGGGTGCAAGGTTTTTAATAAGAGAATACCAAGGTTTCAATAAGACGGTACAAAGATTTCAATAAGGTACACCCTTAGGTTTTAATAACACCAAAGGTTTTAATAAGGGAGTACAAGAATTTCAATAAGGGGGTAAAAAGATTTCAAGTAAGGGGTACAAAGAATTACACGAGAACCTATTTAAAAAAATTAAAATTATTCAAAAAATCCAAAACCTGACATAAGATCCCATAGTCCTCACCCCTGAGCTTAATAAAATAATAAACAGTATTAAAAGTTTAGTTGTGGTAACTGGTAACCTTGTTCACATCTCAACTCCCTTGTACGGTTCATTTACATGCCTTCTATTTCCTTCTTCTTATACCTCCATCATCATCTTCTCCTCCTTTTTAGAATATTTTATTATTTTATATTTCTCTGTTTATTGTTGATGATGATGATGATATTTGTTTAACATATGAGTCTCTCATGTTTCCATCTTCTTAATCACTCATTCTTATTTCTCATAAATTCTTTTTTCTTTCAAGAGGAGTTTCTCGACTTGTTTAATTAATTTAAATTAAATTAAATTTATGAAAAAAATTCTCATTCTTTTTTTACTCAGTATGATGAATGCTAATAATATAAATAACACATTGTAGTTGATGATGATGACGATGATGGATGGCTTATTTATAGTGTTAACGTTGTTAGCACTTTATTGTGATACAAATTAAGATTGGTTTCCTTCTAATAAATTTATTTAATTTTTATTGACACATTTATGGGATTAAATCTCTTGGTTTTGATTTGTGGAGATAATTATGACAATGTGATAAAATTTGGTAATTAGATGTCGTTTAAATTGATTAGATTAGTTTGAAAAGGGGTGAATTTTGGATATTTAAAGAAGGGGTGAATTTTGGATATTTAAAGAAGGGATTTCTTTTTAAAATGTGAGAAAAAGGAAGTGTTGGTTTTTTTCCTAATAAGAACACCCTTTTACCTGTACAAAGCAATATAAAACAAAATGACGTTCAACATTTAGGACCGGGGTGGTACGAGCACTTCTGACAGAGAGAAGAGACCAACATTGGCTTAGTAGAGCTACCTCGAGTAGCACACGTTAAAATGCTCACCACATGGTAATCAAAATTGTATACCAAGTGGAGACCCCTTGGTTCCTAGTATACCGTCCGTTTGACTGTCGCATGGTTATTAAAGGAAGCTTAAATCCAATCTAAAACGACTCTGAATTATCCTAGATATAAAAAATCACAGCTACGCCATTGTCCCCGAAAGGTATCCGAAAATTCCATTTACGAAAGTTATGAGAAGTCACACTTTTTCATGGTGGGAGGGTAGCATCTGCTTGGCCAACAAATATTAATCACCTCACAAAGGTCAGCCACATGGACCATGTGACGTTCCCTTAAAGATGCCAAAAAATATTATCCCTAATTAAATGTGAACTAAAAGTTTCCAGAACATTCATAAAATTTTCAATCCATTCTCGATAAATCCACATGTTACTACAATAAGCAACAGAAAAAAACTGGTCCGCATACTTCCAATGTCTTTGTTCCCATCATAGCCTATAAATATTTTTTTAAAAGCTCATAAAATCACCGAATAAATTATCGAATTGATCATCGAGAGTGAATAAATCCAAATTCAAAAGGCCTTTTATTATTCTGATACATTGTTTCATGTTATACAATATTCTGCATTATCATTGTGCAGCACCTATAGGTTTTATGAACATAAAACATAAAGATCTTCATAAAGATTATGAAGGATTAACTGTATTATTATTATTATTTTAAAGAGATTATCCAATGTGAAGAAGCTTTTGTTGTTTGTCTCGCCACACAATCTACAATCTATACAATATTTCTTCTTGCTCTTGTTATTCACCATGCATATTTGTTTCTTCTTATGGCGATGCATTTTTCTTCAACATAATAAATATTATAATATTGTATGTATATACACACTCCGAGAGACTCTTAAGGGCTCTTCTTATTCACTCACATCCATGACATCCAGAATGATTTCTTGTCTCTCTCCTTATTCTCGTTTTTTTCATACTTATTTCATCTTCACTTGGTGCTTACATGAGTATGGCTAAACTATAGACACAAATCGGCATTTTATTTATAATACACATTCAAACATACATTGAGGGGCATAACATAACAACTCAACTATATAAAAAAAAAATTTTTTGATTTCTGTAGCTGAAAAAATAATAAAATGCTAAGAAAGACGAGCAAACGAACGGAATAAAGATAAAAATGACGATGGAAAGGAAAATCAAATAAAATAAATTTAATTGTGGAATAAAAGGCGGGAATGAGAGAAGAAATATGGATGATAAAATTTATAGATTTTTGACCCTTGGGTAGAATTTTTGTTGGATTATGCTGGGGAAAACTGAGGTTTCTGGTTTTGGAATCAAGGTAGACTCATTAGAGTGGGTTTTAGGTAGTATTGCCTTTGCTTGGTAGTAATCGAGGAAACGTTCAACTGCTGCTGCAAGTTGTAGATCACTGTATAGTTCATTCTAACTCTTGGGGTATCTGGAGGATACGAAAATTCAAGCTTGAATAATATTGTAAAATTTAGTGCTTAAACTTCAGAATTTTAAATTATTTTGGTGAAACTTGTTTAATTCATTGCAGTCTCGTAGCTAAAACAGAGTAGTTATTGTTGAAGGTAGCAATCCAACCCTACATCTTCTTATGCTTAAATGGCTCCATATTATTTTGAAACACGAGAATTTTTAGGACAAAGAATTCAGTGTAGGGGAGAGGGGGGGTTTGATGTAGTTCAACTTTTTTGTGTATTCTGAAATTTTAGAAGAATTCTGATTTTTTCTAAAAACTCTAATTAATTGAATAAATTTAACAAATTAAAGCAGAGGGTTTCAAACAGTGGATACCCCTGCCTTAGTAATGATGACCTCGTTTTTAACAACAAATTGGGAATAAATTGGAAATTTTGCATGTTTATTAGCACCAATGTGTAGCGGAGCATAGCTTGAGCATCACTATACTGAAGTGACTGACTAAATTCCACTGAAATTTTCTGACAAAATTCCCTCAAGACATCCAAAAACAAGATAAAACGATTCACCAATTTTCCTTTGAAATTCAAGCGACAGTCATTCACAAAAAAATAAAAATTATTAATATTTTGACGAAACAACAATTTTTATCCTCATTGTCATTAAATGTGTGTACATTTCATGGTAAAATCTTATTTTTTGTGTATATAAAAAAATATCCAACTGTGAAAATGCAAATTTCATTTAAATACAGTCATTCATTGTTGTTGTGTGTCATAAAGGAAGAAATAAAGACATTGTAAAGAATTTTCATTTGAAAATGAGCAAAAAAAGAAAGAATATATGAGAATAATGAAAGAGCAGCAGAAAAAAATGCCGAGCACACACATTTGTGTTTTGATATTGTACATTAACAGCAAACACAGCAAAACCAGCCTTTTTAAAATAAAATAGGATAAATGAAATTCTGAGAAATTTGTCGGTGCAGAAGACACAGTCGAGGCAAGAAGCAGAAAAAAATTATATTTTTACAGAGATTTTTATTTTTCTGTTGTGTATTGGAATGGATGCTTATTGAAAGGTATAACATCGCTCTTCATCTCATGATTTTAATTTTCTGACAATTGGAGAATTTTTTTCTCTTCTTTTCATTCGTTTCCTTCTTCTTCTTCTGCTCTTTTTCTTCCTTTTCATTCTCATACATTTTTGTTGTTGTTGTTGCTTTCAAGCGACGATTTGGATTGGGATTTTTGTACAGTAAGTGATCCATAAAATGGAACATATTTTATATCAAAAAACGATACTCTTCAGAAATGAATTTATATGTGCTATAAAATAAAGAAAGAAAAAGTCCACGGGTGGCCGGTCTTTAAGGCAGCCATGAACCACTGTAGCAGACGATTCAATAATCTAAAAATGCAGTTTTTTTTCTCCTTTTTTATATAAAAAAATACATATCTATACATATCTTGTCGGGGTGGTAGAGTCGATCAAAAGAGAATTCATCTTGACATGAATATTCCGAAGAATTGCATGCAATCAAATGATGAAAGGCAAAATGTTTACCGGCATTTTTAATGATCTGAATTTCTTTTGAATTCTGGAATTTGTTTTTTCTTTCTTTCTGACATAATTATTTAGTCGTCTTTTGTAAATGCCAATAATTTTTATTTGCTCGGTCTTAAGTTCTTTTTTGATGGGCAAGACACAGGAATGAATTGTTGATTGTGAGATGACTGAATTTTTGGTTGATAGTAGGTGCGTAGCCAGGGGGTAATTGGGTACCTAGGTATCCCTTACCTTCCAACCATCATGCATGTATGTTTTAGTAAAATATGTTATATTCAATGGGAATCGAACCTGCACCACCAAAGGTGTAAAATTTTACTCCTAGATTGTGTATCTCTGCCAATTGGATACCCAGTGTTCAGGATCCGGTTGCTCGGTATACCCTAGGGTATACACTACCTTAGGGGTATATCTCTAGTGTCTGAGTATACCGAGCAACCGGCCTAGGTCTATCTACTCGAAATATAGTTTATGACCATATCTAAAAAGGGGATGTACTTTAAATTTAATCACCAATAAAGGAATGTCCAAAAAATCACTTATACCATTTCAACCACACATCATCAGTACATCCCCAATCTAAAGCCTCACCAATGTCAATTAATAAATTTGAAGGACGTCAAAATTATCATCAGAACCCAACCTCACGTTGTAAATTCATCAACTCAATACTTAAACTCACCGTCATCTGCAATTATTTCATCATTCTTCCCAGTAAAAATAAGCAATAGCACGAGCGTAGCAATGTGATCACTTACCACCATATAAAAAAATATGTTATACACGCAAGATGCACGACCATCCATAAAATATAATATAGAATATAAAATAACCGATAAACGCAATAAAGAAATCGTCAAATGGTTTTGGAGTAAGCGGAGGAAAAAAAAGAAGAAGAAGATATTGTGAGGGGCAGGTGTAACTGCGCTCTTGAATTTTTAATTAAAAGCAGACTAAAGTAGAGAAGGAATATTATAAAGTTAATGTCATGAGCACGTGTGCGTCTTGAAAATGTGGCTAGCAAACCTTTTTTTAAAGCTGTCACTTAGCCTGCCGTACATGTATATTTATTTATACACACATTTTTGACAATAAAAATATGTTATTCCATTCAAGTGTGCGTCTCGCTTATTAAAACACAACATAATCCTCATTTTTATCTTTCAAATAGTTACGACATTCTAATCTTTGTACGTAAATTGAGTGTCATTATTATTAACTTACACTAGTTTCTTCTTTTTGTTGAGTGGATTTTTTTTGTGGAAGGATGTGTGTGGAACTTAGTGGAATGTTCTGAGCAGTTGATAGTTTTGAGGACATAATCCTTAACGGGGAATTTTTTTCAATATTTTTTTTATGGCAGCTTGGTTAGTTAAATGGATTGACGGTGAATTTTGTAGACTTCATAGTTGAGTGTGATTCTATGAGTCAATGAAAGGGATCTGAAGTGGATCAGTTGCTCAGTAGTTTGATATCCAATGTCACAATGATAGTGGCTCTTGAGCTTGGTTTAAGGCATCTAGCACCTAAATCTGGGATTATTTAGAGCAATTTAGAGAATTATTTATTTTCATACCACCAGAATAACTTAAGGCTCCTTCTCTAGCTATTAAGGTATCATTCTACTTCCACATACCCCATAAGTATCCAAAATTTCATTCTAGATTCCTCAAGAACACCCTAAAAACAATCACAATGCATCAATCTACACACTCAAAACAAAAAATTCCACACACAAAATTATGTCATCATAACCATCTTTATGCCAATGACTAGCTATAATGATGATCATGATCCTCGTTTCCCCCCTCTTCACATTTGTCTACATACGCATTAAGTGGAAAGAATAAAGAATTTATTTAAAGAAGTTCAAGGTGTTTGAAAAGCATCAACAAATTATCTCAAAATTTTGTTTTTACTTCTCTTCAAATAAAGAAGGAAAGAAATTTTTTTTCTTTGAGACGTAGACACAACTGCCATGTGTTGCATAAAAAATATACACATGTGTGTTGATATACTTTTTTTCTATATTATTCCTGTTCATGAGTTTCAAAAGAATGAAAAAAAAATTGAATTGAGACGAGTTGAAGAAGAAATGAAAAGAAAGAAAAAATAATTTTTGTGTATGGAAATGTATCCTTCCTGTTTCTACGGCTGCTCGCTTTATATATTTTTTTTCAACTAATTTTATTTAGTCTGGAATGATTTTTTTCTTTTGCTTGTTTTTGAGTTGTTGTTGCCTGTTTTTGGTTCAAATGCGATTTAATTTATTGCTGAATGTTTTTGTCTCAATGAATTTTATTTGAATCTTCACATCCAGAATTAAAATAAATCAAGGACAATTTTTCATTTTAAAAAACGTGTCGCTAATTGCCGCGTTTTGTGCATTTTATAGTTCACATTGTTGCATGGTGATCAAGACATTCTCTTGATATAAAAATGTTAACTTCCAGAATGTCATGGTCATAGATTTAGTGCAGTTTTTTTTATTTTTATTTGAAGAGTTTTGGATGGATTAAGATTTTATGGCTTTTGAATAATTTATAATCGATGATGATGCAATATTTTGTTGTAGATATTTTGGTTCCCATAATTTTATTGTCATGTTTAGAACTGCTCATAACAAATTTGACATATGTTAATTATTAAGTTATCAAAAAATCTGTATTATTAAATAGGTTAAAGACAAATTCAATTAGTATCATGCAGGTTTATGTCTCTTGATCGGTTGCGACAAAGATATTAAAATTCTGGAATTGTAGCACTCTAAAAAATATTTTTGACTGAAACTTGATGCTATTTTTATTGCAAATGATAACTCTTGGTCTATATTGACTCATAATTTTTCTAATTAACTGTTCTTTTGTGAGTAGATGACAAGGATCTGCAACTGAGTAGTCAGAAGTCCTTAATGGTGATTACAAGGCATAGGGGTACCCAAAGGGGTCCAGATTTTGAAACTTAGTATAAGTGGAACCCATTTGAAAAACTAATGACTTCATCAAATTGATTACACCTAACTAGCTATGAATATAACAAAAATTAATATATAACTAAATAAAGTTGGTACGATCTTCTTGAAAAAAGAGTTTGGACCCCCTTGGGTACGCCCATGTAATACATGGCAAAAACTATTACACGATAGTCAAGTGGATAAGTAAAATCAGTAACACACATGGGCGTAGTCTGAGAGGAGCTAAAAAAATCAAAATACCTCCCTCGAAAATTTTTTTGACTACGTCCCTGGTGACATAGCAACACCACAGCGTCACCTCTTCAATATGAACCTTATTAAAGCTCAGCTTGATTCTATTCCACTACAACAATTATTTTCTTGAAACCTAGTCCTTTGAGTTTACTTTATTATTTCCAATCTGTTTGATTATCAATATTGTGTGCAATATCTGCTTTAAAAAAAATCATCAAAAATTTCCTTTGACTCTTTTTTTTCTCAAGAACAAAGAAAAAATCTTCAAAGAAATGAAAATGTCAAACGTAGAAAATATTTTTCATTCTTTTCTTCATAACTTTATATTTATTTTCGGCTTTACAATGGCAAATGTTTTTTGCTCAATTTCTATTCTAAAAGGGTCGGTTGGATATTAAGTAACACTATAAATTATCATTTTCATCCCCAACTACCCAAATATTGGGTCTCAAGAACTTAAAAAAATGGGCGGCAGAGCTGGTCAACCCTTCTAGCTCCGTCACCCCTCCACTATCTGTTACATAACATCCAAACGACCCCAAATTGAAGAGTGGAATAGCTTAACATCCTTTTCATCTGCTTCGAATATTTTTCTTTATCCCACACGTAATGCTTCCCAACATATACAACGTAAGAAAGTTAAGAAATGTGAAGATGGCACTTTTACATTATACACCACACAGAGAGTGGAATCGAACGGAGAATGAGTCGAAAAAGGACACTTAGAGGACGATTGTGAAATATCATTTTTCTTGCCTTTTCCTTCTTTTATATAAATTGTATATAATATTATGTGTATGTTCACTTTTATCCACATGATGAGGAGAAAATAATCGAAATGTATGTGGATACATATGTGCTGTCGATTGAACAAGAAATTTTTCTTTATTTCCCTTCCTTTGGCACTCGATATGAATAACTATTACGGCTGTCGCTACTGCTATGTGGTCAAATAAGGGATAATTATATTTTCTATAACAAATTTTTCCTTTTTAGCACAGATTTGAGATATGTGAGTGGGTTCTTGTCTGGTGCTTTGGGTGGATGAGTGGGTTTTGAAGGATTGTTGATTCAGTTTTTGCAGTGAGAAAGAAAATATTGTGGAAGTTTTCGATTATGATTTAGTTTTTTGGATTTTTTGAGGTTAATAATGTGAAAGGGTGTCAACGACTTTTGCTGAGGGTACTGTAACTCTAATAGAACTGGAATCTATTCTACCGTTGATTTATTTGAGGTTGGGGTTCCGAAATTTTGTTTTATCTTAATTTTTTTAAAAATTTTTTGATGAATTTTTTGACATCGACAGCATCGTTACTCTCGTGATTCCTAAGGCAACACTAAGTACACCCTAAATTTCATGAAATCTTATGACAAATCAGTGGGCAACCCCCTTGATATTAACATCAAATGAGATTCTTTTTTAATTTTTTTAAAACAAAAAATGTTAAAGTTTGTATGCAAAAGAATCAAGCACGACAGGATTTTTTTATATAAAAATGCAAACTTAATTTCTAAAAAATCATAATAATTATGTTAAAAGGTTAAATTTCAAGGATGCTTTTAAAAATAGAAATGTCACCCCTTCAAAAATCCTGGCTGTGCCCCTGTGACAAACTATCAAAATTGCCCCAATAAACTCAAAAAATTCACGAATTCTTGGTCTCAGTTCCGTGCAGCACGACGCAGTAGTTAGGGAACTACGTCAATGGAGATGCCCTGACAGTGTCATGACGATAGTTTTTACTCCACTTGATGGCAAAATCCGCGATTGTGCCTCTCGGGAATACTTTCACAACTAATTTTCCTCTTCTTTCACTTCCACATAATTTCCCCCACGATACATCATCATTATCATCTGCATGTTGTGATCATTAACCGAAATATTTTCATAATGTGTTGATTTGCTTAAAGAATTTCTACACAAAAATTCCTGAATATAAAAAAGAGAGAGAAACTTCTTCAGAATTTCTTTAAAGTTTCGTTTTAACAAGAGGAAAAAAAATTAATGCAGAAACCATAAAAGGATCGATAAGCATTAAGTAGCAAACACAAAAAGAGCATTGGGAATGAATGGAATTCACAATGAAAATCTCAGTATTAAAAAAAATTGTTGTGAAGATTCCACATCATGATGTGCCTTTATGCTATGCTGTTTTTACACGCCACAAATCATATCTCCAAATAGTTTGTCTTCTACCTTCTTTGTTATCTATCTTCACATATAGTTCTGGAATTTTATATTTTCTTTCTACCAGATTTGTCAGTTTCTTGTTCTTCTTCTTCATTCCTTCATTTCACTTACTTCTTCAAACGTTAATCATATTCGAATTCAATAATTCCTTTGTTTTATTCAATTTTCTCATTCCAATCTATTTGTTGTGTATGCTATGTATGTATCGATGAGCATGTTTAGAACAAAAAAAATATTTTCTAAACAAAATAAAATATGATGAAGAGAGATGTGAAGAGGAAAAAAATTCCCACGAACTCGCCTTTATGCGCACATAAAAAAAAGTTTAGAGAAGAAAAGAAGAAGAAAAATTGAGAGAGAGCAAAAAGGGAAGAAATGTGAGTTAATAGATGAACATGAGGCACTAAAATATTTCAACTTTTTTTGCATGATCGTAAAATATTTTTAGTGCTAAAGGAGGATAATTTTGTCTACATATTAAAGTTGTAAGAATGATTTAGTGACAGTAAATTTTTGGGTAATTTGAAATCAGATGTTTGACGATTTGAGGGACTAGAAAATTTATGGGGGAATTTTTTTTAACCACTGGATTTTGTGTTTGTTGATTTTATGAGCTTAGGTTGACGTGTATTTATGCACGTTGGGTATTGTCGCATAATTTTGAATGTTTTTTTTTTTGTTTTGAATTTTTAAATGAGTTTTGTTAACTTTGATGGATGACATAGTCCAGACTTCAGATATGCTGTCCTATTCAGAAGAAAAGGGAATTTTGTTGTAAAAAATGACAGTTTGCACCATTAAGTGGTAATCATTTTTAAGCAATAAGCAAAATATATAAGTGCCCCCCCTTCGGAATTTTTTTCTTAAAAGTAAATTTAAATTTTCTTCTTTTGGAGTTTTGGACTCTTTTAGATCCTCCTGGTAGAAAAAACTCAGCTATTTTAGAATTCTTAATGGCACATTACGTAAAATGGCAAAAAATGTGTCACAAGACCGACGTGAGTCTGGTGTGGGACTAGTTTTAGTTAAATCTCACGTTGGGTCGTGTTCACGGTATCTTGGTGGTACATTTTTTGTGGGATTGTGTCTACGTCATATATCTTCTTGATTCAGACGTCTTCGTGCTGTCTGTATGAGTTATATTTTTGGTACAGAAAGTATAATCATTGCAGTACAAAACAGTAAAATTTTGGATTCGAACCCCACTTGGGATACATTACTTAGAAGTATCCTTTTTTGTTGTTGTTAGAAATGCCGACTATAGGTTTTCCACTTCTCTTCTTGTTGTCAGCACGGCCTGGGTCACATTTGCACTATTCAAATCAAATACCCTAAAATCAGAATTATAACCTCAAAATTTACATTAAACAAGCAAGAAGTCTGAAGCCCCTAACAGTTCACCAATCAATATCTCCAAATACCTCTTATTATCACACATACAGACAAATAAAACCACCCCATACCTCAAATTGATTCACATTCCTACTTTTCACACATTCTCATGCTCCTGAGAAATTGTCTAATCAATAAACCTCAAGTATCCCTAATAAAACAACATCTTATGCTGTAATTCCTCCTTCCATACAAAACGCAATAACATGAATAATGCAAGTGAAGCAAAACGTCAGTCAATAATTACACGATTATGTTACTCAATATGTTATTCCTACACTAATGTCTGTCTTTACCTTCTCTTTTTTCACTTTATATTTCTCTTTTTTTACTTCACATATTTTTACTGCCTTATTTTTGTTGAAATAAATGAAAAGATACTCACAAAACTATTTTCATCGTCGCCGTTTCTTTTTCTTTTGACTACGTACAATAACATTGGAATATGAAGAAAAGAAATATCGACGTTACAAAGTAGCGGGCCCGAAAAGTGAATGGTACGGAAGAAAGAAAAAAATGGTGTTTTTTGATCACTAAGCTCAGCACTTTTCTTGCAGGCAATGCTCTCTTTTTGAAGACCATTGTTCATAATGATCTTCATAACATTTTTTTGATGTAGAGTTGGGTTGGTAGGTGGAATGGGTTCGAAGGGGGTCTGGATGGGATATGAGTGACTTGGAGTAGGGATGATGATGCTCTTGTCCGTACATTTGCCTTTATATCTAGATTAAAGGTATAAATCATCAAATTATTTCAATTTTGTCGTTAATGTCTATTCAAAATGATTCCAAGTCCATTACCAACCCTGCAAGTTTCTTAAGCATTTCTTTCTTTATTTTTTTCATTTCTTTAACCAACATCTTGTCTCGCGATAAACATTTTCTTTAGTGCCAGTGACTGCTAGATGTGGCATGATGTGAAAATAGAAACATAATGGAAGTAATCAAATATCTTAAACGTTATTACCGGAGGCACAGTTCACAACTATTTGCTTCTCTTTTAGGTGATGATCTGTTGATGAGTTTAGTTTTTTGGGGGATTTAGAGGAGTTTAAAAAATTTTTACGGGGATGCAAATTTTTGATTTGAACTTGGGTCACAAAACCCCTTGCTATGCCGACCTGATGATCATCAAGAGACCTATTCCAGTCATTTAAAGATAGTTTTAGTTACTTAACAATATAGTTTCTAACCCTAGTAGAAAACCATTTATTTTGCCATTCAGTCGAACAAAAACCACCATGAAGATGTCACCGAGTTGGCTTGAACCTCCTCAGAATTCAGCAAAATTATGGAACTAAAAACAATCATTGCATTTATCAATTTTAAGTCATAAATAAGAATTTTAGTATATATATGAACTAGAGACACTTTAATTCTGTTCATTACAAAGCTTTTATCAAAAACTATCAAAATTCATAAAGCTTGATGCCAAAATCATAGAAAAAAAAATCAAATTTCCTCAATATGACATCAAATCCAGTCCAAAAACATCAAACAACCCAACCCATTTACTAAAACGATCTGCTACTCAAACATCTCACATCATTCAAATGACATCATTCGTAAATGAACGTGAAGCATAAAGTCAAAGTGCATTGTAACTCATCTTCGTCATCCATTTAGTTATTGATTTGTAGCATAAATGTAATAATTTTGAAAGTAGCATGACACGATGGGTCATTCATCTCTATCTACAATATTATTTTTTTGCTTGCTTATTTCTTCCTGCCACTCAAATTTAGTACATGGAAAGTCTTATACAATATGATTATTATGTGTATATTTTCATTAATTTTCTCTATTCTTCTTTTTTGCTCTCTCTATATCTATATCTAGTCATGTTTCTTTTTTAAAGTCATAAAACAGAACTGAAGTATTTTTATGTATTTTACTTTTTCAAAAAAAAAAGAAAAAAAGTTGTACACAAAAAACAGAGTACGAGTCAAGACGAAGAAAACAATGAGAATTAGTGGCCGATCATAAAAGTAAACGCGTATAGAATGATTTTTTTTAGCAATTTGATTAACGGACGATATTATTTATACACGTCGTTGCGCTTCTCTTACATTTCAATTCTTTTTTTTTGGAGTTAAATTTAAATATATTTTATTTGGAAACGAGTGGAAAGAGGAATCGAAAACAATAACAATTTATGTCTTTGTGTCGATCTCTTTCTACACTGGGTTACTTGCGCTGGAGGAGCTACACATCATTTGATAACTATTTGGTTGTGAAAAACTTACGACATTCGACTTGTCTATTTCTTTTGCGTTGCGTTGATCTTCTCGTCATCATCATCGTTCATGCTTTCCATTTATTTTTATTTCATTTCTTCACAGGGTCATAAACCTGTGTGTGATGTGTTGCGCTATTCAATGTGAAAAGTTTTCAATTTTTCTTTTGCTCTTTTTGTGGCAATTTTTTTTCTGTCTTACTTTTTTTTCATACACTTTTTTTGAGCTGTTGTCGAGAGCGTTTTATTGCGTTTGACTCTGCATAAATTTTTTTGTATTTTTAATTATGTTAATATGAGAGTGAATGAAAATTGGATTGTTTTTTAGTGTTTAAAAGCTGTAAATGATTGAGTTCGTTTGGATTGTTTGTTTGTGATTTAAAATTAATGGGTTTTCTTAAGGGGTCATAACTCTTTTTTTTTGGGGGGGGGGGGGTTCATCCATTCTTATTTTCATGTCATACTTCAAGATCCTGATCTATTAATTCATCATTGCCTAATTACGTCTTGATCACGTACATTAAGCTGTTGAAGAATTTAAAATACCGAAAGCACGAATTTGGAAATGGCAGGATTCGAACCAACGACCTTCTATTTACCATAGGGGTCATTCATAAATGACGTCTAGTGTTTAAGGAGGAAGGGTCTGACGCTGTGTGAGACTTCCATACAAATGAAAATAATTTGTATGAAAATTTTGTGCCAGAGAAAGGAGACAGGGTGTCTAAAAACCTAGTTTTTTGCGTGACGTCATTTATGAACGGCTCATACCAATTTTTAACAGATCTAGCTTTCTATGGCTCAGTTGGGTGGGGTGATTGGGTGATTTTACCCCCTCCCCTCTTTGAGAAATTTTTTTTAAAATTGCCAGGGTTTTTGAACTGAAAACCTTAAAAATACATCAAAAATTAGCATACCAATCCCCAAATAATGCAAATTTAATCCGATCAATCCCTTCCTTCCATCAACTCAAACCAATCTCCTCAACCTCCATCTCACAATACCAAAGAAAGTCTCACCTTCTCGCCAATGAATCACTTCCTCAACAAATAAATAAATACACTCAATGACACGTTTCTTGATCTGTTATACGCCTGCCCGGCAGGCTCCGAAACAATGTTTATGAGCTTCTTTAAACTACTGAATTTTAATTAATTGGAATAAGCTGTATTTATGAATCATTCAACTGGCAGTTATGTTGTGTTTTATGATACGATCTATATGCGATGCCGTTTTTTTGGTTCACTGTAAAAATTCAATTTAACTTTTTTCTAGCATAAAAATAGCGTTGACATTTAATTTAAATGTAAATGGCTTGAAATTTAAATTTATGTCATATCATGACTAATATTACATTATTTTTTTGTCTTATGAATTTCGTGTGCCATTTAACACTTTTGTCATAAAAAATTGTTGATTGACTTACGTGTTTGATTTTCTTTTGATTTTCAATAATAAAAAATAATAATCATTAAATGTGATGTTTGATATCTGACTAGATTTGATGATTGCATTTGATTTGATTTTTTTTGGTTGGCATTTTATTATCCGGTGAAAATGTGATGTTTTTGGATAATTGGTAATAATTTTTGACCTAGATTGATTGAGTGCTGTGATGGTGGATTGGGAGTGCTTGGATAAAATTTTAATTAAAATTTGAAAGCTTGTCATGAGTTGATTTTTTTGCTATGAGTGTAAATCAATGTAAGGACTTGACCCAGGACTCAGGAACTTGAGCAATTTTTTTCTAGCTATTTTTTCAAATTGAAGAAAATTTTCATTCAAAGGAGGTGCTTGACCCCAAAACTCATTTGAATAAGTCAATTTCTAGATTTGAGAGTAAATTTAGCACTTTAGGTCATATAAAATACACATCAGGATCCGAAATTTATCATTACCTTAAATTTTCTGACTAGGTGGTTAAAAGGGGTGTCAAAATAATTTATTTTGGAGAAAATGGGTTTCAATATGATCAAAAATAACGATACCAGTAATTTTAAAATCTACGCTATTCACCAGTAGCGTAGCAAGGGTTTGAAATACTTGTAGCAAACATTCAGTACTGCATGAAAAGTTTAAAACACACTCACCTTAAAATGATACCCCCTAGAGTCTAGGGCCTAGACTTCAACCCAAATCACACTTATCTTGGTACATTATTAATGTCCATCCAAAGCGTGTGATCCTCAAATTGAGGCTCCAAAGGCTACGACCCAAAACACAATTACCCATTTTATGACACTGAACTCAAATTTGCATAAAATATAACACATCTTTCCAGAAAAAGAGTCCAAAAGCACCAAACATTAATTAGCAAATTTACTCCAGAACATTTTCAATAGCCATTCATCAAAAATATGTTATTCTCACCAGAAACTATTGAACTTAATTGAGTGAGTAAAACAGAGATAGAAAAGAATGTTTAAAAGAAGAACTTTACAGTTTTAAATAATCATCTCAATCTATCTTATATTCTCTATCAAATTATAATTTTTTTTGTTTCATAATTTCTCTTTACGCTTTAAAGTTGTTCTTCGTTCTTTTTATTCCTCCATTCAATTATGGCTCATTTTTAATTCCAATAAGCAAAAGGCAAAAAATAATTTTCATAATTTTCTGTACTGTATGTATATTCTGTTTAATTTCGGGTGTAAATAGCATTCATAGGGAGCAGATGCGTAACCAGAAATTTTGTAATAGGGGGTTTGACCTATCATAGGGGTCTACGGAATATTTTTTCATACATTCTTCATTTTTAGGAAGGATTCACAAAAATTTCAATCTCAAAGGGGGTTTGGACCCAAATGGACTCCTCTCTAGCTACGTCCCTACTAGGAAATGTGGGTTAGCTTGTGATGCTCAATATATGGGGGATAGAGCTTAAAGCTGTATGGAAAAAAGCAAAATTTTGAAGCAGATAGGCTGCGGGGGTCTAAAATTCCAACTTTTTGATGGACATCACTTGTGAACGAACCAACATATATAGTACAGCCGAGTGAGTGAGTGAGAGATCATTAATTTGTTCATGCACACAAAGAATGAAAAAATAATCAACTTGAAAAGTCAAAATAAAATGAAAATTGGAGGAAGAAGAAGAAGAAGTCAAGATACATAACTTTCTTATTGTTTTTAATCACACATTAGAAACAGAAGAAATAAGAAGCAACAAACGAAATGTGAGAAAATAGAATGAGATTTTTTTTTCGAGATTTGTAACGGAGCATGTGTATCATGGATAAATTTGACAGCAAGAATATTAATAGCAATAGCAAAGACTTTCTTTTTTTGGGTGAAGAAAATACAGAGAAAAGAAATTGTTTTATTACAATTACCATTCATCATCAGATGGAATATGGAAATGAACTTAAAATTGAAAAATTTCTGTTTCTTCTTCTCCTCGTACACTTCTTCTCATCGCTCTGCTCGGTGCCTCGATTATTTGACTTCACTTGGCTTTGTTTCATATCTGTCGACAATTTTTTTTTCTTTATGTGAAAAAAATTGAATGAGAAATGAGTGAGAATTTTTTATGTGGATGATTCTTGTTGATTGTTGGTGACTTTAAGCGCACTTGTCGGGTTCTGATAACTTTTGAGAGGGTTATGTCCTGATTATGGCTCTTAGATTAGAATTACGAATTGAAAAGTCGAACTTTTTAAAAAAAATTGATGGATTTATTACAATAAACACTAAAGTAACCCTAGTAGCCTTGTCTGGGTCGGTTTTTTGGATTGTATTTTGTACAAAGTACAGGGTATTCCCTTGCTATACAAAAGACAATCGCTGGGGTAAAGCCAAATCCCCCACAAAACAGACAACCTGTCCAACCCTAACTTCATCAAAATTCCAGCTAAAAATAAATAAATAAATTATATTATTTTGGAAATGAGAGATTGTGAAGCGAAAAATTTACATAAATACGGGCCCACATTGCTTACTTAATATTATATTTGCTCTCTTGCCTTTGTCCCCCTCAAGTGATGAAATTGCCACTGCTTCATAAAGAAATTCATTTCTTGTGTGTTGTTTCTGGCCCGTCTTATTGATGGTCATTTGAATAAATGGAAAGGCAAAAGAAACACAAGAATTTTTTAATTCCCAGACTTCAGACTTTATTTTCTCGTTCAAGTTTGTAAAGAAATGCGATAATTAAATTTAATTTTTTTATTCCCAAAAAAAATACAAACACACAAAAAAAATATATTCAATGCCTTTTATTTCATCGTCTACTTGTTGTTGCTGTTGATATTGTTGTTCATCACCGTGCCGACGAACGGTGTTCTCAAAATATGTGTGTATATTAAAAAAAAGTCTTAAACTTATTTCCACACTTCCACGCTGCTCTATGTAGAAGCAATGTACATAAAAAAATGTAGAAGTAAAAAGTCAAATAACAACGTATTGTTTTATTACATTTTTTCGAAACTTCCTTT
The DNA here is from genome assembly GCA_963573255.1 of Chironomus tentans. Lineage (NCBI taxonomy): Eukaryota > Metazoa > Arthropoda > Insecta > Diptera > Chironomidae > Chironomus > Chironomus tentans. The sequence continues at coordinate 42,832,512 of OY754302.1, read as the reverse complement.
TACGGCATATCCGCTTTATGAACGAAATAGAAATTTAAATATACAAAAATATTTTTTGAGGCATTTAACAATGAAGAAGTTCCAATTATTCACATTTACATATTATTGTATCTTTAATGCCTTTCCTTCTCCAACGACATTAACGGCGTGCTTAGAAATTTTTTTTTGGACAGTGTCGCGATTTTTTTTGTCGGGAGCATTGATGTGGATTAATTAAGTGGCTGTGAAGTCTTTTTTTGTTGGGTGAAGAAGTAAAAGTCATGTGGATATTATGATTATGTAAGTTGTACTGAACTTAGTTTCGAGATTGTAGCTTAAGATTTTTAAAATTTTATTCAATCTGATTGGTCAAGAAATTGTCAAAAAAATATTTTTGAATTTTTAAGGTCCTATTGGGTCTTTTCTTGGCCACAAGATGGCAATTTGGATATAACTTAAAACAAAAGGAGCTATTTTAGGTACCAAGTCCAATCTGGTAACGCCAGGAGCGTTACTTAATGCCAAAATGACCCCAAATAACTTTAAATTTTTTGAAATAAAAACCAATCCATCCAAAATTCCACTTAATTTCCAATTTCCTCATATCCACATACACATTCTTTTTCTAAAATAAAGCAGACACATCCAGCATCATTAATTAGTACCAAATGTGTCAATGGACATAACGAAAGAATTTCTGTAACGCAACTCTAACATCCTCTCCAACCTCTCATTTACTTCCGATTGGAAATTATGCATGTGTATGTTATGAAAATTATGATGAAATAACTTTGTTAAAGCGTACAGAAAATGTTTATAACGTAAAAGAATGTTGTAATGATGTGGATCAACACATATCTCATTAGAAAGTTAATTTTCTAACAACATCAAAGGGAAATTGATGATAAATTTTAAAGATGAATCGGTTGGAGAGGAAAATTATTGGTTGTTAATTGGATTTAGGGTTCATTAATTAGTAGGTTCTTGTGAAGGTTTTTTTTTCATAAATGACGTCCAATTTTTAGGGAGAAAGGAGGTCTGAAACTTTTTTTGTATGACAGAAGGGGAGAGGCTCTCCCCCTAGGGGTCTAAAAATCTCGTTTATTGTGTGACGTCATTTATAAATAGCCCCAGGGAATTTTAGGGATTTTTCATGAAACTTTTTTTAATAAAACCATTCCAAATTCGGTTTTTTGTACATCCAATCACAAACCTAGTAATTTTGTATTAAAATTTTGAGAAGCTTCAATAAAATAATTTCCAAAAAATTCTCAATTTCCGTATACGCATCCACCTGACGCCATCTGCAACTGAAAATATTTGCTGAAAATTTTTGGTAACCGTACATCACTTAACTGTTTTAATCATTTAAAATGTGCAAAAGTCGGTAACTTTAATGACACTTCTTAATTTTTCTCAAATTACTTCGTCAGTTTCATGCCAAAAACAATTTTACATTCCAAAAAAAAACAACTTGAGCTCAATAATTGCACGAAATTTCAAACCTCATAAATTAATTAGCATAAACACACCAGACTAAATTGACTGCACGAGGTGACAACAATCATGATGACATGAAATTACACCATTAAGAGATAATTTAAATTATTTTCAGTCATCAAGCAGTCAATGAATATTTGAAAGATTAATTTCACAATTTTTTAATATCTGTCTGTGAGTGTCTCGATCCATTAATTAAGTCATCATCAATTTAATTTGATCGTTGTGTATGGCAGGCATATCGTGGACTTCCGATCAGCTCAAATTTGTTAATTAAATTAATTTTGAATTTTTTATAATTTCCATGTTTGGTTCGTTGATGGAGATTAATTTTTTTACAAGCTTTATATCTGTGGATTTAAATTAATTTTGCAAAAAGTGCTTGACTTGTTGGTGGAATAAATTCATTAACCTTCTTTCTTATCAAATTATCAACATCCGCAAATATAAGCAATAATGTTTTTATGATCGGTAAATCTCAAAACTAATAAAGAAGGTTGTGACGGGCACGAAGCTCAAAAACGCATTTTGATAGCTTAAAATTTGTAAAAACATTCAGTGATCAGCAGATCGAAGGAATGGACAAATTGACAGACTGACGGACTGACTTACGACAGACTGACGGATAGACACAAAATACATTTCCCATCGCAAAAATGCGTTCCAATAAAAAATAATTCGAGTCAGAAAAAGGCTAAGAAAGATGTAATAATGAGCTTATCAGCATTGTTCATCGTAAATTATGTTAATTTTTTTATTTGATCATATTACAGCCCTGTTTATAGAGAACTTTTTGCCTCCTTCATTATACTATTTTTTATGTGATGATGACTAGCTTTCGTGTGCCTATTCAATGACCATGCCTATAAGAACATGCACACATATACAAACAATATTTTTTTAGGTGTCTTGCGAGACGAAAAGTAATAAAAATTGTGTGTATTTTTTGGTCATAGCTGAGGCAAACAGAATGAAAAGAAAAACAGAAGGAAAGAAGAAAAAAAAACTACAAAAAATGTAAATGTACACAAATTGAGCGCACACAGGAAAGAATTTTGTTGGTTTTTTCGCTTTTTAACCGTGCAAAAGCCTTTAATATATTGAGGGTAATAAGTGGCAATGTGGAGTGTTTGTGTATCACAAATAACAAAAAAATAACTTCTTTTCTTTTTCTATCGGGTTTTCGGCAATGAATATTACGGCATATAGACGAGCAGAATATTCAAATTGACCGAAAAAAATTGAAATTTCAAAGAATTTTTCTTCCTCTCTTTCGGATTGGACGGGTTTTTTGTTGTGTACACACAGAAGTTATGCGTGGTACGGATCAAAAATAAAATTTAATTATGGCTTTAACACTTTTACCGACATCAACAACAAACGGAATTTTGATTATGATGACGAGGATGATGATGATGAAGGCTCAAGGGGGGATATCTTAATAAAGATTTAAAACAGAGAAATTTTTGGGATTTGAATAGAGAATGTTTGGAGGATTTTTGAGGGTTCACTACATTAAAACAGTAGGGACTAGTATAGTGGACCTAAAGACGTAGACATAAATTTTTGATGAGGCTTTTTGGAATTTTTTTAATATGATCTGAAAATTTAGAGGGTATGTTGAGTATTTTTTCAAAACTTAAAAAAATGAAGAAATTTCCATTGTGTTTTGACACCAGAAGCACCTTCTGTCTACGTTTCTAAGAGAATCCACACCTGAAAAACATCTAGTCATCATTATTGTGTCATTTTTTATTAATAAGTGTTCTAAAGGACACATTAAGCAGTTTCATTAGTTAACAAGGGTACCTTTGGGGACATATGAAGTGCTTCTTGCTCATAACCGGAAATGATACCCCAAAAATCAAAAAATCTGTTCTGATTCTCACTATACCCATAAAACTGACCTCTGGAACATCCATTCCAATCCACACAAAATTTCCATAAGCACTTCAATAATTACTTAATTTCAACCTCACAAAAAGTCACGTATTCCATTGCGTATCCCCATAATCCTGACAACTTAAAGAGAAAAAAGAAATTTTCATCCGAAAAAAATGTCCCGTAGGGCTCATGTCAAGTTCTTACTATGTAAGAGTGGAGAGACTATGGATTATGATATGATATTTAAGTGGCCTCAAAGCATCTCACAAATCATAAAAAAATGCCATGTATATTAAAAGCAATTTAAATTTTCTTTAATGCCATAAATAAATATACTCGTGCATATACACATAATTACACACCACTTGAGCGTAGAGAAATACCAAAGACATATACATAGGAATGTATATATGTGAATGCATTTTAAAATAGATGTAAAATATACATAAAATGCCATAAAGTTCAACATCATGCTTTTTGATACAAAATAGCTGTTTATTCCATTTATTTTATATTTCATTTATTTCGCCCCACCAATCATCAAGAGAGTTAATATCATGCGAGTAAATAAAGTTACGAAAGTTTCTTTCATTCTTCGTGATTTGTTGCTGAATTATCGTGGCCGTGAAACATACCAACATGAAAAAAAAATGTAAATGCTCTCTTATGTTCCGCTAAACAATCAACATTACATTTACTTTAATTGTTCTTGACGCGAATGCGCAAGTGATTCTTAATTTTTTTATATTACTTCTCTCTGTTTCGCATTCTTTATTTTCATTCATACTCCCAAATGTACTCCACATACATTGGTGTATTATGGCATTTTAGAAATAAATAGTAAAGTGGAACAAGGCTAATTTTATAAACAAAAAAATTATAGCGATGAATTTTCATTATAATTTTGAATTAATTCGTTAATGACAAGAAATTTACTGACTGCAGTCGCTGGAGTTTAATTGAATTTTTTTCTCCAACTTGTTTGTTCTCGATTTTTGAGTTTGGACTTCAAAGAGAATTGCGAAATTGTGGATTGTTAATTGGGGAATTAAATGGTCGAGTTGATTTTGCAAATGATTAGCTTTTTTGGATTTAGTCAGAGTGTCTGTGATGAATATGTCTAGACAGTGCCTAAACCTGGACATGAAAGGTTGTCTGATTGTAAATTTGGATGCAAGCTACTCCTTCTGTTGGAGGGAACAACCCTCCTCACTCTCTTTTAACCTTATAAACCTACTTTTATGATGTCAGGGGCCGGTGTCTAGAGCTACTCGGAATACCCTACCCTACCATATACATGGTACCCTAGGAATACCAGCCTACCCTACTCAGGGTACCCCACATATCTTAACCTAGGACACTCTAGAATAAAAATGGAATATGGTAGTGTATGGTAGGGTAAGGTATCTCGGGTAGAAACTGGCCCCAGTCATGTACAAAAATCTAGTTTGTTTTACAAAAATGTAAAATTAACAAAAAAAATCAATATAAGTTGCCGACTAATTATGAACCTCAAAGTATCCTCCATTAAAATAAAACACTTAAATTAATTAAGTAATTTGACAACAAATTGGCAAAAAATCATTGAATTTACCACCAAATCATCTCATTAGTCTCCATTTCAAATCACATCCTCAAAAATTAAAACAAACACACAAAAAAACCCATCAAAGCCGGTTCCTTTGAAAAAATCATTTTTCATATTTTTGAATGAAATCTAAAATTCAATAAATCGACGATTTCGAACAAAAAGTCAAACAAAACCCATCAGTTTCGAAAACATTCTGAATAAATATAAAAGTCGCAAATAAATTATTTCAACAAAAAAAATTTTAATTCTCACCAATCATGGATATCTTGTGCTGCACATTACGATTATGATTATGGATGTATAAAATTTCAAATTTGCTTTGTCCATGAGTCATTTGTGTGGATTTTAATTTTTTTTTGTGTATCACAAAGGAATGAAATAAAATAAAAAATTGATCGTAATTTTACGAGTGTGGATGGATAAATGTGTGGCAAGTGTTGATAGTTAATTTTTGGAGTTTTTAGATTGGAAGTTGAATTAGAGAAGTGACATTCTTTTGTAGATATCGAATTACTGATTTTTTGGAGGGACGTGGGGGGTTCTGCAATTAAGCACATGTGGGTTGGGTATCTGTAAATTTTTCGGACAAAATTGACCCCAATTGTCTGAATTTCGAGCAAAAAGATTGAAAAATTTCTAATATTCTTAAAATTCCAAACTCCAAACCATCAGCAAATCAAATTCTCAATAAAGAATCTCCTCCATAAACACCATCGTCATCATCCACACAAGCATTAAGTAATCAAAAGATTATTTAACATGTTCCAGTTTATTACCAATATTTTGCTAGAAACCCACAATGTTTATCAATTTTATTGACACAATCATAGGCGGCCTTGCAAATATCAATAAAATACTCGATAATAGCAATCATGACTTAATCATGAGCATACTGATTATCATAATAATCAAAGTGGCTTTCTTGTGAAAACGAAAGAAGGAAATTTGCTGTTTTTTAGATCGTTGGAGGAAGGAAATTTTGTGGTTTTAATTTGGGTTGATGGAAGTTGAGGGGAGCATAGGCAGGAATTGATCTGTAGATATATAATTTTAATGAAATATTTGAAAGATTTGTCAATTTTATTATTTTTAAAATCAATAAAACCTCAAAACCCCAAAAAATATTTATAAGCTCTACCTAAAGATCCCTAATCAAAACTCTTTACCCCCAAAACAGAGCCAAGACACAAAAATCAATTAACAAACCCCAAAATAGTCGCTAATTGACATTAAAATAAATGAATATTTAATCAAAACTCAGCCAACCATACAACACCATCTCACTCATAACTTAATCTTCATACCTTAGGCCGCTAATTGCGTAAAAATAGAATCAAAATAATGTAGATTAGCTGCCTTGTTCTAATTTCTTACAAGGAATAATATTATCATAAGAATTTATGAAATTATTTTGTTTGTGAATCTTAATGAGTTTGAGACTTAGGGGCCATTCATAAATGAAGTCTAATATTTAGTGGGTGTCTGGAGTTTTGTGACTCCTAGGAGGAGGGGATCTAAAATTCAAGGATTTGAAAATTTATTGGGGTTTGATTGTATTTAAGGCATTTTTTAATTGATACCATTAATTTTATTCTAAAATTTATGAGCTTCAGTAACGAAATTCCAAGGATGGGTGTATTTGGGGGGAAGGGGGGGGGGGGGGGTTGGGGTGTTTGGTCAAAACCCAGAAATATTCTGAAAGCAGTACGAAAAATTTCCATTCATACTAAAAAATTCTACCTATCCCAATTCCGAGTATCCAAGCCTCGAATCCACAAACTTGACATTTAACCTCACATCCTACGTGCAACTCACGAGCAGAGCATGCATGTGAAAATAATACACAAAGCATAATGAGTTGTACAGACTTAGAAAAGTCAAGTTTATGAAGTTTACATTTTAATCATGTAAAATGTATCAATGAATGTACAGCAATATGTCAGTCATTTCAATGTTGATGCATTAAATTGAATTCAATGAAATCAATAATTTATAATGTAAACAACATTGTTGGGAATTATCGATTTGTAATTGAGGGATGTGGGGAATTGGAACTTACTTGATGATTAATGGGATTGTGTTGGAAAATTGAGTAGCATTTTGGAATTATTTTTGGAATTTTGAGGTGAAAGTCCTGAAAACTGTTCCGTAATTACTTCTTAAAAAATCCCAGTTTCTGGTGGGAATCGAACTCACATTCTCACAAAGAAAAAGAATTTGAAGATCCCAATCAGTTTCCAAACCATTCGGCCACAGAAATATTACATAGACTAGCAGAATCGCTAACACATGAGTCAACACCCTAGATTCCATTCTGTTTCGATACCATAAAAACCAAAACTTTCAAGTCACAACTAACGGTCTCGAAACTCCATTAACGAAAAAATATGTGCTAAGAAATTAATAAAAATCCCCTTAAACATGCTAAAAACACTAAAATATCATTAAAGTCAAACATTTGATTTGAATATTTGTGTCTGAATCCATTTCATCAGCCAGCATAGCACAAGCAAACGGAACGTGATTTTTTATTGAAAAGTAATAAAATTTTTAAATAGAAATTTTTTTTACTCTATGCGCCTATCAAAATTAGCATATACATATGTACAAAATTTATGTTTTAGTGTGGGCGTTTGCATAATATTAAGAATATAAATAACTTTTAGCGGATATGTGTGTACACATTTAAAGTACAGAGAAGCGCCAGGTTGTTGAATCTTATACATAATATATCAATTGAATAGCTGAAAGGTGTGGACACTAAACATTAAAGAATCATTCACTTTCATCCTTGATAATACACAATTTACTTAACAGTAGATTATTATTATGATGAGTATGAAGCAGCATAGAATGTGTTTGTGAAGTCATGCATTTTATGAGAGCATAATTGAAGCTTTAAACGGGTCTCGTTAGATAAATGATGAGCTATTTAAAAATCAATAGAACGTGCAATTTAGTCGGATGTGAGAAGAAGCTTCTCTGTTTGTTTATGGGTCGACTGGATAGATGGGTGCAAGGGTGTAGGAGGGATTTTGGGGGTCAAACCCCCCTTTTTGAGAAAAATTATCAATTTTTTAGGGGGTTTCAAGAAAAAGATTCAAAATCCCTCCCTCGAAAAATTTCTGGATACTCCCCTGGATGGATTAGAGGATTTATGTGAATTTCTGTTAAATCAAGTATTTTGGCATTTTTAGAAAAACAATCATTGTCTAAATTCTTAACAAAACCCTTCAATACTTCAAAATCCATAAAAATCAATTGTCAAATTAATCACACACATTACACTTTTTGCTCTCCTTCTAAAATATCAATAACTATAATTAATTCCTCCTTAAAACTGATTACACGATATAAATCACACATAATATTAGGTGCGGACAATACTCAAGCATTAAATTTACCACAGATCTCAAATATTTAATTAAATTAGTGTCTATACCTTCACGTTGATATGCATTTTTGTGTGATTGTGTGACCAACGATTTATAAATACACACAGCAATGCAATGAATTGACAATGACGACAGCACAACGATCATTAATTTATTTCTTTCTCTTTTCATTTCAGGTATGTACCGATGGATGAAAAATCGATAATTAAATTTCATATCAATTGGCTTTTGCGAGCAACTGAAAAAAGAATACAGAATTCAATTTATTATGATCCATTGTATCAGTCAGTGGTGGCAGGTAACAACAATATACGGATTATTGATTTCTATAAATTTATGAAATTGCATTGTGTCGGTCTCCTTTTTCTCGTAATGGAACCTTGCACTGTGTTGACATGCAATTGTTTATAGTTTTTATTTATTTGATTTTATAATTTTCTTGGATTGATTATTGTGGGCTCTTGAGTGACATTTTATTATGGGGTATGATTGGGGGGGGGGGTTGTTATTTTTATGGGAGTGTTTAAGGTATTTTTGTTGTCAGTTCTGCAAATTATCAGAAAACGAAGTTTTTGACTATCCAGAATTGTTTAAGAGGCCATTTATGTATGATATCCAACATTTAAGGAAGTAAAAATTACTCAGCTTATTTTAAGGAAGTAGGAGGCTCCAAATATCCAATTTTGATATACATCATTTGTGAATGACCCCTCAAAAATAAAATTCCTTCTAAAACTTTTTAAAAATTCAATTATGTCATTAAAATACCCCCAAAGGAAGCTTTACCCCCAATCCAATCAACAACATGCATGTCACCAGCAAATCTACCAAGCTATGAACAGAAACAATAGAAACAAATCCAGGAAATGAAAAAGAGAGAACTTTTTTTTAAAATATTCAAATGCGAAGTGAATTTTAATCGTTTGTAATTGCAAATAAGCCCAAGCATATATGCTGTAAGTTCACACACTCTCTTCCATTCCATTCCTCATTCTTGATACAGAAATAAGTTTGAATAAAAAAAGGCAGCGAAAGAGGAGAGAAGAAAAAATTGTTCCGCATCACGAAATTATTATTAATTTTTATGACTGTTTCATTTCTTTTGAGCTCTGTAATCAGCATAAAGAAATACTGGAAAGGAATTAAACAAGTCTTTGCTCTGAAAAACACTCTCTTTTGTATGCTTTTCTTGTGAATTTGCATTTCTTTGCGTCGTAAGAAAAGAAATTTGAATTTTCAAAAAATTTTTGCTCGTACTTTTCTGGATTGGAATGGGATTAAAATGTGATTGGGTTGGAGGGTGCTTGATATGGAGTGTGAGCTAGATTTTTGCAGGTCAAGGACAGCTAAGAAAGGGCTGCAGCAACAAAATATAAAAACACACTTCCTGAAAATTGCCAAAAAATTCCAAAACATAACACAAGTCTTAATTCAGAAATAAAGGCTAATTCCACCAACAACACCCAATTGTCCACATTATCGCATAATTCTTCATCCAATTCCTAACTGTGTAAGCTTCTTTCCAATGCAAGCATTTGTTAGCTTTACTTATTTATGTCTTTACAATTTTTCATTGTACTATTTGCTTTTGTTCTTTTCATGTGCCATAAAATGTTGTGTATACATGAAGATATATAAGACAAGCAACGAGCTTATTAGAGCATTATTGGGGTCATCACGTCAATTTAATTGATTTCAATGAGAAATTAGATTACCACATTTGTGTATCAAAACAAGTATGAGACTGCAACAGCATTCAGAAGGGGGCTGTTCGTAAAAAGCTTATTTGTCACAAAAATTTTATTAAAAATGAATTTATTTTGTACTAATTGCCAGACCCTCCTCCAAAAATTTAGACGTCATTTATGAATGACTCCTAAAAGGGTCCGTTCAACATTGAAGGGGGGCCTGGAGTTTTTGTATGAAAACTTTGTAACAGAGGGACGAGGGGGTCTAAAAATCTCATTTGTTGCTTGACATTATTTATGAACAATCCCAAAAAAGCAATTGAATTAAATATTTCATTCAGTAAATGTTTTGAAAGCATAACAAATCTGGTCGAGAGAAGTTTTTTTTTCTGTGAGCTTTAAATTTATATAAATTGTATTATTGTTGTATACGAGAAGTAACCATTTGAGCAGCAGATAAATAGATATAGATCTTATGCTGCTCTGGTCGTCCCTTGACCTTTTCCACATTACAACAGTACGAAGTGGAAGAGAATGAAAAAAAGTAGCAAAAAGCAGAGCAAAACAAAATTGAACAATAGATCAATTCAATTGCGAAAAAAAAATCTCGTTTTTTTTCTTTCTTTTATGTACAACTGTTTAAAATTGATAAATGGAAGTTTATGGAATTTATGCTTGTACACTTTATTTATTATAACACTTATTTTCAATGATTAATTTTAGCTAAATTTCCTACTTGATGAAAAAAAATTGTGTTTATGTTGTTTAACTTTCTATATTATCTGCTGGGTCGCAGGGTTGTTGGTTGGGTGATCTAACGGCATTGAGATTGAATGTTCAAGCTTTTTATCTGAATATCTTATTTTATCGTTCTAAAATGATGTCTAACTTTTAGAGGGAGGGGGTTCTGGAGCTGATTGACAATTAATACCAAAATTCTTTTGAATAGAGAACTGGAGACAAAAGGGGGTCTAAAATGCCACTTTTATGGACGTCATTTGTGAATAATCTCTGATTACTTTGAATATAGATCGCTGGTCTAAAAACTCTCATATATTGACCCTTAAGTATCCTTTGGATACGTGCTTAACCCGGATGCATGCCCAAAAACTCAGGGGTTTATTTTTGGCATTTTAAGGTTCATCCAAACTCCAATTTCAATTTAATTTAACCCAGTGTTGTCCAAAACTGTGTTAAAAATGCCAATAAAGTGTAATTCATTTATTGGTTTAGTTTTAAATCACCTCAGTCAACACCCAAATCTCAACTCTACAAAATTCCCAAATCATCAACACTAAATCCACCAGATTTTCTCCACCACATTGTCATAATGCTCACTTGTTGATTTATTTTCGGAACGAACTGAACAAAATAAAGTGTTACAATACATCTTTCAAAATTGGCCTGTTTGAAAATATTTTTAATTAAATGTATGAAAATCGAATTTAATCTTTTTTGTATTTGTTGTGAAACTTTCTTTGAAAATTTAATTGTGTATGGTAATTGGTTAAATATTATTTTTTCTCGAAAATATGGTGATTACTTTTTTTCGGTGTGCTTTTTGAGGCTTATTTGAGTGGGGACGTGTGAATTTTTTTAAGATGATTAAGTGGGTATTTAAAATGAGTTTTTATGAAGTTTCTCTTGAGATTTAAATTGTGCAAATTTGTTGAAGAAATAGTGGAAAAATATTTAAATTTTAATGCTTTTTTAAAATGATTTTAAATCAATTTTAAATGTCAAAATCTTGGATTAAAAATGGATTAATTTCATTTTTTAAAAATTAATAAAATCTTGGGGGTCATTTATAAGATGTACTCACTGTCAAGAAATTATGAAAAATAAGAAAATATTCCCGGATGGTACACAGCGTAATAAAACGTGACACCAGGCAGGCATAAATATGGCGCTGGGTCGTGTTTACGTCGGTCTAGGGCCTGTTCCTTGGTAGACCCTAGGGTATACACTACCCCAGGGGTTACCCTAGGGGTATAGCCCAAGGTATACACTAGGGGATTACGAGCAACCTTCCCCTGGTTCCACATTTTTCGAAGGAGGGTGTTCAATTTTTTTTATTGACGCAAAAATTGGATTTTTTGGAACTTTTTCTAAGGTACCCAAGCAAATTTAAAGCAAAACCCCCTCTTGGATACGTCCCTGCTAACAACATACCCTTCTACCCCTTCTCTACACTAAATATTAGACTTTGCAATATTGAATAACCTCAATCATTTTAAAATTCTTTTCCCTAAAGCGACAAAGTTAGAAATCAGTCAAACTAAGTCATAAATTCTGTAATAAACCACCTAAGTAGATCACCAGAAGGTGAAATTTTCCTAACACAAAATCCTCTTAGTAGGTGGCTAATCACAAGAATCAATGTAAAAATCAGTGTAAAAATTATTGACAATCTAACATAAAATTTATTCTAGATCATAAATTCTCTCACAAAACGATAGAAATTTTTTTTTCTCATGCACCTCTAATCGCCAATGTCTGCAATCTGAGATCAATATAAAATATTTTACACGAGTTAAAAAAATGCCTTCGTTATACATCGTTCCAGATCACCTTCTAGTAACAACATGTTCTTCAATTTAGATTATAAATCTATCGACTTAAAGCCATGTTCAACGATACTATTTTTTTTTTTGCTCCTAATAAATCATAACTAATCAAAGCCAACATCGAAATAGTGAGCTAGCATCAAGAGAGTAATTGCACATATAACTGCAACATTTAATTTGCAATTCAATAACGAATACCAAGAGACGTTGAGTAGCAAAAAAAAAGGTTGAATTCAAATGAAATCAATATCCGACAGATTATTGTAATTTTTTTCTGTATTCCATTTTGAATCTTGAAAAAAAGTGTAAAGGAGAAGTGAAAATTGTGCGAGTGGAGATTTTGTAATGAATTTAAATATAGATTCCGACACTTTTATATAATTTCAGCTTCATTTCATTTTTACATTCAATATTAATATTTTTTTCATGTTGTTACTTTAGTCTATTGTAGCCTTCTCAATTTCGTAATGTAACCAATCCATCTTTTTTTTTTGTTGTTAACAATTTATGCCAGAGAACTGAAAATTTGTAATAATTTCATAGTGCACACTAAAAAAAGATGTAATAAACGAGATCTTATGCAATTCCTCTCGTTTACAGCAGAGCATCGACAAATTAAAATATAATAAATCATTCCGTTTCGATATTTTAAAATTCAGCTTTTGTGCTTCTCGTCTTCTTGAGAATTTATTTTAAAGGGTACCAAAAAGCTCTTCACTTACTCCATTCATCCACATCATTGAATTCCATACCAGCCATCAACTTTACCAACAATAAAAAAATAAAATTGAATGAAACTAAAAAAGAGCAGCAACTAAGCATTAAGTAAATGAAAAAGAGAGAAAAAAGCAGTCTCGAAGTGAAATCTGTTGCTCTGACTGACTGATTGCAACTAACCAGTTACACCTAATTGCGATCAACAATAGATGAATATAAATTCTAGGTTTGGGAATTGTTTGACCACAATATTCATAGCATAGCGAGCTGTAAAAATGTGAATGGGTGAAATGGACGAGCAAATATTAGGGCGATTATTATTATTCTTCTATTTCTTTCTCATCTCTCGGTTCTATTTTACTAGTTAATTGAGAATTTCCTCATAACTTTTTTTTTCTTCACAACAATAATTTTTAATGCATTTTTTCAAAAAGAAAAGTTGGTAATGTCTTGTGTTGTCTGTCTGACTGTCTGTCACGTATTGACCATTTTTTCAAATATTTCTTGACCGTTATTTTTCAAATATTTTTTGACCGTTATTTTTCAAATATTTTTTGACAGTTGTTTTTCAAATATTCTTTGACGGTTATTTTTCAAATATTCTTTGACCGTTATTTTTCAAATATCTATTAGCCCTACTATTTTAATCGATTCTACGTGAAGAAAAATGCGTTTCCTCCGTCAATCGCGAGAACCACGTCCAAACAACTTGTATATATCTACAATATAGTTTTTTGTGTTATTCTGTTGTTCATGTTCATTGAAAGTTCATGTTTTTATATACAATTTTGAGAAATGAGTTTATATAGAATTGTATTGGCTTCCACATAACTGTTTTGCACTCATGGTAAAATTTATATCTCAGTTAATTTTATTATTTTTTTGTGGCCTCTGTTTGATGTTTACCACCTATCTATCTCTCTTCTGTTACTTCGTCTATAAACGATATTCACATTAATATTAACTTTCTCGTTTTTGTTGTTATATTCATTTAAAATAGGTAGCTGTGATGTGCTGTATATTTTTTTTTGTGACTCAAAAAAGACAATGAAAAATATTTTTTAATAATTTTTCCATTCATTTCGATTAAGGCAATCATCACACGTTTGAATAATATATTTTTTGTCTACAACTCTAGGTACTATGGATTATTTATTACATTTTCACTTTATAAGTGCGTTTGTTGACTTCTTTCTATGAATATGAATGTGTATATTTATTTATAAATTTATATCAACCGGAATTGCTGTTTTTTCTTCTTGTGTTGTTATTGCCATAGCTCATTGTTTCATAAATAAAAGCGATACTTTTTTTTCGGTGAAATGAAGAGAAGAAAAAGAGTCGAGTTGAAAGAATTCATCAACAATATTACGTGGTTGAATGATGTTGAAAAGCGTAAACGTTAAAAGTTACGTTTCCATTCATGAGACAGTATTAAAAATGTGTCTGAAATCTACGAGCATGTAGATGAGAGAAAAATCTTTTTTTTTGCAGTTTAATGACTTTGAGCGCAGATTTTCTTGTGCATTAAATGACAATTTAGAGACATTTGAGGTTACTGACTGATTATTATTTGAACAAGAACGCGTTGTTAAAATATTTTAATTAAAACTAGTCGAAAATCAGTTAAAGAAGCAAATTGTAGCTTGATTAAGAATAATTGAGCAAAAGCTGAGAAAGGTTAAGTAAAAGTGATCAAAACTGAGCAACAATAAGTAAATTTAAGTAAAACTGAGTAAAATTAAACAAATTTTTAAGCAAAACTGAGCAACTTAAGCAAAACTGAGGAAAACACTGTAATAATAATAATGTAAAAGGGTGTCAGCGACTCGGTGAATCCAGCTGAGGGCACTGCGAATCCAATGAGGAAAACACTGTACAAAAATTTTAAATTTTTGAAATTTTAGATTTGAAATTTTTGAAATTTTAGATTTCAAATTTTTGAAATTTTAAATTTTTGAGATATTAAATTTTATTTTAAATTTTTAAAATTCAAACTTTAACAATATTGTTAATTCCAAATATTTAAAAAAAATTTAATTTTTGAAATTTCAAGTTTTAAAATTTTTAAAGTTTCAAAATTTTAAATTTTTAAAGTTTTGAGTTGTCAACATTTCGAATTTTAAAAAATGACCAAATCCTAAAGAATTTCCCAATTTTGCTAAATCTCAAGCCAATCTTCAAATAATTCCAAATCAACTCCCCAAAAAGAGTAATCATTAAAAAAGCATTGAAACGAGACAGAGACTTAAGCTCATAGACATGTCTACATCTATGTTAAATAGAAAGAAAAATACTCTATTCGCATATTCACTCAATAGTAGAAAAAATAGAAAGAAAAAAAGTTTTTTTTGTCGAGAAAAAAGAGCCAAACAGTGGAAGAAAAAAAAATCAATGACCTGAAACTTATGTATAGATGGTTATGTTTTCAGTACACACATAAGCTTAACATTATACTTGCATGTGAAAGCTTTTTGCGACTATTTTTTGTTTATCTTATTTTAATGATTCATTTGATATTAATGATGTTGTTAACTTATGGATAGAATTAATGGTCTATAGGTTATGTCTGCTTTTACTGGCACCTTCTAAAACAAAAATTGTAAACCTTGCAAATATTCCTTTCATATCATTATCATCATTAGACTGTGAACTGAATTTGATTTAACTCGTGAGCTTGATTAAATAAATTGTAAATTCAAAGTTATGGTGATTACAATTAAAGAATGATTTGAAATTTTTATCGGTCAAGAGGCGTTCCGGACAATGATTGGCAGTGTTTTTTTTTTGCATCGATTTTTGATGATTCTATATGCTTATTAGGATTATAGTGATTATGTGGAATTTGAGGTTGGGCTGGAGTCTAAAAATAGATTTGTTTTGAGTGGAAATGGATTTAATGTGATGTGTTGTTGTGAATAATTTTTGAAATTTTCTAAAATAATATTTTTACAAAATAAAACATAATTTTTGAAAATTTTTAATTCATTTGTTATACTTTTAAAACAATTAATACTTTTTGAAATTGAATCTTCAATTTAAATTTTTTTTTAAAAAAAAATTCAACTTAAAAATAACTGAAATTTAAATTTTTAATTTTTTTTTAAAAATTTTGTTAATAAATTAAACTAAACTATAAAAAAATTAAAAAAATCAAAATCAATTTTTGAAATATATTCGTGTTTTAAAAATATTTTAATCTTCAAAAAGACTAGGATTTAAAAAATTAAATTCTAAAAATTAAAAAGGCTTAATAAAATAATTTAGTTTAATAATATTATCGGAAAAAGTAAAAAATTTACTACTTTTTTTAAATTTAAAAAAATTTCAAATTTTAAGAAAATAACAAAATTAAGAAAATTCAAATTTAAAAAAATTCAAATTTATAAAAAATCAAATTTAAAAAATAGTAAAATTAAAAAAAATCAAATTTGGAACAATTCATATTTGAAAAAATTCAAATTTTTAAAGAAAGTTAAAAATCAAAAATGTTTAAAAATTTATTTTTCTTTCAAGCTTTCTCAAATTTTTGAATTTTACCCGATCGTTATTTCATTAATTTTCAACTTTTCAAAAAAAGTTAAACAACAATCCAGTTCCTAGACTCCAAAACAGTCATAAAAGTCCATCAAAAAAAACTTTACAAGACCATAAAAGAAATTTTTCCCACCGCCAACAAGCACAACAAGTATAAAATTACTCATTGAGTATTTCTTGAACAATCAAGATTCATTGAGAAAAAAAGAGTAAAAAAATTTCCATATCCATACATGTAGCTACATATATGTAAAGAAAACAGTTAATAACATGTGATATAACTAAGCTAAGCTGCCCAATTTCAAATCATAAGCATTTCAATTTATCATAATAGTGAAGGATAAATGAAAACAAATTTCATCTCTGCACACAGACTCTCGACTCTTTTTTTTTGGCATTGCGATGAAAGCTGACAGCATGCTGTAGCAAGTATTCAACTGTAAAATCAATTTTTTTTGTTTTGAATAGATTCACATTGAGGAGGAAAAAAATAAAAAATTAAATAATAAGAGTGGAGAAAAGAATATGAGGAAAAGTAAGCAAAACTCTGCGGTTGATGTTAAATAGTCTCGCTGATGTTGTTGCCGTTTTTTTATTCCTACTTCTTCTAACTAAACTGTTTCTTTTGTCTTCTTACTACTCCTTCGTTCACTCAACTACCGTATGTTATGTGTATGTGCACCATTATCCATGCTTGAAGATTTAAATTTAATTAATAATTAGGTAATTTCAATTAGGAATGGGGCAGATTTGCAATTTTTTTGGGTGACTCTTTTGGAGGTTTGAGTTTTGGAATTTACTACTTTTAAATTATACGTATTATATGTTGGACGTAATAAGTTGCTAATAGGTGTAACCGAGTAAACCACTGATTTTGCTGTCTAGTGGGGCAAGAACCATCATAACGACGACAACATCAAGGCACCCATACATTTTTTGATTTTTTCGACGTAGCGGTGCCCTAACGACTATATTCTGCCGCTCGGGTGTACGACGTCATAGGTTTAAATCTCAAATAATGGCACAATATAAGTACTTTAGTATTTAGACATTTTTCAAGTTCATAGATGAAATCAAGACACTAAATTAGCCCAGACAGTTCACATTTTGAAGGCTATGCCTCAATAAAGTTGCGATAGGTAAGCAGACTTGGGGGTGGTTGAATGATAAATCCCCATGGATTGCTGAAATGACTCAATGAATTATTCTTAAAATTTATTTTGAGTTCAAAGGAATGTAAGGAATGTAAGATCCGTTCCAGCCAAATGCAACTCTTCTGTCCGTCGAAAATCGAGACTCAAAAACTCTCAACGCACACCTCAAAAATTATCTTAATAAATTTCATTCAAAAATTCTCACAAATTCCCAAAAATACAAACACATAAATATCTGTGATTGAAAGCTTCCCAAAAGGCAACAACTCAAGGACTTTCCTGATATAAAAAACAGTCAAAACTTTTAACAGTTACAATCACAAGTCTCTCATGTTAACTGTTCATAAACATTCATTTCATCTCATTGTCATTAATAACACACAACAAACAATAGAAAATATTTTTTTTGTATGATTAATTGTTATGTTAAGGAAATAAGCATTAATGGTGCACCATATGTGGCATAACTATTTGAGTATGTGCTTAATTTTGATTCAATCAAGAGTCAATTTTTTTCTCCTTCTCTTTTCACCCAAGACAAGAGTTATTTTAAAGTCAATCGTCATGCACTGTATGTTGTTTTGTTATTGTTCCATCCATTCAATTCATGAAGTAACTAAGAAATGCTTATGCTCAAATTTACTTTCAAAAATGTAGAAAATTGTTGCCGAAAAAAATATGAATTGAATTGAATTAAAGACACTTTTAATGGAGGTCAATGAATTCCCTTCTATTAGTGCTTGAAGCAGAGGTGTAGTCACTCGTTCTTAACATTCCATTAAGTATAGGGTTGCCCTCTCTTTTTTTGTTGGAGTCATTTTCTATCGACTAAATTTTTAGTCTTTTGAAAAAAACCTTAACGAATTAAATAAATAAATAAATAAATTTTAAGAAGGAGGGGGGAGGTTTATTGACCCTCAAAATCCACTCCTGCACCATATTTCTTAATTTTCTCTTATTAAAGAAGTCAAAAAATTCTTTTCAAAAAGTGACAATTTTTTTCAGGGGTACCAAAGGGTTCACTCACGGGTGACCAAATTTATTGCTAAGCGACTATATTGCCTTCAGTAGAGGCGTAACCACATTTTTTTTTCAAAACCCCTAGCAAAATGAAGTATTTTGGCGAGGGGGAATTATCCTCCAAATTCCCCCCTCCTGGCTACGCCCCTGACTTCAGTATTAAAATAGTATCGACATTCTTGAGGCCTCTGTTGCTATTTAAATAACACACATTCTCTCAACATTATTTTCGTTATAATGCACCATCAAGGCAAATGCCGATAGCCTCCAAGACTTCTTCTTCCAAAAATCCAAATTCGCGATCTTTTTTTTTTCTTCTCACAAATAACAAAAGAATAACAATGGAATTTGCACACACGTCGGTTCAAATGTCGCTTATTTTATTTTTTTCGCCCATTCTTTCTTCTTCCGATATATTTATGTAGATACAATACACCACATTTGTCATTGCTGTCAAAATAATGAAAAATTGTTGTTCGTTATGGGCAAAGTGCTTATGCTGTTTATTTGTGTCTTTGAATCAGGAAAATTGATTTTCATGGGTCACATGGAAGAGGTATTTGAGAGGTGTGTAGATGTTTAGTTATAAATGTCATTATTAGTGTGTTGATTTTGGCTGGTGTACCTTTTTTAGAAGAATTTGGAGGTCAATATTTATGAATTATGTGCAAATTGACAGCAAATTTGTTTATTTATTTCGATTAATTGTATTTTAAAATGCTTGAGGACTGAAGCTTACTGATGTTGGTCCAGAAGAGGCACACCAGTGTCTCTTAGGTATTCCCTAGGGTCTTGGAGTCATATAGTCATATCGGCTTCTACAGTCTCAAAAAGATGAGTACCCAGATCCTCAATTCTATAATTTTTCCCCAATCAATAAATTTAAATCCCAAAAAAAAAACATTTTCATCTCAAAAACCTTGAATACTTCCTACCTCACCAATCATACTTGTCAGCACCAAGCCTCTAGTTCAATCAACACAAATTCTGACTAAATTTTTCTTTGAGTAAATAAATATTATTAATACACAATACAAAATGAGACCGGAAACGCCCCGAAAAAAAAGATAGACCTTTGGTCTAAGTGTTGCTACTATTTATTGTTTTGCCTTAATAACATTCAAAGGCACATCTAATTTACTTCAAATATGTGAGACAGAATAAGAAGTTGGATAATTTTAATAATAAAAGACATTCAACAGTTTATGACAGTCAATGGCGATATTTACAGAAGCACAAAAGGTTTTGAGGCGAAAATTACGTAAAAATTGGTTAATTTTAATGATGTTATGTGAGTCACATGATGTGGGGAGATTTGAATGTTATGTCACGTTTAAGAGGGGGATCAGAGGGGTCAGTAGGGTCAGAATATTAATCAGCTTTATAATTCTATATACAATATTTTATTCCAAAGGGGAAAGGGGAGGGTAGTTGCCTAAAATGACCAATTTTTGAAGTTACGGAATATTTAAACAACCCCCACAAGAGTAAGTCACAAAAGACTCTTGAGACCGAAAAGGAAAATCATTGAACTAAATAGCAAACAAAATCAATTTTGAGGATTTTTTATTACCCGAAAAACAGCTATTTTAATGCTAAGCTTTGCAAAATATCCACACAAAAAGAAAAAGTTTTCAATCACATCGCACACAAAAAAATAGAAACTATAAAAAACGGAATCATAGTTCATGATTAAACATTATGATATTCGCATTGATGAATCGTAAAAAAGAAGAGGAATTGATAAGTTTATGGCTCTCTTAAGCACTTGAGTGCTTCTCGAACTTCTTTTTGTGACATGTTTTTTTGTCTTTCTAGTCGCGTTACAATTTTTTTTATGGACTGATTTTGATTGCGGAAAATTATGAGTTGTAGACTTGATACGGGATTAGGTTTTATTTTTATTGTTTTCAACATGAAGCCACGATGTGTGTGTGTGTCTTGAACTTTTAATTTTTTTAAAAGGAATTTCTTCTTGTTGTTTTCTTGCTGCCAAACCCATGCTCTCAATATTTTTAGTAGGGGATCATTTGCATTTTGGACATGATGTTTTAACTTATTTCTTTTGTTTTTTTTAGATCTTTTCCAAATTTATTAAAATTTTGAATAAAATAAATAATTTTTCGGTATTTTGAAACATTTGCTCAATTTTTTGAAATTTTACTTATTTTTGGTTTTGAAATTTTTTGAAATTTTATTTTAATTTTTGAAAAGCTAATATTTTGAAAATTTGCTCAATTTTTTGAATTTTTTTTTTTGAAAATTTGGTCATTTTTTACTAAATCTTCAGAATGAAAAAAATGCTCAATTTCTTAATGTTTTTTATAGGACAATCTTAACACAACAGAAGCAAATTAACCAAACATTTTGTCATTAATACCGCAAATAATTTAAAAACCCACAAATATGAAAAACCTCAAAAAATAATCTTATCTCAACATCCATGATTTGTTTGCATTAATAAATAATAACTTATCCGTAAATGCTCCAACCAAATTCAGAAAAATGCAAGAGGAAGAGTCGACAAAAAATTCCAAGAATTACCCAGAAAAAATACAAAAAAATTCACTGCTGAAAGATTATCATTCCATCTCTTATTTATTTTTCAAAGCCATTTAAATGTATTTGTGAATCTGTCTCGCCATCACAATTCAATGTCAAATGGAAATTCCCCGTTTTTTCTCTACTTTATTGTACTTAATGTCTCATCTCAATAAAATGAAGGGAGAAGAAATTTCATTTCAAGAAGTGGATGCTTTTTATGTAAATTTATTCACGTATGATTTCAAATGAATTTATCATCAACAAAATGATCATCATCAGGCATGAGTTTGATCGCTAGAATCTTCTTGGATGATTTCTTCTTTCTCATCATTCTTAAATTCCTCTAAATTATAATATTATCTTTAAGGTCATTTGTAAATTACGACACACAAAACAATAATTTTTTGAGCACAAAACCATAGAAAAATCTCTTGTATTTGGGCTGTCACAAATTCATAACTACCCCCTCCTCATGACATAAATTACGAACGACCCATTTCTTTAGAAAATAAAATTTAAACTGCAAGAATGAAAATTATATGAATTTTTTGTGTGTTTGCACACGTAAAGACTGCGACTGGACAGACGAATTGGCAGGCAAGCAAGAGATGGAAAAACTTCTGGTGCTGCTGTCTTAATTATACATATGGAATAATAAAGTAATGAATATTTGTATAATTTCATTGTGGTCTTTGAGACATTTTGGATTTTTGAGGTTAGGAAAAGGTCAAAGTTTTGAAAATTTAACTTTTAAGGAATTTGAGCAAATTTTTGATTAAGAATTGAGCAATTTTTGAGCAACTTAAGTGAAACTGAGCAATTTGATCAAATTTTTGAGTAAAACTGAGCAATTTGATCAAATTTTTGAGCAAAATTGAGCAAAACTGAGCAATTTGAGAAAAATTGAGCAATTTTTTGAGCAAAACTGAGCAATTTGAGAAAAAATGAGCTAATTTTGTACCAAAGCTGAGCAACTTGAGCAAATTAAACAAGTTTTGATCAACTTAAGTGAAATTTTGAGCAAATTAACTAAATTGAGAGCATTTTAAGCAAAACTGAGCAAAATTTCAGTCAACTCCCCAATCCATTGCCCACTTCCCACTCTAGTACCCAAGAAATTATAAAATTACACGAAAAAAATGAAGTTAAGTGTGTGTATATTAATAAAGATGAGCGATCTTGTTGTATATAATTCCAACTCGAGCCAACAACATTGAGAAAGAGATAAATGTGAAGTGTATAAAATATCCAGTGCAAGAAGAAGAACATCATGAATGTGAAGAGAAGAAATTGAAAGAAACTTGTCGCTTTGTGTGCTTTTTTTCCAGAAGTTCCTCTGTACTGGTTCTCGTACCATACACACGTATTAATAATTTTTCTTCAATGACTCTCTTTATTCTTTCCTCGAGATGCTTTTTTTATGAATTTATGGAAATCATAAATTTCTTTACGCTTTTGCTGTTCTTTATTCTTTTTCTTTCCATACCGGAATGAGTGTATATATAGATGTGTACATTTATTTTTCGAGGAATAAGTGATAATTAAGTGTTCATCGGTGTCTCGGGATTGGCAATGTTCTTGACAATCGGTTATTGACCCTTATTTTCCATCTGCATCATCTTCAATATATGTATTCATATTGTCGTTTATTTTGCGGATAATGCACATCAATATATTTACTTACATGTGTGACATTATTGAGATTAAAGCAGAGATTGATATGAGGGAATATTTCTTGCGTTTTTTCATATTTTTCTTAAACAAGAAATTTAATATCGATTTGCAAGTTCATGTGGCATGTAAGGCGAGATGATTTGCAAGGGCTTGGGCGTGAGAAATGTTTTTTGGAATGATTAACAGATTTTATTGCTTGACTGATTGGAAATTTTTTTTTGTATCGAAACTTGAATTTGAATGATTTATGTGAGTTAAATGTGTTGAAATTTTATTTTTTGGGGTCAATGGATTATTGTGGGTACTAAGGGGTCATTCGTAAATGATGTTCACAAAAAAATTATTTTTTGAAGCGCTTTGTCGTAAATATTTTAGAATAAAGGGCCTTATAGCTTCAAAAAATATCATTTAAATATGAGACGTCATTTATGATTGCCCCCCAAAAAATTAAAAAATTTCAAATCCTCAAAATTCCACAAAATCAAATTAACTGCACCAAATACTACTGCACCCGAGATTCATTTTCTGCTCAATAAACTCTAAAATTTATTGGCATTATAACTTGCAAAAAAATAAATAAATATCATCACTATATCGAGTTTTATTCGATTTTTTATTCTCTTTCAAGTTTACACTACCATAATTTGATCATTCATTCGACAAACTCGAAATATACCTCATATACTTCATAATTTATTTCATTATATTCTGATCGGTTCACTTTGGATATTTATACTCAATAATAAGAAGAATTTGCTTATGAGGATTAACGGAGGGAGAGTTAGGGTGTCGTGTAACGCTAAAAATTGAGAATTTTGACATTTTCATTCCTTACTTATATATAACATACAAATGACCCTTGGAGTCGCGAGAAAAACCCAGTTTGTAAATGAACGTCATTTATAAACAACCCCTAAGTTGAATTGACCACTCTCGGAATTACTTAAAATTAATCAAAATACAATCACGTTGTCAAAGCACTAAGCACACATGTTAAATTTGATAAAAATCATAAAAAAATATCAAGATGAAAAGAAAACGTGTAAAATTATGAACAAAATGATCGCTTAAAGTCTTCATTCCTGACGACTTGAGCAACAACAATAACAGAAATATGATGATGATATTTGATGCAAATAAAGCAAGAAAAGAAATATTTTTTGGCGAGGTTGAAGAAGAAGACCAGAAGAAGTTGAGAAGCGAAACGAAACGAATGAGTGAAGAAAAAGGCATTTATGGATGATGTTCCATCTACCGCATCACGTTCTGTGATTTTTTTATGTTTAAAAAAAATTGAAATGGAATATATAAAAAAAATCTTGATTACATGAGCATATATGAACTCCATGGAAGGTATAGACATCATCAATCAACATTTTTTTATTCAAAATAATATATGAAGAGAAAAAAATTTACGTATAAGTCAAAAAGTGAAGTTTGTATTGTCACATTTTGTCCAATTAGCATTTCAACAAGGACGCTCAGACACACACATCGATACAAATTGTCTGAACGAAAATAAAATGAAAGAGATGAGAAAAGAATAAGACATTGTCGTATTGGATGGATAAATGATCGATAAGGAGTTTAAAATAAATGGAAGTGGTGTCGATGATCATGTATATTGATATATATTCATGTTGTGACTTTTTGTAGCTTGAACAGATCGTGATGAATTTAGGGGTTATTCATGATGCTTGGTTAAGTATTTCGATAAAAGGAATTGATGGATATTTGAGGATTAGAAACATGTTCGTTCACTTTTGACACCCAAAATACCCCCCCCCCCTCCTGGATATGCTGCTTCAGTGATTTAATTAACAACGAACCTGATGGATATTACATTAAAAAAGAGAATTTGAATATTGATTTAATGGCGTGGAATTGACTTTTTATCAATTTTGATAAGTTCCGTACCATTGTGTTGATCATAATTCGTTAAATTTCCAATCTGTCTCAAATCCAGAAAACCCCAATCATTACAACAGCATCCAAACTTTAATTCTCCCCCCATTCAATATTCTAATAAAATCAAGAAAAATTATAAATTAAATGAATGATGAGTTGGGAAGGAAGTTTTTAACTATTATGAATTGTTTACTTGACTGATTTAAATTTAAATTTTCTTTGTCGTTTACATATTCTCGCACTGAAAAGTGATTCCAAGTAGTCATGATTGTTTTAGAAATATTTGTAATACAAACTTAGATGAGAGAGAATTTCTAAGAAATGAAGAAGTGTTTATTTTATTGAGAACATGATTATTCTATAATGGGGTGATTTGGGCATTAGGAAATAATTGAGGATAGAGTTGTGGACAATATTTCGGTCTTGACTGAAATTTTGTGAAATTTTGGTCTTCGTTTTGATATCAGGAACCCTTGGCTGGGCCTTAATAAATTTTTTTTAAATTTTCCTTACAAATATTAACACGAGTAGGATAAAAGTGCTGAAAATAGCAATTTATCGGCACCAAAGACTTTCGCAATGACCTCCAAAGATTATAATCAGTTCCAAAACCAATTTCTAAAGCTATCCAGGGTATTTCTCTTAGCAGGTTAGGTAGGGTATACCCTAGAGTACCCTAGAGGGAACCCTACGGTATACCTTATCTACCCGGGGTATTTCCATTGCAAAATGATTACTAAAGAATATCCATAGATCACGTTGAGGTGTAAAACATCTGTGCAGTGGTTTTTAAAAGAATACATAAAAACTTCACAGGTGACCAGTGTCTTAAAATTAATAAAAAATGGATTGGAATTAATGACGAGCAAGAAGAAGAGGTTCAGGCATCCAAATTGAGGCACAGAAGAGACAAAAAATCAATAAAAAAGCTTAGAACCTTCAAAAGTCATAAACATATTTCACAAATTTTTTTATCCATCCATTGTTTTAGCTCGTGTTAAATGACATAAAAATATTTTTTATTGATTTTATTTTTTTAATAACACGATATTCTGGATATGGAAATGAATCATATTGCAATCATCGAAAAATATGAGATGAGAGAAAAATTTCATCAAAATTGGAACTAAAAATTGCTAAGTTCTGAATCATAATAATCATCATCCATATAAATGAAGCATATGCTTTTATAGGAAATAAAATAAGGAGAGAGAAAGAGAGAAAATGGTCTAAATAACATGATAAATATGATGATTAAATAATACCTTTAATGCCTTTAACATTTCATAATTTACAGTTATATGTTCTACCATATTCTTATATTGAAAACAACGCCATGTTCTTTACAGTTACTTTATGAATTTTGCTTGCAAATTTTTTTTTCATCACAACTTGCTTTACTTTATTTATTTCTTGTGCTTATTGGATATAAATGTTTTTTGTGTGGATATGATGATGGGCTCTTGTTGAATTGATTGAGGTGAACGGATCTTGATGATCTGATTTTCTTGATGATGAAGATTTATTGGAATTTATTGAGTATTTGCGTCTTATTTAAGAAAAAAAATCGACCTAGTTTCTAAAAATAAGAATTTTTGGGTAAATGACTGACTATAAAACTTGGAATTTGGATAGCCCCCTCCCCCAAACTTGAGAAAAAAATTAATTTTTGGTAATAAAATAGATGGGTACGTTCTTGATAGACGCGATCTCTAAATTGGGAAATTTAAGGCATGGGTCATTGTATTGACCAAAATTTTGGTCGGTCCTATGACCCACTAGTCATCACCAGTTATATTATTAACATTCCTAAAATTTAAATTCGAAAAAATTGCAAACAACTCCTAAATTTCTGCCATAGTACCCCCTCCTTAATATTCCAAGAATTTCTTTAAAATTCTGCAATTCCAATAAAATTTCACAATCTTCAAATCATTTGAAACCACACACCTCACCGAGCATTAAAGACTTTTTTCAGAGATAAAGTCATTCAACTTATTTAGTCACCTCGTGAACAGCAGGAATGGACATTCTATCGTATCACTATAATAATTTTAACTACAGTAATAAATTTCTTTAATAAAGGATAGAAATGCTTTTATAATGACGACTGTAAAATATGCTGTATGTCGATAATTTATAAATTCAATAAATTTATTTTTTGTGGATTTTTTTTTATAAAAGAGAATAAAATAATGGAAGCTGGATTTGATATCAAATTGAATTTGGAAGTCGATAAATTCTTGAGCGACGACTGATGGAAATTAGAGCATGATAGGTGGTGTATGAATGAGATTTAAAAAATTTTGAGTCAGACTTATTATCTGATTATTTGTATGGATGCTGATGGGTCGAGGTACTCAGACCAGTGGAGTTGTAAAGGTTTTGGTGCCCGGGGTCAAATGAAATTGGATTTTTACTACTTTATAAGGGAAATATAGCCTACATTTTACCTTCTAAGCATCTGGATTAAATAAATCCAGATTTGTATCCAAAAACCCAATCCCTTTAAAATTGATCAAACCTCTATGTCACCTCACATCAATTCCAACCGAATGCAAGTGAAAATTGTACTCGACAATCAATTAATTTTGATAAACAGCCACAATTATCACAAATTACTCACAACTGAATGAAGTAAGAAGAAAAAAAATTAAAGGAGAGATAAATTGCTGGTAATCACGTCTAAAAAAATTAAATATTTTTGTCGCACGTACATAATTTCAAGCATCATTATTCACTTAATTTAATTTTATTTCAAATCGACAATCTCCTCCATTGTTATTACGTAGCTATCTGCCTTTCTCCACACATGTATGCGTAGATATTTAAATTATAAATGCAAGGAGACAGAGACTAAAATGAAATGGAAAGTGGGCAGACGAAAGTCGCAAAGCAGTCAGTACAAAACTATGTATGTGCATTTGGCAACAAACAAGGCAACAAAACAGACAAAAAAAGTAAAAGAGAAGTGAAGCGAGAAATGTAAACAGAAGTGTACGTAGAAAATTTATTGTCTGTTTAAGTCATCAAAAGTCGAGCGTGAGCGCATTGCCCTTTCTGTGCCGTATATGCAGTTTTTATAATAATAATAATAACAACACATATTTATTGAGTGCATACAAGTACAATGCTTAGTAAATGAACAATAATAATAATAAATTAACTGATTTGTGTCTTCACCATTCATCCACATCCCACGCTCATTTTGCGGAGCAATCACTTGTGCGAGTTACAAGTTCTTTTGGGGTCTTGATGCTCTGGCTGATGCTTGGTGGATTAATCAATATAGGATGCTGACGTTGATGGATTTTTGGTACCGTTCCATCTCTCAATTTTCATTAGTTTTGATAAAAATCTCATCTTTGGTACCAAAATCGAGTCTTCTGAGTACCAGAAGGTATCCTTTGGTATATCCATGAGATGACTGAAGACTTGTTCAATTCATACAATTTTTTTAAGATTTAAAAACCTCTAACTCATACAAATCAGACACAATTCGTTCAACTTCAACAATCTAATATCCAATTCCGTCATTCACAACATCCAGCAGTTCCCACCCCTAACTACAACTTTCCATAAATATTCCAACGATATCAACATTCATTAATAAAACAAATACAAATAAAAAAGTTATATATTTTTTAAATAATTTAATTAAAAGATACTCTCATGATGCATCAAAAACACACAAGCAGAAAATGTCAGATACGATTCGCTTCCGTATCATCATATTCATATTCATCGGACGTTGGACAAGTGATTGAATATGTATCGGATGTTTTGACAGTTTCATAGTTTAGTTTGTAATCAAATTACAATTTTTCATTTCTCTCATTTTAAAACGAGGAATAGAGGCGAAAAAAAATTGGAAGAAATGGAGTTAGTTAAATGCATGACGATATAGGAAAAAATTTGAGTTCATAAATCAACTTTTCTTCTCCTGTTTGCTGGTCCTTCAATATTTATCATATGAGTCTTTTTATGTTTGTCCTACGTTTTTAATAATTTTTTTGAGTGAGGTTTTTTGATAAAATTGTGAAAATTTTTAAACATTTTGGGTGGATTTGACATAAATTGATGCTGAATTGAGTTGAATCTTGTTGAAAGTTGCTGAATTAAGCTTAGTAGTGCTGAATTGTGTCGAACTGAGCTTAATGAAACGAAATTCAGCTGAATAAAATTTAGTTTAGCTGAATAAAGTTCAGTTGAACTGAATAAAATTCTACTGAGATGAATTCAGCTGAATAAAGTTCAATTGAGCTGAATTCAGCTGAATAAAGTTTAATTGAGCTGAATTCAGCTGAATAAAGTTCAATTGAGCTGAATTCAGCTGAATAAAGTTCAATTAAGCTGAATTGAGCTGAATAAAGCTCAGTGGTGCTAAATTGAGCTCAATAAAGTGAATTTCAACAAATTAATCATAACAAATAGTTTATAGTCCCAAAAATGTAGCTACATCCCTAACTATAAATGCACCATGCACACCTTCCCCAACGACAACAACCAAACTTCCCATTTCAGTCCTATTTCAATTTCCATCTTCTTCATTATGAAGGATCACATAAAGCACACACACTCACACAGATCATCATTTCGTTTCTCGCTCCAAAAATTACTCTTTTTAGCAGCCTTAAAAACTGTCATTCATTCACATACGTGGTTTGAAAGCCGAGAGTTTCCAAGAAGATACTTCATATGTGCCCACAAAAAATTATCACAGTTTATTTCTCTCGACTTTTTTGTTGTATGCTGTGTTTTGCTTGCCAAAAAAAATGTGAATGAAAAATATTCCATTGTCATTGAGCTTACTGCTCTTTTTTATACGCACTATATTAATGAAATTTTTTTATTCATCTACATACACAAGCGAGCAAATTGCGTATATAAATGTATGAAAAAGATACAGAGGAGAGGTGGATCAACTGCAATGTGATTTAGTGCATGCCATATAGTACTGAAAAAGCATTTTGAAATGTTACAATATAAAGGTGGTAACATTGCGGACATGCTCAAGTATGATATGATGAATATCTTTGCAATCTAATTAATGGCATGTTAGATAACATTATACTTACTGTGTCTTTACTTAGTAATAATAACTATTATGGTTGTTATTAATAATAACAAAAACAATACATAAAGGCAGAGTGAGGCCACTTGTTATTCCTCGTGTGCTCATCATAAAATGTATACATAAATAAAAAGGGGTGGTTGGAGTGACATGGGTGGAATGAAATGGGATGCAAATAAAATTTTATTACCATTGTCATGCTCATACCAACATCATATACATAATATAATTTTGGATATTCAAAAGTCACCATCATACGTGTGAAATCATTTCAATATAATATAATAAAATAATAATTTAATAAACCTCTCTGTGAATGGAAAATTATGGTAGTCAAGTGATTTGGTGCTGATTGTAAGGTAGCGCATTTGTGGATCGGAATTGAATTTTTGAATTATGGGGATATGAATGGGCGAATAGTTGCTGTTGGGGGCTTAGTCTTATTTGCTGTAAAATGGAATCTAGAGTTGTCTAGAGTCAAATCAGAAATTTGCGCCCCTATATAGGGACATTTTTGAATTTTTCAGATAGCACCCAAGCCCAAATTCATAGTAATCTCCCTTTTTTATGCCACTGAATTGAATTTGTTATTCTATATCCATTAGATCTTCATATTCTGGCTTTTGCTGATCAATTATGACATTGTCAAGCAAAAATTGTTAGCCTGGGTATACCCGAGGGCACCTAATTACTGCTGACTATTAGATCATCTAATTCATTGCCACATACCTCTAACTATCCAAAACATCAAAATGTTGTCCATAAAACCACAAATAACACAGATAAAAACGAGACACAACACCCCAAAAATAAAAGCCATTTTTTCAGTGGAAGCTCAGCACATAAATAAATATGTGAATATTATATACAATCTGCATATGTTAAACAACATAAAGAGAGTTGAGATCATAAAACTTTATAATCATAATATGAAAAAGAAATACACAAAAAAAATTGTTCCATAAATTCATAGCGAGCGATGATTTATTGTGTCATGCGTGTGATGCCCATCTCCCATTTTCTTTCCTGTACAACACACCGCACAGAGCATAATAGACGTGAAAATTTTTTAAATACGAGAATGAGCTATATATTTGCACACTGACACTGTATGATTATGTAAATTTATTTTTATTTCATTATGCTTATTTGTTTCCCCTAAAAAATACACATTCGCTGTATGTTGGGAAGAGTCAAGTGGCAGTGGAGAGAATTCGCGAAAAAAAATATTTTTTTTCGGATACATGAATGTAAATTGAGCAACATTTACTTGAAAATTGTGTCAAATATTTATGGCGAGTGCTTGCAAATAAAAAAAGTTAAATTCGGGTAAATGAAATAATATTTACAATGAAAAATAAATCATGAAGTGAAGTGACCAGATAGGTGTGTCGCCCTTACCAAAAAGGCACCCGTAAAAGTCAGTGGGGCGCGTTCTCTCTCTTTTTATCTTTTTGTTTTTGATTATTATTAATTTCCACATACTGTGTTTGTTTGTACACAACACAAGTTATAATAATCAGTTTTAATGTTGCGGAAAAAGAGTCTTTCCTTCTTTTTCTGTATTTACAATAATACTTAACTAAATACAACATGTAAAGCAATACGAGACGACGACCGCAGAATACGTGAAAGCGTGATCGTTATCGATTTCATAAATTAATTTCTTTCTTTTCTCTCTTTTCAATGTCTCATTCCGTCTTGATTTTAATTTTTTTCGTCTTTAATTTGGATGTATGGGATGGTGATTATGATTGGGTGTTGGGGGCTCGTCTTGGGGCTAGGTTGATGACTTCTGCTTTGATTTGTAATATTCTTGTGTTTTGTAGTAGTTTTAGACTTTATAATTGTCTGCCTCCCCCTTCATGCTTATGACCCTACCTTGAATTATTCTATTATTCCAGCACCATCCAAAGTCATTCACCAAAACCTCTTTAAAGCCTCAAACTTTTTTATAACACAATTTACGTGTATAAAAAAATATTTACTGTTTCATGCTCGCCAATGAACGGATATATGGCGAAGTAAAATACTGATTAATGAACATTTATCGGGTCAATCGAAGAAAGAGGGAAGAATAAGAGTACGCACGCCGAGAGATATGGGAATCATTTCTTTTTTTCGCTGTATCTTTAATGTATTTTGACAATCAATTTGCGGATTTTTTCCAACATCAATATTTTTGCTTGATTATTTACCGTTTTGTTTTTTGGATGATTGTTTTTTTTATTTTGGGAGAAGGCGACGATGTTGATGGATGGGGAGATAAGGTAATGAGTTTGGTATTTGGGATTAATTTCTTCATGAATTCTTAATTTATTTGAATTTGTTTTTTTTAAAGTTTTTGAAACTTTTCAATTTTTTTTAATTTTTCAATTTTTTAATATTTTTAAATTTTTAAATTTCTAAATTTTCAAATTCTTAAATTTTTTCAGTTTTCTTAATTTTTTTAAATTTTTCAATTTTTTTAAATTTTTTCAATTTTTTTTAAATTATTCAAACTCCTAAATTTTTTAAAAAACTAATTTTTGATAAAATTTAA
Source organism: Chironomus tentans (assembly GCA_963573255.1). Taxonomy (NCBI): domain Eukaryota; kingdom Metazoa; phylum Arthropoda; class Insecta; order Diptera; family Chironomidae; genus Chironomus; species Chironomus tentans. The sequence continues at coordinate 42,799,738 of OY754302.1, read as the reverse complement.
AAAAATTAACTGCTCTGCTTTTATTATATTTTTTTCTGTCACAACACAAGTCTAAAAAGTAATCAATCCTCAATAACGTGCTACAAAAAAAATCCCTCAAAGTCGTGCAAAATTAATCACTTACAAATTGTTTCTTCACTATCGGCAATTAAGCATTAAAACATTCTTTCATGTCTTAATGGAAATATTTTTCATTTTTTTACAGTAAAAAATTCAAAATTCGCTCTCTTTATGTAGCGATAAATGAAAGAAATACCTCAAGGAAATGTTTTAATTCATACACTCCCTTTTTGAAATCAATCATATTCACAATCTAATGTTAAAGTTGTGTGTCTATCAATGCAATGTGGTGCAATCGCTTTAGCAAATATTTTTACTTTTCCTCTCATTCGTTTAATGTTAATCAAAACAAATCAAATAAACTCCAGCAGTAAATGGCCACGAGTCGAATTTAATACACAGAAAAAAAAAGTCAGCAAGAAGGAGAGATAAATTTCGAAACTGTATATAAAAAATATTTTCGCGTAATTGTTTTCAAGCCCCAAAAAAATAAAATAAAATGTACTGTTGTGTAATAATTTCGTGAATATCTGTTGCAGACTCATAAAAAGAGCACAAAAACGAGTGAAGAATTGAAAAATTGTAGCTGCTGCTGTTGCTCATTTCTTCAACAATTTTATTTTTTTTCGTGTGGGGTCAATCAATTATGATGTTCAGGGGCAAGGGCGTTGTCAGGAGTATTTTGTAACGGGGTTTATGCATTTTAAATTTTTTGGTGGGTCTAGTCCACCTATACCACAGTTATGACCCTGTACAGGTCTGTCTTAGTTGATAAAAGTTTTCAGAAGGTGTTTAAATCTAGAAAAAGGTACAAAACCTCCTGACGCCATAAATATAGCTCAGCAACAAAGAACGTACAGCTCATAGTGGGATCTGAACCACTTCATTGACTACATCCTCATTTTTAGACTAGAATTAAAAGCTTTGAGTTTCAAATCAGGTATCTATGGTTCAAAAAAGGACAAATTATCCTGACGAGTTTCGAACCCAGACTCGCTGGATCAGCATTACATTTTAAGACACCAAAGCACTAGATCATTGTGCAACCGATCCATTTTAGATTAAATTTTCAAATTTGACAAATAAAGATAGACATCACTCATGGACGACCCCTGTTTGCTTTATTTTCATATATTTATACATACATTTAAAAAAAATTCGCAGTCTCGTAAACGCTTTTAATGTTGTGTACAAAAATAGATAAATCATGACCTGCCTGCTTCACTGCTCATTGTCCAACAATCAGCAAACATAAAAAAATTGTAGGTTTAAAATGATTAAAGAGTAAGGAGCATAACTTTTCTGGAGCATACATGCAAGACCTTTTTTTTCATTCAAATGAATTTTAATGAAATTATTAACATCAACTTGTGAGTTTGTTAAGTACTTGTCATATTTAATGAATTTATATGTGCTGAGATAAATTTTTTACGATTTTAAAGTTTGAAGTAATTTATAGTGTAGACTTGCATTTCATGCTCTATTGCAGTGCACGAAATAAATAATATGCTGGATATAATTGAAAGTTTTAATGCACTCAAACATTTAATTGAATTAATGAAGACAAAATGTTCAAGTATTTGTTGATGTAGATTATCAGGAACTTGACAGCGAGGTGGAATTTATGTAAGTTTTTAGACGGGAATTTTAACGGTGTTGAGTTTTGATTTTTTTCAAGAATTTTATAAATTTTTTAAATCTAATTATTTCACTTTTTCATTAAATTTTTTAATTTTTTTTTGTAAAAAGTAAAAAGTTACTATAAATTTTAAAAAATTTAAATTAAAAAAAATTGTTTTAAAAATTAAAAAAGCTTTAAGATTTTAATTTTTTTTTCAAATTTAAAAAAATGTTTTTTTTTCAAATTTAAAAAATTTCTTTTCAAAATTTTTTTTTTCAATTTAAAAACAATTATTTTAAAAAAGTTTCTAGTAAAATTAAAAAAAAAACTATAATTTTTACAAAATATTCACTATAAAAATAAAAAAACGTAAATTTTTTTAAAAAACTAATTTTAAAGAATTTTCAAATAAAAGATCGAAGATTTTTGCTTAAAATTTCCCAAATCAAAATCTCATCAAACCAAACTAATTATCATATTCAAATCAACACAAAACCATCAATAAAGTTCAAAAAACTCTTCAAAGAAATTCTATTATATTCAAGTAAAAATCTCTCTTGTCATAAATGACCTCAAAGTCCCATTAAATCCACGAAAAAAAAAATATTTCAATATTTCACTAGAAAAAAAATAAATTCCAATAAACCTCGAATGACATCACAACAACAGCTCAAATGACAAGATATGAGTCTCATACCCTTGATAATTAATGTATTTTTCTCGATTTCAATTGAATCGTGAATTGTGCTCACAAAAAAAATAAAGTTTGAATAAAAACACTTTCAAAAATAATAATAAATTATAAAAGATCTATGAAAGAAAAATTGCCGTACACACTTTACAATTATATTTTATTTCTTTTCCTTCTTCATCTGTCTCTTTTTCCTTGTGTTGCATGCTTTTCTTCATCTATATTATGATGAATTGATTTTTCAATATTATTTTTATGGCTATGCCACATGCACAATTCAATTCAATACTTACTTTTCTTAACAGAAAATTATTTATGTATTTATTTTCAAAAAGTGAAAGAGACCTGAAATGAGATGAAATATTTTAATAGATTAAGTAAAATGAAATTTATTAAGTAGATCTATTACATGTTTCACTTGCTCTTTAAATGAGCATAAAATGATTAGCGAGAACTGACATGAAAATTGTTTTGTAATTTTTCTCGAGAAAATTGACTGTTAGAAATGCTTTATTGAGATTATTTGAAAATTTATGGTTAGACAGATGAGTTTTGTGAAATTTTTGAAAGTAGATTGGAATGAGCTTTTGATCGGAGTGTAGTTTGTGATAGGCTGTAATTTTATTATTGATTTGAGTTTGTGCAAAATTTTAATCCATTCTCTTGCTTCATTATTAAATGATGTTTATCATAAAATGGGATTTTCAGATCCCCCTCCCCCTCTGTCACAAAATTTCCAGTCAAAAAATATTAATATTTGTTGCTGTTATACAGTTCTACATGATCTGCCCTAAATAAAGCTACCAAATTATAATTTAACTATTTAATTTTTGTTAGTCTTCATTTTCACTTTCCTTTTTTCCTCACCTTTCTCAATTAAACATCTCATTTCCATAAAATATTTAATTAAAATTTCAAAACAATAAAAAATTTGTGACAAAAGAACTTTAATAAGCCTTAAATTACATTTTTATGAATTCTCACTTTTATTTCACATTAAAAATGTTTACTTGATATGGGAACCTTATAAAAATGTTCATTTTATATAAATTTAGTGCACTATGGGTATCCTGTGGAGAAGATGATGTTATATTTTATTGAGTGGTCTTGGCATTTAGATAGCAAAAATGTGTTGTAGCCTTGTTTTAAAAATTGGAATGATTCAATAAATCGTTAAAAATTAAAAGTAAATTAATTGAATTTTGAAAATTTAAATATGCATTAAAAATTCAATAAATATTTAAAAATTTATCCAAAATTTCAAAAAAAAAATTAAATTTGAAAAAGCCTCGCACTGAAACTAATTAAAGATTCTATGTAATCCTAGTGCTGAAAAAGCTCAATATTATGCATAAATTCAGAGGTTTAGCCATAATGTTTTCGAAGGGGTATTTTAAATTTTCATTGTATTTAAGAAAAAATTTAGGGAGGCGTTTTGGGTTTTTTCTCGATAAAACCTTAGCAAATTGAAGAAAATTTTCGTCGAGGGAAGTGTTTTGGCACCCCCTGGATACGCCTCTGAATAAATATTATAACACAAAAAAGATCAAAAATTCTTCAAAATTAAAAAATTCAAACTTCCAACTCCTTAATTCCAAACCCCATTAATACACAACTCACATCCACAACACTGTTAATGCCAGTTTCAAAATATATGCAATAAGTACTCATTTGAGGACATCGTGATCATGTTTCTCTCCTTTTCATCGTCATTCATTGCTGTGCTTTCATCACACTTAACAGATACAGTTTAACACTTAAAAAATCGTAATTATATTTTCGTCAAGAGATGCGAGTCAGAAAATGTGAAATAAATTTTTTTCGTTGTTATTTTCACGACACACAAAAAAAATCCATTACAATATATAAAGGTCAAGTGGATGAGTACGCAGCAGCAATGTTTAAAAGTGTCGTTCAGGGATGGTGATTTGGTGGGATTGGGGGTCATGCTATGAGAGCGATAATGGGGGTTAATGACTATATTCTGGAAATTTTAGAGGAAACTAAAATTCATGATAAAATTTCCAAGTCAAAACCCCTGCAAACCCCCAAAACATCATCATTTTATGACCTAATCATGACTACATCACATAAGATTTTTTTACCTTAAAAAAACTTTCGAATGAAGTAAAACACACGAGAATTTTCGAGATTTTGTGACAAGTGCGAATTTATGATTATTTTATTTCTTCTTTCATATTTATTTATGCATCTTTCACTCTTGCATGTTTTGCATATTTATTACAATTTATCATTCATATGCATTTGTTGAGTTAATGAAGTAAAGGCTTTCATTTTAATACGAAAGACACACAAAATTATTATTAAATGTTGTGGCAAATGGAGAAAAAAAAGCTCTGCGCGTGATGGAATTTTTATGGATTTATTTGCTTACTTTTGAAATGAAAAGATGTTGGATGTGAGATACTGAAGGCTCCGATGATATTTGCACATGTATGTGATGATTGTTGACTTCAAGTCTGAGGTTATTTAGTCGTCAGAAAGTCCAATGAATCATAAAGTTTTCACAAATAAATAGTCTTTGTTGGATGGGAAATATTAAGTATTTTTGTGATTCAAATGAAATTTTTGATCAAAATGAGATGAAGGGGGTTGCTAGGAATGAGGAAAATTGATTTTACCCAGGTTTTTTTGGGAAGTCAATGCAAGTTTTGGATTCAACTCTTTTTCCAACCTTTCTTCTTATTCAATCTCCTTTATATGACTTCATATTATGAATAGAGTTTAACTCCTCAATATTCACGTGACAGAACATGAAGTAGCAGTTTCAAACAAATAAAGACTGTAAAAAAGAAGTCTTAATAAATTATGACAAAGAATTTGCCCCTGAAATTGCAAATAAAAACGTTTTTCATTCTTTTATGAATATAAAAATTCTGCCGCTGGTCGTGACAAACTCATTAAGATTTTAATAAATAAATACGTCTTTTTTAAGGTCTCCTTTTTAAAATATTGGAATTATTTAATGGGGGTTTTATGAGTTTTCAATAACTGAATTTCAAAACTGTCTTGAATATATTTTAAAATTTTGTTCTAGTAAAATTTGAAAATTTTGAATTTTTAAAAAAATTTCTGGTAAAATTTGAAAATTTTGAATTTTTAAAGATTTTTGAATAAAAGTATTTGAAAATTTTGAATTTTTAAAAGTTTTTGAATAAAAATTTTGAAAATATTAAGTTTTTAAAAAATTTTGAATATAAAGTTTTGAAATTTTTTAATTTTTAAAGATTTTTGAATAAAAAATTTGAAAATTTTGAATTTTTAAAGATTTTTGAATAAAAAATATTTGAAAATTTTGAATTTTGTAAATATTTCTGAATAAAAATTTTGAATTTTTTTTGAATTTTTAAAGATTTTTGAATTAAAAATTTGAGTTTTAAACTTAATTTAATTTTAAAATACGAATTAATTTTTTTTAAATTTATAAAACTTTTCCACGTGGAAAATAATTAAATTTTCAATTTATTTCTTAAAAACCTTCTAGAAGCACAACAACGTACAAAAAATTCAATATGCAAATTCCCAACGAGTAAATCATCAAAATTCCCTTTAATGTACCTAAAATTTCCATCCATTAATCCCATTAATATTCAAGTCTATTCACTCATTTACAAAAGAATTCTTAACAGTAACAAAAATTTCCTCACAATATGAAAAGTATAAGAAGAAAAAAAAATTGAAATTCAATTTGCCAAATATAAAAAATAATAATCAAAAATAATATTAGAAGTAAATTTGAAGGGTTGCAGAAGTAGAAAAATAATTTTCTTACGATTCCTTCCCTAAAGTCTCTCATGTATAATTTTTCAAAAACCATCGAGAAATCCCACTTGAAAACTCAATTTGAAAGAAATTATGCAAAAAAAACAAATTCTCATCCTCTCAAATAACTCAGCCTGTGTGACTGCCAAATGTATGAAAAATCTCTTCACCCATAAATCGTACAATGTGAAAAAAATGAACTGTAATTATAACAAATTGAAAACTCCTTCTCTCACTGTTTCACTGGAAATACACAAGCATGCACTTATATCTTCGTCGGGTACGGTTCGGTGTGTACGTCGACATGCACAAAAGAAGGGAGCGAAAAAAATGTTGTATTTGTTGTTGTTATAGCTCCTTTATACATAATCATAATCGAAAAAATTGCACAATGTTAAATCATTGCGTCATTTCCCGTGAGTACAATTTTGAAAATGGAATCGAAAGAATTTTTCATAATTTCTATTCCATGAGACTGTTTAGCTGTATGAATACACATAAAATGTTTGGATTAACAGAATAAATGAAAAGTACAAATGACGTGCACGTTACCTAATGGATTTTGAGACGTAGAAAAAGGCAACATACATAAATCAAATAAAAGCGAGCAAAACAAGTGCAGGAGGAAGAAATGAAAATTTTTCCTATCAAACCCCACAGATATCTACGAAAAGAATGAAATAAAGAGCCATTAAGAATGCTTCTCATGATAAATATTTATGATATACACGTGTGTGTTTGTGTGTGCAACAATCTATAAATTCTTCCTACTACTTGTGATAACGTAACAACGAGAAGCTGCGAAGGAATATTTTTTTTCACTTCTTTATTTCCTTTTTTCAACATCAAGAAAAATAATTTGCATAAAAGATTTTTCTCTCTTTTTAAGTTAAAGAAAATAATTCTTAAAAAAGGAAGAAAAAATTCATCTCGGGTAAAAAAGTAAGTGAGCATCAACATATTTCAATTTGTCAGGGGTGGTCGTGCTGATGGAGCAGATGGGGTGAATTTGTTGTGGATTATGAATTGTTTGCGCTTACTTTTCTGATTTTTTGCATTCAATTCTGAATTTTTGGATGCTGTTTTGAATTTTTTGAATCAATTTTGAATTTTAGAAAATAATTCTGAATAATTGGAGTTAAGTTTGAATTTTTGGAGTCAAATTTGAATTTTTGGAGTCAAATTTGAATTTTTGGAGTCAAATTTGAAATTTTGGAGTCAAATTTGAATTTTTGAAGTCAAATTTGAATTTTTGAAGTCAAATTTGAATTTTTGGAATCAATTATGAACCTTTGGAGTAAATTCTGAATTTTGGAGTAAATTCTGAATTTTTGGAGTCAATTTTGAATTTTTGGACTAAATTCTGAATTTTTGGAGTCAATTCTGAATTTTAGAAGTCAATTCTGAATTTTAGAAGTCAATTCTGAGTTTTCGGAATCAAATTTGAATATTTGGGAATTAATTCTGAATCTTTGGAGTAAATTTTAATATTTCTTGAGACAAATTCGAAGTTTAAAATAACTAAACAGCCATTTTTAATACCACAGCACCCCAAACCCAACCCTGTATCATATACACAAAACATATCTCTACTAAAATCGAATATTGATGATTCGATGCGCGTAGAATAAATAATTTTTTTGTTCCATTCTTTTCCTCCTTCACATATTACCATCCAATACATAAAATCGATTCTATTTAGACAAAAAAAGCGAGACACTCGATATAGCAAAAATATGCTTTAGTTGAAACATAAAAATCAATGCGTATGTCAATTCACCAACAACATGAGAGAAAATTTCATCGCCATCTCCTTTTTTAATAGTATAATACGCAATCTTAATACCCTCACATTAAACATTGTTATTTTGGGGTTGCGAAAGTAGAATTTTATCCTAAGCACATCTCATGGTTGTAAGTTATAGTCTGCAAATAGATCGGGATGGAATAATATACAATGCAGACGAGAAAAAAGTTTTGGGAGGGGGTGCAACTGCCCAAAGCAAAAAAAACTATGTATCCAAAAAAAATAATATCAGCAATGGCTAATGTCATGTCACATAGAAGCATAGGGTAAGCGGTAGCTGAAAGGAGAAATAAGGTCATAACTATCATTCTTGTTGTTATTATTATGAAATCGCATATTTGAGGGAAAATGAAATCATAATTCTCATAATTTTTTCGTTTATTTCTTCTTCTTCTTTTTCCGTTCCATTCCCTTCCACTCAAAATCAAATTTACACAAATACACACATACGATTATATTATAGCACACGTTTTCGCATAAATTTGCTGTTCATTGCTCTCCGCTTTCGTTTCTAGGAACAGAATATAAAAAAATTATATTTTCCCCTTTTTTCAGGCTACGCTCATTGTCTACGTACACTATATGACACATTGTGTTGTATTTCGAAAGCCCTGTTACCACTTCGACTACTTCAAATATGTATGTCACCCTTAACTAAAACGACAAATAATTTTCAGATTTTTCTTCTTTCCTTCTTTTTCCTGCGACTAATTTTGAATGCCACGAATTTATTTTGAACTTTTTTTTCATTCTTCTCGTTCTCCTGTTTTTCCTTGTTGGCTGAGGTTGGAGAAAAATTTATACGATACACGATGAGCATTAAATAGAAACGGCGGTGGAAGCAAAGCAGAAACAGAGGAAAAAAAAGTTTGTTGCCGGAGCGAGAAAGAAAAAGTTTTCACATTTTCTGCAAAGTTTCTCGTGCTGTTCCTTCTTTAGCCGGAAAATTATGGGTAGTTGGTATGGGCCGAGGTGATCGTGACTGCCTGTCATGTCTGAGGAGATGATGATTGTGTACTTTTGTGTGTTTGTTGAGGTGCATTCACCTTGGGTGAGGGTGTGTTGTGTGGTGTTCCTGAATTTGTTGAATTGTGGTTAGTTTTGAGGAAGTTGAGGGTATGGATGGATACTTGGGGTATATAGAGGTGTTTTGGGTGCGTAGAAGGCTTTAGGTATGTGGGTTTAGGGTGTGTGTATTTATTCTGAAGCTTGGGGTTTGTAGGGTGATTTAAAATGTGGAGGGTAACTTGTGAATTTAGGGTGTGTAAAAAGTTTGGAAGAGGATGAATTAGATTCAAATCAATTTTTTTAGAAAATATACCAAGCACCAATGGACTCTTGATGTAAATATTGATGATCCTCCTTCAAAAACACTGGGGGCTCAAAAGAGCAACATACCTTCCCAAAAAATAAAAATATTTTTCCTATCAAAAACCACTCAAATGACTTTCTCAAAAATACACACATTGATGCAGACATGATATTCTCCACAAAAATATTTCCCTAGCTGCTCCGTATGTGAAAAGCTAAGCATAATAAAAATAAGTTTGGAAAATCAAAAAATTGCTCGTGGCCATTTGCGACCTTCAATGATGAGGGAAAAAAATTCAACTCATTTCACGAATTTTCCACTCTCATCGTCGACATGTTTGGTGGTTAGGGCGAGTGATGAGATAGATAATGCAACAATTCTATGTGGATATGATATATTCATATTCAATGCCTAACAATCATCATCATCGACAATTTTTACTCATCGTCATAACACGACATCGTGTCTCTATCACCAACACATTATCTCAGCCACTGAATAATCGTTATTTACTCTCTATGAAATCACTTTATGCTATAATATCGGTGTTATGTATGTGTGTGTACAAATATTTTTCCATCCATCTACTTATCTATTTAGTTTATTTTTTCCTTCTTCTTATTTTTGCTGTTTGTTGTTGCGCCTCACAAATGGCAAGTGTTTAATGTCGGAATACATGAATGAGGAAAAAAATTGAATTTTTTCTTCTTCGTATGATATTCGTATTAATATAGTTTTTCCTTCTATTCAAACTTTTCAAGCCACCCCCTATGGTTGTGTTTTTTTTGGTATATATATGTGAATTGTGGGAGACATACAAGCTAGGATATGTAATGAATTATGTTGGAATGAGTGTCCTTTATACTCAATTACTTTAGTGTATATGCTCTGTGATATTTATTTATACTCATAGGATATGGAGGAAATAGTTGGAATGATATGACTATATGAATATGTCCTTGTGGTGAAATTTTGTTATGATAAACTAGTTATGAATTTTTTTGAAGAATTTCAATTTTTTTGAATTTTTTTAAATTTCAATTTTTTAGATTTTTTTAAATTTTAATTCTTTTGATTTTTTTTTAAATTTCAGTTTTTGAATTTTTTGAAATTATTTATTTTTGTTATTTATTTGAAAAGTTTATAAAAAATTTTATATTTTTTTATATTTTTTATATTTTTAAATTGATTTACATTTTTTAAAAAATATTAATATTAATATTTAAAAAAATTTATATTATTTAGAAATTTATACTATTTTAAAATTTATGTTTTCTTAAAAAACTATATTTTTTAGAAATTTATTTAATTTTTTAAAACTAGGTTTACAAAAATTTAATTTTTTCGAAGAATTTTATTTTTTTTCATTTCTAAAATTACTAATTTCTTGAATTTATATATTGTAAAAAAAATTTAAATTTTTCATGAGCTTTGTTTAATTCTTAAATAATTTCAAAAATATCAAAATTGTCTATAATATCAAATTTTTCTAAAAATCTACTTCAAAACACAAAATACCACATAAATGACATCCAACACCCTCCAGCAAAATTCCAGTAAATTCTCAAAATCCAATCCAAAATCCCCTACCAGGAAAAGTAGTCAGTTAAAACTCATGCATCAGTTAATCATCCTACAACGATGATATTTTTTCTTCTATTTTAATCATTGCTAACAAATAAGGACGAAAGAATTGATTTTTTCCGTTCCATACAAACCTCCTCGCCTCTATCTCCCCTGGGATGTCACATCGTTCATGTTTTTGTTGTTGATTCTCTATTTCATCTTTTTCCTTCTCTTCTTCCAAAATGCTAAATGAATGGATGAAAGAATTAATCTGCACACAAAAAAATGATGATGATAAAAAAAAGAAAGAAAAAAAATTATATTCCCTTCATTTGTGCTGAGCGATGCGGCTTATTATTTAAGAAATTTTTCATCTCATTTTTTTTCTTTGAAAGAGATTTTTTTATGCTGAAAAAGAAGTAAAGGAAAATTCCATAGAAAGACATTAAAAAATTATTTGATGATGTTCTTGTTTGAAAACTAATTTAATAATTTCCTGATGAAGAGCATGGGCTGAGTGGATGTCGACTTGTCGGGGGATTTTATCAGTTATGCAATGAGTATGGCAGTTGATTATGTAAATTTTTTACATTAAGTCATTAGAAAATTTCTTTAAAAATTGATTTTATGAAGAAAATTTTTAGCAAAATTTACAAAAAAATTAAAATCTCAAAAAAGATTTTCTTACAAATCTTTTCGATTTAAATCAATTTTTCTAGCCAAAAAGTCACCCTAAAAATTTATTTCTATTCAATATTCATCCTTAGAAAAGTGAAAAAGCACTGATTTCATCAAACATTATTGATGACTCTTACAAACATTTTAATATTATTCTCAACTTTTGGTGTCGTTCATAAATGACGTCTAACATTAATTTGGGAAAATTGGGTTATCTTGAAGCTGCCTGAAGCTCTCACTTCCAGAAAAATTATGAACGACCCTCAAACTTAAAACAAATTTTCCATGCAATAAAAAAGTCGCAATAAGAATTTGTATTTTATATGCTGCTATGAACAACACAGTTTACCTTCCAAAAATGACTTTATTCACGCAAAAAAAATGCTAACAACCAAAACAACTTTTTTGTGTCTCCCCAGAATGTTTTTTCTTCTTTTTTTGCAACTCGTCTGTATAAATTTCTAGAAATGCAATATGAGAAAGAAAATCGCAATTCAAACACGAAATAAAAAGGCAAATAAATAAATGCTTATCTTCTTCGTCTCCTTTATTTCTTGTATACGAAGGAAATATAAAAAAAAGTTTTTCTATATTGGAATGAAGAAGAGGTGACGTAGGGAAGTGGAAGCTTAGTATATGATATCCATTTGCAGATTTTCTCCTCGTTTGAGATGAAATTTTTTGAAATGGAAAATTGTTTTATGAATTAGAGGGGTCTGTGTTGGAGATGGAAGGGCTTTTGAAGGTCTGTAATGAGATTTTAATCTGAAAAGTGAAAAATTTCCTGCCAAAAAGGACACAGATAGACACTTTATTCTCAAACTGACCAAAAAACCTTTAAAAATACCAAATATCTTATGAATCTACAGCAATAACAACCAATCCTCATTAAGGTGACCATCTAATTTTAATAAAAATACAAAACATGAAAGAAATTTTGAAAATTAACGGAAATTTTCATGAAAAAAATACAGGATCTGGAATTTTTTCCAAATTTATACAGAAAAGTCCTTAAAAATGCAGAACTGTCCGTTGAAAAACCATGTAGATAGTCACCCTAGACTCATCACCATCCCCTCATATTTGACTACACTTTGAGGTGCACCACACAATATCCTTACAAACAATCATAAACTGATATGAAACAGCAATAACCAACTTTATTTTCCAGCTCAGAGAACTTTTTTCTACTGATTCAGACATCTTTTCTTCTCATCTTATTTAGTGTGTCTTTTTTATGACCAGGAATTGTAGTACACACATTGATATATCCGACTATTGTGTGTAAGAGATTTCAATAAATCGATGATGATTCAATACTTTTTCTTATTTTATTTTCAATTCTTTTTATTATGTAATATTTGCCTTTTTTCCTTCTTCCCCATTGTATTATTGAGCTTCCTTTTCATTCCATTCTAATATTGTGTTTACTTCCCTCAGCTTAAACAGAATAAGAACAGAGGAAAAATATCGAATTTTTATATTTTCATTCCTTTCTTCCTTCTCTTCTACTTTTCCTCAATGTCCTTAATCGTAAAAAAATTTCCTCTCTCTTGCTCTATAATTCTTCTTTATTTCATTTCCACTGCTACCATTTGAATCGTAGGAATGCAAAAGGCATAGCGAGAAATGAAAATATTCGAGAATTGATTGTATGATGTGAAATAAGGGGGGACTCAAAGGGGGTGATTTTACAGAAGAAGAAAATGAAAATATATATACAAAATACAATAGCAACAGAAAAGGCGCTTTGAATGATATTTATTTGCCATTTTCAAGGAATGGAGCAAGTTTTTCTTAAAGTAGTGGATGGAATAATATTTTTGTGTCGGGGTTGGTTTGTGGAATTTTTTAAAAGAGTATTAGTTGAATCTGAATAACTTTTTATAGTCTGTAGCCGTCTTTAGCCTTCAATAATAGGTTTGGAGCTAAGATTCTTGAAAAATGAAAAGAATACGGCCTCTGGCCCAACCCTGGTACGATGCTGACCTGGAAGCTAGATTTTAGCCTCCCTGGTACCCTGTACTATCCGGATATAGTTTGAAAAAGCGACAAGCTATCAGTCAAAGTCCTAAAAATCTCAAAATCTATAACAAAAAGCGCTCAAGCCACTCCAAAACCCCAACACAGCATCTTAATTACTCACGTTCATGCTCTCAAGAAATTGAATCAGGAAGAAGAAAATTTAGTCATCCAATGCTTTTTCCTTTGCTATTTTCATGCACTTACAGTGTAAAAGAAGCTGGTGGGGAGCAGTAAGAAGCAATAAAATAATATTCAAAGAAAAAATTCTAAATTAGCATAAAAAGGAACCGAAAATATATTTTTTAAGGGGAGCCAAGAAAAAAACTTCCTCTTCATTTCTTCTCCGTAATTCATTTACTTTTTGCATACCTTAAGCAGAGCTCCATTGATGTTGGTGATGAGGACAGAACATGAAAGAAACATAACTTAAATATAAGTACACAATAGGACAGAGAAGATGGAGATAAGTCCATCTCCTTCAATGTATTAATGTCATGAAATAAATTTAACTTCTTTTTTTGATATTCATAAGCTTGATAGAAAGAAAAGGCATTGCCAACAAAATATTTTCAGTTATTTTTCGAAAGCCTTTTTTTCTCTTCCTCGATATGCTTAAGGGAGGGATCCTTAAATGTAGATGTATGGAGAGGAAAAAAAGGCAAAGACTAACATTATGTGGCGAATATAGCAACAAAAAATTATTTTTTGCCTTTTCCATAGAAAAGCTCTTTTTTTGGGGGTATAAGTAGATCTGCCGACAAATATATACATAATAACAGGCAAGTATGGAATAAAATAAAAAGGAGAATTCTTTCTGTGTATCTAGAACATTAATGTATGTTTTGCACATATTTTGTATCGAATTGAACATAAAAGTCTCCAATAGGGTAAAATTTCATTATATTGATTTTCAACATAGGACAAAATTAATTTGATGAGTGACTGATGGACGAATTTTGATTTATGTTGTTGTTTTTTGTGGACAACATTGATAGAACTGGTGATCAACAATTTTAATAGATTTAAATTGAGCAGAATTTTTCTTGGGCACAGGCCGTTTTTTATTTTCAAAAATAATTCTTGAAATTTGAATTTTGATCTCAAGGGGGGGGGGGGGCTATCCTCACTCAACTGATATGATAGGTTTCTGTCGATATTCTTCGAAGGAGAAGGCTGAACCCATAAAAACGCGCATTCAGAAGTTTTTTATTCATGTCAAAAATTTGAATTTCTGGCTACACCACCCACTTGAGGACCCCTATCTTATAATAATGCATGAAGGGCCTAGCCTTATGAGCTGGAGATACTGCAATTATAGAAATCAACCCCTATCTTACCTAATACGTAAATCTAAAATACATATTGTTTAAATTGTCACACAACTTTAAAACTAAACCCCCCAACCCCCTCTCTTCGGCCTGGTTTTGTACATTTTTGTAAAATGATAGTTGATTTTCGTTTTTATTAAATTTATGGTTATGAATACTTCTTGGAACTCTCTAAGAATGTGAAAATAATTTTTACTACTTCAATGTACAACAAATTTTTCAACACCTATCCCCTCATTCAAGCTGCTTTCTACTTTAAAAAATCCCAAAAATATGCTCACCTCTTCTCCTGAACAATAAAGGAATCATCAAAAAGACAAAAGAAGATCAACACACAGAAAAAAAAGAAAATTAATTTAAAATCAGAAAAACCCACTGAAAAAAATAATTTCACAACATCACATCTCACCCTATTCAATATGTGTACCATCTCCACACACCATACACAGTAGAGAGATGAAAAAAAGCTATTCTCCTCATAGTCATTTAGCAGAGTAAAGAAAAAAAGCAAAGCAAGCAAACAGCAACAACAAGGATTGAGAGAAAGGAAAGGAAAAAATGTTATTATACTTTTTAGCGCATTTTCCTTTGAAAAAAAAGGCGCTTATGTCCTCACTTTGTCCGTCCGTCCGTCCGTCCGTCCGTCCGTCCGTCCGTTCGTCACAGCAACTCCTCTTTACAGGAACAACCTAGAAATTTCATTTTGGTGTCAAAATGTAACTACTAATCCAGGGACCCTAAAGAAGTAAAAATTTTTGGAACTAGTCACTTCCTTTGCTGGAACTAGCTTAAAACACTTCTTCTAGTGGCTTACGTAAACGTTACGTATACTTAAAGTGTTACGTAATACTTACGTAAACGTCAAATGATACGTTTACGTAATGTAAATTTCAAGGGGGAGGAAACTTTAGGGGGGTCTCTACAAGGGTGGGGCGAATGTGGTAAGAGGTGGGGGGTGGGGGGGGGGAGGCAATAAATTAATTTTTTTTATTTAAGGTTCTTAATAAAAAGAGATGGGGAGGGGGTCTAAAAAAGGGGGGTCGGGGGGGGGGGAGGTGTTTGAAAAAAATTTTCATTTTGAAATTCGAGGGGCTAGAAGCTACGCCAAACTCTTTTTTGCTATAACTTTGATCAAATTAGTTGAAATTTGGTATGTAGATTCCTTGGCTGTACCTACACTCATAGAAAAAATGTTTGTATTAGTCAAATCAAAACTGTGCAATTATTTCTATGAGTGTATAGTTATGGATATCTAAATAACTTTTTACGTCAGTTCTCTGCGTAGTTTGCTTTGCAGGAAAATGCGCTTCCGTCCCGCGAGCCCGTGGACGTATTACTAGTTGTGTATGCTGAAGTTGAATGGTTGATTTAGAGGGTTGATGGGTTATGTATTAAAAAAAAGACTGAAATGTACATATAGCATAGCACAGGATAGAAGAGAGCGAAAGCTTCCCACACTCGAACTTTGCCTTTTAAGCGGCGACGACGACACAAATACATTCAACATATAGACATGATGATAGAAAAATAAAATGTAAATTCCCTTCCTTTATATCTCGACTCTCCCCAAACTGGATTCTATGTAGGGAAAAAAACAACAAAATATTCTCTCTTGTACGATGATGATGATGTCTGGTTGTGGAGTTTGAGGGAAAATAAATGGATATCATCATGTGCTTTTTTTCCTATGCGAGCGAGAAATTCTTACTCGATGGGATGGGGAACTGACGAGTAGAAGCCGAGAGAAAGAGAGAATATTTTTTTCGAGAGAGCCATGCCACCCTTTTCAATAAGCTGTTGGTATGAGGATGAAAAAAACAGCAGTAGAATGAGTGAAAAAATCTCATTTAATGTTATCATGTTGTGCTGTATGTACACAGAATTTTTTTCTTTTTTGATGCTCTCGCTCTATAACTTACCACTTTTTCTCTTCATCTCGACATTATTCTTGCTATTATTCTCGCCCCTTATTGAAAATAAAACTTTATAAAGCGATGATTTACTTATATTTGTTATGGGTGTCGAGAGTCACAAAGTGACATGAGAATACACCTCCATTCATAAAACATACAAAAAATTCTCTCTCACTTCCGATATGAGATTCTTTTGATAATAACATGGTCGTTTGTACACATAGAGAACATTGATTAATTATTTCTAATTCCATTCAACATATTTTTGTTTTATTTGTGCTTTCTATTGAACGAAGGCTGGCTTTTTCATTAAAAATTTAAATTTTTTTACTGTTTCATAAATTCTTCTACATGCAATAAGGAAAACACGATAAGCTCCTTGTACTATGTGTCTCTGGATGGAATTCTATTTTATAAACTTATTTAACGGTAAAAGCGATAAATGGAATGAGTTGGGAAGGCACTGGAAGAAGATGCTTAAAGCGCATTTTTTTTTAGAAAACATTTGTTTTAATTAAATTTGATTTTTAGACTTACTAGTAAGTCACTTCCACCCCTCACCTCTTCCAGCTAGGTACCTGCCATTTTAAGAACATTTGAGTCACAAACTTGAATACGCCTGGGGTCGGTTTCTACTCTATCCTGCCCTATGCCTTAGGGTATACCCTATCTTCGGGGTGAGATACCCCGGGTAGCCCTTGAAACCAACCCCTGAAAGTCAGAATTTATGAAATTTAGAGTCCTATTTCCCAAAGATATCCAAATCAATCTCAATTTAGGAATTGACTAAAATTTTCAGAACAAAATGATCTCCTTAATATCTACAATTTTTTTCAAAAAAAATCCCTCCATTAAAGAAGCAGAAAAGTAAAGAAGGCAAGAGAAAAATTTCCTTTTCTACCTTCGCCTGCCGTCTCAGTTTAAAAAAACTGTAAAGAAACAGCGGCTTCAGCGTGGGTGATGAGAAAATTAAAGGAAGGACAAAATTTATTTGTTTAATTTTCAATTTTTTTTCTATTCTCTTTTTATGTTATCGTTGTGAGTGAAATAGACATAGAATGGAGGTATGTTGAAGAAGAAAAAGGGAAGGTTCAATGGGGCTGTTGTGAGAAAAAGAAATTTTTTTGGGTAATAGCAACAGCGGTATATTGTGTATTATTCGTATCTATAATACAATTCATAGTACACATGGGCTGTGGATGGAGATTTAGGACATTTTGTAGAGGAAAATGAGAGATGATTTGGTCAGTTTGGGATGTACTTAATCAAATGAAGGGTATTAAATTTGGAATCTTTGGCAACTTAGATGAAGCTTAGTGGTCAAAATAAAGGGTCGTTTATAAATTACGTCACGCAAAGAACGACTTTTTCGACTCCCCCACCCCCAATATCACAAAATTTCCATAGAAAAAAATATTGTATTTGGAGTCCAAATTTTGGACACAAACTCTTCAACCTTCCTCCCATTAATCGTGACGTAATTTGCAAACGAGCCCTAAGAACTCTTACAATCAAAGCTGTTTACTTGAATCTTTATAAAATGGTTTACTTATTTATATGGTACATAACTGCATCTATACTCTTTGTAACAATCAAACAGTGATGTTGTTTTTGAGATAACCTTGAGACTGCATTATTTATGTTATGAGAGTCAGTTATCAGTCACATACCTATCATCACCTCAAACTGCTACTTAGAAGTTGGATATTTTGGTAGAACATGTATTTGACATGGAAAATATGACACCAAGGGTACAATTTTATGGCAATCATGCGCTCTATCCACCATCAACTCACATACCTCCCCAACTTTCTGCTGTATTCATTTCGGCAATCTCAAAACGATTTTAAATTTTAATCAGTGACCCATTAAGTGAGGATTTTTTTTCTCTATGCTGTAGGAGGGATGGAAAAAGGACAATTTTTGTAGCTGTAGAAAATTATTTTGTGTGATTCTCACACTCCCTTTACTGCCGATTCCTTCATGTATATATTTTTTCTATTTCCTCTTTTTCTCAAATACCGAAAAAGCATTATTATTCATTTACTATTCTAATTATGTAACCTATAGTAGATTTTAAATCTCTATCTTTGTCCTATTGTTTAAATAAATATTTTTTTGTCAAGTCTGTTACAGCCACTGCCTTTGCTCTTTGCTATTGTTTTCATTATTATTATTATTGGGATTCTCTCATTTATTTTCCGTCTTCCATCTGATTTTGAAAATAAAGGAACTGGCTCGTTGGATAAGAACGGACTAGATGAAGAAAAAAAGGTCTTAAAAATTGTATTTTTTTTATTCACGAAAGGATGGCATGTTTCTTCTTTTTCTGCTGCTTTTTTCTTATTGAAAGAGAAAAAAAATATGTGATACATAAGGAAATATACAAAACAATTTAATAAATGATAAATTTCCTCATCCTCCACCACGTCCATCAGATTTTCATTAAATTCATTAAATTTTTCCTCTGATTTTCATTTTTTTTATCTCATTTTGTGAGGAATTTTCATAAACCATATGAAATCATCAGCTAAAGAGAACTGAAAAGATGATAAGAAGAGAAGATGCAAGTATAAAACATCGGGGTTGAGATTGTTTGCTTGGAGCGTTTTGTGAACTTTTCAAGGTGATTTGTGACGAACATGATAGCTGATCAAAAATAACTTTGTATCTGTCAGTCTTATTTTTGTAAAATCAAATTTTTTAACTTGACAATGATGGGCACTTCCTTGGAAATATAAATTCCAATTTTGCTACTGCTGACCTCAAAACCTTATCATAATTAATTTTTTTTATTTCTACAATATTGAATAATAATTATAATTATCACTACTTATTGCACGAATTCTTTAAAATTAGTTATTTGTGAATTCACGATTTCATGGTCGACATTGACATTATTTTGATGTTTTTGAACTATAATTGAATGATTTTGATTTTGGAATTTAATTTTTTGTGTGGAAAGTAGTTCATTGGTATGGGTGTGCCTTCCTTAAAGACAGTTAGTGGAGGATGGGACTAATAAAAGCTATCTGGAGCAGAATTCTAATAAGGCGCCTCTAAAAATAATATTATTGAACTCAAAGATGCTCTACTTAAACCGCAACACCCTGGAATCACCAAGACTAACACAAGACTCCCCTAATAACAAAAACCGTTAAAAAATTAGCTAAAAACTAGCTGAGATTACCTTTCGGATAGCTTTTAAATATCTTTTAACAGTTTTGGTTACTGGGATTTTTTGAGGGTTATTTGAATATTAAGAGCTAGTTTTAGTTATTTATTGTGACCAAATACGTTCCATCGCTAATATGTCAATCATTAAACATCTTAAACTTAGATACCAATACAGTCAGGTAGCAATCTTTTATCAGCGGGTCACTAAAGGTCATCTAATTTAAAATCAGAATTAAAAGGCTTTTTGGGAACAAAAATTCCACCAACAAAATACCATCCACAGCCAAAACACCAAAATCATCAGTCCAATTTTCACAACTCCAAAAGCTAACAAACTGAAAGCTAAAAAAACGAGAACGAAAAGAAGAAAAGTTGAAAAATGAGGAAAAGAAAGAAAAGCAGAAAAAAAGGTTCAAAACGATGAAACATTTTTACTGATATTGCCAGAGCGAGAGTAGAACATATATAGCTACATAACAGAGTCGAGTCGAGTAAAGCATGAAAGTGTAGAAGAAAGAAAGAAAGCGAAAGAAAAAAAAAGTTTGAGTGAAATGAGGATGAGGGGGTAGAGAAAAAAGGAGGGATGAGTTTGTTGGGTGCACAAAAAATATATGTGGCACTTAACAGTATAAAAAGGAATGAGGATAGAGAAGGATGGTTTATGGAAAAGAATAAATATTTTATTCCGCTTTTTTCAGGCATTCGAGGTTCCCCATCCAGTGCTGGAATAGAGCATAGAAACATATTTATTTGATATTTTCGACAGCACACAAAAAAAGTGTCGGAAAATGTTCATTCCTTTTGTAATTGTAACTCTATCTGCTCCTAATCGGCCTTCAAAATGAAATTTTCTTGTCGTATGAGACGATGACAAAAAGATAAACAAAAGAAAGGAGATGCCAAAGAAGAGAAACTTTTCTTAAGGCATCGTTCACTTATTACGTTCGCAGGGATGTAGCCAGGGTGGATGAAGGACTTGTTCGTATTTTAGAGGGATGTTCTGAGGTTTTCTGACATTTCTAATGAAACACGCAAAAAACTCTAATTTTTCACAATACGTAACATCCAAACAACCCCAAACAGAAAATAGGAAGCTTGTGTATGCGATGAAAAAAGTATGAAAATGTTGATCCTTCGTCTTTTTACTTCTTCTTATTCAGCAACGTTCGAAAAGAAAAACTTTTCATTTGTTCCATGATTCTTCAACCGTAACTGAGAAATCATTTCGCATTTTTGGAATGATGAGGTTGATTATGCTCCTTTCGGTCTCTCTTAGTTACAGTATGAGATGGAATTCCTACCTAGTTTTGTGTGTTGTCGTTAATAATAAGCAATTCCGCTTTATAAACGGATTTTAGTTAATGTTTCTTGGTTTCTTAGCTTCCTTTGCTCTTATTATTGTTATTGTTAGTATGACTGTTGAAGCTGTTTGTGATGAGGATGATGATGAGGATGAGAATGATGATGGGTGAAGTAGTTCATTTTCGACACTTGTTAGATGATCTATTGTGAGTAAGGTTGAGATTTTGGAGGCTTTTGGGTATGATTTGGGGGTTGTGACAAATTTTTTTGGGGGGTTAAGGATGGAAATGGCTAATTTGGTTTGATTTCCGAGCAGCACAAAATAAAATTTGCGAGCTGGTGGTCACTTGATGTAGATAGAAGCATCTACTGTTATAAAACTCATTAAGTATCATTGTTCATACCAGTTTGAAAAAATAAAGAAGTGGACCAAATTTAAGCAATTCCGATGCTAAAATTTCCCTTAAAAAACTTGATTGATGTTTCTCGTTGTCCAGGATTCCATCATTAAAACATTCTGACCCACTATGTTGAAAAATCTACATAAACCCCACTCGACTAGACATATCCATTCCACAAATATCTTCAATATTCAAGAAATTCTTTTATCTCGACCCATAACCTGAAAAATTTGTCAACTCATGTCAGAAATGTCTAGCAAAAAGACGTAGAAAAATCTTTCATGATTTGATTGATATTACTTTGCTAGATAAATTACATTGTTTACATATTCATAGAATATTCAACTCAATGATTTTGTTTCGGTGAAAATTGAGGGAGGAAAAAATTTCAGTGCGCAAAAATCAACAGTAAGCAGATCAGTAAGAAAGTAAAGGACATATTGGGGTCGATAAAAAGTTTCATTTTCAAGATGTAAAGAAAATTTCCTTGCCTACCTCCTACCACCATGCAAAATGATGAAATGTGGCAATAAATATCTTTTTCCATCAGGGTCGTTCGTCTTTGATGTCGAACAATTTTGGGGTGGGGATTTGAAGCTATAATATATTGTATGAGGAATTTAGTTTCCATTTTTTTGTGAAAGACATCACTCATGAATGACCCCATTTCAAATCCAAAAAAAAAATAATAATATTACAAAAGGCAGTGGAAGATGACGAAGAAAAAGTAAAAGAGAAGTCTAGTAAAGAAGAGATTTTCAAAACAGATTTGAATGTTAGACATTATTGTATATAACAACCGCACACACATTCACACACAATAATGGAATGAAATCTTCTTCCACTTGACACATTCGCATGAGATGAAAATAATAGAAATGAGATGGGAATGGAAGAAGAAATGGTTACTTTTTCATTTCCTTTTTTTCTTCTGTTTCTATTGTTCTTGTGCCATATTCTTTTGACCTTTTTGGAGAGCTTGGAAATTTCTATTTAATGAAAATTAAGTCAAATTTGGAGGAAGAAGTTTTGTTATAAATAATTACAACTGGATTTTAAATGGAGATGTCTTTGGTATTCTTTTGAGGTCGTTGGTATGAAGATGATCGAGACAGGAGTTGCTATAGTCAGGATGGTCCAAGGGGGTCCGCACCCCTCTCGAGATTGAAAATTAGATGGGAATTATTCTAAACCCTTATAAAAGTTAATATTATATAATAAAAAATCTGAATCCTTCTTCATTTTTTCAATAGATCAAACCAGAGGCGTATCCATGGGGGTGTTTTGGGGATTTTTAGAAATTTTTCAGGGAGGATGAAAGAGTTGATTTAATAATTTCAAAGCATTTCAATCGCATTTTCTTCCAACTAATTCTTATTAATTACATCCTCAGAGACTGCATTATTAAAAATTATCCACACTACCCCTAACACCACAAATAATGGTCCCATAGCAAAAATCATAATAATTTTCAGTACGACCCCATCATCATCATCATCAAACGACCAATATCGTCACACAAAAAATACACAATTGAAGAAAATTACATTAACTTATGTTTTATTTGCATGTTTACAAAAATTTTCATGCATGTAAGAAATAAAATTCTACACATGTCAAATATGAATACAAATTTTATTCCAAAAATTAAATTATTGATTTTTCTTCCTCTCCTTAGAAAAAATAAAAAGAGCGAGAATAAAGAATTTGACATTATGCCAAATAGTGAATTATCACATCCTCACATCTTTCTGGCTATTTGATTTCTTTCCTCTCTCATTTGTGTTCCTCGTCACCCCTTCGGAAAAAATAGAGAATATACAGAAATGCACAAGTAATGGAAAGGAACAATAAATAGAAATTTTTATCGAGTGTCTACTGCATGAAATAATATGCTCGGTATCAATATTTTTGGGTATTTTTCTAAAAGGAAAAGATGCTATTCCTTGCATTTTGTCTGCCTGTTCGTCCATTTGACCGAATATCTGTATATTTGCCCATTTTTTCTTCTATTAACAAGACTAGTCATTCGACTGCCTCATGGGCGTACCCAAGGGGGTCCGGACCCCCTCGGAAAATTTTTAATTTTGTAAAATACTGCCTGTCTATCTGTCCCTGCAAAATGCGCTTTAGTCAACCTCAAATGACTACATTCATACTTGTTTTGTGTCCCTTCATCATCATCGTCATCATTTTCATTTTTTTTGCTTCTTCTCTTTTGATTTAATTTAGACTTTTATGTGTTTTTATATTGAAAGATTATAGCGGCGTGCAAACATTGATTTTTTGTCCCTTTTCAATTGCTCCTGTGTGTGACTCACTCGTGAATATGTTTTTCAATTTAAATATGGTTGACTTGTGTCATTTAATCTAATGTCACTGTGTGTGGCTTGTCGATATACAATTTTTTAAGCCATTCCTTTCCTTGTTGTGTAAATATCACCAAACCGAACAGAAAAGGATTTACTTTAAGTAGCAGAAGCATATCCATAATAATACATATGTGAAAATAATCGCGAGGATTTTTTTTAATTTTTTTTTTTAACTGAAGCGTAAAACTTTTTTTTTCACTCAGCTTTCGTCTCCCTCGAGAACTTGTTGCGATGTGGAAAAAAATTGTATACATAATCTTGTGTAGACATAAAAATGTGTATGAATGAATGAGTATATACATGAGGAATATATTTTTTTACTCCTCGCAACAAGTTCATTAAGCTTAATGTTATTGAAAGCTTTTTATAATATAATTGAGCTTTTCATATTCACTCTATGGCTGTTGTTTTTGCAGCTACTGCTACCGTTTTGTGAGGATTTGTTTTTGTTGCTGTTATTTTATAAATAATTTTTTTTTGTTTGATTTTATTTACTTTGCACGATGATTTTATTCAAATTTTGTTGTGTTCGATGGAGTGAGGACTTTTATTGGGGAGGAAGGTTAAAGGTATATTTTTGGGATGTAACATTTTTTTATGGAAATTTTCGTATAGTGTCTACTGGCCAGGAACAAACAAAATCTATACCTAGCCCAATTTATGGCAAAGATGTAAATCTTCTTGAGCAGAAAAACATGGACTGTCGACAGATTATTCAGGATTCCCTAGGATATACCGTATTAGGGGGAAAAATGGGGCTTAGACACGGCTGCAGCCTAAAAAACTCAAATCAGACATAATCTGTGGCACCAGATATGTAGGGTATACTATAGAGTACCCCTACCTATCCTAGGTACCTTAGGACATCCTAGAACGAGAGGGTATGCCAGTTGGGTCTATGAGCATCATCGCACTTGAATTTTACTTGATTAGTGTAGATTCTGTCTGAGTGTCTAAATCCAGAAGGAATTTATCTAGACAACATGTAGACTGAGCCATTAGAGGTGCTGGGCTAACCTAGATATTAATTCGATCATTATAACTTTTAGATTGAGGCAGTTAAAATTGACCAAATTTTCTCAGAATTCTTACGCTCTCGCAATTTAAAACCTACTAAAACTTATCAGCCTTTATCTCTATCTCCCACCATCAACTTTAAATTCACTTAAAACCCCACTAGTTCCTCAATTACCTCAAAATAATCATCATTCATTGCCAGTAAATTGAGTTTTCCACCTGATTTAAGATTGTATCCCTCAACTAAACATGTATTTCCTTCAATTACAAGTCAACCGTATTGTTTTCACAGGTTCAAAGGTTTGCAATTATCTATCTATAAATTTTTAGTTCATTATTGAATTTTGAAGATTCCAGAAAATGTTATCTAATACGAATACAGAATTTTAATGGTATCTAAGACACCATCATCCCTCTTTTTTGTGTGAAGGAGTTGAAAAGTAAGTTTCACCCCACAATCATCCCACTGTTCCAAATTTCCTATCACAGTAATAACATTAAATCCATAAGGACTAAAAGGAAGAAGTTTAAAGACTTGAAAAATAATAAAATACGCAAAATTTCATTTTCCTCGTTTCGTTAAAATTATCATTCGACAATGTTGTTTTATTTTTTGTCATATTGTCTCTAACAACTTCCCTTCTCTCACAACTCAATTCACTCATCCATTCATTTATACATAAAAAATATATATTTTGCTCTTTGCTGCCTTCACTTCATCATTCGCACCCTCTCATTCCTCAAAATAAATGCTGACTACCCTTCTGATGTTTAATAATTTTTTTTCTCTCTTTTTCTTCTCGAAACTACTAAAAAAATGTGTGAGCGTTGGTGAAAAATTGCGCCTCGTCGTGTACCGCTTTTTACACAATTTTCATCTTCTTTTCATCCGCGTATTATTTCTTATTATAATTAAACATTCAAATAATAATTTACTTCAATATAAATATTTTTTTCTTCATCTTCTCACTCACTTTTTTACTTGTTTTATACAACAACAGTAAAGTTGGCGGCAGTGGCAACAGAAAGAAGAATGATTTTATGGTTTGAGAAGGTTTTAGGGAGTGTTTTAGGGCGCACTTTAGGGGGGGGGGGTGAAAATAATTTGGGTTGAAATTTGTAACGTGTGGTTCAGCTTATAAAGTCTGTTAGGAATTGGCTGTAAAACCAGAGCCAAAGCAGAGGTAGAAGAATTGGCACAGGCAAGAATTATGCATGATTTAGGATTGTTCCTTAATAACAGGTACCTATCAAGAACCCAAATGACACATTGCATCAAAAAGTTTGAATATAGGGACGTAGCCAGGGAAGGGTCAAAGGGTCAAAGGTCCGGACCACCCTAGAGTAAGAATAAAAAATTAACTCTTTGAGTCAAATTAAGGGGGGATTTTCCCATGATTATATGCGGTTGCTTTACCAACTATGCCCTAGTTCCACGTTAAAAGTACTTTTTGATGATTTAATATGATAAAATGCCAAGAATAAATCCAAATCTAGACAAAAAGTCAAAAAATCACCTCAAAACCCATTCAAAAAAATCCACTAAAAATATGAAAATCTTTTCATCGCAAACGACTAAGAAGAGGCAAAAAAAGCTGAGAGACGGAAAACGAGAGATCCAAAAAAAAGCGAAAGAACCGTAAAAGTTAAATGGAAAATGAGGTTTTTCTGCCTAAAACAAAAAAAAAGTATAAAATAAAATTTGTGAATCTGAAGGAGCGAAATGAAAGTAGAAAGGAAGAAAACAATATTTTTTTTGCTCGTGCTTGCCACCCTCAGTATCATCATCACGAGAAGATGAGGAGAGGAAAAAAAACTCTCCTTCTCTCCTTGACTTTAATAGTCCTTTTGTAATGTCCTTTTTTCTGCTCTATCATGGTTATTTATTTTTCTCGTTATACTGAAAATTATTTTATTATATTTTGCTGCTGCTGATGCTATTGCTGCTCCTCTGTTTCCTTCTTTCTTCCTCATTCACTTGTTTTTTTTTCCTCTACAAACGTCTCTCGACATTTTTATTTCATTTTAACAATTTTTTTTGTATTTCTTTCCTTTTTTCGAATTGGAAAAGAACCTAGGGAAAATAGTAATGTAGAAAGATGAATATCGAAGCATCTAGTATATATCTGTGTATAAGAAAACATACAGAATAAAAACCTTTACTGCTTTGGACTAAAAGTCATTTTCTGTACAATTTTTTTATGTATGTTCGAAACAAACAACAAGAATAAATGGCAACAGCAGCAGAAGCAGCATTGGCAACAAAAATTGAATAGGTATGGAGCGGATATGTTTATATCGTAGATGTATATACATACTAAAAGGTTCGAAGTATTTTTTAGGCATTTTTGATCCTTTTTCTCCTTCATCTCTGTCTAAATAGTAGATTTGTATCCATATCTATGCTACTCTTTTACATGGTTGACAGGTTTTTATAGATAGCTATACACATTTCTATACCGCTGTTGTTGCTGTTGAAATTTTATTATTCGAACATGATGGAAGCTTTTTTTATTGTTGAAATCTAGATAGAAATAAGGACGAGGGGTCGGTGGCACATATGGTTGTGTTTTTTTGATGTATAGGATGTGGATGTGCTTAGGTTTATGATTAGAGAGTTATTAATTAATTTGTGAAGACTTGTGTTTGCTCCTAAATATCAATTTGGGTTCAAATTATCTGTTTTCACCCTTGTTGGTCTTAAATTCTATCAATTCGCTCGATTTTGGCTCAATTCGCTCTATGTGGTATCAAATTCTCTCAATTCACCCTGTTTGGTCTCAAATAATCTCAATTCGCTCTGTTTTTAATCTCAAAAATCTAAAATCAATAGAGACCATCCCCTAACCTCCCATTTACACAGATAAAACTATTTTACTCGATTTTTACTATCACAATTTTTGTTCTCATCCTTTTTATGCAAGAATTGCAATATAATGCGATTTTTTTCCATCTCCCATTCTCCTCTATTGTATTGCATCAACTCACACTGCAGACAAAAAGCAAACAGTTAGTGAGGAGAGAATTTTTCTTTATTTAAAAACTTTACCCATCATCAGGCATCTAGCAAATGAAGTGAATGTTTTTTTAAAAATCCCGCAAAATCATCAACAAGAGTGAGTGAACGTATGCGAGGTAGAAAAAAAAGTTATGATTAAGGCAGTGAAGAATTTTTATTTGAAAAAAAATCATTTTTTTTATAATGTCGAGGGATATTCGAGAATTGATGTAAAAAAAATTCACAGAGCACATCCGTCTATTTCTGTGTGCACATACATTTCTACTCAACAATTGCTTGATGGTCGGAAAAAAGGGAATGAAAAACAACAACAATAACATCTACAATCAACGTAGTCATCGTCGACGACAATAATGACGATGATGACTGTAATGAGATAGAAAAGGAACTGGAAGGAAAATATGCGAAGCATCTCGAGTGAATTTTTTTTTTATTTTTTTGATAAAGTGGTGTCACAATTGTTTGGCTTTTAATATTTTATGAATGCCAAATCGTCATCATTGTGTATCTACGCATTTGTGTAATTCCTTAAACCATATTTTAACTTTCTGCTCATGTTTCACATTTTTCTTCTCCATCTTTTCTTCATGCATTTTTAAAATAGAAATCATTTTGCTTGTGGATTTATTGCTTCAAATTTTTTTTCGAGTTTTTATGAGCGAAATGAGGGGATGATTTTGGAATTTTGTAGTTTTGTGTGGAAATAGAAGTTAACAAATATAAAAATTCAGAAATTTTTTAAAGTAAAATTCGAAGAAATGTTTTTATTAGAATTTTAAGAATATTTAAAAAAATTAAAGGAATTAAAAATTAAGAAAAAATATTTTTATAATTTTTAGTAATAAAAACTTAAAATTTTAAAACTGTTCAAAAATTCGCAAAATTTAAAATTTTATTTGAAAATTTAAAATTTTATTTGAAAGTTCTAAATTTCATTTAAAATTCAAAATTTCATTTAAAATTCAAAATTTCATTTAAAATTCAAAATTTCATTCAAATTTCATAAAAAAATCAAAATTTTGTTAAAAATAAAAAATTTTAATAAAATTTCACAATTTCATTATAGTTCAAAAATTCAAAACTAAGTTCAAAAAAGTTAAAAATTAAAATTCAATTCAAATTTTATTCCAATTTAATCCAACAAAAAAACGTAATAAAAATTTATTGCAAAAATATTTTTCTTCCGGCCTCAAACATCATCAAAACAACAAGAAAATAACTAAAAAATTCTCTCAATCCGCTCATCATAATTCAACATATGTAATATCCATACGTACATAAATCTAAATTGCTAAATGCATTTATTGTAATACTAACTGTACAGTTATAGATGTGTGTGCCCTATGACATGCACATACATATCTTCAATTTAAATAAATGACTGTGAAGTTTATTGGTTTTTATTTGAGGGATTTGACTGAGTGGTAACAGGAGCATTCAATGTGTATTAACAGCAGTACTTTTTTTCATGAAAAGGAAAGAAGAAGAAGAAGTTGAAAAAAGAAGGGAAGTCGAATATAGAAATAAACGTTTACATGCAGTTGTACAATGAACGATGACGACGACAATGAATAAAAATAAATGAAATGAATGGCTTGTATGTGATGTACACGAAAATTGTATTTTTAGCTTCTAATATGCTCAAAATAAATTTATGATATGGCATGAGAAGTGAACGTACAAAAAGTTAAGGATATTTTACACATATTCATGTATTTACAATTTTTAGTAGATTAAATCTACCCTTATATTTTTTGTTGTTATTATGTCGACTAGTTGTTTGTGTGCACTGATACCTTATTTAATTTAACAAATAAAATGCCATTATATGCATTAATATATATGAATTTATTAGTTAATTGAGTCGGCATGGCCATATAAATACATCATCCTTTAACAATCAGAATCAATCATCGTGCATACTTGCATGACTAATTTTTACTTTTTGTCTTCCTATACCACGATGTTAAGTAGATTAAAATTTACCACTTTATACGTTCCAAGCAACTCGAATTTCATAAATTTTTCAAAAAAGAAGAAAGAAAGATGAATAAAAATACAAAAGAAGAAGAAGAAGGGAAGTCAAACAATGATGCTGTTGATGATGAAGGAATTAAATGATAAATTTCTTATGTTGCCTGCTGTCGTTTGTTTCCAACTTCTTCATCATTCTTTCATCTCATTCTCTCCCATACACCGTATCATAAGGATGACTTCCCTTTCGCGTGTTTATTTTTAAAATAGAAATTAATCTTGTAAAAAAAATTGTTTGCCTCTTCCTTCTTATTCTTATGCTGCTTATTCTCTTCGTTTTTGACGTTGATGACTTGACGGGGTTACTTCTTTTAAGAGAGCATGAAGAACGAGGATGAGGAGCTAGGGGAAGTAATTGTAAATTATATTTTTTGTTATAAAAAGTGGGTAAATTATGTACAATTTGTCGGTTTTTTGGTTCGTTTCTCGTCACTTATGTGAATGAATGATTACAATTTCTCACTGTAAAAATGAGAATTCATTTGATTCAATTGCGTCTTTATCTGATTTTAATTCATATTTGTGTACATTCGCACGTTCAAAGAGTCGGATCTGATAAGAAGTTTTTTATAATTGTTTTGTATTTTTTATTGTTGTGAAATTTTTTATGTGTAGATTTTGGGTATTTTGATGATAAACGTGTTCTTTGTTTATGACTGAGGTATGTTAATGTTTGGGTAGGGTAACCATATGCTAAGCAGGATGACCACATCAGGGTTGTATCCAGGATTTTTGAAGGTGGTGTCTAGTTTTTTTAACCAGACACCTAGGGACCTTTTTGGATACGTCCTTGGACCATATGCCAAAAATCATATTAAACTTGAACCTAGAGCAGTGTTTTTTGATAAAATAAGGCAGGAACCTGTTCATTAAGGAATTTGATCGTCTATAAATACCAAAAGCTTCTAAAAATCCCACCCTGGCAAATTACAAGCATTCATAATGCCCCACCTTGTAAATTCCGTTTATTTATTTTATTTGCAAAAAAATATGCATTTATTACCGTCCTTCATGTCTCGTGCCGTCAAAGAGTTAATTGTGCACAATATAAAAATCAACTTGTCCAGTTAATCGTTACTTAATTATTAATGTTTCTCTCTGTTATTCATTATAATTAAAACTCCTACTTAAAACTCCCTCTCTTTGACTTTATGATGATGCATAGAAATGATGAGTTGTAATAAATTCTCGCTTGCTGTACTGTTGTTGCTCTTATTCGCGCTTTTGTGTAACTTTTTTGTAAACTTTATGAGTACATGACTTTGTCGAGTGATTTATGCTTGATATGATGTTTCAATTACATATTTACATGGACTTTTAACTTATTGATGGTAATTAAAGTAAGGTTGGTGACTGTTTTGTTCAAATATGATGGATATTGAGATGTTTGAAAGTATGGAACGGTTTTAGGGGGTTTGACACTCAATAGACCTCAAGATACAAACATTTACCTAAAATGTTGAGCCATTTAAAAAAATTATGAAGACACTTCTAACCTCCTTAATTGAAAAATTCGTGAAATTAATCTAAAAAAATACGCAATTAATTTTATCTAATCTTTAAACTTTCAATTGCAATAAAAATCATTGACATTCACCATACAATCTAGCTTCAAAGCGTACACTTAATATCATTACTATTTGTTGTTGCGTGTCAATGGGCGGATTCAGCACAGCTATAAAAAATTAATAATGAGAAGAAAACAAAGAGTTCTGAACGATACTAATTGACTAACCTTGAGCTACTTTATTTTGGATATCACACGATAGATTTACAGTTTTGTGGGTTACAAAATTCACGAGAAAATTGATTAATTTGCTTAAATGTTTGGGGTTATTTGATTATGATGTCTAATATATGAAGTGGGCTATTTTTTACCCTTGGATGACCTTGTTTACCATTGGGATACCCTAGAACATTCTAGAGCACCACTTAGGTTTCCTAGGGTACCCCACCATTCATACCCTAGAGTAATCTAGATTAAGAGAAGGGGAAGGGTACCTTGCATTACGTTCCCCCGCATAGCCCTTGAACCAGCCCAAAATGGTCAGCCTAGCCTAAAAAGATGATATTTTGGAAAAATCACTTATGAACAATCCCAATTTAATTATTTTATCAAAACTTTCTGTGATATATTTTCCTGGATGTTCAGTTTAATTGATTCTGAGTGTTCTGAAGACAAAAAAAATATTTTCGAATAAACCGATTAAAAAGCCTTCACAAAATTATTCTTATATTCAAATTGTTGCGTCTGTTTTGTTACGTATGAATGAGGAAAAATTTCAGTCTATAAATGCAAACATAAAAAATAAAAATTGTCATCAAAATAAAAAAATTCACATGCAGCAGCGAAAGCAGTAAAAAATATTTTTTCGTATGTTGACCATTTCTTGTTCCACCCTCCTTCACTTTGCTCTCGGTCGAACGTTCGCATAAATATTTTATTGTATTTTTTCTCATATTGAAATTTTTTTTCTCTCTCGAATCATTGACTTCAAGCGGATTGTTTTTTATGAGCGATTTTTGTTCTCATCCTTTCATTCCCCTTTTTTTATCAGACAAAAAATGCATATTTTTCACTCATTGAGCTGAATTATAAATTGGAATTATAGGATTGTGGATCTGTTGAACTTTTTTATGTGTTCACATTCTCTGTTTTTCACTCGGTGAGTTTAAGGTGAATTCTTTTTTTTTTGTGTAGGAGGGAAAGTTCTGCATGGAAAATCTTTGTTGGTAGTTTTTCCGATGTTGAATTAATAATTGACAATGAGAAGATGAAGGGTAGAGGTTAGTAAGGGTCAAAGGTTGAATTGAGACAATGATTTTGGTTATTTAAAGATTTATTGATGCTACGGTGGTTTTTGACAGTTTTTTGTGGCATATGATGCATGATTTGGATGTCAGATGGTGTAGACGATGATTTTTGATGTAATAGAGTTGCTTATTTTGAATTTTTGATGATGCTTTGAGAGGTTTGAGCTTTATGAGCTCAAAATGCACATGTAATGGTCCCGAAGGTTGCTCAGATCCTAAAAAGCTTAAAAACACATCAAAAAGTCAAACATTTTCCACCATAACACCTGTTTTTACAACAATATTAATTTTATTTCGTCACATTCAACCACATACCTCTGACATTCAACTAACCACGGCATCTAAAAGTTTATTCACAATGGCAATTCATTGCATGACAAAATCATGTAATAAATGTCAACTTTAAGGTTGATCTACCTTTAATTAGATTAAAGACATACAACTGATGACAGTTTACAACTTTTGGGATCAATATTTCATATTATTATGTATTAAAGGGTTTTTGCATGTTGATAAGGCATGGATGGGTGGGTCATGTGAAGTTTTTGAAGGTTAAGTTGAAGGTTTTGTGATTTTTTGCTTCATGACGGAGTCGATAGGGTATTATGGAATGTTTGTTGCTGTATTTGATTCTGTTCTGTAAACATTTTATAACAACAAAGGGGTAAGTTGGGTGGGGGATCATAAAATGGTCTCTAATTAAAAAATTTTAAAGCTAAAATATTTCGAAATTCAATTTTAATTTTAAATGAAAATTGCACATAAAGTTGACATTTCCTGCCCTTTATCCCATTCAATATTTTAATCTACAATCAACAAAATTTATTGCCAATATTTTTACACAAAAATTATCTCTATCCCTTTTCACCAATTAGCAATATAAATAGCGTCATCAATACATTCACAATAAACAGTATTAAATGTCATTAATTCATTGAATTATGATTTTAAACCTGCAAATCACTCATAATTGCATTATTTTCACCAACAACACAAAAATAAATTCCGTATAATTCTTTCATAATGAATGAAAACTTTTAATTTAGAAAGAGCAACAAATAATGAATTTTAATTCATTCTCATCGTCTCATTTCATATCAAATGCACAGCTAAAATAACGAAAAAGTTTTTCATTCTATTAATAAATAAACGAAATCTACTCTCATTCTCTTGTCGGTGGTGTGTTGTAGATTTTATATTTCATTCCTTTTTTTGGGGGTGCGGGATATTGTGCATGTACAAAAAAAAGTTTGAACAAGAGCAGTGGCGAGCAGTGAAAAAGTGCATTACACTGAAAATGAAAATGGAGAAAGGGGAAAAAAAGTTTTTTTTTTGTGGAGTGAAAAATGAGAATGAACAGTTTGATGCTCGAATTAAATGGGTTTGAACTGGGATAAATTTATAGGTTTTTGATTGCATTGTTTGGGTCAGGGGAGTATTCAAGGGGTGTTGTGGGTAAAAGTTTCCTAGCTTCAACGCATCTTTGACTTTTGCCTATACTATATTATACTTTCTAGGAGTTTGTTTGAGTCAGTTTTTTTTAAAGAGGGGGGGGGGGGTGTGTCACTGGCCTAGAATTATTGAATTTTGGTTGAGTTAACTTATAATTAGCATGGAAATTCACATTGTTTTCTTACGGATCTTAACAAATTTAATTAAATAAGATTCCAAGTGACCCAGAGGGGAGTCCGGATTTTGAAACTCACTATAAATGGAACCCATTTGAAAAATTAATGATTCATTCAAAGTGGCTACACCTAAGTAACTATGAGTCAAATAAAACTTTGAAAAAAGTTTTGATTCTCCGGACACCTCCTGACCCCCAGCATCCTACATGAATAGTGAATATATTCCTGTATATGACACATTTTGACATATCTAGCACTAAGAGATAAGCTATGAAAACGGCAACAACTTCTAGTAACCCACCTTAAACCTAAATATCATTAACCCCCTTACATCTCAGGCCAAAGTTCCAAATAAAAGCTCAGACAACAACAACTTTCATATCCACAAACATTGAGTTGAGTATGAAAAATGTTTTTGTGTGTTTTGGGGGTAGCATGAAGAATGGAAAGTAGAAAAAGAGAAAGAAAATACGAACTGGATTAAAATTTTACTGCACTTGAGAAAAAATCTATTATCTCAACCCGTCGTTGTCGTCGTCGACGTCGTCTATCGTCGTTGTTTGTTCTGCATTTTCATTGCTGCTTGCTTTTGCCACTTGTAAATATTGCAATATTAAAATTATTATATTTTTCCATGCGAAGGAAGGAGTTCCTTTGCTGTATTTTCTACAAACAACAAAAAAAAGTTATGTGCTTTATGCATGTCTGTGTGTGATATCATTTTATTATTCTAGCATGCCACAGTGGAGCTGGGAAAAAAAGTTCAACGGTGTACATTTTATGTTACTACTGCTGCATAGAAAAACTCATTGAAATGCATTATGTAGAGTTGAATAGGAATGAAATAAGTATCATGTATAAATTTTTCCTTTCTTTATCGTCGATTCTCGCTCTTCTCGCAATTTTCAACATACATCCTACGTACATACGGGAGTTTGAAGAAACTCAAATGGGGGAAGTTTTAAAATACAATTTTCATTCACTCACAATTTCTTCTTCCATGCCGTTCCTCTTGCTTCTCACTCGACAAATCTACATGCAATCACTAAACATACGAACATACTTACTGTATGGCAAATGTTTAAATTTTTCCTCATTCCTTTGCCGCTTATGAATGCATAAATGTTTTGTATTTATATCTAGATGAATATTATGATAAAAAATTGAGGCAAAAAGGAGAGCTTTTTGTATTTGTTCATTTGTGTTTGTGTGTCTGTATGCTCGTGAAGCTTTTATGTGGCATTTGTAGCCTTCTTTTCTTTTCGACATAAAAAAGCTTGGTGCTTTCGGATGATTTTGTCAGGAATTTTGGAGAATTAATTTTTGAATTTTTTTTAAAGAATATTTAATTTCGAATTTATTTGAATTGTTCATCAAAAATTTAGTTTTTTTAAATTTCTATTTTAGTTGGATTTATCAAGATTTAAAAAAAAATGTTCAATATTAATTGATAAATGCTAATCGAAAAATGTTAAATGTAAAATTTAAATTTTATGCATCGAATTTTTTTAAATATTTTAACTGTCCTTTTCATTTTTTTTTGTAAAATATAAATTTTTAATTTTTAAAATTCGTCAAATTTTTATCGAAGTTTTTTTGATTAAAATCTTAATTTAAAAAAAAAACGTTTAAGAACAATTTAGAAAAATTTGAAATTTTTAAAATTTTGAAATTATCTGAAATTTTTAAAATTTTGAAATTTTTAAAATTTTGAAATTTTTAAAATTTTCTTATCAAAGTTGTTTTACTTAAATTTTTTAAAAAATGAAATTTTTAAAATTTTGTAATTTTCTTTAAGAAAATAAATTTTTTATAACTTTTTGAAATGTTTAAAAAATTAGTTAAATTTTAAGAATTTTTCCGTACCAAAAATTCAAAATTTCTGATAATATTAGTATTTTAGAATAATTTTAAATTTGAAACAAAAATTGATTTTTTTATAAAAAAAAATTCCCACAAGGATCCCATTCTCATTTATTCCATTTAAACGACTCGAATTGAATGAATAGAAACAGCAACTCGAGTTTTAAATGAAAAGCGAAGAGGAAAAAAAGTAGGATAAAACACACAAAAACGCGACTTAAAAAACATGAAACATATAAAAAAAGATCGAGAACAAAAGTCAGAATGGAAATTGTTGCTAATTCTCATTGTAGCGTAAAGTAAAAACCACTTTTGTAATTAAACGGTGGTAATAATGTTTTTATATGAATACATGTTGTGTAATAATCTTTCCT
This sequence comes from Chironomus tentans, assembly GCA_963573255.1. Classification (NCBI taxonomy): domain Eukaryota; kingdom Metazoa; phylum Arthropoda; class Insecta; order Diptera; family Chironomidae; genus Chironomus; species Chironomus tentans. Next base: position 42,762,953 of record OY754302.1, on the reverse strand, counting down.
TTTGACTTATCCCTTTTTATTATTTTCCCTCTCGATTCCTTCTTCTTACACGATACCATTTCTCATTCCCATCATCATCGTCATCGTCATTTAATGACAAAAAAGCGTCTCGAAAAAAAAATAATTTTTTTTCTTCTGATTTTTACTTAACACATTTATATGTGACACAAAGAAGCAGGAATCATCAATAACAATAACAATAATGGCAGTACAGAAAAAAAAGTTTTTTTTTCATATTCTCGTAGGGATGGGAATGAAGAAGCAGAGTAGAAAGCAGAAAAGAAAGAATATATTGAGTGGGAAAGAGCAAGCGGAAAGATGAAAATGCTTAAACAAATATATTATGACATAAAAGAGCTGAACTGTTGAGAAACAAAAAAAAGTAAGAGGAATGAGAGGTCGGAGAGAAGATACATATACATACATATAGATACAGACACAATTCACAGATATAATTGTTGTACAATGAGATTGAGAGTCGCAAGAATTTTTTTTGTTGGAATGAGAAGAGATTGTGATGTTGGAATGAGATGTAGCAAAATGAGAATAAATATTTTTTAGAGAGTCAGATGAGATGGAATTTTGAGATGAGAATAAAAATTTTTATTTGAGAAAAAAATAATTTTAAAGCAGAAAAAAACTGAAATGAGAAAAAAAATTATTTTGAGCAAAATCTGAGCGAGAAAAAACGTAATCCAAAGCAGAATGCCAAAAAAGCAGCTCTCGAGCGATGCAAAATGTGAGCGCAGAGAAGCATAAAGACTGGCACACAGAAAATAAAACGAATAGTATGAGAAGGCAGTCGTCGAACAGAAAACAATGGAATGGGAAGTATATAAGCAGCGTGAGAATGAGAATGATATCCCAAAAGTAAATAATAAATATAGGAAAAAATTCTCACAAATACAATCAAAAGTGAAATATTTTCGCACAGGACTCATTCATTCTCACCCCATTATGTGATTGTAGACATAACACCCTAAATGACTACATGACATAGATAATTCTGTCGGATATTAAGACACTCTGAGAGCGACATTTCACTCTCTCCGCTCAAAAAAAGTCACTTTTTACGCTCATTTTCTCACGAAATTTTTCTCACTCAAAATCATCTCTTTCCATTTCTTTTTTATACGATGTTATGTTTCTGCTACTCTTTATTCAACTGTTGTTGTTGAACGAAATTAGGTGATATAAAGTGGTATTGTGTAGCGGTATCGATAGAATGTGTTTTTTTATAAGTGAATTAAGCGCAATATTTTTTCGATAAATTTCCGCTTAACCGGATTCGTCTACAGAAAGAAATAAATATAAAAAAATATAAAATAATAATTTTTTTGTTTTATATTTTCCATGTACGCGGTGAAAATCGTGTGTGTATAAAAAAAGATATGAATGAATAGAAATAAGTGTATGTGCTTTATAATAAACAAAAAAAAATAATAATTTTGTAGAAAGAAAAAAATAGAAAATAATGAAGAAAATAAATTTTTTAAAAATGTTCACTGAAATTGGATGTAAAAGCGGAGTACATTATTATTACTTACATTATACGAGTGGATATTCTTGTTGATTCAACTTCCTTAAGGGTGAGAAGTTCCTCAAAAAAATAAAAATAAAGTGTAGATTGTGTGAAGGCCTTGCTTCTTAGAAGGCGAAGGGAAAAAATTGATTTTTTTTCCTTTTGATTTCGTTTCTGTATATTTTTCTACATCTGAAAGAATGGAAATAAAAATAAAAATTTTCTGGTTGATCTAATAGAAAAAAATAGAGTGTGTAAAAAAGGGTTTATTAATTTTTTTTTATTTTACTACTAAAAATTCATTCAACATTTTTTTCAACACATGCTGTGTATTTGTAAAAAAAATTAGTGCACCAACAAATGGATAAAAAATATTTGTATGAGAAATATTGGATATTTGTGAATTTAGCGCATTTTTGTAAATATTTTTTGTGAAAATTGAATTTTTAAAAAATTGTGAGCAAAAAAATAAAATATAAAAAAATTTTGTGAAGAAAAAAAAATACTTTATGTACAAAAATAGGAAATTTTTGTGGAAAAAATAATTTTTCTGGAGAAAATCTCATGAATAAATAAATTAAAAAATATTGTGAGAAAAAGAAATTTAAATATTCTGACAAGAAAATGAATCAAAAAAATTTTTGAATAAAAAATAATTTTTGTGAATAAAAAAAATAAATCTGACCAAAAAATAAATTTAAAAAAAAATTTATGACAAAAAATTCTAAGAAATAACTTAAAAAATATTTTTGTGAAGAAAAAAAATTGTTTAAACAAAAAATTAGTAGCAAAAAAATATTTTTGTGGTCTCGTGTCAAGAAAAAAAAAATAAAAAAAAATATTTTACGCTTAAAATGGCAATACTTGTAGTGATTTGAGTTGATGTTACGAAAATTGTTGAGCAATCTGATTAAAAAATAAGTTAATGAGTTGAAAAAAGTAATTAATTGCTAGATTGAAAAATTCTGAATTGCCACAAAAAAAAAATTATTTTTGAATGGACTGAACTGAAATGAAGTGAAATGAACTGAAAATTTAAAATATTTTGACTGAATTGTGCAAATTTGTTCCAAAAAAGGTTGAAAAATTATAAACAAAATTAAAAAATTGTGTAAAAATAAAGTTGAACGATAAATTGTCAATTTCAAAAATTCAAATTTAAAAAAATCAAATTTTAAAAAAAATTTAATTTAAAAATATTTAAAAAATTGTGAATTCTTAAACAAAAATTGTGAAATTTATTAACAAAAACAAAAATTGAATAAAAAGCAAACAAAAAATGTGAAAAATGACGAAAAAGTATTATAAAAGTTTCTAGTGCTTAACATGGAAGTAAAAAGTCATATGTTGAAATAGTTTATCTAAAACAAAAACAAAATAGAGAGCGAGTAAACGTGAATCGCAGTTTAAAACTGTTCAATGCTTCCAAGAGAATGTCAGAAAAATGACAATTCCAAAAATCTGTGACTGTGTCTAAGCCAGAAGTTAAATTTGAACATCTAAAATTGTGTCAAAAAAGTCCAAAATTTGTGTCAAAAAATCAAAAATCAAGCAAAAAAAGTCAAATTCACCATATTAATCATCAATAAACGAAATCCCAACAAAAACACAATTCAATCAACTAGAAATGAGATCAAAAACCCCAATGTATTATAATCAGTGATGAAGTGTATCAAAGCTTAAATAAGATTCATTGAAAAATTATGATAAATGTACGAAAAGTCATGAAATATGTGAAAATAAAAACAAGAAAACACCAGGTTGTGCTCATTTTTAAAGAAATTTTTTTTAAAGTAACAAAAAAGTGAAATGTAGTTAAAAATTGCTCACAATTCAAAATAATTCAGATCGAAAACCTTGTGAAAATAATTTGTGGAATAATGAAGATTAACTTCAAGCCAAGGAATAAATGCTCAAAACCCCATAAGTGCTCTAAATTTGTGCCACGAAAATTGTGAAATAATTCCATCAACACAGTGTGACTCTACGTAAAAAAAGCAAACAGCTGACATTCAATCAGAACAAAAAGAAAACAAAAAAATCAGTCAAATTGCACTCAATATCCAATATTTCTTCACAAAAATTGCGCTCAAATTTATTTTGTCGTAGGGATGAGAATCGAGTTGTGCCTTTCAACATTGGCCCATTTGCATTTTCAATTCATTTTTTCTGACCATGCTCTTTTTTTATTTACTCACTCAACTTTTTTTCTGATTTCATTTTCTGTGTCGTGAATGAATGCATAAAGATGAAAATGTAATCGACATGCACATTATGTGAAAAGGGGTGACGATAGTATCAAGAAGCGTAGAATTGAGAATCATCAATATCCGAGATAAAAAAAATATAAAATTTTTCAAGGGGTTGCACATGAGAATGCAATGCAATCCTCGGATTTGTTTGCCATATATTTTATATCATATTACTAAATGTTACAAACACGGCTACAATCAATGACTGTATTTAGAGGGTGATTCATGCACGCATTATTGAATTGTATTCATATAATTTTTTTTCATTTCTTCTCACACTCTTCTTGTGCCTGCTCTTCTTCAACATAGCCGTATAGTTTATTTCTTTCTCGATGTGACATGCTTCAATTTTATGAACATTCTCTCTCATTCGTCTTTCCATCTTCCTCTCTCCCCACATTTACTCATTCCTCTCTCGCTCGCTCGCACTATTGTTTAGTACGATGTGAAGTGTGTTTGTATGTATGAATGTATAAAATATACACACAATATTGTTGTTTTGAATTATGGTTTATTGAGTGAGGGTGCGCTTTTTTCATGGCTATTTTCATCTATTAATACGTAATACTCTATAAAAGGGCTATTTTTGGATGTGGGGGTCGTTCATAAATAATGTATTAATTTTAGGGGGTGGAAGTTGTATCCCATACAATATGACATACGGGTTGAGGTGTTTAAAAATAATATTTAATGATAGACGTCATTTAGAAACGAATCCATCATATATTAACATTTTTCAGCTCCTATCGGTTGCTTGTTGGCGTCGAAATAGAAATGAAAAATTTCCATTTTCCAATGAAAATTCAAGTGGCTCAAAAAAAACGTATATTTGCCTTCAACTCAACATTATATTAAATGTTACATACACATTCATGTCTGTATAGGGGTCAGGCTAGCAAAATAATCAAATCGTATCTAATTTTCTAGAAAATGAAGAAAGCGTGTGTACACAATTGAAATGTAATATGCATATTCGTAGCTAAGTGGAAGGGCGAATGGCAGATTAACATTAATAAGCTCTCTTTCAACTTTTTTTTCTTCCTTTCCTTTTCGTCCGAATAATATATTTTATGTGTAGGCTCCCCAAAAATGAAAGAAAAAAGCTCTCAAAAGAAAATTTTCTTTTCCTTTTTTCTTCTCTTCAAAATTTATTTCACAATTTTTTTTAAACAACCCAAAGCTTGGAAGTTGATAAATTGTGGGATTTTCATTCAAACAAAAATAATTGGTGAGAAATGTATAAATAGAAATGGAATCGAGGAATGTGGGCTGTTAATGGAATGGTCTATCGACTATAATCAATTGAATTCAATTCATTTTGATGGATTTTGTGAGGTTTATGATTGTAGACATGCACAGCCATAAAATATATCTATCTGTGACTTTATATAAATATTCGTATGTGGGAATTATTTATCTTAAATATGACAATTATAAGTTTTGAATTAATTTTAGAGCAATGATAATGGAAGTAGATTGAATTGATTTTCTAATTGCAATTGAACTTTTTTCTGAGAATTTTAAAAATTTAAATGAGATTTGAATTTTAAATTAGGGTGAATACTCGATCTGATGTATTGATTTTGTTGAAACTTTCTGAACAGTATTAGAATTCTTTACAAGTTAATTTTGAAAATTGCATTTCTATCACTAGCTTGTCTGTGGAGCTGCCACCTTAAGAATACGAGGTTTGGTAGATAAACTGTTTTTTAAATCAATTCTATAACTTCCTTATTCAGTCATAATGCTCGGTCACTCGAACTGTAATTAGTGGTATCAAGGGATACATATAGGGGCGTAAGGGGGTCCATAGTTCTAAGGAAAATTGTTGAACTATAGGATTTTTATCATAAACCGAGCGGAGCACGGTCACGAAATTTTTTTGGATTAAACAACATGTCTTTTTTAATTTTGGACCAAAAAATATAACTTTTTTGACTGTTTTCTAATTTTTATTGAGCTTTACGCCCCCTAAACCGCGGTGCTTTGGAAAAAGGCTCCACATTAAACACCCTTGGTACGCCTATGGATACATATGATATTTAGTGAGCTTTGAGTCATATTCATCTTCCTGTTTTTCATAAGATTTGTTGATAAATAATTTTGACATCCAAGCTTACCCTTCCTCCTTTCTTGATTAGTTCCCAATATAGACATTGAAACCAGGGTTGATACAAAGTTGCCTTTGACCAGATTTTGCCTATGATCTAGCAAAGTCGTGCCTTTGCAATGGTAACTTTTTCTTGCCTTTGCCTTTGACTTATAATTGCCTACACCTAGATGGTCTTTTTCAAAGTCAAATGCTAGGTATCAACCCTGATTGAAACCAAGATTTCCCAAGAAATTTTTTTATTTGGAAGCAAAAATTTAGGGGGGTGACTAGGGATCGAAAATCTAGAGCAAATTGAAGTCGAGAAGGATGCACCACTTAGATATAATTATAGTTTATAGGGTGCATAAATGTGTCGGATATTCAATATTTCTGTAGAGAGCAGTAGTGCAGTCTTGGGTGGTGTATATTGTTCAAATCTAATATTTTTAGTTACATTCTTGATTTAGGTACTTAGATTCATATCCTAAAAACGTGAATTTTCCCGCCAAAATATAGACAGTCTCTTTCTTAACAAAAACTTAGAAAATAGGAAATTATTAAAAAAATTCTCACAAAGTCCACCCACATGTTGAAATTTTCATCAGAATTAACTTTCCCCCAGTCGTTAATACCCACACTGATTCTTCGATAATTTTTTTGATATTTCAAAAGAACTTTCGTTTTACACACAAAAAAAACGAAAACTTTCATGAATTATTGCATTAAACCGACAAACTCCCACAACACTTTCCAAGTTAAGAATTTTTCATTCATAGAATTTCCCCCATAAAAAATGTTTTTCAACAAACATTTATGTAGGAAGATTCAAACAGATAACAAAATACGAAGTAAGCTACGATGTAGCTTAAAAAAACAATAAAAATTTTTTCAATTTCCATTCAGCGATTCAACCTCCAAAGAAACATCATGCTAAAAATATAAATCATATAAATGTTGTAAAATTAAACTTGCCACCCTTTGTTTTCTCTCTCGATCTACCAGCAAAAATCGCTCGCACAGAAGCCAATTATCATAAATTAATTAAATTAAATGAAAAAATTCTCCTTTAATTTATCGTAAAAATTTCAATTTTGTCTTCAGATCGCATTAACGAATGAATAATCACGGGAGCTCAGTGGGAGCGACCCGAAATAGAGGTGGTAACCCAACTGATAAAATAACGCCAAATGTCTATTATCATCATACACTAGAGCCTCAAGCAACAACGATTGAGCATCAACAGCAGTTACAGTTACAGCAACGACAAACAAATTGCAACAATTTTGGTGAGTTTAGAAAAAAAACCTTTTTTTTGCAAAAAGAAATCTAGTAGGAAGGAAATTTTGTATACATTGATTAGAAAAGGGCGGTATTGTGTGGGTGGACAAGTGTGTTGGTGTGAATGAAATTTATGCGATTTTGTGAGAAGCCAGATTGGTTTGCAGGTTGGATTGAAAATTATCGAGGAAATCAGTGGTTGTCATTCTGAGGAGCGTAATTCCAATGGACTTGTTGTTTATAATTTTATTTGTTGTTAATTCGACTCGATTAAATGTTCCTGCATTCATCAATTAGGGAATATCAATGGGAGAGCAATAGGCCAATTTTAATGGAATATTATTGGTAGTTAGAGTAATGATTAATTTGTTGGAAGTTAGGGTGAATTTTATGCTATGAGATGGACCTGGATATATTCTATAAATGGAGGGGGTCCAGTGATGATTCTTATTGTCTAATGATCAAATCAAGAGTTTTATACCTTTAACAACTAGAGTCCAGCATATTTCATACCCAAAAGACACACAGCATAGAAAATAGTATCCCCAGGCCAGCGTGAATCAGGTCCATATCCTGAGGACACCATTTTCTATGCCATGTGCCATTCGGAATATTTTTACGATAAATATTAGTTAATTTTGCCTCATAAGACCATCTCCAAGCAAATTTCAACAAAACTACCTCTAACTTCCCACAAGTCTAACATTATCATCCCTCTAAACGTCAATTAAACCGATCAGCATGAGATTCGACCGCTTTTAATGAAAATTTTCTTCAAAAAAATAATTTCATTTTTACATTCGTTATTCTGTTAATTATTTTTCATGATTATTACACTTCTCAGTGAAATGTGATATGACCAATGTTAGTAGCGCACAGAAAAAAAAATTAATGTGAATATTGGAACAAGAAGAAAAAAGCATTAAATACCCCAACTTGGTTGATTGACCAAAATAATTACAATTTTTATTTTCCATTCGCTGCTCAACAATATAAGTAAGGGAATTTATTCTATCAATATTGTCGATAATAATCGTCAATATCGCTGCATGTAATATGATATGATCTTGACTACATGTTCAATACATTTAATTACAATTTCAATATACATAGGGCTTATGGTATACCATAACATTTTCCAGGCAGGCCAGGGGATCAATATTTTTTTTCATTTCTTTAGACAAGTTTTTGTGAAAAAAAATTATAATTCAGTGGGGCTCGGTACCCCCTGAACCCCTCCCTGGATACGCTTCCAATATTTTCAATGTATTTGATTAATTTCTTTCAACGAACTTTAGCATTACAATTCATGACGACGTCATTCATGCTTCTTATTTTCATATCAAAACGTCCTTTTCATCTCATCATTCAAAAGCTTCGTAGTCGTCATCACAAATTTTATTTATGTCTGTGTATTAGAGTGTAGGTGTAACAAACAGAAAATTGGATTTTCCTGCATAAATTCAATTTTTTTATGCTAAAAAACATACACACCACTATCACGTCATATGCTATATAGTCAAACAAAAAAATCTCCCCGTACCCTTACTAAAAAATTATTGAATTGGGAAGTATTTTAAAAGCGACAGACGGATGTTCACATACGAACATTCAATGTGGCATGATACGTATAGAGAAAATGTGTTCATTTATGTATTGTTGGGTGGGCTCGGGTGAGATCTTTTTGGTCTCTTAATGTTCCTGTGGCTGAGATACACAAGAATAAAATAAAAATAAAAATTTTTCCTTCTGCTTGTGCTGTGAAATTTATATACTTTTTTATCATTTCGAGTAAGAAGAAGAAGATAAAGAAAGTATAAGTAATATATATGTATAGGAAAGAATGAGAAGGAACGGAATAGAAGTGAATGATGAAAATGAAAAATTCATCCATCGGTTGCTAAATGAAATAGAAGAGAATGGCATGGAAGGCTGATAGTGAATTGGTATTGGGTTAAGAGCGCATTTTTCTTACTTGTGTGGGATTAAAAATTCAAATTTTGAGGTTTATATGCTTTTAGGAAATCTCAGACTCCAGAATGATTCTTCTTAGACTACTCGGTCCAAATCCTCAATAAATAGGGACCAGTATCAGTTTTAATAGTGCAAATACAGTGATGTGGACGCGTAACTAGGAATTTGATGCTGCAGTGATGACTGTGTGCCTGAAAATTTCTTACTAGTGCGGTAAAAATATTGGTACACATAATAATGATGACCACCATTTTTTAAGGAGTTATTCGTAACTCTAGGGCGACATTCCAGGGAGAAAGTCCAAACAAAAGACATTCTATTTTTGGAAAATTTGTGACAAGGTGGGGAGGTTGAAAAGTCATTCTTTTGCGTGACGTACTTTGCAAACAACCCTTAAATTGTTAATTTTAAGTCCAAATAAAAAATGCGTCCCAAAAAAAATTTAAAAATACACCCAAAAACATTCAATACTCTAAGCCATAAAAAGGACGAGAAGATGTAGAAGAAAAAAATTATTTTTCCAACGAAAAAAAGGAAACGAGAAAGATACGAAAAAAAATTATCTGTGCCGAGAAACAACAACAAATGATTTGCAGGTTTAATAGGAATTGTGATAAAGGCAAATCTCATTATTTTGATATTTTTTCTCGAATAAAATTTGTTTATTTATTTTTGTGATTTAAACGAGATAGGAAAAAAAATCATATATGCTGTGGTTGCAGAATTAGTGATTGAATTTTAATTTAAACATATCCTGTGCAACGTATCATGCACATACACAACTCCATGTATATACAATTTAGTTTGTGCTGTTGTTTTTTTATTCGTTTGCATGGCTAATGCGTGTGGGAATTTTTTTTGCCAGTTGTTTATTTTTTTCTGGATGAGGAGCTCACACCCGAAAAACAAGCGTATAAACTCAATTGCAGCGAAAAATTTTGCCCCTTACCACCTTGTTTAAATTTACTAAATACTCAGTGAAGAATTCAATTGAATGAATATATGAGGACTTATATAGTCAAGTACATTATTGTTTTTGGGGGGTTGGGGTGTAAAATAAGTGGATGTGGATTTGTTGAACTTTATATTTATGTTTTTTTGGAATCTTTTGGATACACTTGAAATCAAATTTTTTTGAATTGTAGCCTGCTGCAGCCAATTAGGCTACTATCATTTAAGTTTAATGAACATTTATTTTAAACATATTCTATTAAACGAGAGATTAACAATCAGTCGTCTGTCGTTCCACTCAGCCATGACAGCCTTATCCATATACATGACTCAATACCCTAGATTTGGAAAAAGGAAATATTTTCTAAAAACACTCAAAACTTTCTATTACCCCCTCAAAAAACCAACACACACCCCACCCTCCAATTCAAGATCAACACGCAAAAGTTAAGTATCGTCTTCATTATTATACTTAATGGAAATTTTCCTTTCATCGTGTCTCCTTAAAAGTATAGTTCACAGTTGAGCAGCTTTTATGATTGCAATAACGTTTTTATTCCTCATGAAATTCACATCTCTATTGGAGATTTTGTTGAAAATTATTAGGAAATTTGTTGCCTTTTTTAATTTTGTCAATATAGGGAAGTTTATTTTGGGATCTGTTTCTATTTTCTATTGAAAATTTTAAATAGGTATCAGAGAGGTAGCCAGGGACTGAATGAATTTTCCCCATTACTTAGTGAAAATGATCAAAATTAATTTAGTCAAAAAATATTCAAAATTTTTAATCTTTAAAAAAATTAGTACTTCCTTTAAACATCCTAGATACAGCTCTGATAGCAATCTCTTATGGATAATTTAAGTGAAATTAATTTTTCTGAAAATCAATGAGTGTAAGAACAGCCCTAAAAACGACCTTGATGATGTCCTATCTCTTTATTATGTTAAAATTAATGAAAATACGGAATTAAAAAATGAAAATTATTCAAAAAGTCAAGGTTGTGTAATTTTCAATGACCTTTATCAAGTGAACTAAGGCATTTCATTGTGAATAAGAAGCCTTACGAATTCTCATTTTTTAAAAAGTAAATATCAAAAATTACGAGATTTTAGGAAGCCTACACGAATGTTGTTGTGAATTTTAGTTTGTTAAAACGCAAGAAATACGTCAAAATATAATTTTGTACCTGATAGTAGGACTGAGAACACTCTAGAGTGTATGATGTTGTAAATGAAATTTTATGACAAAAAATGTAATTCCTTCAAGCATCATTGCTCATATTTTGAGTGTAAAATGACAAAATATTATTAAATGAGCCCCTTACCTTCCAGTTTCCATAAATATCTTCTTAAAAATTCACAACTACATCCAAACAATTCGAGAATGAAATAATCCTAATCTGGATGAAAATCATTTCAGTCACAAAAATCTTTTATAAAAACAATTCAATAACCTTTTTATTTATTTGTAAAAAGTTTATCCCTTGATTTGACCACTAGCAATAATTTCAAATATTTAATGGCAATTGATTAAATTTTTCATTATTACCCCCTACAATTTATACATACACAAACTATTTATGTGAACATTTAGTAGCACTATTTTGTATGGCAGAAATAAAAATAAACACGAGTGGTGTGAGAAACTGAAAAAATGTTTTATGTGAATGGAAATATGCAATGGCAGCAATAGGAGAAATATGTTTTTGGGATTTTGTGTGGAATGAGAGACATTTTGACTGTCTGGTGAAATATTGAACATTTAAAAATTTTTGTGATGGATTTTTGAAATATTTTGCTTTATTTTCTCTAAAAATTTGGCTCATTTTTGACTAGACAATATTAAAAACTCAAAATTTCTACAAAAAAAATATTTTGTGAATTTTTGACTCTTATCCCAAGTATCAGTTTAGGTCCAGGCCCCCTCAATCCTAAATATAGGATATATTAAGTCAAGTAAAAATTTAGGGGATATTTTGAAAATTTTTCTCGAAAATTCTAGAACATTGAAGAAAATTTCTTTCGAGAGTGGTGTCGTGACACCCAAAGCACCCCCCAACATACCCTCTTATCTTAAGTAGTCATCTTACCTAATAAAATTAAAGTTTACTACAATTCAAGCCAAAACGACTACCAACCCTCCCAAAAAAGCCAGCTATAAATCGAAAAAACTATTGATAAACATAAACGTATGATGTATAATTTTGTTATCCATGCCATACATATGTGCAATTTTTTTTGAATAATTCTCACGTCCAGTTCCAGTGGTGTATTGAATCAAGTGGGTAGAGTGGGTGTTAATTGAAAATAATTCGCCATAATAACCAAATAATCAGAAAATGCATTAAATAATGATATTGACATGGGTAGAACAGAAGAGAAAAAAAAATCTATTGTACAAGGAATTCGCACTGATTGGAAAAATTTTTGTGTGGATGAATTGAAGATTTGAGTGTGAATTTTTGCAGTGGAGTTTTCAGGAATTTCGAGGGTTGGTGGGTATCAAAAATATTGTTGGTTTAAAAAACTTTCGATAATTTTTAATTCTTGATCGGTTTGTGGCTCAATAACTCTACTCTAAAACCCCTTAAAAGCACTGAATGGAAATACGATGATTTTTCTGAAAAAATGTGAAAATTCTATGAAAATTAAGTCACCAACTTACGATTTACAGTTCTTCAGTCAATTTATCCTTAAAAAAGCTACGCAATTAAAACTCCCATCAGATACTATCGTCCATCCCTTTTCACACATCATAACACATTTCTCCCCAAAAACCACGTTAATGTGAATAGCCGAACAAGATGTAAATTATATTTTATGTGATATCGAACACCCATGGACAATCCATGTATTAATTCCCAATAAATTTGTTTAATTATTATTATTAATTTTATATTATTATATTTCACTGACGATTGGTCTTTCGTTGTTCATTACAGGTACAAATAGTTTACAACAAAATCATATACAACAATATCATAGCATTAATAATAATATTGATCAGAGTGATGTAATCGATGCAAATATTTTGGTGACAGAAGCGTCGTCCGTTAGTAGTAATAGTAATAATAAGAGTAAACGCAATACAACAACTAGTAAATCTCGAAACGCTAATAATATTAATAATACAAATAATCTAATAAATAATAACGCAACGCCAATTCACATGAGCAGTAACAATTCTTCATCTAGTAGTATTAATAGGACTAATAACAATCATCAGCAATTAACGCCTGGTGCGTCATCATCGTTGTCGAATCAAGTATTTAATAATAATCAACAACATCAAAATAATAACATTAGTCAATACGCCAACGCCAACAACAACAATTATAGCAATCAAAATAATCATTTAAATAGTAATTTTAATATGGTAGCTGCTGGACAACAAGGCGGCATGGACGTCGGCTATAATTCACAGGTAAATATTGCATTTTATTAAACAGCATTAATGTTAACTCAAATTTCGTTTAAATTAGATGAACAACATGGGAATGCATTCCCAAAATTCCTGGAATAATCAAATAAATTCAATGGGTGGTAATGGAAATGCTTCAAATGCTGGAAATGGCAATAACATGGGAAATATGTCAAATATGAATGGTATGATGAATGGTGGAATGATGAATCAAATGAATCAAATGAACACCATGCATGGAAATGGTGGAAATCCAATGCAGATGGCCAACATGAACAATATGAATTCCATGAATGCACAAATGAATGGTGCCATGAATTTTAATAATCAGAGACATCATCAGAGTCAAATTAATCCCATGACACAAATGGCCAATATGGGAATGACGGGTGGTGCTGGAGGTGCCGGTGCTGGTCATCAAATGAACACTCAAATTAATGGTATAAATCAGATTAATCAAATGAATCCGATGGCCAAAATGCAAGGCATGGCAAATGGCTATGCACCACCGAGACGAATGTCACCGTATCCAAATCCACAAATGCATACAGCACAAAAGAGGGCAGCAATGTATGGCATGGGTGGAGCCAATCAAGTTCCACCAAGTGGACCAGCCATGAGTCAATTTCCACAGCATCAAGGTGCTGTTCCGATTCCAATACAAAATCAATATTCACGACCAGGACAAAATCCAATGAATCCATACGGACGAAGTCCATCAATGATGCCAACGAATCGACAGAATACTCCACCATATAATAATTCAGCTGCACAACAGTACTATGGAAATGCAGCCGGTAATGCAGGATATCAAAATATTCAAGGATTTCATCAGCAAGATGGTCGAAATCTCAATTATCAGCACAGTCCCGTTCCTGGCAATCCAACACCTCCACTCACGCCTGCATCGTCAATGACGCCCTACATCAGCCCAAATCCTGATGTTAAACCAAATATTGTGCACAGTAAGTTGAGGATTTATGTTACTTCTTTTTGGAGGGAAAATTTATTTTGTGAAAAACATAAAAATTTAAAAAAAATTACTCTTAACTCTTTCCAGGTGAAGAACTAAGATTAACTTTCCCAGTCCGTGATGGAATAATCCTACCACCGTTCCGTCTCGAGCATAATTTAGCTGTTAGTAATCATGTATTTCAACTTAAGCCAACCGTTTACAATACACTAATGTGTCGATCTGATCTCGAATTGCAACTCAAATGTTTCCATCATGAGGATCGTCAAATGAACACAAATTGGCCAGCGAGTGTACAAGTCTCGGCCAATTCAACGCCACTTGAGATTGATCGTGGTGAGAATAAGAATACACATCGTCCATTATACTTGAAACAAGTCTGTCAGCCGGGCAGAAATACAATTCAAATTACAGTCAGCACTTGTTGTTGCGTAAGTAGTCGTGAATTTAGTTACAGAAGTGCAATTGATGCTAATTCACCTATTTCCGTACAGTCTCATCTCTTCGTATTACAACTCGTTCATCGACCGTCGGTAAGGCATGTTCTACACACATTACTTCGACGAAATTTATTACCTGCTGAGCATGCTGTGGCCAAAATAAAGCGTAGCTTTGCTCAGGGCCATATTCAATCACCTCAAACGAATCCATCTGGCGTACCGACAAATGATAAGGACGGCAGTATGGATCAGCAACAATCATTAAAAGTATTCCTCAAGTGTCCGATCACGTGCAAGAGAATAACATTACCAGCACGTGGACACGATTGTAAACACATACAATGCTTTGATCTCGAAGCATATCTACAAATTAATTGTGAACGTGGCAACTGGAGGTGCCCTGTGTGCAAGTAAGTTCATCCTTTTAATTTTTTTGTCTCAATTTTCATTATCATTTATTATCTTTGGACTTTCAATAACTTATTACCTGATTTTTCTCTCTCAACAGTAAACCAGCTTTAACAGAAGGACTTGAAATCGATCAGTATATGTGGGCAATATTAAATACCTTAACATCACAGCAGGAAACAGAAGAGGTGATGATTGATGCACAAGCAAATTGGAAGGCAATTAAGCCCATGAATATGAATGGAATAAAGCAAGAGCCGCTTGATCCAGACAGTGGTAAACAGTTTAACAAGGTCATGTCACCGGGATCAACATCATTACCATCATGGGATAATATGCAGGCTATGAGTCCATACATGAGTCCCGATATGAACTCGATTGCGAGTGGAAGCATGATGAATCAAAAGTGAGTTGAGGAACTGCTTGAAAATAATTTTCAAAATTAACTAAATTTTAACCATTTCGTCAACAGCTACAACCAAAGAAATCAACAATTTGACCCATACGGTAATCCAATTAAGGATCCAATGAATGGAGACTTTAACAGCAATAGCAGTGTTAATGGCAACAATAATCCATTAGCACACTTGAATGAGTCTGTAAATTCACTTGATCCACTAAATGCCATGGAAAAGTCACTTAATGATCAGGTAAAGTCATTGAAAATTTAATAATAATTCTAAATTTAACATAAATCTATTCCATATAGATGCCCCACACGCCTCACACACCAAACGGTGGTCATAACAATCCAATGACACCAGGCGGACCACCGAGTGTACCAAGCGTACATGACAATGTAAATGGCACCAACTCAAATAACTCCAATTCACCTCAGCACCAGCAAAACATATTAAATTCAGCATCAAATATTATGAACTCGCCACAGAGTCTTATGAATTCGCCACAGAATATGATGAACTCACCTCAGAATATGAATCAAAATATGCAACAAAATTTAATGAATTCAATACCAAATCTCACTGATGTATGTTCGGATTTGTCAAATGCAGATCTTAATTTCGATCCAGCCGCTGTTATTGATGGTGAAGGTGGAAATGATCTGAATGTGAGTAGACATTTAACAGACAGTTCTTGATGGTTTTTGTGTGAAATTGAATTTGAAAAAAATTCCGTTAAATTTAACGAAAAATTTAAATAATTTCCGTTAGAATTGAAGAATAATTTGAATAAAATTCGTTAAATTTAACGAAAAATTTAAAAAATTTCCGTTAGAATTGAAGAAGAATTTAAAAAGTTTCGTTAAAGCTGACGAAAAATTTAAATAATTTCCGTTAAATTTGACGAAAGTTTTGAATAATTACCGCTAGAATTGATGAAAAATTTGAAAATTAAAAAGTTCGGTTAAAGTTGACGCATAATTTTCATTAATTTTCAATTTAGAAATCTTTCATTAAATTAGACAATCAGCTCTAATTATTTCAAAATTCAAACCTGAAACCACAAGATAACGAATTAATTTAATAATTATTAGAAAAATTTTATCATACCTTTATAAAACAAATATTTTCATAAAACGAGAATGAATTTTAACCATTTATTCATTTCCATCCCACACAGCTCCTCCCGGACAATGTAAATGTCGATCCCCTAGAGCTACTCTCGTATCTTGACCCACCACCTGATCTCAACACGCCGCCAAGTTCAGGCTCGAGTAATAATGCAAATAACGATGACTTTTTAGCCGTGTTATTTGATTAGAGGAAGAAAAATGTATAATGTAGTATGGAATCAAATTTAAGCAGCAAGTCGGAGGTGGTGAACTTTTGTGATGATGATCGTCAAACGATTGAAATCGACATACAAATCCCTATAAAAAAAAGTAATGATAATGTAGGTGTTACATTGGTGAGATAAATTACATGAAAAAAAGTAAAAAAAACTTCTCAAGTGAAGAATATTAAGTAAAAAATGTGGAACAAATTTTTAACTTATTATATAAATATATACATACAGCAATTGTGATTTTGTGCAAAACAAACAAAAAACTAAAACAGTAAAAAATTCAAAAAAAGTTATTGGACGAAGAAAAAAAAATTGAAAATATTGAGTAAAAAAAATCTTAATTAAAATGAGGAAAAATAATTGAGGAAAAAAAATTTATTTCTATAGTATTGTAAGTTGTACATAGACTAAAATTCACACACACACAAAACAAATGTTTGAAATCTATTATTCGTAGTTTCATTCATTCATTAAGTACATTAAAAAAAATTGAAGTAGAAATTTTTTTCATTGTATAAATTGAATTGTGATTAAACCCGAAAAGAAAAGCTTATCCAATAAAAATGTAAAAAAAATGAAGGAACTGTCATCAATTTTATGGTAAAAAAAAAGAAAATTTCAAGTTCTTTCAAAATTCAGTATGAAAAAAAATAGAAAAAATTTTCTTTTCGGGCTTATAAGCTAATTGATAATACATCATAGGATTATTATATAAGTGAACCATAATGTGAGATAAATGAAGAATTAATTAAAAAAATGCAGATAAAAAAAATGTTGTGAATAACAAGAAATAAATTTTTTATGTTTAGTAAATTTTTTTCATGGCGATAAGCATAAATAAATTTAAATATACATACACACAAAACAGAACACACATGAAACAAACACATTTAATGAATCAGCAGCAGCAACAGTATGAAGATGATCTTTTTTTGTTGACTTTTGGAGTTGATTTTGAGCGAATTTTCGGGGGTGGTCTTTAGTAAGGGACAGCGTCCTCGGATAACACTGTTTTAGGTGCGCAAAATCTAAAAAAACAATTTTAAGACCCCCTCCCTCCCTGAAAATTAGACTTAATTTTGGAACGACCCCATAGTGCCACTGAATATTTATATGTTTTAAAAGTAAATTTTTTTTAATTTTCCTTTCAAACTATATCAAAATTAGAATAGTACCTCGTCATGCAAGACGCGATAGTCCATAAAAGGATTATTAAAACTTCTTTGAGGATACAGAAAATAAATTTGAATAAATTTGATTTGAGAAACTTTAAATAACTTTCAATTTTTTTACATGCACAATAAGAAAAATTTTATTTAAAAACGATTTTTTGGAAAGAAAAACTTAATAAAATAGAGGAACCACCAACGCAGGGTTGTATCTAGTAAGAAGCTCTTAGGGTGCACGTGTTCCTATCCGGGAATCAATAGTTCACACAAAAAAATTATTTAATTTTTAAAAACGTTGTTTTTGTATGACTTTTAATTTGAAAAATTAAGACTTAAAAATTTTTCGAATTTTTTTCCTAAAAAACCCCTAGGAAATTGAAGAACATCCCCCTGACCTCTAGTATTGACATTTATTTTTGGGAAAAACAAATTTTCGGATAAATTATCGAACACCAAGACTATCCAGTGTCATTATTACGTTCAACAAGCTTCTGACACTTTACAAAAATAAAACTATAGGACCCCCAAAATTTCACTCAAATCAATCCCCAAAACCTCCAAAAAAAGTCATATTTTAATTTAATTGTACATTTTTATAATTTGATGTTGTCATTTATGTATAAATAAAGAAAAAGAGAGTTAAGCATAAAAATGATGAGAAGACCTCTGTTTTAAAGAGATTTTTTTCGATCTATATTTTTATTTTATAATTTTTTAATTATTCTTTTTATTTTATAGTTAACAGAAATTTTTACATCTTTACAATTAAAAGTTTTAAAAAAATTCAAAATTCAAGAAAAGGGCAAAAAAATAATTTAGTAAAAAGAAGAAAAAATGTGAAAAAGCTTTTAAATTTTTACTAAAAAATGATGTAAATAATGCTTTAAAATATACATGTAAAATATTAAAAAATATACATTATATTGAGAAGAACATATACACCTACAATTTGACATTCACATACACCGAAAAAAAAATTATTAAAAAAATTGAAATAATTTTTTGATTGCGTGATCATTGCCCGATTAACAAGTCCGGGGATGATTGCCGTTGTCATCATGTTGTTTGTTTTTATGTAAAGTAGTGAAGAGAATTAAAATCAAATTTTTTTGAAGAATGGAAAAGAAAGATTAAAAAAGAATTAAAAAACTTGTTCGATGCATTCGGATAAATTTGATTAAATGTACATAAATTATTTAAATGTGTAAGTAAGACGTGAGAAAAGAGAAGAAAATCTTAAGAAAAATATGAAAAAAAATAATAAAAATTTGAGGAATAAATGAAAAATATTTGAACTGCAAATGAAATTTTTTTTCTTAAACTTGCAATGTCATTCGAAATTTGGATACATTGAAGAATATTTATTTTAGATAGGTTTGAAATCGAAAATTATAGCTGAAAATAAGTTTAAAAATCATGGTTAAGTATGAATTGAGGATTTTTATATTTTTAGGAAATTAAATTTTAACGTTTGATGACAGTCTACTTAAGAGAGCGTATTTACGAGTACTTCGGGCTGATTATGACAGAAAAAAGTTTAGTTTATAGAGTGACGTCGGAAAGTAAGGGGTTGTTTATAAATTACGTGAAGCAAGAACGGCTTTTTCCGAACTAACCCTCCTTTAATGCCTTAAATCTTCCATTTTAATAAAATTTCTTATCTTTGGACTATCACAAAATTTCTTAATTAATTCAAACTAGAATAATATATTGGGTTTGCTAAAGGCAGGGAAGGGTTTTAAATTTTTTGTATTTACGGGAAAATTTAGGGTGGGTTTTGGGATTTTTTTCTTAGAAAACCCTAGCAAATTGGGGGGGGGGAGCGGACCCTCAAACCCACTCCCTGAATACGCCCCTGCGATCGATGATCTGTTGTACTAACAAGACTATTAGGTCGATTGAGTCACTGCTTGTTTATGTTTTTTGGGCATCATAATTAAGACATTTTTACTCACAAAATTCTAGCAAATTAAAGAGTTTTTCTATCAACTAGTTTCCACCAAGAGCTAGTTGACAGGGGAGTATTTTGGATGTCAAAACACGCCCTCTGACGAAATTTTTCTTTAATTTGTTAGAGTTTTCGAGAAAAACTCTAAAACACAGCCCAAAATTTTTGCTTCCATAAAATTTTTTTCAAAAATCTTCCCTAGAAAAATTTCTATTTGACATCCAGAACACTTCCCTGGTTATGTCCCTGCTTTTCATTCTCACTTCTCTGTCACCAAATTTTCTTACTGACTCCATTTTCATTAATAATTTACATCGTACCCCGAAATAAGTTGAAAACATTTCTTGTGAAAATAATCTCGTTAGCAATTTCTGACAATTTACTCATTCGAGTTCTCAAAAAAAGTCATAGCTTAGTATGATGCAATTTTTCAAGAATCGCTCAGAACTTTTCTAGTCTGAGCTTTTCTGAGCCTAAGCTAAGCATCAATTTTACATCCATGTACTCAAAGGAAGGAGATAATCTAGAATTCGAAATGTTAATAATTAACTAATTAATTCGTAATCCAAAGCTCATTAAAAAGCCACAAGCTCAAAAGTTCGTCACATGAATTTGCATTCAGCTGCAGCTACAGAGTATGATTTAAATTAAAAGTTTTTTAATGAAATCAAAATGTCTGAGAATTTTTGCAGCATTACCAGTTTAGCTTGTTGATTAAATCTGAAAACATTTATGGAACTGATAATGTCAAATGTTTAATTATTCAGTTCCACGAAAAAAGTGTATAAAAATTGATATTAAAAGTGCTGTTGTGTAATACTTTATTGCTGATAAAAATACGATAAATTAATTATTTGCTGGCGACGTCCTTGAGCTTGATAACTATTTATTATTTGAGAGATATGGACTAGGAACTGGGAAGGGTAGATACCGAATTTTCAAGGTATTTTTGATCAAATTGGAATTCACATAGCCTAAAACCCTCAATTATCAAATATTAAGTGAAAGGACTCCTTTAGTAAATGTTGTGAAGTTCAAGGTTATTTCACAAAAAGTAACCAAATGCTAGAGCAACAAAAGGCTTCATTTGGCTGTCTAAATTGTATCGTTTGGGATGGACATTCATTGGGTGTAATTTACATAATACTATTTAGTAGAATTATGGATAATAGATTTTTTATAACTAAATTCAATCCTGCATACTTAACCAACTATAGCGAAAGACACAAATAAGAATTGAATGAGGTTGGATTAAAGTCAACTTCTAGGTTTCTAGGGCTACCCAGGGTACCCTATCCTATCCAGAAAGGTATCCTCCTCCTTTACATACCCTAGGGTACCATAAGATAGGATAGGTGGGATATATATCCGGGGTAGGGTAGGTGGGGTACCCCGGGTACCATACTGAATCCATGACGGAATTTTTTGTGCTTTTTGGCTATTAAAATTCAAAATTTCACTTTGAAAAATAAAAATTGCAGTTCAAAAATTTTATTTCAATTCCTCAATAAAAAACCTAAAAAACGTAACAGTCATCATCAACTAGGGAAAGAATGGAAAATTAAGGGCACAAAAAAATTAAAAAGAAAACAATTTGTGTTGTAAAAAATCATCAAAAGAGAGACCAACAAGAATAATAGCAATTTTTTCAATGGTTTCAATTGTACTAATTAATTATCATTCATTCGTCGTTATCATTTTTATATACACACAAATAAATTTAAAGAATAAAAAAATCCCACGCAATAAAATGCGGTTAGAACTTACGAAAATGTGCCACAAAATCTTTATTGAAATTCAAAACATGAAAAATTATTTAATTTTAGTCATTATTCAATAAATTGTTTTAAGGAACACAGAAATTTGTTGAAAAAAATTCATAAAATTTGTGTAAAAATTTCTGTGACCGGTTTCTAAGGCTACCCTACATACCCTAGGGTACCCCACACTTATAGAAATGAATATTAGAATTTGTATGGTTTTGAGGAAAATTAAATATAAAATATTAGAATATTTTATTTTCGTAAAAACCATACAAATGTAATATCCAATTCTATGTGTGCACCTACCTTACTCCGACCCTCCACCTAGAGTACTCTAGGGCAGGATACGATACATTATGGAACTCTCGTGGTACACCATCCACCCTACAATAGGATATCCACCTAGGGTACTCCTGGGTAGCCCTAGAAACCGGCACCTTAAAAATGTCAATAATAAAATTTTAAGAATCAGCTTTAAATGGAAGATTTTAAATACTTTTCGAAGTAATTTTTGTTTTGAAAAATGTGTAAGGTTTAGTCATGGAGGTAACAAGAAAATAATAAATTATTTTCAATTTTATAAGTTTGGCATCATTTTGGTGAATTTTAAAAATTTTGACATTAGTTTTGTAAGATTTCCCTGAAAACTACGGATTATTTTAACGCAAAAATTGAAACTTAAAATCCTGCTAAAAATAATTATTTATTTAAAAAAAAGTATATAAAACCCAAATTTTGTTTTAAAAACATCCTAAAAACTTTCACACAAAACATCAAGTCTTAAAATTCAACGACAAAATTGTTAAATAAACATCTCGAAGCAATTCACAAGAAACTTTCTCGCTTATTTGATCTAAATCAATTTGAAGTCTGAAAATTCATTGAGTTTTCTCATTTTTCGGAGAAAACTTCTCCCTTTTTGCCACCCATTTCACGTTTTTTGACGTCATCGTATCTCAAAAAGAATTTTTTTCTTGTGAATCTTCATAAAAATTCCAAGAATAGAAACAGAAGAAGGATATGTCACCCATCAGAGTACTTGCGTAATTATTCTGCACCGTAAAACGATGTCAATGACGTAGTTTGTCCGATTATTAATGGAACAAAAAGGTCATACAATGATAGCTTTTGTGCCTGACAGTCGAGTAGAATGACGGTCATTTTTCTCAGAAATTATTCAATCCGGTTGTTTTCATTAATTAATGATGATATGATTCGAGTGGCCTTGAAATTTGGATTTAATTGAACCTGTGCATCTTCTAGTGAATCAATTAACGCTAAGTGTTTTTCGATTTATTGAAATTCTTGGAAAGGATCGACATTGACAAAAGAATTCTGTGGAATTGTGGATGGCTTGCAAGTTTTTAGCTTTGAGGGAATTTAGAAGAAAAAAAATTAAATTTTATATCAAAAAACACCCCCCCCCCCCCCCCCTTTTCAAAAATTTAACATTAAAAAGAATTTTTTTATTTAAATTGTCTCAAAATCTTTAATTTTTTATATAAAAATTTGGAAAATTCCTCCATCGAATAATTTCTGGCTAACCTTCTGATTGACATCATTTGTGAACCAACTCTATTAAGAAAAAATCTTCAACTTCCCAAAAAAAAAATCAAACAATTTCTTTTACAAAATGCATTTTTTCTCACCAAAATCAACAAAATGTGCAAAAATGTAACTCGCATCTTTAAAACAACACACAAACATTTTTACATAGACACAAAAAATATTTTTTTCTTCTCATTAAAATCTCGCTAAACATGAAGAAAATTTCTACCAATTAATAAAAAAAACAAATTGATGTGAAAAAATCTAAACTTAAAGAAAAATTTAAAAAAACACATGGGAAAAATGTACTTAAATTAAATTTTTAGCGTAAAATATTTAAGGATATAAAAAACTTAAATAGAAGAAAATTTCCCAATTAATAAAGTTGAAAGTGTCATCGTGAGGAAGAAAATTTAGTTACATTAAAAATGTGTACATAAAATATTTCTCAATAAAAGAAGAGATTTAAATCTTAATTCTAAAAAAAGCTATAAAAAAGAAAATAAATTTCAAATAATTTAAAGTGAACAAAATTTTTATGGAAAAGCTGAAAGTAAGAAGAATAATGAACTTTTTGATTATGTAGAAATTTACATCTTTTGTATTATTTATTCTGTAATTTTCTCTATATCCTTTTTCTGGGATGTGATTTACTGATTTAATGATAGGTTCTAACAATCTAAATGTATTTAAATTGAACACTTTATTGTAAAACTTCAAATTTTATACTTTTAAATGAAATTTTGCAACTATTGTGATGAAAAGTTTTGAAAATTACTGAAAGATGATGCATAATCATCCTTAAATAGGAAATAAAACTTCATTGTAAAGTGAAAATTGCAAAAACTTCAAATTTCATGTTAAAAAACAAACATTTAAGTAAAATTTGCTAAAGCTTGAAAGTTCAGGCTTAAAGTTAGTCGAATTCTTATTCTTTGTGTATAAAGTACTGTTATATATGATTTAAAAAGTCAAAACTCACCTGAATTCCAGTAAAAATTGCAAAAAATTCTATTTTTGGGCAATTTTATGAGAAGATTTTTCTCCAAATTGATATCTGACACCTTTACACTTATTAACAAGCTGTGAGTTTCACACTAAGCATTAAACCGGTCATTTACTACCTAACTGAATAAGAATGTCTGGTTAAAATTGATTAATTAAGGAAAAATTTCAATTTTTGTTGAAAATTTCAGATTTGTTTACTGAATTCACCCAAATATCTCAAAAATCCGTTAAATTTTCAAATCTCAAAAATCCGTTAAATTTTCAAATCTCAAAAATCCGTTAAATTTTCAAATCTCAAAAATCCTTTAAATTTTCAAATAATTTTTGAATGATTATAAAGCTTACTTGATGTTTTATAACATTTAATTTAAAAATGAATATTATGCATTTTTTAACTTAAAGTTACGCCTAAAATAGGAAGTTAATCGACTATCAAAACAAGAAATCACATCCTGAAATTTTTTATTATAATTTGCCTCCACTTGAGTGAAAAACGAGTGATTGTACAAAAAAAAAATTAAAAATTAAAAAAAGAAAATTATAAGGAAAGTTAAAATTCTTAAATTTTTCACTCAGGTCCTAAACTTTCACAACGCTTCTCAAGAAAACTAAACGTAAAAAAATTAAAAAAATAAATAAATAAATAAAAAAGTAATAAATGTGTCTGGTAGAAAACTTTTCAATCGTAAAAGTATTAAACATTTTATGAATCTTAATAAAGCTAAAAAATTAAAATCAAGGAATGAAGATGCAGAAATAATTTACTTAATTATTTTAATTTCCTTAATCAGTGATAAATCTTCCTATTTTCGATGACAACAGAAGCAACAAAAAAACCGTAAAAAAATCTTAATAAAATGATGATTAAGACATGAGAAACCATATACACACATAATGTTACATAAAAAAAAAGAAAAATTATGATGGTGAAAAAATAAAGAAAAATGTATTATATTTGATCTATGAGAAAAATAAATTAAAATAATATATGAAAAATATACACAAAAAATTTTACTTTTGTTTCCTATCAAATTTCTTTACAGATCTCAGGTAACTTTGAAAATATAAATTTGTTTTTTGCATTGCAAATTTTTTCTCTTTTCAAAAAATAAAATTGAAAAAAAATTTGCATCAATTTTGATTTTTGAAAACATTTGTAAGGTTTTAGAGATTTTGCTCCTGTTGTAAGGTTTTCAGCGAGGAGAAAACATTTGTAAGGTTTTACATTTTCATCAGCTGTTGTGCGGTTTTCAAACATTTCAATTCTGTTGTACAGTTTCAAACAAAATCTGTTGTAGGGTTCTGAAGTATAATTGCTGTTGTAGGGTTCTGAAGTATAATTGCTGTTGTAGGGTTCTGAAGTATAATTTTAAAGAGCTCATTCAACGACCAATAAACACGATTTTACATGCCTGTAATTCAAATAGATGCTGATTAAGTTCCTAAAATGCTGTAAATAACAAAAATAATAAAACACATCATTTTATGTCGAAAAAAGTAATTATTTTCAGAAGGAGAGAAAATTTATTATTTTACTTTTAAGATATAATTAAAATTAATCGTTAAATGCAAATGTTTGATGGATATTGGATTACTTGCTACCGCCGCCAGCTTGTTGAATTAATGTGATATTATCACCTTTCAACATTATTCTGCCAAGATTCTTTCTCTTGTTTGGTATCTTTACATTGTATTCTTCTGCATCATCCAGCACAAGATTCATGTACTCATCAAATCCAATAATAGCTCCTTCTATTCTTAAATTAATGTTTTCAAAGATCCAGACCGAAACTCTTGAACGATTTTGTAAATATCTGAAAATCAAATTAATGGGCTGGACCATTACTTTCTGTACCTTTGTGTTGCCTTTGAACGACATGATGAATGCTAAAATTATAAGTTGAAACTGTTAATAAAGTTGAATTAAATAAATTTGTTTTGTTATTATTCGCTGGATTTATGATTGTGGAAATTTTGTTTAATTCCGTGATTTCCTTAAAACTGCAGATAATTGTCTGATGAAGCATGATGAATATATTATTGTACTTACATTTGTCTTACTTCCAGTTGATTAATTAAAGTGTAAATTGATGAAAAGTAATTTTTTGCAATGCCGCTTCAAAACGATTGGAAATGTTCAGAAAAAATTTTGAATTTTCAAAAGCCGTTAGAGAAAAAACTGGAAATCCATTTTAGTGGCCACAGTTTCAATTCAAATTAATACAGAATCAAACTGGCACTAATGGAAGTACATATAGCTTATTAGATAGTTTTTAAAGAGAATTACGGCTTAGATATAAATAAAAATAAAATCAATATTTAACGGTTCATTATTTTTTGAATTTCGTTTGGATCTAACATAAACAAAATACAGCATGGTCAAAAATATGGGATCAAAAAATAAAAGTAAAATTAAGAAAATCAAAGGAAATAGGAAGTGGGAGCAAGTACAAATTGCTGGATGTATAGATGGTGATAATCTTGAAGGATTTGCTGGATTGGAAGTGCTTGAAAATTACGATTCATCATTTTTATCCGGTGATTTAAAGCGAAGAAATAAATTTTACCTTAATAATGAATTGGATGGTGATATTTTTGAGTCAAAGAAGCGTAGACATGACAGTGACAATGATTCAGATAAAGAAGAGATCCAGGAAAGTAAAGTAAGTGACACAGAGGAAGTAAAAGAACCGCCAAAAAAGAAGAAATCAAAGGCAAATAAACAGAAAGAAGTAAATACATATCCAGGTCAATTTGTGCTGCTTAAACCTCCAGAAGCAGTTGACATCTTCGAAGATCCAGAGAATGCAGAAATTCGAACGACTTGGAATGGAATAGGTGTCACATCAGACGAAATAGTTAAAGCCTTAGTTGAATTAAAATTCAAAACACCGACCGAGATCCAGAAGCTCACAATTCCTGTATCCTGCTATGGAAAGGTTGATATTTTGGGAGCTGCAGAAACAGGCAGTGGTAAATCTTTAGCTTTTGGTCTACCAATTATTCAATGGATTCAGCGAAGGCTTAAAGACCATGAAGATGAAGTCAATAACTTGTTTGCGCTGATTTTGACACCAACTAGAGAGGTAAGGATGCTTAATTGATGGTTTTATGATATAATTCAATTTTATGATACTTAACACTTCTAGTTAGCTCAACAAATCTACAATCACATCAATTCCGTAGCTAAATACACAAATGTGACGATTGCCTGTATTATTGGAGGATTAGCAACAGTTAAGCAAGAACGAGTACTAAATTCATGTCCAAACATCGTCATCGCAACACCAGGAAGATTCTGGGAACTCTTTAATGACGGAAATGCGCATTTACAGAAATTAAGCAACATCAAGCATTTAGTCATTGACGAAACTGATAGAATGATTGAGAAAGGACATTTTGCAGAAATGGAACACATTTTGGAACTTCTTAATAGCACTGAAGCAAATCCAAATCGTCAGACATTTGTGTTTTCAGCAACATTAACTATGCTTCATGATCTGCCAGATTATGTTGCGAAAAAGAAGAAGAAGCTCATTAAACCAACGGAAATGACTCGTGAACAAAGAACTGACATGTTTGCCATGATGTTTGGAATGAAAAATCCAAAAGTATTTGACATAACTGACAATTCTGGTGTTGCTGGAAAGGTCATTGAATCGAGAATTTTGTGTTCCTTAGATGAAAAGGATTTCCACTTATATTACATCTTGCTGAATTTTCCTGGACGAACGATCGTGTTCTGTAATTCAATCGATTGTGTCAAGAGAACTGTTTCTGTACTGAGTCATTTAAATATTTCACCAATTTGCATTCATGGACATATGGAGCAGAAACAACGACTTAAGAGTTTGGAAAAGTAAGTGGAAAATAACGAACATTTCAAATTTGAATTTTAACGGTTTTCAAAAATTCAAATTCTAACGGTTTTTAAAAATTCAAATCTTAACGGCTTTCAAAAATTGTAAATTTAACGGTTTTTTTCTAAAATTCAAAATTTAACGGGTTTTCCTAAACTTTTTCAGGTTCCAAAAGCAAGAGGAAAGTGTATTGGTAGCAACAAATTGTGCAGCAAGAGGTCTCGATATTCCAAACATTCAACACGTAATTCATTATCAAGTTCCAATTACTGGAGAAGATTATGTTCATCGTTCAGGTATGGACGTTCATGAGTTTGTGGTCTAAAGGCAAGTTAACATTATTTTATGATATTTTACAGGAAGAACTGCTCGTGCAAATAAAGAAGGTCTCTCGATTTTGATCATGGAATCAAATGAGGTCAAAAATTTCTTAAAATTACAGAAAACTTTAGGACGAAGTAAGTTCTATCTAGTTTTATTATTTCAAATAGCTAATCCTCAAAATTAATTTAATTCGCAGACGAAGATCTTCCAATGTTCCCAATTGACCCCAAAATAATGAAAAATGTTAAGGACAGAGTCCGATTAGCAAGAGAAATTGAGTCAATAGATTTGCAAGTTCGCAGAATGAATGACAATAAAAACTGGAAGAAGAAGGCTGCAGATGATATTGGAATTTTGGACTCTGATGATTCGTAAGTATTAAGATTGAAATTTTTAATTTCCATAGATTTATTTTAAATTCTAGAATTAAATCTGTGGATTTATTTTTAATCCTAGGATTAAATTTACGGATTTATTTTAAATCTTTGGATTAAATTCACAGACTTATTTTAAATCCAAAGATTAAAAATTTAATTCTTCTTCAATTTCTTCTAAAATTTCAAATTTTCTATCCACAGAGACAACAACGAATCAAGCACAAATCGGAAGCTCAAGCAGATCAATTTGGCACTAAAACACAAAAAGTTTGAGCTAGGCAAAATGCTATCAATGAGCATAGTTCCAACAAATATTCACAGCCTTAAGTTCCCGATAGCTCAAATCAATGAGAAAGTTGAGACGAATCCTTTAGAAATTATTAAGGCAAACACAGCACAGCAGAAGAATAGCAAGCAATTTAAAAAGTTGAAGTTGTTTAAGAAACGGAAGTGAATTTGAAATTTTATAGCTGCAAATATTTTAATTTGAAATAAAATTGAATTTTTTTTAAAAAAAAAGTATTATGATTTTACTCTCATTTTAAATTCTCGGAGATTAGAAATTAAAAAAAAAAAATGAGAAGAATTTTAATTTTCACAAATTTTTGGCATGTTTTAAACTCAGTATAAATTTTCAATTACATTGGTGAAGATCATTAATAAAGAAGTAAGAAAATTTAACAACTAATTCAAATAAGTATAAAAATTGAATGCTAGAGAAATTTTTGAATCGAAAATAATTTTAATCCCGAAAATCACACCAGGTATGTACCAGTGATTAGAACTTTTGAAGGAAGGGTAACTTTTTTTAATCTGAAAAGCAGAACGTATCCAAGGAGGGTGTTTTGGGTGGCAAAGAAAACACCCCTCTCGACGGAAATTTTCTTCAATTTAGGGGTCATTCAATTATAACGTCCATCAAAAAATAAGATTTTCAAACAAACTAATTTATTACACCCCTAAAAAATGGATGTCACAAGGGGTCGTTCACTTAGGGGTCGTTCACTTATTACGTTCGCTTTTTAGGGGGGAGGGGGGGTCTGAGATTTTGTAACATGTCAAACAAAGACCCCTTCTTTGTTTGACCTGTTACAAAATCTCAGACCCCCCCTCCCCCCTAAAAAGCGAACGTAATAAGTGAACGATCCCCAAGTGAATGACCCCTTATTAGTTTTTTGAGAAAGAAATCGTAAAACACCTCACTGAATTTACTATAGGCCATGGCCCCTATAACCATTATAGGCTATGCCTATAGTCTATAGCACACCATTTGTAAACAAAAATATTTTACGGCTAATAAAGTAAATATGCTCAATATTATATTCAATTAAAATAAAATCCAAGCATTAGTCCAAAAACCTAAAAAATAAAGCTTTAGATTTTAAGTTTTTGACGCTTAAATTGAGCTTTTTAAATACAAATCTGTAATTTTCGAAAAATCCACCTATTTTTGGAGGGTATAGAATATTTTTGCGGCATTCCTGACTATATTCTAAAGCACACAGTTCAGACAACACTGATATACAGGTTGTTACCTTTTAAGGTTTAATATTTAAGGTGACTAACCAGGGGCATATTCAGAAATTTTTTGAGGGAGGGGTTTTAATTTTTTTTGTTTGTACGGGAAAGTTTAGGGGGGGGGGGGAGGTTCTGTCATTTTTTTTCTTGAAAAACTCTAGCAAATTGAAAAATTTTCTCAATAAGGGGGGGGGGGTTGAACCCCAACCTGAATACGCCCTTGTGACTAACTAGTCGTCATTCATTTTGTCGTCCAACATTTAAAGGGGAGGGGATCTGGAAGTTCACATTTTGACGCTTATTCAATAGAAAAATTTGAACTAAAAATTTATGGGGTCATGGTTGAGCATAATTTTTGGTTTTACTTCCTCTTTTTCCAATTTCACCACGATAAGGCATTATTTACATTATAAACTCAATAATATTTCCCAAGAACTAAGAATAATTTCTTATCAATTTTAAGAAAAGGAAACGAGATTTTGTGTGACGCGACTTTTTGAAAATCAGTGTTTATTGAAATTTTTTTGTAACAAACAATGGGAAGGTCACGCACGTGATATCAATTGCTATATTAATTTTTGTTTTTTTAGCGTCATTATGAATTTACAAATCCTACTCATTCAACTTTTCTGCCTCATCTTCTTTGCACAAATTTTTGAAGTGCTATCAATACCATCTCCAAATTATGGACACAGTAAGAATACCAACAATGTACATTGTTGACTTATTTAGTTGATTATATTTTTTTTAGACAATACTAGTGGGTATCACGCCAGTCAAATAAATCAGATGAATAGTGCAGTAACCGATGATATTGATATTGATCAACACAAAGCTGAATAATTACAAATTTTTACTAATATTTTAAAAAATCAATTTTAGGCATCACAACAAGGATCTACTTTGAGAAAAATTGTCAACTTCTTTTCATTTTTTGGATAGAGGCGGTAACATTAATAATGGAAATAATTATTTGTAAAATTTAAATAATATTCGAGCTTGAGAACTTTAAAAATTAAACAAAAAATAAGCTTTAAAATTTAGAACAATTTTTAAAATTTGAAAAATAACAAAAATTTAAATAACTAATAAAAAGCAGTTAAAACTTGAAAGTTTGTCAATTTTAATTTATTAATTTATAATTTCACTGGAAATTTATTTTAAGAATTTGAAATTATTTCTTATTTTTAACCGTTAAAAAAAATTTGAACAAGGAAATCATATTAATTATTAAATTTTTAATTATTAATTATTAAATATTCAATTTTTAATTGATTTAAGAACTAAAAGACTATTTAAACTAATAGATAACGATATGAGTCAGCTTAGATAACACAAATGTTAATTACTTTAGTTTAAATCAGCAATTCAAAATTCACGATTGATAACGGACAAATAAGTTTTGAATTACTCGTAAGTCGTTCAGTAATTCGATTGTTCATTTCATTTCAGTTCAGCGCGAAAATTTTGTGAAGTCTGTCAAAATTAAATTCATTTAAAATTATTAGTTAAAGTCGATTTTAAATATAATTAACAAAGCAAAAAAAGAAGTCCTAACAATGGCGGTTAAAGCAGTCCCGATACTTGACGCAAAAACAGAGGATAAATGTGATAAAAAGGCAAAAGATTTTCGTAACTTGGGTAATCACGAATATAATAGCAAGAAATGGTTTGATGCTTTTACATGCTTAAGGTATTATAATAAATCAATCGCTTTCGCAAAATCAAAAGAAGTGGCAGCATTAGGATATGCTAACAGAAGTGCTGCATACTTTGAGAAAAGAATGTATAAGGAATGTCTAGAAAACATCCAGTTGGCACGTGATAATAATTATCCAGCAGATAAAATGGCAAAGCTTGAAGAACGTGAAGAGAAATGCAAGAAATTGATGGAAAATAATGAAGAAGATCCAAATGGAAATCCATGGATTGTTTTTGAATTGTCATATCCAGCAAACAAGCGCATTCCGTTTATTGCTGATTGTGTGGAAGTTAAAAAGACGTCAGACGGCCATGGAATATTTGCTACACGGAATTTAAAGCCTGGAGATGTTATTAGTGTTGAAGAATCAGTTGTTTACTTCCTCAGGGGTGAATCGTACTATGAACGCTGCTATAACTGCTATAAGACTAATTCATTGAACCTCATTCCTTGTGATAAAACGGCATCAATCATGTTCTGTTCAAAAGAATGTAAGGAGAGCACATACAAGAAGACATTGAATATGGAT
This sequence comes from Chironomus tentans, assembly GCA_963573255.1. Taxonomy (NCBI): domain Eukaryota; kingdom Metazoa; phylum Arthropoda; class Insecta; order Diptera; family Chironomidae; genus Chironomus; species Chironomus tentans. Next base: position 42,730,150 of record OY754302.1, on the reverse strand, counting down.
CTTATTTTGTGTGATGATATGAAGCTTTACTCAGAACTCTGTTCTGCATATGATAGTGAAGACCAATTTTATGGACGTTTCTTCGGTATGAGCACCATTAAACGATTACTTGATAACCGACAGACTATCTTTGATTACGATTTAAGCAATCCAGATAGTTCAGACTTCAAAAAGAATATTTTTGCCGTCTTATTGTCAATTATACATTATAACAATTTTGAAATGTGTAAAGATCATTATTATGCACTATATAAAAAATGCTCAGAACGTATCTTCATGCATGTAACTGAATGTATTGTTAACGTCTTAATATCATCTAATCGCTTGGAACCTTTCATGGCAAATGTGCATCAAGGCAAGAGAGATTTGGAATATTCTCAAAATAATGCTTGCGATCCCAGTCTTCCTCTATTTGCTGGCCTCATAAAACGTGCACGTGCTGGAAACGTCTTTTCGGTACTTCCTGGAAATAAAATCGTTGTCATCGTCATGAAACCTATAAAGAAAGGACGTCAGATTTTCTTCAGCAACAAGTGAGTAGTTTTAAACCAAGGATTTAATTTAATCCATGCTTTAATACTAGGATTTAATTTAATCTAAGCAGTAATCTCAAGATTTATTTTAAATCTAAGCATTAATCTCAAGATTTATTTTAAATTTAAGCCTTAATCTCAAGATTTATTTTAAATCTAAGCCTTAATCTCAAGATTTATTTTAAATCTAAGCCTTAATCTCAAGATTTATTTTAAATTTAATCATTATTCTATTTTATTCCACAGCAATCACTTCGAACTTCTCGGATATGGTAACAACTTTGATTACATGAACCAAGGAATATTGGATTACTCTTGGCAAGAACTAACGGATTATACTGAAGCAAAAAAATATTTGGCAGAGGAGTGGGAGTTCATAAAATCAGGATGCAGAACACCAGCAATCGATTGCTATCCAACTCAAAGTATTGATGCATTGAGAGGAATTGCTGCTTTATGTTCCTTCCCAATGAACAATTAAAGATGTGTTTTAGCATTTGTAATTGATGTATCAAGAAAATCAGTGGAATACAATAATAATTAATTCATTAAAACTGGAATTCAAGACTTTTCATTATCTGATGTTCGTTAGGATCAAAGTGAGTACAATGACTGTAACTTACAAAAATAATTTGAATTTCGCATGGATTTTTGAAAAATATTTGACCGTTATTTTTATTTTTGGGTAGAATTTACAATGTTGCACTGTTTATGACACTTCCCAAGCTCTTGAAATAAGCAGCCATTCTGGCTACGTTCCTTAAGTATCTTTAGCGTTTATTGAGGGAAAATATTCAAGTTCTGACAACAAAAATTCAATAAAACTTCCAAACAAAATTGAATCCTTTCATAGTTCAGAAAAAGTATATTAAATTAATTTCCATTAACCTGAAAACTGTATATTATGAATGCATGCAAACTTTAACTTTCGGAAATGCTTTTCAGAGAAGCAAACTTTAAAAAAAATCAATTTCTTCGCCAATGCGGCGGTCTCACAACAATAAAAGATGTTTCCTAATAAAAATCACAGACAAAACATAATTTATGGCTTCCAAAATAAGCCATCGTCAAAGTGGGAGTAAATTTTTAATGAATATCGAGCATAAAAGTGCATTAAAAATTGTGAATTTTTTTTTGTGCACAAACGACGGGAATCTAATTGCCAACTGCATTAGATTTCATAGATTGACACTCCATAAAAGGAGAATTTCAATTTCTGTATTATTATAATAGTAAAGTGCACATACAGCATAGAGCTATAGATATTTGTATCAACTAACTATTATACTGTCATTCTCCTTCTCTCTGTGTGTTTCTATGTTAAATAGTTTTCTTGTTGTTATTATCATTTTGAGATCAAAGAGAAGAAAATTGAATTTTTTTGCTACACTCGCTTCATTTTTATACAAATTTATGATTAGAGCTATTATAAAATCAACAAATGGTTTGTGGAGTTCAATGATTGTAACTTGTTGTTTATGGTTTGAGTTAAGGACTGTTCATTTTGTCTTGAGTCGTACAATCAGGAATATTAGTATACAGTTTGAGAACCACTGGTCTAGGTAGTGCCTTTTGAGCAACGTTGTAAGGGAGAGGGGTCTGTCTATGTCATATAGCTTCAGGCTGCTTCAAACTGCTACCTTTTGAGGCTTCATTTAGGAGTCATTCACTTATGACGTCCATCAAAAAATGGGATTTTTAGAACCCCCTCCCCCCTTTGTCACAAATTTTAAATTCAAAAAAATTTCTTTAATATAAAGTGTCACAAAATCTCAGACCCTTCCTCCCCCCTAAATCATGGACGTCATTATTGAATGACCCCTTACTTATTTCGAGCAAAACCTAATGGATGGTGGTGGTACTCGTTTACATGTTCTATTACAGTCATATAGCTTCAGACCACGATTTTTCGGGTTTCATTTACTTATTACTTCCAAAACCTAATGGATGGTGAACCTAGAGCTTGTTGGTACTAGTTGGCATTGTCTTCTGTTACATTGAAGGAAAAGAGTCTCCTCTAATTGAAAATGCGTCAATAATCCCTCAATCACCACTAACTTTACTTTACTATTTAACCTTATCGGCATCTTTCAAATGCAAATTGAACACTAGGCAAGTGCCAACTGCCTTGTATTTCCATAAATTGCATATTTTGTGAGAGAAAAAAAAAGAAACTTAAAAGAATGAAAAATCGTGGAAAAATTTAGATTACAACTTAAAAATCTATTTTTTCCCATTTTACAAAATATTAAACTTAATGTTTTATGATCATAAATTATCTCCAGCTTGTTACCATTCATTCATTCATTTAGATCTCGTTATGCCACATAGTTTCTGCATATATTTTCGTGTGTGAGGCGATAAAGATACTTTTTGTTATGGAATTATTTGCATATTTTCTTGACTTTTTTAGTTAGACTAGATATATGAACTAAGCTGTGGGAAAGGAAGGTCACATGTTATGAACTGTTGGGTAAATTACACAATTATGTCGTTTATTATTACAAAAATAATCTATTATGTGCAGTTTCTTATGGCGAAAGAATTTTTGAGGTGATTTTAAATTTATTCTGGTGTAATTTGTGCTTTAAATTGAAAATATCAATTTTGAGGTTATGTTTTGAGATGCTTTGGGGGTTGTTTTTGAGTAGTAGATAAACTTGATGTAAAGTAAACTGTTGTAAGCTATGAAAATGCATTTTATAATAGTAAGAGACTTAATCAGAATTTTCGAATTGGGTGGGCGGAGTAGGACGTCTGACTAGGGTATATTCAGGAGAGGGGGATTGGGGGTCACGCCTACTTCCACCTACATTGGGGTACCCTTACCTGCCCTACATATCTGCTAGAAAATTTCCACATAATGGTTTTCCCCTGGACAACAAAGTAGTCGCCCTAAAACACAATTTCAAATCAAGAATAAATCTAAATGTCTAGCAATACAGCTGTAATTCCATAAATCTCTCCACATTAATCCAGATTAATCAGAATCAGTAAGTCTTCTAATTTTACCACACCGCTCTTGAATTTAACAGCACATATATGAGATAGATATAAATAAGCTATGATATCATCCGACATAATCAGAAAAAGCACAAACTACTTTTCCACCTCATAACTTTCCATAAAATTACATTTACTGTTTCATATTCCCATAGCAGCACCATCATCATATACATTTATAGAGTCAAAAAGAAGTTGATCATATCACTTCACCAAAAACAGTTTGTAGCATAAATCATTCGTCATAAATAATAATTATGATATGAGCAAGCATGTAAAACATTCATTGTGATTCACTTACTATTAAAGCATTAGCTCTTGTTTTACTTATTTATGGTTCGATGAAAGTGAAGCAAAAAAAAGTCAAAGCATAAATCATGTGCTTTATGTGTAGTTCCTCTCTCGTGAGCATTAAAAAATTATTATTCATTTTTAATAAATTCAATATTGCTGATAAATATTGGCTTATTATCTAATTAAAATGATAAATCAATTTAATTGTCAGACGTTGATGATAATTTGATGTACTTTAATTTGCATTAATAAATTGCGAAAGTTGATTGTGTCACTGAATGGAGAAATAATTAGTGAGAGTCACGAGTCGTTAAACTGTCCATGCTGCAATTTATTCTGTTTTATTGCAAGCCTTTTGTTCAACATAATAACCTGTTTGTTTTTATCTTTTGTTGATTTTTTAAAATCAATTATTTAACCGCTTACAGGTGTCAAAGTGGCTTTAAACTTTAATATGCTTATATGCTCAATGCATTATTGTGAGTTAACGATTTAATCTTCCTTAAGTAGCTGTTTAATTAAGAGATTTTAATGGTTAATTTTCCGATATGGTAAGGTCAGCTGGAAAATGAAATGATCCGCAGTCAGTGATGCGTTAGATGGCTTAGTTATTAATCATGATTCTAGTCAGGGGTCGTTCACTTGTGACAGGGGTAGCTATGTATAGGGGTCACTTATGATGTTCAACATTTAGGGGGTACTACTATGGTATAACATAGGATGCCTAAGATACCCCATTTATCCTACCCCGGGTAGTAGGGTACCCTAGGTAGAGTCGGTAGGGTTGAACCTGTGTGACATCTCCATGTAAAAATTTTTGTTTTGTATGTGGCAGGGGAGGAGTCTAGAAAACTCATATTGTGGGGAACCTTAAAAGTGAATGAGTCAAGACCAGAGCCATTTAGGATTCATCACTGAAATTATTCGAAAATAATCACTAGAGGTCTTGTACAAGTCAAAAATGTGGATTTTTAGACACCCCCACCCCACCCCCTTCATTTTAAGTGTCAATACCTTGTTTTTAACAAATGATATCGATTATCTAATAAAACACCCTTGGCGTCTATAGTCTAACCTCAATTCAAATTGAACTAACCTTTATCGCTTTACCATCTCATCTAAATCTGAATCTCCTTTCGATTTTATTTGCCTTTATAAAACCACAATAGTCTCGATAATTCCTCATTTACAAGAGTCACAATATCGGCAATGCCATAAAAAAAACTATAATAATTACCAACTCTTTTGTAATATCTTCATTAAGTCGTTCCTTTGAGCCAAATCGAAATGCAATGAAAAAATAAAAATTAAAAAAATGCAAATGGTCGATTTCATAAAAGAAATTTTCCATGTCTCTCCTGAAGCATAACAATACCGGTGCATAATTAAACACTCAAACGATAGAAGCAACTCGTGAGGAGTTGTAAAAACACAAAAATTAATAAAGTCTAATACGGAATGCTGCTGTAAAATCATAAAAAAATATGTACATATTTATGGTGCGCTATATAGTAATATAATATTCATGTTATGCTCAGAAAATTCCACCTTCTCGTCATCGACATCATCATCATCATCGTATTACATGAACTTTCATCTTCCTCACTTTTCCTTTCATTCATCATCGTTCGAAGACCCAAAGCCTGTACTTATGTCCATCTTTGCACAATACGATGATGATGCTGCTCTAATCTCTTTAGTTAGATCTGCCGAATACATATTCATACATACATAAATTATGAACAATTTAACGGCTTCTTAGCATCAATTCAATTCAATCTTAAATGGATACATCCATAATACATGTGATGATTATCTCATATTGTGCAGAAGACATGCGAAGTTCTTTGAGGCATCATCTATTGCGTGCAAAATTATCGAATACTTTCACTATCATTCCTATGACTTAACTTCTATTCATTGTGAATTTCAAAGAGCTTGTGTACGAAAGAAGAAATGAATGAAGAAAAGAGTTGTAATCTGTAATCAGGCTGCTTTTTTTGTTGTTGCTATTTCGACAGAAAGACACCTAAGAGAAAATAATTTATATATAGAAGGTGAGGTGGAAAGAGATGAAGAAATACTAACTAATAACATTCCGTTCAATCAGCACGCTACGGCGAATCTTTCTTTCCGATTACAAAAGATTTGCGCAACTTGCACTAAAAAGAAGAGAATTGATGAAGGCACGTGTGAGAGGAAAGGCGCCTTTTTGGGGTTGTGAGAGAGGATGCAATGAGGGATGAAAATGTAAATAAATTGCAGGATTTATCATTACAACACAACAATTTAATGTCATGCTCTACCAATCTGTTATACTGTATTTCTCCATGAATAGGCTGTTCATCGAATTTTGACTGCTGAAATTCATAGTATTATAAACTAGTACTGGGTTTTCAAAAAATGGGGGGGAGGGTTGACCTCGAAACCCTCCTGGATACGCCCCTGACATGACAATCCAAAGACTACAACATCCGTCTACAAACCATCTTCCAACATCATTCACCGACAAAATGTTATTAAAAACAGCACAAGAAAAACCGCGAGGTGTGCGAATGATAAAAGATCACTCACTCATTTAATGATAACATACGATTCAAACGCTTTAATCCATTTAGTTCCATAATAATAATGGTAATAATTGTAACATATTATCTACATATGTAGCAAAAAATAGTATTCGTGTTTCGTGCAAGTTTACTCGCTTTATGCTTACTGACATAATTAATAGGTTGCGAATTAAAATTCCATTATTGAGGTATTGGGGCATAATTTTACTTTTAAAACGTTTTTCCTTTACTTCCCCAACACGTATTGCTGTTTTTTTCTTCTTCCAAAGCATCTGTAATGATTGTGTGATGTATGAGAAGAAGAACGGAGGATGATAAATGATTTCTTAGCTAAATGGATGGGTATTTAAATGTTATGTGATGTAATTTATTTCGCTCTAAGATAATTTCTAATTATTTGCAATTTGCTGGAAGTTGAAGCTATTTAAAAGTGTTTAACTTAATGATAAGTGTATGTTTTTGGACTGGAGGTCTGTCTGGTTGAGTTTTAAAGAGGCTTCATGGCTATTTTGAGTGCTAGATATAAGGATTGGGGTTGGAATCTTACGAATGTGTCATAAAGTCCGGTAAATTATCTAATTTTGTGATCGTCAAGCTCAAATTCAACAAACCTGTAAGTTTAAACTACTTATTTACCCCAGACTAAGCATTTTTCCCATATTTCTGCCACTTACTGACGGAATCAATTATCAAATATCTCGAAGCCATTATTTGCTTACTCATTTGCATATTATTTACACCAAAACTTAAACTATGACAGCTTTTAGGTCATCTAAACTTCCACGTATCTTAAAATAGCAATTTCATAGTCATTTTTAATTATTCATCAATCATTAGCTGCTTTATATATCCTGAAACATATGAGAAATTTATTGTTTTCAACCGTGAATGACGGACATGTAGAAATCAAACATAAACAATGTCCTCGTTACTTCCATTTTAGAAGAAATTAAAAAAGTATAGTTTAAAGACTCATAAATCGTGTATTTCTCATAAAACATTAATTACTGCTGCAAGACATAAAACTGTAAACTTTTTTTTAGCCTGCAATTTTAAGTGTGTAGGCTTGTGTGTCTCAGACCTTCGCCATTTCATTTCGAAAAAATTCGACATTCACTTCGAAAAATTCGACATTATTTACGAAAATTTAAAATTTATTTGACCGTTAAAACTTTAGAAATTTCATTCCCAAATTTTATCAATTTACACAATATAATGTAATGTTTCTTAAGTTTAGAACTATAATTTATTTCTATTTTAACATTCTAATAGATTTTAGGAACAGAAATTTACCATATTCAGAGAGATTTTGTCAAAAATATATTTCAGAAAATTCTTTTGTTGACATTTTGTAAATTTTCAGTTTTCATTAAAAATTTTCATAAATATCAACTAAAACTCGTTTTAACTCGTAAATAAAATTGATTCTTTAACAAGAATTTGGCCAGTTCAATGTCCTTCACAGTTTAATTAAGCAAAATTTTATTTGATTTTTTAACGGATAAATAATTTTTAAATTATTTGAATTTTTCTGTAACGGTCAATTTATGAAATGGCGATGGTCTGGTGTGTCTTATTAAAAATTAAATTTTACTGTGGAAGTTTATGTCAAAGTAGATTTTGGAACGCAAATTGTTGCTAGTGTTTTAAAAAAAATTAATTTTAATGGCATAGAAAGGCGTTGAAATTATTCGCCGAATTAGTTGTCTTAATAAGCAAAAGAGTTTGTATCCCACTGAGAGAAATTTGATTTTGATGGTAGACTCACGGGTTATTGGTGAAAACTTGTCAAATTTTTGGAAATTAGAGACTTTGGTATTGGGTATTGGGGTTAAATGTTGTGTGTTTTTGATGATTTCTAGTCGAAATCAGGGGTGTAGTCAGAATAATTTTAAAGGGGCTGGAAATTTAAAATTGTAAAGTCTCAAAATATTAGAAATTTCAGGAATATCTTAACATATATCCATATATCCCTAGGCAGAGTTGCAAAAGCCGGCACCGGCCACCGGCTGCCGGCCGCCGACGGCCGCCGTTTTTGCCGGCCGCCGTCGTTCACCGGCCGCCGACAGTCACCGGCCGCCGGCAGTCAACGGCCGCCGGTGATAAAAACGACCGGCCGCCGTCAACCACCGGCGGCCGGCGGCCGGTAATTTTCATACAAAAAAATGGCCGGTGGCCGGTACCAGCGCTGAGCGGCCGCCGGTGAGTGACGGCGGCCGGCAACACCGGCGGCCGGCAACACCGGCGGCCGGCAGTCAACGGCCGCCGGTAAAAAAAACGACCGGCCGCCGGTATTCTGCCGGCCGCCGGTATTAGGCCGTTTTGCAACTCTGTCCCTAGGGTTATAAATTAAGGTGTACCCTAGAGATATATGCTAGGTATACCACTAAGATAATACCCTAGTGTGGCCCTATGGTATGAGGTATACCAAAAAAAACCGGGACCTGGCTACACCTCTGAGTCGAATGTTGACTTATTATTGCTTAGTTCTACAGGATTTTTTACTATTTTGTTTTATTTTTTCTGAAAAGCCTTAAAAATCCAGCACTATTCTCGCAAAACCACCAATTTGACAAAATTCTTGTAAAGTTGGTTTAAAAATTCAAAAAATCCAGTAAATTCCCTAACATATCCCACATCAATCAAAAATTTCACAAAACCACTAAGGTCAATTAAAATTTTAAAAAACAATTTTTGAACTCAACATTTCGTAATCTTCGTCAGCTTCCTCTTTTCACCAGATGACCTTCAATGTCATCATCTTATCACAAAGTTATTCAATTCGATCTTATAAGTTTTGACAGACGAGATTCCTTTATCTCGTAAAAATATCGTAATTTTCTTATTATTTTCTATGAGCATACGACCATCATAACACGTATCGATCGCCACTTTTGATTTCATCCAGACAAAAAATAGAAAACAACGATGATGAAAAAAAGCTAGTAATAAATCAAAATAGTAAAAAAAAAGCTGAATTGGAGAAAAGGAGATGCTGAGAGGTCTGCAAATCACACGTTTCAAACCTCAATCACTCATTGCACTGTAATTTTTATATTTTGCACGCTTATAAAAAGAAAGGAACAACAAAAGAGAGGTGAATTGAATTAAAATGTGCGCGCACGAGTCTTTTTGGTGTTTAATAGTTACATTCATACGTGTGGACGGGCAAGAAGAGAAGTTAATAACAATAATGAACATGGCAGATGTAAAAAAGAGACTCTTTTCGGGAAGATTAATGTAAATGTTTTGACGTTTCGCGTAAATTTTGAGTGACACATCACATGGGTAGTTTGATGCGAGATTGATGTGAAATTTAATTGGAGGGATTAAGACGCTTTCCGGATTTCGTGTTAGAAATGGACTTGAACATGTTTTGAATTCCATAACTTGAAGATTAAGGCAGTCAACTTAGAGAATGATATTTTGCGATTTTGAACCATAAAATCAAACTAATTGAAGAATTTTCTTACCAAAATGATGGAAGTAGGGGTGAGTTTCTCAGTATACCCTAAGGTAGGGGTACCCTAGAGTAAGGTAGGTGTATACCGAGAACAGGATTGAACTTTTAACAAATCAAGACCATTTTTTTGTCTTCAATCAGTCGATTTTAATGACAATCTCCATGCTTAACGTAATTCATCACATCTTCCATTTAATAATCGAATCAAACTCAATAATCATCAATTCAAATCATTTTCTCATCACTAATCATATTTTCGTCTCCATAATCCCCCCAAAATGATCACTAATCCATCTGCATAACCACAAAAAGCTCTCACTTCAAAAAGGCACCGAGACTACGCGGAAGAATTGGCAAATGTTGATGATTAATTACATTTTTACTTTTATGCCGACTGCTTTTTATGTTGTTTGTTGTTCACAAATTAGCAAACATAGTTATCTTCATAAAAGAAATCATCACGAAGATGCCAAAGGGAGCACAAAAGAAATGAAATGAAAAGAGCAATGATGCAATCAATAAATTGACGTTTTTGACATTTTTTACTTCATATTTCTGATTCAGTTCAACTGTTGCACAACAGAAATATAATTATCTTTATCCAATTCAATTTATTTACATTTCATATTTTCTATAAATTCTGTCACAGTTACATCATTCGCAGTTCAGTATTTGCTTTACTTTTAGGTGTCTAAAATAATGCTGGCTGTAAATGATTTTTATTTATCGATAAATCTCTCAATTTGAGAGAAGTTTCAGGTTGTAAAAAAATTGTGATTTATTTTATGAGAAAATGCAGTGCATGATGTGATGGCATTATTGGTTTAGATGATAGTTTTGAATTAACTAGCTGTGAATGAGTGGTCATGGTGGTAATAAGCGTCATAGATGCTGATACTTGATTAGATTTTGAGTCATTTGGATGCTCGGTTTTCGAAATACGACTTAAAATTGGGATACTTTGTCACATCTACTGGACAGTGCACGCTAAACTCGAGTGGCTATGTGAAAATCATTGAGTTTCTGTCCATAATCATTTTAAGACTTGCTTACTCTGTACAGGACCTTCAAGTAGACAAACTAGTGACCAATATTATTTTGAATCACGTACAACTCTCCAGGAACCTTCATAAGATCTAAAAAAGTAGTCCATTTCAATTAAAAAATGACTACTTTAATTCAATCGCCAATAATAAAAAAAAAATCCCTCACCGTGTTCCATTAAACCCACATAATTTCAATACGACAAAAAAAAATTAAATTCCGCAATCGCAAAAATGAAATACTTTTGCACTTAAGAAGTGCATTTAAAATATCGAACAAAGCTGGCGAAAAAAAAGAAGTCAAAAGTATTACGAAAGTCTATCTTTTTTGGCTCCCTCAGCTTCTCATTCCATCTCTCCTGATATATTTTTTCCATTATTTATTTACTTTCAATGATGACCTCTTTTAATTAAAATGATTTATTCGTCTATGTACACTCCATTTCTAGTTGTGCATGAGTTTGATACTTTGATGACCTTAGTTGTGAGTTTTTGATTTGAAAATAAGTAATAATGAAGAATGAGAAGGCAATAGAAATTGAAAGTGAAATGAAAAATATAAATTTACATTCACTGAAATGCCATAATGCTCGACAATCACAAACTAAGTGTTGCATTCTTTTTTTTGTGTTGTGCCTTTATTTTTATTTGCACTAAAGCGATGACGATGATATTAATCAGTAAAAGTTTAAATTCCTTTGCAGAATGGACTTGAAAGTCTGAATGAATCGTCGAAAAAAATGTTTTTTTTTCCTGAGATATGTTCGTCGAGATTCCAGGCAATTGCTTAATGTTGTAGTTTCCTGAAAACACGGAATTAAAATTTTCTGTGATCCAATTTGATTTTGCATGATTGTGTGCTTTAATTCGTTTTGATATTTCCTGAAAACCTTGCTAAGGTCATGAATATCGTAAAAAAATTAAATTATTTAAATCAAAATTTAACATTCTAAAAAGGATGGAGCTTTAAATCTTCTGAAACCCAGAACCACACCGAGCATTCTTTTCCAAAACACCAGCAAAACAGAAAATGTGACCGTTACAAAATACAGTAACTTAAATAAAAGAGTGTAATAATGAAGGTTGTCTGCACTTGCATCGAGTCAGGAAAATGGTTAAAAATTTGAAATTGTTAACATCAATAGAAATAAGTGAAAACCGTGATTTTCTTGCTAAAAACCGAAAACTACAAATTTCTATCAACCAGGAGCCGGGTTCTAGGGCTTCCTGTGCTAACTACCCTGCCCTAAATTACCCCTACCTATTCCACCTTCCATCAATACTCTGGGTAGCCCTAGAAATTGGCTCCAGTTACGTATCCAGGATTTTTTTGTATGTGAGGGTTTTGAATTTTGACCTTTTCTTTAGGATTGGTCCTTGCACTTGATCAGGATACTTTATCCTGTCAAGGATCTCCACCATTCTTTTTGAAAGTATAATTTTAAAATCATCGACTTACAAGCTTCAATAGAAAACAGTTACATCACAATCTCTTTGCGGATCAGCATTGATCTCGTGTATTTCAGAAGCTCTTCCTCTTTTCTCTTACCTCCAACGTTACCAACCTGATCAATTTACATTGTAATTTTAATTTAATCTTTATTTAATTAATTCACGGATAGAGCAACAATTGATGATATTGTTAATTACAGTCTGTGTTTTTTCAATTAATTCAATCACAATATTGTAGAAATTTTACGATTCATCGGATGTGCATTATTGCATAAAAATGAGGATAAATTTCTTCTGTTTTCTCGTTTTGGCGGATATTGGTGATTTTTAAATGCAAATTTGCTGTCAATTAGTGTAGTAAGTGAGCACTTTATATCTAAATTATGTGGAGATTATGAGTTTAATACTTTTTAAAAGACATTCAATTCAAGTCGTGATGCTTCCGTATAAATTAAAAATTAAATTGATGAAAATAATTTAGCTTACAAAAAGTAAAAAAAAAATCAATCAATTTTAGGGCAGCTCCGCTGAGCCTTTTCATTGCATAATTTTTTTTCAATTATATCCAACATCATTTGCCAATTCATTGACATATGCTCTCCCATAAGCACACAACTCATAAATAAATTTAACAACGAGCTTATTCTCGAAACTACCGACAGCTGTTTGATTGGACCTTCGAACTCTTTCATTTAAATTAAATAATCACAAGTGTTTGTTAAATGAAAATGAAAATAATTTATGCTGGCATTTAAGTTTCGGACTTTAAACACCTAGTTTTCTGTTATAAAAGTCACTTAAATCTTGATGGGGTCATTTATTTATGATGTCTAGGAATTGATGTAAAGGGAGGTGTTTGAAAAATAGAGTTATGTAACTAGAACAGCGAAATAGCACTCGAATCTACCTAGACATTTGGACATTCAGGTCTAAAGCTGGGGAGGGTTTCTAAGGCTACCCGAAGTACACTAGGTGGAAAGTTGGGGTAGGATAGGTGGGATACCATAGGTGGATGGGAGGTGGGATAGGTGGGATACCCCTAGTAGCCCTAGAAACCTGTTCATTCTTTAAATTTTGCTTCAAAGAAAATCTGAAAAATCCTGAATTTATGGACATCATTTGTAAATGGCTTCCTTAGCGTAAAAATCTCTGATATTTAGTTTTTTTTTTTGGGAAAAATTACCTCACATGTCATTTTACTTTTATTCAATTCCGCTCTTTCTGTTTGCCATTCTTATAAGGAAGTCACATTTCATGGTCAATTTTGGAGTAAACACTCGAAAGAGAGGCATAATTGATTTGACAAATGATTGAGATTGTCAATGAATTTTAATCATCGCTTAAGTGCTGATTTTTATGGCTTGAACAGAATCGCTAATGGATGATGATAATGACAAAAATTTAAAGTCATCAATGTTATGTGATAAAGGAACATTTTTGACAACTTTTGATGGATTTTCGTTGTTTAATCAGTTTTCTTATCAAAACAAAAATTCGCGATCACTTGACAAGATTGCTATCCTCCATGAAATGCCCCTAACTTACCAACATTTCAAAACCAATCTAATCTTAGCTTAGAAAGTGCAAATCGAAACTTAAACTCAATCTTTAACCTGCACTATGTCAACAGCATTCAATTGAATAAATTCCAATTTTATAGGTCAATCAACTTAATTCTCAATAAGCCATAAAATTATCCACGACAAATTCATGTCATTTTTGGACATATCTCAATAAGCCAAACAATCATCGATTTTAATTTCACTTGAAAAGTGTGCATGACAAGCCAAAAAACATATTTTTTGCACAATGCTATGCTGTGTCAAACATGAGAGTTTCATCATTGATTTGAAGGAATCTATAAACGGTCAAGAAATTTCAATTAAGGCATACGAAAATGCCATAAGCCAAATTCAGCTTCAAAAGACATTTTGAAATTCCATAAAACAAACAAAAATTTCGTCGTGCTTTTCCTTTTCGCCTTAAAAATCTTATTTAATGCTCTGCTTTCTTCTGATTAGCTAGCTTAATAAATCATATGAAATATCAAATTTGACACATGTTTGGTATTCACGGCCAATGACTTTTGATACATTTTATTATCTATGACATTAAAATGACTTAATCTAATAGTGACTAGTCATTGGCTTTTGAAATTCCCTCAACTTTCTTTATTTCTTTATCAACAAAGTCTCATTCATCGACATTCAATAACCATATAGATTCCAATTGTCATTCAATAATAGATGATGACAAATTGCTGAACAATATTTTATACCTCTTTCTCTCCATCGTCATATCTATCATATCTCTTTGTGAGTATGTAAAAATTATTAAATATTAAATTGATTATGGTCATAAAATGAGATTTAAGTTTTTTTGTGTGTATATATGGATTGGCAACAACAAACAAGATAAATTTTTAATTCCATTCATGTCTTCCATACAACACAAAATCAATTAGCTTTTGTAGCATTGAAAGTGAAATTTTTACTCTTCTTCTCGTTTGCCGCCGCCTGAACTTGCTCTTGATGATGGTGTAGCTTTGCTGCTTTTATGCAATTGTTAGCGCTTCTTTTCGAGCTTTTTATTGAATAAAGAAATGGTAACAATGTAGGCATCATGTCTGATTGAAGGCTGTCAATCGCTGGTTTTTATGGAGGCAGATAATTTTTTTGATATCAATTTCAGTTGCTTTTTGTTGAATGAAATTGGAATTGTTAGGAGAAAATTTACTTGAAAGTGTCAATCTTGTGCTCATGAGAGTTATGAATCTCAGAAAAAACAGTATTTTTTTTTAAAAATTAGTTTGTATGAAGCAAGTATGAAGTAATGAAATACTAATAAACTAAAAGTGATTTGTAGCTGGAGAGGAATTTTAAAACTGTCTGGCTCATACCTTCGAACATTGCGTTGTTTGGGCAGTAAGTAGTCATATTGACTGTGTTAACTGAGGAGAAACTTAAATATTAGCTTAGATTGTGATATTATTAGACTACCAAGTTTGCAGAAGCAGGTTTACTACCATATTCTCTTAGGGCATACCTTGGCATATACCCCTAGGGTATACGCCTTGGGGTATACCCTATGGTCAGGGGAGTAGCCAGAAATTTTTCGACGAGGTACTTTGAAACTTTTTTGTATCGAAGTAAAAATTTAGGCATGTTTTGGGAACTTTCCGAGATCAGCAGCACCTTTCCATAAGTTCTTCGCAAATATTCAAGAGCTATAAATTCTTTAAACCTTAAGTTCAACGTTCTTTTAAAAAGCGCTTATAAAACTCAAATCAAAATAAAATTTTCAAACTTTAAAATTTCTTCTATTACAAATTCATAGCATAACACTTACAATTTATTACTTAAGAAATAAAATGGAATAATAATTGTAATTATCGACATTCTGGTCTTTTATTCAATCATTGATTTAATATAATAAAATGCATAAGCACATTCGATCACATGTGTGAGTATCTACACTTGGAGAGCAAAAGGAGGCAGCACTGAATACATCATCATCATTAAATAGGCATAACAAGCATCTTAATTAATGCTCCTATGGGTGCAATTAAAGACAGCAAGTAAGAAATGAGAGAGAAAAAAATTACTAATCGCTTTTCATGCTTGTTTGCAAATAAATTAATTTTTATTGACGTGTATTTTCATTTAATGGCAAATTAAGCAGCATGTGATGTACTGTAAGGCGCTCACAAACAAAAATTATAAGGTACATTTACACCAATGATCTTCACATCTAGTCTACGAGATCTTTCTCTTTTGTTGTTTCTCATTGACATTGCCATTGGTCCATGAAACTTTTTTTGACACGTGATCAGATGTGATTCATAAATTATGGAGTAGCTCGTGAGTGAAAATACATACATACATACATGATTGTTCTTTAATTCATCATTAAAATGGTTTTGCTGCAAAAATATTTATTTTTTTGTTGTTTTAAAAACCACAGAAAATTTATTTATTTCTGAAAGTTTCGCAGCACGTAATCATCATTTCTCTCCTGTATCGGCTTACTGGACAAATGGACGTGCAACATTTTGTTTTTTTATCAAAGCCTCTTTCACTAATCACGAACAATATGAAAGAATCTTGAACGAATGAGAAATTGTTAAGGGAAATTATCGATTTGTTAATGTGAATTTATGGGTTCATATGGTTTCAATGTCAATGGAAATAGATTATTAATGAGGTAAAAGGTGGGGATCGGCTTTGTGGATGACATGAAGTATGTGTGTGTATGAATGTTAGAAATCTTCTAGTTTATTGAACTTTGTCTGAAGATTTTTAGAAATTGACCAAAAATTTAATTGTCCGCAAGACTGTTAAGTTAGCAGTGCT
The DNA here is from genome assembly GCA_963573255.1 of Chironomus tentans. NCBI lineage: Eukaryota > Metazoa > Arthropoda > Insecta > Diptera > Chironomidae > Chironomus > Chironomus tentans. The sequence goes on along the minus strand of OY754302.1, from coordinate 42,713,440 downwards.
AACCCTTACTTTTTCTGTCAAAACTTAAATTCCAAAAAAAATTTGTTTTGCACCACTCAAAAATTCACATGAAAGTTTGCTCAGCGATCACTTCTGTTAAGTGTTTATGGAAATCAATCATAATCTGTCATAATCCATAATCGATCATGAAATTTCATTAACACCTTCAAAGGTCATAAAAATGACCATGTATGATGACTATTTTTACAATATTGCGACTTTCTTTTGCTTTTGATAGCTTTTAAGTACTTCTGTCAAAATATTCATGAACTTGAAAATCAACTTCAGACTTTATTTTTATTTTTTGCTGTGAATAATGAATTAATATTAATAATACATTAAATCGTGCCTTTTTATTTCAAAACCAGTCATTATTGGAGAAATTTCATGGTCGAAAATGAGAGTAATTATTTATTGGCTTGCTACTTGAAGATCAATTACTTTGCTAATGCAAGTTTGCATTAGGTTGGGGCTTTGGAATCACGAACATTTGGCAAGTGAATGAAATGATGAACCTCTAAAAGCAATTTTATTTCTAAAAATGGTCGTATCCTTAGTGCCTTTTAGATCTACTGTTCATAGTGGAGTCTGAGCTAGACATAATTCATTCATTCAGATGCTTGTTTAATTAAAGGTTTTAACCTGCATTTTATTCTAAATCAGAACTAGAAGCCAACTTGAATTTTATGTGGAAGATCCTGTCGACTTTACTCTATTCAAAATCCAAATCTGCTCTAAATTCATTATCAAATATATCATTTCCTTCTCATACATAAAAAAAGCTACTGTCAAGATCATTTCATGCCATTATCTGCTCAACATAAAGACCAACAATTCCAATCTATTTTTATATCACTTCCTCAGATCAACAAAAGACATGATGGATGCTGCTGTTAACAACAAAAGCACGTGCTCTTAATTTCAAATCTTTTAACCGAGATATCATTAATAATTCTCATTTCTACTTCACATACACGTGCTGGATTTTCTTAAATAGTTTCTATTCTTTATTTGTAAGCCTCGAGAAACTTTCTTTTTAATGAACTGAAGCTTTCACGACCTTCAACTTATCTAAACGCAAGCGACAATAGAAGAATTTATGCTAAAGTAATCAAAGAGACACACATGTGACTAATCAGACAATTAATAAATGTGGGAAAACATTTTTTTTGCATCAAAAATTTCTTATTTTCTATTGGAAATTTATTCACATAAAGTTTTGCAAAAAGAATAAAAAAATATGACAATAAATAGTGAAAACAATGGATTGTCATTGTTAACCATATGTCTGTCTATTGATAACCCAAATAGCTTTTTAATGATGCATTTCATTTCTAATGGAATGATCTTAGCACAGATAAATTGAGAAAAAGAAGTTATTGTTATGTGCGACAGCATACATGAAGGAATCGTGTGTGAATGAATTGCAGGGCTTGACCACAAAATGAAATGAACACAAATTGCTCAGGTGATGATGAGGAAATTACTTATGTTGTATTTGTTGCTATGATTTTGTGATGGATAGCCTCTGCTATAATTTACATTCATTTTGGCAAATGAAATTAAGAGTAGAGTAAAAAGTGAAATTTTTGGGTTCATCAACCGTCTGCTAGGTATGAGAAGCTATGAAGAAGATTGGTTGACTCCGGTATCTAAATTTTCTCAAAGGATAGATTTGGATCCCATTGTAAACTATAAGCTCAAGTGAGAATATAAAGATCTAGCGAATCTACACTAGCTATACTCCTAGTGTCCATAAACCGCGTTTTTTCTTCAATTTAGAACTGAAAACTTTTTTTCAAGAACCACCTACCCTACCCCCTTCAAAATATTATGGCTACGCCACTGCTAAGTCTATTCCAATCTACAAGAAACCGAATAAACCTAAATATTTTAATGCATTTTTTTTGCAAAACTGAAACAAAATTAAATTTAAAATTCTATGCTATAATGAAATGTAATAAAAACCTGTCTCATAAATTTTTATAGTTCATTGTGTCATTTGTCTGAGACTTTTAATTGTACATCATCATGAAATCGTTTTGAGTGACAATTTCTCACTTCCTCAAACAATTTTGTGTCTTAAGTAATTTTAAAAGCATTAAATGAAAAAAGTAGAGTACTAACTAACATAATAAATTGTAGTATGATATATGTAGCGTGAACTCGTGAATAATTGTGTAAAACTTGATGTCTTGACATAATTTAATTGCTTTTTAGATTATTTTTAACCAAGAATTGTCTTTTTTTATTGATATTGTTTTTCAAAGATTTTTTAGTTATTCCAGGCAGTTTCCAATCAGAAAAACCCTCCCTTCTTTAAAAATTATAAAATTTCTCCCCGCCTTAAAAATATATTATAGTTATCATTAGCAACTAATCAGAAAATTCCCTTTTTGCTCAAAGCTTAATCAAAGCCAGCGTAAGTCTAAAATACATTTAATATTGCTTAATATGAACTTGACAAGATTGCAATTAAATTCATCTACCCAATAATTACTGCAACAATACAAAAACATAAAACTTGAACTTCAAACTTAAATATTTTGATTCATGACAGATTTGATTGATGCAAAATGGAATATTTGAATTTTCATACGTCATAAATTGCTTAGGCATTTGTTGTATTTACTTTTTGTCGTTGAGAGTAATTTTTCTCTTTCTAAATTCCAATTGATTATAATTCAATAAAAGTTTCTAGTTATGTAATTATTCAACCTACTCAGAATTTTTAAATAAATTAAAAAATGCGTCTAGCATTCTGAACAGAGTAAAAGCACTGGACTGAGATTCAATATCACTTTATAAAGTAGATTTTCTTGCCAATCAATGTTCATTTTCTTATAAAAGTTCAGAACTGTCATCTCTGAATTATTTTATCACATTAATTAGAAAAAATGCTTGATCAGGGGAATAGCTAGAAATTTTTCGAGGGGAGTCTGAATTCCTTCCATAAAAATCTTATATTCGAAGGGGTTTGGACTCTCTTGAACACCCCTAGGTATGCCCCTGTTTTGCCATTTTTAGCGTTACGTAATATCAGAATGACCCTTATCAAAAATTATAAATTTTGCTAAAATTTGATTCATAGTTCATTCGAGGTTCAAGTATAATCACAGCATTTAATTGCTTCATTCAATAGCATATATGCTATTTATGAATTCTATCGATCATTCAAATTACAGTCTTAATTTTTTCTCGTGAACAAGTTTATTAATATACAATTAAAATGCTTAATGATTTTTTTCAAAAAAATATTAATGTAGAAAACATTTTCAGTTTGAAAAGAAAATTTGCCCAGGAAAGTTGTTAATTGCTTGTATCTATGAGAATTTTTTTTATTGAACAATTTAGAAAGATATTTTTAAAGAGATTTATAGTTTAATAATATTTTAAGTAGATGATATAAATTTGGAACTTTAAAACTTTTTTCGTGTAATAAATCAGAAAATTTAAAAAAAAATAAAAAAAAATTTAAAAGAGAAAAAATCAATAAAAATGTTCAATATAAATAAGTTAATAGAAAAAGACTACAGACCAGCTGTTAATCCTCAAACAAACAGTTCATATAAATTCAAATTACTTGTAGTTGCATTTAAAGTAGCAATAGTGATAATTTGTGATATTTTCTATTGGTTTATAAATTTATTCAAATCATCAGAGCCAGAAAATATTTCAAATAGATTAGCTCTCGTTACTGGAGGTGGAAATGGGCTCGGAAGATCCTTATGCTTCCGATTAGCTAAAGAAGGATGTGATCTTGCAATTGCTGATATTGATTATAAAGCAGCATGTCAAACAGCAGCCGAAATCCAAGAAAAGTATAAAATTATTTGTAAACCTTATCATTGTGATGTCTCAGACAAAAATGCGATCTATAAGCTCAAAAATGACATCGAGACTGAAATGGGTGGAGTTGACATTCTTGTAAATAATGCTGGACTTGTTTATACTGCAAATTTCTTGACATCTGATGTTGAGGACATTGAAAGAGTTGTGAAGGTTAATATACTATCGCAAATGTTGGTGAGTGAAAAGAACATAATCAAAGAACAGAAAAGTTTACCAAAAAATCATCCTAGATGACCAGAATCTTCATCTCCGGAATGATTGAACGAAAGTATGGTCGAATAATATCAATTTGTTCAATAGCAAGTGTTGCTGAAAGTCCAACAATGGTCGTCTACTCAGCAACAAAAAAAGGTGTCGATGGATTCATGAAAGCTCTTAAAGATGACATCCTGATTAGTGAAAATGATGACTACATCAAGTTGTCTCTAGTTTATCCCGATTTTATAAACACCAGACAGGAAATTTCTAATGTTTTAGATGCTGTTAAACATTTTCTGCCTCGACTCTCACCAGATCGTGTTGCTGATGATGCTGTGAAAGGACTGAAGGATGGAAAAGAATTTATTTTTTCGTCTGACATCTTGCCGATTTATTATGTTGTAAAGTAAGTTAGTGGACTACAGAAAGAAATGAAAAATGAAAAATTCTTCTTAATTTAAAAAAACATCTAAAATTTTACAATTTTCTTGTAGATACCTTACAAAAAATGCGAAAAAATACATTGCGACGTCAATTATGGACTCATCTATAGTTTTTCATAGAAGCTCTAAAATCAGATCTCCATAAAATTTTCTGAAAAATTGATGAATAAAACTAAGTTAAGAAAGAATCATTTTTGCTGTATTAAGTTTCAATAATAAGGCGGACACAGGGGTTTTTGTGTACAACCCAATCTAAGGTTGAAGACTTTTTTTCGTCGAGAGAGGGATTTATCCCCCAATTGGCCAGAGAGGGGGCTACTTTTCAAGCTTTAAAACTTTTTTCAATTTGCTATAGCTTCAATTTGCTTAAAAAAATCACCATACACAATTTTTGTTTCGTTCTTACAAAAAACATTGAAAAATCTCTGTCTATCCCCCTGTCAGGTCAACTTGTTCTTCATGAACATTTCAAACAAATCAACTGTACTTAACACTCAATTCTCAATTTTACAGTAATTAATCATTTTTCTCTCATAATTCTAATTTTCAATGACTTCATACTTACAAAGTAAAAGAAGGTATAATCACAAAGTGCATTAGCTAATTATACATACGTAGTGCACAAGAAAGCTATTAATTTATTATTTTTAAAGGTATTCAAGTGTTAAAGCATACATTTTGTCAGTAGGAAATAAAGAACTTCATGGATTAAAATGCATATGTATTATAATAATAACAATCCTGTTTTATTTAAATTCTTTAGGTTTTGGCGGAACATCATTACAATTATTTTAATATTAACCTTTCCGGTTTTAAATTAAATAATAATTGACAGAGAAAAATATTTAAAAAAACTGTCACTCTTGATAGCAAAAAAAAAAAAGAAAAACAATAATAAAGAAAAAGAGAATATTAAATAAATTTAAAGGAAAGCTCTAGGCAATTTATGTTTTGCTCGGAATCTCAAAGTTTCTGAATTATATTGACCCAATGAAGAAAATAAATTATTAGGGTGAAGTACGACTTTGGAATAGAATTGGTCTGTTAATTTTGATATGAAATTTGAAATTAATGGAACTTTAGACGAATCATGGATCTCATCTGTGGATTTAAAATCATTCCAATAAACATTGTGGATCATTCGAAGGATTTTATTTTGAAAAAGTTGCAGTTTATTGAGATGGCAAAGTGCTGCATTAGAGAAAACAGGACATCCATAAGTTAGGATAGGCCTTATATAAGACTTATAAATTCGCAGTTTTGAATCGGTTGACACATGAGACTTTCTACTCAACAGACAATAAAGACTTGAGAAGCACGCTGCACTTGCTTTTTTGATCGAATAATTGATGTGATGTTTGAAGGTCAATTTCCTGTCAAGTATGACTCCCAGATACTTTACAGATTCTTTCCAGTTAAATGTTTGATTATTGATGGTAATAATGTCATTTGACATTTTGTCAATCATTTTTGTGGATTTAGTAAAAATAGAAAATTCAGTCTTGGCTTCATTTAAATGAATCTTCCAATCCATAAAATAGTTTTGTATACAATTAAGAGTCTTGACTAGATCAGATTTAATTGTTTTCAGATTTTTCCAAGAGGACTGAACAAAGAATGCAGTGTCGTCAGCAAAAAGTGAAAGATGACCTTTACGAGGAATGTAGATGTCGTTAATAAACAAATTAAATAAATGAGGAGCAATGATTGATCCTTGGGGAACACCAGAGCTGACGCTGAACGTATATGAGTTCATTTGTTGGAAGAACACATAAGCTGAACGACCACTAAGATACGATTGGATTATTTTAATCAGATATTGAGGATAATTATTGACAATTAATTTATGAATAAGACCGTCATGCCATACACTGTCAAAAGCTTTACGAAGATCCAATAAGACAATTCCAGTGCTTTTATTTGTATTAAAGCCAAAAGAAATCTCCTCTGTGATTCGTAAGATTTGATGGACTGTAGAGTGTTGTGATCTGAATCCACATTGCTGTTTAATGAAAATTTCGTTATCCAATTCAAAATTATTTAAACGAGTAAGCATCAATTTCTCAAAACACTTTCCAAAACATGAAAGTAGAGAAATTGGACGAAAATTGTCAGGAGAGGTGCAACTTTGGTTACTTTTCGGAATTGGAATGATTTTTGCTATTTTCCATTGATTTGGAAAGTATGACAATCTAAAACAAGCATTGAATAAATCTGTGCAAAGCGAGATGAATGGATTACAGCTCGACAGAAACGATAAAGCAGAATTTGGTATGTTGTCATGACCGCATGACTTTTTTGGATTTAATGATTTAAAAATAGATATGACTTCATCTCTGTGGATAGAGTCACTTAACTGTGAACATATAACTGACCTATTATTTAAGGATTGAACAGAGCTATGAACTAAATTATCATATTTTGAGGTAGAGTTTTGAACAATCGAAAAGGAATTTTGAAAACTTCTTGCAAAGGCATCAGCTTTATCCTTGCCAGAATAATGTATTCCTACATTGTCAGTTAGAGGAGGAATCGAGCGAGTTTTTCTTTTAAGGGATTTCGCGAATTTGAAGAGGGAATTGTCATGATATGATAACTCTTTAAGTTTCTCAATAAACGCAGATGACTTTTCAGCATTAATCTGATGTTTAATCATTCTATTCAAGAGGTTCATTGAGGATTTGAATGCTGGATCTCTCGAACGTTTGTACAAATTTCTAAAGTGATTTCGATTCTTGATTAGAACATTCACAGCTTGAGAATACTTATAGCGAAGAAGAAATGATTTCTTTTTGGGAGCAGAACAAGTTAAAGCATCAGAGATCATTGTGGAAATATCGTCAACAGTAGCATTAATTGACGCATACGATGATAAGTTTGGGATTATGGCATGACATTTGATATTAATTAAATGACGGAACTTTATCCAATTTACTTTGGATAAGTTAAGCTGAGAACTATATGGCAATTGAGTTGACTGAAGATTGATGTTAAATAGTAATGGTAAGTGATCTGATGAAAGATCATTTAAAACTTCGATGCTACTAACAGAATCATAACCTTTTGCTACGACAAAATCGACACATGATGGATTGCCATTGTAAGGATACAAAGTTGGCTCATTTGGCTTGAATATTTTAAAATTTAAATGATCTAAAATTTTGGCAAGATCACATCCTTTTCGATCATTGGATGTATTATTCCAATCAATATGCTTTGCATTAAAATCGCCTGAGACAATATGTGGACCTGGTTGATTTAAAACATGATTAAGGAATATTTTTGACTGAGAACGAGTTGCAGACGGTGAGCAATATATGGATGAAATTTTCACTATTGAGTTGTCTAAATTGATTGAAATTGTACATGATTCAGCGTAATTAAATTGTGACTTTACAAAACCAAAATGAGGAATAGTTGAACGAATAAAAATTGCAGTGCCACCGCGAAATCTATCCGCTCTATACGAGCAAAAACCAGGAATATTAAAAGTTGAATTGTCAGTGAGCCATGATTCGCTAATTAAAATAATATCAATAGAGAGAGTGTCAATAAGAATGAACAATTCTGTTGATTTGTTCTGCAATGAATGTGCATTCCAACTAATGATTTTAAAAACCATTATTGGAATGTATTGGAGTACAGTACTTCATGAGAATTAAAAGTTGTGCTTGCTGATCAATACAAGCACTAAGCTCATCAACCATATTAATAAAAATATTAACAGTTTCGTTGATATTTGGCAATGAAATAAATTTGTTTTGGGCTTCTTGGAGCTTTGAAATAGCACCATGATTAGGATTTGAAACTTTGAGAGATTGAGCAAAACTTACATTATTAGCTGAATTATTATTGATAACAGGAGTTGAACGATTTCCAAGAACTGGAAACTGAGATGATGACAGGTCAACAGGACGCACGGGAACAGTGATGTTCTTTTTTTGATGAATTTTACGATTCTCAATATGTTTGAGATAAGCTGGACAGCCTCGATGATTTGATGTATGAGATCCATTGCAATTGCAGCACTTCGGATCACCTTCGCGGGAAGTTCTCGAGCAGGCACCAGGTTCGTGCGACTCAGCACATTTGACACATCTTTGAATTTCACCGCAATTAAATGATGAATGACCCCATTTTTGACAGCGAAAGCACTGCGTGATTTTCTTGTTTGATTTCATCATTATTTCCCATCTGACAACAATTCCATCAACAATTTTATGAGAATGATTCAACACGTTCAGTGTGACAGACTTGTCAAAATGAACCAAGTAAATAACATAATCGTTATTATGAATGAAGTATGAAACTTTCGTTGCTGGAACATTGCAACTTTTGAGAGTTGCAAGAACGTTTTCACATGATTCGTCAAAGTATCCTTTCATTAAAAAGTACGATGGCTTGTCTGCTGGATCAGTGAATGTATGAAAAGCAATCTGTTGAGCTCGTAACTTGTCGATCAGATTCTTTTTATCATCAGAAGTTGCACACATGACTTGTGTCGAATTGCTGTTTCTTACTTTAATTAATGGACGTGAAGAAAACTGAATGTTTTTCAAAACATTCTTAACAACCTGGATGTTTGCAGTCAAAAATAATGGCTTGATTTGCTTACCAGCACAATTTAGTTGCAACGGAAGTTGATTTTGAGGCAATGTAGGTGCCTGAGATGAGCCTTGAACGAACGAGGAGCTTGAAGGTGTCTCAGAAGTTGTCTTGCTGGTTTCATTTAATTTTGTCGCTTTGACGACTTTTCGAATGGTCGGAGATTTCGAACTTTTCCGTTTATTGGCCTTATTGCCGTTCGGCATTGCAAATATCACGGAAATACACCTTTAGTTATAGCTAATCACTAGTAATTGGCGTTAAATAATAGCTTTAAACTCGAGAAATTAATTATGTTAAATTTTTGTTGTTTATGTTTACGAGGGGTAAACCACTTTGCATATGTATTAAAGAATGTAAATAATCAATATAAATATTTAAATTATTTAATTTAAATTCACAAGGGATTGTCTAGTTATGACGTCCAATATCTGGGACTTTCAAGCAAAGTTGCTTGACACATTAGTGCAGTTTGGCTAAAAAACGATGTAATAAGGATCAAAATATCGCGAAATTGGAGGTTCTGTTTTAGTGTGTCGCGCTCTGAAAATTTTGAGAACCACTGCATTAGTGGGTCGCAACTTTATCTTAGATGCGTGGTGATAAACTAAATTCTTTCATGCCCTTCCTACTGAAATTTTATCCCTTATGACTGTTATTTTTAAATGACCCCCAAGAAACGACTGACGATTTTTTTTTCAAAAATAATTGAGTTTTCGTTTAGTTTTGCTTTATAATCGGAAGAATTTGGAAGTGAGAAATAAAATTTGGATAGTTTCAAAATTCATTAAAACAATCGAAGTGTTTATGTCTGAAATTAATTTATTTTGATACAAATTCAGCAGTTCCTCTTAAAGTTTAAATCTATCTTCACTTATATTTCAATAAACGTTAAGTTTTAAAGCCTCAAAAATGTTTAACATAAACGAAACAATGAAGAAGGAATATAGGCCAGCAACTAATTCAAAGTCAAAAAGTTCATACAAACTCAAGCTCATAGTTCTAGCATTGGAAGTAGTTTTACTAAGTTTATACGATTTAATTGTAGCACTTCTTAAAAAACTTGAACCACGAAAAGCTGAAAATATTTTAAAGAAATTAGCTCTCGTTACTGGAGGTGGAAATGGACTTGGACGATGTCTATGCTTCCGATTAGCTAAAGAAGGATGTGATCTTGCAATTGCTGACATTGATTATAAAGCAGCATGTCAAACAGCAGCCAAAATTCAAGAAAAGTATAAAATTATTTGTAAACCTTATCATTGTGATATCTCAGACAAAAATGCGATTTATAAGCTCAAAAATGACATTGAGACTGAAATGCGTGGAGTTGACATTCTTGTAAATAATGCTGGACTTTTGTATATGTCGAATTTTTTGACTTGTAACGTAGAAGACATCGAAAGGACTGTAAATGTTAATTTGACATCGACAATGCTGGTGAGTTGGCACTGTAAGACATACTAAGCCATGAATTTTACTATTTTAAAATAATTTTAGATGTCCAGAATCTTCATTACTGGAATGATTGAAAGAAAATACGGAAAAATAATGACAATCTGTTCAATTGCCAGTATCGTTAGTGGTCCAACAATTGTTGTCTATTCAGCAACAAAACGAGGTCTTGATGGATTCATGAGATCATTTGCTGATGAGATTCTTGTTGCTGGATGTGATAAATTTATTAAATTGACTTCAATTTATCCTGATTTTATGAATACGAGAGAAGAACTCACAGAGACATTAGATAGTATTCGTCACTTCTTGCCCAGATTGACACCAGAAAAAGTTGCCGATGATGCTGTTAAAGGAGTGTTGAAAAGAAAGAAATTTGTTTACTGCAGTAAGATTACTTCTTTTTATTTTGCATCGAGGTTAGTGACCTTTTTGTATTGGTGTCGTTCGCTTATGACGTCCAGCAAAGGGAGAGAAAGTGAAGAAAGATTGAACCATAGAATCGGTTTCTAGGGCTACCCGGGGTACCTTACCCTACCCTAGCCCTGGTAGGTATACCATAGGGTTCCTACCCCTACCCTACGCCTAGGGTACCCTTTTAATTATGATGGTCGTCATTTATGAACGAACCAATGGAATATACTGACATTTAAAAACGAAATTCATTAATATTTTTCATATTTCAAAACAAATTATTTATTTTTATTTTTAGGTATATGACCAAAAGTGCTAAAAAGTATATTTCAACTAAAATCATGGACATATCACACTTTTATAAGTAAAATATTTACACCTTCTTAATACCTGGTCACATTTATAGGATGAACCTTAGCAAACTCAATCTTTCTATATCTATTTTTAACCATTTCCTTATTTTCATATGTTCGAATTCTAAATTGCGATACTCTAACAGTCTGAATCATCTCACAAGCAAATATCACAACGGATATTCCACACGACACCAACCAAATCACAAATCCGAAGCTTAAATCATGTACCAACAGAACTTTGGCATTTTTGACTTTCTCCATTTTAATTTTAGTCTTCAAAACTGTCTTAACTAAATTATTTACTATTCCTGTATCAGTGAGTTGTTGTACTGCTTTGTCTACTATTGGGAAGAAAAAGTTGCCTCCGTAGAATCCAAAACCAGAAGTACTTGTCCGAAAATTGTCTGAAAGACAGAGCCAGGTGGAAAAATTCTTTGCATTTATTTCGAAATATTGCATTGCTTGCTCCTGTAGTATTATGGCAATTTTAGTTGAACTGTTTTGAGATTGCGTTAAGAATATTTTGAAATATTCAGGCTCTTTTATCACGTGAAACTGTGGCCTAGGGGATAAACATTTGATTTTTCATTCTTACGTGTTCTTAAAGCAGGAATGTAGTCCATGGGTATATCAAGGATGTAGAGATTAAAAAAAAAATTTCGGGATGGGCTCATGGGGTAAGTTGCTAGCTATAGATTAAGGCCTACCCCAGGGTATAGCAAGCAACCTGCCACCTTGTTGTATACCCTATGGTATGCCGGGCAACCAGACTCTGCTGCAGTCAGAGCTTGCTCAATTCCACTAATGAAGTCTGAAAAATTAAAACACAAATTTAATATTTTTCTTACCATTTGTCCTTTTCATGTTCAATCATTGTTTTCAATAGCTCATCATATTCTATCAACTTAATTGTATAATTTCTCTCTATCAAGTCATCAATAGTCTTTGGTGAAGTCTTTCTCGGCTTACTAGATAAAAATTCAAACATTTTGCTTTGAAAGCATGTCCGAAAAATTAAGCAGAAGAAAACAAACATGATTAATATAAATCGAGCCAAATTTCGTCTTGGTAATCTGTACTGAGGAATTCCAAAAAATATGCTGAGAACATTTAATGAAGGCGTTCGAATGTTTTTTCCATAGATAGCATTTTGAATATATCTCGGCATTTTGTTTATAATTAGTATAGATACAAATGCTATGATAAATGTGACAGAAAATAATGTCCATGTGATAGCATCAAACGGCAGCAACAACTTCTCGTAAGGTGTGTACAAATCGCCAGGTGTCACACAAATTAAGTCCTTAATTTCCAAAAATGCTGAGGTCATGTGGATGTAACTCGAATACAAAGAAACCGGTTGAATAGGTACGAAATAAACATTTGGCGTATGAATAACATTGTTGACAGAAATCAGGGAATTATCAATGTGTGACTCTTTGTCAAAAAATGTAGTGCCTTTTTGCAACGTGCCTGGTTGAAAATATGATCGAAAATTTAACTTCTTAGCAAGGATGTTAAAGATCACTGGTGTTAGTCCAACTCCATATACTTTCTTAAAATTCTTTTCGAATTCCGCTCTACCCCAGATATTTGCTTCTATTGGAAGTAGCATAACCAGTTTACAGCCATGAAAGTTTTGAAATTTTTCATAGTTTTCTAGCTCCAATTTCCAGTTTCTTGATGATTTATCAAAAGTATTTAACAATTTGAGTTGTGGGGTGTTACATCTATCTTTAGTGAACCACTCGAGTGTAGCTAAATGAAGGACATGACCTTCATCGATGAGGAAGAATTCGAAAACTTCTATGAGGCTCCTATACATCTTCAATTTTAATTGTTTAACGAAAAATCTTATAGAAAATCTTAATTTATTTAGAGTGCAGTTCTCAATATAAATCAAAATTTTGAATTTTTTTGAAAATTCACTAAGAAGTATGTAATGATTATTAATAAAAAATAAATCCGAGCATTTAGATGCGAAGAAAATGGAAAAATCTTTAATAAGATACTTATTATCGGAAGTGCTTTTGTAATTGGCTCTTAGGTTGTATGAAAAATTTCCACCATTTTGTGATAAAATATTTTCAACAATACCACTTGAATGTGCTGAATATTCTACGTTTAAAATTATGTCAAATTTTATTCCATTTTCTATGTAAAATTTGTGAATTATTTGAGAAAGTGCGACTGAAGCTGCGAATGTTTTGTTCAAGTAATTGACCGTCAATGCTTTTATCATGCAATTTACAGATAGAATTGAACAGAAAATTATGAAAATTCTTTTTAAATCCATTCTGAATTTGGTTTTTTTTAGTTTTTGTACTTTCCACTTTCTTTTTGTGACTGAAAAGGTTGTTTCCAAGGTTGAAAGATTTTATAGGAAGTTTCTGAAGATTAAAATCAATGTTTTACTGACATTTATTATTTACGTTTAAATTATTATCGTCCATTTTTACCAATTTTTACTACAAATAATTGACTTATCCTTGATCAACACAAGACATTTTTTGAATTATTAATTTACGAAAAACTATTTTTTGATTTAAAATTTAACATAAATGTGTATTTTTTTCCTTTTAAAGACCAAACCTCAAAGACGGCCCAATTTTTTATGGGGTCCAAAATTTGTCTTCATTCTTATACTTATATTTTTGTACTTATTCATAATTTTAACGGTACATTAATTATTAAACTATAAATTAGAGCTTCGGAAAAATATGGAAATTTCCATTTTAAAAATATTTCAAGGGGTCTAACTTTCTTGGACCCCTCCTTGGCTACGCCCCTGCCAAACCTTTAATATGCATAAATTTGATGTGATTTATTTCGGCCTCGTTTAGTATAACTAAATTTCCAATATTTAGACGGGAGTAGCTCTGCATTTGTGTAAAACACTAAAAACGTCGTTATTTGGTGCTAGACGTAAAGGATTTTAATCCTTAGTTATTAACGGGCTCAAGAAGTTAACCAGCTCGTGATGGTGCTATCCAATTTAATCTTAAATGATATGTTTGACATCTTTTGATGAACATGTTGAATTATTTTTTGGGTACAATATTTTATGTTTTTGTGTAGACTTGCCGACAAAGAGTGTAATATGAATATGTAGATGCCAAAACCTAGATAACATAATATATTTATTTCACATGATTTATTTATCAAAGGTCAAACACTACCGTAAAAAAATCGTAAATTTTTTGAAATTTCTTGATTTAAAAAAAATAAAATCTCACTTTTACGATAGCTTCCGGTCCTTGATATTTATTAAAAATAATTGAAAATCCAAATTAATACTTACACTTGTCACATTACCCAACGAAATATCGATGACTTTAGCAATTTTAAATACTTCCTGCTTCTGCGTCTTTGCCAGCATTAAAATTAGTGATTTTCTTAATTTAATGTCCACGTTAAGCTCCCACTCACAGTTGTAAATGCTATCAAGTATGGCGTTATGAGAATCTTTAAGCATTTGTCCGAAAAGTGATTGTAAGACAATCCACATGAACAGTAAGGAGAAGAATGTTACATTGAAAATGAATTTGGTCGCTTCTGTTGTTACTGAGCATTGAAATGCAGTCAGACAAGCTTCAAATGATGTAAAAATGAACATTATTGAAAATATTGGAGCTAAAAGTCCCTGAATTTCGTGAATAGTCTCATTCAGTTCGCAATGCCTTTCAATATAGGAAATCAAAGACTTGTGTAGTTCATCCTTGTCTTTTATGGTCTTAAGTGTGTCATATTTTGATTTTAGATCGTAAAATGCTAAAGCTGAAAGGATCATTAATCCATTGATTTTTATATTTACGGTTATCAAAAGTGAATAGCTATAGACACTGCTTAAAATTGAATAAAAATATACTGCTAAGTAGTGTGACGTTATGTTGATATCAATTGGATATTCCATATCAAATGCGAATCTTCTTTCATCAGTCCTTAAGAAATTTATGAGTGGAATTATACCAACTAAAGCAGTCGTGTAAATATAGTAAGCGAAATATTTGTTGAATCTGTGAAAATTCTGACCATATCTTTCAATTCTTGACACCTCTTCTGGATCTGTTGGATATTCCTTTATCAAAATTTGAATTATTTTTAAGATTTTCTTCTTGTTCCGATAAATGACCAAAAATTTCATTCCAACAATCAAAACGGAAACTGATATTGTGAATCCATTTGCAAACATGTCGATGTCAAAATTGGTCGAATCCTGAATCTGCCAATAAGTTTTGTAAATGAAATGCGGGAATGTCACGAAAAGAGCCAACAAAATAAATCCGCAATAAAAATGCTTCAGAATTTCAATAACTTTCTGCTTGATTGTTTGTGGCTTGTCATCCAAAATGCTCGAGGATATGTCAATTAATATAAACCTCTCTAAAGGCTTATGAAAATGAAGGAAATTTTCATACTTTGATAAATTTTTCATTTTTTTCAAGTATTTTATTTTTGCTTTTACTCAAAATTTTCTGAACTGCTGGATTGAAGTATTGTTTGCTACTAATGGCTTAATACTTTCAAAGAAGTTCTTTAGCTTGATTATCTACCATTATTTTTGAATTATTTAAAGGCATAATAAAAATATTTCAAATTAAGTGTCATCAATTTGATTTAGAATAAAGCAAGTTTTTGGTAGAGGACATTATTATAAAGTTTTTAAATTGGATGAAATTGGTTCAATCGATTTTATAATAATTTTAAAAAAATAAAAATAGTTGTTAATAATAATAAAAAAAATTGTCATTGAAAATCCTTTGTGAATGGACCCATAAAAAATAGAGGCTCTGACACTCATTAGAAAACTGCAAAAATTGTATTATTTAGTTACACAAAATAGCAACTTCCTCAAAATTCTGAATTTTTTTACCTTTAATGAGTTACCAATCAAATGTTTCAAAATTGAGGAAATAATTCCAGGAAAAATTGGAAAATTTAATGAATTATGTTGGATCGATGAATAATTTTGGAGTTTTAATCTTACGAACTTCTGTTTTACGCTAGATTTTGACGAATGTCAGAGAAAATTGAATTCACTTTGTTTTAAAATTTTGCTATTTTATTAATTTTTTTTAAATACAATTAACACTTTATTGTCAAATGAAGAGCGAACATAAGAAATAGGAAAATATTTAAAATTGAAGAGTTCTCAGTTAATATTATGGCATATTCATATTTAATATTAAATAATTCACGAGAGAACTTTTAAAAATACCTAAAAAACTGGTATAATAATACACGTGCTACATTTTAAAACATTTATAAATAATATCACATTCATTCATTTAATTACGTGTCACATGAAATTTCACACAATAAGTCTTATTTTTGAAATTTTATATAAAAAGTTATTTTCAGGATTAGGAGTCGTTTATATTGACAATATATTCTTTAAAACATGACTTTATTGAGTTTTGGCATAAAAGTGTTGACATAATGTGAAATATGAATATGTTGTATTAAGGATCTGTAAAAATAAAAATTAATTTAATTATTAAATTTTTGAAAATCATGAACTTTATTTGAGGCTCACCTTCTCAAACTGATTCAATGTAATAGTCGAAATGTTAAAGATAGTCAATTGTGATGTCTTTTGTGCCTTAATCATAGCCAATAAAATAGACTTTTTTAATTTTACATCATCCAAGTTTTCCCATCCACAATTGTATATTCCATCGACAACTCCCTCACTGGCATCAATCAGCATTTGTCCAAAAAAGCATAGAATGAAAATTTGATTCATTGAAAAAATGCAGAAAAGCACATTAAACAGCATATTGATGTAATTTGTTGACGTTGAGAGTTGGAATGCTGTGAAGCATATTATAAATGAACTAGCAACAAATTCAAAGCAAAATGATGACGAAAAAATATTTTGAAATTCTTTAACACAAGATGCTAGTTCATTTTGTCCATCTACACAAATTTTGAGGTTATCAGCAAATTCTTTTGATTTCTTATCTTGAAGTTCTTTAAATTTGCCTTTTAGAATGTTAAATTCCAATGAAAAAAGCGCAATAAATCCATACAAAATGTTATGATTTCCAATCATCAAAGCTATTTCAACTGCATGTGATACTCCAATCCATAGAACAAGTGGATAATACAAGTGATCAGCCATTGCATCGAATGGAAAAATGATGTGAAATGGAAAAATTCTTGTATTATTCCAAAAATATTCTTTTAATGGTTCACCGATGTAAAACAGGAACGAGCAAGAGGAGTGAAAGAAAACTGTTTTGATAAAAGTCCTCATCCACTTGAGTTTCTGGTCGATTTTATGCTTGTTGATGTCTTCTAATGTATATTTTTCTGGCATCATAGCTTGAATATATCTTAATTTGTCTCCATGCCAGTAAATGCAAACGCATTTGATCAGAACCTTCAAAACAGTCGGCAAAAATGCAATACCAATGAAGGACTTTTGAACATCATGTGGATCGATGAATACGCGTCCAATATTCGATAATCCATAAGTTAAAGTATTTAAAATCAATCCAAAAAAGCACAATTTTCTTAAAATTTTAATAAACTTTTCGCGAATTGACTTTGATGTTGAGTAGTTTAGTAAATGCTTCCAGTAAAAATTTTTATAATCGACAAATTCGATCGAATTGATGAACACTTTTTGAATTTGAACTTTATTACTCCGAGTCATTTTAACGAATGAAGAATTTCCATGAAAAAAGCTTCGCTTTATAATTAAAATTATTTTATTATTGGTATTCTTTTTTTAGAATTTTAAAACATAACGTGTTGATAAATTCGATACAATTGAAATGGGTCTTATTAATTTTGAATTCTAAGTCTGAAGGGGTGAAATTAATGATTAATTATAAATATAGTAGTATAATTAAAGAAAACTAGTTCATGCTTTCAAGCAAGGGTTCGACTCAATCGAATTATGCTCAATTTTTTAGATAAACACGTTGACAGAGTGTGTAATATGAGTATGCTGTCCTTAAAATCTACAAAACAGGAAACTGATCAATGAAATTTTTAAAATAAGCGCAAAACTGTAAAATTAGTTGATTATTTAATAATCTACCTTTTTAAATTGATTCAGCAAAATTGATGAAATATTGAAAACAGTAAGTTTTGAATTCTTTTGAGCCTTTCGTAAAGCCATTAAAATAGAGAATCTCAGCATAATATCTTTAAAATTTTCCCATCCACTGCTGTAAATTCCATCAGCAAC
Organism: Chironomus tentans; assembly: GCA_963573255.1. Classification (NCBI taxonomy): domain Eukaryota; kingdom Metazoa; phylum Arthropoda; class Insecta; order Diptera; family Chironomidae; genus Chironomus; species Chironomus tentans. Next base: position 42,694,916 of record OY754302.1, on the reverse strand, counting down.
ACCTTCACTAGCATCTTTCAACATTTGTCCAACTAAAGCTCTAATTTGTAACACGTGATAGAAAGCAAGTTACAGGAGATACCTATATCAAACCTTTGGTCATATTTTGAGTAGAACCATAATATATGATTTTCTGATGTATATCAGATGTCAGGTGTCATGACATCTTTTTCACCAAGAAATATTCAAGCATTCAAATTTATTGCACAAAATGTTGCCGATGGAAAAAGAATTTATAGTAGAAAATTATTTTTTTCCACCAAGTGGTTCTCCCCCTGAATTAATATCAATTACAATATGATAAGAACAAGAAAGGAAATAAAATTTGGTTCCCTCCTCAATTTTTTTCTGGCTACGTCTATCACTACAAATACATTTTTATGAACGTCATTTGTGATCAAAAATGTTTTGGAAATTACTAAATAATAAGTTGAATTAAATATTCAGAACCACGTTTAGGCTTTAATCTAAATTTTAATGGTCTAAAGTTTTTAATCTTCATTAAAAAGTTTTATTGAAAATCAAAAAAGCATTATGGTCACAATAAGCTTAACTAGGTGAAATGTAAGCTGTCACTTATTGACCAAAAGACAATGCGAAATGTAATTTAAATTTCCTTCAATTTTTGCATATGTACGTAAAAGAACACAATAAAAGTGAAACTGAAATCAAGGCAAATAAGTAGCCGCTACTGTTTTATTGTTGAGAAATCATTTCAATAAGGAAATTCAAATTAACAAGGAGATAAATTGCATAACTTTCAGTCACAAGTGGATTAAATGTAAATTTATGAGTTAAAATTGAAAGTGACCGACAAAAAGACCACACAGAAAAGTGAACAGACAGTTGAAAAGTTTTCATTCTTGTTAAGCCTGCCGTTTATAAAAATTAAGTATCGTTCAGATTAATGACTTTTAAAAATCGGTATTAATTATCATAATTGCTATATTGGCGACACTTTTTTTAAATAGCTTTATTAAAACCTTGATTTCACACCGATGTCGCATAATTAGGATTATTAAGTACTTTCATGTGGTAATGAGAGTATTAATGCGTTAATTTTTGAGGGATTTATGCAGCTGGTGTTGAGTTATTTGATCAGAAATCAACACTAGTAAACCCACCCCCCGCCTCACTGTCGAGTAAAATGCTAACAGAGTAGGGTGTATGTAACCTCAATCATCCTTCCAATTAAGATTGTATTCCCATGAAGAACCTCAAAGCCACTCTAGATATTTGCATAAATTTAATGAAGAAGTTCTTATGTCATTTATCTAATGACCAACTAAATCAATCACAGAAAAAAGTACTCTCATTTCCTTTAAATTACTTCATCGACTGCTTCGGTCACTGTAGCAGCAGAAAAATAATGAATATGAAAATATTTTGCTTGACTTGCTGATCACGAGCAATTGTAACAAAAGTACAACATGCATCAGAAATGCAGCAGTAGCCACAGAAGCATGTCGAAAGTGAAATCAAATATGAGAAAAATTTTCATTTTAATGATTTTTTTTACTTCTTCTATTTCCAATTGGATATGAAAATAAAATGAAATGTGCATAACAGTAGTAAACAGCAATGACATTAAATGTCAGTAATATATTGAATCACCCGTCTGCAGACAATTGTTACTGCTGCTACTGCTGCATCATCAGAATATTGGGAGCAGATCATGATGCAAATGTAACAATTTAATTTGGATGAAATAGAAAGAAGAAATTGAGAGATAAATTTTCAATTCCCTTACTTTTCATTGTGCATTAAATCGCATCACGTTTTGCATTTCACATTTTCACCATTGGATTTTGTTTCTCAATGCAGATCAGTTGATTCAAATTGATAGTTTAAGAGACTTGAAAGTGAGAATTATTAGGCAATAAATGGAGGCACATTTTGAGGAGTTTATATATTGTAGTATAAAGGAATCATTAAATTAATGAGAGACTTTTACTTAGACGTATGCAGAGCAGTTGTTTCTGTGGTGATGGGTGATCGGTTGCGTAAGTTTCTAGAGCAGTTTGTTGGAATGTTGTGGGAAAATAGTTTGAATTGAAGGAATTGAAATTTTAGCACTAATCAGTTAGGGATCATCTTGGTAATTAGGCAGTCAGTAGTCACTACTTAAAGTAAAGTAAGTCAATTAAGTAAAATATACTCAATCAACCTGCCAATCGACCTTACCCTACTTGTACCTCAACAATATTGAGTATTCCTCAATTATATCCAATTCTCAATCATCCAACAACTCTGCATCTTCTTCTTATCTCACAATCTGATCGAATATTATGTAAAATATAACAGAATCGTCTTATTTCAATGAATTTCAAAATTATCATCCTTCATAATTTTTTTATTGAATTTCTTTTATTTTTTTGACAATAGAAACTTTTAACGTATGTACCCGGCTCAGCAAGAATTCATCCAGCAATTTATATTACTTATTTATTCAATGTGAGAAACTTTCTAAAAAAATCTTTTTTTTTGCCATTTTTTGAATGAATCTTTAATTCAATGAAAATTTATTGTCTTTAAATACTTAATCTTTTTGTGAGAAAAAAAATAACGTGTAAAACAATTCATAAATTATGTGCGACGATGACATTACATTGATGGAGATTTTCTTCTTTTTCTTTTATTAGCTATGAGGAATTAGCATGGGTAAACTGAAAGTGAAATGATGAAGAAATTTTTAGTAATAAATTAGCTTTTTTAACCGTGAGTTCAATGACTGTATGATGACGAATTTGGTTGAATATTTGATGGACTTGTCCTTATGGAAATACTGACTGGTTTTCATATTGGTTTTTTAAAATTTGAAAAAAAAACCGTTCAGTTTTTAAATTTGAAAATTTAAATTTTTTTTAAAATTTGAAGTTTTAGTTTTTCAAAATTTGAATTTTTAATTTAAAAAAAATTTAAATTTTGAATGTTTTTTTTAAATTGAAATTTTAAAAATTTTAAATTTTTAAACTTCAAATTTCAACTATTTTTAATATTTCAAATATTAACCGTTTTTAAAATTTCAAAATTTAGAAAAAAATGAAAATATTAAAAAAAAATTTAAATTAGAAAAAAATGATTGCATGGAATCAATGATGAGAGTTGAACGAATCCCATGATGACTATAGATCACAAACTTATTTGCATGCTTTTTGTCAAAAGTACTCAAATTAACATTGCTTTTTTAGTGCCTTATATAATTCAAAAGAAAATAATTTTGTCGGCGATTATTAGAGTCTTAAGTGAGTGAATTATCACACAGTATCATCACAAATCATATCCATTAGCTTTTTAGTTAATGTATTTTAATTAAGACAATTAAAAAACTTTACCTTTCGTCGATTAACATTTTTCTTGCAAATTGTGACTAATTTTTTATTATTTATTTGAGAATTTTTAAGTGCAATTGTATTTTAATAATTTGTGAAACTAACCAGTTAAGTTATACAACATTTATTAGCTATGAATAGCACATTAGTTGATGATTAAAATGTAAATTGCAAATTTATTTTCGCACATTTTTGAAGGCTAGACTGAGAAAATTAATTGTTTGTTTAACTTGTTTGATGAATTTGTTAGATATAAAGAGCTAAAATGTGATGTATTTAGAAAAATTGTTAACAAGAATTTTTTTTAAAAAATTTAAAGGTTTTAAAATCAAAATTTAATTTTTTTTAACAATTCAAAATTTAAGTTTTTGTAAAAAAATCAAAATTTAAAATTTTTGAACAAATCAAAATTTAAGTTTTTGAAAATTTTAAAATTTAATTTAAATAAAAACTATAATTTTATTGGTATTTGAAAATTCAAATTTTAACGATATTAAAAGTTTAAAATTTTATAATTTCAAAACAATTAAAATTCTCAAATTCAAAATTCAGTCACATCATACCATGCAACAGTAGATCATCCACGCCAATTCATGATTTTAAGTTCCTCGTTAACTACTCCACAACAATCAATCACAACAGCTTTTATCCCGTGCAAAATATTTCCCAGTAAGACTAAGTATGTGACTAGTTACATATGTTGAATAATTTTAGCTCCATAAAATATGATCCAGAGGTCATTTCATTACATAAAAATATTTATGCCAAACCTTTTTTCGTTTCTCACATTCGACATACTTTCATGTCATAAAAAGATTTTTTTAAGACCTCAAGAATAATTTTTTTTTTGCAAAACTCTTACTTTTATCAGGTCTTTTTCTCACGAAAAAAAATAATAGTTGAACCAGATCACAGGCGCACACATCGCACGATCAATTTAATATAAAAAAGGAAAGAAATTGGCTTATGGCAAATGAAATCAAATGGAATTATGTAAATCCGTTTAGATTCGTTGCTGACCAGAAGTAAACTAAAAATTTCAAAGCGAAAGTTTATGAATGTTTTGATAACCCGAGGGCTATTAAGACTACAAATTAATGTACCTCTTTTTTGTTTCTCATAAACCAAACCTTTATTTCCATATCAATCACTTTTACTATCAAATTTGATAATTGAGAAAGTTTTTTATTAATAAAGCCACAAACTGTTTGCAAATTATCTCCTCATAGCCGTCAGCGAGTCAATTACACGTAAAAATCAATGTTAAATTTCCATTAGCACGTGTATGTTCGTTAAATCATTGCTTCAATCATAATGCCGCAAATTTCCTTCTTATTTATCTATATTGTATTGGAATTGTGATAATCAGTTGTCAATAATAGCTTCTATCAACTCAATTGGATCTCTTTTTGACCGTGAAAATTTATTTTGTATGGCTTGAAATATTTTTGTGCATATGTAACCTTGTACTAGAAAATAATCTTCACGTTTGGTATTTTTGAATTGTTTTATGGAATTTTTTACGGGGTTTATTGCTGTTGTCTGCACGTTTGAATGAAATTTTTGGGATATCTTTCGATAGCTAGTTTTGCTAGTTAACTTTTTGTGATGTTTCAGTTTGTTCTGCGACTGAATCTAGTGGTTTTATTGATTCAGTTGCTAGAGTGTCACTTAAACTAAGAATGTCTTGATCGTCCATTAAAATAGAAGTTTTTATTTGCAGTTCTGATCGAAAAAAAGATTCTGACTTTATGACTGTGACCCGATTAAATCACCAAATGTCTCAGGTTCTGGCTCAACAAAGCTAGAAATTTTGAAATCCGGAATAAAATCTAAAATTTGCGTTTCTTAAAATTATTCACCACAAATGATTCTTCAGTTTTACTACTAATTTAAGACACTTGGGGCTGAAATCTGTGTTTGAGAAAAATAGACCAAAAAAATCTCAATTTTTGACTAAATGTCGATAATTGCCACGTCTATCAATGACAAACTTGATAAATTTATCGACAAAATGCATTCATAACTCAGAAATTGGATATAAGTAATCAATTGATATGATCAGCTGACTGACAATTCAATCTGTCGAGTTTGTTGATTTGGAGCCCTGAAATTGAATCCATCGCAATCAATCTGTGGTTTGATATTTACAGTTTTTTGTTTTGGTATTCTCATTTAGTGACTCCAAACATTTCTGCTTAAGCAATAAAGACGGTCATGTAGGGTCCGTTCACTTATTACGTTCGCGAGAAGAGGGGAGTAAACGAGATTTAATCAATACCTTTTCTAGGAATTCTATTGTTCTGTTTTGAAAAAAATTCGCTATTTTTACCATAGTATGCTCATGATTCTAAGAGGATCTGAAGCTGTGTGTCAATATTTGCACATTTTTTGGTTCAAAGATTATGTGCAAGAGAGAGATGGGGGTTGAAATATTTTTTGTGTGACTCAACAAGTGAACATCCCCAAAAAGACATTAACAATTTGATTATAAATAATTTTGTGTTCATATTAGCGATAAAATTGCATTTCGATGACGCAAGTTGGCGCCAGGTATGTAATATACCGCAATATTGTTGTGGTTTTGTCGCTAAATATCGTAATCACATGCTTTTACATCATCTCTAATTTTTCTGGAAATTTTTTCACCTGACTGAATCAGTCATCTAGAGATTTTGACTTTTGAAGTTGCTGTTTAGGTAAAATTTTGTTAATTTAGGTTCAGCTCCTCACTTTATTCGACTTAATTAAGTGCAAAATTTCCAAATATCCTCAAAACTGCGTCCACTCCACTCAATAACATCAAAAATATCAAACCAACAACTCCAAATTCTCATCATTAGAAATAAAACTGCAAATTCATCTTGTCCGACCTTCATCATGAACAAATCAGACCAAAACAATGAGAAATTCCTTTCTCACTCACAAACGACGATCCACAAATGGCATAAAGAATGTCATGAATCATGAAAGAGCATGAAAAAATGTGAAAAATTTCATTTTAATTAGTTTTTCGTAATTTAATTTCCATAAACGACACATTAGTGCATGTACGATGTCATTGAAGTTGCCAATTCTCTCCATCCACTCGACTATAAAGCTTAAATCTTTGTTGATTTATAATGTAAAATTACGTGGCATGTCCATATTGAGATTGTAATATTTACTCATTTTGGGAGTCAACTTCATTTATGAAAATAGTTAATTAAAACTCATGCATCGCATCGTCCCTCATGGATAAATCGTGGAGAGGTCAATTGTGTCATAATATTCCCATCCTCAAGATTTTATTGTCGATTCGCATGTTAAGATGAAAATTAATATATTTTATCTACAAAATATCGATGTTTTTAGCTTTATTGGATGCCGGTTTACTTCTTCATCAAGGAGTATATGGACGCGCCCCGTTTCAGGTCGATAGCCTAGATTCAAGTCGTGTTGAGGTTTGCAAAATATTTCTGTTGTGATTAATTGACTTGATGTCTCATCGAGATGTTGCAAACTGGATTTTTATTCTGCAATATGCAATTTGAGATTTTCTTGTGGAATTTTTTCTGCAGAAATTTGAGATTTTGTGGACAGTGTGAAATAATTTGCATTTATTGACATTTTAAAAACATTTTATTTGAATTTCTTGGAATTCGATGGAGAAATATTTTTTTTTTAGATTCTTAGAAATTCAAATGGCACTTCTGCTAGTAGGCTGACTGTAAACTGAAAATGTGAGTTGCACGAAGTGACAAAGCAAGAGGTAGGAAATTTGAGTCGAGATAAATTATTATCAAGTTGCTCTGAAATCATTATTCAAACGCAATCTTCCTTAAATATAGCAAAAAAATCAAACAAAATTCAATTCTCTGGTCCAAATTGACTCACTTGATTACACACTAGACCTTCTTCTTTAATTCAAAAACAAACTTGATTTATTAGCGTTTAACTGCCTCTTGAATCTCATTAATTCCTATAGCATAATGTTAATGAACCAAAGATTGATGACAAACTATTGAAAAATAAATTTAAATTTAATAGGATGGCTTTTTTCATGCAAATTTCACCCATTAACACTTTTGGCTTAAATTTTGTAAATTATAGTTAATTAAAAAAAATTTCGGGTGATTAAAATTTTAAATTAGTTGCAAAAAGAAAGAATAGGTTACATAAGCTGCTGTCTTTTTGTACAGGGTGTCAAAATCTCTGGGTCTGGTTTTTTGTAGTTAGTTTTTGCAATTTTATTTAATTTTTTAAAGACTAAATTTTTTTTAAAACTTTTTAAGATTAAAGTTTTTTTAAAATTTAAAAAAATTCAAAAAACTATTATAAATTAAAAATAAACTTTTAATACAAAATTCCATTATTCAGACTTGTTTGAATAATGGAATTTTTTATTAAAAGTTTATTTTTAATTTATTATATTTTTTTGAATTTTTTTTTAAATTTCAGTCTACAATACAATAAATTTACAGCTTACCTCTATAATTTACCGGCTCAAAAAGATCTCAATTCCATCCTCGACCAACAACTTGACTAACAAATCATTAAAATAAAATTTCCGTCAGCATATTAAGTCATTTTGGTCAATAATCATAGCTAGAAGCTGTGGAACAGTTTTGTCATCTTAGTATAATTTTTGTATAATTTATTCATCAAATATTTAAATAAAACCAATAATCAAGTCAATATGCAAATAAGTTGATTGCTGTTGTATAATTTTATATTTATCATATGGATAGTCCATATATATTATTTAGTTATTGAATATTATTCAATGAATAAGTAGTCTATTTGGAGAATGGCATGGATATATCACATGTTGGAGTAGATGAGAGACATGCCAAACTACACAATAGTCCATTCATAAAACAAGTTCCAGCCATTCTTCAACAACAATTTTTCATTCCAAGAATTGCAGCATAACTGCCAACATTGTAGTAAATTTTGCATATCAAAAATCATAAAATTATGCTTGTAAATCATATTTAAAAGCCATTCTTCCATTGAATCTGCAGCTATCATGCCGATGAGAGGAGAAAAGTATGAAGAAAAATCATTTCATCGATTAAGGAAGTTTTACTGTACATTGAAAATTATTGCCGATAAAAATCACCAGAAAATAATAATAATAACACATTCATTGAGCTGTGGAAGCACATTCACATGTGTGTTTGGCTGTTGAGTACTGAGAAATAATTTATCATCAATCGGAATTTGGAATTCGTGAAAAAAGATTTTTTTTTCGTTCGTTCAATAAACAAGATCTTGGCAAAGTGTTCAGTTGGAAGTAACGGCAAGCTAGTGGAAACAAGAAATTTCACAATTTATCCATTTGAAGCAGTTTTGCTGCTTGCACTGCAAGAAATTCAGTGAGGAAGGAAAAAAAATTGTTGCCGAACGACAATTCTTTCTTCTTCTTCATGCTGTTTATGTGTGGAAATATATATTGGAAATGTTTGAATAATATTTGACTTGGCACTGCGTTTTGTTGAAATCAGAGTTGGGTTTGGGTTTTGATGGACCAAATTTTGACTGGAATGAAGAAAAAATATTGAAGCTTTTGAGGTTTTTGAATAATTTTTAAGCTTTTTGAACAAACTTTTGAGCTTTTTTTCTTTAAAATTTGATTTTTTTATTAAAAATTTAAATTTTTGTTAAAAGTTTGAATTTTTGTAAAAAAAATTTAACTTTTGGTAAACATTTAATTTATGTTAAAAATTAGAATTTACATTAAAATTTTAATTTTTGTTAAAAATTTGAATTTTTGTTAAAAAATTAAAAATTTGTTAAAATTTTAATATCTTATCAAAATTTAAATTTTGGAACAAATTTTGAATATTTTAAAGATTTTTTTTGACAAATTTTGAGTATCTTGTATAATTTTTGAAGATTTAAAATTAGTTCTTGTATAAGTTTTGTATTTTAAAAAATGAGCCTTTTTCCATTTTCAATTTTATTTTTTTATAACAAAAAAATATTGCAACCTAAAATCATCTCTGATTAAGATCACACAAAAAAAAATACTAAGCACAATTTTCAAAAGCAATGTGAGAGCAAGATTTAAAAAAAAATAGTTTTATCGCATCGAAAAAAATCTCTTTTAATGCATTTTTATTTGTTTTGCGCGTTTATGGAACACTCATGAGAGATGCCATGAAATTGATATTGATGGTGCCACCGTATCGAATTTTTCTCTTCTCTCTGTATCTGGTGTTATCTGAGCATCATCTATCTATATCTCATAAAGTTTATTATATTAATGCCACAAGAAATGCATATAATAGGATTTATGAGAATATTTACCATATATAAAAATTATTAAATTAATTTTCTCTAATGGAAATGCGCTGATCTGTTTATGCATTTCATTACGTCCAGCATGATACAATTTTTTATTGCGGACATCAATGGATTAAAAGAGATTTTCTTATGTTTACTTATAAATGGGTAATATTTAATATGAAAAACAAATAAAAATATGGATTTAATATGAATGGACGGGAAAGGTTGTAAATATTGAAAGTTGATTAAGTTTTTCAATCATTTTATTGAATCATTCATGATGCAATTTCGCTTTTGTATGCAAATTTATGAATAGCTTTAATCCATAATTTAATGTGGAGTTGAATTTTTTTATGTGATTTTATAGTTTGATGATAAAGTTGGTGACTTCAGGGGGATTATCTGGAATAATTCACAGCTGGATTTTATTTAAATGATCATGCGGAGTCTGCAGACGTCTGGTACAAAGCCGAACAAACTAAATTTTTAAAAAAATTAAATTTTCCCGCCAAAAAGTAATGTGATAAATTTGTTTGAAAAATCTAAAAATTCGGTGTTGGTTCTAAAAATTTGTAGGGTTCTATCAGGGTCTGGACCCCCTTGGATACACAGTAGGAAAAGTGTCTTATTTTCTAATTTTCCAAGAACATCAGAAAATTAGCAAATTATAAATATAAAAGCCTACATTTGTCTTTCTGTCATTCCGCTCTAAGCCACGCCCATTTTTTTTCCAAAATTTTTTGTTATTGAGAATTTCAAAACAGTTTATGACATAAACTTTATGTTCTTTTTCCTACCTGAGATTTTTTTTCTTCATTAACTGAGATTCTTATTTACTGTTTTGAGTTTGACTGTGTTGGATGTTCATATTTCCTATTATATCCTACTGGATGTTGCTGTATCTTAATATTTTGGTATTTTAACTTTCCCACTTAATTTTCCCGCCATTTTTGAAAATCCATCCAAAAAAATACTTAACATAATTGACAAAAATTATACGTGAGTGATGCTTACTTAAAGTGATTTTTTGAAGTAACTGTTAAGGTTGAGAAAACAAGTTATATATCAAAAGATGGGGAATTTTTTTCTGGATAAGAAAAAATAACTTGCATTGCTGTCACTTTTAAGGGTAAAGAGAAAATCAAGAAAAACAAAGCGTCACTCACGTATAATTTCTTTGTGACGGGGCCCTATACTAAACCAATAAATCAATGAGCTTTATGTTGCTATATCAAGATCAAGAAATCGCAATAACATTAAAATATTCATTGCTCAAGGTGTACATCAAGGAAAGCTTCTTAAAAATGATAAAATTTTCACACAAAATGTTGTTTATAAAGAAATTTTTAATATCTAAACTGCTTAAAGTTCGAAAATAAAATTAAAATTAATCGTTTATGAATATAAATTTTACTGTTTTAAAAGAAAAAAAAATGCCCGTCATGCTTGACGGGGTACTACACTAGTTCTGTAATAATTTGAAAAAAATTTAAATTTTTTAAAAATAATATTTAATTTATTATTTATGAATTTTCTAGAAAAAACTTATTTTTCACTTTTTTTAAAAAAAATATCACATTTAACCTCATATCAGTCATTAAAAAATTATCAACTCACTCAATTATCTAATTCACAACACTTACCCGCAACTCTCTATAGCCTTTCAAAACATATTAAATCTCTTTAAAAACTATTTATGACGTAACTAGTGCACACAAGTATCAATAATAAAATAAAATTAATTAGATTGAATATTAAAACTATCTACATCATCATATGTGTACATTAATGTAATTTAATGAAAAATGTTTCAATTTAATCGAAATAGCCCGAAGCGGTTAAGTCACTTGTCAAAAGAGTTTGCTATGAAATTTTATATGCCGTTTTTCAGATGCAATATTTATTCAATGGTGGTCGATTAAATTGTTACATAAAATTGACTTCTCGTGATTTGAAGAGAGAAAGAAAAATAGCAAGATTGCTATCATTTGGGACTGTAAATGGGTAAGACATGAGGAAAAAAATATTGAGGTTTATGTGAATTCTATTAAAAAGTAACATTCGAAGTGATTAGGAACAGTTTTGGGTTAATTTTTAGTAATAAAGTCATTCGTGTTAAATTTTGCAATAGTTTGATTGAAGTAATTGAGGTTTTGGATGGAATTTTAAAGGCGGACTGGCATTTTATTATATCAAATTCATTATATCATTATTAATGTTTTTAGTTTTATAAATTTTATTTTTTAAAAGTTTTAATCTTTTTAGAATTTTTAGCTTTTTTAGAACTTTTTATTTTTTTAAAAAACTTTTGACTTTTTGAAATTATTTTAACTTCTTTAATTTTTTTTAAATTTTCTAAAAATTATAATCTTTTTAGAATGTTTAAAAACAATTGAATTTGATTAACCAATTTAAAAAAATTGATTTGTCTTTTTTAAAAACAAATTTGAATTTCTGTTATTCTCAGGTTATTCTTATTATCCTTTATTGTTATTCTTCTTATTATTGAGATTTAAAAGCAATTTTAGAATATTCAAATGATTTTTCAATTTTTTAAATATTTTCTAAATTAAAAGAAATTTTAAAAATTAAATTTAAAATTTAAAAGTTTTTATTTTTTTATTTCGAATTTTAATTAAAAATAATTTATTTCTAGTTTTTAGAATTTTCCCAAAATTTTTAAAAAAATTATTCGATTCAACTAAATTTAAAATTCGAACTGAATCTGTAAAATCATTCTACAATATGAAAGATATTTCTTATTCAAAGCTATTTCAGATGCTGCCAAAATAAATTGGAAAAACACGATGTATAGATCACACCACAAACTTCCACGTGGCGAGCTACGCTCGCCAACGGCAATAACCTATCCAAAGGCGAGCTACGCTCGCCGGTTGATATCGATCCAAAGGCGAGCTACGTTCGCCGGTTGATATCGATCCAAAGGCGAGCTACGCTCGCCAGTTGATACCGATCCAAAGGCGAGCTACGCTCGCCAGTTGATATAGATCCCAAGGCGAGCCGTAGTTTATGACACAAAGTATTCTATAAATTTTTTATCACTTCACCGTAAATTATTCCCGTACTGTACATACGGCTTGGGAAAATTTTCACGCCTTCACTTCGCTTCGCTACGTTCAGGACGTAAAAATTTGTGAGCTTCGCTCAACCTAGTCCGAACTGCGTTCGAACTATTTATATTCGAGCTTCGCTCGAATTTTTGTGATTAAACTCTAAAGTTTTTTTGTATATTCGAAGTCTCGTTCGAACTCCGCTAGTATGATTGTTTATAGATCACAGGGGTTGTCGGATCTCGCTTCGCTCGTCCGACTGTTTATAGATTACAGTATAAAAAAATAAAATTTTCTCACATATCCTTAGTCTTCTAAGGGCTTGGGAAAAATTTTTTTTTCGGACTTCGTCCGAACTATTACATTCGAGCTCCGTTCGAATTTTTTATTCGTCCGACTGTTTATAGATCACAGGGGTTGTCGAATCTCGCTCCGCTCGTTCGACTGTTTATAGATCACAGGGGTTGTCGAATCTCGCTCCGCTCGTTCGACTGTTTATAGATCACAGGGGTTGTCGAATCTCGCTCCGCTCGTTCGACTGTTTATAGATCACAGGGGTTGTCGAATCTCGCTCCGCTCGTTCGACTGTTTATAGATCACAGGGGTTGTCGAATCTCGCTCCGCTCGTTCGACTGTTTATAGATCATAGGGGTTGTCGAATCTCGCTCCGCTCGTTCGACTGTTTATATATCACAGGGGTTGTCGAATATCGCTCCGCTCGTTCGACTGTTTATAGATCACAGGGGTTGTCGAATCTCGCTCCGCTCGTTCGACTGTTTATAGATCACAGGGGTTGTCGAATCTCGCTCCGCTCGTTCGACTGTTTATAGATCACAGGGGTTGTCGAATCTCGCTCCGCTCGTTCGACTGTTTATAGATCACAGGGGTTGTCGAATCTCGCTCCGCTCGTTCGACTGTTTATAGATCATAGGGGTTGTCGAATCTCGCTCCGCTCGTTCGACTGTTTATATATAACAGGGGTTGTCGAATATCGCTCCGCTCGTTCGACTGTTTATAGATCACAGGGGTTGTCGAATCTCGCTCCGCTCGTTCGACTGTTTATAGATCACAGGGGTTGTCGAATCTCGCATAATTTTCATATACCAGGGGGGGGGGGGGATTTTCCAATTTTTTGAATTTTTTTCAGTCGAAATTTTCAAAAATCATAGCAACCTTTGAATTTCACATTTTGTATGGAAAAGAAGGTTTTTTGCTTTTTCAGAAGCAACGGCTATTCCTACCATGCCCAAAATCTAATCAGTTCTTCTGTAGGGCGGCACGGATCGATTGCAAAAAAACTAGAAGTTTCAACGATGTCTCGTTTTGGGTATTTCTTGCTGATTAACTTGTTTGCTTGTTTGCTTGCTTACAGAAAGTGTATTTTGCGATTTTCTCGACAATGCCTCAACTAATTTCAATTCCGTTTTTTGAACATGATGTAGAATTTCAGGCACAAACTTTTCTGCATAGAACATTTTTGGCTGTTTTAACTCTCTTTCTCACAAAATACGAAAAACTGATTTCTTAATCTGAGCAAAATTATTAATTATTAATTTACGTGGGAGCTTAAAATAAAGATCTTATTATGATAGATTTTATGTCAAAAACTTAATTTAACTTGATTAAATCCTTATATGGAAATTTAATTTTGAAATTAGCTCAAAAATGACATTTTTTTCGAATTTTCAACTTTGGGACCCCCATAGACCCCCTTCAAGTCAACTAAAAAATTCCAGCCAATTCCAGATTTTCCAAATCTCAAAGTGTAATGTCGCATTTTTTCTCATTTTAAATCATAGTAGCATACAGTGTATACGGCTTGGGAAAATTTTCACGCCTTCACTCCGCTTCGCTACGTTCAGGACGTAAAAATTTGTGAGCTTCGCTCAACCTAGTTCGGACTACGTCCGAACTATTTCTTACTTACATGGATCACAGTAGAGTCGAGCTTGAGCTACGCTCGCTCGACTTGTTTAGAATTACAGTTTTTAAATAGATCACAGTAGAGTCGAGCTTGAGCTACGCTCGCTCGACTTGTTTAGAATTACAGTTTTCACATGGATCAGAGTAGAGTCGAGCTTGAGCTACGCTCGCTCGACTTGATAAGAATTACAGTTTTTACATGGATCACAGTAGAGTCGAGCTTGAGCTACGCTCGCTCGACTTGTTAAGAATTACAGTTTTTACATGGATCACAGTAGAGTCGAGCTTGAGCTACGCTCGCTCGACTTGTTAAGAATTACAGTTTTTACATGGATCACAGTAGAGTCGAGCTTGAGCTACGCTCGCTCGACTTCTTAAGAATTACAGTTCTTACATGGATCACAGTAGAGTCGAGCTTGAGCTACGCTCGCTCGACTTGTTTAGAATTACAGTTTTTACATGGATCACAGTAGAGTCGAGCTTGAGCTACGCTCGCTCGACTTGTTAAGAATTACAGTTTTTACACGGATCACAGTAGAGTCGAGCTTGAGCTACGCTCGCTCGACTTGTTTAGAATCACAGTTTTACATGGATCACAGTAGAGTCGAGCTTGAGCTACGCTCGCTCGACTTGTTAAGGATTACAGTTTTTACATGGATCACAGTAGAGTCGAGCTTGAGCTACGCTCGCTCGACTTGTTAAGAATTACAGTTTTTACATGGATCACAGTAGAGTCGAGCTTGAGCTACGCTCGCTCGACTTGTTAAGAATTACAGTTCTTACATGGATCACAGTAGAGTCGAGCTTGAGCTACGCTCGCTCGACTTGTTAAGAATTACAGTTTTACACGGATCACAGTAGAGTCGAGCTTGAGCTACGCTCGCTCGACTTGTTAAGGATTACAGTTTTTATACGGATCACAGTAGAGTCGAGCTTGAGCTACGCTCGCTCGACTTGTTTAGAATCACAGTTTTACATGGATCACAGTAGAGTCGAGCTTGAGCTACGCTCGCTCGACTTGTTAAGGATTACAGTTTTTACATGGATCACAGTAGAGTCGAGCTTGAGCTACGCTCGCTCGACTTGTTAAGATTTACAGTTTTTAAATAGATCACAGTAGAGTCGAGCTTGAGCTACGCTCGCTCGACTTGTTTAGAATTACAGTTTTTAAATAGATCACAGTAGAGTCGAGCTTGAGCTACGCTCGCTCGACTTGTTTAGAATTACAGTTTTCACATGGATCAGAGTAGAGTCGAGCTTGAGCTACGCTCGCTCGACTTGATAAGAATTACAGTTTTTACATGGATCACAGTAGAGTCGAGCTTGAGCTACGCTCGCTCGACTTGTTAAGAATTACAGTTTTTACATGGATCACAGTAGAGTCGAGCTTGAGCTACGCTCGCTCGACTTGTTAAGAATTACAGTTTTTACATGGATCACAGTAGAGTCGAGCTTGAGCTACGCTCGCTCGACTTCTTAAGAATTACAGTTCTTACATGGATCACAGTAGAGTCGAGCTTGAGCTACGCTCGCTCGACTTGTTTAGAATTACAGTTTTTACATGGATCACAGTAGAGTCGAGCTTGAGCTACGCTCGCTCGACTTGTTAAGAATTACAGTTTTTACACGGATCACAGTAGAGTCGAGCTTGAGCTACGCTCGCTCGACTTGTTTAGAATCACAGTTTTACATGGATCACAGTAGAGTCGAGCTTGAGCTACGCTCGCTCGACTTGTTAAGGATTACAGTTTTTACATGGATCACAGTAGAGTCGAGCTTGAGCTACGCTCGCTCGACTTGTTAAGAATTACAGTTTTTACATGGATCACAGTAGAGTCGAGCTTGAGCTACGCTCGCTCGACTTGTTAAGAATTACAGTTTTTACATGGATCACAGTAGAGTCGAGCTTGAGCTACGCTCGCTTTTAAAATTCAAATTTTCTAACGGTCAAAATATATTTGAAAATTTTCCGTGTTTTTAATGCACTTGAAAATCATTAGTTATAGAATTATTAACAATTTTTGCGGTGAATTTTCATACATTAAAATGGTTTGTCATTTAACGGTTTTTAAAAATTCAAAATTTCTAACGGTCAAAATATATTTGAACATTTCCCGCATTTTTAATGAACTTAATGAATGTACTTAATGAACTATTATTATTATTATAATTAACAATTTTTGAGGTAAATTTTCATATAATAAAATGGTTTGCCATTTAACGATTTTTCAAAATTCAAATTTTTTAACGGTCAAAATATTTGAAAATTTTCCCACCAAAATATGTTTCAATCATCTACAGCCTCTAAGTCCAATAAAAACGAGATTCAGTAATGATCTATAGCCTCTATGTCCAGAAAAACAAGATCCAGTAAACATCTACAGCCTTTATATCTAATTAAACAAGATCCAGTAAACATTTACAGCCTCTATGACCAATAAAATATGATCCAGTAAACATCTACAGCCTCTATGTCCAGTAAAAATATGATCCAGTAAACATCTAAAGCCTCTATGTCCAGTAAAAATATGATCCAGTAAACATCTACAGCCTTTATTTCTAATAAAAATAAGATCCAGTAAACATCTACAGCCTTTATTTCTAATAAAAATAAGATCCAATAATGATCTACAGCCTCTATGTCCAGTAAAACGAGATCCAGTAAACATCTACAGCCTCTATGTCCAATAAAATATGATCCAGTAAACATCTACAGTCTTTATGTCCAATAAAAATAAGATCCAGTGATGATCTACAGCCTCTATGTCCAGTAAAACGAGATCCAGTAAACATCTACAGCCTTTATGTCTAATTAAACAAGATCCAGTAAACATCTACAGTTTTTATGTCCAATAAAAATAAGATCCAGTGATGATCTACAGCCTCTATGTCCAGTAAAACGAGATCCAGTAAACATCTACAGCCTCTATGTCCAGTAAAAATATGATCCAGTAAACATCTACAGCCTCAATGTCCAGTAAAAATATGATCCAGTAAACATCTACAGCCTCTATGTTCAATAAAATAAGATCCAGTAATGATCTACAGCCTCTATGTCCAATAAAAATAAGATCCAGTAATGATCTACAGCCTCTATGTCCAATTAAACAAGATCCAGTAAACATCTACAGCCTATATGTCCAGTAAAACGAGATCCAGTAAACATTTACAGCCTCTATGACCAATAAAATATGATCCAGTAAACATCTACAGCCTCTATGTCCAGTAAAAATATGATCCAGTAAACATCTACAACCTCTATGTTCAATAAAATAAGATCCAGTCATGATCTACAACCTCTATGTTCAATAAAATAAGATCCAGTCATGATCTACAGCCTCTATGTCCAATTAAACAAGATCCAGTAAACATCTACAGCCTCTATGTCCAATTAAACAAGATCCAGTAAACATCTACAGCCTCTATGTCCAGTAAAACGAGATCCAGTAATGATCTACAGCCTCTATGTCCAATTAAACAAGATCCAGTAAACATCTACAGCCTATATGTCCAGTAAAACGAGATCCAGTAAACATTTACAGCCTCTATGACCAATAAAATATGATCCAGTAAACATCTACAGCCTCTATGTCCAGTAAAAATATGATCCAGTAAACATCTACAACCTCTATGTTCAATAAAATAAGATCCAGTCATGATCTACAACCTCTATGTTCAATAAAATAAGATCCAGTCATGATCTACAGCCTCTATGTCCAATTAAACAAGATCCAGTAAACATCTACAGCCTCTATGTCCAATTAAACAAGATCCAGTAAACATCTACAGCCTCTATGTCCAGTAAAACGAGATCCAGTAATGATCTATAGCCTCTATGTCCAGTAAAACGAGATCCAGTAAACATCTACAGCCTCTATGTCCATTCAAATATTTTTAAGTGAAATTCACCTTACGTAATTTTACGTAACATAAGGATTTTACGTAACGTAAACAAAAGTGTTATAATTTTTATAACAATCTTTTTCATGCTGTAACTTTTTACAGGAGCTTCTAAAGTACCAACATAGCGGATATTAAATGTAGATCCTGATTTGATCTTTCATTTTATGCCTATTTCAAGGCTTGAAATGTTAATTCCAGTGCGGAATCAAAAATGGCGCAACTGTCATAAAAAATCATGTTTTTTGCATTTTTCGGTCACTAAATGGACATAAAGTTCAGATGTTAAGTAGCGCTTTTTGGTTTTAAGGTACGGCCTATCGTATCAGATACAAGAAATTGTATGAAAGTCACCGCATAAAAAATTTTCCATACAAATTTTTGGTTTTTAACGGTTTTTTGCGTCTAGTTCCAACGCAACGGAACTGACTGGAACCAAACATACCTCAGGTAATAGATATTTTCAATACCTGTCATATGAGACCAAAAACGTAAAGATTCATGCTTCCGTTGACTCAAAAAATCAAAATTAGTGAAAATCTCAAAAAAAGTGAATACAATAACTTGCACGCAATGCGTGGAAGTTAACACCCAGCGATAGATATCCACAGGAATCAAGAATTAAATTCTTTCTGAATGACTAAAGAACAGTTTAAATATCTCTCAAACATTTGACTAACAGAACTAGCAATTAATTAAATTTTCTGGTTAAATTTATCTCCAAATCCATCATTTCATTGCTCAACTTCTTACACGTTAAGCACCAAGCACACATGTGTGCTGTAACAGTAGTTATTTGTCAAAACATACGGAAACTAGAATAATTCATAGAATGTAAAACAAAATTTTTTCAAATCTTACAAAAAAATCAGCTTAAACATAAATTTCAATTAGAAGCTGGCGCTGTGATTTTTATTTCAACATTTCTCGCTTCTTTTCCTTCTCATATAGATAATCTCACATGTAGACTTCTTATGTATAAATTTCTTCTCAAACGCCAGCTAAACAAGAATTCGATTCAAAGGCGTGTCAATAAGAAATAAAATTTCATTATGCGTTGTCGCTGATGAATATCTCTTGACTAATTACAGCTAACATAAACTATTTAGTCAATCACACTATGGAAAATCAATTCTTTCACATGCAGAGACATTAGGAGTCGTTCGGATAGAACGTGACGCTAATAGTAGGGAGATATTCAGAGTTTTGTCGAATTTTCCATTAAAATTTTGGTACAGGAAGGGCCAAGCTACTAAAATAAGCATTTTTAACGTTACGTAATATCCGAACGACCCCTCAGATCTTTTAATCTATTTCTCTACACTTTTGCGCCTGTCTTTTTTTATACCAAGACCGTTGTAATTCTTTTCGTATTCATAAATTAAATTTATCGTACATTTTCATCATCAACATCAGCGGCAATTCGCACTACATTGTTATTTTGATGTTTACTTTAATTAACAATTGACAATGAGTCAAATATTCATTAATGAAGACATGAAATCCAAAGCTGAGCGGAGTCATGACTACATGTGTCGATGCTCAACTTCTTTTACGGGTAATTTTAACGGAACATTTCTTTTTTGTCAATTCTAGTTACATGGTTTGGTCTATTTATTTCACCACGACATTCGTCATTAAGAATTTGCGTTAATGGTTATAATTTTTTACTCATTCTATCTTGCTGGTTTGGAGGCAGAGTTGGGATTTTAGATGGATTTGGTGATGAAAAATTTAAAGCGTTGACTTAGAATTGTCGTTTTTTGATGCTTATTAATTAATATTAATTCCATCTCATAAGCGTTGCTTTACAGTCATCGCTTCATATCTTTTGAGTCGTCATTTCATAACCTTTGAGTCGTCGCTTCATATCTTCTGAGTCATCGCTTCATGACTTTTAAGTCGTTGCTTCAATAAATCCGAAAATCTTCATTTTTATTTATCATCAATACCAGCAACTTAAAATCTTAAATCCAAATTTCCTGTATCAATTTACCTTCCCAATTAGCACATCAACCCTGTCATCATAATAACAAAGAAAAATTCGACAGCGTGTGAGAATGAAACGTAGACAAATTGCTGACAATGAGATGAAATACAAAAAAAGAACTTCCTATTTTGAGAACTCTTTTGGTTGCGAAAGAAATTCACAGTTACATCATAAACGTAAATTTAAAGATTTTTTTTTTGTCAATTTGGTAACATGAATGAGAATATTTTTTTGTTATAAATAGAATCGGTTGACCTCGATTTATGAAAAAGTTCTCAGAACCTAAAAAGAAAGCTTTTTATGACAATAAGTACAAATTATTTCCAATTTATGACAATGTTAAAAAATTAATATTTTTTCGTGTTCATGTTCTACATAACAATAACAATAACAAATCATAATAATTAATAATAGGGTTTAAACTTTTTTGAACAATAATAAAATATAATATTAGTCAACAGCATGACTTCATTGAACCGTAAAAAAATCACATAGTACATCCACGAGACGTAAAATGAAACCTCAATTACGTGTGCATTGATGTATGTTTGAAGTTTTTTGTGCATTACACCGAGTTGTACAATGTTGATTTTGCTTTGGAGTGGCATTTACTGACATGAAGAATTGTTAAGTAAATTCATGGCTTTATTTTTGAGCCAAGTAAAGTACTTTAAAATTCAGTCAAGTAAAAAGTCGTCACTTCTTGATTGAATCAATTAAAGTCGTTGCTTTGTTGTTATGGCAAGTAAAGTCGTCACTTTAATATTGAGTCAAGTAAAGTCGTCGCTTCAATTTTGAGTCAAGTAAAGTCGTTTCTTTAATTTTGAGTCAAGTAAAGTCGTCGCTTCAATTTTGAGTCAAGTAAAGTCGTCGCTTCAATTTTGAGTCAACTAAAGTCTTCACTTTAATGTTGAGTAAAGTAAAGTCGTAGCTTCTATTTTGAGTCAAGTAAAGTTAGATTTTAGGTTAGAATTTGAAGATCAGTAACCAACACATGTGCTTCTCGGACCATCAACGACTATTTTTTTGTAACCTCATATTTAAGCTCAAAAAATGGAAAACCAGTATTGTAATTAAATATTAAACAGGTAAATTAATACAAGGCATCAATTACACATTACTCTCAAATGCATTGATTGATTAAGTGTGAGCAATATCAATTAGATACATTATGGTACATGATGCATGTAGAGATAATTTTTTTTGTAGTACGGCGACAACTTAAAAATTAATTATTTATTACTGGACTTTTTAGTTGTATTCTCTATAAATTATGCTGACACAAATTGGAGATAACGCTTTGCATATTAATTTAAGAAAGATTGAGGCCATTAAATCTCAAGGAGTATGAGAGGAAAAAGGTTTTTAATTTAATTTAATTGTGGCATTCGACTTTCATTTGGGATACATCCGCGTATTGAGATATTTTATATTCCTCAGATGTACTTCAATGTTAAACCCACAAGACTAATTTAAAGTTTTTTTTATTTACGCTGATGGCTTTTTGATGCAAAAGTCGCAATTTTTTTTTATAAATTCTTACGATTTCTTCTTGACTTTCTTCAGAAGGTTTGGTTAAATGTGATTCTGTGGAGGATATTTAAGGAATTTGAATGGATTTATTCCAGAATCAACGAGTGTAATGAGCAGGAATGTCAATTACTGCATCCCACAAACACTTGGAATCTATATTCTAATAAAAGTTTATAGGATATCATTAAATTACTTGTAATGAGAATATTGAGCTGTTTAGCTCTTACTAAAATATAGATTCTGGAATTTCCATTCAAATGACATCAGTTAGGCTTAAATTGAAGTGAGTAGGAGGCACTTAGGCTGAAATTAATGCGATTAGGTTGCACTGATGGTGTAAATTACTTTTTAATGAGTTTCAAGTTTTTAAAATAAACTTTTGTAAGTTCTGATTCAGAATTGTGTTGCTGCATTTTGCTAGTAACTTGAACTATTAAATTGAAGACTAAAAATAAATTTTTTGATGGCAAAATTGGTTACGGATGAGGAAGTTTGTGGTGCTTTTGAATGACATTTACTGAAAGTGATTTGGGGTCCTATTACTTAGCTATTAAAGAAATTTATGGAAAAAATGATTTTTCGTGCAAGCACTTGTATGCAATACAAGATGGCAGTATGCGCATACTTGCATGCAAGTTCCGAACCCTTAATCATCTGTGTATCAGATCCTAAAACATCTAATTATTGGACAAACTAGTAAACAGGGGACTCCCAGACACTCCTCTCGAAATCAAAATTTAATAAAAAAATTAATTTCTTGATTTTTAAACCAAACTATAATTTTTCTCACAAAAAATATTGAAGACTACTTGCAGAATCTCTCTTAAAAAATAAAAAAATGGACATCCTCCCCCTCCCCTTTTAAAATCCTGGTTATGCCTCTTGCTAGTAAATGACCTGCTCAAAATAAAAAGTCGATTTAAATTTAAATTTAGCGATCTGGAAGTAAGAGTGTCTGGAAATCATATTTTTAAATAATTCAATTTTTGAATGACCCCAAAGAATTTATTAAATTATATTTGTTGAAAAATTGAATTAATTTTGCGTGGTTGTAATGTAAATTCCGACATTAATAAAAGATTGTGCACTTTAAATTCTCTTAAAATGTATTTATGAATGGTGTAATAAATTTTACATATTTATTTTCTGTTTAGAAGATTTATTGCTTTCCGTAAAAAAACATTTCTGCTGTATTTAAAAAAATAATACAAATACAGAATCTGTAACATTTCTCAAAAATATTCAAAATATTTCGTAACAAAAAATAATTTTTTTCTGTCCCTTTTAACAAGAAGTTTTGCAATTGAGCATGAGTTTCATAACTTTAAGAGCAAGATACTCTCTTTTTGTTTACAAATCTATTGATGTCATCTGCATCTTCACTGAATAAATAAATTAAATGTAATGAGGTTTCGTCATCACTTACAATGGTCATCAACATCTCAAGCCCTTAAAAATAATCTTCAAAAGAGTCATAAAATCTAATAAATCCGTTATGAGCCAGCAGCATTGCGAGTAAGATGTAAATGTAGAGAAAATTGACACATTTTCTTTGCCGCAAATCTCTTAAGTACATTCGTCCATTCCCAAGCTAGCTCAATCAATTGATTGACTCAATCGTCACACCTTCCTGAATAGATTTTAACATATCGAACTAAGTACCATTGAAAGTTGACGAGAGATAAGTATGTAAGCAAATATCTATCACAAATACTGGATCTGTTACACATAATAATAACAATAAAAAGATTTTTTCAATTTTCAGTTTTGCTTTTCTCATTCAATGAAATTTTATGAGTTTTTACTAGCAGATGTGGAGTCGTCAGGCATGAGTATGATTTTTTTGTGGAAATTGAACCATATTACAACCTCTAAAGAAATGAGAACGTCATTTGAATCTGGAGTCGGTTTCTAAGGCTATCCTGGGTATCCCCACTTTAGGGTAGGGTAGTCTTATAAACCGGCCCCTGATATACCCTTTAATATCGTTATTTACATTTTGCGTCCATATAAATGCCCATTCTTGTCATTAACTCATCCAGTTGCTGAATAATCCTTTAATACCTAGCCAAAAAAGGTTCAATCTATACCGACGACTACAAAACTTCTCCTAACATATATTTTAAGCTTTGTACTGTTTTTACCTCCTCTTGCTACTCAAGTGTTCAAACCTGATCTAGAATTGAACCTAGGACCCTATCCACGTACGACTAACGCTATCGAACAGTGATGACTTCCTTAAATAAACAAAAATTCCTACATACACACATCCAAAAAAAACTATACACAATCTCTAATGCAGTTGTTATTATTTTCAATTTAAAAGCAACTGAAAATAGGTAAGTGCTGATTATCGATTATTATTACTATAGCTTTCTTCAACATACAATTTACATTGTCGATGGACATATGGATAGATGATAAATTTCATAAATAAATTAGATTTCTTAAGTTTTTGTTGTCAGCATATTTATCTACCAATAGTTAACATTTAGAAAGCTTTTTTTCTACCAATTTTTTTTGTTCGTCAAAAGTGTCAATATTTTCAAAAAATTTGAATATAGAGAAAGAAAAGTGAAAAGACTAAAACATAAAAAGAATCTATGAGATGCGTTAATTTCATAATCATACATATGGCTCACTTCCAGTCATTATCGTGACGAATTTTCTTTATGTTATGCATTAAATATCACAGTTTTATCATGTGTTAATGTATATGAAACAGAAATTTGTTCCGGTGAATGATCGTTTTCAATTTGACGCTTTTAAAAGCATCTCACATACAGATTACACATGGACGTGAGAGAATTTTCTATTAGTAGAAGTTTATAGGGTGTTTTGATTAAGTTTTGTAGATTTCTCTATCAATTTTCTCGATTTGCATCAGTTTTCTCTCAAGTTGATTAATTTTGCTCTCAACTTGCTCAATTTTCATATCAAGCTTCTCAGTTTTACTGTCAAGTGGCTCAATTTTACTGTCAAGTTGCTCAGTTTTGCTCTCAAGTTGCTCAGTTTTCCTTTCAAGTTGCTCATTTTTTCTCAGTTTTCCTTTCAAGTTGCTCAGTTTTGCTCTCAAGTTGCTCAAATTTCCTATCAAGTTGCTCAGTTTTGATCTCAAATTTCCTTCAAGTTTTGTTCATTAAATTTCACGCTAGCTTCCCTAAAACAATCTTCTTAACGCTTCTGACGTATAAACTTTCAATTTCAAATGCTATACAGCACAACAAATATAATTGATAATGAACACGAAGTCTCTCATCGCATCTCTTCTGTCTTTCTTTTGATTGATGCCGCACTTTCAAAAAAAATGTATTTGATTGACGCTTTATTGTCTGGTGTGAATAGATTTATTTTACTGTCATGATCGCCATTAACTGATGCATTTATCGTCTCAATTTAATCACTCTTCCGATCGGCGTAGATCATAATGTATTTTCGATGATGAGATAAAGTCAATATTCAAGTTAATTAAATTAAAAAATCAATTTATGAGAAAATATTTTATTTTTTTTGGGAAATGTGAGAAATTTTTTAAAAATATAAATCTCAACTTTTAGACCTTTGTGGTTGCGTCTGTGATGTAATCGTGATGGGAAAATTAAAAATTACTTTTATATGCCGATGAAAAAAATTTCGCGAAAATTAATTGAAGCATGACATGAAGCAGATGATGAATTGTTTACACTTTAATGTGCTGCTCGTTTCCTCTAGCAAAAAATATTTCATTCAGAGAATTTTTGTTGATGAAGTTGTGTCACAAAATCACTTTGGCAAATAGGAGGATTGCGGCTTAATGACTTTTTACGGGATAACAACTTGTGGGGTCTGTTGTGAAAGGTCAAAAATCTGTAGAAACTTTTTTTAATTATTTTATTCATTTTAATGGAGATATTTTAATCGTTTAACTCGTTTTGGATTAGAAATTAAAAAGTTGACATTTGTTTGACTAATTTTTTACTACCGGGTTTGTGGTGTTTGACATGATAATTGATTGTGGATATACATTTAGGCAGGTGGCATTGCTGGAGATATTTTTGAGTGGTTTTACTGGAGATTCGATTTAATTCAGGATTTGTAGCCAAGATGGGGGTCTGATGGAGTCCACCCTGTACTGAATTTCTCAGTCTACCCCTGGGGTATACACCTTGAAGTATGGACAGGGGTAGGAGTAGATTTAGGGGTAAGGGTAGAACGAGAAACCCAGCACTGATTAAATGGATTATAAAACTATGGCATTAGATAAGGAAAGACATGCAGTATAGACAGCTACAGCAGTTAAGCTAGAATTTTTCAAAAGGGGGTTGACATTTTTAACTTCATTTATTTTTTGAATGGCCCCCAAAAGAAATTCCCACAAATGTTCAGCTTTCATCTTCATTAAGATCTCGCAATATTCACAAAAACTATCTGCTTGATTCAAATCCAACTTAATAAAGTAATATACTTAAAAATTTAATAATCCATCTTAAAATGTCGTCAACTTTCCGTTTCACTTTGAAGTCCTCGACTCATTTTTTTCACTTGTCACAATTCCGTCAACTCAAAAACACGACACATTCATAAGTTTTCTTTCTTTTTGTGAGTCTCAAAATGAATAATTTAATGTGACAAGTCTTTGAGAATAAAAGTAGCAGCAGCAGCAGTAAAAATATATTCACAATAAATCGAAGCAACAGCAACAAGTTGGAACATAAATATTAAAAAAATTATGTTTCGTACCGTGTAGCGATATAAATCTAAATTATTATCAATCTCAAAAAGCGGTAGACTTTATTCATTCATATGTATTTCCACTCAATTCTGTGTTTTTGTTGTTTCTGCTTTAAAGTTTTACTTGCAAAATTTATCGTAATAATTAATTCACATCTTAGATTATTGCGCCTTGCTTCTACATCTATAGTAATAATATTAATATAGTAGCCGGCGGTTAATAAGACAGCAAGTGGCAATATTGTAAGGTGCAGGGGATGAATACTTAAACAAATACTTATTTCAATTACTGTCAAGTTTATAAATATCTAAGATAATTCGAAAATAAATGTAAAGTTCTGAAATTCTAAAATTCAAAATTTGACAGTTATAAAAAAGTAAAAGTTGAAAAAATATTTCAAAAATTTGCATAAAAAATAAAATTTGAAAATACTTTTATCAATAATTTAAAAATTGGTAACAAAATTTAATTTTTTTACAATTTAAAAATTATTATTCTTTATTTTTCAAACTTTTAAATATTTTAAATTTTTTAAAATTCTAAATGATCCGAATTTTTCAATTTTTAAAGATTTTACATTTTCAAATTTTAATATTTATGATATTTATAAATATTTATATATTTAAAATAATTATTTTAAAAATTATTGATATTTATTTTTTTAAAAATACCTATTAAATAAATATTATATTTCTTATTATTCTTGAATTTCAACATTCGTCTTGCAGCACAAAATTCTGAATAAAGCAAAAACAGTTCAAATCTAAAACCAAAACTAAGTGCCGAAAAGACTTCAAGTCTGGTTCCTTAAAAACCAACCTCAAGAACATGTATTTTAAATTTTTTTTTGTACATACTTAACATACAGAAATAAAATATTATTATTTATATAAAAAAAAAAAAATCTTGAAATTTAAAATTATAAATTTAAATATTTTTTAATTTTAAAATTTCTAAAATAATGAACATTTTTTTTAAATTTCAAAGTTTAAAAAATATCAAATTTTGAACATTTATAAGCCAATAAGCAAAACTCTATTTAAAAAAATATAATATCAACCATAAAGTTGCCCATCCCTAGCTCCAAATTGGATTTAAAGAAAAATCAAAGTTAATTAATCAACAAGACATAAAATGACTTTCAATTTTAACTGAATGAGTAATTTTTTTGTTTCTTTGTTTTTGTGACCGTTCTTTTTTTGCACAGAAACGGAAAAGAAAAAGATTTAAAATTCAAAATAAAAATTGACAAGCAACAACATCCTGCACCATAAAAAAAAGTTTATATCGATCGATTTTTTAAGTAAATTTGATACCAGAAATGAGATTTAAATGCTCAATCATCGAAATATGATTAAAGTTTGTGTGAAAGATAATAAAAAATTTTCAACATGTTGTGTCCAAGTGTAGAGGAATTAGTCAACAAATAGATCCGTTTGGGAAGGGAATAAAATGCAAATAAAATTTATATAAATCGATTTTACGATCTTGATAATGAATTTTCGGTGTCGCATTCGTTAAACCGATTTTTTTGCAGAAAATATCGAAAATTTCTCTTTCAGAGAGGAAGTCAAGTCAGTTGACGTTGGATATTTAATGTCAAGTGCAAATTTTAATGTTGTGATAATTTTTGCGCAATTTACTTAAACAGTTGATATAAAATAGCTTTTCGCACTTTATCTTATCGAATATCTTGTTGACTTTCCTGTCTGCATCATGATTATGACTCCGGTCAATTAACACAATGTATTTTGGGAAATATGTGTGGATTTTTTTCGATGTGAATTTTTAAGATCAACTTTTATTCCCTAGCACAGAAGGAGCATGTAGCTTTTCTCTGATGAGCGTTTTCTCGAGCATGTTCAGTATATTTGAGTACAATCTCCAGGGGAGGTTTTTGTGGTAAACTTCCACCTACCCAAGCGTATACCCCTACCAATACCTCTACCTTCCCTAGAGAATACCATCACCTTCCCTAGAGAATACCTCTACCTACCCTAGGGTATACCCCTACGTACCCTAGTGGTATACCCCTACCTACTCTAGGATGGGTGTATACCCTAGCGGTAGGGGTAATAAACATTTTTTAGTAAAAATTACAAAAATTGTGACAACGATTTTTTTGTATGAGCTTTTGATTTCCAGACGGGGGTACGGCTCCCCAAGAGTCCCTCTGGCTTTGCCCTCGACAATCTCGACAATCTCTAGTGAGTTCTCATCCTCACTCAACTTAATTGCACAAACTCATAACTCATTGCTTGCGTCTCTTGCATCAATTTTGCTAAAAGCTTTGAGCCATCTTCTCAGCCTAATTAAATTTCCCACAGAAAGAAATCAATCATACAATTATACAATTCAAATACACAAAGAAATTGGGTTAAGTAAAAAATTATTTTTTGCAGCACTGACATGCAATTTCTTAATGTCTTTCTCGTACATTAAGTATGAACATAACACCTCATCATTGTAATTTCTACACCATTTTTATCCATAAACCTATTTCATTGCACGAATAAAATGATATTTTTTGTGTTTGTTGATGCTTTTAGACTTAAATTCATAAATCATCGGGAAAAAATTTGTATTTCATAATAAAAATTTATTTACGCTCACTAAACTGTTGTCTGACTGACTTAATGCTCCAAATATTATTTTTTGTATGCATTTATTGCATTTCTTATTTTTTCACTAATTAACTCACAACTTCCATGTTAATATTTCTGTATATCTGGTTTGTTATCTAAGTCTCGTTTCGTTTGAAAGGCGCGTGGTATGCAGTACATGCAAATGTTCATCTGCCATAAAAATTATTTTCTTACACTGCATATACTTAATAAATATTATGCAATAACATACCGTTGATGTTTCTTCTTCTATTTCACATTTTGTGCCTTTTTAATTGTAATTTAATAACAATTTTTATACTTTCTGAATCATCATCAGCATGCGAGACAACAATTTTTATAGCAGCATGCAGTAGCTTTAAATTATGATGAAAAGTACAGCAATAAACACATTTGTTGCTTATAAAAATACAACATTATCAGATAATATGGTCAGGGGATGGGAATTTATATAAAATTAATTCTTATTTTGTAGTTTTTGTTTGGAGTCGTTCATAAATGATGTTCAATTTCTAAGGGAGAGGAGGTCTGACGCTGTGTGACCCTTTTGTATGAAAATTGTGTGGGAGGAAGGGGTCTAAAAATCTCGTTTTTGGCGTGACGTCATTTATAAGTGGCCCCTTCGAAAAATTTAAAAAAAAATTGAGGGGTTGCGCACTTCCTGTCTCAAGACCCCCTTCATAGCAAAAATTTCCAAATCTGCACCAAACCCCAATCAAAAGTAGTCACCGCTTGACTAAAACTTCATTTAATTTTTTTCTCTTCATTTTCATATTGAAGGTTTTTTAATTGTTTCGTCTCGTGTCTATTCATCAGTTCCCATGCGTTATGGTCAAATGACCGGTAGCTGACAATGATGGATATAGTTATATGAAATAGAGAAAA
Organism: Chironomus tentans; assembly: GCA_963573255.1. NCBI lineage: Eukaryota > Metazoa > Arthropoda > Insecta > Diptera > Chironomidae > Chironomus > Chironomus tentans. Next base: position 42,664,674 of record OY754302.1, on the reverse strand, counting down.
ATAAATAAATATTTATGGAATAGATAGGAATAGATGTAACATAGATGGATAGATGGGGTCATGAAGTCTGTGAATATTTTATGACTGTCATGGGAAATTCGGATGTAAATTATTTATTATGAATGAATCAATTTTAGAGTATATCGTATAAATGATAATTGAATTGTTATTTTGGGGGATTTTAGGAATTTGACGTCATAACTGAATAACCCCTTAGATTACTCGTGCATTCCTATTTGTGCCAAATCTTTCAAAATTTATTTTCTTACGATTTCAATAATTTTCATGTCCATGTTAATGACTGCACTGCAAACTTTTGTTTATTTTAAGCCTCTAATTATGATGAAACAAAAAAATTCATCAAATTATTTTTTTTCTGCAAGGTGCGCTTTAGGAATTTTATCTCAGATCTATGATCAAATTATTTAGCAAATTTTTAATTTTTGGCCTAGTTTCATCAATTTTATTTTTGATTAATCATGATGTCTTACAATGTATTTTGTACTTTACATTGTTTGCTCACACTTTGATGTTTATAAGCAGAAAATATATTAAATTTTGCAAATTAATCTCAATCACTTAGTATGCAAGAATGTAAATTACAAATTATCTGCTATAGTATCCACAATTTTACACAAATCATGTGCGTGGGATGTGGAAAAAAATTCCCTTTTCAACATGCTTTCTGACGGACTATATAATGGCCTGTCACCACATATATTTTAGTGTCACATTATAGATAAGTTAATATGACAGCTGAGAAGTGTCTCGTTAGTTTCAGTATTATTGAATTTTTAGATTTAGTGCTTTTTGATGCTGCAACAATGTTAGCAGATTGAAAGAAATTTTGAAGTCATAGGGTCATAAGAGGTTGACTTAGGGGGGTTTTTGTTTGGACGGGGTTTTGAGATTTTTTGGAAAAATGGGGAGTTTTGACCTCCCTGAGTTAACCATTGGGTAGGGTGACCAGAAACTTTTTTTTTGAAAAACCAAGCAGATAGGCAGCCTATAACTGTGTCTTAAAATTCCCATTTTTCAATTAATCTCTAAAACTTCAACTATTTCAAGTCCTTATTAACAGTACGTCTTAGACTTGTCACTCAGTTCGCCAAAAATCAATCTACACTCCTCAACATAACAAATGGCGCTTGCTAATTCCAAAAAAATAAAAGCAGCAAATTTTCAAGTGACGCTTAATCAGCCCCGAAGGTAAATAAATTTCCAAATTAATTATCTCGTCTAATTTACTTTCTTCTTCAACAAATCACTCGGCAAATAATCATTAAATTCAGTAAACTGACCAGTAGCCGTAGACAATGATAGATCTATGAAATTGAAATCGACAACATACATGTGACATGTCTATGCTGTACATAATGTAGATAGTAAGATAAATAAATGTTATTTAACAAACATTTCCGCTTTATGTCAATTTATCAGCTGACTTAAAAGCAGCTACCGAATAGTAGCAGTTGCAGAAGAAAAAAATCTCACAAGTCATTTAAAATGGACCACACCGGCCGATAGACATCATTTTGTATGTAGATTATGTGATAGATAATGATATGAGATGGAGAAATAAGAGAAAAATCGACTTTGATTAGAAATGAACGGAAGTTCGCATGATTAAAAATTTACTGGACGGCAAAAAGTCATTTTTATGGCAGCTAATTTTGAAAAATAAAAGTGACTTGAAAATCGTTACGTATTCCTCTAGAAATGCTGAATTGATTAGCAGAATCTACGGTAATTGGAAAGTGATTAAGCGCTTTGTGCACTTTATAGCCTCAGCCTAGTTTTTTGCAAAAAAAATTAAATAAATATTTATAAACATATTTTGACTTGTTGCACGTTTTTCATACAAAATATGTGGGCACAGAGTGATGTATTGCGACTGTAATATACACCGACGGTTGTGTCTCTATTTTATGTGTTATGCGTACTGATGAGAAGATTATTTCACTTCATATTTTCACTTTCGTTTTCTCTCACATGTGACGATGTGCTGCAAAGAAATTTTTTTTATTACATTTTTTTCAAGTATTTTGTAATAGAAACTTTTGTTTTTGAAGTCTTATGTGGAAATGAAAGGCTTATGGGATTAGATTAGTCGTTCTTAAACATTATTATAGGTGATTATAGTATTTTTGGCTCTTGGAGCTGTCCAATCAACTGTTAAGGACATGAAAGAAGTGGTTTAGCAGTTGATTAAGGGGAGCTGGAGATGCGGTTTTGGGTTCCACGATTGGGGATGTATGAGTCAAGATTTGAGTCATTCTAAGGTGCTCATCCTAGGGTGCTGAATTTCGTCTTCCCTTGCTATTCACGATGCATCAGCGATTTCATGGTAAAATTTCCATCAAGTTGGAGGGGGGAGGGTTGTTTTGACCCCCTTGGCTACGCCCCTGCTCGGCTTCTTCGCCACTAAGCCAATTCAGCTAACTAAGTCATTATATCTGCAAATATTCAGCTAGTTCATAGTTTAAGATAAGATTACTGTAAATTAAGTTCATTTTTAAACAGATGGTGATCTAGAAGACAGTTCACTCATTTATATTGCAAACTTACTTTCATATTCATTCTCGTTCTTTATTTATTTTTCTCGAGCAAAAAATAAAATCTTTATTATTTGATCTAATTCTCCGATTTCCCATCATTCATATCCCATATAATAAATTCTTCCATGCTAGTAAAAAGTAAGTCATCAAATCAACAAAACGGAGTGAAAAAGTAAAGTAAGCGATCATACGATAATGCGTAAGAAATTGTGTAAACACAAAAAAGATCATTTCTATTCCCATGTTTTCATTCTTCAATATATGGAAATGCTATATACACTTAGACTTGATGATTTAATGGGATTTCTACATAAGTGCCATTCCATATCAAGTCTCTTTTTTCACAATGAAGATGTTTGTGGATAAATAGATGAAGACAGTTGGCTTTATGTGAACAAAAAAAGCAAGAATATTAATTAAGAGAAAATGAGACATTAGCATAAATCTATGGAGAATTCTCCATTTCTTTACATGTTCTCAATAGCGTGTGACGAAAAATTTTCATTTCAGATGAAAAATAGTGACGCCAGATTCTTTTTTTCAGTGTCAACATGAATGAAATGAATGTTATTTATTGAATTATGGAGTTTTTGAGAATTTTTTTTTCTTCTTGTGTTTAATGAGCAAAAATGTTTGCAGATTGACTAAACTAAGGCTTGAGTTGAAGCTGTGCTGAAGCTGAATTAAATTTAAAGCTGAACAGAATGTAAAGCTGAGCTTATTTTAAAGCTGAACTGAATCTAAAGCTGAATTAAATCCAAAGCTAAGCTGAATGTAAAGCTGAGCTGAATCTAAAACTGAATTGAATCGAAAGCTGAGCTTAATCTAAAGCTGAACTGAATCTAAATGCAAACTCATGACATAAGCTGTTCAGAAGTCAAACAGATGTTAAAAAGATGACATCAAGCTAAAATGCGCTCTAAACCTTAGGTCCCAATAAATTTCCTTTCTCACTCACATTCATGACCACGTCAAATACATCCCGTAAAATATGGTAAAAAGAATTTCGATTTTCGTGCTCCAAATGTACTTGAAACAAATTTGCAACTATGCGCATTTACGGATGTCTCATGGAATGCTATTTACTATTGTGGTTAGCTCCAATTTCGATCACATTCTTATGGCTGTACTGATCTTCAGCTCTCCATTTTTTTACCATACGGCATAAATTCTTTAAATATTTAAACACTTATTTAAAATTGAAATCATTGAAGCAACAAAATGCGAATATCGTGTGCAAATATTTAATTCTTTTATTCATCTTTAAATTAACACATTACACTGTACGTGGTCGTGGTAACCATGACCACTTATTAAGCGATTTACAATGGAATAAAATTTAAATAAATAAAAAATTGTTGCAAATATCGTTATTGATGTGAGATGTGATTGACATAAACATGCCAATAAAGTTAATTTCTCATTAAAGCATACAGATTTTTGTGGTGCTGCATGCTGTCGCTAGTAGTTTCAGTGGATACTAACGTTAAATTGTTACACAATTTGACTTTTTGATGAAAGAGCGAGCAAAAATATTTTTTTATTTTATTACAGCATTACAAGCTAACTGCTACATGTGCTTGGAATTTATTTTTTTTTCGTAAAAAAGTTTTAAATTACAAGCACTTGGGAGAATTTTTTTATTTGATGCTGTAAATTTGAATTCAATAGGAGAAAATGTTTTGATGTTCAGATCACGAGCATTAAAATATGCGTTTCTAAAAAAACGATATTTTTAGACCCCTCCGCCCTTTGTTACAAAATTATCCTTCAGAAAAAGTTCTTTTGTATGGAGGTGTCTCAAAACTCTAGACTTCTCTACCTCCTAAATGCATTTTTTGTGTTTAGCCTGTAAAAGAAGCTTGTAGCTTAGTTTTTTAATATGTATGATTCGATAAAGAACTATTTGGCTGTCTGAGTTTCAAACAATTTTCTGGATCTAAGCACTAACCACTAATCCACTTCAGCTCATGTAGCAACATATTCCATAATTAACAGGACATTTCTCATCTTAAAAAAAATGATTTCAATTCCCTTAAATCACATTCTTATCAAAATATCTGAAAAACATTAATTTTATTCAAACTAAATAAAAATAGGCTAATTAAATAAATGTTTTACGTCAAGCCACAGATAATGACACATAATTAAACATAAACCTCTATTAATACAGCCATAAATCTTGAGATTCTACATTGATATCTGTTTAATTTTTTACATTTTACAGTCATGCCTAGTTAATCCACGGCTTTACAGACTTTTTTTTAAAAAAAAATTAAATCACCTCGTAATAAATTTACTACCCACAATTCTATTCACTGTCTAATGTATCAAAATCACTATAATTCCCATTTCTAATGAAGAGTTATTTAGTTATTGTGACAATTTCACTTTTTATATGAATTATCTTCACATAATCCCAAAAATTTTGGCTACATCGGAATTATGTTGACTTCCAAATTTGTCATCTGATGATTTATGACACAACAAAGGCACTCTAATGTTGAAAATATTTTCTACTTTATGACAAATGTCTTGAAGATATTTTCAAGTCACCAAAAATAAAAAATTCCATTTCTTCAAGTAGGAAGTCAAAACAAACAAACAGAAATGATTGAAGTTGATGGATATTTCTATCTACATTTTTGGATATAGAAATTAAAATGAGTGAAATTTTTTTGTTTGATAATTTTTTTATTGGATGAGTCATGGGAGATGAGAGGACTTATCTTTGGGTACTGGTGGTTTTTAGATGAAGATGTCAGGCAACTAAGCATTGAGGTCACATAGTGGGGTGGTGTGCATTAGCATCCTTACAATATGCAGCATCCTAGCTCAAATTTAATTAAATGTCATTCGCATTTCCATAACAATCATCCAGACAATCTTAATGTGCTGATCATTTCAATTCCAATTACAGATTTAACTGTGTCTAAGTCTCACTATCATCATTTACGACACAATTATCGAGGATTATGCACGTACATTGTTATTAACTTTCATTCCACTCCACAAACATATTAAATATCTTTTAATTCTATTTTTAGAAAGTAAACTAGAAGAAATCTAAGAAAATGTCACAATTCACATCAGATGCATTAACTACTGTTTAAAATTAATCTCTTCCATTCATGCCGTCGCGTCGCATGAGATTTATATATTTTAGTATGTGATGCAGTTAAAAAATTTAATTAACATATAGAAATGAAAACAAAAAGCCACACGTAATATCATCGCAATTATAAATTTTATATGCTTCATTGAGACGGTCGCCAATAGCATCAGCGATCATTTTGAGTTAATGCTATACTTCTTAGATTCAAAATCATTTATCCATCAAATCGATTTAATAACTTCCTCACGTTTTACAATGGGACTTTTTTTCTCGTAGGCAAAGATAAAAGACAGTGTTGAAAACTCAAATGTCTGGGATAGTATAGATAAGGGGCCGTTCACTTATTACGTAATGCAACAAAACCCCTGGATTTTAGACCCCCAGACACCCTGTTACACATTTTTTGTGATACAAAAAGTTTATTTTGTTTAAGTTGTCACAGGCCTTCCTCCCCTTAAGGGCGTCAACAAGACTATACTGTTGTTAGACATCCAGGCAGTCTTTGATAAAAAATATAGTGAGACCAGACAGAATCTGGGTATCTGGGTTGTCAAGTGAAACTTCAGGACCGTGGCATAAATTTTTAAGGTTGAGCTTTCGAATTATTTTCCACATAAAAGGGGGCTTAACCCCAACCCCCTCCCTTCATCTGGCTCCACCCCTGCTTTTACGTGAAAGTATTTTTGTCTCAAACAGGGCTGATTCTGGTAACTATCTAAGTAACAACACTGACAGAAGTTTTGCAAGCATTTGACGAAAGCTTCGTAACTTGGGAGGCACTAATTTCATATTTTTAGAGATTACTTTTGGAATTTTTACTTCAATGCGGTCAAGATAGAGATATAGATTCTATTTGCCCTTCCTCCATCTTCTAAGCTTTTCAGCATTACTTAAAAAAATATAATAGTTCATTTGTTACCAGATTTTAAGTAAATTTATCCTGTTTTTCAGACAAATGATAAGTAGACTAATCATTCTGAATGAACATCCTTCCTCTTCCCTCACTTCCTGCCTTCCTAACTACAAATCAACATCCATAGAACTCTAAAAATATTAACAGAACATAAAATCATTACGAAATGAAATTTTTTCCTCTGATTCCCCTGAGGGCAATTAAAGAAATTTTTTCTTCTTGTTTTAATTTTTTATCGATTTTTGTCTTACGTCTTGACTTACCATTGCCATGCATATGTATGAACACACGAAGTGCTTCTATGTTAACATTTTTGCAACAATTTAATTTCTATTTTCTGTATAATTTAATTATATCTTTCCGCTTGAATGCAATGCATTTCTTCCTATGTGCTCTTTATGAGCTCGTGAATTGAGCATTTTAGAGGAAGTTTTTGAGGAAATGAGAGTTCGTGCTTGAAGTCATTGTCTGAAGTTTATGAATGCTGGAATTTTAAGAGATAAATTTGCAAATTTGTGTTTGCAAATTACGGAAAACCCGAGGAATTTAAAATCAACATGTATCAACATGAATATTTTACAGAGTTAGGGGTCATTTCGAAATTTACGTAACGATAATGGGGCGATTTCTGTTACAAAGCTTCTAAGCCTAGGTTCTTTGTTTATTTACTTATAAATTTGTTTATATTTTTGTCAAGCGATAATCAGAGAGTTCAAATGATTATCAGAATATTTTCACACATGTCTATCTGATTATGCAGTGTTGGACGATTTATGTTCTGCGATACTAAACAAAAGTGGCAAAAGATTATTTTCTAAATTATAAAAAAATAGACCTCCTCAGGGAATTTTTTGAATGGTGGGAAGGTTGATGGATCGGGTGAGTTCGTTTTTGAATAACTAAGAGGATATCTACTTGGTGGAAGAAATCAATTTTTCATTAAAATTTCAAATTTACACACATTTCCTAGCGCAAAAGGGTCTATTAAGGTTCTACACATGTTAGCAATTTGATTCCTAGACCGCTCTGAAAATTTTCCACCAAGTAATTTAACCTACTAAACTCAAAATTCCTCATCTAAAAATCGTAGTACCTGATCGTCGTAAATCGTAGCCAGGGGGGGGGGGGGGTGGGGGATATGTTCACCTCTTTCACCGGAGAATTGTTCAATTTGCTAGTGGTTTTGAAAAAAAAAACAGAAAATCCCCCAACCTAAAAAATTTTTCTATACGAAAATTTGAACATCTCTCTAATAAGAGATCTCTCTAATAAGTTTTTACACTACTGGAATACAACAATAAGCTTCAATACACATGCACAAAATAAATCTGTATTTAATTTCTGATTAAAATTTACTAAACAAAATATTCATCAGTGATCTTCTCTCAGTTTAAATTGATAGCTTAACAACTACAGATTTTTTAAATTACTAAAAATGTTAAATCTAAAACTGTTTAGCCTGTTTGTTCTGACTAGTGTGATAAATTTGGATATCGCTTCCAGCTTCAAGTGCAATTTTATAGAAAGAACTCAAGCATCAGCCAAAGCTTACACGTGTCTTGCTTCATTGGATTCAACTGTAAGAGAACATCATTTAGCTAACAAAAATGACGAGGATGTTCTGAAAGTGGAATTTGAATTGGATTCGACTGACAACAGCCCAATTATGACGGATGCTGACTTTTCATTCTGCAAAAAGTACCCAAAACTGCAGAAAATGTTTCTTAAAAAAGTAAAATCAGTCGACAAGAATTTTCTTCAACAATGCAGAAATTTGGAATCATTCACAATTTTAAGAACGGAAACAAAGTTAATTCCTGCACTTCTTTTTGCCAAAAATCTAAAATTGAAAACATTGGACTTGTCAAAAAATACAATCACAACAATTAATGAAAATGCTTTCATTCACAACAAGGAACTGATCTACTTGAGTTTAGATGAAAATAAAATATCGACATTGCAGCCAAACACCTTCAAGCCACTCACAAAAATCACTTACTTAGGCTTAAGAGGAAATAAAATTAAAATTTTGAATCAATTCTGGTTCGAGACTTTGTCAAACTTAAGATACTTGGATCTTGCTGCAAACGGAATCACTGACGTACCAAAAAATATTTTCAGTCATTTGGGAAATTTACAAAAATTGTATCTTGATAACAACAAACTAACAACCATTCATTCTGATTCTTTTGGAGCTGGAACGGAATTATCGGAAATTCATTTGGATTACAACAAGATCAACTCAATTGATGAGAAAATTGTCGACAACACGCCTGTTCAACGTATTGCATTTGATGGTGCTGTGTGTACTAAGAAGAAATCTATCAAAAGGGATACAATGAAAGCAGATTTGAAGGATTGCTTCACAAATTATCAATCAAGAGTTTAACTTTTTGTAGGAAATTCAAATATCTTAATTTTTGATGAATATCATAAGGGGTCGTTCAAAAATGACGTCTAATTTTTAGGAAAAGAGAGGTCTAATGCTATGTGACACTTTCATACAAAAAAACTTTTGTGTGAAAGTTCTTTGATAGAAGGGGGAGGGAGGTATAAAAATTTAGTTTTTTTCGTGACGTCTTTTATGAACGGCCCCTAAGTGATCGACTCAAAATATATTTTAATAAAATACAAAATAGAGCACACTGGAGCACACAATTTTTTTCATACTGATAATTAATGTTTATTTTAAAAATGCTCACGAAACAAAAAAGTTTCATATAAAATTATTGACCCCTCGACCTTTTTGTTTTATTATTATTTACAGCTTTTTAAATTGTTACGTAGCTCTGATCTTTCGAAAATTTCACAATCCTTTTAAGAATATTAGAAAAATATTAATATAAAATTTTGAAAATAATAAAATAAATTATTTGTTCTCATCAGTTCTAAATTTTCCTTAAAAATGTCTAAACTTCCTATATTGACCCATTAATCAGATCGTTCGGATATTACGTAACACTAAAAATGATTTCTACACAGGGTATCCTCTACCTTACTCTGGGAATATTCTTACCTACCCTAGAGTACCCCTACCTACTCTAGGATAGAGTTATGTAGAGTACCCTATGTAGTACTAGAAACCGGCCTCAGAGACCACTACCTCCCACTCTAAGCGTTCCGTAAATTCCGAATGACCCCTTATATGTTTTATTCAACTGATTTTGTTTACAAACTTGTTGCCAAATCATACAGAGTAAGAAAGGTCAGGCTTGTTTTGACAAATAACACTCTCATTTTCAGTTATTTATATTATAGAATCAGGGATTTATATTAAAAGAGACAGAGTCTTATTTAAGGTGTAATCTTTTAGTTAATTCTTAGTACTTCATGTCTACTAGAGCTGACAAGTTGAGATGAAAATTTTTATTATTTTATTTTTTGCCAAATTAAACTTCGCGTATTTCATATCTGATTCACCATGCATTGATCGTCCAGTTCAAAACTACTTTGATGTAGAAAAGGTAAATGTCACTTTAACCATACAACTTAAATTTAATTAATTGTTTTTAATCAATTTTAATTAGATTTCCGGAAAATGGTTTGTGTTTGCAAAATATGATAACATGTACGAGAAAGGTTCAAACTGTAACTTTGGAGATTACGTTGTTAATGATAAAATGTCACTGAATACAGCAGATTGTGAAATGGTTAATGGAAACTATGAATGCAATTATGGTCTGTACAAAACTGAGCTTTCTGATCGATTTCCTTTGGATACTAAATACTCATATGCTTTGGCACATGACTGTAAGTTATTATAATCCTTTTTTGTGTATCAAAACCCCCTCGATGGAAATTTTCTTCAATTTGCAAAGGAGTTTGAGAAAATTCCAAACCACCACCTACCCGTGAAAATACCAAACCTATTCTTGTTTAAAAATTCTAGCTACACTACTGAGCGTTACGCAACATGTGAACGACGCCTTACATTAAAAAAAATTCCCATAATATTGATATAAACTTTTCCTTTTCATTTACAGTAGCAAACCCTTTGGAAGATAAATTTAAGGTCTTATCAACTGACTTCATAAATTATTTGACTTTATATGACTGCAAAAATATTGATAATGGAAAGTCAAAAAATTTACTCTGGATTATGTCACGAACACCAAAATTGGACGAGAGTGTCAAAACAACTGTCGATGATATGATGGACAAATATTTTGATCGTAAAGGAATCATTTTTGTTAATCAAAATTCTCACTTATGTAAACATAATTTGTGAAAAATGAATTTGAAATAAAATTATGATTCAGATGATTCTCACTCTTAATTGTTCTATTTTAAAGCATTTTGAGATCTTTAATTCACAGCATATTCTCGTCCGCGATCATAATATACTGCTTCAATACACATGCACATGACACTCTGTCAAACCTGAAATATTTGGGTAAATATCTTGGGGCCAACGGAAATTTGGGAAATTTGAGTGAACTTTATCTTGATAACAACCTTTCATTCTGATTCTTTTGGAGCTGGAACATTCATTTTGCTCGCTCTTATAATCTTATTCACATTTTTATAAACCCAAATTATTCTAGAAAATTCTAGAAACTGACATTGAAAATGCAGAAAAAAATTTTTGAGTCGTTTTTGAGAAGCTGAAATGTGTTACCCATTAAGGGGTCGTTCACTTATTACGTACGCTTTTTAGGGGGAGGGGGTCTGAGATTTTTTAACAGACTAAAGTAAAAATAAAATTTTGTTTAAAATTTTGTAACGAGGGAGATCTAAAAAGTCGCAGTTCTAAATAACGTAATAAGTGAACGACCCATAAGCAGCTTCTTATATGTTTTGTCAAATTGATTTTGTTTACAAAAAGTTTTTGTCAAATCATGCAAATGAAGATGGGTAAGGCATGTTTTGTCACAAAAACACGCTTGCTTTCAATGATTTGATTTAGACTAAAAGGAACAGAACCTAGTCAATGTGTACTCAACCCCTAACTTTCCTCTCCTCCTTTCACCTACCCGATGAATAATTTCTTTAATTTTGCAAAAAGTTGCTAAGAAAAAATTATAAAACCATCACTAAAAATAATTTTCTGAATGCTCGATGGATTCCCCTAAGTTCTTTTTATTTCTATTTTTTTTAAGTTTGTGCAAAAAAATTTGCATATTCTTGAATTTGGTTTTTAATGAACCAGACTTGTAGATTACTCTTTAAGGGGTCGTTCACTTATTACGTTCGCTTTTTAGAGGAAAGGGGGTCTGATATTTTGAAACAGTTAAAGAATTTTTTTTGTTCAAATTTTGTAACAGTGGGAGTAGGGGGGTCTAAAAAGTTGCTGTTCTGCGTAACGTAATAAGTGAACGACCCCTTAGCCGCTTCATTGAATTAAACTTCAAACATTTCCATAAAGCTTTTAGTTCGTTGTATTATTTTTAGTATTTCATGTTTCGTAGAGCTGATAAGTTAAGATGAAATTTTTTATTATTTTATTCTTTGTGAAATTAAACTTTGCATATTTCATATCTGATTCACCATGCATTGATCGCCCAATTCAAAACTACTTCGATTTGGAAAAGGTAAATATAACTTTAATTTAATTAATTTTAATATTTTTCTCGTTCTTTTTAAAATAGCTTTCTGGAAGATGGTTTGTGTTTGCAAAATATGATAACATGTACGAGAAAGGTTCAAATTGTAACTATGGAGATTACATCGTTAATGATAAAATGTCATTAAAAACAACTGATTGTGAAATGGTTGATGGAAGATATGAATGCTATCATGGTCTACTAAAAACTGAACTTTCTGATCAATTCCCTTTGGATACTAAATACACATATGCTTTGGAATATTACTGTAAGTTATTATAATTGGAGAATTTTTTTAGTGGAGATTTTTTTTCTAAAGATCTTCGAAAGGGTCTGGGAGTGAGGCGGCAAGTTTATAATTTGTTGATCTCTCTTAAATCAAGATAGATCAAAATAATTATTTAAAATTAGTTTTTGAAACTCATCAAAAACCTCCATTGTTTCAAAATTCCTGCTACGTCGTTGAATAATATCTGAGGCCGGTTATACAATTCTAGGGGTATGCACTATCCTCTAGAATAATAATAGTAATGCCAAGCAACCAGCCCTTGATGGTAAAAATGAAAAATTTCCTAAAAAAATCTTCTTTCTTTCACAGTAACAAACCCTTTAGATGAAGAATTAAGGATTTTATCAACTGACTACGAAAACCATTTGATTATATATGCCTGCAAAAATATTGATAATGGAAAGTCACAAACTTTGTTTTGGTTATTGTCACGAACACCAAAATTAGACGAGAGTGTCAAAACAACTGTTGATGATATGATGGATAAATATTTTGATCGTAAAGGAATCGTTTTTGTTAATCAAAATTCTGATATGTGTGAACCTCGTTTGTGAGAAATGAATTTGAAATAAAAAAAATTGTTAAATCAGGCAAATTAAGATAGGTCAGGTTTGTTTTGCTAAAATAGCACTCCTATTTTCAATGATTTAATTTAGACCAGGCGCGCAGCCAAGAAAATTCTTCAATTCAAATAATTCTAGAAATATTGATATTGAAAATGCTGAAGAAATTTTAAAAACGTGAATTGTTTTTCGGTTAATGACTTGAGTCATTTTTGATAAGCCGAAACGTGTTACCCATTAATCAGCATCTCATATGTTTTGTCCAACTTATTTTGTTTACTTGATTTTATTTTTAAAACACTTGTTGTCAATTTATGCACATGAAGATTGGTACGGCTTGTTTTGCCACAATAACACGCTTGTTTTCAGTGATTAAATTTAGATTAAGAGGGACAGAGGCTTATTTAAGGTGTAGACAGCCCCTCCACTTCCTCCACTGGTCCAATGGAAAATTTCTTTAATTCTGCAAGGTCCAATGGTTCCCCTTAGCTGCTCCTTTAAATAAAATCTAAAAAAATACTATAAATTCTTTCAATTCAATATATTATTTTTATTACTTCGAGTAGAACTGACAAGTTAAGATGAAATTTTTTATTATTTTATTCTTTGTGAAATTAAACCTCGCGTATTTCATATCTGATTCGCCATGCATTGATCGTCCAGTTCAAAACTACTTCGATTTCGAAAAGGTAAATAATAGTGATTTAAATTTAATTAATTTTGATATTTTTTTTCAATTTTAATTAGGTTTCTGGAAGATGGTTTATGGTTGCAAAATATGAAAACAAGTTCGAGAAAGGTTCAAATTGTAACTATGGAGATTACGTCGTTAACGATAAAATGTCACTAAAAGCAACAGATTGTGAAATGGTTGATGGAAACTATGAATGCCATCATGGTCTGTACACTACTGAGCTTTCTGATCGATTCCCTTTGGACACTAAATATTCATATGCTTCGGCACATGACTGTAAGTTATTAAAATTATAAAGTTGCTACGGGATGTTTAGATATTAAATAACGCTAAAGATGGAGATGATTTGGTGTTGAATTATCTACCCCTAATTAAAATAGTTCAAAAATATATAAATTTAAATAATTATTTAAAATTAATTATTAAAACCCATCCAAGTCTCAGAAACTCTTTAGAAAATTGTAAAAAAAAATGAAAATTCCACAATTTTCTGATGAGTGTTTGAGCCTCGCACCCATCCTTCCCATGTTTTAAAATTCTGGTCTCGCCATTCAGCATTACGTAATATCTGAATGACGCCTCACCTGTCAGAAATCGTGAAAAAATTTCCATTAAATTGAAATTAATTTTCTCTTTCTTTTACAGTAGAAAACCCTTTGGATGAAGAGCTTAAGTTTTTATCAACTGACTTCGATAACCATTTGATTATATATGCCTGCAAAAATATTGATAATGGAAGGTCACAAACATTGTTCTGGTTAATGTCACGAACACCGAAAATGGACGAGATTGTCAAAACAACTGTTGATGATATGATGGATAAATATTTTGATCGTAAAGGAATTGTTTTTGTTAATCAGAATTCTGATATGTGTGAACCTCGTTTGTGAGAAATGAATTTGAAATAAAATGAGTCAGATGATTCTCATTCTTAATTGTTCTATTTTAAAGCATTTTGAGATCTTTAATTCACAGCATATTCTCGTCCACGATCGTAATGATGATGATCGTTAAATCGAGAAGTCCATCATTATATGATTCAATAATGTTTTCTTCATACACATGCACTTCATTCATTTTTTCACGCTCGAATAAGATTTTGATTGATATCTCACAATTCCTTATTTCTACCGCATTATTATTACAATAATAATTTTATATTATGACGATCTTTTACTATATTTGAGATATAATCACTTCACAATTGTATGGCTGCTGTAAAGATGTGATGATATTTCTACTTAGTAAAAGTCTCTATTTATTATTTAGTTCCGAGCTTTTTAGAACAATCTTATAGTCCCCATTGAAAAAAAAATTGTGAAAGTCGACTTCGATCATGTGTAATTCATGTCATAATAATTAGAATTAAATTAGTGAACGATTTCGTAATGAAACCTGCAATCAAATATCTATAAAAATTAATGCAGCACTTCATTTTATGTAAAGGAAATTTAATTTATATATTGAGCTTGTGAATGGTGTCTCACATCACTGACTCAATGCTGAGATATATGATAATGCCTTAAGGAAGTACAGAAATACAGTTATGCGGATTTCAAGTTCATGCGACAAGCATTACTAATGTAGATCATGTAGGTCATGTCTTGAGTGAATCTTTTGGATTATTCAGATTTTATTGAAATTATGGCAGGTACAGTTGAAGTAATTAATTGATTTTTTTACAGAATGATGTGTGCTTGGAGCTATGGAGCATGTTTTATGGTTTTAAGAGTAAATATAGAGTCAAAATGTTGATATTATTATTGCTTGTGTCTCAAGTCTTAACTTGGGGATGGTTTAATCCCATCCACGATTAGGTAGAGTATACTCTAAGGTACCCTAGAGGTGGGGTAGGGTAGGTAGGGGTATCCTAGTATATGAAGTAAGGGTATCCTTGGGCAGAGTAGGTGGGGTACCCCGGGTAGTTCTAGAAACCAGTAAAACTACAAAATATCGATGACTCACAAAAAAACTTGACCAAACTACAAGAAAATTTAATAAACAGTTTAAAAAAATTATTCACATCCTGTTTTACTCGCCTAACCCTCAACATTGTATCTTATCTCTATTAATCCACTTAAATTTTACTATTAGTTTACAAACGAACATATTTTTGTACATTTATCTCCTCCATATGTTCCACATTTAGTACCTATCATGATTACTATAATAAATTATTTTATCTACTTAATAATCTCAATTTAATTTACAGCAAATCGTCCACGTATAAATATGAACTTATATTGAATATCTTAAACCGCAGAGTGTCTATAATCTACAATATTCTGTAACTATATTTGTTCATTCATTTTGCAAATAAAAATAGTGAATAACTTTAATATGGCATTTAGAAAATAAAAAAAAATTGTAAATCGATTTTAAATTTAATATCGGTAAAAATTTGCGGTTATGTGATGAATGAAAAAATTATTCTATGGAGAATTTGGCAAGGGATGGGAAGTTTTAGCAATTTTTGTAGTTAAATGAGAAATGATATTGAGGTCTATCGAATCCAGAGCAAGAAGCCAACACTTCCATACAAAATTTGAATCCACTTCAAATTAGCCATAAGACACATGTAAACTGATCAGAAATGGACTGTTCTCTGACATTATAGGTGGGGTTGGGGATCTAAAGTTCAGTGACTTGATATGATGAAGAGAAATGGAGGCTCTAAATCTATTTTCATGGACATTATTGGTAACCAGCTCCCAAGGTTTTCTAATAAAACCTCAAAAAACAATCCCAAAGTTCCCACTTCTTGCTAAAAACTCCAAGAATATCAGTTCCCGTCAAGAATTATTCATACACATCAAGCAAAAAGACACGATGACGATAATTTTGATCTTGAAAAGAAGAATGAAAAGAAATATCATGCGGAACAATTTATCGTGGTTTCGTGATCGAGGAACAACAGCAGCCGAGTGAAAAGAGAGAAATAAACAGTCATGAGCTGATTTTTTTGTGTGACGTACAACGCATAGTAACGGTAGATTAGTCAAGGCGTTGACACTGAATTTTTTTCTTCATCCGGTTTCATCCTTTCATACAAAAATTTCATCCGGCTTCATCCTTTTCATCCGGCTCATACAAAAATTTCATCCGGCTTCATCCTTTTCATCCTTTCATATAAAAATTTCATCCGGCTTCATCCTTTTCATCCTTTCATATAAAAATTTCATCCGGCTTCATCCTTTTCATCCAGCTCATACAAAAATTTCATCCGGATGAAAATTTTGTATGAAAATTGGAATCCGGATGAAATTTATTTTCTTTTGTGTTTCTTCTTGTGAAGTATATAATTTCACACAACTTTTTAGCGCATTTTTGAAACTTGTTTTAAAAAGGTAGCTTAATAATGCACTTTGTCTGTTCGGCTGTTCGGCTGTTCGGTCGGCTGTGAATCGAGATAGAAGCAACCAGACATCGTAGAGAGCTCTGGTTTTTTTCATTAGCTCAGTGCCATCGAGTTATTGGCGTATCGATTAGTTTGAAAGCTCAAAACCATCTCTAAATACTATAATTAATGATTTTTTATTTTCAATACAATAGAGCCAACTTCAAGTGGGATAATTTCAAATATATTTTGACCGTTAGAAAATTTGAATTTCAAAAAACCGTTAAATGTCAAACCATTTTATTATATGAAAATTCACCGCGCAAATTGTTAATTATACTATAATTAATGATTTTCAAGTGTATTTACGCCGGAAATTTTCAAATATATTTTGACCGTTAGAAAATTTGAATTTCAAAAAACCGTTAAATGACAAACCATTTTATTATATGAAAATTCACCGCAAAATTGTTAATTATACTATAATTAATGATTTTCAAGTGTATTTACGCGGGAAATTTTCAAATATATTTTGACCGTTAGAAAATTTGAATTTCAAAAAACCGTTAAATGACAAACCATTTTAAAATATGAAAATTCACCGCAAAATTGTTAATTATACTATAATTAATGATTTTCAAGTGTATTTACGCGGGAAATTTTCAAATATATTTTGACCGTTAGAAAATTTGAATTTCAAAAAACCGTTAAATTACAAAAAAAATTAACATACGAAAATTCATTGTATAAATCGTTTAATTAATGATTTTCAAATGCATAAATAAACATACGTAATATGTCCGTTAATTTTACGTATGTATTTTGTAAGTAATGCATAAAATATGAAATATAAGACAAGTTACCAGTTTTCTGAAATTCAAATCTTTTAACGGCTAAAATATATTTGAAATTTTTACACCAAAACTTGTAAACAAAGACAGTGAAAACAGAAATTTCTCAAAAAATTAAAATAATTAAAAATTAAGGTAAGTTCAAGTTTTTAATTGTTTTTAAGAACGAATTTAATTAGATAACTTGTTTTAGATCATGCCAAAGCGAAAGTCAAAGTCGTTAACGATAAAGACGGTTCAGGAAAAGAAGAAGAAACAAAAGGTTGTCGAAGCCGAGAAAATTCGAGAGAATTTAGATCGTGACAATGAAACAAGACGAAAACGACGATCGGATCCGGAATATTTGCAAGCCGAGTCTTCGAGAGATTTGCAAAGTCATCAAAATCGTCGTTCGATTCTGGAATATTTGCAAGCCGAGTCTTCGAGAGATTTGCAAAGTCTTCAAAATCGTCGTTCGAATCCGGAATATTCGGAAGCTGAGTTGGAAAGAGATTCAGTAAGCCGTCAAAATCGTCGTTCGATTCCGGAATATTTACAAGCTGAATCATCCAGAGATTTAACAAGTCTTCAAAATCGTCGTTCGAATCCGGAATATTCCGAAGCTGAGTTGGAAAGAGATTCAGTAAGCCGTCAAAATCGTCGTTCGATTCCGGAATATTTACAAGCTGAATCATCCAGAGATTTAACAAGTCTTCAAAATCGTCGTTCGAATCCGGAATATTCCGAAGCTGAGTTGGAAAGAGATTCAGTAAGCCGTCAAAATCGTCGGTCGATTCCGGAATATTTACAAGCTGAATCATCCAGAGATTTAACAAGTCTTCAAAATCGTCGTTCGAATCCGGAATATTTGCAAGCCGAGTCCGCAAGAAGTTTACGTAGTCTTCAGCAACGTCGAGCGAAACGAATTCCGTGGAGCAAAGCAATCGAGACATACAATGCTACGGTTAAAGACGGACCACATCATCGATGTTATTCGTGTGATCGGCTTTTTTTCAAAACGCAAGTATCGGTAACGACTCGTGAGAAGCTTCAAGAAAAGCGTGGCTGTTCGGATGAATATATTAATGGACTGATTCTTCCTGAGTTAATTGACGATGCCGATTATACATTCTGTTCAACGTGTATGACTCATATTCGAAAGCAGACGTATCCGAAGTTGAACGTCAATCAATCGAACTTGAAGTTTCCCGACATTCCGGATTGCCTAAAGAAGTTAACACCATTAGCGGAACGATGTGTGGCAGCTCGGATTCCGTTTATGAAAATCGAACAAGCCAATTATGCTGGACAACTAAAAATAAAATCTGGTATTGTGAACGTTCCGATTGACGTTTCAACTGCAGTGAATGCAATTCCGAGATCCGTGGACGATACACACGTTATTGAAGTTTCCTTAATGCGAAAAATGGTTTATAAGAATCCGTATATTCGAGAACGAGTTCGACCTGCTGAAGTTTGGGCTGCAGCTGAATTTTTATGTCAAACGCCACTCTATAATGAACTTGGTATCACTTTAAATCAAGATTTTAATCCAGCAGGTAATTATATTAAATTAATATGTTTGTTTAAATTAAATGAAACTTTTCTTTACAGTTTTGCAAACTGAAAGCGAACTCGAAGACGACAACGACTTGCAAGCACGCGACACAGCCAATTTGGAAACGATTCAAGAACCTGAACACACTGATCGTCACTTACCGGAAGAAACGCTACTTGATTCGATGGACGCTATGCAATTTGTGCCGGAGCTCGATCCATCGGATGCTATTCGAATTGCACCAGGTAAACAATAATATTATTTTACGAAATTCATGACTAATAAAAATTTTTAATGTATAATTACAGGCGAAGGACGAAATCCGATTCCGATGTTCATGGATAAGAACTGCGAGGAGTTAGCTTTTCCTACAATATGGTGTGGACAACCGAGAGCGATGCCACCTGCCGGTCAGAAAGCATTATCGAACCTCGATTACGTCAACTCGGAGATTCGGAGATATGATCGTCGTGCTTGCCGTCCCGATCACATTCTCTATCTGTATAAAAAGAGTCAAATCGAGCAACTTACGAAACAAGCGACAGTAATTCTTCGAAAGAGCACTCAAAACAACCGAATAACTGCAAATCAAGTAGTTAATCAACAGTTTCTTGATAATGCCGTAAACAACGATTCGGCTTATCGATTCATGGCAGCAATTACCGGAAGTCCACCGTATTTCGAGGCTCAAAAGAAGAAAGTGATGGCGATGGTTCGACAATTCGGAGGATTTACGTTCTTTGTTACGAATTCGGCAGCCGAAACTCATTGGCCGGAATTGCTTGTCATACTCAAAAAGACTGTTGACAAAGTTGAAATATCGGGTGAAGCGGCAATGGATTTAACATTTGAGGAAAAGTCTCGATTAATTAGTTCGGATCCGGTTACGTGTGCACAATACTACTATCATCGAATGAAAGCACTTTGGAAAGTTTGGGATGCCGAAGACGGTCCATTCGGAAAGTACAGAATAGCGCATAAATATTGCCGTATCGAATGGCAGCATCGAGGATCGCCACACGCTCATCAATTTGTCGATTTAAAAGACGCTCCGAAATTCAATCCTGATGATCCGGATTCGTATGATCGAGTTTGCGAATTTATTGATGCAATCGTCACAACCGATACCGATGATCCCGAAGTCGCTGACATTATCTATAGTCAAAATCATCGATGCACGCATACATGTAGAAAAGGAAAACGAGGAAAGGAAACGTGCCGATTCAACGCACCTTTTTTGCCGCTTCCACAAACAATGATACTCGAGCCGATTCCGGATACAATGGTTATGACGCAAGCGAAAAAGGACCAATTACGACAGATCAATAAGAACCTTCACGACATTCTCGAATCCGATGCAGCGAAATCTTTATCGTTCGACGGCTTATTGGAGAAATTAGGATGCACTTTTGGAGATTATCTACTTGCTGCACGATCAAAACTCAAGTCTCGAAAGGTTTTTGTGAAGCGACTACCGAAGAATGCACGAACGAACCCGTATAATAAGAAGATTCTTATTGCGATGCGTTCAAATATGGACATACAATTTATTCTTGATGTTTATTCCTGCATTTCTTACGTTGTCGACTACGTGAATAAAGCCGAAAAAGGACTTTCACGGTTATTACGGCAATGCGTTAAGGACAATGAGCGTGGTAATCAAAGCATCAAATCGAAGCTCAACGCACTCTCGAAAGTCCTGTACAACTGCAGCGAAACATCGGCACAAGAAGCGGCTTGGATTCGATTACGGCAACCGATGTGCATGTCTTCCGATGTCGTAGAATTTATTCATTCTGGTCCGAAATCCGTAAGTACCAATAATATAATTATGAGTAAATAATACTAACTTATTTTAATTTTAGCAACGACAACGAATGCTGAAGACGAATGCGGAATTGAAGAAACTTTCGGAAACCGATCCCGACAGTATCGACATTTATAAGAAAGGACCGATTGATCGGTACAGCGACAGACCTGACGAGCTCGAAAACGAGTGCCTTGCTGATTTTATTGCTAAATTTAATTACAAACCGAAAGGCCGAACAGCTAATGACAATACTGAAGACGGAGAAATTGTCGATGACGTCGAAGAGCTTGAAATAATCGAGGATGAAGATGGCGAACAAACTGATCAATCCGAAAAGAAGATTTACGAGCTGAAAAACAATAGTGGAACGATTACACGTAGACGACGACCCAAAGTTATTCGATATTGTCGTTTTAATATCGCCCAAGATGAAGCAAATTATTATCGAGAAATGTGTTTATTGTTTATGCCGTGGAGAAACGAAGATATCGAAATTGAATCTCAGGACTGTGCCGAAAAGTTCCATCAGAATGAAGCCGTCATCAAAGCGAATTACGATAAATACAATGCCACTTCTCTCGATCTAGAACAAATATCTAGAGATATACAGAATGAACGTTTGATTGAAGAAGCTGATGCCGAAGCAAACGAGGTCGAACAAGCGAATCCGGATTTCCAGAACGTTTACGATTTCGACGATACGATTGTTCAACCGAATGCGGCAGTCGAAATGGGATTAGAAGCACCCGGTGCCGATGCAACCGTTAGTCGATACAAAGTTCCCGATATTTTAAACGATGACGAGTATTTACAATTGTGCGACTCTTTAAATCAACGTCAACGAGATTATTTGATGTATTTGATAAGCTGCTTCAAGAATACTTCAT
Source organism: Chironomus tentans (assembly GCA_963573255.1). NCBI lineage: Eukaryota > Metazoa > Arthropoda > Insecta > Diptera > Chironomidae > Chironomus > Chironomus tentans. Next base: position 42,642,577 of record OY754302.1, on the reverse strand, counting down.
CTCTACCGATATATCATTTCATCTCAGGAGGAGCTGGTGTTGGAAAGAGCCGTTTAATTAAAGCCATATATCAGTCGGTCATGCGAATATATCGCAGCGAGCCCGGACCTGTCGATTCCAATGAAGTAATGCTAGTCGCTTATACCGGAATGGCGGCTCACAACATCGGTGGAATTACGGCACACAGCGCCTTTCATCTTGCTGCAAATCAAGGCAAAACTGATAAAGGACTTCCTCCGGATATCGCTAATACGTTAGCCAGCAACATACGATCGAATAAGTTAACGATAATCGACGAGATCAGCTTCTTATCTTCTAAGCATTTCGATCAAATGAGCTCAAATATGAAGCAGGCATTCAAGTCGAAGAAGGAATTTGCCGGCCGTTCCGTTATCGCTGTCGGAGATTTCGCTCAATTGCGACCAATAGGAGCTCCTTACTGTTTTCAACCGAAAAATCGACATTCGACCGCAGCTCTCGTCGACAATCCGCAATGGAAGCCTTTCAAAATGTTCGAACTTACCGAAATCATGCGACAAAGAGACGATTTACGATTCGCGGAAGCATTGGGACGACTTGCTGTAGGACGAACAACCCAAGATGATAATCGATTATTCGCTAGCCGTTGTTTTAATGAAATCTCACTACCTGCTATAGCTCGAACTCGGCTCCGTTTGATTCCGTTTAACGAAGGTGTTGACACTTACAATATGCAACGTGCACATGAACTAATTCAGGCAAAAGCAACACAATTTACCTATACCGCTGTGGATAAGTTTATCGGAACTTACAAGGACGAGCAGAAACGGAGAGCAGGACATTTAATCAAAACTTTGAAGCCAAATGACACACAAGGTCTAATGTTTGAACTCCAACTCGTCATCGGTCTCCGGTACATGGTTTCGACAAACATTGACGTCTGCGACGGACTATTTAACGGTGCTTGCGGAGTTTTGAGATTCGTCGAATTACGAAATCGGAAAATTAATGCTATATACATCGAATTTGATGACGACAAAACCGGAGCAAAAGCAAGAAGCGCGCGACATAACGTAATGCAGGCTAACACACAAATTCAAGCGACTTGGACTCCGATCACGATCACGAATAGATGCTTCTACACAACGGAAGGCGGAAAGGTTAGTTTCAATTAAATTTTTATTATGTTACAAATTAATTAATTTATTAAATGAATTCTAGGTCCAAGTAAATCGTGAACAGTTCCCTATACTTATGGCTGAAGCGATAACGATTCACAAAAGCCAAGGTCGGTCCGAGGAAATCGTAACTGTCGACGTTCGAAGAGGCATGAATCGGCAGAAATACTATGTAGCATTCTCGAGAGCAACATCATTAAACGGATTACATATCATCGGACAATTTAATCCACCTACTGAAATCGAAGCAAATGATCCGGTAAATATCGAGATGGCACGACTTCGAGAAGATCCGTTAATTCCGAAATTCCAATTTCTTCGAGACGTTCCCGAAAACGTCACACAAATCGTCAGTCACAACATCCAGTCCATTCGAAAACATATTTCGACGGTCGTAGCCGATAACGTTTATACGAACAGCCACATCATTGCATTCCAAGAGTGTTGGGCACTAGGCAACGAGTCTTATAACATTCCGGAATTCGAGGAAATATCACGAAATGCATTATCTGGTCGTCCTCGTGCATTCGGAACTTTAAACTTCTGCAAATCTTCAATGGAAAACCGAATTTCGAATCGAATTGAACTTGAACTCGGAGACACAAGAAATCACGTCGAAATAACTGGCTATCGAATCGACAACAAGCTCACCATTATTAACGTTTACAATAATCCGTCATCGAATCTCGATTTATTAACAGAAGTTCTTTCGGAAGTCGAAGAATTTATCGGAACATCGGAAAACACTTTAATAATCGGTGATTTTAATCATCAGCTACACATCGGAAACCAACTCGAAAGATTCATGCAACAAAAATTCAACTTGCATTTAATTTCCCCTCGTGAGTCGACAACGAATGCAGGAACTATTATTGATGGCGTTTTCGGAAGATTAACAAATTTCGAATTCGATATCCACATTTACGAGTCTTACTTCTCTTTTCATAAGCCACTTGTCATTAGAATTAAAGAGAAACAATAAATTAACAATGATTTGGAGTCTTTAAAATGAAAAATCTGCAGATTCATTTAAATTTTTGATTTTAGTCATTTTTACATACTAATTTGATCGCTAACACAAAAATGCGCTGAAGTCCCTCGATCTATAACACGAGGACTTTCTTTAAATTTTTTAAGAATATGATTATAAATACTTTTTTTTTGAAGAATTAATATTTTTTAGCTATTTTATGACAAAATTAATGTTTTTAATTTATTCTATGTGAAGATTAATGATAGATTCTCGTAAATTCTGTACGTTATTTTAAAATAACTTTAAAATTTATAATTAAATGAAAGAAAAATTGTTTTTTTTTTATTTTTAATAGATTATACGAACTAAAACACCTTTAAAATTATTACTTTAAAACATATTTTGCTACCACAATGTTTTTTATAGTAAAAAACTCCTAAGAATAGTTTTTGAATCAAAATTCCCCCCTATAATTATATTTTGAAATAAAATTCCTCCTCAGAAAGATTATTTAGATGAACTACCCTTTTAAAACGATATTTTTGGATAAAATTCCATTAAAAGATCGTAGTTTAGATAAGAATCCAAGAGTTCAAAAGCCTCCATTTTTGAGGCCCCTCCACTAGCTACCGGTTCTTTTTGATTTGTGTGTCTAGGAAACATGAATCTGCAAACAAAACATTTTTTTGACTCTCCTACTTCCCTTTTGATGAATTTCTAATTTTTTATATTTGAGATGTATGTAAGAGCTTAAGTAAATACCAAATATTCAAAAATGAGATTGAATCCCAGAGTTGTCAGATAGGTGCCTTTGAAAGGCATTGCCTAGATAAAGGCAACATTTTGTCACTGCCCGGGTTTCTGAAGCCGTTAACGGAAACGAAAAACGGTCGTTTTTAAGCGAAAAATAAAAACGTTTTGTTTCATATAGAATTTTCAAAAAAATTATTTTTCTAAAATATTTTCAAATTATTTTTTAGTCTCTAAAATACTTGTCAAGCATTAAAATTTAGATCAAAGTATCAGAAAATGATTTTAGAGACAGATTAGCTTTAGAAAATCTTGAACTAAAGTATATTAAAAAGCAAAATTTTAGTACGTACAAAAACCGTGTGCAGAGCACTAAAACCTTGACAAATTACTTAAAACAGCATTACGGACAATTTTTACTCATATTTATTATCGTAGATATGAGACACAGTGCATTTTGTCATTATGTAGATTTTTTACTCTAGGGTCAAAATTTATGCTGCCACATTATTAGTTTTTCCCACCCCAGGAAAAATTTTTAAATGATTTCTTTTAGTATATCCGTGTGTAAAACCTTTAAAAAGATGTATCATATGTCATAATTTCATAACTTTTAGCATAGTTAATGCCAAAAGAATTGAAGTATATTCTGCTCTCTCAATTAAAATTTGTCTTTTAATTTTATAAAATGCTCCACGGAGGCCAATAAACTGAAAAATCCCTCCTCAAAACGATATTTTTGGATAAAACTCCCTAAAAATATTGTTTAGAAAAAAAATCCCCCACAAAAATGATTTTTTAAAACGGAGAGTTTGTTTTTAATCATTAAAACGAATATTTAATATAAAATCCTTCTTAAATTACAATTGTTTAATGCAAAATTTCTCCTCAAAATGACCTATTTAGTCTAAAAAGCGTTGTAAAATTATTTAATTTTCGTTAAAGCTCTTAAATATGAAGTTTACAACTTCATTTCATAGTGTATTGACATAAAAATAGAAAAAACAATAAGTTTCTTTATTAATGCATACTAAAAATCAAAATAGGAAACAAAAATTATTTAAAAAACTTAATTCATCCTATTTCATCCGCCCATACAAAAAATTTCATCCCAATTCATCCTTTTCATCTGGCTCATATAAAAATTTCATCCGGCTTCATCCTTTTCATCCGGCTCATACAAAAATTTCATCCGGTTTCATCCTTTCATACAAAAATTTCATCCTGCTTCATCCGGATGAAAAATTTGTATGAAGATGAAAAAAAATTTCATCCGGATGAATCAGTGTCAACGCCTTGAGATTAGTAATGGAAAATGAAGGGCTTACCGGTAATGTCTTGATCAATCGTTCACTTTCCATTCGTTAATGATGAAATAAATTGTGGCAATAAAAAAGGTAAATATTTGAATATTTAAAATTTTAATCGAAATTCCATTACTTGCTAATAAAAAAAATCTCATTAAGTAAGTGCCTTAATTTATTGTGAGAGATATCTGAACCCTGTGCAGCTAGTGATCATTATGTATGATGAAGCTGAAGTCAATGTAATGAAAGGAAATAAATTTGCAATAGAAAGTTATGGACATGAAAAAAGGTACACAGGAAAGGAGGGCTTTTACATCATCATCGCTGTTGCTGCTTTGATTCACAATAAACAAGAAAATTGCTGTGTCTTTTTGATAAAACCCGAAAAATAATTTTTTTTGATTATTTTAAAATAATTTGGGCGTCAATAAATGCGTGGCGGTCGCTTTTGCACAAGAAAATGAGCAAATTTGTTTATGTTTCAATGGTCTTTCATTCAGCTTTGAGAAATTTATTGCTGTTGTAATGATTATTTTCTGCAAAGAAGGGCGTTCTCTATTTTAGTGTTTTTATTACTATGGGAATGTTTTAAAAGTTAAGAGGTTTTGAGCTTTTGTGGGTAGTAGAAGCGTCTTTTGTTTCAAAAATTTGCTCATAATATGTGAAATCTATTTAATCATTTGGATCATCGATCAGCTGAAAGATTAATTCAAAATATGCAGTCATTATGTATGGGTGTCAATACTTCACTTATAGGCATGACGTAGCTATTGGGGGACCCCTCTATTCATAAAAAATCCATTTTTTGGTTTAAAAATAAAAAAGTTAAAGTTTGTATGGAATTTTGATCTCGAGAAGGGTGCCTGGACACTTAAGGACCCTCCCTGGCTACGCCTCTGAACTTTTCTATATTTTACAACCCCGTCTTGAGGAAATTTAAAAATTTGATTTGATTCTCGATCCATTAGAAAGACCTACCTCACAGCCAGTAAAATCAAACAATTCATACTCATTTCTCCATAGAAAAATGCACTCAATCAAAATTTATTTTCCCAGTTCAGCAACTCACGACAATAGAAAATAAATATGAGATAAATAATTTTTATGATTTCATTAAAAATCCATTAAATAACTTTTTTGCATTCAATTTTTTAAAGACTCATAGCATTTAGCGGCGAAAATATTATTTGACTTTCATATGATCTATGCACACATATTGCATTCCATCAATCAAAATCGTAAATCAACATTGTACTTAACTAATTATTTCCTTCTATTGCAGAAAAATGCATGATCTGCCTCTCTCTCACGTATTTTGTATTATTTCTCATTTTTTTTCTTTCAATTAATTTTTACAAAACATTTAAAACAGCACACAATGCCACAGCATTTGCCATATAATTCATATTCTCTTTACATAGACAGATGACGCATCAGTGGCAGATTTTAATTGCTTTCCAATCGCGTAACGTCCGTTCATTAATTTTGTTTTTGCTTCTCCTCGTTCCATCTTGTATGGTTAGATTGTTTTTCTTGGTCTGTCTTGGAGAGTAGATGGAATTGAAGACATTTTAGCTAGAATTTTGAGTGATTGTGTTTACAGTTTGAAGGGAATTTAAATAGAATTGAAGTACAGAATTTTAAAAAAAGATTAAATGACTCCAAACTGGATGAAAGTAATTTAAACTTGTCAAATGTGATCTAAACTGATCGAAGGTGATCTGAACTAGTTGAAAGGGATCCAAACTGGTCAAAATTCATCCAACCTGATAAAAAGTAATTCAAACTGATCGAACGTGATTCAAAATGGTCAAAATTGATCCAACCTGATAGAAAGTAATTCAAACTGGTCGAAAGTGACTAGAAAATTTAAAAAAATAAAATAAAATGCGCTCCATTCACATCTTCCAATAAACACCCAATAAATGTCTTTCTACAGTCTTGCAAAAAATAGGAACAACAAATAGCACAAACAAGCAGCTGATAAATGACGAGAAATTTTTTCTCTGTTTCTTCTGTCTGTAAAAATCTACGGAAATGTCGGTTCATTTATTTACTCTTGTGCTAACCTATTACGATATGGAATATTGTACAGTTGCTGTTTACTGAATTGCTGATTTGTTGATGATTTAAAGATAGAAAAATTGCGAACAAGAAGCAATTGTTGGTTTTCTTTTTCTGCTATGGTATTTTTTCGCATTAAATGAGCATTAATGACTTAACTTGTAACTGAAAATTATGCAAATTAAAAGGAGGAGAAGAAATGATGTCAATAATGGATTGAGTTGAATTGAATGAGGTCCATTTGATGTTGAATGTTAGATGAGATTTAATTGATGCTGTCTTGATGTGAAAGAGTGGTTTAGGATGTAGAATTTCTACTATAAATAGCCTGAGGGACATTGAAGGTGGAAGATTCAGAAACAAGGTGGGAGGGGTCCGGATTTGGAGCAAAAATTCCAATTGTTTTTGGTACGTGCTCTAAGTTTTGGAACCTACATTTTTGCTGCATTTTTTTGATTCATTTAAAGTTAATCTTAATAAATTTCAGCAATATTTGTAGAATTTTGCATGGCTCGGTCCAAGACCCACCCCTATTCCAAGATGACTGACGCTTCCAAAATTTATCCTTCCTTGCTATTAAAAATCACATATAATTTAAAATTTCCAACAAAAAAATCCTTTTCAATTTCTCTCTGACAAAAATCTGCCAATTCCAAGAGAAATCCCCATTAATACCAACCAATTGAAACATCAAACTCGTTGACAATCTATAACCATCTGATCATCTCCTCATAAATTAAATTATATGCAAATAAAAATTATTCAATAATGAGATGTGATATAAAGAAGCAATAAATTTACATGTGGAAAAATCGACAACATTAACGACCAGACAAAAAAATACTTGTTTATTTCACACGGACAATATTTACAATGATCAAAGCTATCAAAGATGTTCAATAATAGAAGAAAAAGTAGAAACAAATAAAAATAAATGAAAAAAAATTTCGCATTCGCTCTTAAATGCTCAACAACAATGATGAGAAGAAAAGAGGAAATAAATTTAGTAGAAAAAAATGTATATAAAAAATTATTTTATTCAATTCGAATCTAAAGTGATTGTAAGTGAGAGAAATCGAAAGGTGGACATGGAGAGAGAAAGAAATTGTCTTTAATATCATCATTAAACCTTTCATCTTCCAATAAATTTTAATACGTCAATGATCATCAGGGATGGGGTATGGAGAGTAAGGGGGTTTGAGGGATATCTGAACATAATGTAGAATTTATTTGATTTTAATAGAAATTTTATTTCATTAAAGTCAATTTGGATTAGTCTTGACCAGCATCAACATAAGAATAGTTAAAATCACTTTCGATAAAATTTGACCTCTTTAGAGTAATTCGAATTAGTTCGAACAGTTTAGATCACGTTAGAACTAGTGCAAGAATAGATTCGACTAGATTTAACTAATTTTGATCACTTTTTCCTAGTTTTGATTTCCTTTTTCCTAGCTAGGGTAACTTTTACCAGATTAGATCAGTTTGGACCATTTTCAATTAGTTTTGATTCATTTAAAAAGGATTTGATCATTATTACTGAATTTTGACTAAATTTGATTAGCTTAGGTCACTCTCGACTAATAAATCAATTTACTTAAAATAGTTTTGATCAATTATAACTATTTTTATAAAAGTTCTGATCACTTTCTATCAATCTAAATTATTTTCGACCAATTTAAATCACATTCGACTAATTTAAAACACTTTCGACCAGTTTTTATCACTTTCGATTTGACTTGACGACTTTAGAACATTTTGGATTATTATCATCCAGTTTCAATCAAATTTGAATCAATTCAGCTTAACTTTAATCACATCTGATCAAATTTCCTTCCTAAATTCAACATTCAGCACCTCAAAACCCTGACCAACCATCTCTCTCCATCTTCATTCTCCTCACAACATAATAATATATTTTAGTCTGCACTTTACACCATCAACTTATGAAACAATCCAAGCATAAGAAATCCCATCAATAATATAATTTATATAGATGCAAAGACTTTCAAAAAAGTTGTAATTTCTTCATCTCAATTCAATAATTTCCGATTGATTTTCAAGCATCACAACTGAGACTATTTTTTTGCACGTTTATAATTTTTATTGTAGCGATTGGACGGTGCAAAAGAGATGGATAAATATCGATGAAATGATAGTTTTCATGTCTGCTTTTTGTGATATTTGTATGATGGATCATATAAACTTATACTTAGTCAGATGTTCATTGAAAATAGTCTTTTCAAGTTTAAAACTGTCATGACGATTTCACAAATGATTGAATAAAATTAAATTCCCATAATTTCATCGGATATAGCTTTTTTTTGCTATGTTGTCAATTCATCAAAAAAAAATATTCAATTTCACTGTTAAGTTTAAGGTTTTATTTTGAGCACCCGAGATACACAGACGAAGTATTGCGTGATAAAATAAGTGATCGTTATGGGAAAAAATTGGCTATTCCAATTGCGAAAGTTGGGGCGTCGTTGTTAACGATTTAGATAGTATTTTAGTGTAACTGATATTTAAATTTAGTAAAGTGAGGATTTTTGATTGAGGATGATAGGGGTACACTCTAAGGTATACTATTAGTGTACCATCAGTGTATCCACGATACCGGGTGTGGTTCAAAAAAGTTTTCTCCAAATTTTGGTTGGCCAAAATACTATACTATGACCTGTAGCCAGAATATTGGTGGGGGGGGGGGGGGTGTGTTCAAAAGTTTTCAGTTCAAAAACCTTAGCACTTTTAAATAATTTTATGAAAAAATCAATTTACATTAACGTCATTTTTTATGACCTTTAAGTCTAAAAGCATCTCAAAAATATAGTTTCACAGTAATCAAAAATAGATCAAATGGAATGAAACCATCAAAGCTTGTTATTATTCACGACTTATTGAATCCCATTTAAAAAAAAATTCACTTTTAATATTTCACTTTCTTTCTAGATCAAATTCCAATGAGATTTTAAATATGACAAAATAATGCTAATGGACTTCCACAATCGATCCACTTTCCATCTCTCAAAAAAATCCAATTTTCCTGATCAGGAATTTATTTCATCACAATCAATCATGATCACAAAAAAAACAGAGCTGTCTTCAATATCCAATAAAACCATCGCATTTACACTACATCGCTCGGGATATCAAGTCGGCATCTAACTGAAATAATTTTTTTTCTGCATGGCATTGACTGCGGCACATGAACAGAAGAGATCTCTTATTTTGTTTGTTGTTTCTCATTTAATATTCAATTTTATTGCCCACTCATCACTTCTGTCTCTATCTCTATCTACATTGATCTATCAATGAGCAATTTTTATGCTGTACGTCAATCGACAAAATGTCCATGATTGAATCAATTAATCGTGGCAAGAAGCGAAAGTGAAATTGTGCAGCATTTAGCGATGAGATTTTTTTCCTTCATTATTGATTTTTCATGTCTGATATGAGATATGCACGCAACATGTGAGGAATATTTAATGATTTTTACTTGAGTATTAATGGCATTGTTTAACAACTTGTTATTAGCATGGATAGAGCATGAATAAATAGCCGGTATTATATTGTGTATAGAAATATCCACGAGCGTAGATTAAATTACAATCTTTGTTGACCTAACGTCTTCTGTCACATTGTATGCATGAGAATTATGCAACTGTTCAGTTCTTTTGACATTTTACATTTATTTCTTGTTCCTATTTTCGTTTTCCGTATCATTTGACACTTTTTAGAGCGTTTTTGTTGGAGGAAAAATTTCCTACTTGAAAGGTGCTCTGATGTCCATGGTTTGTCAGACTGTCCGTCTGCTAACCCACCGGTCTACCATTTCATTGATCCATCAGTCCACTAGTATGATAATTTTGAAGCCAAGAAAATGCGCTCTCGAGCAACTTCCTCGTTGTCTTCATTACAAGTTCTAATTGCGTTCCCTTTCCGCCTTCAGTTTGTCGTCAAATAAAGTCACTTGCATGTTTATTTATTGCTTTTCCACAGCTTTTGTCTTAATTAATGTGGAAATCTCTTCTACTTTTCACTTTTCTTTTATTTTCTTTTAAATTTATGGATTTTCAATATTGTACTTTTCCATATTCCACACATGGCAGCTCATTCTGTGCGTGTAAGTGATGTACTTGAATTACAGGAAGTGGAATGTTGCATTTAATGGGAAAATTTTGTGATGTGATTTAATGATTCATTGAGAATTTCTTTAGGGAGATAAATTTAGATTGAATTAAATTTGTTTATTTTAATATTATTGGGAATTTTAAATCAATTTAAATGAGATAAAAAGTTTAGCAAGGGCCATTCATCAATGACGTCGCACAAAAACAAGATTTTTAGACCTCTGTAAAATTTACTATTTGTAACAGACCACTCCCCCCCCACTAAAAAATTGGACGTCATTTATGACTAGGCTTAAATCTGCTTAAATCGCTCAAAAATTGCAACTGAATCTAAAATTGTCCGAGAATATTTCTGTGATTGAATAGGAAGCACATGATAAATTCCTTCTGAAACTGTATAAAACTTCAATTTCTGCACAACCTACATTACCGGATTCTTAATTTGTGATCGGCATTTAACATAAAATTAATAGCAAATTTACAGCCCATTGTTAGCATTAAATCATGACAGTTTTCACGATTTAAACCTTCCAAAAATTGAAAAATCTTAAATCCTCTGAATATTGCAAGCGGAACCTGCATTTATTAGCAGTATAATAGCACCTTCCTTATTCAATTTAATTTTAAAAAATTACCTTGAATCGCACATAAATCCCCATAATTTTTCATGGGATTTAAACATTTTTAAAAAAAATGAGAAATTCAATTTACAGCCAACAAAAAAAAAGAAATTTCTCTCTTCAGAAAAGTCAACAAACATTCGTTAAGAATTCATCACATACTTAACATACAAAACAGAATTCAGTGAAAATTACACGAGTGATACTTTTCATTTGTCACCAGCTAACATTCATTCATTCACCGCTTACTGCTGCTTCTGCTGTTTAATGCTTCGTTACCATAAATATAAATATAAAAGAGACTAGTGTCATTCAGCTTATTTTTTTGTGTACAATGATACAGCCGAAAAATTGAGAAACGGAATGCTTAAAAATAGAACAAAAAGAAGAAAAGAAAAATTGTAAACAAAACTGATCGTTGGATGTTGAATGTTTTTTTTGGATAGAAAACATTGAAAAACACCAGACATTGTTGATGAAGCATTAAAAACAATGAAAACATTAAGTCAATGTTGAGAAACATCAACAACATAGGTCAAAACATTGAAATCATATGTAAAAACATCAACAACTCAGCTACAACATCAACAACTGCCTTAAAACATAAATTTTTAATGTTTCCAGCATCTTTCGCAATGTTTGCATTGCACTCACTGTTGACTTTCTGTCTTGTGTTATTTCTTTCCCATGTTCGGTCGGCACTTTTCAGTGTTACTTGATTCGCGAAACCCGCAAGTTGTATTTTTGAACAAATCTCGTTTGGAAGATTTTTTGTTGTTTTTCTGTTTTTTTTTTGCAATAAAAAAAATTCTTTTTTGTTGAACTGGAAAAAGTTTCTTCTTTTTGGATACTCGAGAAGTTCTTGAAGAAGAAAAATTTGTATCTTCTGATATGAAGAAGTGAACGAAAAAGTTTGTGTGAGGAATAAGAAGAATCACTAAATAGTAATATTGCATGAGAAAAATAAGAAGCAGTGAATTTTGAGTGTTTTAAAAAAATTACATAAAAACTTTTTTTCAATTATTTTAAATAAAAAGAAGTAAAAACATCTTCGACAAAAATTTGAGACCAATTATGGATGATTTTCAAAGTGGAATTTACTTAATGTAATTTTATGTGCAAAAAATAAATATTTTTAAGAGAATTGCATTACGTTGTGCTGTTAATTGCCCTGGAAATTTCTTTTCATCAAAGTTATTAAAGAAATTGTGTTTTTATTCTCATTGGTGGGTAGTGACGTAACAGAAGAAATTTTGTGCATGAAGTTTTGCATTGGATGTGCCTGTAGGAATTTTAAAATGAAAATAATTGGAATTTAAATTGTGTCTGAGAATTTATTAAAATTAGCTATTAGCTTAAAGTGAAATTGGAATATTTAAGTATTTTTTGACAAAAAAATTAAAACGACAGAAAATGTACCATTTAGGCTGTTAATATTGATGGGAAAAAACTGATTTAAAGTCTGATAAATCTGGAATAAAATAACGTGACTGTTATTAAGGCAATTTGATGTGAAAAGTTAGATTTTGAAAGAAGCTGATATTCAAATGTGTTATATTAGAAAAAATTGTAAAAATTGCAGTTTTTAAAATTACAAGAAACTGTAAAAATTGAATTTTTTAAAATTATAAAAAATTGGAAAAATTACAAGTTTTAAAATCATAAAATGTTATAAAAATTGCAATTTATACGATTTTTACGATAGTGTATGACTCTTGTCTAGAAATCGATGCTAGCTTCGAATTTTTTTTGTGAAAATGTGCAAATTAAAAGTTTAAAATCAAAATTAAAACAACATTTTTTTATCAAAATATTTTTAATTGACTGTTAAAAACATTTAGATGCAAAAAATAGTGAATTGATAAAAACACAAAGCAGCCATTGTTTGACAATTTTTAAAAAATTTTAAACAAAATTCAAGGTTTTGTGCTAAACGTGATTTTTCTTGATTAAACGTGATTTTTTTTGCCCTGATTGAAATACAGAAAAGCTTAGGAAAATTTTATGTTTCATGTGAATTTAATATTTTCTGAGAAAATTAACTTTGCTTTTAGTTTCGAAGCTTTAGTCTAACACATCTACGTTAAAATATTGAGGAAGTAGTAAAAAGTTAATGTTTGCGTATTACTTTGTAAACTTAATTTTTAAAAATGCAAAGAAAACATCAGTTCTGATCAACATTTCAAAATAATTTTTTTTTGTGAATTTGTGAAATTTTTAGAAAAATAAATCAATGCTTTAAAAGTATTAAAATTAGGAAAAAGACGATATGAAATTAAAAAAATAAAAAATTTAAAATATTATTTTTGTAAAGTTTGAAATTAAAAAGTTAAAAATTGTGGACACTAAAAAATCAAAATTAGGAAAAAAATGATTTGAAGTTAAGAAGTTAAAATTGTTATGGACACTAAAGTATTATTTTTGTAAAGTTTGTGTTAACATTTAAAGTTTTTGTGAATATTTTGCAAATTTAAATTTAAAAAAGTTGACTTTAACTTTTTATGCTACTCTAATAGCTGTACCATTAAGGTCTGAACAGCTAAAGTTTATTTTTATTTTATTTAAAAAAATTTCTGACAAAACATAGTTTGAATTTTAAAAAAATAGTTTGAATTTTCACAGAATTTTCGTTCAAAATATTTTTTTTAAAATTTTATGACAAAATAAATAAAAATTGTGATAGTTTTTATGAATTTGTGCTCATTACACTCAAAAGTGTCAGTTAAAATTTTACAATCCTAAAGCTTTAAAATCTAAATCTATTGTTTATTTTATTTGCAAAAAAATAAAAAATCAATGCAAATTTTGACCCAAAAATCCCAAAAAACTACACACTTTTCCCATAAAAACATCAAAAAATTTAAAAATTTCAATGCAAAACTTCAGCTCAAAAAAAATATCAAAAAATTTTATGACCAACATATTTTTTTATCTCCACAGAACCATAAAAACAAATTAATTAATTCCAAAAAACAAAAATCTTCATTTGCAAAACGAGCCAAGAATTTTCAGACTTCTTTTTAATAATCAAGACGGAATAACATGTGAAAGAAATTGAGATAATTTATTCAAAAAACAGTGAAAAAAATCAAAAAAAAAAATAATAATAAAAAATGTGAAAAAGATACTCGCAGAGATTTTAAGAAGAAAATTTATTGAAGAAAGAAGATTAAAGCATAAAGAAACGAGATTTGAAATATTCAACAAGCCAGTAACATTTCGCGAACTAAAAGTTCAATTATTGTTAATTTTTTTTCGGTGGAATTGAAAAAAAAAATAAATCCACACGAGCGATCGAGTGAAAGAGATTTAAATTTGATAAAATAATAATAAAAAAAATAAAGCCAGTGTCTTCAACGTGAAACAAAAATAAGAATTTATAAAAAATCTACAAAAAAGGAAAATAGGTAAGTGTGCCTGCACGATTATTGATGTTCAGATAAAATGAGAGGAAAAAATATTTATTATTTTTGCTTTATCACATTCAATTTCCTGTACGAGCTTTTACTTCACTTTTAATGTACACACACGTTCATGTTGAGAAGTATGTTCGAGGTCAAGAGGAAAATCATTATTGATCTCACATTCGATGGTGATTACGAGTAGCAAAATGACTGTAGTAAAGAATAAGAGACATGATTCATACATTCGTTGGGTGACCATTGGGGTCTTGTGGGAATTTGAAGTTATATTGTGAAAATGTTGATCAAATCCACAAAATTGAGCTGATAGAATTTTTAAAAATTATTGATAATAATCGAAATGTTTTTTTTAAAAAATTTCAAAAAACTCAATTAAAACATTTAGGATTTTTTTTATAAAATTGTGTAATTTATTTTTTATATTTTTTTGAAATCTCAATTTTGTAAAAAAAATTTTAAATTTAAATTTTTTTAGATTGTTTATTTTTTAAAAGTTAAATTTTTATTTTAACATTTACAATTTTCTATAATAGTATTTTTAAATTTGCAATTTTTTAAAATTTAAATATTTTAAAAATTAAAATTAAAATCAACATTCTTCCTACAACTTTAAATTTGATTATTTAAAAAAAAAATGTCAATTTTCTTAAATTATCAAACTGTTATTTTTTAGTTTTATAAATTAGACTTTTCGATTTCTTAACTTTTAAATTCTTACAAAGGTTAATATTTTAGAATTAAGTTTGTATTTTAATAATTTTTTAAAAATTTAGTTTTAACAATTTTTTAAATAAATAATTCCCATTTTACTTTGAAAAACAAACTACGTATATCAGCTTGTCACCCACTTTTACATAAACACAATCAGCATCTGAAGAAATTTCCTTTCTTTTTGATCTTAAGAGATTTTTAACTTCACGTTCTTTCAAGGTCTAGTGGGAAAAATTTCATATAGAGAGGGAAATCTCTGATAGCTGTGAGAATTGTTACTTTCTGTGAAGATTTTATGCTTTCTGAGTGGATAGCCCTTGAGAAATATCTTTTTATGTATTGAATGTTTCTCAATTTTTAATGGGGAATTTTTTTCCGTATCGAATTTTAATGAGAATTTGAAATTGGAATCTCTTTCAAGTTATGCAATTTTTAGATTTTAATAATAAATTGATTGGATGTTCATGATTAAAATCTCTAAACTAGAAGTCAGAGTTGTTATATGAGCGTAGCCAAGAAGGGTCAGGACCCACATGCAGGGCATTTGTCTTTGACTTATGTATTATTTTATTCAGACCTTGAACTAGGTGTCAGTCTTTTGCTCAGTGAACCATTTTAACTGGATTTAAATAATATATTTTACAACAAGTACTAAGTGTGAATCATATGCATAGTAAATCCATCCAAGTTGAGTCATTTCTATTAAAATATTCAAACTGCCTCATTAATGACAATATATTTCAATAGAAAATTCATTTATGATATCATTTTGATATCCAGCAATATCAATAAATACTTCAAAGATCTTCCGACATCTCAAAAACACATTTTCAGTGCTAATACCGTCAAAAATATCATTGATAGTATCAACTTTGCTTGCTATTTCAATCTTCATTTTTCTCATATCTGTTAAACATCTGAACAAATATTCACGAAGCGATAAAACAAAAGAAAAGAAGAGAAAAAAAATTGTTTAATCTTCGAGTTACTAATTTTTTTTGAAGGTGACAAGCAAGTGTCTACTTACAACATCTATTCATATTTGCGCTTCAAAATGTACATTTCTCACTTTTGTGTGGCACCAAGATGTGTTCATTATTGGGATTAAGTTATTTTTTTGAGAATTGTTGAGGAGTTGGATGTGGTGTGATCCTAGGGATGGAAACTAAGGGGTAGTATCCCCAAATTTGGATGAAGTATCCTTAGTATTCACTAGTTTTCAGGCCTGGGTGGGATCAGAGGGGTAGCTAGAATTTTTTGAATAGTTTTGGCTCCAAGGATATCTCGAAAGTAACACGGCATGAAAAATATTGTCCCCAGGCCTGTGTGAGGCTTGCATGGGGTATAATTTCTCAAAATCTGACCTAGGGCTGGATTCACGCCTGCCTGGGGACACTATTTTTTTACTATTTCTATGACATGTGCTTTTCGGATATCATTCAGAGACACATCCATTAAAACTATCACAAGAAGGAAATCAAACAGGCTGTTGACTAGTTTATTTATCAGCTTAATTCTGCTTATACAGAACAGCTATATAGAAAAGCACAGATAAACTAGTTAAGTGATTTTATGGACGAGCAAAAAGACTTGATTTTTATTTCTACTTCTTGCTATTTTAATGCTTTGATATTTCAAACATTTCTTCTTCTTATTCTGATTTGCTGATTTCTTCTTGCTGGTTTTGGTCTTACATGTGGCTTGATGATGAGGCAAGAAAAAAATATAAATATAAAAACTGGAATTGATGAACTAATTAGTAGGAAAAATTCAGGGATTTTTAATTTGGTATGAATCTACTTTTGATAGCAATTTTAATTGAATTTTATAGAAAAATAAAGTAGTGCAATAAGTGCAAGGCTGAATTGTTGGAATATTCTATAAATAGGTGTCTTTAAGACATGAAAAATCGATCATATAAAAACAAGAAAACTCACATATAAGAAATAGAAAATAGATTGATTTTGTTTTCAGTGCCAATGCAAGGAAAAATTAAATAATTTTTTTAAGGTTGAAAAATATTTTAAAACAATGCTTAAAATCGTGACATTTTATTTTGTTATCTATACCGGAATTTTAAAGGTATAACATTAAAAATTTTAATAGCTCTTTTCTGTAATAAAATTGAAAATTGTGGCAAATTCTTGAGCGAAAATTCATTAAAAATTTCATTTCAGACAATATTTTAAAATAATGTTTTATTATTTTTCTATATTTTCGTTTTTATTTCTTTAACGAACACGATTTCTTAATTATTAAGTCACAATTTTGTGTCGTTGTATGAATATTTATAATATTCACATGATAATCATTGTTGTGTAAACTATTCTCTCGTATAATCTTTTGTCATGTGTAGAATTACTCGCGAATGTCAAATCAATTATGTAGTTACTAAAGGTGTCACAGTAAAAATTTAAATTTCAAATTAAATTGTTTTTTTTTTAATTTAACATTGACAAAAATTAATAAATTGCTTATTTTCTAGAAAAAAAATTTGCAAAATTTTAAAGACTTATTAAATTCTAAAAAACAAATATATTATTTTATGGATTTGCTAAAAAATTTGAATTTTTAAAAACAATTTTTTAAAAAAAATTTTTAAATTTTTTAAAAGCAAATTTAAATTTCTTTAAAAAAAACAATTTTAAATATTTTTAATAACAATTTTACATATTAAAAATAGCATTTTAATGTTTTTTTAAAATAAATTTTCAATTTTTTTCGATTCTTAAGTAAATTCTCATAAGAATTTCAAATTTTAAAATATTCTTCAATTTCCCCTCAAAAAGTATAAATATTTTTAAAACCATTTAAAATTAACTAAATTTCTTAATCCTCAGAATTTTAAGATTCTCAAGAAATTTTATATTTATAGCCCCCTAATTATATACAAACTAAAATCTGTAAACAACTATAAAAACTCAATAAAATTTGATCCTAAACATATTCAGTTTTTCGACAGATGAAATCAACCTGCTGTGCATTATTCAATAGAAAAACAAGACTGGGAGATAGAGTGACAAGTGAATAATGATCGCTGATCGTTTTGATAAAGAAATTAAAATAAATATTTATTTATTTGCTAGGATTATGTCACTGGGAATTAATATGGAAATTATATTCTGATGTAAAGAGAGATTAAGCTTATTCGTGGGGAATTTCAGAGAATGAAGATTAACTAGAATCTTCTACGATTCATAATGTGAAGCCAGTGATTATTGATTTTTTTTAAAAAAATTTAAAATTCTATTTTTTGAAAAATTTAATTTAAAATTCTAACTTTTTAAAAAAAATTTCATTAAAAATTTAACAATTTTCTGAAATTCTCAATTTAAAATTTAATATTTTTTGAAAAAATTAATTTAAAATATAAATTTTTTTCAATTTTAAACATTTAATCATTTTAAAAAATTTAAAATTAGCTTTGAAAAAATTCTTCAAATTAAAAATTTATTTATCCGAAAGTGAATTGAAATTTCTCATTGAAAACAGCTGAAAGTAAAATATAAAATATCAAGTGAGTGTTTCCATTTAGAAATGGGAAAACAGCAATTTTGACATTTTTAATCATATTTCTGATCCTTTAAAGTTTTGTAAATGATGTTTGGTATCGTTAGAAAGGTCTTACTTGTGGCTATTTAGAACTTAAAGAAATTTTTTTAAAAAGTGGAACTGTGCCTTAGTGGCGTGCCTCAAAGGTGGTCAGAAACATACATTTTTCCTACCCATTTTTCGGCTATAGACCCATAGTGCATTTTATATTTTATGATTGTTTTTCGAAGAGTCAAGTACATACTGGAAGGCAGCGGTGACCGAATTTGATTTAGTCTCCTTAGTGAAAAGATATGGAGCTGCAAAGTTTTGGATTTTGGCGATTTTTTTAATTTTTTTACATATGAATTTTTAGATTTTTTGCTATAACTTTTTAATAACACGACGAATCAACTTTTGGTTTTCGGTTTTAAAACTTAAATACACAGGGTTATTAACTAAAAATAATTGAAACTCGTTTTGTTCAGCTTAAACAATTTTAAAATCAGTTTAATGGTAATTTTGGTTTGATTTTTGTTCCCAATTCAATAAAACTGATTTTAAAATTGTTTAAGCTGAACAAAACCAGTTTCAATTATTTTTAGTTAATAACCCTGTGTATTTAAGTTTTAAAACCGAAAACCAAAAGTTGATTCGTCGTGTTATTAAAAAGTTATAGCAAAAAATCTAAAAATTCATATGTAAAAAAATTAAAAAAATCGCCAAAATCCAAAACTTTGCAGCTCCATATCTTTTCACTAAGGAGACTAAATCAAATTCGGTCACCGCTGCCTTCCAGTATGTACTTGACTCTTCGAAAAACAATCATAAAATATAAAATGCACTATGGGTCTATAGCCGAAAAATGGGTAGGAAAAATGTATGTTTCTGACCACCTTTGAGGCACGCCATTAAGGCACAGTTCAACTTTTTAAAAAAATTTCTTTAAGTTCTAAATAGCCACAAGTAAGACCTTTCTAACGATACCAAACATCATTTACAAAACTTTAAAGGATCAGAAATATGACTAAAAATGTCAAAATTGCTGTTTTCCCATTTCTAAATGGAAACACTCAAGTAGACAATGACCCCATTAAAAAGAATTTAATTTCATTTTATTTTCATTTTTGTTCAGACAATAATAAAAAAAACTTTTAAAATAATTTCTTCGACTAGATTTCCCACTTAATGCTAGAACTTCCACATAGTCGTATCGTAAAAAACCCACAAAATTTTCCTACCTCAAAAAACTTTTTATATGTACATCCAACAAAAAATAGTTATAACATTTCATTTAATTTCTTTCTTTCATTTTTACATAAAAAATATACTCGAAAAAAATATGAAAATTATTGCATAATAAAACTGTTTTCCATTTTACAATAATTTCTGTATAATTACTTTCCATGCTTCTACCATAACGCGTAGCTGCCTAACAAGCTCAAAAATATATATCGTTCATTTACTTTTACATTTCTTTCCTGTCTTGTTTGCAAATGAATTTAAAATCGACGACAATTTTTTGCTCATCAAAAATTCATCATCAAGTAGCTGTAAAAATATGCTGTTTAATTGAAGTGGAAGTAGAAACAAAACTTTCGA
Source organism: Chironomus tentans (assembly GCA_963573255.1). Classification (NCBI taxonomy): domain Eukaryota; kingdom Metazoa; phylum Arthropoda; class Insecta; order Diptera; family Chironomidae; genus Chironomus; species Chironomus tentans. Next base: position 42,622,310 of record OY754302.1, on the reverse strand, counting down.
GATTTATTTTTTTTGTCGTCGACCTTGCCAACTCTCAACTATCGTAATCCATTTGATGTTGTTTTTGTATTCATTGTCAAGAAATAATCGCAAGATAAATATATTTTTTTAAACAATAGAAGAAGAAAACCTGATGATATTTGATATTTCGAGGTGAGGTTTGTCCTCATGAATTTTATCACGTTTGTTACATCTGTGAATGACCTAATTAGCTGGTGAATTTAAGAGATAATATCTCAATAATTTACAATTTAAGACGCAATTTATTTTTATTTTACATTTGGGAACATGAAATTGTGTGTCAGTGAGCGTAGTCAGTTCAAATTTGGTGTCAATTTTAGTTCTATGGAGGTATTTGAATTGGTTCGATGACCCAAGATGCATGACTATGTCTGGAAAATGAAAAAAAAATTAATTAATTTAATTAGTTCTAATAATTTGTACAAAAAACAGACTCTCCCCCAGTTGTTTAATGGGAAAGTGGAGAATTTGAAATTCTAACCAGAATGAAAATAGAGGGAACATTTTAGACAATTTTCTAATCAATCTTCCATGAACCAACGTTACAACCCTGACCCCCCTCATCCTTAAGTCTTTTCTATGCCTTTCACTTATTGAAGTAATTTACTCACCTTGATCTCAATCCATAAAAGTTAATAGGAACAATATATCTCATTGAATACGATATAAACGGAAAGTCCTCATCATCCTCAAATACCAAAATATTATTCCTGACCCAAGTGACTCTAAATCTATTCCACTGACCAGGTTCAAATATACCTTGACTAGGCATAATAACAACTTCTGTTTCTTGATTTTGAACAATTCTTGTAACATTGTTAGCAATAAAAATTTCTATAATTGGATTCCATAACGTATTGAATGATGTCAGAGCAATGCTGACTTCCTCATCTGAATTAATTTCAAATTTCATTCCAGGGTTTAGTCCGGGGAAGAAGTTGTAGTTAGTGTTTGCTTGGGTTTTGGTGTCTAAAATAGAATAAAATTTAGAGAAAAGTGAATTATTTAATTAAATTCAAATGGCAGTAACCCAAAATACACCACCCTACCCTCCACCTAGGGTACGTGGTTAGGGAAGGGTAGGATACCCCAAAAAATTTAAAATTATTTCTAATGCTTCATTTCAACAGAATCTGTCAATTCCTAACTCATACTCACCAATAACAAATCTGAAATTACTCATGCACTTCTCAAACAATTTCATGTACGCCTCACGATTTGACGAAAATCCAGAGATCATCTCACTAGCACATTGATTGTCTTTAAAGTTTAAATAGAATAAATTTTGTGTATCCAGTAAAAATCTTTCATCGACAATGTTAATTTGATTTTCATCAAAGCCAACGGACGCCAAAAATTGTAGAGATCCAAAAGCATTTCTATTTATTGTTCCTAATCGATTGCTCCATAGTTGCAGCACCCGAAGATAATTTATGTGTGAGAAAATTCCACTTGGAAGTGACGTAATTAAGTTGAAGCTTAAGTAAATTTCTTCTAAATGCGACTTGTCTTCAAACCATCGAGGATGAAGCCCTGTTAGTTGATTGCTCTCAAGATTTAGAACTGTAAGTCTGTTCAGATTAACAAAAGCATCTGCAGATATCTCACTTAAGGCATTAGCACCTAAATCTAAGGAGATTAGTTGTCTTATGTGTTGAAAAGACTTTGCTGGAAGGGATGATAAGGAATTTTCATTCATGAATAAAACTCGAAGATTTGAAAGGCCTCGGAACCACATTGGATTCAGTTCTCTGATCCCAGATCTTGTTAAATGAAACTGCCTAAGTTGTGCAAGGTTTTGGAAGGAATCAGCTGGAATCGGTTGAGTAAAATTTTTCGTACTCAAATCCAGAATTTCAAGGTTGATCAAATTCCGAAACCATTCTGGATTCACAGTTGACAATCTTGTAGCTCGTAGATAAAGAATCTCCAAGTTCCATAAATTCCTGAATATTCCACTCGGAAGATTTTCAATTGGATTGTTGACTAAATTAAGAAACTTCAACCCCAGCTGATTTTCTAGCAGATTCTCAGGCAGTGTAGTCAATGAGTTAGATTCAAAATCCAAACGATCCAAATGTCTGTTGAAAGTGAACAAATTTCCAGGAACTTTAGAAATCTTGTTCATATTCAGATTAAGCCAATCTAAATTTCTGCATCCTCTGAACGAAAATTCAGTTATTTCCTTAATATTGAGGTTCGATAGATCCATATAAGTTACATGCGGGAACTGTGAGCATAAAATTTGAGGAACATTTCTTGTTATTTCATTAGTCACTCGAATTATTCCAGTCACAAAGACGTTATTTAATCCTGGAAAATGAAATCCTTCAATTTGTGTAAAATTGTCCCATCCATTTGGGTTATTAATCCTTAAATTACAGGTATAATGTTGTTTTGTCCCGATACTATACAACCTGTATTCACAGCTGATTGTCTGCGACAATGATGAACCAAAAAAACCAAGCAATACAACTAAAAATTTAATTTCCATCTGAATTGATTAAAAGCTTGCAGGTGACTGAAAATGTTTTGAAAAAAATATGACACTTTGAGTAAACAAAATAATCAAGGAATTGAATATGATAAGATAAAAATTTTATTAGCCACATAAAATTTAAACTTAGCAAGAAAACATCAATCGATAAAGGAACGTCAATCAGCTCAGTTTGCTGGAGGTATTTGAATTGGCTCCAAAAACCAGGATGCTCTGGTGTGTCTAGATAAAATTTACAAGAATTTATAATTATTTCAAACTATCCTAATATAAAGATACTTACTGTGACCTTAACCCCAAGAAATTAGGTGTGAACCAGTCCTGCATTGTATAAGCAATGAATGGAAATTCATCATTTCCTTCAAATACCAAAACAACTTGTCTTGACCATGTGATTCTGTATCTATTGCCTGCTCCAGGTGTGAAAACTTCCATATTTGGTATCACAGCAACTTCTGTAGCTCGATTCCTTATGATCCTGATTATGTCACTATCAAAAACGATCTCAAGCATTGGAGTCCACACGAAATTAAATGGTGTCAATGCAATTCTGACTTCTTGTTCTGAATTCACTTCAATATGCATGCCAGGGTTGAATCCAGTGACAAAGCTGTAATCGCTACCTGCTTCCGTTGTTCTCTCTGTGAAATGCGATAAGATATGAAACTACTTGTGTGGGCAATAACGTTGATAATGTCAATTTTTTTCTTACCTGTGCTAAATCCATAATTTCTTATACAACCTGCAAACTCTACAATATGTTCCTCGAGTCCGTTATTAAAATTCCAGAAAAATCTATCGATGCATGCATTGCCATTCATATACAAATAATACAGTCTTGGTGCATCCCTCAGAAATCTCTCATCGATGGAATTTATCAAATTTCCTTCAAAATTAACTCCAAATAAGTTCTGCATAGTTCCAAATGAATTACGATTGACTGTTCTGATTTGATTTTCATGAAAACTTAGTGAATAAAGGGCATTTAAATCTGTGAAGGCACCAACTGGCAACGAAGTTATTGAATTGAAATCACAGAAAAGCTGACGTAATGCAAATTTCCCTTCAAACCATCGTGGATGTATACTTGTTAGTTCATTATAGTCAAGTGCTAGAGTCATTAAATTTGGTAAATTATTAAATGCATCTGGAGAAACTTGGCGTATCTTATTAATTCCTAAGTCAAGAAGAAGAAGGTCGGGTGAATTGTCAAACGAATTTGCAGGAATTTCCGTTATTTCATTCTCATACAGAACCAAATAAACTAAATTTCTCATATTACGGAACCACAGTGGATTTAGTGATGTAATGCTGCACGTAGATAAGTATAAAATTTGGAGTTGATGAAGATTTTGAAAGGCATCAGCGTGAATTGTTTGGTTTAATGAATTGTAGTCCATGTCAAGAATTTCAAGATTTATTAAATTCTGGAACCATGCTGGATGTATTGTCGACAATCTAGCGCGAAAGATGAATAATATCTTAAGATTCCATAAATTTCTGAATACTCCATTTGGAAAATTGGTTATTGGATTTAAATCCAGAAAAAGATGTTCTAAAGCCAATTGATTTTGAAGAAGATTTTCAGGCAGGGTTGTTAGCAAATTCCTTTCCAAATCCAATTCCTGCAAATGTCTATTGTGGATCAATAAATTTTCTGGAAGCTGTGAAATCCTGTTGTTATATAATCTCAAAACTTCCAAGTTTCTACATCCTCTGAATGCATTTTCACCAACTTCTTCAACTTGAATTCCAGCCAAGCTTATAAAAGTCACGTGAGGAAACTGCGAGCAAATAATTTGTGGAATATTACGGGTTACTGACAAATATCTTCCATAAATTATCGTGACAAAGGCATTATTCATTCCAGGGAAGTGATTTCCTTGAATTTGAGTAAAATTGTCCCATCCTTCTGGATTTTGAATGTTTAAAGTACAGGAATATCTTGGATCATTCCCAATCCATCTCAATTCATATTCACAACTTATCGACTGAGAAAGTGAGGAACCAATAAAAGCAAAAAACACAATTATCACTTTTAATTCCATCTGAATCGATTTAAAGTTCAATGGTAACTGAAACAATAATTAAGAAATAATAACCTATAAGCACGTCAACAATCTCTAAATTGTGTCATTAAAAAATTCTGATTAGATAAAATTTTTATTGTTTTTTTAAAATAGCAGTCTAACTAAGAAGGATAAATGCATTTGTAATTTTAAATTGATTTGGAAGCCTTAAATGGGGTCATTCGGATATAACATAATGCTAAAAATGGAGCAATAAGATATTGTTAATAAAATTTAAAAAACTTTGATCCTCTTCCACTTAGTACTTGAGAATTAATAAAAATTTGCTGATGGAATTTGAATTGGCTCCAAAAACCAGGATGCTCTGTTGTGTCTACATTAAAATGAATAGATTATTAGTAAATTTAAATACTCTAATAAATTTGTTAAAGTGTCTTAGGAGTCATTCGCAAATTACATCACGAAAAAGCAACTTTCTCAACATTTTTTAGACTGTCACAAATTCTTCAAACCGTCCTCCCTTCTAAAGCGTGAACAACCCCTTTAATAAACCTAAAAATACTTACTGTGACCTCAATCCCAAGAAATTAGGTGTGAACCAATCCTGCATTGTGTAAGCTAAAAATGGAAATTCATCATTTCCTTCAAATACCAAAACAACTTGTCTTGACCATGTGATTCTGTATCTATTGCCTGCTCCAGGTGTGAAAACTCCCATATTTGGTATCACAGCAACTTCTGTAGCTCGATTCCTTATGATTCTGATTATGTCACTATCAAAAACGATCTCAAGCATTGGAGTCCATACGAAATTAAATGGTGTCAATGCAATTCTGACTTCCTGTTCTGAATTCACTTCAACATGCATGCCAGGGTTGAATCCAGTGACAAAGCTGTAATCGCTACCTGCTTCCGTTGTTCTTTCTGTTAAATGTGATAAGATATGAAACTGCTTGTGTGGGCCATAATATTGATAATGACAAAGGAAATTAAATTTTTCTTACCTGTGCCAAATCCAAAATTTCTCATACAACCTGCAAACTCTACAATAAATTGCTCGATCCTGTTGGCAAAATCTAGAAAATTTCCAGTTACGCAAATATTTACATTCATGTACAAATAATACAGTCTTGGTGCCTCCCTCAAAAATCGTTCGTCAATAGAATTAATTTCGTTGAGTTCTAAATCCACTGAGCGAAGATTTTGCATAGTTCCAAATGAATTACGATTAATGGTTCTAATTCTATTCCCGTAAAAACTAACATAATTTAAGGAATTTAATCCTGAGAAGACACCAAAGGGAAGTGAAGCAATTGAATTGTGGTCAAAATAAAGTTCATACAACGCCGGTGTCCCTTCAAACCATTGTGGATGAAGACTTGTAAGTTCATTATAGTCAAGTGCTAAAGTCATTAAATTTGGCAAGTTATTAAATGCGTCAGGAGAAATTTGACGTATTCTGTTGATTCCCATGTCAAGAACAAGGAGGTCAGGTGAATTCGTAAAAGAATTTGCAGGAACTTCAGTAAATTCATTCTCGAATAATATTAAGTAACGAAGTTCTCTCATATTGCGGAACCACAAAGGATTTAAGTTTTGGATTCTGCACAAAGCCATGTACATAATTTGAAGCTGATTAAGGTTTTGGAAGGCATCAGGTGAAATTGTTTCAGTCAAAGGATTATTTTCTAGATCAAGAACTTCTAGGTTAATTAAATTCTGGAACCATGCTGGACGTATGGTCGTTAATCTGGCATGATAGATGAATAATATCTTAAGATTCCACAGATTCCTGAATATTCCATTTGGGAAATTTGTTAATGGATTGTAATCGAAGATAAGTTGCTCTAAAGCCAGTTGATTTTCAAGAAGATTTTCAGGCAGACTTGTCAATAAATTCCTTTCAAAATCCAGTTCCTTCAAGTGTATATTGAATCTGAACAAATTTTCCGGAAGTTGTGAAATTCTATTGTTATATAAACTTAAAACTTCCAAGTTTCTACATCCTCTGAATGCATTTTCTCCAACTTCTTCCAATTGAATTCCAGCTAAATTTAGAAAAGTCACATGAGGAAACTGCGAGCAAATAATTTGTGGTATATTGCGGGTAGCTGAAAGATATCTTCCAATGACTGTTGTGACAAAAGCATTATTCATTCCAGGGAAGTGATTTCCTTCAATTTGAGTAAAATTATCCCATCCTCCTGGATTTTGAATGTTTAAAATGCACGAATATCTAGGCTCATTATCAATCAATCTCAATTCATATTCACAACTTATCGACTGAGAAAGCGAAGATACAACAAAAGCAAATAACACAATTAGCACTTTTAATTCCATCTGAATCGATTTAAGGTTCAATGGTGACTGAAAATATAATTAAGCAGTAATAACCATTAAGCACGTCAACAATCTCAAATTTATGTTATTAAAAAAATTCTGATTAGATAAAAAATTTATTATTTCTTAAAAATTGCAGTCTAAGAACTTCTTAGTAAGAATATATTTTTGATTTAATAAGGAAGCCTGAAATAGGTCATTTGGATATTATTTAATGCAAAAGAAGGCCAGCTTCTCCCAAAGTACAAAACATTTTATGGAAAAAAGAAAATAAATTGTATATAACTGAAAAAACTCTGATCCTACGCATGGTCTTCATGGTGCATGGTATTCATGGTGCTTCTAAGCAAATTACAATTCTAATTTGCTGATGGAATTTGAATTGGTTCCAAAAACCAGGATGCTCTGGTGTGCCTAGACAAAATTTACAAGAATTCATAATTTTTTCAAACTATCTTAAACCAAAGATACTTACTGTGACCTCAATCCCAAGAAATTAGGTGTGAACCAGTCCTGCATTGTATAAGCTAAAAATGGAAATTCATCATTTCCTTCAAACACCAAAACAACTTGTCTTGACCATGTGATTCTGTATCTATTGCCTGCTCCAGGTGTGAAAACTCCCATATTTGGTATCACAGCAACTTCTGTAGCTCGATTTCTTATGATCCTGATTATGTCACTATCAAAAACGATCTCAAGCATTGGAGTCCATACAAAGTTAAATGGTGTCAATGCAATTCTGATTTCTTGTTCTGAATTCACTTCAACATGCATGCCAGGATTGAATCCAGTGACAAAGCTGTAATCATTACCTGCTTCCGTTGTTCTCTCTGTGAAATGCGATAAGATATGAAACTGCTTGTGTGGGCCATAATATTGATAATGACAAAGGAAATTAAATTTTTCTTACCAGTGCTAAATCCAAAATTCCTCATACAACCTGCAAACTCTACGATATATTGTTCAATTCTGTTGGCAAAATTAATAAATGCTCTATTTATGCAGACATTTTGATTTATGTAAATTAGGTACAAACTCCTAGCATCCCTCAAAAATCTTTCATCAACCGAATTAATTAGATTTTGTTGCAAATCGATAGTCCTTAAATTCTGCATTGTGCCAAAAGAACTGCGGCTTATTGTTCTGATCCTATTGTGCCACAAACTGAGAATGCTGAGAGAATTTAAGTCTGAGAAGACGCCAACAGGAAGTGATGTGATTGAGTTGAAATCAAGATAAAGTTCAACTAATAGTGGTTTGCCTGCAAACCATCGTGGATGGAGGACTGTAAACTCATTGTAGTCTATAGCCATGACCAATAAATCTGGCAAGTTGTCAAATGCACTTGCAGCAATTTCTCCAATGTTATTGATCCCTAAGTCGAGAAGAAATAGATGTGGCATGTTGTTGAACATATTATCAGGAACTGCTGTAATTTCATTAGCAAACATGCTCAAATAAGTAAGATGTGGCATGTTGCGGAACCATTGAGCATTCAAGGTTCTGATACTGCACTGCGACATGTATAATGTTGTAAGTTGATTAAGATTTTGGAAGGCATCACCTGGAATTGCTTGATTTAATGGATTTGATATCAAATCAAGAACTTCAAGGTTGAATAAATTTTGGAACCATGCTGGATTGATTGTAGTTAAGTTTGCACGGTATAAGGATAATAATTTAAGGTTCCATAAATTTCTAAACACTCCATTTGGGAAATTTGTTATTGGATTGAGGTCAAGGCTTAGAACCTCTAGCGCCAATTGATTGGAAAGTAGATTCTCAGGTAAAGCTGTCAGGAAGTTCCTCTCAAGATCTAGTATCTGCAAATGTCTGTTGTGGATGAATAAATTATCTGGAAGTCGAGAAATCCTGTTGTTATATAATCTTAGATAGTTCAAATTTCTGCAGCCTCTGAATGCATTTTCACCAACATTCTCAATTTGTAGACCACTCAAGTCAATATAAGTCACATGAGGAAATTGTGAGCAAATAATTTGAGGAACATTGCGAGTTACTGCCAAATATCTTCCGATTATTCTTGTCACAAAGACATTATTAAGTCCAGGAAAATGATGTCCTTCGATTTGGGTAAAGTTGTCCCATCCTTCTGGATTTTCAAAGTCTAAAGTACACGCATAGCTTAAATCACCTCCAGACTGCCTCAAATTATATTCACAACTGAGTGACTGAGATAAGCACGAGCCAAAAATAGCAAACAGTACAATTAACACTTTTGTTCCCATCTTAACCGACTTATAGTTAATCGGTGACTGAAAAATTATATAGAAAGTTATGAACTTTAAGTATCCACAATCTTCAAAATTGAGTAATTCAGAGTTTTGTGATAAGATAAAATTTTATTTACAAAATTGTACTTTTATATTGCAATGTAGCAATAATTAGTGGAAAAAGGAAGTTGGATGTTGAGGACTTATTGTGGCTGAAACAAATCACCAGCGTTTCATAAAAGGTTTTGGAAGTTGATTCTTCTCGACAGGAGACTAAGACAAAAATATTTTAGAATTTATTTTTTTACGTTAAAAAATACCTAAAATTGTTGATAATTTTTTGACCTACCCTTACCCTCCTTCCTCATCTTGATGATCATTGTGGCTCCATTGCTGTTCATAGCCATTTTTTCCTAAAGAGGCATTATATAATATGTTTTCTTTCAAATTTTGAAGGCATGGAAGCTTGAGGGTTTTAAAAAAATTTTGTTTTAATTTTTAACTTTGTGTATTGTTTTTTCAATAATTTTTTAATGTGTTACGTAACAAAGGGATTTGTGACAGTTTGTGACCAAGGGGGAGGGGGTCTAAAAGGTTGATTTTTTGCGTTACGTAATAAGTGAACCTAAAATATGATCCAAAGATTAGATTCAAAATTACAAATAGGTATCCTCATTTTATTGAAAATTATATTTATTTAATTAATTTTTTAAAACACCTTTCAATTTTGTGCTGGTATTTCCAATGGTTCCAAAAACCAGAATGCTTCGGACAGTCTGTAAAACAGAAAAACAATCAATATCATTTCCATAAATTAGTTCCTTAAAAAATACTCACATCGATCTTAATCCCACAAAATTGATAGGAACCCAGTCCTCCATTGTGTAAGAAATGAATGGGAAAGGATCACCTCCATCAAACACAGAAATGACTTGTCTAAACCATGAAACTCGGAATCTATTTCCTCCCGTAAGACTGAATGTTCCAAGATTTGGGACTATAGCTACTTGTGTATCTTGATTCCTAACAATCCTTACTGTATCGTTATTGAAAAAGATTTCAATCATTGGGATCCATGCGACATTAAATGGTGTAAGTGCAATGCTAAATTCCTGTAATGAATTTACTTCAACATGCATACCAGGATGATATCCATTAACAAAATTGTAATTTCTGCTAGGTTGTGTTGTTCTTTCTGTGAATTGATATTTTTTTGTTGATTAGATATAATGGTGCAATTATTTTCTTAACAATATTATGTCAGCACTTGAGTGCTTTTGGCGAACTTATTTTTAGAATTTGTTATCAAAGCGATAGAGAATTGGTTTTTGGTAATCTTTAAAAACCACTTTGATTCGAATTGATTCAGACTAGAAATAGAGTGATTAAGGGTAAGAGTAATTGAGTAAGCACCACTTAGAGGGGTTATGGTGGTCTGAAGCTGATACTACATAGAAAATTTCGAAGTTAGGGTTTAAAAAATCCAATCTTTTGGACGTGACTCATGGACAACCCTCTCGTATAGATCCACAAATAAAATAATTCATTCATTCACTTACCAACATTAAATCCAAAATTTCTTACACAAGTTGAAAACCTGAGAATATTTGCTTCAAGATTGCTACTAAAATCAAAGATGAAGAAACTTCCGCAGGCATTTTGAGAGAAATAGAAGGTATATAAACGCGTAAGTTCTCTCAAGAATCTCTCATCAACAGAACTGACTCCATTTCCATCTAAATCGAGATACATTAGGTTGTTTAAATTTCCAAAGGAATTGCGATTGATGGTTCTAATTCTATTGTCCCATAGTTGGAGTGTTTGTAAATTATTGACTTCAGAGAAGGCTCCAATAGGAATTCCAGTAATTTGATTAAAATTTAGGTAAATAAACCTTAAACCTGGTTTTTCCTCAAACCACCGTGGAACAATTCTTGTTAATCTATTTCTATCGAAATCTATCTCAACTAAATTTGGCAGGTTAGCAAAGGCATCTGGAGAGATATCGGTAATCGTGTTGTTATAAAAGTCAATTCCTTGTAGGTTTGGTGAGTTGGCCAGAATATCAGAAGGAAGAACAGTAAGTCGATTACTGTACATGGATAAATATCGTAGATTTGCCATATTTTGGAACCATTGTTGATTAAATGTCGTCAATCCAGTTCGAACTAAGTAAAAAACTTCAAGTTGAACTAAATTTTCAAAGGCATTTGCTGGAATTGGTTGAGTAAATAAGTTGTAGGAAAGATCGAGGAAGTTAAGGTTGATTAGGTTGGCAAACCATGCTGGATTTATGGTCGGCAAAAAACCAGCTCTCATGTAGAGAATTCGAAGATTCCACAAATTTCTAAATATTCCACTTGGTAAGCTAGTGAATGGATTATTCTGAATTTCCAAAATCTCCAAAGCCAATTGATTTGCAAAAAGATTCTCAGGCACGGTTGTTAATAAATTGTTATCCAAGTCAATGTATGTCAAATGTCTATTGTGGATGAATAAATTGGCAGGGAGGCTTGAAATTCTGTTCGACCATAATCTCACCCAATTCAAATTTCTACAGCCTCTGAATGCATTTTCGCTAACTTCTTGTATTCCCAGGAAAGACAAGTCTATGTAAGTCACATGAGGGAACTGTGAGCAAATAATGTCAGGAACATTAGTGGTTGATGCCGTTGTATTTCGAATGATTGCTGTCACGAATACATTATTCATTCCTGGGAAATGCAAGCCTTCAACTTGTGTGAAATTATTCCATCCACTTGGATTATCAATGCTCATGTAGCATGTATACTGCTGTCTACCATTAACCGACCTCAATTCATAATTACAACTAACTCTTTGTGACAAAGAGGAACCAATAAATGCGAATAGCACTAGTAACACTTTTATTTCCATCCTTACTGATTGAAAGTCCGCCAGTGACTGAAATATCAAATGGAAAGTTTAAACTTTTAAGCAGGCAATTAATCAATAAGTTTTAAATTTTCTGATAAGATAAACATTTTATTGATCTAAGTAAGAGGAAAATGCAGAAGAAGATAATCTTAAAATTGATAACGAATGATTAAAAACCATTTCATTTTACAGCTTTTTTTGCACTTCAAACTTTTTTAGTCTCATTGAGGTATTTCAATTGGCTCCAAAAACCAGAATGCTCGATTTTGTCTGAAAAATTTTAATCCAATTTTAAAACTTATTTGATTCTAAAGTTAGAAATTTCAATTAATGGATTGCATTCCCTAGTCAAAGGCATACAAGTAAGCACCTTCATTCGGTAAACTTTCCATAATTACATCTAACTGTATAAAACACATCAAAATACTCACTGTGATCTCAATCCAATGAATTGTATAGGAACCCAGTCCTGCATTGTGTGAGCAATAAATGGAAATTCATCACTTCCTTCAAACACCAAAATGATTTGTCTTGACCATGTGATTCTGTATCTATGTGCTGCTCTAGGTACAAAGTATCCCAAATTTGGCACAACAGCAACATCTGTGACTTGATTTCTCACAATCCTAATTGTTTCATTACTAAAAACGATTTCAAGCATCGGATTCCATGTGACCTCAAATGGTGTAAGGGCAATTGATGCCTCTTGTGCTCCATTAACTTCTACATGCATGCCTGGAAGGTTTCCAGGAACAAAGCTATAACCACTGCCAGCTTCTGTTGTTCTTTCTAAAAGAAATTTTATTTGAGGATTATTGATTAGATAAGCAGGTGTAATCATTGTTGTTTAATATATTATGTCAACATTCAAGTGCTTTTACGTCAAGGAAATTGTTAAGATTAATTTTTAGATAGCTTTATGACCCGGATGAAGGATTGATAACAGATTATTTGGCTTAGAATGGAGAAAATAGAACCTGAGAAGGGTTGAAAAGAGGGGGTGGGTGGAGCCCTATTCCTCCCCCTATTCCTTAGGGAATACTCTACCTCAGGGGTTACCCTAGGCTATACCATTAGAGTAGTGTATACTTTAGGATACCGAGGAACCGACTCCAGGGTCCTGACCATTAGGAGAAGTTAATTTTAAAGAACTTACCAGATGTGAATCCAAAGTTTCTCATGCAAATCTCAAACTCTCTTATGTTTTCTTCAAGATTACCAGCAAAATCGAAGAACATGTTATTTCCACAGGTGTTGTCAGTAAAGTAGAAATAGTACAAATTTGTTAGTTCCCTCAAGAATCTTTCATCAACAGAATTAATTCCATTTCCACCTAAATCAAGAGTTATTAAATTTTCTAAAGAACCAAATGAATTGCGATTAATGGTTCTGATTCTGTTGTTCCACAATCCAAGTTCCCTAATGTTATTAGCACCAGCAAATGTTCCAACTGGAAGTGAAGAAAGTTGGTTGAAATCAAAATACACAGCTTCCAAGTCAGGCTTATCCTCAAACCATCCTGTTTGAATTCTCGTCAATTGATTGCTTTCCAAACTTAAGACAACCAAATTTGGCAGATTCACAAAAGCATTTGGAGAAATATCATGAAGATTATTATTTCCAAAGTCAACAGTCAAAAGTTCTGATGAATGTTCAAGTGCGTGTGATGGAATTACATTAAATTGATTACCATACATGAACAGATGCCTAAGATGTTTCGAATTATCAAACCATAACTGTCTAAATGATCTTAAGCTAGTTCTAGCTAAGTACAAGGTTTCAAGATGAATTAAATTGTAGAATGTATCAACTGGGACTGTTTGAAGGTTTCGATTGAATGAGAGATCGAGGTCTAATAAATTGAATAAATTTTGGAACCATCTTGGATTTAATGAAGTTAAACTTCCACCTCTTAAGTGAAGGCTTCGAAGGTTGAATAAATTTCTGAACACTCCAGCTGGAAAATTTGCGATTGGATTATTGCTGATTTCGAGAGTTTCTAATGCCAGTTGATTTACAAAAAAATTCTCAGGCAAAGTTGTTAATGAATTTCCTTCTAAATCGAGGTATCTTAAGTGTCTGTTGTAGAAAAATAAATTTTCTGGGAATTGAGAAATTCTGTTGTTATATAATCTCAGCCAGTCTAAATTCCTGCATCCTCTGAATGCATTTTCACCAACTTCTTCTAGATCAAGATAGGAAAAATCAATATAATTCACATGAGGAAACTGTGAGCAAATAATATCAGGAATTGTTGTGGTTGATGAGCCTGTTGTATTTCGAATGATTGCTGTCACAAACACATTATTCATTCCTGGGAAATGAAAGCCTTCAACTTGAGTGAAATTATTCCATCCATTTGGATTATCAATGCTCATGTAGCACGTATATTGCTGTCTACTATTAACTGTCCTCAATTCATAATCACAACTAACTCTTTGTGATAAAGAGGAACCAAAAAATGCGAATAGCACTAGTAACACTTTTATTTCCATCTTAGCCTTTCAGAATTTCACAAGCGACTGAAGAAGTTGGAGAAAAAGTTAGCCTTTTTAAGTATGGAAAGTGCCAATAAATAGAATAAGGCTTAATTTTGCGATAAGATAAAAGTCTATGTAATAAGTTTACCTAGAATGAAACAAGACCATAATCTTAAATTTGATAGCCATTATCGAGTTTATTATTGTAATGTAAAGAAAATTTCGCACGAGTCTGCAATAGGAAAGAAGTAAAATAAAGCGTAATCTAATTTCATCGGGTATGCCCATGTCTGACATTTTTTTTATATACCATAATAACAAAAAATCAGATAAAATTATTAAGGGTGGATAGTTCATAAATTAAGCAAATACCCTTACTAGTCATAAGATTTATTTAAAATTGGGGTCAGTGGCATAGCTATAAATTTTACGAATGTAAGAAATAATTTAGGATTTTTGTTGATTTTTTTCTCAAAAATCCTTGGAAAATTGAAGAAATCTAGGGAAAGGGGGTTCTCCCAAAACAGAGGGTAGCCAAGGGGGTCATGAAATGCTAAAATTAGTCACTTTTCTCTTTTATGAAGACATTAATTCGATTGGTAATAAAATGATAATTTTTTCAATATTTATTTTAAAAATATATTATTACAAGTCAATTATAGATTATTAGTATTAAAATGTTATCAAATATACATCAAATTAAACAGTTCGTGGATTTGGTGGATTCGGTCCTTGATTTGGGGGTATTTGAATTGGCTCAATGACCCAATTTGCTCGACTTTGGCTAAAATACATAAAATATTTTATTTATAATCTAAACTTTTTTTAAAAAATAATATTAATAATTACTCTGATCTTAGTCCTAAGAAATTAACTGGATAGAAGTCCTGCATTGTATAAGCAATAAATGGAAATCCATCATTTCCTTCAAAAACAGAAACAACATGTCTAGCCCAAGTTATCCTATAATTATTCCATGCATCAAGTCTGAAGATGTTTTGATTTGGTACAACAGCAACATCTGTAGCTTGATTCCTGACAATCCTAATTGTATCATTAGAAAAGACAATTTCAAGCATTGGACTCCAAATAATATTAAATCCTGTCAATGCAACTCTAGCTTCATTTGTTGAACTTAATTCTAAATGCATGCCAGGGTTCATTCCTTGAACGAAATTGTAATTGCTGCCAGCTTCTGTTGTCCTCTCTAAAATTAAGATAAGATATAAATTCACGCTCATAACATTCAGGTGCTTATCAAAGTTTATTTTGATAGTATTGTTGCTGAAAATTATCACACTAAAAAAGCACTTGACCGATAGACGGATAGCAATATTTATGGGATTGGAGTAGCTAGATTATGTTACGTAAGGATATTTTGATTGAGTTTTTAGTGAGGTAACAGCCAAATCAAGGTGGATACCATTAAACTTACCAGTAACAAATCCAAAGTTCCTAATGCATCTGTTAAAGTATCCAATAATTCTTTCAATATTATTTGCAAAATTATAGAAAATTCCATCAGCACAGGCATTTGACGAAAAGTAGAAATAATTTAGGTTCCTTGCCTCCCTTAAGAATCTTTCATCGACAGAATTGATTTGATTGTCATCGAGATCAAGAAACCATAAATTGGCCAATGATCCAAAAGAGTTGCGGTGGATAGTTCTAATGTTATTAGCCCACAAACTCAATGTTCTGAGACCAGACAATTGTGAGAAAATACCAACAGGAACTGAACTAATTTGATTAAAGTCAAAGTAGAGTTCAAAGAGGTTAGGTTTTTCTACAAACCATCGTTGACTAAGTCTGGTTATTTGATTACTTTCAAAACTTAAGGTCTCCAAATTTGGCATATTTGTAAAGGCATTCGGGGAAATTTCACGAATATTATTATGACCAAAGTCAAGTATATTGATGCTTGGAGAGTTGATGAAAGGATTTGATGGAATTGTCTGCAGTTGATTGTCATGCATGAAGACATAATGAAGACGTGCCATGCTTTGGAACCACTGTGCATTCATTGTTCTGATATTACAGTAAGCTAAATTAAAGCTTTCCAGACTGAACAGATTTCTGAATGCGTTGGCAGGAATCAATTGTGAAATTGGATTGGAGGACATGTCGAGATATTGTAAATTAATTAAACTTTCAAACCATCCTGGATTTACGGCAGATAATCTTAAATTTCTTATGTAGAGGAATTGGAGGTTCCATAAGTTTCTGAAGATTCCACTTGGAAGATTTGCGATTGGATTAAAGTTAAAATCCAAAATTTCTAGTGCCAGCTGATTAGCAAAAAGATTTTCAGGTAGAGTAGTCAATAAATTCCTTTCCAAGTCAAAATATGACAAATGTCTGTTGTAGACGAATAAATTATCAGGAAGACGTGCGATTCTGTTGTTATATAATCTCAGCCAATTCAAATTCCTGCATCCTCTAAAAGCATTCTCATCAACATCCTCAATGCTTAAATATGACAAGTCAATGTATGTCACGTGAGGAAATTGAGAGCACAAAACTTGAGGAACATTTCTGGTTGTTGATCCTGTGGCATTTCTAACGATTGCAGTCACAAACACATTATTCATTCCTGGGAAGTGAAATCCTTCAACTTGTGTAAAATTATTAAATCCATCTGGATTTTGGATCTGCAAGTTACACATATACTGTGAATTCAGCCTCAACGAGTAGTCACATCTTAATGATTGTGACAAAGAAGAACCAATAAAAGCAAAAAGCAAAACTAACACTTTAATTTCCATGTTTACCGATTTTAGGCTCGACGGTAACTGAGGAAGTTAGTTTAGAAGTCAAGCCTATAAGTAGACAAATAGCCAATAAATTAGTTTATGACAAATCCCAAGATAAGATAGAGACATATTTTGTTAGAGAGATTAGATATTGCACATACTTTAATCTTTAAGTTCTGATAATAATTATCAAATGCCGTGATGGAGAGAACGTGTAATGCACGGGATATAAAAAGGGGAAAAGCTTATTAAAAATAATCACAAAGTTTTAATTTTCTGGCTATAAATTTCATTTCATTTTATTTGATAAGGGGCCGTTCGCAAATTACGTCAAGGTTTAGAAGGGGAAGGGTTCGATGGTAACATTTCTCGAAAAATTCTCAATTTCCTGGAGGTATTTGTATAGGTTCTGCAGCCCAAGATGCTCGATTTCGTCTAAAAATACAAAAAAATATTCAATAAAATTCAACAAAAAAATCTAAAAATTCCTTACTGAGATCTTAGTCCTACAAAATTAACAACAAATCGATCCTCCATAGTGTAAGCTATAAATGGAAACTCATCGCCTTCCTCGAACACCAAAACAATATTTCTAGCCCAAATAATTCTGTAATTATTCCAAGCGCCAGGTCTAAAAACGCCTTGACTTGGTACAATAGCAGTTTGTGTAGATTGACTTCTTATAATCCTTACGGTCTCATTACTAATCACAACTTCAACCATTGGATTCCACGTAACTTCAAATGGTGTTAATGCAATCCTCACTTCCTCTTCGGAATTAACTTCGACATGCATTCCAGGGTTAAGTCCACGAATAAAGTTATAATTGCTACCAGCTTCTGTTGTTCTTTCTACGATAAGATAAGACAAAAAATGAAGTCACTTTATTATGTCAACAGTTTGGCACTTGAGATCATTTTTTGGATTATTTTCAGTATTTTTTATCAAATAATCTCTAAGCAGATACTTGAAAATAAATTAAACTTGTTATGAGAAGTTTTTTAAAATATTTAAGGATCTAAGGTTATTGATGGGGTTCGAACCCCCCTACCTGGAAACATTTTCATGTACTTACCAGTCACAAACCCAAAATTCCTCATGCATATCTCAAATTCCCTCAAGAACACTTCACGATTATTTGCAAAATTCAGGAACCATCCACTGGCGCAGATGTTTTCATCAAAGTAAAAATAAATTAAATTTCTGGTTTCTCGCAGCAATCTTTCATCCACAGAACTTATTAAATTGTCATCCAAATCCAAAAACACCAGTTCATCCAACGATCCAAATGAGTTCCGATTTATGGTCCTTATTCTATTTCCCCATAAGCCTAATCTTGCTAGAGATGGTAATTGTGAGAAAATGCCAACAGGAACTGACGTGAGGTTATTAAAATCAAAGTAAACTGCATTTAAGACAGGCTTGTCCTCAAACCATCGTGGATGAAGTCGAGTCAGTTGATTATCTTCTAGACCCAATGTTACTAAATTTCTTAGATTCGCAAAAGCATTTGGAGAAATTTCTCTGATTCTATTGATGCCAAAATCAATATTCACAAGTCCTGGTGAGTTGATAAAGGCATTTGATGGAATTGTGGACAGCTGATTGCGATAAATGGATAAATAATTCAGATTTGTCAAATTTTGGAACCATAATGGATTTAATGTTGGAATTCTAGAATTGTCGATGCTCAATCTTTCTAGTCGATGTAAATTTTGGAAGGTGTTGGCTGGAATTGCTTGAGTTAGTGGATTTTGATTTAAATCAAGATTTTGTAGGTTGGATAAGTTTTCAAACCATGCTGGATTTAAGGCTGTCAAATTTGTTCTTCTTAAGTAAAGGATCCGAAGGTTCCTCACATTTCTGAATAATCCAGATGGTAAATTTATAAATGGATTTAATCCTATGTGGATATTATCAAGCTCTAATTGACTTTCAAGGAAATTCTCAGGCAAAGTCTCTAATAAATTACGCTCGATGTCCAAATAATTCAATCTATAGTTGAGGCTCAATAAATTCTCAGGGAGTTCAGTAATTATATTTCCATAAAGTCTCAGTGAATTTAAGCTCCTGCATCCTCTGAATGAATTTTCACCTACTTCTTCTATGTTGAAAAACATCAATTCTATAATGGTTGTGCTGGGAAATTGTGAGCATAAAATTTGAGGAACATTTCTTGTTGTTGAATTAAGAACGGCTCGAACGATAGTTGTCACATGATTATTATTAAATCCTGGAAGGTGATTTCCTTCAACTTGTGTAAAATTGTCAAATCCATTTGGATTGTCTACGTGCAGATAACACACATACTGTTCACCTCTTAATCCATAGTCACAACTTATTGACTGTGACAATGATGAACCGAAAACAGTTAGCAACACAATTATCACTTTAATTTCCATCTTCACTGATTTAAGGCAAACGAATGACTGGAAAAATGTTAGAAATTTTCAGGTCTTTTGTACTCAGACTGTCTGTCTTGAATCTCTTTGATAAGATAAAAGATATTAGTTTCAAGAATTAAGCTATAAAAAATCTTGCTTTACTTTCCGAAAGACTATTATCATTAAGGGTCAGTTCATAAATGACGTCACGTAAAAAATGAGATTTTTAAACCCCTTTACCCTCTAATCACCTCCCCATCTTCCCCACAAATTTTTCTTTTGTATGGAAGTGTCACACACCATCAGACACCCCTCCCCCTAAACATTAGACGTCATTTTTGAACGATCCCCATCTTTGATAACAGATATCAATTTTCTGAATCACACAATCTGTGTACTAGATTTGAAAGGATCAAATGTTCAATTTAGCGATGACATCAATTTTATTTATATTTTAAAATATCGTGACTTTTAAATTTTTGAATTTAATTCCCCTGAGGAATTTGGATTGGTTCGACCATCCATGATGCTTGGCTTCCCCTAAAAAGGAATAAAGAAAGAAATAAATAATTTGTACTGGGAATTAAATTATTGCAAATTAGGTGATGGTGCTTATATCTAGAGCAATTTCTTGGATATATCTAGGTAAACCTTCTCTAGGCTGGTGCTTGGTCTTTGTGATAATGATAATATCACCTAAACCTTAAATTTGCAATTCTTAAAGGGATCATTCGTAAATTACGTAATGCTTAGGTAGGGGAGGAAGGAGGGGATTCTAATTAAATTTTTCCGATTTTTTCATAAAATTTGTTGCCGGAAGGTCAAAGGAAATGGTTAATTCTAGCATAACATAATATCCAAATGACCCCATATCCATTCAAAAACTTACTCTGATCTCAATCCATAGAAGTTAACAGGGAACAGGAACTGCATAGTATAAGCCATAAATGGGAAATCGTCATCTGCCTCAAACACCATAACAACATTCCTCATCCATGTGATTCTAAATCTACTCCACTGATTTGGCATCAACATAAAACTCGACGGAACAGCAGCCACTTCTGTTACTTGATTCATAATAATTCTTGATACGTTGTTGCTAATGACAACCTCGATTATTGGATTCCATACGATGTTGAATGATGTTAAAGCTATTCTTATGTCAGAGTCTGATGAAGCCATGAATTGCATGCCGGGGGTTATTCCGGAGAAGAAATTGTAGTTACTACCAGGTTGAGTTGTTGATTCTAGGGAGAGATTTTGACAATATTAAAGGATAAGAAATTAAAATTGTCCTTGAGAGTTTTACAGACACCAATAAAGGCATCAAGATACCAACAATCAAGTCTGCCAAATTTCATACCACTTCACTGACATAATTCGCCATTATCAAGATAATTTTTTATAAATAAACTTTTCTTATCACATCCACTGCAAACCTCATTGCACAATCGACAAAAAAAGCTACTCAAACTCACCGATAACGAATCCAAAATTAGTCGTGCATCTTTCAAGAGCTCTAATTACGTCTGGTCTTGTATTTGTGAAATTTGCGAATTGTCCACTTGCACAAACATTGTCGTTAAAGTATAAATAGTATAATCTTGTTGGTTCAGTCAGCAATCTTTCATCAAAAGCATTAATGTTGTTCTGATCGAAATCAATATACCAAATACGTTCCAAGGATCCAAAAGCATTACGATTTATTGTCCTTAAATTATTATTCAACATATTAAGATCAACAAGTGCATTCAATGGAGCAAAAATGCCTGGTGGAAGGATGTCAATTGAATTATAATCCAAATAGAGAATTTCTAAGTCTGGTTTATTTTGGAACCATTGTGGATGTAGACTTGTTAGCCTATTAGCTTCAAAGCTTAAAATATTTAAATTATCCATGTCATCAAGAGCATCAGCAGCAACCTCACTGATTCTATTTGATCCTAAATCGAGAATCAAAAGCTGTGCTAAGATGCTAAAAGCTCTTGATGGAATTGAAGTCAATTGATTGCTGTACATGAGCAATGATTCAAGATTAATCATGTTTTGGAACCAAGCTGGATTAATATCTCGGATGTTGGTCCTTTCTAAATGCAAATGCCTTAAGCTGAATAAATTTCGGAAAGCATTTGCTGGAATCGGCTGAGTTAATGGATTAAATCCCAAATTTAAAAGTTCCAAGGCTAAATGATTTGCAAAAAGATTTTCAGGAACAGCTGTCAATTGATTGAATTGTAAATCAATGTACTCTAAATGTCTATTTAAGCTGAATGTGCTTTCAGGCATTCGTGAAATTCTGTTGCTGGAAAGTGATAACCAGTTTAAGTTCCTGCATCTTCTGAATGCATTTTCATCGATACGTTCAATTCCGAGAACTGATAAGTCCAAATAAGTCACATGAGGGAACTGATCGCACAAAACTTCAGGAATATTAAGACTTTCCGATCCAATAACTCTAACAATTGCAGTCACAAAGACATTATTTAATCCAGGGAAGTGTAATCCTTCAACTCGTGTGAAATTATTAATTCCATTTGGATTATTAATTCTTAAATTGCACACATAATGCTGTGTATGCTCAAGTTCTAAAATACTATAATCACAACTGATTGACTGCGATAGTGAAGTGCCAAAAATGGCAAACAGCACAATTAGCACTTTTATTTCCATCTTTACCGAATTAAAATTTACAGCAAACTGAAGAATTGAAAGAGTAAGGCATGACTTTAAGTACAGAATTCTTAATTGTCATAAATGAGGTATTATGGATGTGATTCAAATCTTCTAAGTGATAAGATAAGAAGGAAGAAGAAAGTATTGGGAAAATCCAAGGGGGCATATCTTAATTGCAAATGATAACAGAGATTAGGGTTATGACGTAGGATAGAAAGAATACTTCCAGGCATAAAGTTTGAAGGGATTCATTTTTTAAAAATTATTTTACATTTTTTAAAATTAAATAAAATATATCCAAATAGGTCCTTCACTCAATAAACATTTAAATTTGTGGCATCTCATTAGCTTCTTGATGGTATCAAAATAGGTTCTACAACCCACGTTCCTTGACTTTGCCTAAAAATTTAAAACAAAATATATTGTTGCTTCTAAAAACATCTATTTTAAGGTCGTTCGTGTATTACGTAACTACATAAAGCCAATTTTAGACCAGTGCTACACAAACTATGCTCTTTAAAACACAATTGTGACGATAAATCTCCAAGACCCACTTAAGACCCTGGGGGTAGCCAGATAAAATTTATAGAGTTCCAAATTATTATTTTTGTTCCCTTACTCAAATTTCTGGACTTGTTACTTAAAAGTAAATGTTACTTAAATGTAGTTGTATTCCCCTGGATGTCATTCACATCATCAATGTTACGTAATATCCAAACAACCACACACCACTTACTGTGATCTCAATCCATAAAAGTTAACATTCATTAAATCCTCCATTGTATAAGCAATAAATGGAAAATCGTCATTTCCTTCAAACACCAACACAACATTCCTTGCCCATGTGATTCTATAATCATTCCATTGACCACTCCTGAAAATTCCTTGATTTGGCAGTACAACAACTACTGTATTCTGATTTCTTATGATACTTATTGTATCGCTTCTAAAAACAATTTCAACTATTGGATTCCATGCGATATTAAATGATGTCAATGCTATCCTGGCTTCAACTGCTGAGTTGATCTCAAAATGCATTCCTGGATGTAATGATGTGAAGAAATTATAATTACTTCCTGCTTCTGTTGTTGTGTCTACAAAAAATTAAAAATTGATGAGAATTAATAATCAGGTCAATGAATTGTTAAAATCATATCCAATTAAACTTAGTAAATTTATCATTATCGATGGCTAGAAAATTTCTAATCAATTCTGAGAAAATTAAATTTATAAACAAAAAATTCGACGAAATTAGAAGTGGATCAGCGTTTTGGGTATTTTGACAACCAGAATGAGTAATTTTGGGTTTGATTCAAAAGATGTCTAGTCGAATTAAAGATTGAGCGGCACAACATAGTCACTATGGCACTTCTACGTCGCCTAGTTGATGATAAGACTTCAAAAAGACATGAGCGTGTGCTGATGGTTTCGTGATGGCTATTTTCAAGCCAATTTGACAGTAAAAATTTAAAGAAAGTCCTCGTGTTATATATCGAGGGACTTCAGCGCATTTTTGTGTTAGCGATCAGTATTTGATTAGCAAAGTACTGCGTATTAAATAAGTCAATCATGAATATTTTGTGACTTAAATAAATTCGACGGCTCGATAACGGTTTTTTGGCATTCAAATTTTCTAACGATCAAAATATATTTGAAAATTTCCCGCGTAAATGCACTTGAAAATCATTAATTATAGTATAATTAACAATTTTGCGGTGAATTTTCATATTTTAAAATGGTTTGTCATTTAACGGTTTTTTGAAATTCAAATTTTCTAACGGTCAAAATATATTTGAAAATTTCCCGCGTAAATGCACTTGAAAATCATTAATTATAGTATAATTAATAATTTGCACGGTGAATTTTCATATAATAAAATGTTTTGTCATTTAACGGTTTTTTGAAATTCAAATTTTCTAACGGTCAAAATATATTTGAAATTATCCCACTTGAAGTTGGCTCTATTGTATTGAAATCAAAAATTCATTAATTATAGTATTTAGAGATGGTTTTGAGCTTTCAAACTAATCGATACGCCAATAACTCGATGGCACTGAGCTAATGCAAAAAACTAGAGCTCTCTACGATGTCTGGTTGCTTCTATCTCGATTAACAGCCGAACAGCCGAACAGCCGAACAAAGTGCATTATTAAGCTACCTTTTTAAAACAAGTTTCAAAAATGCGCTAAAAATGAGCTGTGCTGCAGTGTGTTACTCAGGAAGTGCTTTTTCACTATCCTAGTTCTCCATGTCGATTTATGTGTGCTATGGTATAAAAATTGCGGATATTTGTGTTGTATGATCCAAATCCTAAGCCATAGTAAAATAAATAATTATCATAATCCAAAACTCACCAACAATAAACCCAAAATTGCTGATGCACCTCTCAAGTGTCCGCAAATTGTTTTCTAGATTGCTTGGAAAATTAAAGAATCCATTGTCACTACAGATGTTGCCAAATAGGTAAAAATTTAACAATCCTGTGGACTCAGTTAAAAACCTCTCATCAATTGAGTTTATAATATTGTCATTAAAATCTACATAATTTAGCTGTGCTAAAGTTCCAAATGCATTCCGATTAATTGTCCTAATTCTATTGTTCCACAATCTCAACCTACTAAGAGAATCGAGTGATGAGAAGATGCCATTAGAAAGGAAGGAAATTTGATTAAATTCGAAAGAAACTTCCCTAAGGTCAGGCTTGCCTTCAAACCATCGAGTTTCGAGTCTTGTTATGGCATTATCTGCCATATTAAGGATCAAAAGACTTTCTAGATTATCAAAAGTGGAAGTTGACATTTCAGTTATATTATTTCTTGCAAGATCAAGGACCAATAATTTTCTCAAATTCTCAAATGAATTTTCCAGAATCGACGGGATTGAATTCATATTAATTAGTAAATATTCAAGACTTGATAGGTTACGGAACCAAGCTGGATTTAATTCTGTCATGTTAATTTCAACTAAATAGAGTAACAAAAGATTCGATTGATTCTCAAAAATATTTCCAGGAATTGGCTGGGTAAATGGATTGCTGAGTAGATAAAGAATCTCAAGGTTCACTAAATTTGTAAATAAGCTGGCATTCAATTCCGATAATCTTGTGTTTCTGATGTAAAGTGTCACAAGGTTCCTTAAATTTCTGAAAATTCCTCCAGACAAACTTGTGAGTGGATTGTATCCCAAATTTAAGGTCTTTAATTCCAGTTGATTCTCAAATAAATTCTCTGGCAATGTCTGTAGTAAATTCAACGAAATATCAAGAAATTCTAGATGTGTATTGTAGCTGAATAAATTTTCAGGAAATTGAGAAATTCTGTTATTATGTAATCTCAGCCAATCCAAATTTCTACATCCTCTGAATGAATTCTGATCCACATCCTCTAATCTAAGGTTTGATAAGTCAATATAAGTCGCACGAGAAAATTGAGAACACAAAATTTGAGGAATATTCCTGGTTGTTCCAGATTGTCGAATGATTGCAGTCACGTAGACATTTGCCATGCCAGGCAAATGCTCTCCATCAACGTATGTAAAGTTGTCAAAACCATTTGGATTTTGGATGTTTAAATTGCACAC
The DNA here is from genome assembly GCA_963573255.1 of Chironomus tentans. Lineage (NCBI taxonomy): Eukaryota > Metazoa > Arthropoda > Insecta > Diptera > Chironomidae > Chironomus > Chironomus tentans. The sequence goes on along the minus strand of OY754302.1, from coordinate 42,596,424 downwards.
ATATTGCTGAATACCTCCGATGCCTCGAAATCCATAATTGCAGCTAATAGATTGCGACAAAGCGGAGTTGAATAAATAAAATAATATGATATAAATTTTCATTTTCAACTTGATTGATTGAAAGTTGGCAAATAACTGAGACTGATTTGATAAGTGCGTTAAATTAGCTGAATTCGGGAGTTTTCGAAATTGTAGATTAGATAAGAGAGAAAAACGAAGAATTTTGCAATGAGAACGATAAATGGAAAATTAAATTTTTAAGAGAAAAAAGGGGGCATATTCATGCTGGGATAATTAATTTTATTTAAGATTTTTAATATTGATAAAATATTTTAATTTATGTATATCATATGTCCCATGATTCCAAACTAGTTAATAGTTTAGGGCTGAATTCTCACCAACTAAAAGGTTGAATAGTCCAAACTGCACGACTTTGACTAAAATTTACAAAAAAATATAATTTTGAAAATTTCAAAAATTTTGATTTTGAAAATTTCAAAAAGTTCTCCAAAATAAAATACTCACGGTGATCTGAGTCCATAAAATTGAACAGGGAATATGTCTTGCATATTGTAAGCCAAAAATGGGAAATCTTCCCCTTCTCTAGTCACCAAAACAACATGATTAGCCCATGTGACTCTCAATCCAGTCCACTGGCCAGGTCTGATGATGTTAGGACTACGAACAACAACAACTTCTGTGTCTTGATTCCTAATAATTGTTGACAATGTGTTGTTGCTAGCTCCAATGACAATTTCAGCAGCTGGATTCCATAACGTGTTAAATGGAGTCAGTGCGATGCGAACTTCATCGTCTGTATTTACACTAAGTTGAATTCCAGGACTTGGTGCATTATAGAATCTGTAAGGTCCTCCTCGTTCTGTAGCAGTTTCTGCGAGAATAAATGTTGAAGGTTTTTGATTATTTTTTTTGAGAATAGGAATTGTATTGAATGGGGAGGGGGTGGGTGGGTTTAGGAGTCAGTATCAGGTTATGTGACTTCCACAGAAAATTAATTCTTTTTTTCGTGACGTTATCTTTGAAATTTAAATTTTTACTTACCAATTACAGACTTGAAATTCGTAGTGCATTCCTCAAGGAATTGCATGTAGTATTCTCGACTATTTCCGAATAAATAAAAATAGCGGCTAACACATAAATTGTTTGCTAAAAAAAGTTCAATCAGAGGATATGCTTCCCTCAAAAATCTCTCATCAATTGCGTTTATAATGTTGCCAGAAAAATCAGCATACTTTAAGTTACTAACATTTCCAAATGCACTTCTGCTGATAATTTTGAGATTACTGTAAGATAAAAAAATCCGACTTAGATTTTCAAATGGAGCAAAAATCCCTATTGGCAGCTCTCTAATTTGATTGTAGCCCAAATATAAATTAGTCAATTTCTTAAGATTTTGGAACCACTGAGGATTAAGGTTTTGAATAGGATTTGAATTGATGTAAAGGTTCAAAAGCTGTGATAAATTGACAAATAAATTTCCAGGAATTCCAGACTCATTAAGTCCATTTCCACTAATATCAAGATGTGTTAGATTTGTGAGGTTGTCAAAAATTCCTTCGGGGATTGAAGTTATTGAATTGCGGTACAGGTAAAGTTCCTTTAAATTTGAAAGCGACTCAAACAAGGCAGGATCGATTTGATTCATTTCAATCTGGTTCATGTACAAAACTTGAAGATTTGTTAGAGCTTTAAATGATCCTGGTGATAGATTGTTGCCTATTGGATTTCTGCCAATATCAAGTCCCCAAAGATTCTTTATTTGTGATAATACATCTTCAGGAAAAGCTGTAAAGTTGTTCCATGCAATAGACAGTACTCCTAAGTTAAGGAAATTCTCAAACCATGCTGGATTTAATTCATGGATGTTAACTTTATCCATACTTAGGAATTCCAAGTTTATCAAACCTTTAAATAGTCCATCAGGAATATTCTTAAGAGGATTACTCGATATGACTAATTCCTTCAAATTTACTAGACTATCAAAAGTATTTTCGGAGAAATCAGTAATCATATTTTGACTAAGAACAAGTAAACTTAATTTAGTATTACGAACAAATGCTCCTTCATGTACATCCTCAATTAGGTTCCAATCAAGCAAAAGTCTTTCAAGATTAACGCAGCTGCTAAATGAATTCTCAAAAATTCTTTCGAGACCGTGTGACATGAAATCAATTTCATTTAAATTCTCAAATTGCGTGCACAATATTTTTGGAAAGACCGTCGATATTGAAGGATATTGCCTATTAATTAACACTACGTCTGCATCTGTTCGACCTGGTAAGTGAGTTCCATCAATTGTTGTAAAATTATCAAATCCCCAAGGATTTTGAATGCTCAAATCACAAGTATAATGCCAAATTCCATCAAAGTACCAATCTCTGTAATTACAGTGGATGTCTTGAGCTGGTGCTGATCCAAAAAATAGCGAGAAAAGTAATAGAATTTTCACTTCCATGATACAACTTGTAAATGTGAATGCTTTAAAATAACTGATGGTTAAGTTAAAATTTTGTGTGCATTTATAGAAAGGAATCAAATCAAAATAATCAAAACAACTTGCATGTGACTTTCTTCCTATTAAGTACTTATGAATTGGGATTATTAGTCATGGGTTGTTCGATAGATAAGACGGTGGTCACATGCAATCGAAGTCATTTGACTGTTAATTTTTATAAAGTATTTATGAATCATTCAATTGTATATTCAATAAATTTTTTTCTTAATGAGCCTCAGATCCACTTGGGGACTTATTGGGTGTCATATTTCTTCAGAACTCAAAATTCTGAAGATATTCTAGAGAAATTTTTCATAGATTCGGTCGAACATATGATTCACAATTATGGCTTCCCAGCTTCTAATATTTAATCCTCTAGAGATTTAAATTTTTCACAAAAATTGAATATTTGATATATTAAGTAGTATTAGGTATTTTTTAAGATTCAAAAAACACAGGATAAATATTTCATAAAATTCTACTTCATACAATATTAAAGAAAAAGATTTGAATCATGATCACAAAAATGTTTGGGAAAGAATTATAAAATATGAAAAAATAACTCAAAAAAAATTTTTTTTCATTAAACGATTTGAATTAATTAATTTGATTGAATGTAAGGTATAAAATTAAATTCAGCAAATTATGAAACCAAATTGTTTTAAATATCAGAATTGATTTAATTAAAGATAAAAAATCCTTACATCCACCTGATCCCTTAAAAACTGGAAGTCATTCACAAAAAGCCTCTTAAAGTAAATAATAAAAATTTAATTTAAGCTTTTTTAAAACCAGTTTTTAAAAATTTATTTCATAATTTTCTTCATCAATATAAACTTTATCGAAATAATAGAACTGCAAACTTATACTTTTGTAGGTATAATATCAGCCTCTACTGGTTGAATGCTCCAGATTGCGTAGTTTTCCCTAAAAATTCAACAATAAAATTATTTAAAATAAATAAACCATTTCTAACTTTTCTTACGGTGATCTTATTCCATAAAATCCTACAGGAAAGATACATTCCAAATTATAAGCCAAGAATGGATAAGATTGTCCTTCTCTAGTCACCAAAATAACATGATTAGCCCATGTGACTCTCAATCCAGTCCATTGGCCAGGTCTGATGATGTTTGGACTATGAGCAGTAACAATTTGTGTGTCTTGATTCCTAATAATTGTTGACAATGTGTTATTGCTAGCTCCAATGATGATTTCAACAGATGGATTCCAAAGAAAATCAAATGATGTCAATAAGATGCGAATTTCAGCATTTGAGTTGACACGGAGTTGAATTCCTGGACTTGGTGCTTCAAAGAATCTGAAAGGATCTCCGCTTTCAGTTGTGGTTTCTAAAAATAAATGTTAAGAATTATTTTTGTATTTTTTTTTGGGGGGGGGGGGGGTGTATGTTTATGATGACAATCATTTTTGGTGGCTTTGATGAACATCATTAAAAAAAATATTTATAGCATTTAATATTTATAGCAATTGACAGTAAAAAATACATTTTGTCAGTCAATCCAGTGCATCAACAATAAAATATTCGAACCATTTTAATTCCATCCAATTCAAACCCCCCAAAATCAAATAAACTTAATTGTTCCTTAATCGTCGGTAGATTAAAAAAGTAATTAGACATTTTGATGGGTTTTCATATCTTATCAAGCATTTTGACATTATTTCCTTGCCGATTCTGTCTGTTAAGTAACTGAAAAGTTATAGTTTTACTCACCAGTAATCCATCTAAAGTTGTTGGTACAAATAGCAAGTCTTGGCATGAAAGTTTCACGATTGGCTCCAAATGAGTGGAATCGCTCACTATTGCACAAATTACCCCACAAAAATAAGTATTCCAATGGCGATGCTTCTCTCAAAAATCTTTCATCAATCGCATTTATGACATTTTGATCAAAATCAGCATAAGTTAGATTCCCAATAAATCCAAAAGCCTCACGACTCACTGTCTTTATGTTATTAGCCCATACGTGAATTTCACGTAGTGATGTAATTGATGTGAAAGTTCCAGCTGGAAGATCATCAATCTGATTGTGATTAAAGTCTAGAACAGACACATCAGGAATATTTAGGAACCATCGTGGATTAACTGTTTGAATGAGATTGTAGTCAGCAATAATTATCATAAGATTTGGCATATTATCGAATAAATTTGGTGGAATTGCAGAGTCAGGAAGGTGATTGTTGCCGATATCGAGGATTAAAAGGTTTGTGAGGTGATCGAAGCTTCCTTCAGGAATTATAGTGAATAAATTTGAGTGGATATAAAGCTGCTCTAAATTTGTAAGAGTTTCAAACCAATGAGTATTAATCTCACTGATTCTAATTCCAACCATATAAAGTTGCTCAAGATTTATCAATTCACGGAATATCCCAGCTGGCAAATGATCACCAACTGGATTTCTGCTGATTTCTAACGAACGAAGATTCCTGTTGTTAGCAAAAGCTGCTTCCGGAAATGATGTGATGTTATTTCCATAAATTGTTAGAGTCTGTAAATTCGTTAGAGTCGCAAACCATTCAGGAATCAGTTCATGTAATTGCATCCACATCAAATTGAGAACCCTTAAGCTAGTGAGTCCTCTGAAGAGTCCATTTGGCATTGTAAGTGTTGGATTTACAGACAAATTTATTTCCTGTAAATTCACTAAATTGCTGAGCACATTTTCTGGTAAGGTTGAGAGTCGATTAACACTTAAATCAAGGAAAACTAATCTCGTCATGTTAACAAAAGCTCCAACATGAATTCCTTCAATTTCATTTCCAGTAAACCAAGCAATTTCAACATTTCTGCAAGCCACAAAGCTGTTCTCATTTAGAGTGACAATTCCCGTCCTTTCAAAATCAATGTGCACTAGATTTGGGAACAATGAGCATGTGATTCTTGGAAAAATTACAGTTCTTGAAACAGCTTGTGCATAAAGTAATGTTACGTCTGCATTTGTCCTGCCTGGCAAGTGAGTTCCATTGATTGATGTGAATCCATCAAATCCAGATGGATTTTGAATATTTAAATAGCAAGCATAATGGCTAACATTATTCCTAACTGAATCCCTATAATCACAGGAAATGGACTGTCCTAGTGATGATCCAAAGAACAATGACAGCAATACAAAAACTTTTAATTTCATCCTCACACCTTAAAATGACACGAATGACTGATGAAATCCAATTAACTTTTAAGTACATTTATACCAAAATCATAAATGAGACAATAGCATGAGATTAGCGCATGATAAGGCTGATGTACAAAATATATTACACCTTATAGACATCCTATATGATGACACAAGCAAAGTAAATAATAAGTGAAGTGGTTCAAACTGGAAAGTCTTATCTGGAGATATCAAGAATCCGGGGAATAATTGTTATTGTTTTAGCAAGAGAACTTAGGGTGAATTTCTGAATTTTTGTATGGTTGCCTACTCTTTTCTTTGATTTAAATTAGCTCGGAAAATACGTGAAAGCTCTAAGAACCAAACAGATCATATATTTAGTTCTGTGATGAATCAGTATTTAATTTTTGGAGGGAAAACTATGAAAATAAGGTTGCTTCAATATTCGCCCTCAAGAATCAATATATTCTGTACAAAAACCAAGATGTAGGATTCAAATATGATGCATTTGATGCCAGTTACATATCATAATTGTTGCTTTATCAGAAAATATCAACTACAAGGAAATTGAGAAGGGTATAATAATGAAGGAGGGTATCAGCAGCTTGACGGATCAAGCGGAGGGCACAACGCAAGGGGGGTAGCCAAGGAGGGGTCCAAGGGGGTCCGGACCACTCCTCAAAAATTTTTCACATGGAAAAATTATTTTCTTTTAAAACTTTTTTCCGAATTTTCTTCAAAAATCTAATTTAAAGTTTAACCATTAATGTACCTTCAGAATTAACAGAAAGTACAAAAATACAAACACAAGATATAAAAAAATTGGACCGTCCTAAAAAAAATTTCTGGCTACACCCTTGGTATTACAACTTCAATAGAACCAGAATCTATATCAAGAAATTATTTTTGTATCTCCTTAATGTGCTCACTGCAAACTCAGGGATACTCATTGACTATTTGGGTTTTTAATTCCAATTTCTTATCTTTAATTGAATTATCAAGCTAGCATTTTATTTTGGTACCAGTTTTTTTCTTGTTCATATCAGTAGATTAGTGTTAAAAACATATTGAGGATAATGACTTTTTGTACTCAATTTTATTTACAATTCATTTAAGCTTCTGTTGGCATTATATCGACCTCAACTGGTTGAATGCTCCAAACTGCACGACTTTCACTAAAAATTACAATAATTTTAATTTTGAAAATTTCAAAAAATACTCCAAAAATATACTTACGGTGATCTGAGTCCATAAAATTGAACAGGGAATATGTCTTGTAAGTTGTAAGCCAAAAATGGGAAATTCTGTCCTTCTCTGGTCACTAAAATGACATCATTTGCCCATGTGATTCTCAATCCAGTCCATTGACCTGGTCTGATGATATTTGGACTACGAGCAACGACAACTTCTGTGTCTTGATTCCTAATAATTGTTGACAATGTGTTGTTATTAGATCCAATGACAATTTCAACAGCTGGATTCCATAACATGTTAAATGGAGTCAATGCTATGCGAATTTCATTGTCTGTACTGACACGAACTTGAATTCCAGGATTTCGTGCTGTATAGAATCTATAAGGTCCTCCTCGTTCGGTAGCAGTTTCTACAAGATTATATATGAAGTAGGAAAGAGTTGGATAAGATTATTTTTACAATGGGAAACTTTCAAATATATCTTGAGATATTTTTCAATGGCACTTCAGGTCTTATCAGACTATTGCACAATATTCTACGTGTCGTCTAAATTAAATTATTAAACTTACCTACAATAAATTCAAAATTATGAGTACAAGTTGCTAATCTTGGCATAAAGCGTTCTCGATTAACTCCAAAATTAAAGAACCAGTCACTTGCACATAAATTATTCCAGAAGAAAAGATATGTCAATGGCCATCCTTCATTTAAGAATCTTTCATCTACAGCATTAATGACATTTTCATCTAAATCCATAAAAGTTAAACTTCCAATATTTCCAAAAGCATCACGATTGACAGTCTTTACGTAATTTCCCCACAAATCAATTTCAACGATGGCTCTAAATGCTGTAAAAATTCCTTCTGGAAGTTCAATAATTTGATTGAAATTGAAGTTAAGAACGGCTAGTTCTGTCATCCTTTGGAACCACTGAGGATTTGGAGTCTGAACCAGATTAAAGTCACAAATGAAGTAAATCAGATTTGGCATATTTTGGAACAAATTTCCAGGAATTGCTGATTCTGTTAGACGATTGTCACCAATGTCAATAGCTAGAAGGTTTGTTAAGCTATCAAAAGTTCCTTCAGGAATTGAAATGAATAAATTTGAGTAAATGAACAAAAATTCTAAGTTGCGGATTCCTTCAAACCAAGCTGTATTGACTTCAGTGATTCTGATGTTTGCCATGTAAAGTCGTTCAAGGTTAGACAAATCCCTAAAAATATTTCCTGGTAAATTGTCACCAATTGGATTTCTGCTGATCTCAAGTGCATTTAAGTTCCTCATATTTGAGAATGTATTCTCAGGTAAGGCTGTGATGTTGTTTCCGTAAATCGAAAGCAATTCCATATTTGCTAATGGAGCAAACCAATCAGGATTTATTTCGTTAATTCTACAAGCAATGAGGAGCAAGAGTCTCAAATTTGTTACTGGTCTAAATAATCCACCAGGAATAAAAGTAAATGGATTATTTGACAACTCCAGTTCCTCTAAATTAACTAAACCATTAAACACATTTTCTGGCAAAGTAGCAAGTCGATTCCTGTCAAGATCAAGATATGATAATCTTGGGTTATTGGCAAATGCTCGTTCATGAATCTCCACAATCTCATTGTACCAAAATCTCAGCCATTCCAAATTACCACATCCACTGAGTGTATTTTCACCAATTGAGACTACGTCCATAAAGGTAAAATCGACATAAACTGAATTTGGAAATTGTGAGCACAAAATTCTTGGAAAATTGACAGTTCTTGAAGCAGATAAAATAAATATTGCAGTTACGTCAGCATTTGTCCTTCCATCCAAATGAGTTCCATTAATTGTAGTGAATCCATCAAATCCTGTTGGATTTTGTATATTTAAGTCACAGATGTAATGACTTTGACCACTAATTGTAGTGTTTCTGAAGTTACAATTTATGGACTGTCCTAACGATGATCCAAAGAATAGCGACAACAGCAATAATATTTTTATTTCCATCTTAGTTGCTGAAAAATTCACGGCTAACTGAGAGTAGATTTAATTTTTAAGTGCATTTATAATCAAAAAATCTGGAGAGAAAAGAGAAGTTGGTGTTAGATAAGATAAGACTAATATGGGTATTGAGAATTGATTGATAAATGTTGAGGTAGGGAAAGCTTTGCTGTTTGATAAGAATTTGTTTCTTTAAAATAAATATTTTGGTATGGGTAGTTAAGGAATGTGAAATCACTTAACCCCTCTGTCTAAACTCTGAGAAAAATGGCCTAAAATAAAAAAATTTGAAGTAAAAAAATCACAACCCCCTCCCCCTCTCAGGCACTACACCACTTATGAACGTCAACTCATAATGCCACAAGTTTCATAAATTAAAAAAAACGATAATTTGACGAAAAAGATCAGTCAGAAATTTTATACAACATTTCTTCTTATTACATAGAACTTAGTATTTCATAAAACTTAATTATCTGTAGGCAAAATGTCAGCTTCAACTGGTTGAATGCTCCAAACAGCGCGACTTTGTCTATAAAAATTCAAAATAAATTAATAATTTTATCTATTAAAATCTAAAAATAATCTTACGGTGAACTTAGTCCATAAAATTGCACAGGGAATATGTCTTGTAAGTTATAAGCCAAGAATGGATAAGATTGTCCTTCTCTAGTCACCAAAATAACATGATTAGCCCATGTGACTCTTAATCCAGTCCATTGACCAGGTCTGATGATATTTGGGCTACGAGCAATAACAACTTCTGTGTCTTGATTCCTAATAATCGTTGACAATGTGTTGTTGTTAGTTCCAATAACGATTTCAACAGCTGGATTCCATAAAAAGTCGAATGAGGTCAATGCGAGTCTAACTTCAGCATTACTATTAACACGAAGTTGAATACCGGGACTTGGTGCATCATAGAATCTGTAAGCTTCTCCTATTTCCGTGGCAGTTTCTATAATTTTGAGATAAGATTATTTTTAAAAATCTTGAGACATGTCTTGAGACACTCTTAAGTGCTTTATCTAACTATTTCACAACATACTTGAACTTACCGACAATAAATTCGAAGTTACGTGTGCATGTGGAGAACCTAGGCATGAGCTGTTCACGATTTGCTGCAAAATTAAAGAACCAGTCACTAGCACATAAATTATTTCTGAAGTAAAAGTATGACAAAGGAAAAGCTTCATTTAGGAATCTTTCGTCAACTGCATTGATATTATTTCCATCAAAATCCATGTATGTTAAATTTCCAATATTTCCAAAAGCATTTCTGTTGACAGTCTTTAAATTACTTCTCCACAAATCAATTTCAATTATTGATCTAAAAGCTGTAAAAATTCCTTCCTGAAGTTCATTAATTTGATTAAAATTAAAGTCAAGAACGACTAAGTCTCTCAATCTTTCGAACCATTGAGGATTTATTGTTTGAATGAGGTTGAAGTCACAAATAAGCCACAGCAGATTTGGCATATTGTCGAATAAATTTCCAGGAATTGCGGATTCTGTTAGATGATTATCGCCAATGTCAATGACAAGAAGATTTGTCAGAGCATCAAAAGCACCTTCAGGGATTGATATGAATGAATTTGAGTAAATATATAAAGTTTCTAAATTTTCTAGTGGTTCGAACCATGCTGGATTTATTTCGGTGATTCCAATATTTGCCATGTACAGGTTCTCAAGATTTGGCAAGTCTCTAAATGCTTGAGTAGGCAAATTGTCACCAATTGGATTTCTGCTGATTTCAAATGCACGAAGATTTCTTAAAACTGAAAATGTATTTTCAGGCCATTCCGTAATGTTATTTCCATAAACAGTCAGCAGTTCCAAGTTGCCAAGTGGAGCAAACCATTCTGGATTTATTGTGACGATTCTAACTTGAATCAAAAATAATCCTATGAGGTTAATAAGAGGTCTGAATAATCCATCAGGAATTAAAGTAAATGGATTATTTGACAACTCAAGTTCTTCTAAATTCACTAAGCCATTAAACACATTTTCTGGTAAGGTTGTGAGTTTATTTCTGTCGAGATCGAGGTACCTTAATCTTGTGTTGTTGGCAAATGCTTGTTCATGAATCTCCTCAATCTCATTAAACCATAATCTCAACCATTCTACATTTGGACATTCGCTGAAAGTATTTTCAGTAATTTCAACTACATCCATCGCTGCAAAGTTGATGTGAACAAGATTTAGGAATTGTGAGCAAATAATCCTTGGGAAGTTGATTGTTCTAGATAGAAGTACGAGATACAAGCCAGTTACGTCAGCATTTGTCCTTCCTTCCAAATGAGTTCCATTAATTTCCGTGAATTCATCAAATCCAGTTGGATTCTGGATGCTTAAGTTACAAACGTAACGTTGTTGACCGAGAACAACTGAGTCTGTATAGTTGCAAACCAAAGACTGTCCCAGTGATGATCCAAAAAATAACGACAGCACTACTAATATTTTTATTTCCATGTTGATTGTTTAAAATCCTGCGACTAACTGAGGACTGAAATGACTTTCGAGTATATTTATAGTTGGGCATTATGAAGCAATATTTAATACAGTAGTCGATAAGATAATTAGAAACTTATCAAAATGAGGAAGAAGAATGATTATAAAAATTTTGAAATTTCCTTTTGCTTTTCCCAAATAACACGCTTGCTTATCAGTTTTGATTAAAAACATTTCATTTATTAATAGTTTCTATATTACAAGATTAATAACATAATTTACACCTAATAAGTTGTAACTAGTTTTGAACTATCTTAGTTTTTATCAAGCTTTAGACAAACCTTAGAGAAGCTTTATCAAACTTGATTCCTATTGTATGGATTACAAGAATTATTGCAAGCAATTAATACTTGAATGAATTTCGTCACTTAAGAATCTGTAGGCAGAATGTCAGCTTCAACTGGCTGAATGCTCCAAACAGCGCGACTTTGCCTGTTAAAATAGAAATAAAATCAATAATTTTTACAAAATAAAGCCAGGCAAATTTTCTTACGGTGATCTTAGTCCATAGAATCCTACAGGGAAGATACATTCCAAATTATAAGCTAAGAATGGATAGTTCTGTCCTTCTCTAGTCACCAAAACAACATGATTAGCCCACGTGACTCTCAATCCAGTCCATTGACCAGGTCTGATGATGTTTAGACTATGAGCAGTAACAACTTGTGTGTCTTGATTCCTAATAATAGTTGACAATGTGTTATTGCTAGCTCCAATGATGATTTCAACAGATGGATTCCAAATAAAATCAAATGATGTCAATAATATGCGAATCTCAGCATTAGTATTGACACGAAGTTGAATACCAGGATTTGGTGCTTTATAGAATCTGTAAGCTTCTCCTATTTCTGTGGTAGTTTCTGTGAATAATATTATAGAAAATTAGAATTTTAAGGTGGCAAATAAAAAATAAAGAACATCAAGAGACATGTTTTGAGACATTCCTAACTATCTTTTAGACATTATCAAATTAATTCACAACATACTTGAACTTACCGACAGTAAATTCGAAGTTACGTGTGCATGTGGAGAACCTAGGCATCAGCTGCTCGCGATTTGCTCCAAAATTAAAGAACCAGTCACTGGCACATAAATTATTTCTGAAGTAAAAGTATGACAAAGGAAAAGCTTCATTTAGGAATCTTTCGTCAACTGCATTGATATTATTTCCATCAAAATCCATGTATGCCAAATTTCCAATATTTCCAAAAGCATTTCGATTGACAGTCTTTATGTTGTTCCCCCACAAGCTAATGTCAATGATTGATCTAAATGCTGTAAAAATTCCTTCTGGAAGCTCATTAATTTGATTAAAATTAAAGTCAAGAACGAGCAGTTCAGTCAATCCCTCGAACCACTGTGGATTTATAGTCTGAATAAGATTAGAGTCACAGATAAGATACGAAAGATTCGACATGTTTTGGAACAAATTTCCAGGAATTGCTGATTCTGTTAGATGATTGTCGCCAATATCAATGATTAGAAGATTCCTCAGAGCATCAAAAGCACCTTCAGGAATTGATATGAATGAGTTTGAGTAAATATATAAAGTTTCTAAATTTTCGAGCGGTTCAAACCATGCTGGATTGATTTCAGTGATTCCAATATCACCCATTAAAAGTGTTACCAGATTTGGCAAGTCTTTGAATGCATTTGCTGGTAAATTGTCACCAATTGGATTTTTACTGATTACAAGTATACGAAGATTTCTTAAGGTTGAAAATGAATTTTCAGGCAAGACTGTGATGTTATTTCCATAAATTGTCAATTGATATAAGTTGCCAAGTGGAACAAACCATTCCGGATTTAATATTCTGAGGTTAGCTTCAATCAAATATAATCTTAATAGAGTAGTAATAGGTCTGAATAATCCACCAGGAATTGAAGTAAATGGATTATGTGACAATTGTAGTTCCGTTAAATTCGATATGCCAACAAATAAATTTTCTGGTAAAGTTGTCAATCTGTTTCTATCAAAGTTAAGGTACCTAAGTCTTGTGTTGTTGATAAATGCTCGTTCAAGAATCTCCTCAATCGTGTTGTTATATAATCTTAGATATTCTACATTTAAACATCCACTGAATGTATTTTCAGTAACTACAACTAAATTCATATGAGCGTAATTGATGTGAGCAAGATTAAGGAACTGTGAACACAAAATTCTTGGAAAATTGATTGTTCTGGACAAAGTATTGAGAATCAATCCAGTCACATCTGCATTTGTCCTTCCTTCCAAATGAGTTCCATTAATTTCCGTAAAGTCATCAAATCCAACTGAATTTTGAATTTCTAAATTACAAACATAACGTTGTTGACCAAGAACAACTGAGTCTGTATAGTTGCAAAGCAGAGACTGTCCCAGTGATGATCCAAAAAATAATGACAACAACACTAAAATTTTTACTTCCATTTTGATGGTTTAAAATTCCACGACTAACTGAGGACAGAAATGACTTTCAAGTTCTTTTATAGTAGGTCACTATATAACAGCTTTTAACACAGTAAATAAAGTCGTCGATTAGATAATTAGGAACTTATCTGAAGGAAGTGTAAGAATGATTACAAAAAATACTGATAACAATTTTGAACGGCTTAGGTTCGAACCCAATAAATATTTACTTGTTTTCGAGTGTTTTTTTACTGTTTTAAGCCATAAAATGTGTCTTGTTTGTTCACAAGTTGTTGCTAGGTATAATTTTTTATATTCCATGAGACGCACCATTTTGCAGAGTTGATAAACAAGAAAAATTCAAAAAATCAGATCTTTAAATTTAATACCTAATAAAATTTTAAAAATGTTTTTAAAATTGCCTTAAAATTTGTCAAAATTGTAAATTGTATGAAATTCAAAACTTTGAGATTTGTACTATCTTTGGCTTCAGCCTGTGAAATTCCAATACCAATCAAAAGGCATCAATGACGTAGTCAGAGGGTGTTTTAGGTGCCAAAACTGGTGGTCAGAGGGTGTTTTAGGTGTTTAGAAAAATTTCTACTAGACAGCATTATATTCAACTTCATCAGCTGAAGTTCAGCTACATAAACACTGTCCAAGGCAGAGAAACTGACAGAAAACAATAATACAAATTGTTGAAACAGCCACAGATGGATAATTTGTATTGACATAAATGGAAGCCAACAAGTGCCATTTTCATGAGCCTCACTTTGTTTTCTGAGAATTTAAGCAGGATATGGAGATAATTATATTCCAAGAATTTGAGAAATAAATAAGCTAGTTTACAATATTCAGTCTATAACTTCAACAATCAAGATTTATTCAATACAGAAATTTCATTCAATACAATGAATTTGTCAGCAATAATGCAATAATTAAATCCACAACAAGCCACACTGAGAATCAATTTATGTGACATAATCTCCATGCAGATTGAATGAGTATCACATTACTTATTGCCAACAGAAATTTTTTGATAAATTAAACGTGAATTTTTACATAAAAATATTTTCTTCTTCTTTGTGGCGTCGCGACGATGAACTTTGAAGAAAAGTTAACAAAATATGCTGCTGCTGTGATTCTCTTTGGGGTCGTTCATAAATGATGTACAACATTTGAGGCGGGAGGGGGTTTGAAGAAGATTTTGTAAATTTTACAGAGGGTAGGGTGTCTAAAATTCAATTGTTCATCAGACGTCATTTACAAACGACCCTATTGACTGTTTTTTTCAAAAATTTATGAAAAACGGCAGTAAAAGTCACGGATGCAATAATTTATGTATAGTCTCTCTCTTGTTATTTTTAGTTTTTATAAAATTCCTTCTCTTCCACTATTCACAGCAGTTTCAAATGCACAAAAAACTTACAAAGAAGAAGATTACTTTTCTCTCTTCACTCATACGATAATGTGAATGCAAAAAGATGAAGCTACACAGAAAACTGGTTTTTTTGCATCATCTCAATTCTTTCTTCATGATTCTCGAGATTCTTTCTCTTTGAGCTCTTTTACTTTTCAAATGGACAGCATTTCATAATGTTTGTGGGGTCGAGGGGTGATAATTTGGTGGAACTGGAACTGAAACAGATGTAAGGTTGTGTTTTGTTGTGATTGACATAAAGAAGTTAAAAAAATTCCTTAGTTTTTTTTAAAAAAATTATTGATCATAGAAACCTTTTTAATCAAAATTTTTGTTGATGTTTTTTTTAAAGAAGTAGAAAAATTCGGAGAAAGTGTTTTAAAGTCAGAGTTAAGCCTTTAGAATTTTCCTCTCAATTTATTTCAGATCTTTACTCTTGAATACTATTTTAATAAATTGTTTAATTTCTAATTCTAGTTTGTACATAAAAATCACCATTAAGTGAAGGAAGAAGCCGTTTTGTTGACGTAACTTAAACTGCAATCAGAGGAGAGTTGAAAAGTAAGTGTTGATTATTACATGAAATAACCTACCTCTATATATTTACTATCATGCAATTCAGTCTTTAAGGCAATTCAGTCATTTTTCTTCATAATAATTTTCACATTGGGGGCCGTTAATAAATGAGATCACGCCAAAAACTACATTTTTTGAACCCCTACATCCATCTGTCACAAAATTTTCATACAAAAAATGTGAAAGAGTCATAGGGTGGTCAGATTTTTTTGAAAAAATTAATAAATTACTTAAAAATCTGGAACATAAAGGAAAATTTGAAAATTATTAAAACTTCCATGCAAAAAATCCGGTAGGTTGAACAAAATTTTAAAAAATTCGAGACAATCCCGCCATAGTCAGCCTAGTCATAAAACATCCCCAGGAGTCATTCGTATTTTATGCTAATAATGAGATCTGTGAGGGGTCTGAGGGCACCTGTTGCTAAATAAATAATTTGATCCCCCCTTATATGCATTTTTGTACCCCTTTTAATTGGATTTGTAGCCTCTTATATGAGATTTTATGCTTCATTACATAAGTAGCATGGTCTCTCTCTTTGCTACTCAACTGGACTATTGTAAACGATACAGTAGTCAAAATCACCAAGAACCCATGTTGCGCTCTGGGATTTTGCCTAATTAATTGTGTCGCGCTTCAAAAAGATCAAGAAAAAGTTGAGCCAGACTTTGCTATATGCTCCAATAGCGGTCTTAAAAGACAGATTTTGGCATAAAATATTATTCAAATAACCCCTAATCTCTAATCATTTTCTATCGAAAATCAAAGACATCCGTTCACATAAATGCGATTTAACAAAAAAAGATTCCCATAAAAATTCTTTATCTTCCATAAAAAAAATCTTCAAACAACTATTAAAAAATCTCAAAACAAATTTCCCATAAAATTCTCTCAAACTCCCATAAAACCTCCATACCTTGTCGCTTAAAAAAACAACAGAAAACCCGTGTATATCTGCATCTCAGTCTCTAAAAAAATAAATAAAACGAACATAAAAAGCGCAATAAAGAATTTGCAAACGATCCAAAAAACACCCATATAAATAAAAAAAGTACATGTTGATGCTTGAAAGAGCAGAGATACTGAGAAAAATAAAGAGAATAAAAAATATCAGCACTGCAACTCGACTGTATTTGGCGCTTGAGTTGACTTCAAATATCAATATATATGTGCACATTTTACAATTCAATATCTTTTATTTTTTTGGTGTCTTTGAACTTTTCAATTTATGCTGTAAATGCGACTTGCTGATCGTTTGAAAAACTGCAAATGGCTCAAGGTGATTTTGTCAGGTGTAAATTTGTTGACTTGTTTTATTGCTCTAGGTGCGTACTTTTACATTGATGTGATTGTTGAAGGGAATTTTGAGAGAATTGTTGACTTATATGTCACATTTTGTAATAATTGAGGGCTTTTTGAGTAAAATGAGGCTCTTTAAGGTTGAATGTGATTTTTTTGGGGGTCGAATATGACTCTTTTGGGCCGAATGTGCTTCTGTTATTTTGATTGATGATCTCTTAGGTCGAATGCGGTTCCCTTGAGTCAAATGGGGTATTTTTGGGTCGAATTAAGCTCTTTTAGATCGAATGAGGCTCTTTTTGGGTCGAATGAGGCTCTTTGGGGTCAAATGAGGCTCTTTTGGGTCGAAAGGGGCTATTTTGGGTTGAATGAGACTCTTTTTGGGTCGAATGAGGCTCGTTTTGAATCGAATGAGGCTCATTTAAGCCGATCAAGGCTTTTAAGGGTCAAATAAGATGCACTAAGCTCGAATAATTCATTTAATGTTCAAATAATAATCTCTAATACCAAAAACTGTGACAATAAAAATATTAATCATAATTATACTGAAGCCTCGTCATTAATCTCTTCACTAGTACAAGAACGAGACCAAAATACACTCCATTGATTAGATGTATCTCCGATAGTAATAATAATTCCATCATCATTATACTAAAAAATTGTACCATTGTTGATTATAATCAAGTCAGATGAAAACAAGCTCATTTCATATGATAATTTTAATTGAACACAGTAGGAAAAATGAGACACTAAGACTCAAAATGAATAGTGAAAGAAAAAGTAAGATTGAAGAGATAAATATCATGAAAATTTGATATGGAAGTGAAAGAAATATCGTTACAGAATAAGCAGGAAGTAAATGTGTGAGAAGTAAACAAAAATGTGTTAAAAAATATTTTTTTTGTGATGTTTGAGTAAAAAATTTTCATAGAACCAGGAACAATTTTTTTTGCATAAATAAACCTGGTCAAATTAATTTTATTTTTAGCTAATTGAATCATTCACGGAGTTTCTTAAATTGTCTGCTAATTGTGTTAAGCTCTTAATCCTCATTCTATGTCTAATTATGACTATTTGTGTAGATTAGATTTGGCGGAGATTGTTTGTGATTTATGATATCTTGAATTTGGTTTTAATAATTCAATAGACCTTAAACAGCCTTAATGGATACAATAGAGCCTCAATCGACCCTAAAAAGCCTCAATCGACCCTAAAAAGCCTCAATTGATCCCAATGAGCCTCAATTGGCCCCAAATAATCTCAATCGACCCTAAATAGACTCAATCGTAACCGAGGAGCCTCAATCGACCCCAAAGAGACTCAATCGACCACATTGAGTCTTTTTAAAGTTTGCCTATTTTCATCTAATAGAAATGAATATAAATTTTGATACCTTAGTAAAGTTAAGTACTGAAAATCGTCTATAAATATGATTTATTAAAGGCATTAAATTTTTTCCGATTCATACAAACTTTCTTCCTAACTATAATCTTCTCAAATACCGACCAATGCTAATTGCTCTCAAAATGGTATGAAATTTGTTGTGGGTTCAAGTTCGTGATGGAAATCGGATCTGGAATGATTGATGGAAATCGTGAATTTTAAAAGATGAACTTTAGTGCAATACGATTTAATATGGTAGTCGCGGATTAAATTCGTTTTGAAAATAAAGTTCAACCTTTTAGAAATTGTTTTGATTCGTGAACTTGTAAGTGCTGATTTGAATTTCATAAAGTTATGAGAAATATTAGAAAAAAATATTCATAAATATGAAAATTGAGGAAACACGACAATTAATTCAAAAATACACGCATGTGCACGACAAAAATACTCAATCTACTTCCTTTGGGGGTCATTCGGAAATGATGTATGTTGTTAAATGAGATTTTTTAGACGTTTCTATATGTCACAATAAATTAGATAGATATATTTTTTTGTGGAGTGTCATAGAATGTTGGACCCCTCTAGCTAAAATATATCTTAAATTGTGATTAATTGCCTCTAGGTCATTAATAGTGTTTTTTGATCCAAGTATCTGTAGAAAAGTACGAAGTTTTTTTTGCTCCCTTGAGTACCCCACCTACCCTACTCTGGGTAAGTAAGGTATACTCTAAGGTGCCTCTACCTACCCTACCCCTTACCTACATCTATGGCACCCCTTGGCTATCAAAATAGAATTTACACCTCACTTCCTCTAAACATGAAGCATCACTACTAAATGACCCCTAATCTCTCCTTTTAAAATTACGAAACATTTACTTCAAGACAAAAAAAATCAGTCATAATTCGAAGCAGAAAATCACAGCAAAAAAAGTGTAATTAAAATTGTCACTTAATTGCAGCCTTGTGTCACTCATTAAATGAAACGAATTCAATAGAAATAATTATTATGAAAACCGCAGAGAAATATGACAATTCTTCGAACTTCCAGGTTATATTGTACTTTTGTTAAATAGCAAATCACCATTCATTCCGTCTTGCGACAAAAGCATACCTTTTTGTCATTTTTTTATTGCATAATATTAAGCATAAGAAAAATATAAAGTGACCATAACAATTCCATTTCATTTTATTATGTGACAATTATCTCTTGTCTTTTTTGTTTCTCGTAATTTAATTTCCTTCCATCTGTCGCTCACTCATTTCTAGTAATTAAATGGTCAGTGAGATAAAATAGTGAATATTTTAATAATTTTTGAGATACTGCAAATCACACAGCTGGGGCAGAGGTGTAGCTGGAAATTTTTTTTGGTATCTTAAATATTTTGTGAATTTTTTTATTCTGTTCTGAATGTTAGTCGCATTTGAGGGGGTCAAAAACCTCTTCTGGCTACGTCTCTGAACCGGAGATTATGCCGAACTTTTAATACACTATTGTTTCGTATTTTAATATTTTTATGCTTCATGACCGCATGGACGCAGATTTTTATGAAAAAGAGTTTTTTAAATTGAATATCTTCTTTACAAAAATCATAAAACAATGAATTGTTGTGTACGAGAAAGAAAGAGAAGCAAAAAAAGTGAAAGAAGAAAGCAAATAATTAAAAAAAATCTCATCATTTATTTGTTAAAGTATGGCACAATGGAGAAGTGGAAAAAAATAAATTATGCAACAATAAATAAGTCAAAGATGTGAAGGAAGAATTTCTGGTAGCAAAAAAAGTTGCGAATAATGTATGGAAAAAGAATTATTAATTGTAGATGATGTGTTGCTGGTTTTGGTGGGTAAAAGCGCATTTGATTCTGATTTGAACTGACTAAGTTTATCTTTTGGCTTTTTTGCTTCAATTTTGACTTTATTTGCTTCAATTTTGACTTATTGTAGTTCAATTTTGAAGCTTTTGCTTCAATTTATAATTTATCTAAACTAGAAACACCATTCCATCCAACAGAACAGCAAAAAGCTCTCACTTCTCTTGACCCTTCACATCAAATAAGAATAGACACGAATTATGTATCTTCAAGACAACCGGACAACATCATCCATTCATTACCTTCATCTCTTCCATTCCGTTGCATTTCGAGTATAAAAAGCAGCAGCTAAATTCCATATTATTCATAAATTCCATTATTATTATTATTGAGAAAAGAATTAGTAAGCGAAAAAAAATCTTTTCATGCACATCAAGCTGTATAATGATGAGGAATTTCAAAACAAAACCTAGCAGCAAAAAAAGTTATGAGTAGCAATTTTTTTCGTTTGCTTCCAACCAGGGTCAAGTTTTTATAATTGTTCTTTTATGCAATTGAGATCGAGTCGTAATTAGCACAAAAGTGCATCAAACCGTTATTGTGAATCAACAATTACATCAGACAGACAGCAGAAGAATCGACAATGCAGCATATGAGCTGATGATGATGATGTACGATTGAGAACTTCCGAGGAAATTTACATTGAATGAAGATATTTATGGGAATGTGCCACAAATTTATGAAATGTGGGTCACCGATGCCACTGTCGCTTGCGTGCAAAATTAGGTGAAACAAAATATTTTTCCACTTCTTACTCCAATTCTTCTACCTCGCGTGAGATTCCAAAGAATCGCAAGAAGAAGGCAGAAAAAAATTGAAGAAGCGAAAAATAAAATTAAATTTAATTTTCTTTTTGCAGCAAGTGACAATTTAACACGGAATTTTACGCATTTATTCGGTCATTCGTCGATTCTGCTTGAGAGATTAGAATTGGTATTAAAGTGGAGTATGGCGAGAAAATTACTTAACAACTTCCACGTCAACTATTTCTTTTATTTATTTCTTAATGATACATTGTAGTTGAAATTATTTTTTCTGCTTCTTGATGGCTTAGCTTTTTTTTGTTGAAGTGAGGAGAAAAATGATTTAATTTCTGTAAAAGAAATAGTGAAGGTGAAGTTAAAAAGTAATTTTAATTTGGTGTTTAAAGCGCATTTTTTGAGTTTTTCTTTTTTAAATTGATACAAAAAGTAAAATCTGAAGTTAAAATTGACGCGAAAAGCAAAATTTGAAGCTAAATTTGATGCAAAAAGTAAATTTTGATTCAGAAAAGCAAAATTTGAAGCTAAATTTGATGCGAAAAGTAAAATTTGAAGCTAAAATTGATGCAAAAAATGAATTTTGAGGCAAAAACTGACGCAAAAATTAACGCAAAAATCAAAATTGATGTAAAAAATGAATTTTAAAACAAAAATTGATGTAAATCCAAGCTCAAGCACTCAATTAACCACTTCTTCAAAACCACTTCAACTTAACATTTGAAAAAAACCGTAAACATTAACACATTAAGCTCAACAAACCCGCACAAAGAAGCTCAAAGAAGAACAGCCAAGCATTCTAAATTCAATTAAGAAATCTTTCATCGCGAAAATTGAATTTAATTTAATTTAAATTGAAGATAACTTTTTTTTGCGTGGATTACAGTTGCTAAACAGGAATTTAATAAGCATGAAAGAAAAACGGGGACTGAGATTTGAATGGATAAATGGAAATTATGACATATAAAGTTGATGAAGATGGGCTTTAAGTGTGTGTTGACCGACTTTTTTAAGCAGGAATTTTCCAAATAAAGTCAATTTCAATTTACATAACATTCAAGCCTAAAATCTCATCAAAAACTGACCAAAAATTATTTTGCAAAATTCATTAAAAACCACACAATTCGACAATAAAAAACCCAAATCTACATAACATGCATTAGTGATTTCTTTGATTTACGACACAATTTCTCATCATATTTGAATCAATGTCAGCATTTTGCAAAAAAATATAAATCAAAAAGTCATAAATTAGAAATCCGGTCAAATTTATTGAGATTAATTATTAAAAACTCAATATTGACTCTTCTTGCTGAATAATTAACAATATAGAACATATCATGCTAATTTTTGAACTTATTCGTGGTTGAGTGGATTGTGGGGATTGCCTGACTTTCTATTCACTTTCACGAGGTGAATTGATCTAGTTGGAATGAGAATTTTGAGGTATTTAATTAGTTAAGTTAATTTGTTGTAGAAATTTTTTGGAATTCTGAAACATTTTAAAAAATTAGGTTAAAAATCAATTTTAGATAGTTTAAAAAATTCAAAAATATTAAAAATGATTAAAATATATTTAAAAACAAGATTTTTTAAAACTTAAGAAATTTTAAAATTTTAAAAATAAACTTTTTTGAATAGTATGAAACCTAAAAATGTTAAAAATTAAAATAATTTAAAAATATTTTAAATTGAAAAATTTAAAAACAATTTAATTTTAAAAAATCAAAAAAGTTGAAACAGTTTAAAAAAAGTTGAAAATTAAATACTTTTTAAGTATCTTGAAAATTAGAAAAGTTAAAAATATAGAGAATTTTAACAAATCCAGAAAATTTCAGAATTTTTGAAAATTAAAAAAAATAACAAACAACTTTTAAAATTTAAATTTTATATTTTAACAATTTACTTTTTCTTGATGATCCCGCACAATTTTATCTCAACAATGAACTTGAAATACTTCTCTCCATGCACACAAAGAAATCCAATTAAGCATACCCAATTAAGTATTTTGACCTACACAATGTTTCCTTACATATTTTAAAATGCGCAATTTGTTAGCTTATTAATTCGACAGAACCCACAAAAACATGAATAATTCAACTTAATCTCATGTTTATTATTCGCTAATTAATCAAATTTATACACAAAAACTTCTAAATTCTCTAATGAATGAATGCCTGCCTTCACTTTTTACAAAAAAATTAATCAGCAAAAATTTCATAGCATGAACTTTTCTTGTCTTCTTTTTAAAAGATCTTGCATATCAAATTGATCGTAAGCACTGCCTCACATGGTGCGCCAACCTAATTAGCCAACACTCCCATACTTCTAAAAAAATCATCTGTTTAGATTTTAAAGAGATTATGTGAGTCGCATGTAAGATGTTGTTGGGTATTAAACTACACTAAATTTCAACATCACGATCGTCAACAAAGACTTGAAGAGTAAAAGCGCATCGTGTAATCGTCGGTGCTCCCTGCTGGGTAGCTGAAAAATGTCATGTTTTGAATTTTTTTATTGAAAAGATGTTAGGCAAAAAAGTTTGAGTGGATGTGGGCTTGACAGCGCATTGTGATTTATTGAATTGGGAGATAAGAATGGGATTTTTTTTAAGTTTTGATCACTTTCAAATTTGATCACTTTTTGCTCGAAATAATTCAATTTTGCCCTTTTATGCTTCATTTTATTCAAAATTTGAATAGAATTTGCTCAGTTTTGCTCAAGTTTGCTCAGCTTTACTAAATATTTGCTCAAATTTGCTCAGTTTTGCTCAAAATTGCTCAGTTTTGCTCAAATTTGCTCAAATTTTCTCATTATTTGCTCAAGTTTGCTCAGTTCTACTCAATATTTACTCAGTTTTGCTCAAATTTGCTCAGCTGCTCAAAAATTTATTTAAATCAACCCACAATGCCAGCTCTATCCCCAATCTTCCCCCAAATAACTGCATTCCAAAACTGCTCAAGCAAAAAAAGTTCATTTTTTTTGTAAAGTCACATGTTTTGATGTAATATGAAAAAATAATCACAGATCTCTAGCAAACTTACGAACAAAAAAAAACCACAAAGAGACTCCACTTCACTCACCTGTCTCTTTACTTTATAATAAAAAAATTGTTTTGTCATGACTTGTTACTGCTGCTGTTGCATGAACATTTAATATGCCTCTTTTTTCTCTGTAAACTTAGAGTTGTAGAGTTCATTAGTCATTAGTGATCATTAATAGCTATTTTTAAAAGGGGAATTTGTTATTGTAAGATGTAACAGCACAAATATCGAGAGCTATGCGAAATGACTTAATAGTTGTATGTACGTGAGATTTGCTTGATATTGCTGAAACTTTTTTTTTTCTGGGGCAATTTTAAAGATCAGATGTTGACTTCTTTAATTCTGTCATTTTAGCTGTTAAGTCAAAGGTGTGCTAATTATTTTGGACATACAGTTGTGCTTGTAAGCTTAGAGTTTCTGGTGATTTTATTATGAGAATTAAAACATTTTGGCGTGTTCATGCTGTGTGGTAATTGAGGTTTTATGAACAGTTGACTGCTTATGGCTTCTACATTTATTAGAATTTGTATTGATTTTGAGGCATGTGTCGTTTGTTATGTGATTATGAGTTATTCTAGCTGAGAAATGAGTGACCTTCCGGCTAATTAATCCTGTTGCATCTGGTTTCTTGACTGAGATCATTTTGAGAACTATTTAATAGTGCACAAGTAAAAGCTTGATCAAGCTAATCTTAAACCCTGTCCATGGACGTACCCACAATTTTTTTAGGGGAGTCCAAATTTTTTTTTCGTTCTCTTACTCAAGTTTTTGTATCTGTTGTTAATTCTAATGATATTTAAATGATTGCGGTGTTTGAGCAGAGTTGAGTCTGGGGTATCGAATCATATATAAGCGAATCTGTTAGTGCGAGAGTGTGGTTAGGTCGATAGTATAAGGATTCGTACAATACTCACGACATTACAATGATTAAACTATAAATTAGAGCTCTGGACCCCATCAACCCGCCCTGACTCTGTCTAGTTATGAATTAATATAGTTCAGTAATTTATTTAAACATATTTATCTCAGAAAAGTTCACTGAATCTTCAAAATAAAAAAAATCTACACAAGCTAAAAACATTTTTTCAAATTTTGTTCATTTTCAAGCTTTTCTCTACTTATTTTCTCTAATCAGAATAGCCATTGAAAATCGCAATTATGAATGGCTCTCGTGGACAATTTAACTTCTTGTTCCAACTGCCAAATAAGTTTCTGTGCCACAAATTTGCCGTTCATTCATATTTGTATAATTTTATCATGTATATGCACATTGTAATGTCCCCAAAAAAGTTCAAAAAACTGATACTTTATACTGCCAACTCAATTATCAATAAATACCCACATTATGAGAATGTAGGACGATGAGAGAGAAAAAGACTATAAAGAATTTCCAATGCACTTCCACCAGCACGACTCATAATGATGAAAAAAATAATGAATGAATAATATGTTTAATAGGTACAGTGCAGTGCCAAGTGAACAAGGTCAAAATTATTAATTTGCATAACGATTAAGCGCACAACTCTTTATTCTTTTTTTACTCTTTATTTTTTAATTGGAAAGGGAATCATAAATCATTTATTATACTCTTTCTATATATCATTCTTATTTCTCTACACTTTATGAGGTATTGTGTGCCGTGCTGCAGTTATAACAATATAACATGCTGGAGATGGAAACTTTTTTGGCTATAGTGTTGAATATTTAGGTTTGAATGCAGGTTTTTTTTGATAAATTGTGATGAATTGGGAGCTGCTTACGAGTCGTACACCTATTACGTAACGTTTTGAGGGGGGGAGGGGGTCTGAGGTTTTATGACAATTAAAACAAAATAATTTTTTCTTTATGGAAAATTTGTGACAAAGCGGGAAGGGGGTCCAAAAAGTTGGTTTTTTTGCGTTTCTGGGGCCCTTCATAAATGACGTCACACAAGAAAAAGATATTTTCAGTCCCCCTCCTCCCTCTGACACAAAATTTTTTAAAAAAGGAAGTGTCACACAGCGTCAGACCCCCACCCCCATTAAAATTTGACTTCACTTATGAACGACCCCTTACGTATTACATGAACAGGCTCTTGGGAGTCAGAGAAAAGATTTAAATATTCGAAGTGAAAATTGAGAGAATTTGATTAAAAATTGAGGCAAACTTTCCAAAAAATGAGGCAACCTGAGAAAGACTTACCCAGATTTCCAGAAGTTCCCATCCCTAGACCCCAAAACAACACCATTATTTCCAAGACATTAAACCGCGTTATTTTCCTCTTTACGATTTCAATTTTTATGCACTTTAATGAAACTGAGCACTTTAGTGTTCTGTTTTTAAAAAGTGCATGACATTAAGTTGATGATGATATTAAGTTGTTGCTGAACTAAATTTTTATATTATTTTTGCACCACGCAAACTCGATTACTTCTCTTAATTACGTCAATCATTGAAAATTAATGGAAAGGCTTTTTTTTCGAGGCATGAAAGTGGCTGATTGAGATTTCAAAATGAAGTGGTTCGGGTAATTTTTGTAAATCAGAATTAATTAGAAGTGAATTTTATAGCTTAATTGGATATAATGACTTTTATAGTGCAAGTTGTGGAGCAACTTGCTGTGAGTCTATCGATTCAATGATGCAAGTTTTAGGTCAAAAACCTGTCGTTCAATTAATAAGACATTTAGCTTCTGGATTGGTAATTTTAGATGCAAATCAGATGCATCAAACTCGATTTTTCAATAATTTCCAACTCGCCATTAGAAACTCCGTTAGATTCCTCCATTTGAGATAATTTTCAGATTAATAAAGATTAATATTAATGCTTGTGCTGCTGAGAGCATTAAAATTCTTATCGAAATGTAAACGAACAAGCGGATTATGTTGTAATAAAATTAGATTGTAAGTTTTTTTAAAAAAAAAATCATGACAAACCGGGATTATGCCATTAACATGTTTCTCTTCTTTATTAAGATAGTTCAAAAATGAATCTTGTATGTTGGAGACTAGAATTCCAGAAATTTAAAAAGTTATTAAACTTATTAATAAAAGTATTTAGATAAAAAATTATTAAAAGTTATAATTTTTTAAAATTTAAAATTTAATTTTTGAAACTATTTGTTTTAGTTTTTAAAAACTAATTAAATTTTAAAACTATTTTTTTTTTAATTTTTAATGTTTTAGTTTCTTATATTTTTGATTTTTCCAAAATTTAAATTTCTTAAATGTTTTAAATTTATGTTTTAATTTGTCAATTTTTTAAAGTTATTTATTTTTTAAATTTTCTAAATTTAAGTTAAAAATTTCTAAATTTCAATTTTATTTAATTTCAATTTTTTAACTTTTTAAATTTCAATTTTTTTAATTTCGATCTTTTTAATTTCAATTTTTTTAATTTTCTAAATTTCAAATTTTTAACTTTTTAAATTTAGTTTTTTTAATTTCATTTTTTTAATTTTATTTTTTTAAGTTTCAGCTTTTTTAAATTCATTTTTGTTTAAAAATTAATTTTTTCCTAGCTTTTAAAATGATTAAAATATAAGTAATTGTCTTAAGAACATTATTTAATACCCATATGTTGAAAAACCACTCCAGAAAGCCACAAACGTTTAAAAAAATTATGTAATAACACAAAGATAGTAAATAGTTTTACGGAGATATGGAAATTATCCATTCAAATATGATCGGTAATTACAGAAAGTCATCGACACGAAAATTACTATGCACTAATAAAATAAACTAGTGTATTTAACGATATTTCGATGTTATGTATTTTATTTTTAATCGTTATTTATGATTTTTAATATGCATATTATCAGTCGGAAATGGAAAAATGCTGGAAATTTTGTAGGCAAATTGCGATGGAGTTTGTGGGAAATTTTTAAAAAATTATATATATATTTTTAAATTTAGTGAATTAAAATAAAGTTTAAAAATTATATAAAAAAATACAAGTTAGTTGAAATATGTTTTAGAAAATTTTAAAAAAATATTGAAATATTAAAATTCAAATTTTGAAAAGACTAAAAATTTAAAAACTTAAAGCTAGAAAATGAAAAATTCTAAAAAATTGAAATTGAATTTTCAATTTTTCAATTCTTTTTCAATTTTTTATTTTTTAACTTTAAATTTTTAAATGTTGAACTAAATTTTAAAACCAATATATGATTTTTTAAAAGAAAATTTCAAAAATTGAAACAATTTTAAAAAAAATAATAAAAATTTGAAATTTAATAAAATATTTTATAAAATGCATAATAATTCACAATTTTGCGCAATAACAACCCAAAAACTTTATTAAATATTTTTATTTTATTTTCTTATAATGCAAAAAAAGATCACATGATGATAGTCATGCGAACATAACATAAATTTTTTTCCCCATTTATTATAAAATATAACTTCACATGAAGCTACAGTGACTTGAAATTGCAATCTACATAAAAAGTTAATTTTCATCGTAACAAGAGTAAAAAAAATTGCTTCCAATTTTTGATTTTCCTTCGCATTTCTTTCTACATTTGCGACAACGTCTTGTGCATTGCTTTTGTATCGAACGACGTAAAGAATTTTTAATTTCAAGTTTTCATGATTTTTTTTGTCGTCTTAACATTAATATGGCATAATAAAGATTCTACGTGCATTTTTGAACAAAATTCTTTACATGTATTTGTGAATTGCTTCTCATTATAGCCTACAGGAATGAGGAGAATGCTCAAACTATATCAACGAGTTGATACAGTTTTATTTATAATGAGGATCAGAGCGAGTGCTGCTTAAATTTGCATAAATAAATTTTTAAGCTGAATAACACAGAGAAGAAGAAAACTGGCATGTAGGATGAATCGATTCAGCTGCTTAACGGTCACTTTTGGCAAAATAAATATTTTTTTTTAAATTTCTAATCGATAGACTGATAAGAATCTAAATGGAATTCACTGAATATTAATTTCGGTTTTGGTTTTAATCCTTTATTTATGGAAATTTGTTAGAATCATAAAAAAATAAATTTACTACGAGGCCCGAGCAGCAACGTGGATTTTGCCATCAAACGGAGTAACAAACCATCGTTATGGTGTCACATTAGGGCACTTCCACATATTTTTGTATTCAGAATCCTGCCATACAAATGACCTCAGTTATGATACTAAAATATATTTTAGAGGATACACATTAAAATTTTAATTCCAGGAATTCTTTTTTGCGGCACTACATTTGCACTTACCCCAACTATGGGGTCAGGGAGTGGGTTTGACATATTCATGGAGTGGGTTTGGATGTCAAACCCTCATTTTTGGGAAATTTTTTTAATTTGCTCAATATACAAAAAAAGTTCAAAATGCCCCTTCGATAAATTTCAGAATAGCCCCCTGCATGGGGTAATACTCCCCTTAGGATACACCTACCCTTAAAGAGCGGTAGAATGAAGTGCAGATTTAGGTTTAGGTGATTTCATTAGCCACATACTGCAACCTATTGAAAAATATATCAATACTCCTTATATCAGATATCTGAGTTTCAATCTCCAACACTCTCCCCTCAGTATCAATGTCAGAATTCCAATTTTTTGAAAGACATCAATTTCGAAAAATCTCCAAAAGAAAAAAAACTTCTTTATTTCAAACTAATGTATGTCATTAAGCGGTATTTATTTATTTGATAAAGTCACTCAGATTATCTTTAATTTAATGGACAGAATTAGCAATTTTCTCTACTTAATTCACATGAGTCTTCTTGAATTGATTAGACATGCTTAACAAGCAAAATTAGAGAAAATCTTTTTTTATGGTCAGCATACTCTCTTTATCCACATGAATGTGTTTGTTCGATTTATTTTAATATCAAAAAGCGTAGATAAATTTTTTTCGCCAATGCCCCCACATTGACCTCGATTTCTCACTCTAAAATCCATAAAAAAAATCATCTTTTCACTTCCATTTTCGTTCTCGTTTATCAAATCAATAAAATTGAATATTGATGATGAAAAATGAATGAATTGCCTTCAACCAGACCACCACTCATGAAACGTGTGAATGTGATCCACAAAAATTGGCATTTAAATTTTTTTTAGCATGTATTATAAAGGAAAAAGTTGATTTTGTCCATCTGTACATCTTTCCTGAAATTATGGTCATGGAATTTTTCAAATATTTTTTGACCGTTATTTTTCTACTATTTTTTGATTTTTATTTTTCAAATATTTTTTGACCGTTAATTTAAATGATCTTTTAGCTCCACATTTTAATTACATTCGCTCTCGACAGTCACGTATGACCACTACTGTACTTGTTTTTGGTTTAAATAAAGAGCAGAACGCGTTTGCCTTATGAATTGCATAATCTCCATAACACATAATCCATGAACTAATATATATGTAGGCAAAACCCATAATTAATGAATTAACAATTTTTTAACGTACTTAAAAACTTTTTTTTTCTCTTCCGCAGATAAACAAATATGGATGCACAACATATTTTGTGGAATTTATTTTCAAAATAAAAACAAACGGCAGCGAAGAAGAAAAACGTTTACGTTGAAGTTCAACGACACAATTTTTTTTATTTGCGAAAAAAATTTCTTTTAACTGTTTTTGTGTGTGTGGGTTGAGGTAGCTAGTTCAAGCTACTCAAAATCCAAACAACAAAATAATTCAGCATAAATAATGAGCACAAAATCGAGTGGACCACAACGATGTCGCCTCATTTTACAACAGTGCCTTGCCATACAACTCAGCAAAGCTGGAAATGCGCCAGAGGATTTCTGGATGTACGATTCTGGATATATGATATTTCAGGTGAGTCAAATTTCATGCTTGTCGTCATCATTGAAATCATGAGTATCAGATGGAATCAAAATTGGTGTCAGTAAACAAGCCAAATGCAGCGTACACAACCTGCACAGAACAATGACATTGCAGTCCAATAAAATATACTTAATATTGATTTTGAGGAAGAAGAAAAATAGAATTTCAGGGCAAATTGGATTTTGTGTGTTCTAGTTTGAGTAGGAAATGAAAGGAAGTTGGAGAGTTATTGGGGTAGCTGGTAAGAAGTGCATTTTTTCAAAAATGTTGCCAAGAATTAACTGACCTATCATTATATTTTTCTTATTGGATTCTAGAGCATAATTTGTTCTGCCAGGTCAGTTATTTAATATGTGTTTGGTGCCAAGTGATAATTATTTATACTTGCCAACGATTAGACATTTGAAAGTTTTATTTAGTTGAGATTTATGTTGTATGTTTTTGGATAGAGAGCTGATTTCTTGGTATATGTTTATCTTTAGACTTATGTTGACTCATAACCATGCCAACATCCATAAAATATCTTCTAAGGCCGGGACCATGGTCCTAGGTGGAAGGTAGGGGTAGGGTAGGTGGGGTACCCTAGGTAGTCCTAGAAACCAGTCCCTTTAGATCTATTTCATTACTTTAGAAACTATTTCATTACTTCCAGTAATCCATTCCAAAAATTTACATTCATTTACTAGAATAACCCCATTTAAAAAAGTACTTTACTGATTCAAGCTTTATGGCAGAATGCAGCAAAAGAGCAAAACAAATTCAAATTCTTAAGCAAACTTCCAACAACATAAGAGATCCATCAACTGTGCAAACAACATCGCAAAGTGCTGATATCAATGCCCTTTTGCTAGCATAAAAATATTCATAGAAACACAACTTGCAACTTGTGCATTCCTTGTCGAAATACATAATCTTATTTGTTCCTATCAAGCGAGTCTAGCCAGTTGGTCGCCGAGTAAAATCTAAAAATATAATAATACTTTAGTTTCTAGATCATTTCTCAATATTATAATTAAATTTTGTCATTCAGTGACGTTTACCTTCAATCATGCACTGACTGACTCTCACTTCCATAAATTCTAACTGCGATTTAT
This sequence comes from Chironomus tentans, assembly GCA_963573255.1. NCBI lineage: Eukaryota > Metazoa > Arthropoda > Insecta > Diptera > Chironomidae > Chironomus > Chironomus tentans. The sequence goes on along the minus strand of OY754302.1, from coordinate 42,564,481 downwards.
GTTTGCGGCATAAAATATTATTCAATTAAAGGATTTTTGTGCCTTTTTCAACATGAAAGTAACTTTGTATTATTACATTCTCAAGGTCCGAACTCACACGATGCCAAGTCAAAACTCATTACTTATTATAGGAACGATTTTAGCTATTTTTGTAATTTCCTCAGCACACTGCAAGGACATGCCGGTTTTTTATTGTTATGTCTTTCATGTGGGCTTTAAGTTCCATTTACTTTTATTGTACCGGATTCACATTATTACTTTTTTTTATTGATTTTAAAATAACTTACATTGCACATTACTGACTGAAAGTGTGCATTCTGGTGCTTATTACATTTGGAATGGATGATGTCATGTCGAGTGGATTTAATATTCCTGATAGAATTCCGAGATTTTCAAGGTTTTTTGTGGTGTTGTGTAAATGGTATTGGTGATAATTAAATATTGCGTTTGGTGCTGATTCACTGACTGGAATTCAGAGATGGAATTATAGTGGGGGGCTCAGGGGCATAACGGAGGTACATGGTGCCTCTCTTAATTGGTTTAGAGATACAGTAGTGTAATATTCTGGTACCTAACTACTGTGATGCCAGGTCATCCCAATTAGACACCGATTATGGCCTCTGGACCCCCATTATTGACACTAGATAGCTATGTTGTCGAAGATATGGTTCGAATCCTCCTAAAAACTGTATGTTTTGTCTTTAAATTAATGAATATGGTTATTTAGAAAATTGCTAAATTTTTGACAGCTTTACATTCAGAATCTGACATTTAAACTTAAATAACCTCAAAATTGCTAAAATTAACCTATATCGACCTTAACTTGTGCCTTAAATTTCATAATCCCTTCATCATCTCTTACGTAAATTCCATTAAAATCCACATTTACATAATTCCAGATCAACATTGCAATTCCACATCTCGATCTCCTTATTACCAGTTCCATTTCATTCTTTAAACGTCATTTTACGGATTATGAAAAATCGTGATCTTCAGCTTACCCATAATGACTTGATTTACTTGTCGTTCATGAATTCGTAATAATTGTATGTCATATCTTTGTAAATTTACATGTGATGAAGTTATTAAGTCGGTTGAATAAATTTTACAAGTTAATAAAGGCAGAAGTAATGAAAGATTTTATAGTCTCGATTATTTCGATGACAATTGAAGCATAAAATTTTTATTTGCATATGACATGATGCTGTTGTGGATAGAAATGGATTGTGGAGATTGAGAAATTGTCGGTAAAGGTTAAAAGATGTGCAAAATTGTGAGAATTTAAGAAAAAAATTTAAGACAATTTTTTAAAAAAAGTTCAGATGTTTTTTATGTTTTAATTCAATTTTAAATTTTAGAATTTTTTAATTGTTAAATTAATTATTATTATTGTGAATTCTTTTAGTTTTTCAATTTTTCAATTTTATTGAAAGTTTTTTAAAAGTTTAAATTAACTGTTTAATTGAATTTTTATTTAGTTTTAGTTTTAATTTTTTTTAAATTTCTAAAAACTTTTTTAAATTTTTTTTTTTAAATTTTTAAAATTTTTTAACAATAACTCTAAACTCAATTCCACATACCTCTCTAATAGATCCCTCACAGACAATTAAATTTTATCATCAATACATTGTTAAATTGACATGAATAATCCAGCGAAATAATTCACAGACATTTCCATTCTTGCGTAATAATTACAAACGAATGTGTAGCTGTTATGCTAACGAAAGAAAAAAATATTAAAAGGCATTAAAAGTAAATCAGTTTGAACTTTTTAATTTAATTTGAAAGTGATTAGCTTCAATTTTTTTGCGCGAATTACAATATCAGTTATGTAAGAAGAAATGTTGAAATGTCATAATTGGTGCTCATTACTTTTGTAGGTTATTTTTAGATATATTTTGGAATGTAATCTTTGTTAAGTAGCGAGGTGGTGAATGTTTAAAACTTTTGATGGAATTTTTAAACCTTTTTAATATTTTTTAAAAATATTTTATAATCTTTTAAATTAATTTTTAACAAAGTTTTATATTTTTAAACTGGATTATATTGTACCTTAGGTCATGTACCCCCGGAATCTTCAAATTTAATTTAAAGGGACTCCTAACCTTCCAACCCCCTGATTCTATATTTGCCTCAATTTTTCTTCCCTCATTTATTTCAATTAGACACTTTGATGAATGAATTATAGGAAAAATACGAAGGATACTCACGACTATTGAGAACACTTCAAAGAGTGACTTAAATAAATGAAGCAAATTTGTTGTCGAAGTACTGAATGTTGCCACATTTGTTAGGTAATTTGAGCTCAACCTCCTTGAAATTAATGGATTTGTGGAAAACTTATTTAATGTATTACAGATCGACTATTAGAAATGCTAGTAAACAGTAAAAGTATTAAATATCTTGATGCTGATATTTTGTGAAATTTTTGCTTGATCGAGAGCGGCACATGTAATGAATATTATATGTATTTTTAAAAATTACTTGAAAATAGTTGTTTAGAAAATTAAAATTTTAAGAATTTTTTTTAAAATAGAGAAAATTAAAAATTATAATACAAATATTTAGATGATATTAGGAAGAATTAAATTAAATTTCTAAAACTTTCGTGTATAAAGTTAAAATTTTAAAAATCATTTAAGTTTCAAATTTTTAAAAATTATTAAAATTTTAAGAAATTTAAAAATTATTAAAATTTTAAGAAATTTAAAAATTATTAAAATTTTAAGAAATTAAAATATCATTAAAATTTCAAAGTTTTAGTAATCATTAAAATTATAAAGCTATTAAGTCAAAAATAATTCAAATTTAAATGATTTAAAATTTAGAATTTCAAAGATCTTAAAAGTAAATTTCAGACTTAAATAAATTAAATTTTATTACAAAATTGAAATAAGAAAAATTTCCAATTTACACTAATTATTTCTCCACAAATACATTAAAATCTAATTAATCTCACACATAATCCCTAAACAATCCAAACTCTTTAAATTTCTCATCTCTGAAAAACTAATTTCCATTAGCCTCTAATCCCCAGAAACAAAAAATGCCAGCCGTCTACAAAAAAATCTTCTTTTCCTTCAATCTATCGATTTTCATTTCAAATTCGTTACAGAGATTGATTATCAATGCGATACATATGAACATAAAACATTTAGCCTTAAACTGGTCCACCCTCGACATTAAAATGTTGAAACTTTTTTCTTCGTCATCATCATCTCGTATTACTATTCATGTTTATTTTATTTCCCTTGAGATTTTTTTCTATTTAATGTACAAACTGCAGTCGTGATACAAAATTGGTCTCATCATGTGAAAATAAAATGAGTATTTTTGATGGGGTTGCTTGTGAATTTTTGAAGGGTCCATCATTTATGGCGTCTTACATTTCAAGGTTATTTGGAACTTAAGGTTGAAAAATGCCAATTTTGACATCTCTTTCTCTATTGCTGACTTATTAATGAGCACATATAAAATTTTTCTGAAAATGTGATTGAAATGGATGAAGTTGGTGAGCCTAATTTACAGACGTCACTTGTAGACAACCCCCATATTTTATATGTAATTCTATTTATGCTTTATTTGCTAAATCCGTGTCTGATATGAAGACTATTCTGTAAACCTTGATGAGATATGGGAGATGCTGATTTTTCGATGAAGAATGTGATAAATTCAATATCGATGAAAAAATATTTGCCAATTTTATGAGCAGGATGTGAGGATGGGGATAAGATGAAGATGAAGAATGCCTTGAATTTTCGAAATAATCACAATCATGTATTTTATTTTATTTTATTTTCTATCATGCGGCATAAGTGAAGAAGTTGTTGATCTAGGAATGGTAATATTCTGATATAGGGACTTTGTTTGGGTTCAGGACCTTTGTCATTCAGAAATAATCAAGAAAAGTATATAAAAATCGAAGTGTCTGCATGTCTGGGTATTCATACTAGTCGACTGTGTTGTAGATAGACTTTTGGGTATTGCTGACGTCTGGTCACTGTATGCTTGATTAGAAAATGAAATTTCAAAGCACATTGAACTCAAAAACGCTTCAACTATCTATAAATACTCCAAAAACCCAAAATCCATTGTCTCATAAAAAATTTGAACAGCTTACTGATTGCATCGTAAAAGTATAAATTTCTGTATGTCAATAGGTCGCCTACATTCGCTACACCATAATAGTCAATAAACTTCGTCAATATTTCCTCACATCTACCTCGACTTACTTAAAATCAGCCTCATAATGTCATTAATTACTCAATAATAAGTTTAAAATTTCCAAAAAAAATCTTCACAAAAATTCACAAAAGCATAAAAACAGTTTTTTATTAAGCCATAAAAATAAGCAATGAAGCATTAAAATTATTCAGATAAGTTCATGCTTCATGATTTATTATGCTATTAATTTCTCATACTATTAATTATTAACATGAAAACACTTCCAACCTCGGTTCAATGATTTTGTTTCCATTTCTTCTTCATGTTCATAAAATGTTGCGGTTGCTATTGACCTTGATGATAGATTTTTTTTTTCGGATGGAAATTTTATTTATTATTATGAAAGTTATTTTTTTTGTTATTTTTGGCTGATTTGGATTAATGGATATTGTGAGGAAATGCTAGGAAGTGGGTTTGATTGTCTATTGTGTGGATTTTATTGATGAAAGAACATTAAAGTGTTTTTTGAGATATTGATGAGGTTTTTATGGATTGACCATCATTTTGACTATTTTTGGAACTGTCAGCACGATTGTATAGCCATAAAATGCATTTGGTTACAAGTTGTGTACGAAAAGTACACAAAATCAAGTTGGATGGCTAGAAACTGCATGATTCTCTGTGATTGAGCCCAGAGGTCTGTTTTTACCTACCCTACCCTACCATCCACCTAGAGTAACCTAGGGTAAGATAAGTAGGGTACCCAAACGAACCCACATATCGTCAGCATAGGAGTTAACACAAGCGTTAATTCTGTATTTTTTTTAAATTTTTCTAATGCCTACTAAATCCAAAAAAGGTTCATTCACTTATGACATGCAGCAGAGGGGTGGAGTATCTAAAGATAATATTCATAAATTCCCAATAACCACACAATCCCACCCATCATGACAATAATAAATTTCCCATAACTGCCCATACCTCGCTCCTAAATCTACAATGTCATTCACATATGTGCTCATCTCTCGTATCTAACACGAGCAGAATGAAGCAAAAAAACTTAAAAATTCACTATGGCAACGCACACAATTTTCCCTGCAATGCAATACAACTATTCTATTTTTTATGCAACGTTGCAAAATTTTCCCATAACGTTAACCGGCCTGCCTGCAAATTTCCTCACACAATTGCAGTCATTTTTCTTACATAAAATTACATATTTAAGTGGAAAATGTAACTGCATTAATGAAATTTTTTACAGTTGTCTTCCACTTAGGTTTTTTGATGTGTATATGTGTGCAGCAAAACTATTTTGACAAATTTTTAACAATTAATCTTCCTATTTCTAAATGCATTTAACAACAAAAAAGAGACCAAAACTGAGTGAAATACAAGATTGAAAATGAAAATAAAAACATGAGAAATCACATCGTTAATTTATTGCCTATTTCTTTTTCTGTTTCGTTACCGCCGTTGTTGTCTGTTTATTTTCATAGTTTTGCATTGCGGCAAGCCACATTTTCCACACATATAATGGATAGTTTCATGCATATGTGAGATACATTTGTGTATAATAAGAAGAAGAATTGAAATAAGAAAGAAATAATAAAAAAAAAACTTTCTAATCTTAATTCAATCACATCTCATATTGAGTCAGCAAACGATCCATTCAGTTGGGTTAGTTCTCTGTCTTGGGAGTGTGGAGAACAGAAAAAACTGAATAAAGTAAATAAACAAAAGAGGTTGGGAAGGTAGATGTGGAGTGGGATGACATAGAGCGCATTTCTGTGAATTCTATAATGACGTTCTAGTAACAAGAGGGGCTACCGTGTCTACAACTACGGGAACCATCCGAAATTCCATATAAAGTGGTGCTAAGGATTTTTTTAATTTCGCTCCAGTCGACAGATGTATTGTGGGGCCACCTGAGGTATCCAAGACCCTTGTTACGCTACTGTGTCCAACTAAGAAACCGATACTTATATAAAGAATCCCTACTCGAAGTGTACAAAAAAATTCTGACATAGAACCGTTGTGGTGCCAATTTAGAACTAGATTTGTACTCGAATACATCAAACTGGCGCCACATCGAATATATGAGGAAATATTTGTTTCATGCCTATACTTCTAGAAGGGAGTCATCCATCAATAAACTACATCCCCAAAGCTGGATTTACCCTTAAGGTTTGGGGTATATTGTAGGATATAACCAAGAAAACGGCCCCAGAAGGTGTTCTGCAGACGGTTTTAGATTCTAAGACACAGTATGACACATCAATGATTTTTTTCTTAGGTTTTTGCAAAAGAAGAAGAAAGGTGGAACCAATTTGAATGAGAAATAATTGCTGAGCAACCTCAGACATCAGACAGTCCGACAAAAATCAACCCAAACCCCCACTCTATCCACCTCAAGCTCCCAGATACAAATTAAATAAAGCACTAGAAAGAAAAAGAGATGTGAGAACGATTTTTTCCATAGCCAAGTCTATTTACATAAAAAGAGACTTTACCGCCACATTAATCCATTGTCTCGTTTGACTATGCTGGCTACATATGTGTATCATGTCAATGGTAAAAATTATGGTGTGAAAACAAATAATTTTATGGATTTTAACATGCTTTCTTTCATTCTGCATGTCTCCAGCTTTTAATTCAATTTGTGAGCACTTTTTTATACTCAAGTCTCAATTATCAATGTAAGCAGCATTGAAAGGCACGTTAATTGCCATTGTCGTGTTGAATTTATTTACTACACGACTCACTGAACTTAAGACTTAAAAAATATTTCAAAATTTATTCGATATGACATTTCTTAAAATGTATTACATGAACTGTAAGGCTATAGAAAACTTATTTTATTATTGCTACATTTTTCATGCTGCAAAATATCCATGATGCTTGATGACAAAATTTTGATACTCATGAAAATTCACGTAATTTTCAATTTTTTTCGTAATTTTATTTGCAAACTTTCTAATTTCCTGATCCATTTACTTTATTTTTATTTATAGAATTTTCTAGCGGCAAACTCACAATGTTGGTGGAATACTCCACTAACAGCAGCAACGAGAGCACTTAAATATGCTGGTCACGTTGCGCCGGGTATGCTACTTGTGACAGCTGAACCATGCGCTTTAGAGATTCTGCGCGGTGCCTATGCGAGGAGTGTTTTGAAGCCACCGGCAACATACACTATTAGTTCTGTTGGTAAGTTATTTGTGTGGCATTAAATAATTGCAAATAATTGAAATAAAAATAAATAGTGGGAAGAAAATAATCAATTGGATATTAATGGATGTTTCTTTTCAAATGAATTGGAATTTTTTTCAAATGGTTTTTTATTGTTTCAATTTTAATGGATTTTGTTGTGGGGAATTTATTGTGTCTGAAATTGTTGTAATGCTGTGAATATTTCTAATTGAAATTTTATAATTTGCAATAATTTTCTGCAAATGTTGAGAGAAGGGAATAATATTTTAGGGGTTATTCAAAAATGACGTCAATCAAAAATTTGGATTTTGTTTCTTCTGGGCTTTAGGAACGATACTTTAAACTAGGGCGTGATCAGAGGGATAGGGGGTCTGGTTAGATGTAAAAATTCCTCCTAAAATTTTCATCAATTTGAAAATTTTGAATACATTTCTGACCTTACATCCTCTTTCTATTTCATATATCCATAAACATCCCAAATATAGCCCTCCCATCCCTCTGTCCATGTTATCCCACCAGATTCCTCTCAAAACACCCAAAAATTGCACAGCACAAAACAATACAACAAAAATTATTTTAATTAAGCTTCGAAGCACCAAAACTACAACAATTTCATTCAAATTTATTCTTCATAGGATAGACTATCAAAATTTAATTAAGGAACTTCACTCACTTCATTCTGCATAAGTTTCAATCTAGTCATGAGCATGAAATTGAATTGTATTTTCATGCTTTTTAATTTCGTTAGTCAATTTTTGTGCTGCTTTTTTGTGCATATATTGATTATTCATAGAATTGAAATTGAAACCTTAAATTTTGACTAGATGTGCACAGATTGAAGCAATTTTTTCATTGTTGAATTTTTTATAGAAAATTGAGATTAAAAGAGGGAAAGGAAATTTTTTATAGGATTGTGATTAAATTTTTAAAGAATTATTGAGGATTGGATGGAAATAAATGAAATACTTGGGACTGTTATTTAGTAAATGATGAAAAAGAGCTAAAATTGAATATAAAGTAAAAAGAAAGTAAAGTTTTTTAACAATTTTTTTACTAAGTCTAACTTTACTTTAGGTACCCAATTTTTTAAAATTTAAAAAGTTAATGTTTTTTAAAATTTGAAAAGTTAAAATTATTTAAATTTAAAAAATTAAAACTTGATAAGTTGAAATTTTTAAAATTTGAAAGAAATTATTTTAAAATTTGAAAGGAAAATTTTTTCTAAAAAAATAAAAGCTTAAAATTTAAAGAAACTTAAATTTTTAAAAATTTAAAAAAATTAAAATTATTTGATACAAAAATCCTCAATTACCACCAAATAACATCAAATTATCAAACTATTTTCAAAATATTTAAATCATCCAACTTAATCCGCTGTATAAATCATCATACATTCCGATTTTGATTTTGTAATTCAATTATTAATCCGCAAAATAATAATTTTCATCAAAAATGAAATTTTCATGGAATATAAAAACAATGAGAAAGACTGGAAGCATTTAAATGAAAGTAAAAATATTCATCAATTGTTAAACAAAAAAATTCACTTTTTTCTCTTATTCAATTCAAAGCATGAAATCAGCTTTATTTGCCACAAAATTTAAATAAATTCAATAAAACGAATTATAGAGCATACCGACTACTTTAAGTAGATTCATGGCATTTGTTTCGTTTGGTAGTTTATCAAATTAAGTATTTTGACCGCAGATATGATTGCTGGTTTGAGTTGAGGGATTTTGACCCGGACAGCTTAAGTTTATGGATGGAATGAATGTCTATCATTGAATTTTATAAGAAAATTTTGAAAATCCTGAAATTTTTCATTCAAGTTGGAAATATAGAGGGTTGGGGGTCTGTCCAGTCATCCATAGCACGCCATTAAGGAAGGGTTCTCCAAATGGTCAGTTTTGGCGTTACCTAATATTCGAACGACCTAAAGAATGACAAATTCAAGCTCACCTGTCAACAAAATATTTTACAGTTCTCAAAATTCCATTCGACCTTAACATTGCTGACCCCCAAAAGAATTATGTCGAACTTCTCATTGCAGACATCAACAAATAACAAGAAACCACTCCAATCTCCAATTAAACGCTAACTGTACTCACAAGACCGCATATAAAGCACAGCTCGGGAACATAATTTAAGTACGGTCAGTGCTAATGCTACGACTTTGTAGAAGAAAACATGAAAAAGTTTCTTTTTAGCCTGCAGACATTATGCAAAAAAATGCTTAAGCATAATCATTATCTCTTTATACTTCTCCTCTTAAATCATTTTATGTACTGTAGCTACATATTTGAGGCATATGTCTTCAGAAAGTAATGTTGGGAATAGATTCGTTAAGACAACAACATGAAATTTACATGACTTCTATTGGATGGCAATAATAGATTAAAATGCTCATGAAAACAATCTAAATGGGGTTCATCATAAAATACGTCTATCACAAAATTGGAGTTTTTGGACGCCTTATTTTCTCTGCTACAGATTTTTGTGTATGAACCCCCATCTTGACCCCATCCAAAACAACAGACATAATTTATGAATGACCCCCAAATAATTTCTTTAAAAGTAAAAGTCTTTCTTCTTCTTCTTAAATTGAATCATTTTTAGATGAATAATAGAAAAAAACGCATGGGAAATGAGAAGAAATGCAAAGCGACGCAATTTAGAGTCTTTTTCCTTTATTTCCATTTCCATTCATTTAATTTATGAGAAATTTCATACGGTATGAATGGCAATAACAACAAACATATGAAAATGATAAATTGTAACTTGATTCAAAGCTAGCACAACAGCATAAGTGGAAATGAAGTCTTTAAGAAATCTCTGCATGTAGATTTATGTCCATTTTCACTTGTGCGTTTTGTTTCTCAAGTCTTCTTTTTTGTGTCTTGATTCCAATGAGTGTGCATTCAAGCAATAAATTGCATCTATTGACTTATTTATGCCTGTAAGCTTAATAAATCATATTATAGCTGTTTTGTGTGTACTTGAAAGTGTTAAGTACACTGCATGAACCTTCCTTTTCCCTTCTTCATTACAGCTCGAAACTCATTTCACTTTTTATTTTACATTATTTTTTTGTAGCACAAGTTTTGTGGAAAGAATCACGTCTTTAGCAGTCGTTTGCATTTAAATGAAGTGAAGTGAGGTTTTTTGAGAAGCAGAGTTGGGGGTATTGTGAATGGGGTTGTTGGGGTCATGAACTAGGGGAAGGGGGTCCTCTCGATATTTAAATTTGTATAGAAAACAGTTTAGATTCCACTTAGAAATTGAAAATGTATGAGAAAAAATACGGACTCTCCTCGTGAAATTTCTAGATACACCTCTTGTGAGATGGATAAGAAGGGGAACCAGGACATACCGATCTATCTGAAATTGTCTATTTTTATTGAAAATAATTTTAAACGTCAAAAATTATTATACAAAAAGAATTGTTCAGCAAAATTCAGTAAAAAACTCATAAATCCACCAAAATATGTATTTATTAACACACCAGGTCATATCCCCTGCAAAACTCCATAAACTCTCCATAAACACAAATCATTTCTCATATTGCATTTAATTTGTATGAAAATTTTAACATTTTATAGTGCAATAATAGCTCATTCAGTTATCCTGTATTAAATAAATTATGTGACATTGCCAGCCGCAAAATGCACAAAACACAATGAATATTTCCAAAAAATCGTTGAGTAGGTGAGGCAGAGTGAGATAAAGTATTTAAACGGCAGTGTCGAGAGGAAAGAGGATACCTTCCTGTTCTGTTGTTGGAGTTTTTTGTGAGGGAGGGAAGGATGAATGTTTTGTGTGTGGAAAAATTGGGGATGTTTTGTGATGGTTTGTCTGGGTGTTTGGGATGTTTGGATGGAAAATATTGGAATCTTTGATTTTTTGAAATTTTAACTAATTGACAACCAAATTTATTGGCAATCAAGCTCCATATAACTCCCTTGCGGTGGCTTAAACCTTCAGTTTCATCAAAATCCTCAATTTTCTATCTAAAACATCAAAGATTCCAAAAATTACTCAATTCAAAACTGTAAATTCCATCCCGCATTTCACATTACCATTAAAAATCCATTCCCAATAACCACCTCGCCTCAGTTTTCAATAAATTTCTCAAGTTATTTATCAGAAAATCATAAACTCATGTCAATAATTTATTTTACTGTGAAAAATTTCGAGTAAATGTGATGATTAAATTGTTACTTATTTCTCAGCTCTCAATAAAAAGCCTCAATATATGTAACCCATAAACACTGACATAAAGCTTAACATGCAATCCATACAAATTATATAATTTATCGATTACGTTTATCTGCATTATCACGTGAATATTCAGACACAATACATTTTGCTGACGTATCGCGTGACTTTATACTTAAAGTATGAATAAAATAATATATTAGAGTTAGTAAAAAGATGAATTTTATTAGCACAATCACGATTCAATCATTTTCTATGCATGAATTGTTGGTGAAAAGTTTTGATTGCGATGGAATTTATGTGAAGAAATTTAGATTTAGTTGAAATTTATTGGCAAGCTAAAGAATTTTTTTAGTTCATTGGGCTTAAAAGGCTTTGGATATGATAAGTGGTTTATGAGCTACTTTCAATTTGTAGAAGCTGATTAATGTTAAATTAATGGGTTAAAATCATGGTTTAAATGGAATTCTGTTATTAACATATTTGAAATTTAAACTATTTTTAAAATTTGGATCTTTTAAAATTACTTTTAAAATTCAGAATTTTTGAAATTTGGAATTATAAAATTATTTTTGAAATTTTTTAAATTCGGAATAATTTTGACATTTTTAAATTGTTTTTAAAATTCTGAATTTTTGAAACTTGGAATTTTTAAAATTTAGAACTTTTGAAATTTAGAATTTTTAAAATTTGGAATTTTTGAAATTTAAATCAAATATCAACAAAAATACCAAATATCTCAAAATGCGCCTAAAATATCCTCAATCTTCCCTAACTTGCCTTCAAAAGTCAAAACTGTTGTTGTTTCTACCTCTCAACCACGCTCTCAACGTCAAGGGTGTAGAATAAAAGCATAATTTCTTCTTTAAACGATCCAATTTAACTTTATCCATGCAAATGCTTCAAGGTCTTTTGAATAAATTTCATGCTGAATCAAATTACACTTTATAGACTCATTTCATGTCTGTGAACCATAATAGTCGACGAGATTTTCTTTTTCACTACCTTAATAAATTATTTCTTTCAAGTTTTCATCCCTTTATGAATTTTTTACTACAGTGTAAGTGCTGCAAAAAATTGCCATGCCTGCCATTTACACGCTGAATCGTTTCCCTTTTATTTCCACACCATGCGTTTCTCATTTTCATTTGTTATTTTATTGTTTTATTGTCTCGATGAGTTTTTTGCCTTTGTTCAGTTTTGCGAATTATTTTTGCAGTCAAATAAAATTTGTATGAGAATGGAAATATTTTGTGTGGTTTTTGGGGGTGACTTTTATGCTGGGTTGATGGGTGGATAGATTGTTTGGTGATTCTTGTTGTAATGCTGCGCATCTGATAGTTTTGAATGGGATTAAAGAGAAAATTCTGAATTAAAATTCTAGAATGTCTGGGATTCATTTTAAAGTGGTTCCTGGAAGAAAAGGGTCATTCGAATATTCCTGTAATATTTAAACGTTTAGGGTCATTTAAGGGACTAAAACAATTTTTAATAATTTTATAAACTAATTTTTTTGGTCCCACAAAAAAATTCTTTTCATAAAATCGAGGTGCGTACCCAAAATGCTAGGTATTTTCTAACATAATCACATCACCTAATCATTTTTAACCTCATTAAAGCCTTCAAAATTCCAACAAAATATCTAAAGCCTTCAGCACAGAAGTTTTCACCTCATTCTTATCACACAATTCTCGTTTATTTGCCGAAAAATCGATTATTTAAATTCACAAAAGAGAGTGAAAATTTTTCTTTTTTTCCCTTCGGAAGGAAAGTATCAGGAACTCGAATTATATAACTCAATGTCAGGATTTAATAGCATTTAATAGCACTTGAAAAGAAAATATAAATTTTTTTGAATAAATTCCAACATATTTATTGTTGTGGATGAGGTAAGCAGGTGGAATAGAGTATTTGCATAACAAATGGTCAACAGACTGGATTGTTGGCAAATTCCCTGTATTTTGAGGATGGAATAATAAAATTTGCAGTCATCCTAAATTTGACACATGAAAATTATGGACATTTTTCATAAAAATCATTGCTTAATGTTCCATTAAACAAGGCAAACAAGAAAATTAAAGATGTTTATGCCAAAAAAATTGAAACAACTCCAAACGAACGTGACTCAGTTCATTCAACCTAATGCTAATACATTCAGCCCATACCATAGCTTGTTATCTCGATTAGCATTGATTAAAATTCACAGCAAAAAAACTTGCATACTTGAATGCATAAATGAAAACTGATTTTCTCTAGAAAATCAAGTCATGTGGCAATGACACTATTTAATATGACACAGCATTAAACTCTTAAATCACTTTTAAATTGCTTCGTCCATACATCATGTAGAAAGTCATCCACTCGACCATACTTCATGTCTTGTTTTTTGATTTAATAACAATAATGTGACTTTTTTTGTTTTTATGAGTTGTTAAATTTTTGATGATTTATGTGAAGTTGAATTAATACATAAGATGTGTATTGGGTTGGGTGAAGGTGAAGTCATGGTTTGGGTTGGGTGTTTTATTTTGTGTGAAGAATGGGGAAGCTTTTTTGGTCAGTGGAACATTTTTAAGATTTTCTCTTCTAAAATCATACAAAATGATAAGAAAATTCCATTAAGAAGGAATGTTGATCCTTTTGACAACCCCCAATACCGGTTTCTAGGGTTAACCGAGGTACCCCAACTACCCTACCCTAGGATACCCTACCTATCCTATCCTAGGGTACCCTAGGTGAAGGGAAGTGGTAGGGTAGGTATGGACAACTTAAGTAGCCCTAAAAACCGGCCCATGGTGTCTAACCATCATAAATTGTCTTAAAAAATTCAACAAATGACATATACAGCATAAACATCATAAATCCATCACATCTGATCATATCAAAATAATTTAACATAATAACTCATTCATAAAAAAATTATATATATTATTTATGTCCAACTCTCTTATTTCAGGTGACATTGATGATTGTATTGTAACGCCAATTCAACAAACCCAATTTACACCTTTAACAGAGGCCATTTGTGATGTAATCATGGATGTTACATCACGCGGTCAATCAGCGACACTTGATACAATCAAAAAACATCTTGCCATACGTTTCTCACACATGCAGCAGCCATCAAATGACATCATTTATGATACACTCGTGCAATTGCAACAGGAGCGTAAGATTTATCAAACGGCTAAAGGGTACTTTATTGTCACGCCTGAGTAAGTATTTCTCACGCCTTTTTTTCGTTTCATTTATATTAACTGATTTTTTCCATGTGTGTCATAATAGACGTCGCAGAAGTCGGTCGAGAACGTCACGCAATCAAAGATCAATTGATGAAGAGCTATACGAGGACTCTAAGTCACCACACGAGTCACGCACAATCTTAATGAGTAATTCTGAGGCCCTTCACAGCCTCTACGGTGAGATTGCGACAATACGTGATGGTGATTTGACACATCAATGCATTCAAACGAATCTTGCTGATGTCATATGTGGCGGTAATCCAAATGATAAAATTTTATACCCGCGTTCATCAAAGCGACGAAGTGCCTCATTTCCAACGCCACGTAGTCTTGAACGACGACACAGTCTACGATTATTCGGCTCATCGAAGCGATTACAAAGATGTCAATCGACGCGTAGTCTCACAAAAAATTCAACGCTTCAGCCACAGAGTCAGACGAGTGCGACAATTACGGTAACCGATAGCAGTAGTTCGGAATATCAAAGTACGGACTCTTCGTCACCAAGTAAGACAATTATTTTTACTTCCATTGTCATTGTTCTTTAAACTCTTGACTTCCAATTCAATTTACAGAAAAAAGTGCCTCTCTACTCTCAAGAATTTTCCGCCGAAGCTGTCGAACTCCGGGCAAGAAGATTGAAACATTTTCAGCACAATTTCCGCCTCGTGAATGGTTTAATTCGAAGGCTGTACATCTTATAAATGTTGGAACGCAAACACTTGATCACCATGTAAGTGGAGTCTTCTTTCTTTATTTTCGTTTGAATTGTTGTGTGTGAATGAGCTTTGATTATGATTATATAGTTGTGGGTCATAGGTTTAAGGCTACCTTCCTAGGTGTAAAGGGTAGGGTAGGTGTTACCCTAGGGTGTATCCTACCCTACCCCAAGTATACCCTAGGGATACCCTAGGTGAAAGGTAGGGATAGGAAAGTAGGGTACCCTTGAGTATATGAATGCAGAGATGGGAATGTTTTTTTGGTCTTAATTCAGGTAAAAAGATAATTATATGTCTGAGAGAAATAGAACTTCTATAACTGATATTTCCATATTATAAAATAACCCCTAATATTTTCATTATTGCAATATTTTTGCAGTATTTTAAGGTAACTAACCATCCGATAACAAATTTCACCTTAAGATTCCTTAAGAAAATTAACTTATCAAAACATTCTCCCCATCACCATCCACAGGATTCCTTATCAAATGCCTTATCAACAAACTCAACATACTACGATGGATCAGAAATTTCACAACGCTCCCTGACGATCCCACGACGAAACAACCACAAGAGAAATCTGTCGAGTGAATCAACATTTCTAATATCATCACGCGATTGCTCTCCCATACGTCGACGATCACCGGCGATTTGTTACAGTGGAAGTCTACCGCGTTCAACACATTCCATACCTGGACGATCGCCAAAGAGAACGCCGCTTAATAAACAAGTCGTCGATGAAAATTGTCGAACAAAAAGTGGCGAGATTTATCATAATAAGTGCACTGGAAATGATTCACAATTAACGCAGACACAACGATATCAACCGAGTCGTGTAAATAATTATAGTGGACCTTCGAGTCTTGAAAGTGGAAAGACTTCATCGTTAGTTGCATCCGGACCGTCTTCGATCGACAGCGGAAATAAGAGTCTTTCATTGAGTCGCAATAGTGGACATTCGAGTTTAGACGGTTCGTCGCATGGCTCAGCATCGACAGTCGCTCAATCGCAAACGCAATCGAATCATATTTTATCCAATTCCCCAAGATGTTCTCCAAAGCATCGATTGCTAAAGACAAATCAAGGTTCATTGACCCCACCAACAACCATCCAACCAACACAGTCTTCGGGACAAAAAGTAACAACATCAACATCAGCAAATGGCATTAAATCGACATCATTTGATGAACCATCCGAAATGAATGGAACTATGCCAAATTCAAATTCAAATGGCTCAATTACGCTTCAAGTCACTAATAATGCACACGGTTGCTCAGGTTTGCCTAACACAAAGATATTTGTACAAAATTCACCCATTCACACGTCAATAACATTCGAGAATGGCAAGTTCATGGAGAATTCAAATGTTTTTGTCATTAATAATGAGACGACAACAAACTCCAAAGGTGAGATAATTGCTAGTCGAAAAAGCTTAATGAATGGAAGTCCACTGACGTCACCGTTAAAGCAACAACAATACAACAAGATGAGACCGCAAGCTGAGAAAGCACAGCAGCAGCAACAGAGAAATTGTAATAGCAGTGGCAGTAGTGCAACGATAGGTAAAGAAAATTGCTTTAGTGAGAATGACGAGGCAGCAAGTGAGACGGGTGATTCGTTGTCAATGATAAGTGAAACATCACCAGACTCAAGTCTCATACCATATGCTGATGATGACGTCATTGAAGAAGGAGATTCTCGGAGGCAAAATAATGTACAAAGTCCTGAAACCCATAAATTTCCAAGAAATAACATGAATTATATTAATCATGATGAGATGAACAATAGAAAGCTTTCACTCCAAATGGGGTCATCGATGACTGATAAGAACAGCACCAGTAATAGTGGAAATACAATGATCTATAATAACATACTGAAGAATCATTACAATCAACAAACTAATGCAATTATCTCACCCGTCTATCAACATAATAAGATGAATTTGTTCTCATCGTACGATGAGCAGCAGCAGCAGCAGCAACAACATCAAGAACAAAGTCTTTATGCATCCGCTGGTAATTTGAAAGACAATAAACAGATAAATTCCAATTGTGACTTGAAAAATTCACTCTTAAATTCAAATCCGACAATAAACTCCGACTCATTGCTGAATATCTTCCATAAGAATATTATTGCTGTTGGCAGTGAGCCAAATTTGATTGCAATGAAACAAAATAAAATCAATAATTGTGTGAAAGAGGAAAAGACACCGACCTATGATGAGAATGGACTTTACAACTTTCCAAGTCTCACCGATTTGAGTTTCAATTTTACGTCGCTGCATGCACAGAAAATTCTTAAAGGTGGACTGAGTGTCAATAATAGCATCGATACGTTGGTGGAATTGGATATTAATAAGTCAAATAATAAGAGCAATTCGAATCTATCGCCATCGTCGACCATTTGTACGGATTTTGGAATGGTCTAAATTGAGCTCTTGTGTGTGCGTGGGATCGAAAATTGGAGACACCGGAAATAAATTATTTTAATTTTTGTAAATTAGACACATTTTCGAGATCGATCACAAATTTGCAGTAATAGACAGTAAGACAACAGCTACAAAATATTCTGTTAATTAATCTATCTATATTAGAGAAAAAAAATCACACATTAATAAGTAACTCGTAAATGCTTATTAACTTCCTTATAAAGCAAGATTAAGCATTAAGTCATGGACTAAGTGGAGCAGAGTTGTGTTGATGATTGGGAAGAAATTGGATGAATTATTTTATTATTTGAATTATTTAAATTGTTAAATTCAAATTTTTTAAATTTTCAATTTTTTTTAAATTTTTAAATTTTTTTAAATTTCAAAAATTTATAAAATCTTAATTTCTTTTAAAAAATTAACTTTTGTATTTAAAAAATCTTAAACCTTTTTTAAAAAATTATTTTTTGTTTTTAAAAAATTTGTAAAATGTTTTTCAACATTTTGAACTTCAGTTTTTAAAACTGTTCAAATTTTTTTAAAATTTAAAAAAAAACATTTTTTGTTTTAATTCTTTGAGTATTTTAAAATCAAATCTGACAAATTTTTAGGTATATTATTTGCTCAACTTCATATTTATCAAACTAAACAAACAACATTAATAGAAACCGTCAAGCATTTGGCAATTATTTGGTAATTAATTCATACCTAAAAGTCAGAATTTTTTAAAATTCTCAAAAAAAATTAAATTTACTGAAAATTTTATCAAATATTTTCATTAAAACCTTTTCATCAACCAACTCTGTCCAGCTTAACTTAACTCAAGAAAGCTTTTTTATTCAATTAACACAAAAAATACATTTTTCTACTTCTAAAAAAACTAATCTAAAATTCAATTTATTAACTTTCTTATTCGGATTTCGCATGTAAAAATCCGCATTGAGAGTGTGTAACTAATCAAGTGAGAAGAGAATAAAATATGAAAATAATAATTAGACACCTACTTACTGTACTTTTATAAAGAAAAAATTATTATTATTATTAATATTATTACTATTAAAATTCTTCTATTTTGTAATGTAAAGAAAAAAAAAGATGATGATGACGATGGTTTTATCTCTATTATTAATGAAAGTGAAGAAAGTAATCCCATAATAAATTATTAAATACACACACAATAAGCCCAGGGAGGAAGAGACTGCTGTTCTTGAAAATTTTGATTTGAAAAATTAATATTTAAAATGTTTGGATAGTTAAACAAAAATTTGAACAAACATTTTAAAAAGTTATTACCTTTTATTTAAAATAATTAAATCTTAATTTTCAAAAAAATTAGAATTTAACTTGAACTTTTAAAAGTTTAATTTAACTTTTTAAAATTATATTTTGAATTTTTAAAAATTGTAACCTGAAGTTTTAAAGACTTTAATTTAAATTTTTTAAATTGTGTTTTTATAAATGATTATTGAAAATTTTAAAGATTTTAATTTGAATTTTTAAAAACTTTAATTTAAATTTTTAAAAGTTGCAAATTTAACTTTTTAAAAATTTAATTTGAATTTTTAAAATTGTTAATTTGAAATTTTGAATTAAATTTTTAAAAATTATAATTTATGTAAGATTTTAAATTGATATTTTCAAAACTTATTAAAGTTTAAAAAAATTAAAACATAAAATATCTATTTTGTAAACTTAAAAAAATTAAATGAAAAATCATAAATTTTACAGCAGCAGCTTTCTTTCTGGGCAAGTCTAACCACGAAAGAAAAAAATACTTTTAAAACGCAAATCTTGCATGAAAAATCTAATCTTTATAATTAAATATTCACACATGAGAAATGAATAGTCGCATGATAAGATTTTAACATTAAAGAAATATTATTGCAGTTAGTTAATAACACATTACAAGTAAATTTATGAAAATAAAAAAAAGTGCCAAATGATTGACGGTAGGACAAGAAAGAGAAATGGAAGTAAAAAGATTTTTAATTTTAAATTATCTTCAATAAAGAAAAATTTCACTTCTTTAATTTTTTTGCGTTTATTTTTACTACTTTTTTTATTATTTTAATCGATGAAAATTTTATTTGAGCTTGAAATTGATCCAATTAAATGATTATTGTAATCTCATTTGTCATTTTGATGATTGATGATTTGTTTTCTACTTGCACATTACGTACACATGCTGCTGTTTCTGTTTATGTTATGTGCGATGATAATTGCTTTCGTATTTATTACTATTGTAATGGGATTAAATTGTCATTTGGCTTCTCAATAAATCTTGGGATTTAAAATATGTTTTTTTGGATTTGTAACAGTTGAGTATTTGGACAAAGCTTCCGGGGTCAATGTTATGTAAACTATGTATTTTTGAGTGTAGTGTCTCATGAGTATAGCTGTAAAATCAGGTAGTACCATCCTCACTCCAAGTTGACACCACATTTGAGGCTAAAACCAGCTATACGTTATCCCACACCCCGTCATGTGTCTTTTGGATATGTGATGAATGAGATATTGATCTTTGATAGGAATCGAACCCGCATCATCACTAGGAAATGTTTAAACTTGTCGTTCCGTTTGCTAACTATTTGGTAATATAAAGTTCATCCTCAAACCAACAGAATCGCTTAGATATGGTTTGATGTCTCAGGTTCTGCTTTGTTACGACACCACATGATGGCATGCGATGAGCTTTGTTGAAATTCTCAATACTAGTTCCATTTGGAGTCTGAAATTCTAATAATCTAAGCTTTAAATTCAATTCCACATTCAAAGCCAACTGTCTCAACATCAAGTCAATTAACTGACATCACATGACCTTAACAAAAAATACATCATCTTATTACTCCAACCAACAATCAAGTTTGACCATGAAAATTCTATATTAGTCCAACACCAGAGAGGTGTCCACCCCCTGAATGACATTCTCAACCATAAATCTTTCAGCTTTTAATCCCAAGATTGGAGTCATTAGCTTCAATAGAACACAAAACCAGCCACACATAAAAAAAAGTTTCAAGCTCAATTAATTTTAACTTGATTGGATATTGTAAATATCAATAATATGTATGAATTGTAAGTAGGACGAAAGAAGATTAATAAAAATATTGAATGAGAAAAAAATAAAATGAATTATGCAGCTTTTCTTATTATTCTTGAATGCGAATGAATTAATTCACAATATTAGCATTAAGATTTAAAAATTTATTTTTTCTTTGAATTTCAGATTTGTTGTGAAATTGCAGAAAATAATCCGTTTTCAATGCAATATGTGTGCATTGTGGTTTATAAAAAAAATTATACAAAAAAACTTCGAATTTAAATTTTTTTAAATGATATTAAAATTTGGAATTTAATGGAATTCTTAATTTTTGTGATCCTTTAATAAGTTCTGAACGTTTAAGATGACTTTTGACTTTTTAATCGTAAGGAACTTAAATCAACATGCGACTTATAGACTATAGTAGGATTCGAGCCACTATATTGACTTCTTTGCTGCTTGTTTACTTCCGTTGGGGTGTGAGCTACTCGAATAACTCGTAAAATGTGGCACCAGACCGGCGTGAGCTCGAATATACACTAAATTTCACTAAACTGGTACAATGCGAGCTTCACGGTAGCCTAGTGTACCATTTTTTACCTTTTTTATGACGTGTGCTATTCGTTCCAAAACATGCATTTTGAAATATGACCTAGGTCGATGCTACAATGTTCAGGTACCGGCACAGTAGAATATTGTGTCACTAAGTACCTTTAGCTCACTATATTTTATTCAAAGGATTATAAACCCACATTTTTTTAAGAGACATCAACTTTAAACAACAAAATTAATCGACCAGTAAAATTATTCATAGTAACAGTAATCTTTCAACACTGAATAACATCAGCTCACTTAATTTACATTTCAGTTGGCACAACAGCAGCGAGACAAGAGAAAAAAATTCACGTCAATTGAAATAAATCGTTTCAATTATCGAAAATTGGAATTAATTTTTTTTTAAATTTTTGCTTAAGTAGATTTCAATTATAAAAGAGAATAATTTCGCATGCCATAAATTTACAGCCATTAACAGACTAAAGTGTCGTCTTATGATTCATGAAACAGACTTCGTCGATTTTCATGCAATATTTTATGGAAGATGTCGTGCAGATTCTCAAGTGGAACTGGTTTTCATTAGGGATGTTTTGTTGTGATTCTGGGACTTGAATTGGCTGCAAATGAGTAGACACAGGAGATAATCGACACTAATGTTCTGAATAACGTTTGAAAATGAATGAGAATAAAAAATGGATGTTGTGGG
Organism: Chironomus tentans; assembly: GCA_963573255.1. NCBI lineage: Eukaryota > Metazoa > Arthropoda > Insecta > Diptera > Chironomidae > Chironomus > Chironomus tentans. Next base: position 42,542,202 of record OY754302.1, on the reverse strand, counting down.
AATTTTGGCAGATTCTAATGTAAAATTTGAAAGATTCTTAGTTAATTTTTTAAGATTCAGATAATTTTGACAGAATTCTGGCGGATTTATTGAAGAAATTTTCCTGATTTTTGGTAGATTTTTTTAGATCCAAATTTTTACATAGTTTGCCAGTTTTGTTAGGTTTTTCTAGAAATATAGCAGAATATGATTGATTTTCTGACTTTTGTTCGAACTTGGCAGATTTTTGACGGAATTTAATAGATTTTGTTTTCAAAATTGTACAGATTTTTTATTAGAATTTTGGCTGAATTTACCAGATTTTTGATGGAGTTCGTTTGACTATTACCAGGATTTTTCCAATTTTTGATGCTTTTTGAATAAGAATTTGTCAGACTTTTGGCGGAATTTCTCACTTTTTAAACCAAACAGGATCTAATATTCCGCACAAAATATACACAAGCTCATACCTAACGTGTCAGTAATATTAATGTTTTTCCTTCTTTAATGCTTCTTAATATCTTCCACTTTTTTATGACAAATTAGCAAATCTAATTTCTCATCCAAAACTAATTTCAAGTCATTGTGATAAAAAATTATTAACAATCATTTGGCAAAATAAAAGTGATATTTATAAATGTTTATGTGCTTTTGAATGGCACAAGGAGATCCCATTTCCAAGTAATTTTATTTAATGTCAATGTTCACAACTGGAAAAGATTTATTGAATGAAAATAAAAAATTTAATCAAGTTTGTTTAAGAATTTATTTAGAGTTAAATATTTATTGACTATTTTTCAGAAGCTTGAGCTATCACAACAGGTATGAAATGGGATTTTTTATTTTTGGGATTTTTTGCAGGTATTTTAGTATTTTTAATGTGAATTTTATGAGTGGGATCGTTCGGTTTAAATGTTAAGCAATGCATCAGCTTACGGAGCTTAAATATGATAAATTATCCTTCGAAAATTAAATTAAAATTCCATTTCTACTTAGGGGTCATGCGAATATTACGTAGCGCTAAAAGTGGCCATTTTTGACCCCTCCCTCTTCCCTATAACAGTTTTTCAAAGAAAATTGAAAAAAATTAATATAAAGCATAACAAAATTTGAACTTCTCAATCCCCTTAAGCGTGACGTAATATGAGAATAACTCTCAACTAATCGAATAAGCATAAATTCTTAATGCTAAAGTTCTGCTTGAAAAAATTCTTCTTCATTTCTATCTCTCGTTTGATTCAAATAAAAGGATTAAATGTTTCTACTAATTATTTATGGAAATTTCTTAATAACATGAAAAAGGGGATTTTATGAGACTTCTACACACAGCGAGACGAAGAAGAAATGAGGAAAAAGCTATGGATAGAAACTATTTCAGAACTTTTTTAATATTGTTTCATAAAATACAATTCCTGATTTTTTTAAAAAAAGTAACCATACCTTGGATAGTGTCGTAACTAAGATGAGAAACGTAGGATATTTGCATGTTCACTTTTGATGGCAAGGGTCCTTCAACATTTAGGGGGGGGTCTGGAGTTTTGGGATACCTCCATACAAATTTTTTTATATTAAATTAATTCTTTTCTAGTTATTTGCGTGACGTCATTTATGAACTGCCTTTAAGGGATCTGTGACAGTTCATTGTATCAAAATCTAGAACCAAAAAGTCCAAAAAAGTTTCCCATCCCTTGATGAAAACAGACATTCCACATCATTACGTGACTTTCATGAATTATTATCTTTTGAATTTTCGATTCGGTCACTCTCGAAAAATTTTTATTTATGGCACAGCAGAGAAGAAAAGAACTCATCTGCAAAAAAATACTGAATAAGAAGATTCTAGCCACAAACAAGTTCTTTTGTTGTTGTGTATCTGAAGCATAAGAATGAAAAGTAAACGCAGACGGACAGTTAGGATTTATTTATCGAATGTGCTCGACTGCTAATTTTCATTCCAAACAGCTACAACAATTAAGAGACTCAATGGAAGGAGGAAGAACCTTAAAATTGAATGAGACTTAATTGTGATAGAACAATAATCTCTCATTGATGCTACTTTGTTGTTGCCATTTGAGTTATTTTGTCGCATTGTCACAATTCATAGATAAAAGTAATAATGAGGAAACAATGAAATTCATAAAAGGACATGTTGCGGTTGCCTACGTGAGAAACTTGAAGAAAAAAATTAATCACATCTGTTTAACAGTTGGTGTCTGAATAAAGCTTAAAATTTTGTAAATATAATATTGCAGTTTTGTGTCTGGTTGTCCATTAAACTGTGTGTCGAGAAAATTGCACGTTAAGAAAGTTGCACGTCAAGTAAGTTGCACATCAAGTAGGTTGTACGTCAAGTAGGTTGCACGTCAAGTAAGTTTCTTATCAAGTAGATTGCACGTCAAGTAGGTTTTGCAACAGGTAAATTGCAGTGGACAGAATGTTCATTTGGTAAAGCTGTACATAAAAAAGATGAAATTAAAGTAATTTGTCCCTACGTTCAGCTGTGCGTCTTTTATACTTAGTGTCTCTAAATCTTCACATCATCAAAATTCAAAAAATCCAAAAAAATGCGCTTCTACCCCAAAAAATTAAAATAATTTCGTACTCACCTTAATTTACATATTATCATCTCCAGCATTCACTCAGCAAGCAGTTAAAAAATATCAAGAAGAAAGAAGTCGCAAAACTTAGTTTATTTATTTTAATTTTTTTTATTGAAACCTCTCATTTTCCACGCGAATCATCAATATCAAATAAATTATGTAAAAAAATGTTAATCTAGAAATTAATTTATGGCACGGCACAGCACTATTGTGAGCTCTATTCAAATTATCCAGCAACGCCACATCCATAATTGTTGGGTTAGTTTGGAGTATAAAAATTTTTTTCAACCGATTGTTTGTTCGTTTTCCTTATCAGCATTTGGTGATTTGTAGTTTGAGTGTCTGAGAAGTAGAGAATTGAATTTTAGAGACAATAGGTAGTTATTGGGAATTTTGCATGGTTGATTGGTGAAAAATAATTAAGATTTTATAAAAATGGAAGGCTGGTCATTAGATTTTGAGGTTAAGAGGCCTTTGAGAAACCTGAATGAGGTTCGTCAAGGCCAATATACACTAACTGGCTGTCTGATATTCCTGTCTCCTTTTTCTACCTTAATCAGGGAGCCTTAACTTTAGGGCCTACTTAGATATTACGTAACACCAAAAATTTCAGGTCTGACGCTCTCCTCTACTCCAAGCGATACCTAGCATCCCAGCAAACCCTTAATTTACTCTAAAAATTCTAATTCCAGTCAAAAATTTTCAATATGCCTTTAAATGAACCACATCCAATACAACCATAGCTTACCTGTAAACCTTCCTCTGACTGTCACAAAGCTTCTGCCATGAGACATCAAGATGCTTAATATTCTGCTTCTGCTTCTTAATCTTCTCAGTCACCGACTTTTCCTTCAAGAAATCTTCAGGTGTGTTTGGCACTGTTGGATCAAAAATGTGTTTTCGTGCCTTAAGATTCTCCTTATCAGACTTTGAGTGCTTTCCATGATGTCCATCATTAACATAATTTGATAGAATTGCTTTTGATTTTGATTTTTTCTCACCTTTTTTGAGGGGTATGCAGACATCAACTTTGTAAGCATCGTCAGCCTTCTTTGGCTTTTTGACAATTCCATTACGAGTTATGCTGTTAGTTTTGATTTCCGGTGCGATGCCCTTATTGAATAAAAACATTTGCATTTCATGGATTTCACGTTGAATATCGTCGAGGGTCACTTTTTCCATCGGTATGACTGGTCGTTCTTCTTTTTGTTCTGGTTGTTGAGGTTCTTCCTCGGCTTGAGGTTGTTCCTGTTGTTTTGCTTCTTCTTGGATTGGTTGCTCATCGATTTGTGGTTTTTCTGATTCATCAATTGTGTCATTTGTTGGTTCTTGTGCAGTGCTGATTTCTGGCTGTTCAGAAATTTCAGGAATATCCTCAACTTCTTTGGAAATTTCTTCAAATTTCTCCTCAATTTGCTCTTCATTGATTTTGCTTTCTTCACTAGCTTTTAGCTCTTCTTCCTCATGAAGCTTCATTTCCGCATCTGGTTCCACTAAATTTGGCATTTCATGATAATTGTCGTGACTTGACTGTCCATTCTCAAAAATCTCACCATCTCCATTGACATTTGCGTCATTATCATTATTGCCCATCGAAAAGACAACCTCTTGTGTAACAACATTACCGATTTTATAATTGAATGTACATTCCTGATCACCGTCATTTTCGAGAGCATTTTTGTCATCTTTAAATTGATCTTCATCCTCCTCGATTATCGCTTGAAATTGCTTCTCAACACCATCGTCACGAAGTTTGGTAAACGCTCGAATAAATGGACCGCACACTTGTGACGATGGCTCGGGCTCGCGTGTCAAAATTTGAGCGAAACATTTGAGTAATGTCAAGAGAATATCATCGGGGATTCGATCAGCGATTTGTAAAAGCTGACGTTGCATTGCTTTGATTGTCAGTTCGACATTTAGTGAACCTAAATAATTGATTATTTTGTAGCGGTTTATTTTGGGTTTGTGTGATTTTTTTTAATGTATCCGAAATGTGAGTTGAATGTTATGAGAATTTTAAATTGAAAGAAAGAAGAAAAGAGGATGGAAATGAAATTTTAAATTAACAATGAATGAAAAAAAATATAAAAATGCAGTGATAAAAAATAAAATAAAATAAGGTAATGTTTAGGCTTGGATACTGTTGTGTTTTAAAAATAAAATTTAAAAAAGTCAAATTTAAAATTTGAATTTGAAAAAAGAATTTGAAAAAAAGTTAAAATTTTAATCTAAAAAAGCCATCAAATTAAAAAAATTAAAACTAAAATTTAAATAGAATAAAAAATTTCAAATTAAAAGATAAAAAAATTTAAGTTAAAATCTAATTTTCTAAACATTTGAAAAATACAAAACAGTTAATAAATTTGAAAAGATTCTTAAAAATCCCCACAAGTATCCAATCCTTTACAAAAACCAATAATATGTGTGAATTGTTAAGTGAGAGGGAAGTGAATGGACATTTTGGATGTGCAATAAATTACCGATAGTTAACAATTTCAGAGACGAACGAACAGAATAAAAAGAAAAAGACAAATCAGCGAAAGAAAAAATTTACTTCAAGGGTTATTAATTAATGACCAATATTAAGATTTTAAATGTATATTTACCCAGCTAGAAAAAGCATAAATTATTTACATTTTTGCAACCTCGAGGGACAATTACATGTTAAAGATTATTAATTTTGTTTACATGAAGCACAATTTTATGATAAATTGATCACTGAATAATAAATAAATATGAGTTAATGACCAAAGTCATGCACAATTTTTAATAAAAATGCGTGCAATTTTTGATGCGTTGAGCTTACAAATTATCAACTATTATTGGAGGTTCCAAGTGATGCAATAAATTGGAAATGATGCAATTATTCACAGTAAAAGGAAGCTAATTACTGTTATTTTTTTCAGCAATTGACCCAAAAAAAGTTAATGATAAGGTAGACTAGTGAAGGTAATAATGGAGACGATCAATTTATATGCTGATGATGAGGATAGTAAAAGTAATGACTTTAAGTAATTTTATGTTGGCAAAATAATTTAAAAATTATTATGAAGTCTGTGACAATTACTTCATAATATTCTGAATTTATGATTAAAATTTTAGTTTTTCAAAAATTATTTAAAAATTTATAATAATACTTATTTTGAAAAATTTAACATTTTTTAATAATCAAAAAATTTTAATATTGAAATTTTTTAAAAATATTGAAAATATTGAAGTAAAATTTTTTGAATATTTTTAAAAAGTTATTTTTTTTAATATTTTATTAAAAGAAACTAAATTTTTTAATATTTAAAAATATTAAATTTTTTTCAATATTTAAAAATATTAAATTTTTTAATATTTAAAAATGTTTAAAAAAGTTAAATTTTTTAAAAATGTTCAAATATTTAAAAGAATAAAATATTCAATCCAACAGAAACAAACAAGTTAATAAAATAAACTTCAAATTAAAATTGACAGAAATTAAACAGGAAAGAGCAAAGTGATAAATGCAAAAACCTGCAAATTTTACAAATATAAATAACATCCATTAATAAATTCACGGAATATTAACGATTTCTTTCAGAATTCCTAATGCAAATTAGGAATGATAAATTGACATATTTGATTTGCACGTACAACTCAGTTTAGCAATTCTCATTCATATACAAATTTTCTAGTTACTATAAATTAAAATCCACAACCAACATTACTGTCCTGTCAAAAACTAGATAACTTCATATTTTATTTATCACAATTAATTTAAAATTCACCCATTGACGGACATTCCAAAAAATTAAATTTCGCTAATTTTTATTTCGCAATAAGCTACAAACTGGGGACAAAACAACAAGGCACTAATTAATGAACAAACAATCAGCAATTACAAAAAAACATATAACAAACAATTAAATTTGCCTTAAAAATAATTAAAGCGATAATTTTTTAATTTTATTGATTTTTTTAAGTCATCAGCATTTGCATTGTATGCAAATTGTGTAACAGAAATGAAATTAAAATACAATAATAATAATTTGTGCAATTTTTAATGTCCACCGCACCACGTTGGCCATCGTTTTTGTGGCTACTGTGGTGATTTTTTTTGCACGAGATATTGCCAGCTATTGGCGATAATTAAAATGTACTTTTTGTAGGGCGTGAGGAAGTTAACGGACAAGAGGTGGGAATAATCAATTTAAAAAAATTTATATATTATTAAAAAATTTAAAATATTATTTTGAAAAATTTAAAAATTAATTTGAATTTTAAAAAAATTAAAAAGTTATTTTGAGTTATTGAAAAAATTTAAATTTAACTTTCAAAACATTAAAGATGTCCATCCCTTGCACATCAATTCCAACACTTTTTATCGCCAATTCAGTGGACAACAGGACATACATAAATTTACATTTCAATTTTTTTTCACCAAAATAATATTAAATACATTTTGTGGGTTATCAATATACAATGTCAACAGTTCCACTCAACATGGACACTCTACATTTCCATTCATTCCTCAGAAACTTCTTCGTCGTCTTCTTCTTCCTCATCGTCCACCTCTTCCTCTACCTTTTCCTCTACAACCTCTTCCCCAAAGTCATCGTCGTCTTCTTCGCCTTCCTTCTTCTCTGGCTTTGGTCGAATGACTTTCAATGGATCAGCACTGCCGCGTGGGAGAATGAGAAGTAAATTTTCGATATGTTTCTCGCGTTCAATTGGGTTATCAGCAATGTCTGTTAAAAGTCGTCGCAAGTTCCTGATGATTCTTTTATGTGGCAATTCCTGTTTACAGACGGTGACATTTAACAGGTACGAGTAGGGGGACACGTACAAGTGATACGAAAACATGAAATAAGGAGGAAATAAATTTATTATTTATTAATTAAGTTTTAACAGTTGTGCAAGTTGGCCTTGCATAAACTTATCGTTTCGATTATTGCCTTTTGAAAGGAAAAGAAAGCTTTTTTTGCAAGGGGTCATAACTTTCAGATTTGTTTGATTTTGACTTTACTTAATAATTTATTTAAAAATCTCATTACTGATTGTCTTTTACCCCGGGTAGGTAAGGTATACCCTAGGGTTCCTTAGGTGGAAGGTAGGGGTAGAGTACTAGGTTATCCCACCTATCCTATCCTAGGTTATACACCTAACCTTGGGTGTGTAGGTGGGGTACTCAGAGTAGCCCTAGAAATCAGCCCCTGAAATCAGGAAAGCCTTGTCCAAAGTTGGCAGGTAAATAAATTCAGCAAAAGCCCGTTGAAAGCTATGGAAAGGCTATGGGACACCTTCGACAGATGATCAGATAATCGACAAAATCTAGTCTTTTTCAACTCTGGTATAATCTTGAGTACAAAAAAATTAAATTAATTCAATAATAACCAAAATTAATCAACCAAACCAGAACTTTAAATTACAGCATTCCAATTCTCTAAAATCATGCCTCTACCCCCTCAAAAATTGTCGCAATTAACATAACATTGAATGTAGATAATATTTTAACATAAATTATTTTCTTCAATTGACTTTTAATGGCTTAAGAACGAGCGACAAAATAAAATTCAGAAACGTTTAATAATAAATAATAATAATTTGTACTTCTACTTGTCTTTTACTTCTTGTTCTTGCTTCTTTTTTTTCTCTTTCTTGCTATGTAATCGCTTCTGTGTGTTCAAAAACCCGAAACTAATTTTACGCTCATTTTCATTTTAATTCTTTCTTCTTTTAGAAACGCGAGAAATGTTTTGAAATTCATTTTTTAAAAAAATATTTTGTCATTTTGTGTCTAAATGTGGACGATTTTTCAACACTTCTTGGCGGGAAGTACATTTGTCATTGAATTTTGTTTGTTCTGGGAGAATTTTGTTGCGAAGTATATCTGTTGGTGCGAGAGTTAGGTCCCTGTAAACTGTAGCGGTGTCGGGGGTTCAGAAATGGAAATTCGATCGTTTGGAACTGGATTTGTTACTATGGGTTGTCTCGAATGAAAATCAATCTCGCGAAATGGGTCAAAAATCTGAACTATTGGAATTGCAATGGGTCGAAAACTATTCACAATTGGGTCGAATGCACGGTAAACTGTCAATGACTGTACTAATCTAGGATTTTCACTTGAATTTCGTCCCACATCTAACTCTAAATATGTATAATGTCTATGATAAATTTCTCGTGGTCCAAAACTCATGTGCTTTCTGAAAAAGCATCAATTTTCGGCTTTTTCTAATCAATATCTACTAATATATGAACTAATTTAAACACTTTGTTTATCTATGAACTAGAATATCAACTAATTTATTGTCTATACTTTGTATTTAATTCACAAAATAATTTTTATTATTCAATTCATGTCTTTTTCAATTCAATATTTTATTCTGACTCCCTTCTCGCAGTTTCTTCGCCCTTCTTGGCCGTTACTCCCTGTATGACACGGCTATACGCCCCATTCACATTTAAAAAAATGAGAAACGAATTTTTTATGGTGCTTGTACTCTAACATGTGTGATTCTTGATTGTATTGTCGATGATTTTGATCCTTGGTCCTTCCTTTCGTCATCTGTGGATGGATCTCGGCCTCTACGGAACTTGTTATATGCTTGAGATCTATTATTTAAATTCTCGTACTTTGTTTTCTGGATCTTTGCCTTGTTTCTTCCCATGTGAATTTTCTTACCATTTATGACGATGAATTCAGTGTTTAGAGCTCTCAATGCACCAGCAGATTCAGCAAATGAGACGAAAATGTTCATCGAGTCCCTTGTCTTCCTTCTTTTTTCATCCACAGAAATTCTAGTCACATCTCCAAAAGTTTCCAATTCTTTTAGAACTTCTGATAATTTTAATAAAATTGGAACGTCGTAAGCCACTATATCACGAATTTGTGGCATTTTATCTAATTTTTACGGAATTTTGTGTTTTTGATGTGAATTCTTCAAAACTACAATAAAATTGCATTGAAAATTTATAAAGTGTGGCAGGTGTGCCAGGGGAGAATCAACAGTAAAAATTTTAGGGGAAAACTTGCGTATAATTTAATTCGAAACTTTGAAATACGTTAAAGTTTGTTTTGAATCGCATTTTTTCGGGAAGACTAAATTTAAATTAATTTCATATTTTTTGGATTCAACATTAAACAAGAACTGGATTCGCTTCATAAGGCATCATTATCAAACAGGTAACTCAATTTCTGTTGTAAATCATTGGATATCCGTTTAATCATTTTAATATTCATTTTAGATATTTTTCCATCGAGTTTCATCACTTCATATGCAAAGGATTCACATTTACGGACAATTTTTGCTATATTAAATGGAGGAAACAGCTTGCCTGAGACATTTCTTGCTGCGTTCGATAGGTAAATTTGCCTGATCATTACGATTTCGCCAATTTTTAAATTACGATCCAGACATCTATCATTAAATTGTCTCGCGTTTTGTAAATATCTCGTGAGTGATCTTTTATAAGCAATATCTTTTATCCTTCTATGTCTCTCATCATTTATCGGTGGTTCTTTATGCTTCATCTTCTCTGGAACTCTTCCATAATGCACTTCATATGGTGAATAATCTGTAACATTATTTATTCGTGCGTTCAGTTCCCATACAATGTCATTCAAATGTATTGCCCACCTAAATTGTTTCATTGGATCTTCTGTTAACTTGATCCTTATAGCTTCCGTTAGTGACCTATTAAATCTTTCAACACTGTTAGCTTGTGGATGATAAATTGCAGTACTTTTTGGGATTATGTTATGGCTAGATAAAAAGTCTTTAAATTGTATTGAGACAAAAACGGATCCATTATCATGATACATTTCTTTTGGGTATTTTCCTTGTTCCTTAAAAATTTCTTCAAGGAATGTAATTATTTTTTCAGAACTGATAATTGCGACTTTTTTAGCCCATCCGTAACGTGACAACAAATCAATAACTGTAATTATGTATTTATATTTGTGAGGACCTGCTGTTGGAAGTGTACCTTTAATATCTATACTCAGTGCAATCATAGTGTCATTAGGAATTCTAAACTTTCCAAGTGGAGCTGTTAATTTATAGTTAGGAAATTTAACACTTGCACATGTTTTACATTCATGGATGTAATTTTTAATGCTTATTCTCATCTCAGGCCACCAATACAATTTTCTTATCTCATAGTATGTGGCTTTAATGCCTGCATGTATTGTTTTTTCATGTACTGATTTTATTAAATCTTTCCAGACATTCGGATGAGGAAAAATGCGATAGTCATCGCCCAAAATATTTCTATTCCACGGGATCTTTCTGAGTATTTTGTCGCCATCAACATGATATTGTGGATAATTGTCAGGATTCTCACGCAGTTCGTCTACAAACTCATCATACCATGTCGCTCGATTGTCATTTGGGATTTTTGTCATTATTTTATAAATTCTAGACAGTGCATCAGGTACGGTCATATTTATACCAGCTCTATGCTGTATCTTATTTACAAATGGTTGTAATTCTAAGATCCAGCGAGACAATCTTCCTGACATTACTTTCATGTTCATTAAGTATTGTAACGCGTGATGATCTGAATAAATTGTTAGCTCATTAAATTCTATATAGTACTTAAAGTGTCTGATTGCTTTTAATACCGCTAGCATTTCTTTTTCTGTGGGTGCATATTTCTTTTCCCTGTCTGAAAATTTATAGCTGTAATATTCTATGACATATTCTTTATCGTCAATGTCTTTTTGAGCTAATACTGCGCCAATGCCCATATCACTTGCGTCTGCCTGTATTATCATTGGTCTTGACCAATCAGGCGTTCTTAAGACCGGTGAATGTGTCATTTTTTCTTTGATGTCTTCAAAACATTTAATCTTAAATTCATCCCAGAATTTATCTAACGACCTTTTCTTCGATATTTCATAAAGTGGACCAGAAATGGTTGCATAATCTTTAATAAACCGTCTGTACCAATTCGAAAAGCCTAAGAATCTTTGCAATTCTTTACCAGTTTTTGGCAACGGCCATTCTTTTATGACTTTCGTCTTTTTTGGATCTGTATGTATACCTTTTCCGTCTACAATATGTCCTAAGATTCTTATACGCTTGAGAACATTGGAAGTTTTCTTCCTGCTTACTGTCAAACTGTGTGAATTAAGAATTTTGGCTACTGTTCTTATATTTTCTGTCAAGTGTTTTATGGATGTTCCCATAATAATAACGTCATCTAAATAATGCATGATATATGGAGATTGTACGTCACTGAATATTCTTTCCATTAAGCGTGATTGAGTTGCTGGTGAATTTACTAAACCAAATGGCATTCGTATGAATTGGAATTCACCTATTCCTGGAATTGAGAAAGCTGTCTTTTTTCTATCTTTTGGTGCCAATTCAGTTTGCAGAAATGCTTCATTTAAGTCAAGCCGAATGTAATATTTTGCTTTATGTGGCAAACTATCAATTTTGTGAAGAACATTCGGTGGAGTGTGACAATCTCGTTTCGTAATTGCATTAAGTTTACGTGCGTCTAAACATAGTCTGAGACTTTTGTCTTTTTTTGTAACTACGACAATCGGTAATCTCCAATTGCTTGTTGATGGTTCAATTATATTAAGTACTAACCATCTTTTGATGTTTTCTTTGACTTTATCTATAACTGATGGATTATATCGATACGGAAGTGAAAATATTGGTGCATTTTCACCTGTATCAATTCTGTGTTGTAGAACTTTTTGACATCCAATTGTTTCACCGTTAGAGTAATTAAATAAACTCATAGCTTGTTGGATTTCTGTTCTTTCTTCTGCTGTAAGTGAATATTCTTCTTCTTCTTCGTCAATTTGTGAGACATTTTCATCAATGTTCACTTCCAATTCTTCTCCAATGCATTCATAATTAATTTTTCTAAGTGACGTTATATTATTTTTTGCACGCATTAAACGAATGTTCCAAGCATTACAGAAATTCATTCCAAGAGCTATCGGAATTGTAATTGTTGGTGCAAATACAAATTGAATGCATCGGGTTTCATTATCATATGTGACTTTCAGTCTTTTTACTTGACCTGGATGTATTTCACCTCCCGCTGTTCTAATATTTATTTGTCTACATATTGGTTGGTTTTTTACTTGTTCCCATAAATTTATTGCTTGCTTACCTAATACGCAAATATCTGCGCCTGTGTCTAACAGACATATTCTTTTCTCATTTTCAATTTCTGCTGAAACTAAAATTTGGTTTCTTATTTTTTCAATTACGTTAGGTATTGGATACATTTTAAAATTAGGCTCATCACCTTCATTTATTTTACGCTCTTTCATATGAGATAAATCGATTAATTGGTATACTTCATTTTTTCTTTTAGGATTTTTGTCGACAACATCATTCGTTAAACTTAGATTCAACATTCTATTTACAAGTTCATCATCGTCATTAAGTACTTTATTGTCTTCAAAGAGTATGGAAGCATTTTGGATATGTGAAAATGTTTTGCTTCCTGAAACATTTTCAGTTTTCAGTTTTTTCGACAATAATTACATTCTTCAAAGGTGATATTTGGTTTGTAACACATTTTACAATGTTCATACCAAATTCCTTTCTTAACGTCATCACACGTATCGATTGTGTGACCTTTTATGTGACAGTTACTGCAAGTTTGACTTTCTTGATAACGCAAGAGGTCTGACTCGCTCATTTCGAGTTTCTGAGCTAATAAATTATTTTGTTCTTTCTTATATTCAATGTATTCATTATCAGAGTCATTTATTTCTCTTGGAAATCCTCTAGTCAGTTCGGGTGGATATTCGTCTGAATCTGATTCTGAATCTTCAGGCATTGCTCGATAGTTTTTCTTATTATAATATTCTTTTTGTTCGTTATTTCCGTCATTCCTCTTCCATAATTTTTTCGGGTGGAAGAAGTTCTTTCTAGATTGTGGGAAGGATCTGTTTTTCTTATAATAATGACTGGAAGTTGGTGACTCGTTATTCTGCCATTTTTTATCAAATTTATTTTTCCAGTTTGACTGATTATTAAATTTGTCATTCTTATGATTGACGTTTGCAGCGTTAATGGATGTTTCAATGTTAACTGAACGATCCTTAAGCCAAGAAAAGGGATCTTTGACTTGGGATGCTTCTTGTACGTGAGATTCTCTTGCTAATTCAAATTCGGCACATTTTGCCATCAAATCGCTAATGTCTTTTGAAGTCATTTTGCACATTAAGTAGTCTGCATGTAAGCCTCTTTTAATGCGTTCGTAAAGTCTTTCAGCTGACGGTGCTGTCGTTAATTTATTTGCAAGCGTTTGAATTCTTGTCAAATACGTCATAAATTCTTCTTTATTTTTCTGATTGTGATTACTATGCTCAAATTCCGCTTCAATTTCCTGTTCAGAACGTCCTTTATTTAGGAAATTTTGCATTCCTTTTGCGTAATCGTACCAATTTTTGTGTACTTGACCAAACGTTCTATGCCATTTCAATGCTTCGCCATCAAGTAAGTATTCAACGTTTTGAAGTATGAGTTCAGGCGTAATGTCGTCATTACACTTAGCTAACCATGACTCAACATGATGAATGAAATTCCCTTGAGAGCCATCGAATTTATTTGGGAAGCTTTTGATTGTATTAGTTATTTTTAACGCTGAATCATCAAATCTACGCTGATTTGGTGTTGATGTAAGGGCTCTATTAGTCCCGTTGAAACTTATGTCCATTGGTTCATTTTGAACCCTATGATTTACATAACTTGGTTCTTCTCGGGCTCTATTAGTCCCGTTATTCTGCGAATTGTTTTGGAAGTTGGTATTTCCAGTATTATTCATGCGATTGTTATTCACTGGTTGGTTTGTGAATGGAATATTTAAATTTTGTGCATGATTCGGAATGTTTTGATAGTTTTGGGAGTGGTTTATCCCAGTAAAGTTATGCGAGTGTTGTGCTGGATATGATATTGGAACGTTAGTGGTTCCAGTAAATTGATTAGTGGTATACACGTTGGTTTGTGTAGTATTTTGAGGAATATTTTGTGAGTTTTCACGAAGAGGATTAACAATTCCTATTGCTGCGATCGGTGTCAACAAGTTTTGTGTATTCAAAATACTTATCAGACGAGAATACAGTAAATCTAATTCGTAAATTGACTGTTCTAATTTCCATGCTATTGCCGGTTGTGTTGTCGTCAATTCATGCCAAACATTAAATGCGATATCGAATGCTGCTTCAATCATTGACTTTGCCTTTTCCTTGTTGTCATGAATTCGCCATTCGTTAAATCCCCAGCTTTGGATTTCAAGCACTACTTGTTGTATTGACAAAATTGCATCTACAATTGAGATTCTAGGAAATGACGTCGATGGATTTTCGTCGAGTGAGTAATGAATAAGTTCTTCATTATAAATTGTATTCATAACTTCAGCTTCTGCCTCTGGATCTTGTCCTCTGATGATTCTATGTAACTTCTTTTGGTTCTCGGTTAAATGACTGAAATTTATAACAAAATTAGGACGAGGTCGTGCTGCATACCTGGTTATGGCATTTTGATTATTTGAAGTTTGCTGACTCATCGTATCAATTATATTTGAAGTCACTGGATTTGTGTCATCAGTTTGAATATCACTGGATGGTGATGTTATTATCGGGCTAAATGATTCTTTTTCAGTTTTTGATCTTTTCGCTTCGTTTTGAATTGGAAGAAGTTCAAGTTGTTCCTTAGTTTCCGCAATTTCTAATGCACGTTTCCGAATTAACCTTCTTTCTGGATGTTGACTTTGAGACTTTTCAGATACGTTTTCCAGAAAATTATTTCCTGTTACTTGAGCACTAGTTCGGCGCCAATTGCCGCTTTGTTACTTGAGCACTAGTTCGGCGCCAATGGAAATGGAAAATTGAAATTCGATACGGAACTGTATTTGCTACTTCGGTTTCTCAATTGTAAATCAATCTCGCGAAATGGGTCAAAAATCTGAACTATTGGAATTGCTATAGGTCTAAAACTATTCACAATTGGATCAAATGCACGGTAAACTGTCAATGACTGTACTAATCTAGGATTTTCACTTGAATTTCGTCCCACATCTAACTCTAAATATGTATAATGTCTATGATAAATTTCTCGTGGTCCAAAACTCATGTGCTTTCTGAAAAAGCATCAATTTTCGGCTTTTTCTAATCAATATCTACTAATATATGAACTAATTTAAACACTTTGTTTATCTATGAACTAGAATATCAACTAATTTATTGTCTATACTTTGTATTTAATTCACAAAATAATTTTTATTATTCAATTCATGTCTTTTTCAATTCAATATTTTATTCTGACTCCCTTCTCGCAGTTTCTTCGCCCTTCTTGGCCGTTACTCCCTGTATGACACGGCTATAAAACAGAGACGCAGCAAGGAAGGGGGGGTCTTTGGGTACCCGGAACAACTACCTACTCTACCTAGATGCCGGGTACCACTAAGATTAACTTTCAATACAAATTTCTTTTTTGTAAAGATGCGGGTTCAACTTCTGTTATTCACGCGGAACATCTAAAATATTTAAGCATTCCAGTAATTTCGGAGCTGTGACAATCTTGTGATTTAAGGAAAGAGATAGCTCAGAAAAGTCTAATTTTTGGGTGAACAGCATTTATGAATGTATCCATAAAATTTACTTTAATTAAGCTAAATAGACTTTTAAGAATCAACAAGATTTTAACAAATCAAGCAAGATTTGAACCCATTAAGTCACTTTGACCCATCATAAACCCCCACACACTCAATTAACAACATCTTCAATTCAACAAAACTATTAACCAACTCCAAAATTCACAAATACACCACATAAATCTTCACAATAAGTCTCCACAAAGGAAGGAAATCACAAACTATGTGGGCTATAAAAATGTGCCCAAAAAATATTCAAGACAATTTTATCGAAGTCATTAACCATCATAAATTAATTAATTTTACAAAATAATACAATAAAAAAATTTCACCAGACCTTTTGAGTTTGAATAATTTCCGGTGCGCATCGTTCTGGATGTGGCCACACGATTGGATGCCATGACTTTTTCTCAGCTTTCTCGACAAACGCTTCTGCACAATTTCACAGAAAACATTTTTTACAGCACAACAGATAAAAAAATTTTTTTGTACATAAAAATAAGATAAAATTGACATTTAAAATTGACAAGTTTTTGGGATGAGTTAGTTATAAGAAAAATTTACCACGTGGAGGCATAAGTTCATCTTCAAAGGACAATTTGTTGCCCCTTTTACCTTTCAATAAAATTTGATGAATTGTGAGCTTCTTTTCTGGATTTGCTTCGTCGACTTCATCGAATCTAAAAGATAATAGAAAAGTAAAATTTAGTGAGTTTTTTTATGTGTCAATAAGATTTGGGAGGAATATTGATGATGGTATTGAGGTTTTTGGCATAGATTAAGAAAAAAATTATGAAGTTATATAGATGTGTGGAATTATGTTTGGTTTTGTGCCAGTTTATCAGCTGGCCAATTAGCTACCCAACCTGCAGGACAAGCAAGGGCCGTATTCTAGGGCTATCCTACCCCACCCTCCCTAGGATACTCCACCTATCCTACCATCCTAGGTGAAGGGAAGAAGTAGGATAGAGGGAGGACCTAAAAACTGGTTCCAGTTAGCTGCCATGCAGAGGTATACGTAGAGGGTTGTAAGAGGGTACATACCCCCATCGTGATTGAAATTTGTATGGAAACCCTCCTTAAGAATTAAAAATGGACGAGAAAAATTCGAAATCCCCCTTAAGAGTTTTGACTACGATCCTGCTGCCAGGATAAACCAGGCCACCAGCTTACTAAAATTCACAACAAAGAGCTTTTAAACGATCAAAATTAAAATAATTATTTACTCTATAAATTCCTCTCTCAAACGCAAATGTACAATAAAGTAAAATTAACAAAATAAATCCACAATTCATAGTAAACATATCCAACGAACATCTGTACTTAAGATCATCTGATCATAAATCATTTCCACGTAAACATTTTCGAACCGTCATACAATTTAATTCTACAATTATAATCCCATTTACCCAATAAAATTCTTTCTGAATTTCTAGACCAAACCTTGATCGCTTTCTATCACATATTTTTTTTCACACACAAAAAAGTGAGTGAACAAGTGGTGGCATTGTCCAACATCTATGTAAAACAGATAAATTTTTATTTGTGTATTTCCTTTTGGGCTATTAATAGCCACCTACAGAAAAATACGAGCGAGGAAAACAAAAAGAAAAGATTGAAAAGTGAGAATTTAGAGAAGTTTGTAGAATTACTTTAGAAATGACGTCAAGATGATTTAAGATGATTGAACTTTCTTGACCTTCCTTATTAAATTTTATGATGGGTAGTGTTTTATTTGAAGGATTTCTGGTTTTGAGATTTTTGCAAGGGATGGGAACTTTTGGGTATTTTTGGTTTTTTTTGAAAGTTTATTCTTGATTCTATCTTGTGGATCACTAAGATGGATATTCAACCCGCCTACCAGTCAGACTGCCAACTGACCAAACAAATAGGCAATAATTCAGTTAAACAGACAATCAGTCAGTCAGCAAGACAAATAGACAAATTATTATTATTAATTAAATTATATTTTCTAGACTAAAGAGTGAGATAGTAATATATCATAACTTTCAACTTTCTCTAGTTCCATCACTCCCACACGATCCCCCGCCCTATTGAACTCGCTCTGAATTCTCATTCATCTCTTTCTTTGTTGTTTCATTTTCACAAATATAAAACAAAAAAATCTTTTTAACTTTATATCAAGCATTAGAAAAGAGTTTGTTTATAAATGATGTCCAATTTTTTGGGCAGAGGGGGATATGACGCTTTGTGACCAAAAAATATCTTTTAATATTTCTTTAAATTTTGTGACAGTAAGATCTAGAAATCTCGTTTTTTGCATGACGTCATTAATGAACAGATTTAATCAAAATGACGATAAAAGAAAGACAGAAATGAGTAAAAATAATCCACAAAGACTCACTTGATGACACCCAAATTCACGTCTTGTTGGGACGCTTGCTCAAGGACATTGTTAGCTTCCTGCAATGTCATATTATTTGTGTCTACATTGTTAATTGTTACGATGGAATCGCCAAGTTTCAGTCCAGCATTTTCAGCTCTGCTGCCTTCTTTGACCTGCAATGGGATGAAAAATAATTGACAATTAAAATTTTTGGTCATTAAATCATTTCTTTGTCTTTCCTCCTCTACAGCTGGAGGTGGGGGCTCTTGTCGTGCAACTCTGACGGGTCTTTCGATTCTTTTTGGTGGCCAATCAAAGTTGCTTTTTGGTGTAGCTGCTGCCTTCTTATAAAATGGAATTGAGCTCATTTTCTAGCCCTATCGCACGTAATCAACAACACAAGAAGGTTTTGAAAATTTTACGCTCGAAGTTCTCGCTTTTGATATGGAAGGAGCTTTTGTTCAGTGAAAAAATAAAAATACGACTGATTTTTACTTTACAAAAGCAGAAAAATATATTTTTTTGTATAAAAATTTTCACTTGTTTAGCGAAAAAAAATATTTTTCTTCCAATTTGTGAGAGAAATAATGGGAAAACAAGAAAATGAGCATGCAGAGATGCCGGGAATAAATGTATACACATAGAAGCAGTCATCATCATCATTTTCATCACTTTTTATTTTATTTACAATTTCTTCCTTTGTACGTCGTTAACTTTTCATTTGTGAAAATAGTCTTTGTGAGGGGGAAAACATGTGTGAGAAAATGACTTGAATTTTGTTAATATTTTGGAACTTTCTAGAAATTTTTTGAATTTCACCTTTAACAACATTAAATGATAAAATAACTCATTGAAATATATTACTTAAATCAGGAGCAAGTTTCTAGGGCTCTTTGGGGTATCATACTCGATACCTACCCTACCCTAGGGTATCTCTATCTACCCTAGAATACCCCACATAGCCTACCATAACGTACTCTATAGAGAAAGGTAGAGTAGGTAGAGCTGCTCTAGGGTAGGTAGGTCAGAGATACCCTAGGTAGGGTAGGTACATCGAGTATGGTACCCTCAAGTGACCCCTGGGGCTTGAAATTTTTCAATTTTTGATACTTTTCTACAAAGTCTAAGCCTCATCATCTACTAATTCACAAATAAAATGCTCAATTGATGCGCACACAAAGTAAAATCTGTGAATGAAAAAAATCTCACGGCACATCGCTTTGATATTGGAAAATAAAGGGGACATGTGTCATAACTTCAATCTTATTATTCCGTCAAATATGTAAACATTAAGTAACGAGAAAAATATCGCAAAGCAGTCACGATATTTATATCCACATAATGAAGAAGAAAATTAAAAGAAAATCTGGCAAACTCGTTGACATCAATCACTTTCGCTTAATGATGACACGATTTTCTTTTCTTTATATTTTCCTACTTTCTAATTGGGGAGACTTGATGATTATTAATTTTAGAATGTTCTTAAATTAATTAAAATTTCAGTCGAGCTATTAAAATAATGTAAGATGCAGTGGGGGAAGTTGTTTGTGTTTTGATGGATGTAAATTAAGATTGTCAGTTATAAAATTAGCAGATTAATTTGATTGACTAATAACATTTTCAATTTGTTGAACGTTTTGTTATATTTTTGGATTATTAGGAAATTGTTTAAATTGTAAATCAACTTTATTTTCTTCCGGGGTTATTCACAACTTTCAAATAAAAATGTTATTTTTGTTTGAAGTGTCATACCGCTGTAGACCTCCCTCCTCCACCTTATACAATGGACGTACTATGAGGTCCATTACAAATGATATAGAACATTTTAGGTAATAAAGGGAGTATGTAGCTATGTAAAAAGCTGTATACCATATTTTTTAGGGTTAAAATTTTACATCAGGGACTAGATTTATGGGTACACCCTCGTCATACTAAAGATAAGGGTATACCTTAATGGATTATCCAAATTTTCGAGGGAGGGGTTTGAATTTTTGACCCTCAAAGAACCCCCCCCCCCCCCACCGAATACGTCTTCGGTAGACATCATTTGTGAATACCCTTTAGTAATTCAACTTTAGCATTTGCAAGCTCCTTAAATATTTCTAGAATAGCTCGTGATTTTAGGTTATATTATGAGGAGTCATTTGAATAGTCCATAGCATCAAGATAGTGCCGTAGTTAGGCAAGGTAAACTAAAACCATACATGCTACATAAATATGTGCAAAATTATTAAAATATTTCAAATTTCAAAAAACTTAACCAATTCACCGACCTTCTCAATCTCTTATCCAACAACGACGCCACTTCATTAACTATTCACGTGGAACTCATCATCATCACATGAATATTCAATCCAAAAATCATCATCTCTATCAGAAGTCACTTAAATCTCATGCTGGTCATGATTTCAATTGCAAATGAGTCCATTAACATGGCAATCAAGCATGAAAATCACAAAAAAAGTCCTCAACTTAATCAATCGACTATCAAATGTCTGCATTTTTGCATTGCCAATTAGAAAATGATTTTGAGTCAACGATAAAGTCATGGAGACGACAGTCAGCAGTTGTCAATGACATCAACTTAGAAGAGAAGATGTTCTCACATTGATACAAGTTTTTTTGTATTTGCTGCTTAAAAATAACTGTTTATTCTTCTCATCTCCATTAATTGTTTCAGCAGCTTATAAGCTTTATGAATATAAAATACAGTGATTTCACAGAAAGTATTAATAGTTTCTTGTTTTGTGTCTTTTTATATTTGTTTCTTATGACACGTCGATTAAGAATTGAATGACTCAGTGATGAAACTTTCATTTAAGTTTTTAGCGGAGATTCTTACAGGAAAATGTCGAGTTTGACTTCATTTTGTCAATATGAATCTTCATTTGCCTATCTGTACGTCTATTTACCTAGCTATCGACCCATCCGCCCGTCGGTACATTTGTCAGTCTGTCTGTCTATCTGTCTGTGTTTTTATCTGGTTATTTGTTCATCTGCCTGTCCTCTTAAGTTTTCAAAGGGAAACAAGGTATCCAATGTGGTCATTGGGGTTCGTTCACTTATTACATAACGTAAAAAAGGGAACCCTTCCCATCTTGTTACAAATTTTTCATACCTCAGACCCCCCTCCCACTGTAGTGTTGTCCCCTCCCTTCATTGTTGTCAATCATCTTTTTTGTCATTAATTTTTTCTTCATATCAATTGGAAATGCGCTTTCATCGATCATTTATAACCATGTCTATACTAGTTTTCTCTTATTGATATTAAGTCAAAAGAATGAAATTCCAGATGCTTGATGTGGACATTTTTGGAACATTATCAGTACTGTTGATGGTTTTAGTCATTCAAGATGGGAACTGGAGAAATTCGTAGTAAAAAGTTAAAGTTGTTTTTGCTGTGCTTTTTGGGGGTTTTGCAATTGAGTTTGGCACTTAAATTCCGGTGAGTTAGATATAATTGTGAAACTTTTAATTAAGAGATTATTAAAAGATTTTTAATTAAAAAAATGAAGGCTGAAAAGTTTCATTTTGTGACAAAATTCTCGTCAATGATGCAAGTGACACAAAGCACAAAAGAGGCAATATTTCACAAGATTTTTTTTTCGACAATTCTTACGAAAAATAAAATATTATTTTTGACAAAGTTTGTTATTTATCATTTCCGACTTCAGACAGAAAAAAATCTGTTGACTTTTACGATATGATTCACGTTTACTGCTTATTCATAATTTTTTTTGACGATTCTGTGATGAACAGAACCCATGTGGAAGTGATCATAATATAAACTTTTTAATAGCAGATGGTCGAATTAAAATATGAAAAATATCAAATGGAAATAAAAAAAGATTAAATAGAAATGTTTGAAGTCATGGCATTTTGTAAATGACACAGAAAAATCTTGTAGTTTAGTAATCTGAAATTTTTCTGACTATTTTGATGGATTTAGATTTAAAAATGAGAATATTGAGGATATTATTTTGAAATTCATTTTTTATGTCACAATTAGAGAACTTTCTGTTGCTTTTCATGAGTTATTCAGCTTAGAAGGTTTGGTGGTACAATGGTCTTTAATTAAAGTAATTCTGATACAACGAACATGATTCTTGAGACCTAACAAGGCTGATTGTCCATTTTTCGAATTTTATGTGCTGAAAACAAAGCATGTGTATCCACATTTAAGGTCTTTAAATTAGAGGTTCTGATTGTACTAGATACCCCCCTCCCTAGCTGGATGCATCGCATCACTAAAACCCTTTTTTCATACAAAAAAGTTTCAAAACACCCCCATCGAAAAATTTCTGGACATATCCCTGTCCCATACCAATTTCCCCGAAAAAATATTGCTTGCCTTTCTTAAACGGATTGCTTTTAACTTCAAGTCTGCTGAACAAATTTTTTTCAATTGAACGAATAATCTTTTGCAATTGATTTCATGGTCGGTGTACTGTAAACATTAATAAATTTAGTGTCGTGGCTCCCACAATTTCAATCACCAAGATTGTTTTTCCTTGTTAATTTTTTTTCTCTTTTCAATTTTCTTCTCCTCAATTTTTTTTTCCTTCCGTCAATAATTCTCTTTTTCACAAGAAGTGAGAACAAAAATATTTTCCTGAGTGCAAAAAAAACTTGAATTTTTTATTATTCTCATTAATAAAAGAAATGAAAGTAAATTGAAGTGGCTCCCCCGAAATAATAAAACTAAAATGTTTACGATCATCTGATTTTGATGAAAATAACATACAAAATAGTCAAAATTAAATTCAGAGCGCATCGTATGATCTTTTTCTGGTTCTACTGACTCAATATTATGTATAAACTTGGCGACCATTAGGAACGAAAATTTACTTAATGACATTTTCGAAATTAGAAAAAGTAAAACTAAAAACAACGTCGTCACAGAAAATAAGTAAGAAGAATAAGAAGAAGTGGAATGTATGTAACTGCACTAGATTGGGGGTCGTTCAGTTATGATGTCTAATATTTTTGGGCCTCTTCTTATTGAGTATTTTTAAATCTATAAATAATTTATCACAGAATGGTTGAGGGACCTCAAAATCCATTTATTATATTGACATCACTTCCGAACAACCCCACGAAAAATAGAAAAACTTACATGAAAAATAGTAATAGGCATAGAAAAGTCAGATCCACCCGTTATATTAAATCCAAGTGTATTTCCAATTCCATGAAAAAGTTCCAAATTATCCGTACTTCCATTAGTTACTGGCGGTGGTTGCTTCTCAATTTTGAATGTCACACGTTGCATGTTTTTAAAATTAACTTATTAAATTCCTCTGCGACTTAATTGAGTTATTAATAATTCTTCAATTTTCACTTTCTTGTCGAAATTCCTTTGCCAAAAAAAAAATATTTTCTTTTTATAATAATTTATTAAAGCGACAAATCGAGACGATGCACAAGAACTGAACTGAATGACAATCACTGCTCACTGCTTAATGGCCTAATTGACTGAATAATTAATTAGAATGTTTCACTCCTAATGTTCATTTCACTTAAAAAAAGTGCGGCGGCGACTGAGAATGTAAAGATAGTGAGGTACAGTGATCGTAAGTGATCGTTAAAGTGTAATAAACTTCGACATATGAGCATGTGTGGGTTGGAAAATATGCGCGAAAAAGAATTTTATTTTTTTTTCTTCCTATACAAATATACGTCATTGGGAAAATCCGAGTGCTGACACACACATACATGCTCAGGAAATTCTTTAATTCTCTCGTCACGAACATTTTCTAACTCTCTTTTGGACATTTTCATACATTTTTTTGCATGCTGCTGATGTGATGATAGAAAATGAGAGGAAAATATTTATGATATTTTTTTGTGTTTGAAATATGAGGATTTGAGGTGATGAGAGATGTGAGTGGACGTGACATAATGAGTGTTTAATGATTTTGTCTAGAAAGTAAAAATATTCGCTTGTGTTTTGTATGTTTGAATAGAAGGCAGTGGTACGGGAAGTATTTTCAGCACCCAGGTCGAACTCGTCCTTTCTATACCATCCTATAGACAAACTTCATCAATATTTAATAATAGTAATAATGTGAAAGGTTATCACCGACTTGGTGAATCCTACTGATATTATTGCGTTTCCAATCAATCCGGAATCTATTGTCTAATAAACCTGTCCACAAGTGAGACCAATTCTCTATCACTTTGACCACTGATGGCGTTTTCAATGCAAAATTTTATTCCTTATTCTTTGCCACTTGTATTTCGACTGATTTATCTGCAAATTATTCACTACTTTAGACAAATGACGTGATAAGGAATTGAAAACATTCACGATTTATTTCATTATAACTTGGTTGGACTTTAATCCACAAGCCTGCCCAAATAAAGCTTTTCCACAACTATTCGTTGAATTTTGTCATGGAAAAAATAAACAGTAGTTTGATAAGAAGAAACAATAATGAAGTTCCCTTGTGGAAATTTTGAAATTGATCATATTTTAGATGTGTACTCAGGGGGTGTCTTATAAAAGGGGGTTCTTTTAAAAAAATCTTTTAAATTTATGCAGCACAAGTTGGCAGAACATCATCACTTTGAATGCACCTCCAAAAAATATGGAGTTTCATACCATTGGTGGGACAGGTGTCGTACTCGGCTTTTTATTTTCCGTGCGTCCCCCAAATTCCTCCTGTCTATGCGCTATATATAAAATTTTGTCAAAAATTCTCCAAAGGGACTTTATTTGTCGATTACAAAACACCTTTAATTATTTTAATTCCATATTGTTTTAAAAGTTGTAATAAATTATTGATTATTTTAATTCCTACAAATATTCACTTCCATGTAACAAACTCATGACTTTAAAGTTTGATCATGAAATTCTCTACCCGTGTTTATTTCTTATCATTTCCACAATTGATTTATTGAATTTTAATTTTTAACATGTAATGAGAGTTGAATAAAAGTATTGATTTTGAGGAGCTCAAGTTTTGTATATAAATGGAAATTGAGCCATCCAAATCATAGCTTTTTGAAGCTAAGATGTTCATAGTTTTACTTTTAATTTATCTTGTGGGAAATGTCGATTCTGGTGGAAATGACATTCCACTTGATTGGAGTAACACGAATTTAGTGTTTACATCTAATGAACCTCTTGGTGTTCCGCGAATTCTTCCACATCTTTGGAAACAAATTCAAGAGCAAAAAAATAATACTGCAAGTTCAGAACCAACTCTAAGTTCTGATTGGACTTCTGTTAGTTCCGATTCGGTTTCTGTTAGTTCTGAGTTGGTTTCTGTTAGCTCTATTTTTTCGGAACCAAGTTCTAATTCCACATCAGTTAAGCCATCGACAACTAAAAATGCTATAAATACAAAAAAGAAGAAGGGGACCAACAAACCTAAAAAAACGACCAAAAAACCTACAAAAGTGACCAAAAAATCTACAAAAGTGACCAAAAAACCTACAAAAACGACCAAAAAACCTACAAAAGTGACCAAAAAACCTACAAAAGTGACCAAAAAGTCAAAAACTACAACAAAGAAAAAGACATCAAAACCTAATACCACAAAAAAAGGCAACAAAACTACTAAAAAGGTAACTAAAAAGCCTCCAGTAACCAAAAAATATGTTAAAACAACAACCAAGAAGAAGATAGGTACAAAAAATTTAAAAACAACATCGAAACCGAAAAATGTCAAAACCACAGCAAAACCACGTTCGAAAACTACTGCTACAAAAATACTTAGACGACGTCGCAAGACCATTAAGTTAACTAAACCAACTAAAAAAGTTAAGTCTGGTTAATAATATGTGAAATCAAGGCTCCTGCAGATTATAATCTTCTATACAAAAAAGATTAGAATCTTGTGAGAAATAATTGGAATTTAAATAAAAATATTCTGATTTATTTAAATTAATAATTTAGGGGTTTTGATTCTCAAATTTTGAGTCTGCAGCTGCTTGATAATCCATTGAAAATTAAGAGAAGCTCAAACAGTAGCAAAAAATAATTCAGAACTTCCAAAAAATAATATTCAAATGACAAATTTAAATATTTGCAGAGACAAACAATAGCTCAGCAATTTCCTGTTTTCAAAAACAATTAAATCAAGTTTATTAATGGATTATGAACATTTTTGTCTGCGTATTAATTTGATTAGATCTAAGCTGTCAAGAATTATTTTTTGTGACAAGACAAATATTGTCATACTTCAGACATGATGCTTTTAGGATTAATTTTTTGCTCATTATGGTTACTAGTGGTTGATTTTTTATTAAATAAAACGACAATTCTCCAACTGTAAATAACTTTTTTTGTTATAGCTTAAGAATTATTCACTTATCACGTTACGTTAAAAATTTTTTTTGCTAGATCTGCAATAAAATCTTAGACTCCAGTGGCATAGCCATCTATCCATTTTATTAGAAATCAACGAAACGGGGGGGGGGGGGGGGGTCTGGACCCAACCTGACTACGCCTTTATTCAACTATGTAGAATTTTTTCGAAGGGGTCTGGACCCCCGGATATGCCCTATTAGACCCCTCTCTCCCTAAAATTCAACAATTCAAACATTTTATTCAAAATTTTTGTTTTAGATTGGCCCCAAAAACCACTCCATGACTACTTCCCTGGTCAAGTCAAAAGCATCATGTGAAACAATTTTTAACATCAGATTTGTGAACGAGGGTCATTAATTCTAATTTATAACACACATTATTAGTTGACAACTCTGATGATGATTCATGAATCAATGACTGAGTTTTAAACATCGAAATACCCTTTCAGAATTTGTAGACATGCTGTCCACAGGCGAGGATGTGGTTCTAATTTTATGTCACTTGAATATATTGATTTAAGTTTAAATTTGCTGTTCTTAACTCTTCTTACACTCCAAATCAAGTGCCTAGTTGAGCTATATGATTCATCAAGAATTTAATTTTAAGCTCTAAATTTTAAACACTTTGAAAATTTTTGTAGTATCTCATTTTAAGTATTTTTTCGCAACTTAAGGCTCAGCATCTCGCCTTCATATAAAAACTCTTGATGCTCACTCATTCATTTGTTTAAACAAAAAGTGTTAATGACTCTTGACCTTACTCATTATTATTTTTTGAGTTTATTGAGCTGAGGTTAGAGCACTTGATGTGATTATTTATGGAATTTAACTATTTATTTTAGTTAGTCAGTAGGGAGCTTTTTTAAGTCAATGATTCTGACGTCCATGGGGTATGAGGTTGAAAACTTTCTGAGTGTACCTTTAAGGATGGATTCATATAAAAAATAACTGCTTCAGTTTACAATAGAGAATTGCTTTTTTAGAAGCTTAAACATCAAATTTTATTAAATTCATCCTCCAAACGATTTGGAAATCTTTCAACTCTCAATAAATTCTCACTCGATCTTCGTCCAAATAAATGAAATTTAAAGAATCTCCTTCCTTTCTTCTTCTCATTGCCATTTTCACTTTTGCAGTACTCAACATCAGAAACTTCATTTAAACAGTCCTCATTCAACTTATAGCGATTCCACAAGCAATATCGAATTTCCCATTTATCAAGAAAGAGTTCAGCCTTATAGCCCAGTACATGATGATCCTCATATTCATAAAATTTCTTTAATGGTGGATTTAAATGAGGCGCAATTGTAAATCTCGATTTTACAATCTCATTGATATATTTTGAGAGTGATTTAGCTCGTGTTACCCAACAAATGAGTGTCATTATTGACACAATAAATGCATGTATGTGATTTTTATCGTCTGGAGTAAAGCTTGATGACTCCTCATCGAGTATGAATGTCTGTAGTTGCATTAGTGTTGTTATTATCATAATGAAAGTATGTGATGATGGTAAACTGACAATCATCATACAAATGACCTTGAAAATTGCACACAAATTACTGGTTATGCAACCATGAAGCTTAATTGCGGCGAGAAGTGACGTCTGAATCAATAGCCGATGATCTTCATTGAATATTATTGCTGATTCATTTGGAATTTTTATTTTGTATGGTGTTCCTTGGTAGAAAATTTTTGGCGTTGAAAATTCATCGAAATTGTTGAAGTGATCGAGGAGGTGGGTCAGGTAACGACAGGCTAATGAGCTTTTTGTTTTACAGCTCAATGTCATGGCGGCTAAAAGAAACTCAAAAATTTCTGGCTGTAAATTTTCTTCAATTTCGTTCCTTGAAAGTCTCACAAAGGCGTGCGTTAGGGTCATAGCGAATTCCTTCAATGCTAATTCAGACATGAATTTCGTTTCGAATGTGAGTTTTAGGAATTTTGGAAGCAACTTTGTCAGTTCCTCGACTTTCATGATGTTGAAAAATTTAATCAATGAATTTTCAAATCCATCTTTGAGATGATAAAGCTTGTTCTGTGGTTCTGTCACTTCCACACTCAAATGATACAAGGAAAGCAACCTTGACAGTCCTTGACTGCTCATTTCATCTAAATTTCCATCAATACTCTTCGACAATCCCTTAACAATCCATCTTGCCTCACTGACTCGATTCACAATCACCAATTCCTCAATCAGGTTCAATATTTTATCAATTATATCCTCACATTGCACTCGACATGACCATAATGACTTGAAAACTTCAACGACAAATCCTTCACAAAACATTTCATCACGTAAAAAGTTCATGACAATATCTGTGACATCATCGAATTTGTTGGAAATTAGCATTGACAATAATTCTCGAAAACGTTGACGAATCTTCATGATCGGTCGCTTTGATATTTTCCACATAAACAGGTGTGAAATTATATTTGAGATTAGAATTAGACAGCATTTGATTAAGTCATCGATATTTTTGGAACTAAGCATTGTATTTGTTTCATATGTGTCTTGAATTGTGGATATTGGGATGCTTGGTGATGAAAATTTGTGGTGTTCGAATTTTGGGATGATCTTTTTGAGGAGCTGGATGGGGATAAAGGAGAAAATTTGTGGAATTTTGAGGTTATTAATTTTTTAAATTGGAATATTAATGGTATAGCTTCTATCTGGTAGCATGGGGATACCCAGGGGAGGTCCAGACCCTCACTAAAAATTTTTTCTAGCTACGTTCCTAGACATAGTTGAGCAATTTAAAATGTATAACTGAAAATATTAATCATAAATTTTTTGAAATTTAAGAAACTTCTAGGAAACATAGCCAGAGGGGGTCAAATGAGGGGTCCAATTTCAAAATTTTAAATCTAAATCCAAAAATTATTTTTTAGAGTACAATTATTTAAAAAATTAAAATTATTCATCTCCATTTATTTTAATCTGGGCGAGCAAACGGATATAAGTTGTGAAATATAGAAATTAATGTGTTGAGTATAGTAATTAATGAGTTTATAAATAAAAACATTGAATATTCGATAGACACGAGCTCATAATTATTTTAATTACTAACTACTGTGGAAATTAATCGCATTCGATAAAATCATTAATCATCCATAAAAGTAATTAATTTAATTTCAATATATGTGTTTGAGCTTGTTAAAAATTTACGTGATGAAATTGTTTGAAAGATTATTAATTAAACAACTTAGATGCTCACTCTGTGAACTATTTTAACTTTACCTGTATATGTCAACTTCAAATTCAGAGTCATAGTCAGAAGATTTTTTAGAGGGGTGTTTTAAAACTCTTTTGTATGGATGACAAAATTTAGGAGGTGGTTTTACTCAAAAACTTTAGAAATATGAATAAAAATACCCCCTGGCTACACCCCAGCTAGAAGCGTATCCTGGAATTTTTCGAGGGGGAGGTTGATTTTTTTTTGTATGAACGGGAAACTTTAGGGGGAATTTTGGGTTTTTTTTCTTAAAAACTCTAGCAAATTAAATAATATTTTACAAAATAGGATGCACTTCATGCTTAAAATTACCAAGAATTTTACATCCCTCATAAAGATTCAACGCTAAAAATGTTCACATTTTTATACCAAATAAATAACACTTCCATTACCTTGTGCGCCCTCTTAACATCAATATTGGAACTGTCACCATCAGAATTTTGAATGCCAAGGCCACATAAAGTTTTCAGTCGATCAATTTGTTCAAACAGCTCCTCTGAATTATTTGACTTTTTGATTATCTTCATTTTAATTGATTTGCTTTTATGACGTAAACTTAGAGCTGATGGAGATTAGTTGAATGACGAAGGAACAGTTTTTAATCACTTGCTTCAATTTTAAAGATTTTCGTCCTTGTCATTTATTTTCACTGCTGTATTGCTGCACCTTCAGTCTTCAATTTTTGGTAATTTTTTCAAATAATTTGATAAATTTCACAGCAGTCAGATGTGATTGACTTCAATGTGCCTTAATAAAAATGAATCTTCCCCAAAACAAAATTAAACTTTCAAAAAAATGTTCTAAAAAATATTTTTTCAACAAAACAAAAAAAATCATGGCCAACTTAGATTACAAAAAATATAAAAAACTGAACAATAAGTCGAAAAAAATGCATTAATGCAAGTTAAAACAAGCTCATGCAAATAAGATATATCCCCAGGCGATGCAACTTCATTCAGTCATTTATTATGAATATAAAAAACATTGCATTACAAGATAAGTGAAATGAATTAAACCAATTTAATCTGTGTAAAATTGGGTCACTTGTAGAACCAGCATTTCTACATTGAGTTGGGCTTGTTTTGCTGTAGTTTGTTGACTTTTTGTTGGGGTTTTGGATTTTTAGAGTGGATTTTAGAGGATCAGTTGCACAAAATGATGAAAAAATAATTAAAAATTTTCATGAAAGAATTTCTTATTTTTTACGCAATAGACCCCCCTTTAACCCCATCTCCAGTTCCATTCGACCCACAAAAATTCCCCCATCATCTAACAATTTACCAAAGCAATTAAATCAGCCCATTCATTTACACAATATCATTTTTATGCTGATTTGAATTTAACAAATTCATAAAATGCAAATTAATTAGAATTATCATTTCCCATAATTTGACTATAAAAGCAGTAAAACAAGCAGCTGCACATGAGAAATGCTGCTAAAGAGTGGCATGAAAAATAATTAAAATATCGTCAAGTGTCAGCAAGAGATATAAGCAATAAATTGGAATGTATTTTCTATTTCTTATAATATACAACTTCTTTTTTCGCACAGCAGAAAAGTAAGTAGATTGTTGAAGGTCGTTTGGAATGTGTTTTGTGGACTAATATGTGCAAATATGATTAATGAGGTCTTAAAGACATGTGAGAATGTTAGATTGGTGCGAGATTGTTGATAAGAATTGGTTTTTGAATTATTTTGTCCTTGGCTCTTAAGTTTGAATTTGAACTTTTCAAATTATTTTAAAAGGTTCAAATTTATTTAAAATAAAAAATATTAAAAAAATATTTTAAAAGATTCAAATTATTTTTAAAAATTAAAATTAATTTAGAAAATTAAAGCTATGTTAAAAAGATCAAATTATTTCTAAAAAGTTCAAATTTAAAAAAATAAAACTATTTTAAAAAGTTCAAATTATTTTAAAATTCAAATTATTTTTAAAAATTCAAATTATTTTTAAAAAATTTAATTATTTAAAAATCCAAATTATTTTATGAAATTCAAATTATTTAAAAGAATCAAGTTAGGTATTTTAAAATGTTCAAATTATTTTAAAAAGTTCAAATTACTCTAAAAATTTCAAATTATTTTAAAAATTCAAACTAATTTAAAAAAGTTCAAGAAAGCTGAATCTTTTTCAAAATTTACAAAAAAATAATTGAAATTAATCGCAAAATCCCCACAAGGGACAACAATCTCACATGACTTACTAATTAATTCACATTCTCGCTTTCATTTTTTCACAGTAATTTTAGGATTTATTGGTCCGTACCGACAAATTCATGTCGCAGATTTAAAGTGGACTTTACAGATCTCATTTCAACCGGTGAAATAATTCAAAATACGAACGACAGCGTTAGGTGAGCTAGCATGCATGTAACATATGCACATGTGGTGTAAAATTAATCAATTAACATCTCATTTCATACCAGAGGCGATAAAGTTGTCATATTGTACAATCCTGGTAAGTGGCCAACTATAGACTTCGATAAAACTGGCCGATTAATTTATCAGAATGGGGGATTGCCATTTAATGGAAGTATCAATGAACACTTAACGCAGCTACAGATTGACATCGATAAGCAAATTCCTAATAAGACATACGATGGCATTGCTGTTGTCGACTTTGAAGAATGGCGTCCAATTTTCCGGCAAAATTTTGGTGACCATAAAATCTATAAGGAAACAACATTGCTTTATGTCAATCGAAAACATCCGACATGGACGCGAGATCAAGTTGAGGCACAAGCAACAATTCTCTTTGAAAACGCGGCCATGAATTTCATGAATCGAACAATTCGACGTGCGAGAAAATTGAGACCGAATGCATTGTGGGGCTTTTATGGATTTCCGCATTGTTTTAATCGTTACCGTACGCAATTGGAGAAATGTCCAGACATTGTTGAGACGGAAAATAATAAGTTGATGTTTTTGTACAGCGGCGTAATTTACACCTCAATTTATATCTCAAAAAATCAAACTGATGTCGCGTTGACGAAATTTGTGCAGGGCAAAATGTACGAGACGAAAAGGCTGGCTAAGATGATGGATAACAGCACCAATGTTAAGCTTCTGCCATTTATTCGGTATGAATATACTGATGCGAAAGATTACATGAAACAAGTTGAGTATTGTTGATTTTTTGGCGGGAATTGGGGAAGGATTGGAAGCTACGGTAATTATTTGAACTATTTTATTTAAGAGTAAGATGCGTAGCCAAGTAGGAAGACCAATTTAGAACTCTTTAAAAGATTCTGGTTACGTTACTATTTTTTATTCTTTAAATAGTTAAATTTTTATTTTTTCTAATTTTAAAGTTTTTAAAATCTTTTTTTAATTTTTTAACGTTTTCAAACTTTAAAATTTATTTTAATATTCAAAATTTAAACAATTTTTAAATACACTAATAAACTTAGTAGATTTTAAATCTTTTAATGATTTTATATTTTAAATTTCAAATCAATTTTTTAATTTGAAAGGTTTTCAATTTTTTACCGTTTTTAAATTTCAAACGGCCTGTTTCACTAAAGTGGATTATCCTCATTTTCGGATTAACTCATTTTGCAGTACAAGGAAATTTCAAATTAAGTTTTTCTGACGTAGAATTTCATGACTAGTCCTAATCCGATGAGTTTGAAAAAATATTTTTTTCTCGAAAAAAAGATATAGCAAAAAATTAGTTTTAACAAAAAGATTATCCGAAGATTATCCTGGGATTATCCTGTAGATAATCCTAAATTTTTAAAACTGAGTTGTACCAGGATTGAATTTTTGGATTATCTACAGGATAATCCCAGGATAATCTTCGGATAATCTTTTTGCTAAAACTAATTTTTTGCTAAATCTTTTTTTCGAGAAAAAAATATTTTTTCAAACTCATCGGATTAGGACTAGTCATGAAATTCTACGTCAGAAAAACTTAATTTGAAATTTCCTTGTACTGCAAAATGAGTTAATCCGAAAATGAGGATAATCCACTTTAGTGAAACAGGCCGAAAGTATTTAAATAATAACAAATTTTAAATTTTTAATAGACATTTTAATTTTTTAATGAATTTTTAAAATTTTCTTTAAAAATCAGAATTTTGTAACAAAATAGTTAAAATCATTTTTTAACCAAGCGTTCTTAATTTAATAATTTTTAAAACTACAGTTTCCAATCCTATATCCACACATGACTGAGCGTAAATTTTCACTTTTATCTTATTTTATATTGAATTTCATAATTTTTTTCTTTAAATTCCCAAACAATAATTTTTTTTCTCCTACTCATCTTCAGTCTGACATGATGAACATCCTCAAAACAATAAAGTCAGAAGGCGGTCATAGTGTTGTACTGTGGGGCAGCTCATCAAATTTTAAAAGTGAATCACAGTGTCGTGCATTCAGAGAATATTACGATCGTGAATTCATTAGTATCGTGAAAGATTTAAAAAAGTTATAAGTGAGTGAGTATTACAACAAAATAGTTTTAAATACGAGTATTTACTTATTTACTTTCGCTTTCATTTGTAGATTTTTAAATTACAGCTATTAATTTCGTATTTGCTGTAGTAAAGAGATTTTTCCTTAACTTTATTTCATTTCTTTTATTTACTTCTTCTTGTTTGCTTTATTTTGTATTTGAAATAATTTTTCTATTTTAATGTCGAGATGAGTAGATCAATTTGGGTGTATTATAATATTTATTTAAGTTTGTGTTGTAAAAATAAAGAGAATTTTGAAATACATTTTTTTTTAAATTTTTGTTAATAATTAATAATCAATTTTCAGATTTTAAAAATTATTTATTTTAGAATTTAATAGTTTTTGAAAATATTTCAAATTTTTACCAAAATTAATATTTAAAATGTGAATTTTAGAAAATTTGAATTTGTTAAAGTTTAAAATGTGAATTTTTAAATTTGAATTTTTTAAACTTTGAAATTTGATTTTTAAATTTGATTTTTCTAAAGTTTGAAATGTGAGTTTTTAGAATTTGGATTTTTTTTAAGTTTTGAAATGTTAATTTTTAAAATTTGAGTTTTTAAGGTTTGAAATGTAAATTTTTAAACTTGATATTAAAATTTTGTATTTAAATAAATTTTGTAAAGTTTTATATAAAAATTTCCTTTGAAAGAATTTTAAACAGATTTAAAATGCTTTTAATGCTACATAAACATCAAACAACCTTTATACTTACAATACTTCAAATGTGTGCATGGGTTGGAAGTCGAATCAATTGATGATTATATGTTTTCTCACCATCTCATTTGTAAGCTTATATATATTTTTTGCAATAATCATAATAAGCACATTCGAACATTATAAATCTCATAATAATAAGTTTAACTTTAACTAATTTAATTAAATGCCACTTAATGTTTAATTGATGCGAAAAAATGGATTTTTGTATGCAAATTGGCAATTTTATGAATTATTTATGCGATTGTAGACTCTTTTGTCGAATAGGAAGGAAAGAAAAATTAAATAAAGAGAGAAATTGAAACTTTTTAGATATGAAACATTGTATGGATGCAGAAAAGTGTAGGATTTCTTTTAATTGATGCAAAAGCGTGACTTTTAATATCGGATTTCATTTTTCAATAAAATTTTGTTCATATTTGAAATTTTTACACAGTCTTAAGTGGTTTTTTATTATCATTACAAAGTTGTGAAAATTCAATTTTTTAAAACACTTTAAAAAATCTAAAAAAATCTAAAAAATCTAAAAAGGGTAACCAGGAAGGGGTCCAAGGGGGTCCTGACCCCCCTTCGAGATTGAATTTTGCATATTTTTGAACCCTTCTTAAAAATTGAAAATGTATGAGCAAAACTCGACGAACCCACCCTTCAAAGACGGCGGAACCCCCCTGCCTTCAAGAAATTGCTGGCTACGTTCCTGAGAAGAGAATAGGGAGAAGAGAAGAGTCTTTGATATTCCTCAGATTTAGATCAGTTGAAAAATTACTCTTCTAGCTTTTGACTATTCCTGCAAGTTTCAGCGATCACTGAACTCCGATTAAGTAAGTGACTAAACTTGATATAATTAAATTGATTTTAATTAGGTCAAGTATAAAAATTCATTATCAAAGTATGACACATTAAAAATATTTTTCACTACCACTGCCGATCACGAATCAAGAACTCAATTGACCTTCAAAATTCACTTTTACATTTTTTAATGAAAAAAGCATGCAAAAAGAAAAAGAAAGAATTTATCGTGAATATTTTAATTAATTACACAGCATTTTCAATCCATTATTACAAGCTCTTTATTATTTATTAAAAAATACCTCGTAGGCATTGCTGATAAGACCACCGATTGCTTCAATGTGTCATTGAACAGCCAATTTGTACAAATCCGATTTAAATTTAATAAAAATTAACTCAATAAAAAATGAAAGTACAGTCGACCTGCAGTGCATCATAATTTCATATTTACAAGTGAATCAAAAACTTTCGAAATTAAATCAAAGAAATTTTTGCGATGTCCAAAAAAATAAATTTTTCTTTATTTGTAAAATGGTCAAAAATCTTTGATCTTTTTTGTCTGATTGCAATCAAAAGCCCAGCATTCATATTATTATTTATTATCTAATAATTCCATTTATTATGATTATCGATTATCTTATATCTTTATTTGCAAAAATATTTCATAACATCTCATTTATCATCTTGAATTGAGCATAAATTTGACACATATTTATCGTTCAACATTTTAATTTGAATAGAAAACTTTGAGGATAATGAAGACGAAAAGGAAAGGTTAAAATGGCATTGTTGGACATGTTTTTGCAATGTTTGTAAACAATGAATTTTAACAAGTCTGACAAAAATGTAATAATTAACCTCCTGAACTACTCAAAAATTTTTATTTGCATACTCAGTGTTTGGATATGAATAAAAAGTTACAAAACATATTTTTTAATTCAACAGGTGAGTTGTGGTGATTTTTGTGTATTTTTGGATTGACTTTTGTGTTTTTAAATTTAAATTGAAGCTTTTAAGATTAAAAAGGTGAAATGTAGAAATATTAGTACTAACTTAATTTGCAGATCCAGTCTACTACCTCATAAGCAAATAAATATCCAAAACTATACAGCTTCAGACTCATTTCGTGTCTCTGTGTATTATGTACTTAGGCTGGTCATCGATTTTTAACCGAAAAGTGGAAAAGTTTGTGTCCAAAGCAGGATGCACGATTTTCGACTGTCTCACTAAGAGGTGCGCATATTGGTAGTCTAAATTTTCTTTTTTTAAACTAGCACCATTTTGGCTTTATTTGGATTATCTTTTCTATATTTTCTTTACAAAATTAGTAAATAAATCTGAAGCAGATGAGAATATTTCTTCTAGGATAGAGTTGACATTTGAAAGTTGTTAAGTTCTGATTGAACTAAAGCTTTACACATATAACTGACTAAGCTTAATTGCACTTAATGAATTTCTTCTATTTTCTTAGTAATCAGCCGATTTGAATCACACTTAAATTACATGTCGATAATTTATGGAACAGCATGCGAGAATGTTATCAGTCCTCTACAAAAAATCCAGAATCGTGCACTCAGATGTGTTTATGGCATTGACTTTCTTGAGAGTAGAGTAAACATGTACACTCACCTAGTTCAAAGCTGTCTTCCTGTTCGTGCCATCAATTATGTCAATTCTGCAACATTTGTCTTCAACAATCTCTCCAGTAAGATCCACACGAATATTGTTTTTGATAAAGTCACATCCAGAACGAGAAATGCAGGAGAATTGAAAAAGTCGCAATCAAAGTCAAACTATGGGAAGAAAAGAATAACGTCAATTGGTGTCTCAATTTTTAATAATATACCGCAATCTTACAAAAACTTACCTCATATGCATGCTTTCAAGTGGGCTATAAAATGCTACATCCGCAACGAGGAAATGATGTCACTGTTCCTGTCTGGAGATTTCTTGAAAAAGCTGGGAAGCTGACCTAAAAATATTTAAATTTCATTGAACAAAACTGCTGTATTAAACAATATTAATTGGAACAATCTACCTTATAGCTGTTTCCTGGATTCCTGCATGATTCATATAGATGTTATTCGTCGATCCCAACGTCCAAACAGTCGATTAATCAGGCTTAATTAAATATATTTTGTATTCGCGTAATTTTAATTGTAAACATAAACAAAAACTGAACTTATCCATTTAAAATTTTTGAACTGAACATTCCCTCAAGTCAACACGATCATTTTTCAAATTTCAAAAAACCGTTATATTATGTATGTTATATTTATACATGTTTGAGATCTTAAATGCTCTGAATGAGCGCTGAATCTCATATAAATTCAATTCCAAGTATTAATTGTCCTATTATGTATACACATTTGATCAAACAATAAATAATAATAATAATAATAATAATAATAATAATAAAATTCTATTCCAAAAATACTTATTCCCATATTACTAACAAAAATGATCTCTCATTATAATTTAATAATTTTCTTTCAATACAAAATCCAGTAAATCACTTCATTGCACGCCAGAAGAGTTGCATGAAAAGATATTAAGTATGATTTTTTTTAAAAATGGATTTTAAATAATATTCAGCAAATATTCTCTCTGTGAAATGTAAATAAATTTGTGGAGGCAAAACATCAGTCAAGTCAATCAAAAGAGAAAGAAAATAAGAATGAATAAATGAAGAAAGATGATCAGTGGGATATGGGATGGGAATTTTAAAGAGAAATAAAGCGCATGTAATAAGTGAGATGAGATAGTTTAAATAACTAAATCTAGGATGACCATCTGCTTTTTCAGAGGATTTTCCTCTATTATTGCTTATGTCCTCTGATTTTTTTGCGACTTTAGCAAATGCCATCTATATTTTGACCTAAAAGTGTCCAAAATGATGTATTTTTTGTCAAAATTTAGACATAACCCCCCCCCCCTTCCCCCTTCAAAGAAAAATATTTTTAAAATTTGAGTAAATACAGAAAAAATTTGTTATTATTTTTACCTGATCAATTCAATGAATTCTTGATGTATTAATAGTAATTACTTAATTTTGAGGGTTGGAGGTCAGAATTTGGAAATTTATAATAATCGAGCCTGAAGAAATGTTCTGAAAATTGCTGGACCTTGTTCATGATTCTTATGATTTCCTCAGCTTTATAGCCCAAACACTAATAACATTCGATGCATGGCGATGACAAAACATTCCAAAATAGGGAAGATATCAGATCAAATTCCCTTGACTTATTAGCCAAACCTTCAAAGCCATAAAATTATAACCAAACTCACTAATTATTATCCAAAAAAATTATTCCCAAAAAAAGCTTATTCTTCAATTTCCTGCATTATTG
The DNA here is from genome assembly GCA_963573255.1 of Chironomus tentans. Classification (NCBI taxonomy): domain Eukaryota; kingdom Metazoa; phylum Arthropoda; class Insecta; order Diptera; family Chironomidae; genus Chironomus; species Chironomus tentans. The sequence continues at coordinate 42,502,804 of OY754302.1, read as the reverse complement.
TGTAAAGATTCCGAATAAAAATGAAATTAATCGACACATGAATAGATTAAGGTCATCTGTTAAGCACAATATCCAAATTCGATGAATATCGTTGACCTAAACAGACATATTGACTACAATATAATGGCATTGATTATTACAAAAAGAGCAGCCGGAGATGAAGAGAAAGAACAAAAAAAAAGCGAAATGAAAGGTAAGAGAAGATTACGAAAATAAAATTGTTAGGTAATATACATCTACATAGCATAGACATAGCAAGCAATTCATACAAATTTCAATTAAAACTCATCGGATCAAGAATAAAAAGGGAATAAAGAAGATTGTGAATCATCATCAACATGATCGTGAGATTGAAGATATTTAAAGTCATCAACAATGCGCATCAATATTATTATAGCGAGCATGAGCATATCTATGATACATGATCTACATAAACACACACTTTAATACTCTCCTCTGTGACTTTGCATGTTTCCGCCTTGTGCATTTTGATGGTGAATGACGTTTGTATAGCATTGACATTAGGTTTTGACAGGGTTTGTGGCTTTTGTTTTTAAAAATTCAAGGTATACCTCAAAATATTAAGAATCGACTCCAGAAATGTCAAAGACTGCTCCAAAAATTCAAAACCGATTCCGAAAATTCAAAAACTACTTCAAAAATTCAGAATTGACTCCAAAAATTCAAAAACTGCTTCAAAAAATCAAAATCGACTCCAATAACGCCAAAAACTGCCTCAAAAATTCTAAATCAATTCTAAAGATTCAAGAACTGTTGCAAAAAATTGAAACTGACTCCAAAAATTAGAAATTGCCTCAGAAATTCAAAAATAATTCTTCAAATTTTTAAAACCTGTAAAGCAAGCCCCAATCGTTAGTTCCTCACCCTCCACATTATTTTGCGGTAAGAATATACGACAATAATGAATCTTTGATGAATTCAAAACAAGCTGAGGTGAAGAAAGCAATTTTTTCCATCCTATTAGCTAGAAAAATAAGAGATGAAAACAAAATACAAGAAGTCATGCAATTTCATAATTAAACATGCAACAAAGTTCTTCATTCAGAAGTAAATGATGGCAAAAATATAAAGTTAAATTCAAGTCGCAATGATATTTATCTCTTCATCGCAGATACAGATCATAATTGCCATTGCATGAATCTTGAAATAAATCGTAATATTATTATGCAGCATGTGCATGCAATGATGCTGATTTGTTATGTAATGCTTTGCAGATGCAATGGTGATGACAACTGGTAGAATCGTTTAGGTGAGATGGGGGGTCCTTGGGGGAATTTTGTTGGAATTTTTTGAAGTTAATTCTGACTTTTTGGGTCAATTTAAGATTTTTGAAAACCAATTGTGATTTTTTGGACCCCAATCTGAATTTTTAGAGCCAATTTTGAGTTGTTAGACTTCTTTTTGAATTTTTTAGAAATTATTCTTAAATTTTGAGAACCCCCTTCCTGAATTTTTAGACAAGCTTCTAATTTTTGTTCCTTTTTCAGACCCAATATTGATACTCAAGTTATACCTATGGTCAATGATGAGTTATTTTAAAGTTTTCAACTATTTAAGTCAGTAAATTGTCTCCATTCTTCACAAGGAACCTAACAACACTAATTTCAACAAATTTGCAGAAAAATGTTCTCAACAATTTCACGCACAACCAATTAACAAGTTGAAGAACCTCCACAAGCCATTTGTGCCAATCTATAAATGCGTTAATTAATTCATTATTTTTACGCATGCGAAACTTAATAAGAATATCAACACCCAGTTCCAAATACAAACTTCTAAAATTATTCAATGACTTTTTTGGACTTGCTAATTTTTAATTTAATTAAGAATGAGAATTTATGACAAGAGTCCATAGATGACCATGAAGGAAGTAATTTCAAGGTAAATGCCGCATGTCATTTACTTTTCCGTCTATCTCATTGTCTTTTTTATACATTTGAAATGATTGACTGTTTTTATGAGTTAAATTGAAGCCGCAAATGCTCGAAGGGACTTTTTCAAGCATAATTTTATGATTGTTTTGTTGTCGTTAATGACTTTAAAGATGCTGTGAACTTTGTTGTTGTTTTATGTGATTCTGTATTTAAGGTTGGAGCTTATTGTGCCCTTCAGGTGAGATTATCATCATTTGTTAATTTTGAATGAATTGTTGATTGTAGATTTGTGATTTCTGAAGTAAGTTGTATATTAAGGAGTTCCTCTTCATGGTGGAAATATGACTTATTATTGTGGGGTCGGAGAAAAACGTAGTCTGGGGTATTCAGCCAGTTTGTGATCTCTTTTGTGATGACGTTGGTTTGATTTTCACCAGAGGTTGGTTTTCAGGGCTACTTGGTGCACCCTAGAGAATCTACCTACCATACCAATTCATTCCACCTAGTATCCTAGGGTACCCTAGGGGAAAGTATGCAATTTTTAAATTAAATTCAAATAATTCCTCCTGATTGACCATTAATAGCTGAATAAGATTTTAAAAATTAACAGAACATTTACACTTAATTGCGATAATGATGGCAAGAATTGAATTAAAGACATTATTCATCCATTTACTCAAAAAAGACTAACTAATTCACACATGAGCTGTGTCAGATTAATAATTCAACAATATTAATGCTTTAATATTTAACTTAATGGTTAAATGAGAATTTTAATGCCTTGACTGGGTCTGAAAAATAAACAGTACAAAAAGATTTTTTTGTAACATTTTAAAATTGCCGGAGCTTTAAATAAGAATTGCAGCTATTGTTCGAGTTTAAACTGTGCAAAATTCTTTTATTTAATCATCCATAGTTTATTTGGGAAGTACAAAAAATGCTAAAAATAATAAATTTATTAATAATCTTCGTGATTCTATTGAATTCATCTGATGTGGCGTCACAGCCAAAAGGATCTTTAAGAAGAATTATAAGAGGCAACAAAGCGGAATTAGGGCAGTTCCCATACATGGTTTCAATTCGATTTAGAAACTCATCTAAACATATTGGTGGCGGTGCATTGATAAGTAAGAAGTTTGTGATGACTGCAGCTACGGTAGTGTCTAATTTTCAGACACCACATGACATAGAAATGCACATGGGTATTGTTAATATAGAAAATAAGCTTGAACTTCCTGGATGGATCACTTATGGTAATATAATGCATGTTCATCCGGAATTTGCACCAAGGAATTTCGCTTATAAGTGAGTATTGAGTCTGTTTGACAGCCAGAAGGTGCTTTAGTCACATGATGTGTCACTGATCAAATTAAATAATTTATTTTGCTTCAGTTTAGCTTTAGTTGAATCCGACAGAAATGTTCCTAGGTGTAGAATTTATTTTGGATCGATTGCTCCTATTTTTATCGATACTTTCAGGCAGAGTGACATTTTTGAAGGAATGGTAAGATTTTGAATAAATTTAGTTTAAAACTAGTGCGAACCCTATTAGGTGTATATTAAAATTAAGAGTCTAGAGATGATCAAACTGGGGGCTAGTTTCCAGGACTACCTGGGGTACACCTTAGAGTGTGCCTACCAAACCAACCCCCTCCCTCCACTTGGGGTACCCTTGGGTAGGATAGTAAAGGTCCTAGAGGGATCAAAAGGATCTTAGGATATCCTATGATACCCTATCTACCTTACCTCCTTTTACTAGGATGCCCTAATAGGTGGGGTGGGTAGGTGCCCTTTGGATACCTAACCTACCTGGGTTATCTTGGATAGATCTACAAACCACCTCAGGATCTGATTTTGAAGCTAAAATTTTGTCTTAACTCTAAGTTTCTAATTATTCCAATTTTTAATTACTCAACAATTCTTCCAAAGATCGCAGGTTGGGGAGCAAAAGATGAAAAGCAAGGACCAAGTGCAACAACACTTCAATTTTCAACAGTCAATGTTGTACATCCAGAAAGTTGCTTCAGAAATAAGTCCATGTCTAGAACCAAAATTGTTATTGACAAAAGTCTTTATAATAGTGAATTTTATTGCGTTGTTGAGACATCGAATGCTGCATGTACAACTGATGTTGGAGGACCTCTAGTAAGGCCAACTGGATTAGTGGGAATCGCGTCACAAACAACTTGCAATGGTGGGAAACCTGTGAGTTTTTAAAAAATATTTCTGAGGATTCTTTAAAGGAATCATTCACATATGACGTCCAGTATTTACAGTCATTTTATTATGGACGTCATTTATGAACGAGACCAAATTATAGTTTAACAAAAAAAAAAATTAATTCAATTAAAATTTTTCAGGACATCTTCGTAAAAGTTTCTGATCACCTAAATTGGTTGGGAAGTATTGTCGAGCTGTAAATTATAACTTGTAATGAAGAAGTTTTAATAAATCATTGAATTTCTAGAAAATTCATCAAGATATGAAACAATAACATGTTTTAGATATTTTTTATTAATACTATAGTAGCTCAATGCCCGTCACGAGTCTCCAAACTACAAAAAAACCAGAAAAAAATCAATATGGAAAAGTTAAAAAATAACGGTCAAAAAATATTTAAAAAGATGTCAGTCTCGCAGTCACAGAGAGACATATAATATCAATATGCTGCTGCCCATAATTATATAAATCACTTAACTTCGAATAAATTAAAATAATTAAAATGAGTTTCTAGAAAAAGTTTCTGTCATAAGTAAAACGACAGTTCAATACAAACAACCGCAAGCTTGGGGTGACCATCAAGACTTAAAAATTTATAAAAATTACAAAAATAAAATTTAAAAATTTTACAGTTAAAAATGTTTTCTAAAATAAAATTTATTACAATATACAATTCATAGTCACCATTTTAAAGGTTAAAAATCTTTATTTTCTTGTTTGTATAAAAATTTCTCTCTCGTCTGTTCATGATAAAATATTATAAAAGCAATACTTATAAAGATTTTTTTAACAGTATAGTTGTTGACTCGTAGCTAGCAACAACCTTAAAAATCCTGATAAACATGAAAATATTTATTCTGTTTGCTATTGTTATTGGTTTTGTTTCAGCAATTGAGATAAGGAATAAAGAACAATTAAGACTAAAAGCTAATGAAACGCAAGTGAATGTGAAAAAGACGAGATTTAAGAGAGGTTAGTATTGGATTTACATAATTATGTTTTGAGCAATATGTTTGCGAGTGTGAGTGTCAGGTAGCCATGGACGAGTGTGAGTTAGCTACTGAACGGTAAACTGCAGTTCTCTCATTTATGACGTTGTAGGTTCCATTCTAATTATGGATCAGTTTCTTGTTGTACAAATTACCTGAAAAATTACGTATATTCATTCATATTGGGGTTGGGTATACCCCAGGGTAGAGTATACTTTTTTAGGGTAGGGAATACTTGCCTAGATCAGCATATACCTTTTTAGGGTAGGGTACCTAAGGATATACTTTCAGGATAGGGTGTATGCATGACAAGAAAGTAATCAAGATAGCAATTATTTATTCACAATGATTGAATTCGTACCAAGAAAGGGGAATAAAATTTTGTCCATTTCGGTCAGTTGTGTTTCTTATGATTCGCACACTGACACTGCATACTGCATTTTAGTTGTTTATTTAATACTTATACTTAAACTTTTATATCATAGGAGGATGTGAGAATGGAAAAACGCCACCGTATTGTTGTGACAATGGATCATTAAGCCCTTACTGCTGTGACAACGGGTCAAAAAGTCCCTATTGCTGTGAAAATGAATCAAAAAGCCCTTACTGCTGTCCCAATGGATCACTTAAAGAGGGCTGTGAGATTGAAGAAAAACCTTTCTGCGAGAATGGAAAAACCCCGCCCTACTGCTGCGATAATGGATCACTAAGTCCTTATTGTTGTGAAAATAACTCAACGAGTCCTTACTGCTGTGATAATGATTCAAAAAGCCCTTACTGCTGTGCTAATGACTCAGATAAACCAGATTGTGGTATAGAAGAAAAACCATTCTGTGAAAATGGCAAAACCCCACCGTATTGCTGTGATAATGGATCACTAAGCCCTTATTGTTGTGATAATGGATCATTAAGCCCATACTGCTGTGACAATAACTCAACGAGCCCTTATTGCTGTGCCAATGGATCAAATAAGCAAGGATGTGGTATAGAAGAGAAGCCATTTTGCGAGAATGGTAAAACCCCACCTTACTGTTGTGACAATGGATCACTAAGCCCTTACTGTTGCGAAAATGGGTCATTAAGTCCTTATTGCTGTGACAATAACTCAACTAGTCCTTTCTGCTGTGCAAATGGCTCAGATAAAGAAGGTTGTGGCATTGAAGAAAAACCATTCTGTGAAAATGGCAAAACCCCACCGTATTGCTGTGATAATGGATCACTAAGCCCTTATTGTTGTGAAAATGGATCACTAAGTCCTTACTGTTGTGACAATAACTCGACGAGCCCTTACTGCTGTGCCAATGGCTCAACTATGCAAGGATGTGGTATAGAAGAGAAGCCTTTTTGTGAGAATGGCAAAACCCCACCTTACTGCTGTGACAATGGATCATTAAGCCCTTACTGTTGTGAAAATGAGTCACTAAGCCCTTACTGCTGCGACAATAACTCAACGAGCCCTTATTGTTGTGCCAATGGATCAGATAAGCAAGGTTGTGGCATTGAAGAAAAACCTTTTTGTGAGAATGGCAAAACCCCACCTTACTGCTGTGACAATGGATCACTAAGCCCTTATTGTTGTGAAAACGAGTCACTAAGTCCTTACTGTTGTGACAATAACTCGACGAGCCCGTATTGTTGTGCCAATGGATCAGATAAACAAGGTTGTGGCATTGAAGAAAAACCTTTTTGTGAAAATGGCAAAACCCCACCATATTGCTGCGACAATGGATCACTAAGCCCTTATTGTTGTGAAAACGAGTCAGAAAGTCCTTACTGCTGTGACAATGGTTCAAATAGCCCTTCCTGTTGTGTTAATGGATCAGATAAACCAGATTGTGGCTTTGAAGAAAAACCATTCTGCGAAAATGGCAAAACACCACCTTATTGCTGCGATAATGGATCACTTAGCCCTTACTGTTGTGAAAATGATTCAAAAAGTCCCTATTGCTGTGCCAATGATTCGTTAAGCCCTTACTGCTGTGAAAACGACTCAAGAAAACCAGATTGTAGTGTTCACTAGAAGAACCGAGTGATAACCTTGAAATAGCAAAAACAACTTAAAATGGTGAAAGTTTATACTTAAAATATTCATGGAAAAAATTCAATAAAACGTCATGCAGTCATTGAACAGAAATTAAGTTTTATTTTCAGACATAACTGCATAAATTAATATTCTATGATGTTTTAGAAAGGGGTCGTCCACAAGTGATGTTTGTAGAAAGTAGGATTTTTAACTTATATCAACTTTATGAACTTCCATCTGTCAGCTTTGTGACCTCCTATCCCAAAATGTTGGACGTCACGTATGAACGACCCCGATGCTACAGCTGATTCTCCTTCCATTCACAAAAATATTTAACAATTCATTCAAAACGTAAACAACAAGAATCGACATGAATATAATTATTAATTTCCACCTCGTCATGCTCGACGAATAAGCAAGTGTTGATATTTCTGCTCAAATCAAGAAATTAAATGATCGTAAAAATATTCTATTTGGTAGTCAAGAAACCATTGAACTTCTGTGCGTGCCTTACAAATTTGGAATTTTTTAGTGACAATAAAAAGCGATAGCAAAATTGTTTTTGTCATTTTTATTTCATAAAAGCTATTTAGCTTGTTTACTTTTTATGGTCATGAACATCGAGCAACAATAACAACAATTAATGATGACTAAAAAAATTACAGTCGCGGTCCTCATCAAAGCAGATTTTTCTTTGCCATAATTTTCACCACATTATCAGTCAATTTGGAGTCGATGAATGAAAACTGAAAGTTTTGCGTGCGATTGTAATTTACTTCCCACATGAGGCCACATGACCACATTCTTTGTAAGACATAAGTGAATATTATAAATTTTTACAAACTTCATTACATTGGGAGCATTAAAATGTGTTAAATTGAGATTATTTTGCACCACATTAGCGCATGATTAAAGCCTTTTTTTACGAGCTGTTGGCTGTGAGATAATTTTACGGAGTTGAGTCTTATTCATTGGAAATTTTTGTTGTGCATGTGGAATGAATTAAGTTCTTGTCCTTGAAAACTTTTTCTATCGAGCTTTCTAGCATGTTTGATATTAAAAAATTATTTATCTTTTGATCATGAGACTAAAATGGAATTTAATATTTTAAGACTCCGAGTAGGTAGGGTTATACCCTATAGTCCCTACCTACCCAACACCTTTACCCTAGAGTAAGGTAGGGTGTACTAGGGTAATCTAAGGAATCCCTTCAATCTTAGAGTTACCCACCTATCCTACCTTAGGGCATTCTAATAGGAGGGGTAGGGTCTCTACTAGGATGCTGGTAGGATGCCTTAAGGTAGATAAGCTACCTAGGATAGCTCTTGGATGACCTTGGGGTATCCTAGGGGTTGAAGGTGTAATTAAAAGGTATTCTAGCTACCCTAGGGTATGTCCTACCTACTTGGGGTAAGAAAACTAATGTAGCTCTAAAAACCGAACCTTGACTTAGATGGCAACACTGATACCAAAGCACGAATTTCAGCAATTCCACTCAAAATGTTCAAACATCGCAAAATATAAACAAATATTCACAAACACTAGCCATCCATAACTGCCATATGCGGTACTTCCATTCTTCTTTGTTTAATTTTAAAGCTGAAAAGAAAACTGTTTCCATTTACTCAAGTATACAAACACTATCGAGTCGGCGATATTTTTTGATACTTTATTTCTTTATTTATATTTTTTCTTGAATGACACTTGGGAAACGAAAGTTAGGCATATTCTAAAGAAAGAAAGAAAGAAAGAAAGATGTATGATCAATGGCTCAATACGCCCATATTACAACTAAATCCAATAATCATCACTCAAAATCACATGTGCGCCTACTGTTTGCTGCTACTGTTTCAATTGAAATTGGAAGTAGAAATTTTATTTCAACTTTTTTTTGTTATTTTAAGCACTAATGAGATGTTTTTCGGGTGTTATGTAAGTGATGCAAGTTGATTTTTGGAGAAATTTTTATTGTTTGTGGAGATTGATAGGTCTGTAGACTGGTTATGGTCTTGTAACTCAATTAGTTGATTATTATGTGATTATTGGAAAATTTGGATGTTAAATTATGGAATGATTTATATTAAGGTATGAACTAATAGATCTTTTGGAATTAAATCTGATTTTGGAAGTCTCTGCTTTCAATTCTTAGTGAATCAAATGAAATTACTTAAAATAAGTTTTTAAAAAAGATAAAAAACTTTTTTCTATTTTTCATCGTTTTTAAAAAAATATAAATTTTTTCAAATTTTTAAAAGTTTTTTCATAATTTTCTGAATTTTATAAAATATTTATATTTTTTACAGTTTTTTAACTTTCAAAAGGCAAATCTTTCAAAGACAAGTTTTTATAAAAATTTCTATCGAAGGCACTTCAAAGGCAAAAGAAAAATATTGTTTTATTAACAAAGTTAAAACGTTCGTCATGCTATCATATATGCAGTATATCTCTATATGTTTAACAATAATCGTATTCAGCACTCGATATATCTTCATGTGGTCTGTAGCTTCCTTTACCCGTTATGAAATTGTACTGACTATCCGGTTTGTAGCTTCCTTGGTATGTTCTGACATAATTTTGACTACCCTGTCTGGATCTTCCTTGACCTGATCTGTATCGTCCTTGATATGTTCTTACATTATTTTGACTACGCTGTCTTGATCTTCCTTGACCTGGTTTGTATCTTCCTTGATAAATTTTTACATTATTTTGACTATACGGTCTGTAGCTTCCTTGATATGTTCTGACATAATTTTGACTACCTTGTCTGTAACTTCCTAGCCCTGTTCTAAAATCGCCTTGACTACTCGGAGTGTATCTTCCTTGACCTGTTATATAGCTTCCTTGACCCGTTATTAAATCGTATTGATTACCTGGACTGTAACCACCTAATCCAGATGGAACTTCAGGTTTTAGTTTTTCATCTGGAATTACAGCATCATTGAAAAAAAATCAATTTATAGTTAAAAACAGAGCTGAGAATAAAGTTTTAAAACTAAAAAAGAATGTGAATGAACCATGTAAACTCAATTTACAAATTTGTAGCGTAAAACTTGAACTCATAACCTCTGTTTAAAAACATTCTAAATTACTAATATTTCGACGTTCATAGAATTTAATCAGAAATTAAATTTTTTGTGAAAAAGTAAAAAAGAGACTTTTAAAATAAGAATAATGTATTTTTTTACCATTTTCTGAACATTGAGCATATTTATTCAATCCACCGCTTCGAATCCAGCCACAGTACTCTGTAATATCCACAAATATTGCGAATGTATTGACATCACATTCATTAACACTATTTACGGTAGATGCTGAAGCTGTTCCTCTTAGATAGAATCGATCATTATGGAAAACATAAAGTCCACTTCCGCTGTCGCCTTCACAAACTCCTTTCCCATCACCAGGACCTCCACAAAATGTTCTCGCAGTCAAAAATTGTTTTAAATTTTGATGCTCATTGACACAGTTGTGAAAACTTTTAATTGGTGCTTTGAGCCTTTTTGCAATATTTGAAATATTTTCGGATTCAGTTTTTCCATAACCAATGACAATTCCTTCAGTTGCTTGAGCCACTGATGATTGTGGTTTAGCTAAGCAAATTGGTTGAATTATAGAAGTGAACTGAACTTGCGTTTCAAGTATTAAAAGAGCAATGTCACCATCATAAGAATCATTATCAACATTCCAGTCTGGATGGATTTTTATAGATTCAACACCAACTGTGATTCGCCCTCTTTCAAATGTTTTTGACAGATCGTGTGATCCAAGCACTACTGTGATATTGTCGGATGTGAATTCATAGGTACCGTCCTTGTTTTTTATGCAGTGCGCAGCTAAAAGATTCAAAGATTTTATTGAAATAATTTTATTACTAGCTGTCATTTAAGAATATACCTGTTAATACAGCTTTATTTGAGACAAGGCTTCCACCGCAAAAAAGTTGTCCATTTTCTCTGATCAAAGCTGCCTTCCTACAATTTTAGAATATTTTAAGTACAACATAAATTTTACAAATTAAATCTTACCAAGGATGTTCACCTCGAAATGTTTTATCACCACCAAATATCATTGGACGAACAGTTTTATGGATACCACAATTGATCTGTAAAAATATTAAATTCAACTTATTATTATTTAATCAAAATTGTATTCAACTGCAGAATTTGTATTAAATTTTTTGGTGTAGTGTGATAATTTAAAAATTTAATAAAACTTAATCATCTAGTGCAACCATTGTCTCAGCAAAGCCCACAGATCCTCAACAATTTACCTGATTATAAGAGTCACAAACTGCATTCACAACTAATAAAAATATAATAATTTTAACTCTCATTTGTAAGAAATTTCAGATTTATTCAACTCGGTATTCACAGTTTAACAAATAAGAAATGAGTGATTTGTATTATTTATGTTCAAATTTGCTCTATCAAAAATTTAAAGCGGTATGTATTTGTGAAAAAACTCATAGACTCATATAACTAAATGCTGCTGATAAGATGACACTTGATGAACTTTTGATTTAATTGAAAAAATTGTTTATTTAAAAAAACATTAGCTAAAATAATAATTCTAAATTAATTAAAATATCTACAATTTTTTCACATTTTTCATATTTACACCAATTTTAATTTTATTGTTATTTTTAGAACGTTTTTATCTAATTTTTTTTATCTAAAATGAGAAATGGTCAAAATAATTATTTAACTAAAAAAACGTTCTCAACTTTATAAAATATATACAAAATCATTAAACATCATCTAAAATGACCAAAAAGTTCATCAAAAGCTGATCATATCCAACAATATTCTCACAGTACCCAACGACAATCGATCAAAAATCCACTGACATATCCGAATATTCAAAACTTAAATTAAATGAATAAATTTCTCTCATAATTAGATATTGTAAATTTCTAATTATTTGTCTAATATTTTCGAGTCATTATGAAACAATCGAGAAAAAAAAGAAATGAAAATTAAGTTACACTTCTTGTTCCGACGAATCAACAACATTTTAATGAAGTTAAATCAAAACTTTCATTGCAAAAATGATTGTTGATTTGGTTTTTAATGTCTATTAATTTATTATTGGATGTTAATGACTCATTAATTGGTTGATATTATTTAAGTGATTGTGTCAAAAATGTAATAAATCGGGTAATTGAGTTTGGATATGTATAATTGATCGATATTCAATTAATTAACTCAATTTCAACCGGATTATTTGAATTTATGCATGGATGCAGGGGTGCAGCTCGAGGTGGCTTGAGGGGTGACCCCCTAACTTTGAAAGTTATCAGAAAATCTAGAAAAATGAATGAGAAATTTAATTACGACTAAAAACCAAATTCCTATCAAATTTTAGCCCTAGTTATATTTTTTCATTTTCCATTCACTTAAATTCAACAATTTATGGCCATAAAACAGTCCATAAGTATCACAAACTCACAAAAAAAGTTTTCGTTTAATCTCTAAATTTAGTAATATCATTACAGCTTAAAAGCATCGACCCGAACGGCACAAAACGGATAATCGAGAGGAAAGTCGTCCCAGGGCTGGCGTGACTCTGGAATAGAGCTGGATTGAAATCAAATCCAGCCGTATGCTAGAGTCATGCCAGCTCAGGGACGACTTTCCTCTCGATTATCCGTTTTGTGCCGTTCGGGCGATATATATTTTTATTATTTACAATATCGCTTGTTTATTATTACTTATTTTCAATTAATTGACTTTATTTACTCAGACAGCAGCAACAAGAAAGTGAATGGCGCCCACAAAACGTAAGCAATGAAAGTTATCCCTTTATTATGTGCTGCATGTGATATATTTATATGTGCTTGCAGTCTACAAGTCATCAAATGTGGAAGAAAGGAGAAAGATCAGATTAGAATATTCCATTTGCGGAAATTGGATGATATCTTGAGATGAAACTTTATGGTTAACCAGAGGGATTTGGACGTTAGGCATGATGATAAATTGAAAAATTAAATATTTTTTAAAATTCCGATTTTAAATTCATATTAATTTTTTTAATATTAAATTTATTTTTAAAGTTCAAACTAAATTTTTAAAAACCAAACTAAATTTCTAAATTTCAAACTATATTTTTAAAATTCAAACTAAATTTTTAAAATTCAAAATAAATTTTTAAAATTCAATCTAAATTTTTAAAAATTCAAACTAAATTTTTAGAATTCAAAATCAACTTTTAAATTTTAAACTAAAATTTTGAAGTTCAAACTAAATTTTTAAAAATTCAGGCTAAATTTTTAAAAGTCAAACTAAATTTTTAATAGTCTATTAGAATTTTTCCATTTTAAAATCTTCAAAAGTAGACACAAACAGATCCAAAAAATTATATAACCACCCTTCAATAAACAAAGAAAATTATACTTCTCAAAATACCGCATAAAATAAGAAAAAAACTCTTTCAGACCAGAGACGACAACATACTTAGAATACAATTGAATTTCATTTTTTATATGCAGCCTCTTGAAACTTTCGTGATCGTGATCTTATTGCTTCGTTCGATTTTCTCTTCTCCTCTCAACTCGCCTTCCGAACAATGCAAATGCACACAATAATTTGACCCATTAATACTTTCATGCTAATGAGAAATTCAATGTAGACCTTACAAGCAGTTTTTCTCACTTAATGAAGTTTGATAATTTTTTTTGTGTGGACTTTGGTTGAGTTTTGTGAGCAGAATGTCCATAAAGGCTTACTTCAAAGGTTTTGGGTCTAAATACAGTCGTAAAATAAAGCTTTTTGAATTAAGAGATGCGAATGGGTCTAATTTGATTTGTTGGTTACGATATGAAGCTGCTTTGAGTTAAAGGTCATGTGATGTGTCTCATTTGGGTCCTGTGGTGCAAGATGACACCTTATTTAGTTGCGTAGCCTTACTTTCCATTATAGAAGGACTTTAAGACTTAAGAAAGTATCTTCCTGCAAAGTTTGGGTCGGTTTCTAGGGCTACCCGTGGTACCAGGGATAGGGTATCCCTAGAAACTGGCCCCTGGTGTTACGGTAATGCCTAATGGGTCTTAAAGTCCCGTCATTTTTGAATAGACCCCTAAAAAGTTAATAATGTTGAAAAAACAGTACAAATTAAAAATCAGTAAAATGCGCCACTAAAAGCAACTTCAAATGACTTTTTTCACTTCAGCATATGCATTTAGTGTCTATCGAAGCATATTAGCGCTTTATAAAGTCATAATTTAAGCAATATCTGCATAAACGTAAAACGTGTGCGTGTGAATAGTTTTTGTATTTAACACAAAATCAAGCCCAATGAAAAATCATAATAAAGTACAAAGAAAGCTAATTGAAGACTAATCATGTGGATTGTTGTTGCGCAATCGTGGCCAATTTACGAGATATTCTTTAAATGGATTAAACACGTTCGTGCTTGTAGATCCGAGGCCATTTTTGGTACTCGTTGCGGTTCTTGAAAAAGAGAGAAAAATTTTCACTTTCATTTCATTGTTTCGGCGTTCATCATCATCTTCATTAACATCGTGATTTTCTTTCCTTCCTGATCTTTATTCCTCATTTGGATGCAGAAATTGTGTGCCTTGCTATGCCCGTGTTTATATTTCACTTCTTATTTTTTCATTGTTGTCGGCTCATTTTCAGATGCACTGGAAAAAATTCATATCGTCAATTTAATGGACTTAAAAATTCAATTTGGTGGAATAATGGTAGCCTGCTGTTGACGGTGATGATGATACGGTGAAATTTGATAGCTCATTTTTTATTCATTTGTGCATCATTGTTCGCCTACAATAAAAGTTTTTAATTTTTTTCCTGCATAATTTTTGCGCATTGAAAACTTTATTTTATTATTATTTTATTGTCAGCGATTAATTGAAATTTAAGGTTATTAAAAAGTAAGTTTTAATTTTTTATGGGAGAGATGTGAGATAACAATTATGAGATTTTATGGATTTGAGATTCTATCAGAGGATTAAACAATGCAACAAAATATGCTACTTATAAAGACGGAGTTGCCGTCAAATTTGCATCTTCCTTTTTCGATTCCTCACTTCCGGATGGATTGATAGACTGAACTTACAATATGCCAAATCTAAAATTTTAAAAATTAAAAAAAAATTAAAATTATATAAAAAATTAAAAAATAAAAAAATTAAAAATTAAAAAAGTTTAAAAACTAAAAAAAAATTGTAAATTAAAAAAATTCAAAAAAATTAAAAATAAACAAAAAATAAACATTAAAATAAATAAAATTAATATTAATTTAAAAAAAATGACATAATTAATGATCAACCCCAAAAGCTATCAATGCCTTAATTTGCTTAATAATATACATTATTTGTTTAGCAATCTGATAGCAAATCCATAATTATTTCATTATCCTCCTAATATAGAAAATTTTATTCAATAAATTTTATCTATCAATATTTTGAATATTTTTAATAACTTTTATTAATTTACTGCTTAATTAAAATAAACAGTTGGAAAACTTGTCACCAATCTGCCTAATTAGGCAAGTAAAAATGATATTTTTAGAAGAAATGTAAATAAAAATTTGCAAAACAAATCTAATAAAATTTTATTGATATTTGGAAATGTTGAATCTAAAATTTATAGACAAACGACACGTTTGCACCTTTTTTGGACATTTAATGGCTTTATCTACTGAAATGTGGAAATAAAGTGAGTGTGAAGCCCACCTGAGGCTAATAATGTGTATGATTATAGTGACAATCGTCGTTATATCGATAGTTTATGAGTTTCTTTAAGACTTGAGTGATTTTTAACTTGAATTTGGGGTATTTTGTGCATATATAATCTAGTATGTCATGCCTTGGACAGCAATAGTTGTAAAATTGTAATTTTGTGCTAATTAAAATATTAGCATCCATGGCTGCAACCTTGAGTTCAATTCAAATGATACGTAACTGCCTGGGATGCAAATCTGTGCAATTTCGATCAAACTTTAAAATGACCAGCTTAATAATTCTCAATTCCATAATCAACACCCAATATCACATCAGTCAACAATTTTAAATCCAGAAAACTCTCAACATTGCAAAAAGAATCAAAACTTCACAGCACACGATCCATCTCTCCATTGATTAATCATGACTAGCTTCTTACAGCAACCGTTACCCACACGCACATGTTTGTTCCTCCTATCAGCAACATTTAATCATAGCAATAACAAGAATCATCAATATTTCAATTAAAGAAAACAGTTTTAGTGAGAAATGGGTCACCGCAAAAGATGATCAAGCCCGTCGCCTGTGCTGCGGTCTGCAATAGCATTTTCAGCACCATAAATAACAGTCACAACAATGTGTTGCATTGAAAGTCGACAGATAAACAAAATAAATCCTTGAAAGTCTTTTTTTATTTTGCATTCTCTCAATTTCCTGTATGTGAACAATATGCGACAATTTTCTGAGAAATTAAAAAAAATTGTAACTGAGAATAATCCCCGCAAACAGCCTTGACGAGATAAGCAAATACAATTTCTTTTTGGACAATGACGATGGGAAAGTTTCTTGCGTGTTGTGTCGATATTGATCAGCTATTTTTTGGTGCATTGTAAAGAGGTTTTAAGTTACTTAAGCTTCACATTGTTGACCAACAAACACGACGATTTGCCAATAAGCTACAATTGTCTCACTCACCTAAATATTTCGAACTTAAAAAAATAGTGTTCAAAGGTGTTTATTGTGCTTTATATTTTTTTATTTCAAATGGACTTAAAGAGGTCTCAAACAATTTTGCAAGAAACATTCCACTCACTTCATTTATGAGCTTTTTGCGGTTATTGTATTTGCTGCGTGTGGCATTTTATTCAACTGACTCTTCTAACGAGAAATTGTACAACTTGAACAGAACACGTTTTGTGGCTCAACATCTTTTTCTTGTCTTTTTTTTGCATTGTGCGAATTTTCGAGGTGAAATTGTAAAGGCATGTGGTTTGGTGGTCAGTTTGTCTTGGTTAGATTGACGATTGAATGAGCCTTTACTCAACTACAAGATTATTTTTAACTAAGCAACAAGTTCAGCTCCAGCTTAGCCACAAGTTCAGCTTCAGATCAGTTACAGATTTAACTTCAGCTCAGCCACAAATTCAGTTTCAGTTCAGCCTAGAGTTCAGCTTCAACTGAGTCACAAGTTCAGTTTCATATCAGACTCAAATTCAGCTTCAGCTCAGTTACAAGTTCAAGTTCAGCTCAGCTACAAATTTAGCTTCAGCTCAGCCGGGAGTTCAGCTTCAACCCAGCCATAAGTTCAGCTTCAGCTCAGTCACAAATTCAACTTCAGCTCAGGCATAAGTTTTGCTTCAAATCAGTTACAACTTCAGCTTCAGCTCAGTAAAAAGTTCAGGTTAAGCTCAGCCACAAATTCAGCTTCAGTTCAGCTTCAACTGAGTCACAGGTTTAACTTCAGCTCAGCTTTAAGTACAGCTTCAAATCAGCCACAAGTCCAGCTTCAGATCAGTCACAAGTTCAATTTCAGGTCAGCCAAACTTTCAGCTTCAGCTCAGCCTAGAGTTCAGCTTCAGATCAGCGACAGGTTCAGCCTCAGTTCATCCACAAAATTAACTCCATCTTAAACTTAAGTCCAGCTTCAAGTTGGCAAATAAGCTCAGCTTCAGCTCAGACAGATTCTGTTCAGCTTCAAGTTTAACTTAAAAATAAAATTAAACTAACTTCAAATACACTTCAAAACTGAAGATGAAACCAACTTCTCAGCTCCATTCCAGACAACATCACATCCAATAAAACTAAACTAACAATTCAAATGCTGAATTGCGCTTCAAAACACATTTTCTGCACACTTAAATTTAATGTCTTTCCCCACACTCTTCGTGCATATTCTATTGTGAGGTAAGAACTGAGAAGATGGAGAGGAGAAGAAAAATAAGTGAAAAGAAGTTCAAAAACCTCATTACATCTTTGAAAATTGTTCTCCATCTCTTGCGTTTTACGTTTCTTTCTTTCTTTCCATTTCCCATCTTCTTGTTATTATCATGTATGTACTTACATTCGTGTCTTAAAGTCTTCTTACTTCTCGTTTTTTTTCTTTCTTCATCTCGTTGTCATTGCTTTATGCCGGGGAATTCATATAAGAAATTGAAAATTGTTTGTTAGTCAAAATTGAAATTGACAAAGCAGAAATCTGATCACATTTTTTTCCACCATTCTTTATGACTTCATGTCTCATTCATTTCACTAAATTGAGGCTATTATGGATTATAATATGAAATATTATTTCAGTCATGTGATAGTTGACCTTTTTGGATGATAAAATTAATTCATTATGCAATTTATAACTCAATTGACTCCTTTACAACTTTGACAGCTCATTTTGTATCTTTTTTGACATAAATTATTTTATTATTGATGTTAATCTCTTTATATAATGAAATTTGTTATTATTCGCATATTTTTATTTATTTTTTTTTAACTTGCCGGTTTGATGTGGATTAGAAAGAACATGATGAATTGCAGTTTCTGACACTCAATGTGGTTCTTGAATAATGTCAAGGGAACTGGAACAGGCTGTCATATTTTTGAATGAATATTTGTTGAGAATTTAGACAGCATCGTGATGAGAATAAAAACTGCGTGACCTTTGTGGACTGATTTTAATTTTTATTTGCATATTTAGAGTAATATTAAAAACAATTTCTTTTTTTGGGAGGGGGGGGGGGGAGGGTTAATGAGAATAATAAGTAGATCTCGATTCTCATCTAATAAATTGTTTCTTGAATGTTTAATCATATTACTTCTTCATTACACAGTGGCGTAGCAACTGTGTTCAGCAACAGTCAGGGTCGGGGTCTAACTTAATATCTGCACCTCCATAACAAATTTAGCCTGTTAGCCTGTTTCTGACTCTTTTCGTCGCTTCTTTCACAGTTTTGCCTGTCTGTTGCCTTAAAAAGGAAGCTGCATGCTTCATTTTTAATATTTTTGATTCCAGAAATCGACCACTCACCCTGCCAACTCAAGAGCCCATGATTGATAAGAAAGGGTGTAAAACTAATTAAATTAATCAAAAATAATCAAAAATCAGTTGATCAGTTCAGCACTCTTGTTGCTGTGTCGGTTTTTCCATAAACCAAATCGATATATAACTAACCCACTGAATCAGTCACTTCAGCTCACATGGGGATTAATTGAACCTCCTCAAAAATTCCATAACTTAGCTTGACATTTAGTTTAATAGAATGCACAATAAATTCAATCCATTCATTCATTCATTATGCCTCACTACCCCCAATTCTAGCTCATATATTGTTACATGTAATGAGAATTCAATACGTTTCTATCTCAAATGTGTCAATACATTGTAAAGCACTCCGTACAGCAATAATGGAAACTGATATGCCATTAGTTATATTTACTTAATTTTTTTGAAATTTATTTCTACAATTTTGCAATTTCAAAATGAAAAAAACTAAAAACAGACACAAGACGCAAGACATTTGCTCAGTTACTTGTTATTATTATGTATTTCAATGCCTATCAGTTTACTTGCAATTTGCTAATGAAATACTTGCAATAAATAAATACGCAACCTATTGATCTAAAAAAATAAAGAGAGAAATACATAAATTTATAGTATAACTATTGTGAACTGCTACTGCCAGTGCCACGAAGCCTCTCACGTGCAATTGAGTTAATGAATATTGTCTTGCAATTGTTGTTCACATTTGTGCTTTTGTTGTGTTTTAATTAGCCGATTTTGCCACTTTTCTTTTTCTTCACATTTTTTTCTGCTGTTTTGAGAAGAAGAAAATAACAAAACAGAATAAAATATAAAAGGAAGGCTTTTTTTAGTGATTATTTCATGCTCTTAGGCTGATTTTGCGGAGAATTCTTTTAAGACACCTGCATAATTGACTTAAATTTGTTAGGAATTCTAATTGATACACATTCAATTGTAGAGGGTTGACAGAATTTTTGCAGAATTTCTGAACCTCCAAATGTTGATCATACTATGGTCAAGTGGACAGTAACCTTAGAACCACTTAAAACGGAAATTGTGTTTTTGAATTTTCATTACATTTTAAATAGTTTTTGGGGTACAAGGGTCTAGAATCCCTTCGTCGCCCTTTCCTACCAATTTCCAATATCAAAACTACCGATTTTATCATCTTAATTTCAAAATTCCATAAAAATTTACTCAAAACCCCCCTAAGGGTCCTCCATAAAAAGTAAAACCATATTCATGTGAAATGTTCATAATTGCAGCTTACAAATAATTATTAATTGGATTAGCAAACGTGAGTATGACAACAAAACAGTTATAAGTGAACGTACACAAGGATACTTTTTGTTGCAGTTACTGAATCGTCATGCAAATTTTTTTGTTGTTGAATTTTATAAATAATTCAATTTTATTATGAGCTAATCATGTGATTAATAAAAAATTCATTAAAGAGTTAATAAAAATTAAAAAGATACAATAAAATGCGAAGGTCATGTATGAGATTTATCGGAATTTGCATGAACAATAAAAAAATATTTTTAAGATCATAAATTTATTAATTAAGAGATGAATAAAATTATTAAATGGTAGAGTTGCATCAGGCTATTATGTGGGGCGTGATGACTCAATGCTCGTGTGTTTTGATTTATTTTTTTGGCATTTATTGCAGAAAACTTTCGGATTATGTTTTTATGAAGGTGTTAAGGGGAGTCATTCATAAATTTTGTCTTTTAAAAAATTGGATTTTTAGTTCACCTTTATGTCATGAAATTTGTATTCAAATACTCTGAACCCCCCCCCCCCCATACCACCTCAGGGACAGGGGTGTCTTAAAATCATGTTCTTTAATGGACGTCATTTGTGAACGACAAAAATAAAATACAAAAAGGTTTTTGATCTCAAACTATTAATTTAACCAAAATGATCGTTAACTTAATTAATTTTAATTACTAAAATAAACAAGAACTTGCTGTAAATGATTGAAGATTAACATTATTAAAAACAAAATAGGTACTTAACTGAGTACTTATCAATTAACTTAACATCTCCAAAACAAGACATATTCAGTTCATTACCACAAATAAGATTCTCAACATCAAAACATCTCAAATTATCATCAAGATCAAAACCCTCAGCATTAAAAAGCACATTCGACTAATTTTCAAGTGCAAAAATAAATAAAATCTTGAATTTTTTATGGCAATTTTCTGCTGAAAATGTTTTCAATAAGCAAGATTAAAGTGAATCTAGAATTATTTAATTAAGTTAATTGAATGATTTTTAATGTATTTTTCTAGATCACATCAAATTGACTAGCAGTTCCATAAATGCATGAAATATTTTCTTATGTTTCTATTTTGATATTCTACTTGTGTTCATTTCTACTTTTGTTTTTGAATTTTCTGATGGATTAGGTTGTGGTTTTTGCAGCGGTGGAAGGATAGAGACTTATTTGAACTTTTTGATTTAAATTTTTTAATTTTTTTGAAACATTATTATTTTATTTTTATAAAATTTCAATATTTTTTTTAAATTTCTAGTTTATTTTAAATTTTCAATTTTTTTTAAAATTTTCTATATTTTTATTTTAATTTTTTTAAAATTTCAGTTTTTTTATAAAATTCTAAATAAATTTTTTAAATTTTAATCCAATTTTTCTTTAAAAATATCAATTTTAATCAAAACTATGATTTATTTTTTAAAAATTTTAAATTTGTTTTAAAAATTTTCTAAATTTCAACCCAAAATTTAAAGTTTTCTTCAAAAAATTCAAAAAATCCAACTCTGCAAAAATGCGATTTTTGATTTTGCCATAAAAATAACAAGAAATAAAAATGTTGCGTGTACTTTCATGACTTTGCAATTTCTAGTTCTAATTTACCTTTTAAATAAATGCACATTTGAACAATAAATTTGCTTTTGTTATTTGAAAAATGCAGTAGAGCAACTGAATATTACATAAATTTGTCGTGATTTTTTCTTGCATATTCTTGCGAAAAAATAAAATAAAATAAAAGGTAATAATGTTTATGGCTCAAACTGCATGGAATGGCAAATAAATGGCTTCATTAACTTTTTTAATGTCGTTGCTGTAGACTTACTAGATTTTTAGATTCTCGATCGCTTTTGATTTCGTGTTGTGAAATTTATTTCGTTTCCTTCAAATTTCATTCATAGCTTTATGGCAAAAATTTCCGTTTTATGCGGTAATCAAAAAAGATCTATGTTAATTGAAAAATAAGTTAGGGCTTGGTTGAGGGTTTAAAGCGCAGTTTTTGGTCTCGAAAATTGAAATATATATATTTTTTAAACTATTTCTATGAGATTTTCAACTTTTTTAATTCTTTTTTCAAATTTTTTATTAAATTTTTTTCAAAGTGATTTTTAAAAATTTAATTTTCAAACCATTTGAATTTCTCAATTTTTTAAAATCTTGTATAATTGTTTAATTTTTTTAAATAATTGTATTAGAATTTAGTTTTTAATGATTTTTCTTTATTTTTAATTTATTCCTTTTAAAGTATCGCTATAAATTTTAAGAGACACACAGCCAGCTAAGCACCCCAAGACACATCACTCATCTAATGCAATATTTGTTTCTAGTGTGGGAAAAATCAGAAGAGACAGAAATAAAACTTTTTTATTACGCAAATTTAAATCTCAACAGCACAAAATAACAACAAAGTGAATTCATTTTTTTAATATAAGCATTACACTTGATGATTTCAACTTGACGATAAGATATTTATTTAAAATTGTTTGTCCCACGAAAAAGTCCCTCGAGTTTTTAATTGCATAAACACATATTTTATATTGTATGGCAATAAAAGATATTGCCTTTTAATGTAAGTACTTACTGTATGTAAATTTTTCTCTATAATAATAAAAAAAATAAAGTTGTTAGTTTGTTTAATTTTTGAGGTTATCTTGATCCTTGATTGGGGTTTAGTTGGAATTTGAGATTAATTTCTAAATTAATTTTTAATTTTTTATTTAAATTTTAATTTTTTGAAGGACTATTTAAGTCTTACCTCAAAAACTCAAGCACATGGATACCTCAAACACCTGAACAAGTCAAATCCAACAATTAACAACAAGGGTTTCACAATTAACAGCTTCAAATGAATTGCGGTCATGTCGCAAGTGCAAAATGAATTGCAGAGGCAGAAAAATGAGAAATTGCTGTAATGAATTCGTTCTTGCACTTTTCAAAACAATCTACACATGTGCGGACATAATAATGCAATAGTTTTCATGCCATATTGATTAATTTTCACAATAATATTTGCATTATGTCGTGTGACTTACAAATGCCGCTACAATGTGTGCTGAAATGGCGAGAAGTTATGGAAATTTAGAAAAATTGTTGTAAATGCTTTTAACTTGTTTAAGGGTTGTGTGGGTGGAAGTTAGGCGATATGATGTTTAAAATGGAGAAGCTTGATAAAGATTTAAAAATTAAATTAAAATCAATTTTAAAACTAATTAAACTACATTTAGTATTAAAAAATGAGATTAAATTTATTTTTAGACTTATATAAAAAAAATTAAATTTATAAATTTAATAAATTTTTATAACATTTTAAAAAAAATTAAATTTTAAAATTTTTTTTAAATTTTGAAAATTATTTCTTTATAATTTTGATTTTTAAATTAAATTTTTTTAAAAAAATTCAAATTTGGAGTTTTTTATTTGTTTTTTAAAATGAATATTTATTTTAAAAAACTATAAATTTATTTACTAAAAAATTTTTTTATTTATTTTTTTAATATTTTTATTCAAAACTATAATAAAAGTAAAAAATGATTAATTAAAACCATATTTATACAGCCGCATTTTCATGTCTCCAGATTAATTTTTCCCTTTCTTAATTGACAAGCTGACAAATAGCTATTTAAAATTGCAAAAAACTTAAATTGCAAAAATTCCAAGCATGTTAAAAGAATTACGACAATTTATTTGATGGTAGCAAATATGTGTCAACAAACTTTTATTTCTTTCTGCCTTTACGTAAAACTTCTTTTATGGGTTACTGGAAGTAAAAAGTTCATTAAAGTGTATTAATGTCACTCAGTTGTAAGACTGCACTGTGGATTATTTTCCTACAATGTGGATTGTTATGTAAAGTTATTAATGGAATTAAGGTTTTTGAAAATGCAGAAAGTACATTTTTTACATTCTTTTAATTTTTATTGCAAAAGTCGGAAAAAATTTTTTGTGGGAAAATATTTTTATGGCTGAAATGTGTGTCAGGATTATTTTTTTTGGGTATTAAG
The DNA here is from genome assembly GCA_963573255.1 of Chironomus tentans. NCBI lineage: Eukaryota > Metazoa > Arthropoda > Insecta > Diptera > Chironomidae > Chironomus > Chironomus tentans. The sequence continues at coordinate 42,478,422 of OY754302.1, read as the reverse complement.
GTTGAATACTTTATCATTTTTAATGGGGTAGCTGAGTTTTTTATTTAAATTTTAGACATTGAAGATCTTTTTAATTATTTGAACATTTTTTAGCTTAGTTTAAATCAAGATACATCAAAGAATGGGGACTTAGGACCGGTTGATCGGTATACCCTAGGATACATACTACCCCAGGGGTTACACTAGAAGTATTACCTAAGGGTACCCCCAGAGGTATGCCAAAAGGGTACCCCACTCTAGGGTAATCCTAGGCTGGAACCCCTGGGATAGTGTATATCCTAGGATATATGGAGCAACCAGCCCATGGAAGGAGTTTAGTCTGGAATTCAATCTAAAATCAATCTGAATTTTTCAAGAAATTTATCTTTTTTTATACCAAAATTTAATTATTAAGACATCAAAAAATTGCAAAAATTCATCCCAAATTTTTTTAAATCCACAAAACTAAATGTTCATAATATTTTACACCCAACACCTCCCATCACATAAATATCACAAAGATAATCTCAACCTCACCACTTATAATACAGTAAATCATCTTGCAGCTCAAAAAATTCAACAAATTTTCCCATCATAAAAGTTCCACGACCAGAGTCTTTGACCTTCATTCACAAAATAGAAATAAAAACAAACTTTTACTTTCATTGCTGAATTAACAAACAATTTCGTTTTCATTGATGATCATTATCAGCGATTAGCTTCTAGCAAAAGCCTACCCACGTTTCTATGAACAATGTATGACTACATAAAAGAACATTAAACAGGTAAAAGAAACATCGATAAAACCTTTTGGACCATTGAAGATGTTTGCTCACCGCCTGTAGATTTTTATGACATTACCATGTATAAATTACAAATTAATGCTTGTCAACATTAATGCTGTTTGATGATGCTAATTTTGACTTAATAAACTTTCTCAATTAACAAGTTTCTATCTTTAAATGGCCATTATTGGATTTTTTTAAAGCTTAAAGTAGACTCTTTTGACATTGACATGAATGAGACGGAGAGAAAGACATTATCAAACTGTCAACGACATGCTTTCGCTGTAAACTGCAGTGTAGCATTTTTCAGTGGCTTTTGATGGAAAAATAGTGCGAAAGAAGCTGTAGTTTGTCTGGTTGGCAGTAAATAAGCTGTATTGTCCATACAGTTGGCTTAGAATCGGCTTGTATTTTTCTGGGACTGTCCCAAAGCTGCACAGATTAAAGTTTACATTTTTTTCTTCCTTTCGATTTTTTTACGAATATTTCCGTTAACAAAATGGAAAATTTCTAAATCTTCTAGAAATTTTCTATGGAAAATTTGTGGAGGTCGGAAAAGTTGTTTTTTGTATGACGTAATTTACGACTGACCCCTTTTGTACATGTGACTGGTAGCGGTTGTAGAAATATCTTATTGGAATCAGAATTGGCTTGCAGGTAGACAGGGGCGTAGACAGAATTTTTTGGTGAAAATCTCCAACTCGAAAAACAGAGGTAAGGGCAAAATTAACAGGAACCACCACCAAAATCTAGGAATCTAAGTTCAATTCTTCATTAAATCATAAATTGCTTCATATTTTTATCAGAAAATTCCAAAGAATGCGCCTTGCAACCCACAAACTCCATTCTATTCCTAACTTCTTCCTTTATTTTTCGTTGTCAGTGTTGTGATACCAAAAATAGTCATTCCATGATCTCCAGTTCTCTTACTCTTTTCATCTATTGCATAAAAAGAGAAGAAAAAAAGTCATGTAGCATATTATTTAGTTAGTCAGTTAGTTAATTTCCCCATTTCTACTCGCTCTCTCAGCTATTTTCTCATGTCAAATTGTGTATATTGCAATTGTGGATTCGGTAATGGTTACATTCAATGACCGACCACCCAAAGATGAACGCAATTAAAATATTTCTTTGGCCATTTTCAGTCTTCATTTTAAAATGGGAATATTCATTCATTTTAATAAATTAAAAATAAGATAATGAGCATACACATAATTTGTGTACACACGAGCATGACATCATCGGACGTTTAATTGATTTTGACTGGATGATGAAAGTTTTAATTTTTTTATGCTTTCTTTATTCGGGTCTTCATTTTTTGTGAGGGAATGTGTGTCTTTTAAAAGATGATCAGGTATGAAGGCCATTCACTTATGACGTCCATCAAAATGGGAATTTCAGACTCCCTCCCCCGGGGGTCTCCCCTTGTCACAGAATTTTAATTCAAAATAATTTCTTTTGTTTAAATTGTCACAAAATCTTAGAACTCCCATCTCCATAATTGATAGACGTATGGAGATGCGGGTTGAAAACCCATTTTTTAGTGTGACGTAATTTACGAACGACCCTTTAAGAACATCAATCTCGGACGAGATCACATAATATTTAAATAACATATACCTAAAGACATTCAGTTACCTAATAATTCTCACTTTCAAGCCTCCAACCAAACATTAACAATCTCGTCTAATTGATTGATTTGCATTAAAATAAAGCAAACATTGAGAAATGCAAAACGTGATGCACAAAATGAGAAGCAATGGAACTGAAAATTTATCTCTCAATTTCTTCTTTCTATTTCATCCAAATTAAATTGTTACATTTGCATCATGATCTGCTCCCAATATTCTGATGATGCAGCAGTAACAATTGTCTGCAGACGGGTGATTCAATAAATTACTGACATTTAATGTCATTGCTGTTTACTACTGTTATGCACATTTCATTTTATTTTCATATCCAATTGGAAATAGAAGAAGTAAAAAAAATCATTAAGATGAAAATAATTCTCATATTTGATTTCACTTTCGACATGCTTCTGTGGCTACTGCTGCATTTCTGATGCATGTTGTACTTTTGTTACAATTGCTCGTGATCAGCAAGTCAAGCAAAAATTTTCATATTCATTATTTTTCTGCTGATTCAGTGACCGAAGCAGTCGATGAAAAAATTTAAGGAGAGTTTTTAATGTGATTGGTTCAGTCAGTCAATTGGAAGAGTGACAATTGACCTTCCCTTGTAGAAATGTTTTAAATTTTTGTGGAAAATAGAATTTTTGAGAATAAAATTTAGCTTGCAATTTCTAGGGGCGGGTTTTTTGGTACGTACCTACCTCTACACCTACCAAGAAGCGTGTTCAGAGGGTGTTTGGGGGTAAAAACACTTTTAGGAAATTTTTTCAATTTGCTAGGGTTTTTCAAGAAAAAAATTCCAAAACCTCCTACATTTACATTCTTCATACTAAAATATTTCAAAAACCCCCTCGAAAAATTTCTGGATATGCCCCTGCCACTACCTCTACAGAGAAACCCTTGGTAGGGGTAGGTTTATACCGAGAAACCTTCCCCAAACCATAATGACCCCCTAAAAAATGTATCAAAAATAATTTTCATCAACAATTTCTGACAAACTTACCTCAATGAACCTCCAAAGTCAATTGGACGAATTGCAAACTGTCACATATAGAGCAAGCAACAATGCGAAATGCAATTTAAATTTCCTTTAATTTTGAATATGAAAATGAATGTAAAATAAAGCAGAAAAGTAAATATGTAGCCACTACTGTTTTTGTTGTTAAGAAATATTTTATTTATGTTCCAATAAGGAAATACGAATTAACGAGGAGATAAATTGCATAAGTTCCAGTTACAAGTGGATTAAAAGTATTCTATAATGTTGAGCAATGTGGGTGGTCAAATTATGTTGAGGTTTTAATGAACCTTAAATATTATTAGTTATTCTCGAACTTTGGCTAAAAAATACTTTATGTGAGTCAAGCCATATGTCCTTCGAGTTTGTCAATATTATTACTTATTTTTTCTCATCAAGTTCATGATTTTTTTCGAAAAAGTTAACATTATTTATTTATTATAATAGGTTCAAAAATTTTAAAATACTTCTTCTTTTCTTAAAAGTTTTTCTTAAAAAACCCTATAAAATTGTAAAAAAATTCCCAAAGAGGGGGGTGGGGGTGGGTTTGACCCCTATTCGGTACACGACATTTTTTGTTGTTGCATCCTGCTTTTCATATTTGATGTAATTATGAATTAGTAAAAATTATTGCCTAAGCTTAAGGCGATTAAATTATTCATTTAATAAATAAGTAAGTAGCAGAGACTTAATTGTAAAAAATTTTAGTTATACGTTTAAATTTCAAACTTAATTTACTATTAGAAAAATCAAGAAAAAAACGAATTTAAAAATATTTATATCTTTATTTAAAAATTATTTATTTTCTGTAACGGTCAATTAAATTTTAAAACAACGATCAAGAAAAAATTTAGCTCAATTGGGCAACAAGTGTCAATTCACTAGCAAAAGATGGCACCACATACTCCGAGTCATGTTGATTATTTTCTTTATGAAGTCTTGTAATTTTCGATTCATTAATTTGAAAAAAAATGTGTGGAATATCATACATATATTGGTTTTTCGGACATACTCTAATGGTATTTTGTAGGGTTTGAGGTGCACCATAGGATATAATCGACCTTAACTTTAGACCCTCTACAACAAAAATAAATCCGACATTATTTTTAACAATTTCTAAAAATATTTTCTAAATTGAAGCTCAGTTTCAACAGCAAATAAATATAATGCGAAACTTTGCAATGTGCATTTATTATTATTGTTTTAAATGAATGAGTTAAAACTTATTTTTAACAAGAAAAAATTGAAAAAATTTGAAAAGTATTAGTTTATAAAAAATTTCTAAAATTTTAGCTTTAGGAATGTTGTAAAAATCAAATTCATAATTCTTCACAAAAAGAAAGGATTTTCATTCTCATTTCATGCAAAGTTTTATTGATTATTCACAAAATAAAATCCATGATGCATGAAAATCATTTATTAAGTTCGCGAATACATCAGTGTAGATTTTTTCTTCCCTATTTTATGTAAAAAAGAATTCTCGCGGAAAAATGCTGGTTTTTCCTTTTGCATTTATAGTAACTGTCTGTTCAAATACATGTTGGTATGTAGATTTTGATTCTTGTTAGCTGGATTTTCAGGAGTTGAAGGCAGAATTTCTAAAAATGATTAAAATAATATTTTTCTTCAAATTATCAATACATTTTTAAATTTTTAAAAATAGTTGTTTTTAGTTTTTCAAAGCATTTTTTAAGGTTTTTTAAATAAATTTTATATTAAATATATTTTTTAAGAACTTAAAAAATAATTTTTTAATTTCTTAAAAATTATTTTTTAAGTCCATAAAAATCAATAATTTAAGTTCTTAAAAATCAATATTTTAAGTTCTTAAAAATCAATATTTTAAGTTCTTAAAAATCAATATTTTAAGTTCTTAAAAATCAATATTTTAAGTTCTTAAAAATAATTTGTAACAAAAAATTATGTTCTTTATCATTTTTTATAAGTATATTTTTTTATTTTTTTTATTTTATTTTATTATATTTTTTTATTTTTTTAAAAAAGTTTTTTGATTTTTTTGAATAAAATAATTTATTTTATAATTTTCCTCAATTTAGTTTTTTTGAAAATTTAACAATTTACGGTTATATTTCAAAAACTAATAATTCAATTTTATAAAAATTTAAAGCCTTAAAAATTAAATGCGCCATAAACAACCCCAAAAATTTCACAAATATTTTTTCATCAATTTACTTTATTGTAGGTATAATACATCTACAGAAATGAATATCTCTCTATACATAAATTTATAATATAGAATCCAGCACATACAACACACATTTTTATTTCCATACATCAAAAATACAAAGAGTTGAGTTTTGGATTTGATGTTGCATATATCCATATTCGCAAAGAACAACGACGTCGTCGACGGTGGAAAAAAAATTATCAAAAAAGGAATGAATGACTGTGAAAGAGAACACATAGATGCACGTATGTGTAAAATAAAAAAAATAGGCTCTCGTAACCATTTTTTTTGTTCATCCTGTAGTTGTTTCACTTTGCACACAGAAGGCGAAACTTTCTATATTTTTTATTCTCATATTTTAAAACGACGAATTGAGATGGAAATGGAACAACAAGAGTTAAAAAGAATGAACATTGAGGGAAATTTTTTTTTTCTCTACATTATAATTTTTTTACACAAAAAAATAACAGAACTGCATATAGGAAGAGGAAAATATGTGGATATCGTGTTGAAATTCACTTGGTAACCAGGGATTTGTTGATGCTTATTTGCAGATCAAATTGAATGCTTCTCTATGCATTACAGCAGCAAATTAGTCTCATTTTCATTTTTTTATGCTGGATAAAGCACTTTTCTATATTGTTTCTGTGTGAGGAATTGAAAATTTACATTTTTTATTTGAATAATGATGATGATGGATGAAGGATATAAAAGAGGAATTTTGCTGCGCAATTTTTAAATATTTTTTAATTGTTCACATTTTTTTTTGTACATCATGACTAATTGCTTAAGAGTTTCTCTATGAGTTTGTTCTTTTGGCAGTAATTTTCATGCTAACACTTAATTGAGAATGGGCTTTATGTTAGATGGAAATAGATCCCATATATCAGCTTAAGGACAGAGGATATAACATTTGTGAAGAAAGAAAGTTTTTGGGAGAATTAAGGAATAAAATTCAAACAAATTTGAAGCTACACCCTCTCCTACCCCCCTCCCCCTCTTGTTACAGACTACAAAGTTCACTACTGTCCCCCTTCACCTTGAGTTTTATAACTAGACTGACCATCTTCTTGATTTTTCAGAGGACTGTCTTCTGATTTGTGCGATTTTTGCAAATGTTCTCTATTTTTGGACCCAAAATGTCAAAATTAGATACAATGTTACTAAACGTTAGCTTAGTTTGGTCTATTTTTCTGCAAAATTTATCTAATCATCCTACCTTCGGTCACTTAATCGTTCCCTTTCTAGCAAAATAAAATCTGCACAATTTCATAAAATTTGAACATTTTTGAGTTAAAGCTTCAATCTAAAAATCTCCATCTATTCCATTAGTTTAAGCCCTTCATAAAAAATGCTACCAAATCCCGCATAGTGATCATTTTCCAATTTCTTCATCGAAAAAAAAAAATCTCTCCAAAACATGCCTAAAAGTCCTTCATCAGAAAAACTTAAAAAATTCATCATTTCCATTCATTTTATATGCAAACATCTAAATCTCATCATACATATTACTCTGCAATAAAAAAGCGTCGTCATTGAAAACAGAGGAAAAAAAATTTCTGTGCACAATAACAGCAACAACAGCATCATCATCAGTACACACATGCTGGACACACAATTTGCCCAACAGCAAAAACCTATCCAATTCTTCTGCATCGTACACCACCATCGTCGTCGTAAAAGAATCGCAAAAGGATGAAAAAAAATTGCCTCGCATTTTGCTGTTGCTGCTTTCTGTTCTCCCCCCGCGAAAAAAAAATAACAGCAGCAGCAACTCGAGAAAAAAATATTGCGAAACATTTCGCGGAGAAAATTTTTTCGTATCAATAATTCAACAAAGGGAAGGTGCTGGTTTTGAAAAATTTATACAGAAAAAAAATCTTCATCAAAGTGCTGCTGTTGCTGTTTCAGAAACCTTTTTACTGCAGCAGCAATATTCAGCAGGAATAAATAAATAAAGTAGAAAAAAAGGAGTAGAAAGCCTTTGACATGACTTACTAAATGTTTAATTTTTGTGTCCTTTGCATATTTAAAGCACTTTTTAGCTTCAACAACTGAATTATGATGATGATGCTGATGATGATGCTGAAGAAAATTATTATTATTATGGCCATACCCTTCCACCTTCTCACTTCTCTCTACTTTATTTTTTATATTTATTTTTTTCGGTATATGTCATTTTATCCAATGCCTTTTCCTAATTGCATGCTATATCTCTTGTTCGTTCCATTTATACACACTTTTCTGTGTGCAATACTAATACAATTTTTTTTCTGGATTTTTAAATGGATTCATTTTTGGAAATAATGGTCTGCAAATGTCCATTTGTCTTGTTGTAATGTCGTCTTTTAAAAACTGCATGATCATAGATCAACGGTGGTTATCTCAATTTTTATAAAAATATGTAAAATGTGATTATAGTGCAGATGTGATTAGCGTGTCTTAATATAAAGTTGCTGCTATGAAAGGATCGAAAACAAAAATTTTGGTGGTGTTTCTTCTCGAAAAAACCTTACAAATTAAAGAAAATTTCCGTCGAGATGGAGATTTTGACACCCAAAACCCCCTCCTGCATTTCAAAACTAGTATTATTAAACAAGTTGTCTTGATGTTTCTGGTATCAATGCTTTAGGGTCAAGACCCTCCATTTAAGGGAGCCCTAATAATTTTTTTGATCCTATAGTCTTAATCGAAGATCAAGGGTGGGCTACATACGTCCATAAAATGCGCTAACTAACCACAACATCTACTTTTCTAAGAACTCCAAAATTTCTTCAATATCTCATCATAGCCTTAAAAACTGCAATTTACAGTCAATTTTTCTATCCAAAAAAATGCGTCACTTAACCCTTTATTCAATACCAACTTAACAAAAGAAATTTATATATTTTTTTTGCTATTTGTCGTTGCGTCGGCTACGAAAAAAAAATCATCTCGCTGCCTTTTCTAGTTCTAGAGTCGGCTAGAAAATATCTACATATTTATATCGCAGTCTACGATGTTATGCATTTAGCAATATAATATATAGCAAATGGCAAATAGAATGTGTGTGTGGGGTAGGATATTATGAAAAGAAAAAGGCAACAGCGGCAACAGCAGAAGCAGAAAAATCATTTATTGCGAAAAAGGCATCAAGCGTAGAGCACAAAAAATATTGTACACAAATTTTTTTTGTTCGTATTTCACACACAGTGAGTTGAAAGTAGTTCGTACGAGGCAATGGACAGAATCATTTGTTGTTGCCTTGTGTGTAGATTGAGAAGAGTTTTTCGCATGTATCCTCGCCAGAAAGGAGGGAAAAAAGTGCAGAGATACAAAAGAGCCGTAGAGGAAAAGCGTCGAAATTTTTTTTTTATTTCTCTTCGTCGTCGTTTTGCTGATTTAAATTCAGCAATGAATAAGAGAGATGCGAGTCGCAGATTCGTAGAGGGTGGAAATTTTTTTGTGTTGCGAAATTCGTATTTTTTGCATAAAGTATGAGAATTTGAAAAACCAAAAAAAGGGGGTGTCCATACACATTTACATACTCGAATGTGAGGAAGAGAACGAGAAATTAAATTGGACATAATTTTTTTTCCTCAAAAAAAAATGTTTTGTATGTCCGTAGATATATCCATTTCAAATGTACTGTATGTAAACTTTTTTTTATGGAGGTAGAACAGCGAAAGGATAGAGTAAATTTTTTTGCATCGCGAAAAGCAAGCAACAAACGCGATAGCATAGCACAGAGGAGAAACTTGAAGGGAAGATGATGGGTTTATGGTGAGGTGGTGTGGGGGGATGGTAGCTTCACTCGACATACATGTCCACGATGATGCCTAAGGATGAGACTCTCTCCTCATCTACATATGACCGTTGATTTTTTTCCTACTAACAAGGAGAGGAAAAATGCGCGGATTTTTTTTGCATATAAAATATATCGTGGATGATAGGGAAAAATTTAGTAGGGGAGTTAGTGGATTTTGTGGATTTGGGGCGCATTTTAAAAATTTTTTTAAATTTTTTCCTTTTCTTTTACACCATTTTTTCTAGACACCCTCACCCCAAATCTTGGACAAACTTTTAATTTTTTAATATTTAAAAAATAATTTTTAATTTTTTAATATTTAAAAAAGAATTTTTAATTTTTTAATATTTAGAAAATAATTTTTAATTTTTTAATATTTAAAAAATAATTTTTAGTTTTTTAATATTTAAAAAAGAATTTTTATTTTTTAATTTTTTAATTTTTAAAAAAAAGTTTTTATTTTTTAATTTTTTAAGAAAATAATTTTTATATTTTAATTTTTAGAAAATAATTTTTATTTTTTAAAAATGATTTTTTATTTCTTAAAAATATTTAAATATTTAAAATATAAATTTAGTTTTCTCAATTATCTCATTTCATCTCACTATCTTCACTTGCAGACATAACCTCAAAATAACAGCAAATTTGCACCCTACACCTTCATGTAAGTAATGCAAAAAAATTAAAATTATATATATAGAAATTCAAAGGGGGATTTCTGCAAAAGTGTATACACAAAGCGTTTTCAGATATGTAGATGATGCATGCATGCTGGATCAACTGCTCTACGATTTTTTTTTAATTTCTGCGATGTGAAATACACGAAAAAAATGAGACTGGAACTAGAAAAAGAAGGGATGAATATAACTTTATATATATTTTATATATATGTTGCCTCTAACATCCTTCTCAGAGATCGATATTACAAACATTCATATATGCTACTGCTCCTGCTTGGAACTACTGCTAGTCATACGATGTATTTTTTAATTTAATTTTTATTTATTTTATAATTTTTTATGATTTTCACTGCTGGACGTTTGTATGGTAAATATTAAAATTTTTTTACATGTTACATTCTCAGGTTGGCAGCGATTTTTTTATTTTATTTCTCATCTCGGCATACACTAAAAAGTTGTGTTTCATGATTTTTCATATTCACACAAATTCTTTTTCTCGTTTTTTTGCTGCAAAAAATATAAATAAATTTGCCGTTTTTCTTTCTCTTCGGTGAACGGTGGGAGAGGGTTGGGCACTTAGGGGGTTCTATTTTCTACTTTGTTCTTCAATTGGGCCTGTTGAGTCATTTGAGGTCTCAAGATAAGGATCGTTTGACCAGTTTTGAAACTCTTGTGGATGTTATTGAAGGTATTTAAAAGATTTGAGGCTGTTTTGACTTTAATGTCCCTATAAGAATTCTTATTGACCCTCTACGTGACTCATTGAACTTATTTAGACGTTACTTTTACATTATTACCATCTGTTGATTTAACTGTATCCTCTAAGATGCAGATAAACCACTTTTAGCTCTCTAACCTCAAAAATGATTCTCAGATGATACATCATCCCAAATTTCATCCAAAAGTACACTAAATTACTTCTTCATGGAGCCATCACCCCCAAAAGTGCCCATCCCCTGCACCACTGCTCACCAAAAGCGCTGAAATCGCGAACTGAGAGAACAAAAACAATCGCAGCAGCCTTGTTGTGTAATATATGGAATATGTTTTATTAAGAAACATAAATTGAATTAATAAAAATTTATGTTTTATGTTTTGCGCGGGCCCCGGTTACTTGCTGTATGTATGCACATTTGTGTGCTTTGTTTTGTGAATAAAAAAGGATGAAAAAAACATTCAGTGCCAATTATATTAGAAATTCCTTTCATTTAAACGGGCAAATTTATTATATTTTATATTTTTTTGTGTGTTGGTTTCTCAGAAAAAAGGCAGTAAAAACAGAAGAAATTTCGGAAGCCTGGAAGCAAGAAGATGGAAAGAAATGTTAAAGATTTTTTAAAATGAAATATTCGTATTTACAAGCTATAAATAAAATGACTTGATAGCTTGTCATACATTTTATCGTGATGAATGTGGACTTTTTTTTATTGAGGTTGAGTTTTGTGATGGAAACTCTTTTGGATTATTGGTTTTTTGGATAGAATTGGAAAAAAAAATTCGTTTGAACTTCAGCTGGATAGATTGGGTGTTTGTCACTCAATTACACCCCTGCCCTACCCAGCTTCACTGGAAATTTCTATGATTTTCTAATAATTTAATGTAATCTTCTTCAGTATTCCAAGTATTTGTAATTATATATTTTTCTAAATTAATAATAAATGAAATTTTAATTTATCTACTTCGAATTTTTATCGATTTATTAAATATACGTACACCTAGTCTATAATTTTCTAATTGTTTGAATAAGGCCTCAAAATTTTTTTTTGTAAACATCAATATTTTATGAAATTTATTGAATGTTTAGTAATTATACAATATAATTCTTGGTATGAGTTGCGTCTATATGTTGAATAATTAAAATTAATAAATTAAGGTCAAAATTCTGAATAAAGCAAAAACAGTTCAAAATAAAAACCAAAACTAAGTGTCGAAAAGACTGTAATTCTGGTTCCTTAACAACCAAATTCAGGAAAATATAGCTTAATTTTTTTTAATACAGAAATAAAGATTGGTTATTTGGATATTACGTAATACTAAAAATTGTCATTATTGACCCCTTACCTCTTTTTTAATTTAATTTTTGTTCTAAAATGAGATAAATTTAATACAATTTAATATTTGTAACTTAATATCCAAATTCACTTTTTTCTGGTTGTCATTTAACAGACATCTTAGATTGTACATAAGTTTTACCTATGTAATGCCTAATGTGGTGTTATTTGCTTACAAATGGACAAGTGCAACTTTAATCAAGACTAGTCACTTAGTCACAATCACATGGTCATCATTTATATCAGTATGCGCTTTGAGGTATCATTATGACGCTGTCAAGATTTTTTTCAGTTGCAAAATTAACAAAAGTTTGCCTTTTGATGATTACTGGGTCATCTACCCGATGTAACCTCCATCACATATCATTTAATGAACTTATGCTAATTTTTGCCCTGCAAGGCAACTACAAACATCAAATTTAACATAAATGCATTACAATGGATTTCTTTTGGTACTTCCTGATCTGAAATTCTCACTAAAATTTAAAATTTCATAAATTCCATCAAAAATTTTCATCACAACCTCCAAAAAAATCGACATTTTATCATACGCATTATAAAAAATTCACCAAGTCTCAAGCACCGACGAAAGGAAAGGAAAATCACGAGAGTGAAAAAATTAATAACAAAAATCGATATTTTTTGGTTAATGCCCAGTAGCATCGATGAACGAATCAAAGTTAATTGTTATAATTTTTATTCGCATTGCTACGTGGTAGTCTGATGAGCAATTTTCATATTTTTTGTGCTTTTAAAAAGGAGTGCAGAGTTAAAAATTATGATATTCAGGAACAGAGGCCGTAGGCAAGTCTGATGCACTTGACCGTTGTCTATAGAGAAACTTGATACAATAATGATATGCGAACAATTTAATTCGTTCATTAAATAGTTAATAAGATTTCTTTTATGTTGATTCCTTTAAAACATGGAAAAGGGGGAGACATCAATGGAGATAATGTGAGACATAATGTCGCTCTACCTTTCGTAATTTAACTTTAAACTCTCCGCTTAATTTTATATTAAGAGACCATTTTTTTCGCTCATCAACTACAATTTTGTGTAATAATCGATGAATATAATGAAAAGTAATGGAAAAAGTTTAAAATATTTTTAATGCATCTTCCGTGCTTGTGGTTGTGAAGCTGTGGATAAGTTTTTGTAAGAATGCTTTACTATTGCAATTAAATTAATTAAAGTAATTTTTTTGTTTGGCTTGTTGTGGAATTTTTTTTATTCAGTTCAAAAATACTAGTTATTTTAAATAATTTTTTTGTCTGGCCTCTGTTGTATTATAGTGATTTTTTTTTCAAAAATAAAAAATTGAACACCCCCTCCCCCCTTAAATATTCTGGCTACTTCCTTGACAACTGATATGAATCCTCTTAACAATTCAAACCCTGAACTATTGAATAATTTTCAAAATATTAACGAAAATCACCTGGAAGTCTTTAAAATTCCATCGTCAATCAAATCTTCCTCTTTCTTCCTTCCACCATTTCCCTCAGTCAATAATTTGAATAATTTTAAATTATCGTTTAATGATTTTTTTTGTCCAAAAAAGCAGCAACAAGAAAAGAAGCACAGCAAATTGTTCACAAAAACAAAAAAAAAATATTTCATCGTAAAAAGGTAACATTGAAAACAAAGAGCCATTGGCTGTCAGGAATTGCATGAAAAATTGCCTACATCAAGTCGGGGCGTGATTAAATAATTCAAGAATAAAACTATATTTAATCAATAATATGTTGTAGCTTCGTCCGGCCAGTTGCTGCTCTCCTTTTTCCTCATCATCGTGATAGCACATTTTTTGTTACTGATGCGGCATTGTATTTTTCATGTAAAGTAAGAATTTTAATGAAAGAGAAGACATAAAAAAACACAAGAATGGAAATTTTATAAAGGAACAAAAAATAGAGGTGCAAGCTGCAATGAATAAAAAAAATGTTTGACAAAAATGGCTTGTAATGGACGCTTCTGTGTTAATAATGACTTCATTAAATTGGTGATAAATTTTTAAGACCGGAAATTAATTTGAAATTTTTAGTTGTTTTTTTTGTGGTTTTATAAAAATATTGCTTAGAGGTTTGCATATATTTGAAATGAATTGAGATAAGTTAAATAAAACGATGCAGTAATATCTATAATTTATGGGGTCATTCATTTATTATGTAACGCAAAAAATCGACGATTTTACCCCCTCCCTACTTTGTCACAAACCGTCACAAATCTTTAACCTCTCCCCCCATTTGTTACATAACATATTAAAATGTTATTGAGAAAACAATACAAAAAGTTAAGAATTCAAACAAAAATTTCCAAAAACCCTCACCATCCATACCTTCAAAATTTGAAAGAAAATACGTTTTTAATGTATTTTAGCCAAAAAATACGAATTTATTATTATCATGTTTTATCGAAAATTCAAAAACTAATGCATTAATTGAAAAAGTAACAAATTCTCGAACCCCTCTCCCTCCCTGTGACCAATTGTCACATTTTCTCAAACCCCCTCCTCCCTAAACCCCCCCAAAATAACACGGAATAAGTAGCCCCTATGTTTAGGGTAACCATCTTATTTTCATGAGAACTCAGGATTTTTTATAAATTTTCCCAAAAATATAAAACAAAAAGGGTAAAAAGGAAAAATTAAATTTCTAGGAACACAGTTGTCATAATTCCTTACTAGTCATTTAGAATTTACAACCCTTTAAAAAACAAAAAAAAAAATTGCAAATTTAAAAACAGTTCATTTGTCATTTTCAATTCATTTCCCCCACGCATCACTCACTGATTGAAATGAATCAACCTTCACTTTATAAGTTCATTAAGTTCTTCATTATTTGAATTTGTATCATTTTCATTTTAAAAGCAAATAATAAAATACACAGAATAAAAATTACAAAATGTTTTGAGATCATTAAAAATAAATCACAATTGATATTTATATTATGTGTATATGCACTCCACATTCCGACTGTAAAATGTCCATATCAAAATGCATTATTATTATTTTTTATGTACACATTTTTACAATTATTGTCGATTACATCAGCACTGCTTTTCGTATGTACAATAACTATTAAAATAATAATGAAAAATATTACCATCAAATACAATTCCTTTGACTTTTGCCTATGTGTGTATTGTATGTGCTTGCTTATTCATAAAAAACGATAAACATTTTTTTAAAATCGATTTTTTAATTTGCATTATTAAAACATTTTCATTTCTTTTCCTTTTGTTAGTTCTTGTTTTTGTTGTGCTTTTAAACAATCGTTTTCAATTTCTCA
Organism: Chironomus tentans; assembly: GCA_963573255.1. Taxonomy (NCBI): domain Eukaryota; kingdom Metazoa; phylum Arthropoda; class Insecta; order Diptera; family Chironomidae; genus Chironomus; species Chironomus tentans. The sequence continues at coordinate 42,463,013 of OY754302.1, read as the reverse complement.
TCATGAAAAGATTTCGATTTTGAAAAAGAAACAATTTTTATGATTTTTCATGACCAAAATTGAGAAAAACTCAGCAGTTGAAAAGTCTCAGAACCACACCTAATGAAACCATTTATAAGCAAATAAAATGTTATTTTGACTCTAGTTTTCAAGGGGTGAGCAGATGTGGGGTTATTTGGGAATTAAAGACATCATTGGTTTTCCTATAAGGGTTGTTCATAAAGAACATCATTAGGGGTCATTCATAAATGACGTCTAATATTTAGTAGGAGGAGGATCTGACGTTGTGTGACATCTCCAAACAAAAGAAAATATTTTCTATAAAAATTTTGTGACAAAGAGGTGGAGGGGGTAAAAAATCTCGTTTTTTTTGCTCGACATCATTTTTGAATGATCTCTATCTGAATTTGCAATAATAAAAGACGAGTCATATGTAGACGAATCTGCCAGTGCAAGAGTAAGGTCGAGTGGTATGTCTAAGCGTGATTTCCAAATGGTTAGTCAACAGATTGGATACCTGGAGCCCACTTCTGTGAGGACGTGGGTTCGATTCCTAGCAAAAGCTGGAACTCTCAATCATTACTTAGATTTTTGTCGATATGACATGTACGTACACAATGTTAAGAATATTATAATCCGACTAGACTTCTTTGGAATTCAATATGGAATCCTCTTTAACATTCAACACCCAAACAAGTAGCTCTATGTGCCGAGGGTAAAAGTTTCCATCCCTTGACTTCATTACCAATAACATTTTCCATCTCATTCCTTCCTTCCACTCACTCCACATTTATTCACTCAAAACTGCCCATTATGAAAGTTTATAGAATTCTTTCCTTCCTTTTAACTCTCTACAATTTACATTGGAAGTAACCGAACATCAGCAAACCCATCAATATGCATAATATTAAAAGAAATTATTGGCTTTTGCTTTCATTTCTTTAATGCTTTTTGTATTGTAGCATATCGAGTACACAAAAATATATATATATAATAAAATAATTCAATATTAAGTACTTACAAGTCATGACTTCGTCTTCTTGTGCGATCTCTCGTGCTTTACAACTTCAATTATCATTAACATTTTATGCATTTATCTATGAATATATAAGAAAAAGATTTTATTTTGCTTCTTTGTTATTGAATTGTTTTACAATTTTTAATATCAAATTAATGTTGGTGATTACATTGGAAGTTGAGATTGGGTTTGTGGGGATTTTTATTGGTCAATTGGCGCATTATTTTGTGAAAGAAATAGATATACCATCCCAGAATATATGATCTAGGTTAAAGTAGCCATAAAAACCCTAGAAACCTGATCATAGTTACAAAATGTTCATACAAAAGTTATGAAAAGTATCGCACAGTTCCTGAATCTCTCCAATGAATCTCAAAAACCTATACCATGGAATGGTTTCTTAAACTATCCTCGATACCCAACCTACCCTACCCTACGATACCAAATTTCAATCATTGAAGGGTGTTAGACCCCCAACCCTCTGTTCTTCTTCATGACAATAAATCTCTCATCAATAATTCCAAAATTTGAGATAACTTTTCAAATAATCCAACAACTCTCCAGACAATCAAGTACACCCCAGACACCAATCTCTTTTACATAATCCAAAATGTCACATTAAACTGCATCACCAAAAGAAAGCAAAACAAAGCTTCATCCAGAGAGAAAAAAAAATAGTCAAGAGCAGTAAGGCATTAAAGACCGTGATTTTGTGCATCATGCAATATCCATGTTTTACAACTCCATTGACTACTGCACATACAGAGTAGTCATCATTGATGTTTACATTTATCACAAATGTCTGTTAATTATTGAAGCGATTTAGCTTACTACCCTGTGCATTGCACGGAGGCTATATATCGCGATACTATTCATATCTATGAACCGTGACAACACCGATGACTTTATCAGCATGAGGTGGTGTTGTGTGGAGTGTGTTTGGGGGTATAAAATGAGAAATAATGAAAAAAATGTGCAACAAGTTGTGGGTGCAGTAGCAATATCATTTTCCGCGAATGAGAGAGGCAGGCATGATAAAAAAAATTTTTCATTGACGATGGTGCAAAAAAGCGTGTGAATTGCGTTTTTTTTCGAAAAAATAAACACACAAAAAATGCACAACACAATTCAACTGTGGCGACCACATGCAGTTGCAATATGCGCGTAAATCCTCTCGCTTGCTCGGTCGATGTGCATATGATCGCAGTTAATTCTGTGGCTTTACAGATTTTTATTCCGAATTTTTTTATACATATTTATTTATTGCATGTTATCAATATGTCATTGAGTAACTTTATCGAGATTATTGTTCTGGTCGTGTTGAAAATTGTGAAAATTTTATGGCACTGAGGATTGCATAAAAAATTGCAATTTTTTTTGGGAGTGATGTACCTTTTTTGGTGTAATTTTAATGCAATTTATGTTCATTGTGGTAATCAGTCAATCAATTTGTTAATTGCGGTTTGTGGACTGTTGGATTGGTGGACTTTTTTGGGGGTATTTGAGATTAAAATGATAAAAGTTTATGAAATGTTGAAACTTTCTTGGTTTGGTTTCAAGAAGGGGTCGTTCATAAATAACGTTATGTTTTTTCAACCCCCTCCTCCTCTTTGTCACAAATTTTCCATTGGAAAAAAAATATTGTGTTTGAAGTGTCTTAAATTCTTAAACCTTCTCGCCCTAAATTGTGACGTTACTTGTGAACGACCCCCACAATTTCAAGCTTTTTGTTGTTTATTTCGTTTGCGTCTACAAAGAATTTCTGAGAAATTAATTTTTTTGATGAATCAATAGATTCAGGGAGGAGTTTTGGGGAGGGGTTTTGGGGAAAAAATTCATTTTGCTAGGGATTTTCAAGAAAAAATCCCAAATTACTTCACTTAATACGTAACGCTTTTAGGGGGGGGGGGGGCTGGATTGGACAAAGTCAGAAAATTATTGTTCTAGTTCAGCTTGACGTTAAAAATTATATTACCCTTCTTAAAAATTCCTTAAGATATGCAAAAAGTTACTTAAATACTTCATTCAAAAAATAATTCATGAATTTAATGATCAGGTTCGTATCCTTTTATATCCTTTTATTATTTTCTTTAAGTATTTTATTTTCAAGAAAATTTGAATTCTTTTTCACTTTTCAATGTACATTCAACTCACATCCAGCCCATTTCCCATAATTACCGAAATATCAAAAATGCATTTACAAAAATTTCAAATTCAAATCCAAAAGTGTTAAACTGTGCTGCAATGAATAATGTGTGAGTAAGAATTGCATGAAATTTGTAAATAATTTAAAAATCGTCGCATTACATGCATTCACAAATTTTTATTGCCATTCTTCGTTCCCGAAAAAAAAGTGCAACAACAAAAGGGGGATTTTACTTCTCGTCATAATTCCCTTCCGATTTGCACAATATCAATTGCAATTGCAATTTTCCCTTTCACTATACGACGGCGGGAGTTGTTACCACAAAAGTGAGTGATTTTTCTGTGGTAAAAATTGCAAATTTTCATTTTTATTCTGTGTTGTTGTGACTCAATCGTCCAAAATTTGTGGAGTGAGTTGTTAAAAAACGGCATTAAAACTGCCAAAATTGTTGTTGCACTCTGGTATATGCACTTTTTTCCCTCATTCAGCAATTGCATTGTGAATATTTTTTTTCCTTCCACAATGGGAATAAATGCCGGCAAACATGCCCGCAATTTTCAAATCGAGTCGGAATAACAAAAAATATTTTTTTGTGTATAAAAAAACTCGGCACAAAATAATTTTTTCCGAGAAGGAAAATTATAAAAAAATTGAGTTGGATATGAAGGGTATGAGATGCATTTTAAGAGAACAGGGAGCATATTGAACAAAATTTGGAGATATATTGACCCTTATTGACAAAATTGAAGTCAAAATTGAGCTACTTGCGAGTAAAACTTCATTAATAAAAACTTTTTAAGCTTGCATGAAAAAATTAAAAATAACTTTTAAACTGGAATCCTAAAAACTTTAAACTTTTAAAAACATTTTTTAATTTTTTAATTTTTATCAAACCATTAAAAAATAAAAATATTTCAAAAAACAATAATTGATTACTTTAAAAAAACAGTTTTTTAAATTTAAAAAAATTTAAATATTTAAAAAAATTAAATATAAAAAAACTTTATATTTAAAAATAATTTAATTTTTATATAAGTTTAAATTTAAAAATAATTTAAATTTTTATAAGTTTAAATTTAAAAATAATTAAATTGGCTTTTAAAATCATTTTTAAAACAGGGATTTAAAAATCTCTTTATAAGTGCGAGCATCTTAAAACTAAAATTGAACAAATTGAGGCCAAAATTTAATAAATTGAGATCAAATCTGATCATGTAAAGTGCAATCTGCGAGACACTTCTAACTTGGTCAAAAATCAAACAAACCAAACAGAAAAATTATCAACAATTTCAAAAATTCAGCTAAAATATCAATCATCAACGAAAATGAAGACAAAATGCACCTTAAATCTCCACAAACATCCATCAAATTAAGCACCTAGAAAAAGTTGTGTATACATACACACAACAGTGGGCCAATTGCATTATGTGCAATTGATATTTTGATACCGGATAGTCGGGATAATGCACTGATGCAATTCACAACATATATGTGTGTATTGGCATCAAGCGCGCGAGTATATTTACTCACATAAATATTTGTCAATACATGAGGAGGATATTGATAAAGCGCGGGGTAGAATGAGTCACTCAACGCGGCAGTGCCAGCGTAAAAAAAGAGAGTTTGCAGTAGTTTGAGGTATTTAAAAAAATTGTCAATTCAATTGAATTATGAACCATTTTTTAGCCTCCCCGGTAGCGTTTAGCTTAATAGTCGCTTTGTTGTGATTCAATTGAGTCGCTAATAGATCCTTTCCTGGAGGCTTATTTGCATGCACACAACATGTGTTATAGTGCATTCATGGGAAAAATATTTTTCATCGATGATGATTTTTTGATGAAAGTAATTAATTGATGTTAAGGGTAGGATTGCATTGATGAGGCTAATGACGTTTGACTTGTGAAGTAAGTTAATCGTGTTCGTGGTTGTTGATGGGTATTTTTTGTGGGTGATTAGGTTTGTGGGTTAGTTTTAGATATTTTAAAGATAATAAAATGGATTGGAATGAATGGAGGCATGGAATGTGGTTCCTCCTTGAGGTATTAATCCTAAAATGGAAAATTTTCGAGTGATTCTTCCAAAACGGTGATCATTCACTAATTATGTCTGTTCCAGAAAGCACAATGTGCCTAGGAGTCCATAGTCCAGCCCCAGGCCATCCTTGTGCTTTTAGGGTATTATTTAGGGGACGGTGATGTATAAACTTTTAAAAAATAGAGCATATAATTTATAAGCACCTTAATTAGACATCCAAAGAAGCTCATCCTTACACCTTCCCCATAATTTTCCCACATTCTACCCCCAAACTCCTCAAATACCTTGACATGAAAATTTATAAATTTAATAATAATATTTAGACAATAAATTAAATTTATTCAAAGGTCTCAAATTGGATAACTGCTGCATATGCATGACATTTATGTCGGATCACGGTAAATTTTGTTATTATTATTTGTTGCTTAATAAACAAGCGTAAGCAGACGAAACATAATTAATCATTCAGAAACCACTCTAATTAGAGACTAAAATTAGCGTAATTGAAATCTAAAATGTGTCAAATGTACATACATAAATGTACATTTACGGGGAAAATTTTGAGGAGTTGGAATTGAGGAGGAAAAAAATTGATAATTTTTTAATGCAATTTAAAATCAGACGGGATTATGTCAATTTTCTTCTTATTTCTCTCGTGTTTGGAATTATGAAAAAAATATTTGGGAAAAGAATTCTTTGAGCAGTTTATGAATTATTCAAGTGCTAGTTTTGTGACATTATTCAAAATTCAATAATAATTTGTAGGTTTGTCAAAAGCACGTCAGTTATCCACTCGGATTTTTTATTTCCTTATAAATTATCAAGAACGTGCCACAACAATCATGTAACTAAGTATATTATAATTATATCTCTAAATCAATGACCAAATTTCATTTTAATTTAAAAATTCATTTTTCTAACATTCCTTTCAGTTCTCACACTAAAAGAAGCTTTTTTAGTGTGAACAACGAAACTTAGCTACTTTAGTTTTTGATGAAAAAATTATTTTCCTTCCTAAAACGGGGTTGAGGTTGTGCTTTGATTTATACAACACGAGTGTACCCAAGAGGAGGGGGGGGGGGGGGTCCGAAAAGGTCTCTTCGAAAATTATTTTTCTGATTTTTTTTATTTAAAAATATAAGCTTTAGTTATTCAGATCTATAGTTTCACAATTAAATTTACTTCTAATTTAATATTATTTATTTTTAATTTTCCAGAAGCACTTTTCAGACTAAAACATTGAATTTTAGAAATTGCGTGGAAGTTAAAATAATATTTTCTAAATTTCCACCTCCTTCATTCTTTTACCTTTTCAATTTTTAAAATATTCATATCGCATTCTGAACGACCTCATTATTTAATAAATACGTCAAATGCTTTTTTATTTCAAATGTACGTAAATACATATTTGTTTCAATATAAAAAAACGTTTGTAATAGCGATTGAAATAATGATGAGTGGAAGAAGAACATTGAAATTTTATAAAGCATGATGAGTTCATATCTTCGTCTTGTTCCTTGATTTTTTTATCATGTATGCAGATTTTTAATGACGTTTGTAATTTGGCTGTAAAAGGGGCATTTAAAGAAAGTAAAAAGGTCCTTAATAGAATTTTGTTTCAATTTACTAAGGTTGTGTCAAAAAAATCAATCCTCAACACAAAATATCTTTTTAGTTACACTTTTTGCCTTGCTTGTCTCAGATCCACGCGCATATTAAAAATGAATATTTAATTATAATCCAGCAAATGAAAAAAAAACAAATCCTTCCTAATTAAAACCTTGACATTTTAGCTTAGTAAAATAAACTTTGTCATTTTTGTCCCAGTAAATAATTTTGAAAGTCATTCTGTTGAACTCCAAGCATTTTCTGAAAGTCATGGTTAGGAACAAAATACTTTAATATTATCAAATATTCATAAAATAATTCGTCAACTTATTTTTAATAAAAAATTAATAGTGCTGAATTATTAGTGTGGGAAATATTTTTTACTGATCGATAAATGCGCTATTGTTGTGTGGATTTTGAGGTTAGTTTGAAAAAGGGGAAAGTCAGGTTTTTAGCGATCAATTCTGAAAAGTGTCAAAATTCCCAACCAAAATCAAGCCTGTGATTGTTGTGTCAATGTTATTGTAGCATTCAGGCATGATGGTACCCAAGAGGGTCCGAGGGTCCAGTCGAATTTGTTAAATAAGCATTCAAGTTCCGTTAGAATTAACAACAAATCCAAAACCATGAGAATAAGAAAGAAAACAATTTTTTGACACCCCCTTAAAAAATTTCTGAGTACGCCTCTGCCTTCAGGTACCGAAGCACTAGAACCCTGCGCTACCGATCCACTTCAGCTCACCAACATCAAATAACCATTAAACAGCGAATAATAAAATTCCAAAAAGAGTAACAAAACTGAAAAATAAAATAAAAACACGAAGAAAAAAAAAGAAAATTCACAGTAAAAACTGTTTGTGAATTATTGATGCATTTCGTGGAGAAATACATATATACATGTAATAAGGCGATATAAAAAGGGTTTATGCATAAATAAAAAACTTTCATGAGAAAAAAAAAAGTTTTAGAATTTTTTTCTTCTGTCTTTTCCGAATGAAAAAGAGGAAGGAGAATAAAATTCATAAAACATTAAATAGAAAATGAAAAAGATTTACACACGTGAATGAATTTCTAAACGATCAAACTATTGTGTAGGTGAATGTTGAGAATGAGCTAATTTGTGAAGTCAAGCTAGAAATTTTCTTTCTATCGCCTTCTTTTATTTATGAATTATGTCAAGTGGAAGGATTCTTGATGATGTCAATGTGGTGAAATGACTTTCTCACGAGTTACATGCTTTGAATAATATTTATGGAATTTTTTTATTTTGTGAACTAAGTGATTTTAAAAAATATAAACTAACTGACATTTTATGAACAAATTAAAGCTTTCAAAGAACAGAGGACAAATTTCAAAAATTGAGGACAGTCCTCTGAAAAACCAAGCAGATGGTCAGCCTACCTAGGGCATACCCTGCCTGGGTTGCTCTAGAAACCAGTCCCTGGTGTTTCGCGAGACAAAAAGTTTGACCATCTTTAAAAATCTTTCAGTTTTGTGACTCGGTTTGAAAAAAGTGGTCTCTAACATACAGCTACATATAGATTCGAATTTAAAAATCACTTTCTAAGACTGTACTTCTATCATATTCACCAACAAAAATTCTCACAAAAATCTTTAACAATTTCCTCCAATAAATTCTCTTCCTTTCCAATAATTTGTAAGCAATTAAACTCCAACTTTATTTTTCTATAGATATTCAACTTGCTTTCATTACTTCTTTATGCCTTACATTTTCCACCAACTTTTTCTCTTATTTTTTATGTTGTTCCTCATCCATAGACAGAATGAGAGTTAATAATAACGAAAAAATCTTATTTAACATTCATTTATAATGCATCAATCATCTTTTCTCTACTTCTTTTTATATTATTATTATAAGTGTGCTTTTTATAGAGCTAATGTTAGTGGTTGTATTTTGGAAGATTGTCTGTGGGCTAAGTGATTGAAAAAGTTTATTAGAAAATAAGTATTTAGGGATAGTGAGCTGGAATTATGACTTTAATGACACTATTTACCAAATAGTGACAAAAGTTGAGAAGGGTATCTGAAAATGCAAATTTTGTAAGTTCAAATAAGAAGCATGTTCACGGAAATATCTAGATAGTGTGGGGATTTGTATCTGGCCTAAAGTGCTGCAATTGAATGACACCAATGTATTAATAATCATTGAAGAGTCGGTATACCCTCAGATCTACCTATCCTGCACTAGGGTACCCTCCCCCTAATGTTTTTAAAAACCAATAATATGCTTAAAAAGTTCATCATTTGAAAACCATTGCAAAAAACATCCTGGATACATCCTACTAGGGTACCCTAGATGGAGGTTGGGTAGGGTAGGTGGAGTACTCCTGGTAGCTTTAACAACCGACCCCAGATATGCGCTTAATATCCCTCACAAACTTTCCTAACAAACTTCCGCAAATGTATTATTTTTTTGAATTTTCATGAGTTTTTTATTTTTAGTTATTTTTTTCCCTTTATCTTTTATTTAAAGCCTTGCTTTACGGCTTCGAGGATTTACACGAATATATATTTATACAATTTTTTTTATTCACGGGGATTTTCTTGTGCTATTTATTTTTCATCAACTTTTTTTCATAATGCATGCTGCCTCATTTACACAGCCAACCAATCTCATGTAGTTGATAAAAGTTGAACTGAATGAGTCATACAGAATGGAACTAAAAAAAGGAGAAAAGAAAAAAAGAAGCGAGAAAAAATTTTCATTTTAAATATGAAAATTAAAATTTAAATATTTATGGATGAACGTAGTGGAAGGCGAGAGAATTTATATATTTATAAAAAGAAGATTTTTGCTTTACTTATTTAGAACAATAAAAAAATTGGAGGGAGATCATGAGATATTTAGTCCGCAGAAATTTCCTTTTTCAATTTTTTTAGTCTCACGATGAATTAAAGTTTAATGATATTTTAATGCAATAATATTTCGCGCATGTTACTGGAATTTGTGGTGGATTTTGATGGAATTTGGAAGCTTCAGAAAACTAGGGTGTTATCTCATATACCAGATATAGCCCAAGTCAGCCTTTAACTGAAGAAGTAGTCATATCAGTTTGAGGGTCACTGATCTAAATTTTGAACGCAATGGGGTACCAAAGGGCTGCTGATGCCGGAATCCACACTTCATTTTAAACGTCATAAGTGAGGAAATCTTAGAGAAATTTAAAATCAAATCAGTTTTTAAAATTTTCATCACAATCCTTACAAATAAAAAAAATAAAATTCAAATTCCAACTTTTCAGAACCGTCAGTTTTAATTCAGAATTTCAAGCTTCTCTCATATCAGCCTCATAAAATTGTAAATATGAATATTCGAGTAGAAAGGCTGTAGATGTAAAACAATTAATGTTTCACATGCTTCATAAATATCAAACTCGTGTTTTTGAATATAAAATTTAATGAATCGAAAATGAAAAAAAAAATACTTTTTTGTGTGCTTGTTTTGTTTCAATTGACAGTTGAAGGTTCTTTTATTGTGCCTTATTGTTTTTTTATGTTGAAAAAAATTTGAAAAATATTAAACTATATTTTAAGGAAGAATAGGTGATGAATATTGTGGATTTGTCTCAAGAAGATCAACATGATCAGAAGCCAGTACCCTATCCTACCCCGGGTAGGTATGGTATACCCTAGGGGACCCTTACCTATCCTACCCCTACTCTTCATCTATGGTACCCTAGGGTAGAGTAGATTGGGGCTTCCTAGGGTAGGATAGGTGGGGTACCACTAGGATGCCCACTTTTACGCCACGTGCCTTCCGGGTATCATACTCAATTAACTAAATTTCAAATTTCACAAAAATAATCCATAAACTGCGTCATATTCAAATCCACAAGACTTACACATGCCCTTACCATCTACAATATTCCTTACATTCAATCCACACAAAAAAACATTACAATCCAGCGTATAAAAATGTTCAGTTGAATATCCGTGAATTATTGATAGTCAGCAAACGATGTATAAAATCACAAAAAAAAGGTTTCTGAAAAATTAATTTTGATTTACATACAAAATTTAATTTTCTCTTGGAAAATTCAAAAAAAAAATCGTGCTTTCTTCTTTCCAAAAAAAAGGTCATCAAATACTCATACAGATAAATTTGATGCTCATGATATCGTGCACAGAAACTTATTTATTGGCCATTTGAAGGAGACCAACTCAGTAGCCATTGCTCAAACGATGCTACACGACGAATGGCTTAATGAAAGTTTTTGAGAAAAAAAAGTAACCGAAAGCCAAGCGCACACAGCACAAAGAGCAATAGATGAGTCTACGACAGACACATCATTTCTCTTATCCGTTTGATATTCCCCCCAACTTCGTTCGCATATCCTAGTGTAACAACATTAAAATTGCAATTTTTCATCGGACTAGAGAAGAAGGAACGAGTCATGTACCTTCCAATCTAATGTTGATATATATTTAGAAATACAAACATTACAAAGTTGTCGATTGCTCTAGTCAAACAACAGAGAAAAAAAACAGGCACGGTGGATGGAGGATGAGTGGAATGGGATAAATGGTAATCAAATTATATTCTTCAGTAGCAATTGCAAAAAAGAACTACAATCAAATGATGATGATGAAAAAAAAGTGCACAGAAATTTTTTCTGTTGCAGAAATCTACACGAAATGTTTTTTTTTTTGTTGCTGCTTCTGCCCCCGAGACTCGAAATTCTTTTCTCAACATTTATGTGCAAAAGAGGAAAATGAAAAAAAAAAATGTTGTGAGAGGTCTACGTTCATGTCCTATGGCATTGATGAATATTGAAACTCTTTTTTTTGGAATATTCGCACACATTCGCATATAGGCACACATTTTGGATGGAGTGGGGTTGAGATATGGATGGTATATCATATTGAAAAATCTTTCCTGTACTTTCATAACGATGTTAGGAATTTTTTTCGTTTTTGGGGAAAAGGAAGTGACTTCTGTGCTGAAAATAGAGTGGATTGATAGAAATGACTGAAATTTAGGGTTTGTTCAATTATGATGTCCATCAAAAAAGCAATATTCAACTAATATTTTCTTTATCTATGAAGTCTCATTAACAGAAACATTATTTTGATAACAATTTAACAATTTTTTAATAAATCAGAAGAAAGGTCATCAATAATAATCAAAACTACTAAATTTTAACTTTTATAAATAAAACACAAAGAACTGCAATTTATTGAGATAATTAACTACATTAACGTTGTATCATTAACATCAGTTTTTATCAACAACGTCAAACTAAACTAATAAAGATTGATAAATATGAAAATGTAATGTGATAAATAACAATGTAAAGCTTTTATTGTCATTGTTTATTGAAAATATTTGCGATTATAAAAATGGATTATTTTAGTTTATCAAAAATTGTTCATGTGTAAATTTTTAATTGATATGAAAATATTTTTGATTTATTGAAATTTGATGTTAATTAGAGTAATGATAGCATTAATTATTTTTTTTCAACATTACTTTAAATTTAAAACATTTTAAATTTAAAAAATTTTAAAATTTAAATCTAAATAATTTTTAAAAAATTAAAATTTAAAAAAATTTAAATTAAATATTAAATAAAAAAAATAAAATTAAAATTCTAACAAATTTAAAAAAAATTTAAATTTAAATAATTTTTAAATCAATTTCAATTAATATAATTTTTTAAAAAATTGAAAATTAAATAATTTTTAAATCAATTTCAATTAATATAATTTTTTAGAAAATTTAAATTTAAATAATTTTCAAAACAATTTAAATTAATATGAAGAAAAATTTTATTTTAAAAAAAAATTGCAAAAGATTATGAAATAGAAAGGAACAGAAAATAAATGGCAAAAACCAGAATTTTTCAGCACACCAGGAAGTTCATTATCGTCTCCCAATTTTCATTCTCTCAGTTCCTCTCAAAAAACTTATGTATGACTCAAAATGCACCTATGACTCGACACACTGGTCATCTGCCATTCGTTTCGCTTTTATATCATGCATGTTTCGATAGACATCAATATAACATAACAGAAAAAGATATTTGCATTCGATCATACATAAAAAACTATCTAACTCTCTACCTACGAATAATTTTTTATTCCTTTTTCTTCTTTTTCAACTCAATTTTTTCCCTGTTTCTGCTGCTGCAACTCTTTCTCACTCCAACTCGAGAATGAGGAAAAGCGGTACATCTTTTTCATTTCTATCATTCACATGTAGGTAGATATAATATAAAACATGGTGAATATGCATATATGGCTGTAGTTTTAGATGAGATTTTTTTTTCTATATTCAACTCTCTTTCTCACTCTGCACATATTTTTTTGGAGCAGCATTGAAATTCTTTTTTTTGTGCACTTTGAAATGAAAAATAGATTTTTATACATATATAGAAAAGTATCGCTTAGAAATGCATGTTTCGTGTATATCAATAAAAAGGAATCGGAGAAAGTGTGAGGGGTGAATGTGGTGGCCTCGATGGCTAGCTACATAGGAATAATTTTAGATGCAGTTTTAAGAAGAAAATGATTTGAGCGCTCTTTGAAGGAGTTTTGATTTAGTTTTGATATTATTTCGTTGTGTAAAGTTGTGTTTTTGAGAATTTTTGCTTCTAATTTGATGGAATTTGACCAGAATTTAAATATTTGGGGTTAACTTAGTTTGGTTCCTTTAGAAAAAATGTAGAAAACTTGTGTTACTTGGTCATCGGAGTATCTCTTAAAAGGATCATCAGTCGTACGCATACTGCCATCTTTACGATAAGCATTATGATCAGATCTAACGACACATTATGCATCTCTTTGAAACGTAATGGGGACCGATTTAAAGACCTTCCCCTAAGTTATGTTGCTAATATTTTGACATTTTTAATTTTTGTAATTTTTCGAAATAAATTGCAAATTTTTCAAATATTTTTGATGATAATTTAATAATATGTGGAGTAAAAACTAGAGGTGGATGAATATCATGTAGATGTAAAATCGTGAGAATAGACAAAAAACTGCAAAAACCAGCCGACTGTCTGTAGTATAAATTGCACATTTTTATATTTTTGGCAAACTTTTTTGAAGTTTGTCCAAATTTTTTCAAAATTCTCAAACACCCAAGATACAAAATATATTTTCAAACCATAAAAACATCTCAGCAGATCCTACACCAGCCAGTCTGACAAAAATAATCATAATACCACACACCCTCCCCAATTGCCTCCAAAAAAGCAGCAAAAAAAATATTTGAAAGGAGAAAAGAAACGAGTGAAAAAAAACTATCGAAATGAAATTGATGAGGAGGTGAATTTTATTTGAAAAAGCTTTTGCATATTACGTACACATGCATACATGTGTGTGCAGATGTGCAGAAAAAGGCACTTTTCCTTTAATAGCTGAAAATCTATAAGCACTCTCGAACTGTGAAATAAAACATTGAGAAAATGTGGAAAAGAAAAAATGATATAAATTATTAATTTAGAGAAAAAAATTCCTGTGCACAAAAACACCTCCCAATTTTTTTTTCATTATATGTACAGCACAAAAAAAAACTCAGCAGTAGCAAGTACAGCAGATTGAGTTGAGAGCAGAGGCAGAATAAAAAAAATATTTAAATACCAATTCTATTTGCATATGTACGAATATACATTTTTTTCATCTCCACGTCCACTGGAATGAAAATGCGGGAAACCAAAATCCAATCAATCGCCTCCCATTTTCATTCTTACGCATGTACAAGATCATCGATGCTGAATTCTGTGTGTACACAAAAAAATATCTTCAAATAAATATATAATTTTTTTTCACTGTATCTATGTCGATAAAATCAAAATTGATTGCCATTTTCTTCTTCTTCTTCGTCCACTCCACCATATTATCTATTTTTTATTGTTTTATTTCATTTATATAGATATTTTTTTCGACTTCGTGTGTGCGTCTTGCGTAGAAAAAAATAATTAAGCGCTCATCAATTTTAATTATTTGTCTATTGAAGAATTAAATTGCGATCGCTTTAAAATTTTGAATGTTGAAGGTGAATTACTGGCAGAAATTTAAAATATCAAGTAAATAAAGTTTATTACTGAAGATTTTTTAAATTTTGACTTTTTAAAGGTTTTTTGTTTAACTTTCAAATTTAATTTTTTTTAAAAAAATAAAAAAATTCAAAATTTAAAAAATTTAAAAATTCAAAAACAACCAAAAATTCAAAGATAATTAAAATTTCAAAAATATTTAAAAATTTAAAAATTCAAAATATTTAAAAATTCAAAAAATTTGTACCTATAAAAAAATTTAGAAATTTAAAAAATGTGAAAAAATTAAAAAAAAAAGACAAAATTCAAATTTTTTTTTAAAAAAAAGTCTAAAAAAAATCTAAAAAAATGGAAAAAAACTAAAAATATAAAAATTTATAAAAATAAAAAAAGTTAATAATTAGAAAATTTTACAAAATTTCAAAAATACACATTTTCTTTAAATTCAATTATTATTTTTCTATATTTTTCAATGTCTAGTCTTTCTTATCTTATCTATTTAGTTAATATAAACTAGGAAAAGAAATAAAATGACTTTTAAAAAAAGTTTCTAATCAATATTAAAAGGCTTAATTATTGGTAATAAAAGCAATGTCTTAAGTATAGGCTTATGTTGATTAAAGAGCTATTGACGTATATTTTTAGGTTTAACGGGTAAAGCGTTTGGAAGATACTCCAGTCTTTTTAACAATTTTAATTTTTCTGAAAGATAAAAGTTGTGATGTTCAATAGTTCAGAGTTGTGAAATCAGGCGCATAGCCATAGGGTGCACTAGGGACCCATACTTTTATCCAGAAATCAAAAACTCATACAAATTTGAAAAATTTGAGATTTATGAAATATTGTAATTCTAAAGAAATATTATTAAATTTTTCTTGTAATTTTTTAATCAATTCCTATTTTAATTTGTTTTATTAAATTACCATGCCACCTCAGGTCCCCTTAAATGCAATAAGAAAACGACCTCTTTCAGAATCAACAAAATTCCTGAATTAGTGATTCATGACAGTAAAGTACTTGGTATCGGTCAGATAGAACGATTTGTCTGACCAACGAAGTAAGTAAGTTAATAATGACTCATGACCCAAATTAAAAATAAGCTTTGCTTTAGTCAAAGAAAATTAAAAATTAATCAAACATTCTCCAAGTTTCATAACAAAATTCCATTTTAAAATATCGCGATTGCTCATAATGATATAGAAAAAAATTTAAACGTTCATTTTCTTATCAAATTTCATATCTATTTTTTACACAAAAATAAATTAATTAATTAATAATTTTACAATCACTCGCAATCAATAATAATTTCGATATGTTTGACTTTCTCGCGTTGTTTAAAATTATATAAAATATTTTTGATATTACTAATAGATAACTAGATGGATAGATGGAAATTCAGGCACGTCAATTTGAGAATTATAAAAAAATATATATTAATATATGTGACGCGATATGAAATGTCATTAGATTTTAAAATATTGATAGGGAATTCAGCTCGGTTAGTTTTAATTCAATTTGTTTGTGATAAAATAGTTGATAACATTTGGCAGAGCTTTCATAACAGAATTGAGATCGTTAATTTAGTGAATCAAATCTTGATTGAATGAATATTTTAAATAAAATTAAGATAATGTCAACAGTTCTCACGGGAACATCGCCATTATTATTTTTTTGATTCGTAAATTGAAGATTAAATTTGAGTTTAAATCGCAGCTAGGAGGGGGGCAGATCCCCCCTTAATTTTTTTTACAAAACAATTTTTCTTTTAAATATAATCCATAGCTCTAAATTATAGTAAAATATATAGACTTTTGAAACATTTACCAAAAACCTTAGTAATTTTAATCGTCCACTTTCGCCTTTTCCTGACCACACCCAGAGGTGTATTCAGGGGGAGATTTGGGTATAAAAATACCATCCTCGATGGAAATTTTCTCCAATTTGCTAGGAGTTTTCGATAAAAAAAAATCCAAACATACCCCCTAAATTTTGCCATCTATATAAAAAAATTAAATAAACAAAAAAAGAACACCCTCAAAAAATTCCTGGGTACGCCCCTGACAACATTCCTGCTTATTGTTAAACTAAGGTTTTGTGAACCTTCAACCAAATTTCAACCATTATGGAATCAGCTTAGAAATCTATTCCAACAACGCTAATAAATAACAAAATATTCCATAAAATCACGAGCAATCGTCAGAATTATATCTTCACAAAAAATCAGCAACTTGTATTCCCTATCAATAATTTTAGTTGAAAGCACATAAAAAATAATGAATTGATGAGTTGAGTAGAAAAAAAATTATAAAATGTTGATATTTTTGATTCATTAAATTCACATTGTATGTACAATATTGTTTACTGTTTTTTTTATCAATTAAGCTCTGCTATGAGAGAGTCTATTTTTTCTATTAATTGACATTAAAAAAAGAGAGCTTCATTCTAATTAATTTATATCAGTTTCACTTGCAAATAATCACGACGATATTAATGAATTAAATGTGTACACAATATTAGCTTCAATGTCCATCCAATTTAAGTACAAAGGAAAAAGCTAAAAAGCAGTAATAGACGAAAATTCGACATCAAAAAGATTGATTTTATCAATAACTCATTAAATTTTATTGACATTGTCAATGCATTGCAACACTTTTATGACATTCACATTTTCCCATATTGTGGCTGAGAGATGAATATTATTATTATAATGATATCTGCATATATAGCTGTGAGACTCCGACAGAGAGAATGAGTTGAAAAAAAAGTGTAATTAAATAAATGCAACTTCATTATAACTATTTAATGCAACAATGTCATTTAGATTGCACAAATAAACTTATTTGATTTACGGTATAAATATATGAATGTTTTTTTAACTCATATTCAGACTGGATGTTAATACATTGTATTAATTGTGATTGATAATAATAAAACTACTAGTTGAGTGTGGAATGTGGGAGTAATATTAGAGCGCATTGATAAATTATTGGATCTAATTTAGTGGGATTAATTTCTATGGTACCAAAACCATCCAGTTATCATTAAAATGTGAAATTGTTTCTGAATTTACAAAGGAACTGCTAATGAAGTTATATTTCAGTTCTAGATTCTCCTCAAAATTTTATTGACTCTAAATTCTAACAGATGTGCCGTAAAATATTTAAAATGACAATTTTGTCCTAGTCAGATCTAGATCATAGCTTATAATGGAGATAAGGATGATAATTTTTAAACATTTTTATTAAAAACAATTCAAAACAAAATAATTAGTATTCTCTAGTCATTTTCTAGTTAATTTTATTTAATATAATTTTTTCATTTTTTATAAAACAAAACATAATTTTCATGGCATAATGTTGAAGGTCTAACTTGCTTAATTATTATGATAAAATCCAGATGAACTTTAGTTGTACTTAAGTATGATTTATTGATAAAAATAAATAAGATGAAGGTTAATAATAAAAAAGCAGTTTATCATTAATGATCAGATTCTTGGTATAATTGAAAATTTTGTCCCATTAAAAAATAATTTATGAAAATATAATAAGTTTGATTTAAGCTGCTTTACTTTGCATTTAGAGGTCATTTAGATATTACGTGACTCTAAAAATGGTCGTTTATGAACCCTTGTAACAAATTTTGTGAAATAAAGATCGAAAAAATTTAATATGAAGGGTAACAAAACTTTCACCCCCTCTCTTTCCCCTTAAACAGTTACGTAATATCCGAATAACCCCTTAATACTTTAATGACAGAAAATTAAAAAAAAATGAATTAAAAATTCCAAAAAAAACTTGTTGAATGATTCTTTCGAAAATGGATCTGACGGGTATCGATCCCGGTACCTCTCACATGCTAAGCGAGCGCTCTACCATCTGAGCTACAAACCCAAATACTTTCACATATTCGTACCTGAACTGATTAAGTATTTAAAGTTGATATTTTAACATATTTTTTTAAAAAATAATTTTAAATTTAGAAAGATCGTGAGGTCAATTTGATTAGAAATGTTTTTGATAATGAATGTTTTTGTGAATATAAATTAGAAAGGCTTTTTACTGGAGGATAATTTTGGTAAATTATTTGTCAAATTATAAATTCGGATATGGGATTATTTAATTATTTTGTCAACCACAGGTCTTGCGGAAGAACAGTCTATATCTTTGCGATACTTCATGACAGGCATGTAGCCAGTGTGGATTGAAGAATTTGTTACTCCTTTATCTGAAATTTTTTCAATTTGCTAGGGCTTATGAGGAAAAAACCTTAAAACTACGTCTTACAAAATTCTGAGTACGCCACTGTTTCATGACAAAAAATAATTAAAAAACTTCGATACGGATTTGAAAACTTCTTCGCAAATTTCCAAAAGTTCTCGCATATACTTTTGTTATAATAAAGACAATAGCTGGGGTTTACTCTAGAGTATACCCCAGAAACTGCCCCCTTATACTCACAATCATCGGTATCTTAAGAATGGTTTTATTTTTTATATTGGGTGTTGCATAGCTGTTAACAATCTTCTCCCCATCCCTGTTAAATATTTGAAGGATACTCATAAGTGAATGATCATTTAATGACATGAGAATCTATCTTAAATTTGAGGAACTCCAAAAAAATTAATAGACATCCAGACAGAACAAGAATTATTCCATATCATCCCAAGTAAAGCAGCTATTTAAAATCATATATTATTTGATCATGTTCACTGGATATTTATTTTACATCATTACTCTTAAAGTAGCTATAAATATGCATTTTACAGTCTTTTTACAGTCGAGAAGTAAAATAATAAAATAAAAAAATATATAATTACGTTGTTATCGAAACAGCATAGCATGCAAATTGCACGTGAATTTTCTAATCACTTTCATATATACTAATTATTGATTAATTCTCGAAATTATTATTTTCCCATTAAACAATTTTTTTCTTGCCTTCTTTTTTTTAAATTTCATTTACGTAAGCAAAACTTTTTTTTATTCGCTTCGTTTTAATTGCCACAACACTTAATTCTCTCTCGTTTTTTTGTGTTGTGTTCTTTTGTGTTTTTTTTTCTTCTTAATAATATGAGGAAAAATTTAAAGCTATAGCTCGGGTCAGAATACATATGAGAATTAATGAATTATAAAATATTATTATTATTATAGGAGAAATGAATTTTTTTTTTATTTGGAAGCGATCTTGAAAAATTACATTCGATACTAAATTACGTCAGATGTGAGCTTGCTTGCCGCTTACTCATTCAAAAAGGGAAATAATTTATTAACCGAATTGAATTCATATAAATTTATTGAATTTTTCTCTTGTTCTTGACTCAGTTTTTATTTTGTAAAAGGAAATTTTAATTAAAAATTAATTGAAGCGAAAAATATTTTTATTAGATGTAAAACTAATCAATTATTAATTAAGGAAGAGGTTATTTTGTTTGTTACATGCTGAAAAAGTGAGGTTGGAAATTGCTTTTGAATTTGTTGCAATAAAATATTTAATCAAATGAATTTTTCCGGTTACGGGATTTTTTTTTGTCATTTTACTGCTGTTGCTCCCTTGGGTCAGTAATTGGACTGAAAATTTATAGTGAAATTTGCAAAAAATGACGTAAAACAAACCTTTTTGATGAAATTCAATCACAATAAGTTAAAATTTTTAGAAAAAATAGGGACACAGCAAAAAAGGGTACTAAGGTAAGGTGGGTCTGAGAAACTGCGATCTTAAAAAATATTTACAACGTAGATTTATGACTACAAACTCAATCTCATTTAGTAGATTTGAGTGGCTTAAAGTACAAAGAGAGAAAAAGTCAAACATTATCAACCTGAGCACTTTCAACTCTGATTTAAATATGTGCAAAATCTAAATCGAAAATATAAAATTATTTGGGTTTGTAGCTCAGATGGTAGAGCGCTCGCTTAGCATGTGAGAGGTACCGGGATCGATACCCGGCAGATCCATTCATTGTTGACATTTGTAACTTCTTACTATCTTTTTTTTTAAATTTTAAATTTTTTTGATACATTTTCTAATTTTTTTTAAATTTTTTTTATAGAAGAAGAATGGTCTATGATTTTGTGACAATTCAAAAAAGATGGAAAATTTCTTGATGAAAATTTAATGTTTTTGAATCCTCGTCTTTTGCGTTAAGTAATATGTGAACGACCTCTTAGTTCAGTGATTTTTAAACTGTGTGCTATAGAATTTGCTCATGTGTACTTTAAAAATTCTAAAAATATTTAGTTTTGTAGAAATTTTTTTAAATTTTTTACTCAAAAAACTCAATTGAAGTATCCGAAACTTCAAAACTTAAGCTTTATTTTTACTATTTTCGACGGATGCTCATTATAATTTAATATAATTTTTAACATATCTAGTTTATTGGTAGGCCGTTGAATATTTTTGTTAAGAAATAGAGTGCCGCGGCTCAAATAAAGTTTGGCAGAGTATGATACTGAATGTTCTGACAAAATGTTATTTGATAAGCAATTCAGATCACTTTTAAATCATGAACATCTAAAATTACAATTACAATGCCTCTAACACTTTTGCACTGACACCTTGTCCCTGACTTCTTCTGTTTCTATTCTCCTTATCCACAAAATTTATAGAGAAAAATTAATTGAGAATATGAATAAATTATTCGAAAAAGTGTCACACAGCAGCACCTTAGCCAGAAATTTTTCGAAGTTGGGTTCCGAACCCCCTAGAGTTGATGGACCCCTCCTTTGGCTACTCCCCTGTCAGATTGCTTCAGAAGTTCTCGTCTTACACGTCAAACTTCATTTGTAAATGTGCCCAAAAATTCCCACCAAAATCTGTCAACAATTTAATATTAACATTTCAACAGAAAGCCACAAAAACTAAAAGAAACCGACTCAACAACTGCTAAAAAGTCGACAATAAAAAGTCTAATAATCAAAATATCAAATAAAATAAATCGACAAAATTAAGCAATCACAATCAACAACAAAAAGGCCAGAGAATAAATATGAAATAAAAAAATCAAATCCATGATCTCATACCATAAGTCGAAGGCAAATTAATGCTCTAACTTAACTCATAAAAGTAATATTTCTCAAACACAGGCAAGATGTTTAATCGCTTTGCGATCAATTTTTTATTATTAATACATTTTTCAAGCGCGTCTATATGCTTCTGTTATTATTCATATACATATAATTTTTTTTATATTTCTTCTTCTTCATCTTCCACATCTCAGCGCGAACAGAAGAGAACAGAAGAGATACACACAAGACGAAAATGAAATGAATCAGCTTCCAATATCTATAATTTTTCTTTTTTTCTCTCTCTCCTGGCTTCTTTTCTTATATTATTTTATTTCATTTCGTTTGTGCCTTCTTTATTATTTTTGATATTTTTAATAATAAATATAAATTATGGGAACAGACATTCATAATACAGAAAATAAAAAGGAATGAAATAAAAATAAGAGAGATTGTAAATTTGTTGTATATATTATTTGAAAATGCGTGAAATATAAAAATGAGAGAATTATATTCAACAACTGTTTCTTTTCTTCCTTCTTTTGAAAATTGTTGAAAAAAGATTTCTGAATTTTTATCCACGAAAAATGAGTTTGGAGTTTTAGAATTCTAAATGTGCGTAAAGCGCATTTTTTTGTATAAAATTGTATAATCGTGACTTCTTATTCAAAACTTGAAGACCGTTAACTGCGGTCTTTCAAAAATAAACAGAAGTGTGTCTAGTAAAGTATACCCTCTTACTTCCCCAATTGCATCGATGTGTCCAGAGTTTTAAACATCTTTTTTCAAAATCAATTCCTAGGCTTAAAAAATTTGAAGTGTACCCCTGACAACATAAAAGAAAGTCAGCAAAATTGAGCTTGTTCAGAGACAGATTTTTTAGTGAGCTTGCTCAAGTGCGTATCGTGGTCGCGTCTAGGTGAGCGCGATCAATTGGCTGATCAAACTCAAATTATCAAGATCAGATTTAGCTCTTTGTGGGTTAGGGTACAGTGGAAAAATGTCTAAGTATATACCGTTAAGAATTGCTACTTTCTACTTGATGCAATATTTGAACTACTAGCCTTTTTTTAAAAGAACCAAAATAAAATAAATAAACTTTCCAAATTGGGTGTTGATCCCAAAATACTGGCTATAGTCTTAGAGCCTTTTGGTCACTCACCCAATCGGTAAACACATCCTACTGCTCTCATTCACAGAAAGTTAGCAGTTTTAACTCAAGAAATAAGAAATAAATAAAACATTTTGACAAAGTGAGAATTTACTTCAATTTATCTTCCACAAAAAAACATCATCAGACACATTAAAAATTGAAAACGAACAAGAAGAACAAATGAGAAGAAAAAAATAAAATATATAAAAATATATTAAATAATCTTGCTTGCTTCTTGATTTTTATTTTTCTTTCATATTAATTTAGCTCCAGCATAATAATGTAAATATGTAGATTTTCAGATCTCTTAACTTTCAACATTTAACTACTGATGTCTGATGCTCACTACCGTTCTTTCCCCTTTCATCTCCATACTCGCGCACATGTGAGTCCGTCCGTATATGATGAATATGAAAAATTGTAAATAAATTTCTTTCCGTCTTACGTTTAGATTCTTTCTTAAATCAATTTTAGTGATGCGTTGAGATAATTTTTTTCTGTTTTCTTTTTTGATCTTACAACCCGAAAAAGAAAATATCATTCATCAATCGACATCAGCTTTCCATCCATCAGATAACCCTGAATAATTTTTTTTCTACTATATTTATTTGTATTCTTTAGATATTTTTTAGCTTGACTTTATCGCTTTTAAATCAAAGCCGTTGATCTTTCGATGATTTTTTTTCTTTTCAACTCACGATGTGAATGTTGCGTGAGGGAAATGAATAAATGGAAATAAATAAATTTTATTGGGAAATGAGAAATTTATTTTAAAAGAATCTTTTTTTTTGATGGAAAATTTTTAGAAAAATAATATTTATAATATTTATGACATGTTATATATTGTGGATATTAATGTTGATTTTCGTTAGATTTGTAATCTTGAATTTTTAATATATGATGAATATATTTAGATAAATATTAAGGGGATTTTTATGTCTTGAACATTAATTTTTATATTTTTGGAAACAAGAATAAGTAAAACTAATTTAGTAAAATTTAATAAAATTGCGAAAATAATATTTGAATTTTGAAAATGTTGAATGTGAATGTATCAGGACCGGAACAAATCCAGGATTTAAATGTCTCGTTTTTTGATTCCAGCTAGTTGTAATTAAAATATTCAATCTTATTTTTTTATTTAAAATTTGATTGAAACTTATTATTTTAGAAAAATGGTAATTTTATAAATTTAACCTTCAAAACTACAAACATAACCCAATTTTATCAATAAAAACAAAATATTTTTTTTGAAATACCAAACAACTGCCGACATGTCAATACTGTGCAAAACTTCATCGACATTTTTAAATGCTGTTTACAATTGACATTTGGAATTTTTAGTCATATCTAAATTAAACATCCAGTGTATAGATACACGATTGATTAAATAATTTGCATTAATAATTAGTTCTTTAAATCGTTAATTATAAATCAGGATGTAAAAATATTTAATCAACAATTAAATTAGTAAAACAGGTCACGTTTGATTTAATTTAGTACGAGTATATAGCCAGGGTGTACATAATTTACTCAAAATTAGTTGGATTAAACTGGAATTTTTTGTCACCCTCCTTCTAGGTAACGTTGGTGCTTATAGGGTACGATGACCATCTGCGTGATTTTTCAACCGACAGTCCTGTATTTTTCAGCACTTTTCAGTATAAATTTGTAAATTTTGGTCCAGGTCCTGTATTTTTTCACAAAAATTTCCATTAATTTTCAAATTTTCAGGTTGCATGAGAGTGGATTCTCAATACATTTCTCTGTTTCATTTTTGAGCACATGGATGTGTATTCAAAAATACTACTTCTCCTACATGCAATCTCCACCGATTTAAATCTTCAAAGTAAACAAAACACATCAGAAGTAGGAGCATAACCATTAGCAACAACAAGAATAATCAACAAATTGAGATTCATTGAGAAGATTTCTTTCAAGACTGAATGAGAGACATAAAGTGAAAGAAGGAAGCCGGAGAGTAAGCAAGTGAGAGAGGAAATCAAGCACATGTTCATCTTTTCATGCTTAATGAAGAGTAGCGAATTAATCTTTTCCGTATTATTTTGAAAAGTAAATAAAATAATCATCATGAAAATATCCTCAACATGATTCTTCCATAATTTTTTTTATTTTATTTTCGGATGAGTTCACGAAGAAGCCCTTGAGCAATTAAAAATTAAAATTTTTCGATTTCAGACAGACGAGTAATGAAGTAATTGTAAGAAAATAAGAAGAATAATAAAATTTTAAGAAAAGAAGAAGTGAGAGAAGTCAAAAATACTTTTAATCTTCTTTGATTCTTATTCATAATAGATTCTTACTCGATTTTGCAAAATTATGAGGTGAAATAAATTTATATGTGGAGAAATTTGTGGTTTTTGAAGGAATTTTAAATTTAGAATTTTATAGTCTTGGGGGTCATTCAATTATGATGTTCATCAAAAAATGGGATTTTAGATATTCCTAAAGTTAGGGGCGTATCCAGGATGTTTCTTGGTATTTTTAAATCGTGATCTTTTTGTTTTAAACTTAGTATTGGTTTAAACCCAAACCAAACCTCCTCTCCCCACCTGATAGGATAAGCCCCTGGGACCAATTTCTAGGGCTACCCTACCCTAGCGCTAGAATCCGACCCCTGAACCAATTAATTTAATTTTAAATTATAATATTTGAAACTTTTGTCAATTTTACAAGCATTTTTATGTCAAACTTTGTAAAATAATTGTTATATTTTAAATAATATGTATTCAAAAGTATCCAAATCCACATCATTTTTAAAAATTCAATCTCATGTCATAAATCTTTTACACATCAGACAATCAGTTCCTAAAATATTTATGTCAGAATTCTCAAAAGATTAAAACAATCCTAATCAGAGCAATTTTCTTTCAAGCACCCCACTCACAACTCCCCCTTCATCAACAAAAAAAGAGACATTTTAAAATCCAAATTAAATGTTCGAAAAATATGAAAATTTGTACGATGCAAACATCACAGCCGAGTCGAGTAGAGAAAGAATCATCAAAAGAATGAATTTATTATGAATTATGACATATGACTTTGCCCCATTTAGACCAATCCCATGCCAACAAAAAAGCGTCACTGGAAAGGGTTCCAAAATGGGGGGAGGGGGTGCGACAATGGATGGATTTTTCATTCGTCATTCATGTTTACATGCTGCTACTGATGTTACTACAGATGGAGAGGACATAAGGCATCAGGCATCAACATGGTGAGAGTGAGATGAAAAAAATATTAAATTTATCGTAAATTGGAATGAGTTTTTTGTTGGAAATTGCACACAGCAACTAACATTCATATAAATACTCGAGAATTTTACAATATTTCATCAGTCATTCATTTATATTATTATTTGTTTATATATGAAAATTTTCTGCAACTCGTATCATGCACAAATTTAATCCTCTTTTATTCCTCGACATCTCGCCCAAAGGTTTTTCCATCATCATCGTCATGATTGTTGATTGCACCCCGAGAATTGGCATTGGGATGCCTTGTTGTGTGTATATGTGTGTGCACTCTTGAATATAGAGTTTTTGTGTGTAGAAAATTGAAGATTTTTTTTATTGTGTGCTGTTTTTTCTCTGTCAACCTTTTTAAGGACTAAATTTATGTGTTTAGAGCGAATATTTCTGGGTGTTAATTTGATAAAGTTACTTTTTGTTGTCCTGAACTGATTTTTGACTCTTTTTGTTACTCAAGATAAAGACAATTTTAATTGCTGGAGCTGTAACAAACGAAGAGGGAATGTTTAGCATTAGATGGGGTTCTAAGCCTCTTTACACAAGACCCCCAAAAGTCAATATCCTATTCACCCTCTCCTTAGCTTCCCCACTGGACTGTATCCATCATGACAATTGTAAAAGACAAAGCGAACCACATTTTACATCCACAACCTGCTCAATAAAAGCAATTTTTTCCTGAGCCCCATTTAAATTGAACACTGAGTAACGCATCTTCTATTATTAATTAAATAATGTCTCGTGCATATCTACATCCATACATTTTATTTTCTATAACTAAAAATATTTCCTAACGTACTTTTTGTGCATGTACGTATGTTCATCTCCCCTAATGCTCCTCTCCCTCTCTCTATGCGTATTTGCGCTTTTCCTTTTTCTATTATGTTGAAAAATATAAAATAATAATAAATTTATGATCGGACTTTAAATACACATTTTATATGATGACTATTGCTATATAGAGAGCAGTAAGCAAAAGTACATTCTTCTCTCAATTCATACTCAAATGTATGTGCTGATATCACAAACATGAAAAATGGATTTTTTTTTTCTGATATTCTCTTTTTCTGTATGTTGTGCCTCCCAGAAGCACATTTTTGTATGTGATATCTCTCAAAAATGTACACATGTACATCTATATATACACTTCTGTATCTCTGGACATAGATGCGAAACATTTTTGGCGAAATGAAGTAGAAATTGGTAAAGAGAAAAAAAAGTATTAGACTATCGACTGGAAGTCATTAACTTCCCTGCTGAATTATGGTGTTGAACTACAAAAGACAAATGCTGATTGGAGCACAAGAGGTCAAAAGTGGGACACCTAACCTATCCTAGGGTATCCTAAAGAGGGGAGGGGTAGAGTAAGTAAGAATATACCCTAAGGTATCCTTAACTCCCATATACTTTAGGGTACACTAGGAATAATCAAGGAATTAATCCAAGGGATAATTCAAAGGATACCCTAGAGGGATACCCAACCTACCCTTGGTAGAGTACTCCGAATAGCCCTTGAAACCGGCTCCTAAACTCAAAAATTCGCTCAACATTTGAAAAGTCAAACAGAAATTTATAGAAATCGAGTGAAACTAAGAAAAATCGAACTGCACCTAAGAATTCTCATTCAAGTCACTCCAAACGTCCTTCCGCGTGGAAGTTGGTCAAACATCCCTCAATCATCTCCACACATGAAAGCTAGAGAGCGAGTAAACGTGCTGGGAGGAAATGAGTGAAAGCAAAGTGCTTCTTCTGTAGAAAAATCCAACAAAAACATCATCAACAATAACATACAGAATAGGACAGGAAAAAAATTCTCCTCGTACGTATGTTCGTTTCATTTTTGGAGGTACTTGCATCTCATATGTACTGTAGCCTGTATATTTTATTGTCTTTCATACAATATTCTATTATAATAGTTGCACATTGCTCGGGCTAACTAAATAGATAGATAGATTTTTGTCTATAAATATATATACGAATGCTTGATGCTGCCTTCAATGCCATATAAAATATACATAAGTATAGATATTTTTCTACAACTCATATCTATTCAATTTTTAGGCTAAAAATTTTTGTTTGACGATTGTGTATATGGCTATATTGAAAATAGAAAATTGAATCAATAGTTGAGGCAGTGAGTGCATGGATGGGTGAATGCAGTTTTTACTTCTCCACTATCTTCACAAATATATCGAGGTAGATTTTTTTACTCTCTCTCTATTTTTTGTGCTGCTCTGGTATACCTTTTCATATGGTCATCATCATCAGCATCATCATTTGTAAGATAGAAATATGAACGAATAAAATACGTAGAAATATAAAAAAGGATTGAGTTGAGGGATGGTATGGGGTGTGTGGATGGTTGAGGAGCATTTAACCTTATAGTTTTGAATAATTGACATTTTATTGGAGCTTCTTCATGGTTAGTTGAATTTAACGCTAAATGAAGGTGCTGAATTCAGAGCTAAATAAAATTGCTGAATTCAGCGTTGATTAAAGTTGCTGAATTTAAAGCTGATTGAAACTGCTGAATTCAAAGTTTAATAAAACTGCTGAATTCAGTGCTGAATAAAATTGCTGAATTTAGTGCTGAATAAAATTGTTTAATTCAGCGTTAAATAAACTTGATGAATTCAAAGCTGAATAAAATTGCTGTATTGAGAGCAGAGTTAATCAATTCAGCACCAAACAAAGTGACCATAAATTGCCTCAATCTTTAAAGATTCAGTTGAATCTCATCGAAAATATTTCTCGCATCGACAGCAGCTCTCTTTACTTCATGTGTAAATCCTTTTCGCAATTTTCGCCTGAAAATGTTCCGCCGAGAAAGTGGAACGATGAGTTGGAGGAGGAGAGGAAAATGAAAAGTTTTTCGCAGCCTTTTTGCGATAGGAAGTTTCAAACCATTAATATGCACAAATGTATTGATAAATGGCCGAAAACATAAAATGATAAATACAATACAATTCTTTTTTTTATTTCAATTCCTCCCTTCAACTTTTCTATGAGAAAATTGCAGTCTGCAAATGTTTTTTGCATTTCATTAGATGGAAGTGCATTTCTATAGGGAATATGTGGTTTTAACGCGAAAAATGTATCAATAAATGGTGCGAATACATGTGCTCTACACAAATGCATCCACATACGGACACACAATTTGAAACATTTTGCATTTACATTTTCTTCATTTAAGCTTATTATAAAATTCTCTTTTTGGAGTTATTCGGGGTTTAGGTAAAGTTTGTTGGGGGAAGAAGATTTTTTGTTCACATTTTTCGTTCAAAAGATAATTTTTGAGGTTATGTAATATCCAAATAACTCCTGGGGCCGGTTCATAGGGTTACCCAGTGTACCCCACCCTCCACCTAGGGTACCCTATGGAAAGGTTGGTGGATACCCTAGGGTAGGATAGGTGAATATCTTAGAATTCTCGTGTAGCCCTATAAACTGACCCCATATTCCTTTTATTTCCATTTTTTGCATTTCATTCTCCTTTCGTTTTCTGAAAATGAATTTCAATTATTTTTTCTTTTCACCTTGCAATATTTTTTGAAACTTTTTTTTATCGAACATGATGATTATTTATTTTTTATACGTTCTTGTTGTTGCTGTAGCTTATAAAGTTAATGAAACTTTCGGTTGAACTGAAAAAATATTTTTTTCTGATTATTTCATATGAAAATGAAATTATTGAATGGATCGTTTTGTCTTTTATGCTTTAAAAGGAACTGGAATGGAATTTTTAGGTAATTTTATTGGTGGACTTATTTTTGGTGCTTTGAGTTATGCTACTTAACTTGTGATGGCTTAAAAATAGCTAATCTTTGAGGACCATTTTAATTTTTTAACCTTTGTTGCTCCCTTCTTCAATTGTACCCTAAAACATGCACTCAAGATGCAAACTGAAAATCGTAGAATAAAGGTTTGATCCTCGTTTGTCCAAAAAAATTCGTGTTTAAAAATTAACAGCTTGGAAACTTAGCAATAATTTCAATGTTTCCAAGTCAAGATAAAGCAGGATATGAGATTTTAACCTCAAAAAACCCAAGATAAAGTTATCAAATTAATTCAATAAAAAATTAATTCATTACGAGATAATAATCTAAAATGATTTAAAAAGCTTTTATCAAATTTATTTTATTTTATCCAAGGCTTAATCACTTGAAAAAAAATTTGAGGTAAATTTTTTTTAAGATCTCTGACCTATTCATCAAATTTTTTAAAAACTATCTCAGAAGGCTCAATAAAAAGAATCTGATCTCAGGCTAGTGATACAAGCACTAATCCAGTATAACGCTGGCACGATGCTGACTTGGGACCATATTTTAGCATCCACGGCAACTTATGCTACCTGGGAATGTTAGAAAGTCTTGGGATTTTTGGGATTATTTCTGATTGCAAAAACCTTAATTTTATCAAGATTTAATTTTATTATTGTTTGTATTACGTCAGAAGAATATCTGAGAGAAGATAGCTTAATGCTATGAAGATAATTACGATGTGTGAATAATAACTGAATTTTATTTGGGGCTCATTCATAAATGACGTACAATTGTTATTTGGGAGACCCTCCTGACCCTGTGTGATATTAAAAAAATTTTTATAAAAATTTTGTGACAGAGGGGGGGAGGTTGTCTAAAAATATCATTTTTGGGTGACATAATTTATTATTGACCCCTTACTGCTATTTTGATTCTTATCAGTTGTAGAATAAAAGTGAGATGATTTTGGGTCTATACAAGCTTTAGTTTATCAGTGACTTATCAAATAAAAGACACCTGGGGGCAAAAATTTAGAAATGAATTTGTAGATGCTAAATTCCTGCTCCGAGGTCAAGAAACCACAAGGCAAGTCCACTATCATTTATACATCCGCAAACATTCAAATAATTTCCTGCTGCGCTCATAAAATCCCCAACAATTCACTTTCATTAAAAATTTCCAACTTTTTTTATTGCAATAATTTTTTTCTATACTGTTATTTTTTTGATTTTGAATTACAGCGTATCGATAGCAAAACTTTTGTTTTTCATTATTCTCCTCATATCTTTCCACTCACTCTCTATAGATTTTGTTTTGTGTTAATTTATTTTTTTGCCTTGCATGTTGCAATCGTAACAAAATCAAAAACAACAATAAACAAAATAAAAATAAAAATAAAATAAAAAAAGTTACAGGAAATTATTATTGTATGTAGATTTTTACACAACTTTTCTTCTACTCCGTAATGCGTACAGTTGTAAATTTTACCAATTAAATATTGTAATTGAATGATACAAGGTAATTAAATATTGTCTCGAGATGCAACATTGTAATTGTGAGGTGATCTCCAGGTATGGGAACTTTATGGATATTTTATGGTCAGGTTTTGCTATTTTAAGATTTTTATAATTTTATTTGAAATTTTATTTATTGTATAGCAGAAAAAATTGAATTATCAACACCTCCACTCTGACCTGTTGTCACACAATTTTCATACAAAAAAATTTTACAGCTACACAGCCAAAATATGGATTTTAACTCGTGATAAAAATGATCGTCTTTTTTAAGCGCGTTTCAAACCAAAGTTGATCAGCTGCTCCGACTGGAATGTCTGCATCGATATGGGAGCACTAACTTATTACTTAACGCTTTTTGGAGGGAGGAGATCTGAGGTTATTTGACAATTCAACAAAAGAATTTTTTTAAATTAAAATTTGGTCAAAGGGGGGGGAGGGGGTCTAAAAATCCATTTTTTGCGTAATGTAATAAGTGAACAACCCCTTTTCTTTGATATTCATAAAATTATACAAATATTATTGTAATTTATAGCTTGTCCTTCTTTTCAGTCAACAAATATGAGGCATAACCTATTTTTTGGTGACATTCCACTGATCAGCATATAAAATTAGTGAATTTAAAGAAAATGTTTATTTTAATTTCAATTTTAAAAACACGATGTATAGATCACACCACAAACTTCCACGTGGCGAGCTACGCTCGCCAACGGCAATAACCTATCCAAAGGCGAGCTACGCTCGCCGGTTGATATCGATCCAAAGGCGAGCTACGCTCGCCAGTTGATACCGATCCAAAGGCGAGCTACGCTCGCCAGTTGATATAGATCCCAAGGCGAGCCGTAGTTTATGACACAAAGTATTCTATAAATTTTTTATCACTTCACCGTAAATTATTCCCGTACTGTACATACGGCTTGGGAAAATTTTCACGCCTTCACTCCGCTTCGCTACGTTCAGGACGTAAAAATTTGTGAGCTTCGCTCAACCTAGTCCGAACTGCGTTCGAACTATTTATATTCGAGCTTCGCTCGAATTTTTGTGATTAAACTCTAAAGTTTTTTTGTATATTCGAAGTCTCGTTCGAACTCCGCTAGTATGATTGTTTATAGATCACAGGGGTTGTCGGATCTCGCTTCGCTCGTCCGACTGTTTATAGATTACAGTATAAAAAAATAAAATTTTCTCACATATCCTCAGTCTTCTAAGGGCTTGGGAAAATTTTTTTTTTCGGACTTCGTCCGAACTATTACATTCGAGCTCCGTTCGAATTTTTTATTCGTCCGACTGTTTATAGATCACAGGGGTTGTCGAATCTCGCTCCGCTCGTTCGACTGTTTATAGATCACAGGGGTTGTCGAATCTCGCTCCGCTCGTTCGACTGTTTATAGATCACAGGGGTTGTCGAATCTCGCTCCGCTCGTTCGACTGTTTATAGATCACAGGGGTTGTCGAATCTCGCTCCGCTCGTTCGACTGTTTATAGATCACAGGGGTTGTCGAATCTCGCTCCGCTCGTTCGACTGTTTATAGATCACAGGGGTTGTCGAATCTCGCTCCGCTCGTTCGACTGTTTATAGATCATAGGGGTTGTCGAATCTCGCTCCGCTCGTTCGACTGTTTATAGATCACAGGGGTTGTCGAATCTCGCTCCGCTCGTTCGACTGTTTATATATCACAGGGGTTGTCGAATCTCGCTCCGCTCGTTCGACTGTTTATAGATCACAGGGGTTGTCGAATCTCGCTCCGCTCGTTCGACTGTTTATAGATCACAGGGGTTGTCGAATCTCGCTCCGCTCGTTCGACTGTTTATAGATCACAGGGGTTGTCGAATCTCGCTCCGCTCGTTCGACTGTTTATAGATCATAGGGGTTGTCGAATCTCGCTCCGCTCGTTCGACTGTTTATAGATCACAGGGGTTGTCGAATCTCGCTCCGCTCGTTCGACTGTTTATATATCACAGGGGTTGTCGAATCTCGCTCCGCTCGTTCGACTGTTTATATATCACAGGGGTTGTCGAATATCGCTCTGCTCGTTCGACTGTTTATAGATCACAGGGGTTGTCGAATCTCGCATAATTTTCATATACCAGGGGGGGGGGGGGATTTTCCAATTTTTTGAATTTTTTTAAGTCGAAATTTTCAAAAATCATAGCAACCTTTGAATTTCCCATTTTGTATGGAAAAGAAGGTTTTTTGCTTTTTCAGAAGCAACGGCTATTCCTACCATGCCCAAAATCTAATCAGTTCTTCTGTAGGGCGGCACGGATCGATTGCAAAAAAACTAGAAGTTTCAACGATGTCTCGTTTTGGCTATTTCTTGCTGATTAACTTGTTTGCTTGTTTGTTTGCTTACAGAAAGTGTATTTTGCGATTTTCTCGACAATGCCTCAACTAATTTCAATTCCGTTTTTTGAACATGATGTAGAATTTCAGGCACAAACTTTTCTGCATAGAACATTTTTGGCTGTTTTACCTCTCTTTCTCACAAAATACGAAAAACTGATTTCTTAATCTGAGCAAAATTATTAATTATTAATTTACGTGGGAGCTTAAAATAAAGATCTTATTATGATAGATTTTATGTCAAAAACTTAATTTAACTTGATTAAATCCTTATATGGAAATTTAATTTTGAAATTAGCTCAAAAATGACATTTTTTTCGAATTTTCAACTTTGGGACCCCCATAGACCCCCTTCAAGTCAACTAAAAAATTCCAGCCAATTCCAGATTTTCCAAATCTCAAAGTGTAATGTCGCATTTTTTCTCATTTTAAATCATAGTAGCATACAGTGTATACGGCTTAAAAAAATTTTCACGGCTTCACTCCGCTTCGCTACGTCCAGGACGTAAAAATTTGTGAGCTTCGCTCAACCTAGTTCGGACTACGTCCGAACTATTTCTTACTTACATGGATCACAGTAGAGTCGAGCTTGAGCTACGCTCGCTCGACTTGTTAAGAATTACAGTTTTTATACGGATCACAGTAGAGTCGAGATTGAGCTAGGCTCGCTCGACTTGTTTAGAATCACAGTTTTACATGGATCACAGTAGAGTCGAGCTTGAGCTACGCTCGCTCGACTTGTTAAGAATTACAGTTTTTACATGGATCACAGTAGAGTCGAGCTTGAGCTACGCTCGCTCGACTTGTTAAGAATTACAGTTTTTACATGGATCACAGTAGAGTCGAGCTTGAGCTACGCTCGCTCGACTTGTTAAGGATTACAGTTTTTATACGGATCACAGTAGAGTCGAGATTGAGCTAGGCTCGCTCGACTTGTTTAGAATCACAGTTTTACATGGATCACAGTAGAGTCGAGCTTGAGCTACGCTCGCTCGACTTGCTAAGAATTACAGTTTTTACATGGATCACAGTAGAGTCGAGCTTGAGCTACGCTCGCTCGACTTGTTAAGAATTACAGTTTTTATACGGATCACAGTAGAGTCGAGATTGAGCTAGGCTCGCTCGACTTGTTTAGAATCACAGTTTTACATGGATCACAGTAGAGTCGAGCTTGAGCTACGCTCGCTCGACTTGTTAAGATTTACAGTTTTTACATGGATCACAGTAGAGTCGAGCTTGAGCTACGCTCGCTCGACTTGTTTAGAATTACAGTTTTCACATGGATCAGAGTAGAGTCGAGCTTGAGCTACGCTCGCTCGACTTGTTAAGGATTACAGTTTTTATACGGATCACAGTAGAGTCGAGCTTGAGCTACGCTCGCTCGACTTGTTAAGATTTACAGTTTTTACACGGATCAGAGTAGAGTCGAGCTTGAGCTACGCTCGCTCGACTTGTTAAGAATTACAGTTTTTACATGGATCACAGTAGAGTCGAGCTTGAGCTACGCTCGCTTTTAAAATTCAAATTTTCTAACGGTCAAAATATATTTGAAAATTTTCCGTGTTTTTAATGCACTTGAAAATCATTAGTTATAGAATTATTAACAATTTTTGTGGTGAATTTTCATACATTAAAATGGTTTGTCATTTAACGGTTTTTAAAAATTCAAAATTTCTAACGGTCAAAATATATTTGAACATTTCCCGCATTTTTAATGAACTTAATGAATGTACTTAATGAACTATTATTATTATTATAATTAACAATTTTTGAGGTAAATTTTCATATAATAAAATGGTTTGCCATTTAACGATTTTTCAAAATTCAAATTTTTTAAAAGTCAAAATATTTGAAAATTTTCCCACCAAAATAAGTTTCAATCATCTACAGCCTCTAAGTCCAATAAAAACGAGATTCAGTAATGATCTATAGCCTCTATGTCCAGAAAAACAAGATCCAGTAAACATCTACAGCCTTTATGTCTAATTAAACAAGATCCAGTAAACATTTACAGCCTCTATGACCAATAAAATATGATCCAGTAAACATCTACAGCCTCTATGTCCAGTAAAAATATGATCCAGTAAACATCTAAAGCCTCTATGTCCAGTAAAAATATGATCCAGTAAACATCTACAGCCTTTATTTCTAATAAAAATAAGATCCAATAATGATCTACAGCCTCTATGTCCAGTAAAACGAGATCCAGTAAACACCTACAGCCTCTATGTCCAATAAAATATGATCCAGTAAACATCTACAGTCTTTATGTCCAATAAAAATAAGATCCAGTGATGATCTACAGCCTCTATGTCCAGTAAAACGAGATCCAGTAAACATCTACAGCCTTTATGTCTAATTAAACAAGATCCAGTAAACATCTACAGTCTTTATGTCCAATAAAAATAAGATCCAGTGATGATCTACAGCCTCTATGTCCAGTAAAACGAGATCCAGTAAACATCTACAGCCTCTATGTCCAGTAAAAATATGATCCAGTAAACATCTACAGCCTCAATGTCCAGTAAAAATATGATCCAGTAAACATCTACAGCCTATATGTCCAGTAAAACGAGATCCAGTAAACATCTACAGCCTCTATGTCCAATAAAAATAAGATCCAGTAATGATCTACAGCCTCTATGTCCAATTAAACAAGATCCAGTAAACATCTACAGCCTATATGTCCAGTAAAACGAGATCCAGTAAACATTTACAGCCTCTATGACCAATAAAATATGATCCAGTAAACATCTACAGCCTCTATGTCCAGTAAAAATATGATCCAGTAAACATCTACAGCCTCAATGTCCAGTAAAAATATGATCCAGTAAACATCTACAACCTCTATGTTCAATAAAATAAGATCCAGTCATGATCTACAGCCTCTATGTCCAATAAAAATAAGATCCAGTAATGATCTACAGCCTCTATGTCCAATTAAACAAGATCCAGTAAACATCTACAGCCTCTATATTCATTCAAATATTTTTAAGTGAAATTCACGTTACGTAATTTTACGTAACGTAAGGATTTTACGTAACGTAAACAAAAGTGTTATAATTTTTATAACAATCTTTTTCATGCTGTAACTTTTTACAGGAACCTCTAAAGTACCAACATAGCGGATATTAAATGTAGATCCTGATTTGATCTCTCATTTTATACCTATTTCAAGGCTTGAAATGTTAATTCCAGTGCGGAATCAAAAAAGACGCAACTGTCATAAAAAATCATGTTTTTTGCATTTTTCGGTCACTAAATGGACATAAAGTTCAGATGTTAAGTAGCGCTTTTTGGTTTTAAGGTACGGCCTATCGTATCAGATACAAGAAATTGTATGAAAGTCACCGCATAAAAAATTTTCCATACAAATTTTTGGTTTTTAACGGTTTTTTGCGTCTAGTTCCAACGCAACGGAACTGACTGGAACCAAACATACCTCAGGTAATAGATATTTTCAATACCTGTCATATGAGACCAAAAACGTAAAGATTCATGCTTCCGTTGACTCAAAAAATCAAAATTAGTGAAAATCTCAAAAAAAGTGAATACAATAACTTGCACGCAATGCGTGGAAGTTAATAAAATAAATAAATAGTAAATTATTTTTAAACATTCAGTTCCGTCTAATCGAAAAAAATAATAATTAAATCAGGAAACTCAGCAAGAATCAGTTTTAAATCTATTAAAAGTTGTTGCTTCTGTTATATTTTTATATAAATGCAATTCATTGACTAATATGTTTTCCATATTTTCCAACCTTCATGTTTTTATGCAATTTTATTTAATTTTGAAATAATTTTATTCAATTTTATCACGAAGCTCTCTAGATTTGTTTAATATTTTTTTATTACTTAATATTTCAACAACATCGAAGCCAACACTGAAAACGGGTATTTAAAAAAAATTATATCAAAATTTAGTGAGTCAAATCTTTTATATTATTTTTTGTTTTTCAGTTATTAAAATTTTGCAGTAAAAATAATCTTAAGATTTTTTTAATTTTTTTTCTCGGGGGGAGAAGGGGAAGAATTCATCCCATCTAACCACGAATCTGTACTTACAGTCAGTCTTCTTTAACATTTTCCACAAGCCATCCATCCCCTGAATCAGGATATTGAGCCAGCCACAGCCATTATTTATGTAACACTTTATTAGATGAAAACTTTGATGACTCAAAACGTTAATAAATAATAAAAATATCAATGAAAAAAAAATAAAATCGTATACAGCATCTCCATATATCCATCAACATACGGACATACAAGCGCACATATCTAAAGTAAATTGAGAGATAAATCGGATGGGAGATAATCAAGTAAACTTTTTTTTCTATATTTTAAAATGATAATTATCGAGGCTGAATAAAACACACTGAATAAAAAAAACTAAGAGGCTGGGCAAGAAAAAATAAAAAAAAATGCAAAGGTGGGGAAATTTTTTTATGTATTATATTTTATGTATTCTATAGTTTTCTCACACAATTTTCGTACACTTGCTCGTGCACAGCGGAGAATAAAAAAAGCAAGCAGCAAGTAAGGCAACATAGGAAAGAATTGCAATGTATCAATGCATTGTATTTCTTATGTTGCTTTATGCTCCTCTCAAAATAATCACAAATACACCCGCAAAATCCGCTCCAACACGAAAATTCTCTCTCGTGAGTAACAAAGTCTCTCTCACATGCACACGATACACGCTTATGTGCTTCACATTTTTCCTCTCTGTTGTTGAATATAAAAAAAATATTGAAAATAATAATAATTTTTTTCTATTCATTCACATTTCAGTTCTCGTCGGTATTTCGGTTAGTGCGGTTCTATTTTCAAACCCGGCTCTTTTGTCGCTCTTTAGAGGCTCTAATAATAAACATTTTATTATTGAAATGTATAAACTGTAATAAAAATAATAATAAATTGAAACAATTACACAAGAAGAAAAAAAATATTAATAATAAAAGCGCGGGGAAAGGCAATACAGAAGACATAAGGAAAATAAATATTATAGTGAATAATAAATTTGAAAATAGAAAGGCGCAACAGCAACAACAACAAAAAAAGACAAAATTAATTATCTGAGAAATATTTAATTAAAGAAATTCATTCTCAAATGTAAATTGTTTTTAATATTATATATCTTCGTTTTCTTGCTCTGCTATGGTATAATTTAGATGCCGAGCGGTATAGAATTGTCTTATGGACTTCATCTCGTGGTGGTGTTGATTTGAGCGCGGATTTGAAGGTGTTTTGATGAGTTGCTGTAGTTTTAATAGAAATTTGCATTTATTGACACTAAATTTTGATAAGAATGACTGAAAATAGTTTTAGTGATCAAATTGATACTCATTCTTAGTGATCCTAATCTCAAAAGTTATAGAATAAGTTGGCAGTTTTGTGATAAACTTCATTAAGACATAAAATGTGCAAATTTTGATAAATGACCAGTGATACTTCAAAATCTATCGCAAGTTCTTATAAAAATTTATTATTCCTCAAAATTCTCACTGTAACTAACGCAAATAAAAATTAAAAACAATCCTTTTGCGTCATTTTTACACAATAAATTATTAATTTCAAATAATTTATTCATTTATTGTAAAAAATTTCAATGGAAACATTCAAGTGAGTTCTTCTGAAATGTGCCATGCCGTGCGAGAGAGAAAAATTGTCATAAAAATATTTTTGGCGGCACATTATCTCCGTGTTATGTGCAATTGAGATAAAAAAATTATTCAATATTTGTCTTTGCTTGGTAAAATAATCATAAAGAGTTATGATAATTAAATAGAATTATTATTATTATAAATGTAGAAAAAAATGTTTTAAAAATGCGAAAATTTCAAAAGTTTAAAATAAATTTAAAATTGATGATTTAACTTTTGTTTAATAGAAATTTAAGGAATATTGTTTGATTTGTATTACAAATTAAATTAAATTCTATAAAGTTTTAGGTTTTTGATCAAATTTGACTTACTTTTTAACACAATTAGAATTTTAAACAATCTTTAAAAATAAGTTTGGAATTCATAAAATTGAAATTTAACTAAATTGCAGCCACTTGAGACTTATTTCTTAAAAATTACCTTAAAATATTGAATTTAACAATTAAAATTTAAATTACATTTTTATAAAACGAAAATTTTATTTTTTTTTATTTATAAACAATCATTAAAATGTAAATTTTAAGAATCTTCAAATATCTTTTTATTAAAATATCAAAATTGATTTTTTTTAATATTCCATTAACTAAATTTTACTCTCATCAAACTTTTCCATTTTAAGCTAAATTAGAAATATTAAAAAAAACTGAAAAATATAAAAAAATCCAATAATGATCAAAACCTGCTATTGACCCACACCAGAAGCGTGTAAATAAGATCCACAATGTCATGTGGGAGATCCAATAAAATTCAAATAGTAGCTTCATCAAATTTACATATTTATCATCTGCTTAATAAAAATTGTCAGCATGCTAGTGTCAAATTACAACTTAATAAAATTTATTCAATAATTTAGAATCATTTTCGTTTTCTGAAATGTTTCCTAGAAGTTTTGTATGGTTTTAGTGAAATTTTAATGATGTCATCGATGACTTTTTTGTATTTTTAATTATTTTTTGTATTTTTTAATATTTCCAATTAAAAATTACTTTTTCATTGCGAAGAATTGTTGTTAAATAAATAAATTTTTTAAAAGTTTTAAAATTCTCATCTTACCAAAATTTAATTTTAAATCTTCTCTTAGTTGTAGCTAAGTTACGATTAAATAAATCAATGTCAAATCAAATTTATTTTAAAATTGAATACTA
Source organism: Chironomus tentans (assembly GCA_963573255.1). Taxonomy (NCBI): domain Eukaryota; kingdom Metazoa; phylum Arthropoda; class Insecta; order Diptera; family Chironomidae; genus Chironomus; species Chironomus tentans. Next base: position 42,422,334 of record OY754302.1, on the reverse strand, counting down.
ATTGATTAAAATTTTTCTCAGAATTCATTCAATATTTGTCAAAGAAACTATTAAAAGCCATATTTAAACAATTTTCTACATAAAGCTTTTATCATCTACTCGAAATTTATATCAGTGAAAATTAGCTGATAAATATTAGCAATTAAGTTTCACGCTTTTTTAGGAAATTTTCACAAGAACCTCGAATATTCGAGAATATTTCATTGATAAGACTCCATTTTTGTATGGGTTTTGCTGAATTTATAAGCATTTTTAAAATTCTTATTGAAATTTGATGATGAATTGTTTAAAAATATAATTTGAATTGAAAAGTTAATTTTAATAGCAATTTTATTTAAATCTTTTAAAATTCGTAAAAAAAACTCAAAATTTTATTTAACTTTGGTTTAAGAAATTTTTAAATTTTTTTAATTTTCTAATTTTATTTTGCCTATTTGCTTGCCGACAAAATAACAAATATCCATAAAAGATAAACTAAAATTGAAATACTTCAAATGAATTACAAAAAATTTTAATTACATCTCAAATATAACAGCAATTCCAACCCCCATCTTAAACACCACAAAATCTACCATAAGATCTTCCTATGTTGCTCGGATATCATCATTATTATTACCAAGTATAATAATTCTCTTTTTTTCTAAATAATAAATGAATTCAAATGGAAAGAAAAAAATAATAAAACAAGAAAGAAATGAAAAATAATTTTTTTATATTTCTTATAAAATTGTTTTTTGTTTCATTCAATATCTGAAGAAAAAAATTGTTTTTAATACATGTGGATGGAGTAGAGAGTTTAATAACAATAATAATAATTGTAATGAAATAGAAATATTTATCTTCATGTGTGCATGCTTCAAACTATATATTGTAATTGAAAGAGCAAAGAAATAAGTGAGAGAAATGGAAAGACAGAAAAAAATTGTTCAATATTAATTTAATAAAAAGCATCTTACAAAAAATATACAGCACAGTCTAGAAAAGAAAAAAAAAACATCATAAGTGGAATAAAATATCAAAATAATAAAAAAATATATATCATAATAACAATAAAATATAAAAATATTTTTTTTCTCTTCTTTTGGCTGTGAGAAGGAATTGATTATGCCGCGCATATAAAGCCAGATGAATTAGTGGAATTATAATACATAAAATGGATATTTCGAGCATTTTGTTTTAAAAGTTAATTAAAGAATATTGTAATTTTGGTTATTTTTTATTATGCAATAACCATTAAATTTCATAAACATTAATTTTCTAGCATAGTTTTTGAAAACACGTTGCTGGCTTTTGTTTGTTTGGTGAGATCTTTTCTGGAGATTTTTATTTTTGATATGCTTGAAATTTGATATTTTAATCCATTTTGTAATACAAAGCATCTTAAAGGTTTTAATTATGATTATAACAAAATATTAATAATTCGGATTAAGAAAATTTCATTTGAATGACCATCGACTTTTGATAGAAAAGCGGGACATATCTCGATATCAGGGGCGTAACAAGGATGGGAAATTTTACAAAACTTTAAATTTTTTCTCTGAAATCTAAGAAAATCTGTTATTTAATCCAAAGTTTTTTTTATAAAATTAATTAAATTTTGTTTAGGGGGTACTTTTTCAATTTTTTCCCGGGACGCCATGGACCCTCGTTACGCCCCTGCTCGACTTCAACCCTAAAAAGCGAAACAAGCTGAAATTTATAACAATTTTTTGCACATTTTAGTATTGCTATAAAAAGGGTCAAGAAGATTTTGCAAAAATGGGATATTTGGGTCCACAGCCGGACACGGGATTACTCTAAAATTAAGTTTTAATTAACAAGATTTAAATTTTTTCAAAAATTTAAATTTAACACAGTAGTCCGTGAGTTTAGAAAACATTGAATCAAAAGTTTGAAAAAATAATCTTTTAATATTTTTTTATTAATTTGAACAAAAATCAGGATGAAATCTGAATTTAAGCATTAGAAAATAAAGCCTAAAAATGGAAGTTTCAAGGTATTTATGAAAAATATTAAGACACCAGGCTTTAAGGCAATAGAAAAAGATCATCATTTCTTGCGTCGCTTTATTTGCAAATTTCAAAGTTTACTTCATCATTTCTCTCACAATTTTCGATTCCTAAATCGAATTTAAAAAATTACTTCCACTTCATTACAATTAACAGCGTCAAAATATCCATATGAGTACCCTCAGTCCATCCAACAACTCATTCTACTCCAATCACATGTAAAATAACACAAAAAATACCTTTTATCATCCAAATAACAGAACTAAGTACATCAAAGAGCATAAATAAGTGCATGAAAGCATCCAATAAGTATATAAAAGCATAAAAACAGTCTATATACATCGAGTGTGTGTACAAAATACATTATGACAATAGAACATCATCTGTATTATCACATGGTGCGCATAAGTAGCAACGCTTTGGAAAAACTAGCATGAACAAAATATTTTTCGGTTGTAAAAAAAAGTTATGGTGTGTGAAAAAGTGAGCGAGAGAGAAAGAGAGAACCAAAAATAAGAAGAAGAAAATTTTCAAGAACTTTTTTTTTGCATTCCAAGAAGATATCAGCATCTGTAGACGACGAGGAGATTCCTTCATGCTGTATACATAAAAGCGACATACATACAAACATAAAAACTGATAGAACATTTATATACATACGGCAAGCAGCAGAGCAGACACAGAGTGATAGTAAAAAAATATTTTTTTTTTCTGTGCTTCGACTTTTACTTTCGTCACATGGAAAATCCCGTCTAGAGAATTTTCACTACAATATTTTGACTAGACAAGAAGCAGAAAGTAGACAAGAGAAACTTTATACATAAAAATGTTTTGAATAAGAAGAGAACGAAGTACATAAATGTGAAGTGATATCGTGGAATTGAAAAGTGAATGCAGCATAAGAATTTATATGACTTGATGACTCTTGGGTGCAGATGGAAGCATAAGTCGATATATAAATTGACATTCATGGCACATGTTGCTTCAGACATAACCCAGCATAAAATAAGAACAATAATCAATCATAAAAGTATAAATTGCATGCAAAAAATAAAACTTTTGTGAAGTGTTAAAGAACATGACAGAAAATTAAGTGCAAACATAAAAAAAACTTATGTAAAGAAGCATAAATCATACATAAGAACACGAATGATACATAAAGCAATTCAAGAAGCATAAATGATACATAATAATAATCAGTGAAGCATAAATTGATGAACAATAGTGAAGAATAAGTTATTTGGTGCAGCATAAGACTTGTAGTCCAAGAGTGAAGCATAAGTTGAGCATAAATATAAAAATTGCAGTTTATTTAAAATAAGTGCAATATAATTTGCTAATAAAAGTTCAAAAAGTGCATAAAAAAGCTACATGCAGCATAAAAAAGTACATAAGATACAGCATACAGCATAAAATTGTATTAAAAATATAAACTTACGTACATAGAAAAATTGTGCATTTTATGTACTGAAAATCTCATTCATAAACTTGAAGAATCATCGAGCAACATAGACTTATGTGAAAAAAATACATAAATTTATATGCAGCATAAAAATCATATGTTACAAAACTTTTACATAAAAAATTGAACATTAAAGCATCTCCAGCTTTGTCATTAAAAGTTATGTGCTGAAATAAACTTATCTACAACATAAACATAATTATGCAACATAATCTGTGAAATAGCTACATTTGCAGCATAATTTATGACAAAAGACTTAAAAGTTATTAGAATCTGTGAATATAGACTTAAAGCAGCATAAATCACATATGAAATAGATAGTGCAACATAAATTGAGCATAATAATCCAATCTACAATAAAAATCATCAAAGGAAAAATTTGCGTACATAAAAAATTAGTCGCAACATTAAACATTAAAAAAGTGATCAAAAAAAAAATATTCTCCGTTAAAAAAGTGAAATGAAAAATTACTCAACATAAAAAGTAAGCATAAAAATCCATAATCATGCCGTCAAACACACCACCGAGTAAGAATCCATCGCCATTAAGTATATCCGAAAATCGATCTCAAGATTGTGAGGAGCCACCGACAGACTTGTCGTCAAAGTTCAGCATGAAGAGCAGCAACGACAGTAATAATAACAGCAACAAGAGCAACAATAATCCACAACAATTTTGTCTACGATGGAATAATTATCAGACAAATTTAACATGTGTATTCGATCAATTGCTACAAAGTGAATCCTTTGTTGATGTAACACTCGCATGCGATGGTAATCAAATAAAGGCACACAAAATTGTATTATCAGCATGTAGTCCATACTTTCAATCGCTATTTTTCGATAATCCATGTCAGCATCCAATCATTATTATGCGTGATGTTAAATGGCCAGAATTAAAGGCAATTGTCGAGTTCATGTATAAGGGTGAAATTAATGTGAATCAGGATCAAATAAGTCCATTACTTGCAATTGCTGAAATGTTGCAGATACGTGGATTGGCCGAGGTCAATAGTGAGAATGCAACGGTCGGAACGTCTGATACGCAAATAAGGCCAAAACAAACGCCGACGGTTGATTTGACAACAAAATCTCGTTCAAATACGTCAACACCCGTACCGACATTCGACATTGAAGAGCAATTGCAGAAGCAACAGGAAAAGTCTGACTTAAGAAAGGCAAAAATAACGCCACGCGATTGGGAATCATTGGCATCAATGGATGCGCTTAGTAATTCACAACAGCAACAACAACAATCGCAATCGTCACAACAGCAACAGCAGGCGGCAAAAAATCAGCGAAAAAGGCGATGGCCATCTGGTGAACGAAGTAGTGCTGCAACTTCATCACCAGATAATTTGGAATCGTCATCACCGTTGTCAATAAATCCAGCAACATTATCGCATCCATCACAGTCACCGAACAATATTCCACATTTTAATTTGCCTACATCGTTAGACTCATTGGCATTGCAGCAATTGTCATTGCATCATCCTGATGATATGGAAATTAAGCCTGGCATTGCTGAAATGATTCGTGAAGAAGAAAGGGTGAGTAAATTTATGATAATTATTACTGTCTTCTGAATTTGGAAGTTATTGATATAAAAAATACACTTTTATACTGGGATTTGGTCTTGATGAAGTGGGTTTTTGAGGGATGTTTTTGAGGTTAGATTTTTTGTCTGAAATCCTAAACGGAACTCCAAAAAGTTGGGATTTTTAAATATTTTGCTCATTGAGCCATGGACCCTCACTATGCCCCTGATTTTAGAACCATAATTAAGCAACAAAGAGGGTTAAAAAGGAGTGATCCCTATAACGACCCACTACCTCCTAGTAGGGGTGTAGCCACAAAATTTTTCGAACAGGATGTTTTGAAATTTTTTTGTATGACGTCACGCATAAAACAAGATTTTTTAGAATCATAAGATGTCACATGCAAATTGAAACAAATTTTCATCAAAGGGGGTATTTTGATACCCCCTGGATACATCCCTGCTCTCTGCTTTCTAGCCTAGATATTTAATTTAATTCAAAAACAGAAGATCAAATTCAGCATTTAATTTTGAACACAAAACTGACACATTCCAAAATACTCAAGACCTCTCTCAATTAAAATTGCTCTTTCAACACCTCAAACAAAAAATCATCAAAAGTCCACTTTAGTAAAAATTAAGGCCTAGTTTTTCTTTCACAAAACAAAAGCAAACCGCATTTCAAACAAATTTTAATGACGACAATTATGAAAAATTTAAAAGAATAAAGTCTTTATTCATTAATTATGACATGAAAAAAAGAGGAAAGAAGGAAACAGTTTATGTACATAAAAAAGGACTTGAAATGAATGAAGAAAAATAAAATTTTAGTTAAATAGAAAAACACGAGTAGGAATGAAATGAGAGCGAAAGTATCTTTGTGAAGGTTTTGTTGAATGAGGAAAAAGTGGTTCTTTTGAAAGAAATCTTAAAAGTTTCGTTGTTGATTTAATTTAAAGAAGCTGTAGATGAAAAAAAAATGTTATGATATAAAAGGGGTATTTTTAAGGTTGTTGAAAATAAAATTTAAGGAATTTTATTTTAAAGAATGTATGTAGTAGAAATTCAGGCTAAAACCATCATTTCTTGGGGTTTTAAGTAGGGTTCTGTTTAAAATTGCTTAATTCTTGTGAGTTTTTATATCAGTTGCATTTGAAGAAGGTGTCCGGACCCCTCAGATACCCTCCTTTCCTAGTTACACTCTTTTGACAATTATTACCATTTCTAGATCATAACTACCCTAAAAATATATTTGAAAAAATAAAAATCAACATTTTATACATAAATAATACACCCATCCACCCCCTTCAACAACCCATCACAATAAAAATCCTGCTAAAGAGCAATGAATTTTCAAACTATTGTATTTAATTTTATACATTTTCTAAGATGTCATTCTCTTATTTTTAGACCGTACGAGTCACCGTTTTGAAATTACTTCTTGTATTCTTATTTTTCTCAAACTCAATTAAATATTTATTCATACTTCTTGAGATTCACTTTACAATAAGAAAATGAAAAGAATGAGAATTAAATATTTTGTCGTGGTAATGTAAATAAGTCGAGGAAAAAAGATATTCGTATGTAAAGTTTAAATATTGGCAAGTTTTTTGTGATGATGAGGAGATTTGGATATATCTTGTAGACATGCTAGCGTCAGCTGATTGTTGGGTTCTTTGGAATGATACATGAAGCTGAATTATAGCTAGGGTGGCCATCAAAATTTCATGAAAATCTGGGAAAATTCTATAAATTTCGTAAAAAATTCGAAACATGAAGCAAAATTTGAAATTTAACGGAAATTTTTATATAAAAAACCGGAACGTAGAATAAAATTTTAAAATTTATTTGGGATAGCTTTGAAAAATCTGGTACAGTGTCGGAAAAAATGAGCCTTAAGTCTTTATCAGGGCCTTTAGCTAATAATTAATTAAATTAAATTTAAATTCATTTAAAACGGTTTTAAAAAAATTATAAAAATTTTATTAAAATCCATCAACATTTGATTCGAAAGCTAGCCGAAAGTCAAAAATCTCTAAGAATACCTCTCATTTCCCCTAAACACAAACACACAATAAAAGCGACAAATCTTCATCAAAAAAATATAAATTCTCGTCAATCTACCGCCGCACTTCCTCTCATTTTCACGTTCTTCATCTTATTAGTTGTAAATTTATGTTATTATAAATGTTTACTGAAATGTACAACATGATCTTTCGTCGTTATAAAATAACAAAGAACAACGACAGACGAAAAGATACATGAAAAATAACTTTTAATTTTTATTATTTTTCGAATACATGAAAATAGTAATAAAAATAAAGAGAAAGAAACAGAGAATTTAAAAAAAATCTGACTACATGAATGGCACTCGAAATAAAAGTTTAAATCGACTTTAATATAATCAATGACATTTCTGTCACAATACAGTCGTCAGAAATTATACGTATGAGAATATAATCGAAACTGATCGTATTTCTTAGTGTGGATTGGACATTAGCGCATTTTTTGACTTAAAGGTATGAGTGCTTACAATGGTTCAATGGATATGCTCAAAAAATTTTTATTCTGAAACAATAAAGTATTGAAAATTACGAACACATCCAAAAAGTAATTTATATTGTTAATCTACTGATTTGTTATCATGTTCTATAAATGGGCGTATGATAAGTTTAAATGACTCATTTTTATTAATTACTAAGGAGTCTTGAGATTTTTAAAATGTGAAGATTATTTTAAGGGGTCAGGTTCTTTTAAAAGTGAACAACTACTGGCTTAGCCAGTTATTTTTAAAGGTAGGATTTTCAAGTTTTTACTTAAAAACCCTATCAAATTGAAGAATTTTCCGCTAAAGAGAGGAATAGATCCCCTAGTCCCCCCTGGATATACGCCTAGCTCGCTAAATCAATCTAACTTAGTTACGGTAGCCAAAAATTAAAAAATTGTATTGAATTTTGATCTCGAGAGGGAGTGCCCGGGAGTCATCCCCTGGCTACGCCCTTGATACGTGCAGTCAGAAAGAAGGTGTACGAAAATGAAACTGTCTAAAATTATATGAAATTATGGATAAGAAATTTAAAATTTCAGGTCTCCCTCATAAATATTTTATAGATCACCTCAATTGAGCCCAACAAATGTCCTCCAAAGAGAACATTTCACACAAAAAACCTAATTTAACCTAACACACATGAATCAAGCTAAAAAAATTCTAAATCAATCTGCATTACGCATACCAAGCTGACTCATTCGCACCTCCACTTTCTTCCATAGAAAATAAAATAAATACTCACAATTTCTTAAAAAATCTAAAAAGAAATGTGTATTAAATAAACTATAAGCAACAGCATTAACAAGCAGAGCCGCTGCTACCAGCACTAGAGTGTTGCCGTTTTTATTGGTTGATACATTAAAGCCAAATAATTGGCAGTTAATCTTTCTTTGTTGATCACATTCTTGAAAAATACTCGGATTGAATCGTTTTTAAACAAAACACAAAAAAAGCGAGCGAAAAGAAAAGAAAATGATTGTGAGGTAGCAAAAATCCAAGTCATAAACATAAATCACCGAGCTTATGAGTCTTGTATTTCTCATTGCTGACTTTTAAACTTCAATTTCACATTCTCATCTATATATTTATAAATAAATATATTTCCTTTACTATATTTTATGCCTTTTTATATTTTATTATTTTTATCTTCATCTGGAATGGAAACAGGCAGACAAACAATAGGTTACGGTAATGAAATGGTTAAAAGAAAATGTGAAGAGAATTGTTCTCTCGTATTATTACTTTAGAACTCTTCAAATTCATATAGATTTAGATATTTAATGTATTATTAATAAAATACATTTGCTCTCAATTGTGAAATGTATCAAGATATAATACAGAATTAGACGATCATTAGGGATTCTCGGTTGATGGATTGGTCGTAAATTTAACTTTATGAGGCTAATGATAATAAGGTGTTTTTGATCTTTTGGTGATAAAAAGAAATTTTGTTGGTGTTTTCTTGAATTATGAATTTTTTGGAGGTTGGTTTGATTTTTTTGTGGATTAAGATTTAAAATTTGCTATTTTTGAGTGTGATATTCAGACTATGTACCGTGATGCACTATTATGTCACTTAAACCTTCAGGTTTTTTGGTGAGCTGAAGTGGCTCGGTAGCGTAGTTGTTTAGTTCTTCGGTTCATAATTACTGCACACGACACAACTATCATGGGTTCAAGACCAGGGCGGGAATTTTTTTTCATTTGTTATTTTTTGTACTTGAAATGAAGCTCACAGCCTTCCTTTGTAGGCTATAGCTTCTTTGAAATTGTAACGTTGGAATCAACGCTCGACCACTTCTAAGAAGGATACAGGAACTACTTGTCTTAATATAAAAGAGAGGGAGGAGGGTCTGGACCCAATCAAGTATTTCAATAGAATAGCAACATTTTTTGCACCTAGACTCGCTTATATGCATTTTTGGGTCCCACTAAATTGGATTCATATGAATTTTATGGTTTAGTGCATAAAGCATTTGGGGATGGCAAAGAAGGTCACTCACCCTTGCAACTGTCCTATTCCCTCGACTATGATCTTATAATGAAAAAAGTTAATTTTGAATTAATATTTGACCTTTAAATTAGTTAATAAGCTCAAATTTCACAACTCATTCTCTCACTACTTTTATAATTCAACAAAGAATGACTTTAAAATAATTTAATACCTCTGTTTATTTTAAATAATTCACAAATACACACACTTGCATCTTCATATTTAAAACACTCATACACCGATAAAATATTCCATTAAGAACCCCTATCAACTTTAATAATATTACTGCTTTACGAGTTTGAGCGCACCATAAAAATACATAATAATTATAATTATAGATTTTTTTTCATATTATTTTTGAAATATAAAATGTAATATCTCATCTGACTCACTTCAATAGACGAAAAAATATATATATACACAACACAGCTTTTGTGCTTCTTTTTCGCTCCTTTATGTTATTTTTATTTTTATTTTATTATTATCATATTCACACCAATTTTAATTGTGTGTGAATATATTGTTTTTGGTATTTCAGTGAAACTACTTTTTTGGTTTTGCTGCTTCAGGCTTGCGGAATCGACCCATAGTGTTCAGTATGGAAAGTCTGTGCCTTAAATTACCAATTTAATAGTGAAAACCGCATCTCGATTGGTGCTTCCAGTGCCGAGAAATCGCAAAAAAACACTTTCTGTCCTTTAGCAAGTTAGCAAGTTAGCAAGTTAGCAAGTTAGCAAGTTAGCAAGTTAGCAAGTTAATCGGTGCGATAACTCGATTCAAACTCAATATTAAGACTTCTGGTTTTTTGTATCTGATAGATATCATGTATGGCAAGAACTGTATTTTTTTTGGAGTCATGAGATGCATCCAGTAAGGCACAAGGAACGAAAAACTGCTGTTTTTGGTCAAATTATAGCCGATTATTGCAAAACATATTTAATTTTTTTCATAGTAAAGGAATGTTTTGACCAAATGAGCTGAAATTTGGTATGTAGGTTCCTTAGCTGTGCCTAAATATGGAACCGACGCCATTTTGGATTTCGAGGGGCTAGAAGCTACGCCAAATTGATTTTTGCTTTAACTTTGACCAAATGAGCTGAAATTTGGTATGTAGGTTCCTTAGCTGTGCCTGAATATGGAACCGACGCCATTTTGGATTTCAAGGGGCTAGAAGCTATGCAAAATTGATTTTTGCTTTAACTTTGACCAAATGAGCTGAAATTTGGTATGTAGGTTCCTTAGCTGTGCCTAAATATGGAACCGACGCCATTTTGTATTTCGAAGGGTCAGAAGCTACGCCAAATTGATTTTTTCTTTAACTTTGACCAAATAAGCTGAAATTTGGTATGTAGGTTCCTTAGCTGTGCCTAAATATGGAACCGACGCCATTTTGTATTTCGAAGGGTCAGAAGCTACGCCAAATTGATTTTTTCTTTAACTTTGACCAAATGAGCTGAAATTTGGTATGTAGGTTCCTTAGCTGTGCCTGAATATGGAACAGACGCCACTTTGTATTTCGAGGGGCTAGAAGCTACGCCAAATTGATTTTTGCTTTAACTTTGACCAAATGAGCTGAAATTTGGTATGTAGATTCCTTAGCTGTGCCTGAATATGGAACAGACGCCACTTTGTATTTCGAGGGGCTAGAAGCTACGCCAAATTGATTTTTTCTTTAACTTTGACCAAATGAGCTGAAATTTGGTATGTAGGTTCCTTAGCTGTGCCTGAATATGGAACAGACGCCACTTTGTATTTCGAGGGGTTAGAAGCTACGCCAAATTGATTTTTGCTTTAACTTTGATCAAATGAGCTGAAATTTGGTACGTAGGTTCCTTTGTTGTGTCTGAATATGGAACCGACGCCATTTTGGATTTCAAGGGGCTAAAAGCTACGCAAAATTGATTTTTGCTTTAACTTTGACCAAATGAGCTGAAATTTGGTATGTATGCTCCTTAGCTGTGCTTGAATGTGGAACTGACGCCATTTTGGATTTCGAAGGGCTAGAAGCTACGTCAAACTCATTTTTTCTCTAACTTTGATATTTTTGACTAAATAAGCTAAAACTTTACGATTTTTCGTAAGTCTTGTTAGTAACATAATACTAAGCTATGAATGAAAAACTTGAAACGGTGTGAATATGCCCATGAAGCGTGATCGCTTCATTACTAGTTTCATTTCAATTTTTTTTAACTCGAGAACAAAAATACTCCCCTACTTTATATACCTACGGGAAGTGCATACACTCATATTATTCTCAAAAAATAAATATAATATTAATATGAAATAAAATTGATGTAGATTCGAATGTAAAAAGGCATAAAACAGAAAAGAGCGTATAAATAAAAATAAATTACAAGTTTTTTTATTCATTAACATAATTATTATTCTAATTATGAAATGTAATATTAATAATATTATATTTCTGCCTTTGTGCGTCTGATAATTGCAATTGACTCACCGAAATTTGGATGTGAATCGATATTATGAAGAAGGTTATGCCTATTTGCAAAGTATATGTTTGATATAATTTAATAATAAATAATAAAATGAAATTTATAAATTGATAGATGTGCATGTACGGCTGAAAGAGGTTGGAAGAAGTGTTTTTGGCGTAATTTGTAAATTTTTAATCTTTTCAACTTTTAAGTTTTTTCAATTTTTGTAGTTTTGTAATTTTTCAAAAAATCTCAATTTTTTAAAAAAAATCAAATTTTAATTATTTTAAGTTTTTTAAAAATATTTTAAATTAAAAAAAATAAATTTTTTAGGTTTATTTTGAATATTTTAAAAATATTTGATTTTTTTTAATTTTTAAAATTTTTAAACTTTTTTGAATTTAAAAAAAATAAATGTTTTTAAATTTTTTAACATTAAATATTCGATTCACAATCTATATTCTATATACCAACTCTGCCACGGCACATGAATATGGAAGGGTTATGAATAAATGATAAATTTATCATATTTCTATTTACACAGCCGTTTATTTTCAATACAATCAATTTAAAGACAAATAATTTCGTTAAAAAAGAGGAAAAAATTATTTTAAAAAAATTCAAGCTACTTAAATAAATAATAACTGAATATAATGTGTTGAAAAAAAAACTCTTTTGTGTATTATATTCAAATATGAAAAGATGTTGCGTAAGATGAAAAAATATTTGATTTGAGTTTAATGTACAGAAATGATTAAACAGTTTTATTTTCTGCGTTGAATAGAAAAATAAAAAATAAAATGAGAAGTGAAATGTATTGCAGTTAAATGAGTCAAGAGAAAAAAGTAATCACTTGATATTATTACTTTTCACTAACGGACGTTTTTTGCTGTTTAAGTCATTTATGCTGTTTTATGTAACACCACATGTGATATGTCATAATTAATTTTAGAAATTTTTCTGGTTAACTGATTTATTACATTTTAATGCAAAGTTTACGGGATTGTTTCTTATCAAATTGATGATTATTTATGGAACTGTATTTTTAATTGTGATCAAATTTGAAAATGTTTTTAAAATTTTAATTTTTTAGAAAATTCTAATTTTTAAAATTTCAAATTTTAATATTTCAAAACATTTAAAATTTCATAATTTTAGAATTTAAAATTTCATAATTTTAAAATTTAAGTATTCATAATTTTAAAATTTAAAATTTCATAATTTTAAAATTTAAAATTTCATAATTTTAAAATTTCATAATTTTAAAATTTAAAATGTAAGAGAAAATAATTATAAATGTTTACTTTAATTTCCAATTTTTGTTCAAATTTGATTTTTAGGTTATCAAATTAATTTTTCACATTATTTTAATAGACATGTCTATTAATCATATCAAAGCACTTAACTACTCAGTATGGAAATTTTTCTCACTTTTAATATATTTGCCATTTATTTCACTCCATGTTTGATTTTTTAATATTTTATAATTTATTTTCATTAACTGAAATATTTTATTTGCCTTTGATAAATAAATAGGACTGTTGATATAAATTTTAGATTCACGCGTGTTGAGTTTTGTGAATGAAATTATGAAGCAGTGACAAATATTTTAAAATATTTAATTAGTTTTTAGCTTCAAATTTTTGAAATAAATAAATTATAAAATAGTTCAAAACATATTTCTGTAAGATAATAATTAAGTCGAATAAAAACAGTTGTGGAAATAAAAATATTTATATCAATAAAGCCACATCTATACCGCATGAGGAAGAAAAAATATAAAAACAAATAAAATATTAAATATCATAATAAATAAAACAATTTTTTTTAAATAAATGACTTTGTTGACAAACCGCAGTCGTTTAAAAAAATTTTATTTCATATTCCATTATAATTTAAATGAAGTAATATGTCAACATAAGTCCATGCGGCAAGACAAATTGACATCACACCTTTCTAATCGCTTTCCTATCTCAATGTCTATGTCTATATATCTCTCTCATTTTCATTCCTTCGTAGCATAACATACAAAATTGTGTGATCATAATGATAATAATAGAGTCATTCGATATGTATAAGAAGCATGCTCTTTTTCATATCCAACTCCCTTACACATGTGAGGCACTTTAAGTTCACACAATGAATGTCTAACACGACACAAGAGCGGAGACGACGCTTTTCTCATTTTCAGTTTTAAAGGCAGACAAAACAGAGCAAAAAAGTTTTTCTATGTTTATGTACTTGAGGGGAAATGGGTGGACACTGGAATGGTTGAGGTATTTTAACATCATCGTAAAAAGGGGGAAAAAATTGCAGCACAAGGCCGGCGTGAATCTGGCGTGTTCCCTATACTACCTTAGAGATACCCCTACCTAGGGGTCCTAGTGTCCTGGGGTAGGGTACTCCAGGTAGTCCTAGAAACCGACACCTGGTGCCACACTTTTTTGCCATTTTTACGCCATGTGACCTTCAGGTGACAGCATTAAGGGAGAAATTGTTGAAATTTTGAATGTTTTAGGGACTATATTTGGTTTTTAATTTTTTAAAATAGTCAAGAGGTCCCTGAGAGGATTTTGACCAAATGGTAATTGACTGAGGGACCCTAAGGAGGTCCATACCCAAAAATACATAAACTTAAGAACGTTTTGATCAAAAATATCTAAAACACTCCAAAATATTGACCAAAAACTTGAAAATAATCTCAAAACTTAACTTTTATGCCCACAATAATAACAAAGTCACAAGTCACCATCGCTCGATTTCTTGTGTCCTACATTGTCGTATCTGTATCAGTCTCAATTGTGGTATGTTGCTGTGTGTCTCTTCACATAATAGGAAAGCATACGATTATTATCTCCTTAAAATGTTAGTCATGCTGTTTTTTTATTATTATATTCGTCTGGCAATGCTCTGGGTCCAACAACATTCACAAGAGAAGCACAGCAGCAACAAAAAAAGTCTTTTTCTCATTCTCATTCAGTCTTTCTCTCTTTTTTTATTAAGCATCATACATATATTTATGCATATTCATCTTAAAATTCGACCTTTCTCTTTATAGTCATCGTCACTTGTTGATCGGGGCTTTATTAAGCATGAATGCTTATGCTACTGCTGAACTATTATGTTCATTTAATAATTTTATATTTTTTGGGCAAAAAATTGCCTGTACGTGAAACGTGATATATTTTAATGACTAAATCACAGCTTAACATTTAGTTATACACAATTTTTTTCTGTGCGATCATTAAATCGTTTTATTAATTTTTATATGAGATAATTTTTTGATGGAGTCACTCTTTTTTTATTTCGGGGTCTATCATTTTCTAAATGAAACCACTTTTGCCGTTTTTATTTCTTTTCTGTTTCGTTCATTAAGTCGATACATTTGGTATAATTTAAGCATAGTTTGCAACGTCAATTATTAATAATGGTGACTGTTTTCTTTGTTTTAGTTTTGCACTGAGAGTAAATTTTTGAATTTATTTCTGGATGGGCAATTTTCAAAAATATTCAGGGTAGGAGGGTGGGGGGTATGGGGTATCCCAAGCTGAGAAAAAAATATTATTTATATAGAAATGTTGAATAAGGGAGCAAATGAGGGTTCAAAACTCATTTTTATTAAGAACGTCAGTTAAAAAAGTCTTTAAATTTCCTTCCTAAACCAAAACCTTCCAAAAATAGCACTCACACCACAACCAAAAATTAATTCCTATTAAAAATTCAAGAATTAATTAAATTCATTAAAATATTATAATTAATATTGGAAAAGAAACAAAATTTGCTTCTCATGAAATCCGCAATATCATTCCTAGATTAATCAAATGAGTAGCTTAATAATCACGTTCTACATATTATATCTACGTGCTGTGTGTATCGTGTATCAATATTTTAATTAGAATTACTTTTAATAAGTAAATTAATTGGGGGCACTGAGGGAAAATTAATGTTTAATTTTATATTAAGAATTAATTTTTTTAAAATATTGTTTCATTTTAAAATTGAGATTTTTTTTTAGATATTTTTGATATATTTTCAATTTTTTTGCATAAATTTTGATCACACAATACCTTAATTACCTTAATAAAATATTCAATTTTTTTTTCCTCGAGTGTAAATATTTCTGTATCCGTCTTAATATTAATAATATCTAACAAACAAAATCTGCAGAAATATTGTATTATTCAGACGGTTTCATTTAATAAGTATTATGTAAATGTAAATTATTATTAAAAACTTTTTATTCATTTATTTTGTATTATTTTCATTTTATTCCCAAAATGCGATTTACAATAACAGTGAATACGTATGTGTATGTGTGTACATTATATGTATCGGCTTTGATAGAAACAACAGCAGCGTAACTATAATTATTAACTTATTAAGCAATATCGCAGAGTTGGGGGGATTGTGAATAATATATATGGTTAATTTGATTTAATATGGGAAATTGAAATTTTAAGAATCTTTTAGAAAAATATTTTGAGTAAGACTAAAGTTATACAAATTTAAAAAAATATGAATTTTTATATCAAAAATTTAAAAAAATATGAAAAATTAAAAGAATATGAATTTTTAAATAAAGAAGTTAAAAACAAATTAATTTTTAAATAAAAAAAGTTAAAAACTAATTAATTTTTCAAAAAATGTTTTAACATTTATTTAAAAACAAATTTTGTTTTTTTAAAAAAAGTTAAAAACAAATTAATTTTTATAAAACTAAAATTCCAAATTGACAAAAATATTAAAATTTAGTAAATAGTTTTGAACAAAATTTTTATTCAAACCTATTAATTTGAAAAAATAAAAAAAAAAATAATAAAATCATCAAATTTTAAAAATTACAAAACAAAAAATATTTAAAAAAAGCTCTATCAGCACTTCGACCAACCCTGCCCTCTAATTATAGGATAAGTGAGAGCAATAGAGGGAAAGACTATGTGTGAGAGAAAGAGCTTATTTATAAATAATTGCAAATATTCAATTCCACAATAGCATTAATAATAATATTATTATTTTTTATGAAAGAAATATGAACTAAAAAAGCAATAAGAAAAAAATTTCCTAACACAATACAAATTTCCGAAGTAATTATTTGCTAATATGTATAGCGAAGCTCTCGATATGTACACTGTGTGAGAGAGATAGAGAAAATAATTATTATTATAAGTATGAATAACACACATTTTCATACAATAATAGGAAAAAAATTACTCTAATTAAATTGTTTTTTTATTATTAATTCGCTTGAATAATAAAAACGGCAAAATACACAACATTTTTTTTTGCAATCAAATGAAATTTAGAGAAAAAAATAATATAATTGTATGAGCGAGAGGGAGAGATAGTAAATTGCGTAAAAGGTATTAAGGACAGGAAATATTGAACTGTTAGGTCGAGTAAAGTCTCATATTGTAAACGTCAAAAACTCTAATGAATATGTTTATCGGCTTTCGACTATTAGAGGCGTAAAGCAAGCACTTTTGTAGGCCTTTTCCTTCCTTTTTGGTTCTGTGAGAAAATAATTTAGATTTGGGAAAAGTAAATGAGAGATTTTTGGAGGTTGGGGGTAGTAAGTTAGAAATTTTGGTGCTAAAGCGCATTTTTTAAATTGAAAATTTATTTTTTAAAGCAATTCAAGCAAAACTGATTCTAAAAATTAATTTAGAAATTAAAAAAAAAAAGAAATTAAATAACATATTTTTTTAAATTTAAAAATAAAAATAAAATTTGAAAGACATTTTAAATTTAGAAATGAAAGAATTCAAAATTTGAAAAACAAAAGAATTTAAAAATTTGAAAAATAACAACATTTTAAATTTTAAAAACAAAATAGTTTAAAAATTTGAAAAATAATAAAATTTGAAAAACAAAAGAATTTTTAAATTTAAAAAATAAAAATGTTAAAAAATAGTAAAAAATAAAAAGCAAAACAAAAAATTAAATTTAGAAGATAAAAAAATTTCAAAAACAAAAAAAAATTAAATTTAGTTTTAAAAACATAAAAAATTAAATTTTATTTCAAAAACAAAAAAATTTAAATTTAAAAATCTAAGAACTAAAAAAATGTTTAATAAGCGTATTAAAAATATCCAACAAAACTTAAAATTTGGGTACCCAGGCCAGTTAATTTATTTAAAGCACCAAAAATTTTGCACTCGTTGCTAAGTAAAATTTTGAAATCACAAAACAAAACCCCAGACAGGCAATCCCTATATACACCACCCATCAAACAAATTTTCAATACACAAAACCACCAAAATCTAAACTGAAAAACAAAGAAGTCAACCTAAAAATTTCATTGAACAAAATAAATTATTTATCACATATCATAAGTTCGATATCCATATTCCAAAAATACTAATTGTAATGTAAAACTACACACAATTTATTTTCCTTACCTTCCTCAAAACTGAACCCTTTCCTCGATATTTTCTCTAACTGTACTCAATCGTCCACTATGAGTTTGTGACGTCACCGCATTTAGTCGTTAGATATTATTTAATCAATTATTCATGAAAATGAATGTGGAGAATAAAAGTTCTAATTCACTTCAATTCATGGATATATACATTTATTATATTTGTGGAGATATCTAATCGGCTACTAATATTTCTCAAGGGATGGCTTGCTTGTGGGAAGTTTTTATTATTGAAAATATTTTTTACATGTGCTTTTGAATTAATTAGTAAGATTTTCTCCATGTAGGTAAATACTTTCAAAATAGTAATTAAAAATGGTTGAATTTTTAAATAAACGTTTGCGCTTAACTGAACAGTTAGTTATTGATTTAAAATTTTTTTAAATGGAGGAATCTATAGAACTGCATAAAAAATAAGTTTGTCACGTTTATAATGAAATTGAAAGTGATTTCATATGTCTACTTACAAATTCAATTGACAGACGCGTGCAAATTCTTGAATAAATACCGCTTTGTGAGAATCGTGTGTAAATATTTTTGAGGAATTGTACTTGATATTTGATGTGTTTTTCTTAGAAATAATGGCCATTGATCTGTACTCTATTTGCTACTTAATTTATTTGTTTTTGAGATTTTAAGATCCTTCTTTGTATTTGGGGGGTCATTAACTTTTGGCATGTGTGTATTTAAGACTTGAGTCATCATCATCTTCAGATGCTTTAACCCAGGGGCGTAATAAGGTTGTCATGTACCCAGGGACGTATATGCAATATTTTTCCTTTAGTGCCACGAACCTTCGTTACGCCCCTTCTTTAACCTTTCGGTCACCAGGATACTGTCACTTTTGTTAATTTTATAAAGTTGCGGTTTCTAGTTAGCTACTAAGGGTTTCTAGGGTACCTAAGTGTTCTAGGGTAGGGTAGGGTACCCCGGATAGTAATAATATAATATAGTGTAATAAGAATTTTAAGTAAGTAATCACACCTTGCCAATATTATATAGCAAAAGATTTAAATATATATCAATATCTAATTCAGTGCATACACCTTCACATATAAAATAAAAAATTTCTCCACATCACATATCAACTGAACAAAAAAGGAGGAAAAAGTGATACTTTTCCTAAAAATAAAAACGAAATAAATAAAACACAACAAAATTAATAACTACAGCAATTATTCTAACAGAAAATAATAGATTTAGGAGAATAGAAACTAAATGGACATAGAGCAGTGCAACAGCACAGTCACAAGCAAATAAGAGAAAGAATAATTTTATTTTCGCATAAATTTATTATTTTATATTTTTGGTCAGCATCGATAATTTGTCATAAAACCGAGTATTATCAAGAGTGTATGTACATCGTCGTTCCCATTTTCAATATTTATATGTAAATTTTTGTTGCTTGTGTCTATGGTTATGGAGGAAATTATTATTTTTTCTCTCTCCGTCCAATTTCTGTGTGTGTTTCGTACAGAATGAGATTCCCATAGACAAAAATTTATATTATAAAATTGAAAATTTTCTAAATATTTTATAGAATTTTTCCTATTCTCATTCTCATGAGTAGTCAGCCGTACACACTCACATATTTCGATGTTTTTGGTCCCGTTGTTTCGGGTCTTGTAGTAAAAACCAAAAAAGTGAATTTAAATTTGCTCAATTTTTACGGTGTGGGGTGAGGCAAACGCCAGAGATGTTTTTGAAGGGACACAGCAACATAGAAATGGACACAAAATGTATAAATTATATTTTTTGAGATATGTATAAATTTGATTACAACCAAAATTGTACTCGAATGTTGGACATGGAAATTTATTTATGAATATCGAATAATTAAATTTTAAAAATTTCTCGTTCTGTGAGTGAAAAAGTGAGAAATTTTTTTTTGTAGATTGAAAAATTGACTTTGGAACTGAGAAATAAAATTTATTTGATTTTTTTGATGGTGGATTGAGGAAAATTGTTGCAAAAAATTGACATGGGGAATAAAAATTTATTAAATTTTAAATCTCACAGATATAAATGTGTTTAGGAGGATATGAGATGTGTGATGTTATAGAATTATGCTGATTTGTGTGTTAAAATTGAACTGATACTAGAAAAATTCTTAAATTAATTTAAAATTCTTTAAATATTTTCATAAAAAAAATAATATTTTTAATTTTTTAAATTTTGAATATTTCATATTTTTAAATTTATTTTTAATATAATATAAATCCATAATTTTAAATTTATTTTTAATATAATATAAATCCATAATTTTAAATTTATTTTTAATATAATATAAATCCATAATTTTAAATTTATTTTTAATATAGATTTAAATTTAAATTTATTTTTTAAAATAATTTTAAATTTAATAATTTCTTAATTTTCAAAATTTAAATTCAGATTTTTAAATTTCAAACAAAAATTAAAAATAATTAAAGCTTACCAATTTTATTTCAATTTTAACAAAACTTATATTTTACAAAATTTCTCATTTTAAATCAAATATTTGCTAAACTTTCCAGTTCCACCCACTAGTACAACTCAATATTAATAATGCACAGCTTCCATTTATTCATTTATTCTAAAAAAGAAATCCACTTTTGCTGTTTGTTTTATTTAGAAAATTAGATAGTCTCAATGCCCAACTATTGTATTTTATTTATATATATGACATTCTATTGAGACTATAATCAAATTATTTTATACATATATTCATAATTTGATTCAAGTATAACATTGCACCATTTAAAATAATAACATTATCGATTACACGCTCTACTAATTTGCTTTATACTTAAATAATAATAATATATATGAATGTGCATTAGTTTTATTGCTGCAGTAGCGAAAAATTGCATTAAGATGGAAAAAAAATCTTGGTTTTTTAAAAGTTTTTGTTTTCAAATTATATATTTATGAATGAATTTTAAATTTTATAATTTTTTCAAAAATTTAAACTTTTATAATTATAATTTTTAAATTTTATAATTTTTTGAATTTAAAAATTTAAATGTTATAAGATTTTGAATTCAAAGTTTTATAATTTTATAAATTCAAAAATTGAAATTCTTTTAATTTTTTGAATTCAAAATTTTATAACTTTTTAAATTCAAAATTTGAAATTTTTAGAATTTAAAAATATTGAATTTTATTACTTTTTTAATTTTGAAGTTCATCATTCTAAATCTATAATTTTTAAATTAAATTTTTTATAAATTTTTGAATTATAAATTTTAAAACTTAGGGTTAAAAAACTATGATTCATAATCCAGACCAAAACCAGCATGATTCACAATTATTTCCTCTTAATTAATTAATTACTTTCTTCTATTCGTAAATTTTTAATTTTACATTTATTAATTCTATTAAAAAATAAATTTCATACCCACAACCGTCATTAATATCACGCCATGTCTATAAATTTCTCATATTTATTTTAGAGCAACAATAAAATAATTTACATCTATGAATCGTACATATTAATAACATGGCATGACTGAATAGTTCACCAAAGTATCAAAACCTGACTCAAAAAAAATATCATGCACAAGACCCTCAGACAACAAAGCATCATGCGAACAGTAAATTTTTATTTAGTCACATGAACATTTTCACGTTCGTTTGATCATCTTTCCTCACATTTTCCTTCGTACTTTTTCATTTTTAAATTTATTTATGTTTTATTGCAATTAAGAAGAATCTTTTTTCAAGCTTTAGTGTAGCAGAATGGTTTGTAGACTTTGTAGTGAGCAATAAATTAAGAAATTACAATGAAAATGTGTATTTGTATCATACCTCATTAATTTTCAAATTTCCTTGAAAAACGACGAAGGTGTGAGAATATTTTTGAGAAATATGAATGATTCTTGGAAGTTGTAAATGTTGTCAAAGTTTTTTGAGAACATCAACATGTGTATTGTCAGTTTTGAGTAAAATTTTAAATTGGAAAAAATTAAAAATTTGAAATTCAAGAAAAAATTAAAATGTTCATATTAAAAAAAGTTGAAAATTTAAATTAAAAAAATAAATAAAATTTCAAATTTAAAAAACATTAAATTTCAAATTTTAAAAAATATTAAAATTCCATTTCAAAAAAAATTTCTAAATTAAAATCGGAGTTAAAAAAATCAACAAATATTAAATCTTTAAATTTTTTACTATTTCAAATCAATTCCTCAATAAATTCAACTCAACAAACCATAAACAGCCATAGTCATAGTCCACCACATAATTGTGACAAATCTCTCCCATTTTTAATAATGGAATAAAACAGATATCAATTAATGAACCCCATATCCATTTACGTATGCATTATTATATCTCTATCACATAATAATCATGAACATGTCATAAAAACACAATAGATTTTAATAACAATAAAAATCCCAATGCCTTCCTTAAATTGATTATTCAATGCACAAATATTAATCGATTTTTTAATTTTTTTAATCAGTTCTCTCACCTTGAATAAAAAGCTCTTTTCTTTAACATCTTAAAGTATCAAGCACTGATTTATGATTATAAGCTTTCAAAAAAGTGAACAAATTATAGGATTAATGGTTATTATATACATACAAATGGGTCGATAACAATTTACATCGAATTTATGTGTCTTGGATATATTGAAGGTAATGCCTTCGATAAATATATTGACAAATGGTTTTGACTTGTTGGATTTTAATAGGTGATTTGGAGCTAATTGATAGAAAATATAATTGATTGAAATTGATGTTGGAATTCTGAAGAGGGGGGGGGGGGGGGGGCTGGTAAATTTTGATTTCCGATTAAATTTCGAATTTTAATTCGAATTCGATATTCTAAAAAATGGCGGGCAATTCTGGTTGATCCCCAAACTTATGCAATCCATCACATTACCTAAGTCTACATTCTCAATTCTAAATCATAACTTGTTCAATTCAATACCTAATAAAAAATTTCCCATAATTTCTGCCTATAATAAACCTTGAACCTCTTTGCTCATTTATTATTAATTTACTAGCAATGTAATAATTATTTTACACAATTAAGTACTAAATTTAAATAAAAATACATCATCATTATCATCATCGTTATAATCATCTTGGATTTTTTTAATTATATCAACCTCTATTGCTGCCTTTTTTCAATTTACTGTAATTAATAACTTATTTGTGAATAAATCTCTTTTTAATCAAGACAGAACTGTGTACATGAGATGGGATTTTGAGGGAATGAGATGAAGTTGTAGACGAGGGATTCTTGGATGAGGGGTTAGAGCGCATTTTTCAGCTGAGAATGAAGAATTAAGTTGTAGAATGGCTTACTTTAAATGTTATGTGAATCTTTCCTGATGTGTAGGCAAGGAGGAAGGCATGGGTGTAGCCAGAGGGGGTCCAAAGGGTCCGCACCCTGCTTTGAAAAAGTTAGAAAACACAAATAAATTTTGGACCCCTTACGCCGTAAAAAATTTCCTGGCTCTGCCTTTAGAAGGGAGAAATTTATAGATAAGAAGGAGTAAGATTAGTCAGGTATGGACTAAGTTCACTCTCATAAAAGCAATAAAAGAATTTAAGAAACAAATATTAGATTCAGACTCAAAACATTCCTAACCCACTCAAGACAAGACAATCTGATAGATTTATCAAGCCACAATCTCTGTCATCTCATATCTCTATTCTTACAATATAATATAAAAACTATTTTTTTTTGTTGTGTGTAAATTTAATTACAATTTTTTCCTACTCATTCGCAACAATTTAATTTTTAATTTTCACTGTTCAAACTCTTTGTATTACAATTAATGCATGTGTACACAGTACGAGAATTTAGCATTGAAATGATTGTAATTATCTGAGGCAAGGTGTGCGGATTTTATAATATTAAAATAATAATCATATTGTAAAGTCGAGAGAAAAAAAATTCTCATTTATTATAAAATAAATAACTTCATAGATACGCTAACAATATGTACATACAAATTTTTTTTGTTGCAATAAATAAGCACAA
This sequence comes from Chironomus tentans, assembly GCA_963573255.1. NCBI lineage: Eukaryota > Metazoa > Arthropoda > Insecta > Diptera > Chironomidae > Chironomus > Chironomus tentans. The sequence goes on along the minus strand of OY754302.1, from coordinate 42,397,953 downwards.
TGTGTAGGCTACAAAATAAAAAAAGAAATAACAAGAAAATAAAAACATTTTGAGGAAATTCTCGACGTCTTCTTTTTCTTTCTCTTCTTTTGCTCTGCTTTGAATTAAATTGTTAGATAATGTGCACTTACTATACAAATTATGTTAAAAACAGAGGAACGAGTTGGAATAGTTGATGAGATTGATGATCTTTTGAGTGGTTTAGAGCGCATTTTTTTAGTTGATTTATTATTAGCAGTGGTTAACCAGAATCGTATCCAGAGGAGGGAGGGTTTAGGGGTCAACACCCCCCTATTTTTAAAAAAGTTAATTCAAAAGGTCAATAATTCGAAAATATATCCTAAAAAGGTCATAATTCAAACTCCCTTCCAATTTGCCTGATACTCCCCTTACTTCTGTGTACTCTAAGATAGACAGACCCCCAAAGTAGCCAAATTCAAGTTTGCACCAAAAAGACCCCCCAAATACACCATATTTAAATTTAACCACAACCCAATCATAAAAACCCACTCAAAACCAATTTAACTCACATGTTACAAAAACATTTGACAAATAAAACGACAATTATACGAAATTAATTTTGATAGCTTCCAATATCCTGTACAAGTTCCAAATAATGACACCAAAAAAATTAGCATATTTCTCAAATTTAACGGCACCCAAAACGTATTAATAGAAACATCAAAAAGGCTTAAAAATTTTCACAAAAAAAGCTGCTGAAACAATTTTGTTTCTTATGTGAATATATTTATGTCGATTCGTATGTTTGGGAAGGAAATTTATATTTTTTACGAGTAATTTTTTATAACAACTTTGATTACACGAAAAGAAGAAGAAGAGAAATGCATAAGAAAAAGAAGGAATTGTAGATGGGGAGGAGGAGGGGAGTGAGGTGTAATGAATGTAAATGCAGCAACAATACAATTTAAATTAAATTCTCGTTATGTGATTTTTTATTTTATACTTTTTTTACTTCAGTTTTATTTTACTTTGTGAATTTTTTGTGCTTCATTTTTTTTACTTCTTTTATTTGGTCTTATTATAAAAAATTGTTTCTTAACACGTGCAGTTTATATATAAATATAAATAATAACAATATAAAGAAGAAGAATATAAAGTCTAGGGGTGGGAACATTGAGTTTTGAATGGGAGTTAAGAAATAATTTTGAGCAAATTGAACTAAAACTGAGCAAATTGAACTAAAACTTAACACATTGAGCAAAAACGGAGCAAATTGAACTAAAAGTGAGCAAATGAAGCTAGAATCTGAGCAAAAATTTGAGCAAATTGAACAAAAACTGAGCAAAAATTTGAGCAAATTGAACTAAAACTGAGCAAAAATTAGAGCAAACTGAACTAAAACTGAGCAAATTGAACTAAAACTGAGCAAAAATTTGAGCAAATTGAACTAAAACTGAGCAAAAATTTGAGCAAACTGAACTAAAACTGAGCAAATTGAACTAAAACTGAGCAAAAAATTGAGCAAATTGAACTAAAACTGAGCAAAAGTTTGAGCAAATTGAACTAAAACTGAGCAAATTGAACTAAAACTGAGCAAATTGAGCAAGTTAATAGAAAACTGAGCAATTTTAGAGAGAAAAATATTTAAATTAAGACAAAAACTGAGAAAATTACTGAAAAGACTGAAAAATTACGTAAAATTCATGAAAAATTCAACCAAACATAAACAATCCTACCCAAAAAATAATCATCTCAAAAGCCCCCAAGGCATCCCACCCCTAGGCAAAACTAGTAGCACTAATAATAGCAGCTACAACTTTGTATTATAGAAAACATAAAAAAACTCACATTTAACATAAAAGCAAACTAGAAACAGAGTCGAAGAGAATCGAGCAAGCAGCAACGAAATACATTGCACATTATAGTCTGAAGTGTTGTATTATAGTCTGATATCAAGTTGAAAAATACTTAATTCGCTTAATGGTCGATAATAAAATGCAAGGAGGCTCCCCTTCAGCAAGTGCTACTGTATTTCTGCTGGGCTGCTGCTACTGTTTCGCCTTCAATAAATGCCCGAGCTTCAGATTGACCTAAACTATATGATTATGCAAATTGTGTGTCTGCTGTTGTTCTGCTCTTGCATCTTAATAGCATTTTTTTTTGTTCTGCGATGTCTACATTCTCGTTCACATTATTAATGTTACATACGTACGAACATACACACATCTGCACTTTGAGCATTGGAAAAAAAATTATTATTTTTTATTAATAATTTTTTATGAGCTTTATTTTTTACATCGCCAAACATGATTTCAACATTTAAATTATAAAATAAAATTGTAGGCTTCTGGACTGGATAACAATTGATTGCTGCCTTTATTTCTCTGAATTTTCTCTCCTTCTCGCTCTCTTTTGTCTTCATGATTGTTTAACATGAAATTCTCAAGTTTTCCATTTCAATTTTTTTTCGTAACCTTTTTCTTCTGCTGTTATCACTATAATTTATGATTCGTACTTTTACTCATATGTGTGTGAACTCACTGTTCATATAAGGAAAGAATTGAAAGATTTTTTTGTGAAAATTTAAATTCATAATTTTTATCTTGTTGTGATGCATGTTGTTAGGTAATTTGGAAAGGTTTTGAGATATCTAACGGGATAATAGCTTGCTAGTGAATTAGAAAGGAACATTAGGAATTTAAATAATTTTTTTGAAAATTTCATAATGAAGCAAATTTTTTTTGAAAATTACTGTTTTGCTTAAGAATTTAATATTTTAAAAAATGGAGAAAAAAATTGGGAGGGGAAGAGGGTGTTTGTGGGGGAATTTTTCTTCAAAACTCTAGCAAATTAACGAATTTTTTCCTGAAGGGGGATTCGTCTCCCAATACACCCTCATGGCTACATGTGAAATATAAATCACGAATTAAATAAGACTTTTACACCAAATATTTACTCAAAATTGTAAGAACATCTTTCTTGTTTTTGACATCCCCTGCCTTTGACATCTTTTGCTAGATCATCTTACCGATGATAATGTTTATATAGCATTTGACTTTAATTAAGGTGACCAGATATTTCTAGGGGGGTAGGGGATCTGAAACTCACTTATGGATAGGGTGACCAGATATTTTTGGCAAAAATTTTTTTTACCATACTCTCCTGTTTCAGTACATTTTTTGTGTCGACGTTTTTTTGGAGCTTAGGTCCATCTTATCTAGTATAAAAAGTCGAATTTATTTAGAGGAAGCTTTCAGAGGACAGAGGACAAATTTCAAAAATAGAGGACTGTCCTCTGAAAAACCATGACCATGATTTCATGTACGTTCTTAATCGAAAATATTCAATTTCTTCTTACTTCTTAGAAATATACTGCGTACGACTCTAGTCAATTTCCACTGCTACTCATCAAATTCCATTGCTACGCGCTATCTTGACCATATGTCAAATATGAAAAATTCAAACCCCTCATAAAAACTCATTAATTACTTTTATAATGAGTTTTTATTCAGATAATTTTGAATTTTAAGGTTTACAAAAGTTATCAAAACTTTCAATAAGAAGCAGTTAATTAAAATTTGATCTAAATTGTCAAGCATGACTTGCAAAAAAATTGCTTAAAACAAATAGAAAGGATTATCTTGATAGCCTTATTAGCTGAAATTGCTACTTCATTGCATAAAAATTTGTAGACGCAGTGATAATTTGGGTAACTTTAATCAGATGATGTTTTTAGCTTACCAACTGGCTTACTGCTTAGATAATCTAACTTGGAGCCAAATAAAAAAAATATGTGCTTTAAATTCTCAGCAATGACTTTCGCATTATTCATAAAAAATTTCAATTCAATTCAAAAACTAAAATCTAACAATAATACTTTAAAAACATATATTTAATCTATATCTCGTAAATATGTACATACTTTCATATTATGTTAATTTCTTTTTTGTTGTAGACTAAAACAAAATCCAACGAATTGAATGTAAGTAGCTCAAAAAAAACTAAAAAAATGAATATCTATAAAACATATAATAATAATGATTGTTGTAACATTTTATACAGCTTATGCCTTTTGTTTTGTTTCTGATTTATGATACAGAAAAAAAATTTATTTAAAAATAATAAAAAAGAAGTACAAAAAAAATATTTTTTATGCCTTCTGGCAATCTACAATAATAATAAGTAATATAATAATAATAAAATAAAATATGTGCATGCTAATACTTTACCCATGCGTAAAAATACTTATTTCAACAATAACATGAATTGTGCGTTTTCTTTTTAAATTTCAATATCTACACATTGTGTATTAAAATACAACATTTTTGATTAAATATCCCTTGCAATAAATAAATTTCTTTTTAAACTCTTTTATATTTTTATTATTTTTTGCTGTTTTGTTTTGCAACGTCTCGGGTTATTTTCTTGTGTTTGCATTGTATTTTGTGAGTCAGTAAGGCAATGAAATATGTTTTTGTTATTTTTAAATTTCCTTCCGTGCGTAAAAGATTTTTTAGTTTTTTGTGTTTTTTGAGTTCAGTATTTTGATGGATTTTGTGTGTTGTTAGTATTTTTGGAGGTTCTTACAAATTGCAAAATTAATTTAAAATTCAAAATTATTTTAAAATTTAAAATTATTTTAAAATTTAAAATTATTTTAAAATTTAAAATTATTTTAAAATTTGAAATTATCTTAAAATTTGAAATTATTTTCAAATTTAAAATTATTTAGAAATTCAAAATTATTTTAAAATTTAAAATTGTTTTGAAATTTAAAATTATTTAAAAATTTAAAATTAATTTAAAATTTAAAATATTTAAAAATTTAAAAATTTAAAAGCCTTTTAAAATTTAATTATTTTAGTATACTTCAAATTCTATTAATCAGCCCAGAAGTTCATAACCCTTCATATTTTTCAACCACAAATAAAATTATTTCATTTCATTATATTCAAAATATTTTAATTGAGACTTCAATCATAATAATGTATGAATGTATGTACACACAATAATTGCGAATATAATAATGTAAAGAAAAATAACATTTATATTTATTTAAAATGCACGATCTCAGTCATTATGTAATAGAAGAACTGTCGCTTGTTACGAGTGAAGTATAAAAGGGCCCGTTAGAAAGATACAAATAGTCATTGTTTGTTCCTATGAGAAATTATTTTTTATTTAACTAGTTGATTTATGGAAGTAAAATAAATAAAATTAATTGAGGGAAGCTATGAGAATATGTTTGAGATTTTTTTCAAGGTTTTATTAGGAGGTGTTCTGGTTAAATTGAGGCTGGGACGTTGTCGAAAATAAATCTTAGGGATCCAAATTTTTTTCATCACTAAACTACTTGATTTGTTCTTTGTGTCAATTTTAAGAGTCCAAAAACAATTCTGACTCAAAATTGAGATGTTCTAGTGACATTTTAATTCTGAGACATGTTTTGAGCCTCAAATGAGAAGATGTAAGCTTCAATTTCAGTGCGAATGATTAGGTTGACCTCTTTAGTCTTGAATTTAGGGGATCACTGGGTTCGACATTGCAGCATTTTAAAATTAAAGCACTAAGCCAAAGACCTTAGTAAATTGAAGAAAATTTCCATGAAAGGGGGTGTTTTGGGGGTCAAAACACCTCGTGTACCTCAAATGGTTGAAATCAAATCTAAACAAAGTTTCCAAAGGGTCAGAAAATTTCTAGGAACTCTATCAAATTTCTCCCATCATTAATTCATTCTGATTAGCAATTTTTCCACTAGAGTTCATGTTGAATCTTTTTATTATTATTTCAATTAAAATAACAAATAATTACAATCATAACATCCAACAACGGGAACGAAATTGAATAAATCTAAAACGCATTTCTTATATTTTATCTTCCATCGAACTCGATTGCATCACAATTAGAGAGAATATAAAATAACAATAGGAAAAAAATTTATAAATACAATAAAAATATTATTAACAATTTCACAAAAGAAAGAAATTCCTAAAAAAAGTTGAAAATGAGAACAGCGCTTTGGAATTGTTTTATTTGGATTGTATTGTACAATTTCTCAATTATTATAAAATAAATTTCTTCAATTATTATTTACTTTTATTATAAAACTCTATTTTTTTCTCTTTCATCTGAACTCGAAATGAATACGCAGTGAATGAAAGCATGTACTTAAGTAAATATGTGGAAATAATTTGCTTACTTACATATTATAATAATAAATTTAAAACACGCTTTTGTATTTGATGTAAGATATAAATTGTTTTGCATGCTGCAAATGCGAGTTGTGAAATAATGTCTATTAATAGAGTGCATTTTCTTGATTATTTGTGGAATATGAAGTGATAGTTATGATAATAATTGTAATAATTTGAATAAGGGGGTTGTTTAGATACTTATGACGCCTTCTGTCCTTCAAAAATTAATGAATTAGTTTTAACGTACAAAAAATATTTGAATTGTAACTGTTTTCTGAAATTCAAATTAACTGATGACTGTAAAGTCGTGTTCACAAAGACTTTTTTTACTGGACGTTCTTTCCGTACATTTTCGTGAACGTATGAGAAGATAAATCTTTAAAATCCAAAAAATAAATTATATAATTAAGAGAACTCGACTTGTTTCACTCATAACTTGCTAATTTTAAAGGGTTTAGAAATCTTTAGTATGTCACAGTTCTTTTATCTCCCACAAATTCAATTTTTTTGCATGGGCGTATCAAACGGAGGGTCTGATGGGGTCTCGAAGTATTTCTTAAGCTCTAAATTACAAATTATTAATTAAGTACATTATTAGAACTAAAATCAGGTACCAAACCATGAGAACCCCATTTAGACCCCCTTAAAAATTTTCTGTGTAAGTCCATGATTGTTCGCGAACATCATTCATGAACAACCTCTATAGGCAGTATAGATTCTCGATATCAATATTACGACCAAGATGTCTCAATACCAAGAATGCCTAGGAGGGTGACCATCTGCTCACTTTTCAATATTAAAAATCAAAAAATTTTAAAATAAACTCAAAGAAAGATAATCATTTTAGTTGAAACAATATAATGTGTGTATTTTCTGTGCCCTTGCATAACGTTCAGCAGCAACAAAACAAAACTTTTTTTTATTTATTCCATAAAAATGCACATTAAAAATAAATTTAATTACAGCTGCAATTCAAAACTAAAAAAAATGTAGAAAAAAGTTGTAAAGAAAGAAAATGTAAATGTTGAATATTTATTAATGACGAATGTTGTGTACAATATTATAAATGTAAGTTAAAAACTTTAGTAAAAGTTGAAATGGCAACAACAAGCTACAAGCGATGCCTGTTTAGTGGAAATGAAAGAGAGCATTTGTTAGTAATCAAGACAAATTATCGTCATAATTTTTATGACTTCCATTGTGCACATTACATTGCACACTATTTCTGCGATATATATTCATATTTTATTATTATTATTATAAGTATATACGCTCGAATATGTTATTATTATTTTTTATTATTATTATTTTTATTTTTGTTAAGCAAAATTTTGTCGGTGCTGCAAATTTTTATTTTATTTCTCACAGCACACTCTGCTTAATTCTTTTTGTTGTTTTGCTGCTTTTAGTTTCTTGATGAAACAATTTTAGCGTTTATCACGTCGCAATCAAGGTTATGTTAAGGTAGTCTAGCTTCATGAATAATTGTTGATTGAGGTGTTTTATGTTCAGTCAATTAGTGAAATAGTTTTGGGTTGGAGGGCGGAGTGGGGAACTTATTTAATGGAATTATGATTTGATAAGGTGTAAAAAATTATTTAGTTTGCTCTTGTTTTGTAATTATCCAATGTGTGCATTCAGAAAGGTTATGTAAATATTCGAAAAAAAATTCAAATTTTTCGAAAGTGCGGGAAAATTTATTTTGCTAAAAACTGCTCAATTCTTGATTATAATAGCTTTTTTTCACTGAATAATCCACTAGAATGTTCATTTTAATCAGTTAACAGCAAATCCAATGATTATTAAAGTGTTTTTAATGATTTCGAAAAATTGTAACGGAAAAAATAAGATCCATTAATTTCGAATTTCGAAAAATAAGATCCATGTTTGCACACATTGGGTAATTATTTGTCACATAGTCGTAATCAGGATTTAAGGGGGGAAAAGTGTTCAAATTATGACTTTTTTGGATATCTTTTCGAAGCATAGCGTAAGTTTTAGGTTAGTATGGGTTTTAAAAATTAGAAGGGGGTCGACTGGGTATGCTCCCCTTAAAATATTGTATGTAATTCGATACAACCATACAGACTCAAATTGCCTACGTCAATTACTAGAAAGCCTGATCTAACTCATTAAAATTGTGTAAAATCAAGTAAAAATCATATCAAAATCAAACAACTTGAAAATTAAGTGGCACATAAAGATTGTTGTTCAAATTGTTTATTACTATTATTTTATAAGTGAAACTGGGATTTTCCAAAGAAAAAAAACATCAGTATTATTATAAAGACTTGTGATAATGGTTTTTGACACTTGGAAAATCCAAATTGTAGTTCAGATATTTGATTTTGTGATTATTACTTGAGATGTTGACAATAAAATGTGTTTTTATAAATAATATTTTAAGGAGATTGCAGACTTAAAAGCCACACTACTGATGGTATCCATTTTGTCTACGAAACTGATCAAATGATCAAAAGACCAAATATCATCCTGCATCATTGACGTCCATCAAAAATCCCAATGCAGCTAGGGACGCTCTTAAAAGTCCGAGTGCTCTCCTAAAATTCAAAGTTCATTTAATCGACATTTTTGGAAATAAAAAGTACTTACTACAAAGCATCATTTAGTACGAATAAGAGAAAGATAAATTAATCTTAGAAAAGAAAATTATTGGACCCCCTCATGAAAATTTCTGGCTACCACCTTTGGCATCCATTACAAAAAATAAGAATGTCCTGATTATGAAAATTGTGCAAACGAACGATCTAGAATAAAATTTTCCAAAAAATTAAAATTTAAGTTCACTCTGAATTGCAAACTCTTCATTAAATTAACATTAAAAACAAATACACTTCCATACATGTAACTGATCAACACCACTCAAAAGACAATAAATTTATCATAAATTAAACTTGAACCATTATAAAAAAGGGAAGGTGAGACAGCAAAATAAGAAGAATTGCTAATAAATATAAAAAGTCATCATCTGCAATTATTCATTGCGTGAATTAATCAGAGAAGAAATTTATGAAAAGTAAACTTAATAATAGACATGAAGCTGTATGTAATTCAGACATGCCCATATTCTTCAAAACAGTATATAAAAAAAGAAAAGTAAAAAACAATATTAATTACAATTATTGAAAATAACATGCCTTGGTAACGAACCCGAAAAAAAAATATTAAAAATGTATATCACATATAAATTTATATCTATACGTATATACGCCTCAACTGCGTTCTACTCGACAGAATTCTACAATTTATCATAATATACCCGAGCACATATCAAAGCACATTTTTGTTATAATAAATAATTCTTTTTTTTAATTCAAAATGTTGACTATATATGTTATTAACGAGAGATGGTAACTTTTTTTACTGTGGGAAATTTTATGTGGATTTTGAGGTTTTTGAACTTTAGTTGTGAGCTATTGGTAAGCTGTTGGTTGCAAACAGGCTCGTTTTTTATCAAAATATGCATGAAGATTTTTAAAAACATTTTAAAACGTAAGTCAAGAGTCCGAAACCTAGCCTATCTTGGTTATATGGAATATTGTAACGAGTCATTTTTAACAATTAATTGAAACTTACTAAAACCATCAAAATTGATGGTATCAGTTGCGTAGCCAGGAAGGGCAACCCCTGGCCCTTCCCCCCAATTGGTAACCCCCCTTCTGAAAAACAGAAAAAAGGATTTTTGAAAAGGAGGGTTGAGGGTTGGTTTGGTGCCAACTTTTAATTTCTAAAAATAATTCTAAAATTTAACTTAAAAAACAAATTAAACTTTAGGTTGAAATTTAATCTTGAAAATGGGTTACCGAGCACCTATCTATGGACCCTCCCCTGGCTACGTCCCTGATCCTAAGACTCTGCTGTCCCTAATCCATAAAGATCAGAGATTGATGTCTGTTCAAGTTTGTAATGCAGATCTTGCTCTTTGTTGATTAAGATTTATTAAGGAAAAATCAAAAATTTTAAAATAATTTACACGAAGTTATCCTCCCTCCCCCATTTCTTATGATATATACTCACAGTAATAACGTGAAATTTTTTTTCCATACGAAATTCTCTATTGAGAACAAAAACAGAACAGAGGAGAGAACAAAAATAAAACTGTATGAAAATGAACATTAAGCATAGGTGGCTGCTATTATACATTTCATATAAATGTATATTCATTTTTTTTCTTAAATAATAATAATAATATCATATCCAAACAACATAAGTCATTAATCATGTATACTCACAAAAATTTTATGTTTTTAATGTGTGTAGATATTCTGTATTTTATACTTCTTATTAATAATAATATCAGTATCTATGTGCGTATAATACTTTTCATTCCTTTTTTTGTTGCCACTGTAAGGTGGTGGTTACTAACACAATCAATCATTTTTCACATACACACACACACATGTGTGTAAAACGTTAAAACACACGGTTAATGAAAGGAAATATTTTTATATTTTTCTATAAAATATAATTTTATATTTGTTAAGAGCGGCGGTTTTTCAAGCTAAATTTTTTATTACGAATAGTAATTTAATTTTTTTTTGCTGTATAATAAATATTATATATATTTTTTAGTGATGGTTAATGAACTGGCAAGGGATGGGTGTGCTTAAAAAAATTTAGCAAAAAAGGTACTCTTTGGAAAATGTGAGAGCAAGATTTTAAATCGAAGGAATCGGAGCTACACATTTTGAAATCAAATTTGAATATGTGATTTAACAAATGAATATGTAAATTTTTGCTACTTGTTTCGAAAAGGTAGCTTAATAATGCACTTTGCATTAGCTCCGTGCCATCGAGTTATGGGGGGCCAATAAGTTAAAAACCTCAACACCATCGTTAAATACTATACTTGTAACTGTCAAAATTTTATTTTACCTCTATAATTTCAACATTACCTCTACAATTTCAAATATATTTTGACCGTTAGAAAATTTGAATCCCAAAAAACCGTTAAATGACAAACCGTTTTAATATATGCAAACTCATTGCAATAAATAGTTAATTATAATTAATGATTTCCAAGTGCATAAATGTACGTGAATTGATGTACTAATGTCGAACTTTATTAAACTTTAAAATTTTCATGATTGAATTCTTTCAAACGAAGTACTTCTCTAATCAAATACTGATCGTTAACACAAAAATGCGTTGAAGTCTCTCGATCTATAACACGAGGACTTAAATTTTTATTATGAGATAATGCAACAAAATTGACATTACGTAACGCTAAAATGAGCATTTTGACCCCTTTCTCCTCCCCTTTCTATAGTATCCAAACGACCCCTTTTGAGTATCGGATACTTAAATATAGATTAAAAAATTCATCAATAATTTTCACCAAAACTTTTTAAAAAGTTCCCATCCCTCTTCATAAAAATGCACTCAAAAAAACCCTTTCCTTCTTCATTGCAGTCAGATCCTTGCCACTAATAGCAACTTTTTTTACATTCACATTTCCTCTTTCTCCTCTACTAGTTTTTTATTTCATATCATCAGATTGTACATTCATAATCTATCTACATACACATGATATGCACATTACCAATATTCTTCCATATTCATTTATAAATATTTTTTCAATAATTCATTAGCATGGAAAAACTAGCCATTTGGCATTACATATGTGAATAAATGGATGGACTAAAACTGTGCGGTGAATATGTGCGGTTGGGGGACGAAGAAAGAGGAAGAAGAAGAACTGATGTACTTACAATATTGAATCAGACAAAAATTATTATTGACATGAATTTTTTAGATATCTAATCAATTATTGAGGTAGAAATAACAAAAAAAAAGTTGTGAGCGATTACGTTATGAACATTATATTTTATTATATGTGATGTGCGGTGGGTTGTGTTTCTTGAAAAAAATTTATTAATTGATAATTTTTCCTTTAGGAAATTTCTTCTTTTGATGATAATTTTTTCATTTCTGTTCAATTTAATCGCTATAAATAAATGTTCATACCTCATACGTACATACATCTATACCTCATTTAACATGAAGAATATAGAATATTTTTTGTATTTATTTAATCGAGTTTTAAAAAAATATCCACTTAGAGATAGACTGACATAAAGTTAAGTGACTTTTCTTAATCATTCAATTATTGATAAACTGAATAAACGGATGAGGAAGGGAGATGGAGAGAAAAATCGATATTGATTAGCTATTCATTTACTTTATAATAAATTCATATTTTTAGTGAAATTTCTAATGAAAAATGGAAGTTGAAATTGAAGTTTAAACGGTTTGTTTTTGTCTGTTTGTCTTGAGGTTGTTGACGAGTCATTTTGAGGTTATTGCAAAAATGTTATTTTGAAATAAATAGTATTACAAAAAAGCTTTCAAAAAATTTATAAAAATAGTTTTTAAAAAAACTATTTCTTATTTGTTTCAAAACTTTGTTGCAAGTTCTTTTTTTATTGCTTTAAGTTTTATTTCAAATTTTTTTAAAAAAACTTATTTCAAACTTTAAGAAAATTTAAATTTTTTAAATTTTTCTTGTAAAATTATAAAAAATTTAAAAATTATATTGCAAACTTTAAAAAAAATACTAAATTTTTTTTTCAAAAATAAAAATATAAAGTTTTATATTAGATTTTCAAAAATTGTATATTAAGTTTTTTAAAATTTTATATTAAATTTTTTAAAGTTTTATATTAAGTTTTTTAAAATTTTATATTAAATTTTTTAAAATTTTATATTAATTTTTTAAAAATTTTATATTAAATTTTTTAAAATTTTATTTTAAATTTTTTAAAATTTTATTTTAAATTTTTTAAAATTTTATTTTAAATTTTTTAAAGCTAAATGCAGATTTCTTTGAATTGAAAAACTTCTACTCAATAACATGCTCCTTAGCCACATAAACTTTTCCCATTATTCAATCTCGTTCAATACTTTTTTCCTCTCTATCTTGTTCAACAGAATATTATTAAATATACAAGAAGGTGTGGAATAAAATTATATTTTTATCATTCGACGATCACCTTCAATCTATTTACATTTATTTCTTCATTAAATATTTACAATAAAATTCATCGTAAGCTAATGGACAGTTTAAAATTATGTCATAGTGAATGCAAAAAGACAATGTAAAGAAAAAATAATTAAAACTAAATTAAATTTTCGTTATCAACGTCGTCTCGAGCACTACCGAGTGGATATGGGTCTAAAGGCATTTCCATCGGCACTGAAATGGACAATTTATCTATTTTTTTATTATTCAGTTAAATTTTTTTTATTCTCTCACTCACTTACTCACTACATTGTACATAATATCCGGCAAGACATTCAATTAACTACAATAATTTCCTCAATAATAGCAATTTTGCTATCAATCAAACTTTAATGTCCATTTCTCGTAGAATAAAAATTAATAATTTTTCATTTTTTTATTCGGTAATAATAAAAAGTAGAGAATTTAAATTTTTCATTCAATTCAATAATGCATCAATTTTGAAGGCAATTTAACGCGTTTTACTTGAGGTTGAATTCTATTTGGGGCATAATTTCAAATTAGTTTACAATTTTAAGTTTTAAAATTACAGCTTTTAAATAAATTCATAAAATTCAAAATTTTAGGTTTTTAAATTCAAGATTTTAGTGTTTTAAACTCAAAATTTTAAATTTTTAAATTCAAAAATTTAAATCTAAAAAAAAATAAAATTTAGATATTCAAAAAACTAAAAATTTTAAAATTATTGAAATTATTTTAAAACTATTTTAAGAATAAGAAAGACAATAGCTTTACTTCTGAGTAATAAACCACGCTACATCTATCCACAACCAACCTCTCTCTCACCTTACCAACATCCCATAAACTATTATCGCTTTCATAATTTAAATTTGTTCAAAACATAATAAATTCAATTCATATAAAGAAAAAAGCTTTTATGTAATATAATGAAAAGTAAGAAAAATAGCAACGGAAACGTGGTCACATTCACATATATCATAAAAATGTTTGATGCATGTCATAATTGTCAGAATAAAGTGATTTGTGTTCACTTACTATTCCTAGTGTCATCTATAGAATTATTTAATACTCGGACATTGAATAGAGCTTTTTAAATGGGAACTTTAGTACAGGGTTGGGGTGGGGGTCATTTTTTGAAGAAATTTTGGTTGAAAGTTGCAAATCATGTCAAGTTTAGCATTATTATCGGCAATGAGGGGTAATAAAGGTGCAATCATGTAAAGTTCTATCAGAATTCTCATCAAAAACAGCACAACCCATTAAAATGCAATAAAAAAATTTGACCTTATCATACATCCATTAAAAAAATGTGCAAATTTAAAATTCAAAGCCTTGAAGAGCAAAAAAATCTAGCAAAATACAATAAAACTATTAAACCAAGTCCTGCACATTTGCAATATATTTTTTGTGCACTCTTTTTCTTCCTCTTTTGGCATTCTCTTACAGTTGATATGCAAAAAAATATAAAAAAGAAATGAAAGAGAAAAAAATATCGCTTTATATGTGGATATTATAAATTCATAGAGTTTAATGTACACTCATCAAAATTTTTATATTTTTTTATATATATATATAAGTAATAAAATATAATGAAAAGAAGAGAAATTGTAACAACTCAGACGGCGCCAGAGTTCTTTAGAGTGAAGAAAAAAGGAAAAAAAAATTATTAAATTATTGAAAAAAGTTTGATGATCGGAGCGCAGTTTTGTATGTGAAATATGGGATTTTTGGGTGGATGTATTAGAAATTAGTTGAGGCAGATTGTGTGTTGATTGTGATGAATTGTGCTGAATTAATGCTAAATTGTAGCTGAATTTATCCTGAATTGTGCTGAATTAATGCTGAATTGTATCTTAATTGTAACTGAATTGAGCTAAACTTTAGCTGAATTGAGCTGAATTTATGCTGAATTGTGCTGAATTAATGCTGAATTGTAGCTTAATTGTAACTGAATTGAGCTAAACATTAGCTGAGTTGAGCTGAATTTATGCTGAATTGTAACTGAGCTGATGCATTATTGAGCCGAATAGAGCTGAATTGTGGCTGAATTTAGCTGAATTGTTACTAAATTGTAGCTGAGTTGAAGCTTAATTGAACTGATTAAAGCTAAATTGTAGCTGAATTAAACTGATTTATATCAAAATTAAGTTTATTATTACAACCAATTCCACATTCAAATAAGAATTGTTTTATTACAAATTAAATTAAGATCATTTCAAAAAAAAATCTTATCCCCATTCCAATCCGCCTCCAATAAACCATTTATCTCGCAAAAATGTGCCATAAAAATTTAATATAACTTCAAAAACGAAAAGAAAAAGAGAGAAGAAAAAAAAATTATATAAACTTAATTAAAAACGATATACATATACTCATACAATATAAATATAAATTTTATTTCATATAAATATAAATTTTCTTTAATATCGAACCACTTTTATAAGTTGCAATAAAACAAAATAATAAAAAAAAATTCTATAAAAATTTATTACATTTCATATTTCAACGGAACAGTTACGGAGTTTTTAAGAGCATTATATTGAGTATTTTTGGAACGGATGTGAATGTTCTGTTTTTCCTTTTTTCTACTTCTATTCCTTCCACGTTTTCTTTCTCTTTTTTTCGTGTGTTGATGTGATGGGGTTGTTGTTTAAAAAAATATGTACACATATAAAATAAAAATACAAACTTTTATGATCTTCTCGTTATTCCCTTTTTTATGAATTACATTTTTAATCAATCATGCACCTTCAAAACTATTTTTTATTATTGTAAAGCAATTCAATCTTTATTACCATCAGCGAGTGTGCTTTTAGCATCAATTTGATGCCTTACAATTTTTAATGTCATTATTATCGTTGATCGTTGTTGCTGTTGGCACTTTTACATAGTCTTAATGTTGATGCACTCATTTATTGCCTACAATTTATTGACACGATCTGTAAATTTGTGGAAAATTCATGCTCACTTCTTCAGTTAATAATGAGTTTATTGGGTGGATTTATTGAACAATTTTGCATGTCAATGAGAATTAAGAATTGGATTGTGGATTTGTGTGGAATTTTTTAAATAGCGTGTCATTGATAATTGAAGACTTTTATGTAGATTTCGTGGATTATGATATGGATTAGGTTAATTTTGAGTTTTTAAGTTAAAAAATATTTAAGTTACTGCTTTAGAGCCTTTCGTGACATGCCAGCATGCTGCAGCATAAAGTTTGGCTATGTCTGATTCTTTGTCGATCCTAGGGGTCAGTTGCTGTGTATACCTTAGGGCTATCTAAAGTGTAACAATAATATTTTATGAATTTTTTAAAACTAAAAAGAAAAGGATTATAGCCGTACCTCAGGGGTATACATTTGGGTATCCTTAAGGGTACACCCTAGGCTATTCAACAAGAGTAACCCTTGGGGTGGTATATACCCTAGGGTTTACCGAACAACCGGTCCCAGAGATGTAGAAATGATCAGAATAATTAAAAGTATTTAAAAATATCAAAAATGATCAAAGGTTAGTTGATCAGTTCCGTACCCTTCATCGACTCTCTAAAAATGAAAATAATCGATATTAAGTTAAAAATTATTTAAATGCGGTTTCTAAATATCGACCACAAGATACTATCAAGGGTGCGGAATTGATCGAATATGTTTAATCATTTGATTATTTTTGATCATTTTTAAAACTTCATCAGTTCCTTATCCTTGGATACCATCAAAAAACTAGTCCATGTTTTGAAAGTTTCAAAAAAATCATAAAGCTTTTAATAAAAGCCTCCAAATCCATTTTAAAAATCATTCAGTACATAAAAAGGTCATGACACCAACCTAGCGTTTTTTCAACAGCACTTTCCAATGCACTTTTATTGTTATAGTTTCTGTGTAAAAGTGCAATATCCGAATAATTTCATAATTCAATTTTCAATCATGTATTTTTTTTTCCTATGTTTTCTTCATTTCATTTCTTTTCATATATCGCATAAAATTCACACACAAGTACACACACAAACAGCCAGCAGCCTATAAATGTCGTATAATTTTCAAAATGTAGTGTATATGTCAAATAATTAGTTAATTGAGGACATTTAATATGAAATGCTACAGCTAAAGTGAGATTGCAGACACCCATTATAAGATTTTCACAATAATAATTCGCAATTAGATAATGATTCCGATATTAAAAATTTAAAAGAGTGCATTTTGTATTGAAAATTTTCGAGAATTTAGCCTCAGCAGCAGTCGGGTTAGGGGGCTGGATTGGGTATTGGGGGATGAGTAAAATGATAATTAGGCATAAAATACACTTATCATATATTCAAATGTCAGAAAATAAATTTTCTTGTCAATTGTAGACACACGTATATACATGACATTATAATATAATCTCAAATTGATATTGGTAACAAATTTAATGGGAAAACATGATAATTATTATTAATTGTATATAAATATCTACCTACATATATCTGCGAGATATTTCACCTCACACTCGGTGCTGCAAGCTAGCAAAGCTTGCTTGTTGAGTTAAGGTTTAATTTAATTGCTGATTGAGTTCTACGAAAAAGGTTTATGATATCAATTAAATGCAAATCTTTACTCGATCTCATGCTACAATAAAATCACAAATTAAAAAAAATTATTATTTTTTTTTGTTTTCTACACATTCGTACTGATTGACTCTTTGAGAGATTATAATTATTGATATTACTTGTTATTATTGTTGTTGAGTTCATTTTTTATGTATAAAAATTAATGCAGTTGTTTGCGGTTATGAAATTAGATTGACTGACTGACATTGGAGGGAATTTAATGTGGAGTATATTAAATGACTTTTTTTCTCTAGAATTACTTTAAGTGAGGAGATTAAATTTTTAATTTTGAAAAAATCGCTGAAGTTAATTTAATTTAAATGATTTGTGACATATTTTACAATCTATGAATCTATTGATGTCAATTCAGGTGCGAACCCAGAATTTTTTTAGGGGACCCAAAATTTTTTCTTATATTTTTATTCTTGTTGCTTGTACCGTTAGATACTTAAATGATTATTTGTAAATTAGGACTTTGGAAAAACTTCGGAAAATTATTGAAAAGGAAAATTATTTTTCAGAAAAAAATCTTCTTTCCGATCACCCATTGGGTACGACCATGTGTCAATTATAAGTAAATAAATAATTTTTTGTCTATTCCTGTTAAAAATATCACTGACTATATGTTCGTTTGACTTAGACACCTGATTGGATGTCTCTCAGCTTGGTTCATAAGAAATCAATAATTATTTTTGAAGTCTCATTCAATTAAAATCTATGCATCATCTATGGGTTATTCCTGGGTATTTGTGGTTAATCTATCATAGGTGATGAGGGAGGATGGAGCCTGACGTAGTATAACATTTCCATACAACAGAAAATTGAAATTTTTTTTGCATGACGTCATTTATGAATGGCCCTTTTGCAGCTCTTTTTGTCTAACCCATTTAGTATTTGAACCAAGAATCCATCGTAAAGGATACAAATCATAGAATCAAGAATCGCAATCTTCCCATAGCTAATTTATTAAATTGATTACTCTATTGCAGTGATTTTTAAAAATTTCTGAGTAATAAACATTCCTAGGGTACATAAGGTTAATACAGCTATTAAAATAATTCTTAATAATTCATAACTCAATCACATTTCTTGTTGGAATTGCGCTTTAATCACCAGCTATAAAAAGTTTTATACCACAACTTATCGACTTCTCAGATTTTATTTTCCACTTTTTCTTTTTCATATAATAAACAATATTTTTTGCATATTAATGGCTAAGGGATATACATTCATACACATCTATATAAAGTTATTGTAAGGTGTAATTTTTGCTCATTGAAAATTTGCATTCAACGTCATTTTATCGATAGTCTTATTAAATTTCAAAGTTAATAACAATATATTATTGAATTGAGCATTAAATAATATTGAAATCGGTTTGCATGTTATGCATCAATAATACTTCTCAAATGTACATACTTACCTCACTCCTCTCATGTGAGTGCGGCTGTACACATATTTAGTCTTTCAATAATAAAATTGAAAGGTAATACTTATTGATAAGTGTCTGTGTGTACGTATATATATTGAAGATATTATAGCCAATTGAATGGATGAATGAATGAGGCTGAAGTGAGATAAGAAACAATTAAATATTAGGGATCGATGGGAATCATATCATAAACATATAATATGCATTATCTCCTTAAATTATATATTAAAAGGCACAAAACCACTAAAGGCTATCTTTATCTTTTCTCTCATTGCAGGCAAAATTATTGGAGAATTCAGCATGGCTAGGTGCTGCACCATCAAATATTTCTGGTAAGAATTTTTTACTGTATTTTTTGGGGAGCTTATCATGGGAAAATTTAATTTTTTTATTATCATGACAAGTCGGCTTATTGACCTGAATGAGGAAAATTATTATTTAATTTTAATAAAAAATCTTGTGGACACGATAAAGTGAGTGGAAAGCTTAATTGTGGACTGCTTTTTGTTGAGAAGCAATTATCATGCGGTTGATGAACATCATTGGCTTTTTAACACAAAATGAGTTAATAACACAGATTTTATGGAGTGTATTTAATCAGTAGTTGATGGATGAGCTTTAAAATTGAGATTTTGGGGGTTATTCATAAATGACGTTATGCAAAAATCGAGATTTAGGCGCCATTCTCCATCTGTCACATAATTTCCATACAAAAAGTGATCTTTTTTATGTGTCACATAGCGACAGACCTCCTCCCCCTTAAACATTGGACGTCATTTATTAATTTTTTTATGGAATTGTGATCTCAAGGGGGTGCCCGGGCACCTAGCTACACCCTTCCTCCTTGGGAAATTTTAATATTTTATGAAGATCAACCGGGATCCGTTGTTTTCTTTTGTGTGAATTTCTTTCTTGATAAAAAAAAATTCAAAATTAATTAATTTTCATAAAAGTACAATAAATTTTAAGCTTGTCAAACATTTTTTTCTAAAAAAAAAGAAGTAGCATAAAACACACGCCGTTGAGTCCAATTTCGACAAGATATTTTTGTGCTCGTAATTAACAAATCTACCCCAAGATAAATAATTTAAAATAATTGTTTTCTTTTCTCCTTTTTTCCTCTCTCCACAATTCCCACTCCAAGTTCTACTTTCTCTCTTGTTTTGAAAGGACTTTTCAATATTGGAACAGCATAAAAAATATTCATTTTTTTTCTAAATCATTCGACAGAAAAAAGAAAAGAAAACTAGTAATGAAGCGATCACGCTTCATGGGCATATTCACACCGTTTCAAGTTTTTTCATTCATAGCTTAGTGTTATGTTACTAACAAGACTTACAAAAAATCGTAAAGTTTTAGCTTATTTAGTCAAAAATATCAAAATTAGAGAAAAAATGAGTTTGACGTAGCTTCTAGCCCCTCGAAATCCAAAATGGCGTCAGTTCCACATTCAGGCACAGCTAAGGAGCATACATACCAAGTTTCAGCTCATTTGGTGAAAGTTAAAGTAAAAATCAATTTTGCGTAGCTTCTAGCCCCTCGAAATCCAAAATGGCGTCAGTTCCACATTCAGGCACAGCTAAGGAACCTACATACCAAATTTCAGCTCATTTGGTCAAAGTTAAAGCAAAAATCAATTTTTCGTAGCTTCTAGCCCCTCGAAATCCAAAATAGCGTCGGTTCCATATTCAGACACAGCTAAGGAACCTACATACCAAATTTCAGCTCATTTGGTCAAAGTTAAAACAAAAATCAATTTGGCGTAGCTTCTAGCCCCTTGAAATCCAAAATGGCGTCGGTTCCATATTAAGGCACAGCTAAGGAACCTACATACCAAATTTCAGCTCATTTGGTCAAAGTTAAAGCAAAAATCAATTTTGCGTAGCTTCTAGCCCCTCGAAATCCAAAATGGCGTCGGTTCCATATTCAGACACAGCTAAGGAACCTACATACCAAATTTCAGCTCATTTGGTCAAAGTTAAAGCAAAAATCAATTTGGCGTAGCTTCTAGCCCCTCGAAATCCAAAATGGCGTCGGTTCCATATTCAGGCACAGCTAAGGAACCTACATACCAAATTTCAGCTCATTTGGTTAAAGTTAAAGCAAAAATCAATTTTGCGTAGCTTCTAGCCCCTCGAAATCCAAAATGGCGTCGGTTCCATATTCAGACACAGCTAAGGAACCTACATACCAAATTTCAGCTCATTTGGTCAAAGTTAAAGCAAAAATCAATTTGGCGTAGCTTCTAGCCCCTCGAAATCCAAAATGGCGTCGGTTCCATATTCAGGCACAGCTAAGAAACCTACATACCAAATTTCAGCTCATTTGGTCAAAGTTAAAGCAAAAATCAATTTGGCGTAGCTTCTAGCCCCTCGAAATCCAAAATGGCGTCGGTTCCATATACAGGCACAGCTAAGGAACCTACATACCAAATTTCAGCTCATTTGGTCAAAGTTAAAGCAAAAATCAATTTGGCGTAGCTTCTAGCCCTTCGAAATCCAAAATGGCGTCGGTTCCATATTCAGGCACAGCTAAGGAACCTACATACCAAATTTCAGCTCATTTGGTCAAAGTTAAAGCAAAAATCAATTTGGCGTAGCTTCTAGCCCCTCGAAATCCAAAATGGCGTCGGTTCCATATTAAAGCACAGCTAAGGAACCTACATACCAAATTTCAGCTCATTTGGTCAAAGTTAAAGCAAAATTCAATTTTGCGTAGCTTCTAGCCCCTCGAAATCCAAAATGGCGTCGGTTCCATATTAAAGCACAGCTAAGGAACCTACATACCAAATTTCAGCTCATTTGGTCAAAACATTCCTTTTCTATGAAAAAAATAAAATGTGTTTTGCAATAATCGGCTATAATTTGACCAAAAATCGCACCTTTTCGTTCCGTGTGCCTTACTGGAAGCATCTCATGACTCCAAAAACTATACAGCTCTTGAGATACCCGATATCTATCAGATGCAAAAAACCAGAAGTCTTAATATTGAGTTTGAATCGAGTTATCGCGGAACGTAACTAACTAACTAACTAACTAACTAATTAACTAACTTGCTAAAGGACAGAAAGCGTTTTTTTGCGATTTCTCGGCACTGGAAGCACCAATCGAGATGCGGTTTTCACTGTTAAATTGGTAATTTAAAGCACAAACTTTCCATACTGAACATTATGGGTCGATTCCGTAAGCCTGAAGCAGCAAGTCCAAAAAAGTAGTTTCACTGAAATACCAAAAACAATATATTCACACACAATTAAAATTGGTGTGAATATGAAACAAATGAAAAATTTATTGTTGAAATACATAAATTACAATTGGTAGAATGAATAAAAAAAATAATTTCATTTGTTTTATTAAAAGAACTCTCCCTTTTTTTAACTTAACTACCCAAATGCTATTTTTTTCAACCATTCCTTTATTTACGTCAAAGTCCATAATTAATTTCCAATATAATTTATTTTATTTAACAAAAAAAAAATAATTCTCGTTTTTCTTCCTTTTCGCCATTTTGAAGGAAAGTTGTGCAAAGAAAAACAATAAGTAGAGTCCGAGAAAAAGGAAAATCTTAATTTTTGAGATTAAAGAGACTTTGTTGTCCTAAAGACTATCTGTATTTGAGTATTAGAATTCTTTGTGGGGGTATTATTTGAGGGTGATAAAGAAATATTTAAAAAAATTATGAAAATTCAAAAAATTGGTTTACAATTTTTAAATCCAAATTTTTTTAAACAATGTTCTAAAAAATTGAGAAAAATAAAAATTTGATTAAAATTTTAAAATTTTAAAAAAATCCAATTTTAAAAGATTTTTAGTTTTAATTTTTTTTTCAATTTTAAAAGATTTTCAATTTTATAAAATTTAGTTTTAAAAATTTTCAATTTTGAAAAACTAACTTTAGAATTGCTATTTATTAAAAATACTTAATTGTTTACAATTATATATTTTAAAAAATTTAGAATTAGTAAAAGAAAATTAAAATAAAAACCAAAGTTAGGAATAATTAAAAATTTAAAATTAAAAACCAGCGAATTTAAAATATTTAGCAAAAATGTTTAATTTTTAATCTTAAAAAACATTTCATCCCAAAAAATGCGCTCAATTCACCTCCAATTCTTCCAGACTTGGTCCACTTCCTACCACCCCCACCCCTCCCATATAAATTGATTAGAACCCTCCACCACCCTCCTCGTTTCATCTGACAGAAATAAAGAAATTTAATTAAACTGTAATTAGCAAAATTTGTTCGAGACGACAAGAAGATTTAAATTAATTGTACGAGCATCGGTACTAGCCCCTCTTATTACAATAAAAATATTCTTTATGTGTGCATTTCCATAAGAATAGATGAAGGAAGAGAATTTTTTTTTCGGTACCACGTGACAAAATGAAAGTAACTAATAACAAACAAAAGATAGATCCGAGAATAGATTAGGTGACTTTATTTTGATAACATAAAAGAGCGTTTAAATTTAAGTGGCATGTGGAAAAAATTAAGTGCCTGAACTTTCGTTACCGCTTTTATTTAATCTCCATGCTGTCTCCTTCACACTTCAGTTCATTTCTTATTTTATTTTTTAATTTAAAAAATGAAGAAAATAAAAAGTTTGATTAACAACAAATTTGTTAATGGACAAATTGGCAGATATGTAGTTGAATTAATTTCGGTTCACGCTATTGTAGCTGAAAAGAGCTTGATGTTGTTAATTTATAAAATAATTTGGATAATTTTAAAATATTCTCAATTGCATGTTCTAAAAACCCTCAATCAAATATTATTTGTTGATGTAATTAATCTATTCATAAGAACATCAAAAAACTCTAAACTCAGCTAGTTAGTGCACCACAGGCTGCACATCATCTACAACATCAAAAAAACCCTTTTCCATTCATCTAATCAAAAAGATTCACAACTCATAATAATCAATCACACGATGACCAACCATCTCCAAAAAAAAATCTGAGACCATCCGATGAGAATCACTAACATAAAATAAGCAAAGACGTGAAATAAGAAGCAGAAAATCTCAAACAGTATGTGAAATGATGATTTATAAGGTGTGAAATTGTGTACGGGAGTCGAAAAGAAAATAAGTCAAGAAATCATGATCAAAAGAATAAAAGAAGAAGGAAAAATATAATTTACATAAAAATATAAACCTTTTTGCTTGGTGCTGTTACTACTGCTGCTTGTGCTGTTAGTAAGTTTTTTTTTGAAGAAGAGCAAAGGAGAAAAAAAAAAGAATTCTAATGAAAGAAATTAAAATATAAACAAAACTCAATTTTAATTATTCAAATCTATACAACATATAACTGGCTACACAAAAAAATATACTTTTTTCATTTATAAATATAATTCCACGAATAATAAATGTGTAAGAAAAAAATCGAGTAAAAAGTCGTACCATGGCATCAAATTAAAGCGCTTTCTATGTTTTGGCTTAATTACTATCGAAGTAATTAGGATTCGAACTCAATAATTTGAAAGTTCAAAATTATTTTTCTAATTTTAATGTCTGACGGACTTCTGCAAAATGTTTCATATTAATGTCGGAACTAACATTTTGAGTTTTTTTATTAGAGACTTAAGATAAAAACGTACCAGGAATGGGGACTCTAGTTGGACCTCAAACCTTTTCTAAACAATTGATTTAACAATTAGTATTGGATAAAAATTTCCAAAAAAGTTGTATCCGGGTAGGGGACTCTCCCGAGCAGCATTGACTGCCATATTAACATGGTATCACTCCTACATATCAATTTATCTGTCAGCGTGGCTGTCATGGAATTGCCAATACCGTGTCATCGCCGTCAAGCTACCTTGGCAGTAATGATAAATAGAAGGCAGCTATGCATGTGAATAAAAGCAGCAACAGACTAACACCACGCTCCCTTTACGTCAACTTTCACCAAATTGCTGCTCGGGTCTAGTTGGACCCCTAAAGACTCCAAATCTTTCCTTAAAAAATTGATTTGATAATTATTATAGACTAAAATTTAGAAAAAAAATGCCAAAAATCCAAACTGCCGATAAAAAAATTCCCCCCAAAAAAGTCAGTCACGAATGGAGAGTAAAAAAATTATTTCAATGATTTCAGATATAATTTTTTTCATTCTTTTGAAGTAGTCTATTTACAACAAAGTAAATCATTTTATATATACGATTTAATATAAATCTTATACATGTGAGGATGAGGAGAGAGAGAAAGAGAGAAAAATTCTTTAATGAAAAATCATCCGAAATGAAGAGGAAGAGAAAAATGCATGTGGTATGTTTACATTTTTATACATATGTATGTACACGATTATTTTGTTGATGATGAAAATGATTTTTTTTATAAATAACAATTTTTCATGTGAATTGCGGGTGGATGAGGAACACATACTCAAAAAAAATATTATTTACATATTCGCTCACTCACACAGTGCAGCACATCATTCGTCGCTGTGTGTGATGTACGAAGACGGGCGGTAAAATCATAAAAGGGTTCTTTGATATTTATCACAACAGACAGTTTGAGATTTTTTTTCACTTCTTTTAGCTTGTGTTTTATTATAATCAAACAGTTTACGATGAACTAAATGAAAGTGTCTGTTCATTTCTTATTTCTATTCTTATTTTTATGGCCTAATAGTTAATATTATTTATAATATATTTAAATGCTATGAGCTTTAATCTTTTTAAATCTCTTCTTTTTTATTTCAATGTTTTTTAAGAACATGAGTAACGGCATGTGGTCTAGACAAATTGTTACTAACTAGATGCGATTGCTAGTTATGGATGTAATCAATAGAATTGAGTTTTATGTCTTGCTTTTGTATTGATTTGTTGGTTTTATGGATAAAAAGGGGTTCGGTTGATGATGTTTGATTTGTTACATTTGGTGCCAGTTGATGGAAAGTGTCAACTGAAGAGATCTTAAAAGGTTGTTATTTTTAAATTGTTCTGTGAAATTTAAAACAGTTTTTATTTTGAGAGTAATTTTTGAAACATGATTTTTCATTTAAAAGCTAAACTAGTAACTTTTTATTAAAAAAATTGTTTTTTTTCTATTTTAAAATTTTTAAACATTTTTTAAATAATTAATATTTTTTCTAAATTTCAAATTTAAGATTATTCAAAATTAAAACATTTTTAAATTTAATTTTGACATGTTTTTAAAATTACAAATTTTTTAAATTTCAAATCTAAGATTTTTTAAAATTAATTTTTTGTTCACTTTCAAATTTAAGTTTTTTTTAAATTAATAAATTCTTTACATTTCAAATTTAACATTTTTTTTTGAAATTAATACATTTCTAAAATTTAAATTTATCAATTATATATTTTTTGTAACAATTTTTCAATAAAAAGTTAATTTTAATTTAGTATTATTTATTATTATTTTTTCAATCTAGTATTATTTTTAATTTTCTTGAAATTTAAACAATTTTTCATATTTAACATTTGTAAGAAATTCAACTTTTTCAATTTAAATTTTCAAAAGTTTTATGAAAATTAATGTTACTGCTTTAAAATCTATTTTTTTTAAAAAAAATTATTATTTATTTCAATTAAGTTCTCATTTTCACCCACAAACAGTCACTCAATTCACACAACAATGTAGCACCCTACTCTCGTCTCAAACAACACTTGTTACTTTAATAATTTATTATACATTAGAATTTATATTTAAGATTGCACTTATCAATAATCAAATATTGTTCAAGATAATTATTTCTCCTTAAAATAAATAATGAAATAGAAAATGTTGCATATTGACCTAACCAGAATTGAGTTTATTACTTTAGTGCCTGTTGAGTGAGTTTTAATGGAATTTTAAGAGAAGAAATATTGAAAAAAGAGTTTTAAAATCAGTTTTTATGGTTTTGACTGGATTTTTGATGCATTTAATGAACCGTAAAATGACACTTATGAGAAAAGAAATCAATTGAGCTGCAAACCACATGAGAAACTCTTGAGATTTTATAAAAGTTTTATAAAAAGCTATTTAAAATTTAAATTGATAATTTTTTAAAAATTTATTTATTTTTTATATTTGTAAAAATCCTCATCACTCTCAAATATCACTTTATTATGACATCATCAATCACCAATCACACTTCACTCTCCTAATCAGTAACAATTAGAAACAAAACAATTGAAAATAGCAAATTTCACAACATTTTAATCGATTTCAATATTATATATTTCCAAACACACATCAAAAAATATTTATAGCGAGAGCAAAGTTATCAAAAATACGATAATAAATCCTTATCATCTTGTTTATTTTATTTCTTTAATCATTTCAATTCAATTTTATTATAGACACATTATTTGATTGCTCTTGTTAGGGAATTTAACAATATTTTTTTAAAAACTGTATGAAAAATAAAAGATTAAAGGAATTGAAGCGGCTTGTGAGGGGATTTGAGTGTGAAGCAGGGGTGTATTGAGGGGTTGGTTTTATGGGTTTGAATCATAAACTTAATGAAAAATTCTCTAGTTAGACTTAGGGGTTCTAAAAAAACCTATTAGCTCTCTAATAGACGATTTTTGAGGGGGTCCGAAATTTATTTATACCCATTCGACCTGTCTTGTATTAAAAATTTCAAAAATATTCCGAACACCAATTAATATGACTAAACACAGTAAAAAATTCTTTATAATTTTATATAAAAATGCAATCATTTTTTACCATCGAATTTTTAATTCTTTTAACCACAAACCATTTTATTATTCAATAAATTTAATGATCAAGTTCCGTTAATTTTGTCATCCAGTCGACAATCCGACAATAAATCTTGAAAATATTTTAAAAATAATTATTTTATATTTAATCACGTCATTTACGATTGTGTACACAAAGTGCTTACATATAAGAAGTTATTTAATAGAAAACCTTGTGAACTGTACAAAGATAAGATATTTCTCTTCGAAATGCTGTTTACAGATCTTTTTACAGTACTTTATATTTAAATTATCAAAATAAATACAATAAAATAAATATTATAATATTTAATATGGAATATTCCACACACAACATTGTTCATTGCTTATATTAATATTAAATAAAATATATGCATGAAGTATAAGCGGAAGAAAAGAGCCAACCCGTATGGAGGTCATGCACACAGGGCTGCAATGCATTATCAAGAATTTTAAATTTTTTTCTATTTTCATTTTCGATTAAACAAATTTAATTTTGATAATTTTTTCTAAAAATCATAAAAATTTCATTTATAGAAAAATAACATTTTCATGTTTATGCTCTCTTTTCATCCACATCCATCGAATGCCGAACCCTTTTAATGTTTGTCTGACGCCAAGGCAATAATTTTAATACATTTTTTTCTCTTGCTTTTTCCTCTTGCTGTATTTATGACTTATGTTATACTACGTACATTTAAATTACATTTTTTTCTTATTTTTATTGTTCCCGAAAAAAATTTATATATACATATTAATGCGCGTATAATTCTCAACATTTGTAGATGGTGAGATTGTCTTTTGCGAATCTTGAGAGTATCATTGTCTTTCTAGCAGTTTTTTTGGATTCTTGAGGGGTTTAGGGGTCTTAAAGCGGTGAAATGGCATCAGTGGCCTAAATGGTAGAGCGTTGGCCTTACGTGCCAAAGGTCCTGGGTTCAATCCCAGGTCAGGTCTAATTTTCGAAGCTCTTTTTCCATTTCACCGTTCTAGTTATGAAGCTCGGTTCGTGTGTTGGGTGCAGTTTTGAGGTCTTTGGTACATAATGTGTCTCCATTGCTAGGTATACAAGGATATACTAGTATTTGGATGATTTCTTAGTAGCATCTTACGCACACGAATTGTAACTAGGTACATTGCAGGGTACATCAGGTCTTATGACGTACTCGTGTCCTTGCAATGTGCAGAGCTTGCAAGTGGTTCGGATTCCACTATAAACTGTAGGTCTAAAGGGTGTGGTACAATAGATTTCTATAATCGCAGTGCCTCCAGCTTTAAGCTGGGCTCTTCACGCATTATTATTATTATTAGGGGTCTTAAATATCATTTTAGGTTAGGCTGGGGTGTTTTAAGGGCCTTGGGGGTATTTTTGTGGCTCAATGTTGGGGATTAAAATATGTTTAGACCCTCTTTAACCAGTGCTACTAAAACTATGCTCCGCGGACCATTAGTGCTGTGTTTCTCAAGCTTTTCTGAGTGCAATATATCGAACCACTAATTTGGTGTAATGTAACGACACACCTGAAGGTTGTGGTGATACACTAGAGTGTCGAGGAGGATAGTTTGAGTAACACTGGATTTTTTGAGCTTGAAGACCCCCCAGGGATGGTTATGGGCCAAAAACTATACAATATGAATCCCCTCCCCTTCTTCTTAAGTTTATAACTCAGGTTCTATTCCTGTGATTACGAAATTATGTATCAGTCCCCTTAAAAAATCCATAATCTCCAAATTTCAACAAACTTTACACCCCATCATCTGAGTGCATATCCCACCATGCTTAACAACCCAAAAATTCTAGTGTAAATATATAAATATAAATTTTTTTATAATAACAATAATGTTATTCTATACAGCTCAACTCTCAATAAAAAACGCGCTTGTGGAAGACGTAAAATAAAGGAAAACAAAAAATGAATTTAATATTATAATTTCATATATTTATTATTTGCTTTTTTTGTGTATGAACGAAAAAACATTAAAAATTTTTATATATATTGTTATTATTTTTATTGTTATTATTTTTACATTAGACATGTGAATCAGCAAAACAATAATAATTACATACTTTCAAAATAGTTTTTTTTATTATATTTTATTTCTTTCATTTCTTGTGTGTGGCGTATTCAATTTACGCTCATAATTTATTATTTCTTCTGTTCAAAGATTGTGTTTTTTTCACCTTTTCGTTTATTTTGTTGTTTAACAATAAGCTACTTGTACACATATAGTTACAGTACTAATATTTAATAATACATAGTTGAAAATGTATCTTAGATAACGACATTATCTGTTTTGCTGTAATCACTCATTCCACCTCTGTTTTTCATTCGTGTTTTTTTCTGCCGTGAATAAAATATATATATAAATACGAGAGTAGTTAGAATGGGAATTATTGAGAGAAGATTGTTTTCTTTTGGAGAGGTTTGGTGCGCATTTTTATTGCATTTGTACGACGTGGAACTAATTTTGGGATATAATAATTACTTTCGTCTGTTTTGCTAAAATTTGCATAAATTTTTGCATCATTTTGTCAAATTCGAGAACTTTTGCTTCAATTTTTGCATCATTTTGTCAAATTTGATGGATTTTTCGCTTCAATTTTTGCATCATTTTATTAAAATTGAGAACTTTTGCTTCAATTTTTGCATCTTGTCATATTTTGTCTGAAATTTAACTTTAATCCACAAATCATCACTTCAATCTCTCCAATCAAACCCAGTAAATAATTTCCAATATCCTCTCAACATGACAGCCAAGTCAAACCACAACAAAACAAACTCAAAACATCTCAAGAAAAAGTACAAAAATAAAATAAATGAAAATAATAACAGTCGAGAGAAAAGAATAAGTATAATTAATATAAAATATATTTTAATGTGTATTGTACATGAATAGAGAAAAATTTTCAACCGGAAATTAAATAATATCTTATAGGCACTAAGGTTTCTTTTTATTATTTGTTGTTGTACTTACTTACTTTTAGTCAGCGCTATTATATTTTTTTTGTTTTTTAATAATAATAATAACGATAATCACAATATAAATTATTATTATTATTTCTTCGTGTTCTTTACGTAATATTCCGCGTATACAAAAGAGCTATAAAATAATGCTAGAAAAAAAATTGAATAAAATAAATTCAACAATACGAAATAATAATAATAATAATTTCAAATGTGAATAGGTGCTGCATGAATTTGAAATAGTTGATTCTTTTTTAAATGACATTTTTGAATAATTGAGTTGACGTTTTGACTCAACTAAATGATTATTTTTTAATAAATGAATAAATGGGAAAATGTTAATTTTTGTGGATATTTCTTTGGGATTATTTGACTTTTTTTGAGGAGGCTTTTGAGATAATTTGTGAGAATTAGGGGACAATTAAGCAAAAACTATGGATATTTGAGATTTTTTGATTTTTAATTGGGATACTCTAGGTGTTAGAAGGGTTCAAAGGTTAAATTAAAGAATATTTAGTATTTATATGAAGGGGTCTACAGGGTTTATGAACCCGAAAGACACACGACGTAGAAAAGGCGAAAAATAATATCCCAAAAATGGCATGAGACTGCGGTCCAATTTCTCGAAATCCAACATGAAGGCGGATTCACGTCAGCCTTGGGGCACTATTGTTCGCCTATTCTATACCATGTGCTTTTTGGGGAGGGACATAGTTTATAGAAAGGGATATATGTAGGCTGATCATCGACTTTCGTACAAAAAACGGGACTGTCCCATCAAATTTTTCACAAATGGACATCCTAGATAAATCCAATAGGCACAAAGAAATATTTCAACAAATGGCTGATATGGTGCCAGCTTGGGTCCAGATTTCGACTCGAATCCAGCATCAAACTGACACCACTCTGGCCCCATGACGAAATATGTTTTTGTGCTCTTTGTGAATGACGTTGTATTAAGTTGTGTTAGCAGTTCTTCAAAAAAAATATTAAGTTGTGAAAAAATCCCACAAATCCCCCCCAAAAAATTATAATAATTACTCAAATTAAAATTTTAAAACATTCTCTCAAAAATAAATCCAACAAAGTCCAAATCTCGAAAAACAAACAAAGAAAATGGAATAAAAACCTCTGTTACTTGACAGTCTAACGATCTTCTTCCTTTTTACAACACAAACACACACGCACATATCAACAACTTCCATTCAATCCACTCAACATTGATCGATAATTCACATAATCATATGAATTTAAATGACCATCAAAAAAGAGCATCTGTGGAAATGGAAATAAAAGTTATTTGTTCATCACAATTTATGTTTTCTGGCTACTTAACAGAGCTTATTTATCGTACGTTAAATGAAATAAATTTATGGGAAATGATTACTTTGTTGTGGCATCATTTTTGAAGGTATAAAGTACTTTTTTAGGTCTTTATAAGTTGTTAGTCTGATTTGATTAATGCGTTTTAAAACGCAATATTTTACATATTAAGTATGTATAAAATAATGGAATTGCATTCATCATTTTCAAGTTTTGCAAATGCAGTAATAAATGCGTTGGAAGATTTGTTGAGTGGAAGTTGAGGTTGCATTGATGGTGCATGATAAAAGAATGTGGAATTATTTTTAAAAATAAGTGATTTAGATTTATTGTGGTGTAGGAGGTCATGTAATATTTTGATCATTGTGCTAATCCTTGGCATGTCGACTAAAATCTGATAAATAAGAAATAAGATTTTGGTAGGAATCGAACCCACAACCTTACAAAGAAGATAGGATTAAAGAGTTCCTGATATGTTACTTAGTTACAATAGAAGCTTGAGACCATAGAAGCTTGCGACTTGTCCTGACAGATTTGCTTACTACAGTTTGGTTCATCAGTCATCAGATTCAGAAAAGTCTTGAGGCAGAATATGCCCTTGATTAAAATTTTTATCAGAAATTCTAATTTAGTTTTAGATTAGATTCCATTTTTTACGATACATCAAGGGCACATCTAGGGAGTATTTTGGGGTTCAAAACGATTCCTCGACGGAAGTTTTTTTAAGTTGCTAGCGTTTTTTGAGAAAAAAGTCCCAAAACAGCAACCTAAATTTTTGCTTCCATACCAAAAAAAAAATTCAAAACACCCAACCCTCCCTTGAAATTTTTTGGCTACGCTCCTGTCATTTAATTATTACATTTTGTAACAACGTTAATAATTGATTTATGAAAAATTTGAATCTGAAGCTTTACAAAAGACACCCAAGGAAGCGACCCTAGTCACTCAACCGTTGCTAGATGCAGTCCTTTTAGAGCTCATCTCAACTCTTTAGCAAATTAAAAATATTTCAGCTTCAGCAACCTTACAAATTTCTCCAACCAACAAAAGTGGCTCATTCGCCGTATTTCCTGTATCATATATTAAGCCAATTAATTTAAATTAAATTTCTTTATCATTATCCATGCGATCTTTTTTATAAAAAAACTGAGGCAAGTTTCCTTTAACAAAATACAAATTTTATTGCATTTTATTCAATAAACTTTTTTGTTAAATGAAGAAAAAAATAATAATATGGCATTGTAAAATGTTTATTATCTTTATTGGAGTTAATAAAGTCAATATCAATTGGAACCAAAAAAATATTAATTTTATTATAAAAATAAATATGCAAAAAAAATTCAAAGGCAATTTAGTTATTTAAACAAATACAATTTTAACTGGTTTTATTGGATATGGTCTTGTGGGGATTTTGTGAGAATTCTTTGTAGGTTGCTAAGAGAGTTTGTAATAGAATAGAACTTGGGGGTTCCATTCAGTTGGATTGATCCACTATAGAGGGGGGTATCTAGGAGGGGTACCTAAATATTTCAAAACACCAATCATTTCCAAATATTTGCACAAAATTCATCGCAAGGCAAAATTACCCACAAAGCAGATCCGACTTAAAGAAAAAAATCATCTTAAGAAAATAAATTAACAATTTCTGTTTCTTTTAACTTTTCCTTTCGAAAAAAAAATATTAATTCAAATTTGATAATCCAATAATGTCGATTACATCACCAACAACTGAATCCAAATTGCGTATTGCCAAATAATTATTAATTAAAAAAAGTTGTGTATAAATTTTTTTTTCTCACACGCGGTTTATTTTTCGGTTATTTAATTTAAGTATCATCGATAATTCAATAATTCACACCATATGTTCTTATATTCATTCAATTATGGCACAACACAATAAACGCAATTCAAATTAATAATAAATAAAAATTAAAATAAATAATTACGCAATATCTCTCAATAATAATTTATTTTCATATTTTATCGACTCAGCAATGAAAGAGTGTTGCTGGTGCTTTCGTGCGATGCAAATGAGCAAGCTGCCTGACGGTGGCAGAAAATATTTTTAATATTTTTAAATTTGAGGATTTTTAGGGGCATTTTGGATTGGTTGGTTAATAAAATGATGTAATTTAGGGGTCTTAGGGGTCTTAAGGGGCTATTGGGATAACAACAGAATCTGAAAGGCAGCTTGCAGGGAGTTAACCCCCAAGATAGTTCCTAAAATACACTCTATGGCATCCTAAACAACCAAATGCACCCCAAACGTACCCTAAACCTTCTACCACATACCTCTCCATGCTCCCTTTTATTCAACATTTTTTTTAAACTCAATATTTTATTTCATTAATTCGAATGTGCAGCCAAGGTAATAAATGCATCAATTAACATAAAAGTTTCATTGTGGTAAATTCATTGTAAATTGCCATCAACACTGATTCGCTCAATAATTGAATGGAATGAAAATAAATGACGATGTTTACGGGTGGCATGAATAATATGGGCAATTTCAGCCAACGTGTTTTTGTGTTGTAAAGGCGAAAAATTAAAAAAAAATTGAAACAATTAATAAATTTGTTGTGTTAAATGAAAAAAATTTCATTAAGCATTAAATGCCGCGATTGAGTGTTTTAATTTTTCACCGAGAGTGAGAATAATGAATGAAGCTCGATTGCAGCGGCCAACTTCTTGGTGCAGTTAAATTATTATGATGATTGTGGATGCAATTTGAATGCCTTCGTGCTTAATTGCTCTTTTTAAGGCAAAAAAGTAAAAATAAATTTGAGAAAGATAAGGAAAGGTTTTAAGCTAAATTTTAAGATTCAAACTTAATAATGTAAATAAAATCTGCTGATTTTCCTAGTAGCTGTAGTAATTTTTAAATTAAAATACAACAAAAAATCTTTTTAAATTGATTGATATCATTTTTGTTTTTTAAAACAAAAAAATTGGAAGTAGTTTCTAAAATTATATCACGCCATGGAGGAGAGGGCATCGAAGATTTTGTGACAGTTCGAGAAAAATATTTTTTTTTCTAATTTTTTTACACATTAGCATTTCTTAACTTACTAAGCGGTCACTCCTTGGTTCTAAGCTTACAGTTCTTGTCATACAGGCTGTCATGAGGACAATATATATTTATATTTAGTTTATATTTATATTTATATTTAGACACTTAGGGGTCCTTCACTTATTAGGTTACACAAAAAATCTAAATTTCAGACCCCTCTCCCCCCTAAAAAGCAAATGTAATAAGTAAAGTTAAAGAAGTTTATTTTGTATGCATATTATATCGCAAATAGTACAAATTTCCCATTATGGAGATATTATGCATACTTTTCTGATTTAAATCATTTACTTGTGGAATAGGTGTAACATCAGTATTAAGGCATAAACTCACCATCAAGCCATTGATGAATTTTTATTTCGCTCACTTCAATTCTCATCTGTTGTATGGAACGTTCATCTTAATAAGGACAAGCAGCAAGGACATCCAAAATCTTCAAGTTCTACAAAACAGAATTATAAAGATGATTCACAAATTACCTCAGACAACATCAACATACTTATTGTACTCTAAATATGCTCCGAATGTACTTCCAGTAATGGGATTGATATTAATGTCAATCTGCACACAAGTGAAAAAATCTATACTGGAAAATGATGAAGCACTGATAAGTTTCCAAATGATGAGATCCGTTCGTACACGACTGCTGAAAATAAACCATAGTAAGACATCTATTAGATCCAATGATCTTGAAATCATAGGAGCCTCAATATATAATTCCTTACCTGTGGAAATTCGCGAATTGAATCATCTCAGACTATTCAAATCAAGGCTGAAGAATTTCTTATTATCTAAAGTTGCCTCACTCGTATCTCCATTACAGATGAGCACTAGAAACAAGATAATTTAATATCTTGATTCCTCTTTTTTCTATTCATTTTTCACGTAAACAAACTTTAAAATTCAAATCTTAACAATAACGGTCAATAATGAGATTTTTTAAATTGTCAAAATACGTTAATTTTCAAATATTATAATGTCGTTACTTTGCAAACTTATTCAAGCAGTTAAATTCCTTCCTTAAACTCGCACACAAACGAATTAATTATGGAATCTATATGAAATTTATTATGTTTCACTTTCTGAATTATTGTAAAATCAATTTGTAACCAATTATGAATTATTTACTATCAATAAAAGCTTTCAGGCTTTTAAATGAGAAAAAAAAAAAACTTGTAATTATTTCTTCCTGAAAAATATCCCAAAAAATCAAAAATTAAAGAAACCAACGAAAAATCCACATAAAAATGGATTCACCAAGTAAAAAAAGCTCACTCACCCACCACCAACCAAAAACAGAATGAAAAGTCAAAACGAAATGAAAATGAATATCTATATGGAAATAAATATATATAAAAAGCATTTAGTCAGTCAGATGAATGAGTTTTAATTCAATGTAAAAGAGGGAACCACAATGTTTTATTCATTCGGTATTTTTATGGGTTAATGCTTTCCACCACTTTGTGGTTTGTTTACACTCACAACTTCTTTTTTGCCTTGTATTATTTATATCTCTATCCTGTGTAATGTCTATGGATATAGATATAAATGAATGGACTGTGAATGTGAATATTTCACATGATTAATGATTCTTTTCCTTATTTTTTTTCTCTTTAACAGCTGAAAGTTATCAATATCAATTGCAGTCAATGTGGCAAAAATGCTGGAACAGTCAGAACCTTATTCAACACATGCGATTTCGAGAACGTGGTCCACTAAAATCCTGGCGTCCAGAGACAATGGCAGAGGCTATATTTAGTGTATTAAAGGAAGGTCTTTCACTTTCTCAAGCAGCTAGAAAATACGATATTCCATATCCAACATTTGTTCTCTATGCAAATCGAGTGCATAATATGCTTGGACCGTCTATGGATGGTGGAACTGATTTACGACCAAAAGGCAGAGGGAGACCTCAAAGAATTTTACTCGGTATATGGCCTGATGAGCACATCAAAGGAGTTATTAAGAGCGTAGTTTTTCGTGATGAAAAGAACATGAAGGAAGAGCAAATGATATACGGAAGACAGTCGGTATGTTTGCTTTATGTCTATGCTAATTAAGTGTAGCTTGTAGTGCAGGGATTATGAAGAGTTTAAGTTTTACTTATTTTTTTATCGTGTGGATTTTAATATTTAAAATTCAGTTGCAATTTTTACAAAACCGTTAAATTTTGAACTTTCCAAAACCGTTAAATTTGAATCCTAAAAAACCGTTAAAATTTAAATTTTTCAAATCCGTTAAAATTGGAATTCTACCAAACCGTTTAAGTTTGAATCTTCTAAAGCTGTTAAATTCTCTTTTAACAATTCTAGAAAGCATCAAACTAACCGATCTCATCTCAAATCCCTGGCACTCCATACTCCACGTCAATTAATTAATCCCACTTAATTAATTCTTCTCTTTCTTCTCCTCATCTCAGCCATTTCCCTTCCAAGATGCACAGCTAGGTTATCCAAATGGCTTAAATCCTCAAGCAACAGACTCAATGTCACCGGATCTCCTCGCCGCCGTACGTCAACAAATGTGCAATATGGTCGACGCAGCAAATTTCGTTGCTGGCTTCAATTTACCACCGAACATGACAATTCAATCGATGACACCGACACTCGGTGGAAATTCGAGTAGCAATATACCAAATCCAAAAGTCGGATCACCTGCAATGAGTTGTAATCAATTGAATAAGAATGGTGGTGAACCAAGTAATGTGCTTCAAATGCCACGACTTGGATCACCAGCACTTCATAATTTACCGACGGAATTGTCACTGCATGGATTGCAGAATTTATCACCAAATGATGAGAATGAGTATCGCAAACAGGAGAAAGCGATGCGATTACGGAAGTCATTAGATGAGGAATTTGAGGATCAGCATCAAAAAGGATTAAATAATAACCGATTGTGTATAACGAAAATGAATTCACCAAAAAGTCAGAGTAAAACTCCGTCAATTGAGGCACTCGAACCGGCTGTAAACCTTGCAATTAGCAGTCAATCACTAGATATGTCATACAAGTCATCGCGGAACAGCAGTGACGGTAGTGTGAATGGTGAGGACATCACACGATCGTTTCGTAATGCTGCCGTAAATCTTGGATTTAAAGACTCGTCACCGATTAAGTTAGAACCACTCGCCGATTGCCGTGAATAAGAAAACTTTTCCTTTCAATGTTAAAAAAATATTTAAGAAAAAATGCAAAAAAATATAAAAAATTTTTGATGTCATTTTCACAAATTTTACAAAAGCAAAAAAATATGAATGAAGATAAATTAAATGGTAATGGAAAGTTTTGACATGTGAACAACACTGATGGGGGAGAATTACAAAATTTTTTGTTGTTTAAACACGCAAAAGTTGTAACTTCACCCATAAGGAAAGATAAATGAAGGTAAAAAAATGTTAAATTTAATTGTGTGATTTCCCAAATGTGAACAAAACAGAATTGAGGAAAAACTAAAATTGACATGTCATCGCTGAACTCATAGAAAGTCAGTTTGTGGGGAGAGGGGGTTGATTATTTTAGGGAATTTTTTGTTTCTAAACTTATTAAATAAAGTAAAATTTGAACAAAAATTTACATAGCAATTTTTAAAACATCCGTTAAAATAAAATTTAAATCAAAAAATTCTTTAAAATACTCCCTGACCCTCCATGCAAAAAATGTCCCTAAAACAATTTTAACTCTAGTTTTCCTAAAGATTTCAAAAAGTATACAGTTTAATAAAATTGTCCTTACCTCATTGACTTCATTTAAAATTTAAAAAGAAAAGAAGAAAAATCCAGAACATTATTTAATAAAAAAGCATTGAAAAGTGAGTTCGAAGGAAATAAAAAATCCAAAAATCACACACATTTACACACATGTTTAAATATCAATGATAATTATTGTTATACAAGGGCTACCGGAGTAGTGAAACGAAAGAATGAGAAAGCCAACAAAACAAAGGAAAAAAACAGTATAAAAATCGTATATGATGTAAGAATAATTTAATAGGTGCAGGGTTGGTCGAGTGGGTTGGTATTGACAAGTGAAGCTGGTTCTAAAAAATGGTTTTTGAAAGCAATCTTAAGGAAATTGATTCTTAAATTAAAATTAAATTTTTTTAAAATTTTTGAAAACTAAAATATAATTTTTTTGGAAGTTTTGAAAGCTAAAATATAAATTTTTTAAATTTTTGAAATTTAGAATATTTGTTTTTTTAGTTTTTAAAATTTAAAATAAATAAATAAATTTTTGAAATTTAGAATAACTGTTTTTTTAGTTTTTAAAATTTAAAATATTTATTATTTTAATATTTTGAAATTTAAAATATTATTTTTTAAATTTTTTAGAATTTAAATGACTCTTTTTTAAATTTTTGAATTTTTTAAAGAGAAAATTTTAAATATTTTTAAACAAAAAAAATTGAAATTTATTAACGAATTTAAATTTTTTAGAAACATTTCTTTTTTTAAAGCTAAAAAATTGACTTAAAGATTGCAGTTTTCAAA
The DNA here is from genome assembly GCA_963573255.1 of Chironomus tentans. Taxonomy (NCBI): domain Eukaryota; kingdom Metazoa; phylum Arthropoda; class Insecta; order Diptera; family Chironomidae; genus Chironomus; species Chironomus tentans. The sequence continues at coordinate 42,358,245 of OY754302.1, read as the reverse complement.
AACTAATTTGAACAAAGTTAGTTTTTTTCAAAATATTTTTTAAATTACTTTAAAAAAATAATTTTTGAGTTATTTTTAAATTGAAAAATTAATTTGACACATAATAAAAACAACTTCAAAAAACTCATCAATTAAAAAAAAAATAAATAAAAACCACACGACCTTCAACGTCAAAACCAACACTCGAGCAGCCCTGTTTCCACAAGCAAACAATTGAAAATGAAGGAGGAATAAAAAATGCTTTTAATGTTTCTAATTTATAATTTATAATAATAATGATAATGGAAGGAACGCTATATAAGTACGTGGAATAGTCAAGAATTATTTAGTAATTTTTAAAACAGAAAAAACAAGCATATACAGCATAAGTATGTCTAAGGTGTATTCATAAAAAATAATTTTACCTTACTTTAAACATTATTACAATTTTGTTCTCTTTCCATCACTTGGAAAGCTCATAACGAGCGATAGACTTCAGGAAGTCAATAATAATTTTCAAGTTTTTTTATATAATTTAAAAGTTGTAAGTTTCTTTATAATTTTTCTGTTATTAGTTTATTATTTTCGGGAAGCATTAGATGTGTATATAGGTAGGCATAAATAATAAAACATTTTCACATTTAATAGGAAAGAAAAAAAATTGATCAACTCTCACACACACACACACAAATTACATTGCGTATACAGTTTTTTATTTTTATTATTAAATTATAATTATGATAATTATTATAAATATATATACATATAGATTATATGATGAAATAAAAATGATGGAAAATGAGAAATAAAATTATTAAATATAGCAATAGAAAATTTATTATTTATGATTTCATGGAAGCAGAAATAGACACGAGAATTTTTCGAAAAAATCGATTAGAGACTCAGTTGGATTTAATTCTTTTGGTTGAATATTTTGTGAAAATTATCGCACGACGATTTTCTTTTTATTTAATTGAATTTTTAATAAATCACCGTTGAATTTTAAAGATGGAGAATTATGGGTTAAAGCGATTCAGTTTGTGCTGTATTTCTAAGGTTATAATGTGCATACCCAAGGTGAGGTAGACAAATTTTTTTTATAGATAAAATACTAACTCATAGATTAAGAGGATTTATTTTAACAAGAATTTATAAAATTTTGACTAAATTCATAGTTTGATGACTACTGTTTAGAGACAGTTCTTCTTAAACTGTGTGCTATGGCATACTTGTGTTTATCAGAATTTTTATAACCAAGAAATTTTCCTACAATTTTACGAATTTTCCTTCCATTTTTTGGAGCCAAGTGGGGAGAATGCAGTGGAGGAGTCATAAAATCTTAGGGCGTTCAAATGTTATATCTTTTTTTACTCTTCCTGTCAATTCTTAAAATACGAGAGGGTACGAGACAATGATCTTGAATTAAATTAAAGCTTGTGGCACCCACTGTATAAAAGGCATCTATCAAATCTCGTTTTTTGCATGATAGGACCAAGAGGTTCCTATTTCTAAACCTAGTTTCTGAAATTTGAAAAGCTGGAGAGGGCTGGGTTTCTTAGTATACTTCTACCCCTATACCTGTGTTGTAAACCTACCCCTACAACGGGTAATACCCTAGTTAATACCCTTTCTCTATTCTAGGGTATATCCCTACCTTACACTTTCTTTACTGTATGCACCTTTTGTATAACTTGAGCTAGGGTAAGGGGAAAGCTATAAGGTGTAGGGTATATCGATAAACCTAGCTCAAGATGATTAAAGTTTACACATGAGTGAAAAATAATTTTCATTAAATCAAACCAAATCACTGAATACAAAAATCTCACGATTCTCATAACAGAACAATTTTAAACACTCAATAGAAGAAAACATTCTAAAATCACAAATAATCCCATACTAACAATAATTTTTGTTCCTATTCAGTTCACAAGAAAATCTTCACATTTTATTCAACCTTAATTGATCCAACTGAATAAAAAAATTTTTAATCAATTAAATTAAAATCCACAAAAGTTAATTGGAAGACAATAGAGATTCCGTTCGCTGAGGCAACGACAATGGAGAAAAGAAGAGGAATTTTTATTTCATTTAAAAAACACATTTTTTTTGCCTGCGCTATAAAAAGTTAATAATTTTTATTTTATGTATGTGATAAACCGTCGTCATTTAGATAATACTTTATTTTGTTCTGTAATATTAATGAAGAAGCACATAGAAAATACATACATGGATAAGTAACGTATATAAGTAAATGAAAATGGAAATATATACATGAATATTTTTATTTTCTCAAAAAAAAATTATTATGGACCGAATGAATCCATAATAATTAAGTAAAAAAATATAAATTTGATATAGTGATTAAATTAACAATGGTCATCAATGAACAATATTATTGTCAAATCATTTATCAAATCTTTTTTTTTCGGTCATATCTAAGCGGATCTTCGATATTAGTATTTATAAATTATAAAAGATGTGTCTAGGGATGGTGGCTTTGTGGTATTTTTTAATATTGACGATATTGTACTATCAAGAATTTCTGATTTATTTTGGAAATATTTTAAAAACTGATATTTTGACTTAAGTTTTGATTTTATTATGAAAAGTTCTGCAACAAGGGTCAGATATTATAATAAAAATCTTAGAAATTAAGATTTCTTCAATTTTTCTGTGAAAAAAATCCTAGAAAGTATGATTTTTACGATTTTTTAATTTCTAAAAAATTGTAATGTTTTTCAATTTTTATGATTTTTAAGATAATACCCCAAATATAACCTACATTCTGAGAACCATTTACTTGACGAACAGAGGAGGGTTCGTTACTTTATTTAAAAATTTTCTGGCAATACCCCTTGGTGCCGGTTTCTTGAGTATATCCTGGGATACACCTAAAGGCGTAAATAGGTCCTGTAGGATGGAGTATCAGGAGTGTAACTAGGAATCTTATGAAGGGGGTATTTTGGGATTTTTTGCTTAAAAAACCCAAGCAAGATGAAGAAAAATTCCATCTAGGGAGGTGCTTTGACACTCAAAACACCCCTCGCAATACACCTTTGTGGAGTCTACCCTGATTTATCCAAAAAAAATTGCCTGTGACACCTAGTATTGACTGATGTTAGGGGAAGTTGATGACATTGACTTTTATTTGCATCAGATTTTCCTATTTTTTTTTTTTTAAAAAATCCTAAAATTTTGTTAATTATCTAACAAGGCCCACGAAAGAACTCATCATTTTAACCTCAAACATACTTGATCACCATAGTTCACTATCATCAGTATTCCCAATTACAACAAGTCACCATCCCTATTAATTGTAAAATGCTAAAGAATTATATAAAAATTGGTGTGTATAAAATAAACAAGAAAAAGAAAAAAACATTTTAAAATTAATCCATTGATATATATGCAGTTGATTCAGCATCATTGTAAGTGTAGTAACTTTTTTCATCATCAAAGAGCAAAAAAATAAGAAAAAATGTGAAGAAGAAAAGAAGAAAAAAAATTATCATTGAAATGTTTACATCTCAACTTTTTAGATGAAAGAAAAGAAATGCAATAAAAGTAATTTAAGAAGAAGAGAAAAAAATACTAAAAAAATAAAAATAGAAATAATTATAAAGACAGAAGTAAAATCATCATCGTGAAATAAACAGAATTATCTCTATGTCTTGAGTTTTTACAATAATAACAATAATAATAACAATAATGATCATTTCGAATGAAGAAGAAATACAAGCAAACATTCCGGTCATACTTTCGTGTCTTGTCTTGATTTTTCATTTCAATTTTTTCTCTCTTTTTCCTTTTTGAGAAATAAACAGAAATGAGAAAAAAATTATTGAAAATATTGGGTGGTGATGATGATTATGGAGTGATGAAAATATTTTAACGGCCAGTTTTAAATTGGGTTTGATTTAAAGTTATTAAAATATTTTAACATATTTGAAGCAATGATTTAGTTCAGACTTTAGGTTGTTGGTTTCTAGGATTACCCAGGTACCACCTATGGTACCCCAGGGTATATCCTACCTTCCAGGAGTAGGGTAGGGTATCCCTAGAAACTGGTCCAAGATTTAAGTATTGAAGTTGAATGGTTCTGTTCAATAAATTTTCTTCAAGTTCTACAAGGGGTAGGGGTGTATCAAGAAAATTTTCAAGGGGGGTGTTTTAAATTTTTTGTATGGAACGAAAATGAGGGTATTTCTTTAGATTTTGTCTCGAAAAACTCAAGCAAATTGAAGAAAATTTCCATCGAGTGGGATGTTTAGTCACTCCTTTGGATACGCCCCTGGAAATGGTTAATCTCGAAAAATTTTAGTAACACCCCTGACTTGAGGATAGTCCGATATTAGCTGTATATGCATGAAGATTTTAAGCATTTTGCTTTTTGCTGAATACTTTTTTCTAGTATCTTGGGGTCGGGGGAATGATTTGGATCCCCCTTGGACTTATATTTGTAAGAATGAATTTAAAATAACCGTTAAAAATTTTTCTTTATCCCTCCAAAAAATATCAAATTCACTCGTCCCTAATAAAAGCATTAAACGTACAAAAAAAGATTTTAATAATATTAAAAAAAATGTTTTGGATAATGAAGAAGAATGAAAGAAAAATTATGAAAAACAAACTCTTTGGAATGAAAAAAGAAAATTATTGTGAAAATTAATGTTTGAGGATATAAAAAAAGGAGAACGAAAGAAGGAAGAAAAAGAGGAAAATGAACAAAATTAATGAAATTATTATTAGAAGAAGAGAAAAAAAATTATTAAACAAAATTACAAAGATAAAAAAAACATACAAAATTGCCTTTTTATGATTCTAAGTGTTTCGGTGATTAAAAAAAAGTTTAAAAAAATTTATCATTTTCTACAACCTTCGCGTTAGATAAGGGTATCGCGAGAATGTTGGATATTTTTCGGATAGAAATATTGTTTTTAAAAAAGATAAAAAATATTTATAATAAAAAAAATATTTAAAAAAAATTTAGAAACTTTTGGCATAAAGAAAATTTTTAGTATTCAAAAAAGTGCCTTTTCGGAAACGTACTATTTTCTTAGTTAAAAATTTTTTAAGGAAAAAAAAATCCCTTTGTAAGGTATACAAAATGAACAAAAAAAATTTAAATTGCGGCCCTATCGTTTACGCAAGGTTGAAATGGATGTGTTTAGGAATGAAAATGAATGAGATGAGAAACAAAATAGTCAAAATTATTAAAGAAGAATAAAAATTAAAAAAAAATTTTTTTTTGGTGAAAAGAAAAACTTTTTAACACATTAAAAAGGTACAAAAACTTTGTTTACTGGTGTGAAGTTAGCATACAAAAAACTCTGTCGATTTTGAACAAATTTTGAAAACTCTTTCAAATTTTTTTTTACAGAATTCTGGAAATTTTGAAACTAGAATTTTAGATTTGTCAATTTGATCACAATTTTAACTAGTTTTTGAAGTTTTTAAGAACTTTTTAACAAATTTGTCCAAAATTTTAAATACAATTTGTAAATTTGCCTAAATTTTTTAAATTTTATCGAAATTTGAACCGAAATTTGAAAGTTCGTCTGAAATTTATGAATTTGATCACAATTTTAACTAGTTTTTGAAATTTGTAAGAACTTTTTAACAAATTTAACAAATTTGTCCAAAATTTTAAATAGAATTTGTAAATTCGCCTAAAATTTTAAAATTTGATCGAAATTTTAACCAAAATTTGAAAATTCGTCTGAAATTTGTGAATTTGATCAAAATTTTAACGAACTTTTGAAATTCGTAAGAAGTTTTTAGTGAATTTAGCAAATTTGATTGAAATTTTAACAGAAATTTGGAAATTCTTTTTAAATTTTAACAGAAATTTAGAAGTTAGTCCGAAATTTCAAAAACAAAGATTGAAAATTTCTCTAAAATTTTAACCGAACTTCTGTAAAAACAAAAAATTATTGATTTCTGCAAAAAGCTGACTTCACAAAAGTAATTCGTCATTCAAAAAAGTTCTTTTTTTCCACATAAAATTTCAAACTAAATTTCTTTCAAAAAAATAAAAATCTCCCAGAAAAAAGAAGACAAAAATTGAACAAAGTTGAATAATAAAAAAAAAGATGTAAAAAATCTTATTTCATATACATATTATAATTAAATCTTTCTTCTCTATTATTGATATTACAACAAAAAATGTTACTGAAAAGAATTGTATTTCAGTTTTTTTTTGATTATACATATTGAGAATGGAGCTGAGAAGAAGTGGAAAATAATTCTATTATTAATTAATGAAAAATAATAATAATAAAAAAATGCTGAAAAAGATTTCACACAAACACACATACACACATAGATAGACACACACAGATATAGTAAAAAAATCAGCCACATGATTTAAATGAAATTTCATCCGTGGGAACGAAGTTGAGACAGAAAAAAATACCAAAAGATTCGAAAAAATGAAGAAAAACTCTTAAAAAGTAATAATAAGAATAAGAAGTAATAATGATAATATTAATAAAAGTAAAAAGAAAAATCTTCACAAAAAAATGGAATGAAACAAAAAAAATATTAAATAAAAATATAAAATAATTACATGAAATTATACTTATATGAGTTTTCAATTTATTTCTTATTTTTCTATTGTCTTTTTCAGCCTTTTCAGCTTCGCTTTTGTTTCTATCAATTGGTGCTGCTTTAAAATCTTTTTTTCAAGCTTTTCTGTTGTTAGTTCTTCATTTTTGAATTTCTGAAAAGATTATTTGGATTACGATTTTTTTTCTAAATAGTTTTTATATCTGCGACCATCGATACGCTATAGATAGCTGTGGATCTTAAGAGTGGGGATCTTATAAAAAAATAAAAAGGAGAAGACGCAAAATTTGAATAATCTCACGATTAATGACTGCATTCATACTGCTTTATTGACAAAAATTATAACTAAATGATTAGGTTAGAGAATGTCATGGTGAACGGTATATACAGTAACCGATGGTATAAGTTCCATTTTTTTAAATGTTGTGTTAAAATTTACAATAACATTTCTTTAGATAATATTATTAAAATTGGTTTTTAAATAATATTAAATCTTGTTTTTTAGTTTTAAAAATTAAAATTGTAAAATGTTTAATTTAGGGTTAGAAAAAGGCCAAATCACATTTCTATTCAAAAATTCAACAGTCTTAAAATTACAAGAAACCTCAACAGCATGAACCCAAGCCAAAAGTTCACAGGTTATTCCCAACTAATTTAAATGAAAAGACTTCAAGCTGAATAGAGCTCTCGTCTAAGACAAAAGGAAAAAGTTCCTAACACTCAATAGCAAGCATTATCAAGAGAACAAAAAAGAGCAATAACACGACGAATGATAGTGAATAAAAGAAGACACCGAAGAACTTTTCTCTTTCACATCTTTTTCCTCATTCAAAAAAATTTTGAGGAGAATTTCTATTGAAAAGAGCGCAAATCAATTAAGAAACAATTAAATGAATTATCAGTTAGCAGAACCATAAAGTAATTCTCTTATTAATTAAAAGATATTCAATGTTTTGAATAGAATGGAAGCATGTATTAAAGGCCTTGGAAAGATTGCATGAAAGCGCATTTTCGTAGCTTAGATTCAAGGATGGATTTCTCGGTATACCCCTACACCTACCTCAAGCTACATACCAGGTGTATATCCCAAGGATAGGTGTACATATAGGGATAAGGGTATACCTAGAAGCTCAGAGGCGCACTCAGGATTTTTGTCTCAAGGGGGTTCCATGGCACCTAAGGATCCTCCCGTGGCTACACCAATGATTAAAATGTGAAAAAATTATAAAATAATTATATTTAACATTAAATTGGCATGTTGATAGCGGTGAGTACCAAAATCTCTCCATCTGTCGCCTGTTGTAGGCTGCCATTGGCAGGCATCTACTCACTAGTGACATCAACCTTAAGAAAACAAATTATTGGCAGTGATTGCCGAGAAATTTTCAAATTTCTTCAGGAAATTGCTACAGAAGCTAATTGGCTATTAATATTAAAGGAACTGACTTACTCCTTAATACTTATCAATTAATCGATAGACGCACAGACGTACAAAGCGAGAACTATGATGACTTCTACAAAAATATGTTAAAAACTTCTTATTTTCAAAAAATATAAAAAAAATTCTTTCAAAAGAGAAAAAAGCGACTTTCGATTATTATATTTGTGACTGTACAGTTCTTTCCCATCTCCATGCTACTTACTTACTACTTAATTCTTATCTTATTGTCGGAAGAAGGTGAATTGAGTTCAAAGAAAGACTTTTATGGACTTTATAGTTTTTCAGATTTTTTTTGGGAATTTAATTCTTTTTTATCGTCATAAAAATCCGTTATTTCGCAAATGTCTACCTGACTAGATAGTCGACAAATTTGTTATAAACATTAATTTAATTTTTCTCGACTGCCAATTTAAGATATTTATTTTTAATCGCATGAAATTATGATATATTGCTCAATTGCTTAAAATATAATTTCTTCTTCTTAATTTTTGCTGATATTTTATGGCTTTTGTCTTACTTGTTTCGTGATTATTTAGTTGATAGCTTACTTTCAAATGTTGTGAGTTTAAGCTTAAGAAAATATATTTTGAGAAGTTTTGTGATTTTGAGGGAGTTTGAGACGCATTTGTTTATTTATTTTTAAAAGGGCCTAGGGGATGTTCATAAATGTCACGTAAAAATGAGATTTTAAGACCCCTAGTCACAAAATTTTCAAAAAAAAACTTTTTTTGTGTATGAAAAACTACTTTTCCTCCTGTATGGAAATGTCACACAGCATAAGACCCCCTCTATCCTGATAATTGGTCATTATTTATGAACGAACTTCTAGTTTTTTGTATAAAATTCTATTCTTTTTCATTTTAACCTTCAAATTTATATTTTTTCTAAGGGATACCCTTGGGATGGCATAGCAAAGAGACCAACCGAGACTATGCTCCAAAATCCTTACTATTCTAATGCATCTTTCAGAAAATACAAAATATAAGCATTGGAGCACTTGAAGCTAGTTTATTAATTCAATGTTAGCACTGAGAGCAAATTTATCAAAATTAAAGAATGAGGGGGTCCAGAACCCTTCGAACCTACCCTTTTCCAACATCCCTGGCTCCTTGTCTTAGCTCCAGACATAATAACCACAAAGCGTCACATTCTTCCTAAAAAATCTTGTCAACTCAATTTAAAAATATTAACACAAAAAACAACAGATTTATTTAGAGGAAAAAATTAGCAAAAAATTATTAGTAAGCTATAAAATATTATTCGATATCAAATTAATCAACGAATTTTCAGCTGATTTGAAAGGCGAAGAAGATCAATTTGAATTTGCTATCGGGACTTTTAATTTTAGAAATTTTTATTATAATAATTTTTTGTTGAACAAATTACTGAAATTTCACGGTTTCCTTATAACGGATTCCTTTCACTATTCGTCATTTAATAAACAAGTTGATAAATTTTTGAGTCTGAAAAATTTGAAATTAATATTTAATGCATAATTTCTGCAAAATTAAATACTCATGTGCTATAATCTTCATGTGATTATGATTAAAATTTTGTAATATTTCAAAATATTGATAAAATATTTTTTGCATGATGTCAAGCTGTTCCTATAATCACTAGAAATCTGAAAATAAATTTGCAAATTCATTTCGAATAATAAGAATAAACTTTCACAAGTAAATATTAATCTTTAAGGAGATAAAAGTCAGTTCTTACATCATAAAAATAAATTTCATTTCAATTTTCTTTCAACTTTATATTTATCAGCATTATTCGCGAGTTAATTTACAGTTGAAAATAAATTTTTCTTCATTTCTGGATTTACATTTCGGGTTTAATAAAAATAATTTCGAAATAATATTTATTGGATAAATAAAAAATGAGATTAAAATGAAATTTAATATTGTATATACATTGTGGAAGCTGAATTCAGATGGGATGCTGTTTATGGATCGATTGAAATAAAAAACGAAATTTTTTAAAAAAAAAATATAAAAAACCAAAAAAAATTTAATTTTGAAAATTTTAATTTTTTTTAGAAAACTCTTTTTTTAAATTCAATTCTATTCAATTTTATCTTTTAAAAAGTTCTATTTTTTAAAATTCTATGTTTTAAAAAATTAATTTTTTAACTTCCACGCATTGCGTGCAAGTTATTTTAAATTCTATTTTTTTCTTCTATTTTTAATATTCTATTTTTAAAAAAATATTTAAATTTTAAAAAAATATTTTTTAGTTTTGATTTTTTTAAAAATCCTATTTGGTAAATTTAAAGTTTTAATAAAATTGTGAAAATATTATGTAAAATATTTAAAAAAATGGAATTTACTATTATTTTATTCAAAATAAAAAAAATGATTAATTTTACTGTCATTTTCACAACATATCACTCAAATTTCTATCCAGCCTCCTCTTTTTCTATAAAATTTTTATTCACCAAAACTTAATTAACTACAAAACACTCTCAAAGAAAAAATCCATAAAAAACGTAAGTAAGTTACAGGATGTCGAGTAATACCAAAACTATGTTTATTACCATTCAATCATGTGGATCAAAAACCTGTATTTAGCAGAAATGAAATAAATTTTTTACTACTTAATAAACACACATGCTTACAAGCAGATTTACAAACAGACAGTCGGAGTAGATTGAGGGATATTAATAATATGTGCAATCTATTATTTCTCAGCATCAAAGCATTATATTTTTTCATATCTTTTTTCTTTCTCTTCTCTCTTTCTCAGATGTTGTTTTATTAGCAATTAATAAGTAATACGCTAAATATGATTTATATTAATGCTTGATTGCCTAACCGTTTTTACGAAAATTATATATATATTTTTTTTAGCAACTGGAGAAGTTCATAATTAGTTTGGATGGAAGTTGGAATTGGTGGGGAATGAAACGCATTTGAGGATTTAAGTAAATTTAAATTGAGTACTCAAAAGACACATCTTGAAGTGGGGCAGGTACGGAGCTGGAATGACTTCTTTATATGAACCTCAAATTAAGCATCAAATCATCATATGGACGGCACCAACATTGATGTAGAAGACACTTGATATGCACCTGATCATGCTAGTCCTAAAAAATAAACTATACATCCACAACTCTAATTACAATCATTTAGAACTGTCAAATATGTTCAGTGGCAAGTGTGTTTGTCCCCCCGAAGCCAAATCAAAAATGACCCCGGTCGCACCCCCCTTGCTACGTCGCTGAATCTGTTGATTTAAATAGTGTCACATTTAGTATTCGAAATTTCCAGCTAGTAGCCAATGAAAGACAACAACTGAATTACTATCATCCAGTCATCAAACATCATTCACAGACAATCAGACAAACAAATTCCCAATTCAACGCACCTTCACTTTATTAATCCACAACCAACAAAATATATATTAAGAAAAAATTCAAATTACCAATTAATATTTTTTTTATTCCAGCCTCACTCTCTTAGCCGTTCACATACTGAAAATGTTGGTGCTATTGCTATTGTCGATGGTATAAAAAAGAAGCCAATTTCTGAGTGGATTACGAAACAAAAGTATTAGTCAGCTATTTTTTTTTTGTAGGAATTTTTCATAATAATTTTCATTTGTATATCTGTACAATGTAAGAGATGGAACGAGCTTCTTTTTTCGGTGGATATATTATTGGTAATAATTAAGTGATTTTTGTGTTTATTAGGTGGGAATGGGAATTTTTTGGGGATGGGGGTTATTCGTAATTGATGTTAAATTAACAATGGGATTTTTGGACACGTTGATCACAAAACTATGCCTAAAATTGACGTCATATATTGATAACCCCCTTAAAAACATCAGAAAATTACAAAATATTGAATAAACAATTTAAAAAATTCATTTTTCCTTAAAATTTAACATGTTGTCTAATTTTACTTTTGAGTGGTTCAAAAATGACGTATTATATTTGAGGATGCGGATCTGATGTATTTTGAAACTCCATATTTGAAGCTAATTATTTTTGTATGAATCATTTTGTAACAGATCTGTAAATTACCCCAAATATTATATATTAATAATAAAAATCATCAAAACTCAAACCTTGCCAAATTCCACCAATTATCCAAAATATAAAATACTCCATTCAAGTCCATAAGTTTACACAAAAATATTTTACTGTATGTTTACTTATTCTCTACGAAATCCCCATAAGATATCTGTCTAACTAAGTAATTATCATGAAAAACTGCATTATCAATTAAAAAACATGAAAATTAAAAGCAAAAGGAAAAATGAAAAAATAAAAAGAAGTCCTCAATTCGCGCTTCGTCGTCACATAAATTGAATTTCTTACACCAGAGTGAGTGCAAGGATGAAAAATCCAAACATTTGCAAAGTAATTTAAAAATAATGACTGAAAACTTTGCTGGTCCGACAATAATATAATATAGAGAATGAATTCCTACTCATACACACATAAAGTAAAAGAGAAAAAAATATCTTTCTTGTTTCTTCTTCAATTTCCTTCTCGTCCACTTTTTTTTGCTTGTTCGGTGCTTGTTTTTTTAAAAAGGAAGATTTTTCTTTGCAATATTGAAGATGATGATGAGCTTGCTTTGTCGGTCTGATAAAGAGATCAATTGGTAAAGTGGCCATCAATTTTCCATAGAATTTATTAAATTTACTTTAAAATGTCGCATTTTTAAAGAAAATTTGAAAATTAACAGACCGTTCATAGATGACGTCACATAAAATATTAGATTTTTCAGACCCCTTACCTCCTCTGTCACAAAATGTCCATACAAATTTTTTTCTTTTGTATGGAAGTGTCACACAGCTTTAGATTACTTACCCCCTAAAAAATTGGATATCAATTATGAACAATCCCTAAAGGATTTTGAAAAAATTTATTTTGGAAAATATTGAAATGTCTAGTAAAAATACTCATCTTACAAATGAATATTATTTGGGAATTTTTGACTCGCTCTCATCTTTCTTTCACAAATTTGGTTAGCCAAATGTCAGTCTTTTGTAACACCCCCTCCATCATTGAACGTCAAAATTAAATTGTCATTTTGTTTCTATTTTTTGAATTTAGGACGTATTGAGGGTTCTATTGGGGTGATGACCACAAGACTAGGGGTTTTTTTTCTTCAAATTTTTCGAGGTAGTTTCGAAATTTTAATGAGGGAATTTGGATTTTTTTTCTAGAAATCACTAGCAAATAAAAGAAATTTTTCAAAGAAGTAGGGGATCGTTCACCGAATAAAGTTCATTTTTTAAATAAGAACAATAAATTTCCTAGAATTGGAAGAGGGTCCCCTTAGACATCAGAAGTGAATGACCCTTGGGGACTTGACCTTAACAACCCTTACCGGGCTACACCCCTAAGTACTACGAACTAAAGTTTATTCTTAAAACAACGTTTTCTGGATCTAAAACTAGAATCCTAACTCATACTACCGACCTACTCAGCAAGATTAACTTAAATGCAACTTTGTTAACATTTTTTAATGAAAATATCAATTTTAAAGAATTTCTTGCTTCAAAATAGATCAGCATTCTGTGCATCTTTAATTAGTCTTACAAAATCATCCCTCAAATGCGCTATCTCAACCCACCGCTGGACACTTGTTCGCCAATTTAATTTTTTTCTTTGCCTTTCCATTCTTTCCATGAACAAACTTTCCTTTTTTATATTACTGCTTTTTTTTGCTCTGTGCACAAGAGAGATGAGAAAAAGAGATGGAAAAAAATAATATTAAATTATAAAGACTTTTTTTTAATTAAAAAAATTTTTTAATGAATATATAAATTTATACGAAAAAAATGAGAACTCGGAGGAGGGAAAAGGAAAAAAAGCAGCGAGAAGAGCGGAGGAAAAAAAACGAAGCGGAGAGTTTTTTTTATATTTTACTTTATTCTAAATTAATAATTACGAAAAGGGGTCCGCTCTTTTTTAATTTTTCATTTTGTTCTACCATAAACAGCCAGTGTACTCTCCTCCACTTACTTCATGACTATATAGATTGTACATATACAAATATATAGAATGAGATGTACATGTGGGCAAATCTAGATAGGGTGCACAAAAAAATTCAGTGCATTTCGATCGAATAACAATGGAATTATGAAGATATTTTGCAAATGAGGGTGAAATTAAGGCTGTGTAATTGCAACATATTTAAATGAGATAAAAAAATTATTTTTTGTAAAGTTTACTTTTTTATAATGTTGCAGAAAAATCACTGTTGTTGCTATATTTGTGTTTTTTGTAATATAAAACTGAAAAAATCATGAGTATTTTATAAAGTCATGATAAATAAATTATTAAGATTGGTTAATTATACTAGGGTGACCTGATTTTTTAGGAGACAAAATGAATTCAAATGGCCACTTTTTGGTAAATTAAGTGGCTTTTTTCGGTTTGGCACCTAAGTCCATCCGAGTAAATCTACAAAATTCTGGCAGTGAAGGTTATTTTATAAAAAAGGGAAAAACTTCAAAAATTTGGGGCACTCTTCTGAAAACCCAAGTAAAAAGGTCACTCTGCTATATAAATTAAGCACTCCTATGGCTTACTAAATGGGTGTATGGTCAGAATTTTTTTAGCGAAAGCAGAGCTCAAAGTCGACTCAGATTTTATATTTTTGACCCCTTGCCTTAACAAATTTTGTGAGAAAATAGGAAAAATTTAATAGGATGCGTAAAACACTTTGATCCCCTCACCCCCTAAGCATTACATTATATCTGAAAGACCCCATAATATTAATTTTAACGGTATTTGGATGATTAAACTATAAACTGGAACTATAGAATAAAATTCTATGTAAAATATTTTTTGAGTTGAGGTCCAGATCCCTTCTTTGCTGCGCCTCTAGCTTACTATAATTTAGAAACATAACATCGCAATAAAAATTCCCAATGGATGCTATCTAAAGGTTAAACATCAAACTTTATAAAGTTTATCTCACAACTCGACCCTATCGTTTTGTAGACTTACCCAAATATATTATATAGTCAGTAAAAAAAGAAAAAAATTCTATATTAATAATTTATTAAAAAAAGTAAAAAAAAATGGAACATAAAAATGAGAAAAGCGAAAGAGCAGAAAAAATGTTGTGCGAGGGATGAGTTCTTCATTTTTTTTGGGCGAATGCAAAAAAGAACAAAAAAGTACTTAATTTAACTCGAACCAACATCGACGACGACGATATGGTGTGAGAAGTGGCAGAAATGGGGGTGAGAGGATGCGATGGCAAAAAATACTTTTTTTTCATTAAAACAAAAGCAGCATGGCAAAAAAATGTATATAATGAGGTGGAAAATAAAAATTAAAACAGCAAAAAAAACTTCTCCCAATCACATTTCTCATTTTCAAACCCCCTCACAACTTTTTTTTGTGCATTATTACTGTACATACACACCATCATACAGGATAGCAGCCAGTGAGTTTCATATTTAAAAAAATAACACAAAAAATTATTGTAATTGATTTTTTTCTCTCATTTTCTGACTGTTCTTAATGAATATATCATTTTCAACTCACGAATATCCACAAACAGCTGCATTTTTCTCAACATTTTTGGAGTACGTCTTGCTTTCTCCTGTGAGGACTGTGAGGATGTTTGAATGCTTAATGTTTTTTCCAAGGATTTATTGGCTAAGTTTGTGAGACTTTTGTGTTATAAATTATTATTATTAATTAATTTTCGAGTAATTTCTCAATAATTGGACTCGATAATTAATCAGGAAATTTGTAACGTTTGAGGATATTGTAATTTTTTTAGAAAGGGAAGTGGGCAGTATTTTAATTAAATGAGAGGATTGTGCTGCAATATTTCAAGAGTTGGATGTTTGAAATTGTATATTTTATTATAGTTTGTTATGATTGTGTCTAAAAAGAGGTAGTTGTGACTCTCTGGGGTCTAATGGAAAATTTTGTTGTGTATAAAGGGTAATTGAGGCTTCTTAGGATAGATTGACTATTTTATTTAGTCAATAAGGGCTTTCTATGATTCGCATACAATCACTAATGTCGATTGAGGTTCTTTTGGGTCAATTTAAGTTGCTAAGTATCGGTTCAGGCTATTTTTGGGAATTTAAAACTCTTTGATCAATTGAAACTTTTTAGGATCGATTGAGGCTTTAAAGGGTCAGATGAGATGGTACTGATCAACGCACTGTGGTAAATGGGGGAAAAAATCACCATCACGATGCTTTTAGGGCGAGGGAAAAAGGTGAAATAACCCACATCTTTTTGACAATTTCTGTTACAACGTCGATGTAGTAGTGCCCTGACTATTACGTTGTGCTGCTCTAAAATGATATTTATTAGAGCTGAGTTGGGCTCTTTAGTGCAAAATAGGGCTCTTTAGTAGAATGAGACTCTTCAAATGACGATTAAGTTTCCTTAGACTCGAATGAAACCCACTAGGATCGATTAAGGCTCTTCAAAATCAAATGAGGCATACAAAGCTTGATTGAGACTCTTGTGGATCCTAATATATCACTTAAAAAATCAAAAGTCCCTAAAATCCTACCAAATAAACCAAAAAGTCACCCAAACCACCACTCAAAATAAATTAAATAAAAATCAGAACCACAAAGTCAATGAAACCAACAAATTACCACCAAAACTAATAAAAAGCAAACAAATTTTTATTTTCCATTCAACCTCACCACTCGCAATTATTTCAGGTGCTATTAAAATAACTCATGAACAAAACGAAAAATTCTTATTGCTGTTCCTACAAAAAAAATCGCAATTTTATTACCAAACTATTTAATTTTCTCATTTCTTTGTTTTTGTTTATTTCATTTCTAATTTCATAACAGTCAGCTAGTGAGTCAGTTGATTATTTTCCGCAAACTCATTCTGCGCCACCCGCTCATTTAATTTTCGTTTTCTACTTCTTTACCTTTAATTTCCAATCACCACCCGGCTGGTGTGTAAATGTGTATATATGTAGAATATTTAATATTATGTATATATTTTGTAATTTTGTTGACTCAGGGTTGGGAAAAGTTGGTGACTGTTGAGAAAAAAATTGAGGGATTTTGGGTTCGGTTTCTACTTGGGTATATAGTGTATACCCTAGGGTACCCCACCTACCCTACCCATACCTTCCATTTAGGGTATCCTAGGACATTATAGGTAAGGTATCCTGCCCTGAAGTATCCTAGACTGGATAAGTGGGGTAGGGTAGGCAGAAGTACACTAGGGTACACGGGGTAGGGTAGGTGTGGTACCCCAAGTAGCCCTAGAAACCATCCACTGAGAAGATTCTTGTAAAAATTCACAAAATGTCAATCAATAATCACCCAAAACCCCAACCCTGTCAACAAAAGCTAACGAACTTCGTAATTCAACTCATTTCTGATTATTATTTTATATTGCAAATTAGTGAAATGGAAATGAGAAGAATTAGAAATGAAAAGAGTGTGGAACGAGTGAAATTTATTGTAAATATATTGATTAGATTTCTGTATCTGCTGTTAGATAGCAGCGAAAGAAGTAAGTAATTTTCCATTTCGAAAAATTTCGCTACATTTGAATTAGTTTTTTTTTTGAAAATGGTCGAAGTAGAAAAGCAAATAAACAGCATCAGCAAATATTCATCCAATGGTGAAGATAATTAATTAAATATTATATAGAAACGATATGCAATCATATACCAACACTACGAGAATGCCTGCCTGCTTGCTTGCCTACTTTTCTGACGGTATTAAAATAATTAATGTTTCGATGCTTGTCGATAATTTCGATGTCTGAAATATTCACGCAATATAATGAAATTCATTAGCAAATCCAACTTTAGGCATTTTTCGTTTTCAACTCAATTACTAATAGTATTCGGCAGCAGCAACAGCAGCAGTGGAACAGCATCATGTAAATATCTACATATCTATCTAGCTATATCTCTATTTATCCTAGAAATATATTTATTATATATGTGAAAATGTGTTTATATTGTAAAAATTTCTCTCATTCTCACTTGATAGAAACGCAATCGATAGGGGTGGTAAGAGCTGGGAGAAAATTGACAATAAGCGAATTTGAAATGATAGAAACTGAGCAAGTTTAGAAAAAAATAAGCAAGTTGAGAGCGAATTGAGAAAAATTGGCAAGTTGAAAGAAAATGGTCAAGTTGAAAGCAAATTGAGAGAGGGTAACGGATCAAGTTGAGAGCGAATTGAAAGAAACTGATCAACTTGAGAGCTAATTGAAAGAAACTGATCAAGTTGAGAGCAAATTGAAAGAAACTGATCAAGTTGAGAGCAAATTGAAAGAAACTGATCAAGTTGAGAGAAACTGAGCAAGTTGAGAGAAACTGAGCAAGTTGAGAGAGAATTGAGAAAAATTGAGCAAGTTGAGAGAGAATTGGGAGAAATTGAGCTAGTTGAGAGAGAATTGAGAGAAACTGAGCAAGTCGAGAGAAAACAGAGCAAGTTGAGAGCGAATTGAGATAAACAGAGCAAGTTGAGAGAAACTGGTCAAGTTGAGAGCAAATTGAAAGAAAAGGATCGAGTATAGAGCTAATTGAGAGAGGATAACTGATCAAATTAGCAAGAAACAATTTTATTATCCACTAAAAAACATCAAAACTAACCTAACACTTACCATCCCATGCCAACACTTACTCATTTCTCATAGTCATACTCATCGACATCAGTTTACATATATATAAATTTCATATCGAGATACAAACAGTTAATTAATAGCAAAATGCTTTTCTGTTAGGATTATACATGTTTTCATCAAAAAGATATACACATATAGGATTTTGGTAAGTAACTAACTCTTTTTTCGTATTCATGTAAGTGTGTGTAATACAAAACATGTGGATATACTTCATCTCTATTCACATTTTTTTTTTGTTTTTATTCGAAACAACGAAGAGTAAAAAATTAATTTATGCAAATCCTTTGCCGCTGCCGATTAACTTAAACATTTTTTTGTGCAATTACAGCTTTTTTTGTTTTGAAAAAAAAAAAATTTATGCAGGCTGAGGAATTTTAAGTTTTGTGGATTATTCTATTGATTCGTTTAGTTTGAAATGAATATTTTTTATTTAAAAAATGAAACGGAAGAGAAATTTTGTGATACAATTTGAAATTTTAAATGACTAAATTTGTTTGCATCCGTAAAAATCATTGAGAGTCATTGACAAGTGATGTCATCCCATATGATGTTTATTTATAAATGACGTCATGCAAAAAACGAGATGCTTAGATCCCCTCCCCCTTCTGACACAAAATTGAAGTGTCATACAGCGTCAGACTCCCTCCTGCCTTAAAAATTGGATGTCATTTATGAACGGGCCCCATTGGAGTTTTGTGAAAATTCTAAATTTTCTGATAGCTATCAGATGTAGAATCACCAAAACCCAATGATAAAGCAACCCATCCTCAATACTAACTGCAATATTTTATGAGTAAAAATCTCAACATTTTCACATTGATTATTGTTATCAGACAAGAAGAAGCCAAGCAATGACTGCGATTGAGAAGAAAGCTTTCAATGCCGAAAAGAATTTTAATGCTAATATGTTGGATAATTTCTTATTATTGTGTGTATTAAAAAAAGTTGTAGAAATTTTTTTGTAATGTGAAAATCTCTTTTGAAGGGAGAAGAAGATGTGGTGGAAAAAAGAAGTTGTTGTTGAATTATTGGAGAAGTTCTTGTAGTGATTTTGTCTGAAATTTGTATTTTTTGTGCCAACAATCATCAATTTAGAAGATAAGAGCATAATGATGGACACCAAATCAGTCTGGTGGTTGTATGGATGAACAAATTGAGGGATCATCCATAAATGACGTCTAATTTTTAGGAATAAATAGGAGGTGGTTCTAAGACTGTGTGAGACTCTATACATAAAAAAAGATTATACATTTTTGTAACTAAAAATACTACGTCCTTTGTGATGTAACCTTCAAAAAAAATTATTGTAACTGTCACGATTTTACAGTGGTTCCTCATCCCCGACGGAAAATTACAACTAATTATTTTTAAAGAAAATACCTTTCATGGTTGTCTTTTGTAATTAACGTCACACAAAAAATACATTTCGATCCCACTCTCCCCCCACTCTTGTTGCAATTTATCCACAGAAATTTTTTTTATTTTTTTTTTGAAACAAAATATTCGACAAAAGTCTTCAAATTCGACGAAATCTCAAATGTCAACTGGAACATAGTCTAATTTGCGAACGACACCTAAAATTTTCACATTTTAAAGCAGTTTCTCGTAGTCACTCAATTGGACGTTATCACAATTTAAAGAATTTGAGGCTGAACCCCAAAGACACATAGCCATGAAGAAACATCTGTAGGAGTCAAAACCACAATCAACAGAAAATTTTTGAAAACAGAATTTTATTAGAAAAAAATTTGAATTTTTTTAATTAATGCAAAAAAATCGAACAATGTCCAAGTAGGTGCCAAAAAAAATTCAAAGGAACATCAACATCAAATCTCAATTAACTTCCTGACAAAATCAACCTACAAGATCTCTAATCGAGCGAAAAAAATAAGAAATAATTCTATTGTATAAGAAAAGATATGAAGACACAAGAAATCGATATACATTGATTATTATAAATCTTTTCATTTAATTCTTCATATTCACATTATAATGAGAGAGTGAGAGAAGTAAAAAGAAGAGATGGAGAATAAAAAAGTTAAAAATTAATAAAAGAATTATTATTTTTTTCTCTAAATTGAAATAAGCCGATTTTCCCACGTTCCCGTATTCTGCCTTCTTACTTGCTTTACTATATGTATATATATTATATGTATACACTTTATATTATATTGTATAGTTATATACAGCTTTTTAATTTTAGGCTATTGATCAGTGAATTCATTATTATATTAATTGTATGGATCAAATTAAAGCAATAATAAAAAGATTTTTTTTATAATATTATAATTTCGTTCTTTCTTTTCTTTTCACTTCTTTTATCTTTTCGAGACCAGAATGGGAAGAGAATAGATGGGAGAAAGACGAAATGAAACTACCAGTCAGTTCCTATATGCGAAGCACAAATCATAACACATAATTTTCACAATCGGTTTCACATTTTATTAAAATTTACTAATTGATGAAGTGGATGTTAATATGTTCTTAAAAAGACATACTGTCCGCTGTGGAGGTTCTTGAACGTTTAGGTTTCATAATTCATCCGCAATGTTTCATTCAGAGGAGAACATCTCAAACGAGGGAGGACGATAAAGCTGAAAATGTGACTTGCTGCGAGAAATGAGAATTTAATAAAGTTCCTTAGCCCTTTTAAAATTGAGAAGAGTCTTAGGAAATAAATAAAAGGTTTTTGAGTATTTCACAATTTAGGGACGTATCCAGGGGCTGTTTTGAGTGTCAATACGTCCTTGCCACCACCTAAATTGGTAAGTATGGTGGTCAAGTTACGTCGTTTTTGTTAAACCATTTGTCAATCAGCACTGCTACCTGGGACTGATTTCTCGGTATATCCCAGGGTGTACCCCATGACTGTGTCATATCGAAAATTGACCCTTACAAGAAAATATGAATAAGGAGTCGTTCGCAAATTTCGTCACGCAAAAAATGACTTTTTCAACCCCCTCCCCCCCTCAAAACCAATGTCGAATTTTTGCGAAATGATATGACGCAGCCCTAGTATGCCCTAGAAAAAACCGGCCCCTGACTGTCACAGAACGGATCGATGATCAGATAACAAAAAATTAGATAAAACAGTTAATTCTTAGACAGATAGCAAAGCACTTGACCGACTCATGACAGCACCGATTGACTCATGAACAACAATCTTCCAAATCTTTATCAATTTAATTTCTTTCTCACTTTCAATACTTTTTTAAATTCCCCAGTGCATTAAGTAGTATTGAATAACCACGAAAATCAATACAAATTTTAACGATTGACCATTAAATGCGTTTCAATCACCTAATAATTAGAAAAACACTTGCATGTCTATTTATTCTCTTCGTCTACGTATCATTTTCTAACCGTAAGCACTTTAAGCGATGCTAAGGCAGCACCAGCAGTAAGTAATATTTACAATATATTTATTTAAGTGAAAAGAAATCGAAATCGATGAATGGGAAAAGAGAGAGTAAGAGTGTATGAAAGAGAAAGACGAGTGATATCGTTAATATTGTATACAATATATAAATTCAATTTTAGTAAAGTAAACCGAGAAGTAAAATATATTGTTGATATGTTGGAGTCTATACCATGAGACTCTATTAAACGACGAGACTGTAAAATGAGTTTAGACGGAGGAAAATTTGAATATATTGTTGAAATGTTTTTAAATAAAACTAACATTTATTAAACATTATTTTAGATTTTGAAAGTGAAATAAAATTTTATTGCATCAAGTAAATTTTTTTATTTTCATTTTTTATCTTGGACTTTTAGCAGAGATGGGAAAGGCGACTGGGATTGATTTAAATTTTAATTGAAATTTATTTTGGTTGAAATTCTCTAAAATTGTTCAAAATTCTTCCAATTCTCTTAAAATTTTTTAAACTTATTTTAATTTTTTTTTTCAAATTTTTCTAGATTTTTTTTAAATTTTTCTAAATTTTTTCAAATTTTTTCTAAATTTTTTCTAAATTTTTCAATTTTCTTTTTCAAATTTCTCGGATTTTTTTCAAAATTTTCCAGATTTCTTTAAATTTTTCTAAAGTTTTTCACATTTTCTAAATTTCTCTAAAATTACTAAAAATTCGCTAAATTCACTCAAAATTCTTTCATCTTTTCAAATAATTGATGCCGAGTTCCAACTCTAAACCTTCGTTTTCTCCTCATAGATAAATATGTGTATGTTCAATTTTAAAAGAGCATTAATATATTATGTTCAAATAGCAATAGCGATATTTAAAAGTTAATGGATAATAAAATAAAATTATATAGATAAATATTACTATTACTGCTGCTGCTGTTATTGCCGCTGACTGTGTGTGCTTTTTCACTACAATATTGGAGATGGAGATGGAGAATTTCATAAATCGAATCTAATGGATAAGTAAACAAAGAACAGGGCGTAATTTAATTAATTTTCCACTCGATTCACATAACATTTGTTTTTTTGAAATATATTTTATATTTATATACACAAACGCATATGCTTGCACTTATTTAAGTTAAGTATGACAGTTTATTTTAACATTTTCTAATAAGTTATTTATTTTTGAATTTAATTTTTGTGAATTTTTTTACTATGTAGTCAGATTGGGTGGTTTTAAAATTTGGGATATTTAAACCCCTTCCGACTAGCAGTAGCGTAGCCAAGGGGGTCTGGAACCCCTGGAATTTTCACAAAGGTTTTCTTTAAAAATTATCAATAAAAATTTATTTTGAATGAACTTTTGATTTTCAGATTGGGGGTATGGGTCCCTAAGAGCCCCCCTCGAAATATTTTTTACATAAAAAATAATTTTTTAATTAAAGCATTTTTCGACGTCATTCCAAAGCACTCATTTGTAGTTTAATTCCATCTAATCATTCACCAGTGACATAGCAAGGGTTTCTGTTGTTCGGAGGTAAATCAAAAATTTTGGGGAGCCATAGTCCAAGTCGCCCTTTCCTTACTACGCCACTGTCATTCACGTTCCGTTACAATTAACAACAAGTCCCCATAGAAAATGCTTGCTACACCCCTGGATCATAGATGCTGAACTTCATAGGTGAATGACCAATAAGTAACATCAGAATAGTCTCTAAGAGGTCAAAAAAATCAGCATGCATTACACAAACAGCGCCTCAATTCCTCCCAACTTCCGTTTATAAAACAAATCAAACTTTCATGAATATTTATAATTATTAACATTGTGTAGTCACTAATGACAAATGCAATGAGAACACAATAAATAAACGACAATTTTAGAAGGGAAAGAAATCATCTAAATATTTGCAAAGAATTTATGTTGTCGGTTGTGCATGTATGTACATCACATACATGCGAGTAGAAGAGACATACATTGTGACTTGAAATCGTAGAAGAAGAAAGAAATGACGACGCTGATGATGATGATGATGAATATAAATATCAAATACATAAATTTATTGTGTAAACATAAAAAAGAAATGAAAAATGAGAACAAACAGGCAAGTAAGCAAACAAGCAGGCACAGCATTGAGAGAAAAAAAATTTCTCATCAAG
The DNA here is from genome assembly GCA_963573255.1 of Chironomus tentans. Lineage (NCBI taxonomy): Eukaryota > Metazoa > Arthropoda > Insecta > Diptera > Chironomidae > Chironomus > Chironomus tentans. The sequence continues at coordinate 42,334,122 of OY754302.1, read as the reverse complement.
ATCAATAAAATCGATTGAAAATTTCCTTTTGAAAAAAAATGCTATTAAATATTTATTAACTAACAAATAAAATTACAAAATTTTATATACACATGCATGCAAGTACTGATGCTTACACTAATATTCATATGCATGTATGTCTACATATGATGATTCTGAAAATGAACAAATTGCTAATTAAAAATTTAATATTTGATTTCCTTATAATTTTTCAATATAAATTGAAGCTTATCGACTCGAATGTCTGAGAATGTGTGAGTTGATGTCTGTGTAATTTTACAATTACTTTCAGGGTTGGGATGCTGAACTGTATGCTCATCCGAACACATTTTAGCCAAGCTTTCTGAATTAGTAAGAGCTTTTTTAGAAGAAAATTGGTTTTTTGAGCTTTTTCACAATATTAGAGCTTTCTAACCAGATTCAAGGTTTTAAGTCAATTTCAAGCTTTCTAGCAAATTTCAAGCATTTTGACAAAATTAAGTTTTCTAGCATAATTCAAGCTTTTTCTAAAATACAAGTTTTTTAACAATGTTTAAGATTTCTAGTTAAATTCAAGTTTTTTGACAAAATCTAAGCTTTTTGACCAAATTTAAGCTTTCTTGTGAAACTTAAGTATTTAGACAAAATTTTAGATTTTTGCCAAAATTCAGAATTCTGAGCAAATTTAAGATTTTTAATAAAATTCAAACTTTATGCCCAAATTCAATATTTTTCTAAAATTCAAGCTTGTTGATAAAATCCAATCTTTTTGACAATATTCAAGACTTTTATTCAAATTCATTCTTTTTGTCAAAATTAAAACTTTTTGAAAAAATTCAAGATTTTGTTAAAATTGAAGTTTTCTGAGAATTTTCAGACTTCAACATTTTCAAGAATATTTTTAAACAATCATAACACTTATCCCCCCCATTCCAACCCTGACAAACAATATAAATTTATGATATATTTTTACATATTACGTATTTTAATATGAATTGAAATCGACTTATTGCCGTATGTAATCATAATAAGTAAATGAGAGAAGCAGAAAAATAAAGAAAAATTGAAATATAAAATTCATATGATATGAAATGATTGTGCATTTCATCATCATTATAATGGTTATTTTAATAAATAATTTTTTTTCTGTCTATTTGCTTATCTATGTACAGAGATAGACAGTTATACAAGACTGTCATGATTTGCAAGATATTTATACTTTTAATATTTTATCTTTTATTTTGGCTCATTTCGACATAATAGAAATAATTGTGATAATAATCATCGCAGTGAAAAAATAAAGAGAGAATGGAATAATTTGTTGAGACACGAGTAAGGAATTTTTTGAGTTTAGATGGATCTAAAACGCATTTTTTAAATTTTTCACAATTTTAATTTTTTTAAATTTTTCTCAATTTTAAATTTTTCTCAATTTTAATTTTTTTTACGTTTTTCTCAATTTTAAAAATTTTAAAATTTTTCTCAATTTGAAAAATTTTAAAATTTTTCTCAATTTTAAAAACTTTAAAAATTTTCTCAATTTTAAATATTTTCGAATCCTCTCCAAAAATATATTTAATAAACCCGCGGTCAAAATTCAACTAATACCACAACATTTTCCAAAAATTACATTTCTTTTAAAAATAAACGCAAGCTAAAAAGGAAAAAGAAATAAAAATTCAAGCATAATTTGCATACATGGCTTATATGTTTCACATGAGTTATGAAATGAAGATATTTAGCATAAATCAAGCGCCATGCAAACGTGCACTTACATCTAGTTGTATATTATTTTGCTGTGAGTACATTTTAAGTGCAACTTGTAAATTTTATTTCTTATTTTTAGTGGGTCATTATTAAATGACGTTCCATAATACCCCAAGTAACCCTAGAAACCGGCTTCAGAGAATGTATTAGGTTGAGACTTATACTCTGGACTTTGGATTGTTTAGAAAAAGGGCAGTTTAATCAAAAACCCCATGCCTTGATAATGTTATTGTATTACCCTTTCGCATAAAACAAGGGAGGTCATGGATCGTAATTAATCTTTATGATCACCGAAGTGAGTAAGTATGAACAAAACAACTTCTAAACAGAAATAAGACACAACTCTCACACTCTCATGTACTCTCATAACACTTACAGACATTTTCTCAGGAAATTGTCACATTAAAAATCTGTTAAAATGCACAAAAAATATTCAAAGAAATGCCACCACAAAGAATTTAAAGCATTCAACTTTACGACCTATCATGACTGCATTTTTATGCACACAATTCTCTCGAGAGTTTTTTTTTCAAGCATTTTTCAATCCATTAAATTTCAATCTCAAAAATGCGCTAATTTTCTCGCACTTATTGCATTTTAAAGGCAACATGAATGACATAAAGAGAGAGAAAATAAATGTAATGACACAATTTTTTCTCTTCTATCCAATTCACTCACCCGCTACATTTCATTCCATTATGTGTATCAGTATAAAGTGTATTTGTCAGGGGTGCAGCTTGAAAATCTAGGAATATGAAAAGTTAGAACCCCCTCGATATGACCCTGGGTTGGGTTAGGACTACCCATGGGATATACATCTTGGTGTATAGCCCACGGCAGGGGCGTAGCCAGGGGCTTGGTGCTCGGCCACCCCCCACGAGATTAAAACTCAATACAAATTTTAAATTTTTTTTGTTTTTAAAATCAAAAAATTAATTTTTTTAATAGAAAAATGATGAAGACTGCTCGCAAAATCAATTTTAATGTCTAAAAAGATATAAAAATTTAATGCAAAGGTTATATTACAGTGATTTTTTCAAAGATAAAAAATTGGGCACACCTCCTTCAAAAATCCTCGCTACGCTCCTGACCTTAAGATACCCTATATATGTCCCTGCCTTTTATGCAATTCCTTTTTGATTTACTTCTTCGTCATTCATGCTTCTTTCTATAAAATACGCTGATTATGATATGCAATGTATTGTAATGTTTCTTGTAGCATACAAATTGAAAGGAATTTTTTCTTCTTCATATTTATATGTTATAACAAATGAAAACAACATAAAACGGGCTCTTCCGTTGCAGACAGCATTTGATGTTTTTTTACATACAATTTCTGTGTTCAAAGGAAACTTTTTTTGTGTTTTGTGCTTTCTTTTACTTGTTCTTCTTTTTGATATATATTTTTATATATATTTTAAGTGTAATAGACCTGACTGACTCACTAAAAATGAAATTCTTTTCTGTTTTGTAATGCACATAATTTTCTCGCTAATGATAGTTCCTTTGCATATGCTCTATCATATTCATATTTTTTTCTCTCAGTTATGCATTTTAAAAGGATTGATGATATGACTGTTGGGAAAGTTGGGTATATTGTGGTCAAGTGCGCACAAAATGTATGAAGGAAGCATAGCCATAAATTTAAAAATTTAGCGTTAAAACAAATAAATGGAGGGTTTGATCCCCAATGACCCCCAGCAACAGTCAGTAAAGAAACATAGAACTAAAAACCAATAAAACAATAAAACTCCAGACAAACTAAGGACAACTAACCTCAAATTATGCCTACTGATACCTTTGATGATGATGATAATGATAATGGTAACAACAGCATTTGAATATTTCTTTATTTATCAAACACAGAAGCGCATACAAACATGTATGTGTACATAAATGGATGAAGATGAAAGGAAAAGTTGGGAGATGAAGGAATAAGGAAAGAGATGAGGATTTATCTTATCATTAGTCAAGGATAATAATAACAAGTTTTCATATAAATTTTTTTCATGTACAAAGTGAAAATTATACATAAATTTACATATATTCTCTATGTTGTAGCTTACATCCACCGCACATATCTATGTACTTTTCATATTATTATTAAAATAATACAAAGTATCGCATTGTAAAGTGAGAAAAAGAAGAAAAAAAATACACAAAAAATGCATGTTAATGTCGATATTATGCGAATAAAACATTAAAACAATGTTGCATAATTTTTTCTCTCGTTTTCTTTACACTTTGATGTTTCATTCTTCTTCTACATTTATTTTTGCTTCATAATTTTTAATTCAAGTATTTTTCTGATATGTTGAAACATATATTCATAATTTTTTGTCTGGATTTCTTTGACGTGAATTAATTGTAGTTTTATGATGCATTTTGTCAGGTTGATGGAGAGTTAAGCTTATAAAACCTTTCTAATCGACTAATCCTAGGGGTCATTCCATGGGGATCCGATGGAGTCTTGACCTCCATATCGGAATATTCTTTAAATGGACGGTTTTTCGAAGCTTTAATATACAAATGATCATTTAGATTCCATTAGAATTACAAGTACAAGACTATGAAATATGAGTGTAGCCCCGGATGGTGCTTAGGTGCTAGGGTACCCCCCCCCCACGTCGAGATCAAAATTCAACAGAAATGTTTATAGTTTTTATTTTTACAATCAAAAAATTAGTTTTTGTGCAAAAAATCAATCTTAGGTCTTAAACTAGAGTTAGTAGAACACTATTTTGGAGACTTGAATCCACTGAAGGATAATACTGGTGTCCACACACTATTCGTGTCGAAATCTACTTTTTTGGGGTCCAGACTCTGGTCTAAATTAAGTCATAGGGTCATAGGGTCATTCACTAGGAATGGTTTAGAGATGTTTGACACTTCGAACAAAAGAAAATTATTTCTTTGATATTTTTCTGAGAAAGAGGCACCACTTGTTTCTTGAAGTTACGGATTAAGGGTTTTGCATCATAATTCGTCCATAAAAAATTCATCTAAATATGCGCCTTCAATTAACACCAATCTAAAAACTTCTCATCACCTTTTCTCTATCTCTCTAATTTACAACTTCTTTTAAATATTCAAATGAGAAATCATTAAGGTGCTTTGTGATTATATGTAGATCTAAATGCATTTGATGATGGTATAAACATGCATTATGTGCATTTTAAAAGGTGTGCATGTTCTCATTAAGACATTAGACAGCGAATGAAAATAAAAATAGACAGAAAAGAAATGAGTTATAAAGAAATAATTTTGTATCATGATAATTCTTATTTAATTGCTCAAGAGATTGCTTGGCTTTACATTTAAATAATAAAGTTGTTTTCTCATTTTTCGCAGACTTTTGTTCTACTTTTTGTTTTTTTGCAATTTTATAATGAGTTTTGAATTTTGAATTGTTGAGAATTGGGTGATGTTACAATGAAAAATGTTGGTGACTATATAAAGAGTCACTGATTTATAATGGTGAATATTTAGGGATGAGTAAGGTCTAGAGCGCTGAGAAACACCGCAGAAATATTTTTTAATTCATGAATTTTGTTAAAATTCAAAATAAGTAAATCAAATTCTAAAATATTTGAAAAGTAGCATATGACATGTATCCCACCAAATTACATGACACAACCAAAATTTGCACTATTCATCTCTCAATTGAATAAACCGTTTCTCTTATTTTTCTTTTCATGACTCGATAGCTCCAATAAAATGTTCAGTAATACGCTTCTTGCTCTAAAATGATGACTTCTAATTAGTTTTACAATGCCGCTTTTTAATTAGCTTACTAATTTGCGAAATATTCCGAAAATGTAATTAAATTTTCATGATATATGATCGTGTTGTAAAAATATATGATAGATTTGAATGATGGTTGATTTTAGGAAGCAAGTTTTTGGATTCTTTAAATGTGGAAGTTGGGAGAATTGGTTTTCAGATTGGATGCCTTATAACAGATCCATGCTTATGACACTAGTGTGTCACTAGTGTTAAACTCATGAGAATCGAGTATCAATTCTTTAAGTACACAATATGTAGTTATTCAGTTTTGGATACCTTTCACTCGGCTAGGTCCAGTATCATAGCAGGAGAGGTGATTAATCAAGCAATCAACTTAGAGGACACAAAATTGAGGAGCTCGAGCGGCATGTTGTAGCAAATCTCTTTTTTGTCATCAAAAGGATTGAAAACAACCATCACAGTGACATCAGGGCACCCCTGATTTCGATGCTTTGCCGTTAACACGATGAAGAAGTGGTTCACTCTCGACTATACTGTGTCATTCGAATCACTAAGAACCTGTGTTGCCATACTCATAAGCACAAGTCAAGCCAACAAAACTTACTTCACAATTTTCAGGTGTAAAAATGTCTCCTCATTTTGTAATTTACTCTTTTCAGAGCAATACATTTGCAGTAACAATGACGATAATATGAAAAAAACATTTTATTATATTTCATATAATATGCACATTTTTTATGAAATACATATATACAAACATAAACATAAATTGATATTGTTTGAGTCAGCAGTATATTTATATTGCAGTCAACAAAAAATAATAATTTTTTGCCCCCATCAACTTCATCTCTCCTCACATCGCTTACATCTTTCACATATATTTGTGCATGTGTTTTTATTTAAAATCCTTTTTTAGTTAAAAAAAATGCAAGGGGAGATGAAAAATGAGGAGTGAAAGGGAGCTGAAGGCTTCAGACCCTTATGGAGATTTTTTGTGATTTATTTTTTAATTTTGAATTTTTTAAAATATTTATTGATGATGATTAGTTGAAATATAGTATCCGGGCTTTGTCGAATAATGAAATTTCAAGACCTTCTTCCAAATATCATAAAACTCTCAGCTATAGATCTCTTTCTGTTGCAAAGTCTCAGACACCCCTCCCCTTTAAAAAGTGAACACGATATGTTAACGACTCCATAGTGATTAACCCAAAATATCCCTAACCAGGGCTGTAACTAGAGGGAAGGTGGTGTTTTGGGTGTCACTTACTTTTGATACCAAAAACACCTCCTGGATGGAAATTTTCTTCAATTTGCTAGGATTTTCTTTCATTAATTTTTTATTTCATTAAAAGAATTCAAAACACCACTCTTGAAAAATTTCTGTCTACACCTCCTGACCCCTTACTTCTGGATACATCTAAATTAGCCACCATCAATATCATTACTCCTAGAGGTGGGATATGAGAGATTCCATTACCCAATATTTTCCAAAAATTCCACCAACTTTCTCCTTAAGGACGCCAACGAGATGTGAGATGAAATACACAGTAGTAAAAATAACAACAAATGCTTTTTAGCGATGGATAGAAAAAAAATTTTTATATCGCAATATTGAATGGATGTTTAATGTTTTATGTAGACTACATATATGTGGAAGTTTGTTATTATTATAACTCTCTCTGTTGTTATTTCTTGCCTGCTTTTTTTATATTCTGAGATACTTTCCTCCTGTTACAGTCGTGGCTCAACAATATATGTATACAAACCCAAAACAAAATAAAAACATGGGAGAAAAAATATGTGTAGATGTACATAGAAAAATGTGTTGCAATTTCTATGGATGTAGATATTTTTGCATATATATCGCGATCTTATGATGTTTTGATGGTGAAAATTTATTACTTCCAGTTTAGCAAAGATCAAATTTTATAGAAAATTTTAAGAAAGTTAAATACTTTGGGATGGGTTCACTAAGGGTCGTCAATAATATGTAATCAATGTAAATTAGGATTTTAAACACCCTATCCCATTCATCTCGAGACCCCCCTTAAGTATTAAAAATCATATGTAGATGACTCCTTTGAAAGTTTTTAGGGATATGATTTTGAAGTCATAAATATATTAAATGTGTGGCTTCATTCACAAAATAGGGTATTTTTGGCATTTTTTAATAAAATTCGCAGCTCACCCAAGCTTCAGGGTGACCTTCCATAATCTCGAGTCTAGATGATACCACAATCTAGATCTCAATATTGGTAATCCATAAATTTAAATGAAACAAAAAAATTTTGCATCATCAAAAGTAGAGCTGTTTGTTAGGTGTCTGTGACTTACTTAGGTGTCCTCTAGCCTATATTTTGCTTTACAACTGAGCTTAGGCATATCAAATTTTACACTGCTAGGCTTGAAAAGCTCTTAGTACCATAAACTCAGGAATAGGCATTGAGATTTGCGTGTACCTATTAAGTTGAATTTTTATTCAAGTTCACTTCTTAGTTTGTCACTAACAACCCTCCAGCAGATAGCTCAGCTCACAAGTAAACTGGAAATTATCAATTTTTCCCCTCAACATCCACAGTATTTGAAAAATATAAGTACATAAGCTCTCGACTTTTTTGCCATAACTCCGCACTAGAAAGTGAAAAAGAAATTCAAAACACGGTTGAATTCTCTAAAAAAAACTATTTTTTGACTTTCATTCTCGCTACATGAAAAAAAAATATAATGCACAATACAATATTGTATATCGAATTCACAAAATACCTAGTCATACATAGGTGGTAGTAGAAATGAAAAGTACTTTATAGCAGTAAAAGATATTTGTATTCTATGGAATAAGAGGGCAAACATGAGATTTTTAAGGGAGTGAGATGGACATAAATATTTTATTTATTTTCTATTGAAAATGTATGATGCTGTGATGCTGATGGAGGGCAGTAGCATTTGGAAAATTGTGAATGTTTTTATATCTCGCGAAATATGCAGAAAGGGGTGGACGGTCGGTTAGATCGGTCGTCATTGCCATCGTCATTTATAGACATAAGCTGAATAGAAAATTTTCGGTTGAATTTTCTGTGGATGATGGTATGATGTGCTCGATAAAAAGAGGGTAATGTTGCTAGGGGTAGGTGCTCCTTTAAATTTTTGAGATGAGAATAATTAACAAATGCTAAATTTTTTATTTTAGTGAATTTATTTCTGAAAATCGAAAAAAAAAATTTAGGAGCAAAGTTGTTTTTCTATAGAAGACAACAACATCATCCCTAATCAGCAATGTGGCTTCCGCACAGGAAGATCAACATCTCACCAACTCATCAAAGTCATCAAAACAGCAAAAGAAAACATCAAAATGAAGAATGTTTTTCAGAAAAACCCACTCCTTGGCCTCTGAATAGCATGTCATGATAGGGTATGCAGAGTGATTATAAAAACCTTAAAATACTTCAAAATACTAGGGGTGACCTACCTACTCAACATTGACATACTATAATACTGTAGCATACCCTGTTGGGATACTGTACCAGGAGCGTTGTCCGAGTGTGCTTTTGGGGTCAAAATATCACCCTTGACGGAATTGTTCTCCAATTTGCTAGGATCATTTGACAAAAAATCCCCAAACACCCCTAAATTTTGCCATCTGTATAAAAATTTTAAAAAAAACCCTCGAAAACTTTCTGGTTTGCACCCTACCTACTCTACTCTAGGGAACCCTAAAATCCACTAGAAATGATAAAATAAGACCTCAATTGACTCTATCAATCAGATTCTAGAATTTAACTACATCAAATAAAGACTCAAGGTTTGACTTAGCATAAATTAGCTCCAAAAAACTGTCTCCTAATTTCAAAAATTACCGAAACTCAGCAGTTTTCTTCAGAATGTTCATGCACTCCTAACGAGCACGAACCCCTTCTCGAGGGAAATGTGAGAGCATAAAATATGTAGAAGAGAACATCAAGAATTGATATTTAAAATCTATATATTGTGTACTCGTTCTTCATAAATTTTCTACATCTCATCCTTCTCCATTCCTTGATATCGTGTGTACGTATATGTATATTATAACATCAGCAATGGAAACAGTGAAAAAACATTTATCCGTTCTTTTGAGTCGCTATTGCAACTGCTTCGAATAGTCATCGAACTGTACACAATGCACAATGGAAAAACTGCCTCGTACAGTTCAATTTGCCTTTGTATATTTGCTTATTTTTCCTAGATGAAATTTGTATTTCATTTACAACTTCTATGGTTCATCAATTTTTATGCTTTTTGCATCTATAGTGACGGACGGGGTGTATTGAGATGATGCATTTTGTAGAATTTTGTACTTCTTCATTCTTCTTTCATTTTCTTTCTCCTTTTTTTGCTTCATTTTTCTGTTATATTTCGTTATTGTTGCAAGTCTGTGCTGATTGATTGATTTGTAATGTAATAATCATAATGGAAATATTTTCATTTATTTATCTATAGACAGAATACCCAACGACGAATGAATACGATGATGATGTACGTAAATCAATAGAAATTTGCATAGGAAAGGGTGCTTCGTGCATCGAAACGTGTGACGTTAAATATTCTTATTGGTAAATAATTTTAGATTCTTTAATGAAAAATTTGAAAGAATATTAGTTTTTTAATCTTTTTTAATAAGTAATTTTTAATTTTTTAAAGAAAAGTTTGAAAAATAGGTGTTTTTTGATTTTTTAACTAACTTATTCAAATATTTTATTTAAATATAAATTAAATATAAATATAAATTAAATGAAAAAATTAATTTTCTTAAAGAATTCAATTTTAAGTTTTTAGTTTCTATTTTAAAAAATAAAAAACTTAAATTTGAATTTTTTAAGAAAATTAAAAACTTATTACTTAATTTAAAATTTAAAAATATTAAAATTTAAAAAACTATAGCTTATAAAAATTCAATAGAAAATAATATTTAAACCTGAAAGTTTTAGTTTTAAAATAAAAAAAATTAAGATTAAAAAATCAAAGTAAACTTTCCATCCCTTGGAAACCCTTCAAACAATCTAAACAACGTAAATGGCTACTTTGTTGTAAATTAAATAAATTAAAAATTTAAAGGCTTTTAAATACGTAGAAATGTTTTTAATTATATTTTTGTCTGTTAATTCCATTTTATTACAAATTGAAATGTTAGTTTTAAAAAAGTTTTTCCCATCGATTTCATGAATGTTACATTAGAAGTGAATTTGATGTGTATGTGTAATAGAAAAATAATTTTTGTATTGATTTAAGAACTCTAATTACTTTTGATGCCTTATTTTCTATTTGTTGTGGTTTTATGTATGTTAATCTTGGAAAATATATTAAATTTTATATCTCTTTTTAAATTTTATAATTTTTTTTAAATTTTATATATATTTTTTAAATTAATATATTTTTTATAATTTTATAATTTTTTTAAATTAATATATTTTTTATAATTTTATAATTTTTTTAACTTTTCAGTTTTATAAAACTTTTAATTTCCAAACTGTTAAAATTATTTTCATTTTATACAAAAATAAATTTTTAAATTTTCATTTTTTAAATAAATAAATAAAATTTTTTGTTATGAAATTCTTCAGTATTTCTTTATTTATTTTAAAAATATTAAAAATTTCAAGTGCCATAAATTTTACCACTTAAAATAATATTTTATATATTTATTGGCATTTCTTATCAAATTTAATTTTACCAATAGCTTTTAAGTCCCACGATACTTATTTCATCGGAGTATAAAATAAAAAATGTCATAAATTGTGCAAAAAATAGCAGTGATAACAAATCTCAATATCAGTAAATAAATAAATTATTTGATAGCGTTATATGGATCACTGATAACACCAAAATAATTTTTATTTCATTTCTCGGTAAGAGCCCAACTTTTCTTGGAAAGACTACGGCCTTAAGCTTCAAGATAATTTATCTGACGTAAGTTATTTATATTTATCGTCTACAACAAACATTAGTTTCAAGTTTGTGTTGCTTAAAAATACTTTTTAATCAAGTGGAAAATAAAATTCACAATCGTGTTAGAGTCAAGTGTTTATGTTATCATTAAACTCATGATCTCTCACCTGCCTGATTAATTTTCTAGAAATTGTATTGTAAATAAACCAATTAAATATCTATTTAGTTGAGTGCAATTTATAATTATTGAATATTGCGTAATTATTCATTATTTAATGTATTTTGGAATGTAATTTGGATTGGAAATTTTTATAGTAATTTTTTTTATTTTCTGCTTTTTTAAACAAATTTACTTATCCCTTAGATTCACTTAATCTCAAAGCAAGCATCATGAATCGGTATGATAACTCAAGCCCCAAAGAAAAATAATTAAAAAATCTGAAATAGAAAAATATTTTTAACGACTATCACACTTATGTACATTTTACGAGGTTATGTCATGTGTTATTTTGTTTTGTCATATTTTAATTCATTTTATTATTTTGCTCATTTTCAATTTTGGGTTCACAAATATTTTTATATTTTTCCGTTTCTTTTATTTTATTATCATCAAACAGAGCTGTATTGATTTCAAGTTATTAAAATTAAGAGATTCAAAGTAATGAATTAAACTTGATATGTAAAATTTATTAAGACTGGAAATTTAATTTAGGAGGATAAATGTTAATTTTCATAAGTTTCATTAAGAATAGGGAAAAATCAAGAGTCAGACTCTGTCGTAAAAATCAAAAAAATTGTAAGTTTTTTACAATTTTTTTCATATAAAAACTGTGATTTTTAAAAAAATTGTAAAACTTTTTGTTTTTTAAAAAATAATTTTGATTTTTAATAATTTCTGGTTTATAAGTTTTACAAAATTGTGATTTTTGAATTTTTAAAATTGTAAAAATTTGCAATTTATTATTATTTGTCTCGAGTATTATTTTTTTGACAAATTAATGTGAAAGAAACTGTAAACTTATAATTTATCCGTCATTTTTTTCAAACCACACTTTGTCACCCTATCTTAAACTCATATTATATGATATAAATTCAGAATAAATTAGTTCAAACAATTCAAATTTACATCAATTTATTTCCAAGAAATTCAACGCCTCAAAAAAAAATTCCATACAAAACTTAAACGACAATTTGAATAAAGTCAAAAAAATTCACTGTCATTAATATCTAAAAATTAAATTAATAATTCAAAACAGCAATAGGACATTCAACGAGAAAACAAAGAAGAACAAGAAACAAAAAAATTTTATTCAAAAAATATATAAAATACTTTATAGCACATCGAAATGACGAATGAATAAATCCACTATGCATTAGTTGAAAGCAATAGTTCGCTTCTGACTTAGAATATTTATTATTAAATGAAGTTGACATTCGAAAATTTATATGAGCTATAACCGTTTTGTCGTATTGTAAATATATACATATAGTAGATGTTGTTATATCGGCAATTAATTTTTATTGTTTTAAAACATTTTTTTTGTGTGTTTCATTTCGTTTTCTTCAACATGAAAAATTCATTTTCAGTTTTATAATTTTTTCTCTCTCTCTCTCTTTACGATTTGACATTCTTTTTCTCAGAATGTAAAGCTCTCGATACATTTTTAATTTATACCTATTTATACCTTTAGTTATAGCCTATGGCTTAAATGATGTTTATTATTTATACGACCATATGAATCATTATTGAAACAATTTTCAGTCTTTTTGTCGGATTTTTTGATGAAAGGGAAAGTTGCGGCGATGGTTTTAGTTTGTCCTATCGATAACTGAGGTCAAACTGTTTTTAAAAGTGCACTTTTTTAAATAAAATTTTAGAAAATAATTTTTAAATGTTCACATATAAGATTCACAAATTGCTATATGATTTCACATGGCTCGGAAACTGAGCCGTTATAGCACTAATTAGCTTCTAATCAAGAGGTTATTGGTTCAATTCTTACTCTGAGCAATTCTTCCAAAATATTTTCATTTTTTAATGGCATAAAAAATTCAAAAAAATTAAAAATATCAAAAAAGTTTTAAAAAAACTTAAAAAGCAAATTCAAAAATTTCAAAGAATTGGAAATTTTAAATCTTTAAAAAAGAATTTCAAATAATTAAAAAAATTAAAATTTTAAAAAAGTTTTAAGATTTTTTCTCTCTTTAAGTGTAGATTAAATTTAACATATTGGGAAATTTGAACAAAATTGAGTAACAATGAGCAAGTTTGAGTGAAATTTAAAAATATAAATTGACAAATTTTAAACAAAAATAAAAATTGATCATATTTGAAATAAAACATGCAAATTTGAGGGAAAATTGAGCAAATTTGAGAGAAATTTTTCCTAATTAACAAAAAACTTCAACAAAAAATCACAAACATCAAAGTCTTAACCTACTCCTCATAAATTTAATTTTTCCCATCAGAATTTTTTTATATCAATTCACAGAAAACGTGAGCAATCTAATTGTACCTTTTTATTTTTAAATCGATAGAATTTTTTATTTAAAATATTGAATGGATGCCTTTTGTTCTACAATTCTCAATCCATTCTACAATATAATATCTTTAATAATAATATAATACAACAATGTGAAAAATCGAATGTAATGATTTTTCATTCCTATCAATTTTTCATGAATCAAAAATAATAAAAAATAGAAAGCATTTTTTATATATTCATGTAATAATGATATGTCTTGGTTATTTTACTCGTTGGGCACTAAATTGCTCTTGAATTCTCATTTTCATTCTATTATTTTCTTCTCATTCAATGCTAGAAATATTTTTATTCTCATTCTTCTTGCAATATAATATTCACAATGAGTAAAACATGCAATGAGTCTATCATCTACATTTACGTAAAATTCATTCATACCAAATTACACACATAGTCACTCATACACAGGCAAGACAATAAATACATTATACATTTGTTGGGTGAATAAAAGTAATAATAATGCACAATTGTATGTAAATTTCCTTTTTTAGCGCAATTTGTTAAAATTTAAATATTGAGTGGTGTTGATTGGGGAGACTAGATTGGCTTGATCGGTATCTGCTGACTTTATGGGTTTATAAAACTATTAAAAAAGAATTTAGAATTCAATAACTGATTTAAAAACATTTAAAATTTCAATTTTTTTTCGAAAAAAAAATTTTTTTACTAAACTTTTTGAATTTGGAGAATTTTAAAAGAATTTATCTAAATTTTTAAAATTAAAACTTAAATTTTTTTAAATCTTTTACTTGATTTTAAATTTTTTCAAATTTCAATTTTTGTAAAATTCTAATTTTTTAAATTTCAAAAATTTTTAAATTTATATTTTATATTTTTTAGTTTTTGTTTTCAATTTTTTCAAAAGTTGTTTTTAGATTAAGCTTTATTTTAATTTTAGTTTGCTTAAGTTTTAATTTTTTAAAACCCCTTTTTATTTCAAATTATTTTAAACTTATCTTTTATATATAAGTTTCTGCTTTCAATTTTGTTTTTCAAAAATATAGTTTTTAAATTTAATTTTTAGTTTTTTTGAGTATTTTAAAATTTAGTATAAAATAAATAACTTTTTCAAAAAAAATTATTTTAAAGTATATTTTAATTTTGTTTAAATATAAATAATTTTTACTTTCTTAAGCTATTTTTTAATATTTGAAAAATAATAACCCTCATAAAATGCGCCACAATCTCATATTTATCAAACTTTATCTCATAAAATTTCCATTTTAATATTGAAGAAGAAAAAAATTTGCACTTAGATTTTATTGAGAGTACAAATGATGAAATCTCTCACCTACACTCCCTCACATGCACACAACATAGTACTTTTGCACTTCTTACATCATCAAACACATTCATTACATGCCTTGATGTTATTATATATACACTTTTTGTTTTGCATAATCTGATAGTTATAACTGTTAACAACATGCAATACAATCATTTTTATGCGCTCACAAATGGAAGAGAATGAAAAAATTGATTTTTCTTTAGGATTTCTTTTTTCATTCGCCATTTCCACAACCCTTGCACCCACTTGTTCAGCTGTAATTGAGTTATGATCTTGATTTTTTGTGTGCTTCAAGTTTGAAAGTTTTTAAGTCAAGAATTTTTATCCAATTTTGTATTTTTTGGTCAAATTGAGAAGTGAATAAGAGGGTATGGGGTTATTATGAATATTTTTTAGTAAAATAATAAATTTATATATTTTAAGGGTTTGTATAGTTATTGAAAAATTGAAAAACATTTGAAAATAAATATCAAAAATTATTAGAAATTTAAAAACTTTTTGGTTGAATTTTAAAAATATTTTAAAACTTCAAATATTTAAAAAATTAAAAACTTCGTAATCTGAAATTGAATTTAAAAAGTAGCAAAAATTTAAAACTTATACAAATTTTAAAAAATTATAATTATTATATTAAACTATATTTAAAAAAAATTAAAAACTATAAATTTTAAAAAATTGAATTAAAAACATTTAAAAAAATTATTTTAAACGTGTAAATTTGTAAATTTAAAATTTTCTTTGCTCCAATCGACAAACTTATCTCGACACAATTTCTAGTCACAAACCAAAATTCAAATTAATTTTTTAAAAGAAAATTTATTTCCAATTTTATTATTATTTTATTTCAAATATATTTTCTATTTTTGTAGGACTCTAAAATTAAATTATTCCCCCTTTTTTCTATAAATTTTCTACAATATTTATTTTTGTATCTTCATCCATAAATGCATTTATAGATATTTTTCATATTTTTCCTTTTGAATATTCATAAACGAACATACATCGTTGGACGTTTTAGAAAGACAAATATAAAATATAAAATAATATAATAAAAACAAGAAAAAGTTTTATGAGGAAATAAATTTTAAAAAAATATTTTTTTTCCTTTGTAGATTTTATGAATCATTTGAGATACAGCACATACTGGGAATATAAACAGGCAATGATTGGACATCTTATTGAGTAATTTTTGAGACATAATATCTGAGGATCTGAATTAAATCAATGAACCCACCCCAAAAAAATCATATCAATTTATTTTCAAAACTTTACAATCAAAATCAATTTTTTTTTATCCAAAACCAAAACAAGAATTTCATCAATCAGACAGTGCACAACGAGAATCCACTCAAACTATAAACAATTCCGACAAAAAGAAACAAAGCGAGAGGACATAAATCTGTTAAAAAATATTTCTACAACACACAATTCCCCCCTCCTTGCAATGAAAAATTGAATTATTATAAATGTTCGATGCTGTATTTTCCTACAAAATATAACATTTATGAGACACTAAAGTCAGAATGCGACGTGCATATGATGAATTGAAAAATATATCTATGACTATTTTCACACACAATATTTATATCTGTCGGTTTATGTGTAGAAAAGAAGAAATGTCAGGGGATGGGAATATTTGAAGATACAAACACAAAATTCTAAGATGATCGAATTTTGTTTAAAAAAAGTCCAAAAGGAATAAATTAAAAAATTTCCGAGAGGATTAAATTAAAAAACTTCGGAGAGGATTTAATTCAAAATTTCCGAGAGGATTAAATTTAAAAAATCCGAGAGGACTAAATTGAAAAATTTCCAAGGAGATAAAATTGAAAAGTTTCTGAGATAATCAAATCTCAAAAATCCAAGATGATTAAATTTCTGAGAAGATTAAATCAAAAAATTCTGAAATGATTGAATTTAAAATTTCCGAGATGACAAAATTTTTAAAAAAATCAGTGAGAACAAAACCAACTTAAAAGTCCTCGCCCCTTGCCAGAATAACATGCATAATATATATTGAAATGTATCGAAAAATATTGAATTCATATTTTTTGCACGTTGCATATCCACACAAGCACGGCACATATCGAGAGTAAGAGAGGCTGAATTTAGTGCGTAAACATCTCATATGTATTAAAATATTCCGTGTATAATAGAAGAATGAAACCGACTTCAAGTGCATTGTGATACGGCTAATGACTTTTTAAATTGCGTTTTGTCAAATGTCTAATATAACATTCACGACTCTAGAGATTGAACTTCAGTTTGTAGGTTTTTGTTCATATGCATATGATATAATGTGCAATATATTATAAGCAGTCGGCGTAAATGGGGGGAGAGTTGGAAAACTGTGTTCAAAAATTATTTTTTCCCGCTCATAATGAATTTCTATGGAATTGTTGTGTATAATATAAAGTTGACTGTGCATCTCTACTTGCTCATTCATTCGCATATCATACTTATTATTATGTGAAATAGCGAATATTTATACATTATATTTTATGCTTGGCAGGGGCGTAGAGAGAATTTTTTCGAGGCAGGATTTACAAGGATTTTGAATGGAAAAATTGGAGGGGGTGGGAGGAATTTTTCCAAATTTTTCTTTATTCCTCTAGAAAATTTATGAAGATTTTAAAGGAGTAAGGAGTTGTCCCTCAATCTCCCCTCCCTGGTCTGGGTTTCTTGGTATATCTTTAACCCATCATCAGGGATACCCTAGGGTATACACCTACACCTATCCCTATCTATACAACAGATGTGTACCACAGGAGTAGGTGTAGGGGGTATACCGAGAAACCCAGCCCTGGCTACGTGCTTGATGCCTTCTCAGATTATTTTTTCACTTGATCCTCTCGGATTCTTCAGGACTTGATCATTATCGTAAGATAAGTCATAAGAATTAAGGACAAATCGACATCCAAATTCAACATTCCATTTACAAAAACATAACACCTCAAAAAAAAGAAGCAACAGCAGCAAAATGTGGGTTGAGTGAACATTTTTGAAGAATAAATAATTAATAATTTTTTATCATTGTATGATTGTCCACCCATTTTCAAAATATTCTGAAATTATAATTGCCCTACTCGAGTGGCCATTGCATATGCAAAGCAATGTAATATATTTGTTGCATATAAAAGTTCTCGAGTTCACAAATAATGCGTATTTGTTTATATATTGTGTCTCTATTTCACTCACTTGACCAATAGTTTGCCTCGTTCTCTGATCTTCCTAATTCCACTCAAATGAAAATTAAGTAATTAATATTTATGAATAAAAATTTCATGTTATATTTTGAAGCCAGTTCAATTTTCAATGTTCATCTCTTCAGGGGAAATCAAAGTATGTGCATTGTGCATTCCAGTATATGTGACTTAGTAAATATGCAATTTTATGTCCTCAAAAAATATTATTCTTCATTGCTAAATAGCATTAGAGCTCATGCATTAATACTGTGTGTCAAATACACAATAGAATTTTTTTTGTGTATGTTTTGCATTCAAATTTGCTGCATTTTTGTGATATTTGTGAAAAGTCTTTTTAGCTTTTTCCAGAAAATTTCTCTACATACTCAACATATTGGAGATTGCAGGGGCTTTTTTGCATGGGGGCATTTATGTTTTATTTGCATTTTCTAATATTTCCACTCCTTCGAATATTCTATGAGGTACACACATGTATGTACATGCATACGCACAACGGAAAAGATTTTTCGCAAATAAAACCTTAATACGATAATAATTTTATGAAATGAAAATTTTCCACATAGAGGAAACTGGAAAAATTTTCATTCTGATGTGGTTTGGAAAGTTGGAGGGTAGATGAATTGGTGGGGGCTGTAGTAACCTAGGAATTGATTTTGGGGACTTGGCTGAGAGCTCAGACTCTCCTTGCTATATCACTGGAGGTTTCAAAACTGTGACATAATTTAAATAATTTTTACAATTTTTGTAAAATAAAAGGAGTTATTTCTAAATGACGTTCACCAAAAACTTGAACTTTTGGATCCAAATTTTGAATCATTACCAATTTTTTAGTATTACAAATCCTTTCTTCTTTCAAAATACTCAACATAATGCGGAGCTCATTCATAAAGAACGTCTAATATGTAGGGTGAGGGAGTTATGATGCTGTGTGGCACTTCCATACAAATCAAATTGTTTTGCATGAAAATTTTATAACAGAGCAGTAGAATGGGGTCGTGACGTCATTTCTAAATGGCAAAAAAATCCAAAATTAAAAATAAGAAAATTTAAAAAATTAAACTTTTCAGCCCCATTCACGAAAATCACCCTCCAATCTCCCCAACCAAACACAAAAATTGTTGTAGGCTAACAAAAAACCGACTTTGCTTTTTGTCAGGAAGAGATGAGTGAGAGACAGAGAGTCAGAAAAAAATATAATATTGCACAAAAGTTCATATAGACATTGCAATAGCAACCAAAAAGGAGAAGAGACAGTGAAATAATAATAAAAAAATTTCAAATAAGAGAAAGAATTAAAAAAAATTCTGGCTTTTTGAGCAAACTTGTGCGTCCGATGATAACGTTACGATTGACGCATTTCATGTTTGCAGAAACGAATGATATAAATAAGAAAATTAAATTGCTCCATTTGAGTGCAGATAGAAAGCAAAGCTGGGAAAGAAAAAAAGAGCTTTTTCTGTGTATGCGTGTGTGTTTAAAAATATATTGAGCAGTGCGGCACCATAGATTTTCCTAGTTTCCTGCTTCTCTCTTTTAATTCCCACTTTTTTAAGAGAAGGAGAAAGAGGCGAAAAAGCATCTAGGAATAAAATTTGTTTGAAGTAAGTTTTTGGGTTTGGTTTGGAGCGCATTTATGTAAAGTGGTTGTTGGTCATAGGACCGACTGAAATTTCAGTTTTTAAAAAGAAAATTGAGCGAATTTGAATAGCTAAGTGAGGGGTGGGTAGGGTGGTTACTTTAAAAAAAATTTAATTTACTAGGATTTTTGAGAAAAAAATCTCCAGAAATACTAAAAAATTCTAGCTACCCTGTTGCCTGTCAGTCAAACATAAACCCAAGTGTCCAAGTGCTCCACCACGAAAATCTCCCAAAAAATCCCCCCTTTTAGTAAAATACACTACACAAAAAAATTAGTTGCTAGAGATAAAAGTACAAATATATTCTGCATATACATTCACGAATAGATAGAGAAAAAAATTTGTCGTCGTCAACGTCGTTGCCTCAATGTACACACAGCGACTCTATGATTGAGGCTTGATAACATTTTTCATTAATTAATACACATTCTAGCAGCAGTATAGATTGTGTGTGCATATTTCACATACGTACGAATGTACATATCTTAAAATGAAAAAATATAGAATAGAATACGATGTTCCGTAACAGCATCAGCACAAATATAGAGAGAGAAGGTCCTTTGTGAACACTTCGATTTGCCTTTCGACCTCCTTATCCCCCTCCTCATCTACTTTTTCATTTTATTTCATCTCTCCATATCTTTTTTCTCCAACGATGCGATTGCATGTACACATATACACATGTGTATGCACATCTAGATGATGCATATGAAAAAGCATTCATCCTCAACATAACGGAATACGAATTCGATTTTAAATTTTAATTATTGTAGTTTCATCATTTTTCGGAGAAAACTAACGACGTTTTCTACTATTTATTATTGTCCCACATGTATCATATCACGGAGATACACCCCTCCCTCCCCCCATAATATCTCTTTTGCATCTCATACAAAAATCTTTTGCAATTTTTATTTATTCATTCAACTATGATGACTATCAACATCAACAGAAACAACAATAATAAATGCAATAGTAACATATATGATGATGATTACGTTGATAATGAACGATGATGTTCATGTAGATTTTCAGATATGAAATAATAAAACGTTTTTTTTTCTCGGTTGAACTTTTTGCTTTTGTAATCTGGAATTTCGCTGATAATATGTTATGTTGGGAACAATTAAAAGAATTTCTGAATGACTGATGACTTTTTTTAGATAGGAAATTGAGGATTTTTGTGATGAAAATCAATTAATTTTGAAGATTTTCTTTGTTATTGATAGAACTGATGCCTTTTTGCTTGACATTTTGAGGAATTTCGTTTTTTATTTAAGGGATTATGATATATTTTGGAAATAAATTCACCTCAAAGGTGTAACCAAGAGTTTATAAAGAGATCACATTTGGAGAAGAAGTAGAAGAAACATCTTTTTTCATGGCACCTACATGGATCCATATGATGATTTTTTCCACCTGGTAGCGATGGATTTATTTTGAAGATGATCAATTTTTTGATTATTTTTAATGGTTGGAAAATTTTAGGAACTTATTGAAATCCATTCTAAATTACCCTTCTGCAGAAACCAATATTCCTGATTTGCACACTTTGAAGCGTTGACTACATAGACAGAATCCTTAGAACCAGGAAACCGTCAAGTGGCAAGTGATTGTCAAGTGGTTTCAGTGGCGAAGCAAGGGTTTTCGTCGCCTGGGATCAAATCAGAATATTGCCCTAATTTCTAAGTATATTAGCTTAGCTACCGTATGGTCAACATTTTAATGTGTGACGATCAGGCTTGTTTTGAGGATACAAACAGAAATGTGTTCAACATATGACGTGCAACATTAAGGATGCAGGTGAATCACTCAGTTCAGCTCTTTCTTATATGATTAGTTTGTGGAAGAGCAATATAATGGGGTCTAAAAATTCTATTTTTTGATAGATATGAATGATCCTTTTACAACAACTAAAAATCACTCAGATTTCAACAAAAAATCAAAAATTGTTAATAACTGACACACAAAATCCATCTGCCGTACCTTCCATTTAAGTCTTTCGACACAAGAGAATAGTAAATTATTCACAAATAATCTCAAAACTCACCGAAAAACGTTTCAAAGTAGAAAGTTGTCTATCTAAAAATTGTCCTCATCTCACCATCATCGCATGTACATCTAGTTAAATATTCTAAACCGAATAAGAAGGAACAAAAAAAAATTTAATAATAACAGAAATACACAACCTTCACCTCATTGCATTCAAAGCGTGCAGTTTTATCTATTCACATGTGATATAATAATAACAACAATCAGCAAAAATTTTACGGATGGGGTGGGAGCAATGCTCACTATTCGTACATCCACAAAAACATAGAGACGTAAAAAGCATCAACGAAATTTTATTAAAATTTATAGCATTTCTTCTTATGGATTTTAAACTCATCAGACGCACGAGAGAGATTTTCACAAAAAAAAATACTTTTTTGGTGCGTCTCCGAAACATTCATAATATCTGTGTATATTCAAGCCTCCATCCACCTCCTTTATATTTCTATATATGACCTGATATGATGATGACGATGAGAATGAGAAAAAGATGTGTGTGAGTCTGTTTGTGCAAATAATGCGATTTTCGGTTTCGGTAAATGTTTCATTGCAATGTGCACTATGCCTACAGAATCTGCATCTAAAGCACTCATCCTCCTACTTCCATGCCATACTCACAAATTTTCGCATTCTCACAAAAATTTCCGTATTAAAAATAAGGCATAAAAACAAGTCATTTTCATTTCTGCTTGCATTTATATACAC
This sequence comes from Chironomus tentans, assembly GCA_963573255.1. Classification (NCBI taxonomy): domain Eukaryota; kingdom Metazoa; phylum Arthropoda; class Insecta; order Diptera; family Chironomidae; genus Chironomus; species Chironomus tentans. The sequence continues at coordinate 42,311,276 of OY754302.1, read as the reverse complement.
ATATTTTTGTGCATCTGCATATTTTCTATATTTTTTGATAGTCCACCCGAAAAAAAGGCATCTCATACCGAAAAAAATTGTTTTATTCTGTTGCCCTCTTGAAAACATATCAGAAAACTAGAGGAGAGCTTGTAGGACTTTTTTTGGAAATTGAGATTTTTTTGTTCATGGCAAGGGATGGTATTTAATTTTTTTTTTAAATTAAATTAAAGAAAGTGTCAATTAATATACTATGGTTAATAATATATTTTTTTAAAAAAACTGGTTTAATAAGCAACTTTAAAAAATATTTAAAATATTTACAATTTATTTTTTAAATTGGCTGACCAATTTTAATTGTGTGTGAATATATTTTTATTTTTAAATGGTTTAATATATAGGCTCCCCAGGGGTGTAGCCAGGGAGGTTCAGGGTCCAAGGAGGTTCAGAATTTTTTCGAATTATTTTTCTTCTAAATTTTTTCCGAAATTTTTTCGAAGCTCTGATTTAGACTTTACGTTAATGATGTACCGTTGAAACTAACAAAAAATTTAAAAATATGAATACAAAACCCAAAAAAATTTGGAAGCACCAACCCCCCCCCCTAATTTTTTTCTAGCTACGTCCCAGTTTAAATTTTAATTTTGTCTATAGTCCAAAATTTAGGTATCAGAAATCATTTCAACATTCCTAAAAAATTTCAAACATATTTCTAGGAAAAAGTTCTTAAAAATGCTCCAAAAAGACAATAAAAGCTTCTCAAAATTCAATAATCCCTACGATCATCCATCCCTAGTTGTAGCATATATTAAAACAGAAAAGAAGCAATATAACACACATAAAAAAGGGAAAAAAGAAGACATAGAAATAAGCAGAGAGTAGATCGTAGAATTGAGTACAGAGGAAGAGCCGTAAAGATTGGTTGACAAAAAGTGGACGAATATTTATTGTCGAATGTGTTTTTCTGGGTGAGCTTTTTGCAATTTTTATGCGAATGTTGGTGAAAATATATCGAGACACACATATAGAATACAGGAAGAGTAGCAAAAATTGAGAATGAGCAATAGATGCTACGGCATAAACTACATTTATAGATATTTTTGCGAGAAATACTTTTAGAAAAAGAATGAAAAAAAAAAGAATTGCCTACATGTAGAGAAAAAGGCATGGCAGTTGCATCGTCGTTATATTCAATTTCAGTATCCTTTTTCTCTGGACATGAGAAATATGTATGAATGCACATTTATCCACATATAGAAAATGTTGTTCGAGAAAAAGCGAGGAAAAGTTTTTTTTTTTATAAAAAGAGTATGGCAACGGCAGAAATCTATGCATATATACACAGCGATGTTATACAGTAAAACATCTACGCAGTTAGAGACGAGAATTTTATGCGAGAACTTAATCATATAAAGGCAGAAAATGGTAAAAGAATGAGAAAATGCAGCACACATATTTGTATCTCTGTCCGGGGATTTGTGTAGGCATCATCATAGGAACACTTTTTTTGCTCTTTCTCTCTACGTTTTCTGGACGCCTCGAGAGCTCAAGAGCTTGCAATAACTCGTTATGTTTGCATTTTATTCTGTCGAGTTTGGAGATGGAAACTAGGAATTTTTTTAAATGCTCTTTTAATGATTGATCGGAAGGATTCAACGCATTTTGCTGTTATTTAATGGATTTTATTAAATGGACGTCTTATTTGGTGAGGAATGTTTTTCTTGCTATGAGATTCTTGATTAATGCGTGGCTCTAATTTTATGCAAATAGAGCTTTCGTCTTGTGTCACAATATTCTGAGTTCAATTCTAAAAGAGGTTTTGATTTTGTAACTCAAAATGATTGTGACTTATTATTTAGTTAAAAGCTCATATGAAGAGCTATTTTCTAGGCTTTAAGTGCAATTAGGCAAGAAATGATGTAAAAAAATACCCAAGTACATATAAATGTACCTATCTATGCAAAAATATGGTTTGTTCTTATATTTATATAAGTTAGGGCAAGATCTGTGCTTCATCTAGTCTAGAGACTTAATCTCAAGGAATTATCAGAGGCAAAGCCATGAAGGGGGTTTAGGGGTTCTTTTCAGATGGTGTTTGGATATGTAAATAAGACTAATTTTCAAGGATGTTCCTTTTAACCAATCTTAACGATTTACAAGTCGAATTACTAGAAAACAAAGCTGCGCCTCCAGATGATCTACTGACCAAGTATTCCAAAGAACATGGAAATAACCTAACCATCTTAGACACCTTAAAAAATCCCAATTTATATTTTTCATCAAGTCACGATCAGCCACCAACTCAAAAAAACACGCTGTACATAGAAAGCCACGAACTTCCACGTTTTACTTTTGTTAGATTACAGAATTTACTTAAACACGCTGTACATAGAAAGCCACGAACTTCCATGTTTTACTTATTATAGATTTCAGAATTTTCTAATATCAGACTACCGATTACAAAAAATGAACGTTAAAGAAAATTTCAATTTTTTTTTAATTTTTTTGTCGTTAATACCAAAACCTTATTTTATATTTTAGCTTTCTTCAAAAAATTAATGACTATAAAAGCGTGGAGCGTTTGAAAGCAATTCGCAATTTAATTTTACTTACGCTCCACGCTTTTATAGTCATTAATTCTTTGAAGAAAGCTAAAATATAAAATAAGGTTTTGGTATTAACGACCAAAAAATTAAAAAAAAATTGAAATTTTCTTTAACGTTCATTTTTTGTAATCGGTAGTCTGATATTAGTAAATTCTGTAATCTAACAAAAGTAAAACGTGGAAGTTCGTGGCTTTCTATGTACAGCGTGTTTAAGTAAGTTCTGTAATCTAACATAAGTAAAACGTGGAAGTTCGTGGCTTTCTATGTACAGCGTGTTTAGTTCTGTAATCTAACATAAGTAAAACGTGGAAGTTCGTGGCTTTCTATGTACAGCGTGTTTAAGTAAGTTCTGTAATCTAACATAAGTAAAACGTGGAAGTTCGTGGCTTTCTATGTACAGCGTGTTTAGTTCTGTAATCTAACATAAGTAAAACGTGGAAGTTCGTGGCTTTCTATGTACAGCGTGTTTAAGTAAGTTCTGTAATCTAACATAAGTAAAACGTGGAAGTTCGTGGCTTTCTATGTACAGCGTGTTTAAGTAAGTTCTGCAATCTAACATAAGTAAAGCGTGGAAGTTCGTGGCTTTCTATGTACAGCGTGTTTTTTCTCGTATATCCATTTAGTACATAGGGCTTGGAAAATTTTCACGCCTTCACTCCGCTTCGCTACGTTCAGGACGTAAAAATTTGTGAGCTTCGCTCAACCTAGTTCGAACTACGTTCGAACTATTTTTGTTCGAGCTGCGCTCGAACCTCTAAGATTTTAACAGACAGTTTATAGATTACAGGGGTTGTCGAATCTCGCTCCGCTCGTTCGACTGTTTATAGATCACAGGGGTTGTCGAATCTCGCTCCGCTCGTTCGACGGTTTATAGATTACAGGGGTTGTCGAATCTCGCTCCGCTCGTTCGACTGTTTATAGATCACAGGGGTTGTCGAATCTCGCTCCGCTCGTTCGACTGTTTATGTCACAAGGGTTAACTCAAATTTTTCTCACATATCCACAGTCTTCTAACAACTACGTTCAAACTTTTTTCTTCGAGCTCCGCTCGAACTATTATTACTATTGAACGTAATTTCTACAGTTTGAGCAACACAAATATTCAATCGTAGTAGTCAACGTTTTCTTCTTTCAATGTTTCCTATGTACTTCTGATGTTTTCAAAATCTTCTATAATGTCTTTTTGTCTTCAATTCCTTTCATCGACATCTTGACTTGATAATTGCTTGTTCTTCTCTTCAGTTTCACTTCAATACAAATTTTTTAATCAATCATTGAAAATTTCTTAACGTGATTTTTCTTGACTTGATGATCAGGTTATATCCACTTAAATATAAATCCGGCCCGAAGGGCCAATTTGTTGCGTAAAACAATAATAAATGCGATGGTTTTGGTTTAGAGTGGACTGTATTTTATTGACGACAAAAGAATGAATACGTGTTAATTGTTTAAGATATGAATTTGTACTAAATTATTTTAAGAAAACTTTGACTACTACGATTGAATATTTGTGTTGCTAAAATTGTAGAAATTGCGTTCAACAGTTACTCAAATCACCAACCCTTTCTTACATATCCACAGTCTTCTAACAACTTTGGAAAAATTTTCACACCTTCACTCGCTTCGCTACGTTCAGGATGTAAAAATTTGTGAGCTACGCTCAACTTAGTTCGAACTACGTTCGAACTTTTACATTCGAGCTCCGCTCGAACTATTTTTATAACTCAAATTACCAACACTTTTTCATATATCCTAATATCTTAATCTTATAACCTGATTATCCCACCACCATGACAATTCCATGAGTCATGCTTTTTCAACCTTTTACTTGTACTTGGTGATCAACAACAATTATATCATTTACACAGCTTTGTTATATATTGTTCATTGTTACAATATTTGATATTAATGTTCATGAAATGTAAAATACCAAAAAAATTCATACTCTCATCACAACTGGAATACAAACTTTATTTTTTTACAAGGACTAAAAAATATTGGCTATTTACTTTCACAATTTAACTCCTTTTTCCAAGCTAAGTATTTTCATTACTCACAGTCGTAAAGATTTTTCTCCCCAAAAATACATTCACCAATATAAACCTATATAACGAGTCACAATAGCTGTATTTATACACCAATTTTATCCAAACAGTTTTACAACTACATCTATTGGTGACAAATATTCGTATATATATGTATAGTGAAAGATTATTGCTCTTGTGAAGTATATCAATATTTCATACAAAAACTCAAAAAAATCAGAATATACTCTTTTTTGCTGTTTTATGACATAAAAAAATATAATTAAGCATATTTAAATCATGAAACATCATAAAATATCAAAAAAGTGTAAAAAAGAATCAAAAAATTAATCGATTGGAGCAGTAGAAGTGGTCAAAAAATCAATTGCAAGATTTGATCATGACAAACCAACTAACAAATAGACAGAGTGAGTCAATATAAAGCGTGTAAAAAACATGGAAGTTCGTGGCTTTCTATATACAGCGTGTTTTTTCTCGTATATCCATACAGTACGTACGGCTTGGGAAAATTTTCACGCCTTCACTCCGCTTCGCTACGTTCAGGACGTAAAAATTTGTGAGCTTCGCTCAACCTAGTTCGGACTACGTCCGAACTATTTATTACTTACATGGATCACAGTGGAGTCGAGCTTGAGCTACGCTCGCTCGACTTGTTTAGAATCACAGTTTTTACATGGATCAGAGTAGAGTCGAGCTTGAGCTACGCTCGCTCGACTTGTTTAGAATCACAGTTTTTACATGGATCACAGTAGAGTCGAGCTTGAGCTACGCTCGCTCGACTTGTTTAGAATCACAGTTTTTACATGGATCACAGTAGAGTCGAGCTTGAGCTACGCTCGCTCGACTTGTTTAGAATCACAGTTTTTACATAGATCACAGTAGAGTCGAGCTTGAGCTACGCTCGCTCGACTTGTTTAGAATCACAGTTTTTACATGGATCACAGTAGAGTCGAGCTTGAGCTACGCTCGCTCGACTTGTTTAGAATCACAGTTTTTACATGGATCACAGTAGAGTCGAGCTTGAGCTACGCTCGCTCGACTTGTTTAGAATTACAGTTTTTACATGGATCACAGTAGAGTCGAGCTTGAGCTACGCTCGCTCGACTTGTTTAGAATCACAGTTTTTACATGGATCACAGTAGAGTCGAGCTTGAGCTACGCTCGTTCGACTTGTTTAGAATCACAGTTTTTACATGGATCACAGTAGAGTCGAGCTTGAGCTACGCTCGCTCGACTTGTTTAGAATCACAGTTTTTACATAGATCACAGTAGAGTCGAGCTTGAGCTACGCTCGCTCGACTTGTTTAGAATCACAGTTTTTACATGGATCAGAGTAGTGTCGAGCTTGAGCTACGCTCGCTCGACTTGTTTAGAATTACAGTTTTTACATGGATCACAGTAGAGTCGAGCTTGAGCTACGCTCGCTCGACTTGTTTAGAATTACAGTTTTTACATGGATCACAGTAGAGTCGAGCTTGAGCTACGCTCGCTCGACTTGTTTAGAATTACAGTTTTTACATGGATCACAGTAGAGTTGAGCTTGAGCTACGCTCGCTCGACTTGTTTAGAATCACAGTTTTTACATAGATCACAGTAGAGTCGAGCTTGAGCTACGCTCGCTCGACTTGTTTAGAATCACAGTTTTTACATGGATCAGAGTAGAGTCGAGCTTGAGCTACGCTCGCTCGACTTGTTTAGAATTACAGTTTTTACATGGATCACAGTAGAGTCGAGCTTGAGCTACGCTCGCTCGACTTGTTTAGAATTACAGTTTTTACATGGATCACAGTAGAGTCGAGCTTGAGCTATGCTCGCTCTCTTTAGAATTCAAACCTTATAACGGTCAATATATGTTTGAAATTTTCCCTCCAAAAGGTGTGTGAATTAAATGTCCATAGCTTCTATGTCTAATTAAACAAGATCCAGTAAACATCTACAGCCTCTATGCCCAATAAAAATAAGATCCAGATCCCCTATCTCTAATAAAATGAGATCCAGTTAGTCATCTACAGTCTCTATGTCCAGTAAAAATGAGATCCAGATCCTGTCTCCAATAAAAATGAGATCCAGTAACTATCAAGAAAATCTAAATCCTCTATGCCTAATAAAAATAAGATCCAGCAATATTTTAGACCCTCTATTTCCAATAAAATGAGATCTAGTTGGTCTATATTCATTCAAACAATATTTTTAAGTAAAATTCACGTTACTTAATTTTACGTTATAACTTTTATAACAATCTTCTTCATGCTGTAACTATTTACAGAAGGCTCTAAAAGGACCAACATAGCGGATATTAAATGTAGATGTTGATCTTTCATTATAATCCTATTCTAATGCTTGAAATGTTAATTACAGTGAGTAATCAAAAATGACGTAACTGTCATAAAAAACCATGTTTTTTTGCATTTTTCGGTCACTAAACGAACGTAAAGTTCGTATGTTATGTAGCAACTTTTAGTTTTTTGGTACGATTGGGTATGATTTATCGTATCAAATAGAAGAAACTGTATAAAAGTCATCGCATAGAAATTTTTCATACAAATTTTTGGTTTTTGACGGTTTTTTTGTGTCTAGTTCCAACGCAACGGAACTGGCTGGAGCCAAACATATCTCAGGTAATAGCCATTTCCAGTATCTGTCATATGAGAGTAAAAACGTATTGATTAATGCTTTCGTTGACTCAAAAAAGAAGGAAGTTAAAATGGCACGTGTTTTGGACCCAAGCAGGCACAGCGGAACTGACCAAAAAAGTATATATACCAGTCAATAGGAAATTTTAATATCAACAACTAAAACCTAGATTGTTGGGGCTAATAATGCTTAGTTTTCTCAAAAAATTGAAAACCATATAAAATGACTCGTGTTTTGGACCTAAAGCAGGCACAGCGGAACTGACCAAAAAAGTATATATACCAGTCAATAGGAAATTTTAATACCTACATTTATTACCTTGGTTGTTGGGGCTAATAATGCTTAGTTTTCTCAAAAAAAATGAAAAACGTGAAAAATGACACGTGGTTTTGGACCTAGAGCAGGCACAGCGGAGCTGACCAAAAAAGTATATATACCAGTCGATAGATAATTTTAATACCTACATTTGATATGCTGATTGTTGGGGCTAATAATGCTTAGTTTTCTCAAAAAATGAAAAACGTGAAAAATGACACGTGGTTTTGGACCTAGAGCAGGCACAGCGGAACTGACCAAAAAAGTATATATACCAGTCGATAGATAATTTTAATACCTACATTTGATATGCTGATTGTTGGTGCTAATAATGCTTAGTTTTCTCAAAAAATGAAAAACGTGAAAAATGACACGTGGTTTTGGACCTAAAGCAGGCACAGCGGAACTGACCAAAAAAGTATATATACCAGTCAATAGGAAATTTTAATACCTACATTTATTACCTTGGTTATTAGGGCTAATAATGCTTAGTTTTCTCAAAAAAATGAAAAACGTGAAAAATGACACGTGGTTTTGGACCTAGAGCAGGCACAGCGGAACTGACCAAAAAAGTATATATACCAGTCGATAGATAATTTTAATACCTACATTTATTACCTTGGTTATTGGGGCTAATAATGCTTGGTTTTCTCAAAAAAATGAAAAACGTGAAAAATGACACGTGGTTTTGGACCTAGAGCAGGCACAGCGGAACTGACCAAAAAAGTATATATACCAGTCGATAGATAATTCCAATACCAATAATAAAAACTACAATGATTGGGCTAATAATGCTTACTGTTCCCAAAAAATTGAAAAAACCACGTGGTTTTCGGACACTTTCAGGTTTTGAGGCTAAAGCCTCACTTATCCTCAAAATCACGCAAAGCGCATAGATTTGCCCAAGGGTTCACTATTTGCCTGATAGATTGGCATCAAAAATCGCATCAAAATATATGGTTCCTGACCCGGTAACCCAATGGACAAAATTTGTAGTACATTTTGACACGTGTTTTTTGGACCTAGAGCAGGCACAGCGGAACTGACAAAAAAAGTGAATATACCAGTTGATAGATAATTCCAATACCTACATTTGGTATGCTGATTGTTGGTGCTAATAATGCTTAGTTTTCTCAAAAAATTGAAAAAATGTGAAAATCGGGCCATTGTAGAAACCAATAACTTACACGCTATAGCGTGGAAGTTAATAGCATCAGAAACTCATTTTCCAGAAGAAAACAACTCCAAAAAGTTGTGTATCTCTGCCGTCAATAGGAAAGAGGGAAATGTAGAGAAAAAAATTGCGAAAATGCTTCGATTGCTGAAAGCTCTTTATCGTATTCTATTCCCTATGCAATTTAAGAATTTTAAGAATACAAAAAAAACTACAAAAATTTCTTTTTCATTTCCTATGCACCACACACAGAATGAATATAGAAAAAAATTGCAGAAATAATTGAACAAGTTTGGCGATTGGTCGAGAGATAAGCGAGTTTAGGCCTTTTACGCAATGCTGCTTTCGTTTGCAATTCCATTCGTTCTTTTTATATCTCGTTATATGACATAAAGATTTTATTTGCAATCACACAAAAAAAAAGAATTTCCATTTAACGAAAAAGAATGTGGGCATTCATGTACATACAATTTCTCGATGTGAACGAATGTATAAGCTGATATAAAGAGATATACTTCAATAATAATAATAATAGTAGAGTATGTCGAATGGAGAGGAATGCTTGAATCAATAGAGATGGTGTGAGGGTGGGAGATTTAAATTTAATTAAAATCACACACAAAATTGATAAATAATCTCTCTTTTGCGTGTGCATGAATTTGTGTGGAGTATTTTTTAATTAGCGTAATTTTTTCAGTTATAAAGTGGACTCAAATGTTTGTGGTTTGACTGTTTGGCTGAATAATGTGGAAATTAAAAATTGGTAATAATAAATTTGACTTAATATTATCACTTTGGGGTCATTAGTACATGATGTCAATTAAAAATGGGATTTTTGAGGCCCTTTCTTCTCCACTTTCTTTCAAAAAATGCAAGGATCATCACAAAGCTTCAAACACTCATCCATTAAAAATTGGACGTCATTGTAGAATGATTCCTATCTAAGAATTTTTTAATCAAAATTCTGTTTCCAAAAAATCCACCTTTTTATTAGCCATCAGGGGTGTAGACGAGTTTTTGAAACGAGTGTCAATTTTTTATTTTAAAAAACGATCATTTAAATGTAAACAAAATATCAAAACTTTATGATTCTGAAAACAGTCTTCAAAAAAGTATTTTCAGGTTTAAAAACAAAAATAACAAAATTTCAAATTTTTTAAATTTTGGTCTCAAGGAAGGGGTATGTTCTCAGGGGTGCTTTAAATCTTTGTTGTAATAAAGGCAAAATTTGGGTTTTTTTTTAAAAAAAAACTCTAGAAAATTGAGGAAGGAGGGTGTTTTGACACAAAATATCCTTGTTACCCAAGGACACCCCGTGCTTCCCCCCGTTCGACCCTTTAAGCCATCATTTGTAAAGGGCTTTTCGTGAAGCTTATTTATGAACTTACCTGAACCTCCATTTGGTTGAAAAATTTTAAGATAACTCTAAATCATTAAGGACAGTCCTATTTCTTCAGCTTGATTATCACTCATGTTAAAATGTTGATCAGGTGCTCATGAATGCTTTTTTAATATCCATTTTCATCTTTCCATAAGCAATTTAACTATAAACTGCAAATTACGTCGAATAAGATGAAAAATACTAGCTTGATGTCGGCTACATGCTGGATTTCTTTTTCAATCAGCTTCATGCCGTCTTTTTATTGGATTTATTTACACTTTCCGGTTATTTTGAGTGACAATTTAAATTTCTTCGTTTATTATTTCAATAAATTTAACAAATCTTTGCTTACTATGATTTTGATTGTATCAAAAATTTGGATCAAAATTGTCTAAATTTCCATTTTAATAATTTTTGCGTCAATATTTTTCTCATTCTCAAATAAAAATGCGTTAAACTATCATAAAAAAACACCTGTGAACAATCACATCGGAAAAATATATTTATTTATTTATTTTTATCATAAAATATTAATTAGTTGTATGAAAAGTCATACTTCATTGGTTTATCATCAATATCCAAATAAAATAACATTTCAAAAAGGTATTAAATAAAATAATTTCATTCAATATAATAAATAATAAAATAAATAAACACACAAAACCCGATAATTTTATTTAAAATTCAATAATATGTATTCATGACAGTAGAATATCACTAAAATGTCAATTTTTGCAAAATATATGAAAATTTTATAAATTTTAATTTAATAAGTGAAGCAATGCTTTGTTTGAATTTATACAATTCTGAATAAACTATCCATGCCGATATATATGTGATAACAATCGAATCTAACAAACACGAAAAAAAATGATCGAAAATAAATTCAAAAGTGCTGACAGCGGTAGAATAAATTATGTTATTTTTATATATTTTTCTGTGTTATTCCAAACTAAAAATAAAGGAGTGCAGAATAAGGCATAAATAATACAAAATGACTATTATTATTATCATATTTAATATGTCTCAATAATAAAAAGTTAACGTCGATAGTTTATTTATGAAAAAGAAAAATTAAGTCATTTTTATTGAAGCGATGAAATTATTCACTAATTTTATGTTGCGGGTTGTATGTTGGTAATTTAGTATTGAAGTCATAGACATATTATGAATATGATTTTTGATAGAGATGCGTGGGGTGTTTAATGATGATGATCACTTGAGGATAAATACTATAAAAAAGAGGTACTGAAGAAGCTGTGACTTTCAAGTCCGTTCTATCAATATTACATTTCTCATGCTTGGCTTCAAGTTCCTAATCCGTTCTTTAATCCAACCATGGACAAAACCAGGAGGTGATGGAGTCCGGACCCTCTCTAGAATTTTTTTGGTACTGAAATTTTTTTCTAAAAATAATTGTTCTTTGAAACTCTAATTCATTCTCGCACAATTAGAATTAATAACAAGTACAAACATTTGAGTAAAAGGATATGGCAAGATTCGAACCGATGACTTTTAAGTTACTACACCATACTTGGTCATCCTTCCTCCTCTCTACGTCATTCATTAAGATATAAAGGCATACTTACTAAGATTATGATCTACATTTTGATCTAAAATTGTTTATTCAGACCAAGGGTGTAGCCAGACATTTAGGTGATTTTATTTTCTCAAAATTAAAGAAGTTTTTTCATCAAGGATTTGTCCTTAATCCCCCTTAGCTACACGATTCAGACTTTAAAATAAGTGTAGTCCAATTTTTTGACCCATGGCAACATTTATAGACCTTCCTACCTCCTCAATACATCACTAGTTTAGCATGTTACAAGATCTGAGAACCCCCTCTCCCCTGAGAAGCGAATGAATTCCATAAAGCATATTAACATTTTTTTTGCAAATCAGACTTTAGCAACTTCCCATGATAAAAATAATTTCCCCCAAAACAAGTCAAAAACCAAATCCATCAGCCACCCAATAAACATAAAAAACAATTTATATTCGCAAATGAGGAGCCATAAACAAGCAAATGCGAGTGAGTTGGAGCGATAATAAAGTCGGTAGACTCGTTTAAGTTCATAAATTGAATGTTCAATAAAGCAATTAGAGTATTTTTTTTTTCATTTAAATTATTTATATGTATATGCATATACATGTGCTTGGTTCTTTTAAATACCTTTTTCGTTCAACATTTTTTTTTGATAAAATAAAAATGTCAATCAAAATAAAAAAATCAGTCGCACTAAAAAAAATAAATAAAAATCTCGATTGAATATAAAAAATCACTCTTGTACGTACAGCTTTTTAATATTTACGAACAACGTATGAGATTATTGTCGCCTCAATTTCACTGATAATTAAATAAAAAATTAATATTTGGATATTGCAATGTCGTAGCTGGACACAGCAGCTTTTCATCCTCCTCTAGCCTGTTTTTTAAATGAAAATTTTTTATCCCTTCACTTCTGTCTGATTTTTCAACATGAATAATCATAAATTATGTCGTGCAATAATTATGACAGAAATGTGCATTTAATGAGACATATTTTATTCATTACATTGAAATGTTTTATTTATGAGACGACGAATGGTAAAGGAAAAGGATTCATTATGGATGTATGATGATAATTAATGATCGCTCAATCAAATTTTTAATATTTTTTATTGACTTACCTCGTTTACGAAATGGATCTTGTTTAAAATATGAGAGATTAAAAATATTTAATTGGGTTGAAAATCACGTAAGCCACTCACGAAATGAATGAATTTTGGCTGCTGAGGGAAATTTATTGTCAGAAAAAAATAATGAAAATTTATTTTAAATTCTGGATACTTTTTGGCAGGACTAGAGTTTCTGAACGAGCTAGGCTCAGGCTCAAAGCTCAGAAGCTCGGAATCTTCAAACGGATCCGAGCTCAAGTATGACCAAGCTTCAAATATCCAAAATTTCAAAAACTCTAAGCAGGACATCCCAATTTTTTGAACAAAAATCAAGCATCCCGCTTTGAGCACAAAATGTTCCACTTTCTCAAAAATCCTCAATAATTCGAAACAATTCTTATTTAATTTTGTTTAACAACCTAAGATTAAATAGCTCTAAAATTTTCCCAGACTCTTATCCCCTAGTTCAAGTGTCACTAAATCCATAAATTTCATTTAATCAACTAAACGACATAATTTTATCTGTAATTACTTCCCAGCAATATAATATAAAGAAATATCAAATTTTATAATTGCAATTTTTATATTTCTGATAATTAATAATAGAATCAATCGATAAGCATTTTTAATAAAGAAAAATTGATAAAGGTTATCACGTGGCGTCTAGTAATTTTAGCAAACATGTACTTATGGAAATCACTGGCGATGTGATATCTACTTGTGGTACTTCGAGATGGATTTGAAAGTGATGTGGATGACGTGGTTGAGCTGGAGATGAAAAGATCACACTTATTTTAATATGAGACGGGGAGAGGGTGGTTTGACATCCAAATCATCTGAATACATCTATAATGCCAGTTGCTTGGTATATTCTAGGGCAATCCCTGGGGTAGAGTATACCTTGGATGTATACACCACCTTAAAGGTTACTCTAGGATATACAGAGCAATAGGCCCCTGGCTAAGAAAATCTGTGGAAGCGCTATTGAGAAAGGTATTTCGGTCAGACATTTTTATACGCAAGGGATCACGTTGAGGACCACAAAATTTTTAGAAGAAGGCTTTTGACAGATTGAATTAGAAGCATTAGAATTGAATTAGAATTTTGATCAACAATTAAACTTGCTTTAATCAAGGGCATAACAATGGGTGGGTTTCAATAAATTTTAACCGAAAAGATATTAATAGTGGCATTTAAAACATTTCCTGGGGTGGCATGAACCTTCGTTACACCCCTAAATTTAATCAAAAACTGAAAAGACTCTTTCAAAAGTTTCATAGATCAGGATGAATCTTCATGGTATGCAGAGTTGTAAAGTCGGACCTTCATGATCTGCTGCTTAATATATGCTTGTTTTCAGTATGTAAAATTGAAACTGATTGACAGTTGGTTCGTCAATCCATAATTGTAAGATTTTAACAAATTTCCTTATTCACAAGAGCTCGCAACACATCAAATAAAATAAATATCACTAAAAAAAATCATTTTTATAATCCAAGCAATGCCATTTATAATTAATAATTCTATCTCAACAAGAGTTTAATGACCAAAAAAAATCGCAATTAAAAATAAATTTTTTCGTCGATGGCATTAAAGAGTTATTTTTTGTAAGTGATAAAATCGCATCCAATAAAATTTACAACACGTTTTTATATTTTTTTATCAACAAATTTTTAAAGAACGAAGAGGGGTGTGAGTGAGATGGAAAGAAAAAAATATTCCGAAAAGCAATCAACAAAAAAAAATAAATTGCTCTAAAATATATAATAAAAAAATGAAACTAAAAATATAAATAAATATCTTATCGTGCACTTTTTTATTATGAGATACTCAATAAATATAAAATTTATATTGAACACATGCTCGCGGTTACAACAGCGGTGAGAGAATATAACTCGAGATGAACAAGAAGAAAGAATGAAATCAAATAAAATTTGCTGCTCGTATAGCAAAAAATAAGCTTGTATTCAACTAAGGAAGACATGACATCCACAGACGATTGTGATTCTTAAATGAAAATGTAAGTGAAAAATTGAGAGATCAATGAACATATCGATGATATTTTTTTATTAGCATGTAATCTCGTGGAGATAAGTGTCTGTATCAATAATTTGTCTGTTTGATAAGTAAGTGGTAATAGGGAAGTATTTACAAGGTTGATATGATTGTGATATGGTTTATGGATTTTTAATTCTGTTCATTTTTAATTTTTTTTGTGTCATTGTAAGCGATTTCTTGGAATGACCCCCCAATATCTATATTTTGAACCATAAAACTATGAAGTATATAACTCTACCCTTACCTACCCTAGGGTACCCTAGGATGAGGGTAGGAGTAGCTTAGGGGTATACATGTAGGGTACATACATGCTCCTAATCATCAACTACCTGATATAACTTCGTCAATTTAATCTGTCATTTTGTATGAAAATTGTATAAATAAAAAAATTTGAAATAAATTAAAAATATTTTTGCAAAATAAATGCGTTTCCGGACTAGATTACTGTTAAAATGCAAAATAAAAGCATTTCAATAAAAAAAAGTAAAACAAAATTGATACAAAAATGCAAGTTAATTCACCAAACAAACCAGAAAATGTGCATCAAAAAATCACACTTTTCATTATGCATATTGTTAATATTGTTATTTCGATTGTTATATCCACTATACACACAGTCAAACATATTTATTGTGCATCGGAGAGTGAGAATTAAAACATCAATATTGTTTGCGGTTTTTACAGGTTTGTGGCTTTCGCATGCGGTCGCTTCATAAATAAATAATATGAAAATAAATTCAATCGCTATGTTGTTTAACGGCGCGAGACCGTAAATTGACAACTTGATTTAAAATGTGCATTTTTTCTGTGGCAATTCTTTCCGTCTCTCTCTTTTTTGTTCGCACTCAATCGATGTAATTTTTTTTATTTTATTATTTTATTTTATTTTCCTTGGATCTTTTATAGTGCACGTGTGCATTGAATTTTTCATACAATATACTAAATTCTATTCATGATGCATTTAGATTTGCATTTTTATTATTTGATTCGATACATTTATGATTGATTAATCGCGTGGAAAATTTGAAACTTTTTTTATGTCATATGACTTATTTGATTCTGACAGTTTGTAATGGAAAATTCTAATGTGATTCTGTGATTTTGTTGAAATATGTTAACTGTTTTGAATTTTTATAGATTTGTTTAGTGTGTTTACTGGCAGGCTTTTTGATAAGGTTTAAAATGGAATGTGAGCTTCAAAAAACTGAAGAAAAAATTATAGTCGAGGGGGTATTTTGAATATAAAACCCCTTTCTGAATACAAGGGGTGTATCCAGGGAGTTCACATTTTTTTAATTTTGAAAAAATATTAAAATACAACCTTTGCAATTAATTTAAATACTTCTTTTTATGGGCATAATCAGGTAGAGTTCCTTGGTTGCCCGGGCCCCCCTCCCCTCGAGATTCATACTCTATACAAATTTTTAAATTTTTTTAAACAAAAAAATTAATTTATTACAAAATATGTTGATACTTGCAGAATAAACCTTAACTGTCTAAAGAATATTTTTTGTAAAAAAATGAACTTTTGGATTAAAAATAAAAAAGTTTAAATTTTTTTATTGAATCTTGATGTCGAGGGATTTTCCGGACACCAAAGGCCCCTTTGTGGCTATGCTCCTGTCTTAATATGTCTCTTTCCAGTGCTGTAGACAAAATTTTAAAAATAAAGTCAGTTTCAGTTTAAAAAACCCTAGCAATTTTAGGGAGAAGTGGAAATTCACATATCCACCCCCATGCTTCGCCATTGCCTCTTACTGATCCCCATCTTCAAAGTAAATTCAATGCCCTTATCCAACTCCAAGCAATAACGAAAGTGATGAACTCAAGAACAATACCACAAACCTGAATTGAGGATGACATCCACTTAGACTGTTGATTTTTCATAGCCAACAATAACTGAACAATTTCATAGACAGCACAAAAGACACAAAGAGAAGAAAAAAAAGCGAGTTAAAATAATCAAAAGAAGACCACAAAAAGTAAAATAAAATGTGTGAAAAAAGGCATGATGAGTGTCGGCAGGCAGCACACAGAAGAAGAAATAACAAAAATAAAGAGAATGAAAAATAAATCTTTATTTAACAGTGGTTGAGATAATATTTAAATAAACTGCCAAATATGCAAATATCAGAAGCTAAAAAATCTCTCCACACTGTCTTCTGCCACAACATTCTTTTTTTTGTGTGTGTGTCTTTCTCATTTTTCACCTCAACATCAAAAAACCTTTTTCTCACTTCTTTCTACAACCCTCTCCCGACATTATAACATGAGTCCGATGTGTATGAGGGATAAAAATGTGATAGAGCAAATTTTTGTATAATTTCATTTAAATATTTTTCCAAGCAAACGAATGCCAATGATTCCACTCATTCACACGGCATACACAACATTTTGAGGTTTTATTTTTTTGTATATTTAAAATTTATATAAAAAACTTTCTCTTCTGTATCTAAATTTCATTTCTTCTCACTCCCCTTTTGACTCCTTTTTATACTCATTCATTCCTTTTGTAGCCGGTTGTGTTTGACTAAATGTACTTGCTTGGCATGCCATTGCTCTCTAGCACTTCTGGCTGAGGAGATGGAAAAAATAAATAAATGTAGAGGATCTTTTTCGAGTGGAATCTCTTTGGAGAATTTTCACATTCATTCAATTCACTAAAAAGTGCTGCCTGACTTTCGAACAAGGATGTGCTGCTTGAAATGCTTGGAATTTAATAAAATGCGTTACATTACGCAGAACAGTTACATTCCCCCTCCGCCCTCGTTACAAATTTTCAACAATTTTTTTAGTTTAGTCTGTTACAAAATCTCAGAAAGACTCCCAGCCCCCCTTCCCTCTAGAATGCAAATATAATAACTGAACGACCCCGTGGACTTTCACTGACTAACTTTGGTCTCTGATTTTTAGTAGGGTAATAGAGTTATCGTCTAAAGCTCTAAATCTGGAATGATGCTCAGGGACGTAGCAAAGGTGAGGAAAGTGGAGCGTTTGCTCTGAGGAGCTCTAATAAGATGGCAGAGTCGAATAATCTTAACAAAAAATATAGAATGCGTTTTATAAATTTTTCCCGGGTGCCATAGATCTTTGTTACGTTCCTGATGAAGCTGGCATTAAGCCACAATTTTACTCTCCTTGGTGCAATGTCCCGTTCATGAAATATTCCAATTTCAAACCATATAGACTGTATCCAAAAAAAAAATCAAACCTTCTCCAGTGCCTCAACCTAGTCACAATTATTTGCCATCTGAATCCTTTTTTCCTCGCTTCTTTCTATCCTCCTCATAATGTTTTTAAAGGAGCAAAAAATGTGTTTTTTGGAATCTCACAAAAAAAATTAAATTAAATTGTCTTTTTTATATATAAAATAAACATACGTACGTACATCCTTGTATACACATGTATGAATGTTGTACAAATTTATTTTAGACACTCAGCTTTACAGATTAAACGCCTGGCATGGAGAAAAAAAAAGGATTTAAAATTTTCCACTCTTTTGTGGCCGAATCTTTATCTCGAAGAATTGTCTATGGTTGTAGATATTTCATTCATAACATTGTTGTTGCTATACATACAGAAAGGAATAAATGGATGGAAGAGAGAAGAAAGATTGAAAGGTTAACCGCATGGAAAAAAGGTGAAAATTACCTGTGAAAATTCATTCTCACATAAATACAAATAGTAATAATAGCATGAGGTGAATGTTATTATTATTTGTTGAATTTAAATATTATGTTATTCAACATCATCATCAGCATCATCATCGTCCTTGTTGTTGATATTGTTTGTTATGATACAGTTTGGCAAATGAGAATGAAAATGAGTTGCTTTTGTGGATATAAAAAGGAAAATTAAATAAAAGTTTTTGTTGAATTTTTTGGCATTGAATGGAATTTTAGAATGGGAATTTTGTGATATTATGGATGCAATTATGGTGAATTTGAGAAAAAATACTGAAGGCCCTTTCTAGGAGTTGATAGAATATTACACAAAGGATAAGGGGTCGTTAACTTTTTTAGGGGGGAGGGGGTCTGAGATTTTGTAACAAGCTAAACTGAAGAAATTTTCTTTCCTTCAAAATTTGTAGCGAGGTAGGGAGGGGGGTCTAAAAAGTCGTTATTCTGACTAACGTAATAAGTGAAAGATGGTCAATTTCTAACAAATTTTGTAAGAAAAACAGAAAATTTTGTAAGAAAAAAATAAAAACTTGAGAATCCCCCCCCTAAGTATTACGTAATATCAGAATGACCCCCAAATTAAAATATTTCAAGATGAATCCAATTTTACCTCACATAAGCTCATACTCTTCAAACTTAGCTCCCAACTGAATCACATGATCTCGAAAAAAATATTCCAACCTATTAAAAATTATTCAAACTTAATTTAGCATAATATTTATTCTATCAACATCATGAATTTTATGAATTTACCACAAAAATTTTATTTATTTTTTCATTATAAATATTTTTTGTGTGCATTTATCTCATACCTCTCATTCATGCCATAAAACCAGCCAACCAACTAGTTAGTAATGCAACAAGTGTCAGAAAAGTGCACAACAACATAAGTTCATGATAATGTGAGTGAGTGTTAAATAGCCCACAGGAAAATGTACAAAAAAAAACTATCATCAAGTTGGAGTGTATATAATAATTTTTAAACCACCAAAAAAATATGTGTGGATATTATAAAAATTTATATTGGGGAGATAGATGAATGAGTATAAAAAAATGTACAGGGTTGGAAGGTTTTGAATTATTTTTTGAAATTATGTGAATTTTGAATGAATTTTTTTTGAATTTACTAAATTTAGTTAAATTTTAGTCGAATTTATTTAAATTTAAGTTAAATTTTTGTTCAATTTTAGTCGAATTTTGTTCAATTTTAGTCGAATTTTGTTCAATTTTAGTCATTTTTTTAATTTAAGTCCGCTTTTGTTAAATTTTGCTCAATTTTAGTTAAATTTTGTTCAATTTTTATTAAATTTTGTTCAATTTTTATCAAATTTTATTCAATTTTAGTCAAATTTTGTTTAATTTTAGTCAAATATTGTTCAAATTTAATCAAATTTTATAAATTGATCCATTTTACTAACTTTAAAACACAATTTAATGTAAAACAATTTCCTTTCCCATCATCGATCCCCAACCCTTCCACAAAACAGGAAGAATGCATTTTTATAAGCTCAATGTGATTTTTTTATCCCACAAAAATAGTGAGAGTGAAAAAAGTCATTTCAATTTTTTTTTCTCGAGCCTATATTGAAATAATATTTGCGCCATAAATTTACAGTGCAAATATATAGTAGCAGCGCGTACGTTATTGACATATTTATGCATCATATAGTAGTTGCATTTACTCTACACAGCTATTTTTGCGAAAACAGATCAACAAGTTTGTAAATAAAATTTAATTATTTTTTAGGTAGGTGAGAGAACAGTCATTTTGGTTGTGAATTATGTGAAATAAAAAAAATAAATTTTACTCCTCGCTTAAAAATTATTTTAGCAACAGTTGATTTGGATGTGCAATTAAATTTGGTTTCTAAATTAGATTCTAAACATTTTACACTATATGAAAAAAATAAAATATTTTCGCATGTCTGGATGAATGCATGAATGCGTGGAATATTAGTTATAGCTTGTGATTATTAATTTTAGAATTTATGCTATAATTCTAATTATTATGTTTTTATTACGAGGAAATTAATGATTTTTGTATTAGCTGCAAAATTTTCATTAGAAAATTTGGGAAATTTGAAATTTATTGGATGAAAAACTTTATCAATGTTGATTAAGTTAACCGACTGTGAAGTAAATTAGACTCATTGATTGAGCAATATTGTTGATATATTGCAGTTGGGATGTATTTTATTTTTATTGTTTTTTAGAAATGGAATTATTTCAGTATCATTGTGGGGATCTTCGTACACGTTTCTATACACTTACGATTCATTTGTAATATGCTTCAATTTTAAGAGGGGGTCTCTAATGTTGTGAGCTATATGTGAACCGTTTTTCATATTGAGATGACTCTACTGAATTGTTTGAAGATTCTCAACCTATTACTGAACCAACCGACTCAGCGCCGTAGCCAGAAATTTTTAAAGCCCTAGCAAATTGAAGAATTTTTGGGCGAAAGAGGGGGATACATCACCTTCTGTCTACACAACTAACTCGACTGCACTTTACACTGCAAAAATTTGTTCTCTTGTGCTTACAAAATTTCCTACATTTGATTCGATAACCCAAATTAATGCTTAGCCAGAAATTTTTGAGGAGTGGCGGGTGGAATTTTTTTTGCTTGAAAAATCCTAGTCATTTTTAATAATTTTTCACCCATTCGCTACTCCCTGGCTTCGCCACTGCACTATATACTCATGAAAACAATTTAATCTCCTATAAGATACAAAATAAACAGCACTAATTTTCACATACCTTCTTAAATCATCACCTTTTCATAACAACTTAGGAACTGTTGCCACATAAACAACAATCATTAAGGTGTTGTCAGTTTTAAGACAGATTCACGCCGTACTTTTGTTTTTTCTTGTGATGAATCTTTAATTTATCATGAAATTCGATTGAGTGTATGCAGGGGTGTGTTTAAGGGACGTGGTAAAGAGTTCAAAGTTTTTTTGCTAGATGACTGTGACTCAAGATACACGTCCTGAAGCTCAGTGCTTAGAGTAGAGTGACAAGGCATCCGATTGAGATCTTCCAGATATTTTACATAAATAAATGTTTTTTGGTGACTAGTTGCAGGTAATATTTAACATTTAACTCTGTCTGAACCCTGATAAAAATTAACCGAATCATTATACCAAACTTTTACCTCAACACAGTTCATTCCCTTTTCTCACCCGCGAAACACGGTGTTAATCTGAAAATGAATATTAATATCCTGCATTACACCAGCATCAGCACCGTCAGTAATTGTAATAACAATATTAATAATAATAATCATAAAATATTCCAACTACATTATAATAAAATTAAATTTCGATTTGGCAGTAAAGCAGCAGTGAAATTAATAACTTGAAATAATTCACTGAACATAGCATCGCTCAACATTCAGCATTGAGATTAAATATGATTTTTTTTGTTTTTATTTTTCTTGAATATCCTTGAGGCATTTTTAAGATTCTCATTTCTTTATGTATTATTATTAAATACAATATTTCTTCGTATTTATTAATAAAAACATTCGAAGAGAGTCTCGGGCTTTGTGTATAATTGGCGAAAATATTTTCATTTTTTTTATTCTTTATGTTAAAATTATAACTTCTCGAAATATAAATTTCATTTATTTATTGTGCATTTTTTTGATAATTCGCATCGAATTTATTTCGTGATTCGAATATACATTTTCATTTTTGATGTGCACATTCTTTATGGAAATGTGTTAATGGGCTTATTTGGACTGCATGTTATTGATTTAATGAGAGTTGATTGAAATTCTATGAAAAAATATTTAAAATTATATAAAACCTAAGATGGGGTCCAGCTGACTTTGCTTAGCATCAAGAAATATTTTATTGTTAAATTCGAAGCAAAGTGTAAATTGAGGATCTTTAGCTGCCTTGATCTAACTACAAAAATCAAACAATTTTAAAAATATAATTTTAAGGAGTAAATTAATTTAATATTTAAAAAAAACTCAAATTGAAAAAAGAATGCAAAAAGGAGGGGGGTTAATCCCCAAAAACCTTCCCTGAATATGTGTTTTTTTGATACTAAAGCGACTTTAGTCACATCAAGGGTTACACCGTCCTTAAAAATGCGTCCTATTCCCATTAATCCTAAACTTATTAAAATGCCTGTAAATTATTTCTACATATATACATTTATATCTACTTACTTGCTTCTCCAATATGTTTTGTTGTTGTTTTTGGCTGTAATAAATACAGCTTCTTGGCAGCAAAAGTATAAAAAAGAGATGTATACAGAAACGAAAGATTTTATTTCAATATATTATTTTTAAGAAAAAAATAAAAGATTCAAAAGATGTATTATTAAATTTATTTCTGTTTTATATTTTTTTCATCGTATCTTTTCCTCTGTCTTTTCCTTGTACTGTATTATTGTGTATTAAAAAATGCAACTTTATAATAATATATTTGCCATGCGAAATATAATCTACATTTTTTTGCGATTCCCTCATCTCTTTTCTCGTATTTTGTTTTTATTTTGTTGTGAGTTGTTTCTTTTTCAGCAATCTGCAACTTGCAATAACTTTTTTCTTTTACAGAACACAAAAAATACATGAATCACCATCATATTATACAAATCCGTTATAATAATAATACCTACAAAGTTGATATAATTTATTTTTATTAATTTTATATTATTCGTTTTGTTGTCGGTTCTCAGTTTACTGCTGCTGATAATTTAGTGCTGCGGCTGTTGGTATTTGTCTATCTTTTGATTGTTTGAATATTGAGTCTGGGTTGCTCTGGGTAGGGTGTTCACCAAATTCTGCACACATTTATTTTACGAAATTTCCGTTAATTTTTAGAGGGTGCAGCCAGAAATTTACATGAGGGGGGATCAAAAACTTTTTTTCTCTGAAAATGTTTTCTTTTTTTATAAAATTTATTTATTTAATTATTATTTTTAGAAATTTTTCAAAAATTTCGATAACGGAAATTTTTAAAATGAGTTTTGGATTATTGTAGGGGGCTCAAGATCCCCCTGGCTCCTAAAATTTTAATGGCCACCCTAGATAATGCAATTTTAATCAAATATTTTTATTAATGACAGAAAATCACATATTTATTGATTTACAAAAATCATGTACATATTAGATATTACATAAATTTAAGTAGGAAATTCTGACTTTTACCCCTGCAGGTTAATATAATTCATATAATATTTATATTTTCATTCTCTCTGACATGAAGTTCCAATAATGAGAACCTCAAAGTCATTGTAGTAATGAGCAACCCATCTAAATCCAACTCTACAAGAGTTTCCTAATTTCTTTCCTGGTACAAACAACAGGGCTCTACAGACTGGGAACAAGACATTTTTGTATTTGATAGTAGGGTCAAATTTGCACCACACGTAGTCTTTTGCTGTCAAAACCTGAAAGGGTAAAAATTGGTTCATAAATATATTTTTATTTTAAATATTATGACTTACTTCATATGATTCCATTATTGATTCTTTATTTTCATCTGTAGTATAAAATGTAAATTTATACAATTTTCCGTATGATTCAGAGTCACTCCCTTTTCCTCTAGCAACAAAAAGTGGCACATTATCTGTGTTTTGTCCTCCCAGAACAGCATCATTTGGAAGCTTTCTGGCACCGCGTAAATCCACCCATTGATATGCGAGGGTTTGCTGAGGTTGAGATGTTTCGTGGATTTGACAAAACTTAACTTTTTTCTGATATTCCACAATTTCCTCTTTGTATAAGTTAATTATGTCAACGAAGATATCATTTACACCAGAATCACAATTATTTGCTATTGAAGAGTGAGAATTGGCCAATTTTGCTAAATGTTCTGTGATTCTTACTTCCAAATGTAAAATCGCGTTATCAATTTTTGTGCACTTATCAGTTTCAGAAGCAAAGGACCATGACAGTAAAATAAACTGATAGAAAATTATTAGTAATATGAATTTTAAACTCTTCATATTTGATGTCTATTTGGGTCCGTATGAAATAGTACTGAATTTTAATCTACAATGTAGTATGTTTTATACTTTGAATTTGAAGATTTATTATAAAATAACTCATAAATGTTTGATTATTTTCACTCAGATTTAAAATTTTGAGCGAAAAGGTGACATTATAAAGTTATCGCTTAGCTCACAATCAACACATTTTGAGTACAATACAGTATAGAATATTATATTAATGTTTTAGACTTTTTAATATGATTAGTAGGGCAAGCCAATAAATATTCATTGGAGAATACGTAGACGGGGGGGGGGATGATTTAAATACCCCATTCTCGATCTTAAATACTGGTTTTTATAAAAGATAGGATGACGATTTGATGTTAAAATTTAACTAGTTTAAGTAAAACGAAAATCATAAAATATGGAAAATAAAATACCAGTTTCAAAAATTATCAAAATATATTTTAACATACACAAATAGCAATTTTCCCATAGAAAATACACCAATTTAGTGTAAATATCAAATAAGTAATTCACTTGAAGCGATGCAAAGAGCAAAAAATTTAAATTTCTCAATTCTATAAACACAAACAGCAGCAAAAGAACCTCAAAAAATAAAGAAATTAGAGTTTTCATTTCCAGACGATCACAATTTTCCAGCCTTTCTCCTCATTCTCCGTCGACATAATACAGGGCATTAAGAGGCAAATATTAAAATGTACATTCAAGTAAATACAGAAGCTATTTTCATGTGCCTTTTATGTCTATGCATTTTATTAACATTACATATTGTTTATACTACACATGATCACTTTTATTTCATAATAATGTGAGGAGAAAATTGTATTAAAAGGAGGCACATACGTGTATAATTTCATTTAGCACAAACCTCACTCAGAAGTTTTAAAAAAGTATTGGAAGTTTGGGAGAATTTTTGGCAGTGAGGTCATTTTTAGTGCTGTCGCTGTTAGTGTTTGTCTATTTTTTGATTGTTTAAATATTAAGTCTGGGTTGGTCTGGGTAAGGTGACCACCTGATTCTATGACCCACATTTATTTTACGAAATTTCCGTTAATTTTTAAAGATTGCAGCCAGAAATTTTCATGAGGAAGGGAGTCTAAAACTTTTTTTCTCTGAAAATGTTTTCTCTTTATATATATTTTCAAAAATTTTGACAAAGAAAGTTTTTTGAATGAGTTTTAGATTATTGTAGGGGGCACCGGTGCTCAAGAGCCCCCTGGCTCCTAAAATTCTAATGGCCACCCTAGACACTGAATAACAATTTTAATCAGGATTTTATTAATGACAGAAAATCGCATATTTATTGATTTATAAAAAATCATGTATTACATATTACATAAATTTAAGTTAGAAATTCTGATTTTTTATCCTTTTATTAGTAGCCATTTATAAATGACGTCGCGCGAAAAACGAGATTACTAGGCACTATATCACAAAATTTCCATGCAAAACTTTTTCTTTTGTATGGAAGAGTCACACAGTGTCAGACCCTCTTCCCCACTAAACATTGAACATCATTTATTAACGGCCCCTTGGGTAAATTAATTTGATAATTATATTTTCATTCTCTCTGACATGAAGTTCCAATAATGAGAACCTCAAAGTCATTGTAGTAATGAGCAATCCATCCAAATCCAACTCTACAAGAGTTTCCTATTTTTTTTCCTGGAATAAACAATCCTTGCTCGTGACGAGCTCTACAGACTGGGAACAAAACATTTTGGTATTTGACAGTAGAGTCGAATTTGCACCACACGTAGTTGTTTGCTACCAAAACCTGAAAGGGTTAAAATTGATTATATAAATATATATTTTAAACAAAAAAAAACAGAGTTTGCAAGGTGCCAAAAACCAAAAAAGCCAGACGCCAAAGTGGACGATTCAAACTCTGTATAAGGACTTACTTCATATGGTTCCATTACAAATTCAGTATTTTCATCTGTAGTATAAAATACATATTTATTCTGATAGTTTAACAATTTTCCGTATGAATCAGATTCACTGCCTTTTCCTCTAACGACATGAAGCGGTAATTTATTAACATCTTGTCCTCCAAGAACAGCATTATTTGGAAGCTCATTAATCCTACGTAAATTCACCCATCGGTATGCAAGAGTTTGCTGAGGATGACATGTTTCTTGGATTTGACAAAACTCAATTTTTTTCTGATATTCTTCAATTTCCTTTTTGTATAAATTAATTACATTAACGAAGATTTCATTTTCACCAGAATCGTCTAATTCTGCTAAATTTTCCTCTATTCTCATTTCCAAACTTAAAATCGCGTTATCAGTTTCAGCACACTTATCATTTTCAGAAGCAAACGAACATGACAGTAAAATAAACTGACAGAAAATTATTGCTAATATGAATTTTAAACTCTTCATATTTGATGTTTACTTGGATCCGTTTGAATTATTACTGAATTTTTATTTTCCGTGAAATTTATTTTATACTTTGACTTACAATTTTTATTATTAAATTACTCATCATTGCTTGATATTTCCACTCAGATTTAAAGACTAGTATTAAGCGAAAAATTGACATATGGGCTATCTCTACGCTCATTATCATTACATGTCAAATGTGAAATATAATACATTTTGAATAGAAAAATACTTTAACGTTTAAGACTTTTTAATATGATTAGTTAGAGCAAGCTAAAAAATATTCATTGGAGAATTCGAGATCGAGAGGGGGACGACTCAAATACCCCATTCGACCTTAAGTAGCCAAAGATTATTTTAAAAAAGATTTAAAATACAGGACCTGGAACAAAATTTTCAAATTTATGTAGAACATCATTAAAAAATAACGAAGTGTCCGCTAAAAAACCACGCAGATGGACACCCTAGTTTTAGACGTGGACTTGTCACAATAAAAATAAATTATTTAATTTAACAAATTAAAAAATGTCTATACTATTTAGGATGTTAAGCTTGTTATAATCTTGAATATCATATTTAATCAAACATCTTTTTAATGACAAAAAATCGCATATTTATTGATTTACAAAATTCATGTTTTACATATAATATAAAGTTAAGTAGAGTTGAGTAGTAAAGTTTTTAGACCCCTATCACGAAATTTCCATGCAAAACGTTTTCTTTTGTATGAAAGAGTCACACAGTGTCAGACATTGTGCGTCATTTACGGCCCCCTCTTCATTTGATTATATTTTCATTCACACGAAGTTCCAATAATGAGAATCTCAAAATATTCATAATAATGAGCGCCCCATCCAAATCCAATTCTACAATAATTCCTTACTATTTTTCCTGGAACAAACAATCCTTGTTCATGACGGGCTCTACAGACTCGGAACAAATCATTTTGGTATTGGAAAGTAGAGTCGAATTCGCACCACATGTAGTCTTTTGCTAACATAATTTTATTTTAAATAAAAGGACTTACTTCATATAATTCCGTTGCTGATTCGCTCGTTTCATCTGTATGATAAAACGTAAAATTCTGTAATTTTCCGTATGAATTAGCGTTATAGCCTTTTCCTCTGGCGACATAAAGTGGCACATTATCAATATTTTGTCCTCCTAGAACAGCATTATTTGGGAGTTTTTTGACCCCACGTAAATTCACCCATCGGTATGCAAGGGTATCCTGAGGATGACATGCTTCTTGAATTCGACAGAAATTAAATTTTTTCTTATATTCTTCAATTTCCTTTTTATATATTTTAATTATTTTAGCGTAGATATCATTTAAACCAGAATCACAATCATTTGCTATTGAAGAATGAGAATTGGCCAATTTTTTGAAAAGGTTTGTGATTTCTATTTCCAAACTAAAAATCAAGCTATTACTGTCTTCGCACTTATCATTTACATAAGCAAATGAACATGAAAAATGATATAAAATAATTAGTAATATGAATTTTACACTCTTCATATTTGATGTTTACTTGGATCCGTTTGAATTACTACTGAATTGTCACAATTTTTATTATAAAATTATTCATCATTGGTTGGTATTTTCATTGGAATACACAATGTTAGAAGTATTACATTTATCAATGCTATGCAAGTGAAACATAATACATTTTGAGTAGAATAATACTTTAATATTTGAGACCTTTTAATATGATTAGTAAAAGCTACCCAGGTGCGTAGACAGGGGGAATTTGAGGGACAAATTCCCCCTCCCCTTACCAAAAAATTCTTCAATTTCTTTTGACGAAGTTTTTGACGAAAAAAATTCAAAAAAAATTCTGATATAAATTTTTCCATACAAAATATTTGAAAATCTCCCCCTCGAAAAATTTCTGGCTACGCCCCTGAAGCCACCTAATTAATATTAAGGGGATGGAGTGGAATTAAATACCCCATTCTCGATCTTAAATGGCCAAAAAATATTTAAACAAGAAAGGAAGTTTTAGAAAGGATGATGTCTTCATAAAGATACAGACAGGGTGTGTCCAGAAATTTTTTGAGGGATAGGTTTTGAAATTTTTTTGTATGAACGAGAAAATTTAGGGGAGGGGGTGTATTTGGGATTTTTTTATTAAAAAACCTTAGCAAATTTAAAAAATCCAAAGGGGAGAGGGGTGTTTGACCCCTCACTGAATACGCCCCTGAATTGAAGATTATTTTAATTAAACATTTTAATTTTATTCTCAGACAAAGAGTTTTGGAATCAAAATTTTTGAAAATAAAACGTAATATCTAATATTAAAGTTAAGCTAGTTGCTCAAGGTTTAGTAAAACGAAAATCATAAAATATGCAAAATAAAACACCAGTTTCAAAAATTATCAAAATATATTTTAACATACACAAATAGCAATTTTCCCATAGAAAATACACCAATTTAGTGTAAATATCAAATAAGTAATTCACTTGAAGCGATGCAAAGAGCAAAAAATTTAAATTTCTCAATTCTATAAACACAAACAGCAGCAAAAGAACCTCAAAAAATAAAGAAATTAGAGTTTTCATTTCCAGACGATCACAATATTCCAGCCTTTCTCCGTCGACATAATACAGGGCAATAAGAGGCAAATATTAAAATATACATTCAAGTAAATACAGAAGTTATTTTCATGTGCCTTTTATGTCTATGCATTTTATTAACATTACATATTGTTTATACTACACATGATCACTTTTATTTCATAATAATGTGAGGAGAAAATTGTATTAAAAGGAGGCACATACGTGTATAATTTCATTTAGCACAAACCTCATTCAGAAGTTTAAAAAACAGTATTGGAAGTTTGGGAGAATTTTTGGAATTGAATTTTTTTGAAAATTACAATAATGGAAGCAAGTCAAGAGTTTAGCCAGATGTGATAGAAGAGGAGTCCGGAACCTTCCTCAAAACAAGCGAATATGAAAAGTAAATTTTATAAAAAAAAATTTTTAACTTTCAAATTTTTTAAAAATATTCTTTATATTAGAAAATTATGAACAAAAATTTGAAATATTTTGAAACTGCTATTTCCTTAAATAATAAAATATGTCATCAAAAATAAAAATCAGGTATTAAAAAGCTTTAAATTATTGAAAAAGTGACGAGTTCGAATCTCACTAAAAATTATGAACAAGTCCTGTTTTCTTTTCTTTTTTTATTGTTGAAACCGCGCTCAACCAAAGTACGAGAAAAAGAAGTTAAAAAATATTTTTTTTTTCATTAAAATAAAACTTATCGATTGTTGAAAGTTTAATTACTTTTGGAAGTAACATAAAGGTATATTATAATGGTTATGAAGTAATAATTATTGTTGTTAATGAACTAAATGTGAATTGAAAGATATTTACTTTTATGCTTTTACTTATTTACTCTGAATTTTTAATTTCATTTTTCTTCTTTTGTATGTTTTTAATATTTTTTTTGTTAAAAAATTAATGCACCGAGAAGAAAATTATAATTATTATTAATAAGTTCTTGTTTGTGTTTGAATTGTTCAAACGATGATGCAGTTGTAAACAAATGGGAGGAGTGGGGAATGTTGAATGGGTTCTGGGAATTTTTGTTATAAAAATAATAAATTCTTAGAACTTGTTGATGTGGTTTTGTAATTATTAAATAGTTCTAGACTATACAAATTATTTGTCTACAAAAATAAAAGCAAATCTTTTAAAAATTCAAAAATATTATTATAAGTTCACAAAAAGGAACAAAAGGCCACCAAAAATGAAGATAGTTCACCAAAAATTAACAAAAACTCAACAATAAGTAGTGAACAAAATTCACATAAAATTAACTAAAGCTCACCAAAATGAACAAAAACTCACCATAAGTGAACTTAAACTCACCAGAAATGAACTAAATTTCACCAAAAATGAACTAAAATTCACCAAAAAATGAACTAAAACTCACCATAAATAAGTTAAAACTCACCAAAGTATAATAAACTCAACAATGAAACAAAATTTACCTAAATTAGTTAAAACTCACCTTGGTTAAAACCACCAAAAAATAAACAAAAATTCACCAAAAATGAACAAAAACTCACCAAAAATGAACTAGAACTCACCAAAAATGAACTAGATCACCAAAAATGAACAAAAATTCTCCAAAAATGAACAAAAATTTATCAAAAATGAAGATAATTCACCAAAAATGAAGATATTTCACCAAAAATTAACAAAAACTCACAAAAATTTACCAAAACTCACCAAAAATGAATAAAAAAATCACCAAAAAATAAACAAAAATTCACCAAAAATGAACAAAACATAAGAATAATTTCACAAATTCTCAAAAATTCAATTTCCCCGCGTGTAAATCGATAAGT
The DNA here is from genome assembly GCA_963573255.1 of Chironomus tentans. Lineage (NCBI taxonomy): Eukaryota > Metazoa > Arthropoda > Insecta > Diptera > Chironomidae > Chironomus > Chironomus tentans. Next base: position 42,280,018 of record OY754302.1, on the reverse strand, counting down.
CGAGCAGCAGAAAAGAGAGCGGTTTGCATGAATCAATTCAATAATGCTATTGATCTCATAATATAACTTATAATATTTATTATTTTCCTCTTCTCTTGCATTTCAGCATACTTACTTACTTGTAGATCTCACACGAAGTAGATAAAGATACACGAAATCCACAACAGTCGTGGCACATTTATATCAATAAAATAAGAAATTTCATTTATTTTTCTGCTTCTCTTTTTTTGCAGCACAATCAATATTTATTCATGTTTTCCTTCTTTACATCCATTTCTTATTATGCCTTGGATATTGTAATATTAATGTAATGTAAAGTATAGAATAATCATTTTTACATCTATATTTATATTAAAATGAATGAAAGATGAACGAGAAAAAAATGCTACTAAAAAATGAACAAAGGAAGTTTCGCTTTGTTTTTCTGTATGTTTACATTTTTATTATTTTTACTTTTTTTCTTACTTTTTTTTGTGTCTTGTTTCTTCACATCTCATCACATCACATCAACGGGATTTTAAAGAAAAGAAGAAAAAGAACGACTAAAATGTTTCAATCAGAATTATTATTTACACATAAAAGATTTTGATGAATATTCAAAAAAAAATGAAAGAAAAATTATTATTTTTTCTGATATTATTTAAAGTTATTGTTTATATATGAATATTTTGAGACAGAGTTGGTGATGTTGATGGTGTATGATGAGGATGTCTTTTGAAATTCTTCAAATAAAGTGAAAATATTTGTTGAAGAAGGGTATCAACGACTTGGTGCATCCAGCTGGGGGGTACTGTGACTTCAATTGAACTGCAATCTAATTTTTGGAGGACTATCTTAAGTTTTTCCTCAATATTCATGAATGTTTGAATTTAATTGAATTAAAATAAGAAAAATTATAATCAAATTTTCTTCAATTTTCTAGAACTTGTGCCTTCCATATAAAAAAATTCAAAACACCCCTTCAAAAAATTTCTGGTTACACCCTTGGTTAGAGACTAGCTAGGTTAATAAGACCCCTCTTAAAATAAGCTAATGTTTCACAGACATCTTCAACTCTGCACAAAAACCTTTTTTTGCTAACCGACAAATTAATTCTTGAAACAAAAACGAAACAAAACAAAAATTAAATGCGTTGATGACCGCAACTGCGTAATACAATTGAATTGAGAGAAAAAGAAGAAAAAAATTAATCAGAAAGATCAAAACAAAATTTTTTTCATTTACTTTAACATTAAATGTGAGGAAGAGCAAGAACAATAAGAAGAAAAAATATCATAAATTATGAAACAAAAATTTTTTTATCATTTTAATTTTTTTCTTCCTCGAATTTGTTTCCTACTTGCAGAGAATGAGCGCACTTCTGTATTTGCTTTACTCCAATTTTGGCATTCATGCAATTAATTTGTCTCGAGGAAGAATCGTGAGGCGCGAGAGAAAGAGCCGAAAAACGGAATGGAAAGAAGAAAAAAACGAGAAGGAAATGAATGAATTGTGAGCTCGATTTGAGAAGTTTAAAGAAGAAAAATCAAGTCATGATTTGGTCATTTGAGAATAGAGCAGATAAAATAATCGGTTGTTTGGTAAATGTTGTGTGCTGGTTGAGTTGATAGAGATGAGAAATTGAATGGAAGATTTTAAATTGTAGAGTAAGAGAAATAGACCCATCTGCTAAGCTTTCGAACGATTTACTAAAGTAACGACTAATTTTGAGTAAAATCTTAAAGCGACGATTTATTTTGAATAAACTTCTAAAGCGACGACTCATTTTGAGTCAACTCATGAAGCAACTGCTTATTTTGAGTTAATTGATGAAGCAATGACTTATTTTGAGTCAATTCTAAAAACGTCGAGTAATTCTGAGTCAATTTTTTAAGCGACGATTCATTTTGAAACGATTTATTAAAGCAACGACTTATTTAAAGCGATGATTTCTTTTGAGTCAATTCGTAAAGCGACGATTTTTTAAGACAATTTTTAAAGCGACGATTCATTTTGAGACAAATTTTTTAAAGCGACGATTCATTTTGAGTTAATTCTTAAAGTGACGACTTATTTTGAGAAAAATTTTAAGACAAGGACCCCATTTTAAGCTATGAAATAAAGAAAGAGCTTTTTAAAATATTTTATCTTCAACCATTTGCCATACCTTGACCTCAAACTACAAATTTTTAATAAACACAAAACGGCAACAAACAAGAACCAAATTTCATTCACTTCGTATCAACAAACGCTTACAAAATCCCCAAAAACGAAGATTTATTGAAAGAAATAAAGAAAAAAATCCAGAGCAAGCAGACAAAGTGAAAAAGTAACTAAATATGGAGACACCTGGAACGCCACATTCACTTCAATTCATATTTTTCATTCTCCTTTTTGTGCATTCAATTGCAAAACTAAAAAGTTTACCGCTGTTCAATTCACACTCGGCAACAACGCGGTAAGAAAGAAGCATGCGTTTTTCTGTATGTTGTGTGACTTCCATGTGTGTGAGTTAATTAAAAAATATAAAAATTGAATGCATAAATATTTTTCGCACGAAGAATGAGTTAAATGTATGGCAGGAGCAGAAGCAGCAGCGAGTGAGCATTTCGGCGTTTTTTTTGTGTGTGCTTTTGTTGAGGTAAAAAAGCCATGAAAGAAAAAAAATATAAAAAAAATTGTTTGTATAAAATATCATTTTTAACACGCCTTCAAAAATGAGAGAAAAAAAAGAAACGTGCATGTTATCGGCAGCCAATAGTTTTTAGCTCTGCTGCTTGCCTTTATATTTTATTTTATTATATATATTTTTTTGCATACATGCGGGGCAATTTCCATGTTTTATTTTTGCATTTTCTTGCTTATTTCGACATGTTTAACATTCAGTTGTGCCTGTTTTGACCATGTAACTACACATGTTGATTGTATGTGCTTATGCTTTATGTTACATGATTATATGCCGTGTAATCATCTCAATTAATTGAAACGCATTCTCATTTTTTTGCAAATTTTTCTTCTCTTTCTTCTGTAATGCCTGCGTTTGGTTATGAATATTTTATCTGTTTTAATTCGTTATGAAATAAAATACTCGTTACTTTAAGACGTAAATTATAGAGTACCTCAGTGATATCATTGTTAATTTACATTCGAATTCAATTGAAGCTTATAGTACGACTAAGATCATTTCTGATGGAATTTAATTCTTGGTTAGACTAGTTTATTTATAGCAATCTAAGTTTTGCTAGTTGTCCTTGTTATATTCTCGTTTTTAACTTTACATGGCTTAATAAAATGCAGATTAAAAATCCCCTCACCAGATTAAGAATCCCCCCATGCTGGTGTCTAGAACACTTGTATTCAAACTATACTACAATAACCCCAAAAACGACCTAGACCTGCACTAGAAAAGTTACCACATAATAATCTGAATGTAGCTTTAGGAACCCCTGAGCAGTGTTTCTCAAATTATCACTTAACATCATACTAGATACAGCTAGATACGCTACTCGAGAGGGGTATTTTGGGTGTCAATACATCCTCCTCGATGGAAATTATCTCCAATTTAGTAAATTAGAGTTATTTAGGAAAAAATCCTAAAACACACCACTAAATTATTTGGTTATACCCCTGGGGCAGGTTTTTAGGGTTACCTAAGGTACAGCTACCTCATCCTAGGGTACCACAAAAATTTTAAAGACATTCTTAGCTTACCAAATTTGGGTTTTTAATCTAAACGAGGTCATCATGTTTAGGTTAAGCACCAAAATTTTATGAATATACATATACTTGTTATTATTTGTTTTGAGAATCCAGGACAATCTCGAATAAAAATGAGCAGATGGCCAGCCTAGTCATGATTGAAGCAAGAAATTTTCAAAATTACAAAATTGATTACAAATTCTTATTGTATTGGCTACCTAGGGTGCAGCAAGAAACCTGTTCCTGGAGTGGTAATTTTCTGAAAATAAAATCATTTCATTTTTTTAAAGGAAGTTTTAGTAACATAATAATTGGTTTATGGAACCAAGACCTTGAGGTCTGCACCCAAATCCCAATTTTTTTAAAATCTGATCTGGTTCTTCTATTTTGTGGGAAAATATTAATAAAAATAAGTATAAACAATAACTATGAACAAATTTTAGTTTTTCTCTCAATACTACAATGAACCGTGAAAGAGATACGCCGTTCAACCCAGAATTAATACATTCACATCCACTCATTTGTTGATTGAAAATCAATTTTAATGTATTAAATTAATTCATATTCACGATACACATCATTCAGGCGTTAATTTTTCGTGATTTTCAATTAATTACATTTTCTCATTTCATTTTTTTTCACTCGCATGCCTCAGAGTCTCTCGATAAACATTCTCACCCGAAATTGAAAAAAAAAATCACTTATCGCTTTGCGGCTTGAAAATTAAAATAAAGAAAAAGAAGTCGAAAAAAGAGGAAAAAACCAACATGATTGGATTGGCTGAATGAGTGACTGGTTGACTGAATGACTGATGTGAAGCGAGAAACTGCGATTTTTTTGTGCTTAATTAAAAAAATATATGATTCTCATTTATTCTCTCGTTTTCGGTTCTTTAGAGGACGGGAATAATGTGGAGTGAATTTTATTTAATTAATTTTTTCACTCTCCATTTCGCCAATTTTATCGCACGTACAGTGAGGAGCACTCATATGTTATTGCATGCATTAAGCATACACACCTTATAAAGTGTGAACAAAAAAAAGTTATTAATTTGATTAATTAAAAAAGAAATGATATGATGGGTATTGCAGCGAGGTGTGAGGTATGTAAGTGTAAAATTATTAAGTTTGAGATTAAAGATAAAGCATTTGGCTGATGGAATGGTAGGAAATTTACAGAGTAGTTGACATAATTGAGATGCAGATTCAAGAAATAAGCGCAGGGAGGGGTCATTTTGACTTATGTGACTTTAGAAACACATTTTTGAGTGGGAATTTAGTGTTAAGTAGAGCAAGGGTTTAAAAAATCGAAATTTTAACATTTTGGCTTTCAAAAATTAAAATTCTTTCTCTTGGTGACCCTTTTTTTCAAATCTAGAGCAGCTCAAGAATTAAAAATTTCACCAAAATACCTCAGACAAGCAACAAGTAAGCCGACGATCCTTCAAGTTAAAAATATAAGCTCCATTATTATAAAAAATCATCCAAAAAACACCCATAAAACTGATAAAGATCACGCAAGAAAATTAATATCCGATTTTTGGCACGAATTTATCGAATTTTAATTAACGACATCAAAAAAAGAGTGCAGCACAACATCATTAAAGGAAAATTTCTCCCATAAAATCAGCATTCATAATTGCTCATATCTACAATTAAGGAATTTATGAGGAATTTGTCCCGGAATTGTGAGAATGTTAACATCAAAATTATTCATGTCTTAACAGCAATTGTTGTTGTTACTCCTTGCTGTTGTCTTCTACTACGAAGATTTATGTACAAGTTCATTCATTCATTCATTCATTCAGTATGGAATGTATATAAATATAAACTTCATGAATCACTCACTCAATTTACTTTGTATAATCGACATCATCATCATCATCGTTGTTGTGCATCTTATCGGAGTCGGAGTCTCATGTCTTTCACAATTTTGTCTCGTAAAAGCATTTTCGTATTAATGTTATTGGGAAGTTCATTAAAAGTGAAAATATATATCAAAATATGGGCAATTAAAATGCAAGGTTGGGAAACTATTTTGGTTTTTTATTAAATTTCTAATATATTTTAAAATTTGCTTAAAATTTTAAATTTTTTAATAATTTTTTATTTCTTAAAAAAGTAAATTTTGCAATTCACTTGAAATTTTAAATTATTAAATATTTTAATAAATTTTAAATATTCTTTAAACTTTGAATATTTTTTTAAAAAATTTATTTTTTTAGCTTCTAAATATTTTTTAATTTTAAATTTTTAAAATCTTAAATATTTTATTTTTTAAAAAATTTCATTTTATTTTTTATATTTTTTATTTGGAATATTTTAAATTTAAGTTTGTTAAGTTTTAAATTTTCTTTTTTAGATTTCAGTTTTCAATTTTTTAAAATTCCAAACTTTGAACTACTTTCACCAAAACCTTTACTTTTCAACTCTACAATTAAGTAGAAATTAAGATTATAAATTTAATAACCAGCATTTGCTGATCTTAATCCTGAAATATTGATCCTGCTTTCTTTATTTTTTCATCGTCATGCCAAGCATAAGTGTTCATATTTATTTATAAATTTTATTAACTTTTTTATTTTATCGCAAAATAATTTCGAAGAAATATGATTACAGGAAAAAGAAGACTGGATTAAATAAAACATTTTAAGTTATAAAAACAGCAATAAAAATAAAGAGTTAATATTATTGGGAGATTAAAGAAGTGAGGTATTTAAAGTAAATGGAATGTTGTGTTTAAAAATTGGCAAGGGTTGGATTTTTTAATTTTTCGAATTAAGTTAAATTTTTTAGTATATTAAAAACATGTTAGAATTATAAAATTTTACAATTTAAAAATGTTAAAATTAAAAAATTTAAAACTTAAAATCGGTAAAATTTAAAAATGTTAAAATTTGAAAATGTTAAAATTTAAAAATGATAAAATTTAAAATTGTTAAAATTTTAATAAAAAATACTAAAAAAATACTTAAAGTTTTTCAAAATTAATAAATTTAAAAATAAAAAATAAAATTTGAAGAAAAAATCAAAAAATCCTTAACCTAAAAATAAAATTTAAAAAATTAATTCTACCATTCCTTGTTGACCTCATAAAAACACATTTAAAACTGCAATATAAATACATTTAAAAATACAAAATAAAACTTTTTAATATTTTCCACAAAGAAAAAATATTTATTATAAATTTATTTCACATGAATCATAAAAACTCTTTTACTTTACCATAAATGTCCAAGAAAAGTAAGTGAAGAAGGAAAAAAACTGAATTGGTGATCACCCGCTGTGCCTTTTTACAACTAATATGTCGTTTTCTTCGCATGCATTTATCACATTTAAATATTTTTTGTATTTGACGGATAATACTGTCGGTAGTTAACACATGATTGTGTACACATGAATTTATCATTAAGTTCATGGGTGGTTTGAATATTTTAAGATATCATGGAATATTAAAAAATAATTTTTATTTGGTATTTAAATTGAATTTCTTGATAATTGCAATCTTTTTGGTGGTTATGAAATAAGAACAAAATTTTTACACTTATATTATTCTCAAATATTCGTGAAATTTTAGGAACTGTTTTGTAAATTTTTCAAAAGCATAAATTGAACACTCGCGAGCATCAATTACTAAGAATTTTTTATAAGCGACAATGAATTTTCATTGTTTTGATAAATTTATGAAGAAATTTTTGATTTTTGATAATCAATTTTCTTGTCAATCATCAATTTTTTAAAGCTTATTAATTTTTTTAGTTTTATTCTTTTTTTTTGTTAATTTTTAAAATACTATTTTTAAAATATCCCAAATTCGTAACCCGCCTTACACTACACCCACTGAAATTTATCCTACTATTTATTCTTTCATAAGGATGTATACGATATAAACATCAAATATTTCATCCCTAAAATTAAGTTTTTAATAAAAATCACAAAAGGAACAATGTCAAAAAATAATAATAATTTTATTCAAAATAAAAACGGCTTCAATTCATCTTTTTGCCATCCCATCTGTCACAAAAAAGAGCGTAGCAGGACATTTACAATAAAAATACGCAATTTAATTACACTTTAAATTTGAAACATTTTTTTTGTTTCCTTTCAATTTTATATTGTTATTATTTTTGTTAAATGTCAAACATTTGTAATAAAAATTTTTAATTCTAGTTTCAATTTTAATAAAAATATTTGTAGCTATTTCTGAGAATAATAAAAAAGGGGGTTGATGCTTTTTGTGGTTCATTGTTAAAAAAATGTTCGAGAAAATTTAAAACTTTTATTTCTTTTTCATTAATTTTTAAAAATTTTAAACAAATTTTTTATTGTGTCAATAATTTTAAAATGAAAAGTTTTGTTTTACGTTTTAAAATTTAAATCTTTTAAATTTTGATTCAATACAATTTTAAAACTTTTAAATTAATTTTTTATTAAATTTTTCATTCTTTTTTTAATTTCTTACAGCTAAAGCTTGAAAACTTAGAAAAATAGGTATTAAAAATCAAAAATTTGCTATTTTTAAAGAAACTTTACATTTGAAAAAATTGACATAATTTGTAGAAAAATTATTAAATACAGAACACATGATTCTAAAGCCAACAAAGTCAATAACAATGAACTACATATGCAACATAATTCAAATTGACTATCGGAATTCAAAATCCTCTTATAATATTTTCAATAACCTTTTCTGCAATTAATTAGCTCATTAAATCATTAAAAAAATGAAAGAGTCCTCGAGAATTTCTCATTAAAATTTCAATCCCTTGAAAGTTCACGAATGCTAGAAATTTTTTATTATAAAATAATTCAATTCTTTCTCTGTAGATATTGAAAAATGAAAATTGAAAAAGCGCATTCGATAATACTTATTGATAAATAATGCATAATATGGAATCATTTCATAAGCACAATTCCACATAAGTGAACGATTGAGTGCGGGAATATCGATATATATTGTAAAAAATCTATTGAAAAAAATGTTGCTAATGAATAATGGATGGATAGATGAAAATGAATAAAAAATAATACACTTGGAGTTGAAAAACTAATTAATTGTTAAGAATTTTTATAAAAACTTTCACATGCAAAAAAAATTCTTAAATTTAAAAAAAATGAATCAACATTTGCCGTCCATCAACAGATAATTTTTTGACATGTTCAAGATTACCTTTAACTCCAGGATGTCTTCTGGATTACACAAGTATTTTTACAACGTTTAAATTATTTTCTTTAAATTCACATCATACAATCGCACACACTCAATATTATATTGAATATTGAACTGAAAATTAAAAATGAAATTACACAGCAATAGCAACTAACTGCGAAATGCTCAGTTTCATATTTTATTGTACACTTGTAAGGGGCCGTTCACTTATTACGTAACGCAAAAAACTGACTTCTATGAAGAATAATTTCTTTCGTTTGAATTGTCACAAAATCTCAGACCCCTCCTCCCCCCTAAAAGCTTTACTTAATAGTGAACGGCCCCTTAAAGGGAAGTTGTGTGGAAAAAAGCGGCAAATGCAATGGCAGGAAGTACATGAGCATATATGTTGCCCTCTTGAATAAAAACCGCTTTTACCAGCACTTGAGAAAAAAAGTATATCCTTGAATTGTATGTGGAAGGATAAATGTATGTACATACATATATTTTTAATATAAAACTGCTGAGTACAAAAATGTTTCATTTCACTCAGTCAATTGATATCAATATTTTATGATTTTTTATACATTCATATATGCGCTCGCTGCTTTATGCTCTTTTAGAAAATAAATAAAATATAATAAAAATAAATTGTGAGAATTATTAAAGATAAGTTGTAAGACGCATTTTCTTAAGTTTGAGTGACAAGATGTGATATGATAACAAAACTTGCATACATATAGGGGTGTTTAAAAGTTCGTTTTTTTGTATTGTAATAAGTGAACCCTATGATGGTCAACATGTGGTATTCAGACTTTATAAAAAATTCATAAATGGGCATATACCGAGATGCGTTCAATACATATACTCGTATTCAGAATTATTATACCTGACAAGCAAGTCATCTACAGTTAGGGGTCATTTATAAATCTCATTAAAAAATCTCATTTAAATCTCCTAAAATGCAAGTATTTCTTTAGTAATCTAATCATCCCCCAACCCCCCCCCCCCCCCCCTCTCGAAAAATTTTTTTCTGAAAAGTTATTTTAAAAAAAAAAATTCAAAGTTTTTTAGAAGCTCTAATATAGAGTTTATTCATTTTGGTATGTATCGTTAAAATTAACAAAAAGTACAAAAATATGAGTAAAAGAACGTAAAAAATTTTGTAGCCCCTAAAAATTTTTCTGGCTACGTCACTGGTTTTGGCCTTGATTCTAGACTCTGTAGCTCTGTCAGAGATATGCGACCCAGTTTTTTTTCGCAACAGAAGATTTTATATTCTATTTAAATAGCTGAGCTTGAGACCTAGTCCACTCGATCTATAGCTCATCAGATACTCATCAGAAAAGTGTAAAAATTATACAATTTTTACTATTTTTATATACACCTCCAAAAAATCGCCATCCCCAGGGGGAAGACTACTTGGTGGAAAATTTTCAGAGAGCACTAAGAATCAAATTTTTGGTGCTAACATGTATAAAACCTTAATACAAGAACTACTGACCCTTTTTCCGCCAGAAAATATGTGTAAATTTGGAGTTAACGCTCAAAAAGTGCGTGGCGGAAAAAAATTTTTTGGCGGAAAATGATTTTTTCCACCAAGTAGTCTTCCCCCAGGCCATCCCTTAAAACCATTCCAAAGACAAATCGCTGTCGAAATGAAATAAGATGAACAACATATCCAAAAGCACAGAAAATACTGAGTAAGGAAATCTGCACATTCACATTTTCTTATTCAATTCAATTCATTCATATCCTCACACTCATCTTCCTTACATTCTTTCCTTTCATCTTCTGAGAAATGCAATGCATAATTTATGATGTGTTTCACATGAAAGCAGCCATGAAAATACTGAGAAAAAGGAGTAGAAAAACTCACCGTTATCTGTTGCATTTTTTATATAGTTTTTTCTTTCTCATCGAAGAGAAACTTCAATGAATGAATGGAGAAGTGAGCTTAGGTATTGCCTGCATTTTCAAGGACCTTTTATGACCTAAATTGCTGTTTTTTTTTTCACTTGAAAGAATCGGAATTGCAATTGCCATACTTTAATCTTTTCACTTTATTGTCATGCCGAATGCTTTCTTTCTTTTCTCACTCACACCCACCCACTTACATCTTTTCAGCTTTTTTTCTCGTCTCGTCGGTTTCGGAAAAAAGGAAAAGGAAAAAATTGTTTTGCTTTTCTTTTTGTTGTTGTTGCTACTTTTATTCTTTCATTTATGGATGATTCACAAGTTGTAAGTAGCAATGAACTGTGAGTAATTGTCGATGGTTTTGTTCAAATCGATTTTTATTTTCTCTTCTTTTGTGCTTTAAGGAAGCATGTTGGGTGAGAATTTCTTTAAAGTTGATGGAGTATGTGGAAGGATTTGAGGCTATTGCAATGATTTTTAATTTTCTTAAATGGGGTGTAACTTAGAAAGTTCTAACGAGTGGTAAATTGTTACTTGCAGAAGCAAGCTCAATGCCTAGAGAAGTTTGAAATTTAACACAAAGATTATCTCAATCGGACACTTCCTTTCAAAAATCCTGGTTACGCCCCTGGACTGGCCTCTTCTAACAATCCTCCTCAATCTCTCAGATACTTATTTCTCACTTCCTGAGAAAGTCTCATTAAATATGTAACGCTTTTATTCGAATTTAACTACCTACAGAAATTATAATAGAATCCTTCGTAAATTACGTCACGCTTTAAGGGTGAGAAGTGAGAGTTGAAGAGTTTGTGATCGTCCAAATAGAACAATTTTAGATAATTCTATGGAAAATTTGTAATCATGGTAAGGGGGGTCAAAAATAGTTTTGTGTGACATAACTTATGAACAACTACAACATTTTATAAAAAATTCATAAAATCGTGATTTTTTTAAACTATTTTGCAATCTTTTAAAAATTAAATTTCTTTACACCCCCACTCCCTTCTATCAATAAAGAATACACCTCTCAAGGAGGTCGCTATCTAGCAAAACAGGAAAAAAAGTCCTCAATAATTTCTTTTACTCGATTAAAGGAACTTCCTCATTGGCAAGGAAGCTAAAATGGACAAATAAAGATGTAAAATAAAATTAATGGAGGAGGAAATGTCAATTGGAAGAAATTTCTTTTTTTTATTTTATGTACATTTAAAAAAATTAGCAGCGAATGAGAGGAAGGTAGGAAAAAAATGCTGCAAAACGAATAATTTAGAATGCAAAAAATTTGTCCTGACTGGCAGGTTCCATCAATTTGTTGATCGAATCGCAATTAAATAAATTAGTGAGGAACAAATGTGATTATTTTAATTTTTCATCTTTTTTTCATTCTGATTCGTTTTGTTGAGAGAAAAAAAAATGTTGGTTCTAGTCGATGTGGATGGAATGATTGTAAATTGTAGGTGGAATTATAAAAAAGGGATGTGAAGTTTCTTGAAGAGTTGAAATTTATTGGATTCTATTTTCATGTGAAAATAATTTTAAATCCTCAAAACAAATAAAAATAGTTTTAAAAAAATCTTGAATTAGTAAAAAAATTAAGAAATGACAAAAAATAACTTAAATGATTTTTTTTTTAATTTTTAGGCATCCTGACACACACTTCTGGACCCCACTATCCCCAAAATATGAACATTGATCATTTTCTAAATTCCACTTTGCCAAAATATTCATCCCTCGGATTCGCAAACAAAGCAAAAAAAAATAAATAAATTCATAAAAACTTTCACATAATCACAGAATCTTTCAGCAAAGCAATAAATATACGTGTCTATGTCTATAAATATGTATAACATAATATAATCCATTTACTTACTCAACAACATAATATTAATCAATAAAATAACATTAATATTGGAGTAAGTAGTTAATTTTAATTAATACAAGAGTGAGTGAGTGAAATGGAGATGCGACGGGGTAAAGAACTCATAAGAGAAAAAAATAATAATAATATGGATATATGTAACTAATTTTGCTGTATAGTTTTTGAGGTATGTCTGTAAATAAGGAATGGATCTTTGTGAGAGTCTAGAACTTATTAAAAATTACAAAAAATTTGAAAATATAAAGAAATTGAAGAATTTAATTGAAATTTTAGTCTAAAGTCAGAATTTAAAATTTAATTTTTTTAAAAATTTTAAATAATTTTTACTTAAAATTAAAAAAATATTTCAAATCTTTTAATTTTAGAAGTTTTTTTAGTAAAAACTTTATTTTAAAAATGAATTTTAAACATCAAAAATTAAAACTTAAAATATTTAAATTTTTATTTTTAGAACCAGAAAGATTAAAAACTCAGGAAAATTCAAATTAATTTTTTAAAAAAATTAATAGGTTTTAATTTAAAGGTCAGACACTACCGTAAAAAGTGCGATTTTTTTACGAATTTTACAATTTTTTTTGGAAATTAAAAATGGTTATTTAAACTATTTCTAAAAAACGAAAATTGAAAAAATTGCAACTGTTATGATTTTTAATTTCTAGAAAAATAAAAATCTTGAAAAATCGAATTTTTTAAATTCTTTAAGTTTTAAGTTAAAATTCCAAATTTAAAAACTCCTTAAAACTTGAAATAAAATCACAATTAAAAAATCATTGTTTTAAATAATAAAAATATTGAATTTTGTTTTAAAAAATGTTTTCATATTTTTAAAAACTTTCAAGCAGCAAAAATAATAAAAATTCTCACACATCACGCTTTCTTATTACATACAACGCACACCACTTCTAGTTAAAATCCAATGGGCGACAACAGTTCTTATTCTTCGAAATTGAAACTTTTTTCAAAAAAAATATGACCGTTACAAATTTTCATAAATAGATTTAACGGTTTTTGAAAATTTAAAAATTTTAACACTTCGAAATATTTTCGAAACAGTTTTAAATTTCGAAAAAATAACGGTTAATACTACTGTGTTCATCCATTGGGTTAATATATATTATATTGAAGGAAATTGTTGAATAATTTATGGATGTTCTACAAAAATATATATTTTAAGTAGATTGAATGAGTAATAGACGAGAGTAAGAGAGAGTGTGTTTGAGAATAAGAAAAGCAGAAAATATGGCAATATAACGAATATGTATGTACTCCCATAAATGTTTTATTATATTAATATCTTCCATTCAATTTAATTAATTAATTAAAACTTATATATAATGTATAAAATAAATTACAAAAATGTTTTTTCTGCGTCTTCTCTTTCATCCTCACATCTCCGGCAAGGCAGTAGCTATAAAACATTTTATGTTGTTTTATGAATAAATATAAATTAATGTTAATTGAGAATTATTGTGCAATATCTTTTCTATACAGATCTACAATATATTATTTTAAAGAAAATGATAATAATAATAACAGATTTTTAGACTGTCATTTTAGGATTGCTTACAACATTTGGTGCATTTGTGAAGGAAAATCGATGAAAATATATTTTTTATAATTGAAATATTCGGCGGATAAGAAGGATAACAACGTTGTGGACTTTACTCTTCATGAAACTATCATACAGCGGACCAGGGTCACCCCATCCCCCATTATTATTTGAAAATCAATACTTGCCTACAAGGGGTCATGATTCGAACCCCCTCTCCCAACAAAAAATCATGGATATGCCCCTGCTCTGTAGGGTTCAGGGGCGTATTCAGGAAGAGTGGGGATAAAAATCTCTACCCTTTTTCGGAGTTTTTTTAATTTGCTAGGGGTTTTTAAGAAAAAAATACCAACCCCCCCTAAATTTTCTTATCTGTACAAAAAAATTCAAAAAATATACCAAAAATATAGTAGGTAGAGTTTGATAAAAACACCCTTGATTATAATAAAATGACGAGAGGGTCAGAGGTGGTTTGGAATTGAATTTTTTCAAATATACCAAATTTTCAATACCAACCCCCCCCCCCCCCCAAATTTTCCCGTCCATACAAAAAAATTTTAAAACCCCTCCTTCAAAAAATTTCTGGATACGCCCCTGGAGGGGGCAAATAAAGTACACATAAGATGACTTTAATAATTAAGAAAACATAATCAAAGGGCCATTCATAAATGACGTCACACAATAAATAAGATATTTAGACCTCCCCTTTCGGTCACATAAATTTTCAAATAAAAATGTTTTCATTTATATGAAAGTGTAACACAGCATCATACCCCCTCCCCCCTAATCATTGGACATCATTTATGAACGACACCCACAACCTAGAAACATAAGCATCCACCCCACCCAAACTGCACCTCAAATACACATCTATTTCTATACCCTAAGCTATCAATCAATAACAACAATAATCAAAGTAACTAATAGCATCATGAACATTGTAACAGAATCAGCAACATCTGCAAAAGAATAAGCGGAAATTTCATGCTAAAAATCTTTACGACTTACAACAAAATGAGCAGAAGCAGCGACGCACAGTGTATAAAAAAAATGATTATTGCAATAATAAAAATGTCGATACAATTTTCATCCATTTCTGTGGCCATATATGCAAATAAAATTTAATTTTCAGCCCAAGAAATTTCTCTCCTCGATGCCACCATCACGACTTATCCACACTCGAAAAAAAAATTACGGCGACGACAACGACGAAGAAGAAAAAAAGCGGAAGATTGAGAATGTAATTAAATTAAAGTTAAATTGATTGAAAACAGCCAGTAATATTTTAATGTTGAAAGGGTGCGTGATGCCGCAAGTCATGCTGCTACATTTGCTGTTATGCTTGTAGACACCTTCCCTCCAACGCCATTTATAAATAACTATTTTTCAAATGTGAATTATGAAATGTGAATAAATTTATTTCATAGATGTCAAAAAGTGATGTCATCAACATTTTTTTTTATTTACAAATTTGTCATGTGATTCTTACGATGAGATATTATTATTATAATTCATTATTTATTTATTCAAAAAATATATAATAAAGAATATTTTTTTATATTGTTTTATTATTCGCTGCGAGAATGAATTCAATTGAGACTTTTTTTGTGTTTTCTCAACATGTGTTTAGGAAATGAATGATTTTATCACTTGTAGCAGTTGATGGCAGTTAATATTTGAATTTGAATTGGAAGCTTTTTCTAGCAGTTTTAAAAATGAAAAGCTTTTTAAAAGCTTGTTTGAAAATTAAAAGGCCGTTAATTTTAATTGATTGTTTTCTTATGTATGAAATGTAAAATTTTATGGGAATCAAATCAATATTCTAAAGATTAAGGAAGTATCTAAGGAGGGGGTCACTTGAAGACATAAACTCTAAAATCTGATATTTAAAATAAAATAACGGGTTTAAAATAACGGAATGATCTGAAATTTTATCTTTTGCAACTGAAAACTTCTATAGGCTTGAATGTATTAAATTAAAATAGGTAAAAATTAAGAATTTCATGTCTTTAGTGTAGCTAGAAGGCATACTGGAGCATATCCAGGAGGGTTAGGTTCGGGGTCAACCAATCTTATTTTTTGAAACAAAAAGGGTCATGATTTAAAAAAACCTTTGAAAACATACTGAATACGCCCCTGAAGGCATGTTCATCGTAATCTAGACCCCTTTAAATTGAATCCTCCAAACATCGAGCAAAAACCACGATAAACTTTTGACTAAATTTTAAATAATTTTAAGAAAATACTGACTTTGCTCCTGAGATATGTTCAATCCTTAGTAACCCTTTCGTTGATACCATTCAAATTTGAAGGTATTTTTTTCAATTTTCAGTTAAACAAAAATACAATTCTCAAATAAAATCCTGAAAATAACAAAATTCGATAAAATATTCAATAAAAATTCAAATTAATTTTTTTGAATAGCTCAAATGAATTATTTTTTCTCTTTATTTCAATTTTTTTTCTTTCTTTTCTTAATTTTTTAATATCCTGCATTTTTTTCAATTCTTCATTCCATGTTGTTTTTAAATAGTATTAAATTTTTTCTCAAACAAATCATTATTTAAAAATAAATTGATTCATTTCTTGTGTATGTATTTATTTGTTTCTGATTTCATACTGGCACGAAAAAAACTTATTTTGTCTTTATATAAATAACAAAAAAAATCTTAATTATAATTAAATAATTTACATAGAATTATTTATAAAATAATCGCATACAATAGTCTGTATGTTGTGTCTGTTTATTTAAAATATATTATAGTATATTTGGTAAAAGTCGCGATATGATATGAAAAACAATTTCAATTTTCTTCCTTATACGTTTTAATTAATTCCTTCTTTTGTGTTGGAGTTTTTGAATGGATTTTTGGAGATTATTTGGCGATTGAAATTTCAAAATTGGAAATTTTATAGTTTTCTTTTTATTTCAGTCGACTTTGTCGATTTATTGGACATACTGCCAGTAAGAAATTTATGAAAATAACAATTTAGAAGCATAATTCAAAAAGAAAAAACAAAAGTCAAAATAAGTTGAATGAATTTTTAAGATTCTGAATCTGTACGACATTTATAACAAATTATTTGTATTGAAATTAAAATTTTGTGATAAAAAAAACCAAATTTTTAAATTTTCAAATTTTAAAATTCTCAAATTTTTGAATTTTCAAATTCCAAAACTTTTAAATTTTCAAATTCCAAAACTTTTAAATTTTAAAAATATGGTATTTTAAAATTTTTTAAACATTATAATTGTAATAATGTCAAACTTTTAATTTCAATTCGAATTCCCAACTTTAAAAATTCAAAAATTTAACAAAAATTAAAAATTTTAAAAGGTTTTAAATTTAAAAATTTTTAGTTTAAGAATTTTAAGAAATGGTTTGTTTCGTGAAGAAATGTTAATTTTTAACATGACTTTTGAAAGAATTCTTAGTTCATTGTTTCCAAAATAATCTCCATTTCTACTCAAAACCTCCTGACTTTATAAAATAATTTAAAGAAATCCTAAATAATTTTATTTTAAAAAAGGAAGAAGAAAAATGTCACAGAAGACAAAAAGGGTCAATTAAATAAATCCTAAGATAATACAGTATAGTAGTAATAATAATCATAATCATAATAATGTATGTGTGTATGTGTGACTGACATAGAGTATTCACAAGTCAAAGATAAATTAACAAACAAATAAAAAAATTAAAGAGTAATTAATAAAATTAAGAAACAGAAATGCAAAAAACTTTGTCAACGAATTTTTTTTTTTTCATTTTACAAAGTAACACACGTGATTTATAAAAAGGACATAATGAGTGACTTATGGGTAGTAAAAAATTAAATATTTTCACGCATAGACAACAATATATGATTTTTTTATGTTAAAATTTTTTTTATCTTCCTTCATTTCACAATTTTTCTTTCATATCTTCTCATTCGCTAGTCTAGTTACATTATTATCATCAATAAATTAGAATAGCTCTCTACTTATTACATTCATAAATAATATAACACGTGATTTTTTTTCCTTTCATTTATATTATGGGTTTTTTTTGTTTCACTATATAGATTGGAATTTTTTTTCATCATTCTTGTTCATTTAATATTCTTTTTTTATTTTTGAAATGGCATAAAATGTTCATTTCACCTAAAACATGTTTCAATAATAAATATGGAATAAAAAGTTTTTTTTGGTTGCACAATTTTTTGGGGATTGTTTTGGAGCTGTTGTAGGCAAAATTGCTTGGCTGGTAAGCAGATCTGTATGGTGCTAGAACTCAGGGGTGTATGGCATATTCAACGAGAGGGTTTTGGGATCAAACCCCCCTTTGTGAAGAATTTTTTTTCAAGAAAAAAATCCCAAAACCGCCTAAATTTTCTCGTTTATACAATTTCCTTATCAAAAAATTATTTTTATGATCTTTGGGGTAAATTTGAAAAAATTTTGAATCATTTATGCAGCTTTAGTTTTTCAAAAAATGAAGGATCCTCTGCTAATTTTCTACACAATAAAGACAGGGTCAAAAGAGTTTTTGATTCACACTGACTTTGAATACTTTCATGTCGTGAATCTATTAGGAGTCTAATTGGGTCTGAACCCCTCCCCATCCTTTAAATTGGGCTATAAATTTAGGTAGTATTGTTTTCTCTGGATCCCCAAATCAACACCATTGCTTTAATTTAATTATTCATCTCAAGAACCAAAACTATCTTGTGACATAAAACTTTGAATATTCCTTTGAACTTTTCGATGTACAGACTTCGTTCAAACCAATTTACCATCAGAATCCTTCACAAAATTTTCCCAAATAATTTACTGATCAACCCCAAAAAATGCGCTTCAGTCACCCACATCCAGTGACCATGTTACTCAATTTTCTTCACAATTTCTAATCTAAATAGTTTTTTTCTACAGTCAATTTCATATTGATTCATCAATTTCAGTAAATATCATATTTATGTGTGTATGTATGTATATTTTTGTTTTGATAATGAGTGTGTATGTGTGTGTGTCTGTATGTGTCATTATAGTATAGTCATCATAGTAGCATAATAATAAAGTTTAGTCGGGTAAAATGTGTACGAAGCTAACTGGAAACATTCCACGCCTTGACGGATCAGATTCAATTACACCTTCCATCCAATTCTCATCATCCGTTCGCTCATTGAGCACTACAAGTATTTCACCCTCTTTAAATTCCAATTCGTCATCATTATCAGCATTGCAATCGTATAATGCGCGACATCTTTTAAGGCCGGCCTGGATTTAATATGAAATATAAAAAAGAATTTACAGTTAAGTGTCAGTTGTCAATTTTAATTATCAAGGCATGTAATTAACTTACATAATTTATTGGCTGTATTGTGACACCACCTGGACTGCTACGGGGTGAACCTTCATCAGTTAAATAACTGCTGTTTGAATGTAAATTATTTGATGTATCCATTGTGCTACATGATGAATCCAATTCACCATATTTTCCATAATCACCATATGAATTTGTTATTGAATCATTAAATGACTGAAATGAAAATTTGAGACGATTATGATAATTGCTTTTATGGCTTTGAAGGGTTGTTGTTGTTGTTGTCGCTGGTGTTGGATTAGAATTTTATAATCTTTTAATTTTTTTTTGGAATTTATGGTAATGTTTTGGTTATTGGATGTATTAGAATAATGTTGATTTGGTAAGGTGGATTTAAACATCTTTAAAGCTGGAATTCAGGACAGTTTCCATTTTAGAAGCTAGAATTTAATAGATTTTTATTCTTTGAAGTGAGAAATTTTAAAAGAAATGCAATTTTAAAGCAGAAAATTTACAGAAAGCTACACAAATTTGCATCTTTTAAGCAGAATTTATAAATAATTTGCATCTTTCATGCTGAAATTAAGAAAAGTTTGCATCTTTGAAGCAGAAATTAAGAAAAGTTTGCATCTTTGAAGCAGAAATTAAGAAAAGTTTGCATCTTTGAAGCAGAAATTAAGAAAAGTTTGCATTTTGAAGCAGAAATTAAGAAAAATTTGCACCTTTGAAGCAAAAATTAGGAAAAATTTGTATCTTTGAAGCAAGAACTCTCACAAAAAAAAATCCATTAAATCTTTCTATCCTCCACCTTACCTTATATATCATAATTTATTAAAATATTCAATAAAAATAAATTTTCATTACCATATACCCAAGAATATGCATGTGTTACCCTTCCAAAAAAATTTATTTATATATTCACACTCACCTTCCTCAATGGTGTATTTGCCTGTACGCGTGATGTATTTTGTCCATCATTTAATGAATTCAGACTTTCACTTGATTGACCATTCGATATTGATTTATCTAAAAAATTGATGTTTATAAAATAAATTAAATTATGGTAATTGGAATGTTTTTTATGGGTGTTGAATTACCATTATTTGGTGGACCTGGTGGCGGCGCTAATCGTGGTCGATTCAAATTCACTGGTTTAAGTTTTGGAGGAATTTCTCCAGTCGGTGGGAGAACAAGTTTGGCACCCGCTGGAAATAAATTTATAAAAATGTTGAATTCTGCCAAATAAAATATCGAAGATCTTTTTTTGATAATTTTTATGGCCATACCAAACAAATTAGACATAAAAAACGACCACGTTTCACGGTTGATTTAATCTAACAATAAATTCTAAGACACATACCCGAAAAGCCCATAAAAGTTCCCCACACATCCCAAAAATTCCATTATCTACTCACCCAATTGAATGCTTCTCGTAATTGAATCACTACTTGGTGATCTTTTATGACTAGTTTTATTGGCCTGCATCATATATGGCTCAAATCTTTCGTACACTTTATTATCAAAGTGTTGCTGATTCGACGATTGTTGATTCTTATTATTATTTGCTGTTACATTATTATTATTAGTGTTATTATTATTGTTGTTATTAGTTTGCCGTTGGTGTTCAATCATTGAGTTCCGTCCTGGATGTGGTAGTGTTGAATTGGAGCTGTAAATGTCTGAGAGATCATAATTTTGTGGATAGCGTCCGACGCTATGTGGAAGGGTTCCATAGACGGCTTGTTGTTGTGAATTATTTGGTGCATTTGGAGCGTTTCGCTTTTTAGCTGATGCTGATGGTGTGTTAACGACTGTGGAATTGGAATATGAGGGAAAAATATTTTTATTGAAGTTTTTGTGATTTTTTGCGGGGCTTTTGTATTTTTATGAGATTGGGATACTTTAAGCGATGCCAAAACAATTTTAAGTGAATTATGTTAGTTTAAAGCTGATTTTCCACACCTAAATTTTGTTATACCAAGAATTGACCCTCTGGTAGCCCACCCCATAAAACCTCAATCCCCCAATCAATACTCACCAGCTGTAGTCTTCCGACTTTGATTACTCGTTAACGAATGTGATGAACGACTAGTTATAGAGTTGGGACTCGATGCGCCAGTACCACTCTGCGATCCATACTGTGGAAAACTCATCTGTTGCTTCGGACTCGTTCCCAGTCCATGTGAAAAGCCAGAAATCTGTCGATTGGAATGCGTTGAATTTATTGAGAATGTTGGGCTCGTACCACTTTTAATTGAGTCACATGTGGACGAGCGGGATCTTAATGTGATCGGGGAATCGCCTATGAAACTAGGGGGACGTGACGTACGTCTCTAAAGGATTTCATACATGGTTTTTTTATAATTTTATTGGCACGGGGATTTATTTACAAACACAACAAAAACAAAATGTCAAAATAATTAAATTCATTGAAAAAAGTTTTTTTTCGAGGAAGAAAAAAAATATGCAAAAATACAAAAAGATAGAGATAGATATTTATTGTATAGGTGTAGAGATCCAGATGATGCAGGGTTGGGCAGTTAAAAAAGAGAGATGAATGATACAAAAAATGTTGTTATCACAAGCAAAAAAAATTATTTTTATCATCTATGCGGCTAAATGACATTTAAAAAAATATGTAAATGCTGTTCTGTTCGAAATGCATTCCAAAAATGGGGGGAAAAATTTCGGTTAATTTCGTTGAATGGATGAGGAAAAAATGTTTTCATGCCAATAAATATTGTTTTTGTTTCAAAAAAACACTAGTTGAGGACGAAGGGGATATTGTTGATTGTTATCTAGGTTGCTGCTTTTATAAGAAGTCTGTTTTGTGTTTAAGACTGCAATTTTCTAGGAACCACCCTACATAGGGTATCCTAGGGTACCCAATCTATTTTATCCAAAAGTACCTACTCTATCCTACTATAGAGTACCTCAAGTATCCTACTCTATGGTATCTACCCCTGATTTCAGAAATTGAGTCATATTCCAATCAATATTGTATTTGTAGGTCATATAACCATACGAATATACACCCCTCCGTAATATAGGTGTAGGGCATACCATACTATAGGTCTAGACTTGCCTAGTCTGCCTAAATTGACAACTTTGCTATAAAAACATTTTTCCACAAACAAATTAAAAAGATTTTTTCTCATCAAGCAAAGTTCATTAACCTTAACCAAAAAAAAATCTAGTCAATCACAAAAAATGTCACTAAAGCAAGCAATCTAAATGCAATCAATCATATTCCCTCCTAGAAAAGTAAAAATTTTGAGATTCCACCAGAACATTAAAGAATTTTGAAGATTATATAAAGAAAAGTCAACAACATGTCCACTAAGAACTTACGCGCTCATCAAGTCCAGCATCATCGTCTGAAAAGTCCGTAGATCCATCGTCATGTGGAGGCGGTAGATTCCAATCCGTATTGATATGATCAAATGCACCTTTCTCTCGTCGCATTGCTTGCTCTAACATCTCTTTACAAACATCACGGCCATTCTCAATGGCGAGATCAAGTGCTGTTTTATTACTTGAATTTTTAACTTCAATGTCAGCACCAGATCTCAATAAAAGCTTCATACACTCTCGTCTATCATATGCTGCACAGAAATGTAATGGTGTCATCTTTCCATCATCACCACTCGAACCATTTGGTTGAGGATTTGTTGCCTTATTGAGACCTTGCGGTGGCATATTCTGTATGAGGAAATCAACAATATGAAGTGATGATCCCATTTCACGTAGTACGGCTAAGTGAAGTGCATTCTCGCCAAAATCGGATGATGGTAATGGCACTGTGAAGTCAGCACCTTCTGCCCACACTTGTAACAGTTGACTGAGATCAGCATTAATCACTGCTTGTTCTAAATCAGCGCGCAAATCACTCTCATCAGCACATGTTCGCATGATGTATCGTTTAGCGACATATTTTGCTCGAATAAAGTCATATCGCTCCTCCATAGTTGAGTCTGGATGTATTTTCATTGACTTTCCAAGTGTCGCTTCTAAAATTTCATTTAATTGATTATTGCCCATGGCACGTGCGATCAATAAATGTGCTGTCTTTAAATTATCTAATGTTAATGATTGTATCCGTGAATGATGCACGCCGAGATCACGATGTACTCCACTGCACTGTATGCAGACGAGAATGCCAAAATTTATACTGATCCACGTCACGTCATTCCTTGAGCCACAGTCACAACATTGGTCATTTCCAGGTATATTTTGGATGTAACGTATAATCGTCTTTTGTAATTCCATTAATCCAGGACTCATTTGCTGCTGGTGATTCTCATGCTGGAAGGACTTGGTGAGGACTTTCTCCTTACAATTTATCAGCACAGACATCCATGCCTTTTGGTCCTGCTCGTCTTCTGCTTGAAAATGATATGGCCGATTATAACTGATGAGATCAAAGCTTCTTTTTTCATCTGGTACGGGTTTTATTTGGCAGGTTAGTAAGTTAACACGTGTTGGTGGCTTCGACTCATCCGCATGATAAATGTCAAGGAATCCATCTTCAGTCACACGACAACGTCGTTTTTGCCACACGCGTCTCACTTTACCCTCACTTTTCTTATATAAATGTCCCGATCTTGTCACACCATGATTCTTATCACCTTGTAATTGATGTAGACTATATGCTGTGCCTTTATCTGTAACTACGTTCTGTCGAAAAATGAGATCAGTGATAAAAATGACACCCGAATGATGGGAAGATGAGAATCTTACCTCTACTCTATCAAAATCCGGTGTACTTCGAAGAAGTGTTCTTAAATCAATGAGCTTTTTCTTCTCCTCGTCCTGCTTCTGACGAATCGCCTGTAATTTCGTACTTAAATCTTCAATGTACGTTCCGAAATGAGCAATTGTTTTGAGACCATTCAAGAAGTAACTACGCGAAACGTGAGAATGAGAGGGAAAATTGAAAATGTTATGGATATTCTTTGCTGAAATTTTTTACAAGTAGCAATTGGGTGGCTAAAGAGCATTTTTGGGGGGAAACTGTAACGGATTATTAGTAAGCTAAATTTAACGGATTTTTAGGAACTGAACTCAACTGAACTGAACTGAACTGAACTGAACTGAACTGAACTGAACTGAACTGAACTGAACTGAACTGAACTGAACTGAACTGAACTGAACTGAACTGAACTGAACTGAACTGAACTGAACTGAACTGAACTGAACTGAACTGAACTGAACTGAACTGAACTGAACTGAACTGAACTGAATTGAATTGAACTGAATTGAACCGAATTGAACTGAATTGAACTGAATTTAACTGAATTTAACTTAATTGAACTGAATTAAACTGAATTTAACTTAATTGAACTGAATTAAACTGAATTGAACATAATTGAACTGAATTAAACTGAATTGAACTGATTTGAATTAAATTGAAATGAATTGAACTGAAATGAACTAACTTGAACTAAATTGAACTGAGTTGAACTGAAATGAACTGAATTGAACTAAACTAAACTGAATTAAACTGAATTGAATAGAACTAAACTTCAACTTTATGTCCAGAAACCTTCAAAATACCCAAAATGCCACAAATTTCACCCAAAAAAGATGCTAAAAAATATAATTCGACATACTTATTCTGAGCATGATAATATTCAACTAAATGTTGTAGCAATTCAATGCCTTTTTTGGTTTTGATTTCATTAAACTTTATGAGATATTCACACATTTGCAATTGAAATACACGCCGCTCTTTCTCCATTTCTTCTGCTATTTCAGCGGCTGATATTTCTGTACGTATCATTCCGACTTCTTTGGCTTGAGCTTTTCTCTCTTTCTCAATTTTAAGATATTTTGTGTCAAAGTCTTTTGCTGCTTTGTCAAATGGTCGTTTCATCTCACCTTTTACACCCCTTAGTTCTGATTTGAGGAGGGAGTCGACGGGAAACATGATGATATTGCTGATGTTCTGCATCTGTTACGAAGGCAATGAAATTTACATAGAAATTAAATTATCAATTAAATATGCGAGAATATCTTACCAAGGTCTTCATTAATGCTGACAATTCCTTCGTTACAACGGAAAATTTAAGGAATGCTGCACCAATGTCGGGCTCCTCTTTTGATAAAGCTACAGTTCCTAATCTCTCTAATGCACGCACCAAACACATTTCATTTTCGACATGTATGTTGCCGCTATTATGAATTGCTTTTGCTGCCTTTTTTAGCTTTGACAATCCCTCACGATCGAACTCGAGTGTCTGTAAAATGTCATAAATCACAAAATTAATTTTTTTGGTTAAAAATAAGTCGATTTTATTTTTTTGTTCAATAGTATATTGGATATTATGTCAACAAATAGATACGGAATGAACCTATTATCATCAACATTGATGTCAAGTCATTCACTCATCGTTCATGAACGAGTAAAATTTCGTTATGTTGGTGCAAAGAAGAGAAATATGATAATTTCTTCCTTTTTATTATTTTTCTTGCTTGTTAAGAGCGCGGCTTTTGTGGGGTGTAAGATACTTTTTATCTCAAATGCTCTCAATTTTCACTCAGATTCTTTCAAGATTTTCTCTAAGATTCTCAAGATTTTTGCTCAACTTTTTGGTGTCCAAACCTCATAACCTCATTTTTCCAAAATAAAACTCACTAACCATGCACAATTATTCATCCATCACCACCAATATATGGCTATATTAACACATTTCAGTCTTATAGGACATCTCAAGAGAAATATTTCATATAGAAGCGTAATCAGGGGGTTCTGGTGTCAATACCCCTAACTTGATGGTTGATTTTCTTCAATGTTATACTGTTTTTTGAGAGAAAGGGGTCCCAACATCCCTAAAAATTTCAATCCATACAAAAAGGTTTGAAACTAAGACTTAGACATTCACTAGAAAATTGTAAAAATTGTACAATTTTTTATTTAATTTTTTTTTTGACTGAAAAAAATTGCGAAAGTTGTTCACTTTTTACAATTTTCTGATAAATGTCTGAGCTTCTTTTGAAACCCACCTCAAAAAATTTCTACCTACACCCCTGCTTCCAAGTCAGACTAATTTGATTATCATCATTTTGTCGAGACTTAAAACGGAAATGCCTTATGGATATAATTTAATTCTATATTTTAATAAGTGTGTTAAATTTGATTACACAAAAAAATTCTCGCAACTTTAAGTTATTAAAGAGAACAGACACAAAACATAAATATGAATTAACGCAATAATTTTTCATCATCATTTATCAAAATTGAGATATTCAGAGGCATGTATCACATGCCTTTTTTCTGTTTGATTTTGTGTACTGGAATATAATAAACTCATTTGATTATCACTGATATGTTATACGGAGTGAATTGTGAATTGGATGCCATATGTTTGTGAAGGGAATTAAATGAATTAAAGTTGGTTGAGTTATTTTTATGTTTGAAGGTTTTAAAGGGTTTTTGGGAAGACTTAGAAGTCGACATAGTTTAGGTTGATTCAAATTTGGAGTTTTTTGGGCTCAATTTTCTCAAAACTAGTAGTGGTTCAGTAGCCAGAAATTTTTCGATGGGGGATTTTTTTCTTAAAAACCATAGCCCTTTAGTGGTTTATATACTTTTAAGGACGCGACACTAGAATTCCCGCTAACAAAATAAAGAATGCAAAATTTAAAATGAAAACTAAACTCAGCACCAAATTCAGCACCTATCTAAAAAAATTCTGGCTGTGCCCCTGATCAACAAACTTATTACGATATACCTGAGAATAGGGTGCAGCTCACGAGTGTATAATTTGGGAACCACTGTCTAAATTTAGAGAACGAATCAAATCTTTCAGAATAAATTCAAAAAATAACACGATGCACCCCTGCATCTTACCCTCAAAAAACTTCAATTATCAAGAAATCCTTCACAAAAAACACGCTCACCTTTCCTCAACCACCGTAGCAAAAAAAGAACCTTCAAACTTGCCGCTTATATTTCATTGTGTCATCACTATCGATCACATTTTTTATACATGCACATTTTTTACGGCTCTCTCTTTATGATTTTCAATGTCACTTAGCAATTTAAGGAGCAAAGAAAGAAATTTAATAGAAAGAAAACATTTTCATAGGAACGTGCGCCAAAATATTTTCTTTGTGCTTTATCTTTATTGCCCCATACACGTTCACAATTGTTTGTTGGACATGGGTCGACTGGATGTGTGTGAGAATTTATGTGAGGACAGGTGATGAATCTCTTGCTGGTTTGGAAATAAAAAGGAAGAAAATGAATTTTTGGAGTTCACTCAAGCATCACAAAAATGGTCACACCTGGTCTGCATTTATTGATCCTTTCAATATTTCTTTTAACATTCTTTTTCTGAAAAAAATTGTTGCAACATTAAAAATAATGTATAAATTTCATCGCGATGAATTCCAACCAATAACCATCTGTCGGGTGAGAAATATTTTTTTTCTACTTTGCGGATTAAATGAAATTGCTATGTTGCCATGCTATGCTACAAGCTATTGTTCAGAACTAGCATAACTATGATAATTTATTGTGATGATGATCTGTTATTTAATTTATTATACATTTTTTCAAGGGGTAGGTCGTGCTTTATGATAATAAATTTATCTCTTTGAAGTAGCTAAATTGAGTTTTCGCTCAAGTTGCTTGTTGTTTTTGCTTTTATGTAATCTACGAGATGTGAGACTAGAAGTTGAGTTTTGTGAAGAAATTTAAATTCACTTTATATCCTCAATTTTTGATTCTTAGCTTAATGTGTCCCACTTAACCTAGAGGAGGTGGTCTGAAGATGTCAGATCAGAGGGTAGGTAGGGGTACCCTTGGGTATACCCCTAGGGGGTAGGCCTAAAAACCAGCCCCAGGTTTCAAAAAAACCAAGACATATCTTTTAAAAACGAGTAGATGGTTAATCTAACTTAACCTCAATTTTTCATAATTATGCTCTTATTTTACTAACCTTTCCTAACATACTTAACACACACCCACCTTTTCATCCTTTAAGGCCTTTAGCATTCAAAATAATCAATTTATTGACTTACATAACCAATTCTTATTAAA
Source organism: Chironomus tentans (assembly GCA_963573255.1). Taxonomy (NCBI): domain Eukaryota; kingdom Metazoa; phylum Arthropoda; class Insecta; order Diptera; family Chironomidae; genus Chironomus; species Chironomus tentans. The sequence goes on along the minus strand of OY754302.1, from coordinate 42,251,501 downwards.
ATGCCACCTTATTTACATTTCTTCCCAAAATTCCAACCCCTTTAAGCCTACCTTTTAGTCCTTTCAATTACTAAGGATAAAATACACGAACAAAATGCAAAGAAGAAGTTTATTTACGAGCATATCTTGTCATCAAAAAGCCATCAGCACAAGAAACTCGGAGAAAAAATAATATCGTAAGTAAAAGTTTCAGGCCTTAAAAGGAAAGGAATGTTTTCTTGGTACTGCATACCGATAATGTGATAATCTTAAACTTAAGGGTGAATGAGGAAAAAAATGTTTGCAGAAAATTCTTGCTAATAAATTTGTAAATAGACACCTTAAAGTATGAATGAATTTATGATGTAGAGAGCTTTGGTGTTTAAAAGTATCTAAATCTTTTGAATGAAAAGGTCTGAGTGCTTTGAAAAATGATGTTAACCTTCTTGTATGATTCGTTGTTTTTACTTCTGAAAATTTTATTTCTCTGTAGAGCTGAGATAACAATTCTGAGACGAGTTCCAGGAAGATCTTCGAATTTGTCATATTATGAAGAGATTTTGTGCCCTTTTGGGGATTTTTGTGAATTATGAAAGGATTCTGCTTTGTATGAAGGATGCTGTTGATGAATATTTATCACATTTGTATCATATTTTGTAGAAACAATGTGGGTTGAAGAAGTTTTTGGGAGATTATAGTAAGTTTGCAAATATTTTACACATTTAAGCCAGTGTTGCTCAAACTATGCTACGTGGCACACCAATATGTCTCAAATTTTTACAAAAACAGGTCATCATTACTAAGACAGAGTGCTATGTGTCCCGTGGATTGTTAAAATCCAGCGTAGGACCGTATTCAGACCGGTCTGGTACCACTTAAGGGATCAATCACAAATTACGTTTATTAAAGAATTAGATTTTTGCACTCCCTCCTTCCTAAAACAATTTTTTAATTCAAAATTTGTAATTTCACACAGCTGTAGACCTCCAACCTCAAAAATATAGCAATACACTTTCATTTCAACCCACTCAGTCACCACGAGCCGAAAGAAAAACAAAATTATCTGAAAGAAAAACACAAAATTTTCTTTTCAACCCCATTAAAAAAGAAAAGCTTTCCGTCTTATTTAAATTCTCAAACCACAATATGGAAATGACCTTTCCTCAATGAGCAGGGTCAGTAAATCTGAATAAATATAAAAAGATGGGGGATGATGTCATGCTGTCTAAATAAAGCACAATTGAAAGCCGTAATTTGAACCACTTACTTAAAAATTTCTTCTCCACAAAAAACAATTTCCTTTTTTTTTGCTCTCATATCTTCTGAGTACGATAATAACGTACAAGGATGTAAAATCGATGACAATTGAAGAGTATTGAAGAAAAGGGTTGGGGTTATATTTTTGAGTGGATAAGAATGGTTGTTATGAGATTGAAAACAAAAAAATTTGTAGACATTTTTAAGGAAAAATTGAATTGACTTCAAAATTTGTCTTAAAAACTCCTAGCAAATTGAACAAATTTTTCATCAAGGGGGTTCTTTGAACCCCAAATCAACCCCTTGCCTTCTTATCATAACATCACGATCTACACTCCAATAAATGCCCAACAAGTCAGTAAAACTTAATACATAATTAAATTAATGTTCAATTCCCCCAAAATTCCCATAAAAACTTCTGTTCCCCAAAAAAAACAAATTTCACTTATTTCCCATCCAACATCATCAAATAACTCTTCAATAATTCATACTAATTTCTCCCCAAGGAACCAATAAACTTCGGCAAGGAAGGCAATTTCCTTCACTTATTTTCATCCTCTCTCCCAATTCCAATCGATTTCCATTCACTTTAATAATGAAAGGTTTACATTTCCATTGATCCTCAAACAAGAATTCTTACTTACAATAATAACAAATATTCGTTATGTATGCATGAAGATGACAATTCAATTCGACGACTAAAGATAGAATTGTAAATAGAAAGGAAATGAAAAAGAATGAACTGCATGAGATGTGTGACGTGACAGTGTCTGTGATTTGTTCAATCAAAATGTAAGATTGGAAGTGACAAAATAAGGAATTGACAATAGCACGGGAAGGGGAATAATTTGAATTTTATTGAAATTTGTCACAAAATAAATTCAATATTTTCTTTATTCAAAAAATTTGACATCCCATTCATTTTGTTATCTTTCATCGTAACCATTATTAAATGCCTTTTTCCTTCCACTCTTTTTGTTTCTTTACATTGCGATACACCCGCCCCTTAAAAAATGACGACTTTTTATGAAGCAAATAAGCTTATGTTTTCATTTTGGGTTGACTTTTTTTAATTGGATGATTTTCTATTGTTTCTTGATAATGTACATTACAGCTTAATCCGATGTTATGGGTCAGACTTTTTGGGTTTCGTGAGTGACATTTCTATGGAGTCAGTGACATTTATAAGGCAATCTCTCTCAACTTGAATGAGGAGTCGTTCCTTCTTCTATTTTTGGGGAGCTTTAAAAAAACGTGAATTGTTTTTAGAGCAGCACCGATAAAAGCACCAAATAAATATTTTTGATAGTGCATTCTTATTCAAAAAGGACAAAATCGCGCTTAGAAATACCATCACTGAATTAATGTGAGCATTTGTTAATTTTTTCAATGTCTCTAGGATTGTTCTATATGCAAACGGGATTTAGGCATCATTTTTATATGACTTATTGATTTATATGGGTACCATGTAATTGTCATTACTGTGTTATCGCTGTCAAGGCACCTTGTCGGCAATGACAAGTAGAATACAGCCATGTCGCTCGGGCTGTCTTCAAAACAATTCAAAAAATGGCATTACATAGTTAGTGACCACCCAAAAATAACGTACAACATTTGAAAATGACCCCCCATCTTTCAAACTCTTTGAAGCACTCGAGTGTTGGCTTTTCTATAAAATAAGGCTTTCAAATAGAAGGTCAATCAAGAGAAATGGAATTTTATTTTTTTTTATATACCTATGTCATGTGTCAGATTAAGAAATATACATAAAGCTCAAAAGCTGGAAGATCAAGAAGTTCAAAAGTTTTTGGGAAACTTACTTGACACTTATTTTTGATGATGATTAGCTTGTAAGGTCTGGTAAATTGTGTCAATTTGAATGAGATATTTTAGAAAATATTTTTGTTATTGTCTTTAAATTTAAAATTTGAAAAAAATTGTGATTTTTTAATAGTTTTAAAATTTAGAAATTTTAAGATTTTTCTAAAAGTTGTAAAAATTTAAATTTTTGTGATTTTTAAAAGTTTTAAAATTTTTATTTATTTTTTTTAGTTTAAATTTTTTTTTAAAAAATGTTGAATTATAAACTTTAAAATTTTAAATCAATTCTTTAATATTTTTACTACCGAATTAATTTTTTAATTTTTAGAGGTTAGGTAAAGGGTTGAAATTATTGATAAAAATAGATTTGGCTAAAAAAATTGAGATTTTGCTCAAAATTTTCTAGATTTTTGATCAATTTCTCAAAACAAATCATCTACAAATTAAATCAGCCATAAAAATCAATTTAGTTCTTAGATAATATTACCCCTTAAAATGCGTCTAGTCACTAAACATACAACGAACTCTTTATTATTACAAACAAAGAAGAAAGGCAATATCAATAAAAAAATTTCCTCATTGAAAATGTCCGAGATTAATCGATATCCTTTTCTGCCTGCTTTTCCACATCCTTCGCATACTCATTCAACATTATTCGCACATTTTCCAACCATTTTTCAAGTAAAATGCTTCTCGAGATATTTTAATGTTGCACAATAACAGCAAATGACTAAATATACAGAAAATCTATGGAAAAATATTTATTAAAGGGAGAAAAAACACAACTTAAAGGCATCAAGCATTTAAGAGAGATGAAATCGTCTTGTCAAGGCTTTAAATTGTGTTTGTTGCTTTAAAGTAATGAGAATTTAATGGAGGGTGATTGAAGCAAGGTTGAAGAGTGTAGTGGTTCTTCAGGTATCTGAAGGATTTTGAGGGTTTCAGGGATGTTTGAGCAACCTCCAAAATTTAAATCATAACCTCAAAATTCAAATTGTAACCTCAAAGTTTGAATTCATAACTTCAAAATTTGAATTACAATCTCCAAAATTTCAATTATACCCTCAAAATTCGAATCATAACCTCAAAATTTTAATCATAACCTCAAAATTTAAATTATAACCTCAAAATTTGGATTCATAACCTCAAAATTTGAACTATAACCTAAAAAATTTCAATTATAACTACAAAGTTAGAATCATAACCTCCAAATTTTGAACTCTAACCTCAAAACTTCACCTAATAATCACTTTTATTAAAGAAAACTCAACACTAACAAACAACCCAAGAAAACTATACAACTCCGAAAGACATAAAATGAGATAATGAAATAAGGGCCCATTCTTCAATGAATAGCTCTCAAAGGCAATTGTCGTTGTGAGCATGTAAATGGAAAGTAATTAGAAAAAGTTCCATTGAATGGAAAAAATTTTATGTAAAAATATTCAGAAAAGAATAACAAAATTATCTATCATCGCAGAGACTGCCGTTGCTCAATTTGGCAAATTCCATTACTGTTAATTGTCAAACGATTAAAATCTTGCACTTAATATTGTAAGTAACAATTTTTCACATAGTAAATGACAATGATAATTAAAGCGTACGATGATCGTCTTGACATGCTTACAAGTTGCTTTATCACATGTCTGTATTGTTTAGCAATATTTTTAATGACATAATATTGAGCTAATAAAGTTAAATCCGATACGGTTTAATTTTCAAACTATTTTTTGTTGTCGAAATCATAAAACTCAATTAACTTTTCATTCATGAACTTTTTCGCGCTTTCATCAGATTTGTGACTATATTCAATAGTTTCTCTAGTAACCAAATGACCACTAAATTGACAATCTTTGAATTAAATTGGATTTTTGTGTCTCTGCAGGCTATTAATTTTAATTTTAAGTAAGAAATTGTGAAGATTAAATTGATTTGCGGATTCAATGTGGACAATTATGTCGAAATTGAAATCGAAAGTGGAAAGAATTTTGTGGGTGGAATTAATTTTTTTGTGATATAGTTGTCTAATCTAACACAGAATCTGTGACAGTCTTGGTCAACTTAGGTGTCTTAGCATCTGGACCGTAAATGTAGGTATTTAGCTTCAATGACAACAGCAGTCGACTAGGAACATAGCCAGGGGGGAGGTAGTTTGGGTTCAAGACCCCTACATCTTTGGAAAATTTCTTTAATATGCTAGGGTTTTACATCTCACTATCGTGAAAAATTTCAGGCTATGCCCCTCCAGTCGACATCTATTGGCATTTTAAAAAATAAATTTTGACAATTTTTAGCAAAATTCAATTCAAACTGTCACATGTGAAAATTTTTACACCCCATTTGTCTTCAAAATATCATTCAAAAAACACTTTCAAATGCCTACAAAGCTTCTTTATTCCACCAAACAAAAACGCCTCTATGTGCAGCCATAAAAAGCCTCTTTTACATTCATTTATTCCAACCCATCGCAATCAATTGACTATCAAAAGTATTTTTGTATATAAATAAAAAATATGTAAATAAAATTGAATTCCCAAATATGCGACACATTTTTTCCCTCCGTCTCTATCTCGTCCGTGCATTGTCAACAGCAACATATAGCAAGTGCTTCAAGTTCAATTGTTTATTTTTAGAATAAATTCATTCTTGTTTTACATTCATTGAAAGAAATAAAATATGTTTAAGCAAATCGAAGGAAAGCAAGATAAAAAAATCAATTTTCAACATAATAAAATCCTAGTCTAGGCAATGATGACAAAATCCTATTATCAATCATTAATATAGCTACATATACAAGGAGGATGGATGAATAGATGTGAAATTGATGAGAAACATTTATTGTATAAACAAAAAAAAGCCATTGACAGTAGCAGAACGGGCAGGCTTTTGTTGTTCCTTATCGATTGAGAGCGGACGAGAGAGGATAATGCAAAATAATTGATTAGAATGGAAGATTAGAGCGCAATTAAAGTGATAGGAGGAAATGATGAATTGAAATGTGAATGATACTAAGCTGAAATGGAATATTGAAGTTAATTGCCACTTAAATTAGATGCTCAGCCAGGGGGTCTAATAGGGGTCGAATTACCCTGAGTTATAATCAGAGTTAGGAAAAAGTCGTAAGGATGTCATCTAAATGCTACAATATCCTTGAGTAACTAGCAAAGAAGGCATATTTGATGCTTAAAGCTGAAATACTACATCCAGCATCAGAGGCTTAGTCAGAAATTACTCAAGGGTGGTTAGGATATTTTTTTTGGAACCCCCTAACAAATTGAAGATACTTTTGCATCGAGGGGGATTTTGACTCCCAATGACCATGGATATGTCTCTGGTCACAACTTTTGTGGATAAAATGTCATAAGGAAGTCATTTAGATGCTACAGTTTCCTTGAATAACTAGCAAAGGGTAGTCGACTAGTATAGTATAGGTAGACTAGTATATTCTGAGTCTAAAACTCAAATTCTGCATCCAGGATGCAAACCAAACTTCATGAGTAGATTTTTGAAATAAACAACAAATTTTTAACCAAACCTGATTTAAAAAAGAGCCTAGAACCTTCATACTCATCAATCAAGTCAAATTTTAATCCAATTCAGTCACTAAGTTAAAATTAAGCCTAACTTCCTAATTTTTTTTCAATAAATCAGCACCAAAAAGATACAAAAATTCTACTTATTGCCAAAAGAAACATTTCTATTTCAAACAATCCACATAATCTCTATCACAACGCCACATATCATTTCCATCATCAGTAATTGATGCTCAAATAAAATTATTTACTTTTCAGCAAGAAGTCAATTGACTCTCTAGACCGAATTATGTAACCCAATATTTCTGACGTAACAGAAAATAAAATCTATTAAATGGCAAAGTGAATAATGTAATTTACAAACTACTTTAGAGATTTCCAGCTGATTGATGGATTATTGAGCGTATATTTCACATGTGAATAACTTCGAATTGTATCCATTGTTGAGTCAATAAAAGCTACAATACATGAGTATATGAAAAATTGTGCCGAAAATCGCACACAGCCGTAAAATGTGAAGAAAACAAAATTATAATGATATCGAAAGTGGTTCAATGGAAAGTGAATTTGTTAATTATTCGACATAACAAGAACTTGTTGTTAATAAGCGGCTCACAAAAAATGTATAATAATGGAAATATGCGAACAATAAAAAAGTTATGGACTTGAAAAAAAATTTGGACGTAATTGCATTGAATGAATAAGTGTACTTGGATTGTATTGTTAATTGAGCTACCGACTGACTCAGTTATTTTTTGGGAGATTTTAATAATATTTGATTATCTTTGTTTGGATAGGAGTAGCAGTCAATAATTGACAGATTGTGGGGTTTGGTGGTGAAATTATTGGGTAATTGAGCTACTTGAATTGATTTTGGAATGAAAATTATTTCAAGTGCTGAAAATATCCAATATATTCAAAAAACAAGTTGAAAGTTCAAAAACTGAGCGATAGAGTTTAAAATTTGAGCAACAAGTTCAAAAATTGAGCACAAAATTCAAAAATTGAGCAACAAGTTCAAAAATTGAGCAACAAATTCAAAAACTGAACAAAAAAATTCAAAAATTGAGCAAAAATTCAAAAATTGATAAAAATTGAGCAATTTATTCTGAAAAATCCGTTAAAACTATATTAAAATTCACATCACACACGATATTTATACTATAACTTCTCACAAACCCATATCCCCATAATTAAATGACCATCATAATGTCTCGACACATCGACCATTGATTCAACAATGTCAAAAAATTTAACTTTTGTTTTTCGCTAAGTTCCTTTGTGTTAAAATTTTTAATTCAATTTTCACGATTTCTGTATGGTTAATTATAAAATTATTATGATTTTTGTTTTCAATTCTCTTCAACAATGAACGTGGGCATGAAGAAACTCTTAATTCACTATTTTTTACGCTAACGATGTCTGCATTTGTAATGCTTATGAAATTTTTTTGTGTTTTTTTCATCATTCTGAAATAATTTAATTTTTCTGCATTGCTCTTTCATATTTTTCGGCCTTTCTTCTACCCAATTCGACAATTTTGTTTTGTTTGTTAAAGTAAATATTTGAAATATGGGGAATTGGCAGAGCAAATAACGAATAAATTAGAATGACAGAGCACCGCTGGTATTGTATGGAGGCTTGAGGGTTTACTGAGAAATAAAATAAATTTTGGTGAATTAAAAATATGTCCAGTCGTTATGATAAGCTGGTAAGTCAATAATATAGGAGATTTTGGAATCTAGATGTGGGTTTTTAAAGCTGTAAGAACTCGCTCCAATTAAATTTGCTTCAGATCAAATTTTCTGATGAATTTATTTTCAAAAATTCAAGCTTTATCAGATTTTAACGGTTTTTCAAAATTCTAATTTTGACGGTTCTTTAAAATTCAAATTTTAACGGTTTTTTAAAAAATTCAAATTCTAACGGCTTTTTGTAATTCAAACTATAATGTTTTTTTTAATTCAATTCAAAATTCTAACAATTTTAATCAATCATTTAAATTAGAATTTCTACATTAAGATTGATTATCGTTGCGTCGACAAAGTCGTCATAGCTAACGTTCATGGCACCATGTGATTGTACCCTGCTGTGCATTACAAACTTCTGTATTTTTTATTCAATTCTGCTTTTAAGGGAAACAAGATTCAAATAAAAACACGAACGAAAATCTAATCAAACCAGCAAGGAGAACAATAAGAAGCTGATTCAGCATAAAAACTCTTGTTAGGGATCATCCATTAGTGAGGTACACTATTTAAAAGGGGTATGAGGTAGATCATGAGATGTGTAAAAATGAAAAATGGGGTACAGGAATCAACATCATTTAGCAATGACCCTTTTCAAGTGTCAAGAAAAATATTCAGCAACATATCAAAAAGATTTCAAGCACATTAAATATTATTTTATGTAACACAAGACAGAATAGTTAACATTTTCATGTAAGACATTGTTGCAGTTCAAGAACATTCTTCCCATTCTAAAAATATGCCTGAAACTGAACAGTTCTGTTCTTGTTTTTGTCACAACTACTTTACATTATGCTCACCACATTATATTCATTCATTCTACCATGTGAATTGTCATTTGTCACTCTTTTTTCTAAAGCCCATTCTATAATCATGTGCATAAAAATGCCACATTTTTTATATATTTTTCTCCTCTCTGTTGTTCTATGTGCTTGAAACATTTGAGCAAATAATGGAAATCTTCCACAAATGAGCTCATCATTCACTTCAATTAAACTTTTTTGTGATGGAAAATTTATGAGCTTCCAGGTTGGCGAGTGAAAGTTTGTTGGTATGGAAAACATAAACTTAATTAGGTATTTTTATGGACAATATAAAGTTTTAATTTATTATGTTGTTAATAACTTTGATTTTAATGTCTTTGTTGAGGTTTCTCAAAATTTAAATTTTCAAAATAGAAATTCAAAAATTAACGGTTTTAACAAATTCAAATTTTAACGGTTGTCAAAAATTCAAATTTTAACGGTTTTCAAAAATTCAAATTTTAACGGTTGTCAAAAATTCAAATTTTTGAATTTCCATCACTCAAAACACAACTATTTTGTAGAGTATCATTAACCTTTGACCCAGTTTACACAGATGCAGTGTACCTCAACGTCATATCCTTGAGTCGAATATGAATTACTTTTAAAAAATCAGTAAACTGCTTGCTTATCGAACCATGACACCACAGCAAAAGCACCGCATAGAAGTTCACAGAACCTAATAATTCAGCACTCCTTTTATTTCACATTTCACACATTCAACAATCATTTGTCGCCTCGTGCTTTATATTTGCGGGTTTTCTTATTCATTATTGTCAATTTAGAATGGAAATGGCATGAACAAGCTTTTTAAACTATGCGAATGTATTTAAAACGAAATGACGTACTGTAAAAATAAAATAATGAAGACAGAAGCAGCAGCGACTGTTAAATATGCACATATAAAATTTGATGAGGTCATTAATGGGTTAATTTTATTAACCTAATCAGTGTGATGTCACAATTGTTGATGAAGAAGTCGGATGCAATGCGCTTATAATAATTCACAGTAGGATGTGGGCACGTTTCTATACGACAAGATCATAAATAATCTTAATGAGCATGTGCAGCATGTCCATCGATAATCAACAAGACATTTATTTCATTTTACATAAAGAGGTGATTACTCATTTTATAATCGAATGAGAATGAAGAGAAATGGGAGAAGTTTGAGGAATTTTGTCAGAAATTAACGGCTTTTTAAAATTCAAATTTATAACAGTTAATAAATTCAAAACATAACGGTTTCTCAATATTCAAATTTTAACGGTTTTTTAATATTCAAATTTTAACGGTCTATTGAAATTCAAATCTCACCGGTTTCTTAACATTCAAATTTTCCAAAATTGACAAAATTCAATAATTTTAAATTTTCACAAGGGGAAATCTGGGAGAAGTTTATGACTCAAAATCATGTAAATTGGTTAAGACATAAAAATGCCTTTTTGTCTTTGCATCTCATTGAACAATTGACATGTTTCAATAGAATTTACAATTTACGATGTATTGTATGAAAAAGTCTTTTTTTTCTCACTCACGAATCTCGTTTGCTTATTGAGCCGCATCGAGAGTGACAGTTTTATGAACATTCCCAGGAATAATGATATACTTCTTTTTCTTTTTGCATATTTTTTTTGTTAACAGAGCATGGCAATTAGTTCCAATTTTTCAATCTTTTGCACATTGTTATATTTTTTTTGTGAATCAATGTGCATGCTTGAGGTTCTTGTGGTGAATATGTCAGATTTTTTTTTAAAAAAAGTTGAAAATTGAAATTTTTAAAAACCGTTATAAATTTGAAATTTTTAAAAACCGTTATAAATTTGAAATTTTTAAAAACCGTTATAAATTTGAAATTTTTAAAAGCCGTTATAAATTTGAAATTTTTAAAAACTGTTAAAAATTTGAAATTTAAAATCAATCAAGGGACTCAAAATCTGTACTTGTGGCAAATTATTGTGACGACATTCTCTTGCTTATTTGTATTTGTTCATGTTCAACTCATTTGAATGCACTTCAATGCATATTTCTCACAAAATGTCTACAATACTTATCTTGCTCATTTCCTTTGTAGTATTATTATATTTTTATCAAAATATACACAGTCTCAATTGTATGTGTCATTTGCATATCTCGTTTGCATGCATACACGCAACAAACTCATTCACTTTAACTCTGCTTTTATTGTCGCATTAAAGCATTTTTATTTTTATCTATTCATGCCATAAAAATTGCATTCCTCAACCCCTGTGTTGAGTGCCATAAAACCATAAATGCACTTTACAAATTAACTGCACGTACTGCTGACAGAAAACCCCGAAATAAAGAAGAATAAGTTTTTGTTTTGTATTTTTTATGATCGCTTTGAGCAATAATTATCCATTCAACAGGCCTTCAACATCGCTTTCTGTTAAGCATGTTGAATATTTTATGGATTCAATAGGAGGAAAATTGAGTTTTTGTTGACTTCGGCATTGAATTTAGTGAGACAGGGACAGGTTGATGGCTTTAGCTTAGAGTATAGACTGATTTAGGGAGTCACACTCAAAAACACCATACAGCCTACCCTGGGTGGGACTCTAGGGGCTATCTTTAGCAATACTCCTAGATTTGAGTTCGTTTTGAGCTTAATTTACTCTAAAATTTTAAATTGTCGCTCTAAAATGTTCAGCAAACCTCCACACCAACTCCCATTCTTCCTGCACTACTCGGGCCTCACGTTTTCTTTTATTTTCACTTTTGTTTTACATAAACAGTAGAATTCAATTAAGAGCATCGATGTTTCTATAAAATAATCAGCAATTTAATATTCTCGATGACCTTTTTAAGAAAAAAATAAATAAAAATAAAACTCAACGATAATTTAATTCATTGAATTCATTATTTTCGTCAATTAATATTGATATTAATATTGTTCAATTAAATTTAAATTCATATTGCACGAATTTTGATCTGGGACGTGTGGAGAAAATAATAATAATGATGATGGTGATTGGTTTTGGATTGGAATATGTTGAACTCTGAATGATTGCGAAAATTTGAATTTTTAAAAGTCGTTAAAAATTTGAACTTCTAAAAGTCGTTAAAAATTTGAATTTTTTAAAGCTGTTAAATATTTGAATTTTTAAAAGTCGTTAAACATTTGAATTTTTAAAAGTAGTTAAAAATTTGAATTTTTTAAAAGTCGTTAAAAAGGAAATTTTTAAAAGTCGTTAAAAATTTGAATTTTCAAAATCTGAATATTAAAAAAGTTAACATATTTCTCATTAATTTACTAAATTTATGATTTAATTTTATGAATAATTTTCCTAAATTCTATCTGATATAAGTGCGCATCCACATCTAACACACTGGCACATCTCCTACTAGTTTCTCTAAACAACAAAGTTTTAATTACGTCGTTGATTTATTTTTTAATAGTATAATAATTTTAAACTATTACGGTATTTTGAAGCTACAAAAATAGACGTTGCTAAAAATAATGAGAATTATCTAATTTGTTATTTATTGCCGTTAATTTGCTTAGGTGCTAACATGAAGATATTTACAAGTGTTTCTCATTTCTGCTAATTTCCTCTCTCAAAATGTTTATTTGAAGATCCGTGCAAGCATCTATTAAAAACATCTGTCATTAACATTCTTATTCGATACTTTTTCGATAGATTTTATAGACATTTTTACAGTCTTAGGAATTTTGTTGCTTGAGCTTTAATGTTTTATTGAATGACTTAAATAATTTTGTAGGAAAGAAATTCTTCAAATTTTATGACTTTTCTCGTTTTGGAATGTAATAAAAGTCTTAAATTCCGTTAATTTTATTAAGTTTCTTTTTGAAATATTTTAATGACTTGTTTAGTGAACTTGAATGGAGAATGAATTACTGCTGATTTTTTGGCAAAGTATTAAATTTTTTAGATGCTTGTGGGTCGTTTAAGATGTTTGTCAAAAGTTCGATGATTTTTGAGGTTATTATTTGTTTTTAAAAATTGAAGAAAAAAAATATAAATCTTTATAGAGCTTATAAATTATAAAAAATTCAAAACTAAGAATTTTTAACAATTTTAATCACATTAAACAGAATCTTTTGAAACAAAAAATTAAAAAATTTAATACATTTTTAAAAATTAAAAATATAAAATTTTAAAAAAGGGAAAAATTTAAAATATTAATCAAGTTAAAAAAGTAAAACTTAATGTAAAATTAAAATAATTTTGTTTAAAAAATAAAAAATTTAGAAAAGTTCAAAATGCTTAAAAAAATTTAAAATTTTAAAACACTCTAAAATTTAAAAAATAATAAAAATTAAATAGTTATAAAAAATTATTAAAATTTTAAAAATAGTTAAAAATTTAAAAATTTATTAAAAATTATTTAAATTTTTAAAATTATTAAAAGTTATAATGAAGCATTTTAAAATAAATTTTAAAATCTTTGTAATTTATATTGAACATGCTTCATTTAACCTAAAACTCATACTCCATATCAATTTTAAAATTATTTCATAAAATTTAATTATTATTTTCTTCTAAAAAACGTGACCATCTCAATCATCAGCTGACCACAATAAACAATATAAAATCGCATTTTCATTTCACTTAGCAAAAAACGAATTAAGTAGAAATAAGATCTCAATGAACAAGAAAATCTCATCGCTAATTTTCTTTCTTTCATCATTAAACGAAGAGATTGAAAGCTGTCTAAAGAGAATAATGAAAATGAAACATCGTAGTCAATTAACAGGTGTTTAGACATTTTTATTTTATATATATTTTAAGAAAAATTTACATCGTCATGATCTTCATCATGTGATGAACCGCAGATGAGATGAAGTAAATAGAATTTAAGTACAAAATTAAATATTTTTTTCTCTCTTCAACTTTTAATCTCATCTGTGTGATCTTTTTCTTGTTATTTCCTGGTAACTATCTATGTAGATGCTTGCATGCATCAAGAAGAGTATTAAGAATTTTTTTGTTTGAATTACAATTACAGGATTATCTTTTAAGTAAATAATTCTTATGTGGTTGGGTTAAGAGCAGAAAGGAAGCATTACAAAACGAGATAATTAGCATAAAACTAATAATGATATGAGAGATATTGTAAAATTCCAAGGAATTTCAAATTCCTTTGACCTGTCGTATTTCTCGTGAGAAAAGGAAGCAAGACGACGTAAATGCAAGACATCCGCTCTTGTTTACACCGAACTAAGCAAATAGCAGACACAAATCGACGATGTCGATGTACAAAAATGCAAAAAATATATACGAACATTCCAAAAAGGTTCTGTACCATTAAATATAATTTATTTCACAATACACACGATGAGTTTCCGGTAATTTTTTTATTGCTTCACTTTTTTTCCGCCGTCTGTTTTGTTTTAATCTGTTGTGAATGTTCACATACATAAGTTTTCGAGTACTTTTGAATTGCTGTTGTTTTTTAGTTGATTGTTGATGTGGGTTGGATGACAAATTTGATAATCAGAAGGAATTAATTGAATCAACCTTGGGATAGGATAGGTGGGTTACCATAGGCCACCCTAGGCCACCCTAAATACCCTCCCTCTCCTACTAGGATGTCCTAAGATACAAATTCAAAATTCAAATTCTCAGGGTTAGGGTGAGGTAGTTTACCCCAGGTAGTCTTAGAAACCATCCCCAGGAAAGAGCTAATGATAATTTAAGTATAATTCATGAAAATTGACCTGAAATCCTCACCAAATTCCACTTAATACCCAAAAATACTGTCAACAGATTGCTAATTATATCGATCTAATCAAAGCCACATGCTTCTAACTCGATTGACAACTCATCGTCTATTTCTCCATTTTCTGACAACAGCATGCTACTCTACTTAAATATTCATCCAACTGACCCAACAATCACCACAAATCTTCCATATTTCTAAATATAGAAATTCACAATGTAACTTATGGTTGCTATTGAGAGAGAAATTGCTTTTCCTTATCAACTTTATAAACTTCCAGCAGCCTGCAATGACAGTGAAAGGCAATCGTATATATAGTGACAACGTGAGCAATTTTTAACCAGAGTTTTAGGCACGTGTACATATGTCTGAGGAATGTAATGACTAAACTTCTGTGGAGATAGATAAATAAATAGATATAAACAATTACTGGTTGCGGCATTTGCGGCCTTGTCTCGCGCATAGCTTATTATTTTTTATATACATTTCATTTCATATTAGTTCTGCAGAATCATGTGTGTTTTAAATCAAACTATACTTCCTCACGAATAATGTATCTTATTTCATATTTTTTGTTATTTTCAGGCACGCAAAATTTTCAATCTGTGGCTCAATTGATTCCATTAACATTCTCATATATTATGCCCGAGCAGCAAATTGCACTTTTTGCTATCAAGCTTGACAAAAACCACTGTCAGGATACCCCCACGTTCTTTTGATATTTTGGTATTATGATGTCGATGTTGCGCTACCTTAACGACTATGTTGTGCAACTCGGGATTATTATTGATGTTTTCGTTCATGGTGGCTTGCTGTTATTAATCATAAAGTTATTTCTTTTTGACATGCGGTAAGGTAAGACGTTTAGTTTTAATTTGTGCGACAAATTTCGTATTTTTTCGCCTACATCTGTTGTGATCCGCTCGATTTGATTTGGGAATTTTTGTTATTGAATTGGATGTAAGTGTTTGGATTAAATTTTGTTAATTTTAAGTCATGTAAATCATCAATTTATTGTCTTTTAATCTAGATATGTGCAGGAAGGAACAGATTATGTTAGAATCTGGGATCGTGCTCTAAAAAAACGCTAAATGTTCACGCTATAAGCAGTTGTAGCAACACTGTGTCAGAGTTTAGGGTTTGTGGTTGCTTCCTGAGCAAGTGATCCCAGGTTCGATCATAGGAAAATCTAATGAGAATTATTTTCATACCATTCATAAACATCGTCCACTTATGGTAGTATTACAAGATTTTGATCTAGCACCTAAACACTTGACCACAGATGCCTTACTCTCGCACTGACAGATTAACCTTCATAAAGCACGATACCCAGACAGAATCATTTTGTTTTCCTTAATACAATAGCTCACAAGCCTGCTCAAAACCACCAACAAATACCCAATGTCTCTCTTAAGCTTTAATTCCATTAAATCACCCTCATCTTTTTCACTGTTATAATTAAGTCACGTCGAGTCCCACAAAAAAAACCATATTAAATTCATCGTTCTATGTATATTGTTATAATCCTCCATAATATGCGAATATGATATCATCACCACTCATCATTTTTCTATTGACCTATTTTTTCTTTACCTCCAATTTCTTCAGTGCAAAATGTTCGTGTTCGTAAAATGATTTAAAAGTTGTTTACATCTCACTATTAACATTCATTTAGATACAATAATTTGAGTAGAGAAATGTGAAATATGATGTGAATGTGAATTTATGGGAATAGACATAATGAGTGGACGTCATGGTTAAGAGAGAACATTTTTGCGTTTAAATTGTGAAATTTTAAAGGAGATTTTGTGGAATAAAATGGAATTTTTTGAAACTTTTAGGTTATATTGTTAAATTTAGAAGAATTTTTATGCAAAATTGAGAAAATTTGTTTGAAATTTCAAATTATTTAATGGAAAAATGAGAACAATTTGAGAAAAGTTAAGAAAAATATAGAAATTGAGTGCAAAATTTCAAAATTATGTTAAAAATTCAAAAACTTTAGTAAATATATTGCAGAAATATTTTTAAAATTGTGAAAAGTTTAAAAAATTATAAAAAAGTTTACATTTTTTTTAAAAAAAAAATTAAATAATTTTTTTAAAGAGAATTAATTTAAAAAAACTTTAAATAATTTTTAAAAAAAATTTAAATAATTTTTTTAATAAAGAATTGTTTCTATCTGTTTAATTTTTATTTTTTATTTCCAAAGTCTTTAAAAATTTAATTAAAATTGAAATAATTTAAGTTATTTTGCAAATTATAAAAAATTTTGAAAATATTTTTTAAATTTCTCCAACAACAAACACGCTCATCTGCCCATCTTCAAATTCCATCCCATCAATGTGTGAATAAAAAGCGCAAAAAAATTAGCAAGTAAAAGAAGGTGAATTATGGGTCAAAAATGGCAAATGATGTACACTTATATATCCATCCATCGTTCATCGTTTTAAAATATTTAAAAAAAAGTAATATGTGTACATACTTGTGAAAACATTGAGCAACTTTAGACAGTTTGCCAACAAAACAGAAAATAATGAAAACAATTTCTATCGCACCAGTTGAATGAAAATGTGAATAATTTTTATTTTGTGTTCGATGAAAAAAAAGTGAAATTTTTTTAAAACTTTTCGGACGCATTAAAAAGTTTGTTGATATGAAAACAAGGCACAAAACGTATAAACAGAATGTATTAAAAAAATTGTATTGCGTTGACCTGCTTTCATGAATTTTTTTATGCTCATATCATTTTTAGCGCATTGTTTGGATATAAAAAATGTATGAAATATTCAACAGCACAAAGAATTACAATTTTCATTTTAAAGTCAGTTTGTCATTGAAGACGTTTATACTGTGTATTGTGTATTGTATATTTTAGAGAGATCTTTTATGACGCTATTAGAGAATGAAATTAAAAAAATATTTAATCTTTTTTGATAGTCTCTTAATTATTTTATATTTGTCAAACCTACTTTTATGTTTATGAATATTAATCGGCGGAATGAAATGGGAAAAGAGAGATGAGGAGATAATTATTTTTTACAGAGTTGGTGCCGAATTTGATTAGTTTGAGTTTTTAGGAAAAAAATTAAGATTTTCTTTAAACAATTATGATATTTTAATAAAAAAATAAGATTTTTTTAATAAAAAATTAAAAAATTTTTATAAACAATTAAGACTCTTGAATAAAAATTAAGATTTTTGAATAAAAAATTAACATTTTTTAATAAATAATCAACAATTTTATTAAAAACATAACATTTTTTAATAAAAAATTAAAAATTTTTTAAATAAAATATTAAGATTTAAAAATTTAATTTTTTTAAAAATTAATTAATTTTTAACAATTAAAAAAATAAAAAATTTATAAGCCACAAAAGTTAAACTATAAAACTGAATGATTTCTTTAAAAATGATTTCAAGTTTGTTTTAAAAAACAAAAAAAAATATTTTTTTTAAATTTAAATTTTAAGTTTTCACAACTTTTTATCTAAAAGCTCAACAATAAAGGTTCATTAACCCCACTGTGCTCCTCATAACTCAATAAATTCCTCAATTTACGATTCCATTCCTAAATTTCATACCCAATTTATTACCAAATCACTCAACTCTGTCGGAATAGAAAATTATGAGCATTCTTTCATTTTTGTTAGCCTATAAATCAACTAGAAATTCGCCCAAAAACTTTCTCTTTCAAGGGATGATTAAATGGGATTTAATTTATTTCATTTCTACGGGTTAAGTTACATTTTTATTCAATGATACTTCCAGGAACTGATATTGGATATAGAAATGAAAAAAGATCTCGAATTCATCACCAACAATTTCTTCTTGTTGCGTTCCAAATTTAATATGTTTGTAGCGAAAACTGCCCATTTTTGGACATTCCTATAGCACATTAAGATGATGAATAGTTTTTTCATTGGCATAAAAATTTCGTAATTAATCTTTCGATGCGAGGTCTTAGTTATTTGGTGGAAGTTTTATAATAATTAGTGGACGATTTAACGGAAAGTTGCATGGACATACTTAGATGGGGGAGGGGTCCGAATTTTGAAACTAATGATTCCTGTAAATTGACTCTACCTAATTAACTATAAATCGAACAAAATTTTGAAAAAAGTTAGTGCCTTATTCTTGAAAAAAGAGTTTGAGCCTAAGGAAAGTTGTCATTGGTGATTAAATGTTTGAAATATATTTGGATCAAATGTACAATTTGACCAGGAAAAGAGGTATGATTCAGTTTTCGGACGACTTACTTAGGAGTCGTTCACTTAATACGGTCGCTTTTTAGGGTGGTCTGAGATTTTGTAACAGGCCAAATAAAACAATCTTGTCGTGAAATATTTGCAACAAAGAAGGAGTGGGGTCTAAAAATTCATATTTCTGCATAATGTAATAAATGAACTTATAAAGTTAAACATAAGGTCAGGAATGAGATGTCTTAAAGCTGTACGACATCTATACTTGTGATAGTAGAAGGAGGTTCAAGGCTCTGTATAATGGCTTTCAATTGTTTAAGACCCTCTTATCCTCAATGCCATTTTTAGAAAATGTTCAGCACAACAACACTAATAGCTCTCATATACACCACAGTATTTCCTTTTCATGAAAATTTGCACCAAAACACTCCAATCATCATCATCATTTGCATTCAACACTTTATATTCTAGCATAGTCATTCAACTCAATTTCAATTCATTATTGCTTCTTGTGGAGTACAAATGCGCTCTAAACCCTGTCACATCATTCATTTCATTCCTTTCAATTTACTTTCTATTGACTTCTCTTTCATGTAGAATAAAAGGAAAGGAAAATTGTGGAATTTTAAGTACACGTACATGCGGAAGTATTTTTAAACAATTTCTCAGCTACTGCTGTTGCATGTCAGCTTTTATGTGAAGAATATGAAGGAGATAAAGGAAGAGAGAAAAGAGGAAAATCCCTGGAAAATCCTTGACCTCATTTCGACAAACAACTACAACAGCATCATCATTTTCATCACGAAATTCAGCACAGCGCCTTTTATGGAAATATTTTGAGTTGAATGGTGAAAAAAAAAGTTCTTCCTTTCAAGTCCAGAAATTTATTTTTTTCTGCTATATGAAAAAGGAGAATGAACACATATGTATGGAAATGACGCAGTTGTTGTCTTATCTCATTTCCATTCTGTATTAGTTTATATAGAAAAACATTTTTTTATCACTTAACTTTTTTTCCCTCGCATGTTCGACGCTACAGACTTGTCACATGTACGTAGTCATATATCATTTGGCATATAATCCGATTCTGTAATCACTTCTCAATCAAAATCGGATTTTTTCCATGACTGATAAGCCCTTGGGGTGAATTTTTGTAGATTTTTGTACTTTTGTCAAAAGTTGTCAGTTTTATTTTAAAATTCCTTATCTGAGAAAATTTGATGTAATAAGTGAATGACCTTTGTTATTGGAACGTAAGCCCGTCAAATTTGTTTCCCCAAAAATACTCTTCTTCAATATTGAGGGCCCTAAACCAAGCAGTCTGAAACTACTTGATTTTGCCGTCAAGTGAGGCAAAATCACCATCATGACACCCCTACGTCTTTTTAAAGGTTTTCCGTTACAACGTCAACGTAGCGGTGTCCTAACAACTACGTTGTGCTACTCGAGGCAATGTTGTGGACTGATCTGTCTCTGGTGGGATTCGAATCAACGTTCTTATGTAAAACAACTTAAAAATTTGAAGGTTTCATGCCAAACCATTAGACTACTGAAGCCTTATATTCAGACTAGCAGATCTACATTCATATGACTCAATCTTCAAGATTCAATTCTATCCCAACACTCTTAATCATCATTATCAAAAGATCCCGTCAAAACAAACCCAAGTCCTCATTTTCCATCTTCTTACTCACTTTCAATAAGACGGCTTAATGCACAGTCTGAGTCATAAAAAGTTCTGACGATAAAAAAATAACAGCGAAAAACAAATTATTATTTATTTTTGATTAGATAAAGGCACAAATTTCACTGAAGAATGTGTGTCTCTTGTGACAGCTCCAATTCAAATCATTGAATTTAATCAGACATTTTACATGAAAATAATTTTCCTTCGTTTTGATCAAATTTGAGTCGAGATTTGAATTTCAAATATGTATATTGGCATATGTTCTGTGTATATCGAAGAAAGAGAATTGTGCAAAAAAAAAATTTCAGTGAAACATGGCTCAGGGCAGTCAGATGAATCTAATAACCCATATCATACACGGTTCAACATGCAAGCAGCACAAGCCGTACATGAGAATGTTAGTAACCTCAAGAAACCTTGAATTATAATATATTTAATTCAATATGTATGCATATTAGTCATTCTATCCAGTATTGTGTGTCGATTCGATGACTAAACCTCACCTCACTCATTGCCATGTCAAAAGAAATTTATTCATAAATTGGGAATGTCTTGAAAGTTTTTTATTTGCGCATTTTTTCTTGATAAAAAGTTTTTTGTGTCCATTTGTTTGCTGTTTGACTGTCTGAACGTCCATTTGTCAGATAAGGCTGTTTATTTATCTGTTTGGTTACCTATCCTGCAGTATGTTGGGGTCGGCTACTCGATATACTCCTACCCTAGGGTAAGGTAATTATGAAATGGACTGACACACAGCTGAACAAAAGGTAAGGCTTACAGAAAATTAAACGGACAGACACAAGGACCAGGGCCGGTTCCTCGGTTATACAACTACCTCTACCCCTACTTTTGGGTAGGGGTATACCCTAGGGTAGGGGTAGTGGAAGGTGTATATCGAGTAACCGCCCCTGGTCATTGTGTCTGTTCGTTTATTTTTCTGAGAATCTTACCGTATGTTCACCTGTTTATCATTCCATTTATCCGTCTATATTTCTGCCTAAAAGCCCAATTTTTAAGCTACAAAAATGCACTTTCGACAAACCTTTTCAAGATCTTTATTACTAGTTTTTTTTGGCTGATTTCTTCTTACAATTTTTCATACTTCTTCAATGGTCCATTTATTTCTCATTCATTGATAAAAATCTCTTGATGTCATGACTTTTTGTATTTTCATTCCTTCTCTTGACACTCAAATAAACAACATTTTTTGCTACGATCAACAGTAAATTCGTGTTATGCCGTGTTATGAAAGGAAAACGATTGACATTGAAGTGTGCGTGGATGAGTTATGATAGCGCAGAATTTTGACATGAAAGTATTGTTGTCAATTTTTTTTGTTGTTGCCTAGTTTTGTTTTGAAAGCATTGCTAATTGGATATTTAGAAATACATGTTGGTTATCACTGATTTTCGGCCAGGTAATGAGGTTTTTAGACAGTTGGCTTATCTTTAAGTTTTGCCAAAAAGTTAATTATTTATGAACAAGTGCTTGTCTTGTTTTTTGCACAGTGGAACTTCTTTTTTTTTCTCTCGAAATGTTCAATGGGAATTGTTTGATATTTCGCTAACTAGGTTGTAAAGTCATTTATCATTCGAGGTGCCTTTTATGGAATAACCAATTTAATGATCGTAATCTTTAATTTTAGATTTGTGTGAAAAATTGTTTGAATCGTGCAGGGGATCATGTTAAGATTTACTTTCGAGTGAATTAGAATCTGGAGAAGGAAGTGTCAATAAATTTAGTCAATTGGGTCTAAAACCCTCTTAGACGTTAAGCCCCTTTTGACCCCCTCCTTAGAACCCCCCAGTCTGCTTCACTCTATTGGATGACTTCTAAAATGATTGGATTTTACTGAACTATTTTTATTTAGCGTATTTTTAGGACACCATTACTGAATTTGACCCATTTTCATAGCAACCATCATTAATTTCTGAAAACCACTTAAAAATGTTTCTCAAAAATCGTAAAAAAAACATGTTTGTTTTATTTATTTTCATTATTCTTTTCGTCCATACTTTGATAACGACTAGTGAATAAGTTGTAAAATGTTCTCAAAAGAAGAGCCGACGAACAATTCTCATAAATTGAAATTATTTCTCAAATACTTGTTTAACAGATTTTTAATGAACTAGAAACAAATTACAACATTTTGTTTGTACTTAAATTCTATGTATATAAACGGAACAGTTGATGCTATATTTAGCAATGTGATTAATGGAAATTTTACGATAATTGTGACCATGAATTTTCTGATAAGGCATTGTGCAAAGCTTAAAGGCATAAGATGATTATTTTTTATCAAATTGTTCGATTTTCTTTGAATTTGTGTCAGACAAATTTCTACAAATAACAGAATCTAATTAGACCAATTGGACAGAATTCAGTAAATTCTCATTTCTACCTGAGTCATAAAATGCTGCAGCGGGATTCTGTTTGTTTTGAAGTGATAACAATCGGTAGTTTAGTGTTTAACAACTGGTCCACATGTTTATCTATTCAAAATATCCATCTGCTACCCACACAATGCCTCTAAATTTACTTTGTTTTCGTTACTTCAAAGATAATGTATCTCATTATCTTAAGCAGTTGGAATAGTAATTTTAAGGTTCCTTTTTGTCAAGACTTTCAGGTAAATATTTGAATAGAATTGTTCAGAACATTTTAAGTAGCAATGGAAATGAAGATTTTAGTATGATTTAGTTACATATTTATTAAAACATTTTAAATACTTATAAACATATTTTTAAAAAACGACTATTGAAATGTTTTTAAGGAGCCACTTTAAATTTTTTAAACTTTTTAACGGTTAGAAAAATCTTAAAAATTAAAAAATATTTTTTAAAAAATCAAAAAATTAAAAAAATATTTTTAAAAGATTCAAAAATTTAAAAAAATTAAAAAAATATTTTTAAAAATTCAGAAAATTAAAAAATATTTTTAATATAATTCAAAAATAAAAAAAAATATTTTAAAAAAATTCAGAAATACCTATTTAAAAAATATTCTTAAAAATTAAATTAAATTTTTTTAAAAAAATTTCCATACAAATTTAAATTTTTTTTAAATTCTTTCTATAATTCAACTAAATTTCTTCAACAAACAAAATTGCCTCAGCTCAAACCTCATCTCTATCTTCTCAAGAAATCACGTTCACAAAGAAAGAAATAAATAAATTGACTATTGACTATAATTGACGTATCATTCGATTTTAAATTAAACTGAAATCTGAAACTTTATTTTTTTGCTGTTCAATGCTCGATTCTTTTATTTCATTAAGATTGGAAGCTATTGATATTGCCATTTTTATGAGTTCATTAAATATTTGACGATCCATTTTAATCATAAGAACGCAATTTATTCCACATTCATCAAAATAAAATTTAAAAAAATTCTTTCAAGTCTCACAAAAACCCGAAAAATCATTCGTAATAAAAATTATTCATAATTGTTAGCAGAACAAGAAGAACGAAGTAAATAAAAATTGAAGAATTCCATAGCAATAATAATGATAATGATGTGATGATGAATCATCACCATGTATTCATGCGATATAATAAACTTCTGTTCAGTTACATTTTTTGTACATTTGCTGTACACAGGCAGGTAAATGGAAAAAAATGTCGTTGCGATAAGAAAAAAATGGCACAAAAAATGTCTTCTTCTTTCCTTTAATGAAATTGCAAATAATTTTTCAGATATGAATTTGAATGTGTCGTCTGTTTTGTTTTATGTCAGTCCTTAAACATGAGAATTTAAGGATTTTTTAAATAGAGCAGCAAAGGTTCTTATCGCTCGATGGTGAAATCAGACCCTATTAATAAAATTTGGGACCCTTTTAAAAAAAATTAGCAAATATGTAGGATTATTTGAGTTTTTCTGAAGACGCCCGGGGCCAAAGCTCCAATGGACCCCTTGCTACACCACTGATATTTTAATTTTAGATGATGATAAAAATTGATTTTTAGACCCCTACTGAGGTCACTCTTTCAATGGCATACCTCAAGAGCGTATTTATGGGAGAGATTGAGGCACAAAATCCAAATATTCATCTCATAAAATAATTGAAAACCCCCGCACTTGAAAAATTTCTTCGTGTGGTTGTGGGGTCTATATACAGAATAAATCGAATAGTCAATGAAAACAAACCCTAATTTTTTTTTGTCATTTCTCTAACACCTAAGAAATGTTACGTAATATCCAAACAACCCCATATGTACGAACAAAATGAAAAGTCACCCCACATCTTAAAAGAAATCATTCATCTTGAAGACTTTTTCATTCTCCTCGGAAAAAAATCCTCTTACTACAAAACTTTTTTTTATGAATGTACACAGAAAATTTTGTTGTGACTGAATAAGAAGAAATTGTGAGACTTCTTAGTATTTTTTTTCGGGCATGAACGACATACATTCTGAAAGCAATTTGGAAGGGCTTGAAGTATCAAAAAAAAAATATTTTCTCTTCTTTTTTTATTTCTGTGCTTTATTTCTTGTTTTTATGAGTGGACAAGTCTGCAAAGGGTTTGAAGAAGTGACAATATTTTGGTGATTTGGAAGGGATTTTGAGAAAATGGGTTGAAAATATTTATGAATAGGGAGAGGAACTTTTGTTGGATTAAAGGTAAATTGAGATTTATTGAATATTTATTGAGTTATGCAAAATTTTATTGTATTAATAATTTTTTTAAATTTTCAGAGAAATTTTTGCTGACATTTGAGCAACTTTTGCTGAATTTTGAGCAACTATTGCTCAATTCTGAGCAATATTTTCTGAATTTCGAGAATATTTTGCTTAATTTTGAGCAACTGTGAGCAATTTTTAAGCAAATGTTGCTCAAGTTTAAGAAAATTTTACTAATGCATTCTAAAAATCAATCTAATACCTAACTGCTCTCTAAAGTCATCAATATACCTCAATCTTGATCTGATATCGATCTATATCATCCATATCAAATCACTTATCCACGCTTTATACCTTACATAACACAAATTAACTTACTATACCCATTAACCATACAAATCTCATACACCAAGCCATCTCCCTCTATGGATTTACCATTTACTTCTTCAAAATACTTTATATTTCTCAAAAAACATGACAAGGGATTTTCATTCCTGAAATATTTTCGTTCTCCATGCACACGGGGCAGACACATTCATGTACATGAAACGAAGCAACACATTTTGATATACGGAAGAAGTTACAACAATAACAAAGAGAATTTTCGTCTCTCGCAACATATTCGCCCTAATTTCATTTCATTTATGCTTTACTTCCATCATTCGTGCAAGCAAACAATCTGTTTTTTTAGGTTATGTGCCATGGATGCCAAAAAACAACCTTGAACCGTGTGCGCTGCTTATTGTTCAATGAGAAAACGGAAAAGTAATAACAGCAGCAAACGAAACGGTAATAATAAAACTAATAATAATGTGCAATTGCATTTAAGATCTTTTCTTTCTTTTTCTTGTTCATAAAAACGACTTTTTTTCGTTCTTCTCTTTTGCTGCCTTAATTCTTTCTTTCTTAAGACACAGGCAGATAAGAACCGAGTAATAGAAATAAAGAAAAAATGAAGAAAGAAAAAAATCCCCAGGTGTTTATGTTTGGTCCCAATTTGGCTTCCATATCGCTTTCAGTCAATCTATTGTTTGTAATTCGAAAGAACAGATCTAGTCGATAGATCGTCAGAGAGGGTGGATGATCGGAGCGCATTTTTAATGACTATTTTCTGTATGAGATCCAGAATCCTTTGTCAGTTTATCGATGAGGTAATTTATTGTAGGATGTAACATTCATGAACAATTATTAAGTCATAAGTTAATTGCAGTGAAGTCATCTTGAAGATGAATTATTCAAAAGTTAAATAAGTTAGTCATTAAGTGCAGTAATGAGACTTTTGAGAGAATAATGTCTGTAATTATGGAAATTTTAAAGGTTGGAGTAAGATTATTGTATTTTTACTTGGAAATCCTTATCAGGTATGGCCTAGGGTATACCGAGCAACCAGCCCCAGGGTACGATTGTGAATACTCAACAGCCCCTAAGCTGATTCTCAAACCTCAAAACTACCTAAATCTCCCAAACTGCCTCCCATCAAGCTCAATAACCTTAACAAATCAAGCACCAAAAACAGAAACACAATCAAGAAAATCTTCTATGGCAGAATGAAACTGTTTTGAAAACAATATTTACAGTTCATGGCACGAGAATTCATGAATTCAACTTTGAGCCACTCAATTATCTGTTGCAAGATCTCTCGCTTTATAAATATAAATATTTTTTTACTCTTAATTTAAGAGATTAACGTGAAGTACTTTGGATGATGTAGAAAAACCATCAGCCTACTATCAAATAAATGCTGTATTATTTCAATCTCAAAACTATAAAAAAAATCATGCCTTTTTGTTTATATTGTTATTTTTTTTGTGAAATAAGATAGTCATTTAAAAGTAATCAAGAGACACGAGGCCGCCAGACCGTCATTGAGTCGATGCTTGAGAAGATGAAACAAAAAAAAAGATGTTTTCTATGTAAATATTTAGCCCTTTACAATTTCTCATTTAACATGATCTTAAATTTCATGCTATAGGCCTGTGTTCAATCAGTTTTCGTACAGATGGAGATGAGAAATTGTACTCCAGAACTATGAGCTACTTAATATTTGTGTACAAAAGTGGGTTAAATATAAATTTTTATTTTGAAGTATTTATACACACAAGCCATTCATCTTTCGTCTTTTATTTTGTGGGACTTTCTTTTTTTTGGTAAGGGGTCATGTGGGATTGGTTGGTGTTTTAACAGACTGTCTGAAATGATTGTAAATAATATATGTGTGAATCGGAGATGAATTGCTATTGATTTTTCTCAGGGAAGTTGTGTTTTTTTTGAGAATTTAAATGGAAATTGAGTAGTTTAAGTTTAGATATATTCATATTATTATTCTAGGTTATCTAGAGGTAGTGTACCCCCAAAGTATCCTAGGTACCCTTAGGCCATCATAGTATACCCCTAGGGTATTATAGGACACCTCTAGAGCATACTAGTCTCAAAACTAGATAGCTTTTTGTCATGTCCATTTTTGGGTACCTTTTCGAATTATTCGTATTGGTTTTCAAAAAAGTTGGACACCAACCCTCCCCCTCCTAGATAAGACCCTGCTAGGATACCAAATACTACCCCTTGTAACCCTAAAAACTGACTTTACAGCTACAGTGACTCGATATTACAGGGGTTAGGTAACTAAATAATGTAACACTAATTTGATGATCCTGGGTTCGAATTTATTGAAAAATTCTGTTCAAATACCATAATTTCAAATCAAGGACCCCTTCGTAAGTTTCAAAATGAATCAATAAATCATTTACACTCCTAAATGCGCTTTCAAACCACTCAACAAAACCTCAAACTTCCCCACTTCCTTTTCATTTCTTCATGTTTCAATATTTTTTTCTTTTCAAAGTGAAATGAACAAAAAAATAATTTTTGTGTTCACAAAAAAATATTCGTTTATGTCCCAAAGCCAAAATGATCACGATGACGAATGTTACTCTTTTCTCTCTTTCTCTTTTCATCGTCTTAATATTTTGATCGGTTTCTTCATACCGTAGACAGAAGTATCTCCTTCTTATTTTTTGGTGTATGAACGTAAGTAAAAAAAAGGAAGAAGAGAAAAAAAAGTCTTAACTTGAATGTTATTTTTCACGAATTCTCGTAAAATGAAAATAAACAACAACAGCAATAATCATGATGATGAGATGTGTAACATTTGGTTCATTCTTATATTCTGTTCTGTGTTTCATTCTTTTCTGATTTCATATTGCTGTTCTTTTTTTCTTCTTCGTGTTGTTATTATTTTTTTATTCTTATTCATGCGAAGAAGAATGTCTGGAATAATTTCAAGGCTGAATTTTCGGGGTTGTAAAAAATTTATTTTGTGTTTTGTGTATATATACAAAACTGTTTCTGAATTCATTAGCCGATTAATGATAGGAGGAGCGAACAAAATAAAAGGAAAGTGAATATAAAATAAATTTTGGAGAGGAAGTTAAGTGAATGGTCAGGCGATGGTGGTGGATTGAGCGCATTTTTGGTGATTTTTTAAGAAATTTATTCCCTTAACTCGGTTTTAAATTAAAATGTGGTGTGATGCTATATATTGGATCCAGGGGGTTCAAGGAAACCAATACTAGTATTTTGAAAACCAATACTAGTCAAAAAAAAGTCATGATTTAACCCCCCCCCCCCCCCCCTAAATGAGTCAAAGAATACCTTAAGATATAAGAACAATTTTTTTGGGTTCATCTACTCAAAAAATCCAAAATTTCATAAATTTCTAAGAATTTTGATACTCTTCTCTAGATTACAACTTATTTACTATCATTTTAAATCTAATCTTTCTTCAACTAAATAGAAATTTCCTATAAACACTGACATGCTGCATTCGAGTACCAATTATTGAATTCTCTTACTTAATTGCACAACGACTTCATGACTAATCAGCTAAATTGAGAGATAATTGTGCATAAATTGCACTGAATTGAAAGGCATTGAAACTTATTAAAATTGAAATTTATTTTTTTGGGTTCGTTCATTTATGACGTCTAATAATTTTTGTATGGTCAAGACACATAGGGTTCACAGAAGTCGATGTGAATCTGAATTTTTGTCAGTTTTTTAAACTACAACCATTTAGGTGGGAGAGTCTGTGTTTCTCAATCTTTTTTAGCTCGTGGCACACTAACCCCTATTTTGAAGATTTGGCGGCACACTAATAGTCCCAAAAACTTAAATTTGAACCTTATTTCGGGTGAACTGGTGTGTCACAGCACACAGTTTGAGAACCACTGGTCTAAATGCAAATCTTATAAGGTCGTTCATTAATTACGTCGTTTAGAAAGAAAAAAATTATTTTGCTTGAACTGTCACAGTTTTGTAAAGAATAAGAAAGGAGGCCTAAAAATTACAATTTTATAGGACATGAACTCTTTTGGGTCATTCAAAAATGATGTCAACAATCTATGAAATATCACAAGGTTGCAGGTTCCACCACTAAATAAATTTTCAATTTCATAATTTAATAACCTCATTTTTAATTGAACTTAATTTTAATCCAATCAACTTTCACAAATCATTCTAAAACACCAGTCAGTCACAAAACCCCAAAGTGCTCTCAACAATCCACAAATTTTCCTACAGAACAACCAATAAAAAAGTAATTTTTTTCTCTGTCCGCGAATCATTCAGAGGCACTTTTAATACTCCATTATCAACAGATGACGAGTCTTGGTTGTGAGTCATCGTAATTCCATCGAATTGAGAAGCAATAAAAATGTGAGAACCAAACGAAGTTGTCATTTCGACTTTGTCGATTAATTAAATTATCAGACTACATTTTATGACTATTATCACACCGACCTGCGGATAGAAGTTACGCGCGTTGATAGTCGCAGCTTATAAATGAGGGTGAAAATGAAATGGAATTGACTAAAAGCCATCAGTCATCACAGCACTGTATAAAATTTTTTTTATTATTATTTGTGATAGCAATGAGATCAGTAAGGATGTGAGTGGTTTGAGGGGAAAGTAATTGCTGCTTCAGTCACTCACTAATTGGATTTTGATGACACATCCATTTAATATATTGGTGATGGATAGACGAAAAATTTTTAGTGAATCAAAAAATCGGAGAGAAAATTGATTTTTTTTTCTGATGTGATTCCGTATCTATATCCAATTTAAAGACGATAATCATTCGGCTAACTCACCTCCTCAAGTGTCGAAATTGTTTGTTTCATGTTTAGCATTCTCGACACAAAAGTACTTGTAATTGGACTTTTATAATCCGCCGTTGTCTCCTCGACAAACTCTGACACTCCTATTAATGCTGGCATTTTTCTTTTCTTTTTTCTTCAACTTTTTTTTGATTATTAAATATTTTTTTTTGTTGTATATCCACAGCACTTTCCACACAACGCACAAAATTAATTTTATTTGTTAAATGCCTTCTTTTATTTTGCAATATTGTTCACATCATAATCTCAATGGCTTTTCGCTTTAAACTCATCATCATCTTGACTTTTTTTATATATACACAAACACTGGATTTTTTCCTTTTTTTCTTCTATTTTTTTTGCGAAAATTGAGCTGAGCAAATTTTTCTGGACACTTTTACAGGATATTTTCCTGTAAATTTAACATCCACTCAATTCCACATGAGCTCTTTAATCGAATTTGTTTGTAAAAATTAATTAATTATTAATAAATACTATAAATTGCAGGTTTACAATTTTTTTACGTTCCTTACACAGCAATTTCTCAATTAAAACTGACTCAAAATTCAAGTGTGTTTTGTTTGTTTGAGGTGAGACTGTGGTGTGTGGACTAGATTGTTCGTTTTTTGTTGGAACTGCTGAAATTTTATGCAAATTTTAAGATTTAGACAATATTTTAAGAATTTTTGAGGTTATGAATTTTATTTAATTAATTTTTCCAGCAATTTGAACTAAAATTGACAAAATAAATCCCCACCGAACCCCTGAGGTCCCCCAATGTTTATCATTTCCATTCGACAAATCCAACGTCAGTGATCGAACCACACAAAAAAACTTACTAACTCAAAAAAAAGTCTTTTAAGTGTAAAATTTTTATAATTTTGTCGGTAAATTTTGATTTAACAGAATTAATTTAATGTGTATTTTGTAAATAACCGACTGATATAACATAATAAGTAGGAGTGCATTATGATAATTAACTGCTAAGTGATAAATTAGAGAATTTTGTGAAAAATTGTAAGAAATTTTGTCATTGTGATGAACTTTGTTTTTGATAGAGATTTGAGATTATTTTTTTGTGGAAGATTTTTGAAGAATTTTTCTTGTGAAATTTTAGTGGTTTGATGAAGAATTTATGAGGAATTAGATAGCTGGCTTGAAATGTTAATAGAAGTTCCATTAAACTTTGTAAAAATGACGAAAAATCGCCGAACATTTTGCAATATTTCTTAGCTAGTTCAATGATAATAAATCGAATCGCAAAATCGTTTTTAAAAATGTGAATTCATAATAAATTTACTTCACAGTGTGCATAATTTGCGAGAGAAAAATGCCGATGGTTACTAGCTTTATGTATACAATCGCAAAAGTCAATAAATCAAGATGAAATTTTTGAAAGATTTTTTTTAGTTGTTTCAAATTTTGTGCAAAAAAAATAACAAAGAACTGAAAATTGACATTTGTTTATTTTGATGATAAAATAAATTTCTCCTTGGAACTCTTAAAGTTTAGTCAGCTTTTTCTTCGAATAAATAAAACTTTGATCTGTAAATAGCAGTTTAGGAAATTTAAGTTTAATTAAAAACTGATGGCCTAGGATAAGTTTTTCGTTATCGCAGCGCAAAAGCCTATTCAGTTAAAGTTAATCTGCAATCCCAAAGAAATCAGAAACTTTCATTAATTTGTCAGAGGTTTTTGAAATTTAATCCCTAAGTCCCCCCAAAAATTTCAATCTATCCAAGAAAATTGAACCTTTTCTTGAATTACTTCAGTCAAAAGGAATCCCTTGTCAACAGCGTTTAAATTCCTCATCATAAATTACATTCAGAATGCCACAAAATTCCAGACCCTTCAATCTCAAACATCTTTAAAAAATTTAGTTTAATTAAAATTTTCTAAATTTATCCTCCAGAACCCCCGGAAAAAAATCATAAAAACCCACCAAAAAAATCCCCAATTGATCAGCAGTTGATCAAAATAAAACAACTTAAAAAAATTCACTAATCAGCCAATTCCCCCGCAACAAAATAAAACAATAAAAAATGAATGAAGAAATGGCATTATCGCCGAGCAAAGGATTGATAAAGAATGAAGTATTATCACTGGACAGTGAGCTAGATCTACATAATTGTATAGAGGAATTTGATCGTGTAATTTATCAAATACCAGAACAGTTTGCATTAAATGAAGAACATTTAAACTTTTGTGATTCATCAATCGTTCATGACACAGCAAATGACATGAAATTTGATCTGGAAATTGACCAGAGAAGTGGTCGAGGGTGAGATAAGAGAATTCTGTCGTTGATAGCTAAAATGAGTCACACAAAAACTATTTTCTTATCATTAACTTTGCAGCACAATTCATCATCAAATCAATGAGAATGAAATCAATTTAACTATTCGACCGGGACAGGGTGAATTTCTTGGTGAGCCGTCACACGCAACAATTACGATTGAGGTAAATTCTCTCACACATGCTTTTGAGGTTTTCTTTCCTTCCTCCGTGCATGCTAATTTTATAACTTGTTGATTGCCGTAGAAATTCAACCACTGAGTTGGAGTTTTCCTTCGTTTGACCTTTCTGTTCTTTTTGGAATAATAAAGTATCCCATTTCATTGACGAGATGAAAGATAAGGTTGAATTATCAGCTCGACATGGGGGAATTTTCTGTTTTGAGAGTGTTTTGATAAACAATATTTAAAAGGGCAAGGGAGGAAGAAGAAAATGTTTTTTATTTATTTTTTATTGACAGTAAATTAGGGGGATAGCAAGGTAGTTGAACTGAGTGGGTATGATTTGAAGGATTTTTTGTCAAAATATACAAGAAAAAGAATTAATTTTTTATCATACGAAATTTACTCTATAGAGTATATTTTTAAGAATATATTAAATTAAAGTATACCTTTTGGAGTATACCAAATTAAATACACTTTTTAAAATATACTAAATATAGTAAACCTTTTGAAATTCCCAAAAATAAGGCGAGTATATTAAAGAACTTCTAATCTGGGGCCGGCTTCTAGAGCTACCCAGGATACCCTATTCTACCCCGTGTAGGTAGGGTATACCCTAGGTCATCCTACCTACCCTACCCTCTCCTACTAGTATAACCTAGTAAGAGGTGGTAGGGTAGATAGGGTATCCAACATAAGGTACCCCACTTACCCTGCTCTAAGGTACTCTAGGTCGAAGGTAGGGGTAGGGTACCCATCATAGAGTACCCCAACTACACTTACGACCCTATCCTCACCCTCCACCTAGGGTACCTTAGAGCAGGTTAGGTGAGGTACACTAAGGTATCCTAGAAGGATAGGATAGCTTAGAGTAGGGTACCCTGAGTAGCCCTAGAAACCGACCCCTGTTGAATCACCAAAATTATTTTGAGCAGTCAAAACATTCTTCTTCTCAATTTTTAACCCACCTCAAAATCCACAATTAATCGTCAGCTACTAAAACAAATTTCATTCACATCAGCTACCTACAAGACGGTGCAGATAAAAATAGATGTAATTTTTCTTTCACAGTAATTTTCCATGCGAAAAAAAATCATTTTTTATTCTTATTTTAATCACGAATGATTCCCAAAAAGATATTCTCTGTGATGAGGAATGAACTATTAATTCAGAAACCAACATGAGTTGATTCTATTTTTAACCGAAAAAGAGAAAGAGGAAAAAAACACTTCAGCAGGTGTTGAAAATATTTTTTGGTTTTCACTCGCATGTTGCATTATCTTCATCATTTCTATTTCCTTTCTCAATTTCTTATTCTCCTATTCTGTGACAGACATGAACAAACGTGTTTGTATGCAACTCAACAAGTAAAATTCTGTTTCAAGTTTCGAGTATACAATTTGATATATTTTTTGTAGGGCACTGATCCACCAATTCATGCACGATATCGATGTAATTATGATGAATGTAACAGATCGTATAGTACCGTTGGTAATTTGAGGACTCACTTGAAAACTCACAAAGGTAATTTGATATTTGGTATATTTTTTTTGGAGTGCATTTTTGCGGAAGATATTTGGGTTAATGGGAGGAAACAGAGCAGAAATTAAGAAGCCATTTAATTCAATTTGAGGTATTTTTGAAAAACAAAATTGATTGGAATTATTGAGCAAAATTCAGTTACCAATTAGTAAAATTGAGGAACAGTTCAGCAAAAATGAGCAGCAATTCAGCAAGATTGAGCGAGAATTCAGCAAGATTGAGCAACAATTCAGCAAATTTGAGTTTCAATTCAGCAAAATTGAGCAACAATTCAGCAAAATTGAGCAACAATTCAACAAATTTGAGCAATAGTTCAGCAAGATTGAGCAACAATTCAGCAAAATTGAGCAACAATTCAACAAATTTGAGCAATAGTTCAGCAAAATTGAGCAACAATTCAGAAAAATTAAGCAACAACTGTAAAAAATTTAAAATCTTCCAAAAATGCACTACAAACTCCAAATTCTTATTTTTTCACACACATTAAATTCCATCCATAATTAATCCTTTCTTTTTAGGTGAATTCCGTTTCAAATGTTCAGAGCAAGGATGCGGAAAAGCCTTTTTAACATCATACTCTCTAAAAATTCACATTCGAGTTCATACGAAAATCAAGCCATACGAATGCACAGAATCAGGATGCGAGAAGGCATTCAACACGCGCTACAGATTGCATGCTCATTTACGTCTTCATAATGGTGAAACATTCAACTGTTCAATTTGCTCAAAATTCTTTACGACTCTCTCGGATCTTAAAAAGCATTTTCGTACGCACACTCAAGAACGTCCTTTTAAGTGAGTTACAAATTATGACTTATTATTTGTCTTTTCTCCCACCTGGCAATGATAAGGTGCCGCAACGCGAAATGAATTTATTTACTACTAAATATAATGAATGTTTACGAGAATTAATATACCATAAATGTGCTTTTTTATATTCTACGTTGAAAGCATTAAAAGATTTATTGATAACACGTGATTTACAGAAAAACAACAAACAAAACCAAAGAGCTCGTAGACAATGAACTTGTGTGTCATTGTTTCATTCATTTGAAAATGAATAGAAGAAAATACGTCGTTGTTTGCTTAGGCGTATTTGGGATTTTTTAGAATGAATTTTTTTATTGAATGGTTCGATTCAAATTGTCGATTTGAATTAATTTTTTTTTTGGGTTTTGTTATTTTTAAAATCATATTCACACCAATTTTAATTGTGTGTTAATAATTTTCTTTTGAATTTGGATTTAAGGATAGTATATTAAGGCAAGGGTGAACCCAAAAATTTTTTTAGATGGTCCGATATTTTTTTCAATCTTCTACTCATGTTCTTGTTTTTAATGTTTATTCTAATAGTATGTGACTGATTAATTAACAAAATAAAGCTTCTATATATCGTCGGCAAAATGTTTAAAAGAAATTTCCATTTAAAAAATTTTTTTTGGGGGGAGGGGGTCAAGGCCCCATTGGACAACTAGGTAGTTTATGCTTATGGATTAAGAAGTTTTAACTTAAAACTTTTAACATTGAAAAATTAAATAAAGACATTTAAGGAATAAAAGCCAAAAATGGAATTTCTATATTTTTAAATTCATTTTTTTTAATTTGAAATTTTGACTTACATTAGAATTTTTTGCGTAATTTTTTAATAAACATCAGAAATTTGATATTTATATCCATTTTTTGAGTTAGTTCATATTTAAATTTAACCATATTTAGTCACTTTTTTGTTTTAAATCTCACAATTTTCAAGCATAGATTCTAAAAATGACCTTTTATCACCAAAAACTTTCTTAAAACCCAAAAACTAATTAGAATTCACAACAATTTTCACAAAAGAACAATTCTAAGTCTACTTTTAATTATTTTAATTATTTTTAACACAATTTCCGGGCTACTATGTCGACTAAAAAATTAAATTGATACGAGCACATTTTTAAAAATTTTTGCTTAATTTTGATAATATTAGTATTTTGTAGAAAATACAAGTTTAAAACCACAAATACATCTAAACAAATAAGTGTGTATTAAAGAAAATACACACAAGAGCGTTCGTTTTCGGTGGGATTCGAACATTCATATCTCTCGAAAAATTTTCAAATCTTCATTTTCGTTTTTTGTGTGAAATTATTTCGTATTTTATTTTTAACTTTTTAATGCGAAAATTTTTATTCAGCAAAACTCTACTTTATCTCTTTTTTAATTTTAATTCTCCTAAATTGAGACATCTGTGGTTATCCCTCCTTACTATTCCTCAAGAAATTTTAAGCTAATTAAAAAATTAGAATATATTAAATTTCATATTCACACCAATTTTAATTGTGTGTGAATATATTGTTTTTGGTATTTCAGTGAAACTACTTTTTTGGACTTGCTGCTTCAGGCTTGCGGAATCGACCCATAGTGTTCAGTATGGAAAGTCTGTGCCTTAAATTACCAATTTAACAGTGAAAACCGCATCTCGATTGGTGCTTCCAGTGCCGAGAAATCGCAAAAAAACACTTTCTGTCCTTTAGCAAGTTAGTTAATTAGTTAGTTAGTTAGTTAGTTAGTTAGT
Source organism: Chironomus tentans (assembly GCA_963573255.1). NCBI lineage: Eukaryota > Metazoa > Arthropoda > Insecta > Diptera > Chironomidae > Chironomus > Chironomus tentans. The sequence goes on along the minus strand of OY754302.1, from coordinate 42,214,440 downwards.
TACGTTCCGCGATAACTCGATTCAAACTCAATATTAAGACTTCCGGTTTTTTGCATTTGATAGATATCGAGTATGGCAAGAACTGTATAGTTTTTGGAGTCATGACATGCAGCCAGTAAGGCACACGGAACGAAAAGGTGCTATTTTTGGTCAAATTATAGCCGATTATTGCAAAACACATTTTTTTTTCATAGAAAAGGAATGTTTTGACCAAATGAGCTGAAATTTGGTATGTAGGTTCCTTAGCTGTGCCTGAACATGGAACCGACGCCATTTTGGATTTTGAGGGGCTAGAAGCTACGCAAAATTGATTACTGGATCTTTTTTATGGACTTAGAGGCTGTGGATGATTACTGGATCTTATATAGAGGCTGTGGATGATTACTGGATCTTATATAGAGGCTCTGGATGATTACTGGATCTTATATAGAGGCTGTGGATGATTACTGGATCTTATATAGAGGCTGTGGATGATTACTGGATCTTATATAGAGGCTGTGGATGATTACTGGATCTTATATAGAGGCTGTTGATGATTACTGGATCTTATATAGAGGCTGTAGATGATTACTGGATCTTATATAGAGGCTGTGGATGATTACTGGATCTTATATAGAGGCTGTTGATGATTACTGGATCTTATATAGAGGCTGTGGATGATTACTGGATCTTATATAGAGGCTCTGGATGATTACTGGATCTTATATAGAGGCTGTGTATGATTACTGGATCTTATATAGAGGTTGTGGATGATTACTGGATCTTATATAGAGGCTGTGGATGATTACTGGATCTTATATAGAGGCTGTGGATGATTACTGGATCTTTTATAGAGGCTGTGGATGATTACTGGATCTTATATAGAGGCTGTGGATGATTACTGGATCTTAATTAGAGGCTGTGGATGATTACTGGATATTATCTTATCTTATCTGTAACATAATATTAAGCTATGAATGAAAAAATCTGAAACGGTGTGAATATGCCCATGAAGCGTGATCTGCTTCATTACTAGTTTATTATAAATTTTTCTCTAAAACAAATAATGCGTTCATTGCCCTTCCATCAATCATTCCCTACCTCAATTTAGTCCCCATCCCCAAAATTATCTTACAAAAAAAATCACATTTTCATGTACATTCATTTGTTCATTCGCGTGACATAAAAATTAATACGTGTGAAACATTTTGAGGATATGATTCTAATTTTTTTTCTGTTTTCTTTTCTAATTTGTTCTTTTTAGATGTCGTGAGTGCTCGAAGGCATTTACAGCGTCACACCATTTAAAAACACATTTAAGGTAAGAATAAAATTGAAATGAGCTTGTTAGGAACTTTTAATTGATTTTCTTTTCTTTTTATGCATTTTTTTTCTTCGTAGAATTCACAGTGGTATGTATGGATTATGATGATTATTATTTAATTATGAAGGGGATTTAAATTTGAAATTAAATCGATATGGGAGAAAATTGTAGGAAATATAGGGAATTTGAGATTTTTAAACTTTAAATAAAAAATATTTTCTTTTACTTTTTAAAAATTTAGTTTTTAAAAAATATCTAAATTTTTTTAAAACACTTTATTTAACTTTATAAAGTTTTTTAAAATATAAAAAATTAAAAATATTATTTTTAACCTTTTAGATTTTTTTTAAGTTTTTAAGTCATTTATTTTTTTACGATTCTAATTATTACTTATTTTAAAACTAGGATAGTTTAAGAAATCTATTAAAAATTTTAATGTAGCTTTTTTAATTTTTTGAATTCTATATTTAATAGAAAGAAATTTAGATTTTTTACTCTTCTCGATATTTGAATTGTTTTATAACTTTTTAGTTTGTATTTTAAAAAATTTCTATTTTATTTTTTAAATAACATAATTTTTTTTAAAAAATTTAAGATACCTAAACCATAGTTTCTTCATAAATTTAATTTTCTGGTCATAAACATTAACAAGTTAATTTTTTAAAAAAATAAAAGTTTTAATTTTCATTAAATTCCTTTCAGGCGAGAAACCGTACTTATGCAAAATCGATCAAGCATGCTCAAAAGCATTTTCAACGCCACACAGTCTAAAATCTCACATCAAAACCCACGAGAAAAGAGCTAAAAGCTCAATTACAACAATTAATCGAAGTAATACCAAAGAACTTAGTTTTACTACGTCTACAGACTTAATGACGTCATCAAATGCCTCATCATCTGATGATGGCGACACATACATGAATACATTAAATATGTTACAATTTCAAGTTCTGGATGATAATGGAAACAGCATAAAGCTTGAACCTTACTATAATAATTATATATCACCATCGGTATCATCACCAGAACAGACCACAAATGAGGCTATGGAACTTACACTTGCAAATGAGGTCGAATTGAATGAGCATCAGTGGGTCGACATATCAACATTGGCAGCAAAATCGCTCCTTCCATCAACGCCCGTAACATCGCAATGCATCGCAATATCAACAGTCGTTCCTACCTATATTGACTTACCGACATATCAAATACAAAATGGCAATGACATATTTGCTGATCAACAGTCAGCACAACCAACAATGAATGATTTTATTATGTCAAGTAGCAATCAAGACACACAAATGGAAGTCGATTCAATTAATAAAACTTTAAAGTCAATCACTGCAGATGCTGGGATTTGTGGATGTACAAACTGTAAATGCGATCCGATGCAAGACGGTGGATGTTCTGGCTCATGTGTGACAACAAAACCATGTGGTGGAAAAAAGGAGAAAATTTCGAGGCAAACACAGAATGAAATTGAAGCTGACACGAACAAATTGATTGAGGAAATTGATTCACTGAATGTTGACACATCAAAGCCACCACCGAATGGATCATGTAGCTGTATAAGCACAAAAGATGCTGTTGACAAGGGATGCTGTGTTGTTATTTGTCTGAAGACTTTGGAGACAATGAAAGCTGAGAATAAGACGATTGATGATTTGATTGATCAGAAACCAATTTGTGGCAATCATTTTGTACTTTGAGGGAGGAGTGAGGGGGGTTAAGATTGGTGCATTGATATGAAGTGCAACTTTATTGATTTTGGAGGTGATTTTGATGGCAACTTTGACAGTCGAATTAGTTGTTATTTTATTTTGGGTTCTAGAATATTCAATTCTACTATAACGTGGGTAAGGGGTCCAAAATTTAAAAAAAATATTTATGATTGCCTATCAGCCCCCTAAAGCCTTGACAATACAACTAAAATTGCAAATTATTATGATTTTTACAATTTCTTAAAAATCAACAATTGTAAAAAAAATTGCAATTTTTACTATAATGTCCTAGCCTTGTTCAAAATGCTACCGAATTTTAAAAAATCGCCTCCAAAAAAATCACTTTACTCCCAAGAAACCTAAAATCTTATGCATAAATTACAAAAATTGACTAGTCAGAATGTTTTATAATTTTTGTAGTGCATACAGACAATTTAAATATTTCTTTGGGGTCAATCATAAATGATGTTCATTAAATAATGAAATTTTTAGACTATCTAGTTTTTATACAAAAAGTTTAGACCCCCCTAATATTGGACATCATTTTTGAATCACCTCAAGGTATGTATCTCATACATGAAAGTATGATCAAAATCGTACCAAAGTTTCAGCAATAAAGTCATTTTCTTTTATGAAAATGCAAATTAAAAATTACTAAGAAATTTTTTTCTCGTACTAAAAAAATCAATTAACACGCAAGGTGAATTGTGCCTTTAATAATGATATGTAGAAGATTCAAATTGAATAGAAAGTTGTCAAAATTTTCGGTGCTTGAATTTGTACATCTGAAAAGATATTTAAAAAAAATAAAAAAATAATAATTTTATAATAAACGAATTAAACTTTTTTTCTTAATTTAATTAATGTACGTTTGATCTGTTTAGATGCTTTTTTCCAAACTAACATAAGCTATTTTGAGCTAATTTAATTTAAATCAAGGATTTATTTCTGATCTACGCGGGGAAAATGCGCTTAATTCCCTCGATGAATGACACGATGAATAACACTTCCGGCATCTTTTTTTATTTTTTCAGAATATTTGGACACAATTTTGGGGTCGTTCGCAAATTACATCACGCTTTAATGGGGAGGGGTCAATGATTTTGTGACAGTAAAAAACAAAATAAATTATTTTCCATGGAAAATTTGTGACAAGAGGATGACACCCCTAAAGTCGATTCTTATCGTGACGTAATTTTTGAACGACCCCTTATAATCTTACAAAACTTAGTTTGAAAAAATAATAATGCATGACAGTTGAGTTTTGAATTTTAATAAGAAACGAGTTCATTTTCGGATGGGAAAATATAATTAAAAATTTTTGTAAAAGATGAAATATTTTTATTAGAAATCAATCAAATTGCATCAAATAACTATTTTTGATTTGCATAGTGCATTTGTAATTTTCCAATACCTACTCATTTACAAACAGAAATACTCGATCCGGAAAGAAATATACAGTCACATGGCTTTTCGTTCATCGACTTTACATCTGTCTCTCTAACATAAGCTCTCAAGTGAATTAATAGAAACGTTACAATAGTAAAAGTCTCGTATCTGCTAATACGCAAGCTGTTTACATGCTTCGAAGTATGCCAGCTAGTTCATCGCCATTTCTATGCATTTTTTAAATTAGTATAAAAACGCTCATTACAGTCGTTACAACTTTCCAGTCTTTAGGTAATTTTCGTGGCATGATGTTCAGCATAAAACTATTAACAAATGAAATCGTCCAAAAAATCGATTGTCCTGGTTGCTATGATCATGCAGAAGTGAAATTGAGTGATAATTCTAATGATCGGTCATGTGTGATGATAAAAAAATATATGGACTTATTTGCCGAAAGAATTAAGAACATGAAAGTGTATGAAGATGATGTTTGGGTTGTAACATTCCCAAAATGTGGAACTACATGGACACAGGAGATGATTTGGCTGGTTAATAATGATTTGGATTATAAAACTGCATATGATGTGAATTTAAATGACAGATTTCCATTTTTGGAGTGAGTATTTTAGGGAAAATATTTAGGTTTATTGAGTGATAAATCACGTAACTTCCCAAGCTGAAATGACTACAAAATATCCGATCACCTTATTTGGAATTAATGTTGACTTCTAAATTAGTTTTAATGTTAGTGGTCATTCGCAAAATTACGTCACGCTTTTGGGGGGAGGGGGAATGGTAGATAAATTTGTGACAGTCCAATCTAAAAATTTTTCTTTCTTTGGAAAATTTGTGACAAAGGGGGGAGGGGCACTATGGGGCAAAATGAAAAAAAATCGGACATTCACTTGGTTTTTGGCAATGTTTCAAATATCCATTTCAAAGTTATTTTTTCTTGTAGAGGACATAAAAATAGACTTGTATGCCAAATTTCAGATCATTTGGTGTTGATTCCGCGATTCTAGGACTGTTTGAAGTTGAAAAGGGGTGAAAAATCTGATTTTTTAATATCATATTTGAACTAGAAAATCTCTACAATGGTAAAAGATATTGAAAAACGGTTTTCAGTTCCTAATAGTGGTATATAAGATCTTAATTTTGGCATACCACAAAATTTATAACTTAACAGTTTTGGTACCGATATGCTAGGAAATGCATGAAAATCATAGGAAAAATATCTTCAAACGTGCCGCAACTATCTTAGATGGCCGAAATATAAGTAGTATTTTCATACCAGCATATAGCCCCTGACTTCTGGTTTTCAAAACTGTTCACACATTTTCTCAACTCATCGACGTTTTTAAGTTATGTCGGTTTTAGTAAGTCGATCTATATTTGGCCAAAAACTAACTTTTCTAAGAAAAAAATGAGAAATATGAAAATAAATTTTGTTTTTGATGTTTTTTAATGATCTAGGCTATTTTAAGATAAACTGTGAAGAAATTTTTCCAAAAAGTTTAAAATCTACCGAGATACGGGGTACATGTTCTCTCTGACGACTTGACCCTTTTTCACCTCACTCAAACTGCTGTAACTTTTACACGGTATAATATTTCATATTCACACCAATTTTAATTGTGTGTGAATATATTGTTTTTGGTATTTCAGTGAAACTACTTTTTTGGACTTGCTGCTTCAGGCTTACGGAATCGACCCATAGTGTTCAGTATGGAAAGTCTGTGCCTAAAATTACCAATTTAACAGTGAAAACTGCATCTCGATTGGTGCTTCCAGTGCCGAGAAATCTCAAAAAAACACTTTCTGTCCTTTAGCAAGTTAGCAAGTTAGCAAGTTAATCGGTGCGATAACTCGATTCAAACTCAATATTAAGACTTCTGGTTTTTTGCATCTGATAGATATTGTGTATGGCAAGAGCTGTATAGTTTTTGGAGTCATGAGATGCTTCCAGTAAGGCACACGGAACGAAAAGGTGCTATTTTTGGTCAAATTATAGCCGATTATTGCAAAACACTTTTTTTTTTTTCATAGAAAAGGAATATTTTGACCAAATGAGCTGAAATTTGGTATGTAGGTTCCCTAGCTGTGGAACCGACGCCATTTTGGAAAAAAATGGATGCACAGTGCATCAATATTAAATTTTCTTATTTTTTTGATGCACAGTGCATCAATATTAATTTTTCTTATTTTTTGATGCACTGTGCATCAATATTAATTTTTCTTATTTTTTTGATGCACTGTGCATCAATTTTATTTTTTCTTATTTTTTTGATGCACAGTGCATCAATATTAAATTTTCTTATTTTTTTGATGCACAGTGCATCAATATTAAATTTTCTTATTTTTTTGATGCAGAGTGCATCAATATTAATTTTTCTTATTTTTTTGATGCACAGTGCATCAATATTAATTTTTCTTATTTTTTTGATGCACTGTGCATCAATTTTATTTTTTCTTATTTTTCTTGATGCACAGTGCATCAATATTAATTTCTGCTTATTTTTAGCTTCCATTTTGTTTTCAACGTAATTCGTGTTATTAACATGATACTGAGCTATTAACGAAAATTTTTCAAGACATGAAGCGTGATCGCTTCATTACTAATCATATTCACACCAACGGAATCGACCCATAGTATTCAGTATGGAAAGTCTGTGCCTAAAATTTCTGTCCTTTAGCAAGTTAGTTAGTTAGTTACGTTCCGCGATAACTCGATTCAAACTCAATATTAAGACTTCCGGTTTTTTGCATTTGATAGATATCGAGTATGGCAAGAACTGTATAGTTTTTGGAGTCATGAGATGCAGCCAGTAAGGCACAAGGAACGAAAAACTACGTTTCTGAGTTAAAATTATAGCCGATTATTGCAAAACACATTTTATTTTTTTCACAGAAAAGGAATGTTTTGACCAAATGAGCTGAAATTCGGTATGTAGGTTCCTTAGCTGTGTCTGAATATGGAACCGACGCCATTTTGGATTTCGAGGGGCTAGAAGCTACGCCAAATTGATTTTTGCTTTAACTTTGACCAATTAAGCTGAAATTTGGTATGTAGGTTCCTTAGCTGTGCCTGAATATGGAACCAACGCCATTTTGGATTTCGAGGGGCTAGAAGCTACGCCAAATTGATTTTTGCTTTAACTTTGACCAATTGAGCTGAAATTTGGCATGTAGGTTCCTTAGCTGTGCCTGAATATGGAACCGACGCCATTTTGGATTTCGAGAGGCTAGAAGCTACGCCAAATTGATTTTTGCTTTAACTTTGACCAATTAAGCTGAAATTTGGTATGTAGGTTCCTTAGCTGTGCCTGAATATGGAACCGACGCCATTTTGGATTTCGAGGGGCTAGAAGCTACGCCTAATTGATTTTTGCTTTAACTTTGACCAAATGAGCTGAAATTTGGTATGTAGGTTCCTTAGCTGTGACTGAATATGGAACCGACGCCATTTTGGATTTCGAGGGGCTAGAAGCTACGCCAAATTGATTTTTGCTTTAACTTTGATCAAATGAGCTGAAATTTGGTATGTAGGTTCCTTAGCTGTGCCTGAATATGGAACCGACGCCATTTTGGATTTCGAGAGGCTAGAAGCTACGCCAAATTGATTTTTGCTTTAACTTTGACCAAATGAGCTGAAATTTGGTATGTAGGTTCCTTAGTTGTTCCTGAATATGGAACCTACATCATTTTGAATTTCGAGTGGCAAAAAGCTACACCAAACTAATTTTCATACAAACTTTGTAATTTTTGACTAAATAAGCTAAAACTTTACGATTTTTCGTAAGTTTTGTTAGTAACATAATACTAAGCTATGAATGAAAAAATTTGAAACGGTGTGAATATGCCCATGAAGCGTGATCGCTTCATTACTAGTTTTATTTCTGTCTTCTGTTTATTGTAGCTTAGATTAGTACCTTTTTAATGATGTATAATACTTAATAGTTAGATATGGTCTTGGTAATGTATTATGTCTTTGTTTGTGACCGACCCCAAAATAGTGAAAATCACAAAAACATAACTTCTTAATATCCTACTTAGAAACATATATAGACATTAGAATTAGGTTTTTTATGTTTAGTTTTGATAATTATGAGTATTTAAACTCAAATTTTGCATTTTTAAATTTTTTTGCTAGCTGTGGACAGTCTCTTGGTACCCTCCTAGAAAGTACCCTAAAAGCCTCTAATTGATCAAGAAATCTTGCATCTTACAGACTTTTATCAATTTATTAATGACACTTATGCATATTCAAAACAAAATTTATATGTTTAAAGTACAATAGAGTGAAAAAATGGGATTTTGGCTTTATCGTTCGAGATTGGCAAGGGTCGGTCACATTCAATGCACTACCATCGAAGCAAGGACTAAGATATATCCAAGTATTATACATTTTTGTAAAGGTATTAAAAGCAGCTACCAAACAAAGAAAACAGAGATAAAAATTTTTGCTCCTGTAAAAAGTTATGAGCATTTAAGTAGTCAAAGAAACCACCAAGTCGGCAACCAGCATAGGCAAAAATACAAAAAAGCAAATTTTGATGAAATTTTAGACTTGTTTTGCCTTTTTTGAGTTTCTTTATGACTTAAAACTGTTTTTTGGACCAAATGCTTTCAAAATTTCATCAAAATTTGCTTTTTTGTATTTTTGCCTATGCTGGTTGCCGACTTGGTGCTTTCTTTGACTACTTAAATGCTCATAACTTTTTACAGGAGCAAAAATTTTTATCTCTGTTTTCTTTGTTTGGTAGCTGCTTTTAATACCTTTACAAAAATGTATAATACTTGGATATATCTTAGTCCTTGCTTCGATGGTAGTGCATTGAATGTGACCGACCCTTGCCAATCTCGAACGATAAAGCCAAAATCCCATTTTTTCACTCTATTGTACTTTAAACATATAAATTTTGTTTTGAATATGCATAAGTGTCATTAATAAATTGATAAAAGTCTGTAAGATGCAAGATTTCTTGATCAATTAGAGGCTTTTAGGGTACTTTCTAGGAGGGTACCAAGAGACTGTCCACAGCTAGCAAAAAAATTTAAAAATGCAAAATTTGAGTTTAAATACTCATAATTATCAAAACTAAACATAAAAAACCTAATTCTAATGTCTATATATGTTTCTAAGTAGGATATTAAGAAGTTATGTTTTTGTGATTTTCACTATTTTGGGGTCGGTCACAAACAAAGACATAATACATTACCAAGACCATATCTAACTATTAAGTATTATACATCATTAAAAAGGTACTAATCTAAGCTACAATAAACAGAAGACAGAAATAAAAAATATTATACCGTGTAAAAGTTACAGCAGTTTGAGTGAGGTGAAAAAGGGTCAAGTCGTCAGAGAGAACATGTACCCCGTATCTCGGTAGATTTTAAACTTTTTGGAAAAATTTCTTCACAGTTTATCTTAAAATAGCCTAGATCAATAAAAAACATCAAAAACAAAATTTATTTTCATATTTCTCATTTTTTTCTTAGAAAAGTTAGTTTTTGGCCAAATATAGATCGACTTACTAAAACCGACATAACTTAAAAACGTCGATGAGTTGAGAAAATGTGTGAACAGTTTTGAAAACCAGAAGTCAGGGGCTATATGCTGGTATGAAAATACTACTTATATTTCGGCCATCTAAGATAGTTGCGGCACGTTTGAAGATATTTTTCCTATGATTTTCATGCATTTCCTAGCATATCGGTACCAAAACTGTTAAATTATAAATTTTGTGGTATGCCAAAATTAAGATCTTATATACCACTATTAGGAACTGAAAACCGTTTTTCAATATCTTTTACCATTGTAGAGATTTTCTAGTTCAAATATGATATTAAAAAATCAGATTTTTCACCCCTTTTCAACTTCAAACAGTCCTAGAATCACGGAATCAACACCAAATGATCTGAAATTTGGCATACAAGTCTATTTTTATGTCCTCTACAAGAAAAAATAACTTTGAAATGGATATTTGAAACATTGCCAAAAACCAAGTGAATGTCCGATTTTTTTTCATTTTGCCCCATAGTGAGGGGTCGAAAAGGTCGTTTTTTTGTGTGGCGTAATTTGCGAACGACTACTTAATGGATTCTTAATTTTGGACCTCATTATGTGGAACTGTCTGTATTGCAGACCCAGAAAATCTTTTAGGGGGATTTTTGCACTTTTTCCCAAAAAGTGTGTTAGACCTCCCTGAATACACTCTCTGAATGCACCCCTCCCCTAAATCAAACATTCATAAAACTGCCCTTAATTCTCACAAATTTATTTTCTCAGATTAAATGGAGTTCTTAACAAATTCGATGGTGATTCTGTGGGAATCTGCGAGAAAATTCAACGACCTCGTCATATAAAATCTCATTTACCGATTTTTATGCTTCCTGATCAGTTATGGACTGTTAAGCCCAAGGTAATCTACGCACTTAAATACACAATTTAATTACGTAACTAAAATTATCAATTACAGATCATTTACGTTGCAAGAAATCCGAAAGATGTAGCGACTTCTTTCTTCCATCATTATCGTCACATAGTCGGCTATGAAGGCACAAAACGTGATTTCATAAGAGCATTTCTTAATGACCAAGTCATTTATGCACCGTTTAATGAGCACGTCCTTGACTTTTGGAAGATTCGTGACCAAGAAAATATTTTATTTTTACATTACGAGGACATGAAAAGGAACATGCCGGTAGTCGTAAAAGAAGCGATGAAATTTCTCAGAAAAAATTATTCAGATGATGAAATTGAGAAGCTATGCGACCATCTCTCAGTAAATTCAATGCGTGCTAATCCATCATGTAATAATGATTCGTTAGTTGAGATGGCGAAAAAAGTGAATGGAAATGGAAAGACAAGTGGTGACTTTAAGTTCATCAGAAGAGGACAGGTTGGATCGTTTAAAGAAGAATTTTCAGACGAAATGAATCAGCAATTTGAGGATTATGTCAATCAACCTAATTTGATAGAAAATGGATTTAAATATAAATTTTGATATAAAATTTTTTGTAATGGAATCCATTTGAAAAACTAATCATTCCCTTTAAATTGAGTACACCAATGTTGGATATTTTTTAAAAATAAAGTAATTTCTTCAAAAGTTGATTATTCTAGTACTTGTTTTTAATCATTTCAAAATATTTCTCAAAAATTTAAGTTTCCTAATCCGAAATAACAAAATAATCCAATTTAGTGAAATTTACCATTTATTCCTATCAAAACCGCTGGGTATAACCCTGTTAGTATATTTATTCAGAACGAGAATATTACTTTGAAGAAGAAAGATAAAATACAATGAAATAGTTTTATTTTTTACGCAATGCTGAAAAACTAGTAAAATTCTTGAAAGAAAATAGAATGACTGATGACCAGGCTAAGAAAGAAGACTTTTGCTTTATCAGAAAAGGTCAAGTTGGATCCCGTGAAGGTGAATTGACTGCTGAAATAAATGAAATTCTTGATAAGATTATGAATGATTCAGAATTGAAAAAATGTGGTTTTGCGTATAAATGTTAAAGCAGGATAAAAAAAATTTAAAAAAATAAAATTCACTTCGAACTAAATCTCCCCCCATCGAAAAATTTCTGACTACTTGTACTTAAATAATCTCTGATTTCAGGTCAAAATGAATTGTTGTGTTACAGTTTAAACAAAAATATGCTAAATGTTATCAGCATTAAAAGTTTCCTATTACAATATTTTGTTGATAAATGAGCTATAAAAATACTTGAGTGTTTTTCAGTATTAAGCAAAAAGTAGAACAGAAAAGCTGTAATATACAATAAAAATGTTTAACGTCGAAAAACCAGAAGAAGAAATTCTGAAAAAAGTTGAGACAAAAGTTATTGCCGATCTAGTCAAAATATCACAAAAAGATGATCCAAACAAATTTTGCATTATGCCTCGAAAATTTACAGAAAAGGATTTAGAAAGGATTAAAAATATGGAAATTTTTGATGATGACATTTTCGTTGTTACATTTCCAAAATGTGGAACAACTTGGACTGAAGAAATGGCTTGGATGATCAATAATAATCTTGACTATGAAACTTCGATGAATGTGAAACTTACGGAAAGATTTCCATTTCTAGAGTGAGTTACTTTTTGAAATTTAAAGCCTTATTTTCAATATTTGGTATATTCTATAGGTGGGGTGGAATTATTCAGCATTTAAATGTCGATAGAATTGAAGATTTGAAAAATTTGCCTCGTCCACGGCATATTAATACACATTTACCAATTTTTCTTCTACCTGATCAGCTTTGGACTGTTAAACCTAAAGTGAGTAATAAGAATAAATTCCTATAATCCACTCAAAGCCTTTTCTAAAAAAAAGTGGACCCTAAACCCTAGACATGTCCCGTTTTTCTGTCAAAAGTCGATGAACAGCCCCTAACTAAATAGCTAATTTCAGATAATTTACGTCACTCGAAATCCAAAGGATGCTGCTGTTTCCTGGTTCCATCATCATCGTCACTTCCATCAATATCAAGGATCAAAGGAAGATTTCATTAAAGCATTTTCAAAAGACTTGATGTTTTTCTCACCAATGAATAGGCACGTTCTTGAATTTTGGAAGCTCCGCGACGAACCAAACATTTTGTTTCTCTTTTTTGAAGACATGAAGAGAAATCTGGAGCAGGAAGTAAAGAAAGTGATGAAGTTTCTGGGTAAGGACTATTCACAAGATCAAATAGATAAGCTTTGTCTTCACTTGTCATTCGACTCAATTAAAAATAACAAAACTGTCAACAAAAATGAAGAACTTGAAAAATTTGTTACGTTTGTTGGTGGAAAATACAATCCAAATGAATATACATTTATCAGAAAAGGACAAGTTGGTGGATACAAAGAAGAATTATCAATCAAAGAAAATGAGATGCTGGATGGGTATTGCCGATATCCTGAATTTGACACATTTGGTTTTGAGTATAAATTTTAAGAATTTAAAAAATATTGTATTTTTTAAAAATATTCAACTTTTTACAAAAAAAATATTCAATTGTTTAAAAATATTCATTTTTTTAGAAATATTCAATTTTTTAAATATTCAATTTTTTTAAAAATATTTTTTAAATATCTTGTAAATATTTTTTAAATATTTAAATATTTAAATATTTTTTTAAATATTCTGTGGAAATTCAATTTCCTAAAATTTCTATTTTTTAAAATATTTAATAACATCATAAATTAATCAAAAATAAAGTACATATTTTTATTGAAAATAAAAATAATTTTTCCATATAAATAAAACCAAATATATTTTTTTGAAGTACTTCTAACAATCAATACTGATAATTTAATCTGCTATGATAAAAAATCCATAATCAAAAAACTTTTAGCTACAAGAAAAAAATGCGCTAAATGGAGGGTCAACAATCTTTCCTTATCACTTTTTTACTACAATAATAATAATTTCTTATCACAAGCTATACGAATTGATTGTGTAACCTACTCAAGCTTAATCATACAATTATTTCAATTTCTTCATTTGACAAAAAATGTTCACGGTAGAACGTGCAACTGGAGAATATATTGAGGAGGTAGAAAAATCTAGGACTTACGGCTATGTGAAAGTAACTGCAAATGATGGATCAGGAAAATTTTGTGTAGTTCCAAAGAAGATGGCTGATCAATACCTTACAAAGATCAAGGAAATGGAAATATATGAAGATGATTTATGGATAGTTACATTTCCAAAATGTGGAACGACTTGGGCACAAGAGATGCTTTGGATGTTGAACAATAATTTAGATTATGAAGGATCGAAGAATACATCTCTTGATGATAGGTTTCCGTTTATTGAGTAAGTAATTTATGACTCTTTAATACTAGTTCAAAAGTTAAGTACAATTTAGTATAATAATTAGACTAAATACTAGTTTTAAAATGATATTTTTAAAATTGATGTTTTGATAAATTAAAAGTTAGAATTTTTTAAAATTAATATTTTTAAGTATTATAATTTTTTTAATTTAATATTTTAAAAAATTAGAATTTTTTAAAATTAAAATTAAATTTTTCAAAATATTAAAAAAATTAAAGAATTACTATTTTCAAAAATTATAATTTTTTAAAATAAATTAAAATTAAAATTAATTTTTTCAAAAATTAGAAATTTTTTAATTTTAATATTTTTAAAAATTAGAATTTTTTTTAAATTTAATATTTACAAAAATTAGAGATAGTGGTGTCATTATTGAGAGTACTCAAGACTCATTTGAAGTTTGTAAAAAACTACCTCGTCCAAGACATATAAAGACGCATTTACCTGCATTTCTGATGCCTGATAAAATATGGACTGTCAAACCTAAGGTAACGTTGATTCTTTAAATTTCAATTTTGTCCTTTGATTCGCAATTAATAATTTCTCAGATTGTGTATGTAGCAAGAAACCCCAAAGATGCAGCCGTCTCATTTTATCATCACTTCCGACATCTCCATCTTTATACTGGAACTAAAGAAACTTTTTTGAAAGCTTATGTAAATGATCAAATTCTTTTTGCTCCGTTTAATCCTCATGTCACTGAATTTTGGAAGATTCGTGACCAACCAAACATTTTATTTCTATTTTTTGAGGATATGAAGAGAAATTTAGACCAAGAAGTTAAAAAAGCGATGAAATTTTTAGATAAAAATTATTCACAGGAGGAAATTGACAAACTTTGTAATCATTTGTCATTTGACTCAATGAGAAAAAATCCATCATGCAATGCTGAAAAACTAGTGAAATTCTTGAAAGAAAATAGAATGACTGACGACCAGGCAAAGAAAGAAGACTTTTGCTTTATCAGAAAAGGTCAAGTTGGATCCCATAAAGGTGAATTGACTGCTGAAATAAATGAAATTCTTGATAAGATTATGAATGATCCAGAGTTGAAAAAATGTGGTTTTGCTTACAAATGCTAAAATAGGATAGAAAATTTTTGCAAAATAAAATTGAATTCAATCTAGGAGTCGAAAATTGATATTTTAGTAACCCGAACCTCCTTGGCCGTAGGTACCTGTAGTAACCCAAAAAATCTTAGGGTTTGTAAAAACCAGTAATTTTGAAAAATAACGATTTTTCGGTTTTCAGTCAACCGAAAAATAAACCCTAAAAAAGTCTTCCTGTACTTTAACTTTAATAATCTTTATTTACAGAACAAAATGAATTAATTTATTACATTTTATTACAGTTCACTCCAGGCGCGTAGCCAGGGGGGGGATTAGGGGACAAATCTCCCTCTTAATGGAAAAATTTCTTCCTTTTGCTAGGGTTTTTGAGAAAAAATACCAAAAATCCCCCCCTCCCTTAAATTTCTTCCATACAAATATTCTAAAAATTCCTGGCTACGCCGCTGGTTCACTCAAAAATCTGTTAAATGCAATGTTAAATATTATCAGCATTATAAATTTTCTTGTTTAATTGTTGATAAACGGATGAAAATACATGAATTTCTTCAGTTTTAAGAACAAAGTAGAGCAAAGAAGCTGCAAAATACAATAAAAATGTTTAACATTGAAAAACCAGAAGAAGAGATTCTGAAAAAAATTGAGACAAAAGTTATTGCCGATCTGGTCAAAATATCACCAAAAGATGATCCTAACAAATTTTGCATTATGCCTCGAAAATATGTCGAAAAATATTTAAAATGGATTAAAAATATGGAAATTTTCGAAGACGACATTTGGATTGTGACGTTTCCAAAATGTGGAACAACTTGGACTACAGAAATGGTTTGGATGATCAATAATAATCTTGACTACGAAAATTCCATGAGTGTGAAAATTACGGAAAGATTTACATATTTAGAGTGAGTAGTTTTTTGAAATTTAAAGCTTTATTTGCAACATTTGATACATATACATACAGGTGGGGTGGAATCATTCAGAGTTTTAATGTCGACTGGATTGAAGTTTTGAAAAATTTGCCTCGTCCACGTCATATAAATTCACATCTTCCAATATTTCTTCTTCCCTATCAGCTATGGACTGTTAAACCTAAAGTGAGTAATAAGAATCGGTCCTATGATCCACAGCCTTTTGTTTGTTCTTTCTTCCCTCTTAAAAAATGGACTTAACCTTTATATCATGGGTGCACCCCTTTCCCACCCCCTAAAAATATTTTCTGGGTACACCCCTTCTTTATACGAAGCTATTTATAAAGTAATTTCAGATAATCTACGTCACTCGAAATCCAAAGGATGCTGCTGTTTCCTTTTTTCATCATCATCGTCACTTTGATCAATATAAAGGATCAAAAGAAGATTTTATTGAAGCTTTTTCAAAAGACTTGATGCTTATTTCACCAATGAATAGGCATGTTCTAGACTTTTGGAAAATTCGCAATGAACCATACATTTTGTTTCTGTTTTTTGAGGATATGAAAAGAAATTTGGAGCAGGAAGTAAAGAAGACGATGAATTTTCTGGGTAAGGACTATCCGCAGGAACAAATCGATAAGCTTTGCAAGCATTTAACATTTGACTCAATCAAAAACAACAAATCTGTCAACAAAAGTGAAGAAATTGAAAAATTTATTACGTTTGTTGGTGGAAATTACAATCCAAATGAATATACATTTATCAGAAAAGGACAAGTTGGTGGATACAAAGAAGAATTATCAATCAAAGAAAATGAGATGCTGGATGGGTATTGCCGATATCCTGAATTTGACACATTTGGTTTTGAGTATAAATTTTAAGAATTTAAAAAATATTGTATTTTTTTAAAAAATATTCAACTTTTTACAAATATTCATTTTTAAAAAAATATTCAATATTTTAAAAATATTCATTTTTAAGAAATATTCAATTTTTTAAATATTCAATTTTTTTAAAAATATTTTTTAAATATCTTTTAAATATTTTATTTTTTTTAAATATTCTGTGGAAATTCAATTTCCTAAAATTTCTATTTTTTAAAATATTTAATAACATCATAAATTAAGATTAATTATTGAAAATAAAAATAATTTTTCCATATAAATAAAACCAAATATATTTTTTTGAAGTACTTCTAATAATCAATACTGATAAAAAAAATTATTATTGATAATAAATTAGATACAAAATTGATAGCAAATTTGAACCACTTGACTTCTAGAAGCTATTAAACTGAACAATCTCATTCAGTATAGATTCAAAAGCTTGTCAGAAAAGCTGCAGTTGATCATAAAATTATATTTGTGAAAATCAATAAAGACAAATTATTTTAAAAAATTCAAAAATGTTCACTGTCGAGAAGCCTTCTGATAAACTTATCAAAACAGTTGAAACAAAAGTGATTGTTGATTTAGTTAAAATATCATTAACATCTGATCCAACTAAATTCTGCATAATGCCTCGAAAATTCGTCGATCAAGATCTTGAAAGAATCAAAAACATGGAGATTTTTGACGATGACATTTGGGTAGTGACATACCCAAAATGTGGGACAACATGGACCCAGGAAATGATTTGGATGATCGGATACAATCTCGACTATGAAACATCTTTGAGTGTGAAGCTAAATGACAGATTTCCATTTTTAGAGTGAGTACCCTAGCAAATTGAAAAAATTTTCATAAAAAGAGGGGGGGGGTTGACCCCTAACCTCCTTCCCCCTCCCCCTCCTTCTCCCTTGAATACGCTTCTAGTGAGTATAATCAATGAAAGTTACATTTTGGGGTAGAATTAGTGCAAGGCTAGCGTGACACGCGAAATTGATTGAGGGACCTTTTCTTGGGTCTGCTCTTCAGGAAATCAGTGAATTTTGTAAGAGGGTCATTAAGATGAAAAATATGCCTCTCTGTCTGAATAATGTGGGTGTTTGCAAGTAAAGCCTGTCTACTCCTCAAAGAAGTTTAATTAACCCTTTTCTTCCTCATCATTATTGACGGAGGACAATACTAGTTTATGTATAAAATTTACCCCTGTAAAATTAAAATAATAATTTTTTCTCCAGATATAGCGGAATTTTTGAGGAATTTTCAACTGATTCTTATGAAATATGTAAAAATATGAAGCAACCGAGGTACATCAAAACTCATTTGCCTCTGTTTTTATTGCCTGATCAATTGTGGAATGTTAAGCCAAAGGTAATATATTATCGAAGTTAATCTAACACTTGATAAGTATAATCTTGTTTAACTATAAGTATCTAGAAATTTTTGGAAGCTTTGAGATTCCTTTCTCTACCGAATGTATCCATGCGTCTACAATTTTATCCTATCAATTACAAAAATGCAACTGAATAGACTCAATCGGAAATTTTTATCGCTAATAATCAATTTTTTAATAGAGTCAGAGTCATATTGCCATTTTTGTATTTTATTTAGATCATCTATACAGCTAGAAATCCAAAAGACACCTTTCTATCATGGTATCATCATCATCGTCACTTTCAACTTTATAAAGGAACCAAGAATGAATTTTTGCAAGCATCTGTTAAGGATTTGATGTTGTATTCTCCAATGAATGATCATATTCTTGATTTTTGGAAGATCCGTGATGAACCAAATATTTTGTTCCTGTTTTTTGAGGACATGAAAAGAAATTTGGACGAAGAAGTGAAAAAAGCGATGAAATTTTTGGATAAAAATTATTCGCAAGAAGAAATTGACAAACTTTGCAAGCACTTGTCATTCGAATCCATTCGTGACAATAAAATGGTCAACAAAAATGAAGAAATTAAAAATGTTAAAGAATCCTTTGGTGAAAAATATGACCCGAGTGACTACAATTTTCTCAGAAAAGGGCAAGTTGGTGGATATAAAGATGAACTGTCAGCTGAAGAGAATCAAATGTTGGATGAGTATGTAGAACAAGCAGCTATTAGAGAACCGGATTTTGAATATAAATTTTAAAATAAATTTACTATCAAAATCAGCTTGATGATGATATCTTGAACTTTTGAAATTTTTTCAAGGAACTTATATATTTTTAGTATTCAAAAACCTCTTTTTTCATAACCTGTTGTAGCATCTAGTCATGAATCTGCTCACAAAATAGCTACAGAAAAATAAATTCGTTTTAAACACAAAAATTGTAAAAACAACAATTTAAATTTTTTTTGAAAAATTTAAAAAAATATCAAAGCATTAAAAAAATTAAGTTTAAAATTTGCTGCTCTATACAATAATTGTAAACTTTTTTAAAGTAAAAAATAAAAAAATTTAAAAAAATTAAAAAAATTAAAAAAATTAAAAAAATTTTAAATTTTTTTTAAAAAATTCAAAAAAATTCAAAAAATTTATAAAAAATTCAAAAGATCTAAAAAAATTCAAACAAATTACAAAATAATTTTAAAATTTAAAAGGAAAAATTAATAAAAAATAACTTTTTTAAAAAAAAATTCACTGTATCTAACCCTTGGTCATTTTATAGTATTACCAAGTACGTATTAATCAAACATTGAACTTTTTGAAAATTTCTTATTGATACACAATTAAAATAATGGTTCTGTTATCAACGATATTAATTTTTTGCTTTATATTTTTCCACAAATTAATTTTTTTGTTTCTCAAAAGTAATCGTGAAATTCAATTTTTAACTGATATCAACAAAGTACACTTGCGTCTCCTAATAAAAAAGATTAATTTTTTACGAGTTCATGCATAAAGTGTGTGTTTTGTTTACGAAAATATTAGATTACGTTCATTTTTTCATACACCGACTTCAGTCAAGACGTTATTGCCAAGCAGAAAGGACGTAGAATTTTTTTCCATAACATTATTTCAGTTTAACTTTTAAAATAATGTTCGACATAGAAAAGTTAGAAAATGGACCAGCAAAGAATATTTCAACAGAAGTAACCGCAGATATGGTGAAAATTTCTTTAAAATCTGATCCAACTAAATTTTGCATTTTGCCTCAAAAATACGTCGATCAAGATCTTGAAAGAATCAAAAATATAGAAATATTTGAGGATGATATTTGGATAGTTACGTTCCCAAAATGTGGAACAACTTGGACGCAAGAAATGATTTGGATGCTCCATAATAATCTTGACTATGAAACATCATCCAAAGTGCAACTTAGTGATAGGTTTCCATTTTTGGAGTAAGTTAAAATTACTGTGGGCGTAGCCAAGGAGGGGTCCAATGGAGTCCGAACCCAGATCAAAAAAATTTTTAAAAGGAAATATTTTTTCTGAATTTTGTTCCGAAGTTCTAATTAAGGACTCTAAAATTTGGACCCACTTGGGTACGCGCCTGTGGCTAATCTAATTTAATTTATAAATTCAATAAGAAAATTTTTTAACTAAGGTGGAGTGGATTAATTAAAAATTTCACGATTGACACTTTTGAGGAATGTAAAAATTCATCTCGACCTCGATACATAAAGTCACATCTCCCATTGTTCCTATTGCCTGATCAACTATGGACTGTTAAGCCAAAGGTTTGTATGTATTTCCTCTTTCACTTGGATGTATAGCCAGTTACTCGCTATACTTTAAGGCAGGGGCGTATCCAGGATGTTTTTTGGAAAGGATTTTTCAAATTATGATCTTCTTGTTTTAAACTAGTATTGGTTTTTTCAATAAAAAATAGGGAATGGGGGTTGGTGTCAAACCCCCTTCTCTGGATACGCTCCTGATTCTAGGGCAGGTCTTCAGACTCCAACCAGGAAATATTTTTGAAAATTTTAAAATTTTATATTCAAGGTCTCAGAGTATAGTTTGGGAATACTCTAAGATATAGTGAACAACCGGCCACTGAGATCGATTTTTTGTTATTTTTTAACATGTACCACCTGGATAATGATGATGTCCATGACCTCCTGCTCTTGGCACTAAACCCCTTTGCTACATCAATTTAAAAATATTCATGTCATTCAATATTAATATATTATTTTAAATTATTTAGATCATCTATGTCGCCAGAAACCCCAAAGACACTTCAGTGTCATGGTTCCATCATCATCGTCATTTACATTGCTACAAAGGAACAAAAGAAGATTGTATTCAAGCATTTGTGGAGGACTTAATGTTGTATTCTCCAATGAATAATCATATCCTTGATTTTTGGAAGATTCGTAATGAACCAAATATCTTGTTCTTATTTTTTGAGGACATGAAGAGAAATTTGGATCAAGAAGTCAAAAAAGCGATGAAATTTTTGGACAAAAATTATTCACAGGAAGAAATTGACAAACTTTGCAAGCATTTATCATTCGAGTCCATAAAAGACAACAAAATGATTAACAAAAATGAAGAAATCAGGATGTTAAAAGAGTCAGCTGGTGAAAAATTCGATCCAAATGAATTTAGTTTTGTCAGGAAAGGACAAGTTGGAGGATACAAAAAGGAACTGTCAGAAAAAGAGAATGAATTGCTGGATGAATATTCAAAATGTCCTGAATTTAAAGAATTTGACTTTGAATATAGATTTTAGAATATTTTTATATTCTGACATCGCTTAAAAACTCTAAGACTCAATTATTCTCTTTAAAAATGATTTACTGATGAACGACCTTCATATTCTTTTCATTATATTAGTAGACTATGAAGTGAGTAGAATTTTATAATATTTTTTTGTCTAGGTCAATGTTTTTGCGTAGTTCATGCGTTGAAACTCTTTAATAAAATTTTTAAAAAAATATTAAAATTATTAACTTACAAATTTTAGACAGAATTTTTGGAAGGGTTAGGTTGAGACTTTTTGTTTGAGTTAATTTTCCTCAAAATGGGGGGGGGGTGAATTTTCTTCCACTTGGCTACGCTACCATAATATGACAAAAATGGAGCAAGAGTTTTTTTCAGGAGGAATGGAGACAACTCAAAGTGTAATGGTCAAATTGCATTATAGTAAACATTGGCAGTTACCAGGGGCGTAGCCAGGAGGGGGGAGCTTTTGGGGGCTTGAGTCTAAAACTCAAAATCAAACTTAATAGAAAATTTTGTGAGCAAGAATTTTTTTGATTTTTTTTTAAATTTTCAAAAATAATTCTCAATTATGATTTAAAATCCTTAAAATTTTAAATTAGTGATGAATTTTTTTAATTAAAAAAATTTCTGGCTACGCCCCTGACCATTACTATTTGATTTGGCTTCCCCCCTCTTTCTGAGTATTTACAACTAAACCAAAAATTTCCAGCCACCACTTGACTAAGTGTCTAAACCTGAACCATCTTTTACAACAAGAATTAAAAATAACTTACACACTTATGCGTGGAATTTAGTTTTGATCAGTCAAGAATTGGTTACTTGTTTAGAAATGTAAATAATAAGTCTATATTCTGGAAGAAGAAAATGTACTATCGATAGGGAATTTAAATGACAAAACCCACCTAACCCCCTTGCTACTTCCCTTTTCTAGTTTTTATTCAGCCAAATCTGTTCACCTTTTGCTATCACAAAAATTATATTTTAATTTATTTGAACTAGCACTAAAATGTTTACATCCCTTATCTTTCTATAAACAGGTTCTATTTCAATTTAGATAAATTATGTCTAGGCATACGCATTTTCGTTAGTTGTATGTCAGGACTTCAAGCGTAAAGAATACAGAACAAAATGTTCAAAATTGAAAAGATTGAAAGCGAAATTGTGAAAAAAGTTGAAACAGAATTAGTTTTTGATTTAGTAAAAATAACATCAAAGGATGATCCAAAAAAGTTTTGCATCATGCCTCAAAAATTTGCAGATCATTATCTTGAAAGGATCAAAAATATGGAAATTTTCGAGGACGACATTTGGATTGTAACGTTCCCAAAATGCGGAACAACGTGGACACAAGAAATGTCTTGGATGATTAACAATGACCTTGACTACGCAACAGCGTTGAATGTAAAATTGAATGTTAGATTTCCATTCTTAGAGTGAGTAAAAAATTAAATATTCAGAATTTTTAATGATTGATATCTTTTTTGGTTGATTTAGATTCAACGGAATTCATTCTGGTTTTGACTTTGACAGCTTTGAATTATGTAAAAACATGTCTCGACCACGGCATATTAAGTCACATTTGCCTTTGTTTCTTTTACCAGATCAATTGTGGACTGTTAAGCCAAAGGTTGGTAGTTAATTACAATTTTTTAATTAACTAGGGTAGGTCCAAGGAAATTTCAACTTGGATTCCAAATTGTAGGTCATCTATGTCGTTCGAAATCCAAAAGACACTGCAGTCTCATGGTTTCATCATCATCGCTACATGCTTGAATATAAAGGAACTAAAAATGATTTGATTAAAGCTTTTGTCAGCGATTTGGCTTTTAATTCTCCAATGAATGGACATGTTCTGGATTTTTGGAAAATTCGTGATGAACCAAACATTTTGTTCTTGTTTTTTGAGGACATGAAAAGAAATTTGGACCAGGAAGTGAAAAAAGTGATAAAATTTCTTGGCAAGAATTATTCACAAGAAGAAGTTGACAAGCTTTGCAAGCATTTGTCATTTGAATCAATAAAAGGTAACAAAATGGTCAACAAAGATGAAGAAATAAAGGAAATGATGAATTCTGTCGGAAGAACATTTAAGGAAGACGAATTCAGTTTCATTAGAAAGGGTGAAGTTGGGACATTCAAAAATGAACTTAGTTCTGAAGAGATTAAAATGCTTGATGAATATGCTAAAGATTCAAAATTGGAAGCAGCTGGATTTGCATATAAATTTTTGTAATATGTATGAAATAAATGAAATTTGAAAAATTTCTCAAAATAAAATCTGATTTTGAATTTACAAATTTTTAATAAATATTATAATTTTTTTAAATTTCAGGGATTTTGGGGGTTGACTTTAAAAAAATATTAATTTTCTCAGAATTAATCCAGCAAAAAAAAATTATAGAGAGGCTAAAGTCTCTCATTTTTCCTACTTTTTAAACAAAAATACTCCACTCACTTTAATGAGAATCTCTCTCAACTGTTTCTCTCTAAATACTCTCTTTGTGGTAATGAAAATATCAGTACTTGATAATTTAACGACTCATTGCTTTAGTTTAAAACAAGTTTGATTGTTCAGTCGTTTACCCAGTTTAATCGGTGTTTCGTGTCAAGCACAGGAAAAAAAATTTTATTTTTTAAAATACTTAAAGTTTTACACTAAAAATGTTTAATATTGAAGTTCCAAAAGAAGAAATTGTCAAAAACATCGAAACAAATCTAATAAAAGATCTTGTTAAAATATCATCAATAGATGATCCTTCACAATTCTGCATAATGCCTCGAAAGTTCGTCGATCAAGATCTCGAAAGAGTGAAGAACATGGAAATTTTCGAGGATGACATTTGGGTGGTGACATATCCAAAATGCGGAACAACTTGGGCGATGGAAATGATTTGGATGATTTGCAATAATCTTGACTATGAAACGTCAATGAACGTAAATCTTGACGATAGATTTCCATTTTTGGAGTAAGTATTTGATAAAAGTTGCATAGCAAGGGGAGGAAATTTATTGAAAAATCATTAAAATTGTCAATATAAAAATAAATGTTAGATTTGCAAGGGTTGTCAAACTAAATTTTCTTAGACTCCTTCTTCCTTTTTTCTTTAAAAATTCTTGCTTCATCACTCTTCTTTAAATTAAATCCTCGATGTTATAAGCAGAGTTGGCAGGACACCGAGAGTCCGAATTCCAATGGAGTCAGACTCCACCTCTTTTTGGAATCCAGACTCCAATGAAGGCGCCCTCAAAGTGGAGTCCTTCAAACTCTGGTTATAAGTGAATGATCTCTGATGCATTAATAATTTACTTAATCTTAGATTGAGTGGAATTGCAACTGGCTTTCCGACTGACTCTTTTGAGATCTGCAATAATAAGCCCCGACCACGTTATATCAAGACACATCTTCCAATATTCCTTCTGCCTAATCAATTATGGACTATTAAGCCTAAGGTAAGGTAATTTAAAAATTACAATTATTTGTAAAGGGTATCAGGGCGTTCAGAAAGAGCGATTTATGGGTCAACCTTAAAATCAGAGTTAAAAAATTAATCCTGAGTTTTACTGCTTTGTTTTTGGCAGGGTTTTTGGTGTACTTGCACTTGTGTGTCGCAAAGCATAGTACCTACCACCTCACATCTATATTTTTGTTACTCAAAATTATTCCTATTTCTCAGATAATTTACGTCGCAAGAAATCCAAAAGACACTGCAGTCTCTTGGTTCCATCATCACAAACACATACATGGATATCAAGGAATAAAAGAAGATTTTGTTACTGCATTTGTCAAAGACTTGATGCTGTATTCACCGATGAATGAACATATAACTGAATTTTGGAAGATCCGAGATGAACCAAACATCCTATTCTTGTTTTTTGAGGACATGAAAAGAAATTTAGATCAGGAAGTCAAAAAAACAATGAAATTTTTGGAAAAAAGTTATTCACAAGAAGAGGTTGACACGCTTTGCAAGCACTTGTCATTCGAGTCAATAAAAGACAACAAAATGGTCAACAAGGAAGATGAGTTGAAGAAATTAATGGAAGCATCTGGCAGGGACCCTTCAACAAAAGAGTTCAGCTTTGTCAGAAAAGGACAAGTTGGAGGGTACAAGAAGGAATTGTCAGCTGAAGAAAATGAAATGCTGGATGAATATTTAAAATGTCTAGAGTTGGAAAAGGCTGAATTTGAATATAAATTTTGAAATAAATTAAATTTTAAAATAAATTAAATTTTGAAATAAATTAATTTTAAAAAATTAAATTTTAAAAAACTCAATTTTAAAAAAATGAGTTAAATTTCAAAAATTTAAATTTTAAAGTAAATTAAATTGAAATATTTTAAATTTTAAAATAAATTAAATTGAAAAAGATTTAAAAAATTAAATTTTAAAAAAATGAGTTTAAATTTTAAAATAAATTAAGTTAAAAAAATAAATTTTAAAATATTAAATTTTAAAAAATTAATTTTTAGAAAAGTAAATTTTGAAAAATTAAATTTTAAAAAATTAAATTTTAAAAAAATGAATTAAATTTTTAAAATTTAAATTTAAAAGTAAATTCAATTGAAAAGGTTTAAATTTTAAAATGAATTTTTGTTTTAACTTATCTTGCAAATTTTCAGTTGTATATCAAACACTGATTATGTAATAAAATATATCAAATTCGATAAGAATTATCAAAAATTTGATAATTTTTCATGAAATGTGATTATTGGATTAAATATTTGTTTCTATATTTAGTCAGTTTTAAAGTTTCAGCAGAATTGTAAGGACAAAAAATTTAAAAATGTTTGATTTTGAAATACCAGAAGATGAAATTGTTAAGAAAATTGAGACACCGTTGATGCATGATTTTGTAAAAATCTCATCAAAAGATGACCCCAAAAAATTTTGCATTATGCCTCAACATTTTGTTGATAATTATCTCGAAAGAATCAAAAACATGGAAATTTTCGAAGATGATATCTGGGTCGTGACATATCCAAAATGTGGTACAACTTGGTCTCAAGAAATGTCTTGGATGATTGGACATAATCTTGATTATAAAACGTCAATGGAAATCACACTTGATGATCGATTTCCATTTTTGGAGTAAGTTTATTGATAACACAATTTAAATTTTTTTTGTTAATGCTGAATTTGTTTAAAAACATTTCATTCATCTAGAGCTGGTGGTCTATCAGACAAAATCCCAATGGATACATTTGAAATTGGCAAAAATATGCCACGTCCTCGATTTATCAAGTCACATTTGCCTTTGTTTCTACTGCCCGATCAAATGTGGACTGTAAAACCTAAAGTAAGGAACTATTATTGTTTGACATTTCATTTTTGATAATAAATTGAAAACAATTTTTTATAGATAATTTATGTTGCACGAAATCCCAAAGATACTGCTGTATCATGGTACCATCATCATCGTAACTTGCATGGATATCAAGGAACAAAAGAGGACTTCATTAAAGCATTTGTCAAAGATTTAGCTCTTTACTCACCAATGAATGATCATGTCATTGACTTTTGGAATGCTCGTATTGAGCAAAATATTTTGTTCCTGTTTTTCGAGGACATGAAGAGAAACTTGAGTCAAGAAGTCAAAAAGGTTATGAAATTCATGGAAAAAGAATTTTCTCAAGACGAAATTGATATACTTTGCGTTCATTTGTCATTCGATTCCATCAAAAATAATAAAATGATCAACAAAGAAGATGTAGTTAAGCAAGTATCTGCAATGCATGGAAAAGAATACGATCCACAGAATTTTACATTTATTAGGAAAGGAAAAGTTGGTGGATATAAGAAGGAACTGACAGAAGAAGAGAATGAATTGTTGGATGAATATATCAAAAAGGCTGAATTTGAAATTGAATATCAGTTTTAAATTTTATGAATTTTTATTGATTGGCTTCTTGAATTTTTATACTTTTGTAACATTGACGTTAGCCTGAAATTTTTAGAGTTGGAGGTCGTTCATAAATGAAGTCCAATGTATAGGGGAAGGAGTTCTGACGCTTTCTTGAGGCAATTTTTCTAAGAGGTAGGGGGTTTTAAATCCAACCAACAACCCCTCTCCCATTCTGTCTACGCACCTGACTGATGTGTCAGCAGAAAAAAAATTATCAAACCAGATAAAAAATTATCAATCATTGTGAAATAAAAATAATATTTCTTTACTTTACTTAGTCATTTTAAAAACAAAAGGTTAAACGGTGTAAAAGTTACTTTTTTATTCTATCCAACTATTTCTTTAAATTTCGTAAATAATTCAAATTGACTCAAAATTTTAAAGTTTTTTAAATTAAAATTTGATTTTTGATTTTTCTAAACTTAAAATTTGAATTTTTTACACTTAGAATTCGTAATTTAAAAAAAATTAATTAAAATGTTGAAGTTTTAAAATTATTTAACCTTAAAATTGCTAATATATAAAATTAACTGCCTTTTTATACAAAAATGATTCCGAAAATCATTAATTTCAATTCTGCTTCCCCAAGTGTCAGTAACAATAAAATCTTATCAAAAGTGATAAAAATAATCAGCACTTTAAATGTGTTATCTCTTAAATCATAATTGTTTAAGTAATAGAAAATATTTCATTGTTTAGTCAGTTTTAAGCCAAGAGTGTGAACATAAAATTCATTTGGTTGGATATTTTATTTACAAATAATAACTAAAAATGTACCACATAGAAATTCCAGAAGATGAGATCGTTAAGAAAGTAGAAACACAACAAATTGCAAATTTTGTGAAAATTTCACTTAAAGATGATCCAAAACAGTTCTGCATTCTTACACAAAAGTTTGTTGATAAAGATCTCGAAAGGATTAAAAATATGGAAGTTTTCGAAGACGACATTTGGGTTGTGACTTATCCAAAATGCGGAACAACATGGACTCAAGAAATGGTTTGGATGATCGGACACAATCTTGACTACGAAACTGCACTTAAGATTCCACAGGATGATCGATTTCCTTTTTTAGAGTGAGTTTGGATTTTATTATTGTTTTGAATGAAACTTCTTACTTCTTTATATATATATATATATTTATAGACTTAGTGGCATCACAACTTATTATCCAAAAGATACTTTCGAAGAATGTAAGAATTTACCTCGTCCGAGGTATATCAAGTCACATTTGCCTGTGTTTCTGCTGCCCGATCAGCTATGGACTGTTAAACCTAAGGTGAGTGAAATTTTAAGTCATTAAGTATCCCATAACTCTAAATCAGGGCCCAAGGATGCCAATTCTGAACAATAAACAGTAAAATCTTAAACTATGCTTAATTTTCATTCACATTTAGATTGTTTATACAGCACGAAACCCCAAGGACACAGCCATATCATGGTTTCATCATCATGTTAACTTACATGGATATCAAGGAACAAAAGAGGACTTTATTGAAGCATTTAGAAAAGATTTAGTTCTTTACTCGCCAATGAATGAGCATGTCATTGACTTTTGGAACATTCGGAATCAACCAAATATTTTGTTTCTATTTTTTGAGGACATGAAGAGAAATTTGGACCAAGAAGTGAAAAAAGTGATGAAATTTATGGAAAAAGATTACCTTCAACATGAAATTGACAAACTTTGCGTCCATTTGTCATTCGATTCCGTAAAAAGTAATAAAATGATCAACAAGGAAGACATCATAAAGAAAGTTATGGAGATGACTGGAAGAGAATATAATCCACAAAACTATACATTCATCAGGAAGGGTAAAGTTGGTGGATATAAGCAGGAATTGACGAAAGATCAGAATGAAATGTTGAATGAGTACATCAAGAAGGCTGAGTTTGAGATTGAATATCAGTTTTAATGACAGGGGCATTTTCAGGGGGATTAAAGTTAACCCAGCCCAAGATGTTTTAGATAGAAATTAAACCCCTCAACATAAACTTCTTCATCCATACAAAAAATATTGAATCACTCCCCTTGAAAGCTCAAAGTCAAAAATATTTTTTGTTCCTTAATAATCTCCAAATTCCAACCCAAAGTGTGTAAATAAAGTGATATTAAAAAAGATAAAAAATTATCAGCACTTGTAGATTTTTATTGTGTAATTTAAAAGAAATAAAAATCATTGTTCAGTTGAATTTAAGGCATTAATAGGAACAGGAAGATAAAAAATCTGAAACTTATTTTTTCTAAAATGTACAACATCGAAGTTCCAGAAGATAAGCTATATAAAAAGCTTGAAACACAATTAAACAAAGATTTTGTAAAAATATCACTGAAGGATGACCCCAAAAAATTTTGTGTCATGCCACAAAGCTTTGTAGACGTTGACCTTGAAAGGATAAAGAACATGGAAATTTTTGAAGATGACGTTTGGGTTGTAACATATCCAAAATGTGGTACAACATGGACGCAAGAAATGGTTTGGATGATTGGCCATGATCTTGATTATAAAACATCGATGGAAGTGCAACTTGATGATCGATATCCATTTTTAGAGTAAGTATCACGCGCGTACTAAGGGTGGGGGATTGGTGGATTTGTCCCCTCTCATAGAAATACCGCCTACCCCCATTTTTTCAAACAAAAAATTTGAATGTTCTTCTCACTCTCTTAAAAATTTATGTCTACGCCATTGGTAAATATTATGTTTGTGTACAAAAGCCACCATTAATAAAATCTGTTAATTAGATTGCAAGGTATCATGCCAAGCCATCCAAAAAATATGTTTGAAGAATGTGTAAGCATGCCGCGACCACGTTACATCAAGTCACATTTGCCTATGTTTCTTCTGCCAGATCAGTTATGAGGCAGGAAGTTTCATTATCCATTGTACCCCCCTAAAATTAATACCAGTTGTTGTTCAGATACTAATTATTCAATCCACTTCAATTCCCATCACAGATAATTTACACAGCTCGAAACCCAAAAGACACTGCTGTTTCATACTATCATCACTACCACAATATGAATGGATATCAAGGAACAATTGGGAATTTTATTGAAACATTTGTAAAGGATATATTGATGTATTCACCGATGAATGAGCATGTAATTGACTTTTGGAACATTCGAAGTCAACCAAATATTTTGTTCCTATTTTTTGAGGACATGAAGAGAAATTTGGATCAAGAAGTAAAGAAAGTGATGAAATTTATGGACAAGGATTACTCACAAGATGAAATTGACAAGCTTTGCGTACATTTGTCATTCGATTCGATCAAAAACAATAAAATGATTAATAAAGAAGATGACATAAAGCACTTGATGGTTATGGTCGGCAGAGAATATAATCCAGAAAAGTATACATTTATCAGAAAAGGACAAGTTGGTGGATATAAGAAGGAATTGTCTAAAGAAGCCAATGATATGCTGGATGAATACATCAAAAAGGCTGAGTTTGAGATAGAATATCAGTTCTAGGACATATATTTACTAGTGTTAGGGATCATTCATTTACGATGTCCATCAAAAATGAGATTTTTAGAACCCCCAGCCCCCTTTCAGACTCCACTCAACCCCTAAATGATGGACGTCATAAGTGAATGACTCCTTAAGTAATGATAATGAAATATGTCGTTATATAATACTGACCTTACCTCCAAATTGTCAAGAAATAATAGAGAAAAATATTTAATCAACTTTTGATAAAACTTATCTCATATCTCTTAAAAAGTCGTGTATTTGGAATTTCTGAGAAAAACAATCAGCAATCAAAATGCATTTAATTTGGCCAAACTGGCTTATAACAGGAGAATCTTAGAATGTACTGCCAGAGTCGGAGAAATAAATTTTTGGTAGCTGGGATAGGGGTGTGGCCAGAAATTTTTTGAGGGGGGTGTTTTGAATTTTTTTGTAGGGATGGCAAAATTCTGTGTAGGGAAAATTTTTTGATCCCCCTCCAAAAAATTAGTAATAAATAAATTAGTAATTAAAATATTTTTATCTATGGATAAACAGCAATTATTCACAACCGTTGATCTTGTGATGACCTACAAAAAAAATTTAACAACACACGTGCTGTACGATAATTTTTACGACCCAACACATTCAACTTTCCTTCACTTATCAGCGACACTAACTTTAGCGTTATTAAATAAAAAATTATCAAAAACACACTTAAGGAATATTGAACTTTAGCATTATTCACTTTTCAGCATATGTTCACGCTCATATCAGTTTCGATTCTGCACTTGGTTGAGCAGTTTTTTAAATATTTTTCAGGATAAATATTTTTTTAAAAAAAGAACCATGAAGGAACTATATCTAATAGAAAAGCCTCAAAATGAAATATTGAAAAAAGTTGAAACTTATTACATTGCAGATTTAGTTAAAATATCACTAAAAGATGATCCATCAAAGTTTTGTATTATGCCTCGAAAATATGTCGACAAAGATTTAGAAAGGATCAAAAATATGGAAATTTTTGAAGACGATATTTGGATTGTGACGTTCCCAAAATGCGGAACAACGTGGACACAAGAAATGATTTGGATGATCAATAATAATCTTGATTACGAGACGTCTTCAAAAGTGAGCCTCGATGAGAGATTTCCATTTTTAGAGTAAGTTGACATTATATTTCTTGGAATGATAAGAAGTAAGGGGTTGCAAATATGATCAAATCTAATGAATATTTCTCAGTTTTTTCTCATTATTCTGTGATTTAAAGGGGTTAGGACCATCTTGATACCTGACCTCCTTGCTGTTTTATTAGAAATATCACATATCACTAGCCGGAAAGGCACACGGGATAGAATATGCAAAAAATATTGTTCCCAGTCCGATGTGATACCAGATTTTACG
The DNA here is from genome assembly GCA_963573255.1 of Chironomus tentans. NCBI lineage: Eukaryota > Metazoa > Arthropoda > Insecta > Diptera > Chironomidae > Chironomus > Chironomus tentans. The sequence goes on along the minus strand of OY754302.1, from coordinate 42,181,897 downwards.
AAATCTGACCTTAGGCTTGATTTTCTAAGACGTGTACCTTTCAGGTAGTCAATTACTAGAGGGAAGATATCTTACCAGCCCGGACATATTTTTTGTTCGTTTTTCCGTTTTTTACGTAAATTGTTTTGTTCGTAAATTTGTGTGAAAATGGAAAAAACGGATAAATTAACTGACAAAACAGAACAAAAAATTGTCCCGTCGGATGAGTTATCCTCACCCTGTCACCTCCTTATTCTTGCAGAGTTAGCGGATTCGTAACAGATTACCCTTTCGATACATTTGAAGTATGCAAAAATTTGCCACGTCCGAGGTATATCAAGTCACATTTGCCTACGTTTCTATTGCCTGATCAACTATGGACAGTGAAGCCGAAGGTAAGCAATAATGGGATCTAAAATTAAACTTATCGTCCAATATTTTTCTTTTAGATCATCTATGTAGTTCGAAATCCTAAAGACACTGCTGTGTCATGGTATCATCATCATCGTCATCTACATGAATATAAAGGAACGAAAGAAGATTATATTCAAGCATTTGTTAAGGACTTGATGTTTTATTTGCCAATGAATAATCATATCCTTGATTTTTGGAAGATTCGTGATGAACCAAACATATTGTTCCTGTTTTTTGAGGACATGAAGAGGAATTTGGATCAAGAAGTCGAAAAAGCAATGAAATTTTTGGATAAAAGTTATTCGCAAGAAGAAATTGACAAGCTTTGCGTCCATTTATCATTCGAGTCTATCAAAAACAATAAAAACATCAACAAAGATGAAGGAATGATCAAATTTTTGCAAGCCGTTGGTAAGGAGTATGACCAAAGTGATGGTTTTAGTTTCATTCGTAAAGGTCTAGTTGGAGGTTACAAGCAGGAGCTTACAGCTGAGCAGAATCAAATGTTGGATGAATATTCAAAATGTCTGGAACTAGAAAAGGCTGGTTTTGAATATAAATTTGATTAAGTTAACAAGACTGGTTGCAGACTTGATTTTGTGTGAATTTTTTTACGGGTATCCTGATTTATCCTAAGTCTAAAATGGATATTTTCATAATATCGCACTATCCAAAAAACTTGTATTCTATTCTATCCAGAAAACCTCAAAAAGAATTAATCAATCACTGCCTTTAATTTTTGAAGTGCATTATTAATTTAATTTGCCAATTTATTATTTACTACCCTACACTATCCCTCAGCTAAATTTATCTAAAGCAATCCTAATCTGATAGCGAGTTATCAAAAATAAAATGAAATGATTTGAACTTTACCTTTAAATACTTTGTGTACCTCAATAATCATAGCAGTATCAAATTAGTTGTTATTTGAGTAAGTTTTGAAATATTCTTTTAAAAAAATGTTTAACATAGACAAACCCAAAGACGAAATATTGACAAAGATGGAAACATGTAGCGTTGCTGATTTAGTTAAAATATCAGTAAAAGATGATCCATCAAAATTTTGCATAATGCCACAAAAGTTTGTCAATGAAAGTCTCAAAAGGATCAAAAACATGGAAATTTTTGAAGATGACGTTTGGGTTGTGACCTTCCCAAAATGTGGAACAACCTGGACTCAAGAAATGGTTTGGATGATCGGACATAATCTTGACTATAAAAGTTCTTTCAACACTCGACTTGATGATCGATTTCCATTTTTGGAGTATGTTTCTTAACTTTTGGGGATCATAATATTTTCAGAAAAATAAAATTTTATTATAATTGCTTTTTCGTCATTAGAATGAGCGGTTTTGCTGAAAACTATCCACGAGATACTTTTAAAATATGTGAAAATTTAGCTCGTCCACGTTACATCAAATCACATCTGCCTATATTCCTTTTACCAGATCAACTGTGGACTGTCAAACCAAAGGTATTAATTTGAATTCATTAAAATTAATAAAGCGTTAATACTTGAAATGAAACCCTTAAAAACCCAATTAGAGTTCGAAGTCAATGAGCAAACAGGACGTTACCTAGATGATGCTTAAACATAAGTAGTAAACACTGATAAAAATTTTGTTTATACTTAGCTTTGGCAACAATAATTGAGTATTATACATTATTCTGTAGGTCTGTCTACATAATTTGCAGGGGCTTATCCAAAAAAGGAATTTAAATTTTGAACCCCCCTAGGGGGTACATAAATTATTGTATTATACTTAAAATTCAAAATTAAGTAAAAATATTTTATATTTATACACCTAGGGTATACACCAGAAACCGGCCTCTGTATTCAGTCATATAAGCTCAAATAATCCAATTATTATTTTTTTCCGTCATATTTAATAGAATACAATGCTAGTTAAAACTATTTACTTCAAAAACAATCAAGATTGTCATGATTGATTCATTTTATTTTAATTACATTAACAATTTTGATTTTCTATTTTTTCATAGATTATTTATGTCACTCGAAACACTAAAGACACAGCTGTTTCATGGTTTCATCATTATTGCCACTTGAACGACTATCAAGGAACAAAAGAGGATTTTCTTAAAGCATTTGTAGAAGATTTAATGTTTTATTCACCAATGAACGATCATGTTCAGGATTTTTGGAAAATAAAGGATCAAGCTCATGTCTTATTCCTGTTTTTTGAAGATATGAAAAGAAATTTAGACACGGAAGTGAAGAAAGTGATGAAGTTTATGGACAAGAATTACTCGCAAGATGAAATTGATAAGCTTTGCAACCATTTATCATTTGATTCTATTAAAAATAACAAAATGATCAACAAGGCAGACACCTTAAAGCATTTGATGGAAGTAAGAGGGAAACAATATGATCCACAGAAGTTTTCATTCATCAGAAAAGGAGAAGTTGGAGGTTACAAAGAGGAGTTGACCGAAGAACAAAATATAATGTTAGATAAATACAATCGGAAGTCAGAAATTAATCTTGAAAAGATTCAAAATTGGATATGAAAATAAATAAATTGGGACAACACTTTACAACACTCTTCTCTCTGTTACACATTTCTAGACCTATTAGAGGCTACGATGTAGTCATAAACACATGACTTAATTGTAAACAAGCTCTGATAACAATTTTCAAGTATGTAAAAAAATATATAAAATTTTTCGTATTTTATTTTTTTCCACGTGAAGTTTTACATCCAAAGTTAAATAAAAAACAAGTCTTATCAAAATTAATAAACAAAAATTATCACCTTTTAAATACTTTTTGTCACAAAGGGGTTATTAACTTATTACCAAGGCTTCTCAGCTTTTAATCTTTAATCTCTATGGATTTTTTTAATCTCTATGGGATTAAAGATTAAAAATATTAAAGATTAAAAGCTGGGAAGCCTTGCTTATTACTTAACATTCTCCCAGTGACGCTTAGAACCTTCGTCACCTTGAAATTCTTTATTAATTTTGTTACAAAATCTTAGAAACTCCTCCCCTCTAATACGGCAGTCATTACCACTCGAACAGGGTCGTCAAAATTCAATACAATTTTTTTTTTAAATCGAAAAATTAATTATTTTAAAGAAAAATGTTGAATACTACTCGCAAAATCAATCTTAATGTCTAAAAATGTATATAAATTTAATGCAGAGGTTGTATTACAGTGATTTTTTCAAAAATAAAAAATTGGGCACCCCCCTTCAAAAATCCTGACTACGCCCCTGCACTCAAAATACTAATTATGTCACTAATCCAAAAAAATCTCAACTTATGAAGTTTCAAGAGAGAGGGAGAAAGTTTTTTTTTTATTTTTTGAGAAATTTCTTTACAAAAGTAACACGAGTTGCTATCCAGTCTTGTTTAAGCTATCGAAGAGTAAAGCTCAAAAAATATTGGACTGTAGTTGCTTAAAATTTTAATCATTTAAATTCAAAAAACAAATGTTCAACATTGAAAGACCTGAAGATGATATTGCTAGGAAAATTGATACACCTTTAATTTTCGACCTTCAAAAGATTTCCTTGAAAAACGATCCAAGTAAATTTTGCATTATGCCTCAACATTTTGTTGATCAAGATCTTGAAAGAATCAAAAATATGAAAGTATATGAAGATGACATTTGGATCGTGACATTCCCAAAATGTGGTACAACATGGGCACAAGAAATGATTTGGATGATTGGAAATGATCTTGATTACGATGCGTCAGCAAAATTAAATCTTGGCTTGCGATTCCCATTTTTGGAGTAAGTTTTTATTTACTTCAAAATTGATAACAAAAATCAAAATGAATTCTTTTAACATTTTTTAGAGTGAATTTTTTTCAACCTGGAATACCCTTTGACATTTTTGAAATATGTCAAGAAATGCCACGTCCGAGGTACATTAAGTCACACTTGCCTTATTTTCTGCTGCCTGATCAACTGTGGACTGTTAAACCTAAGGTAAATTCGATATTTATTTATTTATTTATTTAGTTCAAAAAAACGTTAAATTTCAAAAAATGCAAACTTATAAAATAACTCGAAATGGGTCCAAGCATTGACGATTTCTTTGAATTAATTTAACTAATATATTTTGGTAAGTATGGTCAGAATTTCAAGAAAAAAATTCCTAACCTTTCACTTTTCAACAAGCAAAACACACTTTTGTCATTATGGTATTAAGTAATAATTTTTAAAATCTACTTCAGATCGCACGAAATCCCAAAGATACTGCTGTATCATGGTACCATCATCATCGTAATATACATTTATATCAAGGAACAAAAGGGGACTTTATTGAAGCATTTGCTAAAGATTTGATTCCTTATTCTCCAATGAATGATCATATTCTTGACTTTTGGAAAATTCGGGATGAACCAAATATTTTGTTCCTGTTTTTCGAAGACATGAAGAGAAATTTGGACCAAGAAGTCAAAAGAGCAATGAAATTTTTAGACAAAGATTTCTCTCAAGAAGAAATCGACAAACTTTGTCAACATTTGTCATTCGAGTCCATTCGTAATAACAAAATGGTCAACAAAGAAGAGAGTGTTAAAGGGTTACTGAAACTAGCTGGTATGAAATATGAACCAAAAGATGGCTTCACTTTTATCAGAAAGGGACAAGTCGGTGGATACAAAGATGAACTGTCAGATAAGCAAATCAAATTGATGGAAAATTATGTAAACCATCCAGAATTGGAAAAAATTGGATTTGAGTATAAATTTTAATAAAATAAAGTGTAAAAAAATGAAGGAAAAAAAAGTTAACAGAAATAAATAGCTCTATTCATTAATAAAATTATTGACGCAAGCAACATTGACGAAACATTGTACTTCATATGAAACATTAAAGAAAACATTCTTAAGATTAAAAGTATTAAAAAATGTGAATTTGAAATAATACAGTAGTTATCTGGGGCGTATTCAGGAGGGTGGGAGTGTGTTTGGGGTTCAACCTACCCTTTTTGGATTTTTTTTCAATTTGCTTGGGTTATTTAAGAAAAAAATCCCAGAAAATCCCTAAATTTTCCCGTTCATACAAAAAAATTCACCGTTATTGATTTAGTCTCGCGTCTTAGAGTGTCTGTTAAAATTAATCTAAATTTATTTATTTTATTAAAAAATATATATAAATGAACAACATTCATAAAATATAATATTATAGAATTAACTGTGATTTATACAAAAATCAACATTTCTATTCTTAGTCTCTTGTTTTTTTAATTTTTGGTACGTTTTGGATTGTTTTCAGCTGGAGTTTTTCTTTTTCCACTACCAACATTTTCTGTGAAACTCTTTATTTCTGTATTTGGGTTCTTTAGTTTTATTTGACCAGGTGGTCTAATTAAATTACCAATGATAGTATCAACATTCTTTTCTAGTTTATTAATATGCCTATTAATTTTTGCATAATCTTTTTCAGTAATCCTTATTTCACATTTAGGGTTTTTATCTTCAAATATGTTGGTAACATATTTTCTTAAATTCTCATACGGATTACTGAAATAATCTCCCAAAATATAACCTGATTCTATGTTTTCATCTTTTTTCTTTCTTTGAATTAAAATATGTGTATTGTGTATGTCCGTTAATCCCATGATAATAGCATCTGCAACTTTTTTTTCCTTAAGGAGCTTGTTCTCTAATAAACGGTAATTATCTCCAACCGTTGAGCTGCGGGTAGAAACTAAATTGTCGTGCAATTCTTCGGGAAGCAAAAGTGTATACTGCTTTCCATAACTTCCATCAAATTCTGTGTTTTTGAGTCCTGCTGTGGTTGGTAGATGATGCACTTGATTTATTCCTTTTCTACCCGGATTCCTGTAACTAACCTGATTGTATGTTCCACATGTTTTATGTTTAGTTGGATCTTGTCGTCCACCAAAAAATCCTATTTGGTGGTAAAATTCTTTTTCGTAATTAGCAATGGCTGATCTTACTGTTTCATTTGTATCAATTACATTTGCTGCTGCATTACGAAGTTGATCGGGAGTTAGTTTTTTTGACAATTCAGGATATTTATCATTTATGGCATGATAAAGACAATTGTTGCCGGTTGTTTCCTTACTACTATTCAAAAAATGTCCATCCACAAGATCCAGTTCAATAATTTTCACATTTGGATCATTTGATTTACCGAATTCATGAGCTACACCTTTGTGCTTTACCACAAACATAATTTTTTCTCCAGATTCTTTTTCCATTGCTAGTCTTGTACATTCAACTCCAATTTCATCTTGTGGTATATTTTCTCTCATTACTTTTTTGAATGTTTCAGTATTTTTTGTTTTCATCCGAATATCCATGGCCTCTTTTTGAAGGTCCTCTGGAATTTCATCAGTATCTTTTGATTTTTTATGTTCATTAATCGCTTCAATAAGCTGATGAGTTCTTTCTGTTAATTTTGCTTCTCTGCGTTGTGACATTGAGTCTTTTACAATATTTTCAATACCCTCGATAGCTTTTTTGGTAATAGCTGTACCAGCATATACTAATATTGGCTTCACAATATTTGCATTAACAGAATTTCTATATTGAACGGCAGCTTCATGTTTGAGTTGTTTCAAAATATCAGCTTTGAGTTCATCTACATTATTTGGAGCCGATTCATTTATTCTATCCTCATCTCGTTTAGTTTTCAAAACTTCATTCAATAACCAATCAAGCTTATCGTACATTTGTCTTACAAATTTTGTAACCAACCCAAGACTGATTATTTTAGTCATTGCAGATGTCACCAATGTGACACTTTTGTAAGTGTTTTGATCTGATCGAACTATTGAGTCAGCAAAACTTGAGATTTGTGTATAAATGTTTGCATAATACTCAGATGTTTCCTTCATCTTTTGAAATTTCTCCATAATTAATTTTTGTAAAGTATTAGGCTCAAAAAAGCAGAGTAAGTCATCAATTTTCGATGATATTGCATGAGTAGAAAAATCTTTTGATATTATTGAAGCCATTTCGTCGCCAATTGCCATCGTAATTTGATTTAAAAATTCTTTTATTGCATAATCAGCCGCCATTCCAACTCCAGCTTGAATTATTGCATTTTTGCAGCTAATGACTGTTTTAAATGCCGTTTCCTTCGCAACTTTTTTTAATCCAACTGATTTAAAGTTCTTAATAAGTTGAGTGCCAGTCTGTTCACTCAAGGTGCCTCCAACTTTAGCACCAATTTCTGTTACCTCCGCCACACCAGCTTTTGTCGCATCCGATGCTTTTTTAAACCACTTAACTTTGGAAAAACCTATTTCGCCAACAAATAAGAATACAGAAGTAGCCACACTAATCATTTTGTGTTTTCTGTAATCACTCCAGCTGAAATATCCAGTTTGGAGACTTGATAGTGCAAAAATTGCATCACCAACACCTTCGTTGATTAATGTACTGCCAAATTTTAAAGCAAGTCCTTTTGTCAAGAGTGTGATGGCAACACCGACAACAATTTGAAATAATGCTATCCCCAAGACCCAAAAGAATCGTTTCCAATATGCAGCACTAAAATTGGTATAAAATTTAAGTTAATTTTTGATTAAACAGAGTTATTAAATCAATCTAAGATAGATTTGGTCCAAACCAGCCTAACAACCAGATAGTTACACTGATAAATAATAATGTAAATTATTCCTTACCTATACATTTGTTGTTGAACTTTAATGATTGCTCCTAGTCCTTTTAGGTCCATAAAACCAATAAATTTGTTATCTTGTAGAAAATTTTGTATGGGCACTAAGACAACTTCAAGTCTGTCAAGTTCTTTATTCAGCAATGGTTTTACAAAATTCTTTAGATGAGTTTTAACATTTTTTGCATTTTCTATTAAAATTCTTCGATTTTGTAGCAAAAGTTTGACTGTGCTTTCGATTTGTTGGTATTTCATTGATAGCTTTGCATTTTCAATATCAAACATTTTTATTCTGTAATTGCCATCCAGAAAGTCTCTTTGACATAATTCATGAATTAACTTTGAATCAACGTCCAAACCAGCATTTTTAAACATGTCAATGACACTTGAATTGTCGAAAATTTTCTCGCATTTTTCAATTTTCGTTTCATCAACTTTTGACTGCTCAATGATCAAATTCGACATTAAATCATTTAATAAATTTAAATGCGGGCTTATTTCTAATCGAATGATAGGATTAAAAGTTCCATTCGTGATGTCATCAGCCAAAGATTCAAGAGCGAATCTATACGAAAATTTTGATTTTATAAGCTCGTAAATTCTTGGTTGATAGACATAATCCTCATCAAGGTCGTAGGGGTCGAAAATGCTTTCTAAATTTTCATAATTTAAAGCAAATGAATTTTGTGATCGAGAGGTTAGTAAATTTATTTCTGGACTTCTAAGCTTCTCAATGATCCTGTCGTAATTCTTGCAAATAATTTTGAAGTCTTTCCTCTGAATTTCATCGTAATTTCCCAAAATTTTATTATTTTTCAAGCTGTTGTATTTTAGGACATCAAAGTTTGCTTCCTTATTGACCTCAATGACGCTATTTTCCATCAAGTAGTCAAATCTTTTCGAAGACAATGTTGTCTTTAGCAATGACATCTTTAAAGTAACTTTAGAGTCAGCTTCTCCATTTGGATTAATCATTGCAAAATAAATCTTAGATGGTGATGGGACAAATGGATCTTCATTGGACACTATTTGCTTAATAATTTCTCCTGCGGATGGATCGACGTTATTTAGAATATTCATGTTGATTGTTGCGTATTCAATTTCATTTGTGAGAATATTAAGTTTTAATAATTCATCCCAAAATTCACCTCGTGATGGCATTGAAAAGGCTTTTTTTAGGTCATCTTGAAAAATTTTCATTGATTTAATTTTTGTGTTGCGATTCTCGTGAAGGAACTTATTCAAATTTTTGAAGCTAATATTGTGAGTTTTTGAAATATTTTCAATGACCTTAGGATTTAAAAATTTACTTATTTGAGGATAAGTGATGCAATCTAGTTTCAAAAGTTCCTGATAAAGTTCATTACGCATCACATCCTTGTCTATTTCAGTTAAATTTAAAACATCAGGATTGATATCTTCTCCCAAAAGACTCTTTAAACTCCTCAATATTTCGTTGTAAACATCCAAGATTTCCTTTTGCTGAGCTTCAAATCCTTCATTTTCTAGTGATCCTTCTTGGTATTTTTCCTTTAAATATTTCACCAACTGAATTTTCATTTGACGATTGTCCATCGAAGAATGAAGCATCCCAATGCATGTTCTGATCTGTAAATGTTCTTCGTCTGTCAATTCTCGTACCTTGAAGTCATTGTCTGCTTGATTCTTTCGCAATAAGCCATAAAGTTGATAATAGTGATGCACAAATAAGTCGTCATGAAAATCGTCAGAAAGAATTTTTTTAGCTCGACTATATTCTTCCTTAATATCTCCTTCCTTTTTCCTCCATGACTTTCCACCTTTTCCAACAAGCTCCTTAAACAACTCAATTCTCATTACCGGATGAAGAACTTTATTTTGTTCTAAAAATATTTTGAAGTTGTTAAGCAAAATTGACCTTTTGTTGGTGTTTTTCCAGTCTTCTAAGAGTGTGGAATTTTTATCAAGCCAAAATGACCATTGAGTGATAAAATTAGACAAATAAATCTGCTCATTTCTTGACAATTTTTTCTTAAGTTCTCCGTAAGCTGCTTGAAATTTTGCAGCCAATTCTTCTTCGATTGTAATAAAATTTTCATAATATTTGCTGACTTCATCAAGTCTTTTTAATTCTTCTTGGTTCCTTATTTCTTTCAGCTTTGTAATTGATGTATTCTCCTCAGTGTAGATGATCAATCGACCTGATCCCTTTTCTCCTGATCGAGCTGCTCTTCCGAATGCTTGTTCCTCAATTCTCGAGTTGTCTGGTAAGTTTGTTAGAATCACATGCAAACCTCCAAAATCTTTCACCATTTTTGACAGTTTAAAGTCAGTTCCACGTCCAGCAAGATTTGTGGAAATAATAACAAATCCAGCCTCTAGTTCTTTAATGTCAAGGACATCTGAATCGCGCTGATAAAGAAAAAGCTTTTTAACTCCTTCAACTTTCTTGACAGCTTTTTCTATGATTCTTGTATCTTCGATGGTTTCGCATATGATTAAAATTGCACGATTATTCATACACATTATTTCAACTTCCTCGCAGATATTATGTATCCAGTCCTTTTGATTTGACTTTACTATCGGCAAGTATTCTTCATAATTTCTGGAAATGAAGCGCGGAATTGTCACAAAATCAATTTTATGAATTTTCATCATTTTTTCTCGCTCTTGTAAGCTTCCCAACGTACCAGTCATTCCATACAGATTGGCATATCTCTTGAAGAATGTAACGTTAGATATAAAAACACTTTTGAGGCTTATTGGTGACAATTTGCAGCCATATTTGATTTGAAGGAACTGATGGAGTCCTTCATCCCATTGAGAATTTTTCATATCTGTTCCTGTGTCAAGATCAATGATATTTACATCAAGATGTTCTTCTCTTAATCCTGTATTTGGTCTATCAATGACGTATTCTTTGCCATTTATTAGAAATAATGCTCTTACTCCATTTTCTATCCATTGATTGAGATGTTGAAGGATGAATGGCTTCAAATGTTTTGGTAATTTTAGTTGTTTATCTTTTTTTATTTTATCTTCAAGGTAAATGTTAATTTTCTCAACTAAATCTTCATCAAATTCATTCAGTTTTAATGAAATTTCAGACATTTTGTAATTTTCCTTCTGAATTAAATTTTCATCATCGATGACGTCTGCTGATTTTAATATTTTAATTATTTTTTCGGCATCAACATCCGATTCCATCTTTTTAATGTCATCCTCATCTAGGATTCCGTAAATATTATCAAGAACAATTTTTCTAATTAATTCTGTGTCGAAAATCTTTGAAGCTTCTTCAAATTTGCTGTAACTTTGATTAATCCATTGCCAAATAAATATAAAAATGCATTCAATTTCATCAAGATTAGGGAGATCTTGTGATAAATAAAGAATATTATTGCCCTTATCAAGCAGCATGCTGTCCACTTCGTCTATCAAAATATTTCTAAAATGATGACCCGTCATTAATTTTTGATCATGGAATGCTGTAAGCAGATAGTCACGTTGGAAGTTACATAACGTCCCGTAAATTATGTCACATTTGTAAGCTAGTTTTCGCCTTTCTGTGTCGTCATGACAGTTATGGTCGACTTTAATGTTGAAAAAATCAAAAATTTTCTTATTATCCTTATCGATTGCATCACGTTCAGCTAAAACACTGGAACTGGTGACAATGTCAATTTTTTGTTGCTGAAGAACTTTAAGAACTGCAAATGCGACGCCAATAAATGTTTTCCCTTCGCCTGTTGATACTTGCATCAGGACACCATCGTTGCTGTTGCACATTGTGAGGACTGAGATGAGTTGAGTATCACGAAGTGGAAATCCAATTTTTAATTTAAATACCTTAGATATTAATGCTAGTAGCTCAGTTTGTGATGGGCTTGATTGACATCTTATCCATTCTTGTATTTCATACTCATTGTATTTATCAAATTTTTTAAAATACTTTGAAATTTCTTTTACTTGAGCTTTTATATTGTCAACTTTTTCTTTAATATTTGGAGATGTGTCGTCATTATTTTTAATTATGTCAGCAATTTTTTCTGCATCTCTAAGCTCCTTTTCTGAGTTGAAATATTCATCAACTTTTTTAATCCATTGATTGACTGGGTTCTTTCTTAAAATGGCGAAAATGTGATCACCAAGAAGCCACTTTCCGGTGTTGAAGTTTGCTAAGAATGTTTTTAAGTTGACATTGACTAAATCCAACTTATTTTCTTGTAAAATTTCCATCATTTTCCTGAGTTTTATTCCATGTTTATTAAATAAATCTTCAAATAGTATTTTAACTTCGTCGAAGTTGATGTTGCTTGATTTTTGATGCTTTTTCAGCTCATCTAAATTTATTGTCCAATATTTATCCGTGGTTATCAATCCCCACATCCTTAAATCAGTTTCCATAAGGTTTTCAGTCATACTGTCATCAAAATAATTAATATTCACTATGATATCGTCAACATCCTTGACCGTAAACTCTTCTTCAACATTTTGATCTTTATTTAAATTTGAAATTTTATCAAGAAAAATTGATAAAATTGCACTGTGCTTATTTGCTTCAAATATGTTTTTCCACTTGTTTCGAATACTCTTGTTGATTCCACCGAGAATGCTGTCAAGCTTCATCAAAATTATCTCGGATGTCCACATCTCTTGTTCATTTCCGAGGATCATAAATGTCAATGTCATCACAAATCCTTCATTTTTTCGTAAAATCTCAAATATTGATTTTAAAAGAATAGAAAATTCTTCTAAACTTTGAATATTTTTATCATTGTGAAGTCGAGTTGCAATAGCTTTAAGGATAGAAGTTCCGTCAAGCTTCGCAATGAGCATAAAAAGACATTTGATTCGTGCGCGATCTTGTTCATCATTTTTTGGATACAAATGTTCAATTTCTGAGGAACTTTCAGCTCCCAATTCATACAGTTCCAAGTCTTTGCTATCGATTTTGATGTAATTTTGAGGAAAGTTGGATATTACTATCTGGAAAAGTAAGTTTTCATCAGCTGTCAAATCATATTCGTCAAAAATGTCCAAAAATTTATTTTTCTTGATTTTAAAGTTTTCCACGAGTTGTTCGAAAAGCTTCACGTGTTCCTGATTCACAAATGTTGAATCTTTATAAAAGTCACTATCATGGAGATTTTGCATAATGACGACCAATTCCATAAATATTTTGTCAATATTTTTCTTAGTTTTAAAGTTTTTATATTTTTTATCATCAAATTTTAAAATTGAAAATTTTTCGTACTCCGAGAGTATGAAGATTTCCTTGTTGTCATCATATATTGTCTCCTCAGGTTCTTCCTGTGGATGTGTTGGCTTCTGATCTTCAGGTTCTTCATGTTTATTCAAATAATTCTTTCCATATCTATACAATCGTGAGAACATTCCTGGATTACTAGACTTGATTGATTCGGCATCCTTTTTTGAAGCTTTTACTGGCTCTTCACTTTCCATCTCAAATTCTTCAACGTTTTTTGATTTCTCTTGAATTTGTATGAAAGTATCTTCATACTCAAATCTTAAATCATCTCCATAATTGTGCCATTCACAAATTTTTAATTTATTCGAAAGATCACACTTACAAATGACGAATTTATAATTATATTTCAAAGCTAAAATTCGTCTATATATCATTGAATTAATTCCATTTTTCATGATGTCCTTTTTGATAAATTTCATTACTTCGTTATTGTTGTAGACATCTTTTAGCAAAGACATGAATTCGGTCTTTTTAGATGATTTTAAACTCAAGAAGTTTGTACTTTCTAAATTTTCATTATTTTCGTGAAGTTTTTGTACTTGTCTTGCAAAATCTTCATCAATATTAGCAGCTTTTAGATGAAACTTTTCTAGGATGCTTTGAATTTTATTGAATTCATCTCGGCAATTTGTGAGTAGATTGAAAAGTGACTCAGGGAATTTGGATTGAAAGTTTTTCCAATTGTCATCAAAATATTCAATTAATTCAATCTTTTGTTCTTCAGAAGTAGCATTAAAATGTCTGCTTAAGTCATCTGGAAACTTGTTTTTACTTGAATGTTTTAAAAATCGAAATTGATCAGAAAACTCAAAGGAATTGAAAGACATTTGCTCCATTTTGACAAATGATTCTTTCATTTTGTTGAAAGTTTTATAAATGTCAGCATAAAAAAGTTGAAGCTGTTTTTCTTCACACAAATTCTGAATATCCTCAAGTGTCAAAGCATTTTTTCCTGTTAAGCCTTGCAAAACATTGTCGAAAAAGTTTATGGAGGAATTTGAGGCTATATTGTCAATATAGTTTTGCAATTTTTCGTGATCATCTACTGAAAACGTAAATTAAGTTAATTTTTTTGATCATAAATTTACCCTGACATCTAGACCAGGGGGTGATTGTTTGCTTGACCTCAAGAGCAGAGGCGTTGCCTTGGTGTGGTTTTGGTATCAAAATAACCACATCGACAGAAATTTTCTTCAATTTGATATGGGTACGTTAAGGAAATCTTAAGAAAGAATTTATGTTTATAATTAAGCCTTTAGTTATATCCCTTTTTTGTGTAAACTCTAGGGTACAAGCAATCAACCTCTGATTACCCAAAGGGTAGTGTATACCCTAGGATATAACGAGCAACCGACCCCAGACCCTACGATGAAAAAAAAATTACAAAGCCAGTACTTACATTTTTCAATTTCATTCGAATCTTCCTCATATTCAGCAATGATTGCTTCTTTTAATTTATCCAAGACATCTGCACTGAAGTTAATCTTTTGTTCATTTTCACGAATGTTCAGATTGCGAAGATTTGTAACTATGCTCTTGTACTGTTCAGCTTCTAGTTTTGAATGTATTAAATAATCAAAACATTCGGTTACAGTTTTTTGAACATTTTGAGACTTTATCATCTGATAATTTACATTTTCTGACGAGTCTCTGGTAATTTTCTGAAATTTACGCTTATTTTTGTTCTTTTTCTTCTTATCATAGGTTACTTGACGAGTTGTCGAGACCTAAAAATATTTAAAAAAGTTTAATTAGGTGAGAAATTTAAATATGTTAAGAGGTCTTTCGCAAATGACGTCTAAAGTTTTTTATTGAAGGTTTTTTGAATATTGTGGTCCCATTTTTAGATAAACGTCATTTATAATCACCCCCAAATTCTCTTCTCACCTTAAATTTATCCACCAGTTTTTCCTGTTCATCATTGGACAGCTCAGATATTGTAGATAAATAATTATCATTAAATTTATCCAAATCTTTGGAAAGTGAATCAATTTTTGACTTCTTCTCGGATCTTGTTCTAACAGATGATGATGTACTCTGTTGTTCCTCTTGCAGAGATGCATCATGTAAAATTTCATCCATGGACTCATTTAAATACTCAGGTGACTTTTGTTCGATTGCATTAACATCAACTGAAGCATTCTTCTTTGCTATTGCGTGCTCTCTTTTCGATCTGGCAAGTGTGGAATCATTTCTGCATCTTCTACTGCTTGGATGTGAAACGGCGCAACTTTCTTCCACTTTTATGTAACATTTCTCTTCCTTGCTATAAATTTTTTCTCCTTTCACTTGATTTATCCCCAAAGAAAAAACTTTCCACAACTTTGAAGAATAATCACGGACAATTCTGTATTTGACTTTTTTGGACGTCCCATAAATGTTTGGGGTTCTATACATTCCATAATCAAATTTCCAAATATCCCTTCCTTCCATTCCTTGCATCCCATTGAGTCCATTAATTCCAGTTTTTCCAGTAATGCCTTTTTCTTCTACTTTATTAATTAAAATGTTATCATTGCTATAACAATTTAGTTTAATTTCTCCTGGATATCCTGGATCACCTCCATAGCCACCAAGACCACCAAGAGTTCCTTTTTTTGCAGTTCCACCTTTAACTAAGCATATTAATGTTGCTTCTGAAAAATAGAACTCTGCTGTAAGACCATTGTTTGTTTTGTAATTTCCTCTCTTAAATCCTTCATATTCGTCATACAAAAGTCGAAAATTGTCAGATTCTTTGTACTTTCCTAAATAATCTAAAGGTTGCTTCAAAACGTAATCACCAACATTAAAATCATCCTCATTTGCATCTCTTCCATTATCACCATCCGTTCCATCACCAGCATCTTGTCCATCAGTTCCATTACTTCCTTTTGTTACAATTGTTAGTGCTGAACCATTTTCTATGAATCTACAGTTTAGTATAAAATGACCTCCATTTCGTCCTGCCATGCCATCCTCTCCATCATTACCTTTACCATTTTCATCTTTTCCTGCATCAGAAACAAAAGGATTTGCAGTTACTGGAAGTCCTGAGAGATCCCAAATGCATGGAATATGAATTTCAATAAAATTCGATAGAATTACGATATTTTTTTCTTGAAATTGTGGTGGCAAAATAGAGTTTATGTGAAATGTATCACAAATTACATGAAATTCTTGGATCTGAGGACTGAATTTTCTTGACGTAAAATCTGTTGACAATAGAATTTTCCGTTTTATTTCAATTGTATTTGATGATAATGTCCTTTGAATTGGTTGAAGAAATTCAGCTATTTTTTGACGAATAGGTCCTGGAGTGGCTGTATTTTCAAACTTGTAAGTGCTTGACAATCTCTTTAGTTCTGAATAATGAGTGATGCCAAGTTCATATTTGAGAACTTTTGCTGCAACATCTTGCAATGAAATTTGATTATTTGCAAATTCTTGAAGCTGTAGTTTTCTTGCCAATTCGCCAAATTGATCGAATGAATTTCTCAATACAGAAACTAGATTTTCATAGTAATTTATTTCAATTGATTTTACTAAAAGATCCTTCATAATGTGAGTTCTTTTGGGATAAAAGTAACGACCTTTTATGAACACTGAATATTCACGTCGATGCTCTGAACCCCATATTTGAAATTGATAAAATTCGTCAAGTCCAGTGTAAGTTTTAATTCCATTTTCAACATAAAGGAAAGCATCACATCCATTTTTATATTCACTCTTGCCATTTTTGCCAGAAATACCATCCTTGCCGTTCGTACCTTTTATCTCAATTTTTTGACCCTCAAAATCATTACCATTTGTTTCGATTTCTAATTTTATTTCTCCTGCATGACCACCGAGTCCACATTGACCTCCTATGCCTCCTCTTGTACGCTGTTTTCCTGGTGATCCTTTGACAAGGACTAAATATGTTTTTAGGTTCTCAACAAAAATTTGTTTTTCTAAATTATTTTCTCTAATTGTCTTCCAATTCGTAATACTTTTTAAAAATCTTTCATCAATTTCCTGTCCATGAATTAAAAAGTCCGTTAATGTAGGTTTAGTTCCATCGACAGCATCATTCCCATCGCCACCATTTTGACCATCTGATCCATTTCCACCATTCACATTGATTGTTAAGAATGATGAGTTAATGATTGAATCACAAATTATTACTATATCTCCGCCATTTTCACCATCTAGTCCATTTTTACCATTGATGCCTTGTCCAAGATTTTCAGTCCAGTTTGAAACTGCATGCCGTCCAGAAAGATTCCAGTCAACTTTACTATGAACTATGACTAAATTTGCACGAATTGCAAGACCTTTACCTCTAAATTCATCTGATAAATTTGAATTAATATGAAAGACATCACATTTAGCTTTTATTTCATCAAAATTTGACAAAAAATTTGAATTTATCAATTCGGATGATATCACTCCTTTCTCGATGTTGCAAACTGCTCCATTTTTTGTTGTTGTTAGACTTTTTTGAACTAACTTTTTTACTATTTCCTGAATTTCAGTTGCACTATAAAGTTTGCTCGTAAAATAAACAGCATAGTGCTTTAGGGTGTCATATTCTCGAACATCAAAATTATACTTAAGAATCTCTTTAGCAAATGCTTTTGAATCGATTTCCTGATTTATAAATTCCTTTATTTTCAAATCCTCGATTATTTTCGGTAAATTTTGATTTGCAAACTTTAATACTGAAATTAAAGATTCAAGAAAATTTCTTTCGTCACTTCTTAAACGAGCAGTTTGGGTTTCTAATGAATTTCTGCTGCGTTCAAAAGTTTCTTGCAATTCTTGCACAGGATTAGCATAAAAAAACTTATTAAGTGACTCATAAAAAATTGAATTTTGCAAAGAAAATAAAGAATCTGCAATTTCCATTTTTGAGCGACTGTCTACCCCACCATAAATAGGATCTTCATCACAACCACGAATTATCATAAAAGCATCTCTTCCATCAATTCCATTTCGACCATTATATCCACTCAATCCATCATTTCCATCGACTCCGTTAGTTAAAGTTACATTTTGGTCAACATTTACTTTTCCAGTAAATCCTCCTCTTCCTCCACGACCACCTAAGCCACCGAGAGTTCCAGGCATACCTTTTGATCCTTTAATCAGCATCAACATTTCCTTTTTTTGGTTAAAAATTATTAATTTTTCCATTCCGTTTTCGTAAAAAAATATTCGTTGCGATTTATTTTCAGTGTTGAGTCCAAATTTAGTTAAAAGTTCCAAATAATTTGAATTTGTGACCTTTTCACCAAGAATTGTGAAATTTTCTAATTGAACATCCAATCCATTTGGGCCATCTCTTCCATCTCCGCCGTTTTGCCCATCAGATCCATGTCCTCCATTTGATACAATTTTCCATAAGTATGGATTTACAATTTCGTCATAATTAATTTCACAATTGCCTCCATTTTTCCCTGCCTCGCCTTTTTCACCATTAATTCCTTCACCTATGTCATTTTGTTGTAAAATACCAAATATCTTTTGGTGTGCATTTCGACCAGAAAGATTCCAAACTGATTCCTTTAAAATGGTGATTTTTCCAGCAACAACAAAAATATTTTTTTCTCTATAGCTTTGGTGTAGGTCAAGGTCAATATTAAGATGGTCACACATAATATGAATTTCATTTACTTCTGCTTCAATATCAATATTCAAATCAACAGAAGATATTGTGTTGCTCATTATATGCAAAATAATTTTATTATTATCAGCAATTTTCTGAATTTTAATTTTCGATGTTTCCTCATGTTGATTTGGTGGCATGGAATTGTTTTTGGGATCCATTTTTTTAATGAATATTTTTTCACTGAAAAAGGAATTGAAAGAAAATGTTTTAGCATAAGAAATATAATGATCGGCACTTTTTTAATGGAATAATCATGGAATTGTGATATCTCTTATTTCGTTTAATCATCAAAGCTCGTGAAGACTTTAAACTTTTAAGATATTCATTGAAATCAGAGTTGGCAGGACGCTGAGCGTCGGACGCTGAAAACCCAAAAACGTCGGACGCTCAAAAAAAAATTAGCGTCCGACGCTGGTAGCGGCCGCCGCTGGTAGCGGCCGACGCTGATAGCGGCCGACGCTAGGACGCTGAGCGTCCGACGCTAGTACAAATTTTCGAAAAAAAATTAATGTTTGTAATTTTTTTTGGAAATGGTGGAAATTGATGGAAAATGGTGAAAAATTATGGAAATTGTTGGAAAATGATGAAAATGGTGGAAATTTATGGAAAATGGTAAAAATTGTTGGAAATTAATGGAAAATGATGAAAATGGTGGAAATTGATGGAAAATGATGAAAATGGTGGAAATTGATGGAAAATGGTGAAAAATGATAGAAAACGATGAAAATTGTTGGAAAATGATGAAAATTTATCCAAAATGATTGAAATTGATGGAAATCGATGAAATTTTTTTAGAAAACGATTCTATTTATACACAATTTTCCAACAATTTTCACCATTTCTAACCATTTCCCACAATTTTTCACCAGTTTTCACCATTTTCCATCAATTTTCATTATTTTTCTCCATTTAAATCATTTTCCAACAATTTCCAATCATTTTCTATTATATACACAATTTTTCACCATTTTAAACAATTTTCCATAAACTTCTACCATTTTCATCATTTTCCAACAATTTCTATAATTTTTCACCATTTTCCATCAATTTCCACCATTTCCAAAAAAAAATTACAAACATTAATTTTTTTTCGAAAATTTGTACTAGCGTCGGACGCTCAGCGTCCTAGCGTCGGCCGCTACCAGCGTCGGTCGCTAATTTTTTTTTTGAGCGTCCGACGCTAGTAGCGTCCGACGCTGGTAGCGGCCGCCGCTAAAATAGGACGCTCCCAACTCTGATTGAAATTACAATTAAAAATTATTTTATGTTGGATTCTGTTAGAAGACTACCTAAGCTATAAGAAAAGTATATAGACTTTGGGTCGAAGGTCCTTGTGCTTAGAGATATAGCTCAAAAAATATGTGATTTTGGGGTCAGACTATGATTTTTCATAATGTTCTCATTCTTCAACAACTCAACCAATCTTTTTCAAACTTTTTTATTTAGTAGATATTAGTACTAAGTTTATTTTAAGTTAACTTAAAAAAATATTACTGTTGCTTAGTGCATCAAATTTAGAAAAATATGTGAAAAATGACGAGTTTTTGAAGTTTTTTTTAGTTTTCTGACACATATCAAAATATATTACTGTTCTGTTTTCTTTATATTGTAGAGCTAGTCAAAAGCTTTAATCTTGCATCTTTTAAAAAAAATACACTTTTGATTTGGTAAACACACTTTTGGTGGGTAAAACTTTTGAAAATGGTTTATAATAGTACTTGACCTACTCTATCAATATGCATTACAAGTTAATGATTAGGCCTGCAGAATTTTAGGTTTTTTGCTCTTTAAAGGCAAAAAATCGAAAAAATTAAATTTTTAAATTCTTTCAAATTCTATTAAAACATTTTAATATCAGTGCAAAACATCTAAAAATATTTATACTTGATATTTATCAATTTTCTATCATTTTTGATGGTTTTTTTTTTCACTTTATAAAGTTTTAGGATGTTTTAGACTAAAATTTAATCCTTCCAAAATTTATTCGAATTATAATTAAATGTTTTTAAATTTTACCAATCTACAAGTGTATAAACTAAATTTTTGCATCAATTATCTAATTACTTATTTAAATACTTTTAAAATGATGTATAATATGTTATATATTGATGAGCTTTGAGTAAAATATAAACAAAAATATGAAAAGAATCAAAATTTTGGCATTCTCTAGACTCACACTTTATATTTTTGCTCACAATTTGTACAAGTCTTAAGTAAATGTAATAAATTTGTTCTTTTGAAAAGCTTTGTATCAACTAAAACACTTTACTTTCTATAGTCAAAAACAATTTATTTGTCAATAATTATTTCGACAGCAAAGCTGCCATAATCAAGACTTATTTGATACAGTATCAAATAAGTCTTGATTATGGCAGCTTTGCTGTCGAAATAATTATTGACAGCAAATACACGATTTTTGATAAACGTATTACAAGAAAAATTAAAAACTTTTAACTTTTTCAGTTTGATAAGATCTATTCAAAGATTACCGTATCATTGTTTTTCAGGGCTGTATTTAAAAAAAAAATTTTTTCATTCTCCGACAAAAAAGTATTTTCTGCCATATTTTTTGAGCCATAAATTAGCCCGATTTCAGCTTAGAGTTGAACATTAAGGATTTTGGGCAGGACATTTTTAAACTAGTAACGCGTCCACTGGCTGCGAACGAAAGTGCATTTTCTTAAACTACTGCGCACAGAAAACTAAACGCATAAATAACTAACGCACAAAAAACTAACGCAAAAAATTAGTCAAGAATATTTAAATAATAAACACAATTTTTAAAAAGAATAACGGTAATTACTTTTTTTGAAAAAATAACGGTGACAAAATATTTGAAAAATAACAGTCAAAAAATAATTGAAAAGCAAGGGTCAAAAAGTATTTGAAAAATGAAAGATAAAAAAATTTTAGTTTATATAAAATTCCAAATTCTTAGATTAAAAAACTGTAGAAAATTTTGTAAAAAAAATCAATGAAAATTTCAATTTCAGAAAAATTTCGTGGCACACATTTAAAAATTCTCATGGTGCCGCGCCACACAGTTTGAGAACTACTGTATTAAAATATTCAAATTTTCTAACAAAACCTGTTTTGGGGAGGGGAAGGGCATTACGCAATATCCGAACGACCTCTAACTCCAAAATCACAAAATTTGTCATAACTAAACTATTAAAAAAAGCTTGAACTAATATTTTTTTCTGGCTACGCCCCTGATACTTCCTTGCAGAGCTCGAAGTCGACTCGGAATTTTTATCAATTTTGTATGGTGAAGTCGACTCCGAGTCGACTCGATTCCATACAAAATTTCATCGACTTCGAGCTCTGCTTCCTTGTTATCAAATAATGCAAGCTTGATAAGCTCGTTAAATAATAAATTTTGCTTTAACTTGCTTTAACTAATTAAGAAAAAACGAAATTATAGATTTCCCTCCGATTGATTACAAGACTCCCAATAAATTTTTTTTCTTTTGAACGGAAGAAGTGAATGACATCACATCATATCTCAAATGTTATACATTTCGTGTGATTCGATATATATAACATTTAAAATGTTATGTTTAAACGATGGCAGTGGATCTCAAACTGTGCGCTGCGGCACACTAATGTACCGTGAGAGTTTCTCAGGTCTCCGGTGAAAATTTTTCTGAAATTGAAATTTTTCTTGATTTTTCACAAAAATTTCCACAGTTTTCTAATCTAGGAATGTATTTGGAACTTTGATTTCTTTTCCAAATAAAATACTGTTCAAATTAAAATTATTCGGACTCTAGTGTACCGCCAAATCTTCAAAATGACGCGGTTAGTTTGTCGCGAGGCGAAAAAGTTTGAGAAACACTGAACTATGACATAATCATTCTAATTTTAGAATAATAATTTTATCAAAAGTAGCTTGAATTTATTTTAAAAAGCTAATTATTTTTGTCACTGCGGAGAAAATGATTTAAAAATTAAGATGCTTGACTAAATCCTTGACTAAATTCTATTAATCTGATTGTTTGATTTTTTATTTCAATAACTCACACTGGATTGTAAAATCTTTTTGCTTGTCGTACAGCACGTACTTAAAGTTTTCTTGGAATTTAAATTATTTTCTATTTTTGCACTTAGTTACACAAGTTATAGAAACAAATTTTTCATTTATTTATTATGTTTTACAGTTTTTGTGTAAACATTGATATTTAGATTTAAAAAAAATAGAAAAACTTAAATTAATTTATTAAAATTTCATTTTAAAAGTTCACACCTTCGCTTATGTTTCATGAACTACGTAACAACTACAATTCTTATAGAATGAATATTTTGAGAAAATGTGATATCAAAATGAATATGAATTTGAAATTTTGCGCGATCGCTGAATGATTTTAAAAATAATATAGATCGTTATTAAAGTTTCTGCCATATTCAAAGATTTTTTATTTTTTCATTTTGTGCAAAATTTTCCCGTTACTTCGCTTGTTGCGTATTTTTCATTACGAAATTTTAGATCCCCTCCCCCCTAAAATGCGAACGTAATAAGTGAACGACTATTTATAAACAAAACTGATTTTGTGATGGCCACCGGCAACCACAAACTTCTATCTATAAGATATTATTCCGTAATATCCAGCTCACGTTTGCAAAATCCAAGCCACTTCTAGGCTCAGGATAGAAGATCCAATAAGATCAAGGACACGTCCGAATCTAATCATGGGGCAATGGAAACTTTTGTGGATGCTTTTGGAAGCAATCAAATACTTTATGCTCCATACAATAATTCCTTTATGCTCTTGGATTTTTGGAAGATCGGTGAGCAATCTAACATTTTGTTCTTATTTTATGAAAAGAAATTAGGAGCAGGAATTCATAAAAGCAATGGAATTTTTGAATAAAAATTATTTAGAAGTGGAAATTGATAAACTTTGTCAACATTTATTATTCGAGTCTATGAAGAACAATTCGTCATGCAACTTTGAAGATTTATTAGCGATGTTAAGAGAACTGCACATATCAAATGGATTAACTGCTATTGAAGGCTACAACTTCATTAGAAAATGCCAAGTCGGATCACATAAGGAAAAATTAACAGAAGACGAGAATAAAAAGTTTAATGCCTTACTTGATGACCCACAACTTAAACAATGTGGATTTGAATAAACATTTTAATGGTTTTTTTAATGACAGTGTAATCTAATATATGCAGTAAGCAGCAGTAAGTTTCGTGCAACTATATTATTAATAATCTAAATTAACCCGATTCGAGTTCCACATGATTAGGCTTGATATCTGCTTTGTTTCTAAGAGAATTGTTTTCTATTTATTTTCTGTGTGTATATTGTAAGAAATAAATTATTTTTGTTGCAACTTTGTTTCTCCAGATGCTGATAATTGAGAAGTTTCATTAATATAGGCGAATTCAAAGTATAAACATTGCAACTAAGTAAAACTGCTTAGGGGTCATTCACTTATTACGTTCGCTTTTTAGGTCTGAGATTTTGTAACAGGTCAAACAAATAAAAAAAAATTTTTCGGAAAGGAGGGGGGGAGAGGGTCTAATTTTTTTTTGCGTAACGTAATAAGCAAGGCTCAGACTTTCAACTAAAATTCCATACAATTCCATACAAAAATTAACTTCCACGCAAAAGCGTGTAAGTTATTTAGTTTCACGAAAAACACATTTTTTTACTACGGTGTTAAGACTTCTTTTTTTAAAAAAATTCTAATGATGCTAAAAGTTTGCCCTCGCAAGGCTGCATTTTTCTGTATATAAACTTTTTGCACTAAGCATCATCTTTAGTTCCAAAACCTTGAAAAACGTGTTTTTTTGGCGTCTTTTTTCTCTACAAATTTGGTAATCAGGGTCACAGCCGAGCCAAGTGCATATGGAAATTTGGTTTTTTTGCCATTTGGTCACACATATCAAGCAATTAGGGGAATGGAAAGTCATTTTAAGAAATTTTGAAATCTTTAGTGACTTTGAGGCTGTCAAAGTTGACAAACCTAGCAAAAATGACACTTTTCTTCAAACGCCTGACGACCCAGGGTTTTTTTCAAACTGGATATAACTTTGTATATTATCTTATAGTACTCTTCATGACGTTTACAAAAATACCCCACATGACTATGTTTGGACTTAATCCTGAGATTCTACAGCACTTTGAAAATCGAAAAAAATGGATTTTTTTTAAAAAAAATTGAATTATCATAAAGGCTCTAGATGATTACTGGATCTTATTTTTATGGACATAGAGGCTCTGGATGTTAACTGGATCTTATTTTATTGGACATAGAGGCTCTGGATGGTAACTGGATCTTATTTTTATGGACATAGAGGCTCTGGATGGTAACTGGATCTTATTTTTATGGACATAGAGGCTCTGGGTGATAACTGGATCTTATTATATTGGACATAGAGGCTCTGGATGATAACTGGATCTTGTTTTATTGGACATAGAGGCTCTGGATGGTAACTGGATCTTATTTTTATTGGATATAGAGGCTCTGGGTGATAACTGGATCTTATTTTTATGGACATAGAGGCTCTGGATGTTTACTGGATCTCATATAAACGGACATAGAGGCTCTGGATGTTTACTGGATCTTATATAAACGGACCTAGAGGCTCTGGATGATTACTAGATCTTATATAAACGGACATAGAGGCTCTGGATGATTACTGGATCTCATATAAACGGACATAGAGGCTCTGGATGTTTACTGGATCTTATATAGAGGATCTGGATGATTACTGGATCTTATATGGAGGTTCTGGATCTTATATAGAGGCTCTGGATGATTACTGGATCTTATATAGAGGTTCTGGATCTTATATAGAGGCTCTGGATGATTACTGGATCTTATATAGAGGCTCTGGATCTTATATAGAGGCTCTGGATGATTACTGGATCTTATATAATTGGAAAGAGGTGTTTTATTGGACATGGATGTTTACTGGATCTTACAGTAAACGAAAATAGAGGCTCTGGATGATTACTGGATCTCATTTTTATTGAACATTTTGAACTATTAATACTTTTTGAGTGCAAATTTGGGCATAAAAAAATATTGATCCACTGTGCATCAATATTTATTTTTGGTTAAAAAATTTTTCGGATCATAACTATTATCATAAAAATTTTTTGGCTAAAATTTGCATACAAATAGTTAAAGTTAGGTAAAATTATTTCTATGAGTATAAGTTTGCAGTCGCGCAAACGAAACTTACGGCCTATAGATATACGTAAGATAGAAATAGTTGAATTTACTTTAATACGGTATTAAGACTTCTGTTGATGATGCCAAAGTTGTGTATCGCAAGTCTGCATTTTTCTGTTCATAATTTTTTTGGATTAAGTATCATCTAAGGGTTCAAAACTTCAAAAAACGAGTATTTTGGGGTCCAAAAATTTTTCGCGGCCTCGTTACCTCGGCCGCATAATTTTACTTCTTATTTAAAATAATTAGTTTGGACGAAAACCGGATTAGGTTGAGCAAATTTTTACATCCTGAATGGAGTGAACAGGAGTGAAGAATGTACAAAAGAATGTACAAGGATGTACAAAAAAAACTTTATGGTATAATATTAGGCATTGTTAAAACTAAAAGATCTATAAGGGTAAATCCACGAAACATTTTTTCCAGTAGATTTACTTTTTCATAAAATTCTTCAAAACTTTTTGATATTTACATTCGTTTTGTTATTTTATGTATAAAATAAGTCAGCAGCTATCATTCTGTACTTAATTTAGTTAAAATGAAGCTTTAGTTAAAGAATTATTGAAGTTTTAAAATATTTTAGGAATAATTTTCCAAAAACTGTGGTTTTTCAAATTCTTTTTTCTAACTAAATACAAATATCATATTTAATCTAAATCAAGACAGTGTGGATTGTAATATTTGTTTATACTCAAATCTAACATAAAAGAGCGTGGAAGTTTCTGGCGTGATCTGTACGTCGTGATTTTGTGAAAATTGTAATTAATTACCAACCATGAAGTAAAAAGAGCAATGAAGTTTTTGGGTAAAAGTTATTCACAAGAAGAAATTGACAAACTTTGTCAACATTTGTCATTTGAATCTATAAAAAATAACAAAACAATCAACAAAGACGAGACTATTAAAGGTTTAATGGAACTAGTTGGTAAGAAATATGAACCAAAAGATGGATTCAGTTTCATCAGAAAGGGAAAAATTGGTGGATACAAAGACGAGCTGTCGGATGAGCAAATTAAATTGATGGAAAATTATGTAAACCATCCAAAATTGGAAAAAATTGGATTTGAGTATAAATATTAATAAAATAAAAAATATTAAAAATCGTTAACAAAAAAATTTGACGTATAGATCATTCTATTAAAAGCTAAAAAGCTTTGAAATATTCAATCGAAAACCAATTTTAAAAGCTCACATTTTTTCAACTTGAAAGCTCTATTCTAACAATCAAGCAACATTGATTAAACACTATTGAAAACATTATTGAGATTAAATTATTTTACAGCAGTCTTTGATTTAGTCTCGTACAGTTTAGACGAACTTTTGCATAATAAAATTAATTCAAATGCAACTTTGTAATAGCAACAAAAAATAAATTAATTAATTTTGCAACACCAAAATTGTAGCTTAACATTTGTTATCAAAAAATAAATTAACTAGATAAAAATAAACCAGCAACAAAACTTTTTTAAATTCTGATTCCAAAAATCGAGCAAAATATGTTCACAGTCGAAAAAATAGAAGGTGATTTGATCAAAAAAGTAGAAAGTGTAATTACAAAAGATTTTGTAAAAGTTTGTGCAAATGATGGATCAAAGAGATATTGTGTTCTGCCCCAAAAGGCTGTTGACAAATTCCTGAAAAGGATCAAGGAAATGGAAGTTTATGAAGATGACATATGGGTTGTGACTTTTATAAAATGTGGAACGACTTGGACACAAGAAATGATTTGGATGTTGAATAATAATTTAGATTATGAGACAGCATTAAGTATGACATTAGCAGAAAGATTTCCATTCATTGAGTAAGTTTAGTGTTGTTGAATTCTTACTTTGACCTTTGGATCTTGAAGTGTTATTTTTTGTGCTTAGAATCAGCGGATTATTAACTCCGGTCGAATTTGACTCCTTTGAGATGTGTGAAAAAACTTCGAGACCACGACATATTAAGACGCATTTGCCATTGTTTTTGCTGCCTGATAAGATTTGGAGTATTAAGCCTAAGGTAAGCACCCCAAGAGTCGTAACCAGAAATTTTTCTGTTTTTTTCTTCCTTATGTTCACGGATTCGTTGCTAATTTTAACGGTACATAAATGATAAGCTAACTAATTAGAGCTTCGGAAATATTTTTTGATGGGGGTGCTTTGGGTTCGGACCCCATTGGACTCCCTTTGTTACGCTCATGAAGCACCACACAGGTGTTCATTTACTGAATATTTGGGGTGTATTACCAATGAGACCAATATTTACCTGTTTTTATTCAAAAATACTTGATTTCTAATTAATTTAAGTTTAAACACCCCATCTGATTCCACAGATCGTTTACGTCGCACGTAATCCAAAAGATGTTGCGGTGTCATTCTACCATCATTATCGACACATGCAAGGATATCGTGGAACAATGGAAACTTTTGTGAATGCTTTTGCCAATAATCAAATTCTTTATGGTCCATATAATGATCATGTCTTGGACTTTTGGAAGATTCGTGACCAACCAAACATTTTGTTCTTATTTTATGAAGACATGAAGAGAAATTTAAAGCAGGAAGTTAAAAAAGCAATGAAATTTTTGGATAAAAATTATTCGGAAGTGGAAGTTGATAAACTTTGTGATCATTTGTCATTTGAGTCTATGAAGAACAATCCGTCATGCAACTTTGAAGATTTATCAGTTATGTTAGGTGAGCTTTACAAATCAGTTGGATTAACTACTATTGATGGCTTCAGTTTCATTAGAAAAGGCCAAGTTGGATCCCATAAGGAAGAATTGACAGAAGATGAGGATAAGAAATTGAATGCTTTACTTGATGACCCACAACTTAAAGAATGTGGATTTGAATATAAATTTTAATTATCTTTTTAATGACAGTGTAATCTAATATATTCAGCAAGTTTCGTGCAACTATATTATTAATAATGTGAAATGACCCGGTTTAGGTTTCACATGATTAGGTTAAATATCTGCTTTGTTTTTCAGAGGATTGTTTTATATATTTTTTTGTAAAAAATTTTTTGAGGTACAAATTTATCAAATTAATTGACATAAAATGTCTTCTATTTCTCTGAAAAAATTTTGGTTACCCTATACAAAATTCGCGGAACAAGATACGAAAGTGGAAAATTCCTATCTAGAACATTTTACATTCAACGATCTGTGCTTATATTATATGGGGCCGTTCACTTATTACGTAATGCAAAAAACCGACTTTTTAGATCCCCTCCCCCTTTGTAAAAATTTTCCAAAAAAATAATTTTATTTGGTTTGAATTGTTGAAAAATCTCAGACCTCCCTCCCCCCTAAAAGCATTACATAATAATTGAACGGCCCCTAAAATAAATTATTTTTTGTTGCAACTTTGTTTCTCCAGATGCTGATAATTGATCAGTTTCATTAATATAGGCGAATTCAAAGTATAAACATTGCAACTAAGTAAGAATGTTTACCCACATCAACATAACAAATTTTAAAAGTATTGATGTATTCAGAGTTGTATTATTTGCTTTAAGTAAACACTTATTTTACTATAATAGTAAATATGTATTTTAGAAAAATTAAAATAGCATGGAGCAAATGCAAAAAACCAGAGCTTTTTACGATGTCTAAATAAATTTTTTCAAAAATGCACCAAAAATTAGTTTTAAAAAAATAGTTTCAGCCAAAAACATCAAACAAAACATCAATTTTAGGTTTCTGAGGAACAAAAAAAATATTAAAAAAACTTTCAATTTAAGTTTATTAATGGGAGAATTTAACAAAAAATTAATTTGAAGTTAATTACTCAGCATTCAGTTTTTTTGTACATAGAATAATTGAGAAAATTTATTAATATCATTCGATTGTAAAAAAATATCTCCTAATAAAATAACGGCTTTAAACATTTTGAAATCATTTTCAAGATATTATAAAATTGAATTTTTTGCTTCAAAAGAGTATAACAAATGATATGTGAATAATGATGAACAATTTTGTAATCTTTTAAAATAATTTGGGGTCGTTCGGAAATTACGTAACGCTAAAAATGGCCATTTCTTGATACTTCCAACTCCCCGTAATGAATATTTTTTGGGAAAATCACAAAAATTTAATACGAGGTTTGACAAAACCAGGAAGTATTAGAGTTACATAATTTACGAACGACCCCTTTTTATATTTGTATTCTGAGCTTTTTCAAATCAAAAAAATTACATTTTAAAGGATCATCAAATAGAGGTAATAATCATATTTAAAGTAAAATATATAAATGTTCTTCATAATAACTTTATCTTTTTAGTAATATCAAAAACAGACATATTTCATCAATTTATAAAAATTTATAATGGATGGCATATTCAACAAAAATTTCATCATAACTTTTAGCAAAGAAGAACATAAAAATATTACAAAAGAATCTAAGAAATATTGTAAAATTATAAAATTTACACCGGAATGGACAAGTCCTGAATTGTTAATTTTAATATCAAGTTTAAATTCAGATGAATTTCCTTATTTATATTTTTTTATATTATATTCAAAATCTGTTGAAAATGTTAAAACTCTTCAAAAATTTTTGCTAAAATTTATTAAAAATCGTCCTTCAGTGTTGCAAGTTTTGTCGGAAAATGAAAAGTTATCAAATATTTATTACAAAGAGGAAAGTTCTAGTGATTTTTTTGAAATTGATGAACAGCAGAATAAATTAGAAAACTTGGATGAATTTCCAACATTTTTTATGTTGCTGATTAATGGAAAGATTAAATGTGAGACTGAAATGATCCAAAAGTTGCTGTCTAAAGAAAGTTCATCATTAAATTTGAGAGTTTTGAGATCTATGGATTCTCAAATAGATTCTTTTGAAAGTATCCTGATGGAATGTGCAGCGAAAAACTCAGTCAGTCAACTTTTAGCAATTTTAGATGCTCCTTTTAAAGAAAAAGACATAATGATGAATCAAAAAGCACAACATTATTTAAAAAAGATATTTTACATTCAGTCAAATGGAGACGAAATTGAAGAATCAATTATGTTATCAGCTGTAATAAATTCAAATAAGGAAGTCATAAAATTCTTAATAACATCCTGTATACAACTAATTAAACAACTTATATTTGATCATCAAGTTCAAATTTCATCAGCTGCGTACGAAACAAAACAGTTTGGAATTTTGTGTGACTTACTTAACTGTGATTTTCCTTTTCCTAAAAATTTGTACTTATGTGATATAACCGATCCTCAACTTAAGATTATCAGCGAGGAACGAAAGAATTTGTTTGATTTAATTGGAGAAAAAAAAGGAAGTGATGAAGAAGAAAAATTTAAAAATAAAAAATTAAAAAACTTCATTTTACTTAATCCAATTGTAAAAAATGCATATGACATTCGGAATTGTACAGCTTTGGATCATGCCATAACCTGCAAACAATTGGAAATATTCTATTATCTTAAATCATTTGGTTTTCAAGGAGAAAATAGAGAAAATATCATAGACTCAGATGATGAAAATGGAGTTATATTGGTGAGTCAAAGATATATAAATTTGAATAAAGCATTATGCAATGTGGATGGTGCATTGATGATTCTATTAACAAAGTCATTTATACACAATCAGTCCATTAGTACGGAAACTGAAAAAAAGTATCGACAAAAGTTAGAAAAATGGTTTAAGGATATTTATTGCACAGATTTTGCATACAAAATATTCGATGTTGCATCACAATGTGTCAACTTAAAAATATGCTTTGATTTTGAATCCGAAACTGTAAGTTTTATTTAATTTTGCTCACTTGTTTCGTTACCCAGGCCTTTTTATTCGCCAGGGGCGTATTCAGGGGGAGGTTTTAGGGACAGTCTCCCCTTCTTTTGGGAAATTTTTTCAATTTTTATACTTGTTTAGACATTTACTGATTGATTTTGCAAGCAGCCTTCAACATTCTTCTGTTCGATTTTAAAAATTAAAAATTTGTATTGAATATTGATCTCGAAGGGGGGATTGCATGTGTGAGTGAACCTAAAGACCACCCCCTGGGTACGCCCCTGTCCATGTGAAATTTGCACTATTATGTTTTAGGACATGAAAATCCTTCATTAAGCACAATCATTTTTTCATATTCACACCAATTTTAATTGTGTGTGAATATATTGTTTTTGGTATTTCAGTGAAACTACTTTTTTGGACTTGCTGCTTCAGGCTTACGGAATCGACCCATAGTGTTCAGTATGGAAAGTCTGTGCCTAAAATTACCAATTTAACAGTGAAAACCGCATCTCGATTGGTGCTTCCAGTGCCGAGAAATCGCAAAAAAACGCTTTCTGTCATTTAGCAAGTTAATTACTTACTTTCGACGCTAACTCGATTCAAACTCAATATTAAGACTTCCGGTTTTTTGCATCTGATAGATATTGGGTAACTCAAGAGCTGTATAGTTTTTGGAGTCATGAGATGCTTCCAGTAAGGCAGACGGAACGAAAAGGTGCTATTTTTGGTCAAATTATAGCCGATTATTGCAAAACACATTTTATTTTTTTCATAGAAAAGAAATGTTTTGACCAAATGAGCTGAAATTTGGTATGTAGGTTCCTTAGCTGTGCCTTAATATGGAACCGACGCCATTTTGGATTTCGAGGGGCTAAAAGCTACGCCAAATTGATTTTTGCTTTAACTTTGACCAAATGAGCTGAAATTTGGTATGTAGGTTCCTTAGCTGTGCCTTAATATGGAACCGACGCCATTTTGGATTTCGAGGGGTCAGAAGCTACGCCAAATTGATTTTTGCTTTAATTTTGACCAAATAAGCTGAAATTTGGTATGTAGGTTCCTTAGCTGTGCCTGAATATGGAACCGACGCCATTTTGGATTTCGAGGGGCTAGAAGCTACGCCAAATTGATTTTTGTTATAACTATGACCAAATGAGCTGAAATTTGGTATGTAGGTTCCTTAGCTGTGCCTTAATATGGAACCGACGCCATTTTGGATTTCGAGGGGCTAGAAGCTACGCCAAATTGATTTTTGTTATAACTATGACCAAATGAGCTGAAATTTGGTATGTAGGTTCCTTAGCTGTGCCTTAATATGGAACCGACGCCATTTTGGATTTCGAGGGGCTAGAAGCTACGCCAAATTGATTTTTGCTTTAACTTTGACCAAATGAGCTGAAATTTGGTATGTAGGTTCCTTAGCTGTGCCTTAATATGGAACCGACGCCATTTTGGATTTCGAGGGGCTAGAAGCTACGCCAAATTGATTTTTGCTATAACCTTGACCAAATGAGCTGAAATTTGGTATGTAGGTTCCTTAGCTGTGCCTGTATATGGAACCGACGCCATTTTGGATTTCGAGGGGCTAGAAGCTACGCCAAATTGATTTTTGCTATAACCTTGACCAAATGAGCTGAAATTTGGTATGTAGGTTCCTTAGCTGTGCCTGTATATGGAACCGACGCCATTTTGGATTTCGAGGGGCTAGAAGCTACGCCAAATTGAGTTTTTCTTTAACTTTCACCAAATGAGCTGAAATTTGGTATGTAGGTTCCTTAGCTGTGCCTGAGTATGGAACCGACGCCATTTTGGATTTCGAGGGGCTAGAAGCTACGCCAAATTGATTTTTGCTTTAACTTTGATATTTTGGACTAAATAAGCTAAAACTTTACGATTTTTCGTAAGTCTTGTTAGTAACATAATACTAAGCTATGAATGAAAAAACTTGAAACGGTGTGAATATGCCCATGAAGCGTGATCGCTTCATTACTAGTTTAATCTTTATTTTAAGGTTGACAGCATCGATTTGAATGCACCAACATCACTAGGAATAACACATCCTTCAGACAAGTGGATTTTCATTGGTGCTAAAACCTCCGTAGTAAATAATAGAGACCAAAAAATAAAGGGAATCATAATACGTGAACTATGTCATTATGTCCTTTGTTTGGTATATGAAAATAAGGGCAGACCTTACTATAAAGGTGATGAAGAAAAGGAACGAGAATTCGAAGATATTTTAAATGAATATAGGATGTATGGAGATCCCAACCAAGACTTGGATGATGAATGCGGAGGAATAATTTCCGAAGTATACAAAAAACACGAAAGTAAAATTTATCATAATTTAATCACGATAGCTCCTCAAATTCAAGTAGAATTTCAAAAAAAAGGCCAAAAACTTAAGTACTTTAAACTCCAAAAATATAAATTTATTTTCACTTTTTTTAATAATTTAATACCTGAATTAGAGAAATATAATTTTGTGAAACGACAAAATGTTAGAGATATGAACAAAATATCGAATATTTTAATTGAAACTCCAAAATTGCGCATTGGATTTTCAGTATTGAAGGAACCAAAGTACTTACTAAGACATCCGTTTGTTGTAGTCACAACCAATCAACCCAAGCTTTTGTTACTCTATGCATACAAATATCTTCGAAACAAAGATGGAAACTTGTTGGATGTAAAAAATCTTTTCATTTCCCCAAAAGCTATGAGAAAGTCAACAAGCCTTGAAGATGTTATTAAGAAATCTAAGCCTCAACATGTAATTGTGGACTGTTCTGAAGAA
Source organism: Chironomus tentans (assembly GCA_963573255.1). Classification (NCBI taxonomy): domain Eukaryota; kingdom Metazoa; phylum Arthropoda; class Insecta; order Diptera; family Chironomidae; genus Chironomus; species Chironomus tentans. Next base: position 42,147,274 of record OY754302.1, on the reverse strand, counting down.
ATCGATCAGAATTTGATATTTACCGATAAATCAAACTTCATATTCATTGTGAGAACTGAAGACAAAGCTAAAGAACTTGTGGAAATCATAGAACAAAAAGATATGTCAGTAGAAGAGATCAAGATAGATTATTCATGGAAAGATTTAACAAAAAAATCTAAAATTGAACTGCTACAGGGATCCAAAGTGGATTTTCAAGATAATGTGAAATTTTCCCTCTCAGATTTGTTCTCAGACGTATCATGCCTTGATGCAATTATTGACGATCATACTTTAAACCTTCTGATTGAAAAGTCACAAATTTCCTTAAATTCTAAAATTAAGGACGAAGTCGTTGACAAAAATTTTTCAATTCTTTTTCAACCGCGAACATTTCAAAGCATTGATGTAAGTTCAACTCATTTAAATCAAACTGAAAGAGAAAATAGTGCCAGTCATCAAAATGCACCAGCAACTAAAATCATTTCCTGCAATCAGCTGATAGAAAATGTGAAAGGCAGTATATATGTTCTAATATCTGACATTGCTGGAACTGGAAAAACTTGGGCATTAAAGAATATTGCAGATCAACTACGTAGTGCATATCCAAAGAAGTGGACGACATTTGTGGATTTAAAGAAATTCATTCAAGAGTTTAAGTCACAAGAAATTATTGAAAATTTCACAAATTTTATGATTAAAAATATTTTAAAGTTAACAAATAATTTTGAAGAGAAAATTTTTACCAAACTTTATGAAAATGGAAATGTGAACATTTTATTCGATGGATACGACGAGATTGCTCCTGATTGTGTCGCAAATGTTTTAAGATTACTTAAATATTTTGAATCAAATAATGGTAATCAGATGTGGATTGCAACAAGAAAGTTTTTCGAGGCAAGCTTAACAAAGGAATTAAAATTGAGCACTGTCTACACGCTCAACAAGTTTGACCACGAAGAAGAAATAAAAATTTTGACGTTAAATTTAATAGTGAATCACCAAGGTATTATAAATAATTCCACAAATCACAAAAAACACAATGAAGTTGCAAATAATTTCTTAATGTATATTTTAAAACTTGATATGCAGTCAATGAATTTTCCAATTTTTTTATTTAAAATGTTGGCTGATGTCCTAAAAAAATATGATAGCGAAACGCTTGACAATCAAATCTTAATTCCAAAAGTTTATGCAGAACTAGTAAAACTTCAGTCATTAAGGTGGTCACATGATAAAGGAGAATTGATGAAAATTGCAAGTGCAAAACCAATCTATGCAAATAATTTAAATTATCGAAAACTTCATCAGCTGTTCGCAATGAAAAGTTGTTTTCCTGAGTCAACAGTATTTTGTGATTTGGATTTCAATAGGCATGGCTGGTCTGATGCAGAGATCATTGCTTGTGGAGTATTAGACAAAAAAGATGGTGTATTTTATTTTATACATCAACTATTTCAACATTATTATGCTGCTGACTTTATTGTGAGATGTCTCGAAGGAAAAGTTCAAAATCCGATAAATCTTTGTGAACATTTAATTAAATTTTTGGCACTTTCAAAATACAAAATTGTTAGATTATTCTTAAATTACGCTATTGAAGAAAGACAAATTCCAAGCAAAATTAATCAAAAAATGCCAAAAATATCGAAAATACTTTTTGCAGACATTGAACAGATCGTCAATCTATCAGCAATTTTTGACGAAAATTTAGAAAATCTCTGTGACTTTTTGTTTAATTTATTCAGGAATGGAACATTTGAAGATGTTAGGAAAGTTTTTAATAACAATAGTGAAATAATTTATTCAATAAGTAAACATCCTAAGTTATTTGATAACTTTACAGACTTTATGCTTAATAGCTTAGAAGCAGATAATTTAAATTACTTTATTAAAGAGCAAAATATTTTCCAAAAACTTGCCGACTCATCAATTAATAATGGCACAATAACGATTTTTAAATGGCATGTGGAGCAAAAAACTTTGGCTACGTTTCAAAGCAGTAGTTCTCAATCTTTTTAGCAGTCAACACAGTAAAAATTTAAAAAATATTAAGCTACCTTTTTGAAAAAAGTTTATAACATGCGCTAAAAAGTGAAAATCGTGTGCATCATGCTTCAAACCAAAAATTTTTGTGTAATTGTTTCTCTTAAAATTCAATCTGACAAAGCACAGCAGAAGTGACCAAAAAAGTAAATATACCAGTTGATAGATAATTTCAATACTTTCTAGGGTTTACTCTAACGTATAACCCTAAAGTAAATCCTAGTATTACCTAAAAAACCTACCCTTGAGTTAAAATAATCATTTTATACAAACAAGAACTATAAATAGGTGCAAGACAAAATTTAGTTTAAAATTTATTGGTAAAAAAGTAATAAATTTAAGTTTTTAAACATTATTTAACGGATTATAATTTCTTAAATTCATATTCAATCACTAAAAAATATCTATTATTGTTACAAGGAATGTTATATCAAAACTGATAAGCACTAAGTGCCACGTAAATAGAAAATTGATTTAGTAAAACTAGTGAAAAACGGTTGAAAGTTTTAAATTATATTTCATCATCATTGTAAAAAGAATATTTTGAAATTTGAATCCGAGAATTCATACATTTATCTATAACTGGTGAGTTTTATGATGGCGGATTATTTAAAAAAAAATTCTGTTAATTTTGAAAAATAAATTTTGGTTTACAAATATTTGACATCAGTGGTCTAAATGGTGTCAAAGAGAGTTGGGCTTACGTGCCAAAGGTCCTGGGTACAATCCCAAGTCATGTCTAATTTTCGAAGCTTTTTTCCATTTTTCCATTTTTTGGCGAGGGGGAGGGTCCATTAGCTACGCGCCTACCTTAAGGATATACTCAGTGGTGTAAATAGGTTCATTGCAGGAACATCATGAACTTTAGGTCTAAAGGGTGTAGTATAATAGATTTCTCTAATCGCAGTGCCTCCAGTTTATAAAGCTCGTACTTACAAATTATTATTATTAATAAGTTCGTTTAAAAAAATATTTTTCGTATATAAAAATATTTTTTTATAATCTAAAAATAAAAATGTATTAACATGAAAAATATTCTTATCTTATTCATTTTATCATGTCGTCTTCAGTACAGTTCCCTTCAGAAACTTGATTTTTTTTATTAAAAATGGCCGCACTCTTTAATAAAAAATTTATCATTGTGAATACTAAGGAAGATAAGATAACAAAATCAGATAAAACACGCTGCAAAGTTTTAAGGTTTTCATCTGATTACAATTATGGCGAAATATTGCTTGCTATTATGGATTTGAAGCCAAACGATTATCCGAATTTATATTTCTTCGTATTTGAAGATGAGAGCATTGAAAATATTGAAACTCTTCAGCGATTCTTGATTGAATTCAGCAAGAATCGTCCAATGGTGATTCAAGTTACATCAGAGGATGATGATACGTCAAAATTTTATTACAAGGAAGAGAATTCTGAAACATTTCTTAAAGTTAATCACAAAACAATGGATTTGAATAATCTTGAAAGCTTTCCTGCTTTTTTCTCGAAACTAATGAGTGGAAGAATTCAGAGTATCGATGACGAAATGATTGAAGGATTGATTAGTCATCAAACGTCTTCTTTAATTTGGAGAGTGCTGAGATCAATGGAACTTCCTGCAAATTTTATTGAAAAGATGATTTTGAAATGCACTGCGAATGGAACTAAAGATCAGTTAATGAATATCCTCGACATTTCTTTTGAACAAAGGGACATCTTGACTAGCATAAATGACATCAAGCTTCCAGTCCTTCTAATTGCAGTCCAGAATAAGAATGAAAGTATAAGCAAATTTCTTATAAATAGTTGCATGCAACTTCCATATGATCAACAAATTGAGATTTCAACAGTCGCGTACGAAACAAATCAGCTGGAAATACTGACCGACTTACTCAACTGTGACTTTCCTTTCCCTAAAAATTTTGATTCACATGCGGTAACAGATCTTCGACTTGGAAATATCATCGATAGTCGTGAGGAATTTTTTTCTTGGATTGTACAGGGAAATATTACAAACATTCAACAGTTTATTAAGCATAATTCGACATTGAAAAATGTTTATAACGCATTAAATTATCTGGCACTCGACTATGCATTTGATTGCAGGAGAATCAAGATTTTTCATTATCTTAAATCTCTTGGTTTCCGAGGAATTAAGAATCATGATTTTACCAGTGATGCGACAACCCAAAAGGAACTTCAGGCAGTAACAGATTCACAATTATATCAGAGACGAAAAAATGTCAGTAATGCAGTTCCAAACGAGAGGAATTCAGTTTTAATAATGCTAGAAAAATCATACATCCATAATGATACAATATCTGAAGAAATAGAAGCAACATACAGAAGGCATATTGAGAAATGGTTTCGAGATATATACAAGACTAAATTTGGTTTAAAATTACTTGATGCTGCTTCACAATGTAATGGATTAAAGCTTTATTTCGACTTTAAAAGCGATACCGTAAGTTTTTTATTGAATTTAAAATAAACTTTAAAGTAAATATTTTTATTTTGTTTAAGGTTGATTCAATCGACTTAAATTCTCCTAATTCAATGGGAGTCACATACCGAGATTACAAGAGGATCATCATTGGAGCTGAAAGTTCTGCATACAATAACCGTGAGCAGAAGATTAAAGGAATAATCATACATGAAATTTGTCATTATGTCCTCGGTATAGTATATGAAAATAAGGAGAAGCCTTATTATGAAGAAGATGAAGAGAGGATAAGAGAATTCGAAGAAATTGTAGATGAATATAGGAAGTACGGAGATTTAGATCAAAATTTAGATGATGAATGCGGAGGATCAATTAGAACGTTGTATAGACAATACGCAGCGGATTTACATCACATCGAATTAATTGTATTAGCTGCACAGATGCAAGTAGAATTTGATGACAATGAGGAAAAATTAAAGCATTTGCAAGAAGAGAAGTACAATCTCCTTTTTAGCTTTTTTGAGATATTTATTTTGCCAGAATTAGAAACATTCAACTTAGAAGGTCGACAAGCTATAAGAGATTTTAATAGAATTGAAAATATCCAATCAGAAATGGAAGATGCAATTGTTAAAATATCAGCATCAAAAGAAATAACTTTTTTGAGTAATAATCGATATACTATAGTCACAACAAATGTACCAAAGCTTTTACTTATACATGCTTACAATCATCTAAAAGATTGTTATAAAAGCTTATTTGATGCAAAAAATGTTTTCATTACACCAGAAATTACAAATACATGTGATGATTTTAAAGAAGTTCTATGTAAATCTGAGCCATTAAATGTTTTCGTTGATTGTTCTAAAGAGAATAAGTTAAACCTCACGGATTTAATTTTTCCAAGCAAATCTAATTTTATATTTATTGTGTCATGTGATGATATAGGTGATGATTTAGCACGAATTTTTAACGATGAGAATATAAATGTAGTCAAAACTAAAGTTGACTATTCTTGGAGAGATTTAACACGAGAATCCCAAGATTTGTTGCTTAAAACAAAAGTTAATTTTCAAAACAATCCTACAGTTTCACTTTTAGATTTAATACCAAATGAAACCGTTTCCATTTACGATGAAATAATTGATTATCATACTTTAAAAATGCTAATTGAAAACGTAAAGATTTCATTAAATTCTAATTATAAGAATGAGATATTTGACAAGCATTATCCAGTTTTGTTTCGATCACGATCGTTTATTAAAATCAATCCTTTTTGTGAAAAATCAAAGCCAAATTTAGTTGACATCTTTAAAAACTACGAAGAATCTGAGATTCAAAGCTTTTCACCTGAACAATTATTAGAAAATATTAAAAACAATAAATGTGTTGTGATTTCGGATATTGCTGGATCTGGCAAGTCTTGGGCCTTAAAAAGCATAGCCGATCTTTTACGTAATGTATATCCGAATAAATGGACAACTTGTGTTGATTTAAAAGATTTTATATATACATTCAAATCAGTTAAATTGATAGAGAATTTTGAAACCTTTATGATCACAAATATTCTTAATTTTCAAAATTGCTTTGATTCAAAAATGTTCATCAAACTTTATGAAAACGGTAATATGAATATACTCTTTGATGGCTTTGATGAGATTGCTCCCGATTTTACTGATTTTGTAATAGAATTAATCAAGTCATTTAAATACAATAATAGTAATCATATATGGATTACAACAAGAGATTATTTCGAGGAAGAATTGGCGAAAAAGCTAAAACTTGATGCAGTCTATAAACTACAAGTGTTTACACAGGAAGAAAATATAGACATGTTAACATCGAACTTGATATTGAATGATTTGTTACAAGCGAAAAAGTTTAACTCTATAGTTGACGTAAAGGATGGCTTTAAAAGTTTACCTAATTATATGAACTACCAACGAACTGCAAGGGAATGTTCTCAAGAGATTTTTGACTTAAATACTTTATGTATTGGACTTCCATTTCTTTATAAATTGGTAGCAGAAATTATGCATGACACTAAAACAATAGATGCAGATATTAATGTTCCAAAAGTATATGTTAGTTTTATAAATATCCAATATTTAAGATGGTCACATGAAAAAGGTTTATTGAGAAAAGATGAAAGTGTTAAACAACTCTTTGATTATATTTTCAATTATCGTGAACTTCATCAACTTTTCGGAATGAAAAGTCTCTTTCCTAAACGTTCGAAATTTTGCGATCTCGATATTGCAGATTGTGAATGGTCAGATGAAGAAATTGTCGCTTGCGGAATATTAAATAAAATCGGAGATAAAATTGATTTTCTTCATGAGACCTTTAGAGAATATTTTGTTGCCGATTTTATCATAAGAATATTTTACAATGATGATCCACAGATAGTAAAACAAGTGTGTGGATATTTGATAACATTTTTGACAATCCGTAGGTTCGGAGTGGTAAAAATGTTTCTAGATGAAGCCTTTGCTGACAAAGAAATTTCTGATAAAATTGCTCAAAGAATGCAGCTCGTATCAGAGATTTTGTTCAGAAACAAACATAAACTTGTTAACCTCTCAGAAATTTTTGAACTAAATTTACAAAATCTTGGAGCTTTTATAATCGATTTTTTTAAACATGGATCATATGAGAATGTAACGAAAATTATTGACAACAATAAAGATTTGATCAGCTCAATAATTAACAATTCAAAAATGTTTGAGAATCTGCAAGATTATATGTTAAATAGTCTTACTGCTATTGAACTAAAAAAGTTCATTATTCAACAAAATATTATTCAGGAATTGTTAAAATCACCAATCGATATAGAGTCTATAGAAAAATTAATTATGATTGTGAAAGAGAAAACAGATTCAAATTTCATAATAGATGTTTTGAATCATCAGAATGAGAATGGTGAAAATTTATTCTTTTATTTAGCATATTCGGGTGATATCAACATAAAAAAAATTAAAAAATTGTATGAAATATTAAGAAAGTTCGTAAAAGATTGTGAAATCATAAAATTATATAAAGTGATAAATAGAAAAGGATGGAATATTATGCACGTTTTAATAAGTAATGAGGATATAAATTTGTTGAAATTCTTTTGGGAGGAAATAGAAGCAGGCTTCGAATCACAAGATTTACATTATCAATTTCAAGATTTACTCATCCAAAAAACATTAAAAAATAACAGCACTATTTTACATATTAGTATACAAAATACTAATGCTGAATTTCATGAAACAATGTGGAAACTAATAATAAAGTCTTTGAAAAATATGCAGAATTTAAAAAAGTTAGTTTTTCAGAAAGATATAGATGGGGATTTCTTCTTTAGTTATGTTGGTATTTATCTTCATCCTGAAATTTTAGAAATAGTTTTGAATAATTTAGAAAATAATCTTGAAGAAACTGATTTTCAATTAATTGAACACTTGAAGGGATTTAATAAAATGAGTATTACAAATCAAGCGTTAAATAAAACAATTGGACCTAAAGTTAAAAAAGAAAGTTTAAAAATAATATATAGTGCTATAAAAATGTTTTATGATCTTTTGGAAAAAATTTTAAGTATGAAATATAGTTTGGCAAAAAACTATCAAAATTATAGTCATTTTAGTTTTTTAAATGAATTGATGCATAACAAAATCCTCAGAAATATTGTATCTGAATCATATTTGTATAAAAGGGCATTATTCGAATTTAAAATTGAAGAAAAGAATCCTTTTGATTCTATTTTACATTTACTAAAAAGCAGCCTAAAAAATGTGACTTATGTAGCTGAAATATTAAAACCTATATTTGATTCAAGTGACCTCAACTTGCAATTACTTATCGGTAAAGGTGTGAACAATGTAACGGAATTGACGATGAATGAAATAATATTTTATATAAATAGAATTTTCGATGTAATCGATGATAAACATAACGTTAAAAAAACATTAAAATCATTCTCGAAATTTTGTTTCACCTATAATAATAGTTTTGGACCAACTCAAATGCTTACAAGAAAATTAGAAATTGTTCACAAAGAAAATTTTTCCATAAATAATTTAACACATTTAAAGCAATTTATGGCAAACAAGAAAATTAAAAATCATGTCTTTTTATGGGAACTTTTATTAAAAACTTTTAAAAATCACGAGGATTTAAAAAAGTTGCTTACTGAAGCAGATGAATATGGTGATAAATATATTCATCTTTTGCTGACATTTAATAAGGCACACATAATTGCATTTACTTTACACACTATTGAAGAAAATGTTAGCACATCAATTTATCAAGAAATATTAAAATCAAGAGGAGGCTCTGATAGAAATTTGCTTCACATTGCTGTAAATGGTTGTGTGAATAAAGAGACTTTTCATATTATTTGGGAAAAATTTCAAAATATATGCATTTCAGATCAAGACTTTTTAAATATAATTGCTGAAGTTGACATTACTAACAGTAATGTTTTGTATGAAGCAATAACATTTGCATCATCAGAAGTTGTTGAATTTATACTTCAAGAATTGGAAAGAATTGCATCACGCAATCAAATTAGGAAGCTGCTGTGTAATTTGTGTACTTACAATCAAAATATTTTAATATCAATAGTGGAAAATAATTTTCGGATTGACAGCCATGAAATACTTTGGAAAACGCTTTTAAAGTATTTTAGTATTTCAGAAATATTTGAATTTATAACGCATGTTGATGCATTTGGAAACAACGTAATTTTGAATGCTATTGGATGTAGCATTCAAAATATTATTGAGTTTACGTGGCATCAAATAAAAAATATTCTAATTTGTAAAGAATTAGGTGACAATGAAAAAAATATAAATTTAGAAAATTGCAATGTAATCATCAAAGAGATTTTGCAATATAGAGGAATAAATAAATTTGAAATAAATCTTTTAAAATTTAACTGGGTGGAATGTAAAAATAATGGCTCATCAAAACTATTTAGTGAATGGACAATTACTAATAACCAGAAAAAAATAAACGAAGAAGACGATGACGAATATGAAATAAAAGTATTAATGGATGGTATAAAATATATATTAAGTATTGTGTTAGAAATCACTAATCCAAGTTACTTCCGCAATATTTAAATCATTAAAATAACTTAAGTTAAGTAACTTTTTGTTTACCAAAAGGGCGGATATACGCCCTTACAAACAATGCTTCACAACTAGGAAACTAATATATTAGTAGTATTTAAAAGATGATGTAAACAGTCGAAATCAATTTATAATTCATATGTATACATTTAAAATATCAGAAAAATTCAAGAAAAATTGCATTTTAAAACAATTTTGCAATAAAATGTAAAGCAAAGAACTTTGTGACTTGAACTACTACAAGATTAAAAAAATGATAAAAAATTATATTTAGTAAAACTAAACTTTTTAAAATAAATTTTTTATCGATTAAAGAATTTTAAGCTTTTTTCAAAACCATTTGAATGGATGAAGTTATTCTTATATCTTAAATCTTTTGGTCAACTACACTTAAGTGGATAGTTCTTATTTACAGATTTATAAATCCCAATTTTAGAGGATTATCTAGAAATAATGCAAATTTTTAGCGCATTTTCCTAGGAATACAATGCGCTTAAAGGTCCACTTTGGCTGGCTGGCTGTCTGCTTCATAAACTCGGCGAAGGAAACAAGTAGAGACTTCGGTTTTTTGCATTTAATAGCTGCTATTTCGTAGGCTTGCAGAACCAACTTAGTTTTTTGCTATTCATTATAATTGCTTAATTAAATTAACTTTTCTGTTTTTGGTGTAAAAAATCACTGACGTTGGATTAGTCAAAGTTGAGCGTGATGATTAAAAAGAAGACTTTTCTTACAATCGCAATTTTAACCAAGCAACTTTTTTTACATTTTTTTATTATCGTAAAAATACGTATGTAAAATTATGTAACATAAACCTTCTTTGGTGTGAATTGAAGGGGGATGTGGAGGAGTTGAACGAGGGGGCACAAGGGCGGGTAAAACAAGGGTATTATTTTTTAAATATTTTTTGACCGTTATTTTTTCAAATATTTTCTTTTTCTTTTTCTTTTCGCCACAAAACATAATGTTTTTGCAACTCTAATTCTCGGAGAAAATGTCCTATCTATATTATAAACAGAATATCCTAAACGGAAAAGCGTTTTGAAATATTGTAGATAGGACATTTTCCCCGATAATGACATAAGTCAAGCTCATGGCTTTTTACGTCAAGCTTTTTTTGTTTTAGTGATACTACATCAAAATTTTGGAAATTCTAGCATCACAAAAAAACAGGAGGACTTTTAAAGAAAAATATGAAGAATATCGTAAAAATAAGCGGTGAAAAAATGTATTTTAATTCAATGAAAATAACATCAAATGATTTAAATATAGAGATTGACAATGAAATCAGGACAATTTACATTCTTTGCGATATTTTAATAATTGATAGCAATTTATCACATAGTTACTATGGAAAAAACATTTTCTTGTTTGCTGGAACTATTAAAATTTTTAAGAAATCAGTTTGGGATCTTTCTGGAAGGAATGCCATAAATGAAAATCATGAAAGAATTGATGGTGAAAATGGAGGAAACTGTGAATTATATTATGATAAAATTATAAATCCTGAACTTTGGAAATTCATATCAAATGGTGGGGATGGTAAAGATGGTTCTGACGGGGTTAATGCATGCTTTGATGATTTCAAAATTCTTAATGAAACTATCACAAAATCAAATTATTTAAATCTGTTGTCTCGCTTTGGATTTGATGTTGAAAACCACTCACAACGTACCGTTTTCTATGAAAATGGAAAGAAAAAGGTTATAATCTTCAACCATAATACTTGGGAAATGCTAATGTTAGTTAAAGGTTCAGAAGGCCAGTCTGGAACTCTTGGTGGTTTATGTACTCGTGACAGTCAAGGAGTGCACGCTGGAAGAATAAATAGAAAACGAAATATTACTACCATCAATGGACTCAATGGAGCTGAAGATTTAAGTGGATTTAATGGACAAAACGGAAAAGATGGAGGAGATGCCTTCATGATCATTCATCAAAACACAATTGAACCAATCTATTATGGACTGAATGAATATATGAAAATGGATATTGCTGAGTCAGCTCTGAAAAGAAGTAATTCAATTTACTACGAACCATCAAAACAATTCATCTATGCAAAAAAAATGCACGAGACTCTTCAAAATCATGAACGGTTTAGAAATACCTTAGAAAAACAAATAGCAAAAAATGAAAAGGACGAGCAAAATTTTAATGAAACATTATTTCTTATGTTTATGGTTACGTTATTGTTAATGTTTGTTATTGATACAAATTAAAAAATAGAGTATCTGGCGCATTATGTAGATGTAATTACAAAACGACATTAATTGGCATCTATTATTTTACTAAAATAATTTTAAAAATGGTAAAAATATATTTCAATTTCGTCCATTCTTTCATTAATAAATATAAACGAACAAAAAATATGCAAATAAGAGCAACATTTATAAAACAATAAATTATCATTTGAAACATTGCAGAAAACATTCTCAGACTTAATATTGTCAACAATTTCTTTACAGCAGTTACTCGCTTAATTTTAAATTAATTTAATTTTAAACATCTACAGCTATAAATTTCTTGACACTAAAATGAAGTAAATCCTTTATTCTTAAGACTAAATAATTTTGTATCGGACGGACAGACAAAACACTGAAATAAGCGGCTGTTCAAATTGAGAAAATGCAGAAGTGAGATAACACTATGTTTAAGTTCCGAGGGTATTCCCTCACATATACATTCAAAAGTTTCTCAATCACTCACTCAATATTTTATATAAATAAAAAGTTTTTTCCGTGTTTTTATTTTGTTCAAACAATGCACTTGCAGTCAAGACTGCTTGCAGTTTAGTGTTGATATTCATTGCAATTGATCATATAAATTATCTACTCTTGAATCTTTTGATTAAGGTTTGTTTTATTTATCAAATATTTATTTTAGTTGGAGTTACACAGTGTTAAATACGATTTATTATTTTATTCCGCATTATTGCATTTTTCAGGTATGTATCATGGAGAAAGTTAAAGTGTTATGATTCAAAATACGTCGTAAATTCTAATTAAATTCAAAAAATTAATGAGCATCAAATTTCTATGGGGTTTTCCATAACTACTCAATTAGCTACAATTTTCATCAGAAAAAACTCCATCGAATTTTTGAATAATTAAAGGGTCATTCGGAAATTACGTCACGATTTAGGGAGGTCTAATTTGAACTATTTGTGAGAGGTCAAACACAAAAAATTTAAATTGAAAATTTTTGACCAAGAGGAAGAGGTTCGAAAAAGTAGTTTTGTTTGCGTAACGTAATTTACGAATGACCTCTAAAATTATTACTAGAACTGCCCTTTCATCTATTTCATTATACTCATAATTTTCTTATCACTATTTAAACTCTGTAACTCAACTTATCGTTCACATTCTTACTGCAGTTTATTAAAAACAGTCACTTTAATATCAGAACTCAATCAGACAACATGTTTATAACTGAAAAAGTTAATGAAAAATATATCAACAAAGACAACTGTCCTGGATATTCAAACTATGTTGAGTTGTCTGATGGAGTCAATCGTTGTGTATTGACGGATAAATATGTTGATCATTTTGCTGAGGAAATTAAGAATTTTGAAGTTTTCGAAGATGACATTTGGGTCATAACATTTCCTAAATGTGGAACGACTTGGACACAGGAGATTGTTTGGCTGTTGAACAATAACTTGGATTATGAGGCGGCACGCAATACATTTATTGATGTTAGATTTCCATTTATTGAGTAAGTTATAATGAAAAAAATTACTTTAAAAATTTCATTTTAGTTTTGTCGAAATGAACTTTATTTTTTTTAGTTTAAAAAAATTTATTATTTGAAAATGAATTTTAAATTATAAAAAAAATTCTAAAACTAATAAGTAAAAATTATTATTATTTATCAGAGTCGGTGCAATATCAAAAGACCCAAGAGACTCCTTGAATATGTGCAAACAACTACAAAGACCAAGGCATATTAAAAGTCACTTGCCGAAATTTTTACTTCCAGATCAATTATGGACAGTCAAACCTAAGGTAATGCTATTTTATTATTTCATTATTTTATTAAATAGTAAAATTCTAATGACACATTGATTCATTCTGCGACAGTTTATTTTAACATAAATATCACAAATTGAAAATTGTTCAACAATTAAATTTTTTTTTCAAAAATTTAAAAAATTTAAATTCAAAAATTTTCAAAGATTTAATTTTTTTCCACAAATTGGAAACTTTTTGAAAATTTAAAATTTTTTAAACTGAAATTTTTCAAAAAATTATATTTTTTAAACTGAAATTTTTCAAAAGTTGTTTTTTAAATTAAAATTTTTCAAAAATTAACTTTTAAAAAAATGTTTTAAATATTTATTTTTTTAAGTTTAAAAAAATTTATATTTTTTACAAGATCCCAAATCACCAAGGAGTTAAGCAATTTAAGTTAAATGAATCACATCGTTTGTACATTAAAGTGTTGTATAAATTGATTTAATTCATGAGTATTATGTTTCCCCGCTTGTAAATGCGATGGATCTAAAAAGCTTTGCATGTTAAAAGAAGCATTGAATCTCGTTTCAAAAATAATTTTGCACACCTATACAGATTAGACATATAATCATTTTCAATAATCAAGTTCCAAATTTTTTCATCAATCCAACAGATTATTTACGTAACTCGCAATCCAAAAGATGCTGCTGTATCTTACTTTCATCACTATCGCCAATTGATGGGCTATACAGGAACAAAAGATAAATTTTTTGATACTTATCTTGCTGGAAAACTTCTTCATTCTCCAATAAATGAGAACGTTTTAGAATTTTGGAAAATGTGCCATGAACCTAATGTTCTGTTCCTTTATTTTGAGGACATGAAGAGGAACTTAAAGGAAGAGATCTTAAAAATGATGAAATTCCTAGGCAAAAGCTATACAGATGAGCAAATTGACAAGCTTTGCGTACACTCATCATTCGAATCAATGAAGAAGAATCCATCATGCAACAGAGAACAAAGAATTAAAATTATAAAAAATGTAAATAATTACGTCTCAAAAGAAGAAGAATTTACATTCATGCGTGAGGGAAAAATTGGATCTCATCACAAGGAAATGACTGAGGAACAAAAAGAAAAATTTGAAAATTACATGAAATTTCCAGAATTCGAAAAAGTTGGATTTAAGTACAAGATGAATTAAAGTTTCAAAAATCTGCAATGTAAACTAAAAAAGCAATAAAATTCAAGCTAAATTCAAAATCCAAATAAATTATTTAGTCATAAAAGTCTTCATGCATAATTTGAGAAATTGAATTTAATGGAGAATTTTCACAAGATGCATAAGTTAGTTCACAGTCGCCATTTGTTTTCCCTATTTTTTCAGCTTCTTCGTAAATTTTGCGCTCTTCCGCTTCTGTTTCAGGGTCAAATCCTTGATGCACCGATGGTCTGACAAATAAATTTAGTAAAGTTTAAATTAGGGGTCGTTCAGACATTACGTAACGCTTAGGGAGGAGGACGCCAGTTGCAGCCTTATTTTACAACAGATAAAAATATTCTAACAAATTTTTCAAAAAAGGAAATACTTACGTCAACACAAAGTGCAAAACTTCATAGACCAAATCATAATCATGATCACCCAGTGGATGCCTTGCAAGTTCACAAATGCTCTTTAATAAGCAATCTTCATGATAACCAGAACTAAAAAAATTAAACATTGTAAAACATTTTCTATCAAAAATCTGGCAAATCTATTAGACTTTGTATAAAATATCGGTCGTCGAATAGAGGCTACAAATACACCATCCCTGTATTCAAAGAAAAGATATAACTTCAAGATTTAAATTTTTATGAAAAAAACTAAAATAAAATTTTTAATTTGCATCCCCAAGCTCAATTTTAAATTTTTTATAGTCAAAATTTCACACTTTTTTTTTAAAAAAAAAATTAAAAACCAAAAATTATATTTAAAATTTTTGCTTCTGAAAAATCTAAAAAATATTATTAATTAAAATTTTACTTCATATTTTCAAAAATTAAAATAAAAATTTTCGAGTTCAATGTTAAATTTTTGAATTTAACCAATAATGCTTGATAAAAATTATAGACCAAGTTACCCATTATCTTAAAAATCTCAAAAAATATAAACTTTTGCAATTATTTTTAAGTAAAATTTTTAAAATTTGCAACTTCAAAGATTTTTTTGATATCTGACCCTTGTGTTAGACAATATAATGAATTTATCCCAATTTCATCACAACTTACGATTTCAGAGTATCCTTTAGCCCAGAATAAAGCTCAGCAGCTGTTATGTCACGTTTAACTTTTGATTTTTTCTTAGTTTTCTTTAAATTCTTTCTTGTCGTTTCTGTTTCAGTCGTGGTCATTTCATTATCATCAACTATTTCTATATTCTCATTTGTGCTATTTTCAGCATCATTTCTGCTTTCTGAATTTTCATCATCGTTGGCAATCGGAAGTTCCGTTGGAACTAAATTTTTAGATGTTTCTGGTACGGAAGTGTCGTCACTTTCTGTTAGTCTTTTAATGAATTGATAAACTGGTGATATTCCATTTTCCATGGACCTAAAGTACATTGGTTTGTAGAAATTTGACAAATTGTATGGAAGATTGTAACTGATGACAAATCCTGAATTAATGGCAACTGTGTGGCTTCTAATATATGAAACTTTTGATACTAAAGCCATTGAGAGCTGGAAAATTGTGCCGTGGATAAAATTCATCAATTTCTTTCTTTATTTAATTAACAAACCTGCCAAACAGTAAATTCTGGATAAACAAGCAGCCTTTTCTGTCTACTCAACGATCTCTCACGACTTTCTGCTTCCGGTTGCTGATCCGCGAATATTGAAAATCCAAAAATGCACAGAATAAAATAAATTTTAATAATTTTTGAGAACATTTTAACTCTTTGATGATTGAATAGAAACTAAACTAATTTTTAAAGATTTAAGACACACTAAATCAAAAGTGTTAATTGACACGTTCTTTAGAAAGTTTATTCGAATACATTTTATAGAGAGAATAAATAACTCCACAAAACACTAGACGAAGGAGAGTTTTAAAAGAAAAGTTAATTTGAAAAATCTCAAAAATTTTTTAAAAAAATTAAATTTTGATTTAAAAAAATTTGAAAAAAGTTATATTTTGAATTTTTTTAAAAAAATTCTTTTTTTTTTATGAAAAAAAAAATATTTCACTAAAGCGTGCATTAAACAGTTAATAATAAATTTCATTATCAACTAAATTTGTAATTGTGCTAAGTGGAGAATTTTTACATGATGCATAAATTAATTCACAGTCTCCATCACATCTTCCAATTTCTTCAGCTTCTTCGTAGATTTTCCGCTCGAGATCCTCTGACACAGGGTCAAATCCCTGATGTAATGATGGGCTAAAAAGGAAATAATTTATTACTTTAAGGTTATTTTTATTATATGAATTTGGAAAAGCCTGGAAATCAGCCAGGCATTGTCTTAGCAATACCATATTCAGGGTTACTTAAATAATATATCTTCACTTGACATTTCTTATAATTTCATATAATCAAGATGTAACTGGTTCAATAAACCTTAAAAATAGATTCTTTTAAAAATACTTACGTCAAAATAAATTCCAAGACTTCATAGACCAAATCATTATCATGATCACCCAGTGGATGCCTCGCAAGTTCACAAATACTTTTTAGTAAGCAATCGTCGTGATAACCAGAACTAAAGAAATTAAAAGAAATTTATTATTAGTTAGATATATTCACGTCGAGCAGTGTTATCCAAACTTTTGGCGACGAATTTTTGGGTCGATGAAATTTTTAAGATTTACACCATAAAATCGTTTTTGTTCAAATGTATCAAAAAATTACCTAAAATTGATTTTTTCAACTTTTTCTTAGAGCAAATTGGTCTTTTTAGATTTGGTCAAAAATGGTTCACACCTATTTTATTTAGAATCGAATAAAGCTGACTGCTTTACACAAAATCAGGTATCACCAAAAGGAGTTTGAGCATCACTGTAACTAGACTTCCTTAGACCTAATCACAACTTACATTTTCAGAGTATCCTTTAGCCCAGAATAAAGCTCAGCAGCTGTTATGTCACGTTTAACTTTTGATTTTTTCTTATTTTTCTTTAAATTCTTTGTTGCCGTTTCTGTTTCAGTCGTGGTCACTTCATTATCATCAACTATTTCTAAATTCTCATTTGTGCTATTTTCGACTTCAATTCTACTTTCTGAATTTTCATCATCGTTGGCAATCGGAAGTTCTGTTGGAACTAAATTTTTAGATGTTTCTGGTACGGAAGTGTCGTCACTTTCTGTTAGTCTTTTGATGAATTGATAAATTGGTGATATTCCATTTTCCATGGACCTAAAGTATGGTGCTTTGTAGAAATTTGACAAATTGTATGGAAGATTGTAACTGATGACAAATCCTGAATTAATGGCAACTCTGTGGCTGTCGATGTATGAAACTTTTGATACTAAAGCCATTGAGAGCTGGAAAATTGTGCCGTGGATAAAATTCATCAATTTTTTTCTTTATTTAATTAACAAACCTGCCAAACAGTAAATTGTGGATAAACAAGCAGCCTTTTCTGTCTACTCAACGATCTTTCATGATTTTCTGCTTCCTGCTGATCCGCGAATATTGAAAATCCAAAAATGCACAGAATAAAATAAATTTTAATAATTTTTGAGAACATTTTAACCCTTTGATGACTGAATAGAAACTAAATTATTTTTAATGATTTAAGACACAATAAAATCAAAGGTGCTAATTGACACATTCTTTAGAAAGTTTATTGGAACACATTCATGTGATGTAGATTTTATTAAGATATTAACTGAAATTTTTTTGTAAGCAAACAGACAAGAAAGCAAGTTAAGAGTAACTGAAAAAATATGGGACTTTATTTTTTTTCTTAGTCATAACTTTTCATGTCCTTTTTATTTCTTGTACGATTTTATATTGTCAATTTTTTTAAAATTCAAATTTAAATTTCTTTAAAATTCAAATTCATTTTTTTAAATTTCCTAAAAATTATTAAAATGTTTAAAAATTCAAATTTTTTTTAAATTTCTTAAAAATTATTAAAATGTTTAAAAATTCAAATTTTTTTAAACTCTAAAAAATTCAAATTTAAATTTATTTAAAATTCAATTTTAAATTTTTCTAAAATTCAAATTTAAATTTCGTTAAAATTCAAAGTTAAATTTTTTAAATTTAATTTAATATTTTTTAAAATTTTTAAAATTTAAATTATTGATTTTGCATTTATATTTTTTAAAACTAAAACTATTTAAAATTTAATTTAAGTTTTTTATAAGTAAAATTTGATTTTTTTCAAAATTTAAATTTAAATTTCTTAAAATTTCAAATTTAATTTTAATTTTTTTTAAATTAATTTTTTTAATTTATGATTTTTAAAAATTAGTAATTAAATTTAAATTTTCTAAATTAAGTTTTAACTTTTGATATTTTTCCTCCAAATTTTTAAAAATAGAGAAAAATAAATTATGAAGCGTAACAACTTTAACGGTAACAAAAATTTCAAATTTTCCCTCTAAGCAGTGCCCAGTATTACAGTATACCACTGAAAAAAATCCAACTATTATAATTTTATAACAACGAGAAAAAAAAGTAAATATCGGAAATTTTTTTCTAAGTTTTTTTGAACGTCAAACGAGGAGCGAGAAAAATTTAATTTACTAATATTGTATAAAGCATTTCCATTGTGCATTTATCATGGAACGAAATGTTTGAAAAATTTCGATTTGGTTCATATAGAATAGACGACAGCGAGCTGGCGAATTCAAAGAAAAATAATTTAAAGCTAAATTCAGTTTTAGTGAATTGTTTAGATGGCTCAAAATTAACTTTTCAAATTGACGTAAGTGCACGAAAAATTCCTCAATTATTCTTCAATCCTAAAAATATTCTCAACAAAAAAAATTTTTTTTTTCTTACAGAAAAAAGCTAAAGGCTGTGAATTACTAGAAAAAGTATTTAATCATTTAGAAATTTCGGAACGTGACTATTTCGGCTTGAAAATATGCAAATCAGAATATGAGGTATGAATCATTATCCACGCAATGTTAAATACCATCCAATTAACACATATTTTAGCGCTTTTTTCCGAAAAAATAAATTTATATTTATGAGAAGTGATTTTCGGTCTATGAATTTTCATCGCGCGTAAATCCCTCTGTGTGTCAGTCTGTCCGTCTTGTTTGTATTCGTAATTAATTGTGCGTAACTGATTTTTATTGACTGGAATAATGATCTAAATTGTGATTAGAGTATGTGTCGATTTTATGTGGATTTTAAGGCTTATTAGTCAGCTATGAATTTATTCTTGTTAGACTGAGATCCAGTCACATCAGAATCAACTTCATTTTTGACCGAAAAATGCAAAATCAGTGAAAAAATTTGAACAATTTTTAAAAAAATTTTAATTTTGATTCAAATTTCGATAAAGTTATAAATAATTCCTACGCCCATTTATGCATCATATCCTGCCAAAAAAATGATTTCTATTTACCATACAAAGGAAACAGTCAAGAAAAATAATCCACATGTGGTTGTCTGTGACACCAAATCTGAATCTTCAAGAGAAGTGTGAAATATTTTTGTTCACAAGTTGTAGAAAGTTTGTTTTTATTTGCTGAAATTTTTGAGATTTATAAGAATATTGAGGATAAATTCTACTAGATTTGTGTATTCTAAGAAAATAAATTTTTGAGCAATGTTTGGATTTTTGAATTATTTTTAATTCATATTTTCGTTTATGAAGAATTGCTATTTTTGTGGCACTTTTGTAGAGTCAAAAATTTATTTTATAATAATTGTGGTCTCAATTTTATCTAAAAATTGGCAAGAATCATCAACCAAATGATTCAGTGGCGTAGATAATGGGTTGCTTCAGTTCCATAACTAAAAATCATACTAAAATACGGATGAATATTCTGTCTAGGCCCCTGAAGTGGTTACACGTTTGAGCGAACAAGTTCAAATCTATTTGATTTGACTGAATTTTATAATGAATTTTCTAAAGTACCCCCTCAAGGACCCCCTCTTAGTGACAACCATACATTTTTTACTACTTATTTTCCAACCCACAAAAGCTATTTATTAAAAGTGTAATGTTTATTTTGTATATTTTGTTTATCTTTTACTTCTAAATGAATATGCTAGATATGACTAATTTGTACTCAAAATCAGTCATTTGTATCAGATTATGGAGTGAATTGACACAATTTGGAGATTCACAGAATGAATTTTGATTCTTTTCTGGATAATTCGTTGAAGTTCTTAGGCTTTTAGCCCTCTAGCTTTCATTATTAGGAATGGTATTTGTTCTTATTTTATGGCATCTTTCTTAATTTTTGGAGGGGGTATATCCTAGTATATACCCGAAGAATCGGATTATATCAACCTACGACAAGTGCACATCTAATTTTAGAAAATTTCCTAAAATTACCTCACATTTTCCCAGAATCATCTAACAAAAGAATTCTCTAAAAATCCTCCTGATGTATCTCAAAAAATGTGTCAAAATTTCCATATAAATTACTCACTTAGTCATCATCCCACAAAAAAAAGAAGAAACTCATAAATAATTTTTCAGTAAAAAGCATTACCATTATTCAGTCATGAACAATTAAAAGCAAATTAAATGACATAATTTCTGTTATCAATATTAATTTTAGCGTTGGTTGGATCCATCAAAAAATTTCCGAAAGCAATGGGTGAAGGAGACGAAAGGACACATTGGCTCGCCAACACTCGAATTTCGAGTAAAATTCTTCCCCGCGGATCCATCAAGACTTCAAGAATACACACGTTATCAATTCTATTTGGAAATTAAGCAAGATATATGGAATGGTCGATTGCCTATCTCATTACACACTGCCTGCCTTTTAGCGAGCTTCCAAGTTCAATCAGAATTAGGAGATTTTAATGCGGAGGAGCATGTCGAGGGATATTTAAGTGACTTACAATTACTTGTCGAGCAAAATGAGGAAAATGAACGTCAAATATCGGAGCTTCATAAACTACATCGAGGGCAACTACCCGCCGATGCAGAATGTAATTATCTCGAGCATGCAAAGCGTCTCGATCAATACGGAATTGATTTTCACGATGCAACAGATTCAAGTGGAAAGGAAATCAAGCTTGGGGTTAGTTCCATCGGTCTCTTAGTATATTCAAATGAGTTACGTATCAACACATTCTCATGGTCGAAAATGACAAAAGTCTCGTTTAAAAGGAAAGAATTTTTCATCCAATTACGTCGTGAGCCATCTGAAAGCTATGATACCCTTCTCGGCTTTAATATGGCATCTCATAAACGTGCAAAAATCTTATGGCAATCATGTGTCGAACATCATTCATTCTTCCGTCTACAAAAACCACACCGTCCTAATCGCTTTGCCCTCCTTGGATCTAAATTCCGATATTCTGGTCGAACTGAATTGCAAGCCGTTCAAGAAAGCAAGAGTCGAATTAAATTAACAAAAACCTTTGTGAGATCGCCGAGTCGTCGAACTATCGGATCGCCGATAATGAATGGCTTATCAACTGACAGCAATGGAACGAGTAATGGAAAACTTTCATTCACAAAAAATCGCTCACATGATAACAAGATAAAAGTAACGGATTCAAAATCACCGAGAAAGGCGTGGGAGCAAGCAACAGCTGGCGATAGTGAGAGTAGTGAAATTATTGATCGTTCAGCACGTTTTGATTCATCCGTTCCAGCGATATTTGACTCACCGCCCGCATACGAAACTAGTGAAATAACTCAGAAATTCCTCGAGGAAGAAGGTCTTGTTGCGATACGATTGTATGCAGACGAGCAAGGTCGTTATGGATTTAATGTGAAGGGTGGTAAAGATTTGGATATGCATATTTTTGTATCGCGCGTTGCTCACAATACACCCGCATATAATAGTAAAATCTGTGAAAATGATCAAGTTATTATGATAAATGGACGAAATGTTAGTAATTTGACGCATGATCAAGTCGTTTCGTTAATACGCAATTCACGCGAGACAAATGATGGCGAATTGAATTTAATTATTAAACCGAATGCCTTAGAAGATGCCTCATTAGTTGAGGAGCCATTTTATCAATATGTACCAGAAGATCAGAGTCAATTTCGTAATAGTCAGCATAGTTTTATGACTGGCAGTAGTGAAGCAAATTTATTTCCACAATCACTTTTATTATTAAGCGATGGCATTGCAAGTGGTGCACTTTTTCAACAATATGAGCAATTGTATCGTAGGAATAATGACTTAGCAATAACAGAGGCAAGAAAACCTGATAATGCCAGCAAAAATCGGTATAGAGACATATCACCATGTGAGTAACCCATTATTTTTTTGTTCATGCTTATTTGTTTTCATTATTCATCAAAACTATTGTCAAGCTGCCGCTTTAATGGCATTCGTCAAAAGTAAAATAATGTGGTTGCAAAATTTTGAAGTCTGTTCCTTCAACTCTATATTCAATTTGTAACTATGAGAGCTGGATCCACGATTTTTGAATGGGTGGGTTAGGATGATTTATTTGCGATGCTGGGACTAGTTTCATGGATACACCCGGTACATCCCATACCCTAAGCCAGTTCTCAAACTTTTTAGATAAAGATACACTAAAAAATTGAAAAAAAAAATTCTCCATGCACTAAAATCGTTGCCTAAGTATTGATGACAAACTTGTTTGTCATGGAGCATAGTGTGAGAAGTACAGCCATAGACTACACCCCAAGGTTTTTATTCTATTCCATCTCCAAAAATTCAAACAATTTAAAATAATGTTGTGCATCTTTGCTTTAAAAACAGGATCATCCCCTTTCTGGCTATGCCACTGGCTTACGTCTAATGGATTTAAACAAATAGAGTCAGCTGAACATACTTAGACCTTATCTATTAATGCATTTTGTCGACTTATCAAATAATTTCTTTATTAATTAATGGATTGATAAAAAATGACGTATGTCAGCTGTTTCCTGGTCGTTTAATCAATAATATCTAATAGTAATCTATTTTTCATCTGTTTGACTAATTCGTAACTTCATGATTCTGCGAACCAGATCTTGCAAGCTGGTGGATGATTAATACGGAAATAAATAATATATATTGTGAAACAAGTAGACATATGGTTGTCTTCTAGGCAGGGGTGTATCCAAGGAGATAGGGAAGGGATGTAGTCTTTCTAGAGGGGTCTTTTTACATTTTTTCTGGAAAAATCATAAAAAATTGAAGAAAATTGCCGTCGAGGGTGATGTTATGACCTCAAAAACACCCCCATGGCTACTCCCCTGGGTTAGGGAATTTCTCTTCAATTTTAAAGAGTTTTTTGTGAAAAAATCGCAAAATTCCTCTAAAACTTTCCTTAATCCTAGACATCTCTATTTTAATCCCTAAATATTTTCAGCTAGCAATGAACATGGTTTAATTTTTTTTCACAATTCCCAATTTATCCTTCCATTAAAGATGACTGTACAAGAGTTATTCTACTCGGCAACGAAGAAGGAGATTACATAAATGCAAATTACATCAACATGGAGATTCCCAATGGTAAAATAAATCGCTACATAGCAGCACAGGGACCATTACAGACAACAGTAAAAGACTTTTGGCGGATGGTACAGCAAGAGAGTAGTCACTTGATTGTGATGTTGACAACAGTAATGGAACGAGGACGAGTCAAGTGTCATCAATATTGGCCATCGTGTAATGAAATTCTCGACATGGGTGATACATTTACGGTCAAGTGTCTCAGTGAGACAGCAGATTCAACTGGAAGTTTTGTAGACAGAAATTTAATTATGATTGATGGTAAAACTGGTGAAAGTCGCACAATTCAACATATGCAGTATTTGGCATGGCCAGGTATGCTCAATTAATTATTTGTGTTAATATTATTTTATCATAAATTATAAAATCTTTGCAGATCATGGAGTTCCATCTGATCCAAAACTCTTTCTCGATTTTACGGAGAAAGTGAGATTGGCACGCAATACAACACTTTTGCACGAGATTGAGGAAACACTTAAGCAAGTTCGACTTAAAGATGCTGATGAAAATGGTGGACTGGATGGTGAACGCAAGAACTATGAAAATGGAGAATCTCCTTGTGATTTGCCGCCTTCAACTTCCGTTCACCAGTGCATTTCTGCTGCAAATCCACCGATTATCATTCATTGCTCGGGTGAGTTGAATTTCATTCATTTAAAAAAAATTCTCACACTTGAAACTTGAACTTCATTAGAAAATAGAAAAATATAATTATTTCTGTTTATTTTAGCTGGTATCGGAAGGACAGGAGTGTTGATTCTCATGGATACTGCATTAGCATTAATGGAGGCTAAAGAGCCAGTATATCCATTGGATATCGTACAAGCAATGAGGGATCAAAGAGCGTCTATGGTACAGAATGTGGTAAGTTGAGTAGGAATTAAGAATGAGTTCCTTACTAAGTATCCAAAGCTCTATTTAAGCCATCCAAAATGTGAAGCAACCAAATTCTCAAATTTTTGCACTAAAATTCCAAGTCAATTGACCTTCACCCATTAAAAATTCAAAATACATGTCTCAATACTCTCCATTATATCCAGTTTATTTCACTTTCTCTACAACATTAAAGAATATTAAAATTACTATTTAATTAAATTCCATTTAAACATTAATATCAATTAATTGTTCCATTCAACAGGGTCAGTATAAATTCGTTTGTGAATGTATCATTGCTGCATATAATAAAATGCTGGAAGATGAGGACACAAAGACGATATCAGCAAATGAAAGTACATGAATCAGCATTATGATTAAAGATGAGCAACAGAAACGATAAAAAAAGTGATTATACGTAAAAGAATTTATCATAAATTATAAACTATCATAATTCTCTCGTCCCCCGTCTAGTTCGTCCATTTTTTGAGAAATGATGAGAATTTCTATAAATGAGGAGTTGGAGGTAGTGTTGATGGTCGGTTTTTTGGGTAGTTGATATCTCAAAATTAAATTTTGAAGCACATTTTGTCATGTTTAGCTGTCAATTCATTAAATTATGCTGACATGGACCTAATATTAGTCAAAAATGCCTAAAAAATTAGAAATACTCCTCAATACCCCTAAAAAGTAATTTATTCTTAATTTAATGACCCCTTACTCCCAAAAATTCCATACCATCTATATCACCTCCAACTCCCAAACATGACACATAAGAAAGTTGTTGAAGATGAAGAAAGAATATATAATGTAAAATAAAATCATGATAAAACATGAATTAATATATTTATGCGTCCTTTTGATGCAGACCCATCATCATCTATTTTGATAAAGTAATAGTAATAACGAAAGTCAATCAGATCTTT
The DNA here is from genome assembly GCA_963573255.1 of Chironomus tentans. Classification (NCBI taxonomy): domain Eukaryota; kingdom Metazoa; phylum Arthropoda; class Insecta; order Diptera; family Chironomidae; genus Chironomus; species Chironomus tentans. The sequence continues at coordinate 42,121,334 of OY754302.1, read as the reverse complement.
TGCTACTATATACAAAACAAAATTATACGACGAATAATCGAAGAAAAAAGAAATTTTACGAAATCCACTTAGTTTATCTCCTTTAATTGTTTATGAGATGCATATTCATCACATAGTTAGAATAGTATATATTATATAGTCAAACTTGTTTACTATCTCAGATGCTTTTGCTCTTTTTTGTCATTTTTTTCTTCCTATTTATATAGATTGGGAAATATTTTCCCCATATACAAGAGAAAAAAGTAAATAGCGGAGTAGATATTTCTTAAATTTCATCACAAACATGTTTAATTGTCTTAATATAATGTCGGTGGATTGAATTTTATTGAGGAAATTTGAAATTCTTTTTGAAAATAATAAAATTAATTTGAAATTTGCAGAAACTTTAATAATTATTATAAATTTTTAGTAATCAAAAATATTTTACTTCAATAAAATTTTATTTTCCAAAAATTACAATTTTAAAATTTTTTTAAAACAACCAAAGTTTAATTTTTTCAAAACTCTTAAACATTTTTAAATTTTGAAATATTTGAAAGTTTTTAATGTGAAATATTTTATGTTTTAAGCTTTGAAACTATTAAAATTTTATCTTTTAATAATTTAAAAACTAAATTTTAAAAACTTTTTTAAAAAGTTTCTAAATTTTAATACTTTAAAAAAATAAAAAAATAATTAAAATTTAAAACTTTTATAAAAAATTTAAAAAAATAGAAAATTTTAAAAACAATCGACTTTAAAATTAACTCTTTTAGTTTTACTTATAAATTTGAATTTTGAAATTTTTTGAATTTTATATAGAAATTTTAATTTTTTAAATTTCAAATTATAGAACAAAAAAAAGGATGTTAAAGAATTTCATTTAAAAAATTCCAAATCCACCGACAAGAAACTTCGAATCAAGAATATGCTTATTATATATACTGAAACTGACATTGCCATATTTTTTTATTTAATTATTATTTTGTTTTCTTGTCTTTAAAAATATTTACTTATTCCAAGTTGACCCTTCTTGTGACCTCCTCCACATCTCTACCTATAAATATTTAATTCTTTTTTTGTCCCCTTTTTAAAAAAGTTTTCATATTTATGAAGTGAAAAATGAAATTGATTATATGTATAATCCTTTGTAAGGAGTGAATAAATAAATTAAAAAATTCTTATTAGATTCTACTATGTTTAGTGATAATAATGTATTTAGTAATTGGACAGGACATTAATTAATGAATATATATTGTGTTTAAGAATATTTCTTGAAAGAATTGAACGAAAAATTTATGAAAAAAAAATTTATTTGATTGAATTTTAAAATTCGAATAAAAATTATGTGAGAAGATTTTTTTGAATCCCCTTAAATTTTAATGATTTAGTTCTTTTTTTTAGGTGTTAAAAAAATTCAAAATATGTCGGGCATGAAATTAATTCATTATTAAACTCTTTTTAATTCAACATTTCAAACTTTTGAATTAACTCATGTTTTTTTGTATTTTCCTATTTTTTCTCGATATAAGTTGTCTATCTTCTGACTGCTTTTAGTTTTTTATTTAAAGTATGCCTAATAAAACGACTGAGTCGACTGCAATGAGGAGAAAAGAATATATCATATATTTTTAGCGCATTTTCCTTAGAAAGTAATGCGCTTAAAGGTCCACTTTGGCTGGCCCGCTGGCCTGCTGCCTCAAAAACTCGGCAGGGGAAGCACGTAGAGACTTCGGGTTTTTTGCATTAAATAGCTGCTATTTCGTAGGGGTGCGCAACGTATTTAGTTTTTTGAAAATCCTCACCTAAACTTAATTAAATTAACTTTTCTGTTTTTGGTGTAAAAAATCACTGACGTTGGATTAGTCAAAGTTTAACGTGACGCTTAAAAAGAATACTTATATTAAAAAACCCTTCAAGTCGTGGGTTCGATCCTCTCCGCGGGCAACTTTTTTTTACACTTTTTTGATTCTTTTTTACACTTTTTTGATGTTTTATGATATTTTATGATTTATTAATGCATAATTAAATTTTTTTGAGTCATAAAACAGCAAAAAAGTACATTTTTTCATAAATTTTATTTTCTCGAAATGTAAATGTATGTAGAACCATACAAATGTTGCTGTCATTACTTGTGAAGTATAAGTGACAGATTTAATTTGTACTAAAACCATACAAATGTTTTGAAATAGCTTCCGGAATTTTTTTCAGCTACAACTATATATTTCAAGCATTTATGCTATGTTTTCAATTCATTTGGGGAAATAAATTAAGTGGGTACTTATTTTTACATTCTGAATTATGGATTTATTTACTGATCTGTGCGGGAAAATGCGCTTAATTCCCTCGATGTATAACACGAGGACTTTCTACATCTTTTGTATAATATAGTACTTTTATTGTTTCATTCAAAAAGAATAAGGCACATTTTATAGTCTTTTAGTGTACAAATTTTCCTTTTGAAATCTGAAGTTGGCTTGAAGCGCTTCTGAATTTTGCGTTTATTATTTAATTATTTTTGACTTGTTTTTTAATCGTATATTTTAACTAATTTCTCTCATTCTTATTTGTGATCCATAATCCACAAAAAATCATTTGATCTTGGTAATTGTATTAATGGAAAAAATCAAAATAATGATTTGATTCTTGAAAATAATTTCCTTTTAATCTCTTCTGGAAAGTTCTGTTTAACAAATTTGTGAAGATCGACGACAAAATTCCCTTTCTTTTCACCAAAAAGTTTATGATTTTTGCTCTCATCTAAATATTTTTGGAGTTCCTCATGATTGTTATCTCCTACATGCTCGATCTAAGTTAGAAAAAAATTAACAGTTTAGAAGAAGCATTCATGTAAAAATCGAATCAAACTTACAAAATCACGGCCGTATACAAGCAAACCATATGCCGTGTTCTTATATTCTTCGTTAGGGAAATGTTCTAGTAGCTTTTTGTTTAAGTCCTTTTCATCCATCCAGCCATCATACTGCTTTAATTTTTCATCAAATTCAGTTCTTATATTCTTTCTCATGATTTCAGTATTTTTCCCAATTTTTAAAAACTGTCTCGTACGTTTAAAGAGTATCTCAATATGATCTGTCTCTATGAAGAATGCATGCTTGGCTATTTGTTCCATAGTACTTCTCTCCTTGGGATCAAGTTTTGTTCCTTCTTGAACTAGTTTCTCAAAGCACACTGTATCATCATGATCCAAAATCTTGCAGTTTTTCTTTAATTTTTTGAACTTCGTTGACAGATACCAATTTAACTTCTTTTGTTTTTTGAATTTAAAACCATCTGGAAATAAATGCTGTCCTATGAATGCTAAGTAAACATAGCATATAAAATTAAACACGATGCTCTTTTCAACATTCTCAACGTTGCCTGAAAGTTGCTCTGGTGATTGGAAAGGCAATAAATCTTTTTCAGATGCAGATGACAATGCATTCAATTTTACAAGAATCTCTTTGTTGTCGTCTCTGCATACAACAATTGACTTTTCGTGGATTGAATCAATATTAAGTTTAGCTTGCACTTTATGGATTAAATCAGCAACCTTCTGAATCTCTATTTTTACTGATTCAGCTGTAATATCCTCCACTATACTAAGATAGCTAATATAAGTCTCCTGAATATTTTCTAATATAATCAAAAGTCCCTTATCTCGATTCAAAATCTGATGAATGTTGACTATTCTATCACCATAAAGTTTGTATTTGATTATGTGGGCTCTTTCCATTTCTCTGGCCATCTCATTCTCGAGATAAACATGTTTAGCGACTATGTTTGTTTTAACTGGCTTTGCAATTAGCTTTCCTCTACGGAAACTTCCACTGCTGATACGATCTTCTCCAGCGAACAGAACAATTTTTGTATTTGTTCCAGGAATAGTGAAGGTCTAAAACAAGAAGAGGAAAATATTATGGAGTATGAGTAATCAAAATATGAGTGATTGTGAATGCTTTTTGCGCATTTGCATTTTGCACATATATTTGTTGATTTCTCGTTGGTTTCACATGGAATGTTTAGGTATTATATGTCTTTTTAAAGGTCTCAGTTAGTACTATAAGAACATGCCATAAACGATTTTTGAAAGTTTGCGGAACTGCCAATATTTTGGTTCCAATACTGACTAAAAAGTGCAAATTTAGTTTCTAGAAGATTTCTCGAGCTTATTTCTTTTCAGCACTTCTATTACTATTTCAAAGCACTTTAAAAACCTAACAATCTATGCCTTACAACAGAATTTTTGGAAGTGCTGTTCACTAGTTATGGACGAAGAAAGATCAGAAATTTACAAAATTAAAATGCAAATTTCTCAGCAACAAAGCAACCAATTTTGATGAAATCTTCACCTAAATGCTTATTTCAAAGCCTACTTTTATGAACATAATCAAAACAGGGCTTATTCATTTGTTTTGTCACAAATTTGAAATCTTGTACTTTTTCTATGCTTTCAATGTATGAAATTTTTTCCTTTAAAAAAAAAATTTGTGACAAAACTAATGAATAAGCCCTGTTTTGATTAAGTTCATAAAAGTAGGCTTTGAAATAAGCATTTAGGTGAAGATTTCATCAAAATTGGTTGCTTTGTTGCTGAGAAATTTGCATTTTAATTTTGTAAATTTCTGATCTTTCTTCGTCCATAACTAGTGAACAGCACTTCCAAAAATTCTGTTGTAAGGCATAGATTGTTAGGTTTTTAAAGTGCTTTGAAATAGTAATAGAAGTGCTGAAAAGAAATAAGCTCGAGAAATCTTCTAGAAACTAAATTTGCACTTTTTAGTCAGTATTGGAACCAAAATATTGGCAGTTCCGCAAACTTTCAAAAATCGTTTATGGCATGTTCTTATAGTACTAACTGAGACCTTTAAAAAGACATATAATACCTACACATTCCATGTGAAACCAACGAGAAATCAACAAATATATGTGCAAAATGCAAATGCGCAAAAAGCATTCACAATCACTCATATATAGAAAAATATTTCGATTGTAAAATTATGAAATAAATTAATATATTACACATGTCTCTAATTCTGGTCTTTTTAGCTCTTCTGGCACTTCGTTTTCATTCTTGACTACTGAACTTGTTGATTCTTCAATTAATTTCGATGGATTTCGCAATTTGCCGGCTCCAGACATTTTTTTTATGAAATTAAACTTTCTAATGTAAGTACTTATAAAATTTAATAGTTGCTTCTATTAGAACGCTATTATTACACACTTAATGTTTTTTACTAGATGGAATGATAAATTCTTTTGACTTAAAAAGAATTTTAAAAAAAATTTAAAGAAAAAAAATTCAATCTCTACTCAGACGACTCTACCATAAACTATGGTTTCTAGACTTCCCGTTTCCGTGAGATTTCGGGATATGGGAATGGGAATGAGCTCTGTGAAGTGGAATATTCCCGAGAATTTCAGATAACCATAAAAACTATTTTTTCTTCAAAGTACATAAGCATAAAAATGTTAAAATATCTATGTTTTGTCAATAATAATAATTAAGTAATTATTTTTTAAACAATTTTTTAATTAAAAAAATTTTGAATTTTAAAATTTCAAATTAAAAATTCAAAAATAATAATTTTTGCATGAAACGGAAATTTCGGGAATATTCTTGATTTAAGAAACCCTACTGTAAAGGCGACTCAACAATAAGCGTAACTCTACATGACAGTAACTCTACATTTTCTCACTTTAAATTTTTTAACGGAATATTTTAAATTCTTGTACCGATCTTTTACCTTAGTGTGTTTATTTATTTAACAAAAATTTCAAATTTTAGACTGAAAATATGGAAACTCCAAGGAATAAAAAGTACCAAAATGAAGAGTTTGTGACACCGCAGCTGAAAATGGACTTGAGGAAGGAACTTCAGCAGGCAATTTATAGAAGAAATAATTTAACAACTCGATCGAAAATAAAAGCAATAAAATTCCTAGAAAATTCATTTGAGGATGAGAAAAATAAGTCTGTTGATTATGACAGAAGGAATCAATTAAGAAGGAAAGCAATCGAGGAGATTTTAACGTCCGAGAAAAGCTATTTAAAGCAGCTAGAAAAATTAATGAACTATTTTGTAAATCCACTAAAAACGTTAAATTTAATTGAAATTTCTTCTCATACAATTTTATTTGGACAATTGGAACTGATTTACAATATTAATTCAGAATTAATGACAAGACTTGAATCCGACTTGGATGATGTTGCCAATGCATTCCTCAAACTAGCTCCATTCTTCAAAATTTACAGCGTTTTTGCATTCGACTATAAAAGTTCAATAATTTTACTACAAAATTTGACAACAAAAAATGAGGCATTCAGGCAGTTCCTCGAAAAAAATGAATCTCGTCCAGAAGTCCAACAGAAACTCAATTCCCTCCTCATCGCACCAATCCAGCGTGTGCCAAGATATCGATTATTACTCCAACAAGTCTTACTCTACACAAGTCCATCAGACAGTGACTACAAACTCATTCAAGAATCTATTAAGCAAATTGAATGCACAATAAATCACATTAATTCTGTTGTCGAGGACCAAGAAAACACACAGACAATGCTGAACATTCAAAATTCTCTTGTGAATCGAATTCCCCATATTGTTCGTCCGAGTCGAAGATTCATTAAGGAGGGAATGTTGTTCAAGTATTCAGCTAATGGAACAATGATGAAACGTTATTGTGTTTTATGCTCGGACATCTTTATGTACTGCAAAATATTAAAGGTTTGTTGATGATTATTTTGGGTTTAAAGGAAGTTTTGAAATCTGCTTTGGTTTCAAATTGGAACTGATTGAAATTCTTCAACAGAGTTGACAGGACTTTAAAGTCCAGAGGACAATAGAGTCGAACTCCACTTTTTTTAGAGTCCGTACTTTGGGAGTCTGGGGCTGGTTTTTAGGACAACCCATGATACACTACCCTGGATAGATAGGGCATACCCTAGAGTAGGGTAGGTGGGAGATCCTTGGGGCACCTCCAAAGTGGAGTCCTGTCAACTCTGTTCTTCAATTCACATCCATTCTTTAGGACCGCAAACCAGACACTGCCGTTGAACACTCTCTAGACTGTTGCTGCATATTCCCACTCAAAAAATGCAAAGTAACTGAAATCTTTGCGGGTAAATTCAAGCTCACATGTCTAACTGAAGGAATAATCTTGTGCAGTGAGGATGTCCAGACAGGACGGCTATGGATTATGGCCTTGAAAGAAGCAATCGACAATCATATTGAAACTAGAAAGACTATAAGGAAGGATTCCAGCAAAAGGACTCCAATGAGGAAGAAGAGAGATATGAAGAAGTTTGAGCAAATGGAAAGGGAATTGATGTCACCAAATGAAAGGAAAAGCGTAGGTTTTAGCCAGTTTAAACCCAGACATCCTTAAAATTTGCTATTTTTATAAATCAATATTCACATTCCATTTTCAGCACTACGATAAAATTTTCTATGGAGCAAATGTGAGCTGTACAGACATTGAATTAGAAAAAGAGCAGCACGGATGCTTTCATGGCGCTTCACGTCGTCTATTAAAAAGAAAACATTCCGAGACGGAAGAAAATGAGGCAGAAAATGTAGAAAATAAATCAATTTTTACATCTATTAAGGAGAAATTTGGCTTTAAAGCAGCAGAAAATGCGACACGAGCAAAAAAATCAATTTTAACATCAATCCATAATCAAGATGGTGAGCATTACTTGTCTTATCAACATGACGATAGCATGTCACAGGGTAATAATCGCTTTTCTCAATCTATTACTAACAAAAAAGATGAAAATGATGTGGAAGTTCCACGAAAACGTGTTAAATTTGATGAAGAGAATTTGATTGTCTCGAGTTTAGCTTATCAGAGAGAAAATGCTTTTCGTAATTTAAGACAACAGCAGCGTCAGCAAAAGCAGTCGGGTGTGAAGGAAGAAGAATCTTTGTTCACAAGATTCATCAATTTCACGGCTAATTTATTTTAAATATTTTGTTTTTTCGTTGTGAGAAAAGTATTGATTTTGATGATGGAAAATATTTGTTTTCGTTGGATGGGAAAAGTGTGTTGAATGTTGATGAACAAATGACATTGAATGTCTGGTGGATTTTATGTTAATCTTGATTTCTAAGAATGTTTTTGGCAATTTTATTCAAAAATTGTCCAATATTTAACTAAAAGATTATCAAAATTGTACAAATTTTTAAAAATTTGTTCAAATTTTAATGAAATTTGTTCAAAATTTACATAAATTGCTCACATTCTGGAAAATTTAAAATTGAAAAAAAAAAATCATTCTTTTCTTCAAACTCAATTTTTTTAACAAAAATTTAAAACTTGAAAATCTTCAAAATTTTTTAATTTTTTTATAACTTAAAAATACACAAAATTTTTCAAATTTTTTATAATTAAAAAATATTAAAAACTTTTATCTTTTTTATAATTTTAAAATATTCAAAAATTTTAATTTTATTAGAATTTAAAAATATTTAAAAAATTTAAATTTAAAAAACTCAAAAATCAATTTTCTACACCTCCTTCAACGACTTCTCAATCTCATCAGCATGCTTCATAAAATCCCTAATTCTTTCATCAGATAAATCATTTTCCCAATTTCCATCAACCTTAAAATACGATCCAAGAATCAATGCATCAGCAATTCCCATATACTCTTTCAAGTTATCTCTCGTCACCCCAGATCCAATGAGCAGTGGAACATTGTTCAGCATTTTACGATTATTCGATATAATTCTAACATCGTCGACATTTGTTGCATCGCCTGTTGATTTTCCTGTAAGAATTAATCCATCGGATTTGAAAAACATTGCGGCATGTGCTGTATCGAGAAGTGATAAGTCGGATGTAATGGCATGCGAACTATGCTTCTTCTTAATGTCATTAAAGATCATAATATTGTCAGCATCAATCATTCGTCTATAACGTAATAATTCACCAGCATTTGATTCAATCATTCCTTCATCACCGACATGAGCAAAAACATAGCCTTCGTTGCGGATGAATTTTAATCCTATACTTTTGGCTATTGCAACTGCTTCACGTCCTCCTCCTGCCAACACTTGAATTCCTATGGGAAAATTACGTTTCTTACGGTAACAAATCTTTTTTACTTCCAATGCTGCTGTTGTCATTGTTGCGACTATTTCAGGACCAAACTTGTTACTCTTTATGTACGGAATGTCGTGCATGTTCTCTATTAATATCCCATCCTGTATGTTAATGTGTATTTAATGTTAAGTTTTTGTTAAATGTATTTATAGTGAATTTTTGTCAGATTTTTGGGTAGGGTGTGTGCTTTGAAGGGGATGTCCATGATTCATAATGACATATAGGGAATAAGAATAGGACAAGCTGGTGTTAATATGGATAAAATAATTTTAAAAGCTGATCCAAACAGAACACCGTGTAAGAAAGGCAAAAAATGTTGCACTAGGTCAGTGTGAATCGTGCTTCACACTAAATCTTGTCCCATGTCATATTCACGCCAGCCTGGTGCTACATTTTTTGCATTTTTTACGCCGTGTATCATTCTGATGACATGTCAGACAAATACAGGGTACATTATGAAGCTGGATAAATTTACAAGATTAGTTTGCTGTATAAATGATTTAAATTGATCCTTCAAACTAATGAAATTGATGTGCCTCAGATTTGTCAAGTAATTCATCATAGTTTGTCAAAGAGTCATGGAGAAGTATCCAGAGATTTTTTGATACTTAATTCGGTTTAGGTACTTCCTTTTGCTGGACTGAATGTCATTTGCATAGCGAAAAAAATTTATTTTGAGAAGGATTCCATTCTCTCAAGAGGGGTACGGACCCCTTTTGACTTCAAACCCTCTGACAACGTCCTTGGATGAATAACAGGGATTTTTATCTAAGTTGCTGAAGTTTCTCTTTGCTGCATAGCTATAGTTTTAATCCTAAAGATTAGTGGTTCTCAAACTGTATGCTGCGATACACTAGAGTGCCGCGATAGCTTCGTAGGTGTGTCGCAAAATTTTTATTAAATAAGTCTGACTATTTTTCTATAAAGCTTGCAAAAACAGAAATTATAAAAAGAACTAGAACTGGATAAGGTCATTATAAGGATAATTTTTAAATAATTTATTGAAATTGAGCTAAACTAATTAAGCTAGATAAATGATTGTCATGTCACCCTCTCCTTATTTCGAGCTAATATAAGTTAATTGACATAAATTCATAAATCTTAAAAAATGATTAATAGCTGGAAATTCTTATTCTAAGCTTAGTTGAATCTGAGCTTCTGTCAATGGTCAATAACTCCAGTTTCATCTCTACCCCCTAAAAATCTGACAAAATCCTCATCAAAAATTCAACTTACGATATTATTCTGAAGATAAACATTCGCTTCAGATTTTGCTTTCTCAATAATCTCATCAAATGTTCCATTTTTGTAATTCGGTGTTCCTGGCAATGGATTTAAGTGAATCATCCCAATTATTGATGTTCTTTTACTAAAAACTTTTCTAAATTTCTCCATTATTAAAATATTTAATAAAATCAAATTTATTTAACTAATAAAATAAAATGAAATTATTTCTCTTTTTTTTAAAAAAATCATCTGTTTATGTTTACTAATATAAGCTGTACTAATACATGGGAAAAATAGAGAGAATATGTGAATATATTTAAGTAACATGTGTTTACTAATATAAAGGCATAAAAAATCCAGTAGCGGAGATTATATACTGAAAATACGTTTACATATGATTTTTTTGAATTCTAACAGCTTTTCATGATGATGCCAGCATATGTTTGGCTGTGATTTGTATCCAAGCGATTAAATTGCATGTGAGCAGATTTTATCGATTTTTGTGCGTCTAAAATTTCATTTGAAAATGAACTGTGAATAATTTTAATTGAAAAATTCATTTTTTAATGAAAATTGTTGAATCCATGACATTCGTCTTTGATCTTTAACCTCTATTATTTCCCCTCTTTCTCTTCTTGACCTTCAATTGTTTTTTCTCCTTTTTCACTTTTCGCATCTTATTTCATGAAGTGTTGCGCCTTTTTTGCGTATACAAGTGTCATATTTCGTCAAGTTAAATGGGTAGAATTTTGTGAGTCATGAAAAAATTTTATGATATTAAAGAAAATTTATTGTTGGTCTACATGATTCTAGTCAGAACAGACGTAGTTCAATTTCGCAGTAGTCTAGTGTTTTTGAACTTGAATATTGTAATTCAGATCAAGTGATTTTGGGTTTTGAGACTCAATAGGACAATTTTTTCATTTTTAAATCATTGATACTGAAAAGGCAGCTAACAGCCTTGTATTGTGGGCTACAGACATAAATGTTCATCTCTATTTGGTGGTTCAGATTCGAACTCTTACTAAAGATTTTTTTTTAAAAAATTCTAGAAATTCTTGAATAAGTCTTGTGGTTCAATTTGATTTGGAGTGCTTCAGCTGGTTTTACCGAGTAGTTGTTACATTTTTACATTGCAGATGATACAATAAAATTTTGATAAAAATTCAAGACATTTTAAAATTCCTGCCTTAGTAATGATGACTTTAAAAAAGTATAAAGGTCAAAACCCCTTATTTTTTTTTGAAAAACCTAAAGAAAAAAGGCCATGATTCAAAAAATTCCACTAAAAAAAATCTTGCATACACCTCTGCACCATGGATCGTGTCGCGATACATTTGTGCATCGCGGATCATAGTTTGAGTAGCACTGGATTAGAGGCTTTGGATACCATATTTTTTTAATAGGGATATTTATGGGGGGGAAATCTTATTAGTCTCAAATCAGGAGCATAGCGAGGGTCCATATAGCGCGGATCAATAGACAGGTTCTTTCAGATTTCGGACAACAAATGTATCCTTTTGTGTTATTTTCTATCTTTATGCTTAAGTTTTATTAACCCGTAGAAACCAGCATCTTAAGCATATACTTCTAGTTCACCACCCTTGCTACGCCCCTTCCTCGAATATTGTGATTCTTTATAAAAATTTAATCTTCATGATTCGAAACATTTCTAGATCCTTCTAGAAGACTTTATGAGACTAACTTGATATCTCTTTTTAAAAAACCGTTGAAATTATTCCCAATTTGACGATAAAATAAAAAGTTTGTCAACACTTTTATCAAGGAATGAATAATAAAATGATAAATAAATTAATCAGTGATAAGTGTTTCCAACAAAAACACTAAGCACACAGATGCACTGTCATTACAAAATTCACTGAAATTCATCATACGTAAATGGCAATTACCAATGAATCACAATACCATATGTTAGAGAAAAAATGACAAACAATTGTCGAAAATTTTACTCCATCAGTTCTGCCCTTAACATATTCTCGTGCACAAGTCTTCTTGTTGCTTTGTCTCCGCATCAAATTTTCTTATTCATCATTCTTTGCATCTCTCGCCTTCTTCCTTTTTTACCGTTTGCGTCGTTTGTCCCTACACTTCCCCAAACTCACACAGTCATAAGAATCACGTACACCAGCATACACATACATTAGAAAAATTTCATTCTACCTGAACAAAAAGAGAAAAAAAGAAATCAACAAGCGGCTGTTTCCAACAAAAAAAATTATCATTTCAATTTTAAAAATCATAGAAGTTACATTTAATCCATAAGTCATATTTAAAACTACTTTAAGTGCATATAAGTGAATAAAGAATATCAAAAAATGCCTGAAAACACTGAAGCAGCACCAGAAACTCAAAAAGCTGTTAGCGAAGAAAATGGCCACGCCGAAGAGCAGCCAACGGAAGAAACTAATGGAGTAGAGAAAAAAGAGGATAGTGTTAAGGAAAAAGAGGAGCCAGTTAAGGAAATGAAAGCAGTTGTTTTGTTAAATTTCGGTGGATATAAAGGAGTTAAAATTATGAAAAAACCCGAACCAACGCCCCAAAACGGTGAAGTTTTAATTCGAGTCAAGGCGTGTGGATTAAACTTCCAGGATTTAATTACACGTTTGGGTGCAATTGACTCGCCACCAAAAACTCCTGCAATCATGGGATTCGAATGTGCTGGTGAGATTGAAGCGATTGGTGAGGAAGTCGAAGGATTTGAAATTGGCGACCGTGTTGTAGCCCTTCCTGAATTTAAAGCTTGGGCTGAATTGTGCTGCGTTCCAGCTAAATTTGTCTACAAATTGCCAAATGAAATCTCATTCAACGATGCTGCTGCCATATCAATGAATTTTGTAGTCGCTTATATCATCGTTAATGAGTTGCTTTCATTGAAGCCTGGTAAGACAGTTTTGTTGCATTCAGCTGCTGGCGGTGTTGGTCTTGCAATTGTACAATTGCTACGTACAATTGAAGGAATCACCATTTTTGGTGTGTGCTCAAAAAGCAAGCATGAGGAATTGAATGATGTTGGAATTGATCATTTAATTGACCGTTCTGATTACGTCAATGAGATCAGAAAAATTTCCCCAGAGGGTGTTGATGTCGTTCTCGATTGTATGTGTGGCGAGGACTGTAATCGTGGCTATGGATTATTAAAACCAATGGGAAAGTATCTCTTGTATGGATCAGCTAATGTCGTTACTGGTGAGACCAAGAGTTTCTTTAGCGTCGCTCGTTCCTGGTGGCAAGTCGACAAAGTCTCACCAATTAAGCTTTTTGATGAGAACAAGTCATTCTCTGGCTTCAACTTGCGTCATTTGATGTATCAGCAGAATGGAGCTGATTATGTGCGCAGCGCAATGAATGATGTCTTCAAAATGTTTATCGATGGAAAGATTAAGCCTAAGATTGACTCAACATGGGCATTCGAAGACGTTTGTGATGCTATGCAAAAGATGCATGATCGTAAAAACATTGGTAAACTCTTATTGGATCCAGCTCAAGAACCAAAACCGAAGCCACCAACTCCAGTCAAAGCTAAGGTGAAAAAAGAGAAGAAGGAGAAGGTGACATCACCAACAAAGGAGGAGGCACCAAAAGCTGAAGATGGTGTTGCTGAAGAAAATGGAAAATCTGACGAAAATGGAAAGGCTGAGGAAAATGGAAAAGCTGATGAAGAAAAGCCAGCAGCTGAAAATGGGGCTGATAAGGTTGAAGAAGTCAAAGTTGCTGAGGAAGTTAAGGCAGCTGCTTAAATGCACATAAATGACACTCATTTAGATAGCTTATGCTTTTAATAGCTTATTAAATATCATGCCATTCTCAAAAAACAATCACAAAATTTATGTTTTCAACTATTTTTGTAGATTTAAAAATCTACAAAAAAATATTTTTAATAAATGCTTTTATTTACCTGATTTAAAACATTTTCCTTTTTTGTTTAGAAAAGAACTAAATCAGGTAAAATTTTTGCATATTTTATAAGACAAAAAAAACAATGCTATAATGTGGCTAATGTCATCTTTGCTTACACCCCTTTAAATATACATTATATACATTATATGTTTCTAAGAAATAATTTATAATACGTTAAAATACAATTTACTGCTTAAATTGTCGTCATTTATGAGTTTTCTAATAATATTTACTCAAATATTTCTTTAATATTCATCAAATGATTTTTTAATAATTTTTAAATTTATTTTTTTCTTCTTTTAGTCAGACTTGAAGACTTGATGGATAATTTGGGGACACTTGATGATATTTTCATGCATTTCAATGTGAGGAAAAAAGATGACTCATAGCAGACAATCAGAATACTAGCGCTACGTAATGAGCATGCTCAATAGACATTTTATGTTAAGGTTGTGTCTCATGAAAAAATGTATGAAAATATCACTTGATGTTCCTACGAATCAAGCATCAAGTCAGGACATTCAATATAATTTTAGAGAAATGAAGATCTCATGTATCAAATTGTTTTTTTTTCGCAAGTTCTTTTGTAAGATGTGCTTTTTATACGGTGAAATAAATAAATAATATATTTCTATATGGAACTAATATGTCTTCTGTCACTTGTAGGGCATTTGATTGAGCAATTTGATTGATTCTGATTTGAGACAACGAGCGATGTTCAATAATGCAAGCAGATAAATCCAAAGTGACATAATTAGAGGAATTATAAAAGTTGTTCACGTTTTAGAACGCAAGCTGCATATCCCAAAAAGTATATCACTGCCTACGCTCAGACATTTCAAAAATTAATTATTTTAGGATTATTTTGTAAGGAGCCGTTCATAAATAACGTCATAAATTTCTCATACAAATTTCTTTCTTCCATATGGAAGTATCATAGAGTCCTCCCTCTTAAAAATTGGACGTCATTCGTGAACGACCCTAAATTAAAAAATTGGAATTAGACACAAGTGATTGAGATTTTTTTTTTATAAAATGTCTGAGCTTTTCCTGAACTGCCAATGTTTTTTAGAATTTTTTATATAAGGCTTCCGACTGCAATGTCATGATGACTTAGTATTTATTCAAGTTAGAGTAGAGCTGGAGTGAGATTTATCAATACGCATTTTACTATGATAAATTTATTTTTAAGGGGTATACTATGGACTGTGTACCCAAAAGCAGGACCCAAGAATGAGAAAAAAATTGTATGCAATATTGCTGTGATTTATAGAAATTTGAAGTAGTGAACAAAAGCTTTGTTCAGTATAGACAAAATGTAGTTGTTATTGCCGATATCACCTCTTGAAACTTTACTGCCTTAAGCTTTCAATAAGAGCATTATTTTTGAAAATATTTGAATAATTATAAAAGTTTGTTTATACATTCCACAACCAGGGACAAAAGGCATGTAGCCAAGAGAGGATTTATCCCTCTCACTAGAAAATTCTTCAACTTGCTGTGAGTTTTGAGAAAAACTGAACCCCCCTCCCCCAAAAAAAAAAAAAATTTCTTGCTACGCCGCTGCCATGGCTCATTTCATCGCTTAATTTTCAATGCCTGCAAAAAAATCTCAGCTTAATCCTGCTCAGAAAAAATTGCATGCTTACATTTCATTCAGTTTACCAAGCAAAAACTGTCAAATCGACCTTAACCCCTTCAGACTTCAAAGATGTTCCGCATTCAAGCTCAACAACATTCTGTCCACTCGTGCTAAATTATTTTTTTCTAAGCCTTATCGATCAAAATTTTTTCATACTCATTTCAAGTTCACATTATTCTACAAGTACGAGTATTTTTTATATTTATTATTTAATTACATTGTGTCAAACTTAACGTCACATTGTAAATTCATAAAATCATATGTAAATGTAGAATTTTAATTTTTTCTTTTCAGTCATTTCATTTTTTGAATTCACAATTCTTTATTTGCTTTCAGATAGCGGACATTTTACATCAAATTGTTGTCACTTTAAGTGACACTTCTGCAATCTCATTTATAACTTTTAATTTTGAATGTATTCGAATGATAATTTTGATTCTTTTGTAGGAACATTTTTTTATATTTTTTACTCGCTGTAAGTGCAATAAATATTCTTGACACCAAGCATATAAGAAAGGCTTTTAATTTTACATATTGGAAGTGGAATTATTTAAATTTAAAAATATTTTCAGGATTCATTTTTTAAATTGTTAAAATCAATGACATATGGAAGGCAATGACTTACAGAGAGGTCCAAAAAGGTCGATGTTCAGCATGAAACTGGAACCAATCTGGTACGACGATAAAGGACGTATCCAGAAAGTTTTCGAGGGGTGTTTTGAATTTTTTTATAGACGAAAAAACTTAGGTGGAGTCTTTTTCTTAAAAAACCTAGCAAATTGAAAAAAAATTCCCAAAAAGGAGGGTTTTGAAGTTTATATTAAGTCGAGTCGACTTTTTCATACAAAAATAATCTGAGTCGACTTTGATGTCTACTTAAAACTAATTACACCATATTCTACTAATATTACATTATTCTTACAGAACTAGAATTAGATAAGGTCAATAAGTACATTAGAAATTTCAAGAAATTTTTTTTATGATTTATGCATATCTTTGACATAAGTTACAGGCATGCGTTTATGAAAAAAATGCAGGTAATGGGTTAATGGAATGTTATTGGAATGTTTGTATTTAAAAAAGTCGATAACTATTCTAGAACAGCTGCAAATTTATCAGTATTTCTGAGAAATTCAGGTTCAAAAATGTGCTGGTTGATGCCAAACATTTAGGGGGGAGCGGGTCTTGAGTTTTGTGACCAAAAGAATTATTTTTTGTATGAAAATTTTGTGACAGAAGAGAGAAGGAG
The DNA here is from genome assembly GCA_963573255.1 of Chironomus tentans. Taxonomy (NCBI): domain Eukaryota; kingdom Metazoa; phylum Arthropoda; class Insecta; order Diptera; family Chironomidae; genus Chironomus; species Chironomus tentans. Next base: position 42,104,212 of record OY754302.1, on the reverse strand, counting down.
TCTAAAAATCAAGTAATTGTTTGACGTCATTTATGAACCCCCTTAACCCCTTTTTAAAAATTCCGAAAATATTCTTGAGAGAAAAGATCAGCAAAAATGCATAAAAAGAGATAAAAATTCAAAGCAACTCCCATAATTTCATATGCCATGTACGCATATTTCACATACTGACCATGACACAACAACTCACATATTGCATTATGGATTAATCTCATGAATCATCACTTTTTATTCTTATATTTATTTTAAGAATTGTCAAGTATGCAGGTCACTTTAAAAAATTTATTATTAAAGTCACACCTTCCTTTCATGCCTTTCGATGTTGCTCCAATTGTTTATAGATATGAGTAAAGGCTGCCATTATTATTATTATTAATTTTATAAATGAAAATGTTTTGTCACCGATATTATAGCATTCAAAGGTACATAAATGCAACATGCCGACTGACATTACATCATGCACAAGAAAAAGTGCAAGCACGAGGTTTGATTGCAACCGTGTGATAAGAATGCTTAATAAAAATTTTCTTATGAAAACTGAGCAGATATTCCTTGAACCAATTACTACAAATGTATGTAACTAGATTATTTGAGTCAGCTGAACTGAGCGTGAATGAAATCTGTCGTCTCGTACAACCTTCCAATCTTAGGCATGTTGGGCTTGATTTCTTGCTAAAAAATTATCTTTTATGGTTAATTTTCATTTGAGGAATTTTTATTTTTGAAAAGTTGATTGCAGCATTGAACTTAAACTGATAGTCTGGATGCATTAAATTGACTTGAATGATAAATGTAGCATTAAGGTCGTATAATGCTATGGTTCGACTTTTGTTGCAATTTGTATCAAGTTTTAAAATTCTCAATCTACATTTTTGCTTTGGGAAGGGGCAAGGGTGTATCCAGAAGAGGTTTGGGGGTCAACTTCTAATTTTTTTTGAAAAACTAATACTAGCCTAAAGGTCATAATTTGCAAAGATATCCACAAAAGAGTCATAATTCTTAAACCCCCTCCCCTCCTAAAAATCTTCCCTGGGAAGGGGTTAAAATGATCATTACGTAATATTCGAAAAATTCTTGTAATTATTAGATTAAATTTAGCATAAAATAGACTAAATAGCTTCATTTAAAAATAAAATAATATTAATTAATATTAATTAAATATTATTTAATTTTTTTAAATTAATTAATATTAATTAAATATTATTTAATTTTTTTGAATCAAAATATGAACCAAATAAACATTATTTAATATTTTTGTTTACAGTCACGCACAATTTGGTTGAAACTTTCCATATTTTGTTTTTAAAAAAATTAATTAATTATTTTTCACTGATTACACTAAGAATTTCTAAATTTTTGTCATCCAAATCTTTAGGTCAATGAGTTCAAATCCTCTCGTGATTATTAAACAAAAATTAAATGCTTCAAATCCAAAAATAATCACGTGAGTTTCTGACTGTTGTTTATTTGCTATATATGAATTATTTTCTACAAATATTTAGATTAAATAAACCCAAACAATTATTGTTTATTTGTTTCATACTGGATTGATCCTGCAAATTGTGAATGTGGGTTTGATTTTTGTCGAATAATTTTGAATTCCAAGTTATTTATAAATAGTTCTCACGTATATGGTCACGTCTAAATTCTATAGGAACAGATTATTTTGATGTCATCACAATCATACGATGATTATGCTAAAATTAAATAGCAATTTTTTATTATTAGATTATACGAGGTATATCAGTGTCCTATATAAATAGATGCAGAATTAGTAATTTGTGTTTTCGAGCGGAAGATTCCTTTGGATCTAAGAAATATAGGAAACCTTTTCAAATGCAGGACCAATGTAGATAGCAAGGGTACTCTAGGGTATACCCAAGGTGGAAGGTAGGGTATGTGGGGTACTTCGGGTATCCTTAGAAACCAGCTTCAGGTAACAACAAAGTCCTTTAACAATGTCTATAAACCAATCAACACAGTCCAAAACATCCTGCAATCATTTAATTATTCATCAAAATAAAATCTAGCTACAACTAGCATGACTTAATCAAATTTCATTTAAGATTCCATTCCACTTCTTACCTACTTTCGATAATTTGTTACTGCATATTTTCATTCCTCGTGAGAGGAACTTGCTTACGTCTATATGGGTTATCATCTGGAGTGTAGTTCTCAACACCAAAAGCAAGAAGACAGAGCTTCAAAAAATACACGAATTTTTTATTACGAACAAAATAAAAATGCGATTGTGGGGCTTAAAGATTATCACTAATAAAAAATTCACAAATTATGAAATATGATTTCATGTTCATTTCTTCGTACTTAGGTAAAAAAATAAGAATAATGTCAATGGCTTGTCATCACTTCACTTATGAGTGAGATTATTTTCAATGTCAATGAAAACAAATTTGAATAAATCACGTGTCATAAATAATTTATGGTTTCGTGACAGTTCTTATTGCTGATTGTTTTGAATTTTTGCTTTTATTTGGGATCTGGTGATCGTTATGGAATATTAATGAAGAGGGAATATTGATGAGGAATTGGAGATTTTATGGGTTCTGGAGAGATTTTTTGAATTAATATTTTTGATTGAATTTTTGACTGATTTTTCTGATAATTTTAAGGTCTAATGCAAGTTTCCGGGGTCAAAACTCCCACTAGGATTCGAAAAGATATAAAAAATCCTGAATATGCCCCCCTAGATACTGTCTATATCTGTATTATGTAAATTGTCAGATGGTAACACTGGCTAGAAGAGTGAAAAAACCATTTTAGGTCCGATTATTACAGTTATCTATAACCAAACCAGTGTCAGTATGTCGGTGTACTCTCAAAATAGATGCGAATTACAAGAAAATTCCTCAAAGTAAGAACTAGAAACTGGCTTCAGGTATGTTTCTGGATAGATTTAATTTAAACGACGCAGTAGTCTCTGAAAATTTGTTTAATTACGTATGATTACTGACATTCTGAATATTGGTTTCTAGAAACAACTAGGATTTATGCCCACATGTGAATTTAATATTTAAGCAATATTTAAAGGATTATTAATTTTCATGAATTTTAATAATATTTTTAAAAAAGTAATTCCTAATCCTGATTAGACTTTGTTGCAATCATTAACACGAGCCATCTAATTGATAACAACTTCATTCATTCCACATCATTATCAAATGTGCAACAGATTAAAGGTCATTCATCTCCTCCATCCACAACAAATTTCATAATCAACAATTAATTTATTTTTCTTCTTTAAAAAATTTCGATTCAAAAAATAATCGCAGCATGCTTTTGCACGACATTTCAATCAACAAGGAAAAAAAATCTCATAAAATTAAATTTTACGGCAATCAAAATTTACAGTCAAAAAAATCAAATTTGCTAGCCAGTCATAATCAATTTAAGGCAATCAGTAAAAATGCCACGATTTTATCCAGAACAGGATTGTGACTTTTATGTGGAGCGTCTCGTTGACAAATATCATGATGCAAATCCGTCAGTATTGAGAAAAAATCAATTAAAAAATCGCATCCGATGGTTTCGTGAGGCAACGAAACAAGATTTAAACAGAAGTGTCATTCAGTCGTGGGGCAGTGGCGATAAATTCAAATCCAATACAAACTTCAAATGTGATTGTTTCATAAAATCACGTCTACGAAGAAAATGCAAACTTCCGATTGCTGGACGTCGTGGTATGTGGAAAATGACTCGAGTTGGAACAGCTGGAATGTGCGTTTTGCCACTTCATAAATGGAACTTTCAAGAATGGCTGGAGGAAACCTCATTGAAAGAGAAAAAAGTAGAAGAAAAATAAACTTTGGATATTGAATTGAAAGTGAAGGTCTTGAGGCGGCAGATCATCTTAAAAAAAGTTTTTATTTACTTTGGACATCAAAATTGATTGTTTATTCAACTTTAATCTTCTTTAATAAATTTTTTTATTTTTATTGAGACTTAAAGTAATAAAATTTAAAAAAAGTTTCAATGATTTCCTAGAAATTCGATATAAACTTTTACTTTTACTCTTCATTGCAGAAGAATTTCAAAAAAAGTGGGTGAAATTTGATATTAAATGACCAGTCATGGCTAAATCTTTGTATAGTAAGGTGTGAGTTTTGATGACCTGACAAAAAATTGTTTATATTTTTGACAATTTGTTTATTAAATATATTTTTACGAAAAGTTTATGGATCGCTCGAAATTTTGTTGTTGCTAAAAGACAATGGTGTAGCCAGGGGGGTGAATGGGTGAAAATTCTGACTACACCGCTGCTAAAGGATCTACATCCATTTGAGTCATAGGCGGAAATTTTTCTAGGGGAGGGAGGGGTCCTTTTCAGGGTGGTTCAATCTTTTTTATCATACATTTATCAATGTTTTGAAACTTAGCGAGTTTTCCTACAATTTTCAATATCGAGGGAGGTGTTCAGACCCCAAATAACCTCCTGGCTACTCTCCTGTCCACCCCTAATCAGGGGCAAATTTATAACATAATTCCTTTAACAACAAAATTATTAAAACAAAAACCACAAAAAGTTCATCGACTCCGAAAATCCCTTTAGGGTTTTAGCCGGATAAATTCATAAACTTTTCAATAAATTTCAAATATCAAGCTTTAGATTCTCATAAAGAAAAACAGAGTCAATAAACTTTTTAACAGGAAATTTATCAAAAGGAAATTTTTTATCAACAATTTTACAAAGTTTGAAGTTTTAAGCTGAAAATTGCAAATCTTTTTAGGGGCTGTTCATAAATGACATAACACAAAAAATAATATATTTAATCCCCCCTTTTTTTGACACAATATTTACAAGTTTCAGACATCATCAGACACTGGATGTCATTTATAAACGGACCACTTAGAAAATTAAAGGTTATTAGAGCAAATGTGAATAAACTTTAAGAAAAAGTTTATTAAAGATCTTTTTATTAAGAATTGATACATATCCTTGGAGCAACTTTTAAGTGTTAAATAGGCAGATCGTCATGCTTGGTTTTTCAGAGGATTGTTCTCTTTTTTTCATTTTTCAAAAATAAAAAAGATTTCTAGTGTTCTAATTCGTCCAAAAAACGAATAAAACCAGTCGACATGGGGGATGTCCTCTATTTTTCTTGAAAATGTCTGGTAATCCTAGTGTTAAATTATGTCAGTTTTCCTAATCCACAAAGATCTAGATCAGAGCTTGATAATTGGTCAAGTTTCTAGCACAGATCTAGCTCTTTGTTAGTTACGATTTAAGCTTTTTGATTTTAACATTAACTTTTTGCATTAAAATTCATTTTAAACAATAAAATTTAATTTGTTTTCTTTATATTTAAAAATAAAAGTTGATGTTTTTAATAAAAGTAAAAATTTGAGAAAATTGAATGGAAATTTTAAAATTATTATTTTTCTTAATCTTCAAATTATTAAACATACTTATTAAAATACTTCAGATTTTTCTCATTTTAAAAAAATTTAATTTGAAAATAAAATCAATTTTTAAGTAATTTTAATCTGTTTAAAACTTTATACATATTTTTAATTTAATTTTTTTTAGTAAGCCTTAAATTTATTTTTGAAAGTTCTAAAAGAGTCAAATCTTTTTTTAAAAAAAATACTACAGTTTGCATAAACTATGCTAGATTTTACACACTGCACTAAAATTTCACATAAATAACTTAATCCACCTGCGACCTTTTGCTTTTTTAAAATTAATTTTGTACTTTCATAATAAAAACAAGCAGCACTTTAGCATTCAAAATTAATCTGTTAATGCCGCTTGTAATTTGTAGCAACAATTTTGTACATAAAGTAAACTGTTGACCTACCAATTTTTATCACTTAATAAATTTTTTTATTTTATTTTTATAGTATTTCAGTTGTTCTGTTTTCAGGTGACGATAAGTCGTCGCACATTTAAATACAATTTTGCAATTTCAGTTACATTTAATTAATTTTGTAAAATGTGTGAGACAGTTTGTTTTTTTGTTAAGCTTAATTAATTAAGTTATTGTGTAATTAAGATGATTTTGCGGGAGAATTTTTATTATTTTAAACATGCTTTGTTTTTAAAACTTAATTTCTAATTTTTTTTCTATTTTAGATTTTCAAATTTTTATTTTAAATTTTCACAACTTATTTAATATTGTTCTATAAATTCTATACTATTTTTCTTTCTTTTATTTTTTTAAGTATTATTAAAAATTTATAATTTTATTAAAAACTTCAAAAGTAATTTTAGTTTTTTTTGAAGATTTGTTAAAAATGTTTTTTGATTTATTGTAAATTTACTAATTTTTAATAATATTTTTCTTTAGTTTTATAGTTTGATTTTAAATATTTTTTAAATTCTGTTTCTTTAAAAAATTCTATATAAAACCTCCGAAGGGCATCGTATTTCTTTTTCACATTTAAAAAAAATTATTTTATATTTCTATTGTGCATATTTTTTTTTATTTCATTGATAATTCCTTATCATCCTTGTGTATTCAAATATTTTGTTATTATTACTTCATTATCATCGACAAATTCACTTTTTCCTGCCATTGTGGGTCAATGAACGTGGAATTAATGTTGAGCAATAATATTATGTTGTGATTTTTTATTGCTTTAAAGTGGTCGAAGAAACTTTGTTTTTTTTTCTTGTTGATAAAGTGGAATGAAGAATTAATGCTGTTGATGCGAGTTGTCAGCTAATGGATTGTTCTAGCAAAAACAAAATCCTGTCAACTACAATCTTGTGATGGAAATTGAAGATGTCTTAGAAGTATCTGTATGTAGGGGTTGTCAGAATAAACTGGCAGTTTTGTCCCCACCCGAAACTCCGACCCCCCCCCTCACCCATCAGTGTTTCATAAAAGACGTGCGACCCAAAAACAAGAGAGCTTTAAATTTGCACCAAATTTTTAGAAATTTAAAAAGATTAAAAATTTTTAATTTTGTCAATAAAACTGCAAACGTAATCATTTTGCATAACATTTTTAAATAAAAATATATTTTTGTTATCAAGAGCAGTCACTTGATTTTAAAAGTACGCGCGCGCGAGAGGATCATGTTCAAGGCATATGGAAATTATCTCATAATGACAAGTGAATGTTGTTATCGTTTTAAGTACAGCTGATTTTTATTATTTTTCATTTTATTGTGTAATAATGTAAATTAATATTGAAATGAACAAGTGTTGAATGTTGTGTAAATGTAAATGTAAATAAGTAAGTTGAGTGCATTATCAACTGATGTGAATATTTTAATGAGTGATGAAAGGGTTTTGTGGTTCATGTGGTTTTGGAGTTGAACATCTGGATCAAAGCTTTTTTTTAAATACAATAAATAATAAATTTAAGTTAATTTTTAAATATTTATCAAATATATTTTTGATTTCATTCAAATAATAAATTTAATAAATTTTTATATTTATCAAAATCTTATGGAAAAGCAGTTGACATTTAGTTTAATATTTTTATTTTATTTTTTTAACTAATTTATTTAGTTTTTTAATTTTCTGAAATATTTTTGAAATATTTATTTTTTTAACAAATTTGAAAATTGGTTTTTTAAAACTTAATTTGAATTTTTAAAAGAAATAAATAGGATATTATTTATAAAAAATTTTTTTAATTTGAAGCTAATCTCTAATTTTTTCACAACTTTTTGAATTAAAAAAATAGTAATTTTTAAAAAATAAATTATAGAAGTTAGAACTTCATAACATTTAAAATTTCAGTTTCTAAAATTTAAAACTTCAAGCTTTGGATGCAAAATTGATATTAAAAAAATAGTTTTGAAAATAATTCATTAGTTTTTCTTATTTTTAATTTTATAAAATTTGTTATTTAGTATTTTAAATTTTAAAGCACCAAGTTCTCATTTGAAAAAATATTGAAAAGTCATTCTAAATTCAGTTTGTTAGAAATTAAAAAAAAATTCACTATTTTTAAAAATAAAAAATTTTTTTTAAATTTTTTAGTAATTTTTTTTAATTTTTTTTAGTAATTTATTTTAAATTTAAAATTTAATTTTTTTTAAATTTTTAACCTTTAATTTTACTTTTTACGAACTTTTTTCAATTATATTTTTAAAAATAATTCAAACTAAATCAATGTCATAGTTTTAATCTTTCAAAACCGGTTTAATTTTGAATCTAATTAACATCCTGACACATATTTTACGAATTCTCCATAATATTTACATGATACAATTTAAATATCATTAATTTTTCAAATCATCGTAAAATCACAACTGTCAAATTACATTTATCATCTAATTCTATCTCAATGCACTTTTCCTCTCTCCTCATTTGAATATTTAGCAACAGAATTGCAATGAATTTCCATTAAAATAAGTATCATGCATATATGAGTTTGATTAATAATTGTAATAAGTTTTTCTGCACATTCATGACATTAAAATTATATCAAGCCGGATTTAATTGCAACGAGTAATTTGTATGGTAATTAAGTAAGACATGTTTTTTGAAGTGACAAAATTAATGTTTTCTGGGGATGGGCATTGACATTAGAATTTAAAAATCTGGAAAATTTTGAATAAGTTGCTTAAAAATGATGTTTTCTTCAATATTAGAGGCCGTTTATAAATAACGTCAGTTAAAAAATGAGATTTTTAGACCCCCTCTTTTCCTCTGTCACAAAAAGTTTCACATAAAACTTTTTTCTTTTGTATGGAAGGGTCACACAGCATCAGACCCCCTCCCTCTAAACATTAGGCGCCATTTATGAAAACTTCCATAAAAAACATTTTTGTTAGAGTCCCCCAAAAAGTACCCATCCCTTGCTCCAATAACATATATTTTACACTTCAACCTGAACTACCTCACGTGGATTTAAAGGTGATAATTAAAAAATTTATCAATACAAAACTACTCTGAACTCAAATTACAATAAAACTTAAACGTTCGTCATTAGATAAATTATCACTTTCGATTTCATTTGACGTCTCGTGAGTCAGACAGCTGCGATTGTTTGTTTCTGATTTTTTTTTATTTTTTTTGCTAAAAATGCAAATTTGCAAGTTTTACGGTTAAAAGATTTAAAAAATCAAGTTTGGACAGGTTTTTTGCTAATTCTTCTTCAAAGTTTTTCGATGATTTCTTTACTTGGTTGAATAGAAATTAAATATTCTGAAGAATTTGATGAAAAAATAGATAAAGCAAGCAGAATAAAAAATGTTTTTGTTTTTCATTAATAAAAATTATATTTTTGGCGATTTAGTAATTTTAATTAAAAATACTGTACGAAAATAAAACAAAAAATATGTTTTATTTAACATTAAACTTTTAAAATTTATATTTCTCAAATTTAAAAAAAATTGATTCTTGAATTAAAAAAAAATAGTTTTTAGCTTTAAAAAGCTAAATTTTTAAATTTCAAGAATTTCTAAATTTTTAAAACTTAAAAAATTATATCTTTAAAATTCAAAAATTATATTTTTAAAATTCAGTAATTTAGTTTTTAAAATTCAAAAAATTAAATGGTTAAAATTCATACAATTAAATTATTAAAATTCATACAATTAAATTATTAAAATTCATACAATAAAATTATTAAAATTCAAAAACTAAATTATTAAACATTTAAAAAGATAAATTTAAAAAATTATCACTTTTGCTTTAAAAAATATCAAAATTAACAAGAAACCTTAAATATTTTAAATCTAACATATTGAAAAATTCAATATTACCCATAATAAATAATAAATTTTAAATCACCAATAATTGACTCAAAAAAACTCCCTCTAATAGGATCCAATTATTGAGGATAAACATCCCATAAAAATCTGTGTTGCATAAAATTGCACGAACCTGTCAAAAACAGGCCAAAAGAATAATAGCAATGCTTAAGCTTTTGATGAATATAAACACACCTTTTTGTACTCGTTTCATGTTAGCCACGTTAAATATTTTTATGAATCTATTGTTATTGCAAATTAATAATTATTAGTGAATTCAATAAAGCTTCGTATGAGCTGTAAATTATGAGTTATGATGAGGATTAATAGTGTTATGATTGATGAGGTTAGCAAATTCCTCGAATTTGTTGCCGTAAATTTCTTCCGTGGTTTATTTTGGAACATGACATTTAGCTGTAAATTTTTTAATGTTGAATATTATTTGCAGAGCTATTTTTAGCAACAAATTAGCATTTTATGTTTTAAATTTACATTTTTAAGCTTTTTGTATGGAAATTAAAATTTTTGGTAAAAGAAATTACTTTTTTGTTGAGTATCTTTTTAACTGTAGAATACAATTACGCCTACATTTTCCTTATTAATTTGGAATTATTTAAAATGTTACTGTCTGTATATTTGAATATTATAAATGAAAAATATCCCTCCTCCCCTAATTAAATTTATTAATTCCGATAACTTTTTTAATCCGATAATTTCGTGAATTGCTTGTGTTATTGAGATTATCAATAATTACGGCACGTGATATAGAATTTTTTAAAAAAATAAGTATTAATTTCCATTTTCGTGAGAATGTTTTAAAAATTTACGGAAGCTCGATTCCTAAATAAAAATTATTTATTGAAATGTAATAAAAAAAGCTGTGAAAGTGATAAAATTTTGAAATTTCTCCATTTTAAAACTTATTTTAAGGAATCAATAAAAATAACTTGAAGGTGATATGAAATGTATGAAGAGCCATATTCTAGGATATACCCTAGGGTATACTCCCTATCCCTGGGGTATGAAATATACCCGAGAAACCGGGACCAAGGGTGTAACCACAAAATATTCGAGGGAGGCATTTTCAAGTTTTTTGTATTGAAAAATTTAGATCAGAAATTTTTTTTGAATTTTTTCCCTCAAAAAGGAAACGAGGGAAAGAACTTATATGATTTAGTACGATAGCCATCGGAATATATTAAGATTCCTTCAAAATACCCACAAAACATAAATCCAGCTTACCAAATTTTTATTGTTTAATAAAAAATAAAAATTTTAATTAAAATCACAACCAAAGGCTAGATAAATTGTAGATTCATGAAATCCTCTCATTATTTGCCGACTATTCACAACAGAATTCCGTATTTCCTGAAATAAATCTTCTTTGTTCAACAAATTGGTTTATTAGGTCAATAATTGTTGATCTACGAAACTAATTCAATAAAAAAAATCAAAAGTTGCTAACCGAACGGCTCCATGCCAATTCACATTCACAATCTAATCATACAACTCAGAAAAAAAATTAACAGTTAATCATCACGAAATTGTATTAAGCCACAAGAACAAGTTGGAAGGTGCTTAAGCAAAGTATCAGTTATTTAATAATCAGCATGTCTTCGTGTTCTTTTGATACACAATAAGCTACTTAAGGAATTAATTTACAAAAATTAAACATGACATTGTTAAATAGGCGCTCTTTAATCACAATAGCACGAAAACACAATAAAAACTAGATACACACCAGATTCATGCAGCCATACATCCATGATGTATTAACAACTATAATGTGTCTAACAAATAAATAAATAAAACGTAGAATTTTAGCAAAACTTTGTGGATTGATTGGTTTTGAGTTTGGTTGATGTTCAGCTAATTCAGTAATTTATTCAGAAATCTATTCAGCGTTCTAACTGAGTTCAACAATTAATTGATTGTAGCTGTACCAATTCAGCGTTTTAGTTGAATTCAGCAACCAATTCAGCGTTTTAGTTGAATTCAGCAACCAATTCAGCGTTTTAGTTGAACTCAGCAACCAATTCAGCGTTTTAGTTGAATTCAGCAACCAATTCAGCGTTTTAGTTGAATTCAGCAACAAATTCAGCGTTTTAGTTGAATTTAGCAACTAATTCAGCACTAAAGCTGAATTCAGCAACTAATTCAGTATTGTAGCTGAATTCAGTAATCAATTCAGCAAAATGCGCCATTAAGGACTAACTCCAAACACCCTTTGAAACCAAATTATTTTATTTATTAAAAAATCATACGCAATCCGTTACGGCAACAGATGTTCACAAAACAGCAACAAAACGAAGTATCATATTACAGACTTTACCTCAATTCTGTACCTGTTTGCATCACTTTATCTCTACAATTAATCTTAATTATTTATTGTTCATAATTCAAAGGCGCGTTTGCATCTCTTTGTAAAATTTACACCATGAAATTCTCGAGAGTGTTTGACATGCTCGACGAATAGAAACATGCAATTTTACTTTCATTTTCATTATGGAATTTTTTAAAGAGATGATGATGAAGAAGATGGAAAAAGGCAAATGTTAAGATTATGTTAATAAAAATAATAGCAATAATAATATTAGAATTGATGATGCTACGAAATCTCCGACTTAAGAATATTTTGAAACTTGATTCGTTTCTTTTCTTCTTTTACTTTCGTTTACTGGTTTTCGAGAAAGATTTGTGCATGCAAACGAGCAACCTGGCTCGAATTCGTGAGGTTATTTAGAAAAATATGCGCCTTTTATTGCTATTTAACTTAAATAATCTACAATCTTCCTCAACTTTGATTAAAATATTTTGCAATAAAGACAAAAGATAGCTTGAGTGAATAAAATTATTAAGCAGTAAGGAAGATAAAGATATTAAAAGCAAAATTAAATTTTTTCAGTAGAATCTAACGACGATCTTTAAATGTCAAGGCGGAAATTTTATTTCATTTCTTTACAGCATCAAGCATATATTTTGAGTGCTTTAACTGATAATTTAGGAGAAGTATTTTTTAAAGATGTGACGTGCATATTAAATTAATTTTTTGTAGATTTTTTGAAGTTTTTAGATTCTTGATTTCATTTTTATTTTTATGTTATTTTTCATAAAATATGAATTTCATTATTTTAAATCTTAAATTTTTAAAATAAAATACATTTTTTTAAATCTTAAAAAATATTAAATTTTTCTAAATTTTGTATTTTTTTAAATGTTATTTTTTTAATTTTTAAATTTTTCCTTAGATCTTGGATTTTTACCAAAACATATCTGGCCACCCTGCCTAAAAATTATATAATTCCAAATGTCAATATCCCTTGACTACCTCCTTCAATATTTAATAAGTTGTTGCAAAGTTCATAATTTCTGAATTCAATTTTGATGATTTATTATTACACGAGTGAAAGTAATTAAGTGCCATTGAGATGCCTCGTGTAACCGTTCATTCCCGTTGATGATCGTCAAGAACAAGAAGAAATCAAAAAGTAACACAAGAGATGCTGCGCATGCAATATTCATACATGTATCATTTTTTTGTACAGCAAGGCCACTGACAATGTTATTTATTGTATTTATTGGCTCGTTAAAATAATTAATTTGTAATTGAATAACATGCAAATTACATGATTGAAGTTTTGTGAACAATATTGTGTCTCTTTTTTTCTTTTGAAAATGAAAAGAATTTACAATGTAATATTTATCATTTAATATTGTAAAATACCGAATGTTCTTGCTGTATTGGAATTTAAATTTTATAGAAATTTTCAGCATTTTAACCATCATTCAAATAAAATATTGAATTTCATCATTAATATAAATTGAATATTTTAAAAGTCACAAGAAACATGATGAAATTGACCATTTAATATGAATATTAATGGCTTTTTAAATTATTTATAGAATGTTGTATTTTTAGCAATAAAAAGGACTGAAATTTGTTTTCTCATTTTTCTCAGATATCCTTGAACTCTTGCAATCTTTTACGATTTAATAATGTTTCGAGACTCGAAGAGATTTTAGAGGTTATCTCATTCAATATGGATCAGTTTTGAATTCGCTGTTTTATAAATATCATCAATTTAAAACAAGATTTATTCCTAGGAAACCTTCAAGACAACATTGTTGCAAAATTTAAAATTTATTGTCACATCCGTGAGCCCATGGTGTTGCAAGAATAATTTATGAAATTTAAAATTCTCTTCCGAAATGTCGAAGAACAATTTAAAATTAAAGCTTATAAAAAAAACTAAGGTCTGGGTTTGAATAAAAGAATAATTTGTTTAAATTATAAATGCGGAATATTTTTATGTAGTTGTGGATGATTTATTATTTTATCTTTCTTAAAATGGGACGGGTGTGATGATAATTTTCTATCAGGGGTGTATACAGTGGCTCGTTGCTCGGTATATCCTAGGGCATTTAGGGTGTCAAAACATCTCCCTCGATGGAAATTTTCTTCAATTGGCTGATGTTTTGAGCAAAAGTCCTAAAACACCCCCACAGAAAATTTCTCTCTACGCCCTTGATACCCTTAGACTAGTGTTATCCAAACTTTTTTGAGCTACGGCACACCTAGATCAGTAGTGTCCAACCTTTTTTACACCGCGGCACACTTAAATACCAAATATTTTTGGCGGCACACCCAATGGTTTTTTGTGTTTAGGTATTTTTGAAGTTTCTGGAATTTTCGCGGCACAGTAATGTGCCGCGGCACACAGGTTGGGCATCACTGACCTAGATGGTAAACCATGAACAGTTTGGACAACACTACCTTAAACCCTCCTACCTGGTTACACCTCTGCTTAAAGTGAAGTACATGGAAAAAATGCTCATGTACATATCCCGAAACAACCAATATGATAAAAAAATATAAATTGTGGGACGTAAAAGGACGAAATTAGTTTTCAAGTTTCATTATGGTCCGAGAACTTGCACCCAGATACTTCAGAAACACAGAATTTGTTCATAAAAATCTTCTAAAATAACTTCGACGAAGCGCTGCCCTAACGACTACGTTATACCGCTAGAGATAGTTTGTTCATCACTGCAATCAATTTTATAGAACAGGATGACATTTTGTATTTCCAAGTCATGACATGCGATTAACAAAACGGCATATTATTTACAAAAAAAAATACGACTTAGTGATAAAAATTTCCGTAAAAGGAGAAAAAATTAGAAGTTGAAAAAAATATTAGAATTTAAGATAAAAAAGAACTTGAATGAAATGTCAGATAACTTAACCTGCATACTAATTTATAGGAATTCCTTCTTATACACACAAAATGGATTTCATTTGCATTTCTTAATGTCACGCAGAATTTTTTTGGGACAAACTAGTAACACAGAGAAAAGAATCAGGTTCTATAATTTTTTCACTGAGACTTCCTGTGATTTAAAGATTTTTTTTGCTGTATACAAGAAATAAAATATTATTAGCTAAAAATAATATAAAAAAATTGTCTTATCTGGTCAATAAACTGTTATTTTTTGTGCTGCACAAAACAAAGTAAAGGCCATGGCACTTATGCATAATAAGTTCTAATTTTTGAAATTTTATTGCTTTACACTAGATGAGATGGACTAAAGTGCCAAACTAAAAAAGAAGTTGATTGTACTCAAAAAGTGAAAATTGGGATCAAATTTTTTTTGGTCCTTTAATTTTTCAAAAAATATCTAGTCACCCTAGTTATAAATTAAGTATAGAAGATTATTTTATATTTATGTTAAAGCTTTTGAATTGGATCCTTAAAAATTCAAATTTTGTTACTAGTAGAGAAGCATGGACAACCCCCTATACCAATATCTGAACTCCAAATAAAAAATATAAAAATATTCATATTCAATTTCCAGCAAAGGAGATACTCTATGCTAACTTCAAGCATTCAATAATTACTCAAAAGCCAACGAGGAGCTTAAATTCTTTATGAATTTTTAAACATTAACGTTGCCTCATTATAAATTTTAAAAAAGTTCATCTACATCTCATCAAGAATTGCATAAGTTTTACACTTCTATGCATTTTACTGCATAATTTTCAACATTCAACTTAAACAGCATCCATCATGATGCACTTTAAAGTTCATTAAATCGAAATGCATTAAATCTTTAAAGAGGTTCAACGCCATAAACATATGAAATCACTTTAATAATATTGGACATCAACAACGGCAAACATAATTGCATGTTTTTCCTCAGCCTATTCAAAGAGGTGATGTGGAAGCAGCTGAGAATAAAGAAGAATCCTTTTTTCATACCATTAAAATATAAAGTATCATTGAACAATATTTATGAATGAAATTTAAACCCAAATCATTACCAAACCTGCCAAGAAAATATTTGTTGCTTCGCTATATTCACTTCTTTACACTCAATTAACTTGATTTAAATTTAAATGCAAACACAATTCACACTGATTTTCATCATAAGTATCACCTGAAGGTATGATGTGGAATTTCAATGAGTGGTGCTTTCAAAATCTTCTGCTTTGGTTTAAGTGACGTGCAACAAGTGATGTACAGGTTATGGTGTACAATACTGTTCACGTTCTATTTTGTTAGCTAATTTTTTGAGGTTAGTTGCTATTTTTGTGGACCTATGGGTGTCATTTTGGTTAATATTCAAAAAATTATAAACTGGATTTTGGGATTGGTCTAGGAATACAACGTAATGGTAATTTCAAAAGGTCTAGGAGGTAATTTTGGTGTATAGATTAATTAAATTGAACAAAATAGGTCATCAAAAATCTAAAAGCATTGATGTTGACTCCATAAACCTCAAAAAGTCGCCTTATCAACCCCAAACACTACCTAACTTCTCTCAAGCATATTCAACACCCAAAACAAATTGAAACGTTCATTTAAAATAATTGGAATCAAATTAAATAATCTAGAGTACATATCTGTTTACAAATCGATAGTCTATAAGACTCGAGTCAATAAAGAAGCATGAAGAAGGAGAGAACACAAATAAGAAAAATTGCATCAGACATGTGAATGTGAAATCGTTCGAGAGCTCATTTTCTCCACGCTCGATTTCAATGAAATTGATGAGATTTTAAATTATTCGATATTATTAAGTAATATTGTACGTGATGTACATTAGTTAGAGGATGTGTGGGGTTGGGAATGTGAAGCTGTGGGTTTTATTGGTAAATAAGAATTTTTTTGTATAGATTGGGGCTTTTGGGGTCTTTTAGGACTCTTTGGGGTTCATTAGAAGGTTTTGGTGTCTAAAAAGGCTCTTTGGGGTCAATTGAGTCATTTTGGGATCTATTATGACTTACTAGGGTCTATTGAGTTTCTTTAAGGTCGACTGAGGATTTATGAGATTGATTGTGGCTTTTTGAGGTCTATTGAGGCACCTTGTGGTCGGTTGTGACTCTATTGGATCGAATGAGGCTCTTTGGGATCGGTAAAGGCTCTCCACAATTGATTGGGGTTTTTTGTGGTCTGATAGAGCTCTTTATGGTCTATTAGAGCTTTCTAAGGTCTATTAAGATTCTTAAGAGTTGATTGGGGTCTATATGGGCTTCTTCAGGATCTAATGGGGGTCCAATTTTGGCTTTTTGGAGTTGACATAGTCTCGCTAAGGTCAAATGAAGCTCTTTAAAGTAGATTGATTTTTTCCAGGGTTGGCTTTAAAAATGGCTTTAAAAATATACGAATTCACCACCTTACCTCAAAGTACCCATCCCTATCTCCAAAGACACCGACAAATTAAAAGATCTTTACATTAAAAGTATCAACTTCACATTCAAGTAATTGATTGTAAACCATACCCAAGGATAATGCTACCATGAAATTAATTTTTATTAGAAATTATTGAGCTACTTAAAAATAATTCAAGTTACTAAATCCGACAAAGTTGCCCTCTTGCTAGATTCATTTTACACAATTTGATATAAATTTTATTTAGTGTCAAATTTATAAATCTCATGGGAGTTAATTTTGCTGCCTTCTTTCGAAAGGAGAAAAAAATCAATAAAAATGTGGATTATTATTAATGTTATGAGAATCATATTAATTCATGTACGGCGTCAAATTACACATATATAAATATTTTATCTACACAAATGTGATATTTAAATTTAATTTGATGAAATTAATAAATTATGAAAATTAATGCAGCTGTTTCACAGCCTCAGAAGCTGTTAGTTGCTAAGTCATAGACATAATGTGACTATAATTTCAAATAATAAGTAGTTGGGAGTTTTGCACTTAAAATTAGAAATTAATGTCTTGTTTTAATCAAGTATTTAAATTTATATCATTTATTTGTCATTTTCATAAAGTCAACGTTAAGGTTGTATGATTAATTTTTAGAAATTAATTAAAAAATTGAAATGAAAATTTAGTTTTAGAGTCTATAGGACAGGGCAACCAGGGTTTATTCTTAAAGATGAAGAATGTAATAGAAAAACATCTAATTAAGAAAATTAAACTCAATTTATCCCAGATTTTTCTGCAAAAACAATTTAATTAATTAATTAATAACTTCAACTGCTAATTAGCCTTTTAAATGAGGTATTAATTTCATTATAAATTAAAAGTGCCATTGCAATTGCTTATGTGAATCGTATGCAAGGCTTATTATGAACTGGAATTAATTATGAAGTAAATGAGAGTCATTTTTATTATTTTGTGCCATTAGGAGGCAGGATGGTCTCTTAAGGAGGGTTTTGAATAAATCTAATTTAAATTTGAATAAATTTTATTTAAGATTTAAAATTTAATTTAATTTAACATTTTTATAATTTAAAGAAAACTTACGAAGAATTTTAAACAAAAATTTTGTCAAAACCTGAAAAACAGACAATATTAAAAAGCTCAAAAATTTCAAAAAATCCCGACAACACAACCCTAAAAGAGTAAAATGCCGGTTTTGCTGCTGCATTAAAGAATTCCACATTCTCCGGTTCAACATGTCTTAATGCAATTTATTAAATTCTCGAGAATTATTTTTTAATCACAGAACAGAATCTACAAGTTTCATATTTAGCGATCGACACAATCGAGAAGAAAAAGAAGGAAAAATGTTGAGCGAAATCACAGAAATATGAAAGGCGTCGTTCTCAAATGACGTCCACCAAAAATGAGGCCCCCATTTCACTATTACAAAACAATCGTCCAATAAAGAAATCCTCTAGCCCTAAACCCTTCCCTTTACCCATAAATATTGGACATCATAAATAAATGACGCTTAAATTTAATTGTGCAAAAGGCACGCCAAAAAATATCTGCACCCAAAAGGAGAAATAAAATAAAGAAACATACATGCATAGATAGAGAAACTAGTTCAGAGAGTCGTGAGCAAGTTGAAGAGGCAGAAAAAATGTTAATTTTGGAACTAGTTTTGGTGGAAAGAATGAAAATTTGATTCACTTTTTGCATCATTTTTGTTTTAGTTTTTTTTGTATTAATTTTTGCTTCAATTTTTACTTTAGTTTTCTGCATCATTTTTAGCTTCAATTTTCTACATCATTTTTTGCATCACCATTAAATGCGTTTCAAGTAATGAATTTCCAAACTTTCTGATTACCAACTCTCATTACACTATACCCAAACAACACAAAGCCATGCCAAGTGAATGTCCAGAATGAAATAAAAAAAATTATTTTTACGAGGCAGCGAATGAAAAAAAAACTGAACGACCTTCACTATTATTTTCTGCTCGAGTATTTTTCTTCACTCTCTGCTGTTATAATTCAACCATAAATTCAATACAATTTAGATCATTTTTTTTCTCCGCAGCAACTCGTTGAGACTTGTTGACTTGATATCAAGTCAAGTCGACTTTTTTTCCTCTTCTTGCATTGCACAAGTGATGTAAATTGTTTAATTTTAGCTGACAAACTGAAAACATAAATTTTTGCATAAAGACTTAATGTCGTGTATTTCTTTTTCTTTCTCCTTTTTTGCCATGTGTCAGTCACTCGGTATTGAGTGTATCTGAGTATATTGATTAATGTCATCCATCAAGTAAACCATCATTAAGTCGTAATATTTACAAGATTTAATGTTGCATAAATTATGCTATAACCTATTACTTATCTGATAGGGTTGAGTGATTTTTTTTTTAATTTTTAATACTTAACAACATATTGTTTTTGACTTCAAACTAATTTTCTATTTGGACTATTTAAAATTCATCATTTTTTAAATCTGTTTTTTATTTTAATATTTTTTAGATTTACATTTTTTATTTTTACTTAAATTTTTATATTTTTTAGAATTTTGTTTTAATTTTTAAAATTTTAAATCTTTTTTGTTCAATATTTTAAAATATTTTTCTAACTTTACTGAAACTCCTAATTTTATTTTTAAAAAACATAAAATTTTAAGATATTTTTAAATGCTTAAAGAATTTAAAATTTTAGGATGATTTTTTTAAAAACCTTAAAATTTTAACTATATTTTAAATTTTTAGAAATTTTTAAAAGTTTTAAATTTAAAATTTTTAAAATCTTTTAAATTGTTAAAATCTTTTAAATTGTTAAAATCTTTTAAATTGTTAAAATCTTTTAAATTGTTAAAATCTTTTAAATTGTTAAAATCTTTTAAATTGTTGAAATCTTTTAAATTGTTAAAATCTTTTAAATTGTTATATTTTCTTAAATATTTAAAATCTTTTAGATCTTTAAAATTCTTTAAATTTTTCAATATTTCTAAATTTTTAAATTTATTTTTAACATCAATTTTTTTATCCTTATTATGTCAATCAAATAAGATTTTTTTTCCCCATATTTCAAAATCTCTTATTTCTGCCTCCATTTATCAGTTTCCATCCCCATCATCTTCCTATCAATAAGTTATTATTTCACTTCAATAATCTATAATTTGTTTTATTTTTTTCTTCTCTTCTTTCACATACATTCACTTTTTTCTATAATTTATATTCTTGATATCGCTATCGAAATCAGTTAAGTAATTTCAGACATTTCACTTTTATCAAAAGATCATCGCCATTATCGTAACTATTACTGATGGATCTCGACACTTTCAGTTCTCTCCTTTCTTGCATAATTACAGTCTATCATTACTGTTACTTAATTAAAAGTTTTATTTTATCGACGTTAACTTCTATAGTAAGTGATTTATTATTTAAGGTGAAACAGAGTGTTGATATTAATGACTTAGGTTGAAATTTTTATTAGATATTGATGGTAATGTTCAGTAGTAAATTTCAAATATCAAAGCTCACGACAAGCTTGATATTTTACTGTAATGAGAGCTCAGAGTGTTACTCTTGAGTGTTTTGATGTCCAATAGTGACAGTGGCGTAGCCAGGGGGTGAATGTGTGGAAATTTAACCTTCTTCTCTGGAAAGAATCGAACCCTAAACTGAAAACTTATTGAATATTGCGAGGGTTTTCCTCAGAAAAATATTTTTTTCATACACAGAGGCGGGGTCCAAAATTTCTGGCTACGCCACTGAATGGTGGTATTTTATTAGCTCTAAGGATATTTTTTAAGAAACCTGCATTTGGCTGAAATGTGGGAAGTAATGCCAAAAATGATTTTTTAATGTAGGTTCTATTGGTATCGGTAACGGGATGGGTAGTTTTGAAAATTTTAGAATTTCAAGGAATTTTGCTGTCTGTTGCAGTTTGGTTCCATGTTTCAAAAATCATTCGGGTCCGACAAATTAAAAAGCCTACTTTAAAAATTTTATCAAAAAATTTATAAATTTTGTATGAAGCTTAAAAAAGTAGACCATTGATTCCCCACCTTCCTTACCATTTTAATAAAATTTAAAAGTGAAAACCTCCAATATTAGCTTATTAAAGCTACAACTGTCACAACTTATTCAATGGACACCTTGCTAATGAGCTCAATTCTGCGAAAACAAATCACTTCATTTTCAAAATTCAATGGAACGAGGACGTGAATGCGACGGAGTGAGAATAAAATGCCCAATAATAATGTCAGTCAGTGAACATTTTAAGATCAAAGATTTATTGATATTGCATATATAATAATGGTAATCATGACATTATTCGATCAATTAAGAATATTGTGTATGTACATTCAATATGGGAGAGCCTTAATTAATTAAAATTAATTAAATTGCGTACACACATTGCACATGTAGTGTTTGATACACATGAAAAGGTCAATTTAAGTGTTTGCTGCAGCAATTCGACTTTTTATCAGATTGAGATACTTTTTTTATTACCCCAGATTGCTTCTAGATATGGACTGTCGTAAACAAGATGAAAAATATTTTTTAATTTTAATTTTTTTTATTAATTAAATTCTCAATGCAGCTGAAAATTAAAAATAACATATGGATTCATATTTCTTTTAAGTACAACTTTCGATATTTCACTGCTGACAACTTATGAGGTTTAGTGATCAAAAAAGAGTGTGGTTGGTGGCCTTGAAGAGATTTTTTTATGGTCAACTTATGGTTTTCCAATCAACATTTCTGCAGAATTTATTATTCTTGGCATGGTAACACAGTGTCATGTATGTCGGCAGCTTAATACTATAATACGAATACAGCTAATAAAGGTACGAGACTCCATAAAATAACTTGCTGTTTTTTATAACATATATAATGGAAATTCAACTTGCAGCCTCTTCTTTAAGGCTTGAGGCAGAAATATCTTTAAAAAAAGATTCATACCATGATTCATGATTTAAGGTCTGACAAGCCTAAATTCGTTAAACTGTCATTAATGTATTGATACGAGCCTTAGTACAATCATGAGTTTACGTTTTAAACCCTTTTCTATGCATATTATAGAGAAGAACTTAAAGCCCCCGTTGTGTGGGTGACCTAGAATCAACAGACTCTACCCGGGGCCTATCCTGTATTGGATAGGGTGGACCCTAGGTGGAGGGTAGGGGTAAAGAAGGCAGTGGCTTCTTGGTTAGTATCCAATTCTATAACGACTCAATGACCGAACCATATACCTTCTACCTAGGTAGGATAGGGTACTAGGTAGAAGGGTCAAACTTGAAATTCACATTCCCATAATTATTCTTATTATGTGCACCTAAAAAGTGCAAACTATCAGCCCCAGTCACACCTTTTGGACTTAACCACTATTCTTGGATAAAGTCTTGTCCTAAACCAACTGACTGATTATTATTATTATTTTATTCATCTTTCATCTCTTAATAATTGTGCGACAGTGTTCAAGGAACTGATACTGAGAACTGAGACTAATAAAAATATTTCATTTTTTTAATTAATTTCATCATTCACCCATTGACTTCCATCATTTCAATATTTACATCAACAAGAATTTCCATCATAAAATCCATTCCGCCTGAATTACCATTTTGCAGCGCCATTACATAAATTAATATTGATGTTTGGCATACATAATTTTTCAAAAACATTTTGTAAGCCTTTTCGATTTTAATAATCTATTTTAATTACATTTTATTGTATGTTTACACATATATTGGTAGGATATTCACAAATTGATTATTGGTAGCTTTTTGGGGTTTCTGTTTGTTTATTTAAATGAATTTTACTGTGAAAATTATTAATTAGAATGTTCGCGATAGCAAAATATTGGTTTAAGGATTTTCAGATTTTTGAAGGTAAAGTTTATTTTGCTCAGTTGATTAATTTTTATTTTTGATAATTGAGTTTAAAAATTTAATGATTTTTAATTTGTGAAATGTTTCATTATATTTTTTTGGTATTTTATTATTGAGAATAAAATATAAAATTGTCATATCACAAAACTGCATTTGATCACATCTTAAAGACTATAATTAAATCTATAAAAAATTCCCCTTTAATTAAAAACCAATTATTTTTCATAAGAAATGACCGACATTTGTTCATCAATGTAATCGCTTATTGAGCTTTTAATTGTTACTGTGAAGTACTTAAATTCATTTAATTATGACTCGAGTTTGAACTAAAAGTGCTTCCGAAAAAGATTATTGAAGGAATAAAACTTGAAGAGTCAATTTTACTTTCGATTTCAGTCTTTTATACTGATAAGTTTCATTGTAGACTGTTGAATATTTTTCTAAGACTTTAATATTAAAATTTTATTGAAAAAAATTGAGATCTATTTTTGAAAAATTTAAAAATGTTTAAAAAAACAAAAAAAAAAGTTTAAATTAGAGTTTAAAGAAATTTAAAACTTTAAAATTTAGAAAATTTAAAAAATATAAAATATTTGAAAAATCTAAAACAAAACTAAAAAAATTTGAAAATTTTAAAATATTTGAAAAACTTTAAGCGTTTTAAAAATTTAAAAAAAAATAATAGTAAAAAAATTGCAAAATCAATTTTAAAATTCTACCACCTAAATTCCATTACTGCAACGCATAATAAATTAAAGCAAACCTTTTAGATTGATCAGCAATGTTCCACCAACCAATCAAAATTTTATTCATTAAAATGCACATTCTATCATACAATGTATTAAACAGTATAAAACTTCAACATATTTCATAATGCTCAATAATCATACCGTACCACAGCATACCATAAATTTTTCTATCATAATCTATATGCCATACTCATGCTCATACATGATACTATCCATAAATTTTTAAAACGATTAAAACCAGACCTCATCAAATAAATTAAAAGAGAATTTTTTGTCGCTGTGATTTTTCAATAACATAATTAGTAATTATCGTAAATTGTAATTAATCTACATGTATACACATCCATAGGCGATATGCACTATGTCATTATGTGTAAAGCTATCAACTTACTTTAAATTACAAAACTCACCCACAAAACTTAAAACATGTGTTTTTCTATCAAATTGCCAACCGAAAATCGAATAGGAATTTATTGCTGTGTGCAATTTATTGTGAGGAATGGAGGAATAAGGGGTCATGCAGATTGTCTAAAGCAGAAGTGAATTCTATAAATTTTTAAATAAATGGTAAACTCCAAAAATTAAAAATAAAATAATTAAAGATTTAAAAATTTAAAAGAAATCTTAAAAAAGTTAAAAATTTAAATGAAATTTAAAAATTTAAAAAAATTAAAAATTAAAAAGAAATTTAATTTTTTTTTAAAAATTTAAAAGAATTTCAAAAACTTAAAGAATGCAGAAACGTATTGCATTTTTTGAAATTTCAAAAAAAAATTTAAAGTGCGCCTTAAAACTTTCAAAGCTAACCAAACTTCCCAATCAAATTAGCAATCTTTTAAGCACAAATTTGCGCCTTTTTGTAACTAAGATATGTATATCTATCCACATATTGCATTAACTTCAGCAAAGTAGCTGCAGCAACAACAAGCATGAACGAAAAATTTTATAAATGCCTGCAATTGAGAGCTTTTAATAATTCATGGACATGAAAAGAGAGATAATAACAATAATTAAACACCGCGGTGCTTATAAACATATAAATGAGTGTGCATATAAACTGCAAAAAAATTTACAATCAGCTCAAGTTAAATCACGCTCAATTTTCGAATCTTGTTGTCATTATAATGCTATAAGTAGAATTAATTGAATTTTGATATAAATATGTGGAGTTAAATAGGGGATTGACACTCCTTGTTGGTTGGAATTG
This sequence comes from Chironomus tentans, assembly GCA_963573255.1. Taxonomy (NCBI): domain Eukaryota; kingdom Metazoa; phylum Arthropoda; class Insecta; order Diptera; family Chironomidae; genus Chironomus; species Chironomus tentans. The sequence continues at coordinate 42,079,022 of OY754302.1, read as the reverse complement.
TTGGGTAACTTTGAGGAATTTTGTTGATTTTATTGGATTTTTATTGACATTTGAGGGAGTTTGACTAATTTGACCCCTAAGTGGGTCATTTAAAAATGGATTATACCAGAAATTGATGATATTTTGCCCTTCAGCTCCCTATCTAGAATTCCTTCATCATAAGCAACTAACCACTAAGTAAAATTCCAACCTGAGCCCCACATCCCCACACTCAACCCTCATATGCATATCACATTACAAAAAATACTTACATGCAATATTATTTTAATCAGAAAAGAAAAAAAGTTGATCTCATTTAGAATAAATGACTTTAAGAATTGAATTGGTAACAACGTGATGCCTTGGATGAAATAATAAAGAATTTTTATTCCTTCATTAATTCCTGTAATGGTTGTCATGCTAATTGTTGTCAATGCCAATGTTTTAGACCAGTTTGTAATACCTAACTATCCAAATGACCAAGCAACTTTTACAAAGAGTCCAATGTTCTTATCATTAACGTCGAAAAATGCTTTTTTTGTCAAGACACCGCCGCACGTTCTTAAGAATAAATGCATCCTTGAGTTTATTTTTATGCTTTTCATCCTTGGTGGCTGGCCAACTTTTACATCGCAATAAATAAGTGAAAGGTTTATTTCGATATGTCATCACCGGTTGCAATAAAGTTTCAGGAAAAAATGAACGAGTCGAGATTTTAATCAAAATGATACAGAGTTGTGAGTTGAAAGGTTAAGACATGTATAGGAAATTGGAAATATTTATTTAAATATTTTCGGATTGACATTTTGATTTATTGACTGAGGCTTAAATAAATGTGAATTTTTATTGTAAAAGAGCATATTTGGTGGTTTTATTTGAACGTGCTTTAATTTGAGTCAATAAAGATCGATTTTCGGATATGCTCAGTACTTTTAAAATCTATTCATAATTATTCAGTTTAATTCAGCAATATTCAGCTCAAATTAGCTCAAATCAGCATTATTCAGCTCAGTTCAGCAATATTCAGCTCAATTCAGCGCCATTCAGCTTAAATCAGTACTATTTATCTCAATTTAGCAGTATTTAGCTCAATTCAGCAGTATTCAGCACTATTCAGCAGTATTCAGATAAATTCAACATTTTTCACTTCTATTCAGCACTATTCAGCTCAATTCAGTATTTTCAACTCAATGCAGCACTTTCTAGCTTAATTCAGTACCCAACTCATTCCATAAAACCAAGAATTCTCCAATCCAACTCAAAACTACATACCTTAAATAATTTTTTCATGACTATAAACATAAACCGAGTCACAATGACTGCATCCATAATAGTTACTAATTAACTTTCAGCTCACAAAGTTCAACAGCATTAAACTGAGCATAAAGTAACTTGAGTATTAATTTACAGCAATAAAAATCAATTTTCCTATAATATTTCGCTCAGATATTATGCATTGCATCTCGAATATGAAACGCATTGCCGACAAAAAAGGCATTAATGAATAACAAACTTACATAGTTCATAATCATCATAATCCATTCTTCATAGTCAAGTGAATGATGTAGAGTACAAAATTGAAAAGTAAATAGCGACATTATTGTGTTAAAGTTAGTGCTGGCTGCATGAAATATGATCACATAATGAAATAGCCTTGCTCATGGCATCCACATATTACTTCTCACTTTTATCAATTTATTTTATTTTTCCTTTTTTATGTAACTAACTCTGCATGCAGTCACAAATTTTTATGGATTTCGTCTTCTTTGAATTTAATTTGCACTTGATTATGACTTGAATGGTGCTCGTGAGCATTGGACATACAAAACGAAATCCTTAATTGAATTGAACTTTTTGTTAATAATTTGTGATTATGAGGCACACGGGGTCATGCAGAGTTATGCCATAAACGGAAAATTGTGAATGTTTGTTTAGCAAATTATGGATATTTGTTGGATTTCTTTGGTTTGTGTGGCAAAATAATGAGATTTTATTGAGCATGGTATTTAGTGGAAATATCATGAAAGCTTGATGGCATTTTCTGATAGAAAATTTATTTTGATATTTAGTTTTCTAAATGAAGTGAAAGGGAAACATTATATGAATTTCTGCTGCATTTAAATATCGCGGGTTGACATCTGTTAAGCATTTAGCATAGTGCCTGAAACAGACATCTTACATTGAGATCTAAACCCTGCTAAAGTATTCTACTGATGACATTTCTCCATGTTGAATACATTCGGTTGGAATGTGAGTTGGCTGTAAGCTTCATTTTCAGAATTTATGATTCAAAAAGAGTAAAATGCTCTGATGAAACACTATACCACTGAAAGTAGGGGCTTAGCTAGAGGGGAAGCTTTTGGGAACCATGACCGCTATCCGGAAATCAAAAGTACATGAAAATCTCCAGCTTCCCAGATTTGAACTACTCTATCTTGTTTTGTGCAAGAAACTGTAGTTTAACTGAAAGTAGATCAACTAACTTGGAAATAGAAACTCTAATTTTTGAATAATTTACTAAGAAAATTTATCAAAAGCTATAAAATTGTGCTGGAAATTTTAAAGAATTTGTGGGATTTAAGACTCGTAAAATATTTAACATCGATTTCTGAGCCAGAGCTTGGGACCAAATATGACTGAGCTCTAAGCTTAAGTCCAAGGATGTATCCAGGGGGGTGATTTGGGTGATAAAACACCACCGTCGATGGAAATTTTCTTCATGTTGAAGTTTTTTGATAAAAAGATCCCAAACACCCCCTAAATTTTGCTTTCTATATAAAAAAATTCAACCCTTCCCCCCCTCGAGCCTGGCTCATTCAGAAACTCTAAAAGTCAATTCTGCTACCGATCCATTTCAGCTCATAAATGACAAATATGGGGCATCTTTTATTTCTGCAACAATGAAACAAAATGATTTCTATTTTTAGGCAAAACCCACATCTTCGCCATCAAAAATCGATTAGTAACCATTCTTAATACAGACTTTACACGTTCTCATATTACAAAAAAAAATCCATTTCAATAGAAATTCTTTATGCTTCATATTTCTATATGTTCATTTAAGTGTGAAATCATCAATCATCTTTAAGTCAGATATGTTTCCGGTAGATGATCAGTAAATCATATAAAGTACAGTTTCCAGTTCTACATGGTCTACCAAACTGAGCAGCCAAGAAGACAAAAAAAAAACAATTTAAACCCTTTCCATCTTAAAATGAAATGACAAAGAAGAAAACCTTTAATTTATTTGTGATTTACACTTCAATGTATCTTGTAGGATGAATTCTTCTTGCATCAGAAATAATGAATTTACATTACTAGTATGGCGCCATAGATAATAATCTGTATCTATATTCGAGTGAGTGAAAAAGCGATGTTATCAACAATTTGTTCGATAAATTTTTGTTGTCGGTTAGTCATAAAGGCGCCTACGCAAGATAAAAAAAATATGTTTTGAGCTACGCAAAATAATAAATGATCTTTATCGATATGACATGACAATTTCATAAATTATATTTAGCTTATGTTTATTGAGATGTTTAATCATAGTCATTAGTTGATATTATTCTTCATATATCTATCTACCCATTGATTTGTGATATGTTATGCAGCTTGTGATTTAATCATCGCTTTTTTGCATGCATTTATTACGTGATTTTCTTTTGAATTGTTTTGTTCAGGGCATTGACGTCGTGGAGGCTTAGTTATGATTTAATGGGTTTCTGAGGCATTCATTTCTAAATTTTGTCATTAAAAGTTGAATTTGCAAATTTAATATGTTGAAGGACTAAGTTGCTAAGACTGAGAAGACGTTTAGTTATGAGGTTCAACAAATAGAAATCTGATGAAATTACATCAATAAATCAGTTGTAGGGTTCAACCCCTTGAACAAATGAACATGTTTTACCTTCGGAGAAGTTTTATCAGACTCTGACATTCTATCCATCCAATTAAAGGTGTACTCAATGCAGGGAGTAGGATTTAGTGGTTAAAACCAGAGTTGGTAGAGCTCCAAAGGTCGGACATCAGAAAAAAGTAGTGTCCAACACCAATGGTGTTGAGATGGATACCAGGTGTCCGCGGTGTCTAAATATTGAAAATTTTAGAAAAAAGAATCCCAAAATCGATAGAAAATAGTAGAGATTGTTAGAAAAAATCAACAAGTGTCCTGACACCGGATTTTTGGTGGCACCTCCAGTGGTGTCTGGACTTTTGTAGAGGCACCACCAAAGTGGTGTCCTGCCAACTTTAGTCAAAACATCATTTTTGAAAAAAATAGAACCATCTCGAAATACTTCTGGCTACGTCCTAGCAGCAATGGTTAGAAGAAATGTGTAAGTCTGAATCTTGGACGCATGATAGCTTTGTTGATTTTATAGTTTTAGATTCCAAAGAATAAGATCATCCAGGAGCATTTATAAGGTTTAGGTTTATAAATTATAAGGTTTATAATTTAGTTTTTCGTAGATTGACAGAAAATTTGTCCATAGTAAGTGCATAACAAATTGCATAATTAAATATTTTTCTTCAAATATAAGCGTCAGGATAATCGTATAAATTTAATTTGCATGGAACATTTTTCAGGATTAAATTAACTTCTTCGTAAAAAAAATCAAGCATCAGACACCAATTTACTAATGAGAGGTGAATTAAGAAGAAACAACCTCACTGAATTTCTTTTTTTGGGGCCTTCTTTGACGCCTAAAATTATCAAATTAGTTCCGTCTTAACGAATTTTGGATACACACTGTGTGATTTTTTTTGTTTTTTAAAAATTTCAAAATTGCAATATCAACAATTTTTACGATGTGATCGTCGCTATAATTTAAAATTAATTTTTATTTCATTTTAAACATAATTTGGAAAATAATCTGCAGTCGTCTTCGAATAGGTCATCAAATGAAATTATGCTAATTTATTTGTTAAGTTTCATTTGAGACGACAGCAGTGGCTGATATATTTGCAATTAATTGATGATAAAAATTAAATTTTGATGTCCAATTTGCATTATTTGCGGTTTTCTGTTTTTAAATTTAATTCAGACTAAGGTTAAAAAAAAGTCTTAGGCTGATAAATTGCAGCGAGATTGTAGACATGGTTGCATTTTTGTATCCTTCAAGTCAACTTTAGTGTCTGTCTTTTGATTTTTAAAACACTTAATTTATCCAACAAACGAGACGCCTCGTTTGCCTCCTATGCGTTACATAATAATATAATTCAGACTCAAAAGTCCAGACTCCAAAGTAAAGTGGAGGCCTCTAGTGGAGTCAGACTTTTGTGGAGGCATCTCTAAAGTAGAGTCCTGCCAACTCTGATCCAATCCACCCCAAACCACATAAAATCCTACTAAAATTACCAATGCTAGAACAAGTACATAAATGAATAAATAATTTCCCCACTAAGAAGCATTAAGTACTCCAGATGATGAACAAGACGAAAGCTCATAGACGAAGCTAATAAAAGTCAGCACAAGAGAAAGAGCACTTGACATTTGACATAAATACACTCAATCTTGTAAGTACTTACATGCATTAGCAACTCGTATAAGAGTATTAAGAGTGAAAAAAAATCGCAGTATATTGAGTGATCTACATTGTGTGTTGCGGTCTGTAGCTGATGTGCATGACAGTAATTTGCATTATGTATACTTGAAATTTAAGCATGCTTCCTTTCATCCGAAATCAATTTAACAACATTATTAAGCCATTGTGGAGTAGTCAAGTGCTTTCATACTTATGGATAATGTCAATGATTTTTAATAAATACACAATGACATCGATGCTTCTTTTGTACCCTAAATACGCAAATTAATGTTACGCGATGCTTTTTTTGTTGTCATCAATCACATAGTCATTGTGAGTTTAAGTGTGTCGCATAAAAATGTACTTTAATGATGACTGTTGGCTTTTTTTGTTGTTTTTACTAGAAAATTGGGTTCCTCAAGTTTGGATGTGGGTTCATGAAGCGAGGTTGGGGGTCTGACTCTATGTGAGACGACGTAAAAGAAAATTTTGTGACAGAGAGGGTAAGGGGGCCTAAAAATCTCGTGTTGCATGACATCATTTATGAACTGCCCCAAGGATAAAATCCTAACAAATCTGAAAAAAATAGAACCTTAACAAACAATCCACAAAAAATTATAGAACCCTATCCACATCCAACTACTCCTGCATACAATAAATATAAATCCATCCTAACTTGACACCCGAAAAAAAATTATGAAAGAAATCAAGCATGAAACACGTTTCTCAATTTCATAGCTGCACATACACAGAGCAGAAAGGAATGAATATCATAATAATGATGGCAATATATTCATACCTTTTTCATGATCGCACAATTGCTAATTTTGGACGCAATGCACGAACCACTATTAATGTGCTACCATGCAAATCAATAAGGATTTTCTACAGATTATATGTTGAAGGAACGTGTGGTTTGGATGGCAATTTTTCATTCTATTACGACAATGGAGTAAATTAATGTTTGGATTGAGGCTGCTTGAAGAATTTTGCAATCGATGGTGGATGGTTCAAGTATTTTTAATGTAGATGGTCGTGGATTTGGGTGTGTTTGTGATGAATTTATGCAGATTGAGGTCAATTTAATGGATTAAGGTGAGTTTGTAGGGAATTGGGGTGAATTTCGTGGATTGAAGTGAGTTTGAGGTGAATTGCATATATTGAGGTGAGTTTGAGGTGAACTTTATAAATTGAGATGAGTTTGAGGTGAATTTTTAGGATTGAGGTGTACTTGTGGTAAATTTAGATGTTTTTGGATCAAAATTTAGCTTCAAGTATCAAAAACTAAACATTCATAAATCCCAACACAAAAATCATCTTGAGTCACAGGTGCACCTGCATCATAAATCATTCCTAAACTAATTTTTTTCTTTAAAGTTTTTGCGCATCATTTTCAGTCTGCTGTGCTGCTTGTTCCATTTAAATTCACACAAATTAATTGGTATGAATCAAGCTGTCTGAGAACTTTTTTCGTCTTCATATAAAAAAATGTAGACTTAAAATTCACGTGCGACGGGCATCAACATTTGCCATTTTCATATCAAATAACGCATAAAACCGCCTACAATATTAAATAACTGACAAAACCTGAAAGGAGAGAAGTAAAAAACTTTTTTATTATTTAACTCAAATGCTCACGACTAAATCGGTGATCTTTTAAGAAGAAAAGGCATAAAAAAATCACAACCGCATGTCCATTCCATTGCCTGTAATAAAATAATTTTTAAATGTTTACAACCGCTATGATTCTTTTCTTCTTCATCCTCATCATGCAAAATATCAACAGGTTTGGCATTCATAATAAGTCTGGAATAAATAAAATGAAGTTAGTTTTTTTTTCTTTCGAAAATAGCACAACTGAAAGTAAATGTTTGAAGTTATAACAGCAAAAAATTATGAAATTTGATGTTACTGTGATTTCTGTGCTAAGGATCGTCTGACCCTTGTGAAGATTTTGTTCTAATTTTCCAAGGGTTTTTGAAGAAAAATCCTACCATCATCTAGGTTGCTGCACAGGGGCGTAATCAGAGGGGGTTTGGGGGGTTAACACACTTTTTGGTTTTTTTTTTCAATTTTCTAGGATTTTTTAAGAAACAAATCTCAAAACCCCAATTTTCCCATCCATACAAAGAATAAAAAAAAATAGTAGCAAGCGACAAAACTTAGTCATTAGAGCACCACTACATCGACGTTATAACGACAAAAAGTCTATAAGACGAGGGGTACACTGACGGCTTTGTGATGGTGGTTTATGGCCTACATGATGACAAAATCTGCTGTTTGCCACAGCGTGCCGCTAAAATTTGTGCATTAAATCAACTAAAACTACCATTTTCATCCTTTAACTCAGTTAATATCTCGTTCCAAAATACCCACAAGGGAAATACATAAAAAGTATCATTATTGAATGTGAATTTAGTAATACAATAACATGTACAGAATGTAATGAATGTGCAATGCAATATGAATGAAAAAGTTACCTTCACCGACCTTGCATTCTAAGAGCGCAATAATAATGGCAATAATCAAGGTGTTGTTACACAAAATATGAAAGAGAAAAAAATATTGTACATATATTAAAATTGCATAAAGTATTCTCGACTGGCATGATTATTAGCAACATGCCAAACATTTTTTTGTTGTCGGTGTCTTTTTTTTATAATTCGCTGATTGTGAATTGTGAAGATGAAAGTTGGTTGACTACTACTTAACCACTTGATGGCACGTCTAAGAAGAAAAATTTATAATCGTCAACTTAATAATTAACTCATTAATCGCATTAAATATATAAAGTCAGGCAGAGAATTTAAAAGCAAAAAACTAAATATTATGAAACATTTTTCAGCGATTACATTTAGTATGCTGACAACTGACGGTAGTTGTAGACACTTTTTTGAAAGTAAAGCTATTAAAACCTGATGGGAATATGTGCATTTACTAGGCTTCTTCTTTTATTACCACGGATGCACATTTTTGAATTGAAAAATGAAAACTTGTTGCAGTTCATCTTTATTACGCTTATAAAATCTAATTTTGTGAGCTAGTATTTTAGGGATATGAGCATTATTTGGTTAGAATTGGCTACTTTTTAATTATATGGTTGATGTTGAGTAAGTTAAAAAGGTGATGCTAATGGTTCCGTTGAGAGAAATTCTCTGAGATACCAGGAATCAAGAATCTATTCAAAAATTATTAAATGAACTATAAATTTTAATATGGGACTATTCATAAATGACGTCACGCAAAACAAATGAGATTTTTGGACCCTTGTTAGACCCCCTCTGTCCCAAAATTTCCATTCAAAAAAATTGTTCATTAGGTCCAGAAGTGCAACTGACTTTTGATCATTTTTGACTATTTTGATAAGTTCCTCAACTTCAATTTGGTCTGCAAAATGCGCTCATGAGCTCCAACCATCCACTCAATAATTCTATTACCTCACAATCTTAATATAATTTTCTTACTTCTTTCCATAATTTCATAAGATGTTGCATTAAAAGCACTTTCATAAATTTGAAATGAGTACTCAATGAACATTTATAAAAAAAAACTATTTTACATTTAGAGATTTACATTTTTTTCTACAAATCGTTGATGAGTTAATTGTAAGTCGACTCATTTGATTACACAATCATCTCTACTCATTGCAAAATGGTAATAGAGGTAAAAAACATATGCACCTGATGAGCATAAATTTTCGATGCATAAGTGAGATTAATTGAAGAGAAACATAAATTTGTTCAGAGGTCTTTAAGTGCTGCGTGATCACGATGATTTGCTGTGATGAAACAAAAATGATACAAGATGTTTAATGCTTATTGACAAGTGCATTGATAGGTTTATTATGATTGTCACATGCATCTGCATGTTTATGTTATGCGAAAGAAATGTTGAGACATAAGAGAAATTGAGTCATCAAGATTTGCATGTAACAAGATTTGTATCGAAAAGGAAAGTTGGGGATATTAGTTTCATGCGGGTCCAGTTCTCCTTGAAAAAATAAATTTAAAAGTTAATTCAACACTCAAGTAAATCAGCTGTTTTTTTCACTCACACCTGACATCTTATCAGAAAAAGTTCAAGATTTATAAAGCTTGGGAAATTCCCTTTAAATCGAATATTATTAGAGGGCTATTGTACAAAAGATACTGTATCAAAAATATGTTGATTAAATTTCCCCAATTTTAAGATAAGATTTCGATAATAATAGGCAGTGATTGATTGACCTGATGAGAAAAATACTATTTTCTGAACACCAAGCAAAATTCCCAGCTTGGTTTTTGCCAAAGTATTTTCTATTTTTATTTTCTCAAGTATTGTATAATAGGATGTATAACTAGGTATACCCAATGTACCTCTTCCAATACTACCCCTATCCTTCACCTAAGGTATCCCATCTACCCTACCCTAGGATATCTTAGGGCACTCCACCTGCAGCACCCCAGATACCCCTCGAAACCAGTTCTTAAAACCAAACTAGTAGTTAGATATTTTTAATCAAACTGATGTATCCCGTACAAATTTCAATCACTTACCTTTCTTGTATCCAAACGTAGGTATCTTTTGCACACTCAAGGATGATTGAGCGACTCATAAATTACAAAGCTGAAAATTATCTAATCAGTTTTATATAATTTCATTCAACTAATTGGTCATGTAACGCGAAGGTTTGTCCTAAACAATTTTGTTTTCTAAAAATTACATCCCACTTATTTAATTAAGCAATTAAAAACTGCATATTTGTATACAAACAGCGATATAAAAATTAATTCATTTCCGCATTTGGCTTAGAGAATTAAAAATCTCGAGTTCATTGGCTGTTGGCTTAAAAAATTCCAATCGTCTCCTACTCTCAATTTTTAAAAGTCCAATTACAATAATTTGGCAATAGGTATGCTAATCAAAAGCAACAAAAAAACTGCACGACAGTATATAAATAATATCAAAAAAAATCATCTAAAAATAGAAACCCATTTCGTTTCAATTCACATGTCCGCATATGCAAAGCTCAGTCAAAGAAGCCAATTTCTAATAACAACTAATGAATACGGTTATGTCTTGCACAAAACACATGGATATATAAATATACTCAATCACAAACTGGACGCCAAATTAAATTAAAATTTAATTTACTATAGTCGTGCAAATTCAAATGGAAAGTGGAACGAAATTACAGCAGAAATCATTTGGGAGTCATTTGCAAGTGACGTCGATCAAGAAATATGATTTTAGAATTACTTTTGTATAAATTTGCATTTTTAGTAATTTTTTTTATTAAATATCACATAGCTTTAGGTCCCCCTTTCTCTTAAGTATAGGACGTCATATACGAATAACTCCTTAAAAGTAATTTACTTTGTCATTTGTAGGCTTAATGGATTAAAATTTATAAACGCATATAATGTGTGTTTTTGTGTCTCTTATTCTGTATCAATTGCTCAATCTAGTGGTGTCAAATTGCTGACTTAATCCTTTGCTGCATTTGATGGTATACGTGAGGATTGTGGCTGCGCGTGTAGGTAGATGGGGATTGACTTTTTTAAATTTTTATTGCTTCCATTGATAAGAGGTCATTCTCTTATTGCGTTCAGGAGGTAAAAAAAGGTTCCAAAGATGTAAGGATATGTACATACCTGAAGATTGATATTATTGGGATGCCGTTAAAATTTAATGCCTAAAAAACTTGGTTACATTAAAAAAATTTCTAAACATTAACATTTTTTTTTCTCGCAATTTTACAATAGCATTTTACTCAATAGTTCCCATTATTTCTCATTTCTTCCACATCATTTCTCAATTTCCACTAGACTTTGCAATTATGCAATAAAAATTTCTATCCATTTTATTTATTTTACAGCTTTTTCTCTCATTTATTATAATAATAAATATTTTTAATATATTCACTCCACATTATTAATTAAAAATACATTAAGAGGTTGTTGAACGCTCAAGCACCGTAACCAGATATGGATGTCTAATATAAAATTATTCAATATTTTTTTTTAAATTTATTTTAGTGAAACAAAAATTTGAAAAATAGTTTATGTTTATAATTTTTGTGGGAAGCCCACCTAAATGAACCCCCCCCCCCCCACTAGAAAAAATTTCTTTCAATTCTGCCTCAAAAAATTGCATCAGAAAAAAGAGCTTTTATAAATTTTCGTCATCACCTTTCCACCCATTTTGTACGATGATCTTTGTGTCTACCAGCATGCAAGTAAAAACATTTAATTTAATTTTTTTTTTAAATTCGATACACTAAACACATTACAGTTTATGTTCATTTTATAAAACGATTTGCTAATTATTATTATAGCAATATTTATTAAGTTATGTAATTTAATGAATTGCAAAGCTATTTCGCTTTAAATTTCAATCAGAAAAGTAGAAATTAAACCAATAATTCATAACATTTTATGAAGAAGGTTAAATGTCAAACAGAATTATCGTAAATAAATGAAGTGAAATAGTAAATAAACTGAGTTATTAATTCCATACCTCAATGTTTTATTCCGCTTGCTGTTCATGGAGAAAATATTCTGTCGTCAATCGATTTTTAAAGTCACGATGACATTTATTGAATCAATAGTTTATTTTCTTACTGTTCCATTTGCCAGTTTTTTCTCTCGCTCACTTCTTATATTTTTATGATGTTGGAAACATCCGATTGAATTAATTGAATAAGAAGAGATTGAGTTGTCACATTCGAAAAGATCAATTGATTAAGTTTTGTTGCTAAATTTGTTTATATTTGTGGTGAGAAATATGAGTTGTGATATTTTGTTGATTTATTTTTATTTTCTGGGGTTTTTGAACGAGTGATAAGTGCTGCACTGAAAAAGCACAAACAAATTATTCCAGCATGTTGATGGTATGATGCAAGACTTGCTCTCGAATCCAGCACCATGCTGGTACCACATCGAGTCTAAGTGTATTCAGGAGGTGTATTCATTAAGTGTATTCAGGGCTCTGGGGATCAAATACCCTAGAGAATATAGGGGTATACCCCGGAGGTAGTGTACCCTCGGGTATACCCTAGGCAGGACATATATCAGCATTATTACTGGGTATCTTTCCAACATACCAGTTCTCAATAAAAAAAGACAAGAATCATAAACTCACGTGTTCAAACTAAAATCACTCGAGCATAAATATTCTTCTGCTAATAATTTATTGAGAAATAAAAATGCGAAATTGATGTTCCATCTTATTCGTCACACGTGTAAGTTTTTCAAGGTCTTTTAACATTCTTTTCATCATGACTGCTTGTAAATTTTACTCCAGACTTGAGTTGTGATAGAAAATTTTGAAGAACGATTGACGTCATGGATACGGTTGTTGGATGTACTTATTATTATTTATCATTTTTTTTATGAAAAGTACTGATATTTGAAGAAGAATAAATTGCGATATTTATTTTTTTGTGCCACATGTGTGTGTGCAAATTTGTGTGTTAACCGTATCGTTCAAATGGGAAATTTGTAAGGCTGTAAGAATTGAATTTAATAGGTTTTAATGTAAGAAAGGAAAGGTATGAAAAGAATATTTCAGAAAGCTGTTGAAGATGGTTGGAAAAAAATTTATTGTGAGGCCCATTTTAAAAAGAAAAATTGATTTGAAATTGAAAAGGAATTTTATCAATATGATTTAAATTTTGTAAAATACTTTAATCATAAAAAGTCGTTCATAAATGACGTCCAACATACAAAAAAAGGGTTGGTGCATACAAAAAGTGACAGAGGAGGGAAGGGGAGTCTAAAAATCTCATATTTTGCATGACGTCACTTATGAATGGCTCCTAAGAAACAGAAGATACAAAGGCATCTTCAAGGGTCAACATATACAGAAAATAAACACAATTCCTTTCCCATGCTCAATTATTCTTAATTAAAATCACATAAAATTGATTTTTAATAACTTTTAATTTCCTTTGAATAATTCCGTTCACAAGTTTTTCCACTTGCACTTGCTTTACTTACCTAGATTAACATTTTTTCTCACAATATTTAAGCAATATATACGCATTACCAAGCAATTAACTTTATCATACTAAAATGTGGAGCAATATTTTCTTTTATCTTAATTAAAAAGTAATTTTTTGTCAAGTAAGTTTGTTTAACGTTTAGATTCATAGTATATCAGTTTAGTGAGCTAAAGTGGCATAGTAGTTAAGTAGTTCAGTAGTTTAGTACTTCAGTAGCTAATTACATTGATGCAACATAGTAGGGGCGTAGCCAAGGGGCACCAAAGGCACCCGAGCACCCTCCTTGAGATAAAAATCAATGCAAATTTAATTATTTTTTATTTATCAGTCAAAAAACAATTTTCTTTTTACAAAAAATGTGGAAGATTACTTGCAGAATGAATTCTAATGTCGAAGGAAGTATAAAAATTTAATACAAAGGTTATATTTCAATGAATTGATGAGATGCAGCAGAGCGTCTTCAACGTCTGAATCTGACTGATTGTTAAAAATTTGGTATTATGCAGGACCTATAAAACAAAGAACACTCTAGGGATCTAAAATAATAATTCCAAACCCCCTATTCTTCTCTTAAACAGCTTCCAATCCTTCACATTTAATACTTTTGCAGAATATTGTTGTCAACATGGAATTTCAATAATTAAACTTGATAATTTTTATGGGAGTGCATGTATTACATTATTATTAAATTATCTATTCCACGAAATTAAAATCATATAAAGTTGACAGTTATGAATATTAATAAAAAAATTTTGTCTCAATTAATGGGAATTAATGAGTCTGAATCCGATTATGAGTTAAAATCTTAATTGGGAATGATTTTTAATTATAAAATCCTCTCTTAATTGAATTGTGTAGGTTAAGGCGGCAGATATTTAATGAATTAAGAGGAGTTAATGACAAAATTGGGGGCTGTTTAAATTTGATGGAAATTTCCAGAAATTTCAATTTTTCATCTAGCAATATATATACGACAAAATGTCTACCTTGCTGAAAACTTGCTTTAAATCCGTGTCAATTATTTATCTCTTCAAGAATTACAGCAGTAAACGGCTTTGTCCGATTTAGGCGACAATGTATCATAATTGCTTCATTAATAATCTAGTTTAACATCAAAACTTGTAGCTTGTTTATTACACAAGATGAACTGAAAGATATTATTCAATAAATTATGGATTTTCCGTATTTAATTCCGCTACTTTGTATTAAAAATAAAAGTTCACATAAAAACATTTATTTATTATATTTTAATAAATTTTGAAATTCCTTCAAGTCAGTGGCATAGCCATAATTCTCAAATGGGGGGACATGACTGCTACAAGTCAAAAAGAAGCATGAACTTTAGCCAAAATCATGCTACAAAGTAATAAAGATTAATTTCAATGCTCCCAAGATGGATTTATGACACGGGGCTTGAAAAATAATTTAACATATTCCACCTTCAACACGACACATTTTCCTTTCTTTAGTATTTATGTTTATGAGCCAAGAATGAGAGAAAATAAAAATCTGCAAATTATGATGCGTTGATGTAGGTGGCCGTGCTTTTCGGATGGAAGCTTTAAGTAAATTTATTGCTCAACAAAATGCTCGTATGTGAACAGATTTACATTATGCATGCGAAATAATCAGGAAGTTTTGACATTTGTAAATGAATTATGGATGTAGGCTGCATAAAAAATTGTTTCATTATTTATTTCATCTCATTTAAGAATTATTAGAGGATTAAAAATGGTAACTTGTTTTATAATCTTTTGGAATGTGCAATAAAAATGATTGGATTTGATTGGTTTTGAAGGCTTAATCCAACTTGATCTTGTTGAATCTAGACTATCTTGACTAAGTTTTTTACTTCTAAATTGAAACTTAATTTTTTTTTAAAATTCTGAGTGATTTTTTTTAAAAATCCCCCCCCCTTCAAGAATCCTGGCTACGTAGACAAAAAAATTTAAAAATCATTTTTTGGGGTTATTTGAAACCATTGAATCCCTTTCCCGGACCAAACCTCTGCATTTTAAATTTTTTTTTGACAACACATTTCGAAAAAATAGTGTCTATTGCAATAAATATTAGAAATGTATTTAAATTTTTATTATAGGGCCATAAATGACAAGAAGGTTGTAAATCTAAACAAAAGACAAAAAACAAAAGAATTTAGTGAAAAATGAAAAATTTATTGATAAGAAATTTTGAATAAAAGTAGCTGAAATTTCGCATTATTAAAGTATTAAGTCATTGCTAGTCTAACATTCAATTGGATTTAAAATGAGAATTTTGGTAACTAAAAAAGTGACAAAATATTAAAATATTCAAACATTTTTCTTTTCTAGGTTTCAGTTATTTTGCTATCACTTGCCACGCAAATTAATAGCAGATGTAATGTTTGCAACAGAACATCCTTGTTTGCATGTTTCAGCATCGACCAATTCATTCCATGTGATGTCAGTGGTATCTTTAATATTGATGCTATAGGAATATGTGCACCAGGAATGTTTTGTAATCATAATTTAGGGGTAGGAACACCATGCGGTGATATATCTAGTGAAGTAGGCTGTTTAACTTCTCATGTTCCATTATTAACAACTACGATGATCCCGACAATCCCGATAACTTCCACAACAACTCCAACAACTTCGACAACTTCCACAACAACTCCAACAACCTCGACATCTTCAACAACAACTCCAACAACCTCGACAACTTCCACAACAACTCCAACAACCTCAACATCTTCAACAACTTCAACATCTTCAACATCCTCGACAACTCCAACAACTTCCACAACTTCGACAACTTCAACATCCTCGACAACCTCGACTTCGTCATCCACCGTAACAGCAAAGTAAAAATTTCAATATTTTTGAGAAATAAATTTAAATATTTTTAATTGTTTCAGAGATACAACTCCTTTATCGTCATTCAATGTGAATACCTTTTGTTCAGCAAGAGCTTTTGGACGTTATGCTCATCCTTCCTATACAACATGCGCTAACTATGGTAAATTTTTACTCAAAACTTTAATTTTAAATTGTTCAATATTTTAATACTTTTTTTAAGTTTATTGTTTTTCGAATGGTACAACAATGATTGGCGCTCCATACACTTGCGAAGGTGCAACATGGTTTAATCCTGCAACACAATATTGTGATCCAGCTTATGCATGTGCTGGATAAATACTTCCGATTATTTTTTTTAAAAGAATTTTCTGTCGAATTTTTTAATAATCAATCAATAAAGCTTGATTTTTGAACATTGCAATCATTACACAATGTTAAAACCTTGACACCAGGAAGGGAGCCATGGGGTGTTTTGGGGGTCTAAAAGGAAATTTTGTTTAATTTTCTAGAGTTTTTTTAGAAAAAAAAACCTAAAACAACCCCAAGTTTGTTTTTGTACAAATTCCAAATTCCCCTAATTGATTAGCAAATTATTTTTAAGTAAAGGACATTCAAATTGTCTAAGCTTTGTTCATGTTGTACATTTAAAATCATTATTTTTTCAATCACAACAAAAAAATCTTTCTATTCCAAATTTGGCAAACTTCACTCTCTAACATTACTCAGTACATTTAATAACTATCTAAAAAACATAAGACATTGACATTAAACATAATATCTCAAAAACCCATATCTCCTTTAATAATTTAATAATTCAACGTGAATCCTTAGTAGTCATGCAACTGAAATTCATTAAATTGCTTTCTAACTTTAAAAGCAATTAGCTTCAAATCAAACAAACCTTCAACTGCTTGTGGATGAATAAAAAAGTATCTGCAAGCGACAAGGTCGTGCATTATTATTAGTTCATAGCAGAAGGCAAGTTTTTATTTGCCGACAGGGGCGTATCCAGAAAAATGTTTTGGGGTCCAATTTTTTTTGTTCTTTTACTCAAGATTTTGTACTTAGTGTTAATTCTAATGGCACGTGAGTGATTGAACTTTTAAAAGAAAAATTATTTTTTGGAAAAAAAATATTCCAGACCCACTTGGACCTCTCCCTGCCTACGCCCCTGATTACCTTTGAAAGTTTTGTTTTTTATTGGATTGTGAGGCTTTGAAGTTATGAGCATCACATTATTAAGTATTGGTGCTGAATTCTTTTTTCTGATGATCTAGAGAATTATTGTGAATATTCGCTACATTTTATTGATTCAGATCCTCAACATATCATTCACATCCTCCACAAAATTACTTCAATTTTCTCATCATTATAAATTTAATCTCCAATACTGTTTGCATCAATATCAAACAAGTATCACAAACAGTATCGATAAAGCTATTCAATTTATAACTCGATAAAGTCGATCAATAAAGTATGAGGAAAAAGTTTCTATCAAAGTTGAGCTAAAAAACTTTTTTTTGATGCGAAGGAAGAAATAATGAAATATTGATGCATCAATTTAGATCATATAAGTAAAATGTTCTGTCTGAGAGAATGTTAGACACACATTAGAATGCTTCAGATGGTAGAGAAGTAATGCGAAAAATGCTTCTTAGTTGGATTTGTTGAATATTATTTATGCTGAGACTTCGATTTAAAGAAGTGCATTGACTTAGAAGAATTATGAATGGGAGGAAGTTCACTGGATGATGTTTGACCGATTATTAGAGCTTATGTGATGGAAAAGATATTTATAGAAGTGGCAAAGTTTGTCTGGTTGATGTGAATGGGAGGTGAAAAGCTTATCTCAAAGGACTTAGTCTGTCTAATACAAATTTATATTGAAGATAAAAATATTCAACTTTTTTTCTAAATTTTGTACCTTAATACTAGTGCATCTTGTGTAATGTTAATTTAACCTCTATTTCTGACAAAAATAATTCAAAGTTATTTATATAGTCATTTATCAACAAATCCTGAGGCTGGTTTCTGGGGCTACTCGGGATACACCACCTACTCTACCCTAGGGTACAACATTTATCCTACCATAGAGTATCCTAGGTTAATGGAAGAGGTATGGTAGGTAAGGATATACACTATTATAGATGTAGGGTATACCCCAGGTATCCCTAGAACAATTGAATTTAAAATTGAGATATTTTTCACAATTTCTTTCACACTTAAATTTATTTAAAATTTAATCAGACCTCACATGCAGGAAAAATTTAGCAAAATTTCCCTCAATTTTTCATCATGCAGCCATCATTTTCTATCATCATACAGAATATATTGCACATCCAACCTAGTTAGAAAATTATGATGATGACAATAACTGTGAAGTATCTAATGAAAGTAATGGAACACATCTCATGTAACAAAGAAGCACACAGCAGTGTACGCATATTGTATTAAGTTTTGTTCTTCAATTTACAGAAGCTGTATCAACAGCTGAGTCTGAGATAATTGAAAATTGAATCAATTTGAGTGCTTCCTCCATCCAGTTTTCCTCGTTATTCTTGTCATCATCTTCATCATTGTATACGTCAGCTATTTATTGTATAATCACAAAAATATATGTTTATTAAAAACTTCATATGCACATTGATTGCTGACATAAATATTTTATTTCAAATACATTCACGTCCATGAATTTCGCAGTAAATATCGCACAGCGGGTGATGAAGGAACAACGAAAACAATGGAAATTGGTGATGAAATGTCGTAGGTGTTGGGATTTGAGAAGAAGTGGGATGATCCTATGTCATTGCTTGGAAATATTTGGGTCTGGAAATTTCTGCGTATTTTACTTCGTCAGATTAAATCTGAGTCACGCGTGTAAGTGGAAAAGATACAGCTTTTTATTTTATATCCTTTTTAAAAAAGAATTAGTACCGTAGTCAGGGGGTGAACCCCTTTCGGAAAAAATTGAGACAACCAAAAAAATTATTTAAAACTACTCCCATCCTGCTAAAATTTACAAATCTAGAATATTTTACAAACATTTTTAAAGAGCCGTCATTTTTCTGTTTGAATTTAAAAAATCCGTTCCAAAAAGGAAAAACAGAAGCGTATCCAGGGAGGTTTTGGGGGTCGAACTCCCTCCTCCCCCTTTTTTTGTGAAAAACCAATACTAGCCATGCACCAAAAATAGTCGTAGTAGTCGTGTAGTTTTTTGACAATAAAGAACAATTCCTCAATACTGCATCATTTTACATAAGATACCTGGGGTCATGGTCCAAGATTCTTTCAACTAGAACAATAAAAACCAGTTCAATTTAAGTTCGTATTCTTCAATTCAAGCTTTTATCATCAGCATCACAAACATCATCCTTTAATCTCTTTACCAACTCAAAAGCCCCAACATAAACTTATTAAAAGACTTTAGAAAAAACTAAATGAAAGTACAGAGATAGAGATTAATGAAGCAAGCAGAAAAGAGAAGAAGATAAAGACAACAGTAATGAAATTAAACCATATTTTTCATGAATGACGTCAATTGACAAATCTATCGTAGCATGAAGGAAAAAAAATATGTCAGAAGACTTTACGTAAAAATGTAAAAATAGAGTACATCAAGAAAAATTCAATTTGTTTTGCCGAAGAGTTTTCAATTGAAGATTTCATTTTAGTTTCTTTCGATTGTGATGAGGGGAAGAAGAAGTGGCTTGTTGCTTAGCACGATAGGAGGTTTTTCATCAGAATTGATCAATTCAATTTCTCTTCCATCGAAAATTTTATATGTTGTGCCAATATTGGCTGATTTAACAAGACATCCACACACCTGACACTCAAAACACCTCCGATCTGAACAAGCTTACTCACATAACCTAATTTTGATGCTCTTAACATTTTCTAAAGGTCACAAGGATTCTAAATTGAAAATTTTTTCTTCAAACATGAAAATATCAGATGACTTGATATGATTTCATCACTTGATGTCTTTTAAGGGTCGTTAACAAATGACTTCTACCAAAAATTGAATTTTATTCCCTTCTGGTACAGAGTTTAACACAATCATTTTTTAAAAGGGGTATCACATCAAGGGTGTACCTTAATAATATTTTTAGGGGTCTCTAAAAGTTTTCTGATTAAACTTTTTTTAGAACGGACCCCCAATTGTTCAACTGGCTACACACATCTCTCCACATAAAAGTTAGACATCATTGCAATACAACCCCATACCAAAAAAACCTTGTTCAATTTTAGATAAAAATATATGTGAGGCATGACTGAGTAATAAAAAGTATTTGGTATCTACAAGATGTTTTCTTCTTTTAATTCATGGAAGATAAACTGAAAGCTATTAATAGTATCAAATCCATATCACGTCAAAGATCGTGACAATCTTGATTACTAAGGGAGTAATTTCCTTTTCTTTAAATTATTTATGTGTGGGAGTCTTACATGCTGTGTCCTTAGGGAAATTCTTCTCTGATCATCAATTTTTGATATTTTAGAGACTTGTCAACTCTAAGGAATTTCAGTCAACCTTAGAGAGTATTAATCGACCCTATACGAGTAAAACTGAGCCTAAAACATATCAATTAAACATATTGAGTTTAAATCATCCTCTTCAGGAGGTATACCCATCATCCTTGCCATACTAAAGACAATACCAGTAGGCTGACCATCTGCTTGGTTTTTCAGAGGACTGTCCTCTATTTTTTTCATTTTTCAAAAATAAAAAAGATTTGTAATGTTCCAATTCGTCCAGAAAACGAATAAAAAATTGTCGACATGGGGGATGTCCTCTATTTTTCTTGAAAATGTCTGGTAACCCTATACCTGGGATTTTCTCAAAAAACCCTGGGAAGGATGATTTAAAATGTACATTCAAATAAGGTTTCTTACGGTATACCTCAGCTATTGTCTATAGTATGCCAATGATATATCCAAGAAGCCGGCCCCAGGAATTTTCATTGGATTCGAAATAACCTCAATTAACCCTAAAAAGCCTCAACTGACTCCTAAGAGTTCACTAATGATGCCAAAATTATCTTAAATCAACCAAAATGCTTCCTAAGGGCATAATTTATCTCAATACATAAATTAATCTCATACCAAGCCTCTAGATGCCATCAACTCCCTTTCCACGTAATTATTTAAGCTCTTTATGAAAATATTTCATATTAAATTTTCATTCAACTCCCACGTTTTCCTTCAATTTCCGTATCCTTACAAGCTCTTATCTACGCATATAAATTTATATAGAAATTAACCTTTGCCTAATAATCTCTGTAGATTCAATCTGTAAGTTACGCGAATATTTTCAATTTATGTCCCTTAACAATATGTTCTTACTTTCCTTTATCGTGAACCATTTAGTTTATAGCTTCTTCACCCACACACCCAAATTTGCCAGTAACAAAAAAAATTATTTCCAATGAAAATTGTTCAAATTATGTTTAAACGTCAACATTTTGCGGGATCTGACAGTGTTTTTCAATCCTTTTTCATATCCTATTGATATGGGTATAATGTTGAAAACCTTTTCCGTTAAATTATCTCTTACATATACTGGATAGATACATACATGATTCATTTTATTCACTTGTTGTGTACATTTTATGATAGAAATGTTATTTATGGCATTTTAATAGCTACGATTCTCTCTTTTATTTCATTTCAGACCCTCCGAATTTGTGTAGGACTTTTGGATATATTGGGATATATTTTCGAAGGTTTGTCCTTATTATTTCTGTCTTTTATGTCATATTGACTTCTGTATGGAAGTTTTGTTGCTATTTATTTAGATTTTCATATTTATGAGGAACCAAGGGTTGATAATTAGTTACGAATTTTTTAAGCCTACTCTCGATCTTGTTACAAAATATTTATATGTCTCAAACCACAAACATCCATGAAGACGTTATTGAAAGACGATGTAGGTGCTTAGCAACTTAAGTAAGAACAAATAATATAACATGTTAAACAAATTTATCAAAAATATATAATTTCATTGCTTTGGGGATATTGGAGGTCAGTCTCCTTTATCAATGAGTGTATCTTTAGGAGTACCTCATAAGAATACCTTAATAGAAACCTTCAAACCTTACAACAAAAATATCAAAAAATGCGCTTTAATCACCAATATCTCAAAAACTTTCTTACCTTATCATTTTTCTAAATCTACTCACTTCTGTTTCTGTCCGATTTAAACAAATCCATTTTGTATCGTTTAGCCTTTGACCTAAACATTTTTGTATATGTGTGAGTTTAAACCCACATCTTTCAACTAAAATAAACAAGTGCTTTCAAAAAAGGAAGTAGAAAAATTAGAAATAAGAAGCAGGAAAAAAGATAATAACATTTATTTAAGGACGAGGGATGTAGAAAAAAATATATTGTTTAGCCGTTATGTATGACATTTATGGCATAAAAAATTGGGATGTAAAACATGCAGGGAGCATCTAACCTTGAAGTAAAATAAGATTTGAGCTGATTCTCTCTACATCCTATACATTGCAGTGAGGCATTAGCGCTATTAATTATTTTCCTACAAAAATGTATGAAAAACACCCAAAAACATTTTGATTTATGAACATCGAAATAATTTATTACGAGTCTTAAAAATTTACAAATATTTTTTTAGTCCTGCCGTTAGTCAATGTTTGAAGGCGAAAACATGAAAAATGTTGCGTGGGTCTCGCAAATGTAAAAAACAAAATTTTTCTCTGCGTCAATGGAAAGCTTTTTTTTTGGTTGAGATGGGGGGAAATGTGAAATGTTTTTTAGATTTAATGACTATGAGTTGGTGTTGATGAAGGTGTTATTTTAAGAACTGCGATTGGTATATGTAATTTGGATATGCATTCTGTTTGTGTGGGAAATAAAATTGTGCATTTTTATCCTTGCAAGCTAAAAATAAAGAACAGTAAATTTGAGACTTCTTCTTGGAAAAAGAACTTGAACCACAGGATACCTTAAGAGTGGAGAAGGAGGAGGGAATTATTGTAAAGGTTTAAACTGTAGCACTTTAAGGTTTTATGAATATTGTTGCACAATTTAAGAGGAAGGATGAATAAAAATAAGGTGAAGTTATGGTAGCGTATCCTAAGGTCAAATCTATCCTACCTTGGTTAGTAAAGTATCACGAGCAGCAGTAGAAACCGATCTCTGAGGTACACATTACATAATTTAGGTCAAAAAAAACCTTGGATACCATACAAAAATTTTTGCTGCACTCCTCATTAATGCTAAGAATATTTTAAATTACAAAAATTCAACATCCATAAAAGATTCCCATATACATAGAGCAGGGGCATAGTTACTAGTTGTTTCGAGGGGGAAGTTTTCAAATTTTGAGTGTGAAAAGATTTAAGGGGGGAGAAGGGATTTTTAGGATTTTTTTCCTAAAAAGCTTTTGAAGCCGTTCGTAAACGACGTCATTTATTAACGACCCCCTAGCAAATTGAAGAAAATATTCTAGTAAGGAGGGTTTGTCCCCCCAATCCCCCCTGGCTACTCACCTGACACAGTGTCATTCAACTGCAATTTTTATTTAAGAATTTATTCACGTCATTTTAAAGCTAATCTCATCTTAACATAAACAGCAGCTTTAAGAACAACATTAATCAACAAAAATTCCAATTAAAACCGAAAAAAAATATAATCCCATGAACAATAAAGACAGTAAGTCGGACAAAACAGCTCTTTGCGATAAATATAAAAAATATCTGCATACTTATTCAAATACATCGACATAACGTAAACAACAAAATATTTTGGTATATTTGATAAAAGTCACGTCGATCGGCTCATCGACAGAATCTTTTTCAACGTGAATTATGAGTAATTTGTGTATGAATGAATCTTTTTTTTTGCTTAGCTTTGTTTTGAAGATTAGATGGGATTACTGAATTGCTTGTTAGAATTTTGTGGAGGTTGAGTATGACTTGTGGAACCAAATTTGAGAAAAAATTGCGTTTCAATGTTTTAAAACAAATTAGGATTCAAAATTTTAAAATTCAAAATACATATTAGGTTTATATAAAATCAAAATTAAAATAAATTTTTTCAAATTTTTTTTGTACATTTTATATTAATTTAAATTATTATATTTTTTAAAATTATTTTCGAAAACGATTTAATTTACAACAAGATTGAAAATAAATTTTAAAAAACTCAAATTTAAAATTTTATTTTTTTGAACATTTTTAAAATAATATATAAAAAATCAAATATTAAATTATTTTTCTAGCATACTGAAATCATTTTTTTTAATAATAAAAATTTAAAAAATTATTTTTACACAGTTTTTAAAATATTTCATAAAAGTTTAATTATGAATTAATTTTTTAAATTTTTTAACATTTGTTTCCATCTGAAAACCAGGAAAACTATATGCATTTCAAACTAATGACATAATTTGAAAAAACTATCACACTTCAGTATTAACAGCGAGTAATAATTTAATTATTTGCAAATGCTTTAATGATCATAAAAAATAGCTTCAATTATTTCTAGTGTGATAATTAGTTTTTAAGTGGGCAATTAAGGATTGTCGGTAACTAAATTACGTGTAAAATTATTTTATCTCCGCACACAAATTTGAGGTAAAATTTTAATAACTCACCAAAATTCAGTCACTAACCAACAATTCTTTTCATTTAATTAACTACTCAACCACAAGATTAAGTCATCAAAATCTCAAATATTTAAATTTAAATGACTTCAATAAATTTGTTTAATGTCATCATTTCCATCGTCATTTTGAGTTCCGTTCGCTAAGAAAACATTTCTTCTCGTTATGTCAATTGGATTTTTTATTGGAGCTAGAATCAACAAGTGAGTGAAGTATTACGTAATCGTGAAGAATCATTTCGTTATTTTAGATGAAATGAGATTTTTTTAAAAAAATAAATGTCAAATTTGGATTGAAAATCTAATAAAAATGTCCTAAACCTTTTCCAGTGGGATAGCTAGGAGTGGTCCTTAGGTGCCCAGGTACACCCCCCTCAAGATCAAAATTCAATAAAAAAATTTAAATTATTTTATTTCTAAATCAAAACGTTATAGTTCAATGATTTTTTCAAAAATAAAAAAAATTGGATACCTAGCTTTGCCCTTGGGTTTAGAGGCATAACTAGGGTAAAAAGGAGAATTTTTTTGGAGCGCAGCGTTTTAGAAGGCGTAAAATTCAATAAATCTTAACCAAAAATATAGAAATTGTACAAAATCGTGCATTTTCTCGTGTCAAAATTTATTGAAACTTTGTTAATAAGGGTGCTTTTTCAACATTTTTCCTGATTCATGGATCATCGTTACGCTCCTGTCTGGGTTTGATGTTGTTTGAACCCTTAACTTTCAAAAATAACTAATTAGAGAAATTATGTGATATTTCTCTCTAAAACCTATGAATTTAATTTTGATTTAGTGACCATTCATAAATGACGTCCAACTTTTAGGAGTTCTAGATTTTTGTGACACCTTCATATAAAAAAGAGGGAAGTCCTCCCCTGGTGGTCTAAAAATCTCATTTTTTGCATGACGTCATTTATGAAATGCAATAAAAATGCACCACGAAGCCAAATTGAGCTATCAGCTTATGACACCACAATTTAGCTTATCGTTAATGTGTTAAAGCCCTTGTTTTCACTGTTGCTGAGTGAACAGCAATAAACGTGAATAAAAAATTAATTTTCCTATCTGAAAAAAATTGCAATAAAATTGCAGCCAATTGAGGTCTCTGTAATGCGACAATAAACGAAATGAAAACCAATTTTTCATTACTTTATCACGATAATAAATCATGAGCAATTTCATGGATAATAAAATAATAAAAAAGAGACTTTCATATTTGACCCTGATACTTTTACTTATTGACTTCTTCTTCTTATATCCAGCAACCAGCTTCTTTGCGTATTTCTTTCTCTATAAATGAAATAAGAAAAGAGAATTTTTTTCAGGCCTCACAGTAAAGGTCATCGAAGATACTTTAAGTCAATAAATGTAAACAACTTGAGACACAAAATAGAAAGTAAAAGTTTCTAGAATTACACAAAGAACAGCTCCGGTCACATACATATTTAATTTGTTTATACAAAAGCACATGAGCACACAAACATGATAGAATTAAAATTTATATCTCATTGTTTTTGTTTATTTATTTTTTTTTGCATAGTTGTGAAGGCCGATTGCTTAGCTCTTTTCATTCTTTGTTATCTCAGCAGTCACATTATATCTGATGTAAAATAGGAACAGAAAAAAAGTTACTCAAGTTAAAGGAGTGTCATGTTACTTACAGTGAATTTTTCTGTATTTAACCTGTTTATTAGAACTGATTGATTAGAATCTAAGAGCATTTTTAGTAGTTATTGAGATGCATATTGCCGTAAAAAGACAGAACTTGCTCAATTTTTATCCTCAACCGTTTGAAGTAACCTATCTAGGGAGGGGGCTTGGGATAACCCCCCCCCCCTATTTTTTGAGAAACCAATACAAGTTTAAAGCAAAAACTAATGATTATTACCAAAAAAGTCATGAACTGAAAAAACCCTCCCAAAAGAACATCCTGGATACGCCTTTACAGAGGCGTATTGATGGAGGGGTTTTGGTGGTCAACCCTCCCCTTTTTGGATTTTTTTTTTCAATTTGCTAGGGATTTTTAAGAAAAAATCCCAAAACCCCCTAAATTTTTTAGTCCATACAAAAAAGTTTCAAAAACCTGCACCTTTCATCAATCCCTGCTCAATCCCTGATTTTAATTGAACTAAATTAAGCACAATTTTTTTAAAGTAGCCGAATAAGCAAAGTGTGATCACGACCAAAAATTTTTTTTAACTTTTTTTTTGCTATTTTCAAATCTAATTCGTGATTGCCGAATTTATTTTAAAATTTATTGAATATTTTATTTTTTAAGGTTTTTATTTTAATAATTTTTCACAATCATGAAACAATTATATCAAGATTATTCTAGTTTCATTACAAGCTTTAATTGAAAACCACGATAGAATAATTCAACAAAACTTAAAATTCATCGCCGACAGTGAAACAAGACAGCGACAGAAATTAACAGTGAAACATATTAAAAAAATATGATAATCAATCATTGTAGTGTAATTAATTGGTCCGCGTCACAATTTTTATTAAATAGTTGAGTATACAAAAAAAATCTTTTACTCAGTTTTGAGTCAATAAGATTATGACCCTGATGAATTAATTGTTCTAGATTCTTTCTGTTCCCACAGCGGATACTTGTTAATGTCTACACAGTCGGATTGTTTAAAATAAAAGCAGAGAATATAAAGCACAAATTAATGTGGCTTTTTTATATTTCTCAGAAAATTTCCCTTTCATTCATTTTATTGTCGCTGCTGGAAACGAGTTTAATTATTGATATAGTTCTGTCGATGTCGATAGTTATGGGACTGATTTTAATTTTATGTCTGATTGGATTGTTTGGTCAATTAGAATGGACTTTTGAGGACAATTTTATTGTGGTTCTATCAGGTGTTCGATTGTTAAACTTAGACTGTATTGATGTTGTTTTATGTGACTGATCAGATGGGTAGTCAGGAGGTTTGTTATGAAACAAATTATTTCTTTTCCATGGGAGTAGTTAGACACTCTTTCCCTCTTTACCTACCGTTGAAATAATTTAAAAATAAAATTTTAAAAATGTTGAAAAAAAGTAATTCACTCAATGTTTCATCCTTAGCTGGAATCGAACCTCGCGACCCTCGATTACTGGTCAAGTGTTTAGACTACTATGCTATCGGTCTTTGCGACTGAAACTGACAAATTTTCAATATATATGAACCACTCTTTTTTCAACGCACCTACAACTACACCAGGTGTACCCCAGTGGTACTCTACCTCTATCTTAGGGTGTACACCAAGTGTCTAGAAGTTTCTCCGGTACAGGTACAATAATTTTTGAAAAGGATAGACAACCAATTGGTCCCCTGGATAGACACAATCGTCAAAATAATAATTCACTTAATTCACCCCATTTTAAACACGTTTTTATTAATAAACGTTTAAAGGTAAAAACTTGCCCAAAGACATGACAATGGAATGAAAAATTGCAATATTATTAATCTCACAGCTATTAAAATCGATATAAAGTACGGAATATGCATATAAAAAAGTTGTTGATAATACCTTTATTATTGCATTATCAATCTCTTTAGGGACCATTTACTTATTATGTCCATCAAAAAATGGGATTTTCAGACCCCCCTCCTTTGTTAAAATTCAAATAAAATACAAATAAAATGTCACAAGATCTTAGACCCCCTCCCCCTCTAAATGATGGACATCATAAGTGATTGACCCCTTACATACATGAGTACTTATAAGCATATCAGCAATATCTGTTATTATCATTATGTATATTTTACGTACGATGTGTGATTAATCGATGATAATTTCCGATATAATTAAAAAGTTTCTTTCAAGAATCAACAATAAACTTTTTTTTATCTGCCTTAAAAGAGTTGAGATTGCATGATACAGGCTGAGATTGAGAAATTCTAGTCATATCACCATCATTAATGTATTTGCATTCAAGAAATAAAAATAAAATCACAACACCAACACATAGACGCAAGCTGTGAGCAATAAAATACAGGAAAAAAATAAGATCTTTAAAGACACTTTCAATTTTTAAAATATCAAGGTCGTTGACGATATAAATTGAAATAAAAAAAAGAAAAGAAATCTGTGCACTGAGGCAGCAAGAATAAGCACAGAATGGGAAAAGACATGTTTAAGTAGCAATGAATCTGAAGCAGAGAATGAAATATAAATGAATGAATACGTTTTGTGAGATAATAAAATAAAGTTTTTTTTGTGTGAATTTTTTGTAGTGTCTGTATTGAGGGATTAAGGCTTTATTTTGGATTTGGTTGCTTCTTTACTTTTGTTGTAATAATTTTGCTTCAATTCAGCTCATTTTTGCATCAATTCAGCTCATTTTTGCATCAGCAATTTAGCATATTTTTAGAAAATTCATCAATCATTTTGCTCCAATTTATTTAAGCCCTTTAAAGAAGTTTAAAAAGAGTAAATCCTTTTGATAAAAATCGCACATAAAAGATCTTAAAGAGCAAGAAGAAGTGCCAAGAAGATTTTTGTCTCAGCAATAATGACAGACATGACAAAGCTAATTATAATAAAATTTTTAGAAGCACATTGATTCTCTAATGAGATTAAATAAAAAGCTTTTTAACATGAGACATGATGTATATGAGACGAAAATTCTGAAATCAGCTGCTTCTGTTGAGCATCTCAATAACAAGAAGACTTTGATTTTGTGGATGTAGACGCCGAAGGGAAATTATATATAATTAAATCTTGGGAGCTCAAATAAGTCACATAATGCATGTCAGTTAGTCTAAAGCAACAAGGAGTGTCTTAAAGTGCACTTTAATTCATTTTTGTTTTATGTCTCTTTCCATTGACACCTTTAAGTCGATTAATGCACCAAAAACTGAATTTTCTTACCCCCCTCCACCCTTTGTCCCCAAATTTTCCTGAACTGTTGCAAATTTGTACTGAATTTTAAATATAAAATAATCCCTATTCAAAATTGGAACAAAAGATTCTCAAAGCTTTTTTAATTAAATGCAAAATTTTTGATCGCATTGAATTCAAAACATTTTAATTAACTCCAAACAAACAGCAAGACTCAACTTTATTTTAAACATACGTACAGCATTACATAGTAAAATAGTAATAGTCATGTCTATAATTAGTCAAATCATGTTCGAATAACTTTCAAAATTATCATTCATTTATCCGATTATTGTTGCTTTTGACTAGCTGTATATGAGAGCAATTAGTTGCCTCAAATATTGGAACAAAGGAACTGTACGAAGTTTTTTACTGTTGTGTAAGTTTTAAGGAGCAATATTAGATATGACATTTTCCTAATTAATTTAATTAATCAAGAGAAATCCCGCATATGAAGTTTATTAATTGGGTTTGGTTTGGGAATTGGTGAGATGGAAATAAATTGAAATCTGTTAACTTCTAATTTATGTAAAGTTGAAATTTGAAACTGGATTAATTGTGGATATATAAACTTTACTTTTAAATACAAATTTAATTTTGAAAAAATTTAAACATTTTAATTCAAAATAATTTAAAAATTTAGTTTTGAACAATTTTAGAAATTTAATTTTGAACGATTTTAAAATCTAATTTGGAAAGATTTTAAAATTCTAATTTTGAAAGAATTTAAAAATTTAATTTTGAAAATTTTTAAAAATTAAATTTTTTTATATTATTTTTTTATACAATGAAATTTTAATGAATAAAAGTCTATAAAAACAAATTTTTAAGTTCAAATATTTTCAAAAAATATTCCACTTAGTTTTTTTAAAAATGCTAAAAATCTTTTACAAAAAATAAAAACAATTTAAGAAAGTATCGATTTGAAAACTCTAATTCCCTCCGAAACTAATAAAATCCACTAATAAACTTACTGAATTATAAGACAATTATAGCAACGAGGCACCTGCATTCTCAACAAGATTCCTGTTTAATTCCTATTGATTACCGCACCTATTACAAGAGTTTTCAATTCCTAGAAATTATTCGTTCTGTTTGTTTTATTCAAGGTATGGTAACCTCAATATTTTGAGAAAAAGTGATCAACCCTTGCATTATTGCATATCGAAATAGTTTTCTTTATATAATTTTGTCAAAAATTCAAATTCTAGATACCTAAAAATAAGAATTTCAAAAACTTAAAACCCTTTAAGTGTCCACACATTTACCCGTAATTCCAATTCATTCCACACTTCATCCAATTCAAGTTTCTTTATATTTACAGCAAGACATTTAAAACGACTGATATGATTCAACCAGATACGCCTTTTTTGCTGGCTAATGTATACATATTAGCTTTAAATGAGAGACATAAGTTGTAGAATTTAGCCTATAATAGATTCAATAATTTGTTTTCTTCTTGTTATTTCAATTCAATCCATAATAAGAATTAGCTATGAACATTATCAAATGTCAAAATTGTGCAATTGTATATCCAACTGAGAAAAAAATTTAAATATTAATTAATTCTATTTGATTAATTCTTGCTAATGGAAGCTGATTGATCCCTTGAGGAGAATTTCGTCAGATTTAATTTTATGTATTAATAATTTATGGAAAATTCAACTTTTAAAAATTTTGTTTAAGTTTTAATTTTTAAAAAATTTATGTTTTTTCAAAAAATTTAATTTATTTAATTTTTTAGTTTATTTAATTTTTTTATGTGTATTTAATGTTGATATTTGGAATATCTTAATTCTTTAAATTTAAAAAATTTTGATTTTTTGATTTTTTAAATTAAAATTTTGGTTTGATAAAGAAACTTTTTTAAAGGTTAAGAAAAACAAAAAAAAATTAAATTTTTATTCTTTCAACTTTGAATTTTTTCTTATTTTAAAATTTAAACTTTTATTAATTTTGTATCTTTAACTTATTTTAATTATTACTTATTTTTAAAAATTTTGGGTTTTGCTCAAATTTCATTTTTAAAAAAAATTTAAAGGCAAAATTTCATTTCAACTTTGTTTAAATTTTTAATTTCTCAATTTTTAATTTTTTTAAATTTAATTTTTTTATTATTTATAATTTCAATATTATAATTCTTATAAAAAAATTCAAATTTTTACATAAATTTTCAATTTTATCTCACAATTTATATAATATTCAACAATTTATTTCCAATCTTGTAAAATCTCGTCTTTTTTTGTGTTGTTCCCCATTTCAGTTTCCTATGTCCATGAATAGCATCTCAACGATTAGCAAATCTCAATGAATAATGTCACCATAATAAAAATCTAGAACAACAATTTTCATCTCGTGTTTCCCACGCTCACGCATTCAAGAACGGCTGCTGTTGTCATCATAAATTCTATCAGAATTGCAGATCTTGTCGTGAAATCTAAATTTGTTAGTTTTGTATTTTGACAAATAAAGATCAGAAAATGGCATATTAAGACATTCTAAGTCATTTAAATTAAACATTCCGGATGCTACAGTGTAAATCTTATTTCTGACATTATCCCGGATTCGATAGAGATTTTATGGACCTCCTGCCATTGTATTTAAAGGGATAATAAATGTGAGAAATCATAAGAATAGTTTCATAACGACTTGATTAATTTTGACGATTCGTTTTGACAAGAAACAATGTATGTTCAATTAGACTACTACAAATCATTAATTCAGCATGATATTTTGCGTTGTGTATGATCAATTAAGATAAAATATTTGGCACACTTACATGACTTGATCATATTTAAGCAGTCAAAATTATAGTTGATCAAAATTGGGCATGTTACTATTGACTAGACATTGTTGGAAGGAAAAGAAGTAGTTTTAGCTAATTTTGAATTTTTTAATTTTTTTCAGACACCTTAGAATTGTAAAAGTTGTGTAATTTTTGATCAACATAAAGAAAATCACTCAAAACTTTTATTTTTTAGTGAAAACTATGTTTAATCATGTAACTGGCTTAATTCTCATCTTCTACGCCCCTGGTATTTGTCACTGGTTTTGGAGCTGTCTTAGATTTCAAGTTCAAACCAGTTGTCTAATCTAATCTATATTATAATTAAATTGTAACGGGGTCTTGTCAGGGCCTTAATCCACTCTAGTTCTTTCAATTTATTTAAATCAATTTCAGGATGAAGTTATTAAACCATAACAAACCCCAAAGACGCCAGCTCCCATATTTATTCCAGTAGACCGTTAATAATTCTAACTCTCAATACACAATCCATAAAATTCTTACAAGTTCCTATCTCAAAGAAAAATTACAGCCCATTAAGTATTCATTAAGCTCTCAAATATTTTTTTAAAATTCTTTTCTCGCTTCTGTGCTACAATTTCTTGACATTGAAAAGTAAAAAAAAATAGTTTTTTGTTGCAGTAGTAAGATTCATAATTTATGCCGTACGTGCATTATATAATTCATATTTATATTGATATTTTATAGTCAAGCCGTCAAAACTCAATAATTTGTCGAACACAAAGACTGCTGCTGCTTTTCAAATTGATTAAGATCGGAATTTATTTTTTGAAATATAAATTAGCAGCTTTGCGAATTGCATTGTGTTGATGTTTTTGAGGAGTTTCTTGTGAATTATGATTATGGGTTGTGTGGAATGCAGTTGATACTTTCTGACTAGATAATATTTTGAGGTTAGGTGTATTTTTTTGTTAATTTCTTGTTTAATAAATGGTTCTATTAGGAATTTGGTCATGATTTTAAAGCATTTTTTTTTGACACAAACAGGGGTGATGGATTCAAATTATATGCAAACAGAGAATTGTTGTTGCTTCCAAAAAGTGTCCCCGAAAAAATAATAAATTACATACTTTCATAAATATTGATGATTTTTAATTTTTTTAAGCCAATCTCATGCATTTTTATTTAATCATGACTTGCAAAATTGCAAATATTTTCATACTTGTCAAAAAAAATCTTTTTTTTCCTTTTTTAATTCCACTAAAAAAGGAAATAATAAATCACATATTCTCACCGACCGCCCCACATGACCTCTTTCATTAATGACTCTTTAATATTCGCCATCACACATAAAAGTTGCAATATAAAACGAAGCCTTGAGAGTGAGATGAGAATCAACATTGAAACAAAACGCTCTACATTCAGGACGTTCAACTTTTGTTTACGTAATGGAAAAAAGTTAAATCAAAAGTTTTATTAAGTTTATGCGATTGATTAAGATGTAAGGCTTTTGAAAGTTTTGTTTTGGCTGTTTTGCCTTGATAATTGATGAGTTGAGGTCAGAGAAATCTAGAGGTTTGTGGAATTGTTGAGCTCATCTCTGTTAGGTTTTGGCTTTCTTCTGGGTTCAATTTCTAGAGCTAACCAGGTTAGGTAGGTAGGGTACCCTGGGTAGGTAAGTAGGATACCCCTAGAAACCGGCCCCAAATCCCACCCTCATCAAATTAGAATTATTCACCATTCCTTCAATCAAACATCAACCTCTCCTCCTCAGATCCTGTCTTCCTTCATATTCCGTCCTCAATAAAATCTAAACACTTAATAATACCCCATTCTTTTATTAGATTACATTAATTCATCAGATTTTGTCTTTCTATCACCTCTCCCTGCAGAGAGTCATAGTTAAGGGGGATTCAGGTGTCCAGAACCCCTTCCGAGAATTGAAAACTTTTCTTGATGCTCCCTTGTCATCACAATGTCAAATACATCCTTCATCAAAACCAGTTCTTTAGGGGGTTTCTTGTTTTCTTGTTTTTTTTTTGATATTCTAATGAAATTTGCTACGAGGAAGGACAAGGGGGTCAAAAATGATGGGGAAACCAAGAATGTGGTCCCATTAGTCTTGTAAAAAAATAAAATTTTGCCCCGGATGCTAAAGTCCTTGCAACTCCAACTGCATTACATCTTACCCCCTCCTCCTTTGTTACAAGTTTTACAAAGACCAACATTTTTACGCCGAGCAACAACATTCTTTATTAATTCCGAAAAAATACGTCGGCAATCAATCGAGTAAATATTTCACAAAAGCAGAAATTAAAGCATGCCGCACTATGTTGCAATAATTCTCACAACTTTGTTTCAACAGATTTTTTTCCCTCACATATAATTTTTTTTGAAACTTAATTTGGAATTTTTACGGTTGATTAGAGTTCACAGCAGCATTTTATTAATAATTAATTACAGACATACTGCAAAGAATTTCAAGGACGAACGTTTTTGGTAGGCAAAAAAGAGCGAGCTACGAAGCAATTATATTTATAGAACAATTTATTCATATTTTGTTTTGGAAATCAGATTACTTATAACAGCTATTTATGTTGCTACATGTCTTTTTCTTGTTACTGTACATATTAATAACACGCAAAAGAATTTATTTTTATTTATTCGTCAAATATTTATAGAAGCTAAAACCGTTCTTTAATTTGCTTCATTGTTATTGCTTGTATTTTTGGCGCTTTGTGTTGTAGAACCAATTATCGAGCTGATTGTTGTAGATTGATTGACGGTGTGAGGAGTTTTGGTGGATATAGAGCGATTTTTGTATCATTGTGTGAAAGTGCTAGTCAGCTTTAGTTCCAGACTGGATAATTAAAAACTAAAAAAATCACAATTTTAACGAAAGTGTCTGGCTGGACGTACCTAAGAGTCCGATGGGGTCCGGATCCCCCTCGAAATTTTTTTTCATGGATATTATTTTTTCTATTTTTTCGAAGTTTTTAGCTAATTATTTACGTTCCGTTAGTAATGAAGACAAAGCCATAGAAACAAAAAAATGTACTCCCCTAAAAAAAATTCTGAGTACACCCCTGGTGTCTAGGCCTTAATTTTTTCTATTTAATTCAAATTAAGTCATCACTTCTTCATCTAAAAAATTTGCAAATCACAGAATTCTTCTTGCACTTCAATTTCATAATCTCTTTAGGCTTGGTTAGTTATGAACTTTTTTGTTCAATCATTGTTCAAGCTCATGTCGAGTCTCACTCCATTTGATTATTTTGGGATTTACCTTTTTGATGAAATTGCATCATTATCTTGAAGTATATTGTAGTAAATTCGAAAGTGCTATTAACTTGTTAAATTGACTTTTTGATAGGGTTCATTCACCTATGATGTCTACCATTCTTCTAGTTGGTTAAAAGCTAAAGTAAGATACTTTAATCCTTTACTTAAGATTTATTTTGTAAGTATCAAGTAGAAAAGGGTGGGATGAGTTCAAAAAACCCATCAGAGTCGTAACAAGGAGTGGTCTTTAGGTGAAAATTCAATTCCAACTTTTCTTTTTTTAACAAAAGATGTTGAAAGCTACTCGCAGAATTAAAACTTAAATTACAGTGATTTTTTCAAAAATTAAAAATTGAATCACATTTTTAAAGTATCATTCGCGAACAACCCCAAAAATTTATTTTGAAAGTCTCAACCATAAGTACATACGTGGCATTACATAAAGTCAAGGAATCAAAAGTGTTCATCAAAATTTAACAGCATAGCAATAGACATTGCCTGCACATGTCTATTAATGATTCAGATAAAAATGGAACACATCATATAGAACATGAAGCAAGCTGTGAAGTAATAAATATTTATGACAGCAGTGGCGACAGAGGCTGTTGAGTATTTTTAGCTTTTAAGCTTTTTTTACGGACATTTGAATTCATTAACGACCTTTGGTCTTATTATGTTGAGATTTTTCGAGAATAATGTAAGACTATTTGCTGTGGGTTTTTTTGAGAGCTTCTGAGGATATTCTAATAATTATTAAAATAAATGAGTTCTAAGAAAAAGTTGATGATTCAAGAAATTGTTATGGAAAGGTCATGTCTAAAAGATCCGTTGTTGACAGCCAGGGGGGTTGAATGGGTGGAATTTCACCCCTCTTTTCTAGAAAAAATAGTCTAAACCGAAAAAGATATTTAAAATTGCTAAGATTTTTTAACTGATCCAGGATGTTTTAAGAGTAGTTTTTTGAATCATGACCTTTTTAGGTATTCTGTACGACCCTGCCCGCTCCTCCAAAAATTCTGACTACACCGCAGGTTATTGATTTAACCAAAAATTATTAAAAATATTTCATTTCCAATCAAATTCATCATTCCATTTTCTCACTTCCAGGTCTCCAAATTCCTTTCAATTAATCAATCAAAACTAATTAGACAATCTTCGTTAATAAGTCAACGACCCAAAATGGACTAAAATAGTAGATTCACGAACTCGAGTAGCCTTGAAAAACTTTACCGAAAAAAATATTTTCATTTTTATTGTAGTAATGAATAAAGCACAAAAGGCATGAAGATAATTTTGTTTTGTCAAAAGGAAAAATGCACGAAAAGTAAAATTATAGGAAATAAGGTAATAACTTTCCCAATTACTACTGCATTACACGATCTTTTCATAACTAAATTTTATTCGATTGCAATGAGCCAAAGTAACCCAAAAAAAAAATTCACGAAAAAAGGTTGGACTATTTTTTTTATGAAGGGAGAAGCGTAGTCACAATTAACCAAAAAATGTCTACAGACGGTGGTTGCAGGTCGATCGCAGCTGTCAGCCTTTACAACTCTGATTTTTACCTTTAAAAAACCATAGATAATTATTGAAGATTTTCTGTTAACAAGGTTGTGACCCCTAAACCCCCTTTTTCCTCAATACGTCCTTAGTCACGAGGGACCGTTTACCTTAATCTATCATTTACATTACAAGATAAGCAAACAACCTTAAAAAGCTTCCACGAGTGCCTTCTAAATCTAAATCAACTGTTACTACTCAGAAATGCTGACTTTAAGGACAATGATCCCTTATCAGTACGGGATGTAAGTTATTAAGCTGACAGTTGTTTTCCTTACACGTGCTGAGTTATAGTAGAGCAAAATCCAAACCCAAAGTTCACAGAATATAAAAAGTCCGATTCACGATATTTTTATTGTCGATTCCGTACATTTTCTTCCACTTGTTAACTGAATTAGTTGATTAAAGCATTTGATGCTATTGACACAATTTTATGTCTATTTCCTTCATTTTAGATTCACTTTTTTATTAAATTTTATGAATGATTGCAATAAAAAGTTTTACAATTTAAATAAAAAATTTTTCAAGATGGAAAGTTTATTTTTTCCTCCTTTTCTTGTAGATACCTCGGGACTTAATTAATTTTTTTAATCTAATTTGAGGAAGTTTGATTACTTTGGAGTTGCTTGTTTTTTTAATCAATCTATCGAGTTTTTAATCAGAAGTCGTTATTTTCTGGATTGATATCTTGTTATTAGATGTCAGTGCAATAAAGCATGCACAAACCTCCCGAAAGGCAACTTTTGCTATCATTGAAATATTTTTATGTTATTAATTTATTGAGAACACAATGTGCTAAATTTGAAATTCATAATAATAGAAATCTCAATCTATGCTAGGGATCGTTAACAAATGACGCCCAATTTTTAGGGGGGAGGGGCTGACTGTTGCTGTGTGAACCTTCCTTATAAATCAAAATTTTTTGTTCGAAAATAAAGTGGGGAGGGTCTAAAGATATCATTTTTGCATGATATCATTTATAAGCACATAACAAGTTTCAAACAAAAGAAAAATAATCTAAATATTTTACTACAGAAGTTTTATAAATTTTGAAACATGTTAACTCAAATCTGTATCAATTTTGTTCATAAACTTTTCAAAAGCTATTCATTTTATTCCATAGAAATGCACAGAAGCTATGAAAATATTTATTTTATTCACATCTGAAAATTTTTGAAAATTATTTTATAACTTTATTATTGAATTTTATTCATTAGATAATTCTAAAAATAATTCATTGAATGGAAACTATAAAACTACATTAGTGACAATTAGTATTATAGTGTTGGCGTTGCTATATTTTAATTTTAAAAATAAACTTCAACATCTGATGAGAAATGTTTAACATTAGAAAATGACATTTAAGGTTATGTTTTCTCAATTGGAGTGAAATGTGAATACACAAAGCTGATTTTAAATATTCAAAATTATTTTAATTTTTAATTTTTTTTATTTTTTAAATAAATGTTAAAACTTTAAGATTAACTTAAATATTAAAAGTTAAATTTTAAAAAATTAATATTAATATTTTAATATTCTTTTTGTTGTTTTTAATTTTTTTTAATTAAAACACAGTATTTTTTAAATAAAGAATACTTTAAAATAAAAAACAATAAAATTATTAAAAATTTCAAGAAATATTGATAAACTTAAAAACTATTAAAAAAATATATTTGAAATATATTTCAATTCTTAAAAAAAAATTTCAAAAAAATTAATATTAAAAATAAAAATTATTTTTGCTATTATAAAAAGTCAATCATTTAATTTAAAATACTTTAAAATAAAAAAACAATAAAATTACTAATCATAATGCAATTTATAAGAAATCAGAAAATTTTAAAAATTTAAGAATTTGAAATTTAGAAATTTAAATAAATCAAATATTTAAAAAAAATTAAAGAAAGTCCTCGTGTTATAGATCGAGGGACTTCAGCGCATTTTTGTGTTAGCGATCAGTATTTGATTAGCAAAGTACTGCGTACTAAATAAGTCAATCATGAATATTTTGTGACTTAAATAAATTCGACGACTCAATAACGGTTTTTTGGGATTCAAATTTTCTAACGGCCAAAAAATATTTGAAAATTTCCCGCGTAAATGCACTTGAAAATCATTAATTATAGTATAATTAACAATTTGCACGGTGAATTTTCATATATTAAAACGGTTTGTCATTTAACGGTTTTTTGAAATTCAAATTTCATAACGGTCAAAATATATTTGAAATTATCCCACTTGAAGTTGGCTCTATTGTATTGAAAACAAAAATTCATTAATTATAGTATTTAGCGATGGTTTTGAGATTTTTAACCATCCGGGGGCCAATAACTCGATAGCACGGAGCTAATGCAAAAAACTAGAGCTCTCTACGATGTCTGGTTAAAAAGTTTTTCATGTGTTCCGACCGAACAGCCGAACAAAGTGCATTATTAAGCTACCTTTTTAAAACAAGTTTCAAAAATGCGCTAAAAACTATTTTTCAAATTTTTCTAATACCCACGAAATATTCTCACATGACCTCCCCTAACCATCATCAATTTTCTTTCCTATTCCTCTTTTTCTATAAGAAAAGCTTCTCACACATACTCGATTATACACGATGACATATTGATTACCTAATGAATTTCTACAACATGATAACGAAAAAAAAAGAATGTTAGAACTTATAAAAATAAAATGAATCACAATCAGCACTCAGCGTAATTCGAATTTGATTCATAAATAAATTTTTTTTCCTTCTCAATTCCAAACTTGTTTACTGAATTGACTTTTATTATCATTTTCTGTTGTTAACTACAAAAAAATCAGCTGTTGATATTTCTTTGATGATAATCACATCCGCTGTTTCGAACACTTTCAGCACAAAATTGTAACTTAATTAATAGCAAAAAGCTGAGTGAAATTTTTTCTGGGTCTGCTGTTCATGAAAAATCATTGATTTCGCCCACTCAATGTAGCACATCTTGCTGAATTGTTTTTGCATGTGGGCGATTCAGTTCCATTTCGTCGAAAACGTATGAACATTTGTGGACATTTGAGAAGGGTTTCGGATGCCATAAATGGATTCACTAGGATGAGGAAGCAGGAACATGATTTATTTTTGGATATAATTTTACGAATTGAAAGTTTATTTAGTTAATTTTAGAATTCGAGAAATGTTTTTGTAGCTTTTTCGATGGTGATTAATTGGATGGAAAATTTGGGAAATATT
Organism: Chironomus tentans; assembly: GCA_963573255.1. Classification (NCBI taxonomy): domain Eukaryota; kingdom Metazoa; phylum Arthropoda; class Insecta; order Diptera; family Chironomidae; genus Chironomus; species Chironomus tentans. The sequence goes on along the minus strand of OY754302.1, from coordinate 42,038,398 downwards.
TGTGGATAAGTTGTTGTGGACATGATTTTTTGAAATGTTTATTTGTCGTCAGAGTTGATCGAGAAGTCTGTGACAGATAAACTTTATGATTCTATACCAGTTTTGTTTCCAAAAAAGTTATTTTTGGATTTTAGATCTAACCCACCCCCTTATTTGGGGACATATTAAATGAGCTGATCAAAGGCCCTCCATAAATTGTTTTTATTATTTTAATGCGTTTAAAAAATACTTTTTCTAAATCGCATCCGAAAAAAACATTTTTGTTAGGGGTTCCAGACCATCGGTCTTCAAGAGCGTAGACAAAGAAAAAATTTGTATTGAATTTTGATCTCGAGGGGGGGGGGGTGCCTGGGACCACCCTACAAAAACTTTTTTTCATGAAAAAGTATTTTTTCCTTTAAAAATTTTCCGTCAATTTTCCGAAGCTCTAATTTGTATATTAATGACGTAAACCTTTAGAATTTGCAACAAGAACAAAATCTTGAGCAAAAGAATGGAAAAAAAAAATATTTTTCTGGCTACACCACTGTCGGTCTTCCAAACTGTACCCATTTGGAGCATTAAACAACATTTGGCTGTACAATTCAAACCCCGTGGTGTAGTGGGAGTCTTATTGTCTTTATTAAAACGAATACGAGCTGTCCATCTGTGCATATTTTGGCAATACAGTCCCAATTTGAACATAAAATATCCCACTATCGCAAAAACTTTATGACTTTTTTTCAGCAGTTAAAAAGTACGAAAAAAATTAAAATATTTTAAATTATAGCCTGTTCTGATTTTTAAAGGTTGAAAGTGGGGTATGTCCTGCTTTTGAGTCAAAAGTATGTCGACGGTAAGCTTAGTCGACAATACGCCCTTGTTGAGTATGGGGTCATTCGCTTATAACGTCCATGATTTAGGGGGTAGGGGAGGTCTGAGATTTTGTGACACTTAAAATTAAAGAAATTTTTTTGAATTAAAATTTTGTGCCAAGGGGGGGAAGGGGGTTCAAAAATCCCATTTTTGATGGACGTCGTAAGTAAATGACTACTGTCATCAATATTTTAATTCAATAAGAATCAAATTTCCCAATTTGATAAATAAAATATAGCAGTAGCGTAGCAAAAATTTTGATAAGGGGGTCCCGGGAGGTGAAAAAAATTTTCAGTTCAGAAATCCAATTTTTAAATAATTTGATTGTCTGAATCATTTTTTTATAACAACCTCCCTGGCTTCTCTACAGACATAGAGTATATTCAATTGGAAACCCCAAAGAGACAGATTTTCTATTTTAAAACATTAAACCACCAAAACAGATTTCCGCATAAAATTTTAAAAATGCCAAAAGCTTACCCTTTTCCTCTCCATTCCACTTATTCATTCATAAAATATTCATTTCCTAACAACCACAGATATTTAATTTTTTTGAATGAATGCCAAAAACATTCCCAGTTACAGAACGAAATACGTTATCTCATTTTACATGTGGGCTTTTAATTTTCATCAATATTTTTCAGCCCACCCAGCTTGTAGATATGAACAGACATTGAATGATGTCAAAAACTGCATTTTGATACGTGAAGATAATATTTCATGACCTTCACGAGAAACACACAAAAATGACACATCCGCAGGTTGTTTTCACATCAATTTCATGACTATGAACGCAAAACATCATTAAATCATCCATTATCACCCCGTGTTTATCAAACAATCACGTTCCATATGTTATCAATATTTTTTTTTTTCGTGAAATGGCGACTAAAAAAATTCCTTTTCGTATCATCTTGTGCAGACACAAGCACAATTTTGCACACACATACACGAAGAGAGGCCGGAAATATGACAGCTTTCCGCTCGTTTAAAATTAGAAGAAAAAATTTTTTTTTTTCATTCACTGAGTATTTTTATTGTAGGAAGAAAAGGTGGTTTGGAAGAAAAGGTGGTTTGCCCCTCTCAAACATAAACAATAAAAAAATTTTCTAAAAATAAATTTATTAATTAAAACTACTAATTCAAGCTTATCAGAAGTTTATTGTGTACTCTGGTGTTCACTAATAAGTGCTTTTTGGAACCTAAGTGAAAGATGTCGGGCCGAGGTAGAGGAAAAGGCAGAGGGAAGAGAAAAAATTCTGCTTCACCGAATTCCGGAAGCGTCGCAAAGCTCAAGCAAGCTAAGGTGAATATTAATTCATCCGCTAATACTTCTCAAGTCTCTGTGGCAGCTCCAATGTTATCACAGTTACGTCCAGCATCGTCGCAATCACATCCAATTCCGCCACGATCAACTCCAAATGCAGCTTCTCAGGATCCAGCAATTGGAAAAACTGTCAAGCCAGTTTTTGTTAATTCAGGCATCCAAGTCATTAGGAATGTTCTCCAGTCAGTCTGTTTTGCCACAAAACCTCTTTTGAAGGTACGAGGAAACTCCTCAACGCAAGTTTTGTGTTTTTCAACTGAAGACAAGAAAAATCTTGTCGCCAAACTTCGATCTGAGAAAATCGGATTCCATACATTCACGGATGCTGCCGACAAGCCAGCATATTTCCTTCTCAAAGGATTTTATCATGTTTCGTGTGCAGAGCTGCTCTCTATTCTCCAAGAATCGAATGTTCCAGCTACTAAAGTCACTGACTTCATTAGAAATGACAATAATGTCATTTATATCGTTCATGTTGACAAATCAGTCAACGTCAATATGCTTAACCACTCATACAAGTACGTTGATAGTATTGTCGTCAGATGGGATATCTTGAGAAAGTCCAACAAGAAAGTCACTCAATGTTATCATTGTCAATCTTGGGGTCATTCAGCAAACAATTGTGGCTACATTTCTCGTTGTGTGAAATGCTCTGAACCGCACGCAAAAGGTTCATGCTCAAGAGTCTCACGAGATGGCGACCCAACATGCTGTAACTGTGGAGAATCGCATGCATCCAATCATCGTGGCTGTCCAACATACAAAGAGCACTTGGAGAAAGTAAAAGCTCGCTCCAAGAAGCCATTATCAACTGTCCTGCAGCGTGATCCAGTCCTGTTGAGTTCTTCGTCTCATTTTCCTCGTCTTGGAATGCAGAAGTCTTTAGCATCATCACTCAATAATGCATCGAATTCTTCACAATCGGTGAGTTTTGCTCAAGTTCTTAGTGAATCTAACAGTCACAACAGTAATGTTTTCACAAAACTTAATAATGCTCAAGCAAAGCTTAATTCTTTGCCAAATTTCAATGAAACTGTTGATGTTTTTGTCAGGATGGTGGATGAGCTCAGTACATGTAGTGACCAAAAAGGTCAACTGCTCATTCTTCTTAAGTACACAAGTTCATTTTCATTCACCAACAATGGATCTTAAATTCATTTGTTGGAATGCACATTCATTACGTAATAAATTTACAGAATTATCAATTCTTATCGATAGATTTTCTATCGACATTGTTTTAATTTGCGAATCATGGCTCACTTTAGATATGGCTTTTAATATTCCTGGATTTACCGCATATAGATCTGACAGATATCGTGGTGGTGTTGCTATCTTTATCCGTTCTTCCATTCCTCATTTTGGATTTACAAAGACTAATTTTGACTATGCTGAATCGTGTACAATTAGTATTCCTATCGACAATACTGTAATCAAATTCTCGTCTATTTATTGCTCTCCTTCCTCCACAAGAGTACAGTCTAAGGCCTTCTTCCAGAAAGTTCTTTCTCAATCTGGTGCTCATGTTGCTGCTGGTGATTTCAATTGTAAGCATATTGAATGGAACAATCTGTTGAATGACCGAAAAGGCACAGACCTGTTGAACCTGCTGAATGATGCTAATTATAGAATTTTCAAACCTGATGAGCCTACATTGTATCCCTACAATGGCGACCCATCAACAGTCGATTTTGTTGTTGCTAAAAATTTCTGTTCTATCAGTCAAATCAAAGTTTTAAATGAGCTTTCTTCAGACCATTTACCTTTATTTTTCTCAATCTCCGGCTCAATAGCTCGTTATGACTCTAATTCTCTGAATTTGTTAAAAGTGAATTGGCCCAAATTCACTCGATTTGTAGAAGCCGACTGTCACTCTCTCCTTACTGCAGATTTATCATCTCATGTCTCGATTGATTGCCTAGTTGATTCCATTTCCACGTCAATTTCAACTGCATTGAATCGTTCTGCTCCCAAGAAAAAGGATTTCTTGTTACGATATAAGTATTCGCATGCTGTCAATCTGTTGATTAAGAATCGCAATCATTTCCGCAATCTTTACAAACGCTCAAGAGATCCTTCACTAAAGTCTTCAGTAAACTTATTGAACAGAATGATTCGTCTACAAGTCTTTGAAGAAAAGAAAGTTGCATTCAAAGATAAACTTAACAATTTGTCATTCAGAGATAATTCTCTATACAATTTTGCTAGGCATCTGAAAAGAAAAAATCTTTCGGTCCCTCCATTGTCAGACAGTATAGGCACCCACTATTCAGATAAAGATAAAGCAGATTCATTTGCTCGATCTTTTCAGACGTCATTCTCTACTGTTTACAGCACTCATTCCAAGTTTGATAGGCAAGTAGCTAGTTCCATTCATTCACTCTCTTTATTAGATCATCCTTCTCAAGCTGACTTAATTCCTGAAGATGAAATTAAGTCGATAATGCAGTCCTTGAACCCTCGCAAAGCATCCGGTCACGATAGAATTCCCAACTGTGCCTTAAAAGCCCTTAGTAACTCGTCTATCTTTGTTTCTCTCTGTTCAAGACTATTCAACTCGTGCTTTGGCATTTCCTATTTTCCACAAAGTTGGAAAATAGCTAAGATAATGCCAATTTCTAAAGGAAAGTCTAGGACGTGCTCTCCTGATGATTTTCGACCCATCTCGCTCCTCTCCTGTCTTGGAAAGTGCTTTGAAAGAATCATTCTGAACAGACTAAATGATTTTGAGTTTGACAATAAAATTTTCATCAAACAGCAATGTGGCTTTAGGTCTCAACATTCAACGGTACATCAGATTCTTCGTATATCGGAGAAAGTTTCATTCGGCTTTAATGAAAACAAGAGCACTGGAATGGCTTTACTTGATTTACGCAAGGCATTTGATAGTGTCTGGCACGATGGTCTCATTCACAAACTTCTTAAAAGTAATTATCCAAGTCATCTTATTAGAATTTTGCAGTCTTATATCGATAGTCGCTCAGCTTTTGTCACTTGCCAATCAGCTCAATCTTTCCACTTTGACGTCACCTCTGGAGTGCCACAGGGTTCTCTTATTGCACCTCATTTATTCAACTTGTTCTTAAATGACATTCCTGTTCCGTCCAAGGGTCATTTATCACTTTATGCTGACGACACAGCCTATTTTGTTCAGTATCCATGGAAAGACCTAAAGTCAATCAAGTCTCAGCTCCTCAAGACAGTCAATCAACTTCAAAAGTACTTCCAAGATTGGAAAATTAATTTGAATGATGCTAAGACTGAATTTATCGTATTCTCAAAGTCCACTAAAATGCTGCATAAACTATGCAACGACTCTGTCATATTCAATGGCCAGTCTTTTGACTGGAAAGATTCAGTCAGATATCTCGGTGTCTTGCTTGATAAGAAGTTGACCTTTAAGCATCACATTGAACATGCCATCAGCAAAGCAAGTGCAGCTAGTTTCTCTAGTCTGTATTGTCTTCTTAGCAGAAAGTCCTGTACTTCGCTCGACTCTAAGCTTAGAATGTATAAATCATACATTAGACCTATCCTCACTTACGCTTGCCCAGTGTTCGCAAATGCTGCTAAATGTCATTTGAATAAAATGCATCTTTTTCAAAACAAATTATTGAGAATGATTCTAGATATTCATTGGTACGACTTCAAATCAACTGACGTGATCCATGATTCTGCTAATGTTCCATTAATACTAAATTTCATTTCTCGCTTAACTGCAAATTTCTATAGTAAAGTAACACACCATTCAAATGACTTGTTCTCATCGTTAGGACAATATGACTATGATTCACTGAGTTTTAGAGTAAAACATAAGTTACCGAAGCCACTATAGACATAATGTTCTTCGTATTTTTTTTTTTTTCTTACTAGTTCTTAAGTTTTTCTTTTTTTGTATATAATTTGATTTCATTTGGTCTTTTTTTATAATTTTTTGGACCTTTACTACATTATTTTCCAATTCAACTTCATGCTATAATTGCCACATTTCTTGTCATTATCATATTTGATTTAAAACCGACTAGGTTAACATCAATGTATATATTCTTTTGTTCCGCCATGATTCCCATATTGTTAATAAAGGATTATTATTATTATTATTGTAGATATTATTGATAAAGACTGAGGTGAGGATGTAAGGTGAGAATCTATTAAATGATTGATTGATGTTTATGAGCACGATTTTATTTTTGTGTAGATGAAAAGGTACAAAATTGATTTTTCATCACCTTTTCCTGCCTTCTTTTTTCGTGTTGATAAATTTTTTTTATTGCTATTCATTCATAAAATGAGCTACAAATTTTTTTAAGAGCCTGTCATCGATTAGGAGTGGATTTTTATCAATAAGTGTTGATGAAAAAGATCATTTTTTTGTGTGGGTCGAGGGATAAACTGATGTTATTAATTTTATTAATTCACATGTTGTCAGCCTTGAAGCAACGACTTAAGTAAAATAAAAGCTTTGAGTTCAAATGTAAAAAAGTCATCGCTTTAAGTTTTATAAAGTATTACTTAAAGTGGCGACTTTATTGAAATTAAATTCAAAGCAATGACTTTATTGAAACTAAATTCAAAGTGACGACTTTATTGGAATTAAACTCAAAGCGACGACTTATTTTTAATGAATTTCATAGTCAATTTCAAATCAACACTCTACCAAATTTCACGTGACTATAAAATATTTCAAAAATATCCATAAGGATGTAACATAATTTCTAAAATAACCCACATCATCTACATATACCTGCAAATAATGAAAAATCATTTGAAAGCGACCCCAATCTTTACAAAAAAAGCTCATCAACTTTTATAGCATCTAAGATATCCCAAATTACATTATTTTCTTTCATCCATTGGCATTGCTGAGCAAATTCTTCTAATTCTTACTATTTTCGTTCAATTCCCTCAGAAACCTCCCTTACACAGAATATCCATGACTCTATTCGTGTACATCAAATAGAAAAATGTAAATTATCACAGCACTAACACAACTTCCACAATTTCAAATGCCGCATAAGCAACAAATGCTATGGAATAGCTAGTCAATGAAAATTTCACAGATGATATTATTATTTGTTATTATTCGCATGAGAAAAGTAAACTTTTTTGCACACGAAGTGGAACGAGAAAAATGAGAGCTGACCGAAAAAAATTTTCGTGAATGAGAATTTTTTTTCCCGAGAGAAGAAAAAAAAGCTTCGAGAACATTCAGTGAAGCTTCCTTTTTTCCTCTCTCTTTTCATTCAATTTTGATGCTATGATTAGCGACTTGTGGATGAAAATAAAAATATTTTTAGCACATTTTCCAATTTTAGAAGGGTTTCGTGGCACGATTATGTTTGATGGATAATTGAAAAATTCTTGGAAGTTTGAATGAATGCTTATGTGAAAGTTTCATGATGAATAATGAAAGCTTGCGGTATTTGTGGATGTTTATAGAGATGGAAGGTGATGAAAACTTGTAAAGAAAATAGAAGAAATAAGGAACGTTCAGGTATTAAATTATCCAAAAAAAAATTGTTAGGGGGGGGGGGTCGGTTTGACATTTTTTTCAGTTCAGAACACCCTAGTTCTCTAAAAGGGTCTCATAAATGACGTCACGCAAAAAGCGATATTTTAAAAAAAACTCTTTCTCAAAATTGTCTCTTGTATGGAAGTGTCACACCGTATCAGACCCCCTCCGTCCATAAAAATATGGACGTCATTTATAAACAACCCCAAAGAGAGGTGATTTTACACAAAACTTTGTATCCAACGAGACGCCTTGGGAGACAAAAATCCTAGCTACACTGCTGACAATAATTGTTAGAACTTATGACGCACAAAAGCTTTCTATCACCCCTCAAAATCCTCTCACAACCACTTTCCTCACCAACACTTCAATTTAAATTTTACAACAAAAACTTTTTCACAGCAGGAAAATCTTCGTTGAAAGAAAAGACGCAATAAGGATGGCGTATAGAAATTTCTTCATTACAGTTTATAAATTGTTGGGGTTCTTAATTCAATTAGATTGATTGTATTATGTTCAATTCAATAACGAAAATAAGCATGTAAGCATAAAATATTTTTGAATGGAGAGAAAATTATGAAGTGAATATAAATTCCATTTTTTGACAGCTCAATGACAAAATATTTTTAGCTTACACATAAGGATGTGTTATGAGTCTAATATTAGAATCTCATATCACATTAGCTTGTGACATTTGATATTACGTAGTTACGAAAGAAGAAAAATGAATGCGAGATAAGAGGTTAAGGGACATATTGTTTGGCTTATTTGATGTATGTGGCGTAGTTTACAGTCTTAAAAATATTCAACAGGTTGCTATGTTTAGAATTGGAATATTTTTAGTCCAGTCATGCTGTGTGGTTGACATTTGAGCTTATTTTCCGAAAATAAATTTGATTCATTTCCTTAATAATAATTTTGTTGGCTTTTGGGGATTGCATGCTAACTGGGGTGTACTTAAGGAGGTTTTTGGGGGTTTTCAGATTGAAATTCAAACAAAAAAATGGAACCCACCCCTAAATTATTTCTGGCTACACACCATATTGTTGGTCATTTTCCATTCAGTTCATCACGAAAAACTGACTGTTCACCGTCAAAACAAATCAATAATCATGAGCATCATTGTAATCCACAGAAGAAGAAGAAAATTTAATTTTCTGTTATGTCATACGCTGATGGAAAAAAATCAGTAAGAAATATTTCCATATTGTGACATGAACAGAATGGAGGAGACATGAAACATACAAAACACGTAACCAAGTTATCATATAAGTGGATTTAAAAATAAATGTTAGGTTTGAGGTCGTTCACTTATTACGTAAAGCAAAAAAATCGACTTTTTAGACCCTCCTTCCCCCTTTTTCACAAACTGTAACAAATCTTCAACCCCTCCCACCCTTTCTTACGTAACACATTAAAATATTATTGAGAAAACAAAAAAAAAGTTTAAAATTCGAACGAAAAATTTTTAAGCCCTCAAACTTTCAAGACTTCGAAATCTGAAAGAAAATAATTTTTTAAATGTAATTTTTTGTAATAAATTGTCACATTTTTTCTCAAACCCCCCCTCGCGCCAAAAAGTGTTACGTAATAAGTGAACGTAAAAGGGTCCTTTTAGAAATGTTTAAAAAAACATATAATTTTTTTATAAAACTGTAAGAAATATATGACAAAAGTTGATGAAAAAAATTTAATAAAAACTATATATTTTGTATTGTAAAATAAAATTTAAATTTTTTAAAATTTGTAAATCAAAATTTTCATAATTTTCTAAAACTAATGTTAAATTTTTTAAAATTTATTTATAAATTTTAATTTTTCTAAAAATTAAAAAAAATTTAATTTTTCTAAAATTTAAAATTTTTAATTTTTCTAAAATCTAAATTTCTGTTTTATTTGTTGAAAACATAGCTGAAGCCAAAATCGCAAGAAATTCCACACCCACTTTCACTTCCTTAGTATCACCATTCTTCATCCTAGAGCACGAAATTTTCCATTTCCTGTGTAGGTGGATGCAAGACATTTCAATTAAATTATTCAAAAAAGACAAGAAATTATTTAAATTAAATTTTGTGAAAAAATTAAATTTGTCTTTTCATCGGTCATTATTAATTACCGAAAATTTTACACCTCCCACTTTGATAATTTTGCACAGCAAAATTTTTATGGTTTCGGATGTAAATCACCCTTAATATTACAGCTTATTCATATATTATCATCAACCCACTCACTGAAACTCATGCAATTTATATTTGTTGTGTATCTCGTCATAAAAACCATAATAAGAATATCTTTGGACTGAATTTCATGAAAGGATTGGAATTTGGTTTGTTTGGTTGAATTCTGATACTGTTTGTGGTTGATGAGGAGCATACTTGTGGAAAATTAAAAGCTTTGACCGGATACGTTCATTCTATATAATCTTATATGTCATTCAGTGCAGATTTTGATGGAAATTTGATTTTTTGGGGATGCTTGAAGCCAGGGGAGAATGGTAAGGACTGTTAAGTCATTATCGATTGTCATGAAGGGAAAAAGACTCAATTATACTAATCCATTGCCTGTCAAATCCCAAAAATATGCTCCAAAAATTGAAAAATACCCAAATTCCATTTCACCATCAGCACCTCAAAAACAAAAAAAAAATTAATTGCAATCAATTTCATTTATATTTTTTCATATTAACAGGCTAGCAAATGTGTCGTCGTCTCATAATCGAAATTGAATCAAATTATATACACAGCATATAAAAAATTGTTTGTGGAGAAAACACATCATGAAGCCGCACAGCAAGTGATTTAGTTTGATACAATTTCTTCTTCTTTTTTGTTGCTGGTGCTGTTGATCAGTATTAAGGAGGAAAATATATTCATTACTGTTGCTGACGGTTATGCTTAAAGTTTAGTTGTTGTAAGGATAAATGAGTTCAATTCTCAAATGACATTCAATGTCCGCCTATGTAATATCACCACTGTAACTGTTTTGCTTGTGCTGTTCATTATTGTTTTTAATACTAGAAAATGGGGGGTTGGTAAGCATGGGAAGTGAAGGATATTGAAGATTTCTGGGCATTTTTAGTGTTTTCATGAATTTTTTGAGGGGAAGAATGTTAAAATGCTAAATAAGAAGAGGAGAGTGAGGTCAGACGTGTTTGTTACTCATTACATAATATACAAACAACCCCTAATGCCGAAAATTGTCTAATAATAGAAATCTGACCACAATATACACAATAATGTTAATAAGGGCATAGCCATGGGGTTCAAACCCTTGGTATCCAAAAATAACCCCTAAAAATGCAGAAAAAAGTAAAGATTCTCAATTTTCCTAAATTATATTTTCAAAAGTCGTCCAGTCTTCCCCAGTAAATTGAGGACCTTAGGGGGAGATATTTAATTCCACAACGAACCATCCCCAATAACTATCAAACTAAAAAAATTATCTCACTCTCATTTTTCACCACCGCTCAACAGCCTCCGACAATCAATTGATTGCAAGTGTGAAAATTGTGTGGCGCCCGACAAATTTGCAACAACAATGAGAATTGACAAGTCAGCAAGTCGTCAGTGACGCGAAAGATTCTGTTAATTTCATATCATCCCCCTTATTCGTTGTCAATGCTTTTTCTTCTTGTTTGATAAAAAAAAGTATATATTTTTAAATAACAGTACAGCATAATCTAGAGCAGCAGCAACGTCGATGAACGAAAATGTTGTGTAGATAAAAAATTATATGGAAAGTTACTGAGCAGTCAATTGAAAGCTTGCTGCTAATTAACGAATTGGATGGGGAAAAAGGGAGGAAATTTTTTTACGAGCTTACAATTATATTTTTATAAATTTAGACTGTCTTTGAATTTTTAGGAGCTAAAGAGGACATTTTATGACGTATTTATGTGTCATGTTTTAAATTCTAAGGCATTTAATCTCGGAATTAATCACAAAAATGTAGAAAAATACTAGAATTCCTACGGATTCTGATGTTATTTGGTAAAAAGCTCAGAGATTACTTGGTAGACCCGATGTACACTTTTTTGGTTTTTACATATTGGGAAGCATAAAATGAAAAGTAGAAAATTGAAAAGGCTTGTAATCTTAAATCATTATTAATTGAGGGAGCTACTAGAGGAGTCCTAAGGTGTCCAGGTACACCCTGTGATTTTATACAAATTTTTAAATGCTTTATTTAAAATATTTTTAAACCAAAAAATTATTTAAAAAAAAAATGTTGACCGCGTGAAATTTTTATGTTTTTCAAAGATTTGGAAGTGTTTAACCCCGAAACCCCCATGGATACCCCCCGATGATTACTCACAGAATCGATTTAGATGTTTAATCTCTAGAGAATTATAAAAATTTAATATGTGCACAGGATTTTGAATCATAGTTATATCTACTTCCATTTAATCTGATCATTTTATCCAGAATAAAATTCAAGCATGAGTCCGGTATGGTGCCAGCTTGATACTTGATTCTCAAAATCTGCCATGTCAGTCAACACACAAAACATTAACCTTGTTTTAATTTTTCTATCAATTTGATCCTTTTTTTATCTCACGCAATATGTGAACAAGCATCGTTTGATGATTTCCTGGTAATGAAATCTGAGAAATTTTATAAGTATTCTTTTACATTCTCCATGAATACAAAGTTTAGTATTGCGTCTTAAAAATATTTATATCCATATTATTAAATTAATAACACATGCTTAATGCCTCAGTTGATATAAATTTTTTTTAAGTTCCTCAAGGGTTGTTTACACATGACGTCCATCAAAAAATGCCTCTAGTTCCCCTCATAAAATAAAGTTTCATTGGAAAAAAATTAAAAATCCTGTCCCTTAAATGGTGGATTTTATAAGTGATTTATAACTCAAATTAAAACTATTAATATCTGCCTGCTTTTATGAATGTGAAAATAAAGTGTCGAACATTTATTGTTTCATCCTTTAATCGTAAAACTGAGCATTATAATAAGTGAATAATAATCTACTTCCGCTATTCATGAGTCACGAATTCGACTCAGAAAATGATTTACTTTAGTATCGATATTGATGGATTTTTTCTGCTTACTGGTTTTGTTATTTATTGTTTATTGATGGACTGAATGTGTTATTATGAAATATTTTATGGACATTCAGAAGTCAGAGAAGAAAATGAAAGTTAATCGCGGATTAATGCTTTTAAATATTGAAGGTTTCGTTTAATTTATAGTGTGTATGAATTTAGTAGATAGGAACATTGCCTTCATTAATAATGTAACTCGTAAAGAGAACTTTTCAGCCACCATGCAATTGTATTTGAAATTTCATGTAAAATCCTATGTTTTTTGGATTTTAAATACCCAGAACATGAGTTCAGCACTTGAGACATAATTTCTTCAATTTTGTGATCCCTTTAAATCTTGACACTAAAAGCCGTAGTCCAAAGCATTGCAAGGATGATGGTTTTCAAATTTTTAATATTTACATAAACATGTTTGGAAGTTTTAGTATTATTTTTTTCAAATAACTACAACAAATTGAGTTTTGACCCCCAAACCCACCTGACTAAATTTCTATCATAGTGCTAGAATCCATCTTACTTCCTCCACCTTAAATGACCCTTTATCAAATTGAAGAAATTAGGGGTCATACAATGATCCCATAATATTAGACAATTGTTATGTAAGTTAACAAAAATTCCTGCCCTTGTACAGGAGCAAAAAATCGGAAAAAAATTGGGACCCACACTAGAATGATATTCTGGGTATGCCTCTATGTAATACACGGGGTATAGAAAAGCATTTTACTTAAAAAAATTCTAAACAGTACTTTATAGCTCTTTTAAAACAATTTCCATCAAAACATTAAAATTGCTTCCAACTCTCAACACAAAATCCATTTAATCAGCAACTCTTCCTTGCTAATATCTCTTGACATTATACAATCTAGAAAACAATTTAAGATTTATTGGATTAAATTATTGAAACCAATCAACGAGCACACCTGATGCGATAAAAACAATCTCAAAGTTCCTAGAATTTCAAATTCTATTTTTATAACAATTATTCAAGTCGCAATAATGTTTATTTTTATTTTTTCATTCTTATATAAAAGTAAGTCTTCTTTATAGCAGAAAATCAATAACTTCCGTAGACGTGATTATGTTCATTGTAGTATTTGATTCAATTAGCAACATTTGAAGTATTTCATGCAAATAATGTGCATATAAGAATTTTAAATACTCATGTGACATGTGTGCGAAAAAAATTTGATTTGACGTGCATATTAAGGCTTTTTTTTGTAGTAAATTTTCTGCATTCTTTTTCATTTTGTTTGGAAGGTAGCTGAAAAGGACGTTTGATGGATTAAATTATGGCTGAATATTTTTTTATGAGAAAAATAAGAAGTAGGGGGAACCCCCCCAAATTTGTGAAAAACTATATAAAATGATTTACAGCACAATAATTCTGCGCCATTTAGGGGCGAAGGCAGGGAGAGGGTTAATGGTCGAAAACACCCCTCGACGGATCTTTCTCATACTTCTAGTGGTTTTTGAAGAAAAAAAAATCCCCAACCTTCCCCTAAATTTTTGCTTCAACACAAAAATATTTCAACCCCCACCCCTTGGGCTGGCTATGCACCTAGTGCCATGTAATATTATTTTTGATATTCTTGAAACTGACTCTAGCTCTGGTGATGTTGTATCTAGTTTTGCCTGGTCCTAAAACTAGTTCTGGGCAAATAGTCGAATAAAGTTGTCTATGATTTCAACCAAGAAATTTGCTAAAAATTTACCTTAAAATTCGTAGTCATAAGACCTACGCTCTTAAATTTCATCTTTAAATAATTTTGCAATAAATTATCCCCCTCAAACCAAAAAAACAAAAATTTATTTAGACATTACTGGTGTGAAACTCAACAAAAAGTTTTTAACGGCATAAAAAAAGCCCCAAAAGGCACAACGTCAAAGAAGAAACCTGAATAATTAAACATTTTCATTTTATTCGCTATTAATTGAGCTTTTAATTTTTCCAACAATAGTGCGAGAATTTTTTTCCCACCATCAACGAGCTTTTTGCTGGTAATAATCATAATACTCGACAAAAATCTAGCCGTAAGGCAGCTAAAAATAGATATAAATGAAGAAATTGAGTGGGTTTAATTTTGAATGTGAGATAAATTTTTTAATTAGATTACAAAATTTTTCTCAAAAAATACGTGGCATTCTCGAGATGACAATAAATTTCTATTAATTAATTATTCCTAATTATTCACGAAAGGGATGATGATGAAATCTTATATTAATGAAATGAATTTTCATTGTAAAGTTTACAGTAGAAAATGGAAAGAAGAGAGTTTTTTTGTAGGGCGCCCTTAAAAATGCGGAATAATTTTGGTATCTGAAATATTTTGATAAGAAATTTATTTACTTGTGAATTAATAGAGTTAGTGAAGTTTGAGAATTTGCTGACTGGTAATTAATAATTTAGGGTAAATTTTCTTTTTCCTTAATAGCATTAATTTATCGGATTTTTTTTAACTAAGTGTAGGTTGTTGACTTTAATATCTTTATTGAAAAAGAATAAAAAAGACAGTAAGAAGTTAGTGGCTACAAGAAATGTCCAAGGAGTTCAGCATCCATGAGTTGGCTGTTTATCTCTGTGGATGACCCAGAAACCATCTGATGACGTACATATCGCTGATATAAACAATTGTTGTCCTATAAAGCATATACCCGAGTTGTGCGGTGTGGGAAATCTTATTAGTAAGTTTCAAAACAGCTGTAATGATGCCGTTAGGACCCCCATTAGCACCCCATATCTACTGAGCATATACAGTGAGTATACGGTATAGAAGCAAAGCTTTTTTCTTGAACAATCAACAAAATGGCTTGAAAATTGTTTAAAACTGAAGCTTCATGAGTTCAACTTCTTAGAAGGCTTTCCAGAATTTTAAAAATTTACTGCCTATTGGGGTCATTCCAGGGTGAAAACTACCTGGTTTAAGAATCAATTTATTGATGCTAACATCTGTAAAACTTAAATATAAGAACTTCTGATCCTTTTTTAGCTGGGAAATATGTGTAGATTTGGAATTAAAGCTCAAAATATGTGTTGATGATTTTTTCCACCAAGTAGTTTTCACCCTGGTTCGGACTGTTACAAAGTCTCAAACCCCCAATCCCCCAAAAATTCGAATGTAACAAGTTAACGACCCTATCCTTTACCAAGAATATTCTTCCACCTACAACCTAATCCCATGCACAAGTCAAATACAATCAATTCAAGACTTAGCTGTAAGTCAATAATTTATCATGAAATTTTTATTTTTATACTCACAAAAGGAACGAGAATCATAAGCTTCTTTATTTACAGATTAAAAGCTCCTACTTGACTTTTTTTATTGCTCAGTCTCACAATCTCTAAAGACTCTTACACACACATAATGCACAATATCTATACAACAATAATAGCATTGAGTAAAGCAGAAAAAAAGAGAATGTAGAAGGTGAAAAAGTCAATGAACGAGATGAAATCAGTAGATTATCTCAGATGCATTTTACTCGATAGATGAATGAATTTGTTCAAAAGTTGTTTACATTACTCTACTTTCGTGTCAATCACATTTTACATCCCTATTTTTTTATTCACTTTTATGTAAAATATAATAATAAAAATTTGTTTACAAGTACTTGGGTGTATCTCGATCATGAAATTATTTTGCTTATGTTGGTTTAATTTTTCCCGGCTGGATAATTTTGGAAAAGGAAATCGTGAATGTTTGATGGTGTTTTGATTAGTTTTTTTGATTGAAATTTTGGGGTCAGACGTGTTTTGAAGAAACTTTCTAAAATTAGTTAATTAATTTTTTTAGACGGGAAATATGCATTTTTTTCTTTAAAAACCCTAGCAAATTGAAAAAATTTCTCAAAAAAGTTTGACCAACAACCCACTTACCTAAATACGCCCCTGCTTGAACCCCTCCATAGCCCCCTCCCCCCTCCATACCAGGAAAATATTCAAAAGCTTCCATATTATCTAGGTATTGCCTTAAAATTTAAAAAAAATTATAAAGGGGGGTCCTTGATTTCTGGGATTCAGTCCAATAAAAAGGTCTTAGATCTCCACAGTATAACCCCCTACCATTCCTGACCACATCCTTAGTTAATGATAATATTGAAATTTAATAGTACTCTTATTGTTGAACCCCACAACCCATCATAGGTGAACGAATCCCAGAAAACTTCATTAATTTGATTAAAATGCGTTCTGGTTATCACCACAAAGCAAGGAGGGTCATCAGTAAACCCAAAAAATCTAATCTTGTTCCTTCTCAATGATTCTCTACCAAAGGATATCAAAAGGTCTCATTCGTTCTCTATTTTCGCATGTTAATCACTAAAAATTCTTTCTTTATTCCTTTTCTTTTAAATAAAGTTGAATAAAAAAGGTTTTAGTTCCTTCTTATTGTTCATCAATTCACCCTTCAATCCATCTTGATGAGGGTCAATGTCGATAACATAGCAAACCGCAAGCAATCCTGTTCGACCATCCATCAAAATTTCTGCTTGATTGACCTCAAGAAAAGTTTACTTTTCCGCTTTTGTTTTTCTTATCACTTTTGGGTGGAAATTTATTCAGAAATAATCAATTTCGTGTGAATTTTGAGGTGATAATCATGAACCATATGGAAAGGAAAATTTTTTCCCATTCAGTTGATGCTCGTGTCATCTTTCTTTTCGCACACACATGTATAATATCTGATTGACTTACATCATACAATGAAAATTCAATTGAGATGAAAATTTTTTATTGAATATGGGAGATTATTGTCGTTTGGTCTGACGCAATGGTGTGAAAAAGTGAGATTTTTCTTTTTATTATGTGCTATTGTGTTTTGGGTTTGGTTTTGGCTTGGTGACCTTTTCTCATTTTATTTGAAGTTACTCAATTTTTTGTTGTTAAATTCTCTCCAATTTTTTAATTATTATCAAATTTCTCTTGATTTTTTGTTAAAATTGTTACAATTTTTATTGAATTTTTGTTAAAATTCTCAAAATTTGTTCCAATTTCTCTCAAAATTCTCTCAAAAATTCACCAAAAATTCCTAACCTCAAAAAAAAATTCGATCCACCGCGCATTATCCAAAAATAATTCAACCCCAAACCGCAAAAATCTATCAAAATCTCATATTAAAAAAATATTTTCATCACCATCGACTGACTTGACATCTAGTCAAGTGATGCGTTGGTGGATGATTCTATCTTTGCACAGCAATAATTTTCCCCTGTACCAGCAAATGTTGTGTGTTGCATGATAATGTGAATATTCCATTCATATACGTCGCAATATCCAGCAGGAGGAAAGAAACTACACCGAATGACGTCAAAGATGAGGAAAAAAAGTCATTCATAAATTAAACTTTTTTCCTCTCACTTATCTTCGTGTGCTTTTCATTTCCCATCTCTTCTGCTCATCGACTCATAAAAGTGTGTATGTGAAGCTTTTCATTGCATCTGTGTATCCTTCGTGACTCACTGAAGATGTGTGTGAAAAGCACAAACACATGAAACAGTCAGCATAGAAAAAAGTGAGAGGAAAAAAGCAATTTCAATGACGTCATCAAAATATTCGGCATATTCTGGAAATGAAAAAATATATCCGATCTGCGTCATATGTGGGCGGAAGAGACGCTCATTTTCATTCACAGTTCAAGCTTGCTATCAGGCAAAAAAAGTTTTCAAAACCTGAAAAAAAATTTTTTTTTAAAAAAGTTTTAAAATTATTTTTGTGGAATAAAAAAGGGTTGAATTAAGGAAAACTTATTGTTAAATATTTGGTAGATTTGGAATGAAATATTGCGGATGTTCCAGTTCAAGAATAACTCAATTTCAAGGATTTTTATGTGTAGGAGTTCTGGATAGCTGGATATAACTTCTCCAGCAAACTTTTCATCATTATCAGGAGGAGTTTTAAAAGAAAGTAAAAAGTATCATGAACAGAATGCATGAGCAAAATATTTATCCTTGTATTCCTCATACAAAGTTTTATGTGTCCCTGTTCTTCAGAAAAATTTGCTTAAGTAGCTTTGGGAAATATCGTCAAATTGTTGTTATTATTACGAGTAATCCATCATATAATATGTCCATATGTTAAGCTTTCTGCTGGATGATCTGGATAAGAAATTTCTTAATTCCCTTTAAGTGGTCGTTAAAATATTGTGTAATGCTGAAAATTTTCTATATGTAGAATTCTTTCAACATTCGATCATTAAAAATGAATATTTGACAAATTTATGACTTTTATGCATCCTTATATAAGGAAAAATTTTAAACTGGGGCCAGTTTCTACGGGTACACTATGGGAAAAAATTGAAAAAAAGCGGCCATCCACTTTTTTTTGGGAATGTTTGAAATATCCATTCCAAAGTGATTTATTCTTGTAGAGGACATAAAAATAGACTTGTATGCCAAATTTCAGGTCATTTGGTGCTGCTTCCGTGATTCTAGGGCTATTTGAAGTTGAAAAGGGGTGAAAAATATGATTTTTTCATGCAATACTTGAACTGAGAAATCTCAGCGATGGTTAAAGATATTGAAAAACGGTTTACAGTTCCTAATAGTGATATAAAAGAGCTTTATTTTGACATACCACAAAGTTTATAACTTTACAGTTTTGGTACCGGTGTGCTAGGAAATGCCTGAAAATCATAGGAAAAATACCTTTGGACAAGCCGCAACTACCTTAGATGGCCGAGATCCACCCAAGTAAACACACTTTTATATAGCTCCTAACTTCTAGTTTATAAAACTGTATAAACATTGGGCATAGCTAGGTACGAAAAAAAGTTTAGGCGATTTTAGTGAGTCGATCTATATTTTACAAAAAACTAACTTTTCTTAGAAAAAAAATGAGAAATATAAAAATAATTATGGTTTTTGATGTTTTTCAATGACTAATGCTATTTCAAGATAAACTGTAAAGAAATTTTTCCTAAAAGTTCAAAATCTACCGAGATACGGGGTACATGTTCTCTCTGACGACTTGACCCATTTTCAGCTCACTCAAACTGCTGTAACTTTTTGAGAATGTAATATTTTTTAAATCTGTTTTCTGTTTGTTATAGCTTAGATCAGTACCTTTCTAATAATATATAACACTTGATATTTGAGTTTGATCTTGGTCATGAATGCGGCCCTTGTTTGTGACCGACCCCAAACTAGTGAAAATGTCAAAAACGCTATTCTTAATATCCTACTTAAAAGCATATTTATACATTATATTAAGATTTTTTGTGTTTAGTTATGATAACTATGACCATTAAAACTTAAAATTAGTATTTTTGAAACTTTTTGCTAGCTATAGACAGTCTCTTGGTAGCTTCCTAGGAAATACCCTAGTAGCCTAAATTTTGTCAACAAATCTTGCAACTGAAGCTATTTTACAGACTTTTTTTGATTAATCTATAATATTTGTGCACGGTTTAGGCAAAATACATTTATTTTAGGTATATTACACTGAAAAATTTTGATTTTTGCTAATTTTGCTTGAGATTGGCTTGCGTCGGTCACATTCAAGGCACTACCATGGCTGCAAGGACTACGATGTATCCAAGTATTACACATTTTTATAAAGGTAGTAACATCAGCTATCAAACACAGAAAACAGGATCAAGAAATATTGCTCTAATAAAAAGTTATGACTGTTTAGGTAGTCTCAAAAAGGACCCAGTCGACAACCAGCATTGGTAAAAACATGATTTTTGAAATTTTAGTAACATTTCAACAGAATTTCGAGCAAAAAGTAATTAAAAGTCATATAGGAACCTAAAAAAATGTTTGAGAAGTCAAAATAGGCATGAAATTTCCAATATCATATTTTTACCAATGCTTGTTGTCGACTAAGTGCTTTTTGAGACTACTTAAGCAGTCATAACTTTCTATTGAAGCAATATTTCTTGATCTTGTTTTCTGTTTTTACTAGTTGATGTTAATACGTTTCCAAAAATGTATAATACTTGTATGTATCGTAGTCTTTGCAGCCATGGTAGTGCATTGAATGTGACCAACGCAAGCCAATCTCAAACAAAATTAACAAAAATCCCAATTTTTAGTGTAATGTACCTAAAATATATGTATTTTGCCTAGAACATGTATAAATTTCATAGATCACTCGATAAAAGTCTGTAAAATAGCTTCAATTGCAAGATTTGTTGACAAAATTTAGGCTACTAGGGTACTTCCTAGGAGGCTAGCAAGAGTCTACCCATAGGTAGCAAGAAGTTTTGAAAACACAAAATTTGAGGCTTATTAGTCATTATTATCAAAACTAAACACAAAAAACCCAAATATAATGTCTAATTATGTTTTTAAGTAGGGTATTAAGAATAGCGTTTTTGACATTTTCACTAGTTTGGGGTCGGTCACAAACAAGGGCCGCATTCATGACCAAGATCAAACTCAAATATCAAGTGTTATATATTATTAGAAAGGTACTGATCTAAGCTATAACAAACAGAAAACAGATTTAAAAAATATTACATTCTCAAAAAGTTACAGCAGTTTGAGTGAGCTGAAAAAGGGTCAAGTCGTCAGAGAGAACATGTACCCCGTATCTCGGTAGATTTTGAACTTTTAGGAAAAATTTCTTTACAGTTTATCTTGAAATAGCATTAGTCATTGAAAAACATCAAAAACCATAATTATTTTTATATTTCTCATTTTTTTTCTAAGAAAAGTTAGTTTTTTGTAAAATATAGATCAACTCACTAAAATCGCCTAAACTTTTTTTCGTACCTAGCTATGCCCAATGTTTATACAGTTTTATAAACTAGAAGTTAGGAGCTATATAAAAGTGTGTTTACTTGGGTGGATCTCGGCCATCTAAGGTAGTTGCGGCTTGTCCAAAGGTATTTTTCCTATGATTTTCAGGCATTTCCTAGCACACCGGTACCAAAACTGTAAAGTTATAAACTTTGTGGTATGTCAAAATAAAGCTCTTTTATATCACTATTAGGAACTGAAAACCGTTTTTCAATATCTTTAACCATCGCTGAGATTTCTCAGTTCAAGTATTGCATGAAAAAATCATATTTTTCACCCCTTTTCAACTTCAAATAGCCCTAGAATCACGGAAGCAGCACCAAATGACCTGAAATTTGGCATACAAGTCTACTTTTATGTCCTCTACAAGAATAAATCACTTTGGAATGGATATTTCAAACATTCCCAAAAAAAAGTGGATGGCCGCTTTTTTTCAATTTTTTCCCATAGTGGGGTACCCTACTCTACCCTCTCCCAAATAGGATGGGTATACCCAAGGGTACTCCACATACCCTACCTCTACCCTCAACCTAGGACATCCAGAGTTGGGCAGGGTAAGTAAAATCCTAAGGTATCAACCTAGGGTACCTCATTTACCTTTCCCTAGGGTATCCTAGTTGGAGGTAGGGTACACCTTGGATATGTTATAGTACCCTTAAGGTAACACACCTACAATGAAATTTTAGAAACTTTTTTAAATTTTTAAAAATATCTTTTTATTATTTGAATTTTTTAAACCATTCTAAAAAGAGGTTTTTAAAAATATTTTTATAAATACACCAGTGGCGTAGCCAGGATTTTTGAAGGGTGATGCCCAATTTTTTATTCTTGAAAAAATCACTGTATTATAATATTTGTATTAAATTTTTTAGACATTAAGATTGATTCTGCGAGTAGTCTTCAACATTTTTCTGTAAAAGAAAGTTAAAAAGAAGAAGAAAAAAAGTTAAAAAATTTGCATTGAATTTTGATTTTGAGGGGGCTGGCCGGGCACCTAAGAACCATCCCCTGGCTACGCCCTTAAATACACCAAAAATATTGAAACTCTATTTTTTTCATTGAAAATATAAAACATTTTAAAATCCTTCAATTTACAAGAACATCAAATTAAAGTCTTTCCCAACAACATAACTTCTTCTACCGAATAATTCCTCCATAGTCAAGGTTAAACCATCAAAACTTTTTCATGGCAAGTGTCACAAAATCCACCCAAGAAGTTGAAAAAAAGTTATCAACCAAATAATTTGCCAGAACATTTCATGAACAACAGGATTAAGAAGAAGTAAAAAAAATTCCAACACTCAAAATTAGAATCATTGAGAAGAGATATTGCTTGTGACATGTTATTAAACCTTCAGTCATGGTCTATGAGCGTCAAAACTTTTTTACATGCGTAATCATTTTTCGGGATGTAAACATCAATGCCACAAAATTTGATAAACAAGAATGCGAAATTTGTTAGATTTATAAACAAGTGTGTTAGGGGTCGTTAGGATGTAACGAACGTTAAGAATGCAGAAATTGACATATTTTTCTAAGACATATTTTAAGGAATGTCAATAAATTTTTTTACTAATGGTGATCATTTTTTTGTAGTCATTTGTAGCCATACTTAATATATAAATGACCCATTAATGAAAATTTCATGTGTTTTATTGTTGTCTTACACATGTTGGCGGTTCCTTTAGGTATTTTAGCAAAATACGTAGAAAATTTTATCAACCAAAAAGCAATTTTGCTGATTTAAAAAAACTCATACGCAATTGATATTTTGAATTTAAAAATTAGATTTAATTATGGATATTAAATCGAGCGAATAATTTAGTGGTTGTTCATAAATGACGTTCAATATTTAGGGAGAAAGGGGACGCTGTGTGAGAGTTCCATATCAAAAGAAAAAAATTGTGACTAAGGTGGGAAGGGGGGTCAAAAAATCTGCATGACGTCACTTCTGAATGACCCCTTATGAGCAATTAAGAAAATTTTCCACATCATTTAATGATGGAAATGAAATTTTTGTGGTTGATTTACGCAGATTTTGTTTGGGGATTATACAAGAGTGGTACACCTTAAGCATTTTAGAACTATATTTCAGCCTTAATGAAATTGAATTTTTTTGGATTTTTTACTTGGTTTCAAATGCACGCCCTGTAATTTAAAGGAAAAAAAAGTTCTAGATTTTAAAATAGTAGTACCAAAAAAGTACCAAAAAATCGTCAAATATTTTTAGTTCCTAACAAATATACTCAAACAGGATCCTTAAACTGTTTCAAGGAACAAATTACCTTTTCCTCAAAAAAAGATCTCTAAAACCTCACAAAATCACTTGAAAAACAAACGTAAGCTCTTTGAAATCACAAAATATACCGCAAAATTCTGTGAAGCTTTCAGAATGGTTAAACATCAAAAAAGTCTTTTTTTTCTTCTTTTGATAAAATCAACTCGGTTAAAATTTTCATTGCCATCATTTTTCACTTTCATCTTACTCATTCTCATCTTTTATACCTCAACACATTTTATATCGTGTGAATGCCAAGGATACGATATTGATACAAAATCAATCTAAAATCCCAGTGCCTTCCAAGAAAAAATAAAGTGAATAATAAGACTCGACTCAATTGAGGTAAGCGTGGATTATTGAGCGATAAAAAATTGAGGTTTTGAAGCTTTTATGTTGGATATGCTTTATGTGGAGTTTATTATTCTAAATATAGAATTAAATTTTACATGTGGTTTTTTTTTTCATTTTTTAGATCGACAATCGTATCAGTCAAAGAGATTAAATTTTGAACATTTTTAAAAAAATAAAAATTTAAAAAATTTAAAAATTTGTAAATTTAAAAAATTTAAAAAAATTTGAATTTGAAAATTTATAACTTAAAAAGTTTTAATATTCGAAAATTTAAAAAATTTAATATTTAAAAATTTAAAAAATTTAAAAAGTCGAAAATTTAAAAAACTTAAAATTTGAAAACTTAAAAATTGGAAATTTGAAAACTTAAAATTTGGAAATTTAAAAAAGTTGAAACGTAAAAAGTTTAAAATTTAAAAAGCTAAAATTTAAAAAAGATACAATTTAAAAAAGTTAAAATAAAAAAAATGAAATTTATAAAAATTAATTTTTTAAGTAAATTTTTTTAATTTTTTTAGATTTAAAAAAACTAAAATTTGTTTATTTAAAATAAATATTTTTAATTTAAAAAATTAATTTTTTAACATTATAAAATTTATTAATTGCGTAATAAACCACCCGCCTACCATAAACGCTACGCTCTTGCTTCATATTTTTCTTAAAAACAAAAAAAACTCAAATAAAACTTTTCTTAGAAATAAATCTTCTGAGTATTGCGTCCCCAATTTATTTAATTGTCACTTCACCTTACGTTTTCATTAAATTTATTTTAGGCACACTTTTATCCTGTGTAGGCTGTGCTTGTTAATTCATGCATGCATATCATTCCATTCACACCTTGGTAGAATAAAATAAAATAAAATTCTACGGTTCTTAAGATAAATTTCTGCTATAAATAGAATGTCACCTTAATTAGTGGAAATAGAAATGAGTTTAAAAATAAAATGGATTTATTTATTGCTGATTTTAGCAAGATTAGAAGTAATTTGCAGAATTTTAAAGTTAATTAGACCAAGAGCAATTTCTAGAAGGTTTAAAGGCAGCTTGGGATTATTTTCTCAAGATTAATACTTGAATCTCTTTTGAATACACCCCAAGATATCGCTAGTGAGTTTATACTAATGACAAAGTCTGAGAAGTCCAGACCCAATCCCAAAAGCAACCGATTCAAAAACATGAGTTAAAAACATTCAACCCCTTCAAAAACTTACTCAAATCACCAAAAGAAAAAAGTGATTAATGAGCAGCTTTTCACAATTCCAGTGACATCTTGATTCAGTTGTGGTTCGTTTAACATTTCCTCAGTTCTCATCTTGTCTCTATTTTCAACACCATGGAATTATTTTTATCGCACAAGAGCCCCTCGAAAAAAAATTCTATTTAAGTGCCACTTGATTCCACTTAATCTCGATAACTAGCTGTTGATCCAGCCCAATTTTGATGAGGAAATGTTTCATCAATGCCATCGTAAGCATTTGCATAAAACATCTACTGAATTATCTAGCTTGCGGTACCAAAAATGCTGATGGTTTTTGATGAAATGATGAGAAAATTCTGTGAATCACTTGTGATTCAAGCAGTTCAGTCTGATGTTCTTTTACATTTTGTTCAAGGGATGGGATGTTGATATTTGAAAGTCGTATACCAGGCAGAAGCATAGCCAGGGGGGTCCTTAGGTCCCTGTGTCCCCTTCAAGATCAAAATTCAAAAGAAATTAAAAGTTATCCCTGCCAAGTCTTGAACCCCTTGATAGAAGAGTCGTGTTTCAAATACCAAAGCAATATGCCACCAAACCACTTCAGCTAACTGAAAATAACCTTGAAAAATTGTTAGTACAAAAAGTAATCAGCATTTCGCCCCCAAGCATGATCCAACCCACAAAATGATGATTAAATTCTGCCGGATATGCTTTTATTCTATTTTTAACATAATGGATTAAAAATTCTTTTTGCATCGAATTTTATTTCTTCATTCGTGTTTAAAATTCCTTTTTCTTAAATTTTTTCCTGCTTTCTTTTCCGATAGGAATAAAGAAAATCCATAAGATATTTAACGTCAATCAAATGTCTTTTATATTGTATTCGAGAAAGATGAATTAAATTCCTTTTTAATGGAAGCTATTCAGAAATGACGTTCTTCAAAAATTTGAATTTTTCTGAATACCAGTGGTGTATGGAAAAGATTTTCTCTTAAAACCCTAACAAATTGGGGAATTTTTCATCGAGAGGGGGGGAGCAGACCCTCATACTATATCTGTGGAACACACATTGTTCCTTGTTGTAAAATGCTCATGCCAAAAAATAATAACTTTGATCGAGTATCACACAGCCTCAAACTCTTACACTTAAGGGTATCCAGAAATTTTTCGAGGGGGGTTTTATTTTTTTGTATGTAAATTTAATGGCTTTTTGGGATTTTTTCTTAAAAATCCTAGCAAATTAAAAAAAATCCATAAAGGGGGGTTAACTCCCAAACCCACTCTTAATACACCCCTGTTTACGCCCCTTCCAGATGTTGACCGTCATTTGTGAATTCCTCCATACAGGAATAATTTCTATTGATGCTCAATAATAGGTAGAGAGATGATAAAAAGAGAAAATATTTATGAATACAATAAAAAGTCAAGATGAATTTACAGACGTATGCAAATATGCAGATAAGAATTATAAACATTTGTACACGTGTGAAAGATGTTTGCCTTTCTTGCACAAATGTTTCCATTCTCCAGATTACGATTTGATATTCAAGTTGTCTGCTACTGTAAATGGAATTTTCGGTTTGTTTTGGATACCTTTTCTGTATTTGAGTTATTGGATTAGGGGTAGTTTTTTGAGATGGGATTTGTGATTGCTTTTTGGACAAATTTCTAGGAACACAAAGTATTGTATTAAGTAACAGCAGATGAATATAGTAGATTTTAGATTTATGACTGCAAATATTCAAGGACATAAGCTGAATAATATATTTTGTATGCATGCGGTGTCTATTGATTTTCTTATAAAGCTTGATGAAGAGCTTTATGAATTTTGTGTATTTCCGTCGGTTATTTGAAATTGTGTGAAAATCAAGATTTAAAATCTTCACTGGCACTAGATTGAGAACTATATACAGGGGCGCAACAGGGGAGGGTAATGTAAAGCATTTTCCAAGGGTGCCGTGTTTTAGGGGGTGCAAAATTCAATAAATCTTAACAAAAATGATAGAAATGGTACAAAAGTTTACGTTTTGTGTCTAAATTTTAGACTCTAAAGCGACGGTAATTCAAAATTTTCTCTGGAGCACAATGGAACCTCGTTACACACATACTTCCATTATAAGTAGGGTTACCAGACATTTTCAAGAAAAATAAAGGACATCCCCCATGTCGACTAGTTTTGTTTGATTCTTGGATGAATTAGAAAATTACAAATCGTTTTTATTTTTGAAAAATGAAAAAAATAGAGGACTGTCCTCTGAAAAACCAAGCAGATGGTTAGCCTAATTATAAGCAAGGTTTGTATAAATTGGGAAGTATAACACGATAGTAAAGCTAAATGGTATCATCATGGCATCAGTTGAATGAATTATCAGGTCACTTGGCTTAGGATTTATTCATAGCAATAACAGTCAAAAAAATTGTTGGGATTCTATAAATTCAGATTATGAACGCCTTGGGTATAAAATAGTTCCTCAATAAATTATACTTAAATTGCCATAAAAAAATCCAATTGTATTTTAAACCACAAATTTTTCATCCACCATGCGCACATATTCCACCCCCCACATTCATCTGATACTTGTACATCAATAAACAAATGGAGAACGTATGCAAAACAGCAACAAAAAATCAAACCATATGTTACGGATATAAAGGAAAAATACATTTCCAACAAAATACACTTAAGGAACATTAAATCTCCTCTTCATGGTAAAGATTATTTACCATAATCCAGACATGAAAGGTAAGTAAAGAAAGTTTCTAATAAATCTGACAATATTGAACGAAATGTGGCAAAAGTTTCAATATTTTTCTTCCCTCTTTTTTTCATGAATGAAACGAGAAAAGAGAATCTTTCCGACGTATCGAGAGAGCAGAAGCATCAGCAGTCGGTACAAAATGTGTAGATGAAAAAGAATTTTTAAGTAGGAATAATAATGAAAAACAAGAACAAATGAAAAAGTTGCAATTTCTTTTGGGAAACAAAAGCTTCTTTTTTTGTCGTCACTTCAATGCCGGTAAAGCATGAAATAATATGTGGGACATTGAGAAAGTTCTAGGCAAATGACATTAAAATGAGAAGAAAAAAAATCAGAGGACATGAAAACAAAAAAGCACGACGTAGTAGTTTATCAACCCACGCAAGCAATCTCATTCTACCATTCGCTCGTTTTTTTCATACATATATATTTATTCACAGCGATGCTATTTTTAGCATCACATAAAAGCTCGAGCTGAATGGAAAATTGGAGCAGTGCGAGAGAACAAGAAAGAATAAAAATATAAAAATAGCTGGTAATGAATGGTCTGAGGATGGAATTATAAGGCAGCGCATCATAAAACACATCAGGAAAATAATAAAAGCTTAATTGATGGTTATTTCTTAATCGATTGTAATTGGATGTAATGAATAGAAATGATTTCTTCTATTAGGATTGACGTGAGGATAATTAAAATTTCTGTGTGGGATTCAGTACGAGAAGCGCATAGCCATATAGATTCTCAGTATCTAAAAACGTTCAGCTTGAAAGCTTCCTAGCTAGAGAAATGCTCAGCCGGAGAAACCCACATCAATGAAGATTTTCAGCAAGAGAAACACTCAGCCTGGAAGATGCTCAGCTTGAGGATATCTGAACTAGAATCAGCTAGAAAAAACGTTTAGCCAGGATGATTCTTATCCAGAAAAGTGCATATCACTTAGAATTGAAGAAGTTGAGCTTAAGGAACGCTGAAGCAGAGAAAAGCTCAGCCAGAGAAAAACTTAGAATCTTATTAGAAATGTACATCCATGAAGATTTTTAACTAGAGAAATCCTCAGCCAGAGAAATGCTCAGCTTGAAAAAAGCTCAGCCTTAGAAACGTTCAGCCAGAATGATGCTGAATGTTCGGATTGGAAAAAGGTTTAGCCAAGATGATGTTGTATCCTAGAAATGCTCAGCCTGGTTGATAATCAGGTAGAGAAACGCAAAGTCATGAAGATTTTTCAGCCAGAGAAACGCTCAGCCATGAAGATGCTCAGCTTGAGAAAATTCAAAATATTTCCAAATATTTAAACTAAATGTCACTAATGCTCCCAACAATAATTTCCAATATTATTGCTAACAAGACAGAAAAGGGGGTAGAGTTGTGAAATTGTTAGAATTTAAGGCAAAACCAGCTGAGTATAATATTGCTTCTTCTATTTGTTATTTGTCTATTGAGTTGGAATGAACAAATACACTTTCAACAAAGAATGAAACTTTCATAGCTTGTGCCGCCACCGAATCTCTCATCGTCCTTCTTTCTCCATCGTCTTGGCAAATATTTTGCTATATTTGTGGATGTATACATCGAGAAAAATGGAAGAGAGGAAAACTTTCGTGCGTGGGAGACAAAAATAAAATGTTGATAGATGAGAAAAATTTCTTTTTCTTTTCATTTTGTCACAGAAACAATTTTAAGTACCTACCAAAAATTCCACTTATTATGTTAGCATAGAGTATATACATCAAAAGTTGGTATATAAAAACATTTTCAACAACAATTAAATATTTTTTTTGTTTTTTTGGTATTAAAAAGTCTATTTTGGTATGTTTGGCAGGATTTTGTGGTATAAGTCAGAGATGAAGCTAGAAATTTCTTGAGGAGGGGATTTTCGAAATTTTTTGTTGAATTTGGGGCCGTTCATAAATGACGTCAAGCAAAAAACCAAGATCTTTAGACACAAAAATTCCTACAATTTTTTTTCTGGAAATGTTAGTGACACTGTGTCACATAGCGTCAGACCTCAGTGGATTTATTTCTCAAAAAGTTTTTCAAAAAGGAAGGAGTTCTGACTCCGCGCCTGGTACTAGGGGTCGTTCGCAAATTAAAATTTTGTGACTGTTCAAACACAAGAAAGATTTTCTCTACGCAAAATCTGTGACCAGTGGTAGGGGGTCAATTAATTTGCCAATAATTAAGCTAAACAATAAAGAATTTTTGGGAAGTTGTAATCTTTATTACGTTTCATATTTTATGGAAGAAAATTATGAAGCTTTACATATTAGTACATTTGAGCTATTTCTAGCATCAATAGCTTTATAATGATGTAATAGCATTGCTGTAATATTTGTAGTAGTGACATCGATACTTTCAACGTAGACTAGTCAATTGTGTCTGCTTTAGAAGAGGGGGTTGTTATGGCATAACAAAAGGGGTGATTTTTAGGTCACTCATTCTTTTTTTTCTCCAAGGGTCCTTAAAGTGGGATATTTATTCCATGTTCAGAGTTGTAGTCACATTTAGGGTAGGGAGGGTAGATTTTTTGAACTTTTTCTAAGGGTGATTTAGAGGGGTGATTTGTCATCCCTGGCAGGTTGCTTAATAAAGCCATCCATCTCATCCTGGCTACGCTTCTGCAATTCCAACACATTATTTTAACAATCAACAAAAATTATTCTAAAGCACCTCCCTTCTAATCCCCCTAAACACCCCCACAATTTATTCCTAAACTTTATTTACACGCACATAAAATTCATTCAACAAAATTCGCAATAAAAATGAAGAAATTCTTTAAATTTATTCTGATAACATTATTGAAATATTTACAACATTACCCATTCTAAATTTTATTTTCATTCAGAATGATATTTTTGGTACTTCAGAAAAGTTGACGACATAAAAACAAAGTTTATAGTGTGATCCTTTTTTTCTTCTCGGTGTGCCTGAAAGGTTGAGAGAACAAGCAGTCTGAAAGAATATTAAATATAGTGAGAGTTTACGTCATCAACAATTAACAATGGAATGGTAGGGTTGAGTGAGTTTTAAAGAACTTGAAAGATAAAAATAAAATTGAGTTTTGAATTTTTTATGAGATCGAATGTTGGAAGAAAAGTTTTGATTTGATTTGGTGGATGTTCCCAATCAGAGGTGTAGGAAGAAATTTTTCGAGGTAGATTTTCATTTTTTTATATGAATGGATGACTTTTGGGACTGACCTCTGAAAGTCTTGTCTCCAAGCTACATGCCTGACGATTTATTGAATTTTATAGCATTATAGTTCGAAAAACACTACTGAGATAAGCAAAAATCCATTTTTATTGCGATGTCCCGATTTTTAAACTTTAAATAAATCAAAATGCATAAAATATGGAAAACAAGGCAATAGAGGCGTACCCAGAAATTTTTTTTGGGGGTATAAAATTTTTTTCTTTCCAGTTCTCATTATTTTTTTTTTACTTATTGTTAATTCTAACGGTACGTAAATAATTATTTATAAATTAGAGCTGCGGAAAAAATTTAAAAAGAAAATTATTTTTGTTGTAAAAATCTGGGGTCAAACCCCCTTTTTTGGCAATTTTTTTTTCAATTTGCTAGGGTTTTTAGGAGTAAAATCCCAAAACTCTCCTAAATTTTCCCGTCCACACAAAAGAAATCAAATCCCCCCTCGAAAAATATCTGGGTATGCCCATGGCTCCACTGGCATATTTATAGAAGCTTTTTCGCACACAAAATCGATGACTTAATCAACCCACAGCTCACGGAAGCAATAATTTTCCCATGAATTTTTCCACCTCAGTTTTTATTCTAGATTCGACAAAAGATACAGTTTCATGGGAAATTAGCCGGAAAAATTCTCAGGAAATTACGTCGGTTGAAATGCTGGAACATTTATTATATTTGACGATTAAAAATCATTTTTCATATTGTTTCATGAAACTTATTATCCTATCCAGAGGGTACCAGGGGTAGCAAGGGAGGGGTCTATATGGGATCCTGACCATCCCTCGTAAAAAAATTTACAAGAAAATTTTGTTCTGGCTACGCCTTTAATCCCATTGCCTTATCTTGTTTATTTTCTGAGGATTTTTCATTATCTAACCAGAAAAATTATCAGTCCCAACAGGAATTCCATTAAAATATTCCCACAGAATAACACAGGAAATAACATCAGCTCACACATGAGTCTACATGTAAAAAAATGTAATAATAAGCACATCCATATGTGAATCAAAGAAAAAAGCATTCAAAAGCTCGAGTCGTCTCGGTTAAGGAAAAATTTTTTTCAATGAATTTTTTTTCTCTCTAACGAAAGTCTCACAGAGTAAAATTTCTCGCAGTCTCTCACAGTCCATCTCACTCTCTCTCACACCGAACCGCTACACAGCATTATTTGTGTCGACATCATTTTCGTACACGCTACAAGTTGAGGTCTATACATTCACATTTTTCAGCTGTTCGTTCCATCGACACAAATAGCTTCTGTATGTGCGGAGTTCTTCGGCTTCGCAGAGCCGAAAATGTAGAAAAAAATTAAGTTGCACTCTACTCTCGATTCATTCTCAACGTGTCAGCTTACGGAATAAGTCGCGTTAGTCGCGTTTGTCGAGAGTTATTTTTGAAAGAAAAGAAAATAAAAATAAAAGAAAAAAATATATACTAAAATAAAAATAAATAGAAGTGCAAGAAGGGAAAATAAAGAAATTCAGTTTCGGATTGATTGTTATTCAGTTTTTTTTCGCGAAAAAATTCCGAAAAAGAAAATTATTTTAGACAGTAAAATAAGAAATAAACAGTAATCAGTAGAGAAAAGCTAGATTTTGAGCTGTAAAATTGAATTAGTGGTTTTTATTTTTTTTTATTTTGAAAAGAATTTTATTTTTGTTGTTTTGTTTCTTCTGGGAAAAGGAAAATAAACAGAAAAATTCTGTAACGGAAATCGGTATTTTTGAGGTACGAATTGTGGAATTTATGCATTTTCTGGCTAGGAATTTTAGTTAAATTTGATATTTTGGGCCCACCATACGAGAATATTTTTGTGTTGTTAGGGCGAAAAGTATGAAAATATATCTCACATACGGTGCTGTTTCTAGATAATTCGACGATTTAACGTATATTATATATTTTTTTCTCTCTTATCTTTTCTCGACAATCATTTAGATTTCGGTGAATGTAAGGAAGTTTTATAGAAAATCTTTTGGGATTTTGCGGTGAAGTTAAAAAGGAGAAAATTGAAATTCTTTGGAGATTTCGAGGATAAAACTGTTAAATTTTTAATCATCAATCAAAAATTCCACCGGAAGTTACGTTGAATTTTTTAAAATCTGATAAACTTGATCGTGATTTTTTGTGAGAAAAATTTTAAAAAGACAATTAAAAATTTTAAGAGAAAATCTCGTGCAGTTCAAAAGATTCAAGATTTTTAACTATAAAAAATTGTGGAAAAATTTCAAAAAAACTGAAAAATAAATAAATTTGAAAATTTTTTAATAATAAAATTTCAAAATTTCAAAACTATCCAAAAAATATTCTAACGAAAGCAAAAAGTCAAACAAAATTGAAAGTGAAATTAAAAATTCAACACGTCAAGTTTTTTTTCACATTCTAATCTGAGAAAAAAATAAATTGTATACAAAAAGTGTGCGAACTGTTTTAGTTTTGCCTGAGAAGAAATTATCATAAAATCGTGACAAAAATAATAATTTTTTTTGATAAATTCGTTACAAAAACTGTGAAAACTGGAAGAAAAATTTCTACAAAAAAGTTTCTTTGTGAAAACACACAATTTTTTGGAAGTGAACGAAAAGAAATCAGAAAAAAATTGAAATTTTTTCAAAGTTGAAGCTAATTAACTAATAAGAAACTCGCATATATTGAAAATAATAAATAATAAATAAAACTTGTTCGGAGTTGGTCAGTGGGGAAAGCAAAGCATTTTCATGATATCCGCTTGGATAAATCCATATAATGAGAAGGTATGTACAGTTTTTATACTTTTGTTTCTATTTTCACATGCATTGATTTAAACTATCAAAAAAAATTGTTTGCGAGAGATTTTACTGAACTGATTATTACGAGGAAAAATTGCAATCTGTAATTAAAATTATCAATGAATGAACTTTTTATTTTTTCGATTTGCAAAAAATATTTGAAATTACACGACACAAAATATGAAAATTTCAAATGCTGACATTTTAGATTTTTAAGGTGCAAGTTGCTCCAATTTTTGTTGAAAAATAATTAAAAAAATTTAAATTAAAAATTCAAAATTTAGAATTAGATTAAAAATTTAAATTGTAGAATCAAAAAAATTTAAATTAAAAATTCAAATTTTAATTTAAAAAAATGTTTTTTTCCAATTCAGTTTTTTCCAACAATTTTAATAATTTTTATCCAATCAATTCAGTCTATTAAGTTGAAAAATAATGATCTGATTTTCTGGCTTTACTATTTATCCAAAATGATGACACAAGCACATTTTTGAAAAATAATCTATTTAAAATATCTAAATTTTTATGCAAAAAAGTAAAAACAAGTCTTTTGAACTTATGCAAATCATTGTGAAATGCTTTTCATAGAATTGAAGTTTCTGAGATTAAGATTTTAAGCACCATATGTGATGATGTGAAAAAAATATTTCATCGATTTTTTATTCAGCTATTCAGAAATAAATACACAGTGAATGTTTCGATAAGCTGCGGTTTAGAATGCAATATCAGTAAAATATTGTAAGCTTTGATATTTTATATGAATTTTTTATTTATATCAAACTAAAAAGCCTTTGTGGATATATGGTTAAGTAATTTTCATTACAATAGACAAATTTTAATCAAAGAGTGTCAGAATTGTTGGGATCAAGGCTTAGATAGTCATCAGAAAATTGTAAAGTTTTTTTTACTATTTTTTTAAATTGTACAATTTTTTTAGTCAAAAAGCTTTGAAACTTGTACAATTTTTACAATTTTTTTTAACTGATTTTTTTACAATTGTACAATTTTTATATTGAAAAATTCGAAAATCAGTAAAAAATGTGAATATTGACCATTTTTTTACATTTCTGATGAGTGTCTTAGCCTTGGTTGGGACCAAAGTTGTAGTTTATAGGGAAGATGATATCTTTTTACTGTTTAAAATCTAAATTCCTTGGGGTCGTTCGCAAATTACGTCACACTTTAAGATAGCTTTAGGAGTCTGACACTTTCATATAAATCGATATTTTTTGTTTGAAAATTTTGTAATAGGGGGTCTAAAAATCTCATTTTTTGCAAGACGTCATTTATGAACGACCTGTTAAGGGATGCCATTAAAAATTTAAATTTATATAGATACTGAACCCATCTAATTATGAATTGTATGATGGCAATAATTTGAAAAAAACACAAATTTTTTTAACAAAACAATTTCTTCTTTTCAAATTTGAAAAATATTAATTTAGAATATTTTTATTTATAATTTTTTTTTACAAAATTTAATCCATTACACGTGAAAAACCTCCAAGAACTGATAATTTGACCATTTAAAATGAGTAATTCACAATAATATTATCATCATTGGCCTCTTAAGTGTCAATTAGCAGTATATGAGATAACTTGTTTGCCCTTTAAGTAGCAATCCAGTCTGAACGTGAATAATCCAGTCCACAAGTATCAATTTTATGAAACATATTGAATAAAAAAAATCGACAGGATGCTTGCAAAGAAAATTATATGCTGAGAATTAAATAATTTGTACAAAAAAGGCGAATAAATGAAACGTTGGCAATAACGAGCAAGCAGGCAGGCAGGCAAAAAATACTTTTTTTTCTCCTACTATTAAAATTATTTAATTTTATTTTGTGTGATTCGAGTAAGTGAGAGAATAATCGAGCAGTGCTACGTGTATTTTTACGAAAAAAAAGTCACTTGACGATTAAATTAGCTAGTCAGACACACAAACGTGTCACTTTGAGAACATCTAATTTAAATTTGCAATATTGACATCCTATCTGATGACTACTTTTTTCTGTACCATATGGAAACATCAGAAAAATGTGGAAAATTTTCTTTTCAGCTTGCGTGAAAAAAAGCCGCAAATACTCTCACAAATGAAAAACTTTTTTTACACTGCTGTGTACATAGAAGATTCTCTCGTACGATGTCTGTGTGCGATGATCATGATGATGATGATGATTTTTGATGTGATTGTGAATGAAAAAAAAATTTCCTTCAATGCTGTTGCACTATAATAGAAATTGTGACTTCGTATATCAAAAAAAATATCACATTTGTGTGTGCGCGGTACGACTTTTATTTTCTATTCTGATGTGATATTGACCACCACATTGAAACGTTTTAGATGATGATGATTATTCTGTCGGCAAGCAGAGAGATAATGATTAGAGTCAACAAGTGTGAAGGAAAATTTTTTCTTCTTGAAACCCCCAAAATAATTATTTTATCGTGCTAAGATTCACGTACAATAAATATTGTCTGCGTACTGAAATGTTTTTTATGTGCTCATTCTTTGATTCCGTAGAGAAATCATTGTGTCTCTATTAATTTATGCAATGGATGTCCTTTCCCCTTGGATGGATTTTTATTAAATTTTTTTTGGGAAATGAATTTTTATTTTTTTGCTGTGTATGAAATGCGATGCCTCATTTCATACAAAATAATGCATTCAAACGTGATTTTAATACACCCAATGAGCCCCGAACGTCATTGTCGTATGTCGAATACTGCAAAGTTGCTAAACAAAAAAAGTCACATTTTTAATGCGAAATTTAAGAAAAAGTTATACAATTACGTTTTTTATATCCTTGAAATTTTATTACCATGGATGATGCACAAGCTTTCACGTTGGCTCTATGATAATTCTGGAAAATATGAGGGGTTTCAAAAGGAGCTGTTTTCTGTTTTAAATTTTAGTTAAACGTAATTTTTTAGAATTTAATGAGTAAAAGAAATTTGCTGAAATTTCTAAAGCAAACTAAAGCAAGGACGTAGTCAGAAAAAATATTTTACAGGGGATGGGGTGTCCAAAAGTTGTGTTCGTTCTTATACTCATATTTTTGTACTAATTGTAAATTCTAACTGTACTAATGATTAAACCAGTGGTTTTCAAACTTTTCAGAGCGCGACACACTGACATACTATTTTGCTCCGTTTTATACGAGAATGAGCTAATTTTTGATTTGTCCTCGGGCCTTAGACTTCTCCCTGCCTACGTTCCTGAACTAAATACACAGAACAGAAATTGTTCTTAATGGTCAAATAGAATTAAAATTTTTGGGGGCTTCTACTGTCTTAGGTTCCTCATTTTACTAAAATTTCTTTCAATTTTTCTTAACTAAAACTAAAAATTCTAATATTTCAGACCCAATAAGCCAAGAACCAAGAAAAATCTTTGATTTGAGATTTTTTGGGGATTGTTAAGGTTTTCTGCTATTAATCTCAAATGCTACCAGAATGACACAAAAAAAATACCAGCATACGACCGGTGGTACCAGCTTGGAGTCAGATTTACACTCGAATCCAGCTCCAGCTGGAACCTCCCTGGCTAAATGCTGGATTTTTTTGTGCCATTCGGGTTAGCTCCTCAACTCTGACCAAGTGCCTCTGAAATTCTCACAAAATACCATCTAAGGGTCCCCCCATCTCCACCGTCTTTTCCACAAACCATACACATCAATAAATATAATCATTTTGTATGCAGCTTACACTTATAAATCTCTTTATATTAATTTATCATAGAATGAGCAGTCACTCTTCTCCCTCGACTCGACTCGCCTCAATTCAACTTGCAGCCAACGAGCGAATAAAGATAAAAACTAAAAGAATTACATTATCGCATTACCACTCCATTC
Source organism: Chironomus tentans (assembly GCA_963573255.1). Taxonomy (NCBI): domain Eukaryota; kingdom Metazoa; phylum Arthropoda; class Insecta; order Diptera; family Chironomidae; genus Chironomus; species Chironomus tentans. The sequence continues at coordinate 42,000,490 of OY754302.1, read as the reverse complement.
TTGCTTATTTCTTTCCATTTATAAATCTTTTTTTTTCTCGAAATATTTTTTTTTCTGCAACCATATGTTATGTCTAAGTGATACTTTCAAGGCATTCTGTGATGACTATGAGTTAATAAAATTAATTTATAAAACATTCACATGACATTGCATCGCATAGAAAATGAGATTTCTTGTGTCTTGAAATGTTGCGTGCATTAAATATGAAGGAACATGCCAGTGGGTGTAAATTGATCACGAAAGTGATGAAAAGATAATAGTTTATTCAGCATGTGAGTTGATAAATTTTGAATATCATTCTTATTTGAGAAGAGTTGTTTTACTCAATAATATTTGAATTAAAATATGTCACAGCTGTATTATTATGCATACAATAACTAAAGTTTATGTCTATAGATATTAAGTATGATGAAATTGATTATATTTTTAGGTTTTTGAGGCACAATAGAGGTGATAGGCATGCTTTAGATGTGTGTAATAGTTTATTTGTATTTTTTAACTTTTTAGTTTGAAAATTAAACGAAAAATACTTTTTACTATAATAATTTAAGCTGATCTGGCAATATTCTAGGAGATTAGAGTTCCAGCTATGGCAATTCTAGTCATTTAATGCCAAAAAAATAATATTTCATTCATAAATACCCCAAAGTTAATACAACTATAAATTATCCAACAAATTGAACAATTTTGGCTTCTATTTTGACCAAAAAGTTGGAAAAAAAACTTCCACAATTGAAGCCACAAAAAAAAAACTTTGACAACTTAAACGAGTCCCATTTATGTCCCAGCAAAAACAGCTTTTGATTCAATTACCTCACTATTACGATAATTTTATTTACTGTGCAAAAAGAAAATAATGGTTAATTTAAATACTTACAAAATATTAAGTAACAAAAAAAATACACAAAAAAAATATCGGTCAATAATGCTATTTATGGCCAAGACATTTTCAAAGTAGTTTTACTGCATTTTTCATGTTTAATTTGCTTTTAAAATAAGTTTATCGATTTTGCTTGTTTAAAAATCGCCATAAGAAATTGAATGGAGTAAATGTAAATATTGAGGCAAGGTCGTGAGTAAATGGACTGAATTTAAGTTGATAATTTAATGTTAATAAAAATTTAAGGTAATTTGTGCAATTTATTGTAGGAAAAATCGTGGGACGAATAAAATTGAAGGTAAAATTGTATTTGTTGAGAAATTTTGAGGACTTTTGGGAATTTTTCGAGTCAAAAGTTTAGGGTTTTTGGATTATTTTGGATATTATGTGACTTTAAATGCACATGGCTTAAAAAAGGTAAAAAATAGTATCCCCAGGCAGACGTGAGGCCAACTTTAGGTTGGATTTCGTGAAATCCAGCCTCAAACTGACCTGGGGACACTATTTCTTGACTAGTTTAAGCTATGTGCCTTTCGGATGATGCTATTAAGAGGAAGGGGGGGTCTAGGGCTTTATAAGACTGAGACTATAATCAAAAGATGTTATTCTCAAGAGGTAAAAGGAGTTATAAGTGACTAAAAAGTAAAATTTTAACACCGAAATCTTAAAACACAAAATTGAGAAAATTCTCGACTATAATAAGTCACAGTATCCCTAAGAACCAATCCATCAAAGCATGTCCGAGGTAAAGTCATCATGAAAAATCAATTACCGTCCAAATTCTTGGCCTTCACATCAAGTAAAAAATAAAATCACCATTCAGAACCAGCAACATAATTCATAAGTATGTAAATTCAACAGAACAAATACAGACCGACCCATAACAGCAACAACAATAATAAAAAACGTAATTATTAATGATCAGCTTGTAAAATTCATTTATGTTCACACACGAGAACTATGCGGATGAGTTTGAATAGGCTTATTAGAATGATGCTTTAGTAGCATTAAAAAAGAATCAAACGACTGACATTTCCGCGATTATTATCCATTAGTTTGCAACATCGACATGCAATTAAATTTTTTTTTCGTGTGTAGATTTTTATGGTTCCCCACTGGCACACATATTTGCCTGCTTTTTTTTGCAAACGTGATGAGTTTTTATTTTCTTTCATATCTCTTTCTGCTTTATTTCAAAATGAATACTGCCGAACATTGAAATGAAGAAACTGCACACATTTTCTCTAGTTTTATTATAATTTTAATTTTATTTTTCGAGGAATGAAGTTGTTGAGTGAAAATTTGATGCGATTTTTAAAGCAGGTTTTAGACAGTTTGAGTTGACTTTAAATTTAAAAAATTTAAGTGTTTTGTATTTGAAAAACAAATTCAATTTTTTTTAAAAAATATAAAAAAAATCAAAATTTTGAAAAAAAAATTCAAACTTTTTAAAAAACAATTCAAATTTTTTAAAAGAATAAAAATATTTTAAAAGAATACAAAAATTTTAAAATAATAAATATTTAAAAAAGTCAAAATTTAAAAAGATTAAAATTTTTAAATAAAAGAATAAAAACAAAAAAAGATCAAAAGTTTAAATTTAAAAATTTATAAAAAAATCAAAATCTTTGAAAATTTTAATTTTTTTTAAAAAAGTTTAATGTTTTTCTTAAAAATCTTAAAAGTTGGAGTAATTCAAAAGAGTAGTTTTTATTAATAATTAATTAAATTAGTTAACAAAAATTAAAAAAAAAATTAAAAATTTTGAGAAAATTTAGCAATAATTTCGAAAGAATACAAACTAAAACTACAAAACAATATGCGTGGAAGTTAATTAAAACGAAAATGTAAAAAAAATTCAAAAAATCACCGAAGACCCTCAAAAGCGTCATAAATCTCGACATCCAACTCTCAAATTTCCAACAATATTCTTTTTACTTTTTCTTTCATTTCATTGTACTCAAACGTACATGCTGTATGTACATAACACAATATAAAATGAAAATATAATCATGAAGCAGTTAAAGCAAATTCTCGAGACTCTCGAGAAGGTTGAATTGATTGGAAATAAAGAAATAAGAAGAAGAAAAAGTGAAAGTTTCAATTGAGAAAACCTGTAAGAGATTAATCGATACGGAAAGTAAGAAGAATAAATTTTTTTAAAGATCGCAAAATTGTTGATTTTCTCACTTTTTTATGGGGTTATTTAGAAATTATGGTCATTAAAAATTGGAATTTTTTACAGTCTTAAAATAAATTTTTTATGAAACTTAATGTTAGACGTCACATTTGAATAATCCATAAAATAAACTGTGCGAATTCTTACACGAAAAAACATCATAATTTTCATCAAATAGTCCACGTCACTCTCTACACCTTGAGATTTTCTTAATATTAAAAATATTATTTTCTGTGTCGATTTGGAGCTGTCATGTAATTTTATCGTGCATCAATAAATCATGACTTTTTTTTCTATAAAATTAAATTTTTTCTTCCAACTTTTTTCTTTCATGAAGAGTGATTTTTATGTAAATTTCTGTTTTGCATTTTGGAGAAAATAGTTCAGATTTAGATGGGGAATGTGGCTGAAGGGGGTCATGACTTGAAGTAGTTGCTTTAATAATTGAGGATTGTGAGCCTGAAATTGGCATCTTTTTAAGTTTTTAATGAACAGACTCCTAATGACACCTCAAAAGTGATAGATACCCTATAGGTCTTGTTTAGGAAACCTAGAGCCTGTTTAAAATTTCATTTTAATAACAAAAATTCATAGTAGCCATCTCATACCCTCTAAATACACAAAATTCACAAAACTAACTCCTCAAAGCCCAAAATTAAAACATTAACTCCTCAACCATTACAACTCACAAACATTCACATTCCAAATAATTGATAAAAAAATATCATAAATATATGGAAGTCACAAGTACAGAGACTTTATGACAAGCGTGTGATTTTTGTGCACTTTCCGTGTGGCAGCCATAAAAATTGTTACTTGTATCGCATGAATTATTTTACGAACTGCAAAAAGCTATTTAAGCCTTTTAGACATGTCATGTTTTTGTTTTAAATTTTATTTACGTCTTTTGAGCCGATTTAATTTAATTTTTAAATTATTTACTTCATTGAAGTTGTTGTGGGGATTAGTATGGAGAAGCTGGGTGGCATTGTGTTGGGATTTGAAGAAATATTATGAATTTTTATTGCTTTATCCTTTGAAATATCACTCAGCTTTAGATCCTTGTCCTCCTAACTGCTGGATATAGCTTTTGAGCATTTCTTCAAAAATTTTATTCCACATACTCTTTCTGATTCCATAACAGCCAGATAACATCACCAAAAAAAATCAAATTTCCGCCCGAATAAAAACACAAATAATGACGTCAAAATTGACATTTCCGATATCACCAAATCTACCATCTCACTGCTAATTGCCTGTCAAAAAAATGATTGTTCATCGTTTTTGATAATTTTTCTTTTCGTTGAAAGTAAATTGAATAACTTAAAAACTTGAAAATTTCATTCATATTTGCACCGTCTACGGATACTGCAATAAAAAAACAAATAATCTCGTCTTTCCATGTCACATCTGAGTGAGAGTTTGAACAGATGGAAATTATTAAACAAATAAAAAAAAAATCTTGACAATTTGCAAATTATGCGTTATTTTTTTCCTTATCTATTCAAATTTATTTTTGGAGTTTTATTTTCTCTGCTATTTTTTATATTCAAGATAAGAAGCTCAAGCTATGACTTAATATTTATCAATAATATATTGTTTATTAAGTCATTCTCTCATTTTACAAAAATTATTAAGTGATGGAAAGATGAAAATAAAAAAAAATGAAATCATAAATTTTGATAATGGCATCATTAAGTGAATATCGAGTTGCTGATGAAATTTTTTATATATATCACATTTATGGACATTAGATTGGATGGCTTATGTTATTAATTTTAAATAAGTTAATGGATTTGAGATGTTAAATGTCATAATTTATAAGATATGGATCTGTAATAATTTTGCGAGACGAATTTTAAATTAGCAATTTTTTAGGTTTGAAATTTAAATTTTTTTAATTTTCTAATTTTAGAAAAATTTTAAAAATAAGATTCAGATATTTTGTTGGTATTTTATACGTTTTGATACTCTCCAAGGGGAGAGTCCAAGGAGGTCCTGACCCCCTAGAAATTTTTTTTCTAGATACCCCTCTGAATTGGTTCTTTATAAATGTTTTAGACCTAAATTCTAATATTTTACATACAATCCTAGCTAATACACCTAAATAGGAATAAATGTTTACCTCCAAACTCCATAAATCCCACCCTATCTCACCCAACATCCACATTACCCATCAAAAAAGAATAATAATGAATTATTTAAATTACTTAATCATTTTCATAAATGATATTCTAATTTTTACATTAAAGTGAAATTATTATAGCAACCCAACCAGCATTTATGACACAATTTGTATGCTTTTTGCTCCCCCTCGAGTCAAATACTGAGCTTTCCTTTTTCTGTCGAATAGCTCATATCTTGATTCTGTCAGTTGACCTTTTCCATAATGTCTGCCTGAATCTCATTGCATACGGCATAAGGAAAAGGCTTTTTTGTGTAATAAAAATAAAAATCAAAGCAGCACGTAATGTCTTCTTTTTTGCTTTTATTTCTCTTTTCTTTTTTTCTTTTGTCTCGATGCAATAATAAAATGTAATTGTCTCTATCTTGCGTAATGAAATTGATATACATACACTCGTAATGTTACACAGTACACTGTAAATATACAGTAGTTTTTTTTGTGTGTACTTTTCGGGATTGCACAAAAAGTACGATGACTTATTGAAAAATAATCGGATTAAAATGTGTTTGAGAAATTTTCTATCGAAGCTGTTTGAATGTGAAGAAATTAAACAAATGATTTGGTAAATATTTTCGTTATTTAACTATGAATGAATATACAAACATGTTATGGGGGTCTGAGATGGTCGATGGACTTAATTGCGTATGAAGAAATTTTTGAAGTGCAATTAATGGAAGTTTTGAATTTAAATTGAGTAGAAGAAGAAGAAATTAGGTTGAATTTGGGTCAGTAGGTGTGTGTTTTGAATTAATTTGTAGGTCAAGAATGGACTTGAACTGTTTTAGGTTAGTTTAGCTTTAATTTATATTTAATTATGATCAGCTTTAGCTCAGCTTTAGTTTTGCTTCAAATTATGATCAGCTTCAGCATAGCTTTAACTCAGCTACAGGTCAGCTTAAGCATAACTACTGCTTAGCTTAATCATGGTTACAACTCAGCTTAGCAACAGCTCAGATTAAGCACAGCTACAGCTCAGCTTCAGAATAGTTACAGCTCATCTTCAGAATAGTTACAGCTCAGCTTAAGCATAACTACAACTCATTTTCAGCCTAGCTACAGCTCAGCTGCAGCACAACTTCAGCTCAGCTGCAGCACAACTTCAGCTCAACTTCACTTTCAGCTTCAAATCACCTTAATTAAGCATCAAAACTATCAATCATTTCAATCTCTTTTCTTCGCATAATTTGACCGACTATAACCATGAAAAGTGAATGGAAAAGTGCCTCTCTCCAATAATGACATCAAAATAACCGAAACAATTGGACTCAAAGTAATATTTCTCCACATTCATTCATTCTTCTTCTTCTCGTCATCAGCTGAATTTTGCATTCAAAAATTTTCCATTCGCAAAAAAAAACAAAAAGTTTTATTTTATTTTTGGCAATGCAAGGTGACTTCATAAAAAGAGCGAAACTGACAATGCAATTGGTATCAAAACACATCATTAAGTGTATGAGAAATGACAGTAAATTGTGTATTGTAATTTTATCAACGTTAATTATGTGCTTGCATGACTCTTCTGTTCGTAACTCACACGTGATGTGTCGGTCAATAAATGAAATTATGGCTTTCACTCGGCCACTCGATACACTTGTGTGTTTGCCTACATTTTGTACTCGAACAATCTGTTTTTATTTTATTCGCGATATTTAAGAAGAAATTGAGATGAAGTACGATTGAGATGAAAAAGATGCAAGGAGCTCGTGTTTGAGATGTAAATATTTGAGATAAATTTGATTGTTTAGAAATTTGCTGAAAAAATTTGCCGTTTTGTAATTTCTACTAAATTTTGTTTGCTTGTGGTGGGGTATGTTGCTTGGGTTGGAGTTTAAATGAGCTTTGAGTCAGCTTTGACTTTATATTGTGATTTTAAGTCAATGTCTAGCAGAATTCATGTTAAATTCAACTCAACTTGAGTTGAAGCTGATGCTAAAGTGAGGTTAATTCTAAATTGCAGCTGAAATTAAGCTACAATTAAGGCTGAACTGCAGCTGAAGCTAAGCTACATTTGAGACTGAATTGCAGCTGAAACTAAGCTACAGCTAAGGCTGAACTGCAGCTTAAACTAAGCTATATCTAAGGCTGAACTTCAGCTGAAACTAAGCTACAGTTGAGGCTGAACTGCAGCTGGAATTCAACTTCAGCTCCGATTAAATTGAAGCCGTTGCTCATCCAACTCTCATCCAATAGTATTTCTATTATACCCAGAAAATTAGGTAGTTTGCTACTCAATTCAGTAAAAACTAAAAAGCATGAAAATCATGTGACTCAAATCAACCATTTTAATAGCGATAAAAATAATAACAGCTTTAAAATATGAATAAAAAATTTTTTCTCGACCTCATTGCTAAAATATTTTTTTTATGTCCATCTCACGAAGTTTTCATGACTTTTATTTTACACTTCCTTGTTTTTTCCACCTCACAAAAATGTTATTTTTATTTTTTTATTTTCTATTTGTGAATTTTTGTTAACAAGAAAGTGTCAATGCTCTGAAAAGTTTTTTTGATTGTCGTATTATAAAAATAAATGACACAATCGAGTCTTCATCTTACTCATTTTTTTAAATGTCTTTTCATTTGATTGGTAAAAGTAAAAGTTATTAACACTCATCTGTTACGGTTATTTATTTCTATGCATCAACATCTGACTCTGCATCAAACAGTGATGATGATGATTATCTCTGTACTCATATAATGATTCCCTGAGCGCTCTCTGCTTGATTCGCGATATTAATTTTACATTTAGCGTGTCGTGCAACGTAGATACTTAATATACATGTATATGAAAATGTTTTAAAAATGTCAAAAATTTCACTCGATCATTGTATACATGCAAACCTTGAAAAATAGCTAAGTGGTCATTGGAAACAATGAGTGAATAAAAATAATATACATATAGTGATGAGAATGAGCGATTGAGTGAGTGATAGATGAGCGTCATTGTCACTTTTTTTTGGCTAGTGAATCTGCACATTGAAAATAATTTTTCAGTCTATGCTGAGTTTGAGGAATGTTTGGTAAATTGGGTGAATATTTGAATTGAGGTTTAAATTTGCCTTGATTTTTAAGTTGACCTAACTCAGCTAGCAATTAGATTTCTCATAAGCTACAGCTAAGTTTTGACTTCATTAGCTGCAGCTCAGCCTCAGTTCTATTTCAGCATAGCTTCCAGTTCAGTATCAGCTGCAGTTCAGCCTTAGCAGTAGGTAAGCTCCAGCTTAGCTTCCAGTTCAGTATCAGCTGCAGTTCAGCCTTAGCAGTAGTTAAGCTTCAGCTGCAATTCAGCCTTAGTTCAGCTACAGCTTAGCCTTAACTCAATTCTTAACTGTCAAGTATTATTTTTCAATTATTGAAAATAACTCAATCACTAACCGAGAAATATTTCATGACAATGCATAAAAATATGGCAATAAAAACAGAAACTCGACAAAAAGTCTATAAAAATAGAATCAAAGCTCAAGTTTCGTTTCATTTTACGAAGGTTAATTGATAAGTTTCTCATTTTCTTTTGAATATTTTAAACGATAAATGCTTTTATCAAGTTTTTCATTTCTTCTTCCTCTTTTTGCACAAGTCTAATACTTTTCTGCAAGGTAGGATGAAAAAGTTTTTCATATGGCGAAATGTAAAATACACAAAACTAAAAATGAGTTAGTTTTGTAACCCAATTTTCAATGTCATTAGGGAGTTTAAAACTATGTAGTTTCATTTGCCAAACTACATGTAAAGCAGAAAAGTTTTACTTCTCTCGTAATGATTAGGCGCAGACACTTTTGGGGATTTAGAGATGATATGTGATTGAAGATTAGGAATAAAATGTTCAAAAGTGGTGTACAATGTGTGACTTTTGGTAGTTTTTACAGTAAATGGTTAAAAGTGGTTTGCGCTGTACAGCAGTGGAAAAGCAGCTGTGGCGTAGTGGTTAGAGTGTCGGACTTCGGCTCTAACGACCCGGGTTCGATCCCAGGGAATGTCTAGTCGGATTTGGGTGCTTTTTCACTGTTCTAGCCATATCAACTCGGTTTGTGTGATGTCAGCACACAAATTGTGGCTAGGTACATTGCATTGATATACCCTGGGTCATGCAATTGTGCAGAGTTGGAAATCAATCGTCTTCAATGACAAAAAGCAAAAACAAACATAAATCTCATCTGGATGTTCTTCGCATCATAAATAAACAATAAATTTTTCATTTAAAATCCATAATTAAGTTGTAATAGCTGCTGCTAGATCTCTTAAAAAATTGTATTGAAATACTGAAATAAAATATAACGTTTTTTTAAAAAAAAAAAAAAGGTTTGCGCTGTACGACTTTTGGTAATTTTTACAAAAAATGGTCAGAAGTGGTGTACAACGTGCGACTTTGAACATGTTTTAAGTATTATGGTCAAAAGTGGTAGACAGTGTACGACTTTTGACAAACTCAATAATTTTTGTCCTCTCAAAAATCTTAAATTATTCCATTAAATAATACCAAAGTATCCAAGCCTCAACGTTTCATTCATTTCCATACACACATGGAAAACTAATAAACTAGAGTATGTGGTGAAATTTATCTCTCTTACAATAAGTAAAGTTTTTAATATGAAAACCACTAAACTAATAAAATATAATAAAAAAAGCATAAGTAAATGAAGTCAGAGCATTTCTTAAATTGACTGTTACTTTTTTCATGCGGTTTTCAATGTTCTTTAAAAGATTTTTTTTTATATTCACACATAGATTATGAGCTCATGCAGATGTTTTTAATGCGGTTTTATAACATTGTGAAAATTTTCTTTCTGCACTTTTTTTACACGACAAATTGCAAAAACAAGAAGTTTCTGCGTACTTTCGGAGAAGAAAAAGCAATAAAAAAGTAATTTAAAAAAAAGTATTAGAAATGAGCGGAAGAATGTAAAAAGATAGTAAATGACGTCGTGTTTGAATAAAAAAGAGAGTGAAAAATTATAAATTTGACATGAAAGAATTGAAATATTTGATTAAATATTTATTTGATATGTTTTTAAAGTATTTTATTACTTTTGACAATTTTGACGTGAAAAATGATGCAAGAATTTAAGGCAGAAAAAGATGCGAAACTTATTGATGCAGAAATAATGATGCAAATTTTTTTAAGTTTAAAAAGATGCGAAAATGAGGCAAAAACTCAAATGACAAATTTGAAGCAAAAATGACGAGGAAATAAACAAATGACGCAAAAATTTTATAAAACTCTTAAAACGTGGCTAAAACTTCCTCAAATCTTCTCAATTAAACTCCAAGCACCTCTCCAAACACAATCACTTCTCACATTTTTTTATTACCGAAAAAAAAATTACATTCACGTGACTTCTCATTCACATTAAATTATTTAATCACATTAAAAAAACTCTTGTCTTGTGTTTTATAAATATAGAAAGTTAAACTTAAGCTTAAACGTGAGCCAAACGTGAGCAAAGGAAGAAAAAAACTTAAAATAAACATCATGTTCAATGTGCGACATCGTTGTCACATACGAGCAAGTCATCATCCTTTCATTAAGTTGAGTTAATAAGCTTTCTATAAATAAATATAAAATACAAAAAAAAATTGTTGCGATAAGAACAAACAAATTAATTCCATTGTGATTAATATTTAATTAGACTATGGCATGATTAGCGTCATAATTATTGTTTGGGATATTAATATTTAGGAAGTATTATTTTTGACGCTTTTTCGGTTATGAGTGGAAGTTTTGGTGACGAAGGATGAAAACTGATGCGAGAAATTGAAGCAGAAAATGATGCAGAAACTGTTACAAAAAATTAAAGTAGATATTGATGAAAAAATTGATGCGAGAAATTGAAGCAGAAATTGACGCAAAAATTAATTTAAAAAATTGACGCAAAAATTGATGCGAAAAATTGAAGCAAAAATTTAAAAAATTGAAGCAGAAATTAGTTTTAATTTTGAAGCAAAAAATTGATACAAAAATGAACCAAAAATAGAGGCAAAAACACAAGAACCCCTCATTAAAACAGAAACCTTTCAAGAATAAAAAAATTCACCAAGAAATAAAAAAAAAATCCAAAATAAGAATTTTCGTGTACCTTCTTAGCTGTCTCAACAAGTGAGCATGCTTTCTAAATATAGATGAAGTCCAACTTTTGTATATTAATTTATTTATGCTCAAAACACGACCAGCAACACGACCAGTATCTCTTTTTTTGTGTTCAACCAGAACTTATATAAGCCTCACATACCACAAAGGAAAAAAAATCGATTTTGTTACCAAAAATAGTTTTTTTGTATTTTGGAAAGAAGAAAAGAAATACAATAAAAAGGTCAAGAGTCATGAAAGCCGCTAGGTAAATTTATTTGTCGTATACTTATGTCCAATCCTCAAATCCAATTTAAATTCATAAGCGTCATTTATACGTGTGTGCAAATAAATTTAAAAAAAATATTTGAAATTCCATTATTTTCTAGTCACGCGGATTTTTCGAAAAAAAAACATCATATTAATTTGCAACTGATTGTGATTGCACGACGAGAATCGTGAAGTCGCGAGAGTGTGAGATAATATTCACATTCTATGGTTAAAAGTTCAACGCTCGTAAAATTTGATGAGACTGACATAATAGTCTGTTATCAGCCTTAATGCGCTTGTTATTATTTTGCAAAACTTTTCATTTTCTTTGTAATTTGTTTTTTTTTGTGAAGCTATAAAAATGCAAATGTGACGACACTTTCAATTTTTTTTTTGTTTCGCGAACGCAAATACCAATTTTGTACGAATAAAACAAAAAAAATTGCATATCACCAAAAAATTTCATTACGCATTATGTGACCGCAAAAAAATTAATTTTTTGTTGCTAGTTGCTATTGTCATGACAAAAAATGAAAAATATGAAATTTGAACGGTAATCGATTGACTGTCAAATGTTATTTAGCGACTCCCGGATATTAAAATGCAGTTTGTGAATTTTTTTGCGAGTTTTCTTATTGATGAAGTTTTAAATTTCACTTATTAGTGAGAAATTTTTTTTGGGGGGAATATTCATGTAAATGTCGTGAGGATTATGTCATCGTGTCGACACTAGATGAGTTGAGATTTGAAGCGTCAGATAGAATTGATCTCAAGTCATTAGCGTATCCAGGGGGGTGTTTTGGTTATCAAAACAAATCGTTGGACGAAAAGTTTTCACAATTTGCTAGGGTTTTTCGAAAAAAATACCAAAACACCCCCTAAATTTGTGCTTCGAAGCAAAACACCCCTTTCGAAAAATTTCTGTCTACACCCCTAATATCACAAGGTGCCCTCAAAAGTGGGGGATAAAAATAATTGACTTAAATTATGTGATATCGAAGATTTAGCTGTTAAAAATAATTTAAAAATTTGGGGGTCTTTAATCTATAAGACGGGGGTATTATGGGGGTCATTCACAAATTACGTCATGCTTTAGGGGTGGAGGAAGTTTGAAGAATTTGTGATAATTCCAACACAAGACCCCCAAGACGTTGTATCTCCTAAATCTCAAACCTTCATCAAAAAGCCCTTACAACTCAATTTTGTTACAAAATCTACAAATCTATACATTTATCGGCACAGTCAATGATCAATTCGTGACCATCTTTGGTTATGAAAACGAAAATAATAAGAAAGAAAATAGAAATTGAGAAATTAATTAGAGTATGATGCAATGTTAGTCAGAAGAGATGAAAGAAAATTATTAGTAATTGATTCGTCGAAGTACGCTTAAGTACATGAAGGAAGCAGCATGCTAGTTAATGTGTTGTTTTATGAGAAAGTAAATGGGAATTTCGAGATTATTTTTTTTGTGGTTGATGGGAGTTTTGACTGTGAGGTTATTATTGTGGATTTTATGTAGCTTGAAATTTTATTTCCACATAAGCAGCTGTTCAGCAAAAATATTGACAAAATATCACGAATTTCAATAACCTTAAGCACTACACCCCACAAAGACATAAGCCTCCTTTTCCTTCCTCAACATGGCATTACTTCACAGTTCTCTCAATAATTTTTTTAATACTCAAACTTCCTCATTAATAATTTTAAGAAATAATCAAGAACTCAATATTGAATTAAGAAGGCAAACAGCAGCACTTTGCGGTGCATATTTAAATTTTTTGACATTTAGGAAACAGTTTTGTATTTGCAATTAAATATTTCCGCATGAATAATCAATCATTCGTATGCTAAATTTCCTAATGCTTGCTAATTGTTCTACATGGTCAAGAAATATTTAAATATTAAGTCATTCTTTGCTGCATTTATTTATGAGGAAGAAGTAAATGTATTGTGGGGTGTAAAAAAGATTTTTTGTAGTTCTTTAGAACCTTTTGAATTTTTTCTTGACCCTGTGGTGTTTTGTTTGGCTCTGTCGTGTTATTTTTGGCTTTATGTTGTTTATTTTGACTTTCTAGTGTCCATTGTGACTTTGTGACATCCCTTTTGGCTCTCTGGTGTCTATTTAGACTCTACGGTGCCCATTTTTGTTTCATGGTGTCCATTTTTGATCCTCTGGTGTCCATTTTGACTCTGTGATGTTCATCTAAACTCTGCAAAGTATATTTTAACTATATGATGTTCACTTTGACTCTGTAATGTCCATTTTGGCTCTCTGATGTCATTGTTAGTTGTTTAAGGGTCTGTTTTAAATGTATAAAGCTCAACTAATGTTTCTACTTCTAAAATTACAACCATAAAACTAAAATTTACAAGAATATTTAAGCTTAAAAATCCTAACCTCAAAAAAACAAAACTCATCTAATTTCTCAATAATTTCCAACCTTTAAAAAAAATTAATTCCACACTCAATCACGAGCAAAAAATTTAAAATTGCATATGTATTAAAATAAAATTCAGATTTTGCAACGTCGAAATTACAGGCTAGACGAGCACGAAATAAAAAAAATTTCCACAATCTACGCAAAAGCTTCTAATATAATTTTCTATTTTATTTCTATTTATTTCCTCTTCTCACCAAATCGACACAGTAATAAAAATATGAAAATATATAAAACAAAATTACAAACGTCACACAAATAAATCAGATATGTGCACAATGTGCTGTGCTGTGTATTTACTTCTATATGTGCTGATTATTATTTTCATTTCAAACACAAAATGTTAATGTCACTTTAATGTCATTTCACACAGCCATCATATTTGTTCGTCTTTTTTTCGATGCACGCAAGTTTTTCTGGGTCATGGAGAGGAATTTGAGGTGGTTTGGATTGTCTGGGAAGGATTTTTGGGTTAACTTTTAAGGCTCAAAAAGTATTTAAATTTCTATAAAAATTATTACGTAATGCCATATGCTACAGCTGTTTGTAGTCCATTTCTGACCTCAGTATTGTAAATCGTGGCAAATATCTGGCTCATGTCTCTTCTAATCCACTAATAGTAAAAAAATCTACTTCGGTCCTAGTCCAACTGTGTGAGCAGTTCTAATCCATAAATCACCCAGCAACAGGTGCCACAAATGCGCTTCTTTCCTCCAACCATATTCACCTCAGAATTCTTTTATTGTCACTACAATATTATGTCATATACACAAATTTTATCCACGTTCATCATCACATTTGTATTTGAAGTGCTTTTTTCTATTACTATAATATTTTTTTGTTCCTGCATAGTTTAAGTAGTATTAAATGAGCATGAGCATGGTTCAGAGCTGGGTTTCTCAGTCTTCACCTACCTCTATCCCTATACCTACCCCGGTAGGGGTAGATCGCAAAACCAAAAGTTTTTGTCCTTATTGTTAATTCTGAATGTTAATTCTGAAAAAAATGAATTTTTTTTTATTTACTGGATCCGGACTCCCTTGGACCCCCCCCCCTTTCTGGCAACACTATTGACATTATATTTCTGTTAATATCCACAATACAAAAATTTCTGGTATTTCTGTCTGATAAGAATGTAAAGCCTCATGGGCATCTCAGTTTTGTGTACATTTTTTACATTTTATGTCCATTACAAATATTAAATATTTCTGCGGTGACATGAAAAAATAAATCAAAAGTTCTTTTTTTGGTCTGTTATCAACAATTTTTTTTTGTTTGATGCGCAATTCATTACTTTGTGGCTTGGCTTGTTTAATAATTTACGTTTCTTTTTGTTCGAACCATACACACACGTATCTAGGTAGCATATTGCTATCGCTTGTTATTTTCCATTAAAATGCCGCACATTTTGCAATTTAATTAATTTTTCAATTTTTTTCTGTATTTAATTTATTAACATTACAATTTAATTTCGATTTTCAATTAAATGTTAATGATGTAAATTATATCCACACGGGTATCGCGTTAAAAAATATTGCAAAAAATATTGTAAAAATTCATTAAGAGACATTTTTTATGGGATTATAAAAGGGTTTGACTGGCAGCATTTACAGCCCACAAACAACCTACTTGCTTGTTATTTCAGCTAATCTGGATCAACGCTCACCGCATTTTGCGATAATTTATGAATACATTAATAATAATAAATAAATATTGCTGATGATAAGCTGACAAATAATCTTATCGATAATGCACATAAAAAATTATGAAATGAGGTGAAAATGTGTGGAAATACTGGGAAGCGTAGTGGGGGTTCGGATGGAAAAAGGATTTGTGTAAATGTCAAATGTCTCGGATGGTGATTCAGAAGGTTTTTTTTGGGGATTGTTACTGATAACATTTCATGGTGCATCATAAATAAAGTGATATATGAAGTCATAAAAGGTCGATTATTAGATGCATTTAGAGTTTTTTGGATCCTTACTCCCTCCTAGAAGCTCTAACTTTTTGGTGGGGGTTGGAAATTTTTCTCAAAAAATCACAGTAAATTGATACAAATTTTCTGTCAAAACAAAGGTGCTTGACCCACAAAACCTATTTTATTATCCATTTAGACCCCCAAAAATTAACAACTCAACCATTAAATCAAATAAAACTATAAATCATCATCATGTCTAGTGGTCGTTCATAAATGACGTCCAATTTTTAGGAGGGAAGGGTGTCTGACACTTCTATACAAAAGAAAATTTACAGAATGGGTCTAAAATTCTCGTTTTTTGCATGATGTCATTTATGAATGGACCCCCATCAAAATAACAATAAAAAATCGTAATAAAATCTACAAAAGTGCCCTTGATGCCTCTCTATTTTCGGCTAAAAACGAACTATCGCAGACAAGGCAGACTACATGAAAAACAATTAAATCGCAATCAATTTCGAGTTTCTCTGGGTATTTCTTGTTTACTTCTATTTGTCTTCTTATATATTTGTCGTAAAAAAAGGAACAAAATTGAAGGTAGAAGTTCGAGAGAAGTATTAAAAACCGGACCTTATTCAATGAGAGTGAGCTTTGAAGGTTTTTCACGTTCCTTCACTTTTCGTTCGCTCTGCTTTGCTCGGCTTTTTAAAAAAAATGCAATTTAAACAGCATCAAATAACAATTTCAACATTTCAAAATGAATTGAAAAATAAAAGAGACACTTATTGCACATTTTTCAGCTCCATTCGTCCACGGAGCTAAATAAATTCTTGCTGTTGTGTATATGAATTGAACATAATGATATATGTCTTGAATAATTTATTTTTTATTTAAATATGAAATGCAAGTTGAAAATAAATTCTGCTTCAATAATAAATTTTGCCATTTTTCATTTCTTTTGAGTTGTTGTTTTCTCTGCTGCTGTTGTTTTTATGATAGAAAAAACAAGGAAAGTCTCACGGATTTATTTGATCTTTTATTTCTAATGTGATATGAATATGAAGTACTTTTCCTTAACTTTTTTATATCTAAGATAAGTTTTTATGGAATTTAATTGATTTTTCTCTGTGGGGATAAATGTAGAATGTTAAGTTAATACTGGATTATTGGATAGATACAAGCTCAAATTTAGCTAACTCGACATCTGAGTCTGCACTTCTTCCTACTTCTTTACTACGCTTACTTCGTTGGTCGTACAGATTAATTGAGATCCATCACCTCCCTTAGTTGTCGCTTATTGCTGGCTCTATCATTGGCTATCGTCTATCAATTTTCAATGCCAAGTGCAATGCTTTCTCTAATAACAGCCTCTTTCCTTAAATTCTTTGGAATCACCTACGAAGTCAGACTTAAAAACCGTATTTAATGGAGCTTCCACATGTCTCCTTATAACATGTCTAGTCCATCGAAACATGTTTACATTATTGGCAAAAGCGTATCTAGGACGATGTGGTTCATTGTCAAACCCCTCCTATTTTTTGTTGAAAACCCAATACTAGTTTAAAACAAAAATTGAAATACCAATTGTAGTTTAGAAAGGTCATAAATTGAAAAACACATCATGGGTGCACCCCTGACTCCTACATTTGAAAAGATCTTCATTTCTACGCCATTGTTATAAATAGTAAAAGGGTGCCAAAAGTGAGTAAACTCCAGGGTATATTCCACCTATTGTCTCTAGAAAAGCATTGGTATACCCAAGAAATAGGCCTCCAGCAATTTAATTTGTATATGAATTTCAACCGCACATTCCCATTAGAATCTCATCAAGTCAATAAAATTGTTTGCTATTTAACCAAGCAGAGACAGACATTTGGTCGTCAAGTGAACACAACAAAAAAATTATTTAATAAAATAATAAAAGTGACATCATTCCAAGTTGATATTTAAAGGTCTGAATATTTTTTTATATCATATGTAGTCAATAAATCCTGTTTTTATTGCTTCTTCTCCAGAGATTGTTAGAAAAAAAGAAGAAAATTTATCGTCTTGATCCACAAAGACTAAACTTTCGTAATTCTTTAAGGTAGAATTTTAAAAGAAGTCTTACGTAAGATTCGATCCATTAGGAACCAGAAATTTATCAATAAATGTTGATCAAATAATAAAATCCAATAAAATTCCCTCTTAAAATGCCAGAAAAGCAAACGCAAGAAGAAAATTATACAAAGCGACGAGCTCAATTCATATTGTCTTGACTTGGTGATATTAAGTACAGAGGATGAGGTAAAAAACGTGTATTGGAACCTGTTACGAAAGAATATCTGTCAATATAGAAACAACCAAACGAGAATTCTTTCCGTTCAACGCTGATAGGCAATTTACTCATATTGAGCATCAAATAAAAAAAATTATTATTTGATAAATTATAGAAATCGAAAGCGATGAAATCAACATCAAATTAAGTCAATCTTAAATCATCGTCTCGAGTGTTGATTTTAAGCAAGCACATTAAATGCCTTTTTGGAAGATTTTAAAGATAAGTCTTAGCTCATTTGCAGTCAATCCATCAACTTCTATTTTTTTTCTGTATTGACAACTTCGCAGATTACTTTATGGCTGTTTATAGACTCGAAATATGAAGAAGAATCACTTATGTTATGTGTGATAATATTGCGACTTAAAAAATTATTGAGGCAATCGCTATTAAAGATGCAGACTACCTGAAAACATTTTTTTGTGCTCGGTTGACGACGGGAGGAATGGCTTTGGTACTTTGGCATTTTATGGTTGAAAAAAATAATTTTTTAAGCTGTTAATTAGCATTTCTGTGGATGAATGGAGGGACCTTTTTTGCTGGATATGTTGAGGCGGTTATGAATTTGTTTTTGGGACTGAATTAATTGACCGAGGCGATGGAATATTTTGTATAAACCTGCTGGTGATATAAATAGTTTTAATTAGATTAAAATTAACTTGAACCTGGCCAATGACAACTTGTGGTTATGAAAATTTTCTATTTTTGAGAAATCTGGTTTTATTAATGAATTTAATGGCTTGGATGGTCAGAGGACATAGCTCAATATTACTCAGAATTTGTGACACATCAGATGCACTTTAGGTTGATACTTCTTAGTTTAAATCTAGCCGCTTCTCAGATTATACCCCAGTCTACCCTGGGGCTTATTTCTCTGTATACCCCTACCTTTACAGCTATAGGGTAGGTATACCCATACACCTATAACCAAAAGTATTCCGATATTCACAGTCCCGAAAGCAATCATCTTTAACACCAATTTTTTTTCAAGCTTCCAGTTCACCAATCTTCAATCTTAATTAGCCGACAGTGCGAGAAGTAAAATGATTGCTTCTTTTTCATCTTCTTAATAATTTTTTTTTCATCAATGCACGATAATTCCACATTTATTTCGCTCGCAATGGCATTAAAAAAAATATAAAATTAGGTTTTTTGAAAGTGAAACAGAATGAGTAGCCGCAACGGCAGTTCCAAATAAAATAAATATTACACATGGCAACATGTAGAATGAGTTTACGAAGAGAGCGAGAAAATGGAATAACGAAAAAAAGAGTTAAAAAATTGTGTCAATCGGAGGTCTGTCTTCATAATGAAAATGAAAAAAAAGCAGCAACAGGCCAAAAAGCAATGTGTAACCAGTGTCATTAACCGTGATGTGAATTGAATGTTGGTGGTTCAATAGAGCAATTGTTATTGTGTCATTAGTCTCGGATCTGTGTTGGAATATTGGTTTAAAATATTCGAGTAAATTGGCCCACAATTGTGCATGAATAATGGCATTATATATGCATTATATTATATTTCAAAAGGAGATTTAAAATTTCGATGATGAAAGAATTTTTTAAAGTAAATAAAAATTTTTTTTGTGCATTTCTTCTTCCTCATTTATTGAGGTTTTATGTCTGTGATGAAGTTTTTTAATGGAATATTTGTAATAAAGAAGAAATGAAGAATTTTAGATCAAGAAGTGTGAAATCTGGAATGAAAATTGGGTTAGTGTGGGCAATTGTGTTTATTTAATGAAGAATATCCAGATTTTGTTGAGCATTTTGCTGGAAAAAATATTGAAAATTTAAGAAAAAAAATCAAAACATTAAAAAATTAATAAAAATGTTCAAAAAAAGGCATAAAAAATCTGTCCAGAGCTGGGCTCGAACCCACGACCTTCAAGTCAAAAAGTAAAATTTAAACTGCAAATTGCAATAAAAATTTTCACTTTCAACCAAAAAGCAATGACCCCAAAACCTCAAAAGTGACAAATTCCAATTAAATAAATAAAAAAGTCATTAAAAATCATTGAAATCACAAAAAAATCCCTTGCAGTCATCTCGCAACCTGAAAATTTCAAAAACCTTTTTTTATCGCCTCTCAAATTTCTGAAATTAAACGCTCGATTAACTTTTTCACTCTTGTGTGTTTAAACATTTCATTTTATTTATTTTTTTCATGAATGGACTTGAATGAAAAAAAAGTATTTAAAATCAATCAAAATAACAGAAAACGTTTTTTATTTCAATTACTTCTCATGTACTGATTCAAATTATTTTGTTTTATTACGAAATTTTCACATAAAAGATTTTTTAGTTTTGAATGAAACAAAAAAATTTTGTTGTTTTTGTTTTCGTGATCTTTTTCATTATTATTTGTGTAAATATCTCAAAACGAATGAGTGAATTAGCACGAGATTATTTTTTAACTGTTTTGTGTTCAAAGAGAAAATTTAAGTTAATTAAAAATTAATTAGCAAAATATCTTTTTCACTTTTAAAATTTTAAAAGATGAAGTGTTTAATTTTAATTTTTAATGAAACTTAAAATATTAAAAAATTGATATTTTACACCAAATATTTTTGATTATTTAGTTCTAACTTTTGATGAAATTAAATTGAAATAATTTAAAATTTTAAAAATAAATCATAATTTAAAAATTTATTAAAAGAAAATTAATTTTTTAGAAAACTAAATTTTTAGTTTAATTTTAAAAATAAAATTAGCAAAATTTAGCTTTTGTTTAAATTTTTTGAAACTTTAAAAATATTCGTTTTTGAAAAATTTAATAAAATTTAAAATATTTTCTTAAAAAATGCTTAAAAGCTTCCAAACTTAAATACAAAAAAATTCGTAAAATTTTCACGACTTTCAAAACGTGCAACAACCTGTAAAAGTCCATAAAAATTGTAACAATATATTTCAAATACAGCTACTTGTCACCGATTTACGAAATCAATTTTTATACTGAATTATTTATTTTATGAACAAATTAATTCAATTTTCTCTGTCTCTACAATTTACATTTTTCAAGACCCCCGAAGGTCGCATATCGTTTTTTTCCCCTCTTAATAGCTTTTAATCGTGATATACATGAATGGGTAGATAGATCGGATTGGTAACAACTTTAATGCTGAAAGGTTTTGTCTTTCTCTTTTTTGCTGCTGCTGTTAAATGATTGCAATTCTTGGAATCGATAATTATGCAAGAGAATGTTGAAAATTCAAGTACACAGTTAACGAGACTGTGCTGATTTTTAAGTGCAATTTTTTTGATCTGTAAATACATTAAATAAGAACCAGGAGCTTATGTAGGGAGCAGAGGGTAACTAAGTGGTGTAGTTATGATTTTTTAGGACTTTAGAGAAAGTAATAAAATATTTTTAACAATACTCGATTATATATCCCCAATTAAAGTACAAAAACAAAAATCGTGTCTCTCAAATCCATAAAAAATTACAGAAGCACGTGAAAATATTAAAACAATTTTAACTTCCTACATTTTTTTCTAATTATTTGCCTTTCCGCCATTTATTCTAAACCACAAAAAATAATAATAATAATAATTTTGCTGACGGGCATGAAGCGTCATTGAATTTGAGGCTTAATTGATTTCCAGTTTGACATACGCACTTGACTATTGGACATATGATCACGTGCATTTTTGTGTCATCCATGCAAAACAAAGCATGAATTATTGAGAAGGTTATAAAGCTAGCACATTCCGACATTCCACAGTCACATACATTTACAGCTAATAGAGTTTACATGTGAAAAGTAATGTCGTAATTAGATTAAGACATTTCTTTCTTTCTTTTTTGACACGTTATGCAAATTAGCTACAATAAAATTTGTAATCTTGACGTCAAGCATCAGCACCAATGGGAAGTTCCCTCGCTGTTTTAAGTAGAAACAGAAAATTAGTTTTAAATTAAAATCATTAACATTACTTAGCGGAATTTAAAACTATTAGCGTTGAGTCATCAGCATGTAGTTGTGACATAATGAGAAAGATTAGCTTCAAGATGGATCATTTAATTTGGTGGAAGATGAAAGAGGAAGTTGCGAAGTTTTGTGGATGTTGAAATAAATTTTTTGACTTTTTTGTGCATTTTTATGAATAGTTTTGACCGTTAAGAATTCAAATTTATTTTGACCGTTAAATTTTTAAATATATTTTGTCCGTTATTTTTCAACTTTCATCTATTTATCCCAAAACATGCCAATAACCTTCAATCTCATCCACCAAAATGACATAACAGTACCAAACTTATTATTACCACATTATTACCTTCAATATTAATCTTTTCACACTTGTGTAGTCACATCACATCGCTAACATAAAGAGCAACAATCAATGTGCAATTGAAGGAATGAAATGAGTATGAAAGAGATTATTCAGCATAAAAAATATTAATGTTGATTGTCAATATCCATACATACACTTATTATTACATAAAAAATATAGAAGAAATGAATATCATCGTGTAATGTGATGATGATAGGCTTATGGGAATTTTATATTTTATTGTGTATATGCACATAAGAACCACAGATAATTTCACAATCTGTCGACATAAAAATAAATATGGGAAGCATTGATTAGAATTTTTTTAACCGCTGAATTTTAACACATATTCCCTGTTGATTATGGATTGAGAGAAATTTATGGTTATGTGTGGTGTGTGGTTTGGTATGGGGACATATTAATAATGAGAAAATTAGATTAAAAATTATTGATTTTAATTTTTGTGGGAATTTTGAAGCATTTTTAAAGGCATTTTTGGATATTTTTAATTTTTTGGAGTTGAGTCTTGATGAAAATATTCAAATATCTAGGATATTGAACCTCAAACTTCTCAGTTTTGCTCAGTCGACTCCACATTACCCCTATCCATCTTCGACCACATCAACTACATTGTATCAAATTGCATAATTTCAATCTCTTTTAAAGTCTTGTTATTTCACATCATTTCTACCTTAAAAAGACATATCCACAACATAGTCGTCTCTATAGCAGCCATTTGATGACTATCTAGTGGCTTATTACATCGTATATAGTGTGGTTAATTTCTGAATTGTATAGAGAGCTCACATATCTATAGATTCATTCATAAATGTTAATAATGATATTCATTCAGTCAGACATTAACAGTCATCATGCTCAAGCGCTGTCGATCTGTCGAGGGGGAGAAGAAAACAAAACAAAAAAAACTTTTTTCTGTTTTTTGTCCAACTTTGTTTACAGATTGATCATATGGCTTGATAATTGACAGCTTGTCTTGACAGCATGTATGGGAATTGTTGATTATTGAGTGATAAATGATTTTCCACCAATTCGGTCAAAGATTTGAGTAACTGGAATTCTTTGTGATTGAACTGATTTTTGTGGTGATGTTGGTTTATCTCGATGACATTTGATATTTTTTTAAGGTTGTCCAGGTGATGGTTTTTATTGAGATTGAATGCTGATTGAAAAGAGGTTCTAATTTCGTTTAGAATTGAGAATCTGGCTTCAAGGGTAAATCTAGGGGCCGGTTGCTCGGTATAAATTAGGGTATACCCCTAGGGATATAGCATGAGGCTATCCTAGGGATATACACTAGGGTATACCAAGCAACCTGCTCCAGAAATGGAACTTTCCTTTAAATAAGCTCTTACATCTCCCTGAATACCCACATGACCCTATCAACTTAAAATAACACCACCACCCATGTCAAACCCCTTTCAATACTAATAATCTTCGAAAAAATCGCTCCATCCATCCAATTTCCTCAAATCATCACTTAACTTCAAACCCATCAATTTTATCATCAATGAGAAAGTAGTAAAAAATGAGATAATACATTAAAGATAGAGTTGAAACGGTCATAATCATTAATGACTAACAAAAGTGCATGGATTTACTCATAGTTGATTGATTTTCATTCGCAACTTTCTGTCTTTGTTTATTGTTATGAGCAACTTGTTAATTGCTTTAAATTTATTATTTTTTACCATATAAATGAGCATGAATGAGGAGAAATTGAATGAAAGGTCATAAAAAGTTGTTAGAAAGAAATGTTTGTTTAATGATTATATCATTATAAATGATATTAGAAATGAAAATTGAAATTTTAAGTGTTGAACCTCAATGGCAGGGGTGTAGTCAGGGGAGGTGTTTTTGGGGTCACCATCCATACCTGTTTGAAAAATTTCTTCATTTTGTTTGGAAAAAATATCCCAATCTCATCTAGAAAACCTAGGGTAGAGTAGGTGAGGTAGGGTAGTGTAGGGCCCTAGAAACCGGCCCCAGTTCAGACTTATAGCAAGAAAATTACACAACCATTCACGATACCTTTCTTCTCTATTTATATTTTTAAGAAGTTAATGTTAATGACCACATGTGGTTCATAAATTATTGTTTTAACAAAACACAGCAAAATAGCCTCATACAATTGAATTACACGACTGTCAAGCCTTTATTGTCTTTCTCTCCCAAACATTTCTTCTTTTTTCAAACCGTCCATAAAATGCAATTAAAGTTTAAAATTTATTGTGTGCACAGACATTTTTTATTGCCATTTTGCTAACTACTGATTCGCTACTGCTTCAAATATAATAGTTTTTTTACATTCATATGGATAGTGAGAGCGACATCAAAGGCTATTAGGTATGATGGTTTAATGGGCGAAAGGAGGCACATGTACACATATTGTATTCATCAATATTGCACATCAATTTCTGCATTTATAGTTTTGTTTTCCCTCAATTGGCCATTGCAATTGCAATTGCATATAAATCAATTTTGTATTTCCATATTTTGCATTGCAATTTTATATTTTATTGCAATATGAAATATATATTCATTTTTGTTTTGTAGAAACTATAGCATGTGCAGATATAAATTAATAACCCGCAACATGTCGAGTTTGAAATTTTACTAATCACATCTGCAATGTTTGAAGCTATAGAAACGACAGGGAAGGGAATTTATTGAGAGAAGGGTACCAATGGGGGTACCAAGATCGTACCAAGGGGAGATGGGAGTATCAAAAGCCAAAAACCTTCAACCGTTAAAAATGCAAACTTTTGAGTGAATAGGAAAAAAACAAAATGGCGGATTTTCCTAACCTCGAAAAGTTTTTGTGAGATATTTATGATTCTAAGAGGTTTTAGTGAACTTGTGATTAGGAATCTTGTTCTCCAAGATGGCAACGATCGAATAAACACAACTTAAATGCAATTGAACCTAAAACCTTGAAGAAAATCCAAATTTTAATAAAAACCACGTGTTTTCTTTTAAAAAATCACAAAAATTCTATATTTAATTGAATAATTCAAAACTTTTGCAGCAATTTTCACATTTCATATACTTCACCATCAAGTTTCTCTTTAACAAAAAGTTTCTAAATCCCAATTATTTCCACAAAACTTTCCATCCCTTTATATCTTCAATACCTATGCTCACATCTATTTTTCACAATAATTGTACAACACAATATTGATGGCATCAATGTAGCATGACATGCTCGCAAATTAAAAATACGTGATAGATATCCGCTTGTGTATCGCTACTGAACTGTGAAACTGTAATTTTATAATTGCAAGAATAGCGTTAAATTGAAAAAAAAGCAAAAATTGAAATACTGTTTTTTTTGCATTGATCAAGTTGTGGTTTGTTGCAAAAAAAATCCATTTTGTAGCTCACATAACTGTCACCGACCGAATGAAATTAGACTGAGGCAATAGAAGCAAAAAAGAAGAATTGATATTTGGCTTTATGACATTTCCAACTCATTATGTTGAACTCAACATACATGTGCCATGCCAGATGGTGACGATTATAATAGAGTGGATATGAACTTAATTATCTCATCAACATTGCGCAATTCTTCTTCTTCCTTTTGTGCTGTTAAAATTAAATGAACGACAACAAAATGTATTTGCACAGTTTATCAATGCTACGATAAAAGCTGAAATGATTCTTTCGCAAAAATCCAATTATGTTGTGGAAGAAGAGGAAGAATAACGTTGGTGATGCATATTGTACCTTATTACATGTAATCTTTGTTGAGAATAAATGGCTTGTTATTTTTTTTCTGACTATGTTGGAAGCTTAAGGATTGTTTTAGTGTTCTGCAGATCGTTGCTGTCTTGGGATGGTGCATTTTGAATTCTATTTGTGTGGGAGTTGCAGTAGAATATATTTGTTGGATATGCTTTGTTCAATTTAAGGACAATAGAGTAGGTTAGCTGATGAATTAGTTTAACTTAGGAAAATTGAGCTCAATTCTGCTAAAATGTGCTGAATTCAGCTGAAGGGAGCTGTATGCAGCTGAATATAACTGAACTGAGCTGAATTGCACTGAATAGAGTTTAATTTAGTTCAGAGTTGGCAGGACGCTGAGCGTCGGACGCTGAAAACCCAAAAACGTCGGACGCTCAAAAAAAAAATTAGCGTCCGACGCTGGTAGCGGCCGCCGCTGGTAGCGGCCGACGCTGATAGCGGCCGACGCTAGGACGCTGAGCGTCCGACGCTAGTACAAATTTTCGAAAAAAAAATTAATGTTTGTAATTTTTTTTTGGAAATGGTGGAAATTGATGGAAAATGGTGAAAAATTATGGAAATTGTTGGAAAATGATGAAAATGGTGGAAATTTATGGAAAATGGTAAAAATTGTTGGAAATTAATGGAAAATGATGAAAATGGTGGAAATTGATGGAAAATGATGAAAATGGTGGAAATTGATGGAAAATGGTGAAAAATGATGGAAAACGATGAAAATTGTTGGAAAATGATGAAAATTTATCCAAAATGATTGAAATTGATGGAAATCGATGAAATTTTTTTAGAAAACGATTCTATTTATACACAATTTTCCAACAATTTTCACCATTTTTAACCATTTCCCACAATTTTTCACCAGTTTTCACCATTTTCCATCAATTTTCATTATTTTTCTCCATTTAAATCATTTTCCAACAATTTCCAATCATTTTCTATCATATACACAATTTTTCACCATTTTAAACAATTTTCCATAAACTTCCACCATTTTCATCATTTTCCAACAATTTCTATAATTTTTCACCATTTTCCATCAATTTCCACCATTTCCAAAAAAAAATTACAAACATTAATTTTTTTTCGAAAATTTGTACTAGCGTCGGACGCTCAGCGTCCTAGCGTCGGCCGCTACCAGCGTCGGCCGCTACCAGCGGCGGCCGCTACCAGCGTCGGACGCTAATTTTTTTTTGAGCGTCCGACGCTAGTAGCGTCCGACGCTGGTAGCGGCCGCCGCTAAAATAGGACGCTCCCAACTCTGATTTAGTTAAACATTGCTTAATAGAGTCGTAAAGCACTGAATAGAGCTGAAATGATCTCAATTGTGTTGAAGAGTGCTCAAAAAGAACTGATTTAATTTTAAACATTCTGAGCTGCGCTGAATTGAGCTTAATTTGGGATAAAGGTGCTGAATAGAGTCCAAAAATGTGAATTAAACCAAAACTGAGCTAATAAACTTATCTAAACCACTTTGAACCATATATACATCCTCTTCAAAGTTGAAAACCAAGAACTTTATCCCACATCACCCACCACAACGAGCTAACTCAATTTATATTTCTAATAATAAATAAATTATTCTTAATTCCCATCTATTGCTATAGAATGATAAATTATCTTAATCCCAATATCAATTTTCAAGGAGATAATTGATTGTCTTCATTCACTTCCAGCAGCAACATAAGTTCATGTATGTATGATGTTCTACAGAAGCATCGATGCACAGATGTACAATTTACAGTTCAATATTTGCATGTCCGGAAGGTGATATTAGAGAGAATTATCTTAATAGGATCTCATCTCTTCCTCGTATTCGTTCTTTCACCTTCTGTCATTGTCGTTATATTCCCATGCATAGTTAAACTTAACATGCTCAACAAGTTGTATTTGAAAATTCCATTGAAAAATATTTACTGCAAAATTCAATTTTCTTTACTCAATCAATGAACAAACAGCAGAAAAATGAGAATTTTTGAATTGAAAATCTAATTTTTTATTTTGGAAATCCATATGATGCAATCAGTTGGAAAATTCACTTTTATGTGCATGTAAAAATCTAGCTCATCTTGTTTTCCATTCAATAAATTTTATTGCAATTTCTTGAAATAGATAAATGGAAAATTTTCTGTATTTTATGATGATAACTGAAATTTTTCAGTGATTTTGAGGAATTTCTTGGGTTTTGGAATGTGATTTTGATGGAATTAGGGGGGTTAGTGGTTACCAATAAATCTCGAATTTTTTACTATATAATTCGCAATATTCTGATTCAATTTGATCGCTGACACTCTTTATTTTAGGGAAAACTATTGATTTCGTCCACAATCTTCCTATATTCTTCAATATCCCACAAAAATTTTTCGAAGTGAGAAAATCCGCCATTTTGTTTAATTTTTCAATATCCTCAAAATCCAACCAAAAATTCAATTTCCTAAAAGCAGTTTAAAGCAGTTCTGATAAACATTCATCGATTTGTATTTTTCCGAACTTAAAAACTTAATTTATTTTTTTGTTCTCAATGAAGATGACACGCGATGCTTCTGTTACCATACTTTTTTTTATCCAACTCCAAATTGATTTTCCATGTTATTTACTTTTCACGAACCTGTTGAAGATCGAACACATCTCTCATATCGTCTATACTGACGATAGCAATTTGTGCCTGTACAGCTGAAAGTATCTTTTGCGTTGTTTTGTATTTCTCTCGCACGTTCTGTCTGTTTTAAAGTAATGACGAAAATAATAAACTTATTTATTTACATTGCTCCTTTTATTCTTCTTGCGCGAATGAAAATTTGTTTTGAAACACGTATAAAAAGTGAATGGTTTTGAAATTGAGCAAAGTTAGTTGATGTTTATGCTATTAATATGCCAAAACGACAAATGAGACCCTCATGAAACTATATGAATGGAATAGAAGTTTGAAAGTGATGTCGTTAGATTTTTACGAGAGAACAGCTGAGATTTATAGTTCTGAGTTCAGCAGATTTGAGCTGAATTCAGCCAACTTTAGCTGAATGGTGCTGAATTCAGTCAACTTGAGCTGAATGGTGCTGAATTCAGCCATATTTAGTTAAGTAGAGCTGAATTCAGCAGGTTTGAGCTGAATAATGCTGAGTTTGTCAACTATGAGCTAAACGATGTTGAATATAACCAAGTCAAGTCAAAAAGTGCTGAATCTATACAACATTCTCGAAACAACTAAAAAATACCTTCCCAAAAACTACTCCAAAATGAGCTAACCACGAAACACGATCTGCTTTGATAGATTCGTTAAGCCTCAGCCTCAAACAGCACGATACAGCTCCAACATCAAACAAGGCGAGCAGCTTGAAAGATGGATGGAGTAAGATGGAGCGAAAAAAATATAAATATGAAATTATTACATTCATCCATCTGTGTTGCATCACTTTACTTTATATATTTCTCTTTTTTGCCATCATTATAATTTTTTTTCTTGCTTCTACGTCGTTTTTCTGCATTATAGAGCTGCTTAATATTGAGATATAAAATTCACTCTCAATCGTGTTACATAAATTTATATATGTACATATCGCTTACGGATTTATGGATTAGATTTATTCACAAAAAAATGCACCGTGCATACGAACATGTTTAAAATGAAAGAGGAAAAAAACAAGACACTTACAAAATTATAGACAACCCGAAAATGGCAACAATCGATTTTTATCACACAATCTTTTCCACTGTGTCATGCATTGAATATTTTCGATCCAATTAGCTATTGCTGCAAACTTTTTTTTCCGTCTATTCATTTTGCGAGACTGTTGTCAAGACTATTAGATAATTTTTTTTTCTAACTTTCAATTTATACGTGAGACCAATCGATGTTCCAATAGTCTTTTTTAATATGCGAACCAATGCAATGAATTTGTTTTTCAGTTGAGAAAGTTTATTGCAAAAAAAAAGTTAATAAAAATGTGGGTTAGCGTAGTGAATTTTATTTAGGTAATATTTTAATTATGGGGGAGAACTAAAGCAGTTAGTTGCTGTTATTTTTCTTGTTGGGTTGAATGACTTTAGAATTTACTGCAAGGTGATTGAACAAGTTGTTGTGTTAGATGAGGTAATTTTCTTGTGTAAATGGAGTTAAGTAAGGTGGATAAAGAGTTAATAGCTGGAAAGTGAGGTTAATATGAGGAGAATTGAGGGAACATGTTAGCATACTTAAGCCAAATAGAGATGTATTTAGAAGAATTTTATAAGAGAACTTTAAAATTTGATTGTTTCAGTTCTAGATGGCTTTTAATGGGACTGATCATGTGCTTAGTTTTTCAGAGAACTATCATTAATATTTAAATTTGGCTTCTGAAAAAATCAATTTGTCCTCTGGATATTTGGTAGATACCCTAGGGTACCCTATCCTATCCTTCCCCTACCTACCCTAGGCCTAGCTAAAGTAGAGTACCCCAGGAAAGCCCTAGAAACCGGCCCCTTTTTTATCACCCAACATATGCACCAATAACTAATATTTAATTCATGTTTTGAAATACATACTAGAAAATGCGCCTTTGTCAGTCATAAAAAGCCTCACTTGTAATTTCTGATTTCCATTAGCTTTTTACATCCTCATTCCAAATCCATTATCCACCAAATCTGTCATACCAAACACATTAGTGAAAGGAACATCCATCCATGTATGCAATCATGAATAAATTGTCCAAGGGTCACTGGAGATTAATTTTTTTTGCAATGACAATCACTTATTAGATAGACGTGCAATTAAGCATCATAAGCATAAATTTCTTGCCTTTTATTAAGTCTCAATGCTCAACTGAAATGCTTGAAATAATCAAAGAAACTTTGCGAAACTTGCAGATTGAATCTCGTTGTGACATAGACACATACTCATGTGAGACGTGATAAAATTTATGTTTAGATCGGATTTTTAAAGCTTTTAATGATTTGTTTGCTTTTTATGTGGAGTAAGGTGTTTTTATGGACTGATGATATCAGAATTGATTTTTTTTTTGATTTTATAGGGGTTTGGTGTTGAGGACCAACCTTGTGTGGTTATTTTTCCATGAAATAAATAAAAAAAATTGTCAATCTAGTCAAAGTACTGTCAAATAACCTTAAAATCCAGTTAAAATAATCCTTCCTACTCACATCCCTCAAATTCTCATCACGATAACCACCCAAACCAGCCCAAATTCGTGTTCAACAAGAGAATTCTCTCTGCTACACCTTAAGCCTCAAACATGTCTACAACAATTCGCTAATAACTTTTACTTTTGGTGACAACTTTTCCTCTTCTTCGAGCAACTCATGTTTACATCGCGTTGTCATCATTATTGTCACGTTACCGTGAACATGATTTGAAGAAGTTAAATAAGCAGACACTAGCAGATGTTGGTAATGAAGAAAAAAATTAGAAAGGTATAACGCCATAATGCACATACATTGTAATTGGAAAAAAGACGTCCGATCGATCAAAAATTCCATTCCAATCAATTCAATTGAGAGAGATAGAAAAATGTTCAAAGGAGTGCAATGCAATCGAAAGTTATAACTTGACTCTATTGGAATTCTCCATTGTTTTTTCTTGCTGCATACATAATAATGCAATAAGTGCTGTTATGTATGGGCAATTGATTTCTATGTTTGGATTCATTTTTGTGGGTTAGGAGGTGGGTTTTGTGTGATAGTAAAGTTTATGTTGGTTGTGGTAGGTAAGAATATGAGAGTTTGGGAATGGGAAGTTGTCAAGAATGTGGAAAGAAATTTAATTATAAAAAAGAAGAATTTGCAGTTTCTCACTTGGGGGTAGTTTTACTTCACAGTAGTTGGTTGACCATATAGATATGTTAACATAAATAAAAGATAGTTTATCAGTTAATCAGTTAATCAGATAGACAATCAGTTACTCTTCCTATTGGTTGGGAGGTCGTTAGTTCAATTCTTGCCGATACAAGCTTTTCATTCATTTATGGATGGTCAATACCCCTCCAGCACTAGAAGGAATATTTCTTGGTTTTTTTAGAGTTATTAAAGGCACCTTTGTCAAACACCAATCTAATTCAGCAATAATAACTAAATTAAATTTTGACAACAATTTTGCCACTTAAATTTCCAAAAAGAAAATTCGATCAACCTCATTTACAGTTCCATCAAAAAAACTTTTTTTTCGCAACAAATTCACTTTCATCTCACCCATCAGTATTGATTGTCTATTTCATCAAAATAATGAACTTATATGTGATGTAAAGTAAAGGCGAACACAAAAAACGAAAATATTTTGAAAGGAAAGAATTGCTGAGTGCAGAAAAAAGAGTAAGAAGTAACACAAAGAGCAATGTATTACAGCAATTCGAAAGAAGTTGTTTTTGCTGCAAAAATGTGGGTCGACAAACTTTTTTTTTCTTCTCTACTTTTTTTGCTCTTTCAAAAGCTCAATCATTTTTTTTTGTTGTTGTTATTTTGGAATCAAGTCGATTTAATTCTCTATATATGTATATCTGCACACCTGGCAAAAATAAAGAAATTACAACAGTAATGAGTGAGAGAGACTTAATTTTTCCATTAAATTCAATGTAAGGCAGTGCAAGTGGCACGGCTAGGTGAAACTTTTAAGCGATTGTTTAATTAGGCCTACCTATAATTAAATCTACATTTTTTTCGAAAATCGAAACTGTTTTTTTTATTTTGTGTACTATATTTTTAAATGTGTAGTTGTAGATTATAATAAAATTCAATTTTAAGTAGTCTGTGCAGTCGGTGTAAATTAGTTAAAATTGCTGTCTGCATGTATACACAAAAATAATTTTTTTAAACATTTAAATATGTAAATTTTATTGCGATTTTTTTTTTGGTTTTAAAGCCCCTTAATCAACTATTGAAAAATATCAGCTGAGTGGTAATAAAATATGTTAAATGGGTAGAGTTTGAAAATTTATTTGTGGTTTAAAAAAATAGCACGCATAGTTAATGAAATAAATCAATGAAATTAAATGAAATAAATTTTTAAAACTTCCAAAGTTAAAGAAAAAGCTTCAACAAATTTAAAAAAATCAAATTACTTATATTTATAAATTTAAATTACTTAAATTTAAAATACCTGAAATTAGAAATTTAAAATATCTAAACTAAAAAATTCTAATTACAAAAATTTAAAAAAGTTATATCTAAAAGTTTAAAAAATTAAATTTTTGAAGAAAATTGAAAATATAAAGATTTTAAAAAGGAAATTTAAAATTTTCTAAAACAATTAAAAGTTTTAGTAAAAATATGAATGAGTTTAGAAAAAAAATTGAAAAAAATTAAAATTTAGGGTCAGAAACTATTAAATAACTTGCTACATAAACTTGTATGCTAGATTTTACAATTTAAAAAAATACTAAACAAAAACTGTTAAAAATCCGTGCCTTGTTTAAAATTTCAGAAATTTAAAATAATTGCAGCATAAAAATTAAAAAAAAAACTTGAAAATGTTTCTAAATTTTCTATTAAAACTTAAAAAATTTAATTTTGAAAAAATTATAATAAATATCACAATTGTTAGTCAGCCACCATCCTAACCAACAACAAAGCACTCAGTTCCCCTATATCATCTATTCATTCATACGAACATTCAAAAGCCCATTGACTTTTAGTCGTGCGACATTTTTTAAGGTAAACAAACTATTATATGTGTCCCATCATTCGCAAAAATCAATTCATTTTCTATCGGCCTAATGCCGTTTCCCATAAATAAGCCGAAGACCTTTTTCATACTTTTGTAGAAAGTGAATTTTTTTATTCTGTTTTCGTTTTATTCGCTGCACTAAAAGAGAAATAAGAAGAAATTTCATCGTGAATTTTGCAAATAAGCGAGTTTCTCTCTCACGTGAAAAATTGAAGAATCTTCTCAAAATAATTTCTGCTTAATCATTGCATCCAAAAATAAAATTTCAACGTGAGAAATCAATTTTCTTTATTTTTCATCATCCGTTTGCACCTTCATCGTTCGTTGGAATGAACAAGATGAGAAATGAATGATGAAAGTATAAAAATAAAAATCGAGAGAATCATCATTTGGATGCGTGGGTGTGCAATAGATACTCATTTGCTGTGTTTTTTTTGCACTGAGGAAAACAAATGACGATGATGAGGATGATTTTCAAGCCATTTAGGGCATTGAGGAGTCATAGCATTTTCTTCTCAAATTTTCTTTTTATAAATCACAAGGTTACACTTTAAGATGAATTTAACAGCACTAAAAAGTCAAACTTACTCCATTTAGCACGATAAACTATAAAAAATTTCCAATTAGCAACTAATTTTGTTTTCTTTAAAATTTATTAACTTTTTATGGAAACGATTCGTGTTGCGACTTTTTATGTTCGATGGGTAGCTCGAGGTGATTTGTTGGTGATTTATGGCCATATTTTCAATGATATATGTTTTGAACAGGAAATATGTTTACTTCCTAGTTGAAGACCAAAAAAATGATGACTTTGTTTTGAAGGATTTGAAATGATATGTTTTTGAGATATTTATGCAAATTTTAAATAAAATATTACAAAAAATTAAGAAGCGGATTCAAAAATTTAAAAAAATTGATACTAATATTTAAAAATTGCTTCCAATTTTATAAAAAATGTTGAAAGCATTAAAAATAATTAAAGTCAATGAAAAAAAATTAAATTGATTAAAAAATTTAAAAATTTAAATTGATTAAAAATTTAAAAATATAAATTGATTAAAAATTTATTTAAAAAAATAAAAAATTAAATTGATTAAAAAAATTTGATTCTAAAATAAAATTTAAATTTTTCGAAAAATTCAAAAATCATAAAATTGATGATTAAATGTAAAATCTAATTTAAATCCAGGGGGAAAACCACTTGGTGGAAAAAAGTCATTTTCCACCAAAAATTTTTTTTCCACCAACCACATTTTGTACAATAATTTTGAGTCCTTAAATATTGGTTGGTGGAAACGGTGTCCGAATATCTTATATTATGGTTCTGCTCAAGATAGGACCAAAAGTTTGAGCCTAGATGTTTTCTAAAAAAATTCCACCAGGCCCGGTGGAAAATTTTTCCACCAAGTGGTTTTCCCCCTGTTTAAATCTTTTTGACTTTTTTAAATTCTATAAGTTTTAAAAATGAATAAGGTATTCTAGAAGATTTTACAATATTAACATTTTAGATTTTACAACTTTAACATTTTGCAATTTTAACATATTGAAATTTTAAAAATATTATTCATCTCAGTAAAACTTTTATTTTATCCTAAAACAAAATTTTATTTAAATTTTTTTTTAAAATGTAAAAAATATAATTTTATCAAACAAATTGTTAATTTTATTCCATTTTTATATCATTTCAGGTAAATAGAATAATCAACTTTAAAAATTTATGAAAAGCTACAAAATCATTAAAAAAGTATTGAAGTTTCATCAATGGTGAGAATATTAATTAAAATTCATTGAGAACTCTAGGGCGTTTTGCTCAATTGCAAAAACAATAAAATTTTATTTAAAAATCTAAACCGAATCTAAATAAATGACGCAAAAAAAATCCCCAACAACAAAAACATCATCAAAATGCACCAATTTCAAAACGTTTTTTTAAAATCAAAGCAACCAAAATAGGAAAAGAGAGAGAAATAAAAACCATTTAAAATTCATTTCAAACCCCAGTTCGTAGGAATGACGTAGACACTACAAATATATTTCACAAAATGTGCACTTTTCAAATGAGTTCAACTGTGCATTTGTGTTACATACAAGCTATATATACTGCAAATTCACACAATAAGTTGCTATTTTGTCGAGCCACACAAAAAAACTATTTTTTTTGCAATTTGAATCTGTACGAAGACTAACTCACTTAATAATACACGCCAAATAACAACAATATGCGACTTGAAAAAACACAAAGAATTTTTTTCATTTTTTCCAAATAGCTGAATTTGACCTTGTAATAGATGTAGAAATATTTAAAAGTGCAGATATGTAGAGAGTGAGATGGATTGATGGCTGTTTGTTTGTTGCTGTTGGCATAAAACATAAGAAACAATTTTCAATCCAATTACACACATAATAGCTAAATGTGCTATGAGGCGGCCTAGCATGTGAAAAAATGAAGGGTTCGCATTCATAAAAGCCACATAATTAAAATTGCCTTTTTATAGACAATTGGTGTTTATGAAGACGTTTTTTCATGATTTTTTAATTAAGATATCAATTTTGAGTATTTTTGTAATAATCAAAAATGTTGATGTGTCTTCACCTTTCTTTCTTTGATGGACAGACTCAGGTATTACATGAGTGTAAAATAGTAAAAAATTATACTGAACTGTCATGTAAAGGTTATGAAAATTACATGACAAATCGTATTGATCGGTCACATAAGCAGATAAGTGCTGTAATAATGGCTATAATTGTCATGTATGTATAATTTTAGGGAGATAGTCAGTGTTTTTGGAACATGGATAGTGAAGAGGTTCAGATAATCATTGAATTTTTACATTTTAATAATACTTTTTTCCGCATCAGAGAGTTAGAGGAAGTGGAGGTCAAGACTCATTTTTAGATTGGTTTACTAAAAGTTAGAACAACATTATTAAATAATCGAGTTCATTGAGTTTATTATTTATTTTATTTGACAGAATGTATTTTCTTTAAAATCTCTAGCTATGCTCTATCCAGGAGCGTAGCTAGGGGGTGGTCCTTAGGTGCCCAGGCACCCCCTCAAGATCAAAATTCAATACAATTTTTTTTTTATTTTTAAAATCAAAAAATTAATTTTTTACAGAAAAATGTTGGAGACTACTCGAAAAATCAAACTTAATGTTTAAAAAATTATATAAATTTTATTAAAATGTTATATTACTATGATTTTTTCAAAAATAAAAAAATCGGCACCCATTTTCAAAAATCCAGGCTACGCCTCTGGCTCTATGCCAGAACATAGCTTAAAAGACTTCAGAAATATTTTTACAAGTTGAGGGGTTTGCACCTTCTTGGACCCTCGTCTTGAGATCTCAACATAATCAAGAAACTCATACAAGAATCATTCCATAAAATTTTAGCATCTTTAATGCACCCAATACTCCCTAAAGATATGTTAGACGCAATTTCAAAGAAATCTACAATATTCCATAACAACAACGCCACCCTCAGAGGAATCCATACCTAATGAAAAATAAACAACAACTTCCACGAAATAAATTCACAATTCATCCATCTAAAAACTCTGACAAGATCAATTTTTATACCCATGTATAAATTTATTTCTTACATTTCCCTCGAGTTATTTTATTTTCTACAACAGTAAATGAATTTCTAAGAATTTGTTGCTTACACAAAAAAGCAATATCTAATTCTAAAGAAAAAATAAATAACACCGTTAAACGTACACAACATCAAGTGAATGCTAAAAAGTGTATGTACTTTAAAATGCGGGAGTCATCCTCAAGGACGAAAAACATTTACTGTGAAAATATTGAGTAATAATGAAAATAGTTTGAGATATAAAATGTTAAGGTTGTTTTTGAAATCAATTTTTTGTGAAATGGTTTTTTGGGGGGTATTAATTCATAAAACTCACTTATTGTCTATGATTTGGATCAAGAACCGTCAAAAGTTTGACTTGGGCTTAATTATTTTTGGGACATGCCCATAGCTGGTTCTTGAGGTCGTCACCTTTTCCTTTCTTGACAGTATACTAGTCACAAAACCCCCTTAATTTTTTTTTAGAATAATGGGTTGAAATAGTTTAAGTTCAGTGGCATAGCAAGTAGGGGTCGACTATCACCATGACCCCAGTCATCATGATTAAAAATTAGAAAATCAGCCATTAAAAAACAACCTTAAAAACAGTTCCTACATCACTTTCCAGACAAAAAAATCTTCAACCAGTAAATTAGCACAATAGCCTCTCAACATGACCTTGCGTCTTAAATGATATTTTGCCATTTCCAATTTACATCGTTCTCATTTCAAACCCAAAACAAGAAGAGCAGAAAAGCTCAAGAATGAAGAAGAATAAAAAATTTGGACATCTTTTCACCATTTAATTTACATAAATCACCTGATTGTATTACCATAGCTCATTTTACAGCCATTGAGTTTGTTTGTCTCAAAATGACAAGTGAGCAGTTCCACTTGAAGATTTTGAAGTGGAGGAAATGAATAAATGACAATTGCAAATTGAAGTTTTATGTCTCAATTGAGAAGAGAGTCGTGTACCTTTTTTGTGTGTGTCGTTCTACAACTCAGAAAAGTGTAATCCTTACAGCATGTCGAGCTTGCATGTAGGCGTAGATTTCAAGATGAAAGCTCAAAAGGCGTTTTCCAAGAGTTCAGAATATGCCAAACTTCCTGTTCTTTTAGCAATAAAGTTATGAGAAAATGTCGTTTATGTTATGTATACATGCATTATTTTATGTTGATATACTCACGTGAATAGGATAAAGTAAGGATCTAAATTTATTAAAAAAATACCATTCATTCCTTTTTCGCTTTCTCGTACATACCTAAACCGAAATCTGTATTAAATTTGCTCTCTCGTTCTCCAGTGTGTCTAACTCAATGTCATGAACGGTATTAAAATGTTCTATGGATTCACAACCTTTATGTCTATAGATTTAAATACATATGCATGCGAGCTTATGAGATTTGTTGCTATAAGTCCGTGTTTCGTGATTTTATAATTTTATGGAACTGTCAGTTTGAAATATGTAGGTTAAAATTTGGAAAATTTGAATTCTTAAATAACAAAAAAATTTAAAAAAATTACTTTTCAAAATTTTTGTTGTCTCTATTGGTAACGAACTATTTTAAAATTTAATTATATTACAATATAAAATTGCAAAGAAATGAAAAAAGTTATAATTTTTTTAAAAAATTAAATTTTAGAAAACCGTTTTAATTTTTAAATTTTAAAAAACCGTTAAAATTTTTAAATTTCAAAAACCGTTAAATTTTTTTAAGAACCTCAAAATTCTCCATATTTTTGACCATACCAAACGCATCATCATCTAGTTACGCCACACAAAATTCAAGGTACGAAAAGCTTGATGTGATTACACAAAATTTTGCGAACGGAAAAAGAATTGAGATTTTAATCTTTTCAGTGTGTATGTGTGTTGAAATGTCATAAGATAAATTAGTCGCTTTGAAATTCTGGATTCAGGGTTGCTGGTATTTTTGTGTTAATGTCATACAAATTTTATGTTGGCATGGTTAATAATGAATGAGTTTGGGATTAGAATGCTTTTGTCTTATGTAATTTAATTTATCAAAAGGAGTTAATAAGGGGGGAGGGGGGTTTGTTATCCGTCTGGATATATTTTTGATTAAATTATTAATGCACCTTAGATGAAAAATTTATTCACTAATTGAAAATATCACCAAAAATAGTGGGAGGGGTCTAAAGCTCTAGGATATTCCAAAAATTATAGATCTAATAGACGTCATCTGTGAATGACTTCTAAAAAGCTTTACTTAATGAGACATTTAGTCATCAAAATTTAAATTATAATAAACTTATAAATTCAAGTTTTTCTCATTAATTCCCACATTTATGTATATGATGTGATAAAGCGCGACAAATGTGATGATTCATGAGATTATTTACGAGCATTCTAAGCTTTAACGATTTAATATTATCTAGTCACTTAATCTTATTAAAGACATAAATTTATGTTTAACTCAATTTTTGAGTTTTGGACTACTAGGGGTACCTTACCTTCTCCTACTAGGATGCCCTAGGGTACCCCACCTATCCTACCCTAAAGTATCCACCTACTCTGCCCTAAGTTACCCTAGATGGAGGGTAGGTGGGATACCCTACCTACCGGGGTAGAGGAGGGTAAGTGGGTATCTCGATTACCCCTAGAAACCAGCCACCGGAGCAATGTGAACAATTCCTGTATAATTTATGTATAAAACTCTTTAAACGTCCTCAAACCCAACAATCTAGCATTTCAGACCATATACAATTTCCATTATCCTTAGACTACAAACCCAAAAAACAAACGACAATCCATTCATATTAAAATATAAAATTACAATTGCAAACGAGCTTTATTTTTCATGAAAGCTCGTTCCTTTCATTTCATTTTAGTAAAACATAAATATGTTAAATGGCAATTATTCTAATATCTTTCATCTCGAGTAATACAAGAGCATTATGAGCTGAGAGGGAGATGAATGCATGTCGAGATGATTGGACAGTTTTCATTCTAATCTAATAAAGAGCAGTAGCACTCTTCATATTCCAAGCTTTATCTCTCAATTTTGATCTCAAATGACTGTGAAAAATGAGAAAATAGGAAGAAAGACCTTGGGGACACTATTGAGTATATGCACTCATGACAAAAGACAATGGCTTTATATCCACATCATAATCTTCATATTGCAACCTTCTTTCCATAAAATTTATCTAACAGAAGTAGAATCATAGCAACAAGAAGCTTGTAACTTTGTTATTTGTTTATTCACTCGTCGCTTCGTGAGACAATTCTCACTTCCAACATCTTCCTACTAAATAAAATATTTCCTTGACATTTCCGTTGAGTATCTGCTTATTTTATTCATGCCATTTCATGCATGCATATAACATGAAATTGTTGATTGTGAGATAATCTAGGTCTCGTCTATTTAATTTTCGTACTGTCACATGGATGGGCGACCTTGTGGGTGAATTGGCTGCGAATGTTTGATGGGTGCATGTTGGTATGAAATTTTAAATTTTTATTTTTTAAAATCTTGATTTTTTTAGTTTTAATTTTTTAAATTTTGATTTTTTGAATTTTGATATTATAAATTTTATAGTTTTCACATTTTTAAAAAATGTGACAAAATTTATTATTAAAGTAATTGAATTTTAAATTTTTTTAGATATGTGAAGTATAAAATCTTGACTTTAAAATTCCAAAATACTGTTAATATATTATTTATTTTTCAAATTTTTAAAAACGAATTATTTAAAAAATTTTGACCTTTTTTTAATTTTTAAATGTCTATTTTGAAATCTTTAAATTTAAAAATTAAAAATTTAGTACTTAAGTAATAAACAATTTCAATATAATAAAAATAATTAAACTATTTAAAGTTTAAATTTTAAAAAAAATATTGCAAAAAATAAAACATTTAAATTTTTTCCTCAAATTCTTCATAATTAAAATTCAAACCAAGAGAATCATTAAATCCATCCAACTAGGCATGCAAGTGCATAAAAATATGAGCGTCATTCACAGCATCAACATTTTTTGTCGTCATTATTGTAATAATTATTTTTTTAAAGGGAATGTAAAGAGATGAACGTGTCATGCTTGATGTTTTATTTCATTAATGTACAACATTTGCTTTTAATTATTTTTTCCCCTTTTTATGGTTCTCGTTACCTTT
Organism: Chironomus tentans; assembly: GCA_963573255.1. Lineage (NCBI taxonomy): Eukaryota > Metazoa > Arthropoda > Insecta > Diptera > Chironomidae > Chironomus > Chironomus tentans. Next base: position 41,958,840 of record OY754302.1, on the reverse strand, counting down.
TTCCACTCGTCTATATTTTACTTTTTCATTTGTAATTTTTTCTCTATCTGCAATTTTAAATATATAGGAAAATGGATGAATATGTATAGTTTTGGTACATCATTTAGTTTTAAATTAAAAGGTTGTTAGTAGAAATTACAATTAGTAGCTTTACATGTCGAAAAGGATGGAACCCGTTCCATTAAATGAGGGACAATCCTGAAAGACATTATCATGACATGGTCAGCTTTGACAGTCTATAAATCAACAATTCTTCACTTTTCCATAACTAAAGCAGTAATTTTGTCCAAATTTGATCTTAAAAAAATCCAATAACCCTAAAAAAAATCACAAAACTCCCTTCAGCCATCCCCAAAAGGACCACACAACATTTCCATCATAACCAGCTCTCATCAACAATCCTCCATTTTAAACTCGAGCCATGAATGCAAAAAGCAATTAATTTTTCTTTATTTGTTCTCCTTCTCGTATTTATAGTGAAAAATTTTCAAGCTACAAGAAATGGTTGAGAAGACATACTGTGTGCACGGTGCTGTGCTTATATGACATTTATCAACTTGTTTTTGTTTTTTCTTCATTCTTTGTGTTCTAAACTTGTACAAAATGTTTTGTTGTTCTCGTTCTTGTTTATGCTTCTTAAAAAATATATGAAATTACTCTTAATGATTATTAAAAAAAATTGCTTTGATGAATTAAAAAATGTGGCATTGTTTGAGTCTGGAAACTGTTTTGGATTTATAGATTGGGAATTTTAAGAATTTTATGCTCAAAATAATTTTATTCATAATAATTTCGAAATTTCGGATCTAAATTTTAATTGCACATTGAAAATCCGATTTCAATCAAATCTTCATCGTCATCAAAATTCCACGAAAAATTCACAAATTTTAATCCCATTTCACATAAAACTAAATTCTGAAGACAAATTCTTCATTCATTCTAATAAAATTACAATAATCTAAATACCCATCTATATACCTCCACTAATAGAATCTTAAAAAAACGCAAAAAAATTCCACAAACCACCCCTCATCCTCAAAAACCAAAAAAGCCTTCCAAATGATTTATGATTCTCATTACAAATGCACAACGGAACAAGCAATGACAATGAATATTTTTCTGCAAAGATCCAAAAAATAAAAACTTTTGAGATAAAGGAAAGGAACAGGTCGTGACAAATTGACGATCAACAAGGATGAGATAAGCAAAATAGCATTTATGATAATAATGATGGGCTTAATGATCCCAAAAATGTTTAGTTCCGAAAGGTCAAATTGAGTGCAAAAACAGACACGGGTGGGAAGATGAAGTGTTGAGTTGATGACTTGTTGATGGGGATTTATTACTTTTGGGGGGAGTTTATGGTTCGTGGGAAATTAATCACTTGGAAAATTTAGTTTGGATTTTTAAAAAGTTGTCTAACATTATAGTTTTGTAAAAAAAAACTTTGGTTTTTTTATCTTTTTTAAATTTTTAAATCTTTTTCTTTAAATTTTTATTTAATTTAAATAATTTATGAAAGTTAAATTTTTTTATTTCTAAATAAATTAAAAAATTAAATTTTATTTTAATTTAAATAAATTATAAAAATTAAATTTTATTTTATTTTAAGAATTTTATAAATTACAAAAAGGTTGATTTTTTTTCTTCATTCTACACAAAGCTATTAATATTTTCATACCCACTAGCTATATCCCTTCAAATCTATCCAAAATTGAGCATTTTACAACAGCAAAAGTTACATTTTCATTAACAAATTTCCACATCCTTATCTCATTAATAAAAATTTTTTTAATATATCTTTTAAAAAGTTTATGAGCTTCCACAAAATCCCCCTCCCATAAAAATTCCCCCCCCCCCCCCCCATAACATAATCTTTGTAATTGATAATTAATAGCTGTAAATGAGACGTTAGAGCTTTTTTTGTGAGCATCTTGAGGCAATGAGTTTCAACTTGACTTCAATTTATTTTAGCACTTCCAAAATTATTGCTTTATGAGAATCTTGATATCTTATGAAAAATATCAAGAAGTTTTTATTTCTTGATTGATGAAATTCGATCTTAAGTTGAATGACTGAGTTGAGAATTTGTAGAATTTATCTAAAAATGAGGGTCATAAATAAGCTGTCCGTCTACCCACTTTTTGGCGGGAAATCCCAGTCGACTTTGAGATAATTTTACGCCACTCTCTCATGTCTAGACCCTAAGTGTCATTAATGAAGATTTAACTTACCACAACTTGAGCATAAATGACAATATATGAAGAAAACTTCGAAAGATTAATTACAAAATCATATTGCATCATCCTAAATACTCAAAAAAAATCCCCAATCACTGCCAGAAAATCAAATTTCTTGATAATTATCTCACAAGCAAAACAAACACTCACTAAGCTTCAACAATCATCATCAAATTTCAAGAGTATCATCAACTGATTCACAATTTTAAGTACAAAAAGAAAAGTTGGTGACAATTGAGGGGTCATTTACCTATGATGTCGAAGATTTAAAGAGCATGAAGTTAAAAAATATCAAAAGGCCTAAAAAAATCACAAAGTTTAATTCATGTCACTTGCAAACGACCCCAAAAAAAGAAGAAAAAATTGTTTTTCATGATTTTTCAACTTTTTCACCTTGAAATGATTTTTTCCCTCTCTTGTTTATTTACTTAAATTATTTATTTTTAAAGGCAAACTGCAAGCCGCATTTGACTTTGATATTATCAAGAAAAAACAAAATAATAGAGAGATATAAAAATATGCGTGTAGCAAAAAGCACAAAAAAAATGTGGGCCATGTAGAAACTTCTGAAAAAGTAGCAGCAGAAAAAAATACCTGATACGTAGTGAGGCGTGGAGTAAATTTCTAAAAAAAAAATAAATAACAACAACTATCATGAGAAACAGAAACTCATTGAACCTTGAAATCGTTCGTACCCGACATATGAATTCGAAAAAGCATTAAATTAATGAAAATATATTATGAAATCGCAACACCGTACCGTATTCAATATGAATTGAATGTGAGAGAGCGAAAAATGCACCCAATAAAAGTGACTTATAAACCTTGAGACACAACGGAGCAAAAAAACACAACGTTCTGTACATGAAAAATGAAACAGAATATGGGTATGGAAAAAAATAAATATAAATGAAATTCAGACATAAGCAACGTTTACATGAATGGTGCATTTTTTACGATCTTTTTTATGTTGTTGAATAAATTGCACGCAGTTTTATTGTGAACTTTAATGGGTGCTGAAAAATTCATTAAATTTTGGTGGGCGAGAAGGAATCCTTTTCAAAGCTTTGAAGGACTTTTTTGGCATATTTTTCAAATTTTTTTAAGGCTTTCCCATGCTTTAAAATTAAATTTTTTAGTTAGTTTCCCAAAATTTCTAATCTTTAGTATTGTTCAAGCTTTTTTGAGCCACGGCATATTTGTGGTGTCATTCGTAAATTACATCACGCAAATAAACGACTTTTATGACCCCACTTTCACCCTTATAAATATGTGAAAGCACCCCACGATGGAATTTTTTCAAATTTGCTAAGGTTTTTCGTGAAAAAAATCTTAAAACCCCCTAAAATTTTGTTTTTATGCAAAAAAAATTGAACCCCCCCCCCCCCCCCTTGAAATTTTTCTGGTTTTGTCCCTGACCAGCAGCTCGCCTAAATTCTTCAATTCACCTAGACTAAATATTTTAAAAATTTATAAATATCTTTAAAAAATTTAACTAATTTATTTCCTATTTTTTATGTCTTTACAGGTAAATAAACGAATCTTTTAATCAATAAGGAGAATTCATAAGCATAACCTAGGTTGGTAATATAATTATTATAATAATTCAGCTGAAAAAGATACCCCATAAGCCTTACCCTCTAAAAAACCAATGTCACTTGATACCACGATCCCAAATATTCGTCCATAAATCAAAAGGTATAAAAACCCAGCACAAAAAGTCCACACGCACTTCACATGTATGAACAATACAATACAATTAACTTGTAAGCTACGAAAATATAAAGTTAAAACTGTCCGAAACTCAATCCCTGTATTGATTGATGTGCCTTTATGTATTTAATTCACAACAGAAATGCAACAAGTACACAAAAATGAAATTTCAGCATGTGAGGCTAAAAATAGTCACTTCGCGATTGGCACGCGTTTAAGTATGCCAAAAATAAGTCTAAATTTATTCAATATTAAACACCTGATTGTGTATCAAGAAGTGGCATAACTCATCGGTCATCTCGATTACGTCTCGAGACGTGCTTCTTGTCAAGCACACAGAAGAAGCTAAAAAAGTTATGAAACATCCACAAAAAAAGTTAGTCAGTCGAAGACAAAAGAAGATGAAAATTTATTGCAACAATTTGCCAAATGGAATGTAACAATTCATTATGGACATGGCTACTTTGCATAAGTGTGCTTGGATAAACCCAAGAGTTTGTCTGTAGGATACTGCAGCAGCAAAATATCTTTAGATTTGAAATAAATCATCATGTTAAATAGCATATTCATCCTTTCACTTTATGTATTTCACATTTTTTTTTATTTTGTGAATGTTCAACGTGCGAGCAAATCTCAAGATGATTCGCGACATGAGAAGAAGTCGCATTCACTTACAATGTGAGGTATGAGGAAATCAATGAGTAGAAAAAAAAAGATATAAATGTGCTTTTTTTGTTATTCAAAAGTGATGCTGTAACTAATTTGTCAAGTGCATATACTCAAGTGATGGAGTTGAGAGAAGGGTATCTATGATGAGGAATCAGATGATTTGAAGGAAATCTAGGTGCTTAAGTGCTTGTTAATGATTTCTGATAACTGTCTTAATAACTAGGTAGCAGAGGTTGGTTTCTAGGGCTGTATGGGCTACCCTAGGGTATATCCTACCTACCTGGGGTTAGGAATGGTAGGGTATTCTAGGAATCACCCCAGTAGTGTAACCATGAGTATGATTTAACTTATAAATCTACACAAAGCATTAATCCAATCAACAATACTCAGTAATAATTAATACAATTTCAATCTATCTCTCACACTCACTATCCATCACTAATTCACGAACTTTACTTTTTTTTGCGATTACAAAAATTAGATTAAATATCATTAAAGTGAATGCATAGAGAGAGAGAGTTTTAGATTGCTTCATGGTTGATTCATAATGGCTATAAATATAGACGAATCTGATATGCCAGTACACGTAGATTTTTAATATCACGTCATTAATATTGGCAAAGCAAGTTGATGAAGGCACAATTTTTTTCTGTATTTGCTTACAGGAAATGAAGCGCTTTAGTGGTTATTTAGTGAGATGTAAGGAAATATTTTAAATTACTATAAAGTATTACTCAAATGTAATATGTAGATATTCAGTGGACCCCCAATTTTTCATTAAAACCCATTGAAACCTCAAATTTTAAAACAGTAGACCCCCAACTTTTCATTAAGACCTCAATTTTTAGAACAGTAGACCCAAAAATCATCAGAACTACCATAATTATACCAAATCTCATTCCATTAGCATATTCCTTCAACTTAACGACCACAAATTACAGAATTTATCTCTCATAAGGTTCAATCATTCTTAAATTCATTGTTCAAGGAGCTTTACATAATATTTAACCAATCCAAGGCCCTCAACTCGATCGCATTAAATTAAAGGACAGAATTAATTCATAGCCGCATGTTGTTCCATAATTGCATGCGAAATTGAATCAATAAACAACGTCTGACTACTTTAAAAGAAGTAAACAACTTTAGAGTGACCCAAAGTGTAGCAAGCAGCATAGACACTTAAAGGTATAATGTTTGCACATTTGCAATAAAAAGAATCAAGCAGCTTTATCAATGACGTACATCTTCCATTCACTTTCTGTTTCACATTTCAAATGAAGAGTTGCATTAAATGGAGCATTTAATGGCTTGCGATATTTCACAAAAAAATATATATACAACCTTTGCAATTCATTTCTATATAAGTCACATCTCATTTTTTATGTACCACCATATACACCATTTCATGGAAATGAAAAAAGCAAGCAGCAAAGTTGAATGGACTGATGACGATGGAAAAGAAGTGAAGATGAATGAAATTGAAGCAATTTCTCATCAAGCTTAGCAATGAGATGAAATGAAGAGGAGGCGCAAAAATGTGCATCGCAATGAAAAGTAAAAGTGTTTTTTCTGATTTGCATAATTTTGCACATCTCATCCATGATGATGAGTCGGCCGTGGCTTTATCGAAGATAGAAAAAAATGTGAAGGAATTTTAATTAATTAAAATTAAAATCTTGGATTGGGGATCATGGTTGGTGCAATTTTGTTTGTCTGGTTGGGCAAGTATGAAATTGTTGATGATGCAATTTGGTTTAGTCATGTTGGATGCTACTTTGATGAATTCAGCACCTAATCTGGTTAAATTAGTACTTAATCTTCTGAATAAAACTGAATTCAGGAGAATAGAATTGGATTCAGCAGTGCTGAATAGAATTGAATTCAGCAGTGCTAAATAGAGCTGAATTCAGCAATGCTGAATAAAACTGAATTTAGAAGCGCTAAATAGAGCTGAATTCAGCTGTTCTGAATAAAACTGAATTTAGTAGTGCTGAATAGAGCTGAATTCAAAAATGTTGAATAAAACTGAATTCAGCAGTGTTGAATTAATTATAATTCAGCAGCCTCAAATAAAGTTTCAATATTGCCTTAAGACAAGTTTTCTGCTTGACAATTCCCTAATTAATCAATCACGTTAATATCATCATGCCTACACATCATCAGTCCCTCACTCTTTACTTTCAAATCCTGAGATGTGATTGCAATTTTTTTATTAATATAAATTTCAGTGCAATTAAGCAAAAATGAAGGTTGCGGCTAGACACATTGTATACATATGCGCAAAAGAGCCGCACTCAATGGCATTTTTGACGCTCTTCAAATACAATACAATTTTTCTTTATTCTCTCTGTTATTGTATTCAATTCAATTTCTAACCTCAATGTTAAAACATGCGAAATATAATCATCGTCATCATCATCTGCTATTTTACTTCTGATGCAATAAGCTCTGCTTGTCATTCATAACACATGTGAGCGATACATAGACATAATGATATATTTTATTCGTGAATGTTAGATCGAAAATGAAAATTAATGATGATCACGGCATGAAATTTTGTGCCTGCTGTCTGACATTTTTTTTTGTTTCTTCTCAATATCAATCAAAATAAATATTGCATAAATTAACATTTAGTGATGATTTTGTTTATATAAAATGAATTATGCAAGTCCTGGTGATGAATTGATGTGGGGATTTTGATATTTTGGAAGATTGATTATTTAGGAAGGTACAAAAAACAAAAACAGAAGTGATTGACACTTAGAAGCCTGCGGTGATGTCTGAGGATTTCAATCGCAGGTGCAAATCTCAATTTATATTGACAAATGAGTCACAATCATTTCATTAAATCTCACAGCTAGATTAAGTCGTAAATATGAAGCCAAAAATTTCGCCTTGTCATTTAATAGTCCGGCTACTATGCATACCACCATCATCATGCAATTCTCAACAATAACGAGTTAGTCTTGGCGCCCTAATTTGATCTGAATAGCAATAATAAATAAAAAAATTATTTTGGCATTCACAGTTTTTCTCTCTCTCTACGATATCTGTTGAAGCATCACCTGAATGCGGAACTACCGTATCGTTGTTATATATATTTCATTTATAAAAAAATTATTATAGACACAAGTTTTTGTGTTTTGCTACTTCTCGAATTTTGTGCACGAGATTTGAATAATTTTTCATTTTGTTGTTTTGAAAAAATAAATGTATATTGCACATGTAGATACGAATGGGAATGTGGGTGTAGTAATGAGTAACGATTGTAATTTTATACATCACATATTCGTGTGCTTTGACCAAAATTGGAAGCGAAAGGTTTTTTTTTTGTGAATGAAAAAGTACAGTGAGAGCTTTTAGGTGTGTTCTGGGAATTCACATGGATTTTAGATATTTTTTTAAATTTAGAATAAAATATTCAAATTATTTTGAGAATTTATAGAAATTCAATTTTTTTTAGAATTTATAAAAATTCAAAAATTTATAAAATTTCAAATATTCATAAAAATTCAAAAATTTATAAAAATTCAAAAATTTGTAAAAATTCAAAAATTTGTAAAAATTCAAAAATTTATAAAATTTTTAATAATTTGTAAAACTTAAATGTTTTTGAGAATTTATTACAAATTCAAATTTTTTAGAATTTGTAAAAATTCAATTTTTTTTAAAATTTACACAAATTCAAAAATTTATAAAATTCATAGATTTATAAAAAATTAAAAATTTATAAAAAGATTCAAAAATTTGTAAAAATTTAAAAAAATTCAAAAATTTATGAGAATTATTCCACAAATCTGCAAGTCAGGATCTCTCCCAAAAACAAATCAATCTCAGTCCAAATTTCAAAAACACATACTCACGATGATTCTACATCATGCATGAGCATGAAAAGTGACAATTTCTTACATTTCGTGAGACGACAATAATGCGACACATTCGAAATGATTTCCGGAAAAAGAAGTCTTGCGATGCTCTAATTTTTTTTTGTTCTTTTTTAAGCTTTGCGTGTTTACTGTAACCGAATCGAAATGAAATGTGATGAATTAACAGTTTCTTTCCTTCATCTGTCTCAATTTCTTTATTATTTCTTTCTCGTTCTTTGCTCTAATTTTTTGTTACTAATTGTTTTCTAGTGAAATGAATTGTTGTTGTGGAGATTGAATTTGTAAGGTGTATAAATTGTCATCTGGTTGAATGATTTCTCAATTTCTGAAGATACCCCCCGCAAACTTTATATTCCCAGCAATCTTAATCAAAAAGCCAATTAGTTTCACTCATATTCAATTCTCAGCTGAACTTCGTAATTAAATTTTGTTGCAGAAATTTTCTCCTTGTCCATTCGAATTAAATCTCAAGACTTTTATCGAGCCCGATCATGTCCACAAGGCATTAAATTATAAAATAATGCAATTTATCCTTAATCAAAAATTAAATTACGATCCACGACTTGCTGTGCGAGAAACATGTGCAAGTCAATACAATGTATTAATTTTTATGATGTGATGAAAGCTTTAATACGATTTAAGGCTGGTCTCAGATGCATAAAAGCCGGGTTCAAATGATTGAAGGCAAGACGCAGGCACATGCAGTTCAGTACTTTGTTTGAAACATGCAAAATGAAAGCAGTCCACTATGGGCCCAAAAAAAATTTTTTGGAAAAAAAACATTATTTTTTGGTGGTTTGTAGTCCTGGGCCTAGGAATAAAGAATCTGCAAACAAAACATTTTTTGGTCCCCCTCTGCACCCCTGGGGGGCCAAAATGTGTTTTTGGTACTTGCCATTTTCAAAAAATTCGTGTGCTTTACTGTGTCAATGGATTTTTTTGAACTTTTTTTATTTGAAAGGTATATGTAAGAGCTACTATAAAAAAATACCAAAAATATTATTAAACCTCTATGTATTAGCTATAGACCCGAAAAAAGTCAAAAAAATGCCATTTTTTGGACATTTTAAGATACTGTGCCTACCACTAGTCCAATGAATTTTTTTAAACTTCTGATTATTATAGCTTGTATTAAGACCTAAAAAACGAGTATACATTGTCTGGGTATAGGATGTGATCTAAGTGGTCAAAAATGGATTTGAAGGTGATAAAAAGCGATTTTTTCACGATTTTTCGGCATTTTTGGACCCTAAGGCCCACTAAATGAACTCGGTCGTTTTTCTAATGCACCTATATTTCAAGCCCTTACAATTTACTATAATATTCAAGAAAGAAAAGTAAAATTTTTGTGGTCCCCCGGTCGGCTAGACCCCCCCTAAGGGGGTCTTCTGAGGGAGTCCCAAACACTATTTTTTTCATAACTTGGCATAACTTTATCCAAAATGCCTGAAATGTTCACAGATTACTTAAAATGTCATTACGCATCGTTTTTAGTCAATATTTGTTATCATAGACATGGTCCACAGTGCATTTTGACATGATGTGGATTTTTGACTAGGGTCAAAATTTTCTTTGTCATTAAACGACTCCTATCGCCTCAGAATAATTTTTTAAATTATTTCTTTTACTTTTTTCATCTAAAGCAATACAAAACCTTTAAAATGGTATATAATATGTCATACTTTCATCTCTTCTGACTGAGTTATGGCCGAAAAAATCAAAAAATATTCGGCACTCTCACTTAATTTTTGTTTCTAAAATTCATAAAATGCTTTAAAAAATTCTTTTTGGGCAAAAATTGATCAAATTTCATTTATTATTACTGAATAATACGTTTTCTTTAATTTTTGAGAGATTCTTGGCGATTTTCTATCTAGAAAGCTATAATTTGGTCAAAATTGCACGTTTTTAAATCAAAACAATCTCATTTGTTGAGATTTCATCGAATTATCTATATTTATTTATGTTTTTGTAACATTTCTAAACAATTTGAGTAGTTTTTGTCAAAAAACAGTAGAAATGATAATTGAGAAATTTCTAGGGTTCGGAAATTTACAAACTGTTTGCAAACAGTTTGTAAATTTTCAAAACAAATATAACCGTTAAAATGCAAAGTTCTTTTTTGCTGAAATTAAGCACTTTAACTATTTAACAATGTTAGAATCACTTGAGCTATGTTTCATTAGCTGATTAATGTCATAATCATTGTCAATTTTCGTTAAAATATAGGCAATTAAAGCAAAAACTGAAATCACAATTCTGTATTTTTTGCGGATTTGCTTTGAAGCTTTTTGTAAAAAATTACAATTTTTTGCTTAATTATAGTGTTTTAGTCATGTTTAAGCTGTGTATAGTTAAAGGAAATAACGAATTACATGATATAGGTCAGTAAAAGTTCCAAAGTTACACTGAATCATGCGTTGTTTTTAACGGAAATTTGAAAATTAACAAACTGTTTGCAAACTGTATGTTTCCTCCAAACTGTATGTTTCCTAACCCTAGAAATTTCTATTTAGCCATAAAATCTAAATAAATCACAAAAATGGGTTTCTCAGCACCTTTTGTAGCACTATGTAGCCTTATTGACTTGAAATGACAACATAATCTGAAAATCTTGAATGGAGATTGTTTGTAAACAATCTTGAATCTTTTTTAAAATAATTATTCAAAAACAAGACATTTTAATGCATTTAAAATAGATTTAGAATGTTAAAATGAAAACTTCATCGAAAGCTACTTACAGAATTTTTTTCATTTTCTTATTTTTTTCATCCTAAACATACTAAATGTCATTCAAACACGATCTAAATTTAAAAATTTGAGATTTTGTTGTTATTTCAAGTCAATAAGGCTACATAGTGTTACAAATAATGCTGAAAAATCCATTTTTTGCGATTTATTTAGATTTTATGGCGAAAAAGAAATTCCTCAATCATCATTTCTACTGTTTTTTGACAAAAACTACTCAAATTGTTTAGAAATGTTACAAAAACATAAATAAATATAGATAATTCGATGAAATCTCAACAAATGAGATTGTTTTGATTTAAAAACGTGCAATTTTGACCAAATTATAGCTTTCTAGATAGAAAATCGCCAAGAATCTCTCAAAAATTAAAGAAAACGTTTTATTCAGTAATTATAAATAAAATTTGATCAATTTTTGCCCAAAAAGAATTTTTTAAAGCATTTTATGAATTTTAGAAACAAAAATTAAGTGAGAGTGCCGAATATTTTTTGATTTTTTCGGCCATAACTCAGTCAGAAGAGATGAAAGTATGACATTTTAAAGGTTTTGTATTGCTTTAGATGAAAAAAGCAAAAGAAATAATTTAAAAAATTATTCTGAGGCGATAGGAGTCGTTTAATGACAAAGAAAATTTTGACCCTAGTCAAAAATCCACATCATGTCAAAATGCACTGTGGACCATGTCTATGATAACAAATATTGACTAAAAACGATGCGTAATGACATTTTAAGTAATCTGTGAACATTTCAGGCATTTTGGATAAAGTTATGCCAAGTTATGAAAAAAATAGTGTTTGGGACTCCCTCAGAAGACCCCCTTAGGGGGGGTCTAGCCGACCGGGGGACCACAAAAATTTTACTTTTCTTTCTTGAATATTATAGTAAATTGTAAGGGCTTGAAATATAGGTGCATTAGAAAAACGACCGAGTTCATTTAGTGGGCCTTAGGGTCCAAAAATGCCGAAAAATCGTGAAAAAATCGCTTTTTATCACCTTCAAATCCATTTTTGACCACTTAGATCACATCCTATACCCAGACAATGTATACTCGTTTTTTAGGTCTTAATACAAGCTATAATAATCAGAAGTTTAAAAAAATTCATTGGACTAGTGGTAGGCACAGTATCTTAAAATGTCCAAAAAATGGCATTTTTTTGACTTTTTTCGGGTCTATAGCTGATACATAGAGGTTTAATAATATTTTTGGTATTTTTTTATAGTAGCTCTTACATATACCTTTCAAATAAAAAAAAGTTCAAAAAAATCCATTGACACAGTAAAGCACACGAATTTTTTGAAAATGGCAAGTACCAAAAACACATTTTGGCCCCCCAGGGGTGCAGAGGGGGACCAAAAAATGTTTTGTTTGCAGATTCTTTATTCCTAGGCCCAGGACTACAAACCACCAAAAAATAATGTTTTTTTTCCAAAAAATTTTTTTTGGGCCCATAGTGCAGTCACAGACTTAAATTTTAATACTTCTTCAAGGGCATGAAAAAAAATCGTACAGTGCATTAAACATTCAGTTCAATGTCGAGTGACATGTAACAGTGATTGATAGTGTAAGAATTGATCGACTTTTAGGTATGTGACTTCTTTTATTTCTTTTCATAGAACTTGAAGTTGATGGATTTCTTTTGGTGGAATTCTTTTATGTATGAGGTGCTAAAATATGGTTTGAAATGTTTACGATAATTTTGGAAGGGTTGAGGAATTTGATTGTGACGTGGATTCTTATTGACTTTGAATTTTAAGTAAAAGGTTTGATTCATGTGAAAGGTTTATAATATAATAGACTTTATTTTAAAATAATCAGTTATGTACTAGATTTTTTAAAATTCAGTGATGTACTAGATTTTCTAAACCTTGTCATTTCGTGGATTTTTAAATAAATCTGGTAGTGCACTAGATTTTTTTTTTGCAAATTCGGTAATGTACTAGATTATTTTTTTTAAAAAAAAATCAGTAATGTACTAGATTTTTCTAAGAATCCTATAATGTACTAGATTTTTTTAAAAAAAACGGCAATGAACTAGATTTTTTAAAACTGATTCTAGAATTAATTTTAAATAAATATACTAGATTTTTTTAAATTAAATCTGGTTATGTACTTGAATTTTTAAATTAACTAATTAATTTTAAAATAAAAGTTATATACTAGATTACAAAAATTTGATATTTACTAGATTTTTGCTCCAGTACCTAATAAATTAGACTAAAAAACCAAAAAAGTCAATAAATTAAACTAGATTTTTCTAAAATATTTAAAATATGATCTCAATATAATCAATATAACTCAGATAAATTCTTCAAATACTCAAAATTTATAACTTATTTATTCTAAATCTACCATGACATTTAAAAGAATCCATTCTATCAACTTCAATAAATTCAATTTGATTGCATATAATCAAACTAGATCAACAACTAACCAATCCCCAAAAAAATGTTCAAATATTATTTTTTATAGCCAAGCAAACACGAGAAAAAGAATTAGTCCAGATTTTATTAATACGTCGTTCAAATGTTGATATTTTCAAGAATTATAAAAATAAAAAAACATGAAATTTGAGATTACTAATTTTTTATTATATCCAATGGATCAAATTAGTGCCTAACATTCATAACATATTTTTTTGCCTATAGCACTCGCTAATTCTCGTTACCCAAATAAGCAGCTCCCACCCTTAAATAAAAATTCCAATTCTCTTGACATTACAGCCGTGTTGCTTGTCCGTCTATCATACATACAAACAACAACTGTTCCGAGAGTACATTGCAATGGAATTTAATAATAATCAGCAATATCAGGCATAAAGTAAAAGGTTGACGAATGAGAATGAACCATGACTGGCTAAATGAGAAAAAAAAACATTTTTAATTACAGTTTCGCCATCTGTCTATGAGCACAGGTTCTCTCTGATAAGCGAGCACTTTTTTTCAAGGTGCAAATCACTCGAAAGTGTTGCTTAATGTAATAATATATTACATTGACAGCTTGAACTTAATTTTCTAGTGCAAATTTTATGTAACTCAGTTACTTACTGATGCAAAAAAATAGTTAATTTAAATTGTTGCATATACAACAGTAACTAATTTAAGTTCTTTTGTGTTACGGTGCTGGAAATGATTTCGTATTAATTTTTTTCTTTGTTTATTTTTGAAATCGATATCGAGAGGTAGACTTGGTTATGTTCGATGAATAGCGAGTGCTAAGTGAGTGAATTTTGAATAGTTTGAGGTAAAAAAGAGGAATTACCAAAAAAAATTGCTTTATAGTGGTTTTGAGAAAGTTTTGGATGTAAATGTGCATTTTTTGACAAAAAAGGTGTAGAACAATACAGCGAAATGTCATCGATCAGAACAGACTACGTACGAGAAATTTGAACCCACAACTTCTAGAAGAAGGAATTTATTATAATTACTGAAATACTCTAAACATTCGGTCATACAGTAATTTATGTTATCTGATATATTGTGAACATTTTGCACATTTAAATGCAATCAGCAGGGTGGCCATGAGCTTGGGGGTTTCAAAGAATTTTTATCTATTTGAATAGTACTCAAACTATGCTGTGTGACACAATACTGTAGGCGTCATCTCAGGTGTGTCTCGAAATTGGTGGTCTGGTTTTAGCGTGTCGCGGTCTGAAAAGTTTGAGAACCACTGGACTATTTTCATTTCTATCCTCTAATTTTTAGAAGATGTTATCAAAATTTCTCTAAATTTCTGTTCGAAAATATCCAAATTTAGATACTTTTTGCCCAAAATGTGAAAAAAATAAGAATTATCTGCTTTCTTTGCAATAAGTAATATCCGGTATAAATAGAGGTTCTAACCAAGAAAGCTTACACCCCCACCTACCCCCCTTTCTGGCTAAACACCAAATTAAAAATTTCAATCCCACAAAAATGCGCATCAGTCCCCAAATACCTCTACCTTTCAAACTTCCCTTCATTCCTTCTCTTTGTTTCCTAGACTTAAACGAAATAAAAGCGACTGATTACAAAGAACAAATATACACATTAATAAAAACAAAACATAGAAAAAAAATTTATGTAAACGAAACCAGTCTCTTAGGCCCAAAAGTCGACCACGATTGCAATTGAACATATATTCAAACATGTATCTATAATGGAATGAAATATTATTATGGAAAAAAATGTATAACTTCAACTAGAAGTAAATCGATTCAAGGGCACAAGTATCCGGTATTTGTTGTTTTATTTTGTTTAATATCCAGTCATACATTACAAGCTTTATACATTCTGAGAGATGAATTGAAAATTTTTTTTATTTCCATTTTGTACGTATGAAATTGAGTGTGGTGGACATGAGAGAATCAGGTCCATGATATGTGAAATAAATAATTCTGACAGCATCACACTCTTTAAACATTATCTCGTGCTTTAGTTTTTTTTTGTTATAATTGCAGACACAAGAATTCTTTTAGTTCTGACATCATTTTTATGTTTTATTTGAAACGACACTTAAAATGTCTTATTTAAATAAATCACGTCGCAGAATTGTGAGGAATTGAATTCTTTTTAATTGAGTCTGGCTTCTTTTATGACAGATGTGATAAATTAAATGGCAGATTTTACTAGGCTGGTGATAAAAGTCACTTAAGAGTTATTTGAGGGACTGTAGACTTTCTGGAGATAATTTTGATAGAAGAATAGCTGAAACCAGAAATTTGTCGAAAGGAGAGTCAAACCCCCCTCCCTCTATTTTTTGAAAACCTAATACAAGAAAATGTCATGATTCGGAACCAAATCCAAAAAATGGTCATGATTCAACCCTCCTCCCTCCTAAAATCGTGGATACTCCCATGATACCCCCTGGCTAGGTACCTGGAGAATAAAAAAATAGATCCCCAAAAATTCAGCCCACCTGCACAGTCCATCCACAAAACAAAATCAAATAATCCTAAAACACCAAACCAATCAATCAATTCCCAAAAGATTTTGTCATCATTTTTATTACCAAATTAAAATTAATTAATAGATTTATTTTCCACATCGCAAAAATTGCTTTTAATCTCGTTCAAATATCATGAAAGAAGCTGAAAATCCAAATAAAGTCATTGACGATGTGGACTAATTTGAAGAAATAAAAAAAAATTAAATAACAGCAAATAAAAGTCAACTTTTAATGTTAAACACCAAATACAGCTGAATAGATGATCGATGCTGGATATCCGACAAACTGGCAACAATTTTTTTTCTTCTCACTTCTATGCTTCACGCTTCTCCTCATGAACCAGTTTATTGGCATATTGTGGCTTACTATAGTTACTCGATTCTATAATAATAGTAATAATAATAATAATCTAATGTGAGATGCTGATTATTTATGGTGCTTCTCATTTATTGTCATTGCTACTATGAATTTAATCTATTCAAAATTATCTAAAACGCCAACACACACTAAAAATATATAAAAAACAGTCTCTCACTGTGATTCCCATAAAGAATGAAATTGCGTGTGCAAATGACAAGAAGCGAGTGAAATTTGACGTCATAATGTATGACTTGTTATCATTATCGTGAGCATACGCACGAATATCATGTTGTTATTTGATAGTTAATAGATGATTAGAGGTGGAGGATACTTAAATGTCATGTAATGAAGGTTTTTTGGTGACGTGAATTTTGCGGAAGGTTGGAAATGTATGGAGAAGCTTTTGAATTTGAAGGGAATTAGGATTGATATTGATGATTTTATGGAAGCTTTTGTATTGAGCATTATGTTGTAGATTTGTAGTCAAATGGTTCGAATGAATGAAAATTTTAAGAGAAGAGGAAAGTAGCCCATAGGATCGACAGAATTTAAGCCCAAATTGCTATTATTCATCATCTTATGAAGATTTGGAACATTAAACACAGAGTTTATCTATTTTCTAAGCCATGGTATCCCTAGTAGATATACCACATCATCCATATCACCCCTGCTATGCCACTGTACAGTATTTTGGTATGTGGAACTGATCTGAAGCAGGGGCGTATCCAAAACTTTTTTTAGAGGGGTCCATATATTTTTCTTCCTATTGCTCATAGTTTTGTACTATTGCTAATTTTAAACGTGCATTAGTGACTAGCTCAGTAACTAAAGCTTTGAAAAAAAATAAAGAGAAAAATTGTTAAACCAGACCCAATTAACCCCCCCCCCCTCCTTGGGGTAACCCCCCCCTCCCCCCCCCCACCCCTCCTTGGGTACGCTCATGTTCTGAAAGGTCTAACAAAAAGTCTAAAGACCCCAAATTTTCATAGACGTCATATGTGAACGACCCCATAAATATCTCTTTTAAAAAATTACAAAATAATTTTAAATCCGCATTAAAAATTGCAAAAATTAGCTAGAAAATTTTACTTTCACTGCAAATTCTTCAAACAAAACTTTTCCTCCATTTCATTTTCATTTTCTCTTCAATTCACAATTTATTCGATCTCTAAGCACAAACAATAAATCTATTCACTTCATTAAATAAAGCATCAACAGCAACAGCAAAACAATTTTTCTATCTATTGAAAATGATCAAATTAAAATATCACGTTTATAATGCATTAGGAAGTGCTTCACACAATAAAAGAGCATCAGTTGTAAAATTCGTAATGAAACAGACGCGATAACATCAATGAAATGAACCCGAGCTGAGTTGAAAAAAATCACCATACAACCGCAATGTGGGCTTTAATTTAATGCCAGCCGTAATAATAATATCTGTGGAATCAACAGCAGACACTCTAATAATAATTGAAGTTACACATTATTTTAATGATGATATGGATGCGATGTACTGAGCTAATGTACGTAAATGGAGAGATTTACATGCAGACATGTGTGTGGATGTAATTGAAAAAAATTGTTTGTTGTTGTTTGATTTACACTGATGATGATTCGTGATGATAAGCTGTTATGGAAATTGTGTGGAATATTTTTCAGTAGTTTGATGCTATTTTGTATTTTTTTTTGTAGATTTTAGAAATTGTTTTCGGAAAATTTCATCAAAATCTAGGAAAACTATCAAAATAAGAAACTTACTGAATTTTCCATAGCATTCAAGACTCATTCAAGCATTCTGCTGATGAATTTATTTTCCATCACGAAGTCTCAAGAAAAAGTAACAAAAAAAGTGAAGGGTGCCATAAAATTGAGAATAAAACATGATTTTCAATAAGACATTGTCGCCTTGTTGCATGCATAATTTTGAGAATAAGATCAAAATTTATATTCCGTCCTACGATTTTATCCGAAATGCCATTAAATATATTTTATTATTCTGCATTGAATTTCATGTAGATTTTCTCTCAAATGACCCGAATCCATGAAAATTAAATATTTTTACTTTTTATGAAAATGTGATACTAGGGGGTAAAAGACTGAGAAAATATTATAGGATGAGATTTAAAAAAACTTATAGATAGCTTGAAAAATTTATATAAAAGTAACGAAAAAAGTTAAAATTTAAATTGAAAAAGTTACATTTTAAAAAAAATGTTTCTAAAAAAATTGAATTTAGATTTGAAAAAATTAATAAACAAAAAACTTAAAACAAAAAATTCAAAAAGATAAAGACATAAATAAAATTGGTGTGAATATGATTGTAAAATGTAAAATTAGAAAAATCTTATATTAAAAAATGAATAAATAAAAAACTGTACAATTTGAAAAAGATTTTGAAATTAAAAATTTAAATTTTAAAAAGATTTAAAAAACAAAAAAATTAAACGAAATTTCATTAAGAAATTTAATTTTTTTAATTTTAAAAAATTTTATAGCTCTGAAACTTTTTAAATTCAATAATCCCCAGCGAATCGTGTCAACAGCATGTCTACTGACCTAATTAAACCTCAAAAACACCAATAATCATCTCAATTACAATCTGACATAAAATTACAATTTGCAAACTTTATTTCAACCTAAATGATCTGACACCAATTACCATTAAATCCGATAAATTACACAATTTTTATTTCTTTTTTTCTGTTCGTATTGAATTTCGAGTATCAAGTATCCAGTCACGTCCGTAGAATAATTTGTATGAATATGATGAGTTCATAATTAAATCAGCAACAAGAAAAGTTGTGAAAAAAGTGAAACGTTTATGTAATCAGAGATGTAATGATGAGTTGAAATTGCAATGAAGATGATAAAAAGTTTCATTAAAGAGGAGGAAGTCCCTGAAAATAACTGGTAATTTTGATTCTCTGAATCATGTAGAATAATTTTATGGTTTTTAAAAGATTTAATTAAAGTGATGAACTTAATTGAAATTTATCTTGTGGACATGATGACTGGTTTCACTTTCTGACAAGTTTGAAACTTATTTTTGCCCGTTTTCAATTTTTACTTATTTATTAAAAAGTTTAAATTTAATTTACAAATTAAAATGTTTTAAAAAAAAAGTTTTAAAAAATTAAAAAACTATTTTTATAAAAAAAATCAAAAAAGTTGAAATTTGAAATTTCAGACATTCTACTGATTTATAACTATTTAAGTCTCTTTTCGGAGTATCTTCTTATGATACTGACAAAATATCCCCCACGGACTATAACATTGTAAATATCCTTGCACACATGACAGTAATTTAAGCAATCAAGATGTTATATATTAATTTGCATTTTTATTTTTGCAAACTTCATCCGATGAAGCTTTTACATACTATTTTTATTTATTGAAAATTTAATCACTTGTTTCTTTTGAGAATAAATTAATATTTTTCAATTAATTTTTTTTATCAGGATCGATTTAAAAAGTTAATAAGAGTTGTAGTTTTTGACATTTTAGTGAAGATTCTGCCTTGAAGGAAAATAAATTAATACAACAATATTGAAAATTCAAGTATAAGACAGAAGGGTTAATGTAGCTACAAAAAACCATAAATTAAAATATAAATAATTTCGCAGAATAAGCACATGTAGAAAACTAAGTAGTTTCTACTAATGACTTGAAAGTCTTTGGTTCGAATCCCAAAAGAGTTTAAGAAAGAATCGTTTATAGCATTTGATTTAGCTCTTTTGCAATAAAACCCACTACATACTTTTTGCCAAAATATAATAATTTTTAACTTCAATTAAATTAAAAAAAACATTAAAAATATTTTTATAAAGTCACAAAATAATATTTTTTCAATTTTTGGGCTAAACTTTTTTCCACATCTTTAATTTTTCATTACAAAAATTTCTGAATTCATAATTTTTTGCTCCTTCACTCAACATCACATCGCTCACACAATGTGGAACGTGATGAAACTAAGGAAAATTGAAATATTTGTATGCTTACTTACCTGCTTACGCAAAACTCACGAAAAAAAACTGAAAATATAATTCAGCAGCACATTTTTGACAAATCTGCAATATTGAATTTTTATGGCCTGAATTCGGTGTCGATATCGATTAAATATTTATTATTAATTGTTTTACAATCGGCCTTAACCTTTGAGCGGTATTTTGCAGAAATGTTGGGCAATTTAATTGAAATTAAGTCAAATATTGTTGAAATAATTATTTTTATTGACTTTTTTTAAAAAAATAAAATAATTATTTTTTGAACAAATTTTTCCAATATTTTTGGAAATTCTCAAAATGCCCGCCTCCACACGTCAACCTAATGATATGTCATAGACCTCTAATTCTCACATTATTATTCATATTATTTCCAAGTACTCAAGTACCATCATGTCAACTTAAAAAGCTACATAATATATGATACACAATAATACCTTCATGGTTCACGCATTCATAATGAGAAGTAAGCGTAGCCTGACGACAGTAGACGAAACGTTTAAGCTTCAATAATACGAAAATTATTGGTTTTTGCACTTGATATTTTTTTCTTTTCTGCTCGCCTTGACGACAAAACACACAGAAAATATAGAAAGATCCTCTTAAAATCATCACTGAGTGGTGCCGAAAAAAAAGACTTCTTCAACATTATTTGCTCATCAAACCAAAAAAAGTGATTTTTCTTCTTTGGAATATTTTTTTTGGTATTTACCTCCTCATTAAAAGATTTAATGTTGATTTTAATGGAAATTATTAATGGGGTTTTTTTGAAGGGATATGTTGCCTAGTTGGAGAATTGTTACATAAGAAAATTTCGAAAATTCTATAAAATTTTAAAAAAAATTACAAAAATTTTTAATTTATAACCTGACAAAAACTTTTTTTTAGAAAAACAAATCATATTCACACCAATTTTTAAAATTGAAAATTGTTAAAATTTAAAAATATAATATAATAAAAATTATTTTAAAACAATAAATTATTAAAAAATTTAAAATAAGAAAGTTTAAAATTAAAATAAATTATTAAATTAAAAAAGATAAAATAATAGAAAAGGTTAAAAAAATTATAATTTTTTAAATTTTAATCATCAACAAAAAATTTAAAACTAAAAAAACTAAAAAAACTTAAAAAATATTTTACAAATCTTTAACTTATTTCGAAAACCTTCAAGAACCCCCCAAAAAAAAGTTTCAAAAATTATCTCATCAACCCCAACTCCATTTACTCACACTTCCAACCCAACCTATACTTTCTTACCTTTTACTCCACATTTATTTTCGCTGATATTTCGTTATGAGCACCAACGAGCATACCAAAAATCTCTCTCTTATTTTGCTCACATAATATAATCCACTCAATAATAATATTATTATTCTGCTGAATATGTGAATGTTTTAATGCCAGTTGAGTTACAAACTATTGCTGAGCTGCTCACTTTTTTGTTCGTTCAAAATATTATTTTTTCTTCTGTTTCGGAGTAGAGCTTTAATTTAGTTCCATTCATAACGTATGATGAGTGACGTGCATAAAAATTATTAGTTTTTTTGTGAGTGCAATTTTGTGTGTTGGGATTTGAATTGAAATAATATTTTAAAATTCTAAATCAAAAAATATTATTAATTTGAATTTGAAATTATAAGAAAACATTTCTGTAAAAACTAGAATTTCATTAAAAAATTGCTGAAGTGAAAAACATTTTTTTAAAAAAACATAAAATTGAAAAAAAGAGAAAATTCAAATAAATTTTATTACAAATATAAAAGTGAATATTTTTTAATATAAAAAAGTTGAAAAATCGAGAACAAAAAATATTTGAAGAATTAAAAATTTAAATTTTATGAAAACTGAATTTTTTAAATTTAAACTGCAAAAATGTAAAAATATAACTTTAAATAAAGTAAAGTGAATATTATTTTCAAACTAAAAACGAAAAATTAAAAAAAAATAATCGGCCGATTTCACTAAAGTGGATTATCCTCGATTTCGGATTATCCACTTCAGTATTTTTGAAATATCTTGAATATTTTGGGATTTGTAATATTTCAGATTTTGGTTTATAGTTGTGTGGGCTATGTGTGAAATTTCTATATAGCTAAGCTTCTGGTAATTCTTTCAGAAGTATGTATTATTTAACTTTTTTGTCAAATCCAGAGGATTAAATACAATTTTTATTATAACTTTCCAACTAGTGGGGAGACAAATATTCTTAATATATGGAATTTTTACACATAGCCCACACAACTATAAACCAAAATCAGAAATATTACAAATCCCAAAATATTCAAGATATTTCAAAAATACTGAAGTGGATAATCCGAAATCGAGGATAATCCACTTTAGTGAAATCGGCCGAATAATTTTTCAAATTTAAAAAACAAAAACATTAATTTCTAAAATTAAAAAAATAAAAAAGTTTAATTTTCGAAATTGAAAAAATATAAAAATTTAAAAAAGACTAAAAAACTTCACAAGCTCACTACATGTGCTTCTTCAACATAAAAAAAGTAAAAATTTATGCACAAAAATCCTCAATTAGAGTAGAAAGAAATGAGATTTTATTGTACGAATGTTTCGGTCTGCTGTGCTATAAGTGGCGTTAATTAAATTAAAAGAAAAATGGTTCAATGATTGATGGAAGTGAAAATAAGAGTAACAAACAGTGCCGACTATTTTTGCAGTTTACTTTTTTTACGGACCGCTCTAATTTTTCTTTAATGAACCTTTTTTTCGTGCTATCATAAATTTTTTGATCTTTCAATTGTGGAACTTGCTGTACTTGTTACATATATCTACATGAATTTATAGCCAATTAATGACAATTATTTTTGTTTTGTTTGTTTTGTATTGTTTCGTGATTAAATTGAACAATAAATGTGCAGTGGTTAAAAATTGTAAATGAAACGATAAATATTGATTTTTAAAAATAGACTTGTGTGAAGTTAGACTTAAAATTGAAGAAAATTTGAAAAAATTTAAAAAAGCGAGTGATTTTTTACAAAAATATTAAGAAAATATAAAAATTTCATATACACACATTGAATACCATTTTGGAGAATTGATGGAATATATTTATTATGTAAGAATTTAAATATAATTTTATATATTTTTTAATTTTAGAAATTAAATCATTTAATTTGGATGAGGTCTGATTCTGTGAAATACTTTATTTGATTTTTTTCCAAAATCGATGGTCAGCCTATTCCTAAAAGACAATCTACAAAACAAAATCCACAAAAGTCACTCAATATTCTACTTAAAAACAATTAAACTAACAAATTATGACCACAACTCCACCCAATCGATTCAAATCTACACCTTATTTTTAGTATCACCATAAATTCAATCTAACTTCACATAATTAAAATTCCATGCTACAAATAAGATCAATATAAATATAAAAGCTGTTTCATTAAATATTAATAATAATTATCAAGGTGTTGCATTAATTTATGCATTAAAAAGAATTAAGATTTATAATCAAAATGATAGATAAATCAAGCCGCGCAGTGCCAGTTTTGAAACTGTGTTAGAAATTTTTTTCTATAATATATTTTTTTCCTTTCCATTAATGTAACACTTTTTCATTGATCTTAATTGGTTCAACATAAATGGTATATAAATGCGAGAGAAGCGAACAAATGAGTTTTGTGAGTGCCGTTGACGTTGATAGAATGTGAGGTGAATAGGCATAGCATTGGATGGACGCATGCATCATTAACATTTCTATCAAAATATATTTGAAATTTGATCTGATTGAAAGATTATTGAAATTTTTTAGAATTTGTGGAAGGGAATTTTTTTTAAAATTTCAAATAATTTTTTAAAAAATTAGAATTTTAAAATCTAAAATATTTTTTTTAAAAATTAGAATTTTAAAATTTAAAATAATTTTTTAAAAAATTAGAATTTTAAAATTTAAAACAATTTTTTTAAAAATTTCAAATTTAATATAAAAAATAAATAAAATAAAATTCAATTAAATAATTTTTTTTGAAAAAACTAGTTCCAAAATTAGTAAAATCAACACAAAATTCACCACAAGGAACTACAAAAAATAATGATACACTTACTGTCCTCTTCTTCCATCTCCTCTCAAATGATCAAAATGCGTTAACTCCAATTGATTTTATTTCTCTTCTTGATGTTCTCGCTCTCACCTACCGAGTACCTCAATTTATGTATTTTTATTTTTATTTTTTTGATATTTGCTATACGGTGCGTAGTGAAACTTCACTCATCTCACTTGATTAATTTTATTTTCGTACAGTTTTTGAACAGTTTTCAGATTATTGGTGTAGCGCGGATTTTTCGTGGTGGGGAAAATTCTAAAATAGACTGAAAGATTCAAATTATGGTTATGGGTGTCCAAAAATAAGTAGTCTGGCTACAGCACTTAAGCCAAGACTTACAGTTTAATATATTGCGATCAGAAACGACTCCATTGATTGAATTTCTATCTGTAATCTTTAAAAGGAATGTTGAGAGTTACATTTTAAGGAACAATTACTATAAAAATTGACAAATTGTCCTCTTGAGTCTCGAAAGCATGACCGTTACTTGTGCATCACTGTAATTAAGTACAAAAGTGCTATACTACTCCACCACTGAGCCAATTCAGCTCACAAAATTACCAAAAAAATTTAAAACCAAATTCTGACCCAAAAAAGCTCTCAAATTAAGTACATTCTACCTCAATGCAACCTAAAATCGCGTTAATCCAACCAAATCACAATAAATTCCACAACTCATTTTCTCTATTTCTATCATCATCATCGACTAGATACATGTATCCATAAATATGCTGAAAAAAAACTCTCGCTTAGAATGTGCGATCATTGACGCGCAAAAAAATGTGCAGAATGAGAGAGAGAGTCAGAAATAATAAACGAAGAAGAAATAAAGTAGTAGCAGCGAAAATGAAAGAAAAAAAAGCAAAAGCAACAAGTAAAAGTTTCAATTCATTCATGTGTGCAGGCATTTGCTTAACATATAACGAAATAATATGAAATGGGCAGCATTATAATGTATGTATGAAGAGAAATAAATGATTTTGTGTCAGGCAATGGGCAACCAGTTTGTGTGAGGCTCGCCATGCAATTTATTTTTGATTTTCATATGCTTTTTGTAGAGTTTTTATGAGTTTGGTTATTGATGAATGGATTTTAAGGGGTTTTTGGGGTGAAAATTTTAGGTCAGAGAGGATAAGGGGTCTAAAAATCTCTTTCATTGATGATCATCATTTGCTGAATCTGTAAATTTTAAAAATTTAGGTACACTTTGAAAATGTAGACCTGCATAGGTTGCATCCTCAAGATTACTTAAATTCTTTCTCGAAACTATTTTAAATCGTTATTTTCCAAACAATTTTAACTAGAGGCAAAGCGAAGGTAGGGTCCATAGGTACTCGGGTAACCCTTTCCCTCGAGATTAACATTTCATTGTTTACAAAAAATTTCAAATACAATCAATCAAAAATTTCGAAAGAAGTATAAAAAATAAATTAATAATCTAAACTTCAACATTTTTAAAATAGAAAATGGTCACCCCCTCCCACCACATTCAAAAATCCTGGATAAGCCCCTGATCCCAACCCCAAATAATCACACTATAAAACCCCCATTAAAATATATCTTTAAAGCTATTTTACTGCCACTAATCTATCGATCTACATTCATTCATACACATATAGCATGTGTGGCTTTCGGTAATGCTTATTATATTTATATTTGCAAAACAGCTTATATCCGAATGTAGTTCAACTTCAATTAAAAAAAGTGTATTTTAATGGCAAAAAATCTACATGTCGGTGTACTTAATAGGCAATTTACATAAAAGTTGTTGTTATCGGTTAAAGAATGAATTAAAAAAACACGCATTTTATGCAAATAATAAATATATTTTATTATGAGCATTTTTCATAATTTAACGACAAGAAAATTATGATTTTTTATAATGTCCCTCAAAAGCAAGCTCTGATTTCTAGCTTAGCAGATAGTACATGCAATAAAACATAAAAATGTGTGTATTTTAAGGCATTGAATTTATTGGGTCACATTTGTTTGCTGTTTGACTATTTTACACCGCACCGCGTATATCCATAGACGACAAAAAATATATAAATATATAATAAATTGTGATACTTACATTCTATATGACTGATATACACATAATAATATTTTTTGATAAATTAAATCAAAATTGAAATGTGTCACAACCGCTTGCTAGCCTTACTTGCCATATAGTGCATTACAACTTTTTTTAATAAATGAAAATTTCATAATTCAACTCTTTTTTTCATGAATTTTTATTACTTTTTACTTTATTAAACTGACTTTCGTGCTAATCACTCCGGTCGTAATTTATTCATTGAAGTAAAAGCTTTTAACGATGCAACTTAAAATTGTTGTTTATATTCAGATATTTTTTAAATGAAAAAGACATGACAGATAAGTTTAAATTACTGTGTTTTTGCTGTCAAATTGGAATAATTGTGAAATTTTTATGAAGTTTATTTATTTAAAAATTGTAATTAATTTTTGGAGGTCTGAAAAGGCAATTAAGTGCAGTGAGAGCTGTAACATAGACACAGGTCATAGGTTCGAGACTCGGCAGAGTTAATCACATGTCATGTCATCGAATTACTTGTCATACAACTCACAGCTGCTGTCTTATAACAATAATTTTACAAAATATGAACATTTTCCTTGAAATATTGACATTATCCCAATAAACATTCAAAAAAGTCGTGACTCTCAAAAAAAATTCCTGTTTCACGTGAAAAAATCCAGCTCAGTTACAAAAAAAATTTTAAACTCATAAAAATGTTCAGACCGTCTGGTCTCACCTGCGAAATTGCATGACATCATTCTCTAGACCAGACAAAATTACCTCCAATTATTTTATTGATAACCTCCATTGCAACTAAAACGCAACATCCAGGGGCGTAGTCAGGGGATATTTTGAATTTTTTTTTGTATGAACGGCAAAATTTAGAGGGTACTTCAGTACTTTTCGCAAAAAATCTAGCAAGAAAATTTCCAGTGTTTAGTGTTTTGACACCCAAAACACCCCCTGGCTATGCCCCTACCAACAACCACATCAAAAAAAATCAGATTATGTATTTTATGCACATGGTGTGTTGTTTAATGAATATTGATGGATAAACAAGTTTTTAATATACCAGTTAGTTAAGAAAAGCGGGCGCTGCTTTTGTAATCGACCTTCAACTTCAATTCAATGTGTCATATCACATGTCCTTGCTCCAGCTCTCTCAATAATCTACGCACATACATAGGTAGACATTATTGCATGATTTATATCTTTTCTTTATATATCTCGTTCTCTTATTTCTGTTGTACTACGCATCATGCGCAGTTTCTTTTAAAGAAAATATTCTTGAAGATAAATAAAAGTTATGGCTGATGGAGGGTTTCATTCACTTATGATGTCCCATATGTTGGTACGAGTAAGATGGGTCTAGAAATAATTTTCAATTTCAATCTTAGAATTTTGTGAAAAATACAATTTATGTCATTTATGTATGCCTCCCTCGGATATAAAAAGGGAGAAGTCTCGTAAACATTATTGAAAAAGATTCAAGCGATATTGCGAAATAAAATTGTATGAGGGCGTCAAATTTCACTGACATCCTTTTATGCTTGCTTTGGATGTGGATGGAAAGAATATAAGCTCCATTAAGCTTAACTTTATGCCTTCGTTGAACAACGAAAAAGAAAATACTCAAGTGGAAATTTAATATCAATCAATTTTGACCCAAGGTGTAAGGACTTGAGAGGATTTTTATGGGGTTGTTTTGGAAGAGATTATTAGGTGGCTGGTGGGATTTATGTTTGGACATTTTAGTGCTTTTCAGTGCTTTTTATGTAATTTTGAGGATGTTGTTGGATTTTTGTCAGATTTTTTCTGAAGTAACCAAAACCTTTTAAAGTTAATTAAAAACTATCCGAAAGTTAATTGTAGGAAGTTTCTAACTAACTTTTAAATATTTTTTCAAACAAATCTCTTCTTCCTATTTATCTGTTCATCAAATTTAATACAAAATAAATTTGATGAGACCTTGATTAACCTCCTCTTCTTCAATCTGTTACTCGTTTCTAACAAGCAAGCCTTAACCTTTATGTTATTTAATATTCCATTGAACTGTTCCATCTCCTCTATTGCGAGAAGTAAAATAGAGATCTTATATCAGAAAATAAAAGAGGAGGAAGGCTCTTTTGTTGGAGTGAAATCGCACATTCAAATTACAACATTGCCATATACTTGACAGATTTCTTCTTGCTTGAACAGCCATCCTCGAAAAATACAAGGGCGTACGGAGAAATTTTTTATGGGGTCCAAAAAAAATTTTTATTCTCATGGTTTTGTATGTGTCGTTAATTCTATGAAAATATTTTCTTATTTAAAAATCCAGACCAGACCCTCTAATTTTTGAGGGTTTCTTTGTCAAGTTTGTAAATTTTTGTTGGTTACTTGCATTTGAATTTCACTTTAAAACACTTTGAGCTTCTTAAGAATTTTCAAAAAAAATTCTCAAATTAAAATATTCTTCCTCAAAAAATTCAATTTTATCCTTCCTTCCCAGAAAACCTTATTTACATTTGCACGTCTATATAATTCGATATGTATTCAGTTTGACAGCTATTAAATTTTCAGTACACATACAACATGTGCTGATAATGTTGATGTATGCTCACACATGTATGGTGGATGGAACAACATGAATTCTAATAAATTTTCCTTATAGAATTATTATTCCATAAATATATACATACCTCATGCATGATATTGACGTCAATAGATTCAATTTATTTCCTATAATGTAGAAAAAATACAAAATGTCCATCCATTGATTGCAAACATTCTCAAAGGAATTCTGTAATCGACAGGAGGAAATATAAACTTTCAAGCTTAATGAAAATGAAGAAAGTCAATCGAATTAAAAGGCAATGATGATTGTATTGATGATGTAATAAGCAATTTTGTAATAGGAATTTTTACTGCACAGCATGCTTTTACATCGTGTAAAGGAAGCCTTAATTATACAAATTTCTTTTTATAGACAAATTTTTACGATTATTCTTACAATTTTCTTAATTAATTCCGTCTCTAGTCGTTTTATTTGAATTTATGCAAAACATGATTTTTTTGGGGGGTCGTTCACTGATAATGTCAACTTTTTTAAAGTTGGCGTCTGTAGTTTTAAGATGGGTTTTAAATATTCAATTTGTTAATAAGCATCATTTATGAATGACCCCCTTTGTGTTCGCGTGTCTTGAGGGACTATTGGGATTTACAGGAATAATTGAAATTTTTGTTAAATGATTTGAAATTGATGATGTCAAAAGGTTCAGAATCCATAAAAATTACAAATCACCCAAAAAACATCCCCCAACCATCACAACCTCCATTCACTTCCTCATACGTGCAGTATTTCAAGCAATTTAATACGTATTAATATCCTTGATAATAATCGACACAATGATGATGCCCTTGAGAATGCTTTTTATGGGCCATTGTGTAACTAAGAGTGAAATATTCTATCTATTATCATTTAATGAAATTGTTCTTATCATGCGAAACAGCAATTGAATCACCAGTGGACATGATTGTTAATTAATTTATTACTGAACGTATTAAATGAGAAATAAAATATTAGTTCATGGTGTGGAGTAAATAATGAAAGGAATGGTGGAAATAAGTGACATATTTCTGGATTGATATTTTTGTAATGGGTAGTGTAAGGCACAATAGATTCTAAGGAGGCATTCATAAATGACGTCACACAGAGATTTTTAGAACCCCTCCCATACTCCTCTGTAACAATATTCCAATACAAAAATTTTTATTTTGTATGAAAGTGTCACATAGCGTCAGACCCCCTCCCCCTTAAAGTTGAACATCATTTATGAACGATATCTAAAAATGAAGGAGATTGAAGTGCCAAACATACACAGAGTCATTAAAATTTGACTTTTAGGCAATATAGGGTCACATTAGGGGTCTCCTATCAGGATCTGATAGTATATTTAACAAATCATCCAAAATTTACTCTTTAATCACTTTAGTTCAAGTCTTACGACAGTAATGCAACCCATACAATTCAAAACATAACAACATATTGTATAACTCAGTAGTTTTAATTCCATTGCTTTATCAAACCAATAAAAAAAATTCAAAGAATAATTAAAACTGATTTTTTTTTTCAATTTCCACTTAATTGATTAAAAATTTTAATTTTTCCGGCAGTCAAGTTTATTACCTGTCACACGACACACCAATTGTTTATGCTTATAAATTCTCCTATTGTCTTTTTTGCTCAACCTAAATTAAATATTTAATTAACTTTAATATTATCACACAAAAAATATTAATTTCCACAATTATTCGTTTCTCATTGCAGTGTGGAACATTAAGGGTTCCCTCGAACGAAAAATATCATCACCGTCAACAACACCGTCGACCGTCATCCTCATCGGCTGTTATATATTCAAAGAAAAATAATTATCGTCACCAAACTGGCAGGATGGATGAGAACTACACGACAACAATTCGACCAAATTATCATCATTATCCGGACTATGCACATTCAGATGGAGGATCCGTAACTCCACCACCATCACCTAGTTCTAGTTCAAGTAGCTCAATCGTCTCATTGACAAACTCATCAGCATCGTCATCGAATGACAATATCTCTTACTATATATTGGATGCATCACAACAGCAGCAACAGAACAGTAGTAATAGTAATAAGAGTAGTAAGAAGGTCCCACAGCAAAAGTCACAGCAACATAGTAATAGTAACAAGAATGGTGCCACAAAACAAGATGATGAAGAAGAAGTCGTTGAACAGACAACATCAACACCACCAACCATAACAGCAACAGCAGACGTTGAAACAGAATTAAGTAATGAGTTCAATTGTAATTTATCAATAAATGATGATGCCTCAAATGTTGCCGTATCCGACAATGAGGTTGATGATGTTGAATGTGATGATGAAATCGATGTTGAGAGAACATTAAAAAAGGCTGAAATTGAATATGAGCAATCCCAACAACAGCAATTATTGCGACAACAGCAGCAAATTGATCAGCAACGCTTAGCGGTGCTGTCATTTGAGCAAGTTAGTAAATTGAATGAGGTTATGAACGAGCATGTCTCGATTCATGGACGTGGAAATTTTCCAACACTTGAGGTACGTTTAAAGGACTTTGTGACATTGGTACGTGAGAAATTGGAATTGGACATACAAAAAGGTGGCGCTGGTATGTGCGTCAAAGATATACGACTAAATGGCGGTGCAGCCAGTCATGTTCTTGCTTACGAGGCGCAATCTTATAACGATTTAGACTTAATATTTGCCGTTGAATTTTCATCAAATCGACATTTCGATCGTGTCAAGTCAGCTGTCCTCTCAACATTAAGTGATTTATTGCCAGATTGTGGTCTACGTAAGCGCATAACACCTGGTTCACTACGTGAGGCATATGTTGGTAAAATGGTTAAAGTTAATAATGATGGTGATCGATGGAGTTTGATCTCGTTGGGTAACTCGCCAGGCCATAAGAATGTTGAATTGAAATTTGTCGATACAATGAGACGACAATTTGAGTTCAGCGTTGACTCATTCCAAATTGTTCTCGACTCATTGCTATTGTTCTATGACTGTGCTGAATTGCCAATATCTGAAAATTTCTATCCAACTGTCGTCGGTGAGTCCGTCTATGGAGATTTTCATGAGGCTTTGTATCATTTACAAAACAAACTCATATCGACACGACAACCGGAAGAGATACGTGGCGGTGGACTGTTGAAATATTGCAATTTACTTGTGAGAAATTACATTCCAGTCGATGCGAAGCAAATAAAGAAATTGGAACGTTACATGTGCTCGAGATTCTTCATTGATTTCCCCGACATCTTACAGCAGCGCATTAAGCTCGAGGCATATTTGAGGAATCACTTTTGGGGTATTGAAGAAGAGCCTTTGCAGTATCATTACTTAGTGCATTTACACGAGGTTGTTGAGAATTCAACTGTCTGTCTTATGGGTCACGAACGTCGTCAAACATTGAATCTTATTGAACAATTGGCACTGCAGGTGAGCTGTCGGGAGCGTCAAAAGATCCAACATCAGCATCAACAACACCACCACCAGCCGACATTAATGTTATCACCATCACAACATCAGCACGGTCATCAACTCACAGCACAGCAGCAATCAAATGCAAATTGTGCTGCAACAATCTCAAGTCATCCTCAACAAATTCAGCAATACACAACGGCCGATCCATCTCAAATGCTCCAACATCTACAGGCATCCACTCAATCACTCCAAAGTACGGTCGTAAATCAACAGCAGCCAATTACAGCAACAACAACATCGACTGTGACGCCACAACAAATCCAATTACAGCCAACAAATCAACCGGGATTATTGTATGCAAATGGTGTGTACTATGCACCTGTCACCATCTGCACATGTGGCAATCAAAATCAATATTTATTAAGCACGTGATGCGAGGATGTCCCGAATACAACGGGACAATACCAATGTCATCCACAGCAACAGCAAGAATTATTGACCAATATTAATCATAAGAATAATAATAACAATAATACTTTAAATATAATTAACAATAATATTAGCAACAACAAAAATTATACGACTACGAATAGCTTTATTGATAATAATAATCAGACAGTGATGATGAAGCAGCAACTGAGTAAGATGAAGCGAAGCCATAACATCAATAACATTACGAATAACAGTACAGCTAATATCAAAAAGCATGTAAAGTTTGCAAAATCGTCAGTCAAATCAACAATCCCATCATTTTCATCATCATCATCAAAAAAATCATCATTGAAGAAATCAAGAAAAATGTCTACAAATCCATTACTGATGGAGAATCAAGTCGTTCCGACAATGCAAGTCGATGAGAATCCAGGATTCTATTACTATTACTACTATCCAACAGACGAGACAACCGCAGCACTTCAGCAACAACAAATGAGCGATGAGCAACAGCAACAACAACAATTTTATTATAGTAACAATCTTGCGAGCAATTATTACTATTATACGATCGACGGCACATCCGATGGTAATTACAGTGAGTATTTGATTCAGCCAGCCGTCAATAATGAGAATTATCATCATCAAGAACACAAGAACAACAATAATAACACTAAGAATTGGAGGTGATTCTAAAGAGGAAAGAATTCGCAGAGCAGAAAGCTTGGGGTGGAATGATGAACATTCTATTAATAATCTTCGTAAGCTTTATACATACTTAAATATGAAAAAACAAAAAAAAAATATTTTAACATCAATTCTTCTTATTATTATGCATAAGATACAAAGTAAGATAACAATATGCTGTCCGTTTATGCGCGGAAGCGAAAACAGAAAAAAATGTGGAGAGAAAAATTTTTAAATCGATGATGATCTTTTTTTGCATTCTATACCTTTAACTAATTCTACTGAAATTGTACAAAATGGAGGGAAATGAAAAATGTGAAATGAGGGAAGAATTCTAAGAAATTCTAGTTTAGAAATAAGGTGGGGTACCAAAGTGGAGAGTTGGAATTTTTAAATTCTAGTGTGAAGGTACCTGAACATAAAAAATCCAGTGTGAAGGCACCTGAACATGAGACTCTAGTGTGAAGGCACCTGAATATTTAACTCTAGTGTAAAGGCACCTGAACATGAAAAGTAAAGTAAACTTTTTTCAAAGTTTAAAAAAATATTCAAAAAATACACAAAAAAAATAAAATGTTTGAAAAAGTTTCTTTACATTTTGTGTTCAACCTTCTAACCCCACTCACATAATCCCAACCCTTATCTCTGTCTACAAAACATCCAACCAAAAGTATTTAGTAAATCATATAATAAACAATTTTAAAAAATATAAAGTTGAACAGTCTCAGTTTCATGAACAACAAAGGAAGAAACGAATGTGAAATTTAAAGCTTGTGTAATTCGAGGACATTTTGCTTTTTACTTGGAGGAAGCAAAGATGAGAGGAAAAAGTAATAATGCTTCTTTTGTAAAAGAAAGGAACGGAAAAATATTGTATTGAAGATTGCTTTCTGCTTCTTTCTCATTTCCATCTTCTTTTATAAAAATCAAACGACACAAAAAATATGGATGAAAATTTTCTTTCTTCTTATTTCCACTTAGATGCTTATTATACTTGATATGTACCTTTTTTTATTATTTTTTTGTGGACTTGTAGTAAAAAGATTTTGAAAAGGTTCTACTTTTTGTAGTGGCGATAATTTTGGATCAAAATTGAAATTTTTTGAACAAAAGTAAATTTAAATACTATTTTGTAAATTTAAATACTAAAAACTATTTTTTTAAATTTTAATTTGTTAAAACTATTTTTAATATTTTAGTTTTTAAAATTTGAGTTTTTGAATTACCTATTTTAAACTTATGTAATTTTTAATAATTTTAAATTTAAAGTTTAAATATTTTAAATTTAAAGTTTAAATATTTTAAATTTAAAGTTTAAATATTTGAAATTAAAAATTTAAATATTTGAAATTTAAAGTTTAAATGTTTGAAATTTAAAGTTTAAATATTTGAAATTAAAAATTTAGATATTTGAAATTTAAAATTTAAATATTTGAAATTTAAAATTTAAATATTTGAAATTTAAAATTTAAATATTTGTAGTTTGGAAATCAAACAAAATTTTCAAAATTTCAATTTTTGAAGTTAATTATTGATTTTTTTAATTTTTAGTATTTCTATTGTAAAATTTTAAAGTTGTTCAAAATTCATCTAAAACTGCGCCATATGCCACGAGTAAAATGAAAACCACCATCAACTTCATTCTTAAAATTTCACCGAGAACGGGGACAAAATATTTATGCTTATTCCTTTCCACCATCCTCAGTTTTTGTTTGCCATTTTACGGTCCCCTTAATTCACTTAATCCATAAGCACCGACTACGATAAAGAATAAGAAAAATTCTACCATTCATTATGAGATTCCAGACAATGGATGAACTTACTCCGAGACATAATAAAATTCAGCATTACACAACGTATTTAGCTCAATAAATGCAATATGTTATGAAAATCTTTCTCTTTCGTTCGGCTGATGTAAGCTGTAATTTATTTCTAAAAACTACATTAAAGTAATTTCACATTTTCGCTTTTAATGAAATATTATGAATGGAAATTTTTATTCGTGAGCTGTAATTTATGAAAGCTTTGAGATTTTTGGGTTGAGTTTAAATTTTATGTAATTTTTTGTATTGATTTTCTTATAAAACGTGGTTTAAAAATTCACTCTACGAAAATAGCAATTAAAGTCTTCTTAGTAGTATTCAATATAGCCCAAAAGAATTTCATTTAAAAATCAATGCAACAAGAAAATCTGAATCATTTTGCCTATAAGCCCATGAACAGGTTGCAGTGATTTCTTTCCAATATTCAATGTAATTTTCCTCTATATCGGTCAAGGTAATTGGAATTCTACAAGGTTTTAATAAATCAAATACCCGCAAGAAAAGTAAAGTAAATATTGGAAAAATAAAATCAATGGGATTTAAGGGTTTGAGGATTGGAATGAGTAAATCAATGTTTAAATTGAATGAAATTTTTAAATGATTATGTGAATATTTTCAGAGGCGTAGCTAGGGGGTGGTCCTTAGGTGCACAAGCAACCAATATTTAAGTTCTTTAAATATTTAAAATCAAAATATTAATTTTTTTTACAAAAAATGTTGAAGACTACTCGCAAAATCATTCCTAATATCTAAAGAAATGCTAAAATTTGATACAAAGCTTATATTACAGTGATTTTTGCAAAAATAAAAAATTGGGCACCCCCTCCCCCCTTCAAAAATCCTGACTACGCCCGTGAATGTTTTCATATGGAATTATGAGATTAGAGATAAATTTCAAGTGGAAATTAAAATCAAGTTCTAAAAACATTAGGACAAATTTCAATTTAGAAAGGGAATGGGGAATGTCTGAATCCCCTGTTTTGATTTATTTTCACGGCTAAAACTCCTTTCTACTTTATCTTATGTTGTTGCCAGACAAAATCACAAAACCGCCTGGAGATTCTTGAAAGTTTACAAAAAATATTTTTCCCGTCTTGTTAGTGCAGAATAAATCTTAAGTTCTTGTTTGTTTTGTGTGTGGATGATAAAGTTGCTTATAAAAATGAATTATTTGGGGCAAGAAGATAGTAAATCTGCTGTACTATGCTGATAAAAGGTAGAAACACTCCTAGTTATTTTTAATACCCTCCTACATCATAAAAAAGATTCCTATGTGAAATATAACCCTCAAAACATAATTAATTGCGGTGTTGAAGCGTTCATAATATCACACATTAAATAAATAACAAGATAAA
Organism: Chironomus tentans; assembly: GCA_963573255.1. Classification (NCBI taxonomy): domain Eukaryota; kingdom Metazoa; phylum Arthropoda; class Insecta; order Diptera; family Chironomidae; genus Chironomus; species Chironomus tentans. The sequence continues at coordinate 41,921,888 of OY754302.1, read as the reverse complement.
TAAAAGTAATTGAGAAAAATTTATTAATTATTCCAGACTTTTTTCGCCTTAATTTAACACAAATTACTTTGGCTTTTTTTTCCTGCTTTATTCTCCTTAATTTGCAATTTTTTGTTGGAAACACGAAGCCGGAAAAAGTTGCACGCGAAATAAAAACAAAAAACTTTCTTAAACGGGGAAAAATAAACTTTTCTCAGTTTTTCTCATGAAAAATTTAAAAAAAATTATTCAAGATGGTTTATTTCACCCCGCAAGACGTAAACGGGGAAGCATAAGCAATCCATTGTCGAGATCCTTCTTTTTCTGTATGCTGATTGTTACAAAAATACTCAAGTGGAAAGTTTTCTTTTATTTGAGAAAATAAATATGAATTTTACTTAATTTAATTTTTTTAAATTTTTCAAAATTGATGCAGAAATTTCAAAGTTGAATTCAAAATTTCAAAGTTGATTCCAAAAATTTTAAAATGATTCAAATTATTTTTAAAATGATGCATCTTTTTAAAAAAGTAATCAAAATATTTAAAAATATTGCAAAAAGTTTGAAATTGATGAAAAAAATTTAATAAATAAGCAAGAATTTAAAAAAAATGATTCAAACTTTTTACATTGGATTCTGAAAACTTTCAAAAGAGAAGCTAAACTATTATATCTAGCTCCTTATCCACAACCACCCAATACGATGATATAAAAAGTTTAATTTTCCACAAAGGGGGTAGAATTAAAAATCCGAAGGAGAAATGTAAAGTTTTCATCCTGTTACAAAAGTAAATCTTTTTCTTCTCTACTCAAGCATAATTGAAAGTTTCTTTATTGTGATAAGCTCAATCGTGGATGAATGGGGAAAAAATTTTCTCTATCTCGTGTTTATTGAATAATAAAATAGATGAGTGGGAAAATCTTACTTTTTCCCTCTTGTTTGATGAATGAGAAATGCGAGGGAAGATTTATTTCCTTTAGGCTGTAAAGCGGCGATGAATCAACTGAAAGGTGATGAAAGATGATGTCTGTAACAAGTGCTTCTTTATAATCTCTTAATTGTGTGATTATGTGGATGAGCTTTTTGACTGGTTGACTTTTTCAAGAGAAGTTTGTGATTTTTGAGTTTCTAAATTATTTATATCCAATCAAATAGAATTGTCCATTAAAAACACCCCTATGATCCTCAATCACATCATTTTAACCTCCTCCATCCACTTACCACTTCATCCTTGAAATCATACCCAAAAACCCCCAACCGTGATCCACATGAATCTAATTATGCCTCAATCATCTCAATTTTCCACATAAAAAGTAATTAAAAAGTTGAAAGGTTGGCAGTCCTTAGCAGAAATGTACCATTCAACTTTGACATTAAAAAACTTGTTTTTTTCTTGCAGAAATAAAAATGAGTGAAAGTAAATGAGTTGAGCTAACGAGTCGAAGAGTAATCAGCCAAATATTGCGGAATTAGATTTCTGACTAAAAATCCAATTTAAAAGAAGCTCAGAAGCTCAGAATCAGTGAGCTTTAAATTATTAATTGGCCTAAAGGGAGCCAATTTCTCATTTATGCTACCTTATTTTCGGGTTGTGTCTTTTCTTATTTTTGGAATTTTTTTCCTTTTTACCTTGCGACTGTAAAGAACCCACGTTTGATACAAAAAAATTGAATTTAACTTTTTTATTCCCACGGATTTTTTTGTTGCTTCCTTTCTTCAGTGAGATCTTCGCATGCGTTGTACAAAGACTTCTTTTTTATTTTCTATTCTGATACAATCAATTAAGATTTATCATTTCATTCATTCAGTCAGTTATGCTCGCTCAGTCATGAGGAAGGTGAAGGTAAAAATTAGAGGAAATTGGAGGGAACGATTGAACATGAAAGGAAATTATTTCTAGAAAATCGCTCGTTCATTTAGCTTGTTGAAATAATTTTTTGGATTTTTTGTTTGATTTCAAGTTCGTGAGCTTACGAAAGCTTTCTGAGAGTTTTAGTTTTTTAAAAGAAAATTTAAAAATATTTGAAACATTTTAAGATTTGATTTTTCTAAAAAAAATAACATTTTAGTTAAAAATTACTTAAAAATTAAAACATACTATATTTAGTAAATTTTCTTACAAATTCAATATCAAGTATCTTAATTTTTCGAAATTTAAAAAAAAATTTAAACTTCAAAAGTAATTTTTTCAATTTCTTTAACATTTTTTGAACTCTTTCTTAAAATATTGTCAGTTTTACATAAAGTTAATTTTTTAAAAACTTAATATCAATTTTTCTCAGTATTCTAAATTTTCTAAATTTCAATTTTTAAATTTCAATTTTTTAAATTTCAATTTTTAAATTTCAATTTTTTAAATTTCAATTTTTAAAATTTCAATTTTTTAAATTTAAATTTTTTAAATTTCAGTTTTTTAAATTTCAATGTTTTAAATTATCAAAATTTAAATTTTTAGTTATGTTTGAACTTTTTTAAAAACATATTGTAAGTTCTGCATAAAATTAATCTTTAAAAAAATAATTTCATAATCCAAATTTCTAAAAAAAATATTAAAGCTTCGGAGAAACCTAACAACAGTAAAATTGCACAATAAAAAGAGAAAAAAATTCTTCATAAATAAAACAAGCAAAGAAATTTTAACATTTCAAAAGAAAGAATTATTTTCAATTTAGAATTTTTACAATTTTATTAGATTTTCAGTGGGTGAGGATAGAAAAAGAGTTAAATAATTTCTGTTTTTGACGGATAGAGCTTGAATATTGACGTGTTTTTAAAAAGGTATCCTGAAAGTTTAGTCTAGGAGAAAATTAATTTTATTTTCTGATTTTATTTATTTATTTTGTTGGAAAAAGAATATAAAAATAAAGTTTGACACTCATTTTATTTTACATAATAATATATAATTTAATTACAAATCACAGTCATGCGAATAAAATAATAAACAAAATCACAATTCGGTTGTTCCTAAATTCTGCGACTCGAAAAAATAATTTCCTTGATTAAAATTACATAAAAATATTAAATAACCAAGTTTGTCATGTCTTCGCATTTTTCGTTCGTTCGTTACGTAAAAAGTTTTCAAATGAAACTTTTTCATTCAATTCCATTATTATAATTATTTAAATTCACTTGATTAACTTTAGTCTCTTTTGTACACCTAAAGGACTAGCATTTTCCATAGTCTATAAACCCTTACAGCTTTTACTGTGGGATGGAATTTAATATTACTTGAACAGCACAGAATTGCTCGTGCTTTGAGCAGAGACCAACAATAGAGGAATAAAAACTTTATTCGAAAAATTTAATGCAGCATTAAACGTGATTAGAATCTTTATAAGTTTCGAAAAATGAGACTCCCATTGGCTTATAAAAGTAAATTAAATTAAGGCTGGTGCAATTTTCTTTATCATAATTTAAGCTTTTTTGAAAACATTTCTGAATGAAAAGATTTTTATTTTTTAATTTTTAAATAAGCATGAGTGAGATTTTCCAGAAAAGAAGCTTTGAGGATTTTTGCTAAAAATAAATTTTGCGTGGTAATGAGAGAAGGTTGATGATGAGTTTTACTTTGGCTTTTGAAAATTATTTTACCGAGAAAAAAGGATTAAATGTTTTCTATTTGAGGATGAATGAAAAAAGTTAGGTATTAAAATTTTAAAATTAAAAAAATTAGAAAAACAAAATTAGTAATTTAAAAATTCAAATTTTTTGAAATGTTAAAATTTTCTGTTTTTAAAAAATATTTAAATTATATTGATAAGTTTTGTGTAAAAAACAAAAAAAGTAACTTAAAAATATTTAAATTTCTGAAAAGCGTTAAATTTTAAATTCAAAGTTAATTTAAATTTCTAAAAATAATAAGTTAGTGAAACACAATTTCAATTTTTTAAAAACTTAAGTTTTAATTTTTTTTTAAATTTAAATTTAAGTTTTAATGTTTTTAAAATTTTAAATTTAGGTTTTAAATTTTTTAAAATTTTAAATCTAAGTTTAAATTTTTTAAAAATTTAAATTTAAGTTTTAATTTTTTTTAAAATTTAAATCTAAGTTCTAATTTTTTTTAAACTTCAGTTTTAAAAATTTAAAATATTTAAAATATCATTCAAATTTATTTCCTATAAAAAGTATATCAAAGTAATTTATTTATTTTTTTACATTTCTCGAATAACCTTAAAAGCATCTTCCTTTCTCACAACTTCATCAACCGTAAAATTCTCTTTGAAAGAAAGAAAATCCTCAAAAAAAAATTTCTCTACAAAATTCATTAAGGAAACACCATCTGGTATCTCCAAGCAACATCAACCCACAAGTACATTTTCGAATGAGAAATAAATTTCCATCAACCTTTCGTTCAGCATCACACCTACGACAAAAACGTCATCCAAAAGCATTTATGTTCTTTTATGAATACAAAAAATTTCTTGCTGCTATTTCCTGTCTTTTTTGCTCTGAAAGTTGGTGGAAAACATTTATCATGATGCTGAACCTTATTTTTTATTTCATATTTCTTCCTTTTATCTCTTTCCTTAAATTTCTTTAACTTTTGTTCTCATCTTCCGGAGTGCAGTTAATTTTGAGAAGATGGGATAAAATTAAATATGTTTGGTAGATTCTAGCCTGAATTTTGAAAGTTTTAAACATTCTGAAAGGGGTTGAAGTGGTGCTAGACCCTTTCGACCCTCTTTAAGACTCAGAACCTGAATAAAGTTAATATTTGTAAATAAAATCCCTAAAATCAGTCAATAACCCTCCAAAAATATCCTAAAAATCAAAGTTATTCATTCAAAAAATCACAAACTCCTATAAATTCCCAAAAGTATAAGATCACCTACAACCAGTATGACATAAAAGCATAAAAAATTTCTAATAAATTTTTAAAAAGCTCAACGGAAGCTGATGATAATTTTTCTTTTCTCGTTGAGCACAGAAGCGGCAGAACAATTGAAAAAAAATTTCTCATTCGCCTCGTTTACCACCAGCATATGTGCAAGCAAAAATAAGAAATGTGAAAATGTTCCTTTGAGAAACTGAGACAGCTTTTTTATATTAAGCAAATAAAAGAAAGTAAATGTAAAAGGAATAAATAACTCTCCCAAGTTGTAGAGATTTGGGAATGTGGGAGGTTTGGAGATGGTATCATGTATGCACAAAGAGAAGTTGATGCCTGAAGAATTTTTTGAAAAGCTTTTAATTCCAATTTTCTTAGAATTATCTGTAAATTCAAGGTTTCTTTGATGTTTGATTTAAAAAAACTCCATCAAGTGGATGGGAAGGGGGTTGACCCCCTAAATACCTCCTTGAGTACAATTCTTAACCTCATTCACATTTTTCAACACCCATAATTTCCTATTTTTAAAAAATCTTCAATCTGTGTGGTTAAAAAAAAGTGTTAAAAATTACGACAAAATACAATCTATAAACTTGTAACTATGTACAAAGAAAATATCAATTTACTTACATTTTACAATACAAATGCGCAAGATAAAGCAGTCTTGGATTAATTCAATGAATGTCAAGTGCATGCTCATGAATTTTGAATGCCTCGAAACTGAATAAAGTTGTCTACTTCTTACTTACTCACTTACTAATAATGAAAAAAATAATAATAAATGAATAATGATTCCAATTTTCATTGTTGAGATGAATAAGAATGAGAAAATATTTGAGGGGGATGCTATAGAATTATTTTGAGAAATTAAAAATTTTTGGCAAATTTTAACAAATAAATAATAAAAAAATCTTGATTTTTTTGAAATTTGAAGTTTTGGTTCAAAATTTAGAAAAAAATTCAAAAAAAATATATTAATTTTTTTAAAGTTTTTTGAATTATAATTGTGTAAAAAAATTGTAACAGTTGGTATATTTTTCAATTTTATTAAAAGTTTAAAAAAATAAAAATATTAATAAATATTTTTTAAATATCAGCTATTGTTTGTGGCTCAAAAATGAATCTTTTTACAATCAAAAATTCAAACTTTAGTAAAAAAAGTTCAAAAATAATCACATGGAATAACATAAAGTCCCCCTTGATATGCATCCAAAATATAAATATTGCCATCAAAATCATCATCATTATCATCATGAGAATAAACTCTGACAGAATACAAGAAAAAAAGGCTTAAAAAATTAAGAGCAAAAAACTACGAAAATAATAAAAAGAAGAACATAAATGAATATATAAACATAAACTTATATATTTGTATTGCATAATAATAAACAAAAAAATTTAAAATTATCTATACTTATGCATGATACCAGCAAAACATAAAATACAAAAAAATCTCGATGTATAGCTAAAGCACATGATGCCATACAATCAAAAAAATATTTTTCTAAAAAAATGTTAATATTTTAAACATCTGTGTAAAAGTCTTAAAAATCATTATAACGAGAAAAAAATTTAAAAAAATCATTTTTAAGTAAAGATGATGAGCTTTCCAAGTAATTATTAAAACTGTGCATATTACCTATCTGTGCGATGAACACGTAAAGCTGAGATAATGAGAACATGTTGAATATTCTGATCGATATTTTATTTCCATGAATGAAAACTGGAAGTAAATTAACATTGCTGAAATTTTTCTGTTCAAGAAAATTTCTTCTTTTTTATTTTCTTTATGAAAAAAAAACATTGTGAATTTTTTAAAAAGTTAATTTAATTATAATTAATTCCTACGTGAAAAGAATTGATATCATTAAATATTTCAAGCGGGGAATGAGATTTTTGGCGGTAATATTTTTGAATTTTAATAAATAAAGATTTTGAAATTAGAAATCTAGAATTTTAAATATTTTTGTAAATTTATTTTTATGTTAAATTTTCTTATTTTTTTAATCTAGTACATATTTTAATAATCTAGTACTAATGAGAAATGCAATCTTGTATTTTAAATATGCTACAAAATAATCTAGTACAACAAAGCTTCAATAAATATCAATCATTATAATCTAGTACGATTTTATATACTTTAACAACTAAATATTTAACATAAAGTCAAAACTTATTGACAACTTAATTCCTAAGTATTAAAAAAATCGTCACCAAGTTATTCAATCTAGTACCAAATTATTACATCATGTGCTAAATAACTAAAATTAGTACTTTATTAATAAGATCTTTAACTAGATAATCAAAAAATAGTACTAAGTGTTCAGAGGTTTTGAGCTAAAAGATTAAGTCAAGTATGCAAATTATTTTGTAAAATTTAAGATAAATTATAGATTTTTTTGGTTAAGATGAGTACTAATCTAGTACTTTTAAGAACTAGAGTTTTTAATTTAGTATTTTAATAAAAAGATTTTAAAAATCTATTACTTAGATGTACTAAATTATAGACTCTAGTATCTAAAAGTACTAGATTAAGCAATCTAGTACCTAAAAGTACTAGATTAATGACTTTAGTACCTAAAAGTACTAGATTAAAAATACCACAAAAATGGTTTGTTCTAAAATTTAGTACTAAATAGTTGTTGATTTAGTACTAAAGTATACAGACCATCCCAAAACCATAATCTTCAAAATAAACCTATTACTTAATCACAAACCAGATTTAATCTTTTAGCACCAAACCCATCAATTATCCCAACTTTTTACAAAAATTTTTTCTAGTACTAAATAACCAATCAGAACAATCTAGTGTATACATTCTCTTGAAGATGAAGAGAAAAATTTGTACAAAAAAAGCTCTAAATCTAAGTACTAAAAAATAAGAATCCATCATTAAGTACCAGATTATTGAGAGTAATTTTCAACATCGTTAATAACAAATATAATTATTTACAAAATAATTCTTGTAGTAATGTTAAGTCGTTCAAGATGATTCTAGAATTAAAAAATAAATTTTAACTTTTTTGTGGAAAAATACTTGTATTCTAGATTAAGGTACTAGATTTTATGCTTTGGTGACGGTGGGTGGTCTAGTGGGAGGTACTAGATCTGTATAAATGTCGTTCTTTAAAAATTAACAAGGTACTAGATTTTTTGAAGTACTAGATTATAAAGCAAATAACAGATTCTCAAAATGTACTAGATTTTTTTATTAAAAAAATAGTACCAAATTTTCTTTAAAAAAATTAGAAATTTACACAGAAACTTGATTTCTTAAAAATAAATTTAAATTAAAGTTTATAGTACTAGATTTCTAGAATCAAAAACTCAATCTTTAAATTTTATTCAAAATAATCCCCAAATCAACATTCAAAAGTCCGCTTTAAAATTATAAAGTGAAATTTTTTAAATGAGAAAAAAAGTTTTCTTCTTTCTTCGAAGATGAATGGGAAAAAGAAGCGGAAAAAAGTTAATTATTTACTTAATAATCAATTTATGAAGATGAACATTTACGATTTTTTCCCACACATACACACACATTTATCCACAAAAGAGAAACACATTAAAAAAACACAAAAGAAAGAAAAACTTTTGATGAAATTAAGTTTATTTCGAACATACATACCCACACATACATTTTTATAAAAATTAATAAGAAAAAAATTCAAGAAAAAGGAAAAAGAAGTAAAAAAATTATAAAAAAAATTTGCAGTTTCATTTTTAGTAATTAGTTATGAATTCATATTTTTTAAATGATAATTAATTATTAATTAATTTTTTTTTATAAGTTATAAGGAAGTTTGAATTATATTCTATTTTATGTTTTATTATTTTTGACTTTTTTTGAGACAATTATTACTTTTTTTCTTGTTCGATAAGCATTAAGTGACAGACGATTGAGAAAATATGGGCCTATATTTAAAAATATGATTGAAATAACTTCCAAATTTGGGAGCAAAAATGAGTAATAATGAATTTAAAAATGATATAAAATGGAAGAGTAACTCTGAAAAAGGTGCGGAGGCCATAAACAATTTGAAGAAGGGGGTATGAAGCTGAAAATTGGGGTCAATTTGTTGCATAAGTTGCTAAAAAATGGAGAAGTATAAAAAATTAAATCCAGGGGGTATAAAGCTATTAGGGATCCCCTTTCAGAAAATCTTATAAGAATCCTTAACATAGCATATTTAGTGATCCCAAATGGACCTCTATTGAGACCCCCAAAACTATGCATACCTCTAGATAGTGACGAATACCCAACAATCCCCATTTTCAGCCACATACCCCCTCATATCCTGGATAGATTCCCAAAAAAATCATCCAGAAAGGGAAGAAAAATATTAATTTCTTTAACATTCAATAAATCAATTTAAAAAAATGAGAAACATTCGATGATGAAAAATAAGAAATAAAAAAATACTTACATTACTTACATAAATGTGAAGCAAGTTTATCATACAAAAAAAATTAATTAAAATATACAAAAAAAATATTGAAAGGGGTGTTAATAAAAATGATGATTCCTTAACGGTGGTCCTACATACTCTCTATTGTGTATTGTGGCCATTTCATGGAAATTTATTAAATAATTATTGCAAGATCAAATCAATTTTATGCAAAAAAAATGTTAAAATAAAAAAATCATATATTTTAAAGTTTATAAATGATTTATTCTATAAAATAAAGTCTATATCAATAATGAAAAATAAAAATGATGAAAAATTTATTGTAAAAAAAATCAACAAAAAGTCTTTGAAAAATTTATGATGCAAAAAAAGGAGAATAAAGAATTGAAAAATGTAATAAAAAATCAAAAAATATTTATGAAAAGTGAATTTTATTGAGTTTTTATTTCAATTTTTTTTGCATTTCAGATTTTTTGGTCACTTTTTAAAATTGAGAATTTTATTTCAGGCTTTATTAATTTTGTTTTTCAGTGGATTTATTTTTATTGGATTAAGTTTTATATGAAAAAGTTGAATTTTTGGTGCTTTTTAAACTTTTTTTCATCGTTCAGTGAATTAAGTGTCTTATATTAAGGATGGTGGATCCATAGCTCTGTCCAGAGCGGCACGCTGTGGCAAACCACACTTTTTGCCATCAAGGCTGACAAAAACCACCGTCATTCACTTATGACGTCCATCAAAAAATGGGATTTTTAGACCCCCCTCCCCCTTCACAAAATTTTTATACAGATAAATTCTTTTTGTATGAAGGTGCCTTAAAATCTCAGACCCCCTTCCCCCTAAATTTTGGACATCATAAGTGAATAACTCCTTAATGCCGTTAGAATACCCCCTCGTCTTTTTAGCATTTTGCCATTATAACATCGACGTAGCAGTACCCTAGTGACAACATAGCACTGCTAGGGTGTAGGACTACTAAGGGCATGCATAAGAAAGTTTAAGTTATTTATTTTTCTTTACGATTTTCTTCTTATTCTATTAAATTTAGCTTAAAGACTCTCCTTTCGTTTTTATAATCTAGAAATTATTTTCCAACTTTTTTCTTAAACAAAGTCAAAAGAAAATCAACAAAAAGATCTTCAAACTCACAACAAAATAAATACAAACTATTTATTTAAATTCACAATGCTTTTGTATTTATTTTTCTTCCTACTTTTCTTTTCATTTCCAGCAATCTTATTTTATATTCATTGAAAATCTTCAGAAAATGGAATTAATTGCTGATGGCAGACTAGATTTTTTTTTCTTTCACTACTAAATGGACGGATTATCGTTAATGCTACTTAAATGTTATAGTTATTAATGCGAAAAGGTCAACTGGAGTTTAGGAAGATTTGCTTATTGAGCTGGGAGCTTTCAACTTCTTAATGAAATGATGCAGAATCAAAGTTTAAGTGCTTTATGGATGAGATGAGGGAAAAGAGGTGGAAAAGTGTACATAAATGGAAAGAAATAGAAAAAAAAATTTGGAATATTTCACATCTCTTGTATTTTGTGAATGAAAGTTGAGTTGCTGCTGAATTTCAGAATTTTATCGGAAAATGTTGAAACTTCTTAAATTATTTTGAATTTTACGACATTTACAGACCTATTTCAGATATTTTTTTGATGGTCCCTTATCGTCCCGTTTCTCGTGTCGTCCTGTGTACCGCTTTGGATCCAGATGTTCCACTTTTGCAAAGGCTTCATGACCTCCTTCTTGACAAAAATTGTTAATTTAGCGTTGCAATCGTGACATGTCTAGGGTGACCACCTGATTGGTTTTTAGAAGATTGTCCTCTATAATTCTTTGTGCCCTCTGTTTTGTTTTGCGATTTTGACAAATGTCCTTAATACTATTTTTCTGAAAATTTTTTGGTCACCCTAAAAATTCTTGCATAAACTTCAACCTTAATCAATTTATCACTTAAACCACTCATATCCTCCTGAAAACTCTCCTAACAAAAAGTCCTAAATAAATTTACCTAAAAAAGTTCATCCAAGCACTCGAAAGCATCGAAAGGCACAAAGTTCCATCGAACAACTTCAACATTTAAAGAATTAAAAATCAATACAAACTTACTCAAAAAAGTTCTTTTTCCATATAATCAAACCATTTTATTTTATTTTCATTTTCTTTGATAACTTTGGGTCTTTCAGTCAGCAGCAAGAAAGGAACTTGATTGACAGTAAATTAAATTTTAAATGAACTTGCAGAGACTTACATAAATATTATAAAAGAAGTACAAAATCATACATCATCAACTTGACACGTATGAGAAATAGTCTACAGCACTCAAAATAAAAAAAGTTCAGGATTTTTTTATATTTGAAAAGTTTTGAGACATCGTCTGCATTTGAAATGGTATGAACAAATGTTGATATGATGGAAGAAATGTTGAATGAGGGTTGGTTGATGAAAGTTGGGTACAAACGATCTATTGATAAATGATACAGGAAGACGACGTTGTCCTTATATCATACATTAGCTAAAAAGCCTCAAAAGTTATAAGTCATCCCAAATTATTAGATGAAAGTAATATGAAATGCAAGCAGATGGTTAACCTACCCTACATGCCATACTTTTAGGATTTGATTTTAAATTGGTTCAAATTTGAAAATCGTTGTTCGTTTAACTATTTTAGTCAGGAAGGAAGTTTGAAAGTCTCAAATATCAAACTATTTCCTCATTAAAACTCTTTTCTACCCAAACTTCCTTCTGGACCGGTTTCAAAGGTTTCAGGCTACCCTACACAGGGTACTCTAGGGTGTTTCAACTACCCAGCACTAGTATAAGAGTTAGAGAAGGGTAGTGGTAGCCTAGGATACAATGTAAGGTAGAATACACAAGGCAGCCCCAGAAACCGGCACCTGATTGCACCACTGTCAAATTTATAACCTTCTTACGTCCATTTCATTTCAGTATAAAAGAAACTCAAAGCAAGCAATATTATATACAGAATTTATTTTCTCTAAAATGTCCAGAACCACAATCGCCACATTTATTTCAATAGAATATTTCCTTTATTTACCCACAACAAAAACATAACCACAAACATCAACCTTGTTCATTCAAAAAGAAATTTCCTCATATTTTTCCAGTCAAGCCAAAAAAAAGCTACGTCAACAAATTTTTTATTCCATAAACCTTGTGTGGAACAACAAGAAAATCGAAAAGAAAAACTTTGCGAACAGCTAAACTTTTTTTTATTTCATGTCTTTAGTGTCAACATTTAATAAGCATCCAATTCCACCTGTTGGATTTAATGTGATGATACTGATATCATCGGCTATGAACATGAAAATAAATTGGAATTTTGTTTTACTCGTTTGTGTACAGAAAAACGAGAATTGATGAAATTTAAGTTCAAGTTACTGCTGCAACAAAAAAAATCGGTAATTTTAAAAATGACGAAATAAAAAAAGTCAAGACGGGAAATGAAGTTTTTATTATTTGAGATAAGGAGAATCACTTGACTTCTTTTTTATCAAGCGACATGATACGTCGTTGGCGATGTAAGTATCTCGTTAATAATTGTATCTCTTCACACTGTTTACGTATCACTCGTATCGCATAAAAATTTATTTACTTACTCATTTTCTTTGATGTAATCTCATTTATTTTCGCGCTCAACTTTTAACCTTTTGCTTATGGAAATATCGTATCGTGAATGCATGAGTAGGTTTGTAAAACTGTAAGATATCTTCTTCTTCTTCTTGGTTAAAAATAAAAATTCAATCAATCTCAGCTCAGCACATCGCATAAGTCTTATTTACATTGGATTTTTATTTAATATCTTTTTAGCTATATTTTTAGAATTTTTATTTTTTTAGATATGTTTTTGTGAATTTTGGCTTAATTTTCTCTTACTTCTCCTCAAATTTTCTTATTTTTCTTTTAAACTAGGGGACTTGTCAGGGTAGTGTCGTAAAAAGGGTGAAAAGTGAAGAATTTTCCCGAAAAGCCTCATATTAGGGCATGCAAAATTCAATAAATCCAAGCCAAAAAGGTAGAAAGGGAGCTTCTGAGCCAGGGAAGGGATTGAGACACCCATTCGAGATTAAAATTTGTAAGAAAACATTTTTGGACCCCTAAAAATTAAATACTCATGAGAAAAAAAATTTCGTACCCTCTCAAGGTTGACCTCCTTTGAAAACGAGGGGTGTAAGAACCCCAAATTTAAAAAAATCTCTTACTAAGCCCGGAGTAAAATCCACGAGATTGATTTTTTTTTTGTATTAATGGGAAAATTTAGGGGGTTTTCTTTTTAAAAACCCCTAGTAAATTGAAAAATTTTCCAAAAAGAAGGTTTTGACCCCTAAACTCCCCCTTAATACGCCCCTGTCTTTAACTTTCAAAATATGCGCCTTTATATCCCCCATTTCAAACAAACAACTTCCATTTCAAGCATTTCATCTTCAGCTTCCATTATTCTTTCTTCTATCGGAAGTTGAAATTTTTCCATCTTTTCTCAGACGAGATAAAGAAAAATAAAGTTTAATTTCTCTTTTATTCCACAGTGAATGAGAAATGAAATGAAACTGGATGAGGGAAAGGAAAGAAGGCGGATGGAAAAATGAAAGGAAAAGTTTTAAAGGTCAAAAGTGAAAAAGAAGGAAAAAAATTTTGTGCGCTTTTTTTGCTTGTTATTTCAGCTCGTTATAAGGTATGCAGTGAGGGTATTATAGTTTGTAGTATCTTCATTTGAGCCAACATTAAATAAAATTACTCAAACGAAAATTGTAATTATTGCAGAGTGAAAATGATGATGAAAACTTGTGGATTTAGGAAAGGTCAAATGGGACTTCTTTTTCATTTTAGAAAGGGATTGAAGAGATACAGATGGGGTTGTGTGTGTAGAAAGTTTTTACCACTTCAGATAATTGAGATCTTTAATGTGTGAAAAATTTCTGTATTTAGAATAAAATGGATGGTCATTTCTATGGACAAATATACCAACATACAGACGCGTAGCCATGGGGGGATTTGGTGGACAAATTTGGTGGTTTAAAAACTTTAATTTTTTTGGTGGATGTCATTTGAAATTTATCTTAAATCCTAACAATAAAATCATCTCTCAATGATTATGACTCTCATTCCTACAGGCAATTGAACTTGATGATTTAATTTTTATTTCTATAAATTATAAAATAAAAAACTCTTTTTTATTTTTAAATAAAGTGCATCTCAAATTTCAGTCTGTCTGATTTTATTGCAATTAAAAGCTTTTCAGTAATTTTTCTCAGATTTTGCTTTCAAAACTAATTAAGTAGCTGATTATAAAACAAGCATGTCATATAAATTATCTGAATGAAATAATCGAGATGTATACACAATTTACAGTAAACAGCTATTAAAAAAATACACAGATGATTTACACTGAAGTTTATTACAAATAAATTTAATTCACATCCTCCCTGATTGACACTGATCTGGTGCATCAATTTGCAGTTTTTATGATGCGTTAACATTTTAATTAGAAATTTGCACTAAAATGAGTATTTATTAGTTAGAAATTTTCCATATATAGTATTTAAGAATTAGAGACATAAATTGGAATTTATTAAATATATTTTTTTTTATTAATTTAATGAAAAGTTGATTGAAATGTTAAAATGCATTGCCGTCTACGCTTCTGGAAAAAAGGAAATTTTTCGATAAAGTTTTCTCAAAAAAATTAGAACTCAGTTTAAAATTATTTTTAAACATTTTGAATACCTTTTACCACTTTTTAAATGTTTTAATATTTTTTAAATTTCTGAAAATTTTAAATTTTTGAAAATTAAAAAAAATTAAATTTTTTGAATATTTTTAAATTTTTGAATAATTTTTATTGTTTGAATTTTTTGAATATTTTTTTAAATTTTTGAATATTTTTAAGTTTTGGAATATTCAGAAAATTAAATAGAAAAACCTAGCTTTTTAAAATTTAAAAAAAAATTATTAAGTAATTAATAAAACCAGTCTTTTTAAAATATTTTTATGAGTGAAGTCAAATATTGTGAAATATAAAAAAGCACGAGTTTTCTGCTGAACTTGCTGATTAGATAAAATAATTTAATATTAAATACAGAAAATGATAAAATTTAAGAATAATACTTTCATCATTAATTAAATAAAATAAATTTAAAAGCCATTTATCAGCACATCCATTGCAGAATTGAGTGAAAAATTATTTTCCCATCAGGTCCTGATGAAAAATATCCAATTAAATAAGATTAGTCATTCTCCTTTTTAAAGTTCATTCGAATAATAAATTTTCATCGTGAATAATTATAATTAGCTTCTTTTGACTAAGGACTTTGCTGAACAAGAATTTTCATCTCTAATTCATTAATTATTTTATGTCGAAAAAATGTTCACCTCTTTTTATTCCGCATTGCTCAAAGTGACGGAGAAAAATTAAGCATTCTTTTCAAGAATAAAAAATTTCATTCATTTTTAAAATTGCAATAATTACAGAAAATTATGTAATAATTTATTTATGAGGCAAAACCTCGCTTTGAAGTTCATTGCTTCTAGGAAATTTGCAATTCTGAAGAGAACAATGACTTCTATGTTAAACACACAATGGCAAAAGGTGTATGGCAGTAGAAGAAACAGTCTGCTTGAGCATGAATCAACCATTCTTGACAAAACTCATTCATTGGGTTTCATATGGTAAATATGTTATTAATGAACAATCCAGTCAAAAAGAATGTAGTTTTTTAATAAGCATATAATAAAACTTGTTAATGTTCCGGTAGATTTTGAGGGGCTTGAAGCGCACAGCTTTAGGGAGAAAGTTCAGTTCTGCGTAACTTTGTATCGAATGCGCATCTTTAAAAATAATGATCAGTTTTTGATTGAATGGTCAGCTTTAAAAAGGCAAACTTCAGCTTTATTAAGAATGCTCAGCTTTAAGAACAATGATAATGTTAAGTGCTTTAGGAAGAACCTTTAACTTTGGGAGAATGCTCAGCTTTAAAAAATAACATTAAGCTTTGGAAATGAACGATCAGCTTTAAGAATAACGTTCAGCTTTGGAAAGAGTACTCAGCTTTGGAACGTTTAGCTTTGGGAGAACGCTCAGCTTTAGGTAGAACGCTCAACTTTGTAAAATAACGCTCAGCTTTAGGTAGAACGCTCAACTTTGTAAAATACCGTTCAGCTTTGTAAAAGAACGCTAAGCCTAGTAAAAGAACGCTCACCTTTAAGAATAACGCTCACATTTAGAAATACTCAGCTTACCGAAGAACCCTCAGCTTTAGGAATAAAGCTCAGCTTTAAGAAGAACGCTCAGCTTTAAGAATAATATTAAGTTTTAAATCAAACTCTCAGTTTTAGAAAGAACGCTCAAATTTACAAAAATAAAGCCACATCCTCACAATTCACACATATTTTATTTTAAATTCACATACATAAATAATCTTCCACATGATTACAAACCGACGTGTCAAGATAAACTGAACATCATGAAAAGAATCCACAAAACAATCACGCAAAGTTTAAGAGATACATAACCCAATATATCCACACTATAGAATCAACAATAAGTGTCAAACAGACAAATAAAACACAAAGTATCAACAAATTTCAAATTAGAAATGCCAGTGACTCTTTTTTTTTAAAAAAAAAGTGCCAAAGGTATAAAATAATTAGCATGTAAATACAAAAGCACATGTCATGTCTAGTCACAGGAACAGTTTTATTTGTCACTTAAATTGAATTTATTTATATTAAAATGTCGGTAGACACCAATGGCAATGATTAGATAGCTTGACATGTCCAGGGAGGGAAGAGATCATTAATTAAATAATTAATTAATTTGCAATGAGATTATTCAAGAGTGACTTGGCAGATTCACAGCCTTGAATGTGTCTAACGGAAAACGCAACGCAATGAGAAAATTACTGTGTACGATGATATTTTTAAGTAACACAAATTGCTCGCACAATTATCGAAACACAAATGTTTATGGGGATATGTATAATGATGGTTGGATGTCTGTCTTTAATTGGGTTAAGTTCATAATGGAGTTGGATCATCTTAGCGAAATTTCATCATCTCGGATCGAATGAAATTAGATCCACTTGGGTCCAGCAAAATTTGATCATCGCGGGTCGAGTGAAATTAGATCCACTTGGGTCGACTAAAATAAAATTAAATATTTCTACAATTTAAGTTTTATTTGAACTGAGCACTTATAATTTCTATCATTTACACCTGACGAAACAAAACAACCTGCTTAGATAAAACAAATAACTGAGAAACAGTACCGAATAAATAAACAATAGCAACACGAAAAATGTCTGTATTGAAAAATATTTTGAAGCATCATGCTGCTCGATGCTTTTATTATATATTTTTAAAAATATCTTTTTAACAATGAAAATGCAAATTATTTTCGGAGAGCAGCGACAATAAAAAGATAAAAGTTGTCATTGACCCTGACTCTGAATCTATCGTTGATGAGGAACAAAAACAAATAAACAATTTTTTTTTTCGCGACAAAAAAATGATGAATAATTTTAAAAAAGCCGTGAATGAAAATGAGACACAAAAGTAAATCTCATGCTGTCATCCAAAGAGGAAAAAAAGCTTCTGTTTAGAAATGAAAATGAAGTTGTTTGACAGAAAAATGTGATTGAATAAAATTCTCGGTATCTTTTTGTTGTTTAGAATTTAGATTTTGGATATCCAGCTGTGGATGGAAATGAACAAGTTCAAAAAGATGTCACAAATGAGTGATTGTGGGTAGTGAATAATAATTGTAATGGCATTTGTGGGATGGATTTGCGCCCTTGAATTTCACTTTTTGTCAAAAGTTCTTGAAAATTTGGTTATTGGACTTTTTTGGGGTTTTTCATGAAATTTTGTTATTTCATGCCAATTTTTTGCATCTAATTCGAAGGATGTTAAGCTTTTTGATCAAATTTATTACTAAATCACCTCAATTTTATCAAAATGACCAAGCATTGACTCCCAGTCTAACTTCCTTATTCACGAAATTACCTCTACAACCCAGGCAAATCAATGCATATCACCATCATCAAGTAAAGGATCATTCGATTATTACGTTACGGAAAAAAAGAAATTATAGACCCCCTCTACCCCTTCTACGAGACAATTAATTTTTTTTACTTGCTACAAAATCTCAGACCCCCTTCGCCAAAACAGTGAATATACTAAGTCAGTAGTCAAACTATGCTCCGCGACACACTACTGTGTCGCGACGTCATCTCAGGTGTGTCGCGAAAAATTTGGCGACACAGTAAATTTACACTAGATAAAATCCACTCAGCTTCCGAACCAAAAAAAAAAAACGACGCGTAAACGTGTAAAATGGGTCAAAAGAATGTATCACTGTGTCGCCACATTGGAGGTTCAATTTTAGTGTGTCGCGCTCTGAAAAGTTTGAGAACCACTGTACTAAGTGAACGAACCCCAAGCATTCATCATCATTCATTATTCAAATCTAAACACTTTCCTGTATTACAATTTTATTTGAAAATAAATAAAAGAAAATATTATAAAACACTTTATTTAAAGATGCATGAGCGCGACTGACTACTAATGGAGCTGATTACAATTTACAATAGATTTATTTTGAAACGACTTTTTTGTTTTGTTTGCTTTTATGAAAAGAAAATTTCTTTTTAAAAAATCGAAATAAATATTAAATGGCATTTGCATTGCTGTCGGCATTACGATGACGAGGTGCTATTGACCTTGAATTTTTTTATTTGACGGTGTTTATAGATATTAAGAGAGTTTGACGTTAACTGGAAATTTTTTAATTGTAAAAATTTTAAGGTTTTTTTAAAATCTTTTTTTGAAAGAAAATTAGTTTCTTGAATAGTTGAAAAAAATTAAACTTAAAAAAGAATAATTTTGAAATTTAAAAAAATGAAATTTTAGGAAATGAAATTTTTTATAAAATAAAATTTTCAAAATTAAAACTTTGAATTTATAAAAATAAAGTTATCAAAAATGAAAACTAAAAAAAATATTATAATTTTTCAAAATTTAAGAATTTAAAATATTTAATACCTTTTATGAAAAATGTACTCATAACATCAAAAATCTATTCACTTTTTTATTTTTGCAAAAAAATGTGAAAATTTCTATGAAACTCAAACTTTTTTTAAAAAAATTACAAAATTTTCATAATCACCAAAAAAAACAATAAAAACTTTGACACCAATTTTACCCACAATTTCAACAACTGCAGTCACCAAAACGTGTGTACATTACATTATCATTTCCATAAACTTCATACCTCCAAAAAAATAGCAACGAAATAAAAATAATATAGCCGAAAATAATAATTTATCAGCATTGAAAATAAAAGTTTCAGTTTTCTTCTTCACATTTGTGTCAATATAAAAAACGTTTCATATCGTCACGGTTTTCTGGAGTAGATGATAACGTCTCATTTGGCATTGTTACTGTCGTAATTATATGTTATTAATATAGTAATGAAAAAAATTTTTGTGATGGAGAGAAAAAGTTTTGCGAATTGCTTTTTTTCAGTTATTAAGTAGTAATATTAAGTATTAATATATATAAATTTTAATAGCTTTTAGAAGTGTTTTAGTTTTTTTTAAATCTAACAAAATTAAGTTAGATTTTTTTTTAAAAAAATAACTTTTTATTACAAATTAAGAATTGAAATAATAATTGAAAAAAATATTAAAATTTAAAAAAATTAAAAATAAAAATAAAAACATTTGAAAATGTGAATTTTTTTTAAAAAAAATAAAAGTTTTAAAAAACTGAAATAATTTGAATATTTATAAACAAGTTTATAATTTAAAAAATAGAAATAAAAATAATTAAGAAAATAAAAACTTTGATTTTTTTTAAATAAATTTTACATTAAATCGAAACAATTTGATGCAATATTGTTAAATCTTAATTAAAGTCCTCCAAATTTTAGTCAAAAACAAAATCACATAAAACTTCCGAAAAACTAATTACAAAACTCTTCAAAAACTTTCCTCACCTTATTTTCTTAATTCCCTTTATTATCACTTTCCTTTCATATCTCATTCATCATCGCATTAAAGTATTCTGAAAATGATTAGTATAGAATTACATTTGATTAGTATTACAAAGCCTTTATTACATTAATATAGTTTCCTTGGTGATGACGACACGTGTTCCTTAAGTAGATTTGTTTTGATAAATCTCGAGATTTACTGTTTCATCATCATACATACTATATACGTAATAAAGTGGGATATAAAGGAATTTCGAGACAGGGAATGATTCTGTTCATTTATTTGTAAAACAATTGTTTTAGTTAATGTGAGGATTTTTATTAAGGATATTTTGAATGGAAAATGATGAAATTATAGAATCAGAAACGTGACATAATTCAAAAGAATTAAGACAATCTTATCAAATTTATAGAAAAATCCACAACAATCTGACCCATTGCTCTCTTTTTAAAAAAAAATGAGGGAAAAGGGTCACTCTACTTTATAATTAGCTCAAATTTTATAATTTTATCAAATTTTCTAGAAATTTTTGATAACAACTTTGATAATTTTATAGGGTCCTTTATAAATTATGTCTATCGAAAAATGGGATTTTTGAACTTTTCTATCCCTGCTATAAATTTTTCAAATAAATAGAAATTTTATGAAAAGTCAAATAACTTTCCAATGATAATTCTAGACGTCATAAGTAAATAACCCTCCAATAAATTCCCAATTTCATTCTTTATCGCTCCTCGACCCTCTTTTATTGCCAATCACTTAACTTATTTGTTAATTGGCTTAAAAAATTAGCGATATTAAATGCGTATTTCTTAACTTTTTTATTTACTTGTTGGGGTTTTCCCAAAATAACTGTTTATCATTCTCGATATCTTAAGTATCAAACGCTTGAATATGATTGATGTGATGACAGTTATTACATTGTTTTCACTTTTTTCTCACATAATTGAATAATCAAATTTAGGTTTTGATTTAGAATTTTTGTTGAGAAATATTTTCGAATGATCAAATTTGAATTTATCATTAATTAGTATTAGTAAAATTGCATTAATAACTGGAGCCAGTTTCTAGGGCTACCCAGGGAGTGTATATTCTAGAGTATACTAGGTGGAAGGTACCCTACCTCTGCCTAGGGTTTTCACTTACCCTGTCCTAGATTACCCTAGGTGGAGAGTGGTGGTGGGGTAGGTGGAGTATCCCAGGTGGCCCTAGAGACCATCCCCTGCTAAAACTATGGAATTTTAAAATAGTTAAAAAAAATCCATCAAAAAATTCATCTTTCGGTCATTATTTGCACATGTCAAAGTCATTGATTCACCAATTATCAACTAAGCTTAAAATTTTCTTGAATCCCCTCAATAACTTTCCAGTCTCATGTCTTACACACTCGACATTTCTCCATGGAATTTCCAAACTCCGAAAATAAATCTCACAAATGATTGTAAAGGTATAAATATATAACACTTCAAAATAATCTCACAAATTTCGTTTATCTCATGTAATCTGAGAATTGATTGACTCAGAAGTTGCTAATAAATGGAAGAAGAGTGCGCCTAACATGACTCACAACACGCCGTCTATTAGCGCAAGTTCCTATTATCAAAGTTTTGATAATTAAATAAGAAACTTTTTTATTGAACGTCAATATTATTGTTAGTCAGAAGCAGCTCACGATTATTATCGCATCAGCTGATCATGACTAATAAACATCAAGTCTGTTAATCGTTTGAGACTTGTAACTTTTTCTTGGGATATTCACGTGGAATTTTACGGTAAATATAGTACTGTTGTCTAGTGATTGAATATTCATCATGTAGTATGAGCTCATTTGTTGATGTAAATCTGAGAAAATGGTGAAATTTCGCGGATTTGAGGTTGAATACAAGCAATTTATTGAAGCTGAAACTAAAATTGGAAATAAGACAGAAATTAAGCTGCATTAAAGACTGAACTTGAGCTGAAACTAAAGCAGAACCGAAGTAGAGCTAAAGGTGGATATAAGGCATTCCGGAAGCTGCACTTAAGAGTAAACGGAAGCTGATTTGAGGCTGTGAAAATCGTAATTAAATCCAAACAGAATCCTATAATCTTAAAAGTAAAATTCATAAATTTTTCTTTAAAAATCTCTTAATTTTAATAAAAATCCAATTTTAAAATTCTCCGAATTTTCCACCTTATTTTTACATAATTTTGTGCGTATTTTCTTACAATGATGTAAGTGCTCCATGCTTCATTACATTTACATAACACAAGAACAAAAATAATTTTGTTATCTTTATTGAAATCTCATTTCCGAGAATTCCGTCTTATCAAATATTTTTTTATTCCCTCCTTATGTATAAGCAACTATAAATTTGCGAGAAGTAAATAAATCCACAAAATATTATCTTAAGATGTTAAATAAATGTTACGTAAAAAATAAAGAAATATTGCATGAAGAAGAAGAAAAAATATTAAGCATATTTACTGATTACATTCTCGTGTACGTCTTTACATCCCCACACTCAGTTTATTTTGCTGTAATTTGTTAAGCTTGCATCTTCATTTTTTCCATTACGAAAAGCTTTTTAATTTTAATTTAAGAAACGGAATTTCTTGCAGGAATGTTTTTTTTCTGTTTGCATTGCTGAAATTGAGATGTAATTAAGTAGGAAAGTAAAGGATGTGAAGTGTATTGAACGCAGTTTTGTAATAAATTAATTTTAAATTTTAATTTTACTGATTAAATTAAATTAAACTGCAAAATTGATAGCTGAAGCTATACTAAAGCCATTCTGAAGCTGAGCTGAAGCCACACTGAAGACGAACTGAAGCTGAGCTGATGCTGAACCTGGATCATACTTAAACTAAACCGAGATTATACTGAAGCTGAGCTGAGTCCGTTTTGAAGCTCAGCTGAAACTTTCTTGAAGTTGAGCTGAAGCCTTCTTAAAGCTGAGCTGAAGCTATACTGAAGCTTAACTGAGTCATAATGAAGCTGATCTGAAATCAGAAAACAAGCTCAAATAATCCAAAAAATTGTTAGTAATCCAACAATATGCTCAAACTTCCTTAATTCTCAGCTAAAGTTCAACATTAAACAAATGTAAAGAATCATATAAAGTTCACTTATTTAAGGATTTTTTCAGCTTCTCTAAGTGAAATCATTTTCATTCTCTAAGTGATTTTTCTTTCAATGATTTAATCAATTGGCTTAAAATGTAATGTGAAGTGCATTAAAAAGGGAATTTTCTGCTTCAAGAGCCCCTACAAAAAGTGGGAGAAGCAAAACAAGTGAATAAGAATTTATGAGCAGAGAAAAATATATTGCAATAAGTGCTCATTACTTTATTCAAAAGAAGCTTAAATGAGTTCTGAATGGAAAGAATTTTCGCTTCTTTTATTGTTATTTCTACCTTCTTTCATCCAAATTTTTTATTCATTTATGTCAATAACCTTCAGTTACAATGAGGATGAATGCCTTTGCAATATCTTTGAAGTCTGTTGTTTACGACATTGAGGAATAATAAAGGTTATGAAATTAAATTGCCCAAAAAGTTAATAAAGATTATTCTTATGTGGAAAGAATGGTGGTTGTTGATGTTTTGGAAGATGTAGAATGCAAATTAAGTGAATTCAGTAATGATGAATATTTTTGCTGAATTCAGCACTACTGAATATTTTTGCTGAATTAAGCACTGCTGAATATTTTTTTCTGAATTCAAAACTGCTGAATATTTTTTTCTGAATTCAAAACTGTTAAATACTTTTTGCTGAATTCAGCAGTGCTGAATATTTTTGCTGAATTTAAAACTGTTGAATATTTAAACTGAATTCAACACTGCTGAATATTTATGATGAATTTAGCACTGCTGAATTCAGCACTGCTAAATATTTTTTGATGAATTCAGAACAACTGAGGATTTAAGCTATATCAAAGCTGAAGCAAAGGATTTGAATCAAATCTTGAACAGCATTTAATATCATTGCACAACTGTCCAAGCTTCATATGACCTCAAATTGATCCACCGAGACGGTTCTGAATACTCGGATTTGTCTTCATGATTTTTACATCTTAGCATTGAACATAATTACCACCAAACCCCATAATTAATTGCCCAATTTTTTTCTATATCAAAGGTTAAAGTTTTTACACAAACTCGATAACAATCAGCAATCTTAATGGTTGTCTATTTTTTTAACCCTGTAAATTACTTAAAATTTTAAATTTATACAAAAATATTCATCGATTTACGAGCGTAATTATTACACATGTAACATTCAATCGATTCCGTATATTACATGTGTAATGATGACTAAACGAATTTGAATATGTGACTTACACAATATAATGAAAATAATATTAAGTATAACTTACGAAACAACAGCAATTTCTCTAAGACTTTCAATTACCATGGCTTTTGTAATAAATAACGAGTGTTTTTTTTCGCTATTAATTTATGCATGAAAAGTAAATTTTCCATTTATAACAATTTCACCTTATCTTTTTCGCAGAAATAATTAAAGAGAAGCACCTTCTTCTTTTTCATTATTATTCAGTCCTCTTTAGCTGCTTTTTATCGCCCTCGTACCTTCTTCCTTCCATATATTGTTAATGACATTCATTGTCGACCTTGAATTATATAAAATTTTGTTTATGAATTCATTCATGTGATGATGCTGTTAAGATGGAAAGTGTTGCTGAAAATGTTGGAAATGATTCGGATGTGGAAGGTTAAAACGCAAAGCTGAAGCTGTACTGACTTAAAGTTGACCACAACTGAAGCTAGGCTAAAGCTCAAGGCTGTGTTGACTTAAAGCTGAGCAAACCTGAAACCTAGACTGACTTAAAACAGAGCAGAACTGAAGCTGTACTGACTAAAAGCTGAGCAACACTAAGCTAGACTGAATTTAAGCTGAGCAGAACCGAAGCTAGTCTGACTTAAAACAGAGCAGAACTGAAACTGTACTGACTTGAAGCTGAGCAGAAATGAAGCTGGATTGATTTAAAGCTAAACGAAACTGAAGTTGCCGTAACCTCCATTTAAGTTTAATTTTATCTGATCTAAATGAAAATTTAACCTCAACTCTGTCAGTCAATCACTGCGCAACCAATTTCCTTCCCACATCCACAAAACTGCGTTTCAAAAAATGATCGAGAATGGGAAATTTTCCTATCGCGATGTTCACAGTGCACACAAAAAAAGCTCTTTATGATATATTTTTATGATAAGATTACGGCACGTTTCACCTTGTAAATATTTTTCATAATTATCGACATTATGGTGCAAAAAATGGAAGCAAATTTCATAAGCTTTTGCATTAATAGATGGGAAAATTACACTAAATGCCCTAAATTCCAACCCATTTAAAATTAAGTTGTCAATTCTTCAATACTTTTTACCCCAAAACCACAAACACGTGCAAAGAAACACTTCTCATGAAAGAATTTTGAAGAAAATGTAAGAATTTGTCCCATTTCTTCTTAGTGACATCAACATGAGCTCAAAAAATAGAAAATTCACACACACGCTCACACATAAGTCACAAACAATAAATAAACAACAAATGGTGAAATTATGGAAATTTCTTCTCGTTTTCATTCATTACTTTTTGACCCTTGTAGGTTTTTTTGTTGAATTTTATTATGATTTAGAGAAGCATCAATGAAAAGTAGATATAGAGAGTTAGTTACCAAAGCCATTAACCACTGCACTGCCCGAGTGGTACGTAGTGGCAATTCGCGGATTTTCCCATTAAGTGAGGCAAAAACAACCGTTATGATGCCAATAGGACACCCCCACGTCTTTTCAACATTTTGTCTTTATATAGTCAACGTAGCGGTGCCCTAACGACTAGGTTGTGCCGCTCGGGTACCAAACCTCTTCATTTAACCTAAAAAATGGATAACCTAACCTAAAATTATAACAAGGGACTTTTTTATTGTCACAACATTTTTTCATGGCATTTCCTCGAGCATCCTTTGACCTTTCAAAACACAAATAAAACAACAAAAACAAAATTAATGTTGGAAAAAGCTAAGACTTCACTTAATCCATTTTTATTCAGAGAAATACACCAACATAGTAACATATATAACATATAAACCAACATAATTAGAATTTACAATTTAATTATTTACATATAAATAAAACAAATAAAATGCAACATTCATGATTAGTTCGAAAAATAAATACTTACCAATAACAATTTTTATAAAATTATCCATTGTGGCACAATTTAATAGGAAGGATGAACATTTTTATAATTTTTGGTCACTTGATCGACCGATGAACAGATCGATGAAAAACTCTGACTTTAACTTCCATACACAATTTAAATTTTTCCCGCTCTTTGTAGGTCGCCCCGTTTAACTCACTTTTAGTGTAGTTTTCCGTGCGTGCAGTCACACAAATTTGTGAAAAATAATAAAACAATTCATTTACGCTTAAACATAATACAAAACACGATATTTATTTTTAAAAAGCAAACAGAGCACACAACCAAGAACATTTTTTTAAAGAAATTTAACAAAATTCGGTGAGAAAAGTCAATTTTTCAAAAAATACGTGGCCGAAAAGTGTCAAGTGAATTATAAAGTGATATTAATCGTCCATAAAGTAAATTTAATCAGTGTAATTAAGTTAAATAAATATAAATAAGTGTAATAGTCCAGGAAAACTCGATGAGCCAGCGTAATAAATTTGAGATCCAGCGATTAACCTCATGAAGATCCAACTAACACATAGAAGTTGAATTAAATAAATTGAGTTCCAGCTCATTCTGCCCAGCAGTTCGACATTAATTAGAAAATTGAATCAGCCTAATTAACAACAAATTGAATTATATCGAGTGGTAACCTGCAAAAATTATAAATTTGAATTTCTTCATATTTTTATATATACAGCACACATGTGTTGAATTAAGAAACACTTTTATTATACTCACATACATATGCTGTACTTTCGTACAAAACGATCTACAGTAGTGTGTACACTAAAATTCATATTGACCCACCTGGATCTTTGGATGCTCCAGTAAATGTAAACAAACGAAACAAGTATCAAAAGCCTTCAAGTCGCCAATCAATAGACGCAATTCAAATTCAAGTCGTCAATCAGATGGCGCAGTAAAGTCATCAATCAAGTAGCATTAAGTCATATTCCAGAAGGACTTACTTAATAAATGAAGTGGAGCTTTTAATAGCGTAAAACAAAATTAGTTAAGTAGTCAGGATCTCGAGTCAAAGCACTTATGGATTGCATGTCATCTGAACAAATTATGACGTTATATAAGGCTAACTATGGAAAATCAAACATTATTCTGGAAAGTGCGAGACAGAAGTTATTAATTACTAATTGCTATATGTCAGCTTGCACCTGCCCAGACTAGTTAGCAAATATTTCAACAAAGATCAAAAATCAACTAGAAGCATCATCAACAAATGTATTATGATTATTTTTTCAATATGTTTCGAAATTCTACAACGTGAATGGAACTTTTAGATACGCAATTTGAATTTCTGAATAATTTATCAAGAACTTTGTCTATGAATACAAATTCATTTAAGTCTGAAGAGAAATCAAGTAAATTAATTTTACATCAACTGATTATGCTGCAATGAATCGTGATTTGTAAAAAGGCTGTGGACATTTGTGAAGTCAGTCAGAACTTACGATCTTTTACAAAACATAACTTTTCTGTCAACAAAAGCACTTGATTAATTTAATAAATCCGAAAAAAGGAACTAAATTCACAGTTCAACAAAAATATCTGTAGATGGTATCGTTGTTAGTGATCAAGCACAAGCTATTAGTGGAGAAGAGTCGAGATTTGAAGAATGATTTGGCAGCGACTAAGTGGGACCATTAAAAACAGCGATTAATAGTTTTTAGCATGTACAGTCGTTCAAATTTCTTAAAATAAAATAATTAATTTACGCTTAAATATAAAACAAAACATGGAAATTATTATTAAAAGGAAAACAGAACACACAACAAGGGGCAGATCTAGAAATTTTTGGAGGTGGTTTTGTTTTTTTTTGTATGGATGAGAAATTTGAGAGGGGGTTTTGGGATTTTTTTCTTAAAAAACTTTGCAAATTGAAATAAAAATGCCAAAAAGAGCCACCTGAATATGCACCCTCCACACACCCGAGAACAATCAATGCTATTAGTGAACTTGTAATGTTTACATCATATCAAATTTTACCGAGGGGAAACTTGTCGGTGATTTAGGAATAAATTTTTTTATGCTAACTTGTGTAAAACCTTAAAAAAAGAACTTTTTAACCCTTTTTCCACTAGGAAATATGTGTAAACTTGGAATTAAAACTCAAACAGTGCATGGTAGAACTTTTTTTGCAGAAAATGATTTTTTTCGTCAAAATAAATCTTTATTAAATGTAGCTTGATGCAGTTTCAGACTCTTTATCCTATAAAGTCATTTATGAACGAAATCTTACCTCAAATTAAAATATTTAATTCCAAATTCTAATAGGGGATGGGGTATAAAAATCTCATTTTATGATGGACTTCATACAGGCGCGTAACCAAGGGGGAATTGGAGGACTAATCCCACCCTCCACAAAAAATTCTTCAATTCATACAAAAAATTTGAAAATCCATCTCTCGAAAAAATTTTGGCTATGCCCTTGACCTCATAAGTATTAAATTCCATTTTTTAAAATACCTACTTCAATTATTGAGTAATTAGTTAAAAATTGATGTGTCTCCCATTAAAATTGATGTGCAGATAACAACTTTAAAACAGATGTGAAAATTGAAATTATCCTGTTATCAGAAATCCATAAAATAAAAATTTTCTACCAGTTTATTTCTAAATGTGCAAAAGTCGAACGTGCCAAATAATTTTTAGTACAAAATGTGCTAAAAAAATGTTGAATTTGTGTTCAATCAAGGAGATTTTCTCATTTATTTTGGGGTTTGCATTATCAACAATTATTGTTGTGACTATTACAAGGAACAACAAAATTCTTAGTCGTCAAAGAGATGCTATAATAAAAAAAGATGAGTCAATACTGACAAATTATGTGAAAGACATCAGAGATTTATACGAGACTAAATTATCTGACAAATTATACAACGAAATTCGTATTTTATGCCTGGTTTTCACTCATCCAGATAATCACAAAACAAAAGTGCCATATGTTAAAAATACTTGGGGAAAAAGGTGCAACAAATTAATTTTCATGAGCACCAAAAATGACACAAACATTCCAGAGATTGTGGCCCTCAATCATGAAAATGGAAGGTCAAATTTATGGAAGAAAACTCGACTTGCATTAGAATATGTCTACGAAAATCATTTTGATGATGCTGATTGGTTTTTGCGTGCTGATGATGACAAGTATGTATCTTTTGTTTTTTTAAATTCTAAAACTATTAATTTTTAAACTTTAAAAATATTAATTTTTAAATTTTAAAAATATTAATTTTTAAATTTTAAAAATATTAATTTTTAAATTTTAAAAATATTAATTTTTAAATTTTAAAAATATTAATTTTTAAATTTTAAAAATATTAATTTTTAAATTTTAAAAATATTAATTTTTAAATTTTAAAAATATTAATTTTTAAATTTTAAAAATATTAATTTTTAAATTTTAAAAATATTAATTTTTAAAATTTAAAAATATTAGTTTTTAAATTCTAAAAATATTAATTTTTAAACTTTAAAAATATTAATTTTTAAATTTTAAAAAAAATTATTTATAAAAAATGTTAATTGCAAAACATATTAACATCTTAAAAATTTAAATTTGTTGCTGAACCCCCTTTTCCATCTTTTAAAATACCCTAAATTCTAGTTATGTAATGAAATTAAGAATTCATCGGAACATAGTTAGTTTGTTCTTTTAGTAGACCTCTGTAAATTTTCAAATTTTTAGATTTAAAAAGATATTATTTTCTAAAAAATACTAATTTTTAAAACTATTAATTTATAAAGGAAATTTAAATGTTGAAAAAATATTAATTTTTTAAAATTTCTAAATTTTGGTTGTGCTGAGAATAATTTATTTTTGAAAAACAAATCTTTGCAAAATTGATTAAATTTTATTGTTTTACAGCTACATCCTAATGGAAAATATTCGATATAAACTTTATCAGTATCACACACAGACATCACTCTTTATTGGCAGTCGATTTGCT
Source organism: Chironomus tentans (assembly GCA_963573255.1). Taxonomy (NCBI): domain Eukaryota; kingdom Metazoa; phylum Arthropoda; class Insecta; order Diptera; family Chironomidae; genus Chironomus; species Chironomus tentans. Next base: position 41,891,499 of record OY754302.1, on the reverse strand, counting down.
ATTCACAAAGATGACATTTCAGAAGGCTTTATGGCTGGAGGTGGAAATGTTCTGTCCAAAAAAGCTTTAAAAAAGTTTGCAACTTTTATTACTCGAAATGACACTTTTTGTAATGCTAAGAAGGAGGCTGGGGATGTCATGGTGGGGAGATGTATGAAGAAATTTGCCATTTTTGTTGATGCACGAGATTCAGCAAATCAGAAACAAATATTTCCAGCTGGAATGAATATTCACATGAAGCATACGGAACCGGATTTAAAGTGGTACTTTAAATATTTATATCGAAATGTCACACAAGGTGGATTGAATTGCTGTTCTGACATCTTTATTGGAGCTCATTATGTGAAACCAAATGAAATGTGTTTAATGGAATATTTAACTTATAATGTTCATCCTTTTGGATTGAAGAAAAATTTGACGGAAATTTTACCAAGAAAACTTTCGCTAGATGAAATTATTGAAAGTTCTGATAAGAAAAGTTTTGCTACGAATTATGTGCCTCATGAAGCTGTTCATTATATTGATGATGACGAAAAGTATTAATAAATTTGTTGATTTTAAAGATTTTGTTGTTATAAATTTTTATTTTTTAAATTGTTCATAATTTTCAGAAATTTTTTTAATAATTTATTTTACGAATACCGTTATTTTTCAAATATCTTTTTACTGTTATTTTTCAAATATTTTCTGACCGTTATTTTTTCAAAAAAATTTTTATCGTTATTCTTAAAAAATTAGTGGTTATAATTTAAATATTTATGATTTCAACTAAATCCTAAATTTACGTGGAGGCCCTAGACACCTTAATCAAAACTGCATTTCTTCTTATTATAGTGTTACTACGAGAAGTGGAAAATTCACCATCTCATAACATCCAGTTGACCCTCAACAACTCGATCAAAAAAATTCACAAATCCCAAAACTTTTCCTCACCACAGCTGCTTATGAAAAGAAATTGGAATTGAACTTTTTTCTCCAAAAAAAAATCGAAGCCGGATAAAGAAATTGGGAACATGACTGAAATAATTAAATTTTCACAGAAACTTTTCCATTTCGTGTTAGAAAATGTAGATATGTGTAGATGCTTTGAGGCTATTCGGAAAAAGTTTGATGAAAATTGTTTTAGAAAATGTGTTAAAGGATTTTTTGAAATATGTAGAAAATGAATAAAAACTATAGAAGTGAAATTGTTGATTTGGCTTTAATTCTTATTGAAAATTTATGTCAGCTTTAAGTTGTTTAGCTTCACGTCTCCTTATCCTGCTATAATTAATCTTGAACAATAATTTTACATTAATGACTTAAAATAACCAATTTTTAAGACAATTGGCAATTAAGAAAAAACTTAAAACACCCCTCCCCTTTTAATTTTATCGTTCAAACAAAAGAAATTCAAAACACCCGCATCGAAAAATTTCTGGCTACACACCATACCCTCTAATAAATAGACGTCACAGATAAGAAATCTCAATGCAAAATTTAGTATCACATAAAACTAATTTTTGACATCCAAACCAGCTTCTTCTTCCTCTAAATATACTTCAAACCATAACTCAAAAAACATACCAAAGGTCAAATCAAAATTTTCGTTTAAATACTCTTTTAAATTAAAAATTCATCATCATCATTTTAGCTAGACACAATGAGAGGAATAAAATAAGAAGATTGAACTTTACACTTCATTTATTCGCTAATTTGTTGCTATTTACAGCATTATTTTCTTATTTATTATGAAATAATTTCTAGTGCTGACATTGAGCTGTTGATTTGGCGCCTTATTAAAGATTTCAAAAGTAGGAAAGAGGAAATATGTAGAGATGAGTTTTTGGGGCGCATTTTTTGAGTGTTATTGAATTTTAGGTGCAAGTTATTGTCTACGGATATACAGAATTCTTCATGGAGCATATATTTTGGGGGCCAGTTGCTAGGGCTACCCGAGATACCAGGGTACCCCTACTTCTATCTAGCGTATACCCTACCTACTCGAGATAGGGTATCCCGGGTAGATAGTCAATTCCAAAATAACTATTTTACCTCAAAAGTGGAAAAAATTCAAATATTTCAGAGCTTTGAAAATCCCCCAAAAAATTCAGCCTTAACCAACTCGAAAAGGCCAAAAAAATCATCCACGCACCATTAAATCCAAAGCTTCAAAACTCAACTAATGTGAAACAGTTTTCTGCTTAATCATTCCTATCATTGACATGAATATAATAACCAATGAAAATTAAATTTATCAGATTATTTACCTATCTCAATTTTAATCTTCAATTGAAAGTTTTTAAAATAGCAGAACAAAAAAAATATTTTTGCAGCTGTCGAGCATAAAATAATCGATTTTATGAGCTCAAAAGTGAAAACAATAAGCATCGACATCGAGTCACAACCCACACAAGTTGATGCTTAAACAAGAATGTCATCATTAGCGTCAATTATATGAATGAAAAAAGTTTCATAGCTGATAAGTTATTTAAATTTACTGTCATAATGACGTAATTGAACGTGGATGGATACAAAAGACTCAGTCAAGGAGACAGAAGGCTTTCTTTTGGTGGAGTTAATTAGAGTGGCAATAATTGAGTTGACTTATAAAGTGCGTGAGAAAAATAATCACTTTGTAGAATGTCGTTAGATTTGTTTATAAAAATTTTTTTAGGGGTGCCATACTTAATTAATTAGAAGATCTGCCAAGAGTCAATTTCTAGGATTACCTGGGTACTACACCTACCCTACCCTGGAGTATCCTAGGTTAACAAGAAGTTTACAAATTTAGGCTTATTTGCTGTCTAAGCTAAAGCCAACCACGACCCTAAGGTACCTCAAACCACGACCTCCCCTCCCTATCAACACAATAAACCATTCAATTATATTTGGAAGTGATTCCAATGAGGAAGAAAAGAATTGAACAAAAATGAAATAAAAGAAAATCACGAAATGCCGCTAATTAAACTTTATCTTATCAACAATAATTGTTTGTGTTTTTCCAACATTTTTCTAGTGAAATTTTGATAACAACTTTTTTGTTTTTTGAGCTAATTGAGAGAGGACATGGTATTTTTAGATTGTATTATTATATTCGAAGAAGTGATGAACTTGTTGATTTTTTAGTTGGAAATTTTTGGGGATCATGTTGTGATTGATAGAGACAGTTTTGATCAAGATCGTAACTAGGGTGTCGTAATTGTCGTATTTTGTGCAAGCGGTGATTGAATGTGGTGGTTACTTGTCGAAATAGCAAATTGGTCTTATTTTGGAGACTTGAATCTGGGGCCGGTTTCTCAAAATACCCTAGTATACACTAACCCTTGGATAACCCTAGACTATACCCTAGTGTGTATACCGAGCAACCAGCCCTTGATTTCTACTCTTTGAACCAAAAATCTCTAATTAATTCCCCAATTTATTCCACTTCCTATTCCATCCAAATGATTATTGCATGAGCAGCCACATTAAATCTGAGATTTTTCATTATTCATTATGCAAATAATTTTTTTGTTAACATAATACGATTTATATACTTTTACTGTCTGATGATTTTACATTCAAGTACTGTGTTATTATCTGACAGTAGGAAAGAAAAATTTGTTATTCAAAAGAGAGTCACACGAGACTGTCACTTAAATCAAATATTGCCATTTCTTGTTGTACACAAATTAGCAACAAGAAATAACATGCATGCATGACTGAGGGAAATCCCGACAAGTCTTTTAAAAAATATCAATTCACGGCAGGTGCTGATAATAATTAGAAGTGGCAATTACTTAAGTAAATAAATAGGGGAAAAAAATCAAAGTGTTTTATTTACCCAAAAGTGATTCATGATATAACAGTTAAGTATAATTTATTTGGACATTTTATGATGAATGAATTGTTTTTGACTTCATCGTGATTTGATTCACAAGAGAATCGTAAAATTTTCCTTTAGTGATTTTATTTTGATTCACTTAAGAAGTTCTTTAACTTTTTTGACATGCAAAAAGAGGGATATCCATTTTTATTAGTGGAACTTGCTATCAAAATATTATTTAAAGGAATAAAAATATTTGTTTTCGATCATATGAAAAATAATAATATCATGTACGCAAATATGATAAATATATATAAAAAAAACTTATCAATAAACAGAAAATAAAATTGATAAAGTTGTTGTTTGGAAAGTGAAAACACTCACCGAAATTAATTGCGTATTTACGTTGTTGATGTGCAGTATTTACCTCATTTTTTAAATCATAAGAGTGTTATTGTCAATTGATACAATCAATATTTGGCTGTTTTAATTAGGGGTCATTCAGAAATGTTCTCCGTGAACCACCAAAAATTGAACAAAGAACCCAGTGTGGTCCGAACTGTGTCCTGTAGAATATGATCTGTTTATGATACCAAAAAATCCTACGACTACTACTGAAACAATGAGTTAGTTAACATTAAGCAAAAATACTCAAATTGGTTAATTTAATTAACTGTCATTATTTCCTTCCAAAACTAGACAAAATTTTCGAAAAGAAAATCCAGAAACTGATCCAGGATTGCTTACTTACTTATAAGTCTTACTCCGTCGAAAGTTGGACGATTTTATGAGAAATTTTCCTTCACTTTAATAATCAAGGGGCTAAAAGCTAAAAATTTGCCATGCACAAGAGAAAAAGCTATAAATTTACTTCGATTTGAATTCAAATCTCAAGCGACCGTTATATAACTGTCATTTCAATATAAGAAATGCTCAAATGTGCCGTGGAAATTTTTTAAATATAGTTTATTTAATTGAAAATTTCAAATTTTAACTGCAAATGTTCAAATTAAAATTTGAAAACTAAAAATTTATTTTTAGAAGTTTGGATTTTTGTTTAGATCTATAATTAATGTTACAAATTAATATAATTTTTATCGTCATATTTACTTTATTAGTGGCGCGTATCCAGAGATTTTGCGAGGGTTTTTTAAATTTTTATGTATGAATGGGATAAATTAGGGAGTTTTTGAGAGATTTTTTCTTTAAAAACTCTAGCAAATTGAAAAACAATCCACAAAAAGGGGTTTTTGACACTAACATCCCCCCTGAATATGCCCCTGGCTCGTGGCTCAATAAAGTTTCGACACCAACGTCAAAACCCATTCAACAACCAAAAACTACATTAGTTAAAGTTATTTTATTCATAATGTTTCGGAAATGTGAAAACAAAACCACACATGAGTGTAAAAAATAAATTAAATTTCGATTCTATCGACTCTCAAAACCTAAAAAAAATGAAAAGTACGAAAATGAAAGATAATCGCAATAATCAAGGTCATGAACATTTATGAAAATAAAGCTGAAAAACTGAATGAAATAAGCAAAAACGAATAAAACTTGAATGAGTTACAATGAATGAACGTACTTACAACTTAGACACCGGATATAATCAATTAATTAATAGATTGATAATGAAAATTCATCGTATCAATCATCTGTTTACCAACTTGAGTGAAATTTATAAGAAAATTGACCTTTTTTAGAAAACACTCGAAGGTTTCGAATTCTTTGCGTTGATTTGATGGGTTTTTGAGCTTGTTTTGATGTTAAAAGCTGATTGAGTTCCTGTAGTTCTAAAGTGTTTTATCATCATAGCTTGAAAGAGTTGTGAGAAGCTTCTATTACGTCAGTCACGTGTAGAAAAATTACAATAGTATGAAGAGAGTTAAATGAGTATAAAACAGAATGATGTGGCTTGATTCTAGCGAAGCTGAACTGTAGAATTTCAAAATCTTCATGTTTTTTCTCATTAGAAAGATTTTTCATTTCTATTTCTAAGTTGTACATTCGAGGTGCGATAAACTAATCGAATTAAACATCTTCCAAATACAGCTACAAAGTTATTCATAAAGTTAATTGAAGATTCGGAGAATCTTCAAACGCATTAAAGCGAGAATTTGTGCAGAAACTGTTAAAACAACTTCCAAAAGTGTAAAAATTTGAAGATTTTGATCTAATTGAAAAATTGTTTTCTTTTGCTGCAAACACTTAACTTATGCAATTGGTTTTGATGAATTTCATGGCATAAAGCTTAAAAAGCCACTGAATTAACTGTTTGGATGGTTTTAACTCTTGAAACTACACAGAAACACTTAAAATATGCAATATTTTTGAAATTATGAAAACAAAAGTTTGCTTCAATTGATGCAAAAAATTTTGAATTTGAGATTTCCGTTAATAATTACTTTGTTGTTAATATTGTTTGAACCTAAAATATAGAAATGAATTAGCAGTTTTTAAGCAAAATCCACAAAACAGCTAACAAAATTACAATTTGGCATTTGAAGTCATAACATTAACATGAAGAAGGAGCCAAAGATAAACACTATAAAAACTGCTACTTTATTAAGCATTCTGTCAATACTGCATAATTGCTATATGTCTACAATTTCACATGTCGATCAGATAAATACGCGATTTGTTGTAAATATTACCTTATTTGCTAGTTTGCACACACAACACAGCACCTTCATCAGCTACGTCCATTCATCAGCTGGTTGAAAAGGAGGAAAATATGTGTGAATAGACACGATATGTGTAAATTATTGTTTATTCAACAACTGTAAACTTGTTGAATCTTTTTTTTATTATTTTTTTCGCTTGCTTTGCTAAAAATCAGTTTAATGACTTTATGAGCATTTTGTTTCCATAATAGAATCTTTGTGTGTACTCGTTGAACTCGCTTATTGACCTTTATTTCTTTCATTCATAACAATATGCTGTGGGCATGATTTTGTGCTGTAAATGAGAAGAAAATTATGGAAATTTTCTGTGATTTTTAAACTATTGATGGAGTTTTGAGGAAAATCAGTGGCTTTATATAGGAAATGGGGCTGCTGTTAATGATTATCAATGATTAATTTTACGAAAAGGTCGAGTCCTTGGTACGTAGCCATGGAGAGGGACATACCCTAAGGTATACCCTAGGATATACCCCAGAAACCAGGCCCTGGTCTAATTTTTTCATAGAATAAATTTAAAAATCCCCTCCTCCTCCCCCTCGAAAAATTTCTGGCTAAGCTCTAGTCGTGTCCAATGAGAAAATTTACATTTTGTCTTACAAAAATCACTAAAACCTTCTTAGCAGTGTTTAAAATCTACAAAGGTCTTTAATTATAACTAAGTTTTCATTATTTTACCATGCGGACGTATAATCTTAACGCTTTTTATTCATAATCCTTCAAAAACCGTCATTTCAAGCTATTTTAAGCTTTTACAAACAAAGTTTCAACATTTCCGTTACAAAAAATATTTGAATTTTTTTAGCTGTTTTAGCGCTCAAAACATTTGAAAGGTTTTCATGTTTACAAAAGTTTCTCAAACTTTTCTCCGTGTTTATATTTGAATAATTTCTCTCGTCTTACAATTTATTCATCAGTAAGTGTCTAGCAAGCTTGATAAATATTTAATTTAATTAAAAATAGTTAAATAAACGTAAAATAAGTGACAATTCATTCATAGGTAAGCCAAAAGCGGAAGAAATTAATAAGCAAACAGAAATCAAAGCAAAAAGTGATTAATTAGACAACTTTCATTCTGCAAATACAATAAACTCATCAAATATTTGATAAGAGCTCTAGAAATGTGAAAATATCAAAGTTTAAAGTATGAATTGGCAAAGAATGTACGTCAAAATGATAACAATAATAAACTAAAGTCCACAGTTTCACGCAATGAGACACTGCGGAACGAGAATACTTTTTAAAAACTTGGAATTCGTGCAGCATGTCTGTATCTGAAACAATTTATTATGACCTTTGGCCATTACTGCTATCAGTCGTCTTCACTTTTTTCTTACTTTCTGTTTGTGTAAAATAAAAAGAGTAAATAATGCTCAGTTCTAATAGTGAATTCATTACATGCAGATGAATTTTAATGATTCTCTGAAATTTTTTCTGGCGAAGGAGAAAGCACAAAGCAAAATGGAATTGGAAATTGATGATAAAGGACATAGAGTGATGAAAAATGGAAATGGAAGGAAGAGACATCAATTTATTCCGTGTGTTGCAAAGGAGCTGTATGATGAACCGGTGAGTAATGAGTTGGAAAGTTTCTAAAGGGTTTTGGAAATGTTTTTTGATCAGTACAAGAGTTGGTATGCAGGTAAATGCAATCCTTGAATGTCATATGCATTCCAAGGACTCTATGCTTAATATCCAACTACATGCTAAGTATATCCTGCATTTGTGACTTCAGTATCCAGGTAGCATCTTCCTTAGGTATCCACCTGGATGCTGAGGTCACTTACAAGACATCCAAAATGACGTCATCCACAAAACCAATCTATTGCCAATTCTAATGAGTCACAGGTCATATTTGGATGTATCTGCTGTTGTCTTTACAACTTTGTTTGAACTAGTTAGAGCTATAAATAAGCCAATGAGATTAAATTCATCTCCAGGAAAACAAAATAATCAAAACCAATTCTCGTGAATTTTTAATGACTCACAAATATCATGTAAACAACAGTCTACAATGTATATATCCACAACATACAAAATTTACAGCACTAATTCCACAATTAATAATTAATCACAAAACAATCTCATTTCACAGCCCCAAAGCGACTTCATAGTCATCCAAATGTTCTACAATATTCTTCATACAACGTTTATTGTTCTGTCTAAGCTTCGTCTGGGTCAAGCTGCCATCTCCATACTCGACTACTACATGATTAAAATTGAAAATACATTGGACTTCTGCATGCCTGATAATTGTGAATTTGCAGCACAAAAAGTTATCGATAAGCACAAGAAAACATTACCAATTCAGGATCGTCCGATGTCGTGGCTATTCTTCATACCTGCATTAATATTTTTAAGGATATTTAGATTTGTTTTGTCGATTTATGGCATCTTGGCTGGAATTGGTGAAATTACAGCTCAACAAATGCAAGGAAAAGTCATCGCATTCCGTCGCTATTATCGCTCAATTCGACATTATGCAGTCAACGCATGGACAGAGGACGATAAACTAATGATTAAAGAACGTAAAGCATGGATATGGTGGCGCGTCTATTACAGAGTCTATGAGTCAATCTTCATGACTAAACTAATTGTTGAAATTCACCTTCAAAAGAATGCATTGGAGAATGGGGTAAGAATTATAACCTTAAGAGTTAATTTCATAGCTGAATAACAAAAACTCATTTCCAATTTACAGAATGGAAAGCCCAATGGACGCAGCAAACGTTCCCTAGACATAAGCTCATCAGACACAGATGATGATTTAACTACAAATGAAATGCTTGAGAAATATGCAAATGTAGAGGATTCATTGGTAGCTGATCCGGACTATGAGCCAGGCGAGAGTGTCAATTTAGATACAACACTCGATTCTATTGAGTCTGAAGACGAAGATGATGAGAAGGAGAATGTTCAGGAATTGGAAGGTTAGTAAGATGGTGTAATTGGATTGGATGGGATGAAACTGAGTTATAAGAGAAAAGTGCTATCCTGACTGAATTGAGACTTGATTGGGGATCATGGGCGTACCCAAGGGGTATTTTCGATGTAGGGTATCACCCCCTCTTCACGAAAAATATTTTAAATGAAATTTTTTTTCTGAAAATCATTTTTCTCTTTAAAATAATCATTTTTCTGCCGTTAGAATTAACAGTAAGTTCAAAATCATAAGAATAGGAAAGAATAATTTTTTGAACTCCCACCATAAAGTTTTTTCTAAGTACGCCCTTAGTTTGGGCTGGGTGTATCCTAGGGGGTTATGGGAGTCAACCCCCCTCTCCCTCAATGTAAATTTCTGGCTTCACCCCTGAATCTGACTGGAATGAGACTACTCAGAGTCGAAAGAAAGCTTAAACATGCTAAAATTCCCACGACATTCATATAAAATTCATAAATTACCTGAATCTTCTTTCTCAATTTAAGGTGAATGCTCAGCAAATCTACAAGAATATAACAGCATCGTGGCAAACACAGAACATTCATCAGACGTCGCCAGTTCAGAGCAGAGCGAGCACGATAAAAGTAATGATGAATTTTCCCTCACACCAACTCAAATGAGCGAACTTGAAAGTGAAATTATGACGAAAATATTAAATTACTTTAAGGAAAATTACAATTTTCCGCCACCCAGTGACGAAAATTCTAACGAGATCTATTATTCACCAATCGGTGAGATATGAACGTATAAATATTATTTTTGCATGCAAATTGCAATTTTCTGTGCAATTATCTTCACTCATACACCTCCCTTGTGAAGTCAATTTTCATTTTCTTTTCGTTTTGCATGCTCAATTTTTCGAGCGAAAGGAATCGAATCATTTTATTTGAAGATGCTTAAATATTTAAATATTTATAAATGTTCCTTTCTTCTGCTCTGTCTTTAGGTTCTCCACCGGAACATGGATTCATTGGAGATACAGACGTACATGATGTAAGTATTGAAGAAGATAGTCATGTGAATTTTACATTGAGGAAGTTTGAGTGGGAGTAAAATTATATTGATGAGGATTATTTAAAGCAGTGCTTGAGATTTCTTGATCTAAGATATAAGTTAGGCATTACGTTAGATTAATAATAGCTTCACGAATAGCATGACTCACGTCGGCCTGTCTATTTTTACGGCAGACCCTCTAATTGACTTCTTCTAGCCCAAAAGTAGTTCAGAAGTATCTAAATCTTCAAAAAGTCCAATCTTAGATCCTGTTTCCTCAAAATTGTCTTCAAAACTGTTAGATTCGACATTTTCAACAGATCTAGCACTCACTCAACTCAGCACACTCACATGTGCTTCAAATATTTTTAAATTATATTACAAAACAGCGACAAATTCAATAATTTAATCCAATAAACTCTAAAGCGCTTCAAGTTGTCAAACCTCATCAACCTAAAGCAATGAAAATTTCCTCCCATCTCAATGCATTGAACTCTTACACATTGTATAGCATCTTACTGTAAATATTAAAGACGCAAGAATGACTCGTGAAATATTAAATTATTGCTTATGGGGTGATATTGTAATATTGATAAAAGCTGATGTGGTTTTGAAAAATTCAGTAGAGAATACAAAAAGTCTCTTTAGGTATCTCGCATCATTGATGCCCTGACCTAACTCAATGCAAAATTAGATACTCTTTGATATTCAGCATGTGAAAATATTAAAATTTATTTCCTTCCTTTTTTATTTTCAGAATGAACAAAGTAATCATAGCACAGAAGATCAAAGCGAAAAAGTCATTTCTGAGGAAAATAATTGCACATCATAGTCAGCATCTTACTTTAATATTTACTTGAAATAATTTTTTTTGTCTTGAGATTAATAAAAAATTTAATGTGTCATAAAGTTTAAGGAATTAATTTTGGAGTTTTTTTAAAAAATTGTTTTGTAAATAATTTGTGTGGAAAAATTTTGCAGGAAATGAGAAGAACAAATTTAAGGTGAGTACAAATCAGTGACTAGAGGTTCAATATCAGACAAGAGAGCCTTTCGGTTTAAAAAGAAAACATAAAAGATTGAAGATCCATCGAAGGTGGCAAACAGTGACTCATAGGGTGCCAACTCAGACTCCCCCCCCCCCACCTCTGACTTAGTTCGTTCTGTCCATAACTTTGTTCTTCCTGAGCGTTGTCCTCTCCCTGTCGTGTTGTAAAATTTTAAAAAATTAAATACTTCAAAACAATTTACTAATTATACACATTATCAACACAAAACTCTAACTTCCACATAATAATTCAAGCAAGCAGGCTAACGAATAAAATAAGTAACTGTAATAACAACTTCGTCGTCATTTGAAATGACATATTTCTGACATTCAAAGTTTAAGGTCTTATCAAACTTTTTCTTCAACATTCTCACTTGTCATGCCTTACTTTCAAAATAACAACATTGTTTAACAACATGGGTGAGGTATTTTGATAAGTCTCTAACAACAATCTGTCAATTTACAGTTTACCTAAATATTTCTGTAGTAAAAGTTCATAAAATCATAAATCATAGTCTGCTAGTGACCTGACCGTCACAATTATGAGAAGTTTAATTGATTGAAACGATGTAATTAGTATTGCATAGAAATTTTTGTTGGGTTTCAATGTAAAAAGCTTGTATGTGAGATTGTAATGTTTTAAAGTATGGAATTTAGAGCGCATTTTTTAAACTTAATGAGAAATGATAGAAAAATTGAGCAAATCATAAGAAAACTAAGCAAATTGAGCAACTTTAAATTAAAACTGAGCAAATTTGATAGGAAAACTGAGCAGCTTAACCCAAAAAGTGAACAACTTAAATAAAAAATGAGCAACTCTAAAGAAAACTGAGCAAATTGAACAACTAGGGATAAAAACTGAGCAATTTGTAAGAAAATTAAAAAAATCGATAGAAAAATGAATTGAACAAAATGACTAGAAAATGTCAAAACTTCCAAAGCATCAATAACCACAACAATTTAATATCCAGCAAATAAAATCAACAAGCTAAAAAAAATATCATTGACTCACATTTCAAATCGTCTATTTATGCACATATAAAGTGTACATGTGCGATATAATTATCATGTTCACCGGCAGCTATATGCGAGCTTACAAATAAAAAGCATTGAATACAAAATAAAGGCAATAATATCAGTTGAGGTTTGCGAGTCAAGTTGAATGCCTCGGTTTGAAAAACAGCGACTGTTCATAAATACCAAAATCAATTGAAAAACACAGAAAAAGTAATGGAAAAAAATCAGAATAATTTAGAATGTGAAAGAATGAATTAAGGAGCAATAAATAATCTAAATTTGTGTGCCATAAACTGAAAGTATAATAAACATTTACACACCTTACGATAACATAAGTTATTGGAATTCTATTAATATTTAATTAGGTATTTTTGTATGCTTTTTTCATTGATTGTAAATATGAATATGGTATGCACGCAATTGCCTGGAATATTGTAAATTAGAGTCAGAAGCTATGAAAAGAAAATATTGAAAAATTATGTGTAAATTATGCCAATTAAAAATTTAAGGTTGAATGAAAATATTGAGTAGAAATGGAACTGGAATGGAACAAAAAGGGGTTTGACACAATTGATGCGAAAAATTTGAGCGGAAAAGAAGCGAAATTTCGAAAGAAAATGAAGTCAAATTTGAACTGAAATAAAGCATTGATTGAAATAAAGAATTGATTGAATCGAACATTTTAAACTGAAATTAAATGAATATTTTAACGAAACGAAAGGAAATTTTTAAACAATTAAAGCTAAATTTGAACTAAATTTTAAATTGAACTGAAATGAGGCAAAATTTGAACTAAAATGAAGCAAAATTCCAAACTGAATTGATGCAAAAATTGAATTGAAGCACAATTTTTGAATAAATTGAAACTAAATTTAAATTGAAATGAAGCTTAATTTTGAACTGAATTGAAACGAAACTGACGCAAAATTTTGAATTTCTTAAATTTCGTAATCTTAAACTGAATTGAAGCGAACTTTTGAACTAAACTGAAGCAAAATTTTAAACTGAATTGATGTAAAAATTGAACTTAATTGATAGGAAATTTTGAACTGAAATGAAGCGAAATTTGAATTAAATTGAAGCAAAAATTGAATTTAAACGAAATATTTGAAGCAATTGAATTTATATTTGAACTGAAATGAAGCAAAAATTTGAAACCAGTGGAAAAGCTTTTTGAATTAAATGAAGTGGAAATTCGAACGGAACTGAATTGAATAAAACTTTCAAAACAAATTAAAGTAAAAAAAATTCAATTTAACCAGAATCTTTTTATATTGCATCAAACCTTCAATTTGAATTATTGTCAAATTCTCCGAAGAATAAACTCAAACTCAAACTCATCTTAACACTAAATTACATCTGAAAAGACCAATAAAACTGAACAAAATCCTTTTGTTGACTCAACAATGGTGCGTCAATCTAAATGTGCAAAATAAATTTTCAATAGCAAGAAAAAATACAGAAAAAGGTGAGAATTTATTTTATCAAAAGGCGCTAAACAAACTAAGCATAAAGCACGCGAGAGAGCGAGAAAGAGAGAAGTTTGTTGTTGTCTTCATTATTATCATCATCATATGTTTTTATTACACAATTCAAGCAACGTGCACTTTTGTCTTTTTCTCACCAAAAAATAATAAAAAAATCTTCTCACCGCTCAGAGAAGAATTTTACGAAAAAAAAGTCATGTGGCGAGTGAGAAATTCTAAATTGCGCATGTTCCATGACTTCTCCATGTTGTAATGTGGTCTATCTATGAATGAATTATTATTTCATGGTTTTGTAGACCTCGAGACATTCTATTAAGTAAAATGTTCTTAATCCGAATTTTGAGATAATCATCCGTTCATGTTTGTCTCGTCAAGGTCAACAAGTGTCCGAAAATAATAAACTCGTTTGTCAGGGATGTGAAAAAAGTCAATATAAAAGCAAAAAAATTCTCAAAAGCCGGTCGGAAAGGTTCTGAAGCTCTGTTCCACTTCCAAGCTCTTCTCTCACGATATTCTTTGCGCATACAACTAGTAAGAGTTGAAACATCGCTGATGCAAGATGTGATTCCCGTAATTTCTCAAAAAAAAATAAAGAGAAAAAAAATTTATTGTAGTCAAAAAAAAGTTGATAAATTTAGTCGATGAAAGTTGTAGTAAAGTTTTAGTGAATGACTGTAGCATAAGTTGATAGGATATGGATCAACAAATGGTCAACAAATAAGTAAATTTTGTGTCTTTAATTTAATTTGTGCCAAAAAAAATCTTTTTTTCGACTTTTTTGGAGAAAAATCGATACATAAAAGCTCAGTGGCAAAAAAAACGAGAAAGAAATAAGAAAAAAAAATCCCAAAAGTGATAAGGAAAGAAAAAAAATAAAAAAAATTCATGTGAATCGTTTTACGTGCTCTTTAATCTATATATGGATGAATGATACAAGAAAAAATAAAATAAAAGTTTTAATCATGAAAATGTCAGTTGGATGAATTGTTTTCTGTCTACTACTGCTGTGCATTGTGCATGCAGTGAGGGATGATAACTAAACATTTGAAAATGTGTGATAAAAATATAAAGTGGATCGATAGTGAGATTATTGTATTGTAATCTATTAAACTTAATGGATTAGCAAGACTGGATATTAGATTAAGTGGCTTGAAATGGAATAAAAATTCATAGCAGGAGCTCAAATTGAGTGGAAGTTTGTAGAATTGTTCTGATAGCTTTTGTATATTGTAATTATTTGTTAAGATTGATCGAAATGGAACAACATTAGTCTCTCATGGGATATCTTCTAAGGTTATGTTTGTAATCGGCTTATTGACCGGTGCAGTATTTAATTCTAGGCTGAACATCGAATTTTGACTGAATAGTGGAGCTTCTTCCGTTTAAGAAATGAGACTGTCTTATGATTGACAGAAAGACTGTCTTATTCTAGGTTTTCCAGCTAGAATCTGATCAAAATTTGAATGGTCACAGTGCGTCGCAAGAGCGTAGCCACGACTCTTTTAAAAAGGGTGCCCAACATTTTATTTAAATAAAATCAATTTGTAAATACTTTTAAGTCCAAGGTTTTGACTTAAATTTGTATGTTCCTTTGGAGATCAAGATTGATTCTGGAAGTAATCTTCAATACTTTTTGTCAAAAAAAGTAATTTTTTGATTTAAAAATTAAAAGTTTCTGTTGAACTTTGATCTCAAGAAGGGGGTGCTTGGACACCCTGACTACGCCATTAAAACTAATTTTTCAATTTTTGACCAATAACTAAGTTATTGAAGGACTCAAAGTGTAGTATCTGTTCTTATCAGCTTAACATCTGGCAGTATCTCCAACGGAGTACTTATACTTTGTGAATCACTAGCTTCTAACCGAATTATTTGGCATGTTTTCTTTATAAGCATCAGTTCCAAATGCGTAGCCAGAGGGGGAGGATTGGGGGACTCAACGAAAAAATTCCTTCAATATGCTAGGTTTTTTGAGAAAAATTCCAAAAATCCCCTCTAAATATTTTCCATACAGAAGTTTTGAAATTCCCTTGCTACGCAGCTGATTAGTTCACTTGTGCATATTCCAGTTTACCTCATACACAAACAAAATTTGTAATTCAAATACCCAAAATTCCCTTACCTAATAATTTGCTTCAAAGAAACTTTATCAACAATCATAAATTATTGATATCCTAAATTGAACAAAAACAGTAAGCATAAATACAGTTTAGATTGTTACTTCACATTAGATTGTGTCATATATCGATTGAACTTTACACGTTATAAATTGTATTAGAATTTCACATAAGGTAAAGTGTATGATTTAATGGGTACCGTGTATGACATCATGTTCGATAAAACAAATACATGAATGTGTAGATTAAGTTTGCTCTTCTGCAATTTGTAAACGTCGATGGTAATATTGGAATTGTGATGATGAAATTCTTTGCTTAATGGAAATTAAATGCTTTTAAAGTAATTTCTTGGTATTGGAATTTGCTTGCAGGTATCACAATAAGCAAAAATTAATCGTTCTTTAGTATCTTTACAAAATTGTGGTTGCTTGGTTGTGCTTAAAATACTTGATCTCCTTCTCACTGGAAAAATTTCTTCAATTTTCTAGAGATTTGGGGTCGTTTGTAAATTACAACACGCCTCATAAACAAATTTTTGACCCCCCCAAATCTTGTCACAAATTTAAAAAAAAAGAAAAATATTCTTGTGGTTGGATTGTCATAAACTCTTCGACTCCTTTCACTCGCCCCCCAAAAAGCATGATAGCAACGCCCTAGCTATGACGCTAATGAACGTCATGTGTGAATGATCAGCAAACGTTTCGTCTTGAGGGAAAAATCTTATTTACCCAAAAAGATCATTTTAAACTCAATTTAATCCATAAACAAAAAAATGGGTCCATTCATAAATGACGTCACGCCAAAATGAGATTTATAGACACCCCTAGCCCCTCTCCACAATGGTCTAGAATTGGAAAAAATATATGTTGTAGCCACAAGTAAGTAGTTTATAGAAATGCATAAGTTTTGGTCCAGAAGCTCTTAGTTCCAGAGATATAGGCCAAAATGTGTGAAATTTGGGTTCGGACAAGTCATTTTCAAAGCTCTGGTACTCGTCACTGCTACGACCAATTTTTTCAAGCTTTCTTTTATTCGATAGGTATAAGTAAGAGCTTTAATATAAATATACATTTGCTATACTTTTGGTGCTTCCTGCGCTTGGTAGACTCGAAAAGGTCCAAAATTGATGATTTTTCATGGAATTTTCAACCCTGTGACTACGCTATGCAATAATTTTTATTGAAACTTTCTGTAATAGTTAAAGCTCATCAATATACATAATTCATACAAAGAAAGTGTTTTGACTTTTCTTTCACAAATTGCAGTACACGAGCTCACAGAAAAAACATCATATTTTTATAAAAAATTAAAAAAATTCGAAAATTCCAAAAAAAATTGATGTTTTTTCTGTGAGCTCGTGTACTGCGATTTATGATGAAAAAATACTTTTGTGGTCATTTTATGTTAGTTTAAGCATGATTCTGTAGAAAAATGGTCAAACATATAAATTTGGATATTTGCTGTCCAACGTGAGGGCAGTCAAAATTTGACATTTTTGACATAGCCTAATCATGCACTGTACAACTTATGAACTCAAATGTTTATTTTATTGCATAGCCACTACTATAAGCTTTCCAACGATACCAAACTTATTACATTTACTTAAGATTGGAGAGAAATATAATAAAAAATGTAAAGTATGGACCTACAAACTTGCTCAAATTTGACCATTTTTTCAGTTTTTTCGTCATAAATCAGACAAATCTCATTCATTTGTAATGTTTTATACCTCGTTGGAATGGTATTTTAATGCGCTATGTAATAAAAGAAGAAGAAAAATTGTTAAATTTAGTTACAGTAGGCTTAGGTACCATTATATGGTATCAAAACCCCAAAAAATCATTTCCTGCCAATTTTCGACAAAATTTCGCCTTGTGTCAAATTTTTTTGACAGAAATGTTAAGATAATCAATATTTACATAAAATCTGAAAGTTTCATCTAGATTGGACATAGTTTTGATGTGGAAAAATAAAGTTTCCTTATTGGGGTACCCAAGGTAGCAAACTTCAAATGGCTCTAGCGAAAAAAGGTCCATGCCAATTTTCTTCGTTTTGGTCTTAAATTAAAGGTATAAATAGGTGCTTTAATATTCCGAAATAAAATGTCACGCAACCGATCATCATTGGGGTACCTGGGGTCCCCTAAGGCAAAAAATCAAAAAATTTCAACTTTAAACTCATTTTTCTCCACAATGGTCAAACTTATCAAAACACTTTCTTTGTATGAATTATGTATATTGATGAGCTTTAACTATTACAGAAAGTTTCAATAAAAATTATTGCATAGCGTAGTCACAGGGTTGAAAATTCCATGAAAAATCATCAATTTTGGACCTTTTCGAGTCTACCAAGCGCAGGAAGCACCAAAAGTATAGCAAATGTATATTTATATTAAAGCTCTTACTTATACCTATCGAATAAAAGAAAGCTTGAAAAAATTGGTCGTAGCAGTGACGAGTACCAGAGCTTTGAAAATGACTTGTCCGAACCCAAATTTCACACATTTTGGCCTATATCTCTGGAACTAAGAGCTTCTGGACCAAAACTTATGCATTTCCATAAACTACTTACTTGTGGCTACAACATATATTTTTTCCAATTCTAGACCATTGTGCTCTCTGTCATGAAATTTTCAAACAAATTTTTTCTTTTTTGAAGTGTCACACAGCATCAGACCCCCTCCCCCTGAAATAGTGGACATCATTTGCGAACGAGCCCTTGGTTCAGTCACGTCAACATTAATTTATTTCTAATAAAGCCTTAAATGTATTACTCTATAGTTCAAATTTCAAGATCACATCGTGACCTTAAAACTCGGAGTGAAGCTTTATTAAAACTAAGTTTGAGATAAAAATTTGTTTAACACACAAATATGCAATATAAACATTAAAAAGAATTCACAAACAAGCACGAAATGAATTATTACACAAGTTGCAAATTCTCATTTGTAAAACGTCAATTTCAATTAAATTTCTTGTTACTCGTGTTTTCAAAACATCTCAGTAATTAAAATTGTAAATTAAATCATTGGAAAATCCAGCTTGTTGACTCTGATAAATTCATAGTTTATGACATTTCAGAAGATCCAGTTAGTGACGCAAAAATTATTTATAAAACAGAAAAAAGTTTTACCTTTCAAAAAAATTCTAAAACTTGTTCAAATTCACAGACATCGTCCACAAATTTATTGCTAATCGATAGCCGGTGGCTACACTTCCAACACTACACATGGCTTTTTTTTCTGTGAATAGCTTGTTGAAGCCGGCACTAATGCAATAAAGCCGGCATGCAATTTCGAAAATTAATTGGGCTGGCATGCAAACTTGAGACTAATTTGCGAAGTGCATGCAGACTTTTGTGGCAAAAATACGAAGTCAACAAATGCGATAGTTTGAAGCAATAATTTTCAAGTTCAGCATTTTTTTTGTGTAATAAATTGTTATTATTTTTGAGTGTTTGGTGTAATAATCGTGTTTTTTTATCTGTAGAGCATAAGACAGACGTGGAAAATTAAATTATGGTATTTGCGGTGTCTATAAAAGTTTAATACATTTTGGACTGTTGTCAGTACAGTTTTTAATCTTTATTTTTAGTTAGGTTATCTTTATTTTATGGGGGTCAATTTAAAGTCTAATACATTCGCACAAACATCGACATTCTTACACGTTGCATTGATACGACCTCGGTTATGACTATAATCAATTAATGTCTGATCAAAGTGAAAAATGCTCTAATTATCTAATTAGTGTAAAATGGCATAGCAAGGAGTTTCGTCACCCCCAAATTAGGACCCCCGTTACCCCCCTTGCTAGGCTACTTTTAATATAGCGACTCTGAATACCACCAGTGAAGCGTAGTCAGAATTTTTTTGAACCAGTTGTATTCGAAATTTTTAGAGGGTTTTGGAATTTTTTTTCCATAAAACCCTAGCAAATTAAAGAAGTTTTGCAAAAAAGGTAGAAGTTTTAGCCCTAAACTTCTTTGGATACACCCCTGACTACCACCATTCAAAGTTACCTTTGAGATTACCACTAGAATATGAAATTCCTAGTGAAAAAGGAGGGTATAAGTTAATATTCGAGTCGACGTTAATTGATTTCCTGTTTTTTGGTCGACTTTTTTACATTTCCAAAACTCGAAATAGATATAAATGGAAATAGACTCGAAAAAGAACGACTCGACTCAACTTCGAGCTATGCTTAAACTAATTTAATTTCTACATAATTTATAATTCATCTTTTAATTCTGTTCACGGCTTACAAAATGAAGATTTAATCTCAAAGTTAATCTAATTTAACATAACAAATTGATTTAATTAATGAACTTGTTCTCAAATTTTGACAATTTTAATGACTAAAGCTCTTCGTTTACCATATTTCAAGCATTTTAATATTCAAATATTTTCTACGTTTTAAAATTGCTTCCTTAAATTTCCTAAACCATAAAAAATCCTTTTCCATGTCAAAACATAATTCCCTTAAATACTTTTCATGTACAGTACAAAAAGTTTACATTTAAAACAAACCCACAAACAGCAAAAGTTTTATAACAACAATAAAAAGTTATCAATTTTACAACCATTTACCATTTATGGCACCGATAATTGAGGTATTAACTTGAATTATCAACATTTTATTTTATTTGTTGTACATTTCACCCGGCTGTGCTCGAAAACTAGAAAATTAGCAAAAAAAGTATTCAAAAGCAGGGGTGTAATTAGTAAACTTTTGAAAGGAAAGGGGGATTTTTTAAAATTTCAGTATTATCATTTCTAAAATAAAGAGGGGTAGCTTGTAACTCCGACTCCCTTAGAGTAACACCAGGGGCAGGAATTTTTTGGAGGGTTTTTTTTTTGAATCATGACCTTTTTGATATTTTTTTTTGTTAGACTAGTATTGGTTTTTCAAAACCCTCCCCTGGATACACTACTGGGTAGCACTCAATACACGGACTAACACTAGGCTCTGTTGATGGGTCGTTTGTATTTTATTTGTCACGTTAAGGGATCAGTTGAGGGTCTGACTCTTATAAATCCCAAATTTGCATACAAATTGTTCACATATTCGAAACAAATATTGTTACATAATATTCGATCATCCCCCAAAAGCCGATTTCAAATTTTAATGCAAAAGCCCTTTTTAATTGCTGACTAAAATCATTCATAATTAATTAGTTTTTATGATAACCAACAGCAAAATTTTTTTAAGTAGGTGCTGAATTCAAGATAATTGCTGTTGTTCATTCCAATTGACTTTTTGTCCCTTTTCATGACTATTACCATTAATTTTTCATGATCGAATGGGAGAAATGGAAAGGTAATTGACATAGTTATTGCTTTTGAACGCCAGTTTGCCTATTTCTAGGCGCAAATGAATATTTAAAATTATTCTCATTTTGTATGCGATAAACAAACTTTCTGTATTTTGGGGTTTTCGATTTAAGGAAGGAATAAAAGTTTTTATAAAAAGCCACAACAACAAATTTCAGTTGTGTCGATAATTTTTTTCCTGCTTCTTTATTTCTCTTTTTTTGGGTAAATCAATGTTTATGTTATTATGCTTCCTACTATGATTTCGTCTTCTTGTTATTATTGTTGTTTGTATTATAGTATGTACCTTAATAATATTCATTTGAATTGTTCAAAAAGTATATAAATGAGAGCGGAAATCAGAGGTGCTGTAGAGGAAGAAAATTATTTGTTTATTTTGTGGTTTTTATTATGAAAATTAGTTCGGATGGATTTGGGGGAATATTGAAATATTAATGGTGAATAAAGTAGAAGAAATTGAAAGGAATTTTTGTATTGGATATTGGAAATGTTGAGTGTTTATTGCTGTTAACATTTTTCTGCATTCATAAATGATGTTTGACTGTTAAGTGAATCAGACACAGGAATCTTTCAATGACCATGAAGAAGTGAAAAAATTTCTTGCTAATCTCCAGGCCTGACTTCATTAAAAATTGAAATAAGAAATTCATATTCTCAAAATGCTACAAATATCCTTAAGATATTTTTTTATCCATTGCAAGCTTCTTCATAATTTAGGAGGAAATAAACCTTCAATATCAAATTTCCTTTTAATAAGTTCTGATAAGTTCTATCAAAAGCTTTAGCAAACACGATATTAATTTTAAATCAAGGTTAAAATCTGGAAGCAAAATAATTTACATCAAAGTTCATACTCTCCCCTCAATTCAAACATCATTATTTACTCAAAGCGATATCAACTCTGATGCAAGAATTTTATGTTGCCAAGTCTTCTTGCCGTCGACGAAAATAAAAAAAAATTGGAAATTTCCCCTTTTTCTTTCAATTTCACACTCATAAAGGAAGAAAACTGTTTATAAAGTGAGATAAATAGCGATAAAGGTATGAAGTATAAAAACATAATAAAAGGGATGGAAATCAGAAGAAGAATGTAAAATGAACCGTAATAAAAGCGATGCAATATGTTAATATCCTCCATACAAAATGAAATTTTATGAGAAATTCTTCAATGAAATTGGAGTTGGAGCTTCTTAAGAGTTGGATGTAAATTCGTTTGTGAATGATTCAGTGAATATTGTTCTCGTGACTTAATTAAATTATGATATGAAATTTTTATTTGAAGAATTCTTTAAATTTTGATTAATTTTTTTTTTTGTATTTATTTTAATAAAACAGTCTCTAATTGAGTGTGCATGTGACTCACTGGTACCATGGGCCTATTTTTAGGACTATTCAGGCTACTCTACCCTCCCCTCTCCTACTATGATACCCTAGAGTATTCCACCTATCCTACTCTACTCTGGGGTACCTTAGATAAAGAGTAATCTATCCTACCCTTTCCCACTAGGATGTTATAGGGTACTCTACACTGGGGGACCCTAGATGGAGGGTACTCTACCCTAAGGTATCCCACCTATCCTACTCTTGCGGTACTCCAGATGGTGGGTTGGGATAGCCCCCTAGAAACCGACCCATGACTGGGCCAAAATTATAAGACATTTTATATCAACAACCTTCAATTATGCCTCTTAGTCATGCTATCTCATTTTCCTCACAAAAAATAATTAAATTTTATGCAATTCTTTTTCCATTTCGAGCAATTAACGTTTCCGTCAAGTAAACAGAGCAAAGGCATTAAAACGATGAACAGAAAATGCTCTTTTCATTTTATTGAGATGAAAAAAATAATGAATACACAGTTTGTTCTAGCAATTGCAAGGGCTTAATTTGTTCATGAGCTTTTCTCTTCTACTTAATGCTATGCAATCTGCATAAAGTTATTAACGTTTTAATTAATAAAATTTAATTGCTCGTTATTTATAGAGTTGCTCAGTTATGACATCCATCAAAAAATGAGATTTTCAATTCCATCTTCCGATCATAAAATATTCAAATGAAAAAAAAATTATTTTATGTCTTGA
Source organism: Chironomus tentans (assembly GCA_963573255.1). Lineage (NCBI taxonomy): Eukaryota > Metazoa > Arthropoda > Insecta > Diptera > Chironomidae > Chironomus > Chironomus tentans. The sequence continues at coordinate 41,868,015 of OY754302.1, read as the reverse complement.
CTCTCTCAGGGTCCATGAGTATCAAAACACTTTTTCTTTATTTTGCTAAATTTCTGGCTACGCCCCTAGCTCTCCCGCCCTCGTTATCTGTAATTATTGGAGATCATAACAGAGCATTCATTTATTATGCAACGCGTTTTTTAGAGGAGGGGATCGGCAGTTTTACGACAATTCAAACAAAAGAAGTTTTTCTCTATGGAAAATTTATGTAAATTTGTGAATGATGCCGATGCTTATTATTTGTTTTGACTCTTATATAATGGGAAAGGAACAATGCAACCATAGATTTTTTGTTGCTTGGGGTAGTTTTATAGGGTTACCCAAGGATATACTCTACCTACCATACCCTAGGGGTACCCTACCCTGGCTAGGTAGGATATGCACGTAGATATAGACAGATGACCAGAGATATGGACGGATGGAAAATACAAAATTAGATAGACGTTCCTATGGGAAAATGTGTTAAAAGTTGTATTCTAAGTGGAGCTTAAAGCACTGAGGCCCAAAAAAATTAAACTTTTCCAGCAAACTAAGCTTTCATATCCGGCAACCTCTAAAGTAAGATTTTCCATTTCCTCATCCACTCTGAACCTTTTTATATATTACGACAATAATTACACGAAAAGAAGAATGAAACAATTCGATACAATAAAGGAAAATTTTCATTCTTCTCATCTCTTTTCACATCCCCATCTCTTAATACAATGCGTGCAAAAATGCCTTCTTTAATAAATCAAAAAGTAAATTGTGAATGATGAAGGTGAAGTGGAATAATAAAAAAAATTTCCTGAAAATTTTAGATGATACAAAACGAAATGCGAGATGATTTATTAAATTGTGACTTTGAGGCTGTGAATGAGAAAATATTTATCTTTTTTGCTTGCGTAATTTTCTCAGAAAAAAATCTCAATGGAGATGAATAAAAAAAGATCGAATGGAAAAAAGTGTGAAATAAATGACTCGAAAATGAAAATGAATTGATAAAAAAAATCAAATGAAATGTTAATTGGATGAGAACTTTTTTCTGCTGATCTTTTCGAAAGCAGTTTTGTGAGGAAAAATTGAGACGATTAAAAATTAATTAGTATTTTTTGTGAGATTGAAAAGTTATTGAATTTTTAAGGATCAAGTTTGTGCATTTAAAGAGCTTTTGATGGAAGTTTTGCTATTTTATATTTCAATGGAGTTCTGCAGGCGACGAGAACTCATGATTACTATAATTATGGGTCATTAGTAAATTACGTCACGCAAAAAATGACATTTTCGAACCCCCTCCCCCTAGTCACAAATTTTCTAAAGAGAGCGGTACAGAATAAGTAAAAGGAGCGACCGGGACATTGGCTACGATCTTCAATGATTAACTTCCTCTCAATCTTTAATCCAAAAATAATCGAAATCTTCATTGCCCTTTGAATATTTTTGCACATACATAAACCTTTCTTCCGAAAAATTCAAATGACATTCATGAAATTTTAATAGCTTTTCCATTGATGAATCTCGACCATCATCTTTATGACGCACTTTCCATTATGAGGATATTTTTACATATTTTCTGTAGCTGATCCTCCTACTCAAACATCAATTTTGTGCTAAAAATATCCTTCCATACGACAAAAAGTAATAAATTTCGTTATTTTTCTTGATGCTGTTATTATTATTCTGTTGTCACAACAAGCAATTTTGTCAGCAGTTTCCATTACACTTGTTTTCCAAAAGCTTTCATGTCCAGTTTAGTGAAAAAATTGTTAATAAATATGATTTTTCGCAATCAATTTTCCATTCATTTGAGGCAGAAATTTTTGTGAATCAGCGGTGTAGATAGAAATTTTTCGAAGAATGGTCAAGGGAGGGGGATTTGGAGGGGTTGGCTTCTTATTTTTCATGATTACCATAGATATCCAATTGTGGGATTTTCGAGATTTTTTGTAGAAAATTGAAGAATTTTCCATCGAGTTAGAGACAAATCACCCAAATTGCTGCTGACTACGCGCCTGCCATTAATATGATTTATATTTGAGATGCTATATCAATGGATTTATTTAATGAAATAAAAGAGAACATATAATCATTTCGGTATTATATGAGTTCTATTGAGCACGAAGGAAAATAACTTGATGGAAATTTTTTTTCCTCAATTTTCCGCCAAATTTTTTTTCCATACAGTTGTTTTCCCCTTGATTGAGCTTGTATGTTTGGATATTTTTTACTTTCTGGTGGGCGTGGATTTGATACAAAAATTGTGTAGAATTATTCAAAATTTAATAATCTAAAGATGTTCAAGGGGATTCACTAAACATTGAAGTTCAGCAAAATTGTAAAATTTCTTTCAACTAGTCTCTTATCTTCCTATCAAAAGTATTTAAATCAATCTTAAAGTTTACTTGATAAATGTTAGTTGTAATTTGTGAATGACCCTTTAAATATTTGCTCCAAAACCTACACAATTTCTTATCAGATTTTCTAAATATGTTTCTAAATCACTGAATAACTTGTTTACAACCTAATTTTGCAATAATATCATTAAGCTTTTATAAAACTCCTACACCAATAACTCTTAACCTTTTTTGTTCAAGATTCACTGAGTTTCCAAACATTTTTGCTTATTTCTTGACAAAATCATTAGCAAATTGAAAATGAATAATAAAAATAACTTTTTACAAAAATTAAAAATAGAAATCAATTAAAGAATATTGCCAAAGTTTTGAATTTGAAATGAAATGGAGTGAAAGTGTTGATATATTTAAGATGAGTCACTTGTTTATTTTATGCGTAATAGAAAAATCTAGAATAAATCAAGGTACATCATGTATGCTGCATCAAAACAAGTGATAAGAGCATAATATTCTACTGCCCTAAATACACAAATTATAAAGACATAAATCATTAAGACAGTTGATAAGTTCAATAACTAAAGATTAGATCGGTGCACCCTATTATTTTGAGTTTATTTACTTAATCAATATTTTGTATAAAAAGAGTGAAGATTTAATAAAGAAGTTAGTTGTGTTCTGTCACTCTACTTAGATGGAGTAAATTATTAAAAGAATTAAAACATTTATTCCAGTAGTTCTGAGAGTTATTATGCAAAAGTAAATTTATTTCTGCAAGTGAAAAGGATCAACTCAGAAAATTTAAATAAAGTTTTTGGATTGCGTAATAAGGAAAATTCAACAGAAAGAAATCAGAAATCAAATTTGAAGTCAATTTAAATATATTTTGAATAAGATTGGATTATAATTGATTAAGAAGCATTATCATTATTACTTTTTTGCATTGAAATCAAAATAAATTTATTCAACATCTCAATAACCCCCAAAAGCATCATCTCCTTATTTCCATGATTTTAATTAGTTTTTTATTACAAAAATTTCATAAAATTAAATTAAATATTCATGAATCAGTCAATTTATTTTTCGTCTTCACTTCGATTCTATTTTGATTGATTATTATTATTATTTTCATTTGAATCTCTTAAGTATCCCCAGACGCGTGCACGTGAGTCGAGCATTTTATTTATTAAGTCCTCAACATGGACTCAATTTATCTGAGAATTTTACGAAACTGTAATAAATTCAAAAAAACATGTAACAAAGTGGAACTTTCCTAATGAAAAATCTTCATGTTTATGAGGCCAGAAAATTTGAATACATTTTTTTATTTCATTGTTCGTTGGCTTCTCTTCTGGAATAGCTCGCCGAAAATAAAGTCATTTAAAAGTTTTAAAAGAATAGAAAAAAATACAGATTGCCAACGTGTCAGAAAGAAAAGCTCAAATAAAAGTTTCTTTATTGAAGGAAAAGTTTAAAAGCTATTTTTAATCCTCAAAGGGAAAGTTTCAGTTTTTCATTTTAGAAACATGAAAACTGAAGCCTTAATTTATTTTGTTGGTGGATGATGTATTTATAAAATTGGATTTTTGCTTTGTGTAGTAAAAGGGAGGCAGAAGTATGTCTTGGGGGTACCATTTATTATTTTGAGGGTAATATTTTTTATTATGTGTCTGAATCGCGTCTTTGTCTTGATCTTCTATCTCTTTCGCAGCAATTTCAAATTTATTGTATTAATCTACGATTATTTGCATCTTTTCCTGTCTGTTTGTATAATTTTTGCATCAGTTTTAGATTTTCCGCATCATTTTTAGATTTTCTGAATCATTTTTGAATTCTTTGCATCATTTTTCAATCTTCTTGCATCACAGTTAACTTTCTCGTATCATTTTTAAACTTCGTTACTTCATTTTAAATACTTTTGCATCATTTTCGTCCCGTTTGCTGCAAGATTGACCTTTAAAGCTAACTGATTCTTCTCCAAAAACACTTTCTCACCAGCAGAATTAAATTATTTACTCATGGATCGCCTTTAAATTATTCACTGGACATTTTACGTACATTATTTTATTTATTTCATTGCTGTTTACTTCACTTCCACATTATTAATCGCATTCTAACTGAAGCATTAAATTTATTATTGTTCAGCATTGAAATTCATTCAGCTTGAGTGTTGGAAGGATAAATACTTAAATAGGATGCGAATTGATTCCATTAAGAAAATTGAAAGTGATTATGTTCGATGTGCTGCGTGAGTAAATCCTAATTACAGCCATTGAGGCTTGCGAGCATCGTGATAAAATGTAATTATGTTTTAAAATTGAGACTTAAGAACTTTTCTTGTGGTTTGTTGGATGGAATTAATGGGAATTAAGATTGTGGGAGGGTTAGGCAGGTCAGAAAGTGAAAAGTGGATGAGGATGATGAAAAGTTTAGTCAAATTCTTTCCAAAATGGATCTTAGTAAAGGAATGAATACCAAAATTGGAAAGTTAAGGTCAGAGGTGTAAACAGGTGCAGTGCTACCTTCTCGATAAGATCTTTAATGAAAATAATTAAAAAATCCCTCAAAAAAGTTTCCTGCCCCACCCCCAAAAACCACATGTCTCAAAACTTCATTATTTAAACAAAACAGAACTAAAAGAACTGAATTATGGCTCGACGACAACGTCTGGCTTTTCCTGGCATGAAAACACTATAAAAATGCAAAGTAACAATGAATGGACATGAAAACTACATCTGCCATGTTTTATGCTGAAAGATTTTAATGCTCTTGCGTCTGTGTCGCCCTATCATGATAATGAATAAGGATAATAAAAAAGGGAAACTGCCGCATGGAGCAAAAAAAGAGAAAAGAAAAGTTTTATCGATTAGCCATTTTAGTGGTGCCTAAAAGTCCTTGACAGACTTGCGAAATATTAAAGCGGCAGTCATGGAGGGTGTCTGTGTTGCCTTTAAATGTATTTTTTAGATGCTGTAGACATAAATATGGCGCTACAGTAGGGAAAAATTCAATTTTCACTTTTATTATAAGTTTTTTCTGTTTCTCTTATTGTCATGATGATCCAGAAGGGGAAGAAGAAAAGAAATCTCAGCAAAATTATTTATGCAATGCTCGTTCGATTGAATGTTGTTTTGGCTAGATGTATAAGCAGATAGCAGAAAATCTTTCATTTTACAATTTTTTTAACTTTCTTCTTCCAATACTTTTGGATGCAGTTTTTGAAGTGATGGAAATTGAGATGAAAAGGCATTTTGACTGGGTTGTTTTATGATTTGGTTTAAATTTAAATTTTTTTCTTCTTTGCTTCAGTTTTTAGCATCAGTTTGAGGTTTTGCTTCAATTTTAGCATCCATTCAGAGTTTTTCTTCAATTTTAACTTCATTTTGGATTTTTTGCATCGATTTTTAGTTTCATTTTGAAGTTTTGCTTCATTTTTAGTTTATTTTTGAAGTTTTGCGTCATTTTTTGCATCTTTTTGAAATTTTGCATCAGTTTTTAGCTTCATTTTTGAATTTTACTTCATTTTTAGCTTCAATTTAAAATTTAGCTTCTCAAAAAATACACCTTAAACTTTTCTTTTTCTAATCTAATTCTTCCAACTTCTTCCCAATATCCAATTTATCCGAATATATGTTTTTTCCTTCATTTCATCCACAAGTTCTCCATCATGTATTTTCCAATATTCAAGCCACAACCACGACAACAAACGACAAGTATGTGCTTGAGTTGTGTGATGAACCATAACATTGCATAAATTGGCATATAAAAAATTCTTTATATTTGATGTCGCATAGAAATGAATTTTTTCTATCTCAACAGACACTCTAAAGGGGAGGGAGTGTGTAAGAGGACGAGGCATGAGAACCATTTGTTTGCTCTGAACTAAAGGAAAATTTCTTTTTAAAAAAAAGTCTTCCAGAAAAAAGTTTCTGTCATATTTGACACAATTTGAGTGGATGTCAATGACGAAGAAGAGCAGTCACGTGCAGAAGAACAAAACAAAAGAAAAACAGAAAATAAAGAAGACAAAAAATTCTGTTGTTCTTTCCTCGCTTAAAGCCAATGGCAAACTTTATCGAGCGCAACATATTTTATGATCTTGGCAATGCTTTTGTTTATTTTTTCAATACTGCTTGTGCTCCTCGTCTTATTTGACATAATGAAATTCGATATTGCTCACAGACACAATTGCCATTGTTCGAGCTTTAATGATGATTGAAATTCATTAATTTAATATCCTTTTCATGTATTTATCTTTTTAATGGATTAACGGCCATCACAAAATGGACTTTTATTCTGTATTACTTTACTAAGTCAGTGTATAACAATGAAAGAATTAAACCCTTAATGGTTAAGGATACATCAAAATGAAAATAATTACCAAAAATGACTTTATAGTTATATCCTTTTTTAGAAAGCAACTTTATTGAAAAAGTGGGCTACTGAGGTTTGCTTCGTGGTGCTTTTATGGTAGTGTTATGAGGTTTTTTACAGAAGACAACTAAAATTAGAAAGGTAGAAGTGGGTGTCTGGAGTTGTGCAGCTTCTAAATATTTCTTAAGATGAAAAACATGTGACAGTTCAATTTGCTAGGTTTTTTTAAATAATAATAATAATAAAATACATGTTTTTGAGGTTGGTTTTTAGGGAACCAGGCTTGAAGTCTTTTCGTCACTTAGTTTTGGTTTTAGATCTAAACTGTTTTTGCTTTATTCAGAATTTTGAGCTGCAAGACGAGTGTCAATTTGCTAGGGTTTTTGACAAAAATACCAAAAATCCCCCCCCCCCCCTAAATTTTTTCAATACAAATGAATGTTTAATTAAATTCTGCTTTATTTTAATATAAGAATCCCAAAAAAAGATTAAATATAATCAAAATTGATCAAAATTCAGTTCATTAGTTCCACAATCTTGCTCAGAAGCAGGAGTGTATCCTGGGGTTGGGAAATTGTCTATGATATCACTCCATCGACGATAAAAGTTCTTCAATTTGATTGAATTTTTAAGATTTTTTTTTTGAAAATAACTCCCCCCCCCCCCCCATTTTTCCCATACTTAACTTTTTAAAAGAAGAAGGTTAAAACGGGTTAAAGCTTCTTCCAATTTGCAAAATTTTATGAAAAAAGGAACAAATTTTAACATATCCATTCTGCTACACTGCTTAATAGCTTCTTTAAGCTCCTATTTTGCACAAAAAAAATATCAAGCTTCATTTTTAGCTTGATAACTCAGATCATAATACAGCAAATTTTGTTCATAATGATACAACATTTAACGATTATGCACTTGAAGCAAGATGGGTCGACGTTGATAAAAGTAATGAAGATCCTTGTTTTCAGAAAAATATTTAGATTTTTATTATTTCTTGATTATCATGGCTGCTGAAGTTGTAAGATATAATACAAATTGTGAGGGTTTATATAGAATTAAGGAGAACAAATGAGTAGCTTCACAGCATTTCATGGAAAGTCGTTTCGATTAAGGAAAGGTTTTTTGTTGAAATATTTTTTTGTGGCAACATTCTTATGGGATACAACGATGTCCACCATTTAGAGAGGAAAAGTTAAATAATTCCATTTTTATAGACGTCATTTTTAAACGAATCCTTATATTTTAAGACTATTTCGAGAAAGCAACCTTTAAAAATTACTCAAGCGTCAAAAATCTAACCTAAGACATGTCTTGAGTCAATATTTAATCAATTATTTCACCTCCCACACCTAAAAAAAATCCAACATCTTCTAAATTCAATAAACAAAATTTCCATTCAAGCCAAAATACATACATCATTGTCCTGTCCCCCACATAAGCAAGATAAACAAAAGCGCTAAAAATATCAGAAAGTTTCTTCACTTCTTCATGTCTTCAAGCTAATTAATCATTAATGGTGATTTCTGTGGACATAAAACAAAACATTTTTTTGTTTCTTTAATGAAATAAATAACAAGAATGAAAGACAAGCAAAGAACCGAACAAAACAAAATTAATCTAACTTTATGAAATGAAGTAAATTGTAATCACTTTTGGATTGAAAAAAAGAACGAAAATGTCTCATTATGATTTTATGAAAGATCTTCAAGCACATATCCGATTAATGATGAAGCATACGAGAGAAAATGAAAATGTATGGAGGAAGGAAGGAAGGAAAATATCAGAATGTGAAAATAGAAATGAAAAGAGACGTAGAAATGATGGGAAATAAGGATCGTGGTTTTGTGTATGAATCGAAGTCTCATATTTCAATTTCGAATATGAATTACATCCAAGGAGATTAATCAATGAGGTTATAAATGAAATAAATCATGTTCAGTTAGTTTTTATTTAAATTACTGATTTACTCTACAAAAATTTACTCTTGCCACCTCCTCCCCTGATCAAAATGATCAAAAGTAAGTTGATTAAGTTGACTGACAACCCCCCCCCCCCCAAATTTGTTATGAATCAGAAATTTTCCTCGATTTTTTACAAAATTTCTTCCAGTTTTCCAGTCTAACAGTTTTCCTGAAATTGGTCGAGGTCCGAAATTCTACTTGATATAATTGGGAAACTTAAATTGAATAGAAACATAATTTTTTGGAACTCTAATGTGGCGCCAATTTTTCGATTGTGCTTGAGTTTCAAGAAACATAAAAAATCAATAAATAATTTTTTCCAACAAAAATAAAGCAACAGAAGTAGTAATAAAATTGTAAATCCATAGCAGACCTTCTTCGAAAGTAAGCCATTAAATTTATCAAAATTGATTAGATCCAATTCAATGGCTCAAACAACTCAAGCCCCAGCCAGTCCATTTTTAGAAGGTAGAAAATACTGAATATGAGAAAATTGAGCTAAACGTTGACCTTTAAAAAAATCTTGTTCACAATCGTGTTTATTTCCTATTTCTATCTTATATATCCTTTAGCTATCGATACATCCGAGACTTGTTTTTTCTTCTATTTCTACATTTTATTTTCTCTTTAAAAAAATAAGGCATGACTGAAGAAGGAAAAAAGGTTTCCTTTTGATTGGCAGGCATCATCTACTTAAAAGGCACCCAATTGATCGAAAGTTCTTTGAAAAAAAAATTCTAGTCTTTCAAGGAAAAAGATTTTGTATTTACTTTTTGAGTGTTTCAAAGGAATTTGTTTTTGGTGCTGAGTAGATACTTCCGAGATTAATTTGATAGAACGGCACTTCTGAGGCTTCAGTTGGGTTTCAGAAAATTAACCTTTTGTCTTTGAGTAAAAGAATAATGGAAATATTTTTTAAAATTAAGCACCAAAGGTAGCTTAAAATTTGTTAGATTTAACTTAATACTTCAAATACAGAAAGTTTAGCGATTTTCAATACTTTAAGACAATTTTTTAATTCAAAACTTAATTTTAAAAAAATTAAACATTTAAGAAAAACTATTTTTTGAATTCAAAAAAGTTAAAAATTAAAATTTGAAAATTATTTGAAATTTGAAAACTCTCTAAAATATCAAATTTTCAAATTTTAAATAAAATAAAATTCAATAAATCCACAGAAAAATAAATTACCAAATTGATTGTAAATTTCAAGAAACGAGACATGTAATTCAGCTTATCACAATAAGCTATATGATACGTATTCATAATGCTGACGATAAGCATCTTATATACGTATGAATATCAAAAAATTTCTCTTTGTCTATATATTTTTACAACATTTTAATGTGTCGCTTCCATTTGAGAGGATATAACGATTTTAGAAAGTCAAATATATGAGCATATAAATGCAAAGAAGGGAGCCAAGCCATCTTAAGTGTCGATGTCGTAAAAATGTAAATCTTACTAAATTTCTATTTCCTGATATTTCATGATTCAGCACCGAAATATCTTTTAATAGCCTCATACCTGTATATGCATGCTGCTTATTGTTATACATAACGTAGAATCCGTACCTTTAACATTCTGATATCGTATCGATTTTTCGTCTCTTTCTTTTGTATTCTATTAGGTCTCGAGAGCTTGTTTTCGGATTTCTTCTTATTATTCACGTTCTTTCTTTCACTTTTTTGTTACGCAAATTTATGAGAACATTCAACTTTTTTTCCTTCTTCTTCGATTTTTCCTCAAATTTTAATGATTTTATTTTTCTTTCCTGAATTTATTTAATTTATTTCTTGAACGTTACGGCTAGTAATCCAATTGTCATTCAACTAGGAATAAATTTTGAAATATTGTTGTTGAAAATGTAAAATGATCTTGATAATAGGACATGCAGAACTGTATTGTGGGTATGGAATTGGTTTTATGGATTTTATGCTGAATAGTCCTATCTTAAATTTGATTTTCTATAAATTTTTGACTCAAGTAGCTTAGAATGATAGTTACATTCAGGTATGTCTTGGCCCGGTATCTCGAATTTACCCGAAGGGGTATACTAATAAAATTCATGTTTACAAACCCATCTCTTGTCCCTTTACCCAAGTTGGGTCGTTAATATTAAAAAAAAACTTAATCAAAACTTCACATTGCATCAAATCGGTTTGATTACATTGAGTTTAATCCATTTTTCAAAAGCTTATTGAAAATGTATCGATTTCATAAAAAGCAAGCCACTTGAGGCAGTCAAGTGATATAAAGAATTATTAATATGCATGATTGAAGTTTTTTCCAAATTTTCCAATTAATTCTTCTTGAGCTTTTTGTGTGCTGGAGGCCAATGATGGACGTTGGATCGATGTAGTAACCAATATTTGATTAAAAATCCTTCTACCCACAAAAGCACCGCTTCAGTCAACAAAAATATTCAACATTGTGCTACCAATACATAAAATATGTTAATAAATTTTAGGACAATTTTCAACCGAGTTCTTTGGCTTCTTTTTCATCCTTTCCTTATTCTTCTTTACTATTTTATTCCTAGGAGATTATGAAAAAAAGCACTAAAAAATATGCTCGACTATTTTACATAAAAATTCAATTTTTTTCATTAAATTAACATTTTGCGGAGAGAACATAAAAAAGTCTCTGGCGACAAAATGCTTACAGAATTTTGCGTGACAAAAGTTCATTCAATTAAAGTCACCGCATATCATACATGAACGCATGTTAATGTAAATTCATGAGAGTTTGGTCATGTGGCAGTAACTAGACATGTGTGTATCTGATGAAATGTTTTATGTTGCTTTATCTCGTAAGAGTGTGTGTGAATACAAGTGGAAAATATTTGATGTTGTTGGCTTTTGTTCCTTGTTTTCATTTTTACATGCCTCCATGAATGGAACTCAGCATAATAGCGCCATTAAATTTTGTTGAATTTAATGCGATTTGAAATGAGGGTTGAAAAATATTTTCATTTATAGTCGAACCGTGAATGGATACGGTTATGAGAGATTTGAGGTTGCGGATGGTTGAGGATTTTATGGGAATCGGAAGTGGCACGTTTGGTTAATTTTTCATGATTTTTGTAATTCTTAATTATAAATTAGCAATTTTAATGTTTCTCATCATCCTTTAGCTTATTAATTTGCTCACAAACGCAGTTTATTCAATGATTTCTTCTTCCCATAAACAGTAATGTCCATAAATCATCGACTGACACATTGAATTAGCACACTTAATTTTTTTCGGACGAATTCAATGACAGTCCACTTAATATCTCTCATTCAGTCACTGTTTGTTCAACTCATTAGTCAACTATTATGGGCTTAGTGAGGCAAAAAAAATTGTATGGTATTATGACAGTTGCTTAATTCTGTAAATAGGTGTTTGATGAACAAGCTAGTTAGGGGAAGTTCGGATATAATGTAATGTTACAAATGGTCATTTTTAAACCCAGGAGCGTATCCAGAATTTTTTTTTTTGGATTTTTTTTGAAAAACCTTAGCAAATTGAAAAAAAATTCTCAAAAAGGGAGTTTGACCCCCAAAACCCCTTCTTGAATACGCCCCTGCCCTCTTATTCCCCTTGCCTGTACAAATATTTGGATAGGGGTTCAAAATACTCCCTTCGATGTAATATTTATTCAATTTACCATAGTTTTTAAAGCATGTTTTAAAAAATTTTTGGCAATGCACTGGTCTGATGCTACTAAAAATAAGGCATACCCTTCGAAAGACCATTTCACATCTAGGCTTAGTAAGGACAATCATTGCTGCCTTTTTCGTTGCTTCAAAAAGAACAAACCTGTAATAAAATACTCGTCATAAAGTTAACTTCTTATGTATTATTCATAGGTGAAAATATGTAAGCTTCATGTCAGTTGAAGAAGTAAAATACCTTAACATTCATTTTTATGATTGCCATGAGAAAATAAAGTTCTATCTTGTACAAACTTTTATACGCTACACAGCAAAAATATTTATGCATTAAACTGTGAATGAATTTCTTCATTTTATCCTGAACAGTTAGATAACTTTTGACATTTGTGAGATAATCTATTTTTTGGGGAAGTTTTTATTTTGTGAATCGTTCAATTTGATGAGTTTTGTTGATTCCAAAAATAAAAAAAGCTTTTTTATTTAATTAATTTGCAAATTGTTCACTTACATTAACACATTTAAATTGACAATTATTTGTTGAATTTCTCTTAAAATTTGCTCAACAATTAGCATCAGGTCGTAAAGTGCTCAATATTTACTTAACTGCCTTTACTTATCCTTTGTGATACATTACGATTCAAGGTTCTTTATGGTCGAAAATGTTTAGATTATTAAAGCGATTGCGTCACTCATCACATCACTTTAATAAGTACGAACATATGTAACCCGGGTGAATAAATAAATTGATTTAATTAATGCTTGTTATCTGTCAATTTTTGATATGACATAGAATATTAATTAAATAATCAATAAAAAGGTTTTGTGTTTCACTTGAATTCATATTTCATTGGTTGAGTTTTGGTTTATAGGATTATTGAGTTATGGATGATGAGTTGTTGGATGGGGTACATTTTGGAGTAATACCAAGAGAGCATCCAAGAGGTCACGGCATATGGATCTCTGATCCTAGATAACGTTCGAATATTACAATATGTAAATAATCTTCGAACGCTACTTAAGTGATGAATGTAAGAAATGAATGACTCCCTAGAAGTCACGTGACCAAACAGAGGCTTAACAAAGACTATTTGAAATGGCGCACGGGCCCCCTTTGCTACGTCATTAGTGACCATGAATGAGTAATCATGAAATGGCTTAAAATTATTTATGTAAAAAAAATATTTGAATTGCTAGGATTTATCCCCTGATTTATGGACGGAAAATTTTCAATTTTCTAAGGTTTTTATGAAAAAATCCTAAAAATCTCCGCGTTCCAAATTCTTCTAAAACAAAAAAATTCAAAATTATTCCTAGAAAAATTTTCTGAATACCCCCTGTTCTCCACTAACCTTTTAAGATTAAAACCTTAACATACCTGCCAAATATTGATTCTATCCAACCTAAAGTAAATGACTTAATTTTCAGATGAGGCTTTTGGGAAATATTTTTATTACTTTTCTCCTACATTATTCACGGTTACCTAAATATTCTTCATGGGCTCATAGATCACATTATATTTTCGTAAATAATAAATTTTCTAGGAGTACTAATAAGTATGAGCATTAGAAATATGGTGAAGATTATTAATGATTTATGAGTGGTGTTCTACCATTAAATTCATAACTTCAGGTACTTTCTCTTTTATTTTTCTTAAATTTAATGTTTTGGGATCATTTTTAAGTTGGAAGAAATAATAACTTAGAGATTATGATTCATTGATAGGCTTTGATATAATTTCTATTAAACTAGACCAAATTTAGTACGAAAATTTCCTAAAAAGATTTATTTAGATAAATTCAAAAACTGTGAAGCTCAATAAATTTAAATCATGTACACTTACTTTCAATTTTGAACAAATATTTTACAAATTTCTCATGCATTTTAAATCCAATGAAGCAATATCAATCTTTTAAGAAAAGCAAGCACTTTTATTGAGATTTAAATCCTTTATCGAAAAAAAATATCAATTTAATATTGACGACAATATGTTATTCAATTGACATGAGTTTTATGACTTTTGACTACATGAGATGATAATAAAGATTGAGGTTGATAGTAGAGAACGATATATTTAGATTTTGAATAATTCATCATGTATAGGAGAAGTTCTTGGATGTCAAAAAAGGTCATTTGGCTTTTAATTTGCTGAAATTTGTTACTCAGATGCTGAGGATGGTTAGGAGTTAGGATATGATGAGAATTTTCTTGAATTAAATATTATAGAATTCAAGGAAAATAATATTTTATTTAGAGAGATTTTGTATCAATATTTTGGACTTATTACTTGAATTTTTCTAAAAACTTCAAAAATACTGAGAAAATCACGAAAATTTCATTTTATGAAAACTAAAAATTTGTGTTTTGAAATTTCAATCACAGTTACCAATTATTTTGAAATTCAAAAAATTCTCGTTAAATTTTCCGTGAAGTTTGTCTTTTTATTCAAAATTTTGAAGTGTATTCTCAGTGGAAATGAGTAAGTTTAGATGAAAAGGAAATGGTTAACAGCAAAACGTTGGATGGAAAAAATTAAGGGTTTAAGATCTTTTGTTGTCAATATTTGCAAGTGGGTTCTAAATAGCAAATCGTATTCAGTGGTGCCGTAAGGAGCTTAATCATAAACCTGCACCACAGTTAATAAAATTGGGCACCAATTAAAAAAATTGCTTTCTTTACAAGGAATTTTTGAGTTTTTCTGATGGCGTCCAAGGCTAAAGCTTTGGTGGCCTCCATTGATCTTATTTTAGCAGCGTAGCCAGAAATTTTTTGAGGGGGGATTTTCAAAATTTTCTATTATTTTGGCGAGGGATTTTCAGGCTTTTTCTCAAACATCCTAGCAAAATGAAGAAATTTTGGGTGAAAGGGGGGACAAATCCCCCCTATGGTTACGCGCTTGTCGTATTTTGATTAAGGTTGCTTTGATCAAAATCGTCATCCACCAAAAAATGTCTAAAAATTAAAATTTTTGTTAACTTTAAAAAGGGTGAGAATAATTTCAGTGAAGAACTCTATCGAGCTCTCTTCCTGACTATGCTATTCAATATATGAGCACATAAAACGGTTCGACACTGACATATCGCTGTCATGTCCTTATGATATCGCCATTCTTTTCATATTTTCATTAAAATTTGTAACTCATACTTGCATAATTAATACCTGTATAAAATAGAAAAAGTGTAAAAGTATGTAATTATGCCATATAAATGATAATAATCAGCACTAAAATGTACATTTCAGAATTTTTAACGAGTATAAATTACTACACAAATGATTTTTATTTTAAAAAAATATATAGAAGAGCTTTTGGTCACTGCTGATTAAAATAATGAATATTAATGTAGGGTGAAGAATTTGTGCCTAGCATTGAACATGCTTTGTGACATTTTTCTCAATTTATTTTAAAACAAAAATATAAAAAATTTAAAAAAACGTGTAAAAATAAAATGAAAATTCATTTTTTCTATAAAAGTATAAAAGTCTTAAAAATATATAGATAGAAAAATTTTGAAATAAATTTAGTTATTCTTTTAAAAAAATTCATATGGCACACAAATTGTCAAAACTCAAACTACAAAAAAGTACCTAAAAATTAACAAATTCATCATTTCTCTACATTCAACAGGAAAAGCACAAAATAGCATAAAATTATATCAAAAAGGATATCAAGTAGTGTTTGAAATCTCACCAAAAATCTCGCGAGAAAATTTTTCTCAGTGAAAACTTGATTTGAAATCTCGCGAGTTTTCAATTCTCGTGAGAATTTTTTTCTCACATTTCGCACGAAAAAATTTCGCGCGAGAAATTTTTTTTCTCTCGTGCGAAATTTGTGACCGTCACAAAGGAAATTTTTCCAAAAATTTTGTATGAAACTTTTGAACACAAAGATTTTAAATGATATGAGAGTTTCTTCTGCGACTGATTGTGTTTATTTTCGTAAGCATATCAGTTTTCAGCTCCAAAACCACTAATGGAAGTGCGGAACTGATCATATCCAGTGCCTAAAACTTCAAAAAACTTCATTTCCTCAAATTTTGATCCTGATTCCATTTTTGAAAACTTATAAAAAATGTGCGGAACCGACCACTTCCGCTACTTCCATCATGTTTTTTAATGTTTCTATCAACTTTAGAAGGTCAATAGAACCCAATAGCCCTATAAAATGTTCAAAAAGTCATCAATTCCTGTGCATAAACTGTTTATTTTCTTTAAAAGACAAATTTAAGCATTTTTCCTTTAAATTAGATATGAAACTGATGACTTTTTGAACATTTTATAGGGCTATTGGGTTCTATTGACCTTCTAAAGTTGATAGAAATATTAAAAAACATGATGGAAGTAGCGGAAGTGGTCGGTTCCGCACATTTTTTTATAAGTTTTCAAAAATGGAATCAGGATCAAAATTTGAGGAAATGAAGTTTTTTGAAGTTTTAGGCACTGGATATGATCAGTTCCGCACTTCCATTAGTGGTTTTGGAGCTGAAAACTGATATGCTTACGAAAATAAACACAATCAGTCGCAGAAGAAACTCTCATATCATTTAAAATCTTTGTGTTCAAAAGTTTCATACAAAATTTTTGGAAAAATTTCCTTTGTGACGATCACAAATTTCGCACGAGAGAAAAAAAATTTCTCGCGCGAAATTTTTTCGTGCGAAATGTGAGAAAAAAATTCTCACGAGAATTGAAAACTCGCGAGATTTCAAATCAAGTTTTCACTGAGAAAAATTTTCTCGCGAGATTTTTGGTGAGATTTCAAACACTAATATCAAGTCAAAAGAAGAAGTGAAAATAGCAACGTAGAAACTAAAATACAATAATGAATATGTTAAGAATACCTGTCAAATGAGAAATAAAGTCACAAATACACATAATTGTCATCAGAAAAGGAAACGAGAGAACAAATACACTCATAGTTTTATCCACCTGTTGATATGGCCGAAAGCTCGTCATCACTTCACCACTCATCATCAGCGAGTAAGTTTTTCTTTTCATTTCTATCATTATGTTGAATTTGCGTAGATTTTTAGTATTTGTGAGTGTTTGTGGGTTGGCTACTAAATTCAAGATTTTAACGAATTTTCAAAATTCAAAAAAAATTAACGAAACTTGAAAATTCAAAAATTATAACGAATTTTGGAAATTCAAAATTTTAACGGTTTTTTGAAATTCAAAATTTTAATGGTTTTAAAATTCCACCTGATGACCCAACCCCTCTTACACCACCCATCTTTCTTATAATAATGCACAAAGTATGCAGAGCAATTAAAAGACGAAAAGAAGATTGAAGGGATTTAATATTTAATTTTCATAAGCGATGAAGAGCTTTTCTCAAGCTTTACGTGCACATTGACAAATTCATTCCCATAAAATCTTATTCAATTTCCACTCTTTCCTGCGGTTTCGAATAAAAATGCAAACAGCTTATGATAAATTTATACAATTGTGTCGTATTTTGCGATTTCGAAATAAGTAACAAAATGACCATTTAGGGGATTTAATTCTTTTTTATTAAATCACCATGAGATAATTTAGTGGAGTTTTTTCTTGTTGACAGCGTTGGTTGATGGTAAATAAGGAGGGATTTGAGGGAGGATTAAGATATAATATGTTTGGTTAGGTAGGAAATTTATTTTGGATGGGGTGAATTTTGAAATTATTTAGTGGACAACTTGTAGATTGTCAAGTAATTCTTGGAAGGATAATGACTTTTGAACGTCAAAAATTTTTTAAAATTTGAACCTAAACGAAATGTTAAAGCTTAAAATTTAATAGATTTTTAAAATTTGAAATTTAAGGTGAAATTTAATTTTACTTTTAAAAATTTGAAATTTAACGTCAATTTCAAATTTAAATTTCCAATAATTTCCAAAAATTCATAAATTTCATTAAAATTACTTTAAAATTTCAACTCTGATCCACAAAACAATTAAAATACACTCGGAAAAAGGTAATTCATCCCTTCCATTAATGACTCTAAACAACATCCATTTCTATTTGCAAATAAGACAGAAAGCATTAAGCCTACTCCGTTTCCACGAGCAGTAGGCAAAAAAATTTCTAGAGCCATTGGCGAGGATCATGAAAAAAAATTTACGAAAATTTTTTCTCATACCCACTTAAGGAATTACAATGAACATAAAAACAAGCAGCATTAAATAAATCGCAAACGTTGTAGAAGAAGTTCTCATTGTCATAATTCGCATGTAATAAAAGCTCCAACATTTTTGTTTGTTGAGTGTAGCACTTAGAAATAATAATAATGTCATGTACGGAATATTGACAGTTATTGGCATTTTTCTACCAATAATATTAAAACGAAGAAAAAATTGAAGTTTTACCGCATCTCAAAAACAGTTCATGAAGCTCTTTTGGGGCTTTATGCGTATCCAAATTTATTTCGAAGGCAGAAAAGGTCAAATTTTAAATACTTTACCCACAAAAAGTTTTTAACTCATGACACTACCTTTCCAATATATGTGTATTTTAACAAGTGGCATATACGTATTAAAGAGGGAAAAAAAGCCTTCAATTTCCGATCGAAAAACTTTCCCTGTCTCAGCTACATCAGAAAATGTTTGTTTATGTCGATTGAGCCTTGCATACAATGTGTTAGTTAGTGAAGTTTGATGGGTATTAAAATGGAAAAGAAGAAAATTGTTTGAAATTTTATACATCTGACCTTATTAGGATGATGTTGTGTTCATTTTTGTGTGAATAATAAATTTACAAAAGCCTACACAAAGCTGCTCTTTGATGAGAAATAAGGGATGGGATGGATTGAGAAAGGCAAGGATACGTTTCGATTGAGTGAGAAAGTTTTGAGTTGGGATTTTCTCACGGAAGTTATGAGAGAATTTCATGAGTTTTGATATTTTCCTTAGATCAAGGGTAGATTTGGGTCAAAAATAAGCAAAATATTAGTAATATCGAGTACAAAATTTTAGTTTTAATAAAGGTGATAAAATCTAAAGCGACGATTTGAATTCTGTTATGTTTTTATTTAAAATTAAAGCGGCGACTTAACTTTGAGTCAAAATTAGAGCAACGACTTAATTTTTGAAACAAATTTAAAGCAGAGACCTAATTTTTAAGACAAATTTAAAGCAATGACTTAATTTTGAGTCAAACTAAGAGCAACGACTTAATTTTGATTTAAATTTAAATCAACGACTTAATTTTGAGTCAAAATTGAAGCAACGACTTAATTTTGAGGTAACATTAAAACGGTGACTTAATTTCTAAGTCCAATTTAGAGCGACGACTTAATTTTGGAACAAACTTAAAACGGCGACTGAAATTTAAGTCTAACTTGAAGCGATGACTTAACTTTGAGTCAAATTTGGTTTTTATTCAAGTTAAATTATTTTTAACAAAAAGTTTTCACACAAAATCATCACTTTAACCAAAAAAACACACAAGTTAGTTCCCCAAAAAAATAAATATTATTCCACATTATCAATGATTAAGGTATTAAAAATGTTTATTTTTAACTTTTCCAAAACTTTTTGGGAGCAAACAAAATAGAAAGTAATAAAAATTTACAATTCTGATGAAAGCGTTTTTGGATCCTTTTTGTCTGAAACTTCTTCATCTTCTATCTATGTCAATATTATGGAAATTTAAACCAAAAATTTTCTTTTTCAATGCGGTTTTTTCTCATAAAAATAGTTTTTCTGTTTCTTAATAAAAATCATCAAAAGAGAAGAGAAATGAAATTTTCATGAACTTGAATGTGTTGACTTTCTTCTTATGGATATCCATAACAGATTCTCCTCGTCTGTGTTGTTCTTTTTCTGTATATGCTAAAAAGCTCATAAATGCCATTTATGCTGCACATGTATTATATGAAATGGAAAATATTCTTTCTATAGTGATGGAAAGTTAAAAAATGGGGTGAATTGAATGAATAAGTGAGTGAAGCTCTTTTAAGCTTTTCATAATTTGAAGTCAAACGAGAATCAGTATCATTGTATTTGACATAGATTTAAGCTTCGCATATGAAATAATAGGAGATTTGTCGTCATATTGAGAAGAGTTGAACAGAGGACGATATCTCATGGGATTTAAACAGATAATTTGTTTGAAATGGAAATAAAGAACTGATAGGGAATAAATGCTTACTTTGTAAATATTTAGATTTATTTTTATAGGTTTGAGGGGTGATTTGGAACAGTCTATCAACTTTTATTATTTTAATCTGATTTTTTGACTTGATTTTATTAATTTGCGTTTATTTGAACCGGTTCAATCTTTTTGATCCAGTTCAAACTTATTGATCTGGTTCAACCATTTTAATTCGGTTCAATAATTTTGATTCAGTTTAATTTTCTTAACCAACTCATTAATTTAAACTGGTTCAATAAACTAATTTCAAACTCCTCATCTTTTATCATAAATATCTTCATTTTCTCTTTAAATTCTCATAATCCATTTCTTTTTCTCTTTTCATAACCTACTTTTTATGAAAAAATGATTTCATTTTCTCAAATTATTTCCAAGTTATCGACAAAAGCTTTTTGTATGTTATCATTTCCGAGACCTCTTTTCAATCTTTTCTTCTCGTTTCACAAATTGAGAGTAAATAAATAAATAAACAAGGCCTGGACACTATCGTAAAAATCGTAAAAATTGTGATTTTTTACGATTTTTACGTTTTTTTAGAAACCAAAAATCGTAAAAATCATGATTTCTATGATTTTTTCATATAAAAAATTGTAAAAATCGTGTTTTTTACGATTTTTGGTTTCTAAAAAATCGTAAAAATCGTAAAAAATCACAATTTTTACGATTTTTACGATAGTGTCCGGGCCTTGTAAATAAACAAGAAATTGTTTGCATAAAGGAAATAATTTTTTTTTCTTTTCATTTCTCATAATTTATTTTTATTTTACGCTCTACGTAGATTGAAGGCTTCTTTCATTCATTTTTCTTCCTTCAATTTTAAATTTTAAAAAAAGAAATCATTTATTTTTGAACTGACAAAAAAATTATTTTTCTCATTTCAGAAAAAGCAAAATTGAGTTTAGAATCACGTTGTTCGTCATTAAGAAAGCATTTGAGTAAATCAGCATCGGAATTAAGTTGTAAGGAATGTACAGGGAGTCAGGCAAGCGATACAATCACAACACCATTTCCATCACCACAACGTGCAAAAAGTGCTGCCAATCCGAACGTAACAACCGTTTTACAACGCACAT
Source organism: Chironomus tentans (assembly GCA_963573255.1). Taxonomy (NCBI): domain Eukaryota; kingdom Metazoa; phylum Arthropoda; class Insecta; order Diptera; family Chironomidae; genus Chironomus; species Chironomus tentans. The sequence goes on along the minus strand of OY754302.1, from coordinate 41,846,497 downwards.
CGGGATTTTTAAATACACTAAAGGTGAGAATTTCGTCTCGAAAATATGTAAATCGTTGTCTTCTTTTACGGTGGGAAGTTGAAGTAAGAATATGTTAGACAAGGTTTAGAAAAGTTAGACAATTCACAGGTGTAAAATTGAACTTTTAGTACTGCAAATCTGGATATCACACAAATATACAGAAGCTAAGCTTCAGTGACGCTTAGCTAGATTGACGCTCAGCTTTATAGGAATTCAGTTTGAAAGACACTCAGCTTGATTGATACGTAACTAATGCACAGCTTGATTGAGGCTCAACTTGATTAACGCACCTCTTGACTGACGTTCAGCTTGATTAACGCACAGCCTGATTAACGTTCAACTTGACTCAGTTCTACTGATGTTTAGTTTACCAATGCATAGTTTGAGTCACCAATGACTCATCATAGCCACCCAATCTCAAACGCAGCCATACTGGCGCAATTACAAGCAACCATAAAAGAAAACACAACTGAAAAGGCGGAAAAAATGACTGACAAGATGTATTAACTGAGTATTGCGTCGACAGACTGGCGTATTTGTTCATCATAATACAATGATTGACATTCTCAACGTGATAATCCACTTTTTAAAAACCACAAATCCTCTTAAAAGCTTCCACTTCCTACACAAAAGCGTCTTAATATAAAATTTTTAATAGAAAAAATTTCTTCGTTCACAGAATCGATGGTCACGAGGTCGTAGCAAAGAGCGTGGAAGAAAATCGCCGGGTCCAGGACATATGATGGACGACGATCGAGACAATAGTGATTATGCTGCTGATAATAGTAGTGAACATAGTAGTTCCGTTACACCATTTGAATCGCCAAGACACAGAGCCACGACGTTAACAGATTCTCCATTAGCTAGACCAAGAAACAACGAGCATTATACAAATATTAATAACAATAATAGTACTAGAGATAAAAATGACTTTTCTACAAATAGATTCACCTCCACATCAGCTAAAATCGAATGTGAGCCATCAACGAGTGGTTACATTCCCAATCAACAATACGATGTGATAAATGTAAGTATCATAAAACGTGATTCGATTGATGATTACGAAGCTAATTTTAATGCTAAATGTTAATTTATTCCCGTCCGTTGATGTTCACTCCTTGCAGCAGATCGACGATGTACAGAGAAAACGTGAAGCACTCTTAAGACAACATTCATTTTTTCAACTAAAAGTGCATTTAGTTTGTGGACGTAATTTAATAGCTATGGATAAAAGTGGAACTAGTGATCCTTATGTTAAATTTAAGCTAGGCAGTCGATTGTTATATAAATCAAAAACAGTACACAAAGACTTGAATCCGACCTTTGATGAGGTGTTTACGGTGCCGATTGAGGATCCTTTTCAGCCAATAAATATTAAGGTGAGTTTGGTGGTGTTATGAAGAATAATTTGGTAGAGACATGTAACTTAACCTTACAATTCTTGGGTATAACCTCAAAATTTTGGACATAGCCTCAAAAATATTGGACAGAACCTCAAATTTTTGAACGTAACCTCAAAAGTTTTGGACATAACCTCAAAATTTTGAAAATAACCTCAAAATAATGAGCATAACCTCAAAATTTTGAACATAACCTCAAAAATATTTGACAAAACCTCAAAATTTTGAACATTACCGCAAAATTTTAAACATAATTTTCTCCATAACATCAAAAATTTTCCACATAACTTCAACCAATTTGCAAATTTCTGCCCACAACCTCAAAATTTTCCTCTCAAATGAACCGAAAAGACCTCCCAACAAGAATATTTAATGTTTCTAAATTTTCTCTCGCCATAAATCAAAACAACTAACATTAATCTCCCGGCGACTACTTAAAAATTCATGATAAACATGAGCCATGAAATCACGTTTGATAAATAATCCGACCATTAGTGTAAATTACCGACTACATCAACCTACAACAAAAATATTATGTTGAAAAATAGATGACTGAGAATGAGGATCAATATAAATATTATTTCTGCACCCAATCATTTCCCATAAAAGCGTCGAAAAGTTTTCATCGAAGATGTAAAATAAAATAAATCTTTTTTTATAACATTTTTATCACACACAGGTCTTCGATTACGATTGGGGTCTTCAAGACGATTTTATGGGTGCAACGAGATTAAATCTCACGCAATTGGAATTAAATCAATCGGAGGAAATATGCTTAAAGTTAACGGATCCCGCACGGCCGCTCAAGGATTTGGGTGAAATCAAGATTATAGCAACACTTATGCCAAAAACGCAAGAAGATAAAGAACAGGTATGTAAAATGAAATTTAAGGTTATAAAGATTCTGAAAAGTGAAAGGATATAAGCATGTTGTTAAGAGCATGTGACAAATGTTGACTTTTTTTGTAGATTTTTTCTCTGACACGACTGAAATGTAAAATTTGTGGATTAGAAGTAATTTAGTGACGCGTTTTTGATGGATTTGAAAAATTAGAGTCGGGTAAAATTGGTTCAAATTCACGAAATTCTGGGTCTGGTTGTTTGTCATCGACTAGAGTATACCTTGATAGTAGGCTCCACTGCTAGGAGTTCTCTAAAGTATGCTCAGTATACCCTAGGATATACAAAGCAACCGACCCTTGACAAAATTGGTCAAAATATCATAAAACTCAGTTTGAATTGTAAAAAATAGAATCAGGTTCAATACAATCGGCTTAACTCCAATCAAATCCTCCATAAAACGTTTGAAGAATACCCCTAATTTTCATTTAATCCCAAAAATGTGTCGTCACCCTCGAAATTCATCATCATCTCTTCTGATCAAAATTCCTTCATAAAAGTCGATCATACAAGTTTTTGATTAAAAAGTTTTTCATTTTCTTCTGCTTTCTCGTTCATGAGTTCCAGTTAATTGAAGGACACACCAAGTTGACTTGACTTTATTTTATTTGATTACCAAATTCTTCTTTTTATAACTTTTGTGCATCCTTTTTTCGTTTCTGTCGTTTCTTTTTTCGGTACTCACATCTCATACATAATTAATTTACACTCTTGTTCTTCCTTTAACTTTATACTTTTCTATGTACAATATGACACAATGTGTACCGAATACCAATTCTTTTTCATTTATTTTTATAAATGTAAATACACATGACATATTATACTTTATTGATATATGAACATAAACTTCCATGAAAATTGTGTTGGGGTGAAATCATTCGGGCATAAAAAATTTCTAGTCATAGATGTGTGATATGGTGTCATCATTTCGATAGCTTTTTGTTTCAAAAACTAACATATAGTGAACTTGTGTGGAGTTAGTTTAAAAAAATTCAAAACAATAAAAATCTAAAGCATATGAAAAATTTGAATAAAAATTTTCAACAAAATGTTTAAAAGATTAATTTCAAAAGGTTTTGCAACCTTAAATTTTTAAGAATTTTTTTAAAAATTAGAATAAATTATAAAAAAACGTGGTAAAATTAAAAAGCTTTATAAAAATTTAAAATTTTTAAAAAAATTTAAAAGTTTTAAAAAATTTAAAAGTTTTAAAAAAATTTAAAAGTTTTAAAAATTTAAAAGTCTAATAAAATTTGAAAGTTTTAAAAAAATTAAAAATTTTAAAAAAACATTTTTAAAAAACTAGTTTTTTTTAAAAAATAATTTTTTTTAAAGCTATAATTTTAAAGAATTTCGCGAATTTCGAATTAATTTACAAAGTAAGAATTTTTATAATGTTTTAAAATTTAAAATTTTAGAAAAAAATTAACAAAATTAACTTTTAAATTAAAAAAACAAATAATCTAAAATTCAAGCAGAAAAGAAATTATAATATTTCAAAAATATCATCATACTTTTCCACATAACTTCTCGTAAATCATTTTCGCTCTTAAGTGGAGGCGAAAAAAGCGATATAAATAATATATTACATTATATGAGCATCGTAGAAGCATAAAAAGTGGGTGGGTATTCAACAATATTCAACAATGTTTCAGAGGTAGACACAAACATCGGAAAGCTCTTTTTTCGCCTTCATTTGCTTTCTTTTTCTATAAAGGAGTCACGAACAGCCGTGAGCTTGACTGTTGACCTCATTTCTTAGTAATACGACACACATATATACTTAAAGCCGGTGAATGAATGGTAGAATGAGGATGTACACAAATAAAAACATTCATCGATTTTTCCCCCGTTTTTTATTACCTTTTTTGTCATTTAATGGACGTATGTAACTTTTTTGTGCTGTAAATATTAACAAATTGCCAACATCAATAGCAAAAAAAGTTTTACTTACTTCGAATGGCATTTAATTAACAGCTTTCATGTGATGATGTTGACTACAATTTATGGTTATTAAAAATTCCTTTGACACAAGTCAACTAAGGTGAAATGAAAAAAATTTAAAATATAGGCAGGAGGCTTTAAGGGTGGAGCACTGTTAATTAATATTTAAAATAAATTTAAAAAAACATTTCAAAAAGTGATCTTACGTTTACAAATTTTGTTATTTTAAAAATTTGTTCAAACTTAAAAAAATATTAAAATTAAAATATTTTGAAGTTTTTTCCAAATTAAAGTAAATTATTTTAGCTAGAGCCACCGACTCCCCATAGATTACAACCTAGTGGCGACCTATTTAATTTCATGACATAGCAAATAAAAAAATTCCTTCCTTTTTCATTTTAGCAATAAAATATCATGTTGAATACCCTTCCCACATCATAAGTACCTTATGCCTCATATATTTCCATACTTATTGTTCCTTTCTTTGTTGCCCAAATTAAACCATTCCATTCTACAATATTTACTAACCTCAAGGTCGTGAGCGTTGATATTCATAACAAAAAATGTATAACATGAAAAATGAAACGTTGCTCAGTCTGCAGTTAAGCGTCTGAGAAGCAAAAAAATTATTGGCATATTCTCAAAATGAAAATAAAGAATCATATGTGAAATAACAACACCAAACATCAACAATACGTACACTGGTTATTATTTCAACAGATTAAAAGCTACACAAGTTTGTTGGGAAAAAGAGAATGAATCATACGGCATGTTTGCTGGTGTTTGTATTTAATTACTGTAACAATTAGTATGAAAAGTATGGTTTATGGGGAGATTTGTGCGCATTTGGGATAGTAAATTGAGTTTTGAGAGTATTTATGAAGATTTGAGAAATAAAACTGAGCAAAATTGACAGAAAAATGAGCAAACTGAGCCAAAACAGAGCAAATTGAGTAAAAACAGAGCAAAATTGAGCCAAAATAGAGCAAATTTAGTAAAAGCAGAGTGAATTGAACAGAAACTAAGCAAATCGAGCAAATTGAGATACAAACTAGTGAAATAAAATAATATTGATCAAAATGAAGCTCCAAAACCTGCAACAAAGCCATTCACCAAAATCCCATGCGTATAGCCACTCCGACAAACCATAAACACTCCAATTCCCAATCCCAAAACAAGCTACAAACACAAAATACACTCATCTCAGTACTACGTATTAAGTCATACTCATTTCAACAGAAAATAAGAGACTACAGGTTAATTCATTGCTCGACTATTTTCTAAGCTTAGTATTATATTCAGTTGTTATGGGCAGTTTGTGTTAGCACTTTTAGTGAATCGGCAACATCACATAAAAATTAAACCACACTTCAAAAATAATTCGTTGCTGCAAAAAAAATCAAATTATTTATTTTTTCTTCTAATTTAATTTTACTTTTTTTTTGTGCGTAGTGAAATCGCATCTGAATGAATCTTGAAAAAAATCTTGAGAAGCTTGAAAAAAAGTACAATAAGCAGTTACGTTCCATTTCAGTTGAGTTTCGTAACAAATGAATGAAGAAAGCATAGAAAAAATCTACAACAAAATTTCACTTCTCTTTTTCTTCTTTTGATCATTTTAGCAATCTTCTTTGTCATATTTACAGTATTTCCAGCGCAATCCAAAGATAGCAGACGCATCGAGACGATTAAAGTCTCAAATATGGAGCTCGGTTGTGACGATATTGCTGGTGGAGGCGAAGGGATTGCCTGCACTTGATAGCACGGAGGAGACGTTTGTGAAGTTTCGGTAAATTTATAATTTGACTATTTTTTGAGTGAGATTGGTAATTTTGAGAAAATTTTGGTCGAATTTTGAGAGAATTTTGGTCGAATTTTGAGAGAAATTTGGTCGAATTTTGAGGGAAATTTGGTCGAATTTTGGTCGAATCTTTAGAGAAATTTGATCTAATTTTTAGAAAATTTTGGGTAAATTTAGTTAAAATTTGGTAGAATTTTTAAAGAAATTTGGTCGAATTTTTAGAGAAATTTGGTCGAATTTTGAGAGAAATTTGGTCAAATTTTGAGAGAAATTTTGTCGAATTTGAAGAGAAATTTTGTCGAATTTGAAGAGAAAATTCAAAATTCGAATTTTTAAAAAGATTTGATTGAACTTTAAGAAAATTTTGAAAAAAATTAAGATAAAAATCCAAGAATAGTCCAGCAAAGCTAGTGAATCAAATTAATTCTCATTCCCCAAAATCACCAACTCTATCAAATACGCACCAACCGTAAATAAATTACCAATTCAGCTATAACCTTGATTTAATTTGCCAACAAAATTAATTTTTTGTTAGCTTTCATTTAACAAAAATATTTTTCATTTATTTATTTATTTCTTCTTACCAAAACAAATCCCCAAAGACTCGGCAATGAGAAATACAAAAGTAAAACATCGCCACGTGCCAAGTGGCTAGAGCAATTTGATCTCCATTTGTTCGAAGAGGATCAATTGCTCGAAGTCGTCGTTTGTACAAAAAGCGCAAATTTAGGAAAATGTTTTATTGACCTGAGAAGTCTTCCACGTGAAACAACGCAACATTTATGGAATAAATTTGAAGACTGTATTGGTGAAATATTTTTATTACTCACAATAAGTGGAACGACGGCTGCGGAGACAATTAGTGACTTGACGACACATCGCGAGGATACATATGAAAAGAAAACTCTCAATAAAAAATATGTAAATATTTAATATCCCAATTTTATAGCTACAACGCATGCATGTAACCAAATGTCTATATTTATTCAGGCAATTCATAGATTTTATCAAAATCTACGCGATGTTGGACATCTTACGGTGAGAGTTTATGGCGCGACGGGATTAGCATCAGCTGATATTGGCGGAAAGTCAGATCCATTTTGTGTACTTGAGTTAGTCAATAGTCGATTACAAACACAGACTGAGTACAAAACGTTAACACCAAATTGGAATAAGATTTTTACATTGTGAGTGTCAATTTGTGTTCGGATGACTAGCTTCCAATTTTTGATCAAATTTATTAACAAAACCTTTCTTCTTATTAATCCATTTAACTTATCATCCCATAGCAATGTCAAAGACATCTCATCCGTACTAGACGTAACTGTTTTCGATGAAGACCGTGATCATAAAGTTGAATTTTTAGGACGTGTCTTGATACCATTATTGCGTATAAGAAATGGCGAGAAGCGTTGGTATGCACTTAAAGATAAGAATTTAACAACGAGAGCCAAAGGCATATCGCCACAAATTCAATTAGAGCTGACTGTGATTTGGAATCCAATTAAAGCGGCAATTCGCGTGCTTGAGCCGAAGGAGGAAAAACTTGTACAACAAGAGGCAAAATTTAAGCGTCAACTTTTTCTTAGGAATGTTACGCGTCTCAAGGAGCTCATCATGTTCTTCATTGACGTGGGACAATTTATACAGTGAGTTGTTGCTATGTGTATTTTTTGAATTATGTAAATTGGAGGGATAATTAGTGGAAGAAAGAAATGTGCGCATTTTTGAATGCTTAATTTAGAACAAATAATCTTATTTGGAGCGGAACTGATTTAATTTTTTACTGAATTCAGCTGCAAACATGTAAGTTGTAGCTGAATTGATATAAATGTGCTGAATTCAGCAAGAAACATTTTTATTACAGCTGAATTCAGCTAAAAATATGTAATCTGAAGCTGAATTGATCAGAATCGAGCTGAATTGTGCTGAATTCAGCTAGAAACATGTAAATTGTAGCTGAATTGATCAAAATTGAGCTGAATAGCATTAAATCAAGTTAAGTTTACCTCAATCAAGCATTATTAAGTTGCACTAGGTCAAACCACTAAATGTCAAACCACTTTTTCCTTACAAAACCGCTCTAAAATATTCTCCATACTCATTAATAATGGAAGAATGGTAAAAGAACAAGAAAAAAATTATAAACTTGCGAAGCTCAAGGGAGCTTTTAATAAAAGGAAAAACTTTTTTCTTTATTTTATTTTAAATAATTTTTTATTCATATTTAGGAGTTGCTTTGAATGGGAATCGCCAATAAGATCGTTCTTCGCTTTAGTTGTGTGGATTTGTGCGTGTATTTGGGCTGATATCTCAACAGTACCAGCTGCTGCTCTATTATATCTTCTCAAGTAATTATTAATTCATCAGATTACTATAGCAAATGAGTCACGCAATGAGATTTTTTTTGGTGCAAGTTTTTTAGAAGGGTTAAAAAGTTTGTTGTTTTGCTTTGTGCTTGTTGATGTTGAAAGTCACGTATGTTGATTGTAATAATGAAACTTTTGAAAGTTGATACATCAATAAGCTTTAAATCAAACACCTGACATAAACTTTAAACTCCAAAATTGTGCGTCAAATTTTTTTTAAAATTTCTCACATTAATTTTATTACTCTTCTTCCATCCAATTTAGAAATTGGTTTGTTAGATGGGTAACAGGAACATCCGTACAGACAGTACATGATGAACTTGAACTAGGCAGTGATGATGAATGTGATGATGATGATAAGAAAGATGAAGAAAAGAAAACAATTAAAGAAAGACTGCAAGCAATACAAGAAGTTTCACAAACAGTACAGAATACAATTGGCTTTTTAGCATCATTAGGAGAGAGTGTAAAGAAGTAAGGATATGCATATGGGATTTTTTTGTAGGTCATGTATAATTGATTGTGGAAAATTTTCGGGCAAACTTTATCAAAGAAAATTTGTTGAGATTCTGGGTCAATTTCACGGGTTCAGCTTCATACAGTCATAGTTTTGACAAAATTCTTTATAAGGGGATCAAACTTTAATGTGCTTTATTGCTTATAAAAGATGTAGAAAAGCACATTAAAATGACTAACATGAAGCATATATTTTTTTAAATTTAACAAAGTAAATACGATTCCAGGAGCCGGTTTCTAGGGTTACCTGTGGTACTCTTACCTACTCTACCCCTTTTTTATCCTTGAGTATCCTAGAGTAGGTTAGGTGGAGTGCCCTAAGGGTATCCTAGTATTAAGAGGTAGGGTAGATAAGAAGGTTGTCCTAGGTTATCCAAGGGTACCCCTGAGGCATCCTAGGGTATCCCTAGAAACTGAATTTAATTTTAAAAATTGTTTTTAAATTTTTCTATACAATTTTAAAAAGAGTGAAGTGAAAATGAGATGCATTCATGTACACGAACAATAATAATTTATTCATCATCATCAGCATTTTAATTAATCTCCTCTATCACCTTCTCTCTTTTATTTCATTTCAGTACCTTTAATTTTTCCGTCCCGGAACTAAGTTGGCTTGCTGCTTTGCTCCTTTTTGCCGTGATGATTGTATTGCATTTTATACCAATTAGAGTGCTGCTTTTGGCATGGGGCATCATAAAATTTTCAAAGAGAATAATAAGACCGCATGCTGTGACGAATAATGAAGTTCTTGATTTTCTTTCGAGAGTTCCTGACGATGAAGAACTTGTAAGTTTTCCATATTTTCCATCCTTTTAATTCAATTGACAATGAAACTTTATTCTTTGCAATTTATTCTGTCACACAGATTCATTTTCGTGAATTGTCATTGCAACAACCAACGGAAGCAACACGACGCGATGCACGAAATAAAAAGAAGCAATCATAGAATTATATTGTTCATGTTATGCTTAAAATATCGAAACATTTATACAGAACATTTAATCCTTGGAAGAATTTTGATGGATTTTTGATGAGGTTGAATAAAATTTTTGTACTGAATTGTACAAATATTGGCTGACTTATGAATATTTTAGAATTTTGGAGGATAGCAGAATCGTCCATTACATAGTTTAATAACTTATTTTTATAGGATTTGAACCTTCACCATTGGACTAAATTTATCACTTTTCAATAAAATTCGACAAAACCATAATTTAAATTGGAAATTTGAAAAAAATTTAAAAATTCAGCTTGGGGAACATTTTTATATTACATAACGCTAAAAATGGTTATTTTGATCCTTTTATTCTCCCTACAATTTGAATATGAGGTATAACAAAATCAGAACCCTCCCCCCACACTAAGCTTTACTTAATATCCGAACGACACCTTATTACTTTTACTAGCCTTTGTGGTACCCACGAAACTAGTGTCGAACCAGTGGTACCCAAATTACAGCCAATGAAAGCCTCAGTTTGCCTCCTTCCCAAATAATTGATATTTTTCTAATTCTTCCCTGTTTAACTTTTTTAAAAGATTAATGAAACTTAGAAGAAATAAAAAATTACATTAAAAAATTGAATCTAGGCAGATGAGAAAAATTCCAAAAAACTATCTCAAAATCCTTCCAAGGAACCTCAAACAACATTAATAAACACACCCAGTAGTTTATAATATCATCATAATCTAATTCATCCACCAACAGATGTCATCAAATCGAGTCATTGAATTTTTTATTCATTTTTCGCTCTCGCGTAAATGTCAATTTTTTCAACTGAATTGAATATTATGAATGTTTACGGTGTATGATGATAAAATAGATGTATGAATATATTTTTTTCCTCATAACACTCACCCATACGCAGGCATGCATAGCAGAAAATTAAATTATTCATGCAAATAATTTTTTGTTTTCGATTTTTAAAGAAAATCTCTGAATGTGATCTTGATAGGATATATGTAAATACATAATAAGCTTTCTAAATTGATAAACAGAAAGTTAATGAAGATTTTGAGTGGAATTTTTTTTTCAATTCTTCTTGTTGTTGACATTTTTTCTTCATTTAATTGTTCAAAATGTTTTATTCTTCTTTAATCACTCGTAAAATGCTTCCAAATTCTTCACGTAACTTATAAAGCATTACTTAATTAAATTCTAAGTAGCAACGAAATTTCCATGAAAATGAAATGAAGAAAAAAATTAAAAAATTAATAACGTTTAAGATGTGAGAGGTTTAGAGACTTGGCTGAAGGGTTTAATATTTATTTAAACTTTTTTACTTTTATAACTAAAATTCTTATTATTTTATTTAAAAAAATAATTTTTTTAAAATTATGTTTTTAAAAAATTAAAATGAGACAGAAATAATAATTTTAAAAAAGATTTTGCCGAAATGTTTAGAAATAATTCTAAGAATTTTATATTTAGGTAGGACTTGAACCTTAATTTATTACAGGATTTTTATTTTTTCCAACTTCCTTTTTTAATTCGTTTTGCATTATGCAATCTTTTTTTGATAAAATTCAAGTGCTGTTTGCATTAAAAACACTTTTTAGATCATTTTTAAATTTTGCGAAATAATTTTAATATTCAAAAATTTCTTCTGGTTTTTTCTCGAAATCAGGGGTGTATCCAGAAATTTTTCAAGGGGGAAAATTTGAATTTTTTGTATGGACCGGAAAGTTTAGGAGGGTTTTAGGAATTATTTTCTTAAAAAACCTTGGCAAATTGAAAAAAATTCCTAAAAAAGGGGGTTATTTGACACCCAAAACCCCTATCAGAATACGTCCTTGAATAGGATGTCCATCAATTTTTCACAGAAAAGCGGGACTTGTAACAATTTCAACCATAATTAAAGCGGGATAGTTTGAAATTTATAGCATATTTAAATGGCCTATCAAAAGGAAATTTGATTAATAAATTCAAAATATTTCAAAATTCCTTCAACGAAGTATCTAAACCTCACTAAATTATGATAAAGAATGATGACTATGAGGAGATGAATACGATATATTAACATTCCTTGCTTTATTAGCGTTTAAAAAGATAAATTACAATGCAAAATGAGAATGTAAAAAATTATGAAAAAAAATTCAGTGCTTTTTTAGCAATTAAGATGTTGATGATCTTTTAAAAAGTGACTTTTACTTAAAACTTAAACTTTTTCCTATTTAAAAAATTCCTAAAAATGCTTAGTAATTTTTTGAGTCCTTCACAAAATGAGCAAGCTGGATTTAAACCTACTTATTTGCAAACACAAACAAATAAAATATTAGAGAGTAAATAAAGTTATTTTTATATATGAAAAAGTAAATAGATTGATTGATACATGCTGAATGAGTTATACGCAAACAAAAATTGATTTCAATTTAGAAACACAAATGCAATGAAAATAAATTTTGATCAATTTGATTTTTTGGCGATATTTGTTTTTTTTGGAGCACGAAGAGAAAATAATAAATTCAGCTGCAAACACAGAGCAAAATAAATAATAACGAATGGTGGATAAAATCTAGATAGGTCAAGAGATATGTAGCTAGCTGTAGCATAAAAATTTTGATAGGTCCTTGTCAAAATAACAAGTGCAATTTATGAATGAAGAAAGGTCAATTTGATTTTTTTTTATTTTCTTATGTATAAAAATAAAGTTGTGTTGAATGGAGTGATGGGTGAATTTTTGAGGTTAAAAGGGGGTCAAAATGTGTATTCAAATTTTATGGAGCAAGTGAAAAGTTTAAAATAATTTAAGGTTAAAAATTAGTAATAAACTTAAGAGATTATTAATTTTAAAATATTTTGAATTTTTTTATGGCATGAAATTTGAATGAAGCTAATCAATTAGAACCTTTCATACTATCTAAAGCATAGCTGAAGATTTTTGATAGGAGGAGTGGGGAGTGGGTGTCCAACTTTTTAATTTTAATTTTGCAATTTTTTATTTTGTTATTTGGATTAAAAAATTTAAAATATTAAAAATTTGTATTGGATTTTAATTTTGAGGAGTGCCCCTGTTTCATACAAAACTTAATAATAGTACTCACATTATTTATTTAGCCTGGGAACCAAAAATACTTGTTATGGCACTGAAATCTTGTTGAGAGTGTCAATCAGCCATTGAGGGTTAAGTGTTTTGAAAGAAAAATTTTAAAAAAAATTCTGGACTAAATTTTTTCATACAAAACAAAATTTAAACAAAAAATTCTTAAAAAGAAAACATCAAAAATCTAATTACACCCAAAAACAGAAAAGCTGCCAAATCTTAACCCACTTAACCTCAAAATTAAAACCACAAAAAGATCCACAAAGTTAAGCATCACAAAAAACCTCAAAAACCTCCATTTGAACGCCGCTTTGGGTTAATGAAATCTTTTTTCCCCTTAAAATTATGTGATTGTTTTCATGCTGCATTAATTTCAGCTTCTTAACACGACATTTTGTTGCTGCTTTAAATGAACATGAAAAAAAATAATCGAATGAAACCAATGAACCGTTAAATTTACATATCTCTCAAAGTGTCCAATTCATATGTTACATTAAATTAGACGACATGACATTAATCAGCATCCAAACAAAAACTTGTAAAATTACATACATACTCACAATAGTAACTTCATAGAAGAAGCAAAAAAAGGATATCAGATAAAGACACAATAATTTTCCGGTAGACAAAGCAGAAGCAAAAATTTTTTTGATAGCTGAAAAAAAAATTCTCACACAAATTGTGAAGTTGTTGAATGTAGAGCAGATAATATAGACGAGAAAGATAAAATTGTTACACAAATGATTGATAATGTCTGACAAAAATAAATTATATAAATTTCTAGTTACAGAATAAAAGAGTATTACATGAAATGGAGAAGATATCTCATCGAGGAAGACGTGAAAGCAGAGGAGTCTCTGTTATTTGAGTTATTGGAGAGCAGAGTTTGATGTTTTTGTGGGAATTTTGTCTGAATTTTGATTCTTAAATTGCTTTAATTTATTTTAATAAACAATTTAGCTCAAAAATTCAAAAATCTTTAAAATTTAAACTTTAAATAGTCGCTGAATTTTGAATTTTAGAAGAAAATCTTTTTAATTTAATTTTTAAAAAAATTTTTGAATTTGGAATTTTAAAAAAATCTTTTTAATTTGATTTTTAAAAAAATCTTTTTAATTTGATTTTTAAAAAAAATCTTTGAAATTTGAATTTTAAATTAAAAGTAATTTTAATTTCAAAAATTGATAAAATATGAATTTTGGATTACTTAATTTAAAATTCAAATTTTTAAAAAATTGAAAACACTATAAAGATCGAGTGAAATATTAATGAAATTTAAATTTAAAAAAATCTTAACATTCAAATTTTAAAAATTGATAAAATTCAAATGTTGAGAATTAATATATTTCAAATTTTTCAAATTGAGAAAAATCGAGTTTTATAAATTGATAAAATTTAAATTTTAAAAATTAATAAAATTCAAATGTTTAAAACTTTACTAGTTCAAATTCAAATTTTGAAATGTGATAAAATTCAAATTTTTAAACTTGATAAAATTCAAAACTTTAGTATTGAAAAATTGCAAATTTTTGAAAATTGAAAATAAAATTGATTTTTTAAATTGTTAAAATTCTAACTTTAACATGATTTCTTTTACATTTTGTTGATAAAAATTGTCAAGTTTCATCAACCCCTAATTTTCATGAATCCTTGAAAAATCTTACTCAATTCTTCAAGAATCTAATAAATTTTTCCACAAGAGACCCAAAACAATACACCATGATAAGAATGATGTAGATATCATTTTGCGACTCACAATAAATAAATTTAATAACAGAAAAACCAGAAAATCTAAATTAAATTACAGAAGGAAAAGTTTGTATTTAGCAAATTGAATATGATGGATGAGCGTTAAAGAAGAAGAGTTGACCCAATCTAATCTTTCAGAATTTTATCCGTAATCTGAGAAAAGTTTATGTCTTGTGGGAAAAAATAACGTGACCTGCTTGTTATTTATAGTGTCATTATGTATCATGCCGTTGCTGAAGTGGAAATTGGCATGATTATGAGAAAAACAAACTGTTTTTTGGTGACATGGAATTATGGTGTGATAGTTTGTAGCTCGCGGGGTGAATTTGGAGATTTTTTTTTCAATTTTGTTGTGTTTTTTATGCAATTTTTGATTTCTGCTTACTTCAAAATATTACAGCTTTAGTGAACGACCTGAAAAATATTTTTTAAATTTTATCTCTAACTTTCTCAAGAATTTCCAATTTTTCTCAAATTCAACTCATGAACTTCTCTTTGAAGAATATCTCGAAAGATTTAATGAAAAAACCAAATTTTACGATCATCTTAAACTTTCAATGGCTGTTGCAATAAACTCCAATTTAAAATGCTCGTTAAAAAAACTCCAAGAATGATACTCAAAAGTTTCAACAATATCTCGAACTAAGATCATATAAATTTTACAGCTTCATGTTAGACAGCTGCATTGGAAGATGCATAAAAAAAATTGCAAAAAGTAAAAAGCTTAAGAATCAGTTGAGACATAAAAATTCTGAAAGGAGCAAAAGCATATGTAGCATCTATAAAGAATTCAAGAGTCATTAAAAAGTTTACAACATTTTTCTGTAAATTTTTTACACTCATGAAACCTGTGTGGAGTATAATGAGTCTGATAGACTGGCAAAGTCACTTCAAGATGATATGATGTATGCATGTCATGTAAATTATGTTGAGTTCATCATCAAATGTCTCTGAAAAGAATTTCTAAGAATGCTTCTGGCGATGAAAATTAAGTTTTGATGAGGGTGTCTACAAAATGAAGTCAGGAGCGCAGCTAGGGGGTGGGGGGTACTTTAGCTCTTTACAATCCAAACCCCAAGTCTTTTATTTAAATAATTAGAAGCAAAAAAATAATAAATCTATAAAAATCTCAAAATCCACTTCAAATTATCTACCGTACCTAACCTGCTATCTTCATCATCATTAAAATTGCTAAAAAGCCTCTTATCAAACTTTTCCAATACAGGATAAACTCTTAATCTTAACAAGTCTTATATTTTAATTGGAAGACAGCCAGAAAGTTCACAAAATATCTGAAGATCCTCGACAATTTTCATAGAAATACGACAGGGAAAGCTCAACAAATTTTTTTAATATAAAAACTTTTATTCTCATAATTAAAATTACATAATCTTTCATGTTAAATGTTCCTTAAGTTTAATTACAATTCAGACGAAAGCACAAACATGAATATTTTCATGTAAATTTTAAATATTTAATTTATTTACATGAATTTGTTTCACCTTTGATGCTGGTTGCTCCTATCTACGGTTATTAGAATAATAAATATCATTTCATTCTCATACTTGACAAAACGTAAAATTAAATTAACCCACCGAAAGTTTCAAATTAATGAATATGTAATTTAATTAATCCTGTTAAACTTTGCTCATTCATGTCTTCTTGTGAACTGAGTCGTTCACTTTTTTTCATAGCTCGTAGTCGTGGAGTAATTGAATGTAATGAATTGAGGACAGACATCGTGAATAACTCATAAAAAATGTTTTATAACATTTTTATAAATCATGACGTTGTGAGAGGAGTTAAAGAATGAAAAAAATTGGAAAATTGGATAGGATTTTTTGGGATTTGGGGTACATTTCAGATGCGATGTAGAAAATTCACCAAACTTGAAGACTTGTGTGCAGAATTCTATGAAACCTTTAAGCAAAATATATTATTTTAGGAAGGGAAATTTTACGGGGAATTTGGGATTTTTTCTTAAAAAACCCTAGCAAATTGAAAAAAAAATCCCAAAAAGGGAGGGTTTGACCCCCAAAAACCCTCCCTGAATACGCCCTTGGTTCAATTACCTCAATACAGGGGCTGATACAGGGGGTGTTTTGGGTGTCAAAATGCCCCCTTCATAGAAATTTTCTTCAATCTTCTCAATCTTAGGCATGTTTGCGCTATCTCAGGTCATTTTTCTGCCCCTTTGACTGTTTTTTTCAATAAGAATTCGTAATGTAGTCAGAAATTTTCAAGTAGAAAGAGCAGTTGTGCATGGGGTGTTGTAGTGGCATAGCTTAAAGGTTCAAGAACGGAGACAACTAAATTTTGTCGTAGTGTGAATTTTTGGCAACGTTTTTCTAATCAATCACTGCAATTCTGTTTATAGAACATCTTCTTCATAGCACTTCAATTTACAAGTGCTCAAACAAAAGAACAATTGATCCCGAAACCCCCTAAAAAGTCCTTCAAAAGAAAAGTCCTCCACATACTATTGGAAAATGAAGAGAAAATTAAGTGATAACAAAACGTGTTCCAGCATGATTATGTAGATTCAACAATCTTCTTTGTGTTCATTCATCTCTTCCCTTGTTATCAGAAGAAAAGCGATTATCGTTGTCATAGAAATTGAGCGAGGAAAAAATAATTTGAAAACAAATGCAGCGACTGTCATAATATAATTATGATATAAAGTTTTAAATTATCTTTAGTTTGCATTCATGTGTCTACTGTGTGCTTATGGGAGAGATGGGCTGAACATGACCCATAAATTACTAATATAATTATTGATATTATTTTTAATTTAAACTATAAAACTTAATTTTCTCTTTTATGTGATATTTTATGAGTTTATGGTAGAAATTTTAGGATTTAAAATTTTTCATTTTCTGTTATTTACCCGTGAAATTGTTTAAGGATGAAAATTAACATTTTGTAAATTTCAAATTTTTAATTCCTTCAAAATTTTATTTTACTTTAAATTTTTCAAAAAATTCTTTCCAAATTTTAATTTTTGTAAATTTATTTTTTATGATGTTTTTCGAAAAAAGGGTTGAAAAAAATTATTTTTTATTTATTTTAAAAAAAAATTTAATTTTTAACAATCAAACTAAATCTGACAAAATTTCCTACAATGATCCATTATTTGTTTTATGATATCCTTCCATAATAATTTAACTTCTCTGCTTTCATCTTTCTCGTTTCGACTGTAAAAATCAGAAAAAAGCATCTATCATAATCTACTTAATAACACTAATAAAAATTAATAGAAATTCATGAAAATAAATATTTTTTTATCAACGGCTGCATCGATTTTTGTTTGAACATGTTCAACTATGTTGAACTTTTATAATTTTCGCTGTATGAAAAATGCTTCCGACGCTTCGACATTATCTCGATAGGTGAATTGATAATAAAATATGAAAATTAATGAGATCATAATTAAAATCAGGGGATGGTAAGTTTTGTATTTAATATTTTTTATAATTTTTTTAAAAAAACTTTTTTAAAATTTTAAAGTTTTAAAAAAAAACTATTTTTTATAACTTTTAAATTAATATTTTTAACTTTCAAAACTTTTTAATTATAAAATTTAAAAAAAGTTTAATTTTTTAAACAAGTCATTTTGAAATATTTTTAATATTTTTTCAATTTCTTAATAAGAATAAATTTGAAAATTTAACTTTAATTTGATATTTCAAAAATCAGCATCCCCTGGTTTTAATCTAATCAACTCAGTTCGCTATCATAGCAATTTCCGCAAAAAATAAACGTTATCTCTAATCCAATGAAAAAGTTTAATTAAAATTTCATTATTTCACATTTCAAACTAATTTATTTCCCGTGCATTCCAAGCATTTGTACTTATGAACAAAACCCTTCCATCTTTATCGTAAATAAAATATAATTAATGAATTAATGAGAGAAAATGTAAAACATTTTAACGCCTAACTTATTGAGAATTTATTTCTAATTTTAATTGAGATAAAAAAAAGAAAAAAAGAGAAAAAATATGCAACAAAAATGAAGTTTTAATGTAGCTAGGAAATTTTTTAATGATAATGAAAATCGTTCAATTTTTCAACAATAATATAATTAAAAAAATTGATGATATAAAAATACTGTTATAAATATCTTCTTTCAATAATTGAAATTGTATATTTAATTAAAAATTTAAAATATTTTTATTATTTCTTGCTTCGGAAATTCATTTAATAAGATAACACAGGAGATGTTTGAAATTTATTTTTTAAATTAAATCTGTTTTGTGATCGGAAGAAACTTTTATTGTTGCTGCAAGCAGATTTTGCATTGCTATTGCAACATACCGAGCTGGATATGGTGGAATTTTTGAATCGAATTTTAAATTTTGATTTAAAGAATAATTTGAAATTATTTTGAAAATTTTAAAAAATTAAATAAAATTAAGTTTCAACTTAAAAAAAATAAAAAAGTTTAAAAATTTGAATCTAACAATATAATCTGATAAAAAATTGATTATTTAAAGCTTCAAAACTTAAAAAAAGTTTAAAATTTTAAAATCATTCAAAAAATTTATTTTAAAATTCAAAAAATTTATTTTAAAATTCAAAAAATTTATTTTAAAATTCAAAAAAAAATTTTAAAATTCAAAAAATGTAATTTAAAATTCAAAAAAAATAATTTCAAAATCATTATAGGAAGGCTAAATAGAAAACAAATCCACATCTTGAATCACAAATATACAGCTCGGTTCTCCTTTAAAAAAACTTCTTCATGTCTGCAAATTGAGAAAATGTTCAAGAAATAAAATAAGATTAAAAAGTATTGGAAATTAAACATTTTCGCCCGCAAAAAAGTGCTTATCGCTCTGTTTGGTATTGCTTTTCGTTCATTCGAATCTCATTTAAAGAAAAATAAAAATGAAGTTCACATCGATTCATGTTGCAGACGACTATTAACGAAAAACATAAACAGAGCATAAATCTCTAAATATACACACATTAAGCTTCTACAAGAAGCAATTTTTATAGGAAATTTTAGTCTTAATTTTCATTCCATTTTTTGTAAAATTTATAATAAAAAATATTTAAAAAAATATTCTCACAAACACACACACATAAGTTTCTTTCTCCTTCAATATATATGAAACATAAATTTCTCATAATAATGTATTAATAAATAAAACTTCAATTTCTCTCGACTTTACTTAGCAGAATTGTAAGAAAAAATATTGAAGATCATTCATTAAAAACAAAAAAAAATGAAGTTTATAACAAAAAATGATGAACTTATGAATAAAACAAAAAAAGATTTTTGAATCAAAATAAAATCACTGTTTAATTGAATCATAAAAAAATTTGCAACAAATTGTTTCACAGCACATGCATCTATATTGATGGATCATTATGAAGAGTTCCGGAATTTCCAACGGCCTCGTTCATCATCATTTATTCAATTTAAATCAATTCAGTTGATTTAATTTGATTATTTTTATTTCAAGGGGTGGGCACTTTTTTAAATATTTTTTTTGGAAAATGATGCAAAGCAAAAATTTACAAAATTGAAGTAAAAAAATCACAAAAATGATGCAAAAAATTCACAAAATTGAAGCAAAAATTACACAAAATTGAAGCAGAAAAATTACAAAAAACCAAATCTTCAACATCATGTTTGATTGTTTTTACTTCCACAGATTTTCTTTTGTCTTCTTTCCATCTCTCTTACTTGAAAAGATAAATTGCATCATCTTCATACCACCAAATCGGAAATTGATTCTGTTAACCATTTACGTGGTAATTGTACAATTAATTTCAATTAAAATCTTCCACCACTACCGCTTCATTGGAATGTAGATCAATAATGTAAGAGTGAAAATAAATAACCGAAATGAGTATAATTTGGATTCATCAATCACAAAATTATGAGTGGGAAGGAGAAATAAATTCGCAGAAGATTTCATTTAAAGATGGATTACATTAAGCGTGAAAATGAAGGTTGATGAACTGATAAGAATGATTTGTGTTAATGTTTGAAGATTTTTGAATGAAAATTGTGCTTAATTAGAGGTTTAATGTTTGATTTATTGTTGCAAATACTGAAAAAAGATGAAGAGATTAAAAAATGATGCAAAACGTACAAAAGAATGCAAAATTAATAAAAGTGATGCGATATTTTGCAAGAATTGAAGCATAAATTTACAAAGTGAAGCAAAATTGAAGCAGAAATTTACAAAATGATGCAAAATTGAAGCAAAAATTGACAAAATGATGCAAAATTGAAGCAAAAATTTACAAATTGAAGCAAAATTGAAGCAGAAATTTACAAAATGATGCAAAATTGAAGCAAAAAGTGAGTCAAATGTTTACATGAGGATGCAAAAATTAAAATACATTTAAAAACATGCACAAAGTAAAATCACTTTTATTTTTATTTTAATTCCATTTTTATCGCTTCAACAATAAATCACCAGACTCTTCAAGTAATTCCCAACATCCACATTTAATTAAGGTGCTGAAATGAGAATATTATCATCAAGACTCTTCCTCTTGAATACTCTGAATGCACTCGTAAAGAACAGACTACATTTTACGGTGAATTATCTGATTTAACAATGTAAAATGCTCATGGTCGAAAGTTTTTAATGAATAAACAGAAAAAAAAATAAAAATTGTGGAAGCTTTCTTTCAGGATTTACGAAGAGAAAAAAAAATTTAAAATTTTAATGACCCTCAAGTGAGTTGAGGGGAGAAAAACTTTTTAAATTGATTTGATTTTATTTGCATAAAAATTATTTAAATTGGGTATTGTGACTGAAAAATATTATTTGCTTGATATTTTTTATGAAATTTTTTCTGTATGTGGAAATATTTTTTCTTTAAAAATAGAAAGAGAGCTTATGACGTAAAATCATGAAGAATGGAAGCTGATTTGGGAATATAATGAAGGATCTGAAACCCTCGTTATAATCAACTAAGGTATAGAATTAGTAAAGAGACAGATTTGCTAGACGAATGACATTAAAATTATGCAAATTTATTACAAGTTGAAAAAAACAACTAAATATTTTAAAGGTTTTAAGAATTTTTTCAAGAAAAAAAAATTTAAGCTTTAAATTTGTTTCATAATACATTTGTAATAATATTATTAAAATGGGTTTAGAAACCACATCAAAAATTATTTTTAAAATTTTAAAAAACTGATTTTTAAAATTTTTATAGCTCATTCTTTGATAATTTAAAAAATTGATTCTTTAACAATTTTAAAAATTGATTATTTGACAATTTAAAAAAATGATTTTTAAAATTTAAAAATCAATTTATTAAATTTTAAAAAAACATTTTTTTTTTAATTTAAATAACTAATTTTTTTAATTTAAATAACTAATTTTTAAAATTTAAATAACTAATTTTTAAAATTTAAAAAATTATTTTTTAGAATTTAAAAAATGTATTTTAAAATTTAAAAAAAATGTTTTTTTAAAATTTAATAAATTGATTTGTAAAATATTTTAAAATATTTTTATTTTAAAAATTTAAAAAAGTTTTTAAGATTCCAGTTTAAAAATTGTTTGTAAATTTTTCCATACAAAAATTTTTTAATTTTTTTTTCTTCTAAAAGTGATGCCTAAAAAATTACAATTTTTTTTAAAAAGCAAAGCTTGTAAAATTGTTGCAAAAATCAAATTTAAAAAATTTAGCATTTTCGAAAAAGATTTAATTTTTAATTTTGCCAGCTTTTAAAATCAAACGCTATTTACTTTAAATTCTCATAATGCCAAGTCCTTAATGTACTTTAAATACCATCCCAAGCAATTATAACAAAAACATCCTTGAGTGAATATCAAGACTACATCCTTAATAGCTATAATGAATCAGAGCAGAAAAAAATCAATGAAAAATTCCAATCCTCAACTGCATTAACTAAAGCTTGCTTGCTCCAGCTATAGAAGTCGCGTTAATTTAATTTTAGAATGGGAATCTCATGCTGATTTACAAGCGGCATTACTGAAAATGAATAATGAGTAATTAAAGCTGGATTTTTATTTCTGCTGACAATATCTAGTTTTCATGGTCGATTGTCCTTAACTAAAGCGTCATAAATCATGTTTATTATTCATGTTCAACATAATCCGATTATATTAAATTACCTTCTATAATCGTGAATCATCGATATCTATTACAAGCTCAAAACACAATTAAGTCCGAATGAAATTTTTTCCACACCTTAATTTCTATGATTTTTGTTATTAATATTCCGGCTTTATCGTTAACTGATTCATACGTTAAGGTATTTGAATAATTTCACCGGCATCATCATAAGAAATGTAAAAATAAAATGATGATTAAGACGAAAGGAGAAGGAGAGAAAATAAGTTAGAAGGGACAGTTGATGGAGTGGATAAAGCGCATTTTCAGGGATTTTTTTGAAGACAAAAAAGCAGCGTATAAGGACGACCATATTACTAGAATTGGAAATTAACATACGTTAGACAGCAGTGGAGCATGATATAGGCCAACATAGGCGATAACAGGAGGAGGTCATACCAAATCGAAATTTATTAAAATTGAAAAAGAATAATGAGAATTTTAAGAAAATTTATTTTAATTTGTTGCTGAATAGGGCTGAATAGTAGTGGAAAATGGCTGAAAAGTGCTGAATAGTTGCTGAATTTACTGAATAGTAGCTGAATGGTGCTTAGCTTTTTTCTGTAACGGTAATTTTTCAATAAAAAAATTGCTATACTTAGTTTAAACATAAGTATTTAAAAAAATTGACAGCAAAGAAGCTCCCAAAATGAAGACGTTCATACCATTTTACCTGGAAACACTTTTAAAATAAAAAATGAACAAGAAAAGTCAGAAGAAATTTGCATATTTGATATGCTGATGACAAAAAACACCTCAAAATTTTTTTATTTTTTTGTAAAACAAAGCAAGCAAGAAAATATTGTAAAAATTGTTATTACAATCTGCAGCACGCAATGAACCGGTGAGGGAGAAACGTGTGATTTAGAAAATCAATATCAAGGTAGGTAAATGGTAGGCAGGCATATATCGAATAATATTTAAGACGTATTATAAAAAAAGAAATATTTCGTCAAATATGTGAAATATAAAACGTATATGCATGCATATGAGAGTGAAAGTTTTCATCTTTTTCTTTAATTTGTAGAAAAGATGAAGCTCAATGCTCATGAAATACAAAAACAAAAATTGACCGAGTGAGTTTCATTCATTAATGAATATCAAATTGGACATGCGGAATCACTCAAATTGCTATTGATATACAAGACAAAAATTATTGCAGGCATGCGACAATGAATAAAAGGTAAATTGCGCTATTCATGTATCAATCTGCATGAGAAATAAACGCAAAAATCGTGATTGAATGAAAAAATTAATTTTGCTCGCTTTCATGTCACATAAAAATAGTCACAAATATTCAAGATTTTATTTTCTATAATGACATGAGGTGGAATCGTTTGGAAAATGTTTTGGATTTAATTGAATGATTCCGAGTAAGAGAGGATTTTTTGTGGGTTGTGTGACAGTTGCGCTATCAAGTTACTGTCCAGTTTCAAAAAATAGGAGGGAGGGTTTCGTTTTTGTGGATATCCTTTGTGAACCCCTTTTCGAATTATGACCGTATGGGTTTTCAAAAAAACTGTTCAGGGGCATATTCGAGGGGGGGAGGGTTGAAATTTTTTGTATAGACGAGAAAATTAGGGAGATTTTGGAATTTTTTGGTAGCAAATTAAAAAAAATCCAAAGGGGGGGAGGGTTTGACCCCAAAACCCCTCCCTGAATACGCCTCTGAGACTGTTCATACAAATGAATTAAGCATTTCGCAACAGTTCTAAATTAGAAATTTTACAATGAACACATCCTCATCATGTACTTCTCGGGCTCAGTAACCAATCCCTCACTAATTTCAAAAAAAAAATTAATTCCAAATTGATGAATTTTCAACACCAATGAGGCATGACTCTCACAAAAAACAACAACATTAATACGCATTGATTTCAATTGCAAACATTACCATAGTAAATTGACTGTCCAACTGTCTTTTCGGACTTTGCCTTAATCTTAATTTCCATAAAACACTTTTTACGATTTCCTCCATTAACCACAAATAAGTTGCCTGCCATCAAGTGATATACGCAAACTAATGCTTGAAAATTTATGGCGGGAAATTTTTTTCTCATCTCGCATAAGATAAGACAGAAAAGATATACATAAAATAAATGTCTGACAATTCGATCAATTTCACTACGCTTTGTTTTTCTATTGAAAATAAAGTGAAGCACAATGCTTTCGGTCCTTGTGGGGAATTTTGTCAGAATTTTTGGTATGTTTAATATTTTTGTATGAGGTACAGGCGCGTAGCCAGACGGGGGGGATGTGAGACAAATCCCCCCTTGATAGATTACATACAAAAAGCCTCAAATGAGGTGTTGCAAATGGTTGACCACTGAACCCCACCAACATACCGTTGACTCAATTTTAAATGTGACAAAATCATCCTACAGGTTTCCCTCTCAAAATCGTATGCTCTTAATCAATGTCCGTCAATAGATCGTCTCGCCATAAATCTCGAAAAAGTCTCTCAGAAAAAGAAATCGATTTTGTTTTAAGTCTTCAAAAAATTATTCATGTTTTTTTCCTCATCGTTATTGATCGTTTCCATACAAACAGCTGTCGCTGTTGTTGTATTACGTATTTATTATCGTTATTACGGATTGTTAGCATCCAACAAGAATCCATAACATAATCGACTAACAAACTAGACAAGCATAGACAATTAATTGTTTCCTTGCACCAAACTCACGATTTCTCTCACAATCTCGTCGTTTATAGCCTCGTCCATTTCAGCATTTCTTCTTTCCCATTTCTCAGTCAGTAAGTCAATTTAGCTTTGCTTCACATTAAATTTATGTATTTTTTATTCACTCGTTTCACAAGTTCCTGCTTACCTGTATGATCCAATTCATTTCACCTTTCCATTACATTCCGATCAACTCAACCGACTGATGTTGAACACAATCAATTAACGGTTATGCAATATTTATGTTGATTTGAACTCATCGCATTAAAATTACATCGCACAGATTTCAGTGCTGTTTTTTTAAACAAAATATCTCTGCTTGTTTTTTCTCTAACAATGTAATTGTTATTGTTGTATGATGAGTTAACTTGACATGAACTACTACTGCGGTTTTGAAAATTGCAAACATTCGATTTCGTGTTGATTTCATTTGCTGTTCAATTGACAGGCAATTTTGCACTTACTGGTGGTGTTTGATTTTGCTTTAAGAATCGATTAATTGACGATATAGACAGTGTTGAGGTTTATTTTGTTATAAGAGATGCATTTAATGTGATTGTTGTTGTTAATTGAAAATTCTGATATTCAGCACTGAATCTTGCTATCTTTCAGTAATTTAGCACTGAATTCAGCAGTATAATAAGCTAGTTCAGCTATTCAGTAATCTACTCAGCAAGTTCAGCTATTATTCAGCTCTTCATTCAGCAAGTTTATCAATTTTCAGCAACTTATGCAGTAATTCAGTACTGAATCCAGCAAATTCAACAATTCAGCTAGTTCAGCAAGTTCAGCAATCTATTTAGCTAGCTCAACAAGTCAACAGTCTGATCAGCAAATTCAGCTATTTAAAGCTGAATTCAGCAATCTACTCAGCAAGTTCAGCAATTCAGCACCTCAAAATCAAACCTTAATCATCCACTTTTTCAATAATTACTTCTATGATAAATGATTTCAAACATCTAAAGTCCAACTTCATAATCAAAACTAAAGTCCAAAGCACATATCATCTGTGATTAAGCCTCATTACAGAAATATTGAAAGAAATCCGTGTAATGTTCGTTAATAAGACATTCAATAGATTATAAGTAGTCAAATTAATTCGAGATGATTGATGAAGATTTGGTGATTTAATCAGCCTCATAATTCATTCACAAAAAGAAATTGCCTCCAAGCTTTTTCCTCTCACGAATGGCAATTTCAAATTCCGAAGGTCACTGTCAAGTTGGATTCAAAATATTTGAATAGTTTCGAATAAAAAAACGCAACACGAGAGATAGTTTATAAGCCGTGAAATAAAATAAAAATGTTTGCATGCTTCAAGTGCAACCCCAAATGGTAAACCGAAATTCCAAAGTGCTATGCTATATCTCAACACAGTCAAATAGATGACAACGTTTTTAACTGGGTGACTAAACAAAAAAAAATGCCAAAAACCTGTTGAGACTCGGAACGGTGAAAGTTTTATTTCTGCTTCGATTTTTTTGCCGTATTCACAAAAACAAAATACTTCGAAGTCGCTGTGGACACTGAAATTTATAAACTTCGGAATTATGCATGAACCACTTCGCCGGACAGACTTTTTTATATACATAAAAATCTTCTGTGATAAATTTTAATGAGAATTAATTAAATACGCAGATGTAATGAATTGGATGGTGCAGTTGAATAAGAAACTGTAACACAGCGACACAACAGCAATGAATTTTTAAAGATACAAAAAGAATTATGTAATTAAAAATATATCAAAAATGAAATCGAAAGCAAGTGGAACTTATTTTGCTTCTTTCTCGCTCGTGCTGCTGACAATTTAAAGAAAATCGAAATCGATTTATTTTTTCACTTTTTTTGCGTGTTTTATTATTTAAATGCAAGGAGTTAGTACCACAAATTTTACGCTTTAGTTTGTAAATTTAAATTTTACAAAACCGTTAAAATTTAAGTTATACAAATACTAAATTTAAAAATAAACTATTAAAATTTGAATTTTACAAAACAGTTAAAATTTGAATTTTACGAAATTCAAAGTTTGCAAAACTATACGAAAATACTCTCATCCCCTGCATTGTCTTGTTAGCTTCTCTAAATCAAAGACTTAACAAGAAAAATATGATTAGTAACAACAATAGCAGTGCTAATGGTATTATTATCATGATTAAAGCAATATACAACAACACAACACTTGTCATATGTTCATAAAGTATCTGATAAACGCATGCAACATGGAATTTCTTAATATAAAAAAATTAATAATAAAATCTAATTTCAATTTCTACTCATGATGATGAAAATGAAATTTCTTTTATTATGATTCAACTAATTAGTATTCAAAGAAATAGATGAAATGTGTTCAAGAGGTATTTATTGCTATTATTTGCTGAACAATAATGGTTTCAGATGAGGACTAGTTAGCGCTTTTTTATTATAAATTTGGAATGTTTTTAAAGCTTTGGTGAATTTGAATCCGTGGGACATATTTTTTGATAAACACTGGGATATAGCTCAGCCCTACACCTACTATAAATGCATTCCTACCCCACATTTATCCTTGAACCTACCCCTATGGTGGACCTTCAATACATAACCCTTCTGTACCTAAATTTTAAGTATGCTTACAAGAGTAGGGTTAGGTACAAGAAACCCACCCCAGGGATCACTACTTCTGGCACGTTTCTAGATAAAACCTAGAACATACTATCCTAAAGCATACCCTAGTTCATAAATATGCTCATTTCTTTCAAGTCTTACAGTAAATCATAAAGTAACTAACTTCCCACATGACTCCTAACCTCAATGATTTACAAACATACCAACAGACTAAATATGATCTACACATAACAATTCTCATCACGAAAACTAAATCCACAGACGTAAACAGTTCAAAAAGAAAGAAAACGCACATTACTGCTCATATTTATGACTTAAGCGATGTAAAATGATTGCGTGGTAAGAAGAAAGCAAAACAAAAAGATTAAATAAAGGCATCAAATTAACACCAATGCTGAAGTAGAAGCAGAAAAAAATGTATTTTAATGAGAAAGCTCCAGTGTGAATTTCTCAGTGAAAATCGAGTGGCATTGACACTCCACCGATTTGCTCGACTAAAGGGTCAAGTGTAATGTCAGATTAAATAATAAGAAAATTTCCTTTTTCGTATCCATTGAGATCCGGTAGAGAAATTGAGAGATTGTAGAGAGTTGACGATAAGATCTAAAAAAAATAATATTAAGTTTCATGTTTTTGTTGATACTCGAAGGAGGAAACGTTTTATGTTTGAAATCACTCTATTGTTATAGATTTTTGTGATTGTTTGTGGAAGTCTTTAGTGCATCTGCTGAAGTGCTACCTTTGAAATTGTTTGAATGACAATTTATCACAATTTTATAACTTTTTTAATCTTTATATTACAATTGCAGCGCATAATATCCATAAATTCCAGCAAAATCTAATCTAATTTTCTGCTTGCCTGGCATTTTCACTGAATAACTTTTGCAGACACGGCCATTCAAACTATTTATTTATCTCCTACTAACTTTTTCTTTTTTATGTTTCATGCTAAAACATAAAATATGAATTAAAAAATAATAATCAAACAAAGTTAATCTAAACATTTTTATTTTATTTTCTCACACGCTTACCGTGAAATTTTTAAATATCTGCCTTTTTATTTCACCTGCCCCATAGGTAGCTAGTCTGTCTTAATCATGATGTCTGATGTCTCAAATTGTTATAATAATACCTTTAAATACGTCTATAAAGATCTTTTTTGTTAAATAGTTTCATGAAATGTTTGTTTTTTGATGAAAAGATGTTAATTAAAAATTATGATTTTATGTTTGGGAATAAGGCGCATTTTTGAAAAAATTGCGGAATTCAGCACTGAATAAGATCAAAATTTAGCTGAATTCAGCGCTGAATAGTTTCAAAATTTAGCTTAATTCAGCTATTTAGCTGAATTCAGTTCTTAAAATTGCTGAATTCAGCACTTAAGATGCTGACCTTAATATTTAAAATGCTGAATTCAGTCATGAATAAGATCAAAATTTAAGCTGAATAAAAAAGCAAATCGTTTGCTGAATTCAGCTTATAAAACTGCTGAATTCAGTACAGAATAAGTAACTGAACAGCACAGAGTAAATTACTGACTTATTACTGCCTAAATTGCTTAATAAAGCATTAAACAGCATGACAAACTGTCCAAAAACTTCAGAAAAGAAGAAGCCAGAAATCACGTCTACTAAAAAAAGTCTAGATAATCTCACCAATTGATGGGAAAAAGAAATATTTCCTAATGAATGAAAACAAGACAAAGCAAGCGGAGATATTTGTGTATTGTTTGAAAATATTCATAGCATTTTATTTGAATATTATCATTATTATTACTTTTTGATTGGACGTACAAAGGAAAGAAGAAGAAAAAATGGAAAGCACGAAAAGCTATGGAAGTGATAAATGGAATGACATGTCATAATACTACATTGTAAGCTTCTTTTTTAAAACAATATCAGCTCATGTTGTCATAAAGTAATTGCTCAAATCGCAAATTGCAATAAAGTAAACAACAGATTCAATTGCATAAATAAAGAAGACAAAATAATGAAATGTGAAGGCATTCAAGTGCATGACAATATAATTTATTCAAGCTCAGTTCTTATTCATGTCAAATTAATGTTACAGTCATGTTAAAATAGAAGTTAAAGTGGAATATAAATGAGGAAAAGTGGCTTTCATCCATCCTTAAAGGCGTTATGTTAAGAGGATATTGAGAGCTTTTCAGCATGCATGGGAATGCATAAATGAATCCGAGGGATTTAATGGTTTGACTGAAGAATTTGGTGAATTCAGCGCTTAACAAGTTGCTGAATTCAGCTACGAATAAGCTGCTGAATAAATTTTTCATATTCAGCGCTGAATTCAGCACTGAATAAAATGCTGAATTCAGCACTGTCTAAATTGCTGAATTTAGCTCTATTTAATTTTACAAAGCTACTTAGGAGATAATTAGCGCATTTTCCTTAGAAAGTAATGCGCTTAAAGGTCCACTTTGGCTGGCTGGCCCGCTGGCCCGCTGGCTGGCTGCCTCAAAAACTCGGCGGAGGAAGCACGTAGAGACTTCGGGTTTTTTGCATTAAATAGCTGATTTTTCGTAGGGGTGCGCAACGTATTTAGTTTTTTAAAACTCCCCTCCTAAACTTAATTAAATTAACTTTTCTGTTTTTGGTGTAAAAAATCACTGACGTTGGATTAGTCAAAGTTTAACGTGACGCTTAAAAAGAATACTTATATTAAAAAACCCTTCAAGTCGTGGGTTCGATCCTCTCCGCGGGCAACTTTTTTTTACACTTTTTTGATTCTTTTTTACACTTTTTTGATGTTTTATGATATTTTATGATTTATTAATGCATAATTAAATTTTTTTGAGTCATAAAACAGCAAAAAAGTACATTTTTTCATAAATTTTATTTTCTCGAAATGTAAATGTATGTAGAACCATACAAATGTTGCTGTCATTACTTGTGAAGTATAAGTGACAGATTTAATTTGTACTAAAACCATACAAATGTTTTGAAATAGCTTCCGGAGTTTTTTTCAGCTACAACTATATATTTCAAGCATTTATGCTATGTTTTCAATTCATTTGGGGAAATAAATTAAGTGGGTACTTATTTTTACATTCTGAATTATGGATTTATTTACTGATCTGTGCGGGAAAATGCGCTTAATTCCCTCGATGTATGACACGAGGACTTTCTACATCTTTCTATATAATTACCATATCAGCAAGCTATTTACCATCCAACACTAAGAATTCCAATCCTTTCCTCTTCTTACAAAAATAGCATCATAGAAAACAGATCTCTAGACATTCCTAAGTCTCTCAATTAACCATATCGATAGCCATTATATATTCATTGTGGGTATACAAGAGTAAATACATGACTCGGTAGAAATTGTTTGTTTTGATGGATGTGATTTTAGCAATTTTATAATGGAATGCTTAATGGAAATTGTTTTAAGTCATTTGTTGTTTGGAGAAATTTAAAAATTTAACGGTCAATTGAGGATTTTTTATTTCCGTTCAGCTAATTTTCATCGCAAAATGGTAATTAAGGAAAATAAATCCACAAAAATTTTGCTTTCAACGCATAGTCTAGTAGCATCATGTGGGCGTATTACACAAGTCACTGTCAATTATACCCTTCAGCAGTAGTGAGAAAATGTATCCCAAGTTTCACTCACTCATGTCGAGTCACTGAAAGCCGCAATAAGCCATTAATTGAAAGTGAAAATCATCAAGAATTGGAAGTGAGGCAAAAAAGAAAAGAAATTCCAATTTTGGTCGTATTTTGTAATTTAAGCAATAAACCGTATTGTGATACATAATACACAGGGAGATACGAGTACGCTGAATGAGAAGTAAATGTAACATAAGCATGCTTATCCTTGAAATGAAAGTTGTTTAATTTCACTCTTCGGTCGGCTGTTTGTTGTGCGAACTTTATTTGTTGTATTGCTGGTGAAATACGAGAAGAGAAATATTTTTAAGGGCAGAGGTTGAAAATGAATATGTTTTTTGGAATTTTATCGGACTAATTTGTCAATTTCAACAGCGTTTCGATTCAATTAAGCAATTTTTGTTTTACTTCAACATGTTTTGCTTCAATTCAGCATTTTTGTTTCAATTCAGAAATTTTCACTTCAACTCAGCACTTTTCGCTTCAATTCAGCACATTTTTCATTAATTCAGCACCTTGTGCTTCAATTCAGTACTTTTTGCTTCAATTCAGCATTTTTTTGCTTCAAAATCAGCTCATTTTGTCTCAATGCAGTTTAGTTTCTATTTATTTTGAAAATTAATGCTCATTATTAACCTTAACACAAGAAATACTCAACGTTTGGAATTTCCTAGTTAAATTGCAAACTTTTTTGCCATTTCAAGTACACACTTGCCCATTCATTATTCCCATTAGGTGTGTTAATATGCGACAAAAAAGAAATTGCAAGCCGCTCTCCCATCAAGGAAGGAAATGATCTACAACACGAGTGGACGAAGATCATAAAACATTCAACTATAATTTATTTAAACTTCAAAGAGGAAAAAAAATTATTTCATTATTTCATAATCATCCGATTGGCTTACATAGCATGAATA
This sequence comes from Chironomus tentans, assembly GCA_963573255.1. Taxonomy (NCBI): domain Eukaryota; kingdom Metazoa; phylum Arthropoda; class Insecta; order Diptera; family Chironomidae; genus Chironomus; species Chironomus tentans. Next base: position 41,813,813 of record OY754302.1, on the reverse strand, counting down.
AAACTTGTTATTAATGCGTACATAAGTTCATTGAATACGGCTTATTATTAATTTATCATATTAATTGAATTATTTATTATTTATCTCTCATTATTTTTCGGATTTTACTTACTTACCTCTTTCACGGAAGAAATTATAGTCGAGTTATGATGTCAACCTCATTCATAGCTTGAATTGCGTAAAAATATTTCATAGACATTTGGTAGTAATAATATGAAAGATTATTGGACGCAGTGAAGGGTTACAAATTTTCTCCTTTTTTGTTTGTTTGGTATTTCCTTTCATAATTTATCTCAATTTGAAGAAATTATTGAGTAAAGAAATGTTTTGTTTTGAATGAACTTGGAGCGCATGAATCGGAAAAAAATGACGTTTCCTTTGATTTTTACTAAAGCAGGGTAAAATGAACCCCATTCTAGAGTAGAATAGGATTTCTAGTGGCTTTAAGGGCTCTTAGCTAAAGTAGAATGTAAGCTGCCCCAATGTAGAGACCGAGACATTGGGACAGCTTAATAGAAGGTGGACTCTACTAAGGTAGTGTAGAATATCCTTCATACTAGAGTACAGCAGTAAAAATAGGTACCACAACACATTAACGAGGTCATAAGCAGTTAACATCAGGCAATTACGGAATGCACACAGATACTAGAGTCCACACTGAAGATCTTGGTGAGGGGACATGGTGGACAAGCCCTTAGTGAAATGATACTTTACTCAGGGTTCATTCTCTTATGACCCTCAAGAGGGGGATCGCAGAGTAGAACGATAAAAATTCTACGAAATTTATTGCTATTTTTTGAAAAATGACCGTTATATCCGTACGTCATACAAATTGACAAACCAAAATCATAACCTCAATCTACCCCAAAAAAAATGTTCAAAAGAATGCATCGAAAAAAATGAAATAATATCGTCATGGAGTAATGACTTCAAATCATCAAAACGATCGTCTTTTGTTGTGTGTTTAATATTTATTTCACGATAATAAAAAAAATCTGCAATTTTATTCCAAACAGTCTCAATAGCGGTGCGATAAAAGCACAAAAAACTTTCTTTCTCATTCAAAAAAAAATTTTTTTTTTGATCAACAAACAAGCCCAAACTACTGCTTTTGTGTGCAAAAACGGAGAATTCAATCATTTATTAATTAATCAAATTTTTGAGGCCTCACCTTCCATTTCATCTTCGATTCTGTTTTGAAATCATTTGTGTAATGTTAATTTATCGATTTAATGTGTAAACATAAATAAGACCCGAGCAGCACAACGTATATATTTGGAAAACGCTACGTCGAAGTTTAAATGGCAAAGAGATATGGGGTACCCTTAGGGGGTCATGACGGTGGTTTTGTGTAAGCCTTGGTGTAAAAAATTATTGTTTACTGCAGCGTGCGGCTCGGTCAAGCTGCTTCAAAAATACACATTTACGTGGAGTAATTATAATGACCATTTACGACGTCGATCTGCTTTACATTCCATTCAATTAGACACTTTTTTACGAAATAAAAATTTTTTCACTCTCGTTTCAATGAAGAAGTGATATTATGTGACGAATTACGCGATTAAGCCACATTATTAATGACAAAATAAAGAGCTTTTGACTAACATGATGAGGATAATGCGGAAATTTAATTTTATCACATGTACAACTTATTACATCAACTTGCGACATGCACTTGCTAGCATAATTTTTTTCATATTTTTTATAAACATATGATCAGGTTGTAAACTAGATTTTACGACACCTTTGATAAAAAAATTAAAAAATACTTTCTCATGCTTAACATACTCGATGTCATCAAGTCGGAATAAATTTTTGTGTTGCGTAAATTTTTTTCCTTCTGGGGGAATTTATGATACGAGTTTAAATGCGTCATTGAAATATGCTATGTCCTATCATGATGACAGAAGTGAAAGTGATGTTGGAGGTCGGTGACATTCAGGATTTTTGAAGGTTGAATCATTTATTTTTTAAAGAGATAATGTGAAATTAATTTGAAATTGCTTAATGTAAAATATTTTTCGACTTGAAATTGGGTTGAATTTAAAAAGAATTGAAGTGAAAAAATCTCTACAGTGAGTTTCAATAATGTATTTTAAATTCAACCCTTGGGCTATCTTTAAGTACTTTGATGATTTGATTTTATGATTCAAAATTACAGTGATAAAGTGTGGCATTAAGATATTCAATCTATCTTTAGACTTGAAATTTATGATACAATGTAAGATTGAATGGATATTTTCACATATTTTAGATTTTTAGGACAAATTGTGCATTTATTTTGTAAAGTTCGTTTAATAAAGAATTGATAATTTATTTAATGAATTTTTCGACCATGTTTCATTGAATGTGTTTGGATTTATTGAGGTTTGAGAAAAAAAAAGTTCAATTAGGGTCACATCTAGAAATATTTTGAAGGGGTGTTCATTTTTAATGAATTTTTACGAACTTTTTCGAAAGGTAGTTACCTTGTCCGTAATTCTAAGACCCTATTTTTTAACTATCATATTTGTATAGATGCGTAGATAGGTGAGAAATTTGTTATTATACAGAAAATTAAATTTTGAGGAAAAATTTATTTTGCTACATCTAAACAAAAAGGCATACAAAAGTATTTATTGAATTTTATTTTGAGGGGCGTGTACCTAAGGTCACCCGTTGGTTACGCCCCTGCCCCAGACACTAATCTCTCAATAATTACACAGAGTCTACATAATTTTCTTTATTTTTTCATCCTATTTATAAGCAATTTTAATTACATCATCAAACCTGCAATTATAATTATAGCTGTCCACAGCATTTTTCATCCAAATGATGGACAATTTATCTTGCTATAAAATCTAAATATTCCGCAGGCTATCGAAGAGTTAAAACTCATAATTATTATGAATAATTTCTGCATAAAAAGTTTCAAAATCTTCAGTTTATCATCCCAAGAAAATTGCATGTGAATCATGGTAAATTTCCATCGACTGAGTCAACACTAAAGCTGTCAATATCATTCAGCATTTTCCAAAAGAATTTGTGTAATTCAATTACAAAATAGCAAATAAAATTACATCAACAACGGCACATCAAACATTTATCATAAAGATTATGTCTCGCATCGCTAGAAAATATGACGCTTGTGGCAAAAAAGAAGACGCGGTATCACTAGTTAAGGCAAGTGAGCTTTAGATGGAACAAATTGTCGATGTAACATCTTGACAACGATTTAAGAAATTTGTTGCGCTTCGTGTTATGCAAAATTTCGTTTTTTATTGCACATCTGGATGCATTTTGTGCTTACTTACTTGATCAATATGCAAATTTCTATGTCTATTAATGAAATTATAAAGAAAAAGATTTTCTACAATAATAATGGAAGCAACAGCATTTTTATACATTTTTTTACATAATAATGGTTAAGCAGCATTAAGCATTATGGAAATTAATGCGTAACTAAAAGAGCTGCTATGGTAAAAATAACTGTGAGACTAAAAGAGGAAGATCTAAATCAGATGGGCAGCATAATGCATGAAAATGCTTTACATTTATTAGAATAATGAAATAGAGTTGTTGATATGAATTGAGGATGGCTAGTTTGAGATGGAGTTGAGGTTTTGAGAAAATCTTGGGTGAATTTTTCGATTATGTCTAGGGATAGGGCTAGATTTTGGCAATTATTCCTTAATAGTTCCGTTTAAGATACCCAAAGCTACCAGCTTAGGTAAGCCTACTCTATATTTAACTTTAGTTTGCTAGATTGGTCAGAGCAGTTCTTAAAGTTTTCAGAGCGAGACATACTAAAATAGAGCCTTAAATTTCGCGACACCCTCATATATATTTTTGATCACTTTTACACACAGTAGTATGTCGCGGAGCATAGCTTGAGTAATACTGCCCTAGAGTGAACCTAGTAAAGTAATGTAGTAAATTAGGAATCATATAAAACCAAAAAACAGGGGTCATTTGCTCGGATACCATAGAGTATACCCCTAGGGCTGGTTACTGGGTATACTCTAGGGTATACACTATCACCCCAGAGGTTACTCGGTTACCCTTAGGGTATACCCCAGGTAAACCCCTAGGGTAACCCCTTAGATAATGTATACCCTAGAAAAAAATTGTCAAAACCCTAATCATCAAAACCTCCATTACAAAACCTCTCAGAATTCCTCAACAAGCTACTCATCACATCCCATTATACAATAAAATCACTCAAAACAATCCGCTCAACCTAAAAGAAGCAAATAATTTCACATATGTAACAAATAATTCAGTAAATCACATATGTGAACCATTAAATCAACCAAATAAGCATCAACAAGATATTTCGTAAATAATTGTACCGTAGGTTACATGCGGTGCATGGGCAGGTTATGTGATTTTATTTATTTAGTATTTACGCGTAACTTTAAAAACCATAATATTTATTTGTAACTTAAATAACATAAACCAAAGGCACCAAAATTGGCAGTTAAACCTTTCTACGCCGCAAATATGTAACAGAATTTTACCACAAATGACCACTCAGATGATGATGATGAAATTGCACGTCTTAAATGCGTTAAGTTTTTCATGATTCAATCTCTATCTCTAATGACATTTTTGTCTCATTTCTCATAATGCAATAACTCGCATTTGAAATTCAATTTAGAGCTGTGGAATAAAAATAGAAGTAGAGTGTGGTGACAAATGGAATTTTAAGTAGCAATATATTTACTTGAGGCTGTGTTTTCTTGGGAAAAAATGTAGTTGGGGGATAATTTTTGTCATTTAGTCTGACGAAGTGGTGTATTGAGAGACACAGTGGCTACGTTTTAGAGCCAGGTTTCTTAGATATATCATAGGTAGGGGAAAAGCCAGAGGTTCTGAATCTTCTACATTTGTCCAAAAACTTGAGGAAAAGAACGATTCTAGGAGTATCCTGGGGTATTCTAGGGTAGGGTACCATGGGTGTCCTAGGGCGTATCCTATGTGATACACTGGGGTATCCTAGGGGATATCCTAGGTTACCTGATCCAAGGGTACCCCAAAAAATATTAAAAACTCATGGATATGCCTAAACTGTCTTATAATTTGATACATCTAAGAATATTCTATTAAATGCATAAATTTTATTCAATTTTCACTCAAAATATTTCATAATTTTTCGATGATTTATCACCCAACTGCAGCCTGTCAAACGTTTGCTACTTACAGTCATTACCTCACAAGCTCAGTTATCTGTGTCATCTCCACGTCTTATTCATCATATTTAAATACCAAAAGAAAGTAAAATGGCAAGAATATCATGAAGATTACCCAATTCCATCACAAAACAGCTTCCATTTGATTTCCAGTAGATTTTCATTATAAATTTACGTGACTTAGTCAGCATGTAATAAGCTAAATTTCTTCATCAAATAAAAGGAATATATATATAAATTGATAAAAATCTTTCCAAAGTTTGCCGTTCACTGAAATGCTAATGCTCCACAGTAGATACACAGCAGGTCAAATCAGCATATTTACATATAGGTGAATTCGCATAATATTTGCATAAACTGAAAGGCGGATTTTTGGCAATTATTGATGTTGTGATGATATTTTGTTTTGACTCTTGTAGGAGGTTGTGGAACAGAAGTAATGATCAGCAAAGTGGGAGTTTTAATTTGATTTTATTGTGTAAAAATAATTTCAATTGTTGTGATTTTGAATTGAATTTGGGATTTTTTTTGTTAAAAAGGAAGTTATTTTGATTAAATTTTTTGATTTTGTAGTCGATTTTTGGGAGAAATACTTCAATTTAATGAATTTCAATTTATGAATCAACAACAAAAATGAATGAGTTAAGAATTTCTATTAAATAGAATTAAAAAATTATCTCAATCAATGAAGTCACCTGTTTCCTGATCTAAATCAGGAAAGTAACAAGTTAAAATTCCACGGTTTAGAAGGCACCAAATTCAATTAATCTTATCCAAAATACAGCTACGCCACTGATCTAAATTCTATGGCAATTAATGTAGAACCTCTTTGAATATGCCATAGTTTTCGAAGATCAAAGCATGAAGCTAGGTATATCTTGATCATAACAATGTACTTAGTGGCGTACACTTAGGGGGTTGATTGGGTAGATTTTCAACCCTGTTGGAGAAATTAGAGATTAAAAATTCCTCCCCTATTAAAATTCTAGCTACAATACTACGGTCTGCTTTAAAATGTACCATACTTACATTTAATATATTTTTTCAAAATTTTCCTTAATTATTTTAAATTAATTTCGAAAACAATTGTCTTAATGTCAATAAACACAATTTAATCTACACAAACCCTATTAAGTATCATAAACTGCAAATAAACCAATTCAAAATGCGCTAACATTACATCTGTAAATCAGCTTCCATTCCACAACAATCTCGGTTACAAAAACGAGACACAAGCAGAAGAAAAACGAAGCAATAAGAAACTGTTAAGTCATATCTGCGTACGGTAAAAATCGAACAAAAAATAAATAAATAAAGAAACAAGATCACTTTTCCTTTCAATATTTTATACAAATACGCAATAGCACGAGAACTCAATGCGACGATCGAATACCTCTCTTTTTACTTCTCTATCTCAAGTACAACACACAGTTGAGCTTATTTCTTTTTCTTTTTTGCTGCTTTTTCTTCTCTTTTTTTCTTCGTTTCGTTTTCTTTTTGGTTGGCGGTTTATGTGTATCTACAGCCCATTCCTCTTTACCATTGCCTTTTTTTCATAATTCAATTCAGTTTCAATTCAGACGCGAAACGATCGTCATCGAAACTGAATGAGTGCAACGTGAATTTTTTATTTTATTTATTTTTCTAAGACTTTGGAAAAAATTTCAAATTTTTTATTTGAATTGTTAATTAACAGTCGTTGTTAATTAATTCACATAGAAAAGTTTTCTATCAGAAGTGAACTCCAAGTGGGACGAAGATTTTTAGAAATTTCTATTTTTCATTCATGTGAAAATATCGAGAAAACAAAAATAACGAAAAAAAAGAATCAATAAATGTGAAAAAAGAAAAAATTTCGCCTCATATCAAATGCAAATTACAAAGTGAATCCGGCAAAATACAATAAAAATTATTTAAATTTGTTCGGTAACATTTTTTTGTGTCTTTTCTAATCGAGTAGAAATTTTTTTGTGAAAAATATTTCGGAAGTTCACGAGGATATTATAGAGATTATTATAGCGCGTGTGAGGAACTATCTTTAAGGTAAGATTGAGGATTATTTCTTAAGGTTAATGTTGTGGATTGTTTTGCTAGAAATGAGGTGGAAACTTTAAAATTTGACAAAATTTCTTTAATTTTTAAAATCAAAAAATTAGGAATTGTAAATTTTTATAAAATCGTGAATTTTTAAAAATTTGTAGATTTTTAAGAAATTGTGTTTTTAAAGAAATCAGACATTTTAAAAAATGCAAATTTTTAAAAATTAAGAATTTTCAAAAAAGTATTTTCGTGAATTTTTAAAAATTTGTGCATTTTTAAAAAGTTTCAAATTTTTAAAAATTTATGAATTTTTTAACATTTATGAATTTTTAAAAATTTATGAATTTTTAAAAAATGACAAATTTTTGGATTTGATCCAGTCTTGTCTCGACAAAACTCCATCAGATCATCGTCCTAGACATTTTAACATTTTTTCAATTATTCATCCCAAAATTCAATATTTTTTCCCACACAAAATTGCAAATTTTTATCATGAATTTAAATATCTCCAGCAAAAGCAATCCACTAATAATGTTACCAAGGAAAAACTTATTGTTTTCTTCCTTCTTCAATTTTTTTCATGAATATTTTTGCATAAGAAATTAAATTTATTCCGAATAAGAGACTGTGCACTTCAGTTAGTCGTAGAAATAATAAAAACTTACAGAAAAAGATTAAATTCAAGGATTAAGTTGAATGCCAGTGAATGAAAAAAATTTTATTAGATAAAAAATTGGATATTGATGTGACTTGAAATTATCCAATAATAAAAGTGCTGCAATTGTGGTGGAAATAAAAAAGAGAATTGTGATGAAATGTTTTATTGAATTTTTATCACAGAGAAGATTTATGGCTCTATCTGGGTTTGATGATAGTAAGAATGAATCTGCGTCAGTGATATTTGCAGAGATTGGGTGACTATAGAGTTTAGGAGCTGTAGTTGATCATTGGAGACTTTTTTGGGTCTGATTTCTTAAATATTCTGATTGTTTCTACTCTTTTTATGGATATTTTTTACTGTTTAGGGGCCATCCAAGGAGAACTCTATTCTATATCTAAGAATCCAGTCCCTATTAATTTATAGTGAAAATAATCATGCTCAAGTTGATATAATTAGTTAAAGTGACTTTTTGCGAAAATATAAAAAAAGTTTCCAAGCTTTTCTGTCAATTTTTATCAAATGGTCATCCGACCCCTAGTTTGAGTGGCTTGGCAGAGCAAATAGAATTTTATTTTAATTTTTTGCTGATTTTTGAAAAAAAAAATCTCCCTCTTTCCAACATAATTCTACAGTAAAATCTACCAGATATCTTCAGAAAAAATATATACTTGAGTAAATTTAATTATGTTGAAACTGATTCTCAGCATCATGGACATTACCAATGATTCTGCGATAATATGCATGTTAAATTCAAGGAAAAAATAAATTACTCATCTAGAACTGTTGCATGCGTTCATGGACATTTTTATAGACATGAAAAATTAAATTTTTTTTTAAAAGTCATTAAATCCAATTTAAGAATCTTTAAAAAAATTAATTTTTCTTAAATTATCCAATAATATTTCCATCCACAAGGAAATAATTAAACTCAATTTAGCACTAAATTAAAAAATTTAATAATCGAATCTACATTTTCATTAATTGATGTCGTGTGAAGGTCGGGCATGCTTAACAACCGAAACGGATCTAATTTACCAATTCAGTTGAAAAGCAACATCAATTCGTATGCGAAAAATCCTATTATATTGATAGCTGGTAGCTGTCTCAGTGAATTCATTGGAAAATGTCGATTTATCTTTTCTGAGTATGAAAAAAATAGTTTTGGATTAAATTTGTCACATGGATTGACGGTTCTATTAAAAATCACCCAATTTCATCAATCCTTCGAACATATGAAGCTGATACATTGATGGTCCTAAAGATATGATCAGCTCTTGTATGTCTCTGCTGAATTAAATCTAAAAACTCGGAACTATCGTCTGTCAGCTATAATCTTAAATCTTTTGACAATGCTTAAATATTTTTTTATAAATCTTGATGATGCTGATGCTTTAATTTATTTTAAATGATGGATTGTTTTCAAGGCATGGCTGATGTAATTATTTAAAATGATTTTAAACGGAGAAGAATTTTTCTGACATTCGATATGTCCCTTTTTTAGAAAAAATAAGGCTGGCCGATGGGATCGTTTATATGCGAGATAATTATTGTCAGAAGTTGAATTGGTGTCTTTGGGTTTTTTGGGAGGATTTAAAGAGTAATGGCGGTTCAAGATTAGATAATAGGAAATGAGATTTTTTTGTGTGGAAATGGGGATGTCTTAAAAGATTTGTAGGTTATGATACAGTGAATAATAGGACTTAGCTATAAATTCTGAGCAGATGAGGATATCTGATATTTTTTCAGCAGGCAAAAGCATCTATACCTTAAAATACATACTAGAAAGGGTATATAGACTGTAATTTAAAGGTTAATTATGCTTCCAGTTTATATTTGAGAAACTGAGCTATGATTGTATCACATTTTAAATACCAAACCCTCGGAAAATATCCTACTAGATATAACAGAGGCATATCCAAGGGGGTTTTCTGGGTCAAACCCCCTATTTTTTTTTGAAAAATCAATACTAGTTCAAACAGAAAGGACATGATTTGAAAAACCTCTCCAAAAAAACATCCTGGATATGCCCCTGGGATATACTCTGTTTATTGTACTTTATATGGTTATTCAGTAAAGAGGTCCATCATTTAAGCGATGGGTCTGAAGTGGGATGGAATTTCATAATTTTTTGGAATAAAAATTCTATTTATCGATGAACTTTAAACTTGAAAATGATCCCTAATGCGTTTAGCATGGGTGTACCCAGAAGGGGGTTCGGAGTTTTCAAACTATTTTTTCAGGAAGATTGTACCAACTTTTTTCAAAAATTTTGTTTGATTCACAGTTACTTAGATATAGTCTATTTGAAGGAATCATTAGTTTTTCAAATGGGTTCCAATTACAGTGAGTTTAAATATCCAGACCTATAGGTACGCTCATGGCATTAAGATATTTATTAAAAAATAAAATCCTGTAATTATTAGCAATTTACAGCTCCATTCTAAAATTCTTGTACCTACAGCAATTACCAACAATATTATGCAATTCACCGGTGTTTTGCTCATTATTTTTTAACTCAATTAATTACGCTTTTAAATCCGCTCTTAAATATTTTAAATACCCATTGTCTACGTGCAAAATAATCTCATTATTAAAAAAATTATTTTTAAGTAAGCGAGAATCCATAAATTGAGTTTCTATTTCAATAAATACAGCTTAGTGCCTTTACATTCCAATAAGTTCCTATTTGATCTCAATTTCTGGAATTTAAATACGATCAACTTCTGATACGTTAATAGACCACAGGGGTATAATTCAACATTGTAATGTGACACTATGGAGCTGTTGATCATGTTGAGGATTTTATGACCATGTATAGCAAATTAATTGATTTCACGTACTGTAATTAAAAAACTTAAATTACGAATAAATTGATAATAAAATTTTACACATGCTGATATGACAACTGCCAACAACTTTCTACTTGTTAGTCGGTATTTTTTTTACATTTCGTGTGAAATTCCAATAAAAAATAATCAAAAAAGGAAAACTTGTGTTATTGACACATTTGGCACTTTTGCCATTTGATTTGATGACAGTGTTTTAATTCCGTGATGAAATATTTGCCTTTTCTATAGTTTGAAGCTATTCATGTTAATAAATGCTATTGTTTGGTTTATATTGGTGCCAGTTGGCGTTCAGTATTGAATATTGAAATGTGATTTTGATGGAAAATTGCAACAATGAAGATTTTAAGGGGTTTGATGGGGTAATGAGTTTGTTTTCTTGGGTGTCTTTTATGGTATATTAGGTACATGACTGAAGGCATGCTCCATTGCCATATTATAGACAACAACATAGGTATTCCCTTGAAATACTACAGACAATAGCAAGGGTATACCCAAAAAACCGGCCACAAGGTATCTATGCTATAGGTTTGTCACGGATGGGTGCATCAGGCAGGATATCAAGCAGGTTCCATAGTATACCCACGAACAAAATCAAGCAGGCCACAAACTTGAGGAATTCAACGTAAAACAGTCCCCAATCTGACAGAATTTATGTCAAAAAATCTCTCAATCCGATAAAAACTTCATCACTCCAAACTGCTCAACGATTTATAGCCAACAATACATCTTTAAACTTTCATCATTACCAACAACTAAAATCAACTCTCAATGCACAAAAGGCACAGATTATTTTTTGACGTAGGCCATAAAACACAAAAATTTCTTCAATCTAAATTCTGGCAAGTTGACGCCGTCTGCGGAATAAATGAGAAATATTTCATAACATTTATCATAGTGGACGAGTTCTCATGAATTTGTAAAAGACAATTTCTTTTTCGGAACCGAGAAGCAGTGAGAGACAAAAGCATTTGAATTTTTATGCGTTTTACGTGATTCAAAAAATATTTTGTGTGGAATTTTTGAGTGACTTGCCAAATAGTTTTAATTTTCTAGTCGACAATACGTCAGACTGCGCAAGAAGTCATGAGAATTATTCACAACGATTACGATGACAGTGTTTACTTAGCGGCAGTTGATGATTGCATTGCTCAATATAGTTGAACCAATAAAATAAATGCGCATACATAACACAACATACTTTATGGTAATAACTCTAAATTCACTAGTTTTGAATATAAAGTGAATGTTAATTACAGTTCAGGATGTAGTGCACTTAAAACAACAGATCTGATGAAATGAATGACTCATTATAGCTCAGTTTTTAATAATTTCAACTCGTTTGTTCGAGCTATAAACATACGTTTATGAATATCATTTTTTAGTTGTTTTCGTACTTAAATGGATATACGTGCAATTTTTTAATCATTCATTTGTCTTTTGCAAGATGAAGTAAAAGAGCTATTTTCATTCAAAAGAACAAAGCAGCAGAAAGAAGGCAACAATTTCATCGCATTTATGCGGTTACATAAAAATGAGATCTTCTTGAATCTTTCTAAACATTCCATTTACTTTGTTTGTTTTTCTGGTCCACTTAGCAAGAAAATTAGTTTGGATATTTAGCTTAGTTGTTTTATGTCTTGTTGACTGGATTATTGGTATTTTTTAGAAATTTTGAATTTTTAATAATTTAAAGGCTAAAATTCTGGTTGGGGTTGTTTAAAAATGACGTCACGAAAAAAATGAAATTTTTAGACCCCTCTCCCCTAGGGATTATCCATGGGGGAGATTTGGGTATTAAAACACCACCCTCGATGGAAATTATCTTCAATTTGGTGGGGTTTTTTGAGAAAAAAATCCCAAAACACCCCCCTTAAATTTTGCTGTTCATCTAAAAAATTCAAAACACCCCCGTCACAAAATTTCTCTTTTGTATGGAGGTGTCACAAAACTCCAGACCCACCTTCTCCCCTAAATGTTGGACGTCATTTATGAACGGTCTCTATAAGAAATTTTTTTAGAATTTTTAGAATTTTTTAGAATTGTTCAATTTTAATTCAATTTTTCAATAATTTTCCGGCATTTCCTAATTCAAAATCTGCGCTTAATCCAAACACCTCAATTCACCTTCATTCTACCACCTCATACACATACCAGCATCTTAAAATATTCAAACATAACAATCTCTTCCGGAAATAATCAACAATAAGGTTCTGGTTCAATAAAAACAAAAGATTTTAATCAACCTGTTGTTTCTGTTGCAGCAGCAGTTGTAGTTTAGATTAGTATAGTTAAAACAGGGCTTGCCATTGGCCATGTAGCATCATGCCGAGATCTCAAGCCAATTCAATCCCTGACATACTTTAAAATTCAATAATAATGAAGAAAAGTTAGAGATTAAATTTGCTCTGCTGTGTGTTTTAAACTACTGAATTTGCAATTTAATAATGAAAGAAATTTTCCTTCAATTAAGCATCTCAGTAAGAAATAGAAACAGAAATTGCTTTTCAATCGACACAACTCTCTCGTTTTATGCTTTGTTTGTTAAATTTTTTATGCTGCATGCAATGCATTTAGCAAATAGAGAGATTTTTTATGAGAAATTATAAGACGTAGTTTAACTATACCACAAAAACCGATCCATAAGTGCTACTGCTAAGAAATTTGTTTTTTTCATCCGGAACTAATAAACAGATTTAAGCAAAATTGACTTTAAAAAGTAACTTTGTGCCATATTTTGATTTTATTTGTTAGCCATTAACGTTAACAAGTCAAGCGGTTAAAAATCCAATTTAAGCTGATGAAAATTGAATGATCATCTCTGGCTTTCGGGTATTGATGTGGCTAGTTTACTGGTTTTATGAAAAATCATTGAATTAAAGCACGAATTTATTGAAAATTATTACGAAATTTCTTAATATACGGGATCATGATGGTTAGTCTTAGTTTAAACTGTAGTGAGCATGATTATTGAGATATTTAAGGTTTGTAATTTTTATTTTGAAATATGGCATAATTTTTGACATTTTTTGGGTTTAGTAATTTAATTTCATCTTGATTAATCGTGATTTTGGTTTCAAAATCTTAAATCAAAGTAAATTTTGGAGCAAATTATAGTTCGGAATATTTAGTCATATATGAAAGCTATTCTGTCAAGTTCAAGTATAAATTATGTATGGCTGATTAGTTAAGTCAGATCAAGTTTCTAAATATTTCCTTTCGAATGATTTTGTGGGTTCGATTCCCAACGAAGAAAAAGTTGTTATTATTTATTTAATTTTAATTATTTTTTTTTTTTTTTATGAAAGATTTTTTGAATCTCAAAACGGATCCCATTGCCATACCATCAACTAATAATAATTTATTTCCGTAAAATTCCATAAAAATATCCCCCAGCTTCTCAAAAACCCACAAACGTGCTCTTTTCTCATAATACATTAGACTTAATCATCACATTCATCAAAATATATGCGTATTTCCAGCCCATGATTGTAAATAGATTCATAATGCAGTTATTATAGCCCCAGGCATTAAATCAAGTTTTTGGGTGATTTTGGGCTTATTTATGATATAAAATTATCACATCACGATTAATGTCAAGGTTCAATGTGAACATAATTTGATTATTGTAAATTATTTTACCATCAATAATGTAAGTTTTCATAGGACTATAATAATAATAATGCGTGAAGGGACCAGTTTTATAAGCTGGAGGCACTACGATTACAGAATCTAATGTACTACACCCATTAGTCTTATAGTTTATAGTGGGATCCGAACTATTTGCAAGCTTGGAACATTGCAAGGACACGAGTACGTCATAAGACCTAGCAGAAGGGTATTCAGGGGGGGGGAAGTTATATCCCCCCTTTTTGGGAATTTTTTTTCAATTTGCAAGGGTTTTTTAAGAAAAAAATCCCAAAACCCACCTGGATACGCCCCTGAGAACTGGTATACCTTGCAATGTACCTAGTTGATCAAGAAATCATCCAGATACTAGTATAAAAGCAATAAGTATAGACTCCGGTTCAATAGGATTCGCAGTGCCCTCAGTTGGATTCATCGATTCGCTGACCAGTATAAAAGCAATATAGACACAATATGTGCCAATCACCTCAAATTAGTCATACTTTAGGATTGAACCTAGGACCTTTGGCACGTAAGACCAACGTTCAACAATTTAGTTTTTTTACTGATGCCATTTCACCGCACTTCCGTAAGACTATAATATTTCCAACTTATTAAGAACTCTTAATTAGACAAGCACGCTTACAAAATTTTGTAATAATATTCAATTTTTTAATTAAAATATTCGACGAAAAAATATCTTTCGGCAGTAAAAATTCTTCGAATTTATTTAATTTAAAAAATTTAATTAGTAAACTTTTACAAAATTTCATTCCCGGTAAAACATCAAAAATCAGTACAAAAAAATTTTTCATCATAAAAAGACTTTCAATTTATCATCAACTTTTAATTAAGTTGTCACAGTGTAAAAAGGAAAGGAAACAAGATCTTTAAAATGAGACCCTTTGTTGATTTCAGTATGCAAACTCCGGAACGGAACAAGTTTCAAGTTTAGTGTTCAAGTTAAATGAGATGAAAAGTCCAATCATAATATTTACGTACGAAAATACAAAAGAGAAATATTTTCACTCTCGACAAAATATGTTAATCGATCGAACCTCGAAAAAAGAAATATCTCTTGATGATGATGAAGCACAAAATTCACTTTCATTTTTAACATTGGTATGTCGTATAGCCTGCTACATATATGTCGGGTGCTTGATGTTATTATTTTGAGATCTCAAAGATCACTTTCGTAGCCTCTGGTTCGCTTGCGACTAAACACACGTCTCTATTACTTATTAATTATATTTTTTTAATACCTCAGACCAGTTTTGATTGTCACATTAAGGCAGTGAATAAAAAAGTATTAAGTCATGAATATTTCCGACCATTTATGGATAATGTTGAAAATTATCGTTAAAGTGCGTTTGAAATTTTAATTTAATTGATTTTCTAGTTTTTATTGTTACATAATTTTATGTTTGTTTGCTGCTCTATTATTATCCGTTGATGGAGAAAATATACAAAAATTTATTATAGCAAACTGGTCTTGTTGATTGGATTGATTGAGTTGAAAAATTATTTGCAAATTTAGATTTATTAGTGCAAATGAGATTAGCATTATTAATGGTTTTGAATTGGACATTGAGATTAAATTATTGGAGTTAATTTTGTAGAAAATTGAAATTTGGAGTTTTCAGCCATATGAAGGTGATTCTGTTAAGTTGAAATATAAATTAAGTGAGGTCAATTGGCTCGATAATAGATAAAATATCTAAATAATATTATTTCCTTTCAAAGGATTGTGGGTTCGATTCTCACCGGAGACAAAATTTTATATTTAAATCCTATCTCGGGATTTGCACCATGCCTTCAGCTGATCAAAATTTTATTAAAATTTAATTCAAAAATAAATAGCACAAGGTTCCGAGGAGTTTAAAATCATTAGTTATTAAACTAAATAATTTTCATAAAAATTTCAATAATATAATCTCAATAAGCACACAAAAATTCATGACATTATATAATGATTCATTTAAATGCGAAAAATGACGCACGAATGCTAAAAGTATAATTAATTAATGAATCTAATCGTGATTTAATTGCCATTCATTCTTACAAATTTCTAAGAGTCATGCTGAATGCGAATCTTTTTAAATTATTGAATTTAAAGCATTTTCTGTAGATTTAGTAGAAAATCTTATGGTAAATTTGTATTAATGCTTATTATTGCATCACTTCCTGTATTGATGATTTTTTTCTTCAATAATTTTTAAAATACGTCATAGAATCTGATTTTTAAATATCCTCGATTTGAGAGGTGTATTGGTGGTCTTCAAAAAGTCTAAAGCTTATTGTTGCAAATTCCTATGTCACTGCTACGATTGCAATTAATTATTTCCTCCTAGTATCAATCTTTCTCTTACCAAACTCCATAAAAGTTCTCAGAATAACAATTTTCAATTAATAAATCACAACAATGATTTCAAATCCCATAAAATAATATTCAATTACATCTGCTTATCTGACCTGACTCCATTCCAATCTAATATTTCAATGATTGATGTTTATCCAATGATGGTCAATGACCAGTAATTATTTATTGCATGCATTCATGCTGCCTATTAGTTTTCTCATTTTACGATAGTTTTTCATGTCGATGTGTCTCAATATGGATCTAAGAGATCATTATAAACTAATTTTTTAAAATTATTAGACTTGCACAAATTGGGTAGCAAATATCAGCAAACAAGTTATCATTTCTGATAAACTTGTAGCTTTCATAATCGTCTCGCACTATTTCGTAAAATGTGAAATTAATCATCGGTGAAATTTTATTAGCTTTTTTTGCACGAAAAAAATTCTTTCATTTAAATTTTCTTTCGCTGTTCTGCAGAGCATCATTGTTGGGGTTTAATTTATAATCAATTATGGAATTTTTATGGTTATGAGCATTGTTAGTGGTTTGGCAGAGATTTTTTGGAATAATTTCAATTTAAGTATTTAAATGGTTTACAATTGGATGAAATCTGTGAAGAAAGTGCCAATATGGTAATTTGCGATGCTATTGACTGAGTAATTTCTCATAAAAGTTTATTACTTACCACAAAAATGTGAAATTTAATTGATATTAAAGTTATTTCCGAGATAGAAATTTATTTATTAAAATTTTCCACTTTAAAATTAAATGGCTATGCGCAATTCATATTTATTACCTTGAACTTAAACTCAACTTCCCAGCCAACTATAATTTCAACTTTAAATGCAACTAAATGCCGGATAAATCACAAAATATATAAATTTTATTGTCAATAAACAAAAATTTCTCTGCCTCACTTGATGCAAAAGAAAATATGCAAAAAATTCAAATTAAAAATTTCCATTATTAAATAATCATCCAAAATCAAAACAATTGATTAAACTCATTCAGTAGTTGCAATAATTCATTCCTTTTATCCACATTAATAACATTCAATGTTAACAAGCCTGCAACAACAATGAAAATTACCGAAAAAAGTCAAATTTTTTCATTCATTCATACGAGATGCAGTTGAATAAGACATAAAGATAATAACAACAATGCGTCATATTACCTTAACATTAAGCTATCGATCATAAACTTTCTCTGTCTGCTTTTTCCATACAATACCGCTTCCACTTCGATTGCCGATAAACTTTCTGTTTCTTTTGTCAGCGTTCAGTAAGCATCTCTTTTTTGTCGTTTTCCTTTAGCCGTGAGGTATTTGAGCTTGACCTAGTGATGATGACAAAAGCTTATCTTAGTTACTTACTTATTTATTCATTTCTTCATTTTCACTGTCTCATCTTCTCGTTCATTATTTGTTTTCTTTTTTTATTCGATTATTTGGTGCTGTGGGGCTCTTTAACGTTGTATGGATGACACCACTTTATGATTTTTGATGGAAGTGTTTTAAAAAAGATGCGAAAATTTATGAAAAATGATGCAAAAGCTTTAAAATTGAAGCAAACGATTGAAAATTCAAGCAGAAGTCTGAAAAGTGATGCAAAAATCTGAAAATTGATGCAGAAAGTCTAAAAATTGATGCAAAAGACACAAATTAAAGCAAAATTACGAAAGCAAATGCAAATGATTCTTAAAAGTAACTAAGCTTTGCAGTCTTAGTGCCCATCTCTCATACCATTACACAAAAGCAATTCAAACTTCACTTTAGTGCATACCGGTGAGAAATACTCGATACAATGTGTTCATCTTCTCCGTGAATAAGCATCAAACCCGTGCAAAAAAGCAAGTTTCTTTCTTCATTATTAATTAGTCAGTAGCAGTTTAATGAATACATCTACAAGCTGCTGGAATTTTATTTCATCCATTTCTCATGTTGTAGAACAAGCTATTATAGAAAGTGTTAATGAATATTGCACTTTGGGAGATTTGATGCTTGAATTGTTTTGCTGCAGAAAAATAAAGGTAGAAATGCCAGTAATGGCAGAAAAAATGAAGAAAAAAAGAAACGAGCTTAACCTAGAAAATTAAAATTGCATTAAGTTGATAAAAAAAATGTTGTACAGCAAAAAATGGAAAAAAAAAATCTTTCATTTATGATGTTTCTGGCTGCTATTGCTAATGTGATGCATGTAAGGCTATTATGGCTACACATTCCATTAAGATAATGAAATAGTTTTATATTTATAATTTTGCATATTTAAATTTAATGACTTCTTGGGATTCTTTGGCACATAACCTCAAAAACCACGTGTATTTCGCTATGAGCTGCCTCAAGCCTGACCTCTTATCACCGCCTAACGCAACATCATACTAGTTCCATCATAAACATCACAAATCTATGCACAAAATGATGCACAGATGGAAAAATCACGAAGCATATTGGAGACTAAATTTTTAGTACATGACATGCATGTTTTGCTGTACAGACATAAATCGATGTCAGAGAAAGGAATGTAAATATGCTATTTATGGCCTGACTAATAACTTATGACTTATTATTCAACTTTTTACACACATTTAATTAAAAGTTTTATTGCGAATTTTTTTCTTCTCATTTTCAATGGATACAATTATCGATTTATGGAATCTATGACCATTTTGTAAGCACACGTGACTAATTTGAAAATCATTAATTTTATTTCACGTCTGGTGAAATTGAGAAGATTTTTATCGGACAGTCGATGAGCTTAGTCAATGGTATGGTCAGAAAATTTAATTTTTTATTGATGATTTCTTTAAGATTTAATTAATTGATATAAATTTGTGTGGGTCAGGATGGTGGAATGGTTTGAATGTATGGAGAATGATTTTGTAGTTGAATTTTAATGAGCTGAAGTGGCTTAGTGGCACAGTTGTCGAGACTAGCTTAATGCTCTTGTAGTTTGTTGTCCTATTGTAGACTGTAGACATAAATGTCATCAATGGAGTGGTTCGGACCTTACCAGTGGCGTAGTCAGAGGGGAACACTCTTTGAGGGTTACCCCTTCTCTAAAAAAATTGTCCAGTCCATAAAATTATTAAAAATTGCTATGATTTTTCAATTAAGAAAAATAAACGAATTTATAAAATCGATGCATGACTTTAAAAATCTTCAAGTCACACCCCAATCCACCACATAGAAGTTCTTCAATCCAAATCCACTTAATATGCAAAACTCAATTTAACGTATCAATTTTGATGATTCATAAAACGCCATAAAGTATGAAAAATTGAAATGAACATTCAAAAACAAAATTTACTATTCAATTCACGCGAGCATTTCTTCTTGCTTGTCACCAGTCATTAGTAATCAGAGTGACAATAATATTTCACTTTATATGTACAAGAATGTTTAAATCAGACATGTTGAATATGATTATGATATTACGATGACAAATGAATGAACGTTACTTCTCTGAAACCATAAATAAATTCAATTTAGTTATTGTTAAGGTGAAGAATTGAAATTCTTGTTGCGGAATTGAAGGGTTTAAGATTAAGAATGAGCAGAATTTTTTGCTGGCACTCCTTTAAAATATGCTCGTTTGTTGTTCAGAATTGTATTGTTGTTTATGCAAATTACCGGCTTGAATATTATTTGAGCAATAATTACTCATTGAAATTCGTCTTTTTGCTATTGTTGGCTGGTTGTGCTCTGGGGTAGGGTTGGGAACATTATGGAAATTTTTTTAAAATTCCTTGAAAAAATTATATTTAAATTTTTTTAAATTTGCTTTAAAAAATTCACAAAAATGCTAAAATTCCGAAAATTTGCCATCTCACCACTCCTTGTCTCCCAATAATCTGCCTTAAAAATCTCAAAACTCTAATAATAGCTAATTCATTAAATTAAATTTGTGACCGGCTGCTCGTGGGCTTGTAGAACATTCAAGACCCACAATCTACTTAATTCTATTTTCTTCTTTTTTACTATTTATAATTTCAAGTACATTAAGCCTCTCTATTTACTCAAGCACAAACAAATGGAATTGACTTTGAATTTAATATCATTTTAAAGAGTGTCAAGCTCTTATATCCGTATATGATGTCATTCATGCTAATTTATTTGCATAGCTTATAGAAAAAACATGTTAAGTAATTCAAGAAAGTGAAACAAGCACGATGAGGTCTCTGGGAATATCGAGACTTACGCTTATTGCATAATGTAGAGCGTGTGACATGACATGTTGCTCTGCTTCTTTCTAGAAGTTTGACTAGTTTTCATTTTCGTTACGTGTTGCGGTGGATATAAAAAAATGATGTGGAAATTGTAATTTTAATGTTTTTATTTCCTGTCGTAAGCTGTTTTGTAGTTGAGATAAAATGCGAGCAGTTGATGATATACTGCTGTAAACTGTGAAGTTTGTGTGATGTCTACCTTGGGGTTCAGGGGGAGTGTATCTTCTGAATTTCATCCAATTTTTTTTTGTAAAAATATAATTCTAAATGTTACCGAAATTTGACATAAATTTGATTTGAAATCTAACCAAAATTTGTCTATCCCATGAACCAGACCCTGAATATTATAAATTTCAAATTTATTATTTGTTATTTTTTAAAAAGCCATTTTTAATCCAGAAAAAATATATTTATCAATATTATTAATTTAAATGCTCAAGCTTATCTCAAATGCTCGTGACACTCTGTTTACCACAACATAGTTTAATCCTACATCCCATAATCCCAGGCATTAAACAAAAGCCATAAATAATTCACAATTATTTTGCACCTACTTAACATGTTCTGTCTCTGTCAGCAATTTAGTTTGTTGCTATTAGCAATCAGCAACAGGAAAATTATGATGATAGGTAGTCATGTGCGCCTCGATACCTAGTCATTGATAAGTTGGCTAATTAAATAATTTTCATTTCCAATTGGTAGAAAAAACAGTCATTTAGTAAAAAGAAATATTTACCGTGATGAAAAAATTGCATAGCTAGTCAACATAATGACACAGTTTGCGTGCTGCATATATTAATAAATTTATGAAAGAGAAAAAAAAAGTCGTTGAGTATTATAGAAAATAAGTGGAGCTAAAGTAAAGGGGAGGTTTATTAGTAATTCAAAATGCAGACAGTCAAGTGTGTGTAAAGGTTCATAAAAAATTCTTATTACACGCAGGATTGTTAGGCAACAGTGACACTTTTTTCATGACGGCAACAATGAATCGTTCGTATGTGGAATTTTTATTGTTTCGAGACCAATTAAGAGATTGTCACAAGAAAAACAAATCCATAACAATCGACTGGTTAATAAGGTTAGCTGCGACTGTCTCATTTAGTTCAATTGTTATAGTTTTTTTTTGGGAAAATGTACGGCATGTTGATCCACTTATGTCATTTATGCATTCGTGCAGCGTTTAAAAGTCATATCATGATTTACTCATAATAAGTAATGAAAATGTTTATGTATTTGAGATTGCATGACAATAATCTCTACAAATATGCACAACAGCTTGAAACGCTTGACATGGGAAATTCATTTTCACATGAATTGAAGCGGTTATTGTTTTAAAATGCAATGAAGTCTATAAAGCCGGTTGTGGAGGTTTTTTTTGGATTTTGAGGTTTTTTTAGATTTTTTTGAATATTGATTAAAACTGTTAATTTAAAAAATTAATCCCACTCCAACTAGGAATTTAAACCCCTGACTGAATTCCGACTAGGATCTCTGTTACCTTTAATCCTACGTTATTGTATTTATTTCAAAAGTCATAGTTTATATTCTCACAATTAATCACACGACCAGCCACCAATCCATGTAAAAAATCTTCACACTTAAGACACGATGAAGAATAAAAGTGAAGAATAAAAGCTAAAAATAATTATTTATCTTCTACATTTTCGTTGTGATCATTATTTATTGTAATGTGAAGCATGAACTTGAAATTAGCGGCATTAACTTTTAAAGCTTAACAATCTCTAATGCGATCAATTTCATAGATTATTATAAAAGATTTCATTTCTTTTTGGTTCTTTTTCTTCTATTTCACTTTTTCTTTCACTCAATTGTGTGCTGTGCTGTGTGTTGAGTGAAAGAAACCACCATGGATGAAAAGAAAGATAATTTCCCATAACAAAATTAAGTTTCTAGTTTTCTGTATTAATTATGGTGCTTTTTATGGAATTAATAAGAATTAGATTGTTGAGTTGAGTTTTTGATGTATAAAGAAGGAAAGGAACTGAAGTTAAGTGCGGGCTTGAGGCGAAATTTCTTGAAAATTGACATAATTAATTTTTTTGGAATATTAAATGTGGTTCCATCATCATTAGAAATTGATATAAATTTGTGGTGTACCAAATGTGATGCTAAAAGGTACAGGAGTGCTGATTCCATTAGAATTAGCTTCATTTAAAAGTCCAACATCATATTTGACAATTCTATACAAAATTCAAACAAAATTGTCATCAAAAAATGAAATTTTTCAATTTGTTCATGTCCATCAACTTAATTCAACGTCTGCTCTCAAAATGCACGCACAGCACGATCCACACTTGAATGATTAATTGATACTTACATCCACAATTACGAAAATGCGACTGTAATTTCAAATTTCACACATTACAAAAAAGTATTTCATCTTCAATGCTATCTACACTGTGTTTTATGATGATATTGCCATATCCATTAATGTGCATGTGTCTGGCATATTATTACCATTGTTTGTTTATTTATTTGATGCCTTAAATAATTTTTTAACACACATAATTTTGCTCGTTTTGGGTAAAGTTTAATAATGTAATTGAGTCATTACATGCCTTTTAACTGCCACATTATTACTGCCATCATCATCACCATCTTCATAAATTTGCACATGAGAGAATTAAATTATAATTTATCAAATCGTGGTGGGCCTCATGGAGCTGTTTTGTTTATTTTTTCACTTTTTTTGAGTCAAGGACTTTTCTTTGTGAAAATATTGAGTGGAAATATGTTATTAATTAGATTTTGACATCAAGTTGTATGGAATAGTAATTTATTAAAAAACACTTGATGAAATTGTCATTAAATTTTGAGGTTAATTGATAGTTGAGTGAGGGTTTTCTAGTTGCAAAAGTCTACGTATATTTCAAAATATTATTTAGCTGTTTGAAAAATATAATAAGAGTTATTAGATTCCTGCAATGAGCTGTTAATTGTCATGGTTATATAGTTTTTGGGGATAAATCTGGGGTCATTCCATTAAGACGTCTTATATTTAGAGGGGAAGGGGTCTGTAAGTGTCTGATACTTCATAGAAAATCTATTATTAAGTCATAAGAGGTATGAAATTATTATGAGAAAAAATAACAATCGAAACCTACCAAAATTAATTGACTGCTAAATAGCCTTCAATAACTTTCATTAAGTTCCAATCAATTGAGTTGTTGAGCTATAAAATATCACAAGCTGATGAAAAAAAAAATATTTAAGAACGAAACTTATCCCATAAAGGTAAATTCAGTCAAACCTTCCAAGAACTTTCTCCGAGCAGCCCAGAATAATCGATAGGGACCCGTTACGTCGCTATTTTAACGGTGAAACGTCAAATAGATATAAGGTTGCCTTAACCAGGAGACGTAGCCAGGGGAGGGTCATTAGGTGCCCAGAGATTAACCGTCCATACAATATTGTATTTTATTTTAAAATGAATAACAAAAAAATATATTTTAATTTCAAAAAATGTTGAATTCTGTATGCATTTTCAATTTACATTTATAAAGAAGTTTACAATGTTAAATAAAAAAGTAAAAAAAAATTGTTTGAAAATAATTGAAAACAAATGGGGACCCCTTCAAAAATCCTAGCTACCCATGGCCTTAATGGTAGCAAAAAATGACATTTGCTGTAGCATGCCTCTCGGGTCTTCAGAAAAAATCAAAGAGTTCATCATTTATTGTGGGATTTACAATGGGGTCGTTCACCTTTAACGTTATGCAAGAAAAACCAATTTTCACATCTCCTCTTCCACTTTGTCACAAATGTTCCATAAAGAATAATTTATTATGTTTGAATTTTCACACAAACTCAGACCCCCCTCCCCCTTAAAATGAGAACGTAATAAGAGAACGACCTCAAGGTCTATTAGCCTTTTTTCTTAATATTACTTTCAAATTTAGAATAACAATCACGTATTCAAGCTCTTTTGTCCTACAGCTTCAATCTTTGTTCACGTTCATATACCTTCTGAATTGATTTTAGCTCTTAAATTCTAAAATGTTTTCTAAAAGCTTACAGAAGCCTACAACATTTTCAAAGAATTCGTTCAAATAAAAAATATAAAAGTCATCAACCGGGACACAACGAAACAAAATTGTCGAATTTGAAAGTAAAAGTGTAATTTTTCGTCATAAGCGCGTTTAAAGAAATTTCTTTTTTAACACATTAATTGTGTACCGATGAATATAGATTGCAGATAATAAAAATATGATATGCATACATTAATAACTCAAATTAATTACGGCAAATTAAACCGAATCTACTGTATTGTAAAGGAGATCTCACAGAAACCGAAAAATAAGGCATAATAAAGGAAAGCTCGGCATATTTATAGCCGGGAGGTCTGCAGGTGAAAAAATCGATACATTTTATTATTATTTTGTACCGATCCATTGACTTCTCTAGGCCATGGTGAAATTTTTTTTTGTATTAAAATTAATTTGCAAAAAATTAATCATGGGAAAGTCGATTCGAGAGCCAAACGTGACTGTTGAATGTTTAAGAAATGCCGAATATGAAGGGGAAAAATTATGATATAATTTAAATCACCTGAACTTGACTTATAACTACATATTGCAATGAGCTATAATAAAAATATTAATGTTGCATAGCGTTTCTGCTTCATCAAAAAATGTGTGCCATGAATTTTGAAAAATTTCACATCTTTATGAACAAAAAATGCACATAATTAAGATAAAGAAACACACATGTGTTCAGATTATTTGATTCAGTATTAAATTATAAACATAATTTACTGCACACGCGATCATTTGAATTTTATTTTACTTTACTGAACAGCAGAGAAAGCTGCATTATTTGATTTAATATGATGAATTACCATATATGCACTTTTTATGTACACAACAGATTAGAGATGATTTACAATTTATGGGGATTGTTTACTGCTATTTTGTGGTATTTGGAAACTTTCGTGTGCGGGTGGTTTAAGAAGGAGTGGTATTTTTGGGAATGATTAGCTGAGTAGATTGACTTAAACTGATAAAGCTAAATTCTGCTCTTATTCTCTGCAATTCAACTAATTTTAATTTCAATTCAGCTCATTCAGCAGCAGATTTATTGAATTTAGCTCACTTAGTTGTGAAATTGCTGAATTCAGCTGCAAATTTATTCAATTCAGCTCATTTAGCTGCAAATCTGCTGATTTTTAGCTCATTCAGCACTTACTCTGCTGAATTCAGCTAAAAGTTTGCTGAATTCAGCTCATTTAATTTCAAATTTGAACTTATTTACAATTCACAAATTCAGCTAATTTTGTCTTCAATTCAGCTCATTCCATAGCAAATTTGTTTACTTCAGCTCATTTGGTTGCAAGTTTGCTGAATTCAGCTGCAAATCTGTTGAATTCATCTACAAATGTGCAGAATTCAGCTCATTTAGCTGAAAATGTGCTGAATTCAGCTCATTAATCTACAATTCAGTTTAATTTTTATTACTTTCAATCAACATTTCCTTCCCATTATTGACCAGCAACAAAGGTTGTGTACGCACAATTTCCTTATAGTTTTTTCGATGAATTAATGATGTATTCCTATATGCTCTTCAAAAACACGACTTTTGCTTTCATTTGAGAGATTTTCGTCCATAAAAACACAAGATTAATGTAACTTTTTAATCTGAACTTTAAAGCTTTTTCGAAAGATTAATTTTCATGTTTGCGGTTTAAGAAAATTGACTAATTTATTTTCATGAGAATCTCCTAACCACATAACATCTTGTCCGTACGATCGAAAGTCATTAAAGCAGGAAGTCGAGTAAATAAACAAATAACAAATTCGTTAATTTTGTTAAATTATCACAAAACTCTGATCTTAATTTTTATGTGTGACTTTGTTTCAACATGAAATTAATTTGTAATTCTCTTACTGCTTTTGTTTTCCATTTTTTCATCTCTTTTCCGTAAACGCTTAAAAGTTACAAGAGAATTTCAACAAAAAAAAACTCATCAAAAATCCACTGGTGGTCGAGGTGTGTTAATTTTACGATTGAATGATGCATAAAATATTTGATTAATTGCTTAAACAAAATACATTCTCTTTAAAAAGATGAAATTATGAATATGAGAAATCATGATGAGCTTTATGGACCGGAATTAATGAGTTTTTTGGGCAATGATTTTGGGTAACGTCAATGAGTCAGGTTGAGATGCACGTCATGTAAGTAGAGATCGTCCAGTAGGGACTGTCTCTAAGGTAAATACAATATTCACAGTTGCCACTCGTTCACCTATAAAGTCAAATTTTGACAAGTAGCCGCAACTTAGTTTCACATCTTAGCGACTGGGTGCATCATCTACTTAGACTTGTGATTCTAGAATTGCCGCGACAAAAACTTGTCGTAAAAATTTTATGAATTGACATTTTTTCATGATTTATCACGAAATTTTCTCAAGTCTGAGAGTTTTCTTGAAATTTTTGACCTCCAAAATTCTACAAGACACTTAGGCTACTGTACCAGGTTCAATTGACTCCAAAACTAACATTTTGAGCCTCTAATCATCAACATGGCAACTAGTGTGCAGCGAGCCAAAAAAATCGAGAAACACACAGGATTTTAGTTCCTGAGCAATATTTAACTACAGGACACCTTAGTCCTTAACCCTATGTGTCTTGAACTTGTTCTGACATTGAACCTACGTCTCTCAAATTGTAATAGAACAAGCAACCACCAACTCTTTCAGTGTATGTCGATTAACTGATAAAAGAATGTGAAATTATAGATTTTTTCAAACATGCTACAAGCCCTGCACTAAGCTAAAGTTCACATACAACAATCCACACGTGTTTTAGCAACTAAATATTCCGATAAATATAAAAGAAAAGAAAAAACTTTTTTTATCGATTCCGCGGCATTGAATCGATTGGGTGAAAGTTGATCAGGTTCATAAATGATACTTAAATACCTTAATATTTATAGCAACCACGCACGGATTCATATCAATAATATCTTTTCGGAAGTTGTTTACTTTTTAATTTTTTATGCTTACAAATTTTTATGAGATTTTTTTTATGGAACTGATGCAATAACAGTCATTTCTTCTTTTTCATGTCATTAATTACAGAATGAGATTCCTCAAGAAACAATTTACTCTTGCAACGTTCGTGTTTTTATGCCATATCGCATCAGGAGAGCGATGGTCACGACAACTTACATCAAATGTACAGACGGTTAACGACTGGGTGCCAATAACACAGGATGTGAAAAGCGGAAAATCCATTACATTCGGAGATGATTTAGTGCCCGCAGCTCAGACACAATTTCAATTCTTTACAGAACCATTAAACAATCGTTTTAATTTACAACAATCACATCCAGCCCATCCTGCACATCCTTCAGCTGCACCGTCTGAAATTAATAGTTTCATTCAAAATTCTTCACCTCAATTCCAATTTTTAAATCCCGGCATTCCAGCTCCACAAAAACAGAGAACTGTTCAAACTTTTGGCGGTACATTTGGCAACAATAAGCCTGTAGCTGAACCACTTATCCAAAATCCACCACAATTCCAATTTATGCAGGAAATCCAACGTACCCCACAAGTTCATCATTATCAATCCCAACCAATTCCTAAAACTCATCAAACCTTCACTCAAAATCAACAAGTTCCAGCCTTCCAAAATTTCGTCCAAGCCGGACCATCTCGCGTTCCTCATTTCCAAAAATTACCAACATCTCCACCCTTCCAACAAACTCAACAGCAACAAGAAAGTGAACAACCCGTTCAATTGCTCTATGTTCCATTCGACTCACTTTATCAACAAAATCAACAGCAGCAGCAGCAACAACAGTCAATTTTCGGAAATGACAAACAAAGTCGTTATAATATTTTGAATCAGCCGCCAAGTGCTTCATTGATCAATGACTTTTATACACAGAATGAAGTTAATGAATTTCCAAAGAAACAAGTTGTGACAACGACAACAAGACGTCCAACAATTGCACCAGCTACTGTAAGCTATAAATTGACAACACCATTTGAAACTTCATCGAAATTAAAGCCACATCAGCCACCATTGTCGATGTTTGTTGCTTATGATAAGGTTAAAGGAAAGGCAACCGAAACAGATGTTTTGAGTACATTGAGAAGTTCAAATACAATTGATGTAATGGACTCAGTTAATGAACGTGCACCAAAAGTGTTTATTGGACCATCAGGAATGTCACCACCAGATGGATATTCTAAATTTGAATTGCCATACTTGTCAAGCATTGATGGAACCAGAAATGAGAGGAAAATTGATCAATTGCCATTCTTTGTTGCCCCATTAAGCTACAAGACACCACCAGGATTTTCAAAGATTCCATTGCCAGCACCACATGTTGGATCAGTCGTTGTGAACCAACCAAATAGTATCGAGAATAATGAAAGTAATGGATTTACACCTGATAGTTATTATACTAAACAACCGCAATTAGTCTCATCAAATCTTAATAATATTAATCATAATGTCAATAGTAATTTTAATACCAATAATAATAATAACCATAACATCAATAATAATAATAATCTTAATGAGACCCCAAAAAAGAACACACAAACAGTTAAATTAACCTCAGGTTTCCATTTTGGACCAAGTGGCAATGTGCAATTATTTAGCAATGAGTTTACATTCCCAACATTATCGCCGTCGACAACACAACAGCCTAAAATCAATAATATTCCAAATACAACACCAAAACCGACGTTCATTCATAGTAGCATTACACCCAGTACACCTTTGACGAAAGTTAAAGCCAGTCTAGTTCAAGAATATCATTCAACATTTACACCAACAACGATCCGAACACCAACCGTGACAAGATCAAGATATGATGAGTATGAGAACACAAGAACAGCTTATTTCACATCAACAGTACGTCCAACATTCGCAGCACTCGATGAACACAAGACAATCAATGAAGAATACTTTAAAGTTAATCGTGCTAAGCCATCAATCTCGCCAGCATTTGAATATGACTTTGAGTCAAAACAACAGAAGCCTAAAAAGGATTTCAATTTTAAGCCAATTCCAGAATTTAATTTTGAGCCTGTCACAACAACAATTGTCACAAAAAAATCAACAAAAGTTACTAAGCCAACAACAACATCCACCACGACGACAACTCAACGTCCAACAACAACAAAGGAACATACAGTCATAATTGATGACAAGAGACATAAGAGCATTGATTATTCATTCCAACCAACTCCACATCCCACACCGTCATTCGAATATACCCCAACAGTATCCATAATTGAAAATACAGACACATTTAGACAAACACACGGTAGTGACTTCTTCACAGAATTCCGATCAACACCCCGACCCACACAACAAAATTATTTAGTTGACATTGACGAACAGTTGAATAGACATAAATATAATGGTGATAGACATACACAGAATATCAAACATCATGACTTCTTCTCACAAGAACCAATTCCGGTAACGGAATCACCACAATATAATTTACCATCTGAATTGCCTCCAATAAGTGCACAATTGCCAGGTTTGATTAACTCACTTATGGATGACAAATGGATGCTAGCTAATAATATTACAGATGAGGAAGTAACCACAACAACTGCCGTTCCAACGACAGTATCGACGACAACTAGAAGACCAACACAATCAAGAGGTCGCAGACCAGTCACGCAATCGACTTATAGAACTGTTTCGTCAACAGCTGAACCAAATTATGAGAGGAAGCAGAACACACGTGGAAGACGTCCATCGACCTATAGTTCAAGAAATATTGTATCAGCAACGGAACCAACCTTCCCATCGAGATCAACACCGGTTAGAACATCAAAGATTAAGTATAATATTACATCAGATGATCAGTCCAAATTCCGTACACGAAATCGTCGTCCAGTTCAGAAAAATCAAGATAATATTGAATATCAACGTGATGTTTTGAACCAAAATTATCCATCATCAGTTCGTCCACTACTTGATTCATTCCCAACAACTGAACGCATCGTTGAGTCTATTCATATCCAGCCAGAAGCTCAAGTTGAGGAAAAAGTCATTAATGATTATAATGTACCAGTTGAAAGCATTGAAGTCATTCCATTAGGTGGTAATAATAATAATGAAAATTATAACATTGAATCTCAATACACACCCGATAATCCATTATATTATGAAAATACAATTGAAACAACATCCAAATCTACGCCATCCACGACAGTTATTCCTCAAACATCTCCAACAACAATACAATCATTTAAATATATTAAGAGCCATAAATATTCAGCTAATGAACAGGAATTTGCAATTCCACAACACAAGACTGTCTCACATAGACTCAAAGGAAATTTCAATTTCAATCGAAACACTGACTCATTCTATAATGGAAAGACACAAGAAGTACCAACAACACAGGCCACTGAAATTGTTAAAGAGGCACATGAATATGAAGAAAATTCTTTCTCCTTAGTTCCATCGACGATTTTGTCGACCACAACTAGCACTACTGAAGCACCTGTCGAAACAGAGGCACCAGTCACCAGAAGAACTAGCTTCCCTAGACGAAGACTTTATACCACAACCACTACGGAGCCTGCCACCGATGCTACGGAATCTTACGGAGTAAGTAAAGCTGAACTGAAAGATTTTCAAAGCTCTAAATCTAGTCTAAAATAGATTCTTGATTAATTTGAAAGTTAAGTAAGAAAAAAAATTTGACGTATATTTCAAATTCGAATTTCATAGCTTTAAACCCTTTGGTCATATTTTTGTAAACAAAGTCTCGTGAAACACTAAATTATTAAAAATTTCGCTTTAATAACTCAAGTTCAATATTTTCCATAAATTATACTGCTCTACTAGCATACAAAGTTTCATATCATTAATAATTAAAGAAGAGATTTCAATTTGCAGCAAAGTGCTGTAACATCCCTAAATCATTCTCTGAAATGAGAAAATTTTTCTTCATAATTTCAATTATCTTCCAAGTCGTTTAAAATACAAACTATACAGAGTATAAAACCAATAAATTTTCTATGTTATGTACCACATACAGTGTGCATTATTGCTGCCAACATAAAATAATTAATGATATTAAATTTCTCACATCTCTCATTTCAGTCCCGAAACAAAGAACAGCGAGGAAGAAAGGAGAATGTTGTAGTGGTTAAGAAGGTCAGAACTCGTGGACGTACAACAACGGAAGTTCCAGAGACTACAAGACGTAGTAGCGCTATAAGAACTCGACCTACATATGCTAGCAGAAATGTTAATCGTGAACGTAACCAGCCAACTTATGAGAACAATAATGAAGATAACAGAGTAGGATGAAAATTTATGC
Organism: Chironomus tentans; assembly: GCA_963573255.1. Taxonomy (NCBI): domain Eukaryota; kingdom Metazoa; phylum Arthropoda; class Insecta; order Diptera; family Chironomidae; genus Chironomus; species Chironomus tentans. The sequence continues at coordinate 41,781,551 of OY754302.1, read as the reverse complement.
TTTGCAATTTAATTCTACAGAAGTATTAAAACTGATGTTTATTTCCTTTTTTATACACAGCCACGATTCCGTATCCGTGAAAATACACAACGCTTCAGATTAGACACTCAGGAAAGTCAATGGTCGTCGAGATTCAACCAGAACTCATTCCAGCCAATTGATGAAGAGAAATCAAAGGCTTTTAATAATCCAGAAGTCGATGACAATCAAGAAATCGTTACAGCTAATCCAAATGCTGAAAATGTAAGCTTAAGTTTTTGCAAAAATTTTATTTTATTCTAATAATCAAAACCTCTCTAGGAATCATATTTAGTCAACGTCTCTGCCAGCGTCTTGCCATCAAAACCAGTTGCCTTTGACGATGAATCCTTAAATTTAGTATCAACGACTGAACGAGAAGATGATTTGGCAAAAAGAACAAAGATTACCGAGTAATAAGCTCAAGACTTTTTCTTGTTATCAATTTTTTACTTATTATTTAAATTTTCCAACAGTGATTTAGACACGAGTCTTGATAAGCTCATGATGGATGTCATGGACGATATTGAGAAGGATACAAAGAGTGAAAAGAAATCAACAAAACTCGATAAGAAGTCTGGTCCACGTCGCGGTGTCTGGAAGAGAATTAAAGTTCGCCCAGCTGATGGATTTGAGACAGCAGAAACGCAAAACATTGGAAAGCATCTCTATAATGCAGTCGCAGATAATGATAAAGTAGAAGGAGAGAAACCCAAAATTATCGAAGAACCAACAATTACAACTACAATTTCACCAAAAATCACTGAAGCTGAAACAACGACAGTGAAACCAGCAATTGTTGAGACAACAATCTTCCCCGAACAGACAGTCGTTGAAGATAGCAAGTCAAGCATGTTTGATGATGCACGCAAAGCATTCGCTGAATTCTTAAGTACAGAAGATGACACTGATGATGCTGTAAATATGGAGGAAGCTGATGACAAACTCGAGAGAGACAGCACAACCACCACCCAGATTCCAACAACAGAGGAACCACTCACAACAACGACATTACCGCCAACAACATTCTCAACGTTCGAAGTTGAAACATCAAAGCCAAAAATTACAAAAGAAAAGAAACAGATAAAGACGAGTACGAGTCAAAAGGTGACTGGAGAGATTTGCTTTAGAGGGAAATGTATAAAAACCGATGAGAAGTAATCTGTTAATCTAAGGGCTTTATTTATTTGTAGTTGTAGTTATCTATTATCATCGCTCCCCTCCATCCTTTACCCTTTCTCTTTTACTCCCCATAAAACTTTTTTAATCCACAATGCATTCCAAAAGAAAGAAAATAACAGTGTTTTTATGAAATAAACTACATAAAAAATGTCTGAAGTGTCATTTTATAAACCTAGGATTAAGTCGAAATAAATTAGAAATTTTTTTTTGTATGAATTAAAAAATGAAAAATTTTGTACATAAAACATTATGAAAAATAAAATTAACGATTAAAATATATTTAAATTCTTTTTTTTAAAAAAACAATCATTAAAAGAGAAAATTTTCATATCATCGTAAATAATAAAGTTAATGTTATGATGAATTTATCGAAAAATTAAATAAACAATTTGTTAATAAAAAATAATGTGGAATTTATTTTAATTTATTGGGTATTGTGTTTTAAATTTTGTATCCTGTTTTCTTTTTGGGGGCATTTTTGATTTGGCTCTATGGTAGCTACTGGAATCTTTAAATTTAGAGTTCATAATTTCAAATGATCGTGAAATAATGTTTAAATTCCTTACATCAAGTTAAGATCAAGATCAGAGACAGGTTTCTCGTTATACACCCACCATGCCCCTATCTTACACTAAGGAGGCTGCAGAAAAAAGAATAACTTTGAATAATGGATCCCTAGTGAGACTTGAACCCACATCCCACGATTTCTGGTCTGCATGGTCCTATTATGGATGCAGAAAGTCTGTCTAGCAAGCATAATTCAGTGTGTATCGAATATAAAGTTACTGGTCACATGTCGGTGGTTGCAAAATTTGAATAGTTCGTTAGTGAATACCGGGAAAATTATTCAAAAATCCTGGTAAAAACTTTTTGACAAACTTAAAATTATTAAAATTTGAATTTTTAACAGTTTTAAATTTAAACTAAATTACATAATTAGACACAAATATTTAAAATTCATTAAACTTTTCATTCAATAATCCAAAACCACACGAATCGTCTAAAAGTTTTGCATCATTTTGATTATACGAGATTCCATGAAAAAATTACAGAAAGTTAAAATGGATTGTTTTCCTTAGAAAATAAATGTTAATTAACATACATTTCATGTGATATAAAGACTATCAGTCATAAAAAACCTAATAAAAACAGTTTAAATATATATTATCAGACGTAAATCAAAGAAAATTGAAAGTTTACTAATTTTTCACAAATTATTTACATTAATTCGACGATATGCGACTAGAGTTGTATTCAGGAGGAATTGTACATGATTTAAATTAATTTAATTTTATATTTTTTTAAATTCATTAAGTAGAAGCTTTAATTCATGGAAAAATCATTAAGCCACCAAATCAAATCACCAAAAAATCAAAACTAAATCCAATCCTTAATACAGACCTGTTTAAATGTTTACGTGATTTTCCTCAGCAATCGTATAAGAAAAAAATTTCTGATATAAGTGAAGAAAAAAACTAAGTTTTAAGCCTGTTAATGTGATTATTTTTTAATAAAACATAATTATGGATACACCTCGGATTATGGTCTTTCGACCGAGCTATGCTGAATTTAAAAATTTCCCCGAATATATTTCGTACATGGAAAAATGTGGAGCTCATAAAGCTGGTCTTGCAAAGGTAAATATTTTCATTAATTTACGCCCACTTTGAGCGATTCGTTCACAATTTTAATCATGCCGGACTAGATAATACCCCCACCGGAATGGGTACCACGAAAAGGTGGCTACAATATAGACGACATTGACATCACAATTAAGAGCCCAATCCTTCAATTTGTCACGGGAAAGCAAGGATTTTATCAGCAATTTAATGTACAAAAGAGACCAATGACTGTCAAAGAGTTTTACAATAAGGCCAATTCAGAGCGGTATGCAACGCCAAAATATTTCGATTACGAAGATTTGGAGAGGAAGTTTTGGAAAAATGTTACTTACATTCAACCTATCTATGGTGAGTCGTGCGACTGAATGAATGAAAAAAAAGTCTCATGCTTATTAAAACTAGTAAACAAAAACAAATACTACACGTGAGTCTAACTCATAAGAGATTCTAATTAACTCGTATTTCTTGTTTTTCAGGTGCTGACGTGAGTGGAAGTATAACTGACGAAGACGTTGATGTCTGTAACATCAATCGTTTAGGGACAATATTAGACTTTATTGTTAAGGACTATCATAAAGCTATATCTGGTGTCAATACAGCTTACTTGTATTTTGGTATGTGGAAGACAACCTTTGCATGGCATACAGAAGATATGGAATTATATTCCATTAATTATCTACACTTCGGTAAGTATCATTAACCTCATTAATTACATGCAACATTACAACTATTCATTCTCATTTTAGGTGCACCAAAAACATGGTACTCAATACCACCTGCCGAAGGTCGACGATTTGAAAAGCTTGCCAACTCAATGTTCCGTGAGAATCATGCAGAATGTCCTGCATTCCTGCGACACAAAATGACCTTAATCAGTCCACAAGTATTGAGACAACACAATATTCCGTTCAATAAGATTACACAAGAGCCAGGCGAGATCATGATTACCTTCCCATTTGGTTATCATGCTGGCTTCAATCACGGCTTCAATTGTGCTGAAAGTACCAATTTTGCATCCGAGAGATGGATTGAATATGGAAAGAGAGCAATACATTGTCATTGCAGAAAAGGTGAGAAGATGATGGTTCGACTACTTTTAGGCTTAGGGATTAATAATGAGAAAGGGTTAAAGAGGCGAGATGCAACCAGCTGATGGTACTGAGGCTCCAATCAATCTGGAATCTAACTTGGGTATTATCACTGATTAGATTTTGATCTAATGTATATTAGAGTTTAGGAAGGGTTTATGGGAATCGATGGATGTAGCTTACTACAGGATGTATCTTATATGCAGTTTGAATACCGAGCAGCATAATGCGTTAAGGTATCTCAGGGCAAACCTACGTATATTTGACAATTTACCCTTAAAGCGACGATGAAGTGTTGCACTAATAACTATGTTGTGCTGCTTGGGATTCCTTTAATTTACAAACAGTTGAGTCATGAACAGCTTATAGCTGCTCAAGCTTACGAAGAAGTCAAACAACTCAAAACAATTGATAAGTCAGCTATAAATCCCCTCAATTGCATAACTTTTAATTTAAGCAAACCAAGCAGTTTCAAAATCAGACATACTTCCAATAAGCACAAACTAACAAAGCATTTTTTCCCTCTTTTTTAGATATGGTAAAAATATCAATGGAATGCTTCGTAAGGAGATTCCAACCAGATAGATACCAAAACTGGCTAGAAGGCAACGACTGGGGTGAACATCCAGAAGAGCCTGGAAAGATTACACTGGCACCAAAGCCAATACTGAATAAGAAATTAATGCTGTAAGTATTGTGGATTTAAGTTTGTGCTTCTATTCAATCATTAAAGCATTTTTTGTAGAGAGATTCAGAAGCGAGGATGTGCACCGATGAAGATGAAGAAGAAAAGGTAAAGTTTTGTGGTTTACTGGATTTATACTAGGATATCCCTCTGACTAACATACTCCAGAGTAAGGGTATACCCTAGTTAATATCAAGTATATAGTTGCTAGCTACAGTCCATAGCTATTTACTCTCCTTAACATTTCAAACCAACCCTAATAATTTTCAATTTAATTTTAGAAAGTCAAAATTGAAACTGGATGAAAACGATGAGGAGGAAGGGCCAAAATTCAAAATCAAGAAAGAGATTCCCTCAACGTCAAGTTTAGAATACGAATTCTCACCGGTTTCAGACCCAGAAGTCTCCCCATCCCCAATAAAGGAAGAAAAGGAAGATCTCTGGGAGACACTCGAAAATGCAGGCCAAATTAAGGATTTATTACCATCCGGGATGATTAAAAACTCATCAAAATTACGCTTTGATGTTAAAGAAATATCATTGACCGAAGATGTATAAACAACTTTTTAAAAAGATGAAGAAGAAAAATTTCATTGACGATTATGTGAAATAAGAAGAAGGAAGGATGAAAGGAGAGAAGACGTATGAAATAAGTTTCTTGCACTTTAATGGTTTTAAGTGAGAATTACACGCGACTTTTGTGTATAAGAATGGACGAGATGTGGAAGGAAAATATTCAAAATATAATATTAATGTGCAATTAGGATTATAAAGTATGACTCAGGAATTGGAGATTGATGGATATGGTTGGGTTCAGGAGTAGCTAATGTTATTAGGCTTCTAAGAGTTTTATTTGATCAATTCTCCACCCTGAATCAAGCAGATCCACATAGAATAATAAGAAATAAGCAGATTAACTTCAGTGAAAGCTAAACCTTATAGACAGCAGCTTGAATTACAATCTAACTGCACAGTTCCCTCAAAAAACCACCAAATCTACACTCAACAACATCCATCAATCTTCAAATCCTGTACTTGATATTGAAAAACATAATTTTCCTTACGAATCACCAAAAAAAATTGAATACGAATGTTGTGGATAGATTACTACTAAAAAATGAATAATGACTGCATACTACTTTAATTGTAATGATATTTTATAAAGAAGAATCCTTAATTAATTAATTGAGAAGAGAAGAAAAGTGAGATTCACTTTGTGGATGAGCCTAAGAAAGATATGAAGTTTTTAGAGGTGGAAATGAGAGAAATTTAATAATTTTTCTATTATTATAGAAAATATTGCAATTAATTGGATACTGGATATCCTTTTTATTATGAAAAACTCCCTAAAGCTTTAGAATCTGCGAAAATATTGTGAATTCTTGACCTAAAACCTAAGATTTCTACTAAAACTTACACTTTAACTTCAAATTTGTGAAAATTTCATAATCTTACCCGTACAAAATCTGGGGATGGTTTCTAGAGCTACCTGGGGTACCCTTCCACTCTATGGTACCCTATGTAGAGGCTACCCTGGATACCCCACCTAACCTACTCTAAGAGTACCCTAGGTGGAGGGTATGGGGAGGTAGAGTACCACGGATAACTAGAAACCGGCCCCTGAATCAAAAACTTAATCATTTCCACCCAACTTCACCTCCAAGAATGAGCTTAATTTTAATGTTTTTGTCTTCAATCATGTGCGAAACTCTTTCGTCTCTTTATAATTTATCCCTAAAATGAGAAAGAAAAGTCAATATAAAATGTTTAAGACTATCTAATTTTCGTCATTTCTTTTTGTAATAATTTATTAGATAAAAAATTAAAACATTTACATTTATTTGATCTCAATACGACAAAAAAAGCAAATAAGCTCGTTTTTTTTTTCGTTTTAAAAGATAAAAACAATTAATTTGCCATGGTTCAAGTTCATAAAATAATTTATTGAGCGACACAAGTTTGTGGTTATTTGGGGAGATTTATTGTGATACAATTGTGGATGTGACAAATTATTTAATGCAATAGATGCAAATTCAGTCTGTTGTGTGTGTCTGATGTGGTATGCAGGGGTATAGGGGAGGTGTTGACCCCACCACCCCCCACTGGTGTGAACTTGGCCCCAAAATCCCAGCCCCAATCTGTCGGCCGATATTGTCGGCCGACAACTTTAATGTCGGCCGATATTTATCAGCGGTCTTACGTAAAATTTATCGGCCGATATTTGTCGGCCGACATAAATTGTACAAGTTTTTACTTGCATGCAGTATTGCATACAAGTTTGTAAATATCGGCCGATATTGTCGGCCGACACTTTTTTGACTTTTGAGATTCGAACTCGCAACTTTTGGTAAAAAAAAATTCCCATGTCACTTACCTATTGAGCTAATGACACCATTAATAATTTATTTGCTTGATGGCGAGATGGCATATATAAATTATTATTTATTTTAACACACAAATAAAAATTTATTGTGAAGGATATTTTTTGCTCTAAATTATATACTTCACAAGATAATAAATTTTGGGAATATGTCGGCCGACACTTTTTTAATTCTTGAGATTTGAACTCGCAACCTTTACAAAAAAAATCTAATCACTAACCACTTGAGCTATTGATTCCAATAATGCTTTTTAATATCAATGGCAAAAACACATATATAAATTATTGTTTATTTTTACACATATATAAAAATTTATTTTAAATGATATATTTTTCGTAATATTACATACTTCACAAGACAATAAATTTTGGGAATGTCGGCCGATATATTTTATGTGATGAGTTTTGATCTCGAGAAGTTTAAGCAAAAAAAAAAGTAATTTACTTTCCAACTTAGCTTTTGACGTATTAAAAATTTTACATTTGATATGGTTAAATTACAAATATAAGCTATTATCTATTTGTATACGTGCACAAAAATATTAACACAGCAAAAAATATGTGAATTAAAATGCTTAAAATTTTAACTTTACCAGAAATTTGAATGCTTTCAAATTTTTGGCCGTTATTAATGGACATATTTTTATATGGGCAATTCTTCAGATGAGTTGAATTTTTCAAAAGGGAGTTACAATTCTTCTTCTACTTGTAAATTCAAATTTGTGAAAACCGTTAAAAACTTATCAAAATTAAATGTAGTATAAATTCAAAGTTTAAATTAAAGCTAATATAATCTCAATTCAATAACAAAATCGTCTTCTGGTGATCATTTAAGTAAATTAAATATATTTTGAGAAGCTAATAATGGAGAAATAAAAGATTATGTTATAACGGTTTTTTTTAATTTTGAATTTTAGGGAGCTGATGTTCCCCTGCAAAGCGTCTTTGAAATCTTTGTGACATTAGGTTGACGTTTGGAGAATCGATTTTTCTCCTTAATTAAACAATATTGGTTAGTAATGTAAGAAGAATATCATAGAACTAAGCATTATCTATCATCTCACATGTGTTTATAATTGTAAAAATGGGGATTTAATAGCTAATTTTCAATTCTCTTACTCGAATTTTGGAAAAATTCAATTTTTGGTCACAAAGATTTTGACCAAAGAATCGAAATATCTTGTTAATTAAGTTTATTATTACTTATTTAATTAAATTATCAAATAGGAAATGAAAAAATACATCAGATAAGCTAAAGAACTGGTTAGTTTTAGTGGAAAGTTTTTGCAAAAAAATCATTTTAAATCAAAAATTTTCGATTTACCCTGTGGAGAATTGCCCATATGAGCATTATATTTTTATATTTTTTTGGGGGGCGTACATTATATTAAGGGGATAATTTTTTTCCATTAAATACTATGATTCATAAGCCGATTAGGTTGTCTTGAAAATGACGATTTTATCTAAAAAATTTATTATTTAAAGGAAAAGAATCATCTACTTAAATAATTTTTGTGTACGTATACAAATAGATAATAGCTTATATTTGTAATTTAACCATATCAAATGTAAAATTTTTAATACGTCAAAAGCTAAGTTGGAAAGTAAATTACTTTTTTTTTGCTTAAACTTCTCGAGATCAAAACTCATCACATAAAATATATCGGCCGACATTCCCAAAATTTATTGTCTTGTGAAGTATATAATATTACGAAAAATATATCATTTAAAATAAATTTTTATATATGTGTAAAAATAAACAATAATTTATATATGTGTTTTTGCCATTGATATTAAAAAGCATTATTGGAATCAATAGCTCAAGTGGTTAGTGATTAGATTTTTTTTTGCAAAGGTTGCGAGTTCAAATCTCAAGAATTAAAAAAGTGTCGGCCGACATATTCCCAAAATTTATTATCTTGTGAAGTATATAATTTAGAGCAAAAAATATCCTTCACAATAAATTTTTATTTGTGTGTTAAAATAAATAATAATTTATATATGCCATCTCGCCATCAAGCAAATAAATTATTAATGGTGTCATTAGCTCAATAGGTAAGTGACATGGGAATTTTTTTTTACCAAAAGTTGCGAGTTCGAATCTCAAAAGTCAAAAAAGTGTCGGCCGACAATATCGGCCGATATTTACAAACTTGTATGCAATACTGCATGCAAGTAAAAACTTGTACAATTTATGTCGGCCGACAAATATCGGCCGATAAATTTTACGTAAGACCGCTGATAAATATCGGCCGACATTAAAGTTGTCGGCCGACAATATCGGCCGACAGATTGGGGCTGGGATTTTGGGGCCAAGTTCACACCAGTACCACCCCCCCCATTTTTAGCGCATTTTTGAAACTTGTTTTAAAAAGGTAGCTTAATAATGCACTTTGTCTGTTCGGCTGGCTCCAATGAAAAACTTTTTATCTAGACATCGTAGAGAGTTCTAGTTTTTTGTATTAGCTCCGTGCCATCGAGTTATTGGCCCCCAGATAGTTAAAAATCTCAAAACCATCGCTAAATACTATAATTAATGATTTTTTGTTTTCAACACAATAGAGCCAACTTCAAGTGGGATAATTTCAAATATATTTTGACCGTTAGAAAATTTGAATTTCAAAAAACCGTTAAATGACAAACCATTTTATTATATGAAAATTCACCGTGCAAATTATTAATTATACTATAATTAATGATTTTCAAGTGCATTTACGCGGGAAATTTTCAAATATATTTTGACCGTTAGAAAATTTGAATTTCAAAAAACCGTTATCGAGCCGTCGAATTTATTTAAGTCACAAAATATTCATGATTGACTTATTTAATACGCAGTACTTTGCAAATACTGATCGCTAACACAAAAATGCGCTGAAGTCCCTCGATCTATAACACGAGGACTTTCTTTAATTTTTTTTTTGGAAAAACCAATACTAGTTTAAAACAAAAAGTTCATGATTGGAAGAGATCTCCAAAAAACAAGGTCATGGATTTGATCAGCCCCTTCTAAAAAACGTCCTGGATACCCCCCTAGTGGCACACGACTGCTGCAATGGTTGCACTAAATCACATGTTGCGCAATAGTCATGCAACATTCATACGTTATTCATGTAGATCATTGAACTGTGCTATCCAATTGTCATACAACGATCACTGATTCATTATGCTGCACAAGTCATGCAGCAAAATGATTCTGTATGTTGCGCTACAGTCACACAACCACAAAATCACAAATAAATAAGACAAAATTCATATCACATCCGTTGATATGCCGACTACCTTGTGTCGCTCATGAATGCATCTTGAAGTTAAATTGACCTCATAATCACCAATGTTTCTGATTGTTAGAAAAAAGGATTAAAATCGCTACTAAAAAAACTTTTCATCAAAACTTACTGTATAAGAATAAAAAAAATCATCTGTTAATTTGATTTAAAGTGCATTTTTTTAATGAAATAGCCTCCAGTATAAAATAGGTCATTGCAGATAAGCTTAAAGCTATAAGTTCATGATATCCTGATGTGATGGTCACAAAGAGTTGATTGCATAAAAAAATGGGTGGATGTTTTTGGAGTCAACAAAACAGTCTTGATGTCTCTGTCTAGTAAAATTGTATTTATAGGGCATTATTGAATTGTAAACAAATTTATCAGCCTGAAAGTCACATAAAGCTTTATCAATGTTTACTGATAATTGATCTTGAATATAGTATCAAGTACTCAACCTCGATTCTGAAGAATCGGAAATGATTTTGAACTTGATTTTAGTTGATAATGTTGTGTCTCTATTAATAATCCAGTGGATTATAGCTGATCCTACAGATTTATACATGACTCCAGAAATTTCACCAATTTTAAGAGCAATCAACCTTTTTACAATGAATTTAATGGAGATGCGCACTTTCAATATATTTTTCATTCTACTTATTAAGCCACTAATAACATTTTTTTTCCTTTTCATTACAAATATCACATAACTTTCATTTTTTTTTGTTTCGTAAAATATAGGATATAAAAATATATGTTTGAGACTAAGTTTGCTAAAGTCGATTAGTATTTTAATCCAGGATTGAGAGCAGTTTGTACAATATTACGTTATAATTAATATCAATTAGATGTATTACGTTTTGTCTTGTTAGCGGCAAAAAGATGTAGGATTAACAGTAAAAAAGTCATAAAGATGTAGGGTTGACCTAGGATAACCCTAGTGTATACCCCTTGGGCATAGGATAACCCTTGGGGTAGTGTATGCCTAGGCTACACCGAGCAACCGGTTACTGATGATACCGCGATGACAAAAATTTAATATTTGCAACAGCGGACCGCTCGAGTAGGCAGTTGAAGATTAGTTTTAATGAATTTCTAGTATCAGTTTCTTAAGAACTGTCGATCAGGTCATTCAGATCAGGTTTCAATTCTAAGATGCTCGTTCTGAAGCTCTAGAATCAAACCTCTTAACTTCTTTTATTTGATTCCTGATGGATTTTTGAATGCTAAAGGTCGTATAACCTTGCCATACTAAAAGCAATAGCTAGAATATACCCGAGAAAGCGTGAAAATATACTAGTTTAATAAGTAAATTATGATGTAAGTTCAAGTTAATAATACTTTAGTCTCCGTCACGAGCATGCTTTGAAAAAATCTTGGGCAAGATATGCATTAAATTTTTTTATCTACATGCTAGTCACTATCAAAAGTCACTAACCCCACAAAAAGGCTATCAAACTAAATTATAGTTTTGAATATATTAATGTCGTCTGTTTAAGCATGTGCTTTGAGAATATGAAATAGTTTTTGACCTTGAGTACAATTCTGACTAATCCAGTTTACATAATTTCCTCATTCTCTAGTTCTTAATATATAATCGACTTTAGTAAAATAATTCTCACAATTCTCAATTAGTTTTATCATAGTTTTTTTGACAGGAATCATGTAATAATTAAATTAACTATCGTAAGACAAGATTTTTTTTTTGCAAAATATTTCTTAGAAATCAGAATAGACAAACGGAAATAAAAATATAGAATTAATATATAATATAAAAAAATAAAGTCAGCAAAAAGCTGATCATTGGTTTTTGATAAACATGAATAATGAATCATTGCAAAGAATAATAATTAATTAATATAATTATGTAAAATTTAGCAGAGCAGAAAAAAAATCACTTAAAATAAAGAAGAAAAAAGGAAATCATTTAATGATATATGAGAAATACAGAAGATGTGAATTTTTTCGTTAATTTTTTTAAAGCTTATTATATATGCCCTTACATATACTATCAGTACTTTTACGTAGTTAGTCTCTTGTCCGCATCACTTATTATTCAGACATTATCGCTGTGTTTTTGCAAGCGTGTATTTTTCAGGAAATTTATATCAAAAATCTCATCTTCGTTCTCGGACGATGAGTCTTCATCCCATTTTGAGTTACTTGATCCCAATGGCTCTATTTCGTCCGATGCTGCGGGCTTTCCGTATCGAACTTCAGCTCTGGATCTTCTCATGCTAAAAATTATGAATGCAAATGTTAGATTGATGATTTTAGTGACTTAAATTGTGGTTTAGTATGTTAAATACTTGACTTCTGGATAGATTATCATCTTTAATCCTCGGATTAAAATTTTAAATCCCAAGACTTAAAGTTAAATCCACGGATTAAAATTTTAAATCCCAAGACTTAAAATTAAATCCTTGGATTAAAATCAACATCCAGAAAAGCTTGAAAATTCACAAAATTTCCCAATCTATAGCACAATTTTCCGCTTACTCACCGAAAACTTTTGAAGACAATGAGACCGAGAATCGCCAAACTCGATCCCACAAGCAAGAACCAATAATATTTAAAATCAAATTCGTCAGCATTTAAATCGACTGATTGATTAATCGCTGAATGTGTCGGTGGGTCATGTTTATTGCTATTTTCATCGTTCTCCTTTGCCTTATTTACCGTATTATTTTGAGGAATTTGTCTTATCTGTTGTTGCGTTATCACTTTTTCATTTTTATTATTTTCATTAATATTTGTTATGTTGCTAATTTTACTAATTGACTTAATATCGGCATTTTCTGTTATGTTCTGGGTGAAGACTACTTGAAGGAACAAAAAAAGAACTAAATTTCGTGTCCACATAATTTAAAACTTTGTTAAAAATAAAAATTATTACAGCACAAAAAAAAATTTTTTAATGACAAAAAATAATTTCGTCGTGTTTATATTCAGACTGGAGTTCTCGGCTAACTGAAGGTTGTGATGACTTACTAGTTGGTATGCTCGGCATATTTAAGTTGCTTCTGGTTGTCTACGAAGTTTCTTAATTAAACTATTTGCAATATTTTGATTTTTCAGTGAGATTTTTTGAAAAACCATTTTTAACGGATTTTTGAAATTTAAATTTTGTTCACAGGGCAAAAAACTACGAATTTTCAATCTTGAAAAAGAAACGGTATTTCTCAAAATAAATTAATTAATAATGTGCTTAAGTAATTCACTCATAAATCAATCAAAAAAATACAGTTTACAGACGTTACGAACAGACTAAAAGAAAATAATCATTAAAATCATCATCGATTTGTTGTTGTCATCATTAAAATTGACAAAACTGCTTACTTGTTATTTAATTTAGGATTTTTCTGAAGATTTCTGCTATAAAGTAAGTATTACAGCTGTTCTATTGCATTAATTATGTCATAAACAACCTGTATATGTTAATCAAGTTTTGAAATTTCTTTTAAAAAGCTCGCAAAAATGGAAGAAAATCAAAATTTTAAAAAGGTTAAGAGAATTTACAGAAAAATCATTGATTTCATAAATTTAGTGCAATTTTCAGTAATAATTGTGAATGACTGACAGTAATAAGTTAATTCTGTATTTTTAGGCAGCCAAACGTAGACGAAGAAAACCGAAAAATAAGGAAAAAGTTGTTGAAACACAAATTACAGAATCAGAATCAATAGAAATGGATAAGAAGCAAGAAAAGTCCAAGGAACAGGTTTTAGCCGAACGACAAGCAAAAAAAGCTACAAAGAAGCAAGTTAAGAAGAAAGACGATGACGTAAAAGAGGAAATTAAGGTCGAAAAAGCACCTGTTGCTCCTCAAGTGATCCAGAAGAAACCTGAAAGTCCTGTAAAGGTTCCAGTGCCTGTAAAAAAGGAAGAAGTGCAATCATCACAAGTCGAGAATGCTAAAGAAGCTGAAAAGTCTCGTGAACAAGTCAAAGCTGAACGTGAGGCTAAAAAATTAGCAAAACAGGCTGCAAAAGTTAAATCTGTGGACAGTCCAAAGTCAGTTCCTGAAAAGCCCAAGCAGGCAGAACAGAAACAAAAGCCGGAAATAAATAAAGTAAATTCAGACATTGAATTGTCGAAAAAAATGGAAAGTCTTCACATTACCGAAACTGAACAAATCCAGACAGACATGCAGACGAAAGCAAAACTAGCAATATCAAAAGCTGAACGACGGGCCATTCAGGAAGCTCAAAGAGCTGCAAAAGCAAAACAACAACAAGAAAAACTAGATAAACAGGCAGTTGCTGCCAAAAAGACTAGCTCACCGACTGAATCAAAGTCCAAGGATGTCAAACAGGAACAAAAAACTCAAAAATCACCAACAACGACAATTTCACAAAAGTCATCGGCATTACATAAAGTTAGACTGTTTAAGCATCTCTATACAGAGAAGTGTGATTTGAAGATTAAGGCAAACAGTCGATTCCATCCAGCTATTGTTAGATTGGGTGCACAATATGCAAACGATACAATCGTTGGAAGCAACTCTCGCTGCTATGCATTCCTGAATGCTATGAAAACTGTAAGTTGTGTCTGAATGTGAGGATATGAAGAGATTAATCTGTGGATTTAATTTAATCCAAGGATTTAATCTCAAGATTTATTTTTTAAACCCTGGATTTATTTTAATCCTAGAATCTAACAAAATTTTACTTCCTCTCTTTCCAGCTTATTACTGACTTCATCACACCACCGGAAAAGGTTTTTTCACGTGCTTTAGAAACTGAAATTCAAGTTGCTGTCGAATTCATTCACAAGTGTCGTCCGTTTGCTGTATCAATGACTAACGCTCTTAAATATATTAAAGTACTCGTGTCACATGAAATTTCGAATGAAAGTGATGAGGATGTAAGTAATTTTTGAATTTATTATAATTAAGTGATCGCTCACAAATGACGTCAATCAATCAAAATTTATCCCTAACTTGAATGAAAAGCTCAGAGTTATGCCAATGTTTTGGTTCCCAACAATAATTAAAAATACTGACTTGATAAGCAGCATGTCAAGTGATACTGAATGACGTAAATAGTAAGGCCTTGGAGCTTAGGGAGGATTGTAAAGGAATTCACTTTCTTTTGTATACTTCACATGGGCTTATAAAGTTCTTGATTAAAATTTTAAAAGGTTTTTAGTTGGATTTCTTTATATCCACGACTTAAAATGGAATTCTGCTTAGCTTGAGGTGGATTTAGCATATTTTGTCGTTTAGATTTTTGAGGGAATAAATGATAACTTTTGGTGCTGTGAACTCAAAATCATGTTGGTTGTAAGGCTAAAATTAAAGCGTTAAACCAGGATTAAGATAAATCCAAGGATTAAAGATAAATTGATTCATTTTAATTCAGGGATTAAGCTTAATCTTTGGATTAAAATTTGAATGGATTAAATTTAATCCTTGGATTAAAATTTGAACGGATTAAGTTTAATCTTAGGATTTAAAATTTGATTGGATTAAGTTTAATCCTTGGATTAAAATTTTAATGGATTAAGTTTAATCTTAGCCAAATTTTATTATTGGGATGAAATTCACACATTTATAATAAAGCAGCTTATCCATTCTATCCACGATTATGGAATTTCCTAAAGGAAACGACGCTGCTATCAGATAATCCGCAGAATTAAATGTTTAAAAACATTTCCCGTCAATTTCAATCCTCAATATTGGCGAGGATTAATCAATTACGAAAATCCATAACTAAGACCTCATTCAAGCGACTATAACCAGCACAATAGCGTAGATAATGATCTTATAAATAACATTTTACAATCTAATTGACGCATAATGCCTTTATAGCTGCAATATCTCATCCATATAATTTATTTTATTTTTCCACAGAAAAAACAAAGAATTATCGATAAAATTGACACGTATGCTCACGAACAAATTGAAACGGCAGCAAAGGCAATAAGCTTAAAGGTTCGCGAGAAAATTGCTGAAAACGATGTGATCCTGACTTATGGCTGTTCATCATTAATCAAGCGATCATTAATTGAGGCATGGAAGGATGGTGAAAAGAAATTTAGTGTCGTTGTTGTAGATTCCCGACCAGATCACGAAGGACAAGAGATGCTGAAATCATTAACAATGGAAGGAATTAGTTGCACTTATGTCCTCATAAATGCAATTAGCTTTATTATGCCGAAAGTTACGAAAGTCCTGCTCGGTGCACACGCATTGCTAGCTAATGGATATGTCATGTCACGCGTCGGTACAGCACAAATCTCAATGGTCGCCAATTCATACAATGTTCCTGTTCTTGTCTGTTGTGAAACTCATAAATTTAGTGAACGTGTACAAACTGACTCATTTGTCTACAATGAGATTGGAGATCCGAATGCTTTAGTTAAAAATAAGAACTCGAAAGGATATTTTGAACATTTAAAGGATTGGGAATCAATAACTCATTTAACGCCACTTAATCTTAGATATGACATTACACCACCAGAACTTGTAACTGTTGTTGTGACTGAAGTTGCACTTCTTCCATGTACTAGTGTCCAAGTTATTTTACGTGTTAAGCCATCGGAGCTGATTTAAATAAATATCGATTATTATTTTTTTCATTTTGATATTATTGGTAAATAAATGAAGGAAGTCATCGGGTAAGAAGTAGGGTTGGGCAAATATACGTATATATACGTATATATACGTATATCGAAGAACAAAATATACGTATATATACGTATACGTATACGTATATGGATTTTTCAAAACGCAAAAAGTACGTTATTAATTTGCTAAAAAATGTGTTAAAATGCTGAAATTTGGACTCTAAAAGGTGAAATAGAGTAACTTAAGGCTCCACTAAGCATTTTAGTAGTGTTTAAGCCAGACTTGCGTCATATTAAAAATCGACCGTTACAAGAAATTTTGAAAAATTTAAAAATTATTTTTCCGTTAAAAGAGAAAAGTCATTAAAGCTTTAATTAAGCTTTGTGGAGCATTTAAATGATAAAATTCACTAAATCTTTTCATTTTTACGCCTTCTAGGTGCTATGAAGTTAGTTTTGATTCCTCAAAGTGATAAGAAATACTAAATATTAGCAAAAACAAAAATGTCAACAATGTGTTAGTGAATAAATTTCCAAAAAATATTTTAGCGAAAAACTCTTTGATTTCACTAAATTTCTGGTTCAAGAGATGATTAACACATTTAATTGACATTAGTTTTTAATTCTAAGCTAGCTAATATCAACAAGTATTGTTCAAAATCATAAAATATGTGATTGAAAATTTTGCAATTACAACGGTCCAATTAAATTTGAATTTTCGTAAAGATTGTCGAATCTTTCGAACCCAATGTCGAATTTTTTCGAAATGATATGACGCAAGTCTGGTTTAAGCAAGGATTTAATTTAAAAATGGGAATTTTTTGAAAAAATTAATTTTTCTTTGTTTACAAATCATGAGCAAAATTTGAATTTTTTTTAGCAGTTACAAAAATTTTGTAAAAGAAAAAGTTAAAGCATTTAGACAATAATTTATAGCTAATAATGACAATTGAGCACTGCTAATGAACAACAAGTGCATATTTTGTTTTAAAACTCTGAGTAAATTTAATTTTGTTAAGTTACGATATGTAACGGAAAAAATTTGAAAAATGAATATACGTATAAATATACGTATATATACGTATAAAATATACGTATATTTATATACGTATATATACGTATACGATTCTGCCCAACCCTAGTAAGAAGATGACTAAAGCTTTTTGTCTTTAACAATAGAATTGTTTTTGAAATTTCTCTCAATTTTCGTTTAAAAGGTTTCAAGCATAACTTACAGATAAACAGTATTAACCTTCAGAACAACAGCTACAAACCAACCCAAAGCAACTAGTTCCATCATCTATCTTCTGAAGCATACTTTAGAGCAGTAACGGTCAAAAATTATTTAAAAAATAACGGTTACAAAATATTTGAAAAATAACGGTCAGAAATATTTGAAAAATAACGGTTACAAAATATTTGAAAAATAACGGTTACAAAATATTTGAAAAATAACGGTCAGAAATATTTAAAAAATAACGGTCAAAAATATACATTTGATATTTTCTAAACCCCTCCTTTAAAAGTAAGTCAAGTAATGACCGAAATAATCCTTTAGGAAAGCACAGCTTGTAAAAAATGTCAATTTATCAGAAAACTTTCTAACAAAAACATCTAAAACAATTCTTATCTTTATTTTGATAAGACCAATTTTCGTGTTTTTATCAATTTCTCATTAACACAATGACAACGGAGCTGCCAATAATAATTTTGAACGCATTGTTTACCTCTTTAGTACAAAAAGTGAATTTAAAGGCAAAAGACTGATGGATTAAATAAAAACTTTTTGTTTAGTTTTTAAGGAATTTAATTTGACAATCATGAATAATGATCCTGAAAATGCCACAAACACACAACCTCCTGTCCGACAGTACCGTCGGATGGGAGAAAGTGCAATGAAAAAAGTTGTGATCCTCGGAGGTTCAACATTACTTTGTATTCTATTCTCCTTAATCATCACAGTAAACATTATTGATAAGGAATGGGAAGAGACAGAAAAGTGGATTTCCCTCATAATCTCAACAATAGGATTAATTGTATTTCTTGTTGTTATCATAACATACATCATATTTCATGCAAGGAAAGGAACGAATGAGAATTCAGAAGACAATGCGGTGAGCTTATGATTAGATATAATTTTTCTGATTTAGTGCTTTGTCATCTTTCGTGGATTTTGGAAGCTTTTGAGAATTGAGCGTTGAATTCGATGAAAAGTGATAAAAAGTGGTTATTAAGATTGACAGAAGTGATATCCAGAGCTGTTAGTAGATTCAAATGTGTTTTTGGCGCCCAGGGTCAAGTCATAAATTTGGTCCCTCCTTATATGGGATTCTGCGCCACTTTGAATTGGATCTCTGCCTCTTTGTATCTTTCTCCACATGTCCCTTCAGAGGCGTAGTAGCCAGGGGGGTTTTGGAGTCACCCCCTTTCGAAAAAATTGAGGCTATGGCCCTGCTCCCTTACAACATTATTTGATATATAGAACTAGGTGGGTAGCCAAAAGGGAGGATGAATCTCTCTTCAAGGACAATTTTCCTTCATTTGCGAGTTGTTTTAAGAAAAAAAAATCCTGAAATAATTAATAAAATTTTTGGGTGAGGGACTGTGAATTTTCTAAAACAATCTATCAATTTGAATAGGGTGGACAGATTTTTTTTTAAATTTTTATTATTTAAAGTCACATGTGACCCTCTATTATGCTTATAGTTTTATTTTATAATAAAGTTGCAAAACAGTATAGAAAGTAATTAAAATTTGAAAAAAATATGCGGCCGTTCGCAAATTACGTCACGCAAAAAACGACTTTTTCGAACCCCCTACCCCCCTTGTCACAAATTTTCCAAAGAAAGAAAAATTTTCTGTTTGAACTGTCACAAATTCTTCTACCCACCCCCCCCCCCCCCTATGCCCCTATTGATGGTTAGTCAACCAACATCTTTGGAATATCATCCTAGGGGTCGGTCATTTATTACATAAAGCTTTACAGGGGGAGGTGGTCTGGGATTTTGTGACAAAACAAAAAATGTTTTATATCGAATCTATATTACAAATTGGAGGGTGGGGGGATGGTTTAAAAAAATATTATGTGTTAAGTAATAAGTGAACGACCGACTATTGCTTTCGTTCCTGTTTATAAGTTTAAAGTCTATTAATACATAACCAGGAACATGTGTTTTCAAAATATCAATTCATAGATATCAAAATTCCATGAAATATCTAAACCTATTGAAACAAATTGATTTATAATTGAAGTAATTAGTAATTGACGTAAAATACCTATGACTAAATTTGCTATCTTACTTATCAGGCTTTCTCATAATTAAATCCTAATCACCATAAAAAATTTTCTATAAATATTCAGAACAGAAACAAAAAGAAGTGACCACACGTTCCAAGTCAATAAGAGATAACTTATCAACGATATTGAGAGATAAGAACAGATAACTAACCCGAAAAAAAAATTGTGTTTACCTTTCAATTACTTGATACAGCTAATTCTACAAAGCTTTTAATCCTTAAAAGTTGTGCTTCTTAAGAATTTTCATTCCAATTGACGTCAACGATGATATGCTACTTTTTTGCACTTAAAAGTCACATTTTACTCAAATTAATTAAGATAATTTATGATTTATTTATTTACAGATAGCAGAGCCACAAGCAACACCTGACAATCCTCCTACATATGAAGATATTATGGGAAAACTTCCTAGTTACGAGAGTTATAGTAAAAGTACTGCAAAAAATTTTTCACCTAATGAAAGCTTTCTCTACGCCTGCCATGTGTGACAAATAAGGAAAAAAAATATTATCAAAAAAAAATTGGGGTCGTTCGCAAATTACGTCACGCTTTAGGAGGGGGGGGGGGGGGGGGGGGTGTTGAAGAATTTGTGACAGTCTAAATACAAGAATTTTTTGTATGAAAAAATTTGTGACAAGGAGGGAAGGTGGTCGAAGAAGACATTCATGTGACGTAATTTACGAACGACCCCTAATTGTGCGCGTAAAAATTGTGATAAAATTAATCGTAAGTTAAAAATAATGGTGTAATTTTTAAAAGTGAAACTCTAATTTTAAGATTAATTAATTAAGATAAATTATAAATCAAAAAAGTGAATAAAGCTTACTTAAATGTTCAAGTCATTGCCAAAAGTCACATAGACCGTTTTTAATTTATCCAACTCAAGATTAAGTGAAGATTTCTTAAAGTGATTTTAATCCTTGTTTACTTTCTTAACGTTTTCGTGGAAATTATTAATGCATTAGATAACTGCAAATAAACATTATCGAGGACAAATAAAGCAAGCTTTGGATTATATTAAGATTTTAAGATTAAATCAAAATTAAGTTTTTATTTACTAGACTCAGGGGCGTATTCAAGGGGGTCAACCTCTCCTTTTTGGGAATTTTTTTCAATTTGCTAAGGTTTTTTAAGAAAAACATCCCTAAACCCACTAATTTATCCCGTCTATATAAAAAAATAACACCCCCCCCCCTCCCCCCTCGTAAAATTTCTGGATATGCCCCTGACTAGACCTTGTCTAGTCCAAGCGTAGGAAGTTGCATGAATCATGTGACTGGGCAGGTTAGGAATCTGGATGATAAATCTGGTAGCAATTTAGAGAACTGGAATTTGTCAAAGGACATGAGCTCAGTCCAGGGTTAATAATCAAAGGCACAAAGGCAATTTTTATTTGAGTTTTAGCACTCTTATTTTGGGATCGACCATTGATGTTCATATATCAAAAGATTCGTCTTGGTGGCTACATTTTAATACTATTTAAGAGATTGTGATCCAAAACTAGTCAAAATAGAAGCGAGAACATGCAAAAGCACTACCTTTGTCTATTTTGAACAGTTTTGAGGACCAATTTTCAAAATTTATGTTGTAATATAGCCACAGACAAGACAAATCTTTTGATATATGAACATCGATGGTAGACCCCAAAATAAGAGTGCTGGAGCTTAAATAAAAATTGCCTTTGTGCCTTTGATTATCAACCCTGGCTCAATCTAAGGTCAGGTTAAATTGGATTCTATCTGCTAATTGCATCGATCTGCTTATGAATCGCGGTTTGCAGGTGGATTTTAGTCCTGACGGGAGAATTTTCCATCGAGAAAGGGACAAATTCCTCTTGTCTTCGTGTCTCCCCACTTGTTAGGCAACCAGGATGTAGGTTTGCCCCTGACCAGAAGTCTATTTCTTGATTATTGAATATGGTGTTGCCAATATGATAAAGGTTCGCACAATGGTCACGACATTACAGAGACAAAGTTGTCAATCTTTTATGTAACTCGTAAAAACGTGCAAACTAAAATGACAAATCTAAATCCGACATTTTCAACTGTATTGCTCTTGTTGTGAAAAATTTAAAAATCAGAACTGAAAATAAGCTTAATGATTCTTAAGACTATTCTATCTTAATCATTGAAATAATAAATATATTTTTAATAAATAGTAGCCAATGAGGAAAATATAAGTTGTAATATTTATTTACACCTTTTAAATGTGAACTTCGTGACATTAAAAAAAATTATTACCAAAATAATTGTCAATTTTTAAGCTTTGAATGCTACGTTTAAGCTCATTTCAATTTTAAACTTTTGAGTGAAAACTAGTCATAACAAGTTAAAAATAAGTTTTATTTTTATAATTGGATGATAGAAATAAATCTATAGACAAACAGAAATATGATAATCAAGACTAAAACTAAAATTGTTCAGACTCAGTCAATTACAAATTTCATCAGAACTAACATCAAATTCCTTGCATTTCTCGCACTTGTGATCTTTGGAATTTTTTTTATAATTTTTCAACAACCATCAGTAGATTCAGACATAATTCCAAGTCATGAAAAAACTTTAGAAGAACAATTAAAGTAAGTGATTAGAATTAGCATGCAGACGTGTCTCGGTAGCACAGTGGTCTAGTATTTCGGTATCTGAAAATTACAAAATTAACCCAGCAATCATGGGTTCAAGACTCGGCAGGACAACTTACCCATATTTGTTAAAAATAAAGCTAACAGCCAGTGGCGTAGCCAGAAATTTTTCAAGGGGGAGTAATCAAAAATGAAAAAAATGGGGGGGGGGGGGAGCTTTTCAGGACTTTTTCTTAAAAATCCTAGCAAATTAAAGAATTTTTCGTCGATAAGGGTTTTGTCTCCCAGTTCACCCTCCTAGCTACATGCCTACTAATAGCCAACACCAAAAGATACAAACAGAAACATCATCAATTAAAAATCGGATATTGATTCGGATTCTATTATTAGATGGGTTCGCTGCTGTCTCTCACATCAGCGGCATAGCCAAAAAAAATTCGAGGGGGAAGGCGCTATTCATAAATGACGTCACGCAAAAAAAGAGATTTTTTAGAACCCCCTCCACCCCTCTGTCACAAAAATTTAATACAAAAATTTTTCTTTTACATGAAAGTGTCACACAGCCTCAGACCCCCCTCCCTCCCTAAATATTGCATGTCATTTATGAAGGACCCCTAAGGGATTTTTAAATTTTTTCGTATGGAGAAATTTAGGGGTAGGGGATTTTCAGGTTATTTTCACAATAATCCTAGCAAATTGAAAAATTTTGAGGTTAAATTGAGGAAGAAATCCTCCAATCCCCCTCCTGGCTACGTGCCTACTTCCTATCAATAGTGTATTAAGGACGCTATCTGTTCTATGAATGAAAAAAAGTAAACAGATGTAAACGAGTCAAAAGTGGAACTGATTTTATAAGTTTGTCTTGATAACATCCCCAAAAAACCTAACTTTTTCGACAACCAATCTCATTACAGAACTAAAATCAATTGTGATAACAAAAACTTTACATTGGAGATTATTCAAAATGACAGATTTTTGATTCTGAAGAATTACATCAAAGCATCAAAATATTTTGAATGTCATGAGTCAATCACATACACAACCCAAGGAGAATTTACATTTCTTGGCAATGTGATTCCAGTAATTAAAAGATGGAGGGCGCCAATGAGTGTTGCTGTTTATTCGCCTGGAACTGACTTAATTTCAGCAATGAATGTGATTTTTTACCTGAGAAATTGCAATGCTGCAACAGATCTAGTCAAGGAGTATGTGTCATTCCACCTATTTTTTGATAAAATGGACTATAATGAGAACAACATTTTAACACTTTATGAGAGACTTGAAGCTACATTAAAATGCTCTCGTGCTGAAAGTTTTCTAAAAGTTCGTCAAAATGAGACATATAGAGCCAAACATAAACTCAGCTATCCAATCAATGCTGCCCGAAATATAGCAAGAACAGCAGCCACAACACATTTTGTATTTGCTTGTGACAGTGAACTTTATCCGAATCCAAATTTTGTAGAACAATTTCTCAAGATGATTGCTGATGATCAGGAAGGGAAATGGATGGAAGAAAGGAAGTAAGTTGTATTGATCAGTAGCTTAGCCAGGAGGATCTGGGCAACCTAAAAAAATTTTGAGCCATGCTCTCGCTACGGCTCAAAATTGTTTAGGGTGCCCAGTCCTGGCTACGCCCCTGGTATCGATGTACTTCAAACAAGCTTAATATAATAAATTAATTTATAATTTCAGTGTCTTCGTATTTGCAGTATTTGAGATTGTACAAAATGAGACAATTCCGGACACTAAACAAGATTTGTTAAAATTAGTCAAGGAACAAAAAGTATTTTTGTTCCATAGTCATATATGTTTAGAATGTCACATGATTCCTGGTATAGAAATCTGGTTAAATGATACAGACTATAGTTATATGAAAGTCATTACCACAGCAAAACGACAAGGTGGATACTTTCATTGGGAACCATTCTATATAGGCACAAACAATGATCCACTATTTGATGATAGAATCACTTACGAAAGAAGCTCTGATAAAATGTCACAAGCATATACAATGTGCGTTATGGATTACAACTTTAATGTCCTGTCAAATGCATTTTTGGTTCATAAAAATGGAGTTAAAACAGATAGACCAACACGTCTACCGGGATTTAAAGAAGGCAAGAATTTTCTGATGAACGTTGTTCTTCCTGAAATCAATGATATATATGGTGAACGAGAAGGATGTCGAATGTTTTAGTATATAATTAGCATTTGAAAAGGAAAAAAATAAAAAAATACTTGGACCCCAAAAGAGTTCTCTGGGTATGCCCCTGATAAATGCTTAATTTGACCAGCTTTTCCTTAAGTTTCACTTGTATATAAACCAAAAAATTGTATTGAATAATTAATAAATCAAGTCACTGTTCTCCTGTCATTGTAATATTAAATATTTAAATCACGACTTTACTTATTTCTAGGTTATTTGCGCTAAAGTGACCATTTGCTGTATTTTTGTTGTCACTAAATTGATTTTATTCATGTTTACCCTCACTTACTGTTGGTCACCAGTTGTGTTCATCGTGGGTACCGTTACCATTCCAGGGACCGGTTAATAGGTATACCCCTAACCCTACCCTATGGTATACCCTAGACTAAACTCCTAGGGTAAGGGTAAGTGAGAGAACCCAGGGGTGTAGAGGGGGATTTTTAAAATTGTTATTAAGGATTTTTGCTTAAAAACCCTAGTAAACTGAAGAAAATTTTCTGAAAAGAGGGAATTTGTCCCCCAATCCCTTCCTGGCTATGCACCTGTAAATGTTTATTACTTATTAGGAAATCCCAATTCTTAAATCCAGAAATCCCTATTTGGAATCAATCTCTTTGTTAAAATTGACAAAGGTTCAAGCGTTAGGTAAGCTCATGACAAAACAGGTCGAAGTGATGTCGAAAAGGTCAGGACTTCTTTGCTGAACCAAAGCTAGGAAAATTTCCAAAAAAACACTTTCGAGTGCCGCAAACTTCAATTATCAATAAAATTATAAATTCAACAAAAGAACAAAAATTTCGTGATCACAACGGAACTAACAAAGGTTAAAAAATACTAAAAATTCAATAACTGATAAACAGATAACAAAAATTTATTTAAAAAATTTTATTGCCATTTAAACACCTTCAATGTGATTGACTATTGTGTCATTTTATTGCACATACACTAATCCTAAATATTTACCATTCGTAGACAATAAATCATATTTAAATAGCTGAGATGTGAATGGATGAGAAGTGGAAAAATGCACTTGACATTTCTGCATGAAAAAAAGAGAGAAAAAAATATTTTGCATTCTTTTGCATTTCATGATGCATAAACCACAAAGCATTAAAGAAATTCCGTTAGTAAATGGAAAACTATTTACTGATGAGATGAACATGAAGTATTGATTTGGTATTGGAATGTTTTATGTGTGATTTTATGGTGGGAATTTGCTTTATATGGACTTTAGGATAAGATCTTTGAGCTGTTTATTATAGCTTTTTGAATTTTAATAGATTTTGAAAAGATTGAAATTTTAAATTTTTGTTCATTTTATAAATATTTATTTTAATTTTAAAAAATTGAATTAATTAATTTGTATTTAGTTGTCTTAAAATTAAAAAAAAAGTTAATTATAAATTTTACGATTTCTATAACTGAATTTTAAGTTTACATTTTTAAATTTTATTAATTTTTAAAACTAAATTCTAAATTTAAAGATTTTCATATTTTAAAATTGAATATTAAATTTTAAGATTTTTAAGACTAAATTTTAAATTTTGAAATTTTCAAAACTGATTCTTAAATTTTAGATTTTCAAAATTGAATTTTAAATTTTAGATTTTTAAATTTTATAAATTTTCAGAATTGAATTTTAAATATTATAAATTTTCAAAATTGAATTTTTTTAGAATTTCTATAATTTTAGGATTTTAAGAATTCTATAATTGAATTTTAAATTTAAATTTTTAAATTTAATTTTTTTAAATTTTAAATTTTATATTTTAAGATTTTTAAAATTAAAACTTAAATTTTAAGATTTTTTACAATTGAATTTTAAATTTTGAATGTTTTTAGTTTTAAATTCTAAAATTTATTGTTTTTAAATTTATTAATTTTAAACTAGTTGAATTAAATTTTAACTTGAAATATTAAAATTTAGTTCTCAAATTTCAAATTAAATTTAGTTTTGTAGAAATTAAAAATATTAAATTTCAAAGATTAAATTTTTTTAACTTAAAAATCATTAAATTCCAATATTAATATATCAAAACCTCACATCCAAAAATGGATCGTCAATGAGTGAAATGATCAGCAATAGTCTCAAGTATTTATATTCCAATGATCATTTAAATGAGCACTTAAGTTTTACTTTTTTTGGATGAAGCATTGATACTCAACAGTAAGCAGAAGTAAGCACGCTCTGGGTGTCCAATTCAGTCTCAAGTGTCATCAATTTTTGCTCATTTGAATAAAAATGTTTATGATTAAAATGAAAATTTATTTGTATTTTAGTATTTTTACGACTTCCTTTATGAGAATTTCTTTTTAGTTCATTTGAGGCTCTCTTCTCGTTTCTTCTTTCCTGTTCTGTCTCTTGTTGTTTCAACATTGATCGAGTTTTTTTATTTAACAAGTCAAGTGTCGATTATCATTAATGTGTGTAGATGTACAGCATGTGCGATTGTCGAACTTTGTAAAGTGTAAATGAAATTCCACTTAACCTGTACGCTGTGCTGTGTAGCACACTTTTGAATTTAAAAGAAGTTAATGAGATGAGAAATAATGAAGAAGTTTGAGTGGTGTTAAGTATGAGTGGCTTTTGGGATTCAGAAGTTGATGGACTTATTAAATATATTTTTAAGATCTCTTTGTTCAAAAACCTTAAATTTTTCACAGACTTAAAATTTATTTTCTTCGCATGTCAATTTTTAGCGCATTTTTGAAACTTGTTTTAAAAAGGTAGCTTAATAATGCACTTTGTTCGGCTGTTCGGCTGTTTGAGATCTCTTTAACCAGACATCGTAAAGAGCTCTAGTTTTTTGCATTAGCTCAGTGCCATCGAGTTATGTGGGCGATTGTCATTTAAAAATCTCAAAACCAACGCTAAATACTATAATTAATGATTTTTTGTTTTCAATACAATAGAGCCAACTTCAAGTGGGATAATTTCAAATATATTTTGACCGTTAGAAAATTTGAATTTCAAAAAACCGTTAAATGACAAACCATTTTATTATATGAAAATTCACCGCAAAATTGTTAATTATACTATAATTAATGATTTTCAAAAGCATTTACGCGGGAAATTTTCAAATATATTTTGACCGTTAGAAAATTTGAATGCCAAAAAACCCTTATTGAGCCGTCGAATTTATTTAAGTCACAAAATATTCATGATTGACTTATTTAATACGCAGTACTTTGCTAATCAAATACTGATCGCTAACACAAAAATGCGCTGAAGTCCCTCGATCTATAACACGAGGACTTTCTTTAAATTTTTATTGATGATTTCAAGATCTGAACTTTCAACATTCTTTAAATCGTGAATTGTTCTGAACTTTTTGCAATTTTTATTTGAAATTTCAAAATTTTTTGTGAAATTTTTGTTCCGACTTGACCAATAAAAATATTTAAAATTCGTGATCTCTTTTAAACAACATGCAATCAAACCTACAAGCTTTCCGGAACATTGGAAATGAAAAAAAAAGAAATACAAACCGAGACCTTGAACTTTAAATTTTATTTACAAAGTTATTTTAATTGACTTTTCTTGGTGATGAACATGAAATTTTATAGGTCGATTGCTTACTTTGTAAGATATACGTAAAATATCAAGCTTTGTGGCAATTTATATAAGCAGAAATATTTGTAGCAGAAAAGGAATGAATAAAAAAATACCTGAAAAAATATAATCTTTTGATAGACGTCATACGGGTCATAAATGAGTGATTCCTTAAAATATTACCAGTAATAAGATTTTATTTCAAAATGTACTCCCTCGGCGTATTCAGAGGGGTTTTGGGGGTACAAAGCCCACATTTGGGAACTTTTTTTTCAATTTTCTAGGATGTTTTAAGAAAAAAATTCAACCCCCCGTCGGAAAATTTCTGGAAATGCTCCTGCTCTCAGAGCACACGATCATATAGTCCTCCTCTTACTACAACTCCTAATGAAATTCTGCTAAAATAGACAGTCCATCTGCGCATTTTTTTATCAGAACTGCCTCGCTTTTTCAACATAAATCCTGCATCCCACGTCCCGTTTTGAGCACCTAAATCCTCGTTTTCATAAGGGGTCGTTCATAAATGACGTTCTATTTTTAGCAAGCTAAGGGGGTCTGACGTTGTGGGACACTTCCATATAAAAGAAAATTTTGGTATGAAAATTTTGTGACAGAGGTCTAAAAATCTCGTTTTTTGAGTGACGTCATTTGTAAACGACCCCTACTACAGTTTTACAGATCAATTGTAATCCATAACCTCCCTCAGATGTCGCCTAAAACTGGCTATATCAACTGGTTACTAATTTCTAATACCAAGTGAAACACTGTCTCTATCAACAACTTCTTTCCATGAATATTTCGGCATCTCACTTGATCTCATGCCATCCACAAAATAAAGTACTAAAATTCGTCATAAAGTTGAATTAATCCTCAAATTTGAAAAAATTTAAAAATAAGTTTGCCCCAATTTTTGATGGACAAAGTCTCACTTTTCGTTCAAAAATTGATGGTCAGCCTACAGTTACTAACAACACCTTTCTAACTGAACCAAAAAACTCAACAAATGACCATCACATCACATATATCACTTGGAATTAAAAAGAATTCAAGGAAGAAGAAAAACAACAAGTGTGAATGAAAAGATCGTAAATTTTGGGATATTTTTTTTCTCTCTTTCTCTCATTCCATTTCGGTGTGTTTGTTCAATGCCTGGACTGTGTCACCGTCATCGAATTCTCTGTGTGTCTCATTCTCATTTATTTCTCGATTGACTTTTAATCAGCATTAAAAATTCTTTATTTATTTTTGTTATTCCATTTTGGATGCGATAAAAATGTCAAAATATTTTTTTCTATGTCCATTGTTAGATTTGTAATAGTCAGCCACAAGCTCATTCATCGAAATTCATTCACAAAAATATTTTTTAAAGGCATCAAAAATAAGAGTCAGAATTAATTTTTTTGTGGACATTTCTTCATTTCCATTTTTCATCTCATTTAGATTCTCATCTAATTTGAAATGGAATTAATTTGAATATTTTTTGGAAATACTCGATAATCAACAAATTAGTCAAGTCTTTTTTCTTGATGGCAAGTTGGAACTTAATTAGCCATCGACTTTATGTTTACCGTCATTGCTGAAGGTGTTAAAATATGCAAATTTCTTAATTCAAATTATCATCAATGTCCAATCTAATTAAGCTCATTTTCTACTGCTTGCTTCTGCTTCTGCCATTTCCTCATGACTTACGTTTGCTTTTCGATTTAATGGACAAGATTTTCACACTTATGGACATAATTTGATGTCTCAAGAGATGCTGAAGTGACTGCAATGTGTGTTTACACCAAGTGATATTAAATACCTTTTTATTGATGACGCTTTGAATTATTCAGGCATAAAAATATGGCGACAAGTTTGGATGCTATTCGTAGTTGTGAAAAAGGCGCATTTTTATGGCAATTTTGAAAATTATTGAGGATTTTTAAGAGAAAATTCAGAAGAATATTTTACAAAGTAGCTTAAGGAATGTCAGACAGTCAACATGACAAAATAAATACACACAGCTCAGTACAGAAATGAAGGTAACGGTCGCGATAATTAATTCATTCGCTTATCATTTTACATGCGTTAAAATCGACTTTAAAATTTTTATTTCTGTTCATTTATTTTATTATTTGCAATTGAAAGCGATAAAAGCTGTTCCATAACTATTCATGTAGCTCGATTTCAGAGCATTAACTTTATAGAATTTCCTTCATTTGTGAGTGTTTTAGATCATTTGAGAAGGATGAGGGGATCAGATTGTTTAGGATGGAAAAGTGCAGGGAATTTCCAGCTATTCCCCAAAACTATAGCAAATTGAAAGGAATCCATCTAGTAGGACCCCCTTTTGACCTCAAACCCATCCTCTGAATATACCACAAACATTACTTACTGATTTTAAAAATGAAAATTGCTTCCAATCAGACAACAAAGAATTTAAACTGAAATTATTTTTTTACAGGAGAAATTAAATAAAAAATGAGAAATGAATTTCAATCTGTAGCTGCAATGTGTAAAACATTAACAGAATACTAATTATTCCTTTGATATTTTCTTCTCGCACCCAATCAACAACCGACCAAGTCATACCAAGTCAGCTAGCATAAAAAGCTACAAGAAAAATTGCAAATAAAAAGGAAGCAAAAAAGCTGCAAATTTATCTCTCAATAAGGCGTACGAGTGATTTTTATCATTCAAAACAAGCTGTATTTGCCAAGAACTATTAATTATTATTAGGCTTTGTACACTTTTGCTGACTAATAATTGGCTGTTTTTGTCTATGAACATTTTAATCCATTTGAAAGACTTTTCATGTTCAAATAAAGACATAATTATGTTCACTTTCTGTTGCTCTTTATCTTCATGTTGTGAGATGTTGAACATTTTATTGGAAATTGGATCAAATTGCTGGATTTTTATTATGGCTGGATTATCAAGTTAAATTATAATTAGGTTTGAGGTGCGAAAAGAGAGGTTAAGGCAGTCAGGAATTTATTTCAACTTATTTAAGGTTAAGATCCACAAGATTTTATTTAAATTTTTTTTCAAACTTGGCAACTTGGGGCATAGCCAGACGACAATTTGGGGGAGGGGTTAGGATTTTTTTTCTCATCAATTTCTATCAAAGTTAAAAAAATCGTCGAGGGTGTTTTGAATCCACCCTCTGAATACGTCCGACTTAGAATTAAAATATTTAAATTTTAGAACCATATCCAGAATTTTTTTAGTGCAGGAGGGAAATAATAATTTTTTTAAGTGTGCACCCTAGCCAGGCTTGTAGCCTTGATGGATTATGGAGGAACCCAAACTCAATTAATTTTATTTACTATAAGCCAATGAGGAAATTTGTCAACCAACCGTAACCTTAACTTCATTCTTACTAACTTTCAATCTATCAATTCCATTCCACTTAGTCAACATTAACTCGAGAAATTCCCAAAAAAGCTCATAAAACCAAAGAAAAATTCCTTTCATATTTTGAACATTACCGCTGCTACTGAACCAAATTGCTTTCCAGTCACAGACACAGAAAAATAAGAAATGAGAAATGAATGATCAAGAGAAATAGATGAAAGAAGTCAACAGTGACATAAGTACACGAATAACATGATTGATTTGAATGATTGAATTAATTTATGACAAAAATCAATTTAAAATCAACAGCAAGAAAGCAATTTAGTTCGATTTTGCTGCTTGTGGACATGGCGAGAATGAGGAAGAAAGACAAAAATGAGAGAGAAGCAGAAAGTAAATTGGAGATTTTTTAATTAATGTTGTGATTGTATAAAGAAAACAACATGAAAATGCTCTGGCAATAGTTCACATTTGACATTTAACAATATTAATTAATTATCACAAATCAACTTGAAGAAATTTAAAAAGGAAAAGAAGAATTTGAATGATTTGTTGGGTACGCGGGGGTTAGAGCGCATATCTGGGCTGATAATTGACTTTTTTGATGCACATTAATTGAAATTGTAAATTTTTAGAGACTTTGAATGATTTTTCAGTTAACGGCTTTGAAAAATTCAAATTTTGGAAATTAATATTTTAATAAAAATAAATTTAAATCCAGCAGCCAAACTGCAACTAAAAATTTCAAACAGCATCAAAAACCTAATTAAAAATCCGAGTTCAAATGCAATTTTAATTTCACTTGCTGCACTTATTGCCGTTCATTCATTTCAGTTCCATAACAGAGTCCATTCAGTAATACACAAAGTCAAATGTGATATCAAAATTGATATAAAATTGCACCGTAAATAAATCTCAATGTAATGAATGTCTATGCACTGAATATCGAGATTAAGAAACTTTATTTTTATTTTTTTGTTAAGCATGAAAAAGAAGCACAGCTGAAGATAAAAATGAGAAAGAAACGGAGGAAAAAATACATGAAATTGAAAGTGAATGAGATGAGGAAGTTAAATATCATGTCAAGAGTTAAGCGAGCCAACTGAATGAACGAAAAATAAGCAGCAAACTGCTAAAAGGCATGACTCGTACACGGAATGTGAGGCGCTTAATGGTCAGCACGATACGAGCACAATTTGATGTTGGAATTTATTAAATGAAACAATCGCAATTGAGATCTAAGCGGCAGTGGCTGAATGTGCTCATATCGTTCATATCTCTTATTTTTTTCGATTCCATTGAATTTGTGCCTGAACAAAAGGGAATGAAATGCGTGTGCCATACTTGAAATGAGCCAAACAATTTCATAACTCAATTGCTGTTGTTGCTGTTGCTGTCTTCATGTTTAATAGACTCGTTCCATACGACCTGCTGGCACTGCTGCCTGACTTCATTTCTAGCCATTATTTAATCTATTTTCAAATAGCCTTTTTTATGAAAATGGAACAAAATGCGATAAAAAGATCGCAAAAAAGACATAAATTGATTGAGAAATAATAATTCACAATAGACACAGCACAAGACTTCTCATGTATATTGTCATAGATTAATATCAGTTATGATCGAAATTTGTCATGAAGCATGTGCATTAAAAATATCCAAGCAATCTTAATTTAATAAGACATAAAAGATAGTTGCAAACTTACCAGTATGAATTCTTTGATGTGCTTTCAAATGAGAGCTCTTTGTGTAGACTTTGGAACAACCTGTAATGAGAAAGAAGAAGAATTAGATGAAGTCTGATAAAAATTGATGAATTACTGAAATTGAAAGGATTTTTTTGATTGAGTTGGCTTTGGAAAAATTGATTGAAATTTTTTAAAATTTAATTTTCAGGTTTTCTAGTGTATTTTGACTTAACCTCAAAAATCCATATCCATAAGTCCCAAAAATTATTCCCACACATCAAAAACAGGCCACCGACACTGACCACCAAAAATTCAATTCAAAATTAATCGACCAGTTCATTTGTCATCGAGTAAATGGATTATAAAGTCGAAGACATGACACATGTAAGTCAGTCATTAAATAAGAAGTTAATAATCGCTTATGTTCCCAAGTGATCAATTTTATGTACTCCACATATGAGCCTAAATATGCATTGAATATCCATCCAAAAAAAGTCGACCGAGACACTCACAAAATTAACGAAATGAAAATGATCAGAGTGGAGAGAAAGACATGTAAAAGAAGGCAAAAAAGTGACACGCGTGCGGCTATAATAAGAAGGTAAAGTAAGTAAGCAAATGATCAGCCGCAAAGTAAGTAATTTATAATGAAATAATCTGCTGTTAATTTCCCAACTGTTTAAAAACGAAGAAAAAATTAATCACATTGAATGTCATGCCGTGGTTAATGAAGTAATTATAATTCAATTAGCAGCTGTATTACATCGATGACTTTTATCCAGCTTGGTTACAAAAAAGATCAACTTGAAAAATGAATGAATTTCTAAAATTTTGTCAAAAAAATAAGAAAGTCATCAACGGAAATTTCAAGTCATTTTACATCACCACGAAATCTCATAAATTTGACAAAATGGCTATCATAAAATTGTCCACAAAAAAAAAGTTGCCAAACTTTCTTAATAAAACTAATGTAGAAAGCCGTAATGGACAATTTATGCGAACATAGAAAAATTTAACAATCTTCATCAATTAACGACAACAATCAAGTTTGTGGGCTTGAAAAATTTCGCATCTTCTTGTGAGCCTCGCGAACGTGCGCGAATTTTTCTTTTATCGTTGAGCTGTTAGCGTGAATTTTTGTGGGATTGAGATGAGTGTTGTTTTGATGACAGACTTGAAAACTTAATTTGAGTTAATTTACAAATGATGTGCATCATAAATGAGATTTTTGGACCCAACAACCAGTCAAATTACAATTAACAATAAGGGTCAGCTCTGTTGATTATAGAAAATTGGCAGTAGAACTAGCAGAAGTTGTCATTAAATGGGAATTATAGAGGATTAAGGAGGAAACTGATGAACCAAGTGATGAAGATCCATTACTCGTGACTGAAAAGACATCCAATTTTTATTCATTACTTAAAATTTTATTTTGTAATTTTTGTCAATTCCATGTGTACCAAAATAGTTTTGAACTTTTTATTTTAGAATAATCCCCCTTCCTCTTATGCAACGTCCTGCTCTTCCCAATGTTACAAAAAATAAAAGAATTTCTCTTATGGAATCGTTCGGATTTTACATATCTATTAGATTGCAATGAACAGGCAGGGGCGTAGAGAGAGGTTTTGGGAGTCAAAACTTTCGTTTTTTTAAATTTTCTAAAGTTTTTCAAGATAAAAATCCCAAAAACCCCCTTAAATTTTCCCATCCATCCAAAAAAATCAAAACCCCTCACTCTGGATATTCCCCTGTGGATAGGATTTGTGCAAGTCTGGGGTGCGATTTATCTTTGATAATTTTGATGAGTATGATCAGTTTGACACCCTTGATTTTGGATTTTTTCATTGAAGACGATTGATTTTCAACTCTGTACAATTGCATGACCTAGGGTATATCAATGCAATGTACCCAGCCACAATTTGTGTATTCAGACATCACACAAACCGAGTTAGTATGGCTAGAACAGTTAAAAAGCACCTAAATCCTAGTTTAAACATTTCTTGCATTTCTTGATCAAATTCGGTCACTGCTAGCAAAATGAAACCAGGGGTATAGAAGGAGGGGTGTAATAGGAGAGTAAGATCACTGTAACCGACTGATTAGGAAAGTGATTGAAAATATTTATCATTCTCTTTAATTAGGACGTGGATCCAACTACAACATTTAAAACACTAATCTTTTAATTTGCGCCTTAGTTTCCATTCACTTAGTCTCTCCAACTTCCTCACATTTTCATTTTTTCACAACAATAAAATAAAATCGATTATGAAATGTCTCATTAGCATTTTGATTCATGAGATCTCGCGCGCTGAATATTCAACTATTTTGACACTTTCCATTGTGATTATCAATAGTCATTTTATATCATCAACTTACATATATTTCTTTTATTTTTTTGAATATTCAGATATTTATTTACACATTTTTCATTCATCATCTTAAATATCATGGATAAGTATGCAGCACGAGAGAGCATGCACGAAAGATCTCAAGACGAATGTATAAATGAATTAATTTTGATCATGATGAAAAGATTACAAGTGATGGTTATTTTACGCATTTTAACCCTCAACAAAAAAGGTATTCCCTCAATGTATTCTGTGTTATTTTTTTTCATTTCTCTTTTTTATTTCCATTCGCACATTCATTCTTTAAATATATACCATATAAATTAAGTAAACGAGGGGTTTAATGTTCGGCACACGTAAAAAATGCATGTAATTTAATTAGTAAATGGATGATACAAGTTTCTTTGAACATAAAAAAAATATTTCTGAATGACTATAGCTAGTCCACATGCTGAAAGGTAAATAAGAATTTGGAATAGCCAAAAATTATTAACAAAAAAGTTTTAGGAGTCAAATATGAGAAAATAAATGGCATTGAGGGTTGTTCACAAATGATGTCCATAAAAAGTCATCACTCTCATTTTGACTTAAAATATTCATGAAAAATGACAGTTTTACCTTCCCTTAATGTTAAAAGTAATAAAATTTAAAACAGCAAAAATTATTAAATACTTTAAAATTGTTTAAATTTGGCTGATTTTATTTTGAGAACTATTTTGTAAGATCTTTAATAAAGTTTTTGAACTAAACCATTAAAAATTAATAATTTCTATAATATTTTATATGAAATGGTATACTAACTTAAAGTAAGTTAATTGCAATTTGCAAATTTCCATAATAAAATCATTTGTGGTCTACTTACTTTATAATTAGATCTAATTTTAAAAATGTGTTAACTGGGTTTGGGTTCGAATCACCATAATTATTGACAATATTCAACAATACTAAGTAAGTTAACTTTTTTGTTAATTTAAAATTATGATTTTTTTAAAATATTTTTTTAAAAATTTAAATTCTTTTAATTCAAAAATTTTAAAACTAATTTAAAATGTCTAAGTCTTCCTGCATTATTTTTGAAAGCTAAAAATCATTGAGGACAAAATGACGTAAAAATTTATATTCTTTAAATTAAAGTCCCTTTCGTGTCAAAAACTATTTTATTACCATCAATAAATGTCAAGCGATGGCAAAAGTTAAAAAAAATTCTTGTTGAAATTGATTTAGCACACGTGACAGTGCTTCTTCTCTCAACAAACAGTAAATTCTTAACTTTCGTAATGTAAAAACAAAAGAAGTGAATTATGAGTCCATAAAATAATTCATCATAAAAAAATAGGATATTTAAAAAAAAACATCTGAATGCATCAGCAGATGGACTCAAATTACAACTGTTGTTACATAAAATATGGTATTAGAGGGTGATAATCACGATTTGATGAGAACAGATAAAAAGTGTTCTTTTTAAATGAGAAACTTTTGCCCTTTTTGTAACTCACATGTGGATATATCCTTTCGACTTTTAGTTTTGAAACAATATCATTATGGTTGATGAATACAATGGTATGGAGTGACTATATATAGAATGGAAAAAAATAATAATGAATGAGAGTGAAACGACCTCTTTAAGTATGGCAAAAAGGTAAATTAGTGAGTTGTGGTGGAGATTTTTGAACTTCTGAGTGGATTTGAATAATTCTTCACTTCCAAAATTAAAAATTGATATCTTAAATTTGAATTTTTAATTCTTTTTACAAATTTTTAACGTTTTTCAATTTTTTTAGTTTTTTAAATTTTAAGTTAATAGTTTTTTAATTTCAATTTGAATTTTTTTAAAAAAATTTAAATAGAATTTTCTTAAATTACAACTTTTAAAAGTTAATTTATTTTTTTATTTTAATTAAGATTTATAAAGTTTGATTTTCAAACTTGCAATCTTAGTTAAATTTTTAATTTGTTAAAAAAACCAATTTTAAATTTTTAAAATAACCAATTTTAAATTTTTAAAATAACCAATTTTCAACTTTTAAAAATTTATTTATTTTTTAATTTTTGTATTTCAATTTCAGGTATTTTTAAAAAATTATTTCAATTAAGCTTTGATTTTTCCAGTTTATAATTTAAGTTTAAATGTTTTTTTTAAAAAGGGACAAAAAATATATTTCTAAATCTCTAAAAAACATTAAAAAGTAATGTCATCCTCATCGAAATCCACGTGGAAGCCACAAGAAATACTTTATCGACCTCTCACTCACCATGTGAAGTCATTTTCCTCACATTTTAACATATTTATATTATAAAAAATGAACACCTTAATGGAACATAATGAAAATCGAATTTAGGCACGCAATGCTCATATTTATTTTGTGGTTTATTTCCACACATTTCATGTCTTGTTAATAACACAATTTTCCCTTTATGACCGCAACATCGTTCCGCTACAAAATGAAATGATAAAAAAAAGTTATTGATTTTTTTCTCATTCTTCTTTTTGCTGTGTCTTCTTCCTTTCGGTTCTGTTGGTCATTTATGTGCGATAAGTTAATTTATTATAAGGAATAAAAAATATGTGTTAGAGGAAATTTAATGAAAATACAGAGAAACCTGTAGTAATGAATACTTATGGCCAACTTATGATGATGTCATAATGATGGAATTTTTAATAAAATTGATGGACGTCTGGATATATTTTTTGGGTTTTTTGTATGAAAATATATTTTTATCCGACAATATTTATTTTCAATTCGTTTAAATTTAAAACTGTATTTATTGATTTTTATAAACTTGAATAATTAAGTTTTAAATTTCAACTCAACTCAACTTCAACTCTGATTTGGTCATGCAAGTGAAAATCGTAATGATCGTCTTTTTGAGTAATAAAATAGCAGATCACGTTTAAAACTTGATAATTTCTTGTAAATTCTGTTAAATTTTACTTAATTCCTGTTAAAAACATAAATTTGACAATTTTTTTAAGCTAATAAAGAATTTCTCTTCAACAACTAATATTGGGTGTCAAATACAATAGAATTATCTCAAAAAAGTCCACAGGAATATCGACTAAATTAAGATTAAAGTTATAGTTTTATAAAAGTTCTGTTTTATTAAAGGTCTAAAAATTGGTCAAATCCTAAAAATTGGAAAAAATCAAGCTGGAATAACGGTGTTTTCTTAAAAACTTTTTAGTTCATTTTTTGCATTTTTAAGGTTCAATTAAATAATTAATTTAATTTAATTTTGGAGGGGAGTTTTAAACAACTAAATATGCCGTTTAGCTCTACAAAATAGCAGCTATTAAATGTAAAAAACTCAACATCTCTACGTGCTCCGATGAGTTATTGAGGGGTCTAACGGGCCAGCCAATGTGGACCTTTAAGCATCGTTTCTCAGAAAAATGCGCTAAAAGACAATAAATCATCTCAAAAATTCTTCAATGTGTCAATTTTAATGACATCATGCGATTAATTCCATATTCCCTGGTGAAGCTCATAAAACAACTCAATATCACATAGGTCTTGTTGTAATGTCTTACTTCATATCATTTCATTACAAAACATCATTAATTGGTGGAAATTTTTCATTGTCTCACATACCTTATCCTCTATGCTTTCCTTCAACTTTCTGCTAATAATCTGAAAACATTCACAAGATACATAAAGACATGCAGTCAGAGAAGTAGAAGAAAAATTTCTCAATTAAAATTGATATGAGTTTTGTGATATGTACCAATTACTTCATTCATTCTCTTACCTGCTTCAGCCTCAACATATCATGCAGAAGACAGAGAGAAAAAATATAAAAATAATAAAAAATACAATTTAATTAGAAAAATATCTAAAGTAAATAACATTGCATAAATTGAAATGATAAATGCTTGACATTTACAAGTTTTCACTCTGCTTTCTGTGAAATGAAGTTGCACAAGATTAGAAATAATGAAATAAAGAGCTGGCAAATAAGATTTTTTCCCACAAATTGCACAGAAATGAAAATGAAAATAAGAAGAAAAAAAAATATCAAAAAAATTAATTAAAAAGTCGTTTGGATAAAAATAAAGGTTGATTGAGTGTGGATTGTGGTAATGCGCATTTTCTGAAAGATTGGGCATCAAATTTTATTCAGTTGATTAGAGTTGGGGTGTTGAACTCATGAACAAGTGGTCTTGGGTTCTAGACTACTCGGATATGGTTGCTTTTTTGCAAACTTCAATCGTTAAAATTTTTTTTAAAAAATCTAAAAAAATTTGGGCAGACCGAGGTTTGAATCCTTTGGGTTCAGTGCTCTAACCATTGCGCTACCGAGAGGGGCGTAGCCAGAGAGTGGGGTGTCTGGCCCCCCTCGAGATCAAAATTCAATACAAATTTTTAGTAATTTTATATTTTTAACACTGAGAAATTTATTTTTTTATGCACATTTAATCTAAATGTCTAAAAAAATATAAAAATTTAATACAAAGTTTATATTACAGTGATTTCTTCAAAAATGAAAAATTTTGGTACTGTTTCAAATCAGATTTTTAAAATCAGTTTCTAAAAATATTTTTATGAATGCAGTTCTCGTCATTAAACTAAAATTTGCCAAAAAACAGTTTTTTCAAAAATTTAGTAAAATTTCAGTTGTTTTGTTGACCATACTCCTCTCAATGATTCTAAACACGCCATTGTCGATGACCTCTGTCAATTTGACAAATCTTAACATCATAGCTCCCCTTTATCAATATTTCTGCTACTAAAAATTGCATAAATCGCACACGACCTTAATGAGAAATAAATATTTTTAGAGGATATCACATGCGAGCTCAAAAAAAAAATAAAATCAATCTAAATGCCTTTCCAGTATGAAATTTCCTCTTCACATCCAATTAACATACCAAATAATAGTCACTCATTCAATGATCATTTCAAATAAATATATAAAAAACAAGAGTAACATTCATATATGAAGCAAATGAAATTGAATTCAATTGAATGTAATGCGAGTGAACAAATAATTATGCGAATAAATAATTTATATAGTAGAATAAATTTGCAACTCCTCACGCAAGTAATTTATGCTCCATTTAGATATGATTAAATCACGCTTGTCATTTTTACACATCACACAGATGTTGATTTTCTTGTTGTAATTCATATCATTTAATAATGTGAGTTGTGATTATATTTTGCTAGCTGGTTTCTTCAAATCGAGAGTGATGAGGCTGTTTATGGTATTCATGACTGTCTTATTCCTTAATGATGGACAGAAAAATTGCTTATTTTGTGGAATTCTTGTGGTTACTGATGTTGATTTTCATTTTATGGACATGTGTCACAAATACTAATTTTTTTGAGTAATTATTATGATTTTTGTGGAATTCTGTGAAAGGTGTGATATGTGGAAGTGAGTAAAGCATCTGGATACTTCTCGAAAGACACATTTTGGAAAATGTAGTTTAAAACCACGTTGATGCCACCTCCTTATCATTTAAGAGCTTAATTTGCTCCAAATTCATGTTCACAACAGCTTCATGTCAATTCCGTACCATTTCCATCTCTTATTTTTTTGGACTCTTAGCTATCATTATTCTACTTAGACTGTCTAAATTAGGAACAAATTTTGTGCCCTTAAAATATTTTTTTGCACTCCATTATATGGAACTTTATGACTTTTTGTCTCATTCGAAGGGATGTGTGGTCAAGGTCGCTCCCCTTGCTACACAGTTGCTTATACATGTTACCACCCTCCTTCTTTTAGGGGGATTGGGGATTGGGTACAATAGGATTTTGAAGTAGGAGCGTAATGAGGGTCCATGGCACCCCAGGAAATATGTTGAAAAATGGAACCCTAATTACAAAGTTTAAATAAAGTATTATCAAATCTTGAATTTTTTTAAAATAAATAACAATTCGTTTTAGATTTTAAACAAAAAATAATAATTTGTTTCTTTTTTGGTTAATATTTATTGAATTTTATGCTTTTTTTTTGTTTTGGAGAAACATACTTTTTTCTAAGTTAAAAAAATGAAAGAAAAAAAAATTAGAAAAACAATGTACAAATTTAATTTATCCAAGATGGGGGATTGGAACCCCTACCTTCTAATACGACTGAATTAATTTAGTAACCGAATCGACTATTTTATTAATTTTTATATTTCAAATTTTATGGCTTAATAATAATCATTTTCAATTACTGTAAAAACTCACTCTAAATCAAAATAATTCACACATTCCAAAAAAATGCGCCTCAACCCATCCGTCGACTCATATCCATCACAATCATCTCATCTCTCATTTTTTGCTCCTTAACATACTCGCATAATATACGTGGAAGAAGCAGAGAAAGCGATTGACAGGTGAGACATAAATCATTATCTATTATAAACTCCGTGTACTTACACAGCGGCTAATGCCAATCACACAGTGATAAAGTCTAAATGTGTGCATTTTATGCTCATAGAAAAATGTGCATCGATTAAAGTTTGAAATAAAAAAAATATTTTACATAAATTGAAAATTTGTTTAATGCTAGATTGGATGTGGAAAAGAGCGCTATTATGTAAATTATAGAGCATAGAGTGGTAACTATTTAGTTAATGCTCAAACAGATACAATTCAATAAATTACATATCATTATAGTTTATTATAATTACCTCCTATCATTATTTTTATGAAATCGCCTTCTATCTGCTCCTATCGACGGCTATACTTAATTGAGGCTTATGTTTTGTAATTCAAAAAGCTGGAAATTGTTGAATAGAAAAAAAATAATATTTTTTTAATAAATTTATGTTGTGCTTATTTGTTCATAATTTCCATGATAAATGTGCGACATTTGTTCCTTGTTTGTCATTTTTAAAAAATAATTAGCACTTTTTTCTCTCCATCGACATGGCGCGATAATGTACGGTTGATAAATGTTGAATGATTAAAAATTCACAAATATTTGAACAAGTGTAGCGGTTGAGACTTTATAGTTATTTAGATATTTAACGAATAAATACATTTTAGCAGGTTTTTTCAAGGGGTTAAGACGTTATTGTCTCGCACTCTGTCCAGAGGGGAGGGGTGTCAAAATATATATATATTTTTTAAAAAATCATTACAATTTATTAAATTTTTGTATTTCTTTAGACATTAAGATTGATTTTTTAATGGGGGGGGGGGGGTCCAATTTTTATTTTATTCTCTTGGTTTTGTAACTGTTGTTAATTTTAACGGTACGTTAATGATCAAACTGCAAATTAGAGCTTCGGGAAAACTTCAGAAAATTTTTTAAAAGAAAAAAGTATTTTTTAGAAAAAAAATTTCCATACAAAAGTCGAGGGGGGGGGGGCTTGAATTCCATCAGATCCCCCTTTAAGTACACCCACGCTTCAAGTA
This sequence comes from Chironomus tentans, assembly GCA_963573255.1. Taxonomy (NCBI): domain Eukaryota; kingdom Metazoa; phylum Arthropoda; class Insecta; order Diptera; family Chironomidae; genus Chironomus; species Chironomus tentans. The sequence continues at coordinate 41,738,372 of OY754302.1, read as the reverse complement.
ATCTTCCACATTTTTTGAAAAAAAAAGAATAATTTTTTGGTTTGAAAGTTAAAAATTCTTAAAATTTGTATTGAATTTTGATTTGGGGCACATAGAGACCCCCTGGCTGCGCCCCAGATTTTTTCTGTCTTCTTGTTCATTTATCTAAGCTTCTGTCAGCCTCTCTGTATGTCCGTCCATTCGTCCATATCTTGCGTATCTACACCTCCACATTTTTAGGCAATTGAGAAGGCATCCATGACAGGTCCAAAGGGGGTCAATGGAAGATGAAAAGAGGTTCGATTGAAGTCAGGCAAATTTTCAAAAGAAAAATGCGCTTTCGTCGATCAAAGCTAACCACGTTCATACAAGTTTTTTTCTTCTTCATGGTTTTAGAGTGTTGCATAAATTTTTCGGTGATAAAATTGTCAAATAAAATTGAATTTAGTTGTCTTGTCTCGAGAATCCTATTATGGGATATAAATATTTATCATTTGACACTAGATTTAATTTCACTATTTTTTATCATACAAATTTATTACTATTTATTTAAAAAATTTTGATAATAACTTTGGCGTCCTGTTGGTTTATTGGTAAATGATTATAAAATATTTTTTATCGTTAGTTGCGGGATAGAATCAACTTTTTTAATCACACGGCATTTTTAACCTCCACCATCAGTTCACGAACCCATTAGCTTGCACTCATTTATTAAATAATTATTCTTATATTTCATACATGATAAATAGCATCGTAATATAAACAATATAAATTTCCAATTAAAATCGAGTGAGAAATAAGGTAAAAAAATGTTATTAGCATAAAAGCTAAACACGCAATATATCACATTGGGTTTTTGCATTGTAAATGTAATGTAATTTTATTTTTGGCATTGCACGATTGTACATAAACAGGGATATACAAAGCAAGAGATTTAACATGTTGCACATGAGGAATAGCACAAAAAAATTGAAGTTTATTAACGCGATTTTGAGATTTGCTGATGTTTGAAATTCCAAAATGGCGAATTGTCTATGTAAAAAATTAAAACATAAATTTTTCATTATTTTAATGAAAATTTTACATGTTTTGGCTGCTTAATCGATGCTTGCCATGTTTTTAAACAGTAAAAGTCAATTTAGATTCAATAAATTCCTTTATTTTGTTGAATATTACAGAAAAACTTTTTGAAGTGAACGCAGGGCAATCAACTATGTTAAATTTATTTTTTTGAATTTTAAAAACCCGTTAAAACTTTCTTACTTAAGTGAAAACTGATTTCAAAAATAAATCATAAGAAACCCCCCAAAACTTCCACACCCTAGCCATTCTTGCCAACTTTTGCGCAACATTTAATTGAGAATTCGCTAATACAATAAATTAAATTTCTATAGTATCATAACCCCATATACATAAAGTGCCTTGCATTTAGCACTTAAAACAAAATCCCACTCTTTACATTATTATTAATGAGATAGCAGAAACAACCTAAAGATTATTAATTTGAATTTAAATAGATTTTAAATGCAATTTTTACATTAACAGACTTACCAGCGACTTAACAGCATTGATTATAAATTTGTAAAGTGTTCGGTGCAATATGCGCTGATGTTGATGACTCATAATGATGATTTCGAATGAAAGAAAGACAAGCGAAAAGAGATTATGGGGATGGAAGAAGGAGAAGAGCTGAGGTGTGCGGATAATAGCGATGCATATCATAGTGCTTGAATAAATAGAGTTATTAAGTGAGTCGAGACAATTTCTATGTCTTCTTCTCCGAGAACTATAGCATTATGTTATGGATTATGGAAGTTTGGAGGTGAGGATTGTCGGGTCAGGTTGTGCTACGTTTGATGAATTTTAAGATCAAAATAAAAAGTTCTTGTGAATTCAATTCTCAATATATTTTAAGGAATTTAAACGGTTTTTGAAAATTCAAATTTTAACGGTTTTCAAAAATTCAAATTTTTACGGTTTTCAAAAATTCAAATCTTAACGATTTTTAGAAATTCAAATATTAACGGCTTTTTTTCACATTTGTAAGCTAATTGAAAATGACAATAAATTTAAATTAATTTTAGATGCAATAGCTTATTAAAAAACATTCAGCCCAATTCTCTAATCCTTTCTCCATTTTCATCCCACGAGCCATTATAGACGAGTGAAATTATGTTGATGTTAAGGGACTGATTGCGACATCAATGCCAAAGATGTAATTATCGTCATTATTCATTGTATTATATTGTGTCCATAAATGCATGAATAAGACAATATAATAAAAACCTGAGAATGTGAGAGATCTTTCTCTTACTCATTGTCTCTCTATCTCCCTTACCATAATGTATCCTGTCCTGTGTGTGCATTTGAAAATTGACGCTCGTCGTGTGTTTGTTTTTTACTTTTTTTTCTGTTGCCTTTTTTTCCTTCATCATCAATTTTTTTTTCTCTTTTTTACTGTCATTATTATTGTTGTTGTTTTAAGTGTGCGGTGTTGAATAGCAATTTGGTGTATTAAGACAAAACATGTATAAACATACACGCGGGGATATCATGGGAATAAATTTTGAAAAATAAATATTTATAGGGCTTTTACACTCACTCACAATTGCAATTGATTTCCTTTCCATTCCTTTATTTTCTTAACAGCATACATATTTATATGAGACAGCGGATTGGATGAAAAATAAAGCCTTTTTGGTGCATATAAGATGCAAAACAATAAAACAACAGATCGCCCACAAAAAAAGAGAGTTCAGCGATGAAAAGCGTAAGATAATTTTGTTGGAATTGCTGTGATTAGGGATTTTTGGAGCGCAGTTTATCATGATTAAGTATAAAATGTTTTATATTCTTGAGATGACCTTTGAGGGTTATTCATAAATGATGTCCTTAAAAATATGAAATTTTAGACCCCATTTGTAATGAACCCCCTTTATATGAAGCCAAATACAGTTTTAAACCTCACTCCCTGAAAATTTGATGTCATTTGTGAACGACCCCTTGAGGTGACTCCAAATGTAGGGTTCATCCAATTAAGAGGTGCATTATCTTTTTTTTTAATTTTTGAAAAGGAAATTTTAGGAAATATGTCAGAAAATCCAAAAAACACAAGTTAAGTGACCACTCGTCTAGATTGTCATGTGTACCAAGCAAGGGTGCACCCAGAAATTTTTATGAGCAGGGGGACATAAAATTATACAGATAAAATTACTTAATTATTAATTGTTCTAAAATCTTAGACCCCCTTACCCCAAAAAGCATAACGTAATAAATGAATGACCCTTAAGTACTGTTGCCTAGTGAAGTGTAATCCGGAGGGTGATACGGTCTCCCAAGAGCCCATTTCCTAAAAAACAATAAATACTAAAATTTACAGTCAACAGACCCAAAACAAACTAATCATTCCCCATTAGATCAAACAACTTGACTCCTGTCTCAAAGGAGACATACACTTAACTTCTCAAGAATCCATCAACCACAACAAAAAAGCATGCAATCCCCATGAGACATCTCGGCATGCATCGATTCAGTCAGTCAAACTGAAATCTCCACAATCTCTTTATTCCCATATCTGTTCCAAAAAAGGAGAAAAAAAATTAATCCGTATTCAATTTTTTGTTTATTATTATATCTTCTCTCTTTTTTTTCCTTATGCAATGTATTTATTCTCATTCGACATAATTGCATGTTGAGAACATAAATAAGAAAAAGAAAGAATGAGGCAAGAAATTGAAAGGAAATTTTTTTTCTGCCGATATCTTTTGTTGATCTTTGAGGCAATGCATCGTCATAATAAAGTTGTTGTGCCTCATACAGAAAAAAATGTTTTTTATTTAATTCACACAATCGATAATTTAGTTATTCATTTCTGTTGTATTAGAGCCCCAAAACATATTATTAATTTGATAAGCGTGATTTTCATCCACTAATTTGTATGCGCCAAAAAAATAATAATAACAATTTTCATCTTTACATTTTGTGTGGTCATAAATTCTCATCTCACAGAGAGCTCGATCGATCGATCGATGATAAAGACTTTATTATGGACGTACGAGGATGGTAACAATGTATGAAGAGAAAAAAATTTATTGTAAATTGAAACATTGTAAATTGCGTATTTATTTATGAGGTCTTGCAGAAATCACAAGTGACCGCATAAATTGCATAAATTAATGTCCATCAATTAGGGTGATTTAAATCTGCATATGCATCTGCAATTGCATACGTTTGGCATATAATACGACTCTTGCTATGATCTGTGTGTGTTCTTTCAATCATTTTATATTTTTTTATGTTGAATAGGCTGATGAATGGACTGTTGGGATGTTAGCAGTGATTTTGTGATGCTAAGTTTTGTTTTGTGATTTATTTTTTCAAACCTCCTATCAAATTGAAAAAAATTCCTTAGAGGTAGGAGGTTTGACCCAAAAACACTCCAGAATTTTTTTTAGAGGGGTCCAAAACTTCTTTTAATTTTTTTACACAACTTTTTGTGCCTTTTTTTAATTATAATGGTACATGATTGATTAAACTACAAACTATAGCTTCAAAAAACCGTCGTAAACGTCTGGACCCCCTTTGACCCTCCTGGTTACACTTCTGTTCTCCACTTTACACAATGTACCGTAAATAACCATAAATATGCGTTTGATCTTGAGAAGGTGGAGTATCCCAGGTAGGTAGGGTAGGTGGGTACCCTAGGATTCCCTAGGAGTGGAGTACGGGCAGGGAAGCTGTGCTATACTAGGATATACCCTATCTACCTGGGATAGTAGAGGTTATGGTGCCCTGAGTAACCCTAGAAATAGGCCCATGTTTAGTGACATCAGCAGATAAAAGGAGAATAGATACACTTAAAGGTAAATGACTTGGTCAGCTTTCAAGTCAGAATCAGCTTCTCCATTCCTCATTTTGATACAATACATAGTAATTTATAATATTTTTTACACGCTGACATTTTTATCAAAGTCAAATCTTTTACAGCCAACTCTATCCTAGTACCAACTAGGCAAGGTAAACATAATATACATTTAATAGGAAATTGATGTAAGTAGATTTTGCATACATTAAATGTGTATATTTTATTTCTGCAAACAAGCGAGTAGACATGCTTCATGTTCTCATTTTTATCATCGATCAAAATATGCTAAAATGCTTTCATTATATTACGATAATTTTTAAATTAATCTCTTTATGGATAACAGAGAAGTAAGCGATCTATACAAGCTTATGTGCTTGACTATATTTTTCATCTTACGACTATAAAAATTTATTGCAAATTGTCTAATATTAAGCTGTATTTACGTTAAAATAAGACGATAAAAAAGAGCAGCGGTTGGATTTTGAGGTCTAATAAGCTCGTCTATTAAGATTCAAATAATAATGTGAGGCTGATTAAGACATATATTATTATAATTTATATTATTTGCTCTCATTACTAATTTATATCCAATAAATTTCCTTTGAATTATGGTTGATTATAATTCAGTTGGAATATCTTAAAGGCATTTTCATGACTGCTTTTTTATTTTAATCAAAAATTAATCTCTTTTAAGCACCATCATCATGATCATCATCAATGAATATTTTTATGTGGTTTTATTCATTCATTCATGTTATGTTATGGCATGGTACGGAGGTGAATAGACATATACGCACAAATAACACACAAATAATTCCCGTAGATATGTAAAATTATGTAAATTGTATTAATTCTGAATTAATTTTATTTTCTTTACTCGCTCTTCTATATTTGGAGATTTTATTTTGTTTGTTAGCAAAGATTTTTGAAGATTGTGTTGAGATTAGGACTTAATTATTTATCTAAATTCAAATATGCTAAATAATAAAGAAATTTAGAAAAATTTATTCATTTAAATTTTTTTAAATTCAACCTTCTTTACTTCCATTTCTTTTTTCAAAATTAAATGAACTTTAGAATTTCAAAAATTTAAAATTAGATAATATTTTTTTAAATTTTTTATTCAACTAAACTCAGTTTTTTAAACTTAAATCAATTTTCTAAAAAATTATTAAGATTTTATAAACAATAATTTAAATTTTTTTTAAAAATTGAATTCAAATTTCAAAAAGTTTATTCAATTTAGAAACTAATTCAACTTTTAAAAATTAATTCAAATTTTAAAAACTAATTTAACTTTTAAAAATTAATTCAAATTTTAAAAATTAATTCAAATTTTAAAAATTAATTCAAATTTTAAAAATTAATTCAAATTTTAAAAATTAATTCAAATTTTAAAAATTAATTCAAATTTTAAAAATTAATTCAAATTTTAAAAATTAATTCAAATTTTAAAAATTAATTCAAATTTTAAAAATTAATTCAAATTTTAAAAATTAATTCAAATTTTAAAAATTAATTCAAATTTTAAAAGTTTACTTTACTTTTGTTTCTTTTACATATTAAATGAATTTAAAAAAAATTTAAATTGGACTATATATTTTTGATTTTTAATTCAAATAAATTCAAATTTTAGAAATTAATTCAAATTTTCATAATTCAAACAATTTTTTTTTCTTAAAAATTTTCAATTTTTGTTTACTTAAATTTTTTAATTTTAAAAAAACATTTCAAAAAAACACGCTGTACATAGAAAGCCACGAACTTCCACGTTTTACTTATGTTAGATTACAGAACTTACTTAAACACGCTGTACATAGAAAGCCACGAACTTCCATGTTTTACTTATGTTAGATTTCAGAATTTACTAATATCAGACTACCGATTACAAAAAATGAACGTTAAAGAAAATTTCAATTTTTTTATTTTTTTGGTCGTTAATACCAAAACCTTATTTTATATTTTAGCTTTCTTCAAAAAATTAATGACTATAAAAGCGTGGAGCGTAAGTAAAATTAAATTGCGAATTGCTTTCAAACGCTCCACGCTTTTATAGTCATTAATTTTTTGAAGAAAGCTAAAATATAAAATAAGGTTTTGGTATTAACGACCAAAAAAATATTTTTTGTAATCGGTAGTCTGATATTAGTAAATTCTGAAATCTAACATAAGTAAAACATGGAAGTTCGTGGCTTTCTATGTACAGCGTGTTTAAGTAAGTTCTGTAATCTAACATAAGTAAAACGTGGAAGTTCGTGGCTTTCTATGTACAGCGTGTTTAGTTCTGTAATCTAACATAAGTAAAACGTGGAAGTTCGTGGCTTTCTATGTACAGCGTGTTTAAGTAAGTTCTGTAATCTAACATAAGTAAAACGTGGAAGTTCGTGGCTTTCTATGTACAGCGTGTTTTTTCTCGTATATCCATTTAGTACATAGGGCTTGGAAAATTTTCACGCCTTCACTCCGCTTCGCTACGTTCAGGACGTAAAAATTTGTGAGCTTCGCTCAACCTAGTTCGAACTACGTTCGAACTATTTTTGTTCGAGCTGCGCTCGAACCTCTAAGATTTTAACAGACAGTTTATAGATCACAGGGGTTGTCGAATCTCGCTCCGCTCGTTCGACTGTTTATAGATCACAGGGGTTGTCGAATCTCGCTCCGCTCGTTCGACTGTTTATAGATCACAGGGGTTGTCGAATCTCGCTCCACTCGTTCGACTGTTTATAGATCACAGGGGTTGTCGAATCTCGCTCCGCTCGTTCGACTGTTTATAGATTACAGGGGTTGTCGAATCTCGCTCCGCTCGTTCGACTGTTTATAGATCACAGGGGTTGTCGAATCTCGCTCCGCTCGTTCGACTGTTTATAGATCACAGGGGTTGTCGAATCTCGCTCCGCTCGTTCGACTGTTTATAGATCACAGGGGTTGTCGAATCTCGCTCCGCTCGTTCGACTGTTTATAGATCACAGGGGTTGTCGAATCTCGCTCCGCTCGTTCGACGGTTTATAGATTACAGGGGTTGTCGAATCTCGCTCCGCTCGTTCGACTGTTTATAGATCACAGGGGTTGTCGAATCTCGCTTCGCTCGTTCGACTGTTTATGTCACAAGGGTTAACTCAAATTTTTCTCACATATCCACAGTCTTCTAACAACTTCGGAAAATTTTCACGCCTTCACTCGCTACGCTACGTTCAGGACGTAAAAATTTGTGAGCTACGCTCAACCTAGTTTGAACGTAGTTCAAACTTTTTTATTCGAGCTCCGCTCGAACTATTATTACTATTGAACGTAATTTCTACAGTTTGAGCAACACAAATATTCAATCGTAGTAGTCAACGTTTTCTTCTTTCAATGTTTCCTATGTACTTCTGATGTTTTCAAAATCTTCTATAATGCCTTTTTGTCTTCAATTCCTTTCATCGACATCTTGACTTGATAATTGCTTGTTCTTCTCTTCAGCTTCACTTCAATACAAATTTTTTAATCAATCATTGAAAATTTCTTAACGTGATTTTTCTTGACTTGATGATCAGGTTATATCCACTTAAATATAAATCCGGCCCGAAGGACCAATTTGTTGCGTACAACAATAATAAATGCGATGGTTTTGGTTTAGAGTGGACTGTATTTTATTGACGACAAAAGAATGAATACGTGTTAATTGTTTAAGATATGAATTTGTACTAAATTATTTTAAGAAAACTTTGACTACTACGATTGAATATTTGTGTTGCTAAAATTGTAGAAATTGCGTTCAACAGTTACTCAAATCACCAACCCTTTCTCACATATCCACAGTCTTCTAACAACTTTGGAAAAATTTTCACACCTTCACTCGCTACGCTACGTTCAGGATGTAAAAATTTGTGAGCTACGCTCAACTTAGTTCGAACTACGTTCGAACTTTTACATTCGAGCTCCGCTCGAACTATTTTTATAACTCAAATTACCAACACTTTTTCATATATCCTGATATCTTAATCTTATAACCTGATTATCCCACCACCATGACAATTCCATGAGTCATGCTTTTTCAACCTTTTACTTGTACTTGATGATCAACAACAATTATATCATTTACACAGCTTTGTTATATATTGTTCATTGTTACAATATTTGATATTAATGTTCATGAAATGTAAAATACTAAAAAAATTCATACTCTCATCACAACTGGAATACAAACTTTATTTTTTTACAAGGACTAAAAAAAATTGGCTATTTACTTTCACAATTTAACTCCTTTTTCCAAGCTAAGTATTTTCATTACTCACAGTCGTAAAGATTTTTCTCCCCAAAAATACATTCACCAATATAAACCTATATAACGAGTCACAATAGCTGTATTTATACACCAATTTTATCCAAACAATTTTACAACTACATCTATTAGTGACAAATATTCGTATATATATGTATAGTGAAAGATTATTGCTATATACTCTTTTTTGCTGTTTTATGACATAAAAAAATATAATTAAGCATATTTAAATCATGAAACATCATAAAATATCAAAAAAGTGTAAAAAAGAATCAAAAAATTAATCGATTGGAGCAGTAGAAGTGGTCAAAAAATCAATTGCAAGATTTGATCATGACAAACCAACTAACAAATAGACAGAGTGAGTCAATATAAAGCGTGTAAAAAACATGGAAGTTCGTGGCTTTCTATGTACAGCGTGTTTTTTCTCGTATAGCCATACAGTACGTATGGTTTGGGAAAATTTTCACGCCTTCACTCCGCTTCGCTACGTTCAGGACGTAAAAATTTGTGAGCTTCGCTCAACCTAGTTCGGACTACGTCCGAACTATTTATTACTTACATGGATCACAGTAGAGTCGAGCTTGAGCTACGCTCGCTCGACTTGTTTAGAATCACAGTTTTACATGGATCACAGTAGAGTCGAGCTTGAGCTACGCTCGCTCGACTTGTTTAGAATCACAGTTTTTACATGGATCAGAGTAGAGTCGAGCTTGAGCTACGCTCGCTCGACTTGTTTAGAATCACAGTTTTACATGGATCACAGTAGAGTCGAGCTTGAGCTACGCTCGCTCGACTTGTTTAGAATTACAGTTTTACATGGATCACAGTAGAGTCGAGCTTGAGCTACGCTCGCTCGACTTGTTTAGAATCACAGTTTTACATGGATCACAGTAGAGTCGAGCTTGAGCTACGCTCGCTCGACTTGTTTAGAATTACAGTTTTCACATGGATCACAGTAGAGTCGAGATTGAGCTACGCTCGCTCGACTTGTTAAGAATCACAGTTTTACATGGATCACAGTAGAGTCGAGCTTGAGCTACGCTCGCTCGACTTGCTAAGAATTACAGTTTTCACATGGATCAGAGTAGAGTCGAGCTTGAGCTACGCTCGCTCGACTTGTTTAGAATCACAGTTTTACATGGATCACAGTAGAGTCGAGCTTGAGCTACGCTCGCTCGACTTGTTTAGAATCACAGTTTTTACATGGATCAGAGTAGAGTCGAGCTTGAGCTACGCTCGCTCGACTTGTTTAGAATCACAGTTTTACATGGATCACAGTAGAGTCGAGCTTGAGCTACGCTCGCTCGACTTGTTTAGAATTACAGTTTTACATGGATCACAGTAGAGTCGAGCTTGAGCTACGCTCGCTCGACTTGTTTAGAATCACAGTTTTACATGGAACACAGTAGAGTCGAGCTTGAGCTACGCTCGCTCGACTTGTTTAGAATTACAGTTTTCACATGGATCACAGTAGAGTCGAGATTGAGCTACGCTCGCTCGACTTGTTAAGAATCACAGTTTTACATGGATCACAGTAGAGTCGAGCTTGAGCTACGCTCGCTCGACTTGCTAAGAATTACAGTTTTCACATGGATCAGAGTAGAGTCGAGCTTGAGCTACGCTCGCTCGACTTGTTTAGAATCACAGTTTTACATGGATCACAGTAGAGTCGAGCTTGAGCTACGCTCGCTCGACTTGTTTAGAATCACAGTTTTTACATGGATCAGAGTAGAGTCGAGCTTGAGCTACGCTCGCTCGACTTGTTTAGAATCACAGTTTTTACATAGATCACAGTAGAGTCGAGCTTGAGCTACGCTCGCTCGACTTGTTTAGAATCACAGTTTTTACATGGATCAGAGTAGAGTCGAGCTTGAGCTACGCTCGCTCATTTTATCTACAGTCTGAGTGTCCAATAAAAATTAGATCCAGATCCTGTCTCCAATAAAAATGAGATCCAGTAACTATCAAGAAAATCTAAATCCTCTATGCCTAATAAAAATAAGATCCAGCAATCTTTTATTGCCTCTATTTCCAATAAAATGAGATCTTTTTGGTCTATATTCATTCAAACAATATTTTTAAGTAAAATTCACGTTACTTAATTTTACGTTATAACTTTTATAACAATCTTCTTCATGCTGTAACTATTTACAGAAGGCTCTAAAAGGACCAACATAGCGGATATTAAATGTAGATGTTGATCTTTCATTAAAATCCTATTCTAATGCTTGAAATGTTAATTACAGTGAGTAATCAAAAATGACGTAACTGTCATAAAAAATCATGTTTTTGCATTTTTCGGTCACTAAACGAACGTAAAGTTCGTATGTTATGTAGCAACTTTTAGTTTTTAGGTACGATTGGGTATGATTTATCGTATCAAATAGAAGAAACTGTATAAAAGTCATCGCATAGAAATTTTTCATACAAATTTTTGGTTTTTAACGGTTTTTTTGTGTCTAGTTCCAACGCAACGGAACTGGCTGGAACCAAACATATCTCAGGTAATAGCCATTTACAGTATCTGTCATATGAGAGCAAAAACTTATTGATTAATGCTTTCGTTGACTCAAAAAAGAAGGAAGTTAAAATGGCACGTATTTTGGACCCAAGCAGGCACAGCGGAACTGACCAAAAAAGTATATATACCAGTCAATAGGAAATTTTAATATCAACAACTAAAACCTTGGTTGTTGGGGCTAATAATGCTTAGTTGTCTCAAAAAATTGAGAAAACATGAAAAATGACACGTGTTTTGGACCTAAAGCAGGCACAGCGGAACTGACCAAAAAAGTATATTTACCAGTCGATAGATAATTTTAATACCTACATTTGATATGCTAATTGTTGGTGCTAATAATGCTTAGTTTTCTCAAAAAATTGAAAACCATATAAAATGACTCGTGTTTTGGACCTAAAGCAGGCACAGCGGAGCTGACCAAAAAAGTATATATACCAGTCGATAGATAATTTCCATACCTACATTTGATATGCTAATTGTTGGTGCTAATAATGCTTAGTTTTCTCAAAAAATTGAAAACCATATAAAATGACTCGTGTTTTGGACCTAAAGCAGGCACAGCGGAGCTGACCAAAAAAGTATATATACCAGTCGATAGATAATTTCAATACCTACATTTGATATGCTAATTGTTGGTGCTAATAATGCTTAGTTTTCTCAAAAAATTGAAAACCATATAAAATGACTCGTGTTTTGGACCTAAAGCAGGCACAGCGGAGCTGACCGAAAAAGTATATATACCAGTCGATAGATAATTTCAATACCTACATTTATTACCTTGGTTATTGGGGCTAATAATGCTTAGTTGTCTCAAAAAAATGAAAAACGTGAAAAATGACACGTGGTTTTGGACCTAAAGCAGTCACAGCGGAACTGACCAAAAAAGTATATATACCAGTCGATAGATAATTTCCATACCTACATTTGATATGCTAATTGTTGGTGCTAATAATGCTTAGTTTTCTCAAAAAATTGAAAACCATATAAAATGACTCGTGTTTTGGACCTAGAGCAGGCACAGCGGAGCTGACCAAAAAAGTATATATACTAGTCGATAGATAATTTCCATACCTACATTTGATATGCTAATTGTTAGTGCTAATAATGCTTAGTTTTCTCAAAAAAATGAAAAACGTGAAAAATGACACGTGGTTTTGGACCTAAAGCAGTCACAGCGGAACTGACCAAAAAAGTATATATACCAGTCGATAGATAATTTCCATACCTACATTTGATATGCTAATTGTTGGTGCTAATAATGCTTAGTTTTCTCAAAAAATTGAAAACCATATAAAATGACTCGTGTTTTGGACCTAAAGCAGGCACAGCGGAGCTGACCAAAAAAGTATATATACCAGTCGATAGATAATTTCAATACCTACATTTGATATGCTAATTGTTGGTGCTAATAATGCTTAGTTTTCTCAAAAAATTGAAAACCATATAAAATGACTCGTGTTTTGGACCTAAAGCAGGCACAGCGGAGCTGACCGAAAAAGTATATATACCAGTCGATAGATAATTGCAATACCTACATTTATTACCTTGGTTATTGGGGCTAATAATGCTTAGTTGTCTCAAAAAATTGAGAAAACATGAAAAATGACACGTGGTTTTGGACCTAGAGCAGGCACAGCGGAGCTGACCAAAAAAGTATATATACCAGTCGATAGATAATTTCAATACCTACATTTATTACCTTGGTTATTGGGGCTAATAATGCTTAGTTGTCTCAAAAAAATGAAAAACGTGAAAAATGACACGTGGTTTTGGACCTAAAGCAGTCACAGCGGAACTGACCAAAAAAGTATATATACCAGTCGATAGATAATTTCCATACCTACATTTGATATGCTAATTGTTGGTGCTAATAATGCTTAGTTTTCTCAAAAAATTGAAAACCATATAAAATGACTCGTGTTTTGGACCTAGAGCAGGCACAGCGGAGCTGACCAAAAAAGTATATATACTAGTCGATAGATAATTTCCATACCTACATTTGATATGCTAATTGTTAGTGCTAATAATGCTTAGTTTTCTCAAAAAAATGAAAAACGTGAAAAATGACACGTGGTTTTGGACCTAGAGCAGGCACAGCGGAACTGACCAAAAAAGTATATATACCAGTCGATAGGTAATTTTAATGCCAATAATAAAAACTAGAATGATTGGGCTAATAATGCTTATTGTTCTCAAAAAATTGAAAAAACCACGTGGTTTTTGGACACTTTCAGGTTTTGAGGTTAAAGCCACACTTATCCTCAAAATCACGCAAAGCGCATAGCTTTCCCCAAGGGTTCACTATTTGCCTGATAGATTGGCATCGAAAACCGCATCAAAATATATGGTTCCTGACCCGGTAACCCTGTCCACAAAATTTGTAGTACATTTTGACACGTGTTTTTTGGACCTAGAGCAGGCACAGCGGAACTGACAAAAAAAGTGAATATACCAGTTGATAGATAATTCCAATACCTACATTTGGTATGCTAGTTGTTGGGGCTAATAATGCTTAGTTTTCTCAAAAAATTGAAAAAACGTGAAAATCGGGCCATTCGTGAAACCAATAACTTACACGCTATAGCGTGGAAGTTAATTAAAAAAAACAATAAATAATGCGTTTTAATCACCCCAAAACCCACAAAATTTTCCAACCTTCCTAATTTTATTTCCACTTTAATTCTCGTTCGAAACGAGAGCTTCGAAAAAGAGTGTTTTATTTTATTTTATTTCGTGAGTCATTGAGTTAACAAAATCAAAAAAGAAGACAACACAAGTAACAAGCGAAAGAGCACATAGTGCTCTCGCCACGATGCTATGTTAAATTTGTGTTTTAACACATTTTGATTTATTCAAATTTATGATAATATTGATTATTTTGACACATCTTGTTACCAGCAAATCGAAATTTTTTTTTCTCGATGAGTTTTTCTTTCTTTTTGTAAATAAAAATTTTAAAAAAAAATTTCAAGTCATGTTCAAGATAAAACTTTTTTTTTTGGTGCTGGGATGCTTGTATGGCATGCTGGTTGAGCAATAAAAAACACAATTTATCAAGTTTTTATGGTAAATGAGTAAATATTTTGTGAATAAATGTGTATAACTTTTTTTTACGATTAACTTTTATGACTTAAAACTTCTGAATCAATTTATTTAACACTTGAGGAATGAAATCTTTTAATTTTTCTTTTTTGGTTGAGACACGAGTCAGTTGAGGATCTCTTGATTGTGCTGGATATACTTGTTTCTCTTCTTGTATGATTTTGGCCAAAATTGATTCCACTTAGTGACTTACTGAGTTTAGTTTCGATTTCCCCACTGATCATTTTCCAAGGGTCAGATACTATCAATAAACATCATAAGGGGTCATTCATAAATAACGTCCAATTTTTGGGGGAAGAGGATCTGACGCTGTGTGACACTTCCATGCAAAAGAAAAATTTTTGAATGAATATTTTGAATCAGAGGGGTTAGGGGGTCTAAAATTTTAGTATTTTTTGTGACATCATTTATGAACGGCCTCTAAAATTTGCGATTTTTATAATTTTTAGAAACCAAAAATCGTGAAAATCGTGATTTTTCGACTTAAATCAGGAAATCTTACTGACTAGCTATTTATCTGTTCCATGCTAATATATCTCATGCAATCGTCCATCAAAAAACACTTTATTCATGTCAAGCCACAATAAGACCATCAGACAACCACTTTCAAGCAAAAAATCCAAAAAAAGACTTCCGATCCATATGTTCATCCAGCTAATTGGCTACCCATGTAGCATGCCACGTGCAATCTTTTGTCTATTTGATTCCTTTTATTTTCCTATCATAATTAACATATATTCCACTAGAAAACTGTGGCACATGCCAAAATAACAAATTTTTTATTTGATTTAGTGTGTTTCTGCCGGAAATCACCGATTTGTTCCCAGCATGCGAACTGTGCATATTAATTTTTATGAAGATACTTTCTGAATGGAATATTTCATCATTCATAATCGATTTTGAGATTGTGTGTGTATGTTTTTAAAACCTTTTTTTAAATAAAATTTTAAAAATAATCTTCAAAAGATAAAACTGGTTACTTTTTGGCACCAAGCAAACATTTTGTGACAAAAGATGAAAAATCATCTTCATGGAGAAATTACTTAAAAAAATATTTATTGAGAATATATTCATCAATAAAGATTAAGTCGCGCGAAAATTTTAAAGTTTATAAT
Source organism: Chironomus tentans (assembly GCA_963573255.1). Classification (NCBI taxonomy): domain Eukaryota; kingdom Metazoa; phylum Arthropoda; class Insecta; order Diptera; family Chironomidae; genus Chironomus; species Chironomus tentans. The sequence goes on along the minus strand of OY754302.1, from coordinate 41,722,527 downwards.
ATGAAAATGTGTCTACATATTTCTGTTGAATGGAACAAGTTCGCTCAATCAATATTTGTTCAAAAAAAGACATAAAAATCATTTACTATCATGATAATTGAGGTTTATTCTATAGCCTCTAGTGTTGATTCGTTCGAGCATGTAATAATACAATATTCCGATTGAAATGAAGCAATTTTTAATTAATAGTGACTAATGCATTGACTCAAATGAAAAGACAACCATTATGTTCAGATTTTTCTTGTAATGTTTCAGTTCCTGAATATAAACTATGTGTATTCATATAGACTATAACAAAATACAATAAATTTTAAAATGAACAAACAAAATGTATGGTGAAAGTTAACAGAAGTTGATTTTTGTGGCGCATTTGCTACATCCTTGAATAAGTTTATTTCCTAAAAGTAAAAATTGTGCTTAAATTATGCAAAAAGTGCTGAATTGAAGCAAAAGTGCTGAATTGAAACAAAAAGTGCTGAATTGAAGCAGAAACTGCTGAATTGAATCAAAAAGTGCTGAATTAAAGCAAAAAGTGCTGAATTGAAGTAAAAAGTGCTGAATTGAAGCAAAAAGTGCTGAAATTGAAGCAAAAAGTGCTGAAATTGAAACAAAAAGTGCTGAATTGAAGTAAAAACTGCTGAATTGAAGTAAAAACTGCTGAATTAAAGCAAAAAATTGCTGAATCAAAACGACATATTCAAAAATGAAAATAATTTTCATAACTAAAGTTCATCCAATCATTAAATCCACCTAGGAACCCAAACCGACCGAACAAATTCCCTCAAAAACTCAGTTAAAAATGAAAACGAAAGAAAAATGAACTAATGCAGATTTCAATCAAGCCCCGAAGTGAGACGTGTGAATATTATTGAACGTAATGTGAATTATTGAGATTTTTACAGTTCAGCGCAACAATCAATAAACACACAGCAATCTTAACCAATTCAAAGCACGTTTTATGATTATTGACTATAGTCAAAGCGTTCGTCAAGCTTATATATTCGCATTTTATCTTTGAAAATTGACGCTATATGTATTTTATCTATTGTTTTCATATCCATTTTTTTTTGCTTCGGCGCATTTAATTTTGCTTTGTAAGTTCTGTTGCTGTACTCATTATGATTGGAGACAGTTATAAATATTTCAATTTATCTAATCATTAGAAGTGTTCCTTACAATACTCTTGTTTTGTTGTATTAAGATAAAAAATAATGAATCGCATGTTGTTACTATTATTTTAAAGTAAACTCATGTATACATTATTGTTGAATTTAATTGTTAGCAAGTTTTTGTGATGTGAATGTTAAGCAATTGTGCATTTAATGAGGATTAAAGGAAGCTTGGCTGGAAAATTGATTTTTTACAACATCTATTATGAACAGCACTGAAGGATGCATTGATAGAAAAAGGAGGATTTTAGGATGAGCAAAGAAGGAAAAATTCATGACTAATCGCAAAAATGCTCAAAAAATTCCTGAGCAAGGAGGGAAGATGTCTCCTTGGGACCCGTTTGGTGTTCGGCATAAAACTGGTACGATGCTGACCTGAGGTTGGATTTTAGCCTTCGCAGCACCTTATACCACCCTGGTTCAGGATTAATCATAATATTCTCCCTATCAGTGCAACCTTGAGGACTTTTTATTGAATGTTTCCATCAATTGTCCAAAAATTATTGTACCTGGAATAATTTTGTGTAACGCAAGATCATTGTTCACATAATCAACAATTATCGTCATATTCATATGCGCTATATGCCTTAAATCCAATCAATTATAGCTCCCTCGAAAAAAATAAAATTTTAAACTTAATAAATTCCTTTTAAACATTCAATTAAAAGTCAAAAGTATTCGTAAATGATTTCGATAATTGCAAATCAATCAAGTCAATTTTAGAATTTTAATATGGCCTGTATTAATATCAGCTAACTATCAATTTACTATGGCCTGCATTCATTTCAGCATAGAATGAGGTAATTAAGTGTAATTTATGATTAAAAAGAGATAATTTTTTGCTCTCTCGGATATGTTTCGATATATTTTTTTTTCGTCTTAGATAAATTAACATGAAAGCTTACACGGTCTTTAATAATCATGTCCTTGCTGTTATTTGCACTTTTCATGAACTTAATTGTGTTTTTTATTTAGCTAATTTTGAGAATGAGTTGTGTGAATATAAAAATCATTATTGAAAGATCAAAGCATTAAAAGTTTTTTTTGCTATGTTATAAATTATTCTATGTGCTTTTATGCAAACTGTTGAGTTAATTTAGCAACAGATGTAGAGAGATAAATGTTAATTGATGGATTATAAGCGCCAGCACGTGAGTGATTAGAAGTTAATTTGTTTAAATTATAAAGAAGAATGAGTTGCAATAAATCTTTTTGCTCTAGATGTTATGTGTGTTTTTTTGTAGGAATTCTACAATCTAAAATTTATAATCTTTTGCTTCGATTTTTGATCTGAAAAATAAATATTTATTGAATTTAGCTTCAAATGAGGTAAAAAGTGTTGAATTCAGCTAAAATTGGCTGAGCAATGCTGAATTCAGCTTCAAAATTACTGAATTGTGTTGAATTTAGTTAAAAGTGGCTAAATGGTGCTAAACTAAGCTAAATATAGCTGAATAGTATTGAATTCAGCTTAAAATGGCTGAGCAGCTTCAAAATAACTGAATTGTGCTGAATTCAGCTAAAATTGGCTGAATGGTGCTGAATTCAGCTACAAATTAACTTTCCAGTACTGAATTCCGCTAAAAATTGGCTGAATAGTGCTGAATTTAGATACAAAATGACTCAAAAGTACTGAATTAAGCTACAAAACAACCAAGTAGAGCAAAATTCAGCAGTAAAAATGCGAAATAGGTCCTCATTAAATCAAAACTTCATTAAAAAATTGAATTGAGTCAATACTGATCATAAAAGTAATTCATCACATTCCTAACCAAACTAAACTTTCTTTTTCAATGAAATTTGACGAACAATACATACAAAGAAGATTAATAAATTACACAAATAATCAGATTCTTGTACACAACAAAAATATTTTGAATTTTACCTATTGTAAATCAATCTTCCAAAAAATCCTCAGCCATACTTCTCTATTCATTCATGAGAATCTAATTATCGTCATTAAAAATTATCATTTATTTTGTCTACTTCGTCTAATGCTCATTTCTCGTCATTCGAAATTTCATTCCATAAATCTCCATTGTTCCATTGTCAATTCATTCATTCTTATGATATCTTCATCAAATTACATTAATTCGAACTGCTACTTTATTTGAAAGTTGTCATGATTAAGGAATTCATTGTAATGATATATCGCTGCTTTAATCCAATTTTTGGAAGTTGTTCTCGAAAATAAATAAAAGTATTTATTATTATATATGATGAATGTGATACGATCAGTTATGACTTATGGGCTTTTTATAAGCCTTTTTTCGTACCTTATTCAACATGAGCATACAAAAGGCTCGCTTTATCATTTGACGGAGATCTCATCTTCTTTTTGGATAGTTTTTGGGAATTATGTATTGAGGATTGGGGGTTCTGAAGTTGAAAAGTAGGGGCTTCGTATTATTTTTAGTCGAATATTGTCCCCAAACTCAGTAGACATAAAAAGGCAAATCCTTCCTATTTTTTTGAAAACCAATACTAGCATTGTCATTACATTAAAAAAAAATTGTCATATTTTAAACTTCCCCTCCAAAAAAAGTTCTAAATGACATAGTAACAACTGAACCAGATTTGGGAATCAAACCCACTATTTTTGGTATGTAAGGCAAACGCTCTATCACATAGGCCACTGATGCAATTTTAATTATTAAAATTACCCGGTAAAATCACTATTAGAACCCCTAAACCACCTCAATCCCAATCTTCTCCTTATTTTTCGAGCAATAAATCCGGCAGCTACTGGATACAGAAGTGAAAAGCAAATTGGTAAAGGCAATAAACAAACAAGTTTGATCCAAAAAACTGAATATGAGTCAAATAAATTCTAACAACATTATCAGAAGATTTAAATCGACTGTATTTCATTCTTTTCTCCTCCATCTCGTTCTCATTCATAAAGGTTTATTGTGGATTATAAAAATTCTCGTGCCACTGAGTGAATGATCAAAATAAATCACTGAATTACATGATACTTCTTACCTTTTGTTCTTCCACTCTAATTTTTTTTGTTGTTACTCGTGCTCTGCTTGGAGAGAAGATGACGAGAAAGAGGTAATAAATTTAAATATAAATGCAATGAATTTCAAAGAAATTCCCTCGAGTGAGAAAATAAGGAGAACGAGCTCTCACAGGATGATTGATAATGATTCAAAAAGGAAATGAATTTTTTTAAAATAAAATTTACGAATTTGTCTGTCATTTGATTAATTTTTTATTTTCATTGTTCTGTGACTTATTTTAATGTGGATGTGTACATGCAATTGAATTATTTTCAAAAATAATTTCAGTTTCTGTTTCTCGAGTGATGTGATGATTACAGGGTTGGATGGAACTAGTGGTACTACCAAGGGGATGGGTGAATGGGTGACAATTCACCACCTTATGAAATTGCTAGGAATGCCTACCCCCTCCAAAGATTTTGGTTACAATATTTTGAACCTAGCATAAATTTTCCATACAAATATCCATAAAAAGATATTAAAATTATCATTTACGACTCACACCACATGCCTTCAACCCTGCACCCCCCAAAAATTACTCATTCCTTCAGTCATTTCTTCTGTCTTTCATAAAAAAAATTTGCAAGAATTAAAATAAACGAGAATAAAATGAAAGAAGGCCTCATCAATTTGTGTTTTATGAAAATATATCTGACAACATGACATTTGGCTGAATTAGCATAAGACACGCAGTAACTCGCCAAAAAAGAAAGAAAAAGTTTTTATTTATATAAATACACATTTGCATACTGAGAAAATATTAATTGCAATTTAGCACGCGAAATACATTTTAATCAAATAGTGCTACACTGCTAAACAGCTAAACACCACGATCATTCATCGTGTAAATACCTTTTTAGCTTATTTTGAATAATTAGCATGCTGTTAATCCTATTATGTCTGATTATTAGGAAATTTGTTTTTGGTATGGGAATGGCTTTTGGATGGGAGATTTTTTTTTTGTGTGAGAAATGGAAAGTTTATGTTATGTAGAAAGTAGAATTTGTCTCTGACTGTAGAGGAACTATTGAAACTAGGCATATTCTTATGGAAATGCACTTTGCTTTCTCACAAATCTATTTAGAGTGTGGCTAAACCCAAGGGAGTGATTAAAATGATCAAAAGTCACTTGATCAGATCCGTATCCTTGACTAAACCTAGCAAAAAACGCAAATGTCTAGAATCGTAGATAGTTCCTAATGAGCTTATATCTAGGTTAGGTAGTCAGATGGGATCTGACCCTCCCTTCCAATATTTTTACAATAAATTATTATTTTTAACTTCTGAAAATTTTAGACTGAATTTTTGTCTTACTTTATGAATCGATTCAGAAACAGTATGGAGAATTGAACCCCCGCACTCCTTAATGGGAACCTCCTTAAGAAACGTTACTTGCACTATAATTAAAGTCTTCCATTGTGATGTAGCAGGGGCGTATCCAAGGGGGTCCTTAAGTTCCCCAGCATCCCCCTTTGAGATCAAAATTCAATACAAATTTAATGAATAATTGATACCAAAAAAAGTATAAAAGTAGATATAAATGATAAATTTTAATGATTTTACTCGAAAATAAAAAATGGACACCCTCCTTCAAAAATCCTGGTTGTGACCCTGGGATATAAGGAAAACAATTAGTAGGGGTATATTTGAGAGGAAAACATCGTGCAGACAGACATGTGGTCAGATGAACCAACAGACAGAGATGTAAATGACAGCTCTTTTTTAATAGATCAGAAAATCATCAATCAATTTACGAGCTATCAATGAGAAACCAGAAAAAATCTTCATCCATAAATAATTCAAATAAAAAAACTCTTGAAGCTTCATATAGCAATTCCATTATCAAACAAATCTAATTAAATAAAGCAAATACCACAATTATTTCTCCTCCATAAGTTTACATCATGCAAAAAGTCACCAGCTTTGTACATCAAAGCAAGCGCTAACAAATCACCACACAAAAAAAACGTTAACAATCTACTTCCATTTCTTACTTCAACATTTTATTTTTGCATTAACAGTTGAAAATAAAGAAAAAAAAAGTTTTTCATTCTACCATTTCTGTCATTTCGTTTCTTTCAAACTAATTGATGGCAAAACACCATAACCCACTCAATGTCCCTTTAGTTGAACAAGTTTTCTCTATTAAATAGTTAATAAGCTATATGTCGCGCAATTCAATTTTAATTAAACGACGCTTAATCAAGTTCGAGATGCTGGAAAAGGGGTCGTTTAGAGTTACGTAACTCTATGGGTGGCTCGGATATTTTTTTATGGTTAAAGCAACTTTTTCTGATAGTCCATAAATATTTTGTTAATAATAGGAGTGGGGGGCTTTATGAAATTATGAATGAACTCCAAGTCCGTCACGTAATATCAAAACGACCCCCCAAAAGAAGAAGGAAAAAAACTTCATTTTATCATTAATTGGATGTAGTTAGTATTTTGCTTTTTTTGTTGTTGTTGTTGTCGCTGCAGCAGCAGAATATCTTGCTATGGTTGACATTTACGTAACGCTGTCTCATGTCTCTAAGGTTTGGCTTCTTATCTCTAATTAACATGATCTTAGACATATCGTACATACAATGAGTGAGAAATTCAATTGTATTTGCTCTTTCACAACATGAATGGAAATGAGGGGCGAAAGAGATAAAGCAGAAAAAAAATTAAGTTAATATTATTTAATTGTCCTCCTACGTACGCTTCTATACAGGCTACATGCATGCATCTAGTAATAAGTTCTCTCTCACTTACTTACTCGGTTTTGTTTTGACTCTTTTATTTTTCGTGTGATAATTATCGAAGGTGTTTAATGTACAGAACCTAAAAGGATGTTGAAAGTTACATTCAGTCATGTTGTGTGCATGAAAATAAAAATAAAATAGATTGGAATTCTTATGAATTTAAGTTTTGGGATACAGCGCATTTAATCCATTATTAGTTTGCATTATTTATAAATTTTTAAATAGAAAAGAATTTTTTTTCTCTTTATATTTAACTTTTATTTCGATGCAATAAATTAAGTTGAACTATCCTTGTGGCGCAAAGGATAAAAACGTTGTGTGAATTAATGTAAACTTTATGTCAAACTAATAAAGTCATGAGTTCGATTCTCAATATATTATAAAAAATGAATGATTTTCTGATTACACTTCCAACTGAATTTTTTTGTATTTAATGTTTTTTAATAATTAAAAAGTTTTTATGTACATTTTTTTATTAAAACAGATTGGAATTTTTGTAAATTTAAGTTTTTTGATATAGGCTATATAATCCATATTGATTTATTCTTTATATTTTACTTTTGTTCACAAACAATAAATTAAGTTAAAGTATTATTGTGCCCTATATGTTAAAAAAGTTATGTAATTTAATGCAAATTTTATGTCAGAATATAAAAGTTATGAGTTCGATTCTCAAAGTTTAATGAAAAATAATCTCAAACTAAATCTCGTTCTGCCGATTTTTTTGTGTTTAATTTTTTTTAAATAATTAAAAAGGTTTTTTTTTGTATATTTTAAAAATAAACAGATTGACATTTTTATAAATTTTGGGATAAAGCACAGCTAATCCATATTAATCTTTATATTTTACATTTATTGAAAGAATATAACTTTAGTTAAACTCTTCTTGCGGTTTAAAGGATAAAAATGTTATGTGAAGTAATATAAACTTTATGAGAGAAAATAAAGTCATAAGTTCGATTCTCAAAGTTTTGTTTTAATCAATAATTAGAACTGTTGCTCCGATAGGTTTTAAATTTTTTTGTGTTAATTTTTTTAATGAACAAATTTTTTTGTGTTAATTTTTTTAATGAATAAATTTTTTTTGTATATTTTTTAAAATCCTTGATGATTATTTTTTGTAATCATAAACATCATAAAGATGGATTAAAATGGAATTCTTTTAGACAAAATCTGGTGTTAGACTCTTAGATGAGATCCAAAAAATATGATTTTTTCACATTTGCTTTATTTTTGATATTTTTTTATAAGTTTATATTATGAAGCACCACAAATAATACAATAGTTCAAACAATAAATATCAATAAATGACAGTTAAGAATTATATTCGTGAATTGAAGATTTAATTCAAATGTCAGACACGGAAATATAAATTTTTTAGTTTAGAACATGCTGAAGCTCAATATTGTGGCGTGACATTCAATAGAACAGATCCAAGAATGATCAACTCATAGACAGACACTGAAAACAATTTTTAACCCCAAACTAAATGCCAACATTCCGAAATTCATGCTAAAAAAGTCAACAATTGACAACAATTAGCAGCAATAACTTGACGTTTTATATTTTTTTACACAAGGTTGCATTGCACTAAAAAAAATGTCTTAAAGAATTTTTTTCGCTGCATTTTGCATTATGTAAAAATTGTCTGATTATAATCTCTTTGAATGAAGTGTCCGCTTTAACATCTGAACAGCAGAATGTGAATAATGTTATTAGTCGTTTTGTATAAACATTTAAAATAAAAATTAAAATTTTTTTCGTGATTTAAGATAAGAAAGAAGAAACGAAACGAAAAAGATGTAGCATAAGAGAGGTAGCATGAAAGAGATTTCTGTGTTTGACTTTTTTTTCTTCCTTTGTTTGATAAAAGTTTCATGGAGTTTTTGTGATACTTTTGAAATCTAAAGAGGAAAAAATTGTTGGAGATTAATCATGTTGAGGTTGTTTGGTTTGAATTTTTATGTGACACGATAAAGCAGGTTTTGTGATGGAATCTTAGAGATTATTTTTTGTTTTGATGATTATCATCTCCTTGTTAATGATTTTAAAATTATTTTCAATTTTGATAAATTTTTAAATTTAAGATGCAATTAGTTTTTTAAGAATTAAATTTTTTAATTTTTAAAAAATAAATTTTTTAATTTTTAAAAAATACATTTTTTAATTTTTAAAAAATACGTTTTTTAATTTTTAAAAAATACATTTTTTAATTTTTAAAAAATACATTTTTTAATTTTTAAAAAATACATTTTTTAATTTTTAAAAAATACATTTTTTAATTTTTAAAAAATACATTTTTTAATTTTTTAAAAATACATTTTTTAATTTTTAAAAAATACATTTTTTAATTTTTAAAAAATACATTTTTTAATTTTTAAAAAATACATTTTTTAATTTTTAAAAAATACATTTTTTAATTTAAAAAAAAATGCATTTGTTGATTTTTAAGAAATAGATTTTCTAATTTTTAAAAATTACACTTTTAAATTTTAAAATTCTCAAATTTTTGAATTTTTAAATTCTTAAATTTTTGAATTTTTAAAATTCATAATTTTCTTAACTTTTATAATTCATAATTTTTTTAACTTTCAAAATTCATGATTTTTATAAATTGTAATTTTTTTCAAAACCGACAAATAATTTTTGAATTTTTTTAAAATTCTTAATTTTTAAATATTTAATAGTTGTTAATTTTTAAATTTTTAAAAGCCGTAAATTTTAAAATTTAATTTAAAGTGTTAAAAATTTATTTTTTACCTCAAAACTAAAATTTAGTTCCTTGTAAAAATTGTATTTAAAAAACATTATTACCCATAGTCTCACATTAACTACAATAACATTATATTTATTCACCAACGACACGATAAAAATCACACAAGACCATAATCTATGACCCCAGAAATGAGCAACAAATCCTTCTCTCGCCATTCAATGTCCAAACGATCCCACTCCGAAAGCAAAAGACCGCAACAGATCAGTTAACAAATGTTAAGCTAGGGTTCTTTCATGTCGGAAGTTGATATAATTTTCAAATTAATATATGTATGCATAAAAGTAAACATATTCTCAGGTTAATGACAATTTTCATGCTCACTGAACAGTCGAATTATTTCTCATTTATTTACTCATACGCATTTTGTAAATTTACCGAGCAATTTACTATTAAAAAAATTTATTACTGAATTGTTTTCTCATTTATTTTTTAAAAAAAAAATCATTTTTATGGTTGAAGGAATCGACGATGATTTCGGAGAGGAAATTGAATATGTTGAAAAGATAAAAAATGAAATTAAATAAAAAGAAGAAAGTTTCCTTCGCTAGTTGAAGAATTTCAATGAAAATGAAATAAATCAAGCATTGCGTAAAAAAAGCAGAGACAATTTTTCAATTTCAAAAGCTTAGAAGTTTAAAATAAATTTTAGTTTTTTTTATAAATATATTAATCACTCTATGTAATTTGAGATTATTTCCTTCTCCGTACGACCTGAGAAAAAAAAGAAATAACAATCTTTAAATGAAAAGATCCAAAAAACTAGACAGCATTACGCAGTGCGAGAAAAAGAGAACTTGAAATGTGTTTAAGACAAAGATTTTGTAATAAACGAAATTTATGGAATCGTCAGATTGTCGTTTACAGCTGAGCATTAATATGGCTGTGCGTCACTCTATCTGTGCTTAACTCTAATGTTCATCACTCTGGCTGTGCGTCACTCTAGCTGTACGTCACTCTAGTTGTGCATAACTCTGGCTGTGCGTCACTCTAGCTGTACGTCACTCTGGTTGTGCATAACTCTGGCTGTGAGCCACTTAAAATGTTCACCACTATGGCTGTGCGTCACTCTGACTGTGTGCCACACTGGCTGCTCTGGATGTTCAGGACTCTGGCTGTGCGTTACTCTGACAGTGCATCTCTCTAGTTATTCATTGATTCTGATGTGCGTCAATTTAGTTGTGTATTGTTTCAGTAATGCTGCGTATTTATTTATTTATTTAGCTGTTCATCATTCAAGTTGTGACTTGCTTCAGTTGTGCTTCACTCAATCCATGCGTTATTTTAACTGCGCGTTACTCTAGCTAGCTGTGCGTTAATTAAGCTATAAATCACTCTGGGTATAAATTCCTCAAGCTGTGCGTCACTCTATGTATTGATTCAGTTCTGCGTCATTCTGTCTATTCGTTGCTCCAATTATGCATCATTCTAGTTTAATGCGTCACTTTCATTCAACACTTATTCACCCAACTCCATCACCATATTCGAAATACCGTTTTTGATGTTATATGTTAAATTATAATTAATGATATTCGGTTGACAAAAAAATGTTATGTGCGCATATGAATTCCATAAGCCAAAAAGACAAAATAGCTTTACGAAAGGCTTTTTACAAATAAATAAAAGAGCTAAGATATCTCATGAGATAGCAGATTATGTGTCATTTTGGAATATAATGCGTGAGAATTTGTTGAAATTCATTTTTTTTTGCGTTTTATAAGCTCACAGAAGTAATGCATGACAGTTTCTAATCGCATTTCTATGCGAGTCGCTCGCAAACATGAAGTTTATATTTTATATATTAAAAGGCCACGTGAGATTTATTTTAAAAGATTTATGAAGAAAAAAAAACTCGCTTTAATCAAGAAAAAAAAATCCAAATATGATCTTTACTTCGCTCTTCTATTATATTCACTCGGGTTGTGTAGCATATGGGGATCAAAACAAAGCTGTAAGGCACCACTCTAAAAATACGCTTCGAATGAGTCATGAAATAAACTTTATTGGAATGCAGCTGGCTGACTTCAAGGTTAACGAAATAAGTTAGTAAGTATATATTATAATAAATATAATTGTATTTGGATTTATTTTAAAATTAAATCTCTTTAAAGTCAATGGTTGCTCTATTAATTGTTCAAATGGTTGTAGAAAAAGGATGATGGATATTTTGGAAACTCAAGCGCATTAGTTGATGATTTGAATGATTTTTATACCCTCCAAAAATTTTCAGAAAATGAAAAAATAAAAAACATCCAGAATTTTATCAGGATACTAACTAAGGATCAATCAAACTAAGGATCAAATAAAACATTAATTGGTGATCGTTAGTTATCAATTAGTTAGTTATCGTTAGAGACGTATCCAGAGGGTGTATTGGGTGTCAAAATATCCCCTCGACCAAAATTGTCTTCAATTTTCTAGACGTTTTTGAGAAAAAAATTTTGGTGATCGTCAAAAAAGAGGGTTATAGTTACACAGACTCGTCTAAATACAAATTGACATCCATAAATTCATCTGAATTCCAAAACTTTATAATCCAACAAACCAAACCATTAAAACTACTTCAATCAGCCAAACAAACCAAGCAGAGAATAAAATTTCTTTCTCAAAAACTATGCTAAAAATTCATTTACTTATAAATCACATACAATAAACAATGCCTCTCGCATTGATCTCTTTTCATTCCTTATTATAGAATTATGATTAACTCTGTTCGATACTTCAATTATTTATTTACTTGCGTGCATTTTTCAATTCTTATTAGCAAACGAGAGAGAAAAAAATATTGATTCGGGCACGAAGGAAAAAAAAATAGCAACAACTTGACAAACTTGGCTACTTTAGACACATCTACGCGCGTGAATATGAAACATTGCATGCATATTTCATATTTGTACGTTCTACCGTGTACACATATATCCCATCAGCATCATCATGTCACAATGTACAATATAATAAGTATGTAAAGACGTCCATGGTAAGTGAATATAAATATGATTAACAGCAAACAACAGCAGCAGCAACAGTAATAGCAACCGAAAAAGGTAAATACTGTGGATGAGAAATAAGAAAAGCTGAGAGATACACGACACAAAAAGCCGGTTTCTCAATCGGCGAAATGTAAAAAAAATTGTAGGCAAATGAAGTGGAAAAGAAAACGACAACGACGATGAGAGAAAGAAGAAGGAATAGAAATGACTAAATGTGATAAATGAGAAAGCTAATTTGAAGATTAAATAAGAAATTAATTTCAATTAATATTAATATGCCTTGATGATAATAGAAATAGGAATAGAGAGGGCCGCGAATGCGAGAATTTAAGTTTTTTTAGCTTTTTTTATTTTCATTTGACAGTAATGTGATGTAAATTTGATTAATTCTCTTTCTTCTTTGGGTTAGTGATACTCGTTGAGATGAGGAGATTTGTCATTATTATCGGAGGGTTTATGGGATTGGATAGGAAAATTAAATTAGAAAATAATATTATTCAAAGCTACTGTAAAAACTGTTAATGCAAGTTTTCTATAAATTTGAAATTTTTATTGTTAAAAATTATAATTTTAACTCAATTTTTTAAATTTAGAGAAAACAAGTTTTGAAATTTTTGAATTTATAAAAATTATTTCTAAATTTTAAAATTTTTGAAATTATTTTCAAAACTTCTTTTAAATTTTTAAAATTATTTTCAAATTTTTAAAATTATTTTCAAATTTTCAAAACTGTTTTCAAATTTTTAAAACTTTTTTAAATTTTTAAAATTATTTTAAAACTTTTAAAATTGTTTTTAAATTTTTGAAATTATTTTCAAATTTTATAAAACTATTTTCATATTTTTTAAAATTATTTTCAATTTTTTAGTAAGGTATTTTCAAATTTTTAACTTGTTTTGCAAATTATTTTAAAATGCTTTTCAAATTTTTCTTGTTATTAAACTTCTAATTTGCATCAAAGTGCGCCTTAGTAACAAAATCAAGAACTTTTCAATCAATCCATCCACAATTCTCTATTATCCAAGTATCATCTGCCACAAAAGCTTACACTGCCTGCTCATATTTTTTTATCAAGCGAAACTAAAGACTTTTCAACATTTATTTGCCTCCCATTATTCATAGTCATGCAGCCAATCAATAAAAATTGATTGATGAACATTTCAACGAAAAGTTACTTAGCCCGAAAACATGAAAATAAATTAGATTTAATTTTTTTACATCCTTTCTCTCTCAATCTCCGATCTCGATGATCTATAAACATGCTAATTTCTTTCCTCACATTTTTAAACACGACAAAAAAGTGAAGAAAAGAGTTAGCGTAACAAGACAACATGTAGTAACGTTAGATGTTTCATCCCACGCACGCACAGTGATTGTGTGTCGTTTTTTATTTGGAATTTCATTTACCGATGTTTCACCACAAAAGTTACATGGAAAAAATAGAAATATATTGAACAACTAGGTTGATTTTGTCAGGTTTGTTAAAGAAAAGTGTTAAAAATTTCGAAAGTTAAAAAACTAATTTTTTAAAAATAGTAATTAAATATGGAACTGAAATTTAAAAAGTAAAATTTAAAAAAATATGTAATTTAAATATATAGTTTTTTAGTCAATATTTTTTAAAACAAAAAAATAAAAAGCAGTTTTTAAAAACTCAAAATCAATAAAATGAGAAAACTTAAAAACAAAAATAAGCAAAAAACTAAAAAGTTATAATAATCCAAGTATTTTAAGTTTTCAAAATTTTAAAATAAAATGAATAGTGAAAAATTAAAAAATTTAAATATAGTTTTAAAAAACTTGAATTCAGGGATGAAGTTAAGTTTATGAGGGCAAGGGGGTCACAAAAGTTTTTTTCTCTAAAAATAATTTATTTTTCTTAAATAATATTAATTTAAATTATATTATAACTTTTAATTTTCGAATAGGGGGACCCCAAAAGCCCCCTAGCTATGTCCATTCTTGAATTTAAAAAAAATTAAAAATCCTTATAAATCACAATTTCTGACGAAATAATCCCACTAGCTCCAATAGATCTCACGAGAATATACAATGATGATGATCGAAAGCAATAGCAATAACATCAATACTACCAATGAATGCTGCAAAAAGCACAACATAAATGTCAAACACGTTGTTACATCGCATTACAATTGAAACATGTTAAGTGTTGTAAAATGTCATATTTGGTATTGTTGTAAAATGTTAATTGAGTGCATTAAAATGATAAACAAAAAGTTATGGGCTGTACAGCTGGATAGAACGTGAGTCTGATGAGGAGAAAAAATATTATAATGAGCTGGTTTTTGAATTGTAAAAGGAGAAGTAATAGGAATTGGAATTCAATGATAATTGACAGCGGATTGAAGCCAAGAATGTGAAACTTTTTATTGCAGCGGGAATGATAGCGAAATTTGAGCTTTTATTATCAATTGCACGTCAGTTATTGAAAGAGATTTTGTAGTAAAATCACATGGGTTGATGATACAGGAAATGCAATAAAAATTAGCGATTAGTTTTGATTATTTATGTTTTTTTTATTAAAATTTAAAATTTAGGGGATTTTTAGGTTATTTGATCAAAAACCCTAGAAAATTGACGAATTTATGGGTGAGAGGGAGGACAAATCCTCCAATCCTTGGGTCCCTCCCCAAATCCCTGGCCTCCGCTACCCGGGGTACCCTCCATACCATAAAACCTCTGGCTATACGCCTGATATAAGGAGTAATTTTCAAATGATTTACATTAAAAAATAGAATCTCAAACAAAAAGAATATTTTTGTTTGAAATGTCTCCTCTTAAATGATGGTCCATATTTGTGACAGACCTCTAAAAGACCTTGTTCAAAAATCATAGATGATTATCCATGGAATATCCAGCAAAAAATTATTTAACACTGTTTAAATTTCCATATTAACCAAATAATAATTAACTGCTTAAAAATTCAAAAATGTGCATTAATTAAATTAAATTGGTTAAATATTGCTTTTTAAAATCAAATAAAATTTTTCACAATTAAAAAATTTGCAGTTTCATCTCCAATAATTTTAATGATCAATAAATATTGATCTAAATTTTAACGATTTGTTAATTATCATTTTAATTACCTAGAATTTCCGATGACATAAGTCGATGTTGAAGATACAGATTTTCAAAAAATATCACAGTTCATCAGTTTTATTGTGGTCACATGAAATTCCCACTGATCTCAGTTGTTCCACTTTTATATTTAGTAAACAAACTTCTTGTTTTAAAAATTTCCAAAATTGAAATATGTTTAGAATATGACATATAGCTCAGAAATGACTCAACAGTGATGTTTTGGGTATTTAAAAATAAATTGGGATTTAGTTGCAGAACGTGAATTTTTATTATTCTTGAATACCCAGGTTTTGGGATGAAAATTATAAAAAATTGTTGTTTTTGACAATTCATGATGATTTTATAGAATTAAAAAGTTTATGAAGAGTTTTGGGAAATTTTCTCAAAAAACCAACCAATTTGAATAAATATTTCGTCGAAGAGGATTGTTCTAGTAAAATAATTTTCTAAATTGAAAATGCAAATATTCAAAACTATCTCCAACACCTAATTTGTCATCGAAACTAATAAATCTTTCGAAAACCTAACTTTCATCGCAGTCATTCAAAAATTAAGATATCGCATCCTAAAAGTTTTTAAAAACCTTAATTAAAAAGTTTTAATGACTACATAAAGCATCAATATCCGTGAAAAATTTCGCTCATGCAGACTTATTTACGGTTAGATCATATCTGAGAGTAACACAAGAAGGCACCAAAAAGTCATTAAAAATTAATATGCATCACTTAGCAGATTTTCTATCAGCTTAAATCGTTATTAAACAGCGTGGATTCACGCAATGAATTAAAAAATCAAATAAATTTTGATTAGCTTATTAATTTTTACGCTTTAATTAATGATTTTTTTGCGGAATCTTGGGGAGATAATGAATAGTGATTTTTGGGAACTGATATAGAATTTATAATAGCTGTCTGTTGGGAGAATGTTAAAAATATTTATACTTCTATATTTTCTATGATCATAAATTTTCTAAATTTTGAAAATTAAAATTTTTTATTTTATTTTGGACTTTTAAAAAAAATAAAATTTTTTTGATATTTTTTAAATTCTAAACATTTTTTGTTTCTTTTTAATCTTAAACAGTTTTTAATTTTTTTTAAATCTTAAATATTTTTCAAATTTTTTAAATATTAAACATTTTTTTAAAATTTTTAAATCTTAAACAATTTAATCTTTTTGCAAAAAAATTTAAATCTTAATTTTTTTAGGTATTTTAATTTTTTTTACTTTTAATTTTTGATAATTTAATAAATAATTTTTAATTTCTAATTTTTCATACATTTGCCATTCTTATCATCACACAGCCTCTAGTTCAAAATAAATTAGCGAAATAGCAACAAATTTAAATACCAAACGTCCCATAAAATGCCTAATCTATGACACATTAGCTCTCAAAACAAACGATAACCAAAGATTTAAAATCCAAAATATTATGCACTAATCGCTCACTAATAACAATTTTTATCATTCTCAGTTTCTCTTTTTTATCTCATTATGAGTTTACTATGCATATCAGGCCCATGCATTCGTTATTTTTTATCGCGCGTGTATCGTGCTTTTATTAGCAAACCAAATAATTTGAATAAAATATTTAACATGAAAAAAAGTTTCGCGAATATGTTAAATATGGTTCAGGATACATAAGATATAGATTTGCGCTAGATTCTGATTATTTGATATTTTTGAGGAGGAATTTTGTTTGTTTTAGTTTGACATTTTTGTCTAAGACAAAATTTTACTTGATTTTTGCAACAATTTCAGTCATTTTGTCTGAGTTTTTATCAAAATTTTTCTCAGTTTGAATTTGAACTGAATTCTGTCTGAATTTGACAGATTGGACTGAATTCTATCAGAATTAAATTTTTTCTAACTTTTTTCACTTCGTTCTGTCAAAATTTCTAAATATTTTTATATTGACGCCTTTAAAATATGCGCCTAAATCCTTCACACCCAACAAACTTCCCAAAGCATTTTTATTTTTCATCACAAAAACTAACACGAATCCTCAAAAAATCGCATCTATTTAAAAATTCAAATTTTTAATCGTAAATTTTATGAATTCGTTCATAAGCTTATTAACAACTATAAGTAAAGGAATGAGCAATCAACAGCTTTAGTTTTATAATTTTAGTAAATCTCTATTTACTGCTAATTTTGGATAAAAGTGATGAAGGAATATTAATAAAATTTGATATGAAACTTGATTTTATAGCTCGATTAAATTATTTTTTATTAATTTCTATAAACAAATCGTTAAATATTTTTCAAAAATATATTTTTATGATTAGATATTGCGAAAGAAGTTGTCAAAATTTTTTGAAGAAATTTAATCACCAAAAGTTTCATTTTCATATCCAAAAATTATATTTTTATGTAATTTTTTTATTATTTTTTCTTAATTAAAATAAATAATGTAAAATATGTTTTATTTTGCTAAACTTGAAATAAAATTCACGTGAGAAACTATCCTGTTGTGAGACTTTTCATTTCTGTTTTCTATTAAATGCTTTCATGAAATCGCTCTGAGGAATTTTTTGTAAAATTTATGGTGCTGATCATTGGCACAAATCAATATCAATTTACGTTTTCTTAGGTGTAATAAAAAGTCAGGCGATCTTGTTTTCTTGGATATTCTCTAAGGCATGTGCTGTTCTTAGAGAATTGATTTAAATTCGATGTCTTGCTGTGAACTATGAAAATGTTATGAAAGATGTCCCTTCAAGGATTTTTTGTACTGTTGTAAAAATTTTATAGTTAAGTTATGAAATATGGAAAAATAATAAAAAATAATTGATATAATTATGACAAGAATTGAACAGGTTTAAAAAATAAATTGGCTTATGGAAAGTTTAATTTTAATGATTTTTGGAATATTTAATGATTTTTTAAAAACTAATATACAAAAAATTGGAAAAAAATAATTACAAGAATTTCAAATTATGGTACAGAATTTATATATATTTTTAAATTTCAAATTAAATATTCCAAAAAATAATTTTTGTATAAAAGGGGAATTTTGAGAATATTCCAGACAAGTTTTCTTGAACATGATTCCAGTTTTCGAGAATTCCCGTGAATATTCTTGATTTTAGAAAGCCTAGAACATCTGCCTTCAAGATGTACACATTTTGCAACTTTTTTTAGAAGCAGGGGGGTCCAATTTTTTTTGCCCCTTATAATCATGATTTCATTTATTATAATCACTTAATGTTAATTCTAAAAACTTTTAAAGAGGGACCGTACTCCATCAGACCCAGGAGCGTATCCAGAAAATTTTCGTTGGAAATTTAGTGGGGGTTTTGGAATTTTTTTCTTAAAACCCTTAGCAAATTTCAAAAAAGATCCAAAAATGGGGGTTTTGACCCCTTTTTGAATATTCCCTTGACTCAGACCTTGCTTACTCTAAGTTGTTTGAAAGTAAATTTTCTTAATTTAAAAAATTATTTTCTCATATTTCAATAATTTCAATTCAATGCCACAATTTAATAAAAATCAAGCAGAACTTTACATTTCCTTGAATTTACGCTTGCATAATAATTTTTAATATTTCATTCACAAATTCTAAAGCTTAACTTCTTATTTAAAATAATATCGTTATTGATTTACTCGCCTTCCATTTCTTTCTCCCCATTTATTCTGCACATTATTTTCAATTTTTATAATTAAACAAAAAAAACATTTCTTCACGTTTTCTGTTATTTCAACTTGCTTACTTCACCCGTCAAATGAATGCAAATCAGATGAAGTAAACTTTTTTTTTATCAAACTCTTCATGAAATCTACGTATGATGAATACTGATTTTTAATAAAGACCTGAAAGACCTCTTTGATTGATGCCATTTCGACGACTTGCCAATCGAGAATTTATTGACATTATTTTACAATGAAAATGAAAAAGAAATTGATGAAAAAAAAGTAGAAAGAATCACTAAAAATGAGGAAAGAGAAATGAGCAGCTACTGGCTTTTGTTTATTGTTTCGTAGTCCGATATTTCTTTTCTTTTTTTATTAAATCAATACAATTAACATTCATACATGTGTCTCCATTTATTTTCTATTTATTCCTAAAATACAAATACTTAATAAATATCTCGTTGTTGATATCTGAATTAAATATTTTTTATAGGTATTATTTATTTATTCGCTAACTTAATTCCATCGATCATTTGACAGTCGAACGAGGCGATAGAGGATATGTGATATCGGGAATTTTTTTATTTTTGGTTATATAGAATTTGTAGTGCGGGATCTTTTGTTGTGGTTTCATATTTTGTGGTATTATTGACTTTATTAAAGATTGATATTTTCACAGGAAATTGAAAATTGCAATAAGGTGAATTTTTGACACATCGATGAATAAAACAAGAGTTTCAATCGATTAAAATAAGACTCATGGTTGATTTAAATTAGAAATTAAAATAAAAGTCTTAAGATTTAATACTAAATTATTGGCCACGATTTGGATACAGTGAACAAGATTGAGTATAAATTTGATGTAATTTTTAGTAGAATAAATGGAATTTCTTACTGAAATATTGGGTTTTTCCCTTAATTACAGAAATGCGACTCTTATCTAACTGCATGACCTTCTCGACAATCTCTCTCATTCATCTAATCCCAAGATATTTTCACCCCCTGAAAATTCGACTTTTTGTGTAACGTAAAAAATGAACGGCCCTTTAACATACTGTTTATGTAGCGTTCAGGGATATATACAGAGGAATTCAATACTTAAAATTAACAAAACGAGGAGTATAGTATAGAAATGAAGAAAATATTTAGGACTTACATTAAATATTTTTCTAGATTCGCATTTAAAATATTCACGTGAATCTCTTTTTGAGCAGAGAAAATGACAAATATATTTATTTTTTTTTAAAAGTCTTTGTTTTGTGGATCTAATACAGCATATCAACGTTGTTCTGAACGAGTTTAGTACTGTAATGAACGAAAAAAGACAGATTTATGAAGGTAGGTCCGTAGCCAGGATTTTTTAAAGGGGCGCCCAATTTTTTTAAAATTATCATTGTATTATATAACCTTCGTTTTAAATTTATATACTTCTGTCGACATTAAAATTGATTCTGCGAGTAGTCTTCAACATTTTTTGGTCTAAAAACCAAAAACATATGTATTAAGATTTAATCTTGAGGAGGGGGGGGGGGGAAGTTCATCCCACTGGGCCGTATTCCTGAAATACCTATTAACTAAAAAAATGCAAGAAACAATACTGATCCAAAAAAATCTCGGAAGCCCTATGAAGAAAATAAATGAAAAAATACTCAATAAAAAAGTGATTGAATCGACTTTAAAGTGAAACATGAAAGAATTCCTTTTTCTTCTCATAATGACATCATTCATGCATTGTTATCAGTCAGTATAAGTCATTCAATATTTACTCATGTAGATGTCCCCACACATGTGTGTGCGTGTAGTTAATTTTACATGATTAAATATTTTGTTTATCCATTTACCTGCTTTATATAGAAAAGAAAAAAAAGCTTGTGCAAATAAAATATCTCTTTTCTACTAATGAGTTGAGTCAACAATATTTTTGCTGTTATCTCGCACATATGAGTCGTTCTCACTCAGGTGTTCAAATCACCGGCAATATTGTTCTCTTTCTCAATTTTTATTTAACTTTACACAAAGCTAGTCAAAGAGACTCGAGAGAGTCACAAGCCGTGAATTAAAAATTTTTATACGATTTCGAATAAAAAACATTTGAGCGAAGGTAGAAAACTAGTCGAATTTATTTCTCCCTCCTCTCTTTCTTCTCTTTTTCACGTTCAACACCAACAACAACAAAAACTTCCATCCATCCAATATGCGGTGTTTGTTGACTTTTTTCCAACTCATTGATTCAATTTTTTTCTCTTTCGATACTTTTTTTTATCCGATCAGTTTTACTTTGTCGCTGTATCTGATCAAACGTTTTTTTATCCTCATTTGTGAACGTCGTGTGCTCTGTTGTTTATTGCGATACAATTTCATATATATTCTGTGTCGTTCGAGAGTGGAAAGGAATTTTTTACGCGCGGAACTTTTTTTTGAGGACGAAAAATTGTGTTTTAATTAAAATTAAAAATTAAATTGAGGAATTAAAAAATATGAATCTGAAAAAAATATTATAATAAATTTTAATATTTTTTAATAAACAGGACATTATTAATAAAAAGAACTGAGTTTAAAAGTATGAACAATAAGTTGAATAATTAAAATATCAAACTTAAAAAAATAATAAAAAGTTAAAAACCTTTTTAAAAATAATATTTAAAAAACTAAAACTAAAGTTTTTTAAAAATAAAATTGAGTTTGAAAAACAAAGAATTTACAAAATTCAAATTTATAAAAATTGAATTTAAAAAACTTAAAAAATTTTTAAAAAAAAGTGAAACAAAGGATCAGAATTTTATTAAAATATCAAGAACAATATTAATGACTTTTATTTCAAGTGACAAAGTTATAAATTAAATGCAATTTTGCAAATTAATTTGAAAATCAACATTGTGAACATTAAGCAATCAAAAGAAAATTATCAAAGCAAGCAAATAAAAAAAAACAATTATTAAATTAAAGAAATCAATCTAAGAAATCATTGAAAACTATTCTTAAAAATCATTAAAATTTAAAAAGAAAGAATTTCGCAAAAAAAATTAAAATTTGAAAAATTTCAACCAATCAACACCAAACAACCACCTCAGCAGAAAGAAAAACCCAATTGGCGCCACCAAACGAAATTATCAAAAAGCCAGCAAGATTAGTGTAAAAGTTAACATCACAACTTACCAAACACGAATTCAACATTTAAAGATAAACTCGATAAGAAAGTCAATTTTTTCTACTTGGAATCGATAACAGACAATCAACATCGAAGTGCATTTTAAAACGCGACTTACAATTTATATAGAAAGTCAATTTTTATTTCTTATCAATTCTGCACGCAAAACCAATTGAATTGAACTGGAATTTTTTTATATAAAAAAAGTGAAATAGGACTAAAAAGTTGAAGCAATATAAAGTCAAGTATTGGAAGCATTGGCATAATCAGTAAGCTTAGGTGAAGTGAAAGAAAGTTGATAAGGAAATTTTGTTGGAAAAACAGCCGTGAATCACGAAAATTGAGCTTTAAAAAGGAATTTAGGCAAGGATTGTTGAAAAAAAATTGAAGAATTGTAAAAACTGAAGATTTAAATCCTTAAATTGAAGAAATTTTGAGAAAATTTGCAAAAATCTGAATTATTTCTAATTGAAATTTAAAAAATTCAAAAATCTTCGAATTTTTAAATCAGAAAAATTAAAAAAACTGCAAATTTTCAATAAAAAAAATTTAAAAAAATTCGAATTTTAAAATCAGAAAATTTAAAAAATTCGATTTAATCTGCAAATCGCATAATTTTGCAAGCATCGTTCAAAAACAAGCTACAGTTAACAAATCATACTTCTATCAATAAATCCTCAAAAACTTCAAAATTGAGTACTTAAAATTTATAACTCAAGCAATTTAAAAATCCATAAACTCCACAACCTTAAAAGCTGCAACTGAAACTTCATACCACAAAAAACGTCAAGCTTGCATGATAAAATATATATTTCTGCGAGCTGTGAGGCAAAATAAGTTGCATTGTGTGAGGTATAATTTTCAAATTGGTGTAAAACTGTGCATAGCAAATTGTGAACTGTCTTAAAATTTATGAACTAATCTTGTGAATTTATGAACTAAAACAATCGTGAGCTGCTGAAATCTTAAAACCATAGTGAGACTTTAAAGAACTGTCAAAACTGTCGGATATAAAAATAATAAAAAAGTGAACAAAAAATATCAAAAACTAGAAGAAAATCAACAGCAAAGCAGAACAGAAGTAAAAGTTGTATGTGAACAAGAACAGAAATTATCGTTTATTAAATTAAGAGAGAGAAAAAAATTAAATTTCATAAATACACAGAGATCGCAGCAAAGGCAGCTAAATTACACTAAAGTGATTAAAAATTATCATAATAAGAGCAAGGAAAGGAGGAAAAAAAGCAATAATAATTGCATGATAATTTTATGCATAAAGCTCTACGAGACGAGTAACGGTTCATGAATATTAGAGTATTTATATCTATATCACGACACATCTAGGCAGTGTGAAAGGCATTTAGTGTGGCTTAAAGTGTCGAAAACGTAATTTAAGTACGGAAAATATTCATTATTTATAATATTAATATCTTAATTCATAAATCTATTGATCGATCGATGTGTCATTTTATATGCAAATACAACAAATGCCAGTGATTATAAATTAATTAAAATAATTAACGACATTTTTTTTATTGC
Organism: Chironomus tentans; assembly: GCA_963573255.1. Lineage (NCBI taxonomy): Eukaryota > Metazoa > Arthropoda > Insecta > Diptera > Chironomidae > Chironomus > Chironomus tentans. The sequence goes on along the minus strand of OY754302.1, from coordinate 41,698,424 downwards.
AATCAAAAATTATTTAATGAGACGAAAATTATAAGGTTTATGGATGCGGTAGGAGATCAAATTGTTCCATCATCAAATTTCTATGTAATGCAGGTGAGTGTCTAAAATTTTATATTAATTTATTTAAAAATTGAAAGTTTGAATTTTTTCTAAAAAGATTTTTTTTTTGTAAATTTCTTCAAAAGTTAAATGAAAAAGCATCAAGGTTTAACTTATAATATATATTATTTATGTCGAATAAACCAAAATATAATGGGTATCTTAAAAATTAACAAAAAATAAATCATGTAACTTTTAAAAGTTTTCAATATAAAAAAATGAATTAAAACTTTTTAAAAGTGTAAATTTTTCAATGAAATAAAATTCAATTATCTTGAGATATTGAAAAATTTAAATAACAATTATTTAATTTGTTTTAATGAGAATTTAAGTCATGAAAACTTGTTTTTCAAAATATTAAATTTTTAATAAAAAAATTCTAGCAGGCTAATAATAAAAATTGTAATAAGTTCAATTTTAAAATAAATTTTTATAAAAAGGAAAAATTGACTTAAAACTGTAAAAAATTAAAATATTTGAAAACTAGTAGAACTCAAAAATTTAAATCAGAGAACAAAAATGTGAAAAAGATAATATTTTTTCAATAATAATAAATTTAAGAGTTTGAAAATTAAGTTTTTAAAATTTAAAAAACTTAGAAATTGATAAAAGTAATAAAATTACATTAAAAAGGTTATAAAATTTTTGAATGTTCTTCAATATTAAAAAAAGTTTAAATTTTAAGAAAAAGAATTCAATCAAATAATTTAGAATCAAACATAAAATCATCAAAAACTAAAAACCTTGAAAACTTTCATATCAGAAATAATAAATTATTTTTTTGCAAAGTGTATAAAGCTTATGCTCACATAAGTCAAGTCAAAAATCAATGAGCAAGACTTATGTCTTATCAGAGTTATCAGTCACACTTGATAATAAAATTCTTGTTTCGTTCACAATATTTTCATTTTTTCATATTTCTTCTTTTTCGTCTTCAATTTGATTAGCTGTATAATGTTTAATGTGTTTAAAAATATCAAGAATGATAACGAAGCATTAGTCATTGATAAGGAAAAGTAATAAAATATAAAATTTATTTATAAAGAAATTTTCATGAAACACTTCCGAAAACTTCTGGTGAATTTTTTCTTTTGGGAAGATCAAACATGAAAAATGAGGAAATGAAGACTAAAAGCTTTTTTTGTGAATAAATTAACGGCATTCTCGCTTTGAACTTGTCAATTTATGTCACTTCCGTGGAAAGTTTTAAAGCTTTGCTTATTTTCTAGATAAAAAAGAGTCAGTTATAGTGTTGAGTAAATAGCTGTGTTGTGAATTAGTTGGAATGAATCATAAAGCACAAGTCAGAATGCTTTGATGTGGATTTCATGGGAATTGGGTTGAGAACTAGGCTGTGGCTTAGAGGTTTGGGTGCTGGTCGAAAGTCAAGTCGGATTTGGGTGCTATTTTAATAATTTGAGTCTATTTGCACGAAATTTGGATTTAAACCTGAAAAATTTGAAGAATTTGAAAACTTTTATAATTCCACCCCCAAATAACATCCAGCCTTCCATCAAATCCATTAAATTCACGTCAGAACTTCCATTCATAAAATAACTTAGCACGCAATATTTTTTTATTTCCACACATAAGTCATGTGCCATTCTTCATTCCTTAACTCGAAAAGACAGCAAAAAATTTATCTTTATTACAATAATATTTAATGAATAATTAAGTTGATGACGAACTTAGTGGTGTCTTATTGTCTCAGACATCAGAAACAAACAGACATAAAACAAAAAAAAAGTTAATTTATAAATAAATAAATCATTTCCGATATCGTCTTTAAACAAATTTTGTCATTAAATGCTCACAAAAAAAGTGTCGTTTGCGATAAGAAATGTAAAAACAAGTCAAATAATAAAAGAGAATTCAAGTTTTTTTTTCTGATGCGCGCGTGAAATAAATTTTCCGACGGTTTTATGACTCGATTCTATTGGAAAAGCTATAAAAATTGCGGCATTTGTGATTTTTGTTCTTTTGTGACTTGTTTTGTGTTATTTGATCTTCTTTTTTACGATCATCGAAGCCTAAAATTATTCAATGAATTTTTATGATGATTAAAAATTGTTAAATAAATTGGAAAATTAACGAATTAATTATTGGAATCAAAAGTTGTTGCAATTCAGGATTTTTCTTGCATGCCCTACGATGATGCATGTCAATATCAAGTTTCATGATAAATTTCCTCTTAAAAATATTTTTAAGCCTTACCAAAAAGTCCACAACTCATTCATTCATTCACTGACCAACGTTTTTGTCATTATTCTTATTATTATTACTGTAACTACATCCAATAATGACCTTTTGACATTGCGCAATAAAAACTTCATTTTATGACATTCATCGAATATCCAACTTTACTTACTTACATGCTGAGTGACAATCGAGAAGAATAAAGACTCTTTTGTCTACATAAAGATAAACAATCTGATGGAGTGAAGTCAATAAATGCCAATATTAACGCCATGTCGTCAATGGTACATTAATTATTATGTACACTTATTGCAGCATGATATCATGTGTATGTTTATAGATTTTATTTTATTTAAAAGAAACCTCTCATCGTCATGGAGTGCAAATATGTTCTTGTCGCGAGGCAAGAAAAGAAACGGAAAATAAAATTGAGATTGAGGAAAAGGAATTGGAAGTTAGAAATGGCTGGTAAGGTGATGAAAGCGCTTATGTACGTACAGTTTTAAATGAACTATTGTAGAACGAAGAAAACACTAAGCTTCAAAAACTAAAGCTTAAATTCAGAAACGGATGCTCAGCCTGAGAAGTTTATTATTATTAGTTGTAAAATGAATGCCAATCTGCATTATTTAACGCTCAGCATTAAAAATGACAAATAAAAGACGGTCAGTTTTAAATCCAATATTGTGAAATTTAAGAATTGACGCTCAGCTTCAAAATGACGTCCAGCTTTAAAATTTCGCTTACTTTTTCAAAACAAAATCACATTTAAATCAACGCTCAGCTTGACAATCTTCTGTTCAGCATGAGTCAACCTGGCATAAAATCACATTAAATTAAATTAATTTAATACTGATAAATTCATATCATACTATAAAAATTACAACCAACAGAGTTAATAAGCTCAATTGATACTTAAAAAATTAAATCCATAAAAATCCATATGCTTTACTCAAGAAAAAAAACAGCTCAATAAAAAATTTATTAAAACAAACGTTACCAAATTAAACGACAACCCAGACAAATTGTAGACATAACACCCTCGTCCCAATATAGAAAATACTACACACATTTTAAATTGTACTTAGAAGGCTGCAAAAAGGCACAAAACGAAGAGAGAAAGAAAAAATTTAAATTCCACTTTATTATTGTCAATAAAGTAGATTCAACAAGCACATACCACATATGCAAGTGAAGACGCTAAAAGAATGGAACGGTGCTATATGGACGTATTCAATTTAAATTCTTTGTAGCAAGAAATAATATTTTTTACTCATTTGGCTTAGAAGAAATGGAATTGCCAATAAAAATAAATATAAATAAAGAACAGAGTGAATTGATGACTGAAGAATATCTTCCTTATATCGTTCCAACAATGCGAGATGTGTGTGCGGTTGGATAATAATTTCAACACTTTAAAACGCATCCTAAATGAGCTCGCGCATTAAAATGTCATAAAAATTTCAATTTTATTATGAAACAAAAAATACATTTTTATTGATTCTTGTGGACGATCTCTAGCAAAGTTCTTGTTTTGTGTGAGGTTCTTGATTTTGCATATTTTTTGCATTCTCGTGGGGAGAGAAATTTAAAACTAATTATTTAAATAGGATTCTTTTTAAATAAATTTTTATGATAATTTTTTCTAGTTATTTACTATTAGACTTGTGCGATATTGCATTACATTTTTTAATGTACTTACTTTGTGCACTTGTTGGGGTTGTGACCATGAATTTATTCTATTTTGCTGGTGATTGGATGGAAAAATCGTAGAATTTATTGAGGAATTTGTTCTTTTGATGAGTTTAAATAAGGATTTTATTAGATTAAGCCTATAATGGAGTGTCCTAAAAGTACGCGCGCGTAATATGTTCAATCGACTTGAAACTTAACTAAAGTCAGATTTTTTTAGGTTATGTTGAGTTTTTGATATTCAGCATGTACCATTTAAGGTAAGGCAGGGGCGTATTCAGAGGGACAGCAAAATTAGCTCTAACGACCAAAAAAAGGTGACTAAAATTCAATTTCGATCAAATTAGTATAAATTTTCCAATTATGAGATTTCAAACCCTCCCCCCTCTCAAAAACGCCCCTGGGTACACAGATGACTTACCATATATATTTAGACTTTATGAAAGGATTACTTTTAGATTTACAAATATTTTTAAAATTTTTGATATTTTTTAAAACCGTTAAAAAATAAAAATATTTAAAAAAATCGATTGGACTGAGAATCGAACCCATGACCACCAGTTTTCTAACCACTCCACCACCGAACAATGTTAATATTTATGACAATTTGTCAACATATGTATATAAAATATTTTAAAACCCTGCTTTCTTAATTTAAAAAAATTTAAATTTAAAAAAAAAAAATAATTTTTTTTTATTTTTAATTTAAAAAAATTTAAATTTTTAAAAATATTTTTTAAGGTTGCTTCTAAAAACATTTTTAAAATGAGGTTTTCATAAGAAGCACACTAACATTTCGAATATTAGTTTTTCTAAATTTATGGAAGCCGTAAGTTCGAATCCCGTCGGAGAAATACTTTAATACGTAAAAGCTTCAATCGATATGTTCAAGGTTCTTTAAGTCTTAGTCTAGAAGCCTCATGCCTTATATCTGTGAATTATCATAGTTCGAATACAACCGAGCGTCTTGACATCCTTGACATCTTATATTTAAAATTACATGTCACAAAAATTCCTTAATTTTATAATTTATTATTCCATCTGCCGTGCCATTATATCATAAATCATGACAATTCAATACAAGATCCACTAAATCTTCAACTGTAAAATAATATCTATTTTTTCAATATCAAACTCCACTATCATGTTGAAACAAAATCCAACACATAAATCAAAATCAACATCACTGCAACAAAATATCCAGCAATAATCTTTCTTTATCAATCTCGATCCGCTAGATTTCATTTTATGCAAAAGACTTGCGCTGCTTGTCGTTTTATTTTCTACTCTATCTCATTTTACGTAACAGAAGTCCAATTGAAAAGTTCAATCATTAAAAAATAGGGTTGGGCAGAATCGTATACGTATATATACGTATATAAATATACGTATATTTTATACGTATATATACGTATATTTATACGTATATTCATTTTTCAAACTTTTTTCAGTTACTTTTCGTAGCTTAACAAAATTAAATTTTTTTAAGCTTTTAAGACAAAATATGCACTTGTTATTCATTAACAGCGCTCAATTGACATTATTAGCTATGAATTTTCGTTTAAATGCTCTAATTATTCGTTTTAAGAAATTTTTGTAACGGCCAAAAAAAATTCAAAATTTTGCTCATTGTTTGTAAACAAGGCGTTGACACTGATTCATCCGGATGAAATTTTTTTTCATCTTCATACAAATTTTTCATCCGGATGAAGCAGGATGAAATTTTTGTATGAAAGGATGAAACCGGATGAAATTTTTGTATGAGCCGGATGAAAAGGATGAAGCCGGATGAAATTTTTATATGAGCCGGATGAAAAGGATGAATTTGGATGAAATTTTTTGTATGGGCGGATGAAATAGGATGAATTAAGTTTTTTAAATAATTTTTGTTTCCTATTTTGATTTTTAGTATGCATTAATAAAGAAACTTATTGTTTTTTCTATTTTTATGTCAATACACTATGAAATGAAGTTGTAAACTTCATATTTAAGAGCTTTAACGAAAACTAAATAATTTTACAACGCTATTTAGACTAAATAGGTCATTTTGAGGAGAAATTTTGTATTAAACAATTGTAATTTAAGAAGGATTTTATATTAAATATTCGTTTTAATGATTAAAAACAAACTCTCCGTTTTAAAAAATCATTTTTGTGGGGCATTTTTTTCTAAACAATATTTTTAGGGAGTTTTATCCAAAAATATCGTTTTGAGAAGGGATTTTTCAGTTTATTGGCCTCCGTGGAGCATTTTATAAAATTAAAAGACAAATTTTAATTGAGAGAGCAGAATATACTTCAATTATTTTGGCATTAACTATGCTAAAAGTTATGAAATTATGACATATGATACATCTTTTTAAAGGTTTTACACACGGATATACTAAAAGAAATCATTTAAAATTTTTTCCTGGGGTGGGAAAAACTAATAATGTGGAAGCATAAATTTTGACCCTAGAGTAAAAAATCCACATAATGACAAAATGCACTGTGTCTCATATCTACGATAATAAATATGAGTAAAAATTGTCCGTAATGCTGTTTTAAGTAATTTGTCAAGGTTTTAGATATTTTCGTTCAAATTTTGCTTAACTTACAAAAACATTGTGTTCGGGACCCCTCAAAAGACCACTTTTGGGAGAGTTTAGCCTACCAAGGGGCCAAAAAAATTTGAATTTTTTTTCTTTTATTTTATAGTTCATAGTAAGAGCTTAAAATTTAAGAGCAATTAGAAAACAGCGAGCTCATCTAATGGGCTTTAGATAGGTGCCTTTGGAAAGGTAACTATCTCTACTATGATAGCTTTTGCCTTTGTAAAAACTTAGGCACGCCTAGTAAAGACAACATGTTTGGCATTTGCCTAGGTACTACCTGTGATAGGCATGGCTTTGCCTAGACAAACCTAGTGTAGATACATTAGGTATCTACTCAATTCTACGTTAGGTTTGCCTAAGCAAAGGCATGCTTGTCACGGGTAGGGTTACTGAAAAACAGTATTTTTTTCTCAAGAAACGGCCGTTAACGGGTCCGTTTTTTTAATGGTAGCAAAATCGTGCTCTGCACACGGTTTTTGTACGTACTAAAATTTTGCTTTTTAATATACTTTAGTGATTCTTTCTTTCTTGACAAGTATTTTAGAGACTAAAAAATAATTTGAAAATATTTGAGAAAAATAATTTTTTTGAAAATTCTATATGAAACAAAACGTTTTTATTTTTCGCTTAAAAACGACCGTTTTTCGTTTCCGTTAACAGCTTCAGAAACCCTAGCTCTCGGGCAGTGAAAAAATGTTGCCTTTATCTAGGCAATGCCTTCCAAAGGCACCTATCTGACAACTCTGGGATTCAATCTCATTTTTGAATATTTGGTATTTACTTAAGCTCTTACATACATCTCAAATATAAAAAATTAGAAATTCATCAAAAGGGAAGTAGGAGAGTCAAAATAATGTTTTGTTTGCAGATTCATGTTTCCTAGACACACAAATCAAAAAGAACCGGTAGCTAGTGGAGGGGCCTCAAAAATGGAGGCTTTTGAACTCTTGGATTCTTATCTAAACTACGATCTTTTAATGGAATTTTATCCAAAAATATCGTTTTAAAAGGGTAGTTCATCTAAATAATCTTTCTGAGGAGGAATTTTATTTCAAAATATAATTATAGGGGAGAATTTTGATTCAAAAACTATTCTTAGGAGTTTTTACTATAAAAAACATTGTGGTAGCAAAATATGTTTTAAGGTAATAATTTTAAAGGTGTTTTTAGTTCGTATAATCTATTAAAAATAAAAAAAAACAATTTTTCTTTCATTTAATTATAATTTTTAAAGTTATTTTAAAATGACGTACAGAATTTACGAGAATCTATCATTAATCTTTACATAGAATAAATTAAAAACATTAATTTTGTCATAAAATAGCTAAAAAATATTAATTCTTCAAAAAAAAGTATTTATAATCATATTCTTAAAAAAGTTGTGTGAAATTATATACTTCACAAGAAGAAACACAAAAGAAAATAAATTTCATCCGGATTCCAATTTTCATACAAAATTTTCATCCGGATGAAATTTTTGTATGAGCTGGATGAAAAGGATGAAGCCGGATGAAATTTTTATATGAAAGGATGAAAAGGATGAAGCCGGATGAAATTTTTGTATGAGCCGGATGAAAAGGATGAAGCCGGATGAAATTTTTGTATGAAAGGATGAAACCGGATGAAGAAAAAAATTCAGTGTCAACGCCTTGTTTGTAAACAAAGAAAAATTAATTTTTGCAAAAATTTCTCAAATTTTAATTAAATCCTTACTTAAACACTTCTAAAATGCATAATAAAGCCTTAAGTTACTCTATTTAAACATTCAGAGTCCAAATTTCAGGATTTTAACACATTTTTTAGCAAATTTATAACGTATATTTTGCGTTTTGAAAAATCTATATACGTATACGTATACGTATATATACGTATATTTTCTTCTTCGATATACGTATATATACGTATATATACGTATATTTGCCCAACCCTATTAAAAAAGTGCACTACATGCCGATAAATTTTTTTCTGCTCTTTACTTTGCAATTTTCTTTTCAACTCTCATTGAATGTAGTGAATAAATTTATAATGACCATGTTTCAAAGTCATTTTGCTTAGTAATGAAATTTGATAGTCCAATAAAACACAAAGTTTCTCTATTTTCATTCAGAAGAGACCCAGTGTCGGTGTGTGAGAGAGAAATATGTCCATTTTAATGGCCATACTGGCTTTTAGTGAATGTCAAAGGCTTAAAATGTATATTTTTGGTTTTTTTATAAGCCATAAAAAAGTAAATGATGAAAAAAAAAATATAAAAAATACATACGAATCAGCGCTTCATATCACATGGTGGCGACTTAAATGATAGAACAAGCAAAGAGCGTCATAAAATCATTCACATACAGTCATTTGCGTTTCTCTATCCTTTAAAAACTATAATAAATATAATTTATGCGATCGATCGATTTCTTTTCGATTTAAAATTTATACATTTTTTGTTGTTGTGGTGCTAAAAATATTATGACTATCGGGATACATGCTGAAAAATCAATAAAAAAAATATTTTTTGCACTATTTTTTTATGACACGCTTTGGGGTAATAAAAATTTGAGAAATTTTTTTATTGAGTGAGATGAAAATTGGTGCAAAAGTGACAGATCCTTATAGAAAATTGAAGTTTAAATTAAAAAAATTAAAAATTAAAAACTTAAGAACTAATTTCTTTAATTTAGTTTTATTATTTTTCAATTTAATTTTTTTAACTTTTCCAACTTTATTTTTTTTAAAAAAATGAAAATTTTTATAAAACTTTATTTTTTGATCTTTAATTTTTTCAAAAATTTCATATTTTTTTTTAAAAAATATATACTTTTTTTAACTTTCTCAATTTTTAAAAAAATTATTTTTTTAAAAAAATTAAACTTTTTAAAACTTTTATATATTTATTGAAACTTTTAATTTTTTTAACCTATAAAACTTACAATGCAATCTAAGAGAATTCCAATCCCATACTTAACAACTACGAATATTCAAATAATATACATTAAATCCACTTAAACCCTAATCACATTAACCATTGAATTAGTAATAGTCATAATTTTTGTCCTGATATGAATTAAGATAAGCCATTAAAAGGCACTAAAAATAAATGTTAATAAAATTTATTATTTCACTAATTTTTAATCTAAATTATCAATAAATTTATTAAATCATAATCATATTCAAGCAGCTATGCAAGCTACTCAGGTATTTTGCCTGCAATAAGCTCATTTGATTAAAATATAAAATATGCATGAAAAATGCGAAAGAAAAAAAGTTTAATTTAATAATTTTTCTGGTTAATAAATAAATAAATAAAAACTTAGTTATTGACAGAAAGTAGTAATAATAAATATACATATATGTGCATATGATATTTATAATATCAATTGTGTAATATCAATTTGTTGAATACAGCAATAAGGTGATAAAAAATTTATATTTTATTCATATGCATATGTGAGTGCACAGAATGTAGATTTAAATTAATTTGTTGATTTTCTTTTATAGTTTTGGGACATTTGTCTGTTAAAGTTCTAATTATTTGTTAACGGCTTTTCAATTTTGAAAATTTAACGGTTTTTTCAATTTTGAAAATTTAACGGATTTTTTAGTTTTGAAAATTTAACGGTTTTTTCAATTTTGAAAATTTAACGGTTTTTTCAAATTTGAAAATTTAACAGTTTCAAAACTTAATTATTCTACTTAAATTTAAAATTTTGACAAATTTTTAAATTTTTCATATTTTTTGTTAAGCATGAAGAATCCGAAAAGTCTAGCAGACACTACATAAAGATATATAGATGTAGATTAATTAGATAAATTGCATTTTTGTAATTTAATACATTTTGCATGAATGAATGAATGAATGATTCATTTAACTAAAATTCCAAATACAACCTCTTCCCGCCCGCCTATCTATCTCTATCTCTTATGGTGTCTACATGCACATTGGCACAATATTTATGCTCTTTTAAAGTTTTTTTTTTATTTTTTTCTTCGGCAATATTTATCGATTTTAACTGAATTTCATTATTTTACTATTATGAAATTGAAAATGAAAATGAATTGTGGCTGCACATATATGTAAATATGTGCAATAATGTGCAATAATACTTTTATAAAATATATTCATTGAGATATGTATCAGAGATTCATATTAAAGGTCTCTTCATGTGCAAAATGCCTACATCATCCTCTGGGCGAAGTTATAAAGTATGAGAAAAAAATGCACTCTTAGTTGGAAATATTTTATAGGATTGAGGTTAGGTGACGCAGTTAATGAATGGAATTTGAAAATTGATTAATGGTGCGATGAGTCATGTGAGAAAATTAAATTAATTGAATTGTAAAGGAATTGGAGTTGAAACGCAAAATGCAGAAGTTCACAAACTGCACAGGGATCAAAAATTAGCAGAATTTTAATAAATTATTCAAGTTTAATAAATAATTTATAGCGGATCTTAACAATTTAAATATTTCAAGAATTTTTTTTTAAAAATAATGATTAAATCTTCAAAAAAATTAAAATTTGAAATTTTAAAATATTTTATTAGAAATGTTAATTTAATTTATATAATTTTTAAATTTTAAAATAGTTTATTTTTTTTAAAAACTAGTTATTTTTAAGAGTTTTCATATTTTTGAATTTAAAAAAAATACTGTTAAAATTTTGAATTATAAAACCAAATTTTTGAATTTTTAAAAAATCATTTTGAATTTTTGAAAATTGAAGTTTTTAAATTTTAATAAAGTGTTGTTCAAAAATTCAAATTAAAATAATTTTAAATAAAAGAATTCATCATTAGATAACTTTTCATTAAATAAGCCCCATTCATTAATACATTTCAAAAAAAGTCAATGAAACGCTAGAAAGAAACTGTGTCAACGTGAGTGCAGAAAAATCAATATTGTTCAACTCCATCCATGCCATCTACACATATCGACATCAAAATATGACGAATAATATTACATTTTTTATGTGTATATTTAAAAATAATTAGCTATGCTGGTGGAAAAAATTTCCATATTCATTTTTCTTCTTTATTTTTTTTACTCCATCGTAGTTTTTCGAAACGCACCACATTTCTCACAAGAAAGTCAGAGTTTGCGTGGTAAAAAGCTTTACAGTCATACTTTGTTGAAATAGAAAGAGAAGAAAAAATCAATTAATGATTATATGGTTGGAAGTTTATTAAGGGAAGAGGAATGGAAATAAAAAGGAATTATTTTCATAAATTTTATTTCATGATTGTGGCTGTTGTGCAAAAATGAAACAAAGGGAAAGAATTATTTATGTACATCAAACAAGCTGTTTCACCCATTTAATAACAGACATATTTTTACTAATGGATTTTGCGCTTTTAATGAAATGTATAAAGAATGGAATTGATGAAGAAAAAAAGTGGGAAATGCGAGGAAATTTGTTGGATTGTGTAATTTAAATTAAAAGCTTTTTTAATGTCCCTTAGGGAAGTTTTATGTTAAATATTCAGTTGAAAAATATAATAAAAATAGTGAAGGCTATAAATATAGGTTCTAAAAATTTATTTGGTTTAAATCAAATTTTAAATATGCAATTTTTTTTAAAAAAAATTCAAGGTTATTTTTTAATTAAATTTTCTTATGCAAAATAAATTTTAGAAACTTTTCAAAAATCGATTTTTAAGTTTAGTAAAATTTGGATTTTAACAAAACAAATTTCAAATTCAAGAATTTTTAATTTAAACAAAAAAAATTCAAATTCAAAAAATTTGGACCTTTATGTTAAACAATATTTAATTTAACTTGTGTTTAAAAAATTTAATTTAGAAACTAAATTATAAACTAAAATTCAATTATTTAAGAAAGCTTATATTTTAAAATTCAAACCTAAAAAAAATTTATAAAAATTAAAAAATTCAAAAAAATTAAAAAATTAATAAAAATTTAAAAATATAACAACAGTATTCATAAGGACACCATGAAAGATAACTAAAATCTTAAGTTATATGATCACTCTTTATCTTAATCCACATATCTCAACTATACAATTGAATACCATCGTAAATAATGTGATTCATTTGTTCATTTACAAAACAGACGAAAAATAAAATGAAAATGTGAAGTAGAACTTAAGACTTGTTAACAGTTAATCCTTTTTACAGCTTTCATTGACACAATGCGACTTGTTGCAACATTTTTGCATACTTATTGAATTTATTTCCATATTTTTTTTGTTCATGAGAAATATTTAAATTTTTCTTAATGACGACAATTCATATCGAATGAGCTTACATGTGTAGCCATTTATAGTTAATCACTTACAACATTTTTCATTTTTCTCGTGATCTTATTTTTGCAGAAGTTATCAGGGAGGGTTTGGATTAGAATTTAGTGAACTTCTTGTATTTTTAATTTTATTGTAATGAATTCATTGACTTTATGGATATTGTGGACTTGAATATTTTTGCATATTATTGTGCCTCATGGGAAGTCTTATAAGCCATATTCAGTAGCAAGGAGTTTGTAATTATCATCTGGAATATTGATCGTAATAGACTCATATCTGTATGATTAGTATGAGAGGTATTAAAATTATTTAGCATAGCGCAGGACTGACTGACTGATTGAATAATCATATGAAAGCGATCAAAGTGATGAAACATTAATGTTCAATGAAATAATAATGCATTTGGCTTACAGACAACTGAACAACTCAAATCGTGAGGTTCAATTCGCATTGGTTTCTTATATTCCGTAGAAATTTTGCTATTCATATTTCATGCTGAATACAGTCATCATATATTATGAAAATATCTCTTAAATGAACTTTAAAATTGCATGAAGTTTTCTTCTATGAATGAATATTGAAATATCTTATTTTCAATACCGCATGTATCGATTGGAAAAAGTGGAACTAATACATGTCATTTTAAATTCAATTTCAAGTGCCTTTTAAAAATATATTTTTAAATTGCCAAATTTATTAAACATTTCATGATCACAATTATCGATCATCTTCCTCAAAATCCATCATTATTGAAAAAAAATTATTTGAAATTTAGATCAAACACTTCAGAATAGTGTATGTACTTGAGAATCTGATTAATAACTTAAGTACACACCTAGTGCTATGTCGACAGCACTCGTAAGTCAATGAGATCACTTATTCGTAGACATAAGATGATGATGACGAGATGAAATTGATGAATATTGTTTGTTAGATGTATCAATGATCGTTACTTGGAATTTCTGTGATATTGTCATATCCGCTTGACGTGAGATTGAAATACAAATGTAGATTTTTGCTTCAAAAGATGCAAACATTTCGCTTCAAAAGATGCAGACATTTTTTGCTTCAAAAGATGCAGACATTTCTTGCTTCAAAAGATGGAAACTATTTGCATCAAAAGATGCAAAAAAATCATTTCAACTCAATTAAATAATTTTCCATTTAAAAAACCTTTTATTGCCATTTAACAACATTTGACATAAAAATTCCTTCTGATTTAACTTCAACTCTGTAAATAATATATATGCTACGTCAATTAACTACAGATTCATTCATGCTTGCTTCCTTCTTGTTTCTCTCATTTATTATAACAATTTACTTTTTTTTAAATATCAATGCGCACACAAGCTCTTCAATTTAAGGTAAATTTCCATTTTATTTTAGTAGCTTTAATGAAATAGGCAATTGCTTATTACTATTGCGTAATTTCCATGCTAGATTGAAATTACCTTTTGTACTTAGTTTTGTATTTATAAAGCTATCGCTCGTGTATTCAAATAAGGCATATCGCAATAATGTCACAAATGATGCTGCATTTAAAGGCTGAAGTGTATCAATAACTTTTTTCCATGGTTTCAGTTTTTTTCTGTTGTACATGATTTTTTGCAGATAGGAATTGGTTGACAGGCAGTTTGAATTTAAATTGATAGTTTATAGAATTGCCTTGATTTTAAGGGTTTGGGGGTCCACAAGAATGTCTGGCTCCTTTTAAGAACTAACTTTCTTGAAGTGAGAGTAATTTTAAAAATTTGAATTTCAAAAAACCGTTACAAATTTAAAACTATATTTTTCAACCTTTCACATTAATTTCAACTCCAAATCTTCTTATTTTGCTTCAAAAAGTGCTAAAACGCTCTCAATGTATCCTCCAAAAGCCCTCCTCAACTTACTTTTCCTCTTTAATATTGCTAGAAGGAATAGACTTATGTACTTGTATAACTTTTTTTATACATAACATGATTCCATCAAAGATAAATTTATAAAATAGCGCAAAATGAGAAAGATTGAACAACAAAAAAGTAACAACTTTTGAAGGAGGTCCAATAATTTAATTGAATTTATTTGAAATGATATTTTAAATTTGATATTCATAAAAACTCATCAAATAAATTGAATTAGTTTTTTTTCTTGTGTGATGAAACGAAAAAGAAATCTGAAGGAAAAAGTCATTCGTCATTGATGGATGGAATAACAATAACATATTTTTGGAGTACGGAGCTTATTCATTCAGAAAGTTATTTCCATTCAAGTCTATTAGTTGTATCTTGTTGATAAGCATAAATAATTTTGCATGATTCGTTTGGATTTTTATTTTTTCATTCAATGATGAATTTGAGATGAATTGAAGAATTAAATTAGGTAGCAGGGGTGGAAATTTAGGTAAATTTCAATATATTCACTTAGTTTTTTTAAAAAAACTTTTTATAAAATTATTAAAAAAATAATTAAAATTATTAAAAATAATAACAGCAATAATAGCAATAAATTTCTACTAAAATCATAAATTTTCAAAAATTCATAAAATTTAGTAGAACTATTTTCAAAAAACTTTTTGAAGTGAGGAAAATTTTAGAAACTTTTTCTTGTGAAGTATAAAAATTTTATACGAAAATTACAATTTTTTTGCTATTTTCTTAAATTTTGATGAAATTTTAAGGTTCGAATCCCATAATTTTTTTTAAAAAACTAATTTAATATTTCTTATTGTCATCTACAACCACAGACATCCTCAATCAATTACTTTTCAACATGAATTCACTCTTCATTAATCCACGAATCGCATTTTCATCTTCATTAGTTGAAGATTCCATGTCGAATTCACAATATGAGTGTATTATGATTATGATTATAACTACAATATGGCACAAGCATTATCCGAATATAGCAAGAAGAATTATTATCGGAGACACTTAATTAATGTTTGAGATCATTAACCCACGTGTATATTCAATTTTCTCTCAACTTTTTCTTTTCTTCATTTCCCATAAAGGTTATCCAACCGATATCGCCGCGTGTCTCATGATTCTTTAATCTTCTTTTATTTGTTCTTCTTTACACTTCTCTTCTTCCTTTTTATTATCTTCCTTTTCTTTCGTCATCTTCTTATTATTATTACACTTACTTTTTTGGAACTGGAATTTTTGTGACATGTGTCCGGCAATTTTGAAATGTCTAACATGATTTTTTTTAAATTAATTTCTTTTTGAAAAGCTAGAAAATAATTAGTTTAAAAATAAATTTTAAAGACTAAAAAAAGAAATTATGCAAATAAGACTTATTTTTTTTAAATTAAAAAAATTTAAAATATAAACTGAAGGTTGCTGAAAAAATGATATAATTTTTTTTGAGAATAAAATTCAAAATTTCAGAAAATAAAGTAAATATTTAAAACGAAAACCATTAAAATGTTAAAATATTATAATTAGAAACGAAAAGTTTAATAAAAAAATTTTTTTTAAATAATAAAACAAAAAAGTAAAAATAAAATAAAATTAAAATTAAAAAAAATGAAATTTATTTAAACTTTATCTCCAAAAAGTTAATTTTTCTATTTAAAAAATTTATTTGAAAGTTAAAAAAAGATGTTAAAAAAAAGTTAATCATTATTTCTGCGCTCAATCCCTAGTCCATAAGTCTCCAAAATCACTTTCCTACATCTGCTGTGTTACTTTTTCCTTCTTATTAACACGAAATAAAGAAAAGCAAAATCAGAAGAAATTCTTTTTTAATATGAACATATGAGCCAGTGACTATGAGTATAAGCAAAAGATACGACACACTAAATAAACCGCCTACGATTTTATTTTTTTTGCTTTTGATTCTCTTCATCTTTTTTTATTACATCTTCTACATATGTGACTCTCTTTCGTTTTTAACACTCTGCTGTAGATGTTTACTGTTGATGAACAAACGCTGTATGCGACAATAAAAAATAATGTTCATGAATGATTTCATGTTTTATTAAAATGGAATTTGGATTTTTTAGTGGCTGAGTTGATTGGAAATGTGATTTATTTTAAAAAATTTATTAAATAATCTAAAAATAAGTATGAAGATAGGTTTTTATAAATTAGTTTTTTAAAAAAAATTATAAAGGGTTTTCGTTTAATTTAATATTTTGTTAATAATTGTTTAAGATTTGAACCTTTTAAAATGTAATTTATCAGTGATTTATTTTTTCTGCATTTATTTTTCTGAATTCAGTTCTGCAAATTTCTTAATTAAACCTTTAATTTAAGTTATAATAAATTTCAGTTATATCATTTATTTTTTAGTCATTTTATCAGGAGTCTAGAAATTTTTCGAATATAATTTAAATTTTTACTTGTCAAATAGGGCTCATTTACCGTGTCTAATTATTATAAATTATTGCCAAAAATAGTAAAATAATAAAACACAAAAATTTGAATGAGATTAAAAATATTCTCAAAAACTGAAGTTCAAAACTCAAATTTTACATTCTATAAATTTTTAACCACTTTATCACAGGAATATTTTTTTCAATCCTGACAATGAATAATTTTTTTTTAAATTTCCTAAATCAGCTATATTTAATCATGTTTAAACATCACACTTTTTTACCATCACTTCATCTATTTTCATCTCACACAATTTTCAATCATCCTCATAAATTCTAAAAAGCCTACAAGAATAATAAAAGAAATTAAAAGCATAAAGTCACCGCATTATAATTAAGAATTGAAAGTGCATTTATACGCATATAATATATGCAGCGCTGCATGTTACGCCTATAAAAGTCATCATAATAAATTTAATTAAATAGCGTTAAAGCAATAATCTTTAATAATGCACATTTTTATGAAATCAGCAAATTGCAATCGTAATTAAAAGATCGATTTTTTGTGATATGAATTTTATGTGTGTTTTATAACTATAAATTGTGGCATTATAAGACATGGCTTCTTAAAGAAGGTATGAGAGTGATTTCAAATAAAATGAAATGTAATTTAAGCTTTGGTGACTGTAAAAAGTGGGTGTTTTTCTGTTAATCATCACAACCATTTCGCAGATCACATGATATTATTAACTGATACTTTTTTCATGCACTACTGCTGTTTCTGATGCTTGCTGCTGCTTGCTGGTACTGCAACATATAAAAACACATAATTGCATTTAATATAAGTGATAAATCTTGCTGTTTCATTTACAATCGAGTAAGTGAGTGCATTTTTTATACTTTAAGAAAAAGAAGAAATAAAAATTAATAAAGAAGAAGAAGAATGGAAATAAAATGATGTGGGAAAATCTGTAAGAATTTTAGAGCTTATGAAAAGTTTAGATTTTTTTTAAAATTGTATCGTTTCTATTTTGAAGAATTATTGACTCTAGTTTTAAAAAAAGTAATATTATTTTAATTTTTTCATAAACTAAAACAAAAAATTGATTAAAAAAGTATTAGCCTTCAGCTTGATATGCCACACTGGTCTAAAATCGAAAAAAAAGTGCAATTGAACTTTTAGGTAAAAGTTTCACCAAAATTCTTCGGAGATATCTTATTTGAAAGCTATTATATGTAAGAACAAACTCCCAAAGTTTCAGACTTTTTGGTCCATCTGGTGACAAATGGCAGTTCCTCAAAGTAGAAGTAGGTGAATTTTCAGAATTTTTTTGAAACTCATTTGAGCTCAATTTTCTCAAGAACTACTCAATCAATTGAAAAACAGTTTTCGGTTCCTAAAAGGATATAAAAATACCTTTAATTTAATGTATTGATATATAAAAGTTTTTGTGCCTTTGTAGAGTTTTGGTGGAATATGTATAAAAATTTGGCGAAAAATGGCTCTAAAAATCTTTGCTTTTACCGAAGAACATCAAAACCCAATAGTTGACAAACTATTTTAGGGTTTCCTAATAGTAGAAGGTCCCACCTTTTCAAAATGGGCTAAATCTTGGCAATCGGACTACGAAAGAAGGCGTACTGGTCGGTCAAAGTTTGGTAAAAATTCTAAAAAATCAAATATTCAATTCTAAAATTTTACACTAAATTTTCACTTTTTACGCAAAATATGTCCAAATAGATTATTTTAAGTTATTTTGGCAACAGAAATCCATTTTTGATCGAATTTTGAAGAATTTTTTTGAAATAGACTGATTTTTGGCCCCCTATGCTGGTTATCGAGTACCACCTTTTTTGCCTCACTTAAACCGCTATAACTTTTTACAACAGAAATATTTTTTAATTTTGTTTCCTTTATTTGATAGACAATTGTAATACCTTTAAAATGATGTATAATACTTGATAGTTGAGCATGGTCTTGGTTATGAATTTGGTCCTGTTTTATGACCGACCCCTTTCTAAAAAATTCTTAAAAAGGCCATTTCTAGATATGACATTTAAAAACCAAATTATTCATTGTTTTTGTGTTTTTTATGTTCAATTATGATAATCATTAGTGCAAAAATTCAGATTTTGTAGACCTTTTGGAATTAGCCCCAAGTCATTATTTACTAGCTACCTATGATCATCAGAAAGTTTCCAAATTACAAAATCTGAATTTTTGCACTAATGATTATCATAATTGAACATAAAAAACACAAAAACAATGAATAATTTGGTTTTTAAATGTCATATCTAGAAATGGCCTTTTTAAGAATTTTTTAGAAAGGGGTCGGTCATAAAACAGGACCAAATTCATAACCAAGACCATGCTCAACTATCAAGTATTATACATCATTTTAAAGGTATTACAATTGTCTATCAAATAAAGGAAACAAAATTAAAAAATATTTCTGTTGTAAAAAGTTATAGCGGTTTAAGTGAGGCAAAAAAGGTGGTACTCGATAACCAGCATAGGGGGCCAAAAATCAGTCTATTTCAAAAAAATTCTTCAAAATTCGATCAAAAATGGATTTCTGTTGCCAAAATAACTTAAAATAATCTATTTGGACATATTTTGCGTAAAAAGTGAAAATTTAGTGTAAAATTTTAGAATTGAATATTTGATTTTTTAGAATTTTTACCAAACTTTGACCGACCAGTACGCCTTCTTTCGTAGTCCGATTGCCAAGATTTAGCCCATTTTGAAAAGGTGGGACCTTCTACTATTAGGAAACCCTAAAATAGTTTGTCAACTATTGGGTTTTGATGTTCTTCGGTAAAAGCAAAGATTTTTAGAGCCATTTTTCGCCAAATTTTTATACATATTCCACCAAAACTCTACAAAGGCACAAAAACTTTTATATATCAATACATTAAATTAAAGGTATTTTTATATCCTTTTAGGAACCGAAAACTGTTTTTCAATTGATTGAGTAGTTCTTGAGAAAATTGAGCTCAAATGAGTTTCAAAAAAATTCTGAAAATTCACCTACTTCTACTTTGAGGAACTGCCATTTGTCACCAGATGGACCAAAAAGTCTGAAACTTTGGGAGTTTGTTCTTACATATAATAGCTTTCAAATAAGACATCTCCGAAGAATTTTGGTGAAACTTTTCCCTAAAAGTTCAATTGCAATTTTTTTTCGATTTTAGACCAGTGTGTATGCCAGAAAACACTTTTATTCATAGGAATTGAACCTTCACAAATTTAAGTTTTATTCATTTTCACATAATAACTTTTGATTCGCACATAAATTGTTTAGCAGTTATGTTTATTTATTTATTTATTAAAAAATCTAGAATGCAGTATGAAAAATATTGTTTCAAAATTTTTAAACATAAATATTTGAATATTGTAAAATCTCAATAATTAGTGAGAACACTTATTACGTCCATGATTTAGGAGGGAGAAGGGGTCTGAGATTTTGTGACACTTTAAATTAAAGCAATTATTTTGAATTAAAATTTTGTGACAAGGGGGGGGGGGTCTAAAAATCCCATTTTTTGATGGACATCATAAGTAAATGACCTCTAAGTCTTTTAATTAAAATTGAAGTAAAATTCTTCAACAATCAAAGGTTCAAATCCTTTAATATGTGTTTAATTTAAATTTTAAACTTCCTTGATTCGATTATCTTTTTTTACAATCACAATTAATTTTTTTTGAACCCGTGGTTTTATTTTCATGCAACAAATAAAATGAAGTGGCTGAGCCAGAAAGTCTAGATTCGAACCAATATATTTTCAATAAAAATATTTTTCTAGAACTTTTTAGTTCGAAAATATTTTAAATCGCATTTTTTTCTTCAAAATTCTTGCAAGGCTATTGACTTGAGTCATGTATGATTTATAAAAAATTCCTCTTAATTAGTGAATCCTCCAATAAATTCATCTACAGACTCACCCATGCCAAAGAAGTAGATCTTAATAGGAAGAAAATGTGAAATGATAATTGGATGAAGTTTCAAATCAGAAGATGTATACATATATACACTATGCTACTGCTGCGAAATGCGGTATGAAAAAAGTCTCAACATTTTTACCGTAAAGTTAAAAACATGGAAAAAACTAGCTGCAGCACAGCATCCGACCATAATTTATTAATTATTAATAATGAAGCATTTGAAATTTTAAAGAAAATGAATGAAAAAAAATCCTCTTAAATTGAATGCATAAATGCAAGAGTCGATGCTTTAATATGGACATGACTTACTATTGACTTTAAATAGTTGTCTTACATACTTATCATATCTGGTAAATCTTCACGTTCCGCTTTACTGAATTTGTCAGAATATCAACTGACTTTATTTTCTTCATATCCCTCTCCTTTTATACTTTATGCGTTCCATAACCCTAATTAAACCTTTTTTGAAGCATTCTCATTGTTCTCTGTTTATTATTCCCACTGTATGGGACGGCATGTTGTTGTAGGGGGAAAATAATTTGTTGGTTGAACGGTAATCGATTTGCATGGCTTCTTACCAGGCAATTATCATCTAAACGGGCGATCAATTTTAAATTATTCGGTCATTACTTCTCAACTCAGTCATTCCATTGTCAAATGTTATGCAATTCCGATTCACTTTTGGGCTTCCTTGCGCGAGGGTTCAAACTTATTTATATTTTTGGAAATCGATAAAATTATTAAATTTTATTTAGGTATGAAGAAGGAAGTGGAAGTGCTTGTTGCGTGGGAAAGTCATTGAACCATGACAATTTATATTACGATCAATTACAATTCAGTTCTGTTGAATTTGAGGATGAGTACAAGGACATGACCGTCAATGATTGATTCGAGACAGACAAGAAAATAATTTTTAAGCCTACATTCAACACTTCTGTGATGAAAAATGAAGTAAAAATTGCAGCAGAAGCTCATCACTACCTTTCAGTCCCACGCTCGTGCGTAGTTCAGTTTAAATCATTCATGCTGCTGCTTGCAATAACTCAGCAGCTACCAAAGCTATAAAAGTGATCATGATTTGAACAAATTTAGTCATTTGTTTTGTTAGTCAATCGACAGCGACAGCAATGGGAAAAATAAGAAGATAGAAATTGAGGAAAGAAGCAACTGCTTGGATGGATTTTGATGATGACGATGACTGAGTGATTAATTGATGTGCAAAATGCTTTATCTGAAGGTTTTACTGATGGAAAAAATTAATTTTAACTTGGTCGAACTGAAGGGGTCTAGAATTTGGACTAACTTAAAGTTTTGAGTAGGCATACAAGATCCTGTACCAGACTTAAGGTCATTTTTGTCCAAAATTCAAATACTTAAGTCACACAACTCCTGAAAGATCCTGAAAAAGCTAGCAAATTTATCAGAAAAGGTCAACAAAGTAAATCCATTCAAAGAAAAGACTTGCAAACTGTCACCGACACTGACTGATGCTGCTCATTGACTAGACATTTGAATGAACTTTTTATCTTCTTCAATTTTTCATCTCCATTTAATTTATTTTTGTCTATTTCTTCTTTTCCTATCATCAAAAGACTGAGTTGGTGTCTTTATTATGCAAATTTATTGCACAATTTTCTCTTCTTTGTCATCGTTGCTTGCAGCTTGCAGAAATCTTCATGACAATCCCAAAAAAGACATAATTAATATGTACAGCAAGACTTCATTTTCCATTCATCATAAAATTGAGGAGAAAAATTGCATTTATGACATTTTCTATGAATTTTAATTCCTTTGGCTGCAAAACTTTTGTCATCACTTGCTGTGCTGCTCTATGCAGCAATTTTCCTTCATTTTGAATAAATTTAAACAAAAATTTTCATTTGAATGAGCTCGGAAACATTTTTTGTGCCACTTTCGATGTGCTGAACAGAAAAGAAGCAACAAAATGAAATAAAATCACAAACAATGAGCAGAAGAAGTTCGTCATGCGCAGTTCAGCGTGTCGAAAAAAAACACTGAGAAATGAAGTCACATGGAAATGAATAAGAGAGTTTTAGTTCCATTTGATAGAATTGAGTGCTCTACTAAAAATAGTCGCTGAATTTGGAAAATGAATGGAAATTTTTGTGAGAGAAAAGTTGTCAACTAGTTCGGCCATTTTGAAAATTTTCCGGCATTGGAAAATTCTTTTTTATTGAATAATTATTTTTGGGAATTTTTCATGACTGTTCTAGATTTTTTTAGAATTTATGTCATGCTTTTATGTCAATTTAAATTAATTTAAATTATTTTTTTGTTAAAGATTTTTATTTAAAATGTTCCAAATTAAAAACTCAATAAAAAATATGATCACAAAAAAGTTGCAAAAATCTTCCACAAAATTTACTGAAAAATTCAACATAAAAGTTAATTCCTAAATGGAAGCACCCCATGAAGCAGCCATTCAATAAATCTTTTTAATTTCAAATGAGTATTTATAAAAAGCAATGAAAATAAAAATAAAATGAGCAGAAAAAAATTAAAACTCAATAAATTTTCAAAATGAGACATCAATGTCAGTTTTAATTTATGCTGCACGAGTCTTTTTTGATTCACAATAAGCAACAAATCATGTTAGATGCTTGGCATAATTAGTTTAATTATTTCACTTAATTCTTCTGATTTGATCTTGGATGGAAATTATGTTGGAAGTGTTCTTGTAAGTTTCCAACAGCTTTGCTGCTTAAAAATTATTTTTCTTGAAAAAGGTAAGAAAATATTTTAAAAAATTCAAAAAAAACTTCAAAAATTTATTAAATTTCCAAAAAATCATCAAATGTCAAAAGTCATCAAGAATGTATTGACGTGATGCCAATTCCCTTTAAAAACAATGCAACAACAGCAAGATCACCAAACAAAACGCAAAAAATGATCAGCAATTTCCTGAACAAACATCAATTTACGTCTTTCGTCTCGACCATGTGTGGATGCAGAAGCACAGAACTAAAGAACTAAAACACAATGTTTTCAGAACCATAAAGAGCTGTAAATTGATCAATAATTGTGTATGGATAGAATGTAGGCACTGCGAGGTGTCTGAAATGATTTTCTATTGATTTATTTATTTTCGGTGTTTCTTTCTTTGTTTTACGGCTGACATGGCAAGTCCTTGACCCAATCAGCTCTGCCTTTTGTTGTTGTCGATGAAAAATGTTGCAAAAACATTCCACTCAGCTGCTGCTTGCTTGCTTGCTTGCTGTTGCTGCTCTTGTCATTAAATTCTCTCATTCAAATTATTTGAATTGCTATTCATGTAAATTTAAGTCACACATATGCAGTCACTCAGTTCGATAGAAATAACTTTATTATTATTGAGAGTTGAGGTGAGGTGATGGAGATTTATTGGACGATATTAAAAAACAATTTAAAGAAGGCGATTGAGAGACGGAGATGGAGACATTGTGGCCTGTGAGAGAAAATCTTTTGCGAATGACTCAACATGCTAAAGAAAATATTTCTTAATGACTCATTTTCATGATTTGCTGCTGCTCCTGTTGCTGGTGCTGATTTTTTACTTCTTTACGATCGAAAATCATGTCAAAAATCATAAAAAGTAAATAATTGATTGGAATTGATTTTGCTGTGGACGGAGATTGGTTGAGAACTTAATTAATTAATTACTTAATTTAAGAATAAGAAAATCGGAAAGTAATAATGAATGGGTTGAATTTAATAATGTCGAATATGGATATGAGCGCATTTTAAAGAAGACCTTACCTTCTTTACCCCTTCCTACTAGGATGTCCTTTGGTAACCCACCTAGAATAAAGAATGGGTTACGGTAGGGTAGGTAGGTGCACCTTAGGTTATATCCTTCCTACGAGGGGCGTATTCAGGGAGGGGTTTTGGGATAAAAACCTCTACCATTTTTGGGAAATTTTTAAAATTTGCTAGGGTTTTTTCATAGAAAAATCCCAAAACCCCCCCTAAATTTTCCCTTCCATACAAAAATATTTCAAAACCCCTCCCTCAAAAAATTTCTGGATACGGCCCTGCTTCCTACCCAGGGTAGGGTCAAACCTTTTAATTCGTTATTTAAAAAAATTACCTTTTTAAAAAATTTTGGACCATTTTTCAGAAATATGTTTTAATACATTATTTTTAAGACCAGTATTTAAAATCATTAAAATAATAAGGATAAAAAAATCAGTTATTTTCTGCTTTAATTCTTCAAGAAAAACGTGTTTCTGACGGTAATTAGCGAATAGAATAATTTCTATTTGAACCTCAAATAACTTTTTGTCACCTTGAATACAGTTGATCTATTGACCACGTCTAGTTCACCTTAATTCTACCAGGAATTTCAAAACTTAGTCCCACTGCGAAAATTTTCATCCAGTCAACCACAAAAAATGTTCAATAATCCAACGTACCACCTAATAAATCTAACCTGTCAATTAGTAATAAATCTATTCACATTATAAACTAGTTAATAATTTTTTTACAAGATATCCAGTTAATAAGCAGGTCAAATTAAAAAAAATTTTCATTTAAACCACAATCCACCTTATCAGCCACTTAATTAATTAACTAAGCAAAAAAGCTCATTTGTTTTCGATAAAATAGTGCTAAAAAGTTCAATGAGGTTAAATTTCACATGAGATTTTATGTAAAAGATTAGCAACTGCAATAATTAAATACTTTTTTTTGTTCCTGTATACAATCGGAGATAATTTTATGCAAGACTAGCGTTAAGAGTAATAAAAGCAATAGTTGAATAGTCGAGTGGCAGCCAATGGCGATTTAATAGTAATCTACGAGTGTAATTAAAAATTGTTCGAGGAATGACTTCGAAAAAAGAGAAGTTAGTGTGTTACTGTATGGCACAAAATTGCACATAAAATTGCTAATAAACATCATAAATATCACGTGCGTATTAGAGTCCATAAAAAATTCTATTTATGTCATAGATGACTTTATTTCTCGCTAAGCATTTTTCCATTTTTATTTTTATTATTTCACATTCATTCACCTGTAGAAAATGAAAAATTTCGCATTTTACTTGCAATAATTGTACCGGAGTTACAGCTCACAACAAACTATTTTTCACTCGCCATGAAAAGTCATTTTTCGTGCATCTATATTATTATTATGTATAAGAAATGAACACCTTAATGGAACATAATGAAAATCGAATTTAGACACGCAATGCTCGTATTTATTTGGTGTTTTATTTCCACACATTTTTTATACATTTTATACTTTTTTTTGCTGCCCCGTTATGAGGCACTTTCCATTCTTTATGTTACTTCACTCTGGTTTTATATGCTATAGATATAGTTTCAGCTCTTCTTTCGCCTTCTCGTGATAAATGCGATGAATTATTGATTTTTCTTCTCCTTCTTCTTTCTGCTGTTCTGTTCTTCATTCTATTTTGTGTATGGTGCTTTGATATGTACATGCAAAATTATTATTAGATGTTAAAGTTGGTAGACTGGATGGGATTTGAGGTTATGGATAGGTATGGGGGGTTAGTTGGGTGATTATCAATTCTAGGAGCAATAATTCTTGTTTATCTTGTTTTTCTACCAAAATCCTGTCGAGTGTCTACCTCAGGGATGTAGGCAGGGGTTTCTTAGATACTCAAGCACCCCTCTTTGAGATTAGAATTCCATAAAATTTCAAAAATTATTTTTTTCTACAAAAAATATTAAAGAATACTCGAAAAATCAATCTAAATGTCTAAAAAAGTATAGAAATTTAATAAAAAGGTTTTATTTCAATTTTTTAAAAATTAAAAATCAGTCATCATTTCAAATATCCTGGGTATGTCTCTGGTTTACCTGAGGGGTGTTTCCAGAGTTTTTTAAGAAAAAGTTTGATTGGGGAAAAGTTAAAAAGGATATTTTTCATCCTTACTTTATTAAAGTACTTGAGGAGTAGATAGAAAATTTTCAGTTTTGAATTTTTTGTGTGTACGGCAACATTTGGGATTCTTTCTCAAAACCCATAGCAAATTGAAAAAAATTCCATGTTGGGGAGGGGAGGGGGGTGTTGACACCCAAAACACCTAGCTTTCTATGCGTTAGTACTCAATTAAATCAAAACTAGTCTCTCAGTACAACATCAAGTGTATTCCATTGGTAAAAAATAAAAAGACCCACACTATAGCGATGTCCTACTCAAACACAATTCGCAAGAACTACAACCATTAACAACTACATTGTGCGTTCAGTTCCTCAGCAAATCCAATAAAAAATTCACAAAACATTACAAAAACTCGTAAAATAATCAACAACGAGAATAAATTAACTCGTAATGACAATTTAATACCAAAAACCCCATTAATTCTCTGGATTACCAAAGCCTCATCGCGTATCAATGAATTTGCATATTGATTGTCCAGCTAATCAATTTCATTAACGAATACAAAATTCTCCATAAACTTCCTTCGCATTAATTGAGTTTATCAAATTCTTAATTTAATGAACAATTTTCTTTAAAGCGCTCATTCATTTAATTAGTGAAGGAAAGAGAGTCTGTACGTTGTTCAATTAATCTTCACGACATCATTGACAGTAGTTATAACTAATAAGATCAAGACGATTAAATCCAATTAAATGATAAGTGGCTCTTGTAAGTAGCTGTAGTTATAAGGATGATGAAGAAAGAGTTAAATTGTAGTTGAAATAAGATTTTTTTGACCCTTAAGAGGATTTTGTGTAGAATTTTTTTCAGTTTGAAGATTAGAAAAATTTAAAAAATTTAAAATAAAATTTGAAAATTTTAAAATAAAATTTGAAAAATTCAAAATAAAATTTGAAAAATTCAAAATAAAATTTGAAAAGTTTAAAATAAAAATTGAAAAATTTTAAATAAAATTTGAAAAATTTTAAATAAAATTTGAAAAATTTATAATAAAATTTGAAAATTTAAAATAAAAATTGAAAAATTTAAAATAAAATTTGAAAATAATTCTTCAAAAAATTTGGAAAAAACTACTGAAAAACTATAAAATCAATAAAATTTAAATTTAAATTCTACATAATTTTAAAAAATTCTAGAAATTTTGAAAAAATCCTTCAAATTTAAAAAAAATCTATAAAGATTGGAAAATTCGTTTTGAATTGTGAAACTTTTAAAAATTTCTACAAATTTAAAAAAAATTCTAAAAATTATATAAATTTAAATTTTTTTTACGAATTTAGAAAATGTCTACAAATTTAAGGAAAATTCTACAAATTAAAATTTCTTTTAAGCAATTAAATTTTTTTAAAATTCAAAATTCTCAAAAATTCCCCACAAAATAACCGCAACAAAGAATTCATCTTATGAACCAACAATATTTCTATGATAGGCTGAAAGGGTAGAAAGTAAATCTAATAAAAGAGATGTTATTCCTTTCAATAACTTTTATTAACCGAACTTTGAATATTGTTACATTGTTATTTATACTAAAAATATAAATCAATTCTTATAAGATACTATATGTATTCCACCGCTTTGGATTAAAAAAATTATTGAAGATAATTTTTTTTATTTATATGTTTTATAAAAGGAATTTTTTTAACTTTTATATATTTTTTTTCTCTATTATAATAGATTTTTTGCTGATTTTATAATATTTTTTTTTGTTTTTTATCTTAATATTAATGTATAAAAGAAAACTTAAAATTATCAATTTGAATTAATAGGAAATAATAAAATATATAATTAATTTATAGCATTAAAAAAAACTGAAATTAGAGGGAAAATAATAAAAAAAAAATTAATTATGTTGATTCTCAAACTCTTGGGTCAGGATACTGTTGTTGTCTTAAGGCTTGTTGTAAGTTCTGCATGTTGATTGGTTGTTCATTTCCTACTTCATGTTCCATGTCTCTACGCCAATTTCGCTGTGTGATAACTAGATTCATCCAATTTGAACAGCAACATAAGAACATGTACGGAGAACATATTCCGTAAATTTTGCTCAGGATCGCACCATTTATAATTAAGTTGATTACAAATGAAATGGATTTGATGATGATCAGGATTCCGATGATGAAGCTGAAGAAACTGCCAATATTTGTGATTTTGCTTTGGAAGTAGAAAAGACTCTCCATCATCCTAGACTTCAAATTATTGATGTCGTCCAATGTTAGGTGCTTTGATATTTTTTCGCCTGATTTTGTTTCTCCCGATGAATCGAAAACACGGATAACATTTTGTATATTTGATTTGGAGTTTAATGGTTGATATATAGCTTGTTTGAAATTATTTAAGTCTTCTTCAGTATATACTCCACGATAGGCCAAGCTCTCGTCCACATGAAGTTTCCACTGAGTCATTCCCAAATTCGGGAGCTTCATTGGTGGAATCATAGGTAACATCCTTAAATTGTCCCGGGTGTACCATAATCCTCCAATTTTAAAGCCTGGATTAATTATGCCATTACAAGGAATGATAGTTGCTGCAGTTTGTATGATTTTGGTTCTTGGTGCAATGAATACAATGTTGTTGTTATAAGCGCCATCACATTTTATGGGTAATTCCTGAGTACATTCAGAATAATGCGCTATTGTGCAGTTTTTTACGGGAATGCAGTCAATTACATATAGTAAATCGCCAGCTGTCATAGTCATGATGCCAGCTTTCCTAAATAGAGTATATCCAGTTGATGAACTGATAGATGCCATCTCCAAAGCTGCAAGATTTCCTCTTTGACTTTGTTCACATAAGTCTCTTCTGAAGATTTCGTACATTTCGTTGATTTGAACAGCAACACTGTGAGTCATTGTTGCTAATTTAATACTGAAAAATATATTAAAATCGAAGTTGACTTTATGCTTTCCTTCCTTTTTGATGAAGAAGATACCGTCTTCAGATTCTCTAATGAAGATAGATGGATACTTGGTGGTATATGTTGCAATCGAACAAACCCTGATAGTTGATTGAACCGTAATAAAAAAAGATTGCTCAGCTAAGCTCTCATTCAATACATATGTTATTATAGTATTATTAAGTGAATCAGTTTCTGTGAATTTTGTTACGGGGCCGGTGTAGATAGCTTCCAATTCTAAAGCTGCACAGGTTTCCTGGCTCGATATAGAAGACCAAAAATATGAACCGACATGATCATTATGAATATGTAATTTCTCGTAGTCAGTAACTAGGTTATTAGGTAGAGCAATATTCATCTTCCGTAAATCAACTTTTGCTTTTCCACTGTTGATTTCGATTGCTACCTTCTGATGTACCACTACATCTTCATAAGTAATTCGGTCACTTAAGGACATGAAATTTACTCCTTTGCAGTTACCATCAGTAGAAGTTCCAGATGTAATTCTGAATCGAACTTGAGATCCCAATTCTAAAGGAACGTTGACTGCATGCGTTGGATCTATATATCTTAGCTGTAGATGCATATCTTCACAAACAGATCTTGTTACTTCCTTAGTTACAGTGTATTCATCCACGATCATGTTGCTTTTAAGTGATAACCAAGTTGGGCATTTGATGATGGTTGCTTCAATCGTGATTCTACATGATATGAAGTTGGTATCAATGTATTCGCGAGCCTTTAGTAGTTGTACATTTGTAGATTTATTGACAACCTTATTATCGTTATTGATGCAGTCCATTGAGTCTAGAAGACTGAACTGTTTTACAGTAACTCGAGGATCACTACATTCGTAAGCTTCAATCTCTGCCTTGACTTTGATAAATGAGTATGATGACAACAACAATATTATGATGACTTTCATGCTTTATGCTTGAAATACAACTGATGCTTTGACAAATTTTGCTTGGTATTTTATACAAAAATTATGATAATAAAATTGGGGATAGAAAAAGGATGAGAAATGAGATAATAGATTATGTCTCATCTCAGGTATTATTCCTTCTCCTTAATGATCTACTAACAATATTTTATGACAGAAAATTATTATGAATATTTATGTTACTGTAATTCTTCTTTTTTTGTTTTTTTTTTTGATTATAGATAATGACAAAAATTTATCTATTCTGAATCATCTAATTCCCATTGCTTTTCCTCAATATAATCTTCTTCATAATGAATAAGAACTGATTTGCATCTTAAAATAAAATGCATAAATGAATTTGATTAAAGTTTCCTAAGTCGAATTTTCTAAGATTAATTTAACGGAATTTATTTTCTTTTAAAGGAAAGTTTTTAAAGACTTAATGATTCATGCTTTAATTCAGGTACAAATAATTTTTACAAAATCGTTTTTTTTTTCCTATTCTTTGATCCTCCCCTTTTTAAATTGTAAATTTATTGGAATATTTAATAAGAATATGCCTGTTATCAGACCTAAGATAACAAAATTATTTTAGTCCTAAAATTAGTTATTTATTGGGGTTATTATAAAAAATGTCTGATAATTTTTATGATTTCATAAATTTGGGATGAATAAATTAATATTCAGAAGAATATCATTTTAAAAATATTAAAATTGAATTTTTTTTGAGTATTATGTGAATGATTTTCCTTGATTTGATCGATACATATATTGATTCGGATGAAAATAGAAAATACTTCTGCAGAAGATTTGTTTGATGTTAAATACATTAATTAAGCTTTTATGATATCTCAAAAAATTTTTTTAGATAGAAATGATAGCATAAATAGGAAAATTATTAAATCTTTATGGCCGTTTGATAATTTTCTTATCTAATTAATTCATAAATACTAAAGGATGTATTTTAATTTAAGAATATCTGAATGTATATTTTTGATTTCATTTTTTTTTTAATCATCTGAATAATATGGAAAAACAGCATCATAATTATATTTTTTAATTTGATCATCCAATTTAACATAACAATAGTCATTTCCTGTCTGAGTTACTTCAGCAGGACCTAAATAACGGGAAAATAATTTTGATCCCAATCCAGTTTTAAAATTCTTTACTTTTACCAATTGACCAACATAAAATTTGACAGGCTTTGTTCCCTTATTGTACATTTCAACACGTTTCTCTTTAGAATTTTGTATAGCCTGAGAATTAATTTTCCTTAATGATTTTAAAGTTGATTGCAGCTTATACACATAGCTGTCATAGTCATAATTATTTTCCTCGATAATTAAATCAATATTTTCATATGGAATTTTCATTTCATTTCCAAAAATAATTGTATGAGGAGAAAAACCCGTGAAATTCTTATGATTATTATGACTAAATACAAAAAATTTAATGAATTTATCCCATTGATTAGCATTTGTTTCACTTAAATATGCTTTCATATAAGATGCTAAGTCCCTATGCAAACGCTCAACTTTTTGAGTTTTTGGTGAATAAATGCTCGACGTGATATGTTTGAAATCAAAAATTTTCCCTAATTTTTCTGTTGTAAAATTACATAAATTACGAGCATTATCAGAATAAATTACATCAGCAATACCAAAAATTAAAAAGTGATTAAAGATCAATGCATTAGCTATTGCTTCAGTATTTGTTTGTTTAAGAGGAATTGCATTGATATAATGACTAAAAGTATCTAGGATTGTTAATACATGTGTATATCCTTCGTCTGAAGTTGGATAAGCACCAACTAGATCAATACTAATATGAGTAAAGCAGCTAGTTGCATACGTAGCAATAGCCATAGTTCTTTTTGTACGAGCAGTAGGCTTAGAAAATTGACATTTATCACATTTAGATAAAATATTTTGAATTGTTTCTTTCATATTGTTAAATTTAACAAAACGTTTCAGTCTTTTTAAAGTACTTAATTGACCTGAATGAGCTCCAAAAAAGTTGTTATGATGTAACATAATTAATGCTTCTATTTCTTCCATGTCATCGAGAAATTTTACTTCCTCTTCAATTATCTTAAAGAAAATTGAGTCATTTGAGAAAATGTAAGTTAACATTAATTTGAGATCATATGCATTAAAATTTTTATCTTTAAACTGATGTATGAAAATAGATTTGTTAGTAATTTTACTATCTCTTAAAAATACTTTTAATTCTTGAAGAATTGAAAATAAATCTAAACCACAAATAGATTCATTTTTGTTTTTCTTGTAATTTACAAAAATATTTGATTTTTCTCTGCCAATTTTTTGAAAAGAAGGAATCTTACAAAAAATATTTTTAACTTCATTTGATAAATTATCAGCATTTTCAGTTGCAAAGAATAGATTTAAATTATTTTTTGGATTCAAATTTAAAACATCATTATCAATTCTGACAATTTTGCTATTCTTATTAACATAATTCTGATTTTCTGTGAGTTTAACAAATTTGTCAAATTCTTCTTTATAACAAATTTTATTTATTTTGGTCTTAGATCTTGTTGTTACGTAAATAGAATGAGTATCTTTTTTAATTATTGTAATTCTATCAGGAATTTTGTTAATAATCATCTTGTCATCAGCAATGACAAAAGCTTTTGAATCAGATTTGGACATTCTGGAAAGAAAGTCACAAATCTTATTTTCTTTTGAGCTTAAGAAAAATATTTTAAAGTCAAAATGAATTAATTTCAATTTCTTTCTTATTAAAGAAGAGGTTCCAGAATCCATAGGATTACTAAGAAATTTTACAAGAGACAAATTGTCAATCATAGCATAAAATTTACTATGAATTAAGTATTTATAAAATATTTTAGTAATTGACTCAACTAAAGCAATCAATTCTAATTCCATTATAGCTAATTTCTTCTCAGGTTCATGTAAACCTCTCGAAAAATATCCAAGAATTCTTTCGTTTCCATCATGATCAAATTGGAATAATGCTCCAGAAATATGAGTTAAACTAGCATCAGATCTAATGATCATTGGAGAATGAAAGTCGGGAGTATAAAGAAATGGTTTTGAAGACATTATTTGCTTTAGTGTATCAACTGAATATTTACAATTTTCATCAAAATTAAATTTAACACCCTTCCTTAATAAATTATTTAGGGGTGCAACTAATTTAGCATAATTTGGAACGAATTTATTCGCATAATTGAATAAACCTATCACAGCTCTAATAGTTTTTAAATTATGTGGATACTTAATATCAAGCATAGCTTGAATATTCTTATTAGAAATATAAATTTTATTGTGTTCAATAATGTGACCAAGAAATTCTACCGATGTAACGCAAAATTGACACTTTTTAGGTTCTAACGTAAGATTATGCTTTTTTAATTCCTTCATAATTAAATCAATATGCTTAATATGATCCTTAAGATTTTTCGAAAAAATCAAAACATCATCAACAAAATTAATCACATACTTATTTAAATGCTTTTCAAGAACTCTGTTAATTAAAACACCAAAGACAGTTCCTGAATTACGTAAACCCATTGAACTTCTTAGAAATTTGTATCTCTTACCATTAAAGGTGAACGCTAATTTGTGATTATCTTCTTTGTTAATTGGTACTTGCCAATAAGCAGTTTTTAAGTCAAGTTTAGTGAAATATTTGGCATTTTGTAATTTAGATACGATTTCATCAAAAGAAGGTATTTCTAATTTATCTGGCTCAGTATAATCATTTAAATGTCTACCATCCATAATAAGTCTATATGAATTATCTTCTTTTACTTTGAGAAAAATTGGTGAGTTGTATTTAGTCTCTTGACAATAGTCAATAATATTTAATTTTAATAATTCATCGATTTTATTTTGAACAATGTCATATTCATGAAATGCAAAAGGAAATTGTTTTACATAGATTGGTTTATCAGTAGTTAATTTAATGTTCTGTTCAATTCCATAGCATGGCTTAAGAATGTCTCCGGGGGCAAAAAATACAGAAGCATTTTTGTGGATAATATTTTTTAAAGCGTCTTGCAAATTAATTTCAAGATGTGACAAGGACACATTTTCCATAATATAATTCATTCTATTCAGAACAGGTTTATGATTAGTATTAACTGAATATTCAATTGTGTTAATATGCTGAATCAAATTTAAATTTCTTTTTAAAGATTCTTGTGGTTCAATGAATTCATAAATTGGGAAATTAATTTTATTAGCATTAAAGAATAATGAATTATCAATGAATGAAATATTACAGAATTTGAGATTTTCTAAACCTAAAATTCCATCTAATTCATCATGTAAGGATGTATCATTGTCATTAATTACTTGAAATTGAAAAGACATTGATCTAGATTTATCAATATACAATTCTACTATTGTTCCAAGAGTCTTGACAGGATTTTCACTATTGAGACCGTAAATTAAATGAGTTTGAAAATTGAGAATTGAATTCTTATTTTTAATTAAAGAAGCTTTGACCAGGCTAATTGATGAGCCCGTATCAATAATTAAGTTGATAGTTCTACGGAAACAGGGAAGGTTTAATTTAATTATTTTCTTCATATTTGGTGGATTGATAGTATATGATTTTTCAATTACTTCCTCCATTTTTGGAATGAATCGCCGCGAAAATTTCCGTTATTATAATTTTGCGATTGATGATATTGATTTGATTGCTGGTTAAAATTGTTCTGAGGACGACCAAAATTCTGAGATTGATAATTATTTCGGTGTCCAAAATTATTTTGGAAACGAGGTTGAGGATTGTTGTAGCGGAATTGATTTTGAAAGTTAAATCTGGGAATAAAACTCCTAGATTGTTGATAACCATTGTTGTTATTGTTCTGATGATTATAGATCTTGTTAAAAGACTTTTGATTATTCCTGTTATTATTATTGGAATTCTTCTTCTTATCATTATTAGAATTATTAGGTTTGCTTGTAGATAGTGCTAGAACTCTATCCAACTTGGATTCAATCTTCTCATTTTGATCCAAAGGAACATCTTCATTTGAGATAACAAAATTGATAATCTCATCCAAGGTACTGTCAGACTTCATTGCTGCCCAAAGCCTAGCTTTTGGTTTAAGATTAAGAATGAAGGTCTTTTTGATATCATTTAGATAAAAATCAGATCTTCTCACATCCTCAGAAATTGAATTCTGAAGCTTGAATAATTCTGCTTTGAATTTATCAACAAAATCAAGATTAGATTGAGACTCACTTTGCTTGATATTCTTCAATCTAGCATGAAGTACATTTGATGTCTCATTAGGAAAAAGAGCATTAATAATCTTTTTCTTGAAATCCTCGAAATTCTCGAATTTAAAATCTCTTAACTTACTATAAGCATCTCCAGAACACTTATGTTTCAATACATATTTAATTAAATCAACTTGTTCTTTTTGTGATGTCAAATCAGCAATCAATTCATCCACACAATCAAGGAACTGATCAAGAGTTGATCGATCCGTGGATAAAGTAGGGATTCTCTTAAAGACGTTAGTTTTCTTGTTTTCCATTTTTTCACCTCTCAATTTAAATTCACTAACCAAATTAAATAATAGATTATTATCTGATTCAAAATTAGAAAAAGATAAATCTAAATGATCTATTGTATCAAAATAAATTTGAGGAGAATCAGGAGAAAAATAAGGTGGGGGTGATTCTGTTCTTAGAGATTCAACAGATAAATGTTTACTCTTACGAAAAGAAATTGGAGATAATGAAGAAGATTCTCCAAAAAATTCAGAGATAGGTAGTTCTGGAGCAGAAGGTATGGGTTTTTCGAAATTTAATTTCTTTTGAGATAAATTATCCTTTAAGGATTTATTTAATTTTTTTGATTTATTAGGACTATTTGAATTTTTCAGGTAATCCGCCCAATCAGTAATTTTTTTTAAGGCGTTAGTCTTTGCTAGACGCATAAAGAAATTTTTATTTTTTTTTTAAAGGATAATAAAATTTAATACTTAGGTAGAAAAATTTCCTTAATTATATGATCAGTATGCTGCTATTTTTTTAATTATAAAACTTTTATTGCACTTATTAAATTTACTTTATAATTATCACTAATTATTAAACCTTTCTCTATCTTTCGCACACCGATGCCACCATTTATATGATATGCTGAAAGGGTAGAAAGTAAATCTAATAAAAGAGATGTTATTCCTTTCAATAACTTTTATTAACCGAACTTTGAATATTGTTACATTGTTATTTATACTAAAAATATAAATCAATTCTTATAAGATACTATATTTCCTTCCATTGCAGTGAATTATAAGAGCTTTTTTTTCTCTTTTTACTGCTTTTTTACACACGAATGTTATTGTTAAGTAAATTGACTTGATAGGAGACATGACATTTTCCTGTTTAAGTTTTTTTACCTCCTCTCTCTCTCGCTTGCTGTCTTTCCATCTCACTTTTTAGCTCTTTAATGAACTGTAACAGCAACGTGTTTCTCTTTTCATCCATGAATGGCCAATTTATATCACATTTATGTATTTAGATAGTGATGCCATGAGGATTGAAGAAGAAAAATACATAAAATATATTGTATTGGATTTTTTGCGGATATTTGAATTCCTGTTTATGTAATTTTATTTTATTTTATTTAAATATTTTTTTTTCTCTTTCGATTTGTGTGTTTAACATCGCTGATTTGTCGCTTCTCTGATTCTTTTAAGAATAACAGAAAAAAGAACGGAAAGATGATTTTTGTGGACACAATAAAGAACTCTGGAATGCTGTTGTGATCAACAGGAAGTTTTATGTCTTAAATATTCAAATTTTTTGATAATAGTATTATTTGTGGAAATTGGGTGACATTTTGGCATGATGTCGTGTTCTTGTTCAGCAATAATGTTCACGCTGCGTGTCAGAATATGAAATTTGAGATGAGAATTGGCGTGTTTTAGAATATTTTAATGGTGTTGAATTTATTTGTGGATTTTTGACATTTTTACAAGGCTTTTTGCGGAACTGAATTTGAATTCTTGAAAAATCCACTCGAAAATTCCCCAATTCAACAACCCCCCCCCCATGACTTGCTGAAGATTCTTATCCTTTGTGTCTTTTGTTACATTCATGGTTACATCTTAACCAGAAAAACCAGAAAGACCTCAAAAACAATTTACTTTTTCTCAATCCACCAAATTAATAATGAATGGTCAATGACAGTTCCGCAAATAAATGGCACTTTTGGTGTTTATTCTGTGATTAAATACTTGATTTTATTATTGAAAAAAACAATTAACAGCATGTGGTGCGCATCATGAAGATTTTTGTTTGGTTGTGGATTTTTACAGGTTGTGGATTGCCTGTGATTGTCCGATTTTAATGAAGATTAGAGTTTAAGCTATTGGAATTGATGGTCATGCGGGGTTAAATCAAGGATTATTGATGGGGAAATTTATTTTGTTGGTTTTTTGTGTCTATGGATGGTATACTTAGCATCTATAGCTTCTAAGGAACTTGTTTCATTAAATTCAAATACTTATTACATTCCCAACCTTCACGTGTACTTATTGTACGTAACTTAGACTTCTAGAATGCAGACAGATGGTGTCTCGACCTAGCTATAAATTCTCAATCTATTAGCCATTTATAGTCCACTTTTCTCGAGGATTAAGGCAGCTTATTAACATCTCATTACAAAAATTACGCATTTTAAGTTCAAAGTAGCACAATGTAGAGGCTTAAAAGTATTTTTGTCTTTCTTTAGAATCTTCAGTGACATGCAAGACTTCAACATAATAAAAGATATTTTTAATGTCATTTGCGCATCTGAGGAAGTTTTTTTTCGTTGTGATAAAATTCCAATAAAATGTAAATTTAATTAAAGAAATCTTTAATTTTATGATTTAACAATAAAATTCATAAACAATCAATTAATTGATTAAAAAGTTTAAGAATAGATTTTTTTTATATCTTCGCAAGTCGAAAAGCACGACGGCATTTGGGAATTTTTATGAAAAAGATTATTT
This sequence comes from Chironomus tentans, assembly GCA_963573255.1. Lineage (NCBI taxonomy): Eukaryota > Metazoa > Arthropoda > Insecta > Diptera > Chironomidae > Chironomus > Chironomus tentans. The sequence continues at coordinate 41,659,618 of OY754302.1, read as the reverse complement.
TTAACAAAGACTAAAGTCACGAGATTTTTGACGCATTTTTTGAAAAAAGTTTAAAATTTTAAATTTTAAACTTTTTTCTTTATTTAAATTTTTTAAAGTTTTTAATTATTTTTTTTAAATTTTATTTTTTTCGAAGTAAGTCTTATTTTAGGCTGGTTTGTGGAATTTTTATAAAACAGATGAAATTCCATTAATTTTTTTTTGGGCATCCTACCCTACCATACCCCGGGTATCCGTGTCTACAATTCTGAGCAGTGCTATTTAATCTATGGTTCGTGATCACTAATAACAAAAACCGTTAAAAAGTTAGTTAAAAACTAGCTGCGACTAACTTTTGGATAGTTTTTAACTAACTTTTAATGGTTTTGGTTACTGAGGGACACACCAATGGAAATTTATGAAAAATTTAATAAAGTAGAAAAGAAGGTCTAAACCCCAAATTCTCAATGAACGTCATTACAGAATGACTTCTTATTTTCCTCCATTAATTCAAGAATAAATCTCAAAAGCATCAACAACTGCGCAAAACAATTCCATACCACACATAATGAACAACTCTACATCGCAGAAACACAATTTTTGACTCAAAAAATTAATTATTACTAATCCTTAATTTCGTAGTCACAAGGCATGACTCACACTCAAAAAAATCTTTCAGAGATTATTAATTCCACTAAGTCTCTAACTGACTGCATAAATAAAACATGAAAAGGAATTTAGAAACAAAACAAAAATGAGAAATAATAATGAATAGACCACAATAGACGCGATAAAAAAGGCATTAAGTGTTAAATTCAATTAAACATCAAAATGAGATTAATTAATTTATTGACTTTTATATTCGCAAATCCTAATTTGATTTTAACAAAAATCTCATATGATTAATTTACTGCAATTATTGTTTAATTTTCTTAGTTTATGAATTGGTAAGAGATATTGGTAATGAATATGCAAGAAATTACGGTGCTTTTTTAAGATAATCAAAAGCTGGTTGAAATACAATTTACATGGAATTTAATAGGGTTTGGTGTATGATTTAAGTCAGTATATTAAATTCAAATTGAGGCTGAAAAGTGATACGAAATTAATGCGAAAAAAAAATATTTCTTAAGTCTCATAAATATCGATTTGTATGGACATACCATAGCCATATATGCCTGAATAACTTGATGATTTACTAATTTTTCTTACCTTATTAATTATTATTTGTATATTTTTTGGACTTTTTCTAACCCTACACATGCTGATAACTAGCATGATTTATTGGACACAAAGACGTCTTAAATATTTTTTAATGTAAATAAGTCTCGAATCGATTCCACTTGCACATCTCTAGGTTATCAAAGCTTACAAATTTTAAAATCATAAATCCACTCGTGACATCTTTTATTGTTGCTGGGGCTTTTGTTTGCTTTGCTGGCGTCGCTGGCTTTTGAGTTGGAAATAAAAAAGAATTTTTTGCTGCTTTATTTGTCATTTTGGCCTTTTTGGCTTAAGTTTAGATTTTTGATATATTAAACTCTCAACAAATCAACTTTTTGCCAAAAAAAGATGCGAAAAATGAAGCAAAAGTTTTAATAAAAATGTTGAAGTTCATAAATTGATGCAAAAAATTCAAAATTGATGCAAAAAACTCAAAAATGATGCGAGTAATTCTCAAGTGATGCAAAAAATAAAAAATGATGCATAAAACTAAAAAATTGAATTGAATAAATAGAAATTGATACAGAAAATTCAAAATTGTTTTTAATGTTTTTAAAAATCGAAAACCTAGAAAATTATTTGCAAAAAATGCGCTTTATGTCACAAATACTAAAAAAATTTCCCCACTCAAAAAAATATTTTTCTTAACCTTCAAAAAGAAAATATGAAAAATATTTTTAACAAAAAAAAACAATTTCTTATTCATTTTTATACGCCAATAAAGCATCTTAAATAACCGAACAAAAACCTATCAATGTTCGAATAATCATTTATTTCTCATATACTCCAGCATTCAAATAAAGCAAAAAAGTGACCAAGCGTGTGACAAAAAAGAAACAGACAATCGCATTTAAATTCTTTATTTTTTTTCGGCGAGCATTATATTTTTTTTTAATTTGTAAGTTTTAAAAATAGACGAATAATTTTTTTTTCTTCTGTATCTCTTCCATCTCGTTCTGTCTTATGTCATACGGAGCAACAACATATCTGTGTGGTCCATTCAAAAGTTGTTTATTTTTATTACATTTTATGACACACAAATTGACCGAAGGTGTTTTTATGATGAATAAATTATTGATTTAGCGATAACAGAATGAGAAATATCGGTAGATTAAGGTTCTTTATTCTTACTTTCTCACCGTGTGTGACATTTTTCTTTCGGCTTGTTCTAGGTATTATTTTTTTGAGGGAATGGGGGGAGGGGTTGGTAGGTTAAATCGACTTGTAGATGCTTATTCAAATTATTTCGATTATTTTATGGAAAATGCTCCAAAAAATTCTGCTTGAATTAATGCAAAAAAGATAAATTTTGCTTCTATTCATGCTGAAATTCATTTTTTTCTGCCTCAAATGATGCAAAAATTGATAAGTTCTGCTTCAATTGATGCAAAATAATTAAATAAATTCTGTTTCTAATGTAATTATTAATAAAGCTTTAACTGCTGCTTCCACTTAAATTGAAACATTCCACTCATAAAATACCGATACAGTCCAATCTATTTTGCATCAGTAACGCATATAAAACAAATATTTATTGAATTTTTCGAAAAAAAAGCGACTATAAACAAAAAACTTCTTTTTATTTATAAAGGAACTGACTAGTCACATAAGCAATATCTGGTTTTCTCTTTTGTCTCTTTCCATCTCCGTTCCGCACCGATTTAGAAGTTGAAATGAATTTTTATTGCGATCAACATGTAAATATAAATAAATGTGTATAAATGGAAAAAAGGAATATTAATATTATTAATAAAATGAATTATGGTGCTAAAAAATTCAAATTAGGCTGTTTTCGTATTATTTATTGATGGTTGGAAATATTTATGCGAAAAATGTGTGACTCAGCATCAAGCGCGGTAATAGTATTCAGTAAATAGTCGAAAAAAAGGGAGGTTTAAAAGTTCAATGACAAGAAATTAGTGAGCACACAGCGTCTAATAACATTGAGATGATTTTTTTTTGTATTGTAGACTGAAATGGTAACAGTTCAATGTTAAAGCTCTTTTCATTCTTAAATTGAATCGACAAAAGATCCATTTACTATTTAATTTTTCCATCAAATTGAATACAATTGAAAAAAGCTTAATTTAATGAGGCACTGCATCAATGCCTGTGTAGATTTGATATTTATCGATCTTTTTTTTGGAGTGCATTTATGCGGATTGGACTGAGTTTGTGCTGTTGAAATCGTATGTGGAATGGCTGGCTTGCATTATATTTAAGTTCAGCTCGAATTTTAAATCCTACTTGACTTTTGAGTTCTACTTGACTTTTGAGTTCTACTTGACTTTTACGTCCTACTTGACTTTTAAGTTCTACATGACTTTTGAGTTCTACTTGACTTTTAAATCCTACTTGACTTTTTAATCCTACATGACTTTTGAGTCCTACTTGACTTTTAAGTTCTACTTGACTTTTGAATTGTACAAGACTTTTAAATCCTACTTGACTTTTAAATCCTACTTGACTTCATGTTCGACTATACAATACTGCTCAACATTTAAGTTCTACTCAACTGATGCGCCTTAAGCATTCACTTCCGCTGCATCCCCAAACTCGTCAACATCTTAAGATGTAAAATAAATTCATTTTAACAATTTTAATGCTCTCGAGAGATAAATAGACTACAGCATCGTGCTTCTAACAACCTCTCAAATAGATGCAATTGTAATAAAGTCTAGTTCGATCAGCCACAGCCAAACAAAAAAAGAATTCATATAAATTATCCAATTTCAATTAAAATGAGAGAGAACTAATTTTTATTGCTCCATTGTGCTGAGTTAAAATATACGGTCTAGGAAGCGAAAGCAATTACATTGTAAATCGTGGCTGATCTTATTGACTTTATATCATGTTTAACGTCTCTCTAAAGTAAGAAAAGAGTTACTTTTGTGTGTCCGATGATGTAGGTAGGCAACAGAAGTCATGTTTAATGTAAATAAATTAATCAATTTGAGCTACCAAAAAACTTTTTTGCTACTTTGAAAGTTGTTGGTGCTGCCTGTATTGTTGTTCGTGGCTTGAGTGATAAGAAAATTCAACAAATTTCACAACACGGTGGAAAAAGTAATGTGGAATAATGAGAAGTTGGGAGAGCTTTGTGGACTTCCGCGCTGGATTTTAGTAAATTTTTGCATTTTAAATTGGACCAAAATTAGCTATTTGCAATATTTTGGAACAAAAGCAAGTAAATTAATAAAAGTAGAACTTCCACCCTGAAAAATAATTTAGGGCGTTGAATGTCCACCTGGAAGTTTCGAAATGTTTAAAAATCTCCTTGAAAAATCAACTTCCCCATTTCCGCACGGAAGTTAATCGCCATCGCAAACAGAGATCTCCTTAAAGTCAATTAAGAGGCTCTATCATGAAGTACAGTCGAGCGTACGGTGAGCATTACTAATGGAAGCGATGAATGGTATCGCTAACAAGCCTAGCCAAACAATAGCAGCTACAAATTGTTCAATTATCTTACTGCCATGTCTCGATCTCTCTTCTCATTGACTGCGCATGCTATTTTTTCCACATTGCCAACTTCGGTGAGTCTCTTTTTTATTATTATTAAGGCTCATATAATAATAATAATAATAATAGTAATAATAATAACAATATTGAAATATCTACATAACTCTTTTTCTTCTTACACAAGATCGGACCTTACTTTTTTTGAACACGGAGTGTGATTAACTGATATAATTTTCAATCAAAGTTCTTCCTTGTTTTGATTTTGATTTCATTTTTAAAATAATATGTGAACGTTTTAAGTTTCTTTTATTATTATAATGAAACAAATAATACATTTTACATTTTAAAAATTTAAAAAAATTAAAAACTTAAAATTTTAACTAAGAACAAAAAAGCACTAAAAATTTGAAAATTTATTTAAAAGTTCCAAAAACTTTAAAAATGTTTTTAAATATTAAGAAATTTAATTTAAAAAATTAAAATTTACTTATTTCTTTAACAATTTTCTTGAAAAGGTTCTTAAAAATATTTTTAAAGTTATATTCTGTAAAGTTATAATGATTTTTAAACGAAATTTTAAAATTTGTTAAAAAAGATTTATTTAGAAATAAAAATTCAAAATTTTAGTTTTTTTTAGAAATATTGAAAAATAGTTTTTTTTAAATAAATAATCATTTTTCAATATTTCTACAAAAAACTAAAAGTTTAAGTTATTATTGAATTTTGTTTTAAAAAATTATTTTTCAATTTTTTTAAAATTTTGTTAATTTTATGATTTTTTTTTAAATTAGTAAACTATAAATGTGTTATTAAAAACCATTGAGAACTGAGTTTTAAAAGTACGACAGTTTTAAAAAATTGGTATTTTTAAGAATTTTAAATTCTTGATTTTTTTTTTAAATGAATGAAAGACAGGAATTTGTTATATTCAGAATAATCTCAGAACATAAAGCACCGTACCTTCAACACACCGCACCATAAATTCTAGTATTATTATGATATTCGTGTATAAAGTCGTGAGAAATATGACCCAATGAACTATCGTCCATAACTCGAGCTATATATGCAGTAAAGAGAGTAAATGAAAGAGAAATGAAAAAATAAATCTTTTTTATTCTCGTGCTTTTTTCGTGTTGTGTATATCGCTGTAAAACGATGACGGCGGTGTATTGCAATTTGAGTTAAATTATAATTTTTTTTGTAAGTAAGAAGTTTAAATGGAATTGAATTGAAATTGAATGAATGTGAAAAGAATAAATTCAGAAGTTAAAGACTTATTTTTGAGTCAACTGACGGCTTTGAAGTTATGAAATTTTTCCTTTTTTACCGTTTTTGTTGACTGAAATGGATGAATGGAATAGATAGTTTATGGATGCTGGTCGTGCTTTATGCTTAATTGGTGCTAGATTGTTGTTGGGCGCTGAGAAAAAGATTTGAATGGAGGGAATTTTTGAAGTATTTGTCATGTGGCAAATTCTTTGTTTTATGTGGGTCATTAAGAATTTTCAGGAGGTACTGAACTGCGTTTAATTCACAAATTCAAAAATTACTGCAAATCCTTCATAAAAAATCAAACAAAACCCCTGAATGACTCACTCAACCAAACCAAAATTCCATAAATCAAGAAATTCTCAGTTACAAAAACAATTTCAAGCTCTGCACTTAATTTGAACTATATCCACATCAGCAGCCTGCATCAATAATTATCCTTAGTCATTAAATCATGAATTTTTAAATTACATTGAAATTCCTTCAATAATGAATTATATTTTTTTCCTCTACTGGCTGGAGCATTTTTTGTGTTAAATTATTGACTGTAAATAATAAAATACTTTGTAGCTTGTCGCTGATTTTTTTCTATTAAGGAGGGTATCGCAATGTTCGATCGATGATTGACTGAGGAGTTGTGCTGTGTATGGATTGGTTTGATTGAAAATTAAAGTTTTTGTTTCCTTTTTGGATGTTGAGCTGGATAATTTAAAGTTTTTTTGGTGATTGGATTTTTTTTTTGGTATCCCATAAGCTACAATGTGAGGTTTGTAGAATATTTGGGGAGTTTGTAATTTTCAACCAAAAATCTTGAATTAAAACCTAACTTGGCCTCGAAATCCGATTAAAAACTTCAATATTCAACGTCAAATCTTAAAACTTGTCGTTTAACCTCAAAATTTGTCACCTAACCTCATTATTTGTTGCATAACCTCAAAATCTGTCTTATGACCTAAAACTTTGATATCCGATTCCCAAAGTTTATCGCTTTACCTCAAAATTCATCTTATAACCTAGAAATTTGTCACATAAACTCGAAATTTGATACCTGATACCAAAAATACATCACTTAACTTCAAAATCTATGCAATAACCTCAAAATTTGTTGCACAACCTCAAAATTTGATATATGATCCCCAAAAATCAACGCTTTACTTCAAAGTTCGTCACCTAACCTCAAAGCTTTTCACATAACCTAAAAATTAGTATTTAATTCTTAAAATTCTTTAAATAATTCTAAATTTCCAACCACAACATTGTATCCAACAAAAAGTCCATTTAATCCATTAAAAAGTCACAACATTTCCAATTCATAAATAACAAGATCAGATCAAAAAAGGATAAATTAGCATGAAACTGTCCATAATAAGAATTTAAATTAATTACAAAAAATAGCAATTATATCTCTAAAATATGATCAATATGTTTATAATTTATGAATTATTTGTATGGTTCTCGAAAGAAATTCTCGTCAACAAAGTTGCATAGCGAAAAAAATAGAGTCGCAATGACCATCGCGATTCAATTACAATCAACATTTTAATTAATATTTGCAGGTAATTAATATAAAGCTATTGGACATACAGTCAGGCAGCATATGCGCACTGAATTCCTAAAATACAATATTCTCCATACACTCACTGCATGGAGAAGACAGAGGAGAGAGAATTTATATATTTTTATGCCTTATGTCGTTGAATATTGCCTCATTTAATTAAAATAATTAATTAATGTAAATGGATTGTTGTCATGAATAACGACATCGTGTATGAAGAATGCATGTATGTACATACATTCTAGGCATACAGTCTGTCTGTTCTAGAATATGTCATGTGTGTACTTTTCTCATATTTTATTAGAATAATAGTATGTACGTACAATATACATTACATGCGATGATGCAAATAAGGTACGAAAATTGACTGTGTAATGAATAATGAGGGAAAAAAATATGTGGAGTAAAAAAGTGATTTATGGGTGTTGGATAAATTCAGGCGCATGGGGGGTAAAAACAAAAAAAACTGCAATAGCAGATTTTATGTTAATTTTGAACATTTTGAGATTCGAACTCACTTGATGAATCATTAATTTTAATTCTTCTAAACCTGTTCATATCCAAACGAAAACAACAAAAACCTGAATATAAATTTATTTTAGTAAACATATTATTGATTTAATTGTAAGCAGGGGTGTGGATTCATAGCGCCCTGGGGAAAATGTTAAAATTCGACACTAAAAAAGATTTAGTTAAATTTTTATTCATTTTTTTGGTCTTTTTAGATTTTTAGACAAAAAATATAACTTTTTGTAAGATTTCTATTTTTTCAGTTAAGATTTATTGAATTTTGCACCCCCTAAATTCACAAAATAATTATAATTCATTAGGGGTCGTTCACTTATTACGTTCGCTTTTTAGGGGGGAGGGGGGTCTGAGATTTTGTAACAGGTCAAACAAAGAAAACTTTTTTTCTTGGAAAATTTGTAACAAGGGGGGAGGGGGGGTCTAAAATTTCGTTTTTTTGCGTAACGTAATAAGTAAACGACCCCTTACAAATAATCAAAAAAGTATGAAAAAGTTATTTAACTAACCAAAAAATAAGTTCCATGGGCAAGATTCGAACTTTTGTATGAAATGTTTATACTTCACAAGAGGAAGATTCTTGTTTTCAGCGATTGTTCATAAAGAAAGTTGACCGATTTCAATAATTTTTATGACTTTAAAACCTCGCATTCAATTTTTCCCTTGAATAAATATGCTAAAAATTAAGAATAATTATAAAAACTGCAAAAAAATCAAGATATTAATTACTATTAATTACTTTGATTCTTAATATTCTCGAGAATCGAACTCATATCTTACGAACACAACTTGCAGTCTTACTCTAATTAATTTATTAAAACCAAACAAAAAGAAGTATTTTAACATTGGAATCACATTTCTATCAAAATATAAAAATAATTTAAACTAAATTAATTTTAATTTAGGTATTAATTGTGTGAGATTTTAACTCTCAAAAAGCAAAAAATAACGGTCCGCAGAATATTTGACTATTTGATTCATAAAACGAGAATCGAACTCTTTGCTTTGTGAACATTAATAATTTTTTTATTTTAATGTAACAAATTAATTTATCTTATTTCACAGAATTTGCTTTAAGTAACTTTGATTTTCATTCAAGTTCTAAAGAATGTTTTTATAAAAATATGTTTTTGTTTGAAAATTTCAACATTCAATATTTTTATTTGAAATTTCAAGAAAAATTAAAAAAAATTTGTAGTTGCCTGGTAAAATTTTAATAATTTTTATTTATTATGTTGGGTTTTTAATAAAAACTTTTTATTTAAAATTTTTCTCCAAAGTACTTGAAACACCGTCTGTCACTAAAACTATCCTGATAGCAAATATTCAAAAAAAAACATGAAAAGCTTTTCAAATCAAAAATCACACCTCAATAAAAGAAAATTCCACAACATATTGATACATGATCTCTAGTTCCATATGATCCAGATAATCAACTTTCAACCAAATAGAATTCACATATGCTCCACACCTTCTGTTCAAAATAAAAAAAGGCATGAAAATATTCTAAAAATGGTGTGAATTATGATCCAATAGAACATTTATCCTCAGTCTTTGAAGTCTGAAAGTTCCTTTTATTTATCCGTATTTGTATGCATTCTTAACATTAATTTTATTTTTATTTATAATATTATTTTTGTCGAGCTAATCTATGACAATAATAAAAGGCAATCATGCAGTCAGTCAAGCATGCAGATAGAGAAAATTGATTTGTGATTTACAATTAAATATATCGTGAGTGTTAAAGGTATTATGCGATAGATCTTTATAAAAAATAAATGAAACGAGTTTAAAATATATAAAATTTATCTCAAAAAGTTTTTGACATTGAAGTTTAATAAAGCACAGAACAGAGAGAAGTGAAATCATTAATTCAATAGATTCTATGCTATTATTTCTATTATTCTTATTATAATACCATTGAGAGTTTGCGCACAACTTGAGTCATTCAAACACAACAAATATGAAATGGAAATGAAATTAAATATTTTTTAAATAAATTAATCTAGAACATTCTTATCTCAATTACGGTTTGGTCGCGGCTACACAATTTGTATGGGAGCATTAAAGAAAATAATAAATTATTCTACACACTCCAAGGATTTATTTGCTTGAGTCCGTGTTTAAGGCACACTTTACATGCATACATCACACTCCCGAAAGCTAAATGCTCACCGACTGTGATTCGAAAATGAGAATTGAAAAAAAAGTCCAATGAGTAAGGAATGAAATTGTGACTAGCATGGAAAAGAATTTTTTAGCATTGTTTGGTAGATTGTTAGAATTGGAGTTGGTTTGTCTTATTTGGGTTCAGGAAGTTGAGTATTTGGCAGTTCTGTAGCATTGGAAGTGCAGTTAGGGGTTGGTTAGTGTCCATGCAGCCCACACACCCCACCTCGAGATCAAAATTCAATACAAATTTACTACTCACTTGCAGAATCAATCATAATGTCTAAAGAAGTATAAAAATTTAATATAAAAATCTTGGGTTCATTTAAAGGTACGGTTCTGGGTATCCCGTGTAGAATAATGCTAAAAAATAATTATTTATACAAAAATATTTTTAAGAACCTGTTGTTAAAATTTGTTAAGTGGTTAAGTGGTTAGAGCACTGGGATATTAACCAAGATGTTACTAGTTCAAATCTCACTCAAAGTAATTTATTTTTAAAATATTTTTATTTTATTTTATTTAAAAATTTTTTTTAAAAAATTTAAAAAAGTTTTTAAGATTTCAGTTTAAATTTTTTTAAAAATTTTGATACAAATTTTAAAAATTTTTAATTTTTTTTCTATAAAAGCATAAATTTTAATTTAGAGACCCCCACCCTCCTCTCAAAAGTGGTTTTAATTTGAAGAACATAAAATAACCTCAGCATATCCAGCTATATGCGCTTTAATGCTTCATTCTAAAAGAACAATCGCTTCCCAAACTTCAATTTATCTTACAATAAGTAATAGTTTGCATGATTCGCAGTTTACAAGCTGTGAATAACAACAAGTAATGTTCACATTTTGCGAATAATATGCAAGCAAAACAACAGAGTTATAAATTATTTTTGCACTCCTTTGAGTTCCTCGCCATCAATAATGTATATTGAATATACTTACATGCATCTATCTATCTATCGATACCAATATGTAATGTTTATAACATGAATGAATGGGAGAAGAAATGTAAAGAAACAAAATCAGTTATTGATATTTAATTAAATGTATGGATTTGTATTTCTACATCTATTAGACTTCTGTTAACAAATAGCACTTAAACATGACATTTCCATTAAATGATTTTTTTCTGCTCTTTTCTATATTTTTATAAAAATGTATTTACAACTTTAAAGAGATAAATTCATGCATCATTCGAGAAATGGAAATTGAATTGGAAATAATAAAGTAAAAGTGCTGGAAAAAAAATTATGATTGAAATGCATTTTCTATTAAATAAATTCAATTCGATTGATTTTTTCTTTCGGTTTCTATTTTATTTAAATGCCTTTTTCTCCGTTGCTACTGGAATTTATTTATGAGAATTAATGAAGATTAAAAGTGAAAATTATTGAATTTTTCTAAAACTAACGATGTTTTTAATTTTATTGAAGAATTCTTGATTTAAAAAACTACAAACTTAATTTACTTCTGCAAATTAAAACCTGAATTAAATTAACTTGAATCTCAAATAAATTATTTTAATCCTACTCTTCCTACCGCAAAGCATGCCATTATAATTTTTTTTGTAGTAAACAAATACTGCAATTTGCCATTATTATTTCTGTAAGACAATGAGCTTGAAGTTTAAATTAAAATTGAAGACATAATTTTAGACTTAATGCAAAAAAACCTGCTTCTATTTTTGGAAATCAAATTATATAGTTTGTTTGACATCTTAATGATGAAATTTGAATTGTAATTTGTAATAAGATCATCAAGAAAAATTATTTAATGATGACTTAAGGTTTTGGATTTTAGGAATATTTATTTTGCAAATATATTAGATTTTTGGAGAGTTGAGGGAATTCTTTTTTATGGATTATAGTTTTTTTCCATAGCGCCTCTGAACTAACGTATAATACTTATTTTTGTACTAAAATTTGATTTTAGTACTACGTATTTGTGAATAAAAGCCGTTACGAAATCATATCCATGAGAAAAATACAAAATAAATAGAAATATTTGTTTTTTTTTGCTATTTTTCCTTGCTTTGTCACAAACTAAAATTAAAATTTATGAATTCTTTAATATTAATTAAAGACAATCATAATAATGATGAGAAAAAGTAGAAACTTATTTTTAGGTCTAATTGACTTTGGATTAACCGTCAAAAATTCAAATTCAAAGAAGTAAGTGATATTTTTCTATCCAGAGGACTTGCATCCATCCTTTTTTGGTCCCTGATTCTCTCTCAATTTCTTCTTTATGTTTGATTCCAGTTACATATTCCTACTTAGATACAAAAAATTGCAATCTGGAACCCAATTACAAACACCCACCACCCCCCGCCCCCTCTCAAATAATTTTTAGCATAGAAAGTTATTTTCTTAAAAATAGTTTTTCTCTTAAAATTTCTTCGAAGCTCTAATTTATTAGTTAATCATTCACTTTCCGTTAGAATAAACAATAAGTTTAAAACCATTAATATAAAATCAAAAAATGGACCCCCTAAAAAATATCTTGATACTCCCTTCCATCAATTATAGCATGTCATAACTGAATAAACCTTTAATTAATTTAAATTCTGAAGGATTTATGCTCAACTCCATATTGCACATTTCAAATAATTTCAATTCACATCAACAAACCTCTCAACACTCCTCCCTTCCTCCTATTTCCACCATTTAATATGCAAAATATTTCAATAAAAATTTGTCAGAATTTTTTTAATTTAAAGGTGAAAGGTCGCTTTGAGCGAAACAACAGTTCTAGATCGCCAGATAGCCAGACATTCACTCACGATTTCATTTAGTTTTGTCTAGATTTCAATCTTTTTTGTTCTATTAAATAATTAATTAATTTATAATTCTCTTAATTTGTTAGAACTATTAAGTCAATAGACAATGTAGGCATTTGCTTTTATCTGATTGGTTAGCGAATCGCTTTGAGAGTATGCGGATGTAGAATTCTGAATATTTATGATAAATATTGATTCGAATCTGTCAATTGAGAATTTGCAGGTATAAATTGACAAGTTTGATTGAATTGTTGGAATTTTTTGAGCTTCTGTGGATGGATTTTTGTGAATTTCGGGTAAAATACATTTCAATTGCCATCGAGGTTTACTCCATAGTGAAAGTATCCTGACAACTTAATTCACTCCAGTTTTAAATCCATAATTAAAAACCTCAGGCACAAAAAAAATCATAAATCCCCAAAAAAAGCACATAAGGAACACAAAAAAAAAATACTTTTTGTTAATTAAAATCTCAAACATCAAATCCATTACGCCTCTCATTTTAATCCTTGAGTCTTTCATAATTAGAAATGACAAGTCTTGTGAAATATACATGAACTGCTTCTGGCAATTCCGATGATTTTTAAATTGCCACCTTTCAAAACACAAACAAGCCTCAAACATTATAAATTGCAAATAAAATTCATATTTTCAAAAAAAAAGTAAGCAAAAATTCAATATCATGACATGAACTTTTCAGTCTCGCACACTCTCAGGCTATTTGCTACAATTGTGATAGAGATTACATAAAAAAAAATCTGCTAACTGTTACTCGTTCATTATAAAATGAAAATTTTGCCGTGGAATGTCGTCGTAAAAATGCTTAAATTGAATTTATAATTTACTTCTGTTATATTATCGCAGTTCACATTTCTCTATATAACATTATTTTTTTTAAATTAAGAGTATCTCCACTTCGATGCTATTGCAGCAATAAGTATGGTATAAGCATATAGCATAAGTTCACTATTAGTGATGCTGATGATGTAACAGTTGAACTTTTTCCAATCTGCATCACACAAAAATTGAATATTGTAATATTTGTGTACTGTAACAGCACAAATGTTGTAGCAAGTAGCAGAAATGATAATGTAATGATCGCCTAAACAATATTTTAATATACACATGCATGCATATCTTTGATTCGGAGGCATACTTTGTGCTGTACTGGATGGTGAAAGGTGCTGATGTTATAAGTTTGTCTGGTGGAGGATGTTAGTTGGCTTGGGGCTGTCTAAGCATTGTTTTGATAGTTTTGGATTACTTCCACTCTTTATGAACTTTTGGACAGTTTTTCTAGCACCAACAGGTTTTCTAGAGCCTCGAAAGACTTTTCAGAGACTTGACAGACTCCTCTGAGCCTAAACTGACTCCTTAAAGCCTTGACAGACTCCTCTGAGCCTTGACAGACTCCTCTGAGCCTTGACAGACTCCTCTGAGCCTTGACAGACTCCTCTGAGCCTTGACAGACTCCTCTTAGCCTTGACAGACCCCTCTGAGCCATGACAGACTCCTCTTAGCCTTGACAGACCCCTCTGAGCCATGACAGACTCTCCAGAGCCTTGACAGACTCCTCTGAGCCTTGACAGACTCCTCTGAGCCTTGACAGACTCCTCTGAGCCTTGACAGACTCCTCTGAGCCTTGACAGACTCCTCTGAGCCTTGACAGACTCCTCTGAGCCTTGACAGACTCCTCTTAGCCTTGACAGACCCCTCTGAGCCTTGACAGACTCCTCTGAGCCTTGACAGACTCCTCTGAGCCTTGACAGACTCCTCTTAGCCTTGACAGACCCCTCTGAGCCATGACAGACTCTTCAGAGCCTTGACAGACTCTCCAGAGCATTTATTGTCACTTTATTCTCCCTGCGTCTCTACCATCAAATTAATCTAAACATAAACTTTCCTTACTTCCTTCAATTTTTTGTGCAACATTTATTTCTTCTCTAAATTACAATTTGCCCTCGCGATGCAACCGCATTTCGTTGCTGATTATTTTTTTTCTCCTTCAATACCAGATGGCTGAAAAAAGGCAACAAAAAATGTAAATGAAGAAAAAAAAGCTTCATTCAGATTGAAAATGTTGTAGGTAATTTAGAGGAGGCACAAAGTGAATCGAAAAATATCAAAATCGTGACCACAATTTTTGCAGCTAAAGACAAGTCAAGTTTCACTTACGAATTTTGTTGAATATGTTTTTTTTAAGAAAAGATTTTGTTTGAATTTAAAAGAAGTGACTATAAACATAAATTTAAATAGAAATGGGGACTTGGTAAGCATGACGCAAATAAAAGGTTACAAATAAAAATATGAATTGAAATTTTAAAAATGAAAATAAAAAAATAAGTTTAAAAATTGAAATTTAATTTTTTTAAATTTAAAGATTTAAAAACATTTTAAAGGAACTAAAAAATTAAAATTTTAAAAAATATTTTAAACTATTAAAAAACTCAAAATACCTAGGTATAATAGAATTTAAAATAATTTTGAAATTAAAGAAATGAATTTTAAAAATAATTCGAATTAAAAAAATAAATCTCAAAATAAAATAAAATTAAAGAAATGAATAATTTGTAAAAATTGTTAAAAAAAGTTAAAATTTTCAAAAAGTTAAACTTTTAAAAAAATTGAATTAAAAAATGAATAATTTATAAAAACTGTTAAAAAAATTCAATTTTAAAAAATTGGATTAAAAAGTAATATCTTAAACACACCAACATGCAAAACAATCCACATAAGAACTTTCAAATTACATACCTATCCACATATCATCTCATGAGCACATGCAGTCAGCACAGGTTATATTGCAGCAATCAATATGTTATTTAAAAAAATGTGAAAATTGAAGTCATTTATACGCTACGGTAGCAAAAAATAAATATCAAAAGGAGATGAAAATTAAGTTTTACCATGGGCAACTGACACATCATAAAACAATAAAATTAAGCATTTAAGTGCTGAATTATTCATGAGATGTTTAACGAAGAGAAAACAGTAGCCAGTTCTAATTTTCATCTCAATGAGATGTCAGTGTTTAAGAAGATTAGACACAAAGTGGAATGACACGAAAATTATTTAAAGCGGTTTATGTTGATTTGTGATGCTTTTTTTCGGGTAGCTAATGCACCGTATAATTAGACAGGGCTGATTAATATTCATTTGAATTTAGTATAAGGCTTAGATCATTTTTCTTCAAATTCAAACTTTTTATTATTTTTCTAAAAATCTCAGTAACCTTTGCAAAAATTAATAAATTCTTTTCTCATTTACAGTCAACTGACATTGAATTTCGGCATGAACTGATGAATCGATTGAACAAACTGGATACAGACGTTGAATTGGAAATTCTTCCAAGTCAGCAAGACATATCAGTATCACCATCATCAACAGCTGTTTATGGAGGAAGTTACGAAAGCTACGGAAATGTCAAAGAGTATTATTGTGGTAATAAACATTTTAAATTGATGATTTAATTTTGAGATGGAATTTTTATAAGGCAGGATTGGCTACTGAAGTTGAGTTAATTAGTATATTCTAAGGGGTGCCCCTATCCCTTTCTCTATCCTAGGGTATCCTAAGGGTAAGACCAACCCTACCCCTACCCTGTATACCCCTGCCTATAGTTCCTATACCTTGTCTTCAAATATCCATTCTTGCATCAAAATCTCAAACAAAACTCCAGTTCCCAATAATAATAAAAATCCAATTTCTATTAATTATTCCAGGTGCGAAGAGAGAGCCGTCATCATGTTCGACGGAAAATGAAATCGATCCATTTTTAAGGCCGCCACTGTGGGAAGATATAACAAGTTCGATACAGAATATCGATCCGGAGAACGCCATAATGCTAAGTGCATTGACTGGTGCAACGCAAGTGAAACTTGAATCTTCTGATGATAATTTTCTTGAGTCTCTCTCATCTCCTCTCCTTAGTCCGTTAGAGATTAAGACCGAGAAGGGATACTATAACCATCCTCATCATCATCATCAGCTGCAGGCCCACAATAATAATAATAGTAATATAAATAATAATAATAATGTTAATATAATTCAACTGAGTCATCTAGGTCATAATCATAGTAATAATAACAATAATAATAATAATAATAGCAACAACAACAACAACAATTCATATTCAGTACAATCACATTACAATAATCCACAAGCTCATCCGAACCATCAACAGTTAAACGGCTATCACCATCAAGATTTTAACATACATCATGGACACGTGCCGCATCAGCAGTATTCAAACAACTACTATAATTGGCAGCAAAACAATCATCATCATCATCATCATGCAACAGTGCCTGTGAATCAGCAAGCGCCTGTATATGGAAATAACAAATATTCGTCTGCATCTCAAAGCAATTTATGTGCTCCAATTAGTCGATTGATGTATGTACCGCCCTTGACGCCACCAAGTTCGGATCCTGGTAGTCCTGGTAATTCTATTCAAGTGAGTATTATTTGATAAATTACTTTTGTAATGAGATTTATGAATAGGAGGCAGTTATGCCTTGTTATGTGTGACTTATAAGGAAATTGATACTTCTGATGCAATTATTGGATTAGTATTGACTGTTTGAAATATGAAATTGAGATATTTGGATTAGTTTTTGACAACTGAAGCACAATTTGAAATTTAGAATCTGAATTTGAACTTCAGGATCAAAATTTGAACTTTAGGATCAAAATTTGAACTTAAAGGTCAAAATTTGAACTTCTATATCAAAATTTGAACTTAAGGTTTAAAATTTAAACATTTCTAACAACATTCAGGATTTAAATTTGAACGTTAAGATCAAATTTTGATATAGAAGTTCAAATTGGAACTTCAAAATCAAAATTTGAACTTTAAGAACAAAATTTGAAATTTACATTTGATCTTCTTGAAAAATTAAGTTTTCTAATAACTTTATGATTAGAAACTTTTAAGACTTGACATGATCATTCAATAAATCACATAAAATCCATATCAACCTTATTTTCTTATAATAAATTTCATCACACACTCAGCAATTTTTTTCTCAATGCATCAATGTCGTAATGATTAATTGTTCTTTCACGTCAATCGCTTTTGTTTTATATGATTTCTCAGGGTCCCCTAAGACGAACACCACCTCCGCCTTATCACATCCAACAACAACAGCAGCAACAACAACAACATCTCATGCAAAATTTAGCTATAAATAATAATAGTAACAATCAATCATCACCTCAGCTCTCTTCGCATCATTTACATCATCCACATAATCCAAATCAACAGCCTTCGAATGCTCCGAGTCTTACAATATTAAACAATGGTAATTCGAACGACAACAATAATAACTTGAGCAGCATAAAGAGTGAAAATACAAATAACAACAGCAATGTCAATAGTAACAATAGGAATAATAGTAATAATAAGATAATTATAAAGAAAACATCCACAACAACTATTACCACAAATCATTCATCAATAATATTAACTAGTTCGGGTGTAAAGACAATTGTTGGAAGATATAATCGAAGAAACAATCCTGAATTGGAAAAGAGACGCATTCATCATTGTGATTTTATGGGTAAGTTGATTATTTAGATAATTTTTCTCATTTGGGGATGTTATGTAAGGTTTTTTTTTTTTGAGGTTATGTAATAAAGGGTCGAGGCTATTGGGCTTTGGATATAATTACATTAAAATATTTGCGACTTTATTTGAAACTTGAACTTCGGAATCAAAATGTAAGCTTTAAGTTCAATTTCTGAACTTGAGGTTCAATTTTTGAACTTTAGGTTCAATTTTTGAACTTGAAACCCTGTTTTTGAATTTAAGTTCCAAAATTCTAAATAAAGGTTTAAATTTTTTGAACTTGACACTCTATTTTTGGACTTGAGGTTCAAAATGTGAACTTAAGGTTCAAAATGTGAACCTAAGGTTCAAAATTTGAGCTTAAAGTTCATTATTTAAACCTTAAGCTCAATATATGAACTTCAGGTTCAATATTTGACCTTCACAATCTAATTTAAAACATTTTGACCACCAATCAACATTTTTCCATAATCTTTGACTGCAAACATTTCAATTATCTCAATCAATTCAAAATTCAATTCCACACACAAATCGCCTCAATTATTTTAATCTCCACTTCCATTATCTTCAGCTTAAAATTCATTACATTCATACATAATGCACAATAAGACATTTCTACACATGTTTTATCAGCTCAAGCTCTAAGATATGCAGACCCCATTCAACCTGCCACCCTTTGCGTAATACAAGAATGAATTATATTGCAATTAATTGCAATGCACATGAATGAATGCATCTCGTGCTGTGCTGAGGCACAAAAGAGAAATGAAAAGAGTGCGAGATAAAGGAGAAATAAAAAGGAAAATAAAAATTTCACACAATTAAATGCCATGCAAGCTAATAGCTGACATTAATACAGCGGCGCATACACACAATTATTACGAGATGCTATCGAATTGCAATTATATTGATAAAATTATCGAAATATTTTTGTGTTATTTATTGCCATTTATGTATCGTGAGGAGATTTTTTTTATATATCCATGTTATATTCGTTTGGTATTTTAAAAACTGTATGTGACTCAATGTGACACAACGAGCCGTGCTAAAAAGGCCATTTTAACATGAGAAAAATGTAATGTAATGTGCATTAAATATCTTAATATCGAGC
Organism: Chironomus tentans; assembly: GCA_963573255.1. Taxonomy (NCBI): domain Eukaryota; kingdom Metazoa; phylum Arthropoda; class Insecta; order Diptera; family Chironomidae; genus Chironomus; species Chironomus tentans. Next base: position 41,639,977 of record OY754302.1, on the reverse strand, counting down.
TATTCTTTGGTCTTATTCACAACCTAACTCAATCATCTAAGTAGTTAATTTATTGGCAAAAAAAGATCGACGGAGATTTTTTGCAGCATCACGCTATTTATTGAAAGAAATGAGCTGCTTTGTATTTACAAAAGCAGACTGAATGGATTGGAATCAAATTTTAAGTTAACTTTAGTTGAATTGATGCTAAAAGTTGCTGAATTTAAGCAAAAGTTGCTGAATTGAAGCAAAAAGTGCTGAATTGAAGTAAAAAATGCTGAATTTAAGCAAAAGGCGCTGAATACAAGCAAAAGGTGCTGAATAGAAGCAAAAGTTGCTGAATTGAAGCCAAAACTGTGCTGAATTGAAGCAAAAGGTATTGAATAGAAGCAAAATGTGCTGAAATGAAGCAAAAGTTGCTAAATTGAAGCAAAAGGTATTGAATAGAAGCAAAATGTGCTGAATTGAAGCAAAAACTGCTGAATTGAAGCAGAAAGTCCTACAGATAAGCAGGAAACGCTGAGATAAAGCTAAATTAATTATTTTTTGTAAACATTTAACGACATAATCCAAATATAATCGGATTATCAATATCAACCAGATCAGCTTTTCATCATTAAAGCTTATAAATCATAAAATCCTCTAAAGACCTCACGTCAACTTTCGAATCGGACATTAATGAGAAAAATTACTTCTTTGTATTTTTTTGTATCTTTCGTCAATAATTCTCTTCTTCTCTTTATAACAAGCACCTTACATATATGAAGCCGCAGTCAGTCAAAGACAGTAATGAGAACTGATTTGTTTCGTATATTTAATTTAAGCTTTTCTCACATTCACAATTGTCTAATCATAAAAATAAATATTTAGTTAAACGAAAGCGCCAAAGAGAAACAAAAGCTAAATTAAGCGTACGTTAAAAGGTATATAATGCGTCTCCATTCATACTTTATCTCAGGAATACTTATTGTATGGATGTAATACTTACTGTACTATAGAAAAGTATAGAAAAGAATGAGTTGAATGAGAAGAAAAGAAAGAGAAATGTTTAGTAGCAATAAACATAAAACGTGCTCAGCATTTTGTGGCTGATTATTTTCAACATTTTTTTGTTTCAATAATCATATGTGAAGCTCTTTTTAGTTCTGCCTTTTTAAATAGATTTTTATGATCATTTATTTCTCATGAGTTTTGCTTACAAATGAAATAAAAATTTTTTAGAGGCTTTTTATCGCTGGATATATGTAACGAATTGTGGATTTACAGGAAATATTATTTGTTATGTATGCAAAGGCTGGTTGGACTTATGGGAAAATAAATGTTTTTGAAATTGATAAGATTTAATGTCTGATTTTTTTTAGTTTAAAAATTATGCAAATATATTAGCAGAAATATCGCATCGTTATGATAACTTAGAGAACTTAGTGCTTTCTTTTTGTATCAGCAATACTGATGAGTAAGAATGTAAGCAGCGTGTCTCATCCAGTTAAGGGCTCTGCGACTCCAATTGATCTGGAATCTATTGTACCCCAATCTGTGCTTTTCCATGAAGGGGTTCTATTTTTTAATAGAAATGAACAATTTTTGGGTACCTATAAAGTTTGTTCTTAAAATAGCCTAGGGTCGGTTTCTAGAGCTACCCGGAGTACCCTACCCTACCCCTTTTCTTATCCTAGGGTAGGATAGGTGGGGTACTCTAGGGTCCTGGCTACTCTCTTGAACCTGGCTTCAAAATCAGGTAATTTCAGTCTAATTTATAGTTATTTTATACTGATAAAGATATACAACTCACTTCTAATGATATACAACGGCTACATGATCATGCGATAATCGAGTTGAAAAAGAGGTCAAGTTTAGGAAGGAAATCGAAGTCTAAATTAAGGCCAACCTTCTCCCTTCCTCTTAAATATGCTCATAATAGTGCTTCCCAAAATTATTTATTATGCAGTAACTTTTAATAAATTAAACAATTAATATACTTCTCACTGTTGTAATTTAGCACTATCCATACCTTAATATCCAATAAACTGAGTCTTAAGAAAACATTCCTTCACATATCGAAATAATAAATGCTCATGTCTTAATTTTATCTCCTTATTTTTATCTACAATATTCATTAAAATTTTTGCAAATTATCCATACATAAAAAATCTTTTAATTTCATACTTATAATACCAAAATTAATATTCCATGTACAAGAAATAAAGTAAATATTCCTGGACCAGCCCAGCAAAATAAAACTAATAAATGTTAACATGTAATTTTAGCTGTGAATAAAAACACCAATTGGATTATTAACTGTGTCAGAATCAGGAAAATGTATTTGAGATTATTTCTTGAAGATTAGAGGATCAACAGATCTCATGACTAATTTTTGGCTATGAAAAAATATTTTCTGACACATTTTGTGTATCATGCATTTATCATTTTTTGATTTGGGACCTAGCGCGTAAAACTATACACAGCTGTATATCAATTGTAATTACATTTATGTCAATCAATTAAATTGAACAATTTTTTTCCGCATTTGTAATTTCGGATTTTGTGTTCGAGATGAATTTTTTTTTATTTATAAGGCAATTGTTTGTATATTAATCAAATCAGATTAATCCAATGTAATAGCAGGAATCGATTGTGTAAGTTGAATTTAAATTGATTTTTTTTCTGATGATTCATATGGATTTAAGTTGATTTTCCAGCTTCTTAGGATCGTTTGGATACTGAATAATAAAATTACATACTTTTAGGCTGTTTAAGATCAGAAAATGACTTTCAATTAATTTTGCTTTTTTTGTCAAAAGTCGATGATCCAATCTTTCAATGAACCTTAAATTGAATTTTTACTTAACTTTTATAAAAATAAATTAAATTAAACTGTCACATATAAAATAAAATGACAAAGTTCTAAGTTCGAATCCTAAGAAATAATTTACCATTAATATAAGTGAAAGAAACTCATACAAAAATTTCAATTTTTTGTTCCTTTTTTGTCATGCATTTTTTGTTAAATTGATAAAGCACATTTTTAGACGCCATTCTCCTAAATTATTTGACATCTTTTTTTACTGACATCATTTTTTGACTGGTATTTAAAAAGTGTTTGAATGTCACCAAGTTGAAAATCAGAATTTAAAAATACTTGCTTTGATGTTGCTATTCGGAACATGTACATGTCCCTCTTTTTGGTCAAAAGTTGATGATCAGTCTAATTTTGAATGAACCTTAAATTGAATTTTCACTGAAATTCTATAAAAATTAATGCAAGTTAAAAATTTTTCATCCTTTTTTATACCCTTTTTTAATGCTTGCTTTATAGGTTGAATTTGATACATATCCTGCCTTCATTTTTATTTTTCGGAAATTTTCTGGTGCCTGATGATTTTGATCAAAGCAGCCATTTTTACATTTAAATTTCTAACTTAGTGGCCCCTATATTTTTACAAACATTGTTGAAATTTTGATTATTTTTCAAATAATTCTTCTGCATTAATTTAAATTCCCATTTCATGGCTATCATCTTGTCTCAATTCACTACGAAAATTGCATCAAAAATGACCTCGAAAGGTAGTTTTTCAGTAGTCTATCCATTATGTTGATTATTCCCCTTTTCTGAAAATGTAGTAATTTTCATTGATTCAACAATTTTAATCATGATGCCAATCACAATTTTTATATACATTCCGCTCAATGTTTCAAACGAATTGAATGCGCTTTTGTGTGTTATGTGACCTATGGCATTGCGAAAAGATAATAAGGCAGTAAGCTCGAAGAGAAAAATTTACGAGAGCAATCATTAATCCAAAATTAAATCCCATTACAGAACGATTTATCAAAACTGACCTCGACTGTAATGTTCAGTCGTTTGTTTGAGGTATTTTTCAACTTTTTTTTCGAAAGCATAATAGAGAATAAGAAGTAAATGAGAGACACAAAAGCCCTTTCTATTCAAAAAGAAAAAAAAATTGAGTCAAATTTTTATGTCACAGATGTGTGCATGACTTTACATTGTTGTTGAGGAAAAACTGGATTTTTTTTCACTTCACTTCTGACTGAATCATAAATAGCATTGTGCACGGGCGATTAGTCACAGTCAATGTTAATTAAAATTGAGTCTCTTTTGCTCTGCTGTCTCTTTGTGTTGAATTTGTGTGTGGATTACTGAACTTTTTTTAGCACAGATTATGCAGAGGTGGATTGATAAAGGGGGAATTTTTTGGAGGGATTAGCGAATATAGGGGGTTAATGTATGAGTTTTGTCGGAATTCCTGCTGACATTTTAAGTGATTGCATTACTGAGAATACTGAACTATTTTACTCGCTCTTTTATTTTGAGCATCTTTAAAACTGATCTATTCTATTATTACGCTACGTAAAACAGCGACTTTTTAGACACCCCCCCTTCCACGTTACAAATTTTCAAATTTTCCCTAAAAAGCGAACGTAATAAGCAGGGGTGTAGCCAGAAATTTTGAAGATCACTAATTTGTCTCCCAAATTCCCCCTGGCTACGCGTCTGCGAATAAGTGAATGACCTCTAACTAATTTTTAACGGGGTAAAAAACCATATCAAGAACTTTTGGTATCCAAAGTCAAGTCAATCGATATCATGACTGATTACCCTCTCCTTGATACCAGACATGTATGTTGACTTGATTTTTGTTTTTTCGAAGTCGAGTAGACTTGAGTCGACTTTTTCATACAAAATATAAGTCAACTTCGATGTCTGCTTGATACATCACTGAATATAATACACTTAAAGTAATAAAGGGGATTATTTCTCAACTTAGTGGGTTTGGATGTCATTTGGATATGACTTAAAACACAACTCCTTAGCAAATGCTCTCAAAATTCATCCCTAAGCCTACTCTACACTACACCCCTCCATAAACCCTCAAACTTCTCATATTCATAAATTCTAATTGAATGACTTTACAACTTACAATTCCATGTTATCCATCAAAAAAGGCATAACGATATGATAGTAGCTTTAGGCTAATAAGCGACATGACATTCAATGTGATTAATTTCATTGAACATAAATTTTTTTTAAACTGCTGGGAAATTAACAGCAGATTATTTCATTATAAATTACTTACTTTGCGGCTGATCATTTGCTTACTTACTTTACCTTCTTATTATAGCCGCACGCGTGTCACTTTTTTGCCTTCTTTTACATGTCTTTCTCTCCACTCTGATCATTTTCATTTCGTTAATTTTGTAAGTGTCTTGGTCAACTTTTTTTTGGATGGATATTCAATGCATATTTAGGCTCATATGTGGTATATAAAATTGATCACTTGGGAACATAAGCGATTATTAACTTCTTATTTAATGACTGACTTACATGTGTCATGTCTTCGACTTTATAATCCATTTACTCGATGACAAATGAACTGGTCGATTAATTTTGAATTGAATTTTCGGTGGTCAGTGTCGGTGGCCTGTTTTTGATGTGTGGGAATAATTTTTGGTACTTATGGATATGGACTTTTGAGGTTAAGTCAAAATTCACTCGAAAATTTGAAAAATAAATTTTAAAAAAATTTAATCAATTTTTCCAAAGCCAACTCGATCAAAAAAATCCTTTCAATTTCAGCAACTCATCAATTTTTATCAGACTTCATCTAGTTCTTCTTCTTTCTCATTACAGGTTGTTCCAAAGTCTACACAAAGAGCTCTCATTTGAAAGCACATCAAAGAATTCATACTGGTAAGTTTGCAACTATCTTTTATGTCTTATTAAATTAAGATTGCTTGGATATTTTTAATGCACATGCTTCATGACAAATTTCGATCATAACTGATATTAATCTATGGCAATATACATGAGAAGTCTTGTGCTGTGTCTATTGTGAATTATTATTTCTCAATCAATTTATGTCTTTTTTGCGATCTTTTTATCACATTTTGTTCCATTTTCATAAAAAAGGCTATTTGAAAATAGATTAAATAATGGCTAGAAATGAAGTCAGGCAGCAGTCCCAGCAGGTCGTATGGAACGAGTCTATTAAACATGAAGACAGCAACAGCAACAACAGCAATTGAGTTATGAAATTGTTTGGCTCATTTCAAGTATGGCACACGCATTTCATTCCCTTTTGTTCAGGCACAAATTCAATGGAATCGAAAAAAATAAGAGATATGAACGATATGAGCACATTCAGCCACTGCCGTTCAGATCTCAATTGCGATTGTTTCATTTAATAAATTCCAACATCAAATTGTGCTCGTATCGTGCTGACCATTAAGCGCCTCACATTCCGTGTACGAGTCATGCCTTTTAGCAGTTTGCTGCTTATTTTTTTCGTTCATTCAGTTGGCTCGCTTAACTCTTGACATGATATTTAACTTCCTCATCTCATTCACTTTCAATTTCATGTATTTTTTCCTTCGTTTCTTTCTCATTTTTATCTTCAGCTGTGCTTCTTTTTCATGCTTAACAAAAAAATAAAAATAAAATTTCTTAATCTCGATATTCAGTGCATAGACATTCATTACATTGAGATTTATTTACGGTGCAATTTTATATCAATTTTGATATCACATTTGACTTTGTGTATTACTGAATGGACTCTGTTATGGAACTGAAATGAATGAACGGCAATAAGTGCAGCAAGTGAAACTAAAAATTGCATTTGAACTCGGATTTTTAATTAGGTTTTTGATGATAATTGAGATTTTTATGTGCAGTTTGGCTGCTGGATTTAAAATTTATTTAATTAAAAATATTAATCTACAAAATTTGAATTTTTAAAAGCCGTTAGATGAAAAATCATTCAAAGTCTCTAAAATTACTAAAAATTCAAAATTTTGCATCAAAAGTGTCAATTATCCAGCCCAGATATGCGCTCTAACCCCCACGTACCCAACAAATATTTCAAATTCTTCTTTTCCTTTTTAAATTTCTTCAAGTTGATTTGTGATAATTAATTAATATTGTTAAATGTCAAATGTGAACTATTGCCAGAGCATTTTCATGTTGTTTTCTTTACACAATCACAACATTAATTAAAAAAATCTCCAATTTACTTTCTGCTTCTCTCTCATTTCTGTCTTTCTTCCTCATTCTCGCCATGTCCACAAGCAGCAAAATCGAACTAAATTGCTTGCTTGCTGTCGATTTTAATTTGATTTTTGTCATAAATTAATTCAATCATTCAAATCAATCATGTTATTCGTGTACTTATGTCACTGTTGACTTCTTTCATCTATTTCTCTTGATCATTCATTTCTTATTTCTTATTTTTCTGTGTCTGTGACTGGAAAGCAATTTGGTTCAGTAGCAGCGGTAATGTTCAAAAATATGAAAGGAATTTTTCGTTGGTTTTATGAGCTTTTTTTGGGAATTTCTCGAGTTAATGTTGACTAAGTGGAATGGAATTGATAGATTGAAAGTTAGTAAGAATGAAGTCAAGGTTACGGTTGGTTGACAAATAAAATTGTTAGTGTTTGAGAATTTTTCTTCACTTGAAGAATTTTGGATACGGTCCTAGAACTTAGGCATGTTAAACAAAAATAGTTTAAGGCTAAGTCAACGACTTATTCAGGAAGGTATTTTGGGTGTCCTTGATGGAGATTTTCTTCAATTTTATAGGGTTTTTAAGAAAAAAATTCCAGAACACCTAAATTTATAAATTTGCCAAAACTTCTTTTGAAATAAAATCTTATGGATCTTAACTTTAAATAAATTGAAATAAATTCCTGACTACCTTAACCTCACTTTTTGCACCTCAAACCCAATTATAATTTAACTTGATAATCCACCCATAATAAAAATCCAGCAATTTGATCCAATTTCCAATAAAATGTTCAACATCTCACAACATGAAGATAAAGAGCAACAGAAAGTGAACATAATTATGTCTTTATTTGAACATGAAAAGTCTTTCAAATGGATTAAAATGTTTATAGACAAAAACAGCCAATTATTAGTCAGCAAAAGTGTACAAAGCCTAATAATAATTAATAGTTCTTGGCAAATACAGCTTGTTTTGAGTGATAAAAATCACTCGTACGCCTTATTGAGAGATAAATTTGCAGCTTTTTTTTGCTTCCTTTTTATTTGCAATTTTTCTTGTAGCTTTTTATGCTAGCTGACTTGGTATGACTTGGTCGGTTGTTGATTGGGTGCGAGAAGAAAATATCAAAGGAATAATTAGTATTCTGTTAATGTTTTACACAATGCAGCTACAGATTGAAATTCATTTCTCATTTTTTATTTAATTTCTCCTGTAAAAAAATAATTTCAGTTTTAATTCGAGTACTAGAATTCAGGATACTTTAAGCTATGACTCATTTCTTTGTTGTTGATTGGAAGCTATTTTCTTTTCATAGAGATCAGTTAGTGATGTCTGTGGTATATTCAAGGGATGGGTTTGAGGTCAAAAGGGGGTCCAACTAGATAGACTCCTTTCAATTTGCTATTATTTTGGTTAAAAGCTGGAAAAACCGTGCACTTTTTCCATCCTAAACACTCTGATCCCCTCATTCCTCTCAAATGATCTAAAACACTCACAAATGAAGGAAATTCTATAAAGTTAATGCTCTGAAATCGAGCTACATGAATAGTTATGGAACAGCTTTTATCGCTTTCAATTGCAAATAATAAAATAAATGAACAGAAATAAAAATTTTAAAGTCGATTTTAACGCATGTAAAATGATAAGCGAATGAATTAATTATCGCGTCTGTTGCCTTTATTTCTGTACTGAGCTGTGTGTATTTATTTTGTCATGTTGACTGTCTGACATTCCTTAAGCTACTTTGTAAAATATTCTTCTGAATTTTCTCTTAAAAATCCTCAATAATTTTCAAAATTTCCATAAAAATGCGTCTTTGTCACAACTCCGAATAGCATCCAAACTTGTCGCCATATTTTTATGCCTGAATAATTCAAAGCGTCATCAATAAAAAGGTATTTAACATCACTTGGTGTAAACACACATTGCAGTCACTTCAGCATCTCTTGAGACATTAAATTATGTCCATAAGTGTGAAAATCTTGTCCATTAAATCGAAAAGCAAACGTAAGTCATGAGGAAATGGCAGAAGCAGAAGCAGGCAGTAGAAAATGAGCTTAATTAGATTGGACATTGATGATAATTTGAATTAAGAAATTTGCATATTTTAACACCTTCAGCAATGACGGTAAACATAAAGTCGATGGCTAATTAAGTTCCAACTTGCCATCAAGAAAAGAGACTTGACTAATTTGTTGACTATCGAGTATGTCCAAAAATATTCAAATTAATTCCATTTCAAATTAGATGAGAATCTAAATGAGATGAAAAATGGAAATGAAGAAATGTCCACAAAAAAATTAATTCTGACTCTTATTTTTGATGCCTTTAAAAAATATTTTTGTGAATGAATTTCGATGAATGAGCTTGTGCCTGACTATTACAAACCTAACAATGGACATAGAAAAAAATATTTTGACATTTTTATCGCATCCAAAATGGAATAACAAAAATAAATAAAGAATTTTTAATGCTGATTAAAAGTCAATCGAGAAATAAATGAGAATGAGACACACAGAGAATTCGATGACGGTGACACAGTCCAGGCATTGAACAAACACACCGAAATGGAATGAGAAAGAGAGAAAGAGAAAAATATCCCAAAATTTACGATCTCTTCATTCACACTTTATTCTTTGTCGTTTGGTTGGTCTGGTTTCCTAATATAAAAATGTGGTCATAATTTGTGGTCTTGATAAGGTTGAATATTGAGGATGTGGAATTTTTTAAAATAAAAATAAGAAAGTATTAGAAAATTTTTTATAAAAATTTAAACTCCAAATAAAAATTGAAAAATTAAAAAAATAAAAAATTTAAGAAAATTGAAAAATTAATAAAAACTTAAAAAAATTTAAAAACTTTAAAAATTTGAAAAATTAAAAAATTTTAAAAAAAATGTTAAAAAAGAATAAAAAAAATTGAAAAATTAAAAAAAGTGAATAATTAAAAAAAGAATTGAAAAATTAAAAAAAAATTGAGAAACTAAAAACAAAAGTTAAAAAAATTTAAAAATTTAAAAAAAAATGAAAAATAAAAATAGTTTTCAGCAAGACTTTAAAAAATTATTAAAACTACAATAATTCAACCAAAAAGTCCTTAACCACCTCAACTTCTGAATCCCAACAGCCACTCGTACTTAACACCACTTAAACTTCTTCATTATTTCTCATCTCATTAACTTCTTTTAGATTCAAAAGTGTGCTACACAGCATACAGCGTACAGGTTAAGTGGAATTTCATTTACACTTTATAAAGTTCGACAATCGCACATGCTGAACATCTACACACATTAATGATACTCGACACTTGACTTGTTAAATAAAAAAACTCGATCAATGTTGAAACAACAAGAGACAGAACAAGAAAGAAGAAACGAGAAGAGAGCCTCAAATGAGCTAAAAAGAAATTCTCATAAAGGAAGTCGTAAAAATACTAAAATACAAATAAATTTTCATTTTAATCATAAACAATTTCATTTAAATGAGCAAAAAAATTGATGACACTTGAAAGTATATTGGACACCCAAAGCGTTTTTTTCTGTTAATAAAAAAAGAAAGGCGTTTACCTTTAAAAAAATTCATTCATTCAGTAGCGCAAAATAACCGCAAGTATTAAATGAACTTTTTCACATTGTTCGTTACGATTTAATGAAGATGTGTAAATAAAAAGGCAAATAATGAATGGAGATTAGTAATGAATGACAAAATGATGAAAGAAAAAGAAAAGAAGCTTCATTCATAAAGTTAAAGTAACGGAACATGTGATGAAAAAAGCTAATGTGTAAAAAAATAGTTGTGGATTATTTCTTGTCTAATAAGAGGCATAAGGCGCAGTAGTTGAGAAATATTTGTTATTTTAGTGTATTTTACTGTCATTTTGAGGATATTAGGTTAGGAAGTGGAAGGATAGTACGAGGGTTACGGAGCAATTGCTGGGTTTTTCAGAGGACTGACCTCTATTTTTGAGATTTATCCTCTGTCTTCCAAAAGCTTCAATTTGTCTTCTATCTTTCCAAAAATTATCTAGCCACCATAGCTAGGGTAGCACTTCCAGAAAAATAAAACTTCTATATGAGAATTTTGGACGAGATGAGAAAGAAGAAGCTCTAGAAATCCAAGTTTTGAGGGGCATCATGGGGGTGGTCTTTAGGTACCCGAACACCTCCTCCCTCTCAAGATCAAAATGCAACACAAATTTTTAATTTTTCTTAGCTTTAAAATCAAAAAATTAATTTTTTACAGAAAAATGTTGAACTACTCGCAAAATCAATCTAAAATTAAATTAAATTTAAAAATTTTTGTAAATTTTTAAAAATTACTTTATGATTTTTTCAATTTTTTTTAACCGTTAAAAACTATTTTGAAAAAAATGCTCAGAGTGAGAATCGAATCAGCGATCTCTTACTAAAGTGGTCACTTTTGGAGTCTTCAATCACTCATTAAAATATTCCTAGCTATTCTTCCAGCTTCACTCAGTCAGACAAAACTCCAAACAAACTCAATATCCTCAATTTCCACCTAAAAATCACCATAAAAAATGCTGAGACTCATTAAAATATTCCTAGCTATTCTTCCAGCTTCACTCAGTCAGACAAAACTCCAAACAAACTCAATATCCTCAATTTCCACCTAAAAATCACCATAAAAAATGCAATAAAAAATTGAATGAGACATTCCTGTGGTGTGCGTATTAAAATATTTACTTCTATTCATTTGTAGGCTACAAATTTTAGTTTAGCACACACGATTCATTCTCATATGAAGAAACATTTGTCATGAAACTTAAAAGAATCTATCTACATTGTTGCTAACTTGATGACTGCAAATAAAATAAATTTTTCTCTTATTTTTACAGGTGAAAAGCCGTATTCTTGTCAATGGCCGGAATGTGAATGGAGATTTGCACGTAGTGATGAATTAACACGTCATTATCGAAAACATACGGGCGCAAAGCCATTCAAGTGTATGGTTTGTGAGCGATCATTCGCCCGAAGTGATCATTTAGCACTGCACATGAAACGTCATCTGCCGAAAAGTAAATGAGACCGGACTAAAAGGAAACTGATGAGTTAATAATAAAAAAAAGATTATTTTGTGAAAGAGACACGACACCAAGAGTCAATAAACCTTAATGAAGAAGAAAATTCCATAGCATAAAAAATACATATTTAAATTCCCATCATATTGCCGCGCTTGAATATGTGCCCGAAATATAAATTATCATATAAGAGCAGAGACAGCCTACATAACTGTTTGTATTACCAAATGCATATCCAATAATATATCCAATTGATGTTTATTTTTATCATTCAATCACAAATGCATACCAAATGAATCTGTATTACTGCCTCTGTAAAATAAATTTTTTTTATTATTAAACCCTAGCAGACATAGAGCATGCTCTCAATGAGCATGCTCACTAAAATGTACTGACTGAGTACACTCCCGAGTTTGCTCAGTCAGTACATTTAAGTAAGCATACTCATTGAAAGCATGCTCTTTGTCTGCTAGGGAAAGTTTAAAATTGAGAATTATAAAGAAGCATAAATGCAAAATGTACACATCCAATTGAGTAGTTTCTCTTGAGTAAATATATAATGAACAGCACAACAGTAGCTACTGCAGCACTTGAAAAAAACTTAATTTCATGCGCATTATGTTGTGTTTTGTATGAGGTGCATTTTTGCGGAGTACGGTAAGCTGCATATGATGATTTGCAGTAAAAAGTCTATTGATAGTCATGAGTATGCTCATTTTGGGGTTGGATGACTTACAAGTGTTTGACAGAATCCAAATAAGCACGGTTTAATAAGGGGCTGGTTGCTAGGTATACCCTAGGGTTATCCTGGACTATCCTACCGAACAACTGGACCCAGAATTAGAGTGTCTATCAGCCAAGACTGTCTAAAGGGTTTCAATGCCGGTACTAAAATGAATATAGCATTAGATATTTAGCACTGATAGTGCATACATTTCAGTATCGGTACCGAAGACTTAACCTAAGCGTAAATTCCAATTTTTTATAGATATCACTTATGACATTTTTTAAAAATTGCCCATAATTTATAGTAAAAATGCACTTCATGTCCACCATATAATGCCAACTCAACCATCTCACCAAACTCGTTTCCATATTAATTTTTTTTATAAATGCAGGTAGCAATATATCTTGAATGTGTCAATATTTGTGTTAAATAAAACTTTTTTATGTTTCTTATTTGAATTTTTAATTTAAAACTATGAAGAAAAAAAATTATTTTGCTCATGGAAAAATTGAAGAAGAGGAAAAAAATTATAGATATAAATTAATGATGATGATGACGTTGTTGACGTGTCTTATTAGAGTAGATGTATGACACAGCTTAGAAAAAAATTAATAAAATAAAGTGTTTTTTGTGTAGGAAATGGAAATCACCAAAGAATTAAATGTTCAATCTTAAGAGAAGATTTTTCTTCGGTTTGTGAAAATATATTGAATTTTTTAATTAGTAAAAAATTATTTTTGAGATGTAAGAGACAAATTTGGTTGAAAATTGATTGTTCAAAAATTTCAAAATTTTACTCTGAATTTAAGACAGTTAAAATTTCAAAAAATATTTTAAAAAATTTAAAAATTTATAATTTTAAAAATTTTAATTTGTAAAATTTGAAAACTTAAAATTTAATTCGTTTTAAAAATTTTTTTTCTTAAAATCTACAATTTTTTTATAAAAAAATTCGTTCAAATAGAAAAAAATTCATAAATTTCAAAAAAATTAAATTAAAAATATTTACCTTTAATTTTTTTCAATATCTAGTAACTTAAAAGAGTTAAAATTCAAAAAACTTAAAATTTTCAACAAAAAAAATCAACCAAATTTCTCTCTAACAGTCTAAAAAATAAACTTGCTTCTTGTACTTAAAAAACTACATAATTTAACCTATAAACAAAAAATTGATGTTAGTTAATGTTGATAATGTGTGTGATGAACTTTTTCAACTTCATTCTTTTACAAATTAATTTAAAAAATCCATAAAAGCTGAAAAATTTATCAATTTTATTGAATTTTGCAATCAAACTAAAAAATTCCATCACATCCAAATAAAGCTTACTTCCTGGTGCCTTAAAAAGTCAAACAATTATTTTTCAATAAATTCCTTGTTTTTAAATTCACTGACAAGTTGAAAGCAAGGAAGAAGCCAAAACTAAAGCGCAAGCATTGCAAAAAATCTTCGACTCAGCACGATTCAACTAGTTTTGACGTTTTTCTGTTTAGTTAATGAGCTGAGCTGCATGAATATGCTTTGAATGTCAAAATATTTGAATTCATATCACTCAATAAATGAATGAGGGTCAATTAATATCAAAATTAGCAAATTAATGCTGAATAAAATCAGAATTGTTTATGTTAAAAAATTGATCCTCTTAAAGTAAATTTGGAAATTTTAAAAACGCGAAAATTTAAATTTTTAAAAATTAAAATTTATATTTTTAAAAAATGAAAATTTAAAAAAAATGAAAATTTAAATTTTTAAAATGTGAATTTTTTTTATTTTTTATTGTTTTAAATTAAGTTTTCTAAAAATATTAAATTTTAAAAACTATTTTATTTTAAATTTTAGAACAATTTAACAAATTAGTTTTATTTTTTAAATTGGAATGTTTTTAGTTTTGAATTTTATTTTTTAATGTAAAAAAATTAATTTCAAATTTATTATTTCAAAATTAACTGAAGGATTTGATCCCAAAGATTAATTTTGATGCCTTTCATGATCGACTGTTTATGATACAATTAACAATTAATTTAGTTTGAAAAGTTCATACGTTTCAAAATTATTTTAATGGTAATTAAAAACTAAACAGACTTCAGATATGATTTTGAACTTATTAATGAGCTTATTCATGATTTACAAAATGTTATGAATTTTTGATACATTAATAAAATTGTTTTTTGGGGGCTAGGAAGTAAATATTTAATGTGTGATTGAAATGTTGTTAAATGGTCACGTGAGCTGTGAACAAGATCAAAAGAGTTTATTGTGAATCATGAGGTAAAAATGATGCAGGTATATACTGAATGTTGATTATTTAAATGTCGTATCCAGTAAATTCTACCGCTGGACTCATTTAACCTTAAACATCGCACATAACCTTAATAAAACTATCTGAAAATTGCAAAAATGAACAGCCAACTGAAAAGTAAAATAAATAGTTGTAAAATTCAATTAAATTGAAAAATTCTTCAGCAAATAATTTTTTATTATTGATATATAAATAAATCAATGTAAAGTGCACAAAAAATTGCATAACAATATTTGGGGTTATGAGTTTTTGGTGAATTTTTAGCGCATTTTTGAAACTTGTTTCGAAAAGGTAGCTTAATAATGCACTTTGTTCGGCTGGCTGTTCGGCTGGTCGGCTGTGAATCGAGATAGAAGCAACCAGACATCATAGAGAGCTCTAGTTTTTTGCATTAGCTCAGTGCCATCGAGTTATTGGCGTATCGATTAGTTTGAAAGCTCAAAACCATCGCTAAATACTATAATTAATGATTTTTTGTTTTCAATACAATAGAGCCAACTTCAAGTGGGATAATTTCAAATATATTTTGACCGTTAGAAAATTTGAATTTCAAAAAACCGTTAAATGACAAACCATTTTATTATATGAAAATTCACCGTGCAAATTGTTAATTATACTATAATTAATAATTTTCAAGTGTATTTGCGCGGGAAATTTTCAAATATATTTTGACCGTTAGAAAATTTGAATGCCAAAAAACCGTTATCGAGCCGTCGAATTTATTTAAGTCACAAAATATTCATGATTGACTTATTTGATACACAGTACTTTGCTAATCAAATACTGATCGCTAACACAAAAATGCGCTGAAGTCCCTCGATATATAACACGAGGACTTTCTTTAAATTTTTAGATTATTTCAAAATTTGGAAAAAGCTTTTATGTCATAAGTTTTTGTTTTTTAAATATTTTTCAAACCACTTCAATAACTTTCAATTTTTTTAAACTTTTTTAATTTTGAAATTTAAGTTTTTTAATTTTAAGATTTTAAATTCTTTTACTTCGTAATTTTTTTAATTTTGAAACTATCCACTTTTTAAATTATTAAAATTTGAAATTATTAAAATTTAAAATTATCAAAATTTAAAATTATTAAAATTTGAAATTATTAAAATTTAAAATTATTTAAATTTGAAAATTAAAACAAAGTACAAAATTAAGTTCTTAGTCTGTTTTGAAAATTTTAAACTTTTTCGGAATTTTGACTTAAAAGATCTTTTTTAAAATTATTAAAAACAATCTAAAAAAATTCACCAAACCTTCCAATCACCCCACTAAAGCATTAAAAACACCACAAACAAAATAAATAAAAAAACATGATTCATTCCAAATCACTCTCCAAACATATATCCATTAATGTAATTGATAAAACCTAAATATAGCAAATGAAACAAAAATAGAAAATGTTCATGAAAAAAATAATGTTACCATGTGTTGTGTAAAGAAATTTTAATTAATTAATTAATTTTTAATTTTAGTTCTTCAAACATCTCGCACCGAATGCAAAATTTTAGAAAATAATTTTTGTGTCTATTTTTATTTAAAATTAATATTTAAATTTAGAGCAAATCAAGAATAATCGTGTTCTTTAGTTGCCATGAGAATCATATACGTACTTCCAATTTTTTGCACATATTTCTACTGTTATTGATTTTTTAATTTGAAAGTTATTTAATTAAAATATAAAGGGATTCCATTGAGCTGGTACTACATTAATGCTCATGTTTAAACATCTTAGATTCCTTCTTAGGAAGAAAATTTAGTTAGCTTTGAAGCATTCAACCTAGGTCCAGTGTTAAATGACCCCTAAATTATGAGTTATGATTAAATGATCTCTGACGAAGATAACAAAACAAAATCGGTTTTAAGTACAAAAAAAATGTGTAAGACACAATAGAATCTACTGATTAAAAGTGGCATATTTAGAGGTTTCTTCTATAGGCAGAAAGGTTTACTGGACAGTGCTCGAAATTTGTCAAAAAAACTAAATTCTCGGTCAAAGGGGTTGTCCTCTTCAAAAATTGTTAACCGATTTTAAATTTTTTTTGATTTGTTAATGGAAAATTCATATCTGAATCTTAAAATACTTAAAATGACAAATTTTAATACAAAAAAACATAAATTTCAAATGTTGATCAAATTAAGTTTAATTTTATATGAATTTCATAATTTTATGTTCCTTCCATATGTCTTCTAAATCGAACAAAATTGTTTAATTTTAAATATTTTATTTACACATCTCAATTTCTTAATTTTATTTTATTCCTCATTTATAAATGAATCACGGATTTTTACACAATTTTTTTACTTTTTAAAAATAAATTTATTTTTAATTTCCATAAAGATAAGCTTTAGAAATTTATGAATAATTCGCACATTAAAAAATAAATAAAAATATATTCACAAAAAACAAAATGAAAAAAGCCATGAGTGTGCGAATCAAAAAAGTTCTTAGTGGACAAACTTGATAGTAGAATTAGTGACAAAAAAATATTTTGAATTAAGCTCTCCTCAGATTTTTTAAAAAATTCATTTTCGTGTAATTTTAAAAGCTTTTTTAATTATAATTGTGTATTTTTTTTCTTTTTATTAAATAGACATGTAATGTATGAAAGAGTAATTCGAAAGATTTTCTTTTTTGATAATTAATAAAAAATTTATTCAATGAAAACAGATTTGTGGTTTTAAATTTTATATTTTATCTTTACAATTCTAAATATAATAGGTATTTGAATTTTACTAATTCTTTTTCAGATATTATTTTGTGTTGAATAAATGTTATTGTGATTATAGTTTTTTTAATTTCTTTTTAATTTTTTCAGTTTTCTAATTTTTTCAATTTCAAAGGCAAATGTGTGTTTTTAAGGAATTTTCATCCAATTAGTTTTAAAATCTTCAAAATGTTGTGTAAAGTTAACGTTTTCAAATTCTTCGTTGATCAAACTTTGAAAACAATCGTTAAAGTGCTCCAATTTTTCTGTTACGTGTTTGGCATATGCAAGTATAAAATCACGAACTACTTCAAAAACTTTTGATTTTGATATTACAATACAAAATATTTTGAATTTCCTTTCAACTTCTTTAATATTTTCATATATGTGGTTTGAAAAAATAAATTCAATCAAAAACTGAGCTACAAAGAATTCGATCCATGTTTGGTGAGTATAATCTATAGTACCGCTAGGATCATCCAAGTCGACAATAAAAAATCCATATGTTTGAATCATATCAGATGTTAATTTATACTTTTCGTTATTCCATTTTTTTATTAGTGACAATTCTTCAAGTTTGAAATCAATTTTGTTTTGATTGGAAATTCCAAATTTTTGAATTAATGCAAGAGCCTGATGGACATCCCAGATAGTAAGTTTAAAATCAAATGGAATAATATCTAAGATTTTCTCTTTATGTCTTTCAATCATGCTAGCATATATTCCGTAACGATTATTTGACAACAAAACACTTCGTTTTTTAACAAAAAGTTCTGCAATCATTTGAATCATCATAGGATTTTCTATATCTTTAGAATAGTAAAATGATTCTTCCAACTTCTTAAACGCTGCATTAACTCCTTCTATTTTTTCATCTAATAATTTTTTACCCTTAAAACCATGAAATTTTAGAATTTCTCTGAATAATTTATTTCGTTCTATTTTAGAATAGTTTTCTAATCTATGAGTGTCTACTTCCAATACATCTGAAAGTTTATTTCCATAAAGTGGACGGGTTGATATCCAGATATGATTTTTAGTTTTTGCTTCCTTTAAAATTTCTAAAATTTTTATCAAAGGTTCTGTATAATGAGGACTAATTTCATCAACACTATCTAATAAAAGGATAGTTTTTCCTTCAAAAAATAATTCCAAAAAAATTTTCTTTTCAATATCGAACTTTGAATTTATCATATTAGACAAAATCTCACCAACATTTTCAATACTTTCAATACCTTTATTTTCTTTTACAATGAACTCACTAAAAGCTTTGGTATTATTTCTCAAATTTATATATGAAACCCATTTTCGGGGATTATTTTGTTTCAATTTCGTTGCCAAATCTTTGAAAGCTATTGTTTTACCACTACCAGCATAGTCAGACAAAATGAAAAATAATTTACTTTCCATTAAACTTTCGATATCGGAAAATTTCTTTTGTGCCTTTTGTTTTAAATTTGATTCTGCAAGAGCATATTTTTCTTTAGTGGTTGAATTAATGAAACTTCTTTTAATTATTGTATAATCAAGTTTTGGTTCACACATTTCTCCAATTTGTATTGCTTCATTATTTGCAATAATCGCTCTTGTATTATCAGAGCCTAAAAGTTTCAAGAATTTATCTTTAGTTTTTTTATCCTCGTTTCCAAGAATTTCAAATAAAGTAGCTTCTATTCCTTGAAATTCAATTTTTGAATGAAATATTTTTGCTTTCATTGTGTTGGTTAAATGTCTAAAATAAATTGGTTTGTTTTCATCCGATAAAAGTTCAAACTTTCGTAAATAAGTTTCTAGTTGTCTTTTAACAGTTCCTTCACTATATTTTATTAATTCATCAAAATTTTTTTCAAGGTTAACGATTCCATCTGGATTTTTATAATAATGCATCAGAATTTGAGGATATGTGACAATCATTTCAGATGGTCTAAGATTTTCGTTATAATCTGAAACATTCCTTACAATTTCCTCTTTACTTTCATTATCTTTGCATTGTTTCATGACATCTTTAAAATATTTAATCTTAAGATCACTTTCTCCTAATGGAAATGGATCAAAATTTTTATTCATGAACGCAATACATACAGCTAGATGACAGAGCTCATGAGCCAAAAAACCAATTACTTTAAACTTTTCTTTCTCCTGTGTTAAGTATCGTGCGCCAATATAAATTGTTCCATCTGAGTAAGCAACTGCTCTACTGTTAAATACTCTAGAAGGATCTAAATAGTAAACCGTGTCGTTTATAAAATCAAAAATAATTTCTAGTTTTTTGTTTTTAGATACAACTTTCATTATATTCTTACAGTATTCATTACTGTTGAGAATTTTAAATGCGCTCAATATGTGTATCCATCGTAGGTACCAAATTCTATCATTATTTCCAATTTTTGATTTTGAAATCAAAACAAGTACTTGTATATCTGGAAAGTCTTTTGCATTGTTTTTACTACCTACTCGCAATTTTTTATTATTTTTATATTTTCTAAGATTTTTGTTAATTTCATCCTCATCTTCATAACGACTTATACATATTCGTCCATATAATTGACATACCATGTCTATGTTTTCTTTTTCAAGTGCAATTGAAAGAAGCGACTGGTGAGAATTGTTAAAGAAACATTTTAAATGTGGATATTTCTTAAGTTTTTTATATATATTTTTATAATTATTATTGCTAATGTCTTTATGTAAGCTTTCACATAAATTTGTAAATTCTTGAACTCTTTTACTCGCTTTGTCGTAATCAAATTTTCTTGGATTTGTTGAATTTGCTTCTAAAAGAAGAAAAATTATTTCATCACTTTTTCCTTTCTCTGTGTCATCAGTTGGTTCAATAAAATTTTTCCAAGCATAATCAATTGCTATAAAACCATCATTATCTGAATACTCAACATCAAATTCAAATTTGAGAAGACTTTGAATAATTTCGGATTTGTTTTCATAGGCCGCAAATATTAGAAGATTTTTACAATAGTCATCGCCAATTTCCTGAATAGAAATTTTTTCATTTTCTTGAAAGGGTTTCAAAATACCTAAAATGTATATAATGAACAATCAAAAATAAATTTTTTATAAAAGATGATCTCACCAGATTTATTGTTTTTTATTTCCTTGATTAAGAAATGTTGCAAAAAATCAACTACTTTCTGATTTTCATCATCACGAAGCTCAAGAAAATAAAATCGTTTCCTACTAGAAATTTTCCAAAATGTTTTGCTTGTATGTTTGTTTGAACGAAGAGTAATAAATATTGAATGCTCAAAATCAGAAATTTCGGGTTTCATGATACTAGATATTTCTGAGAGCATATCATTTACAATTTTCAAATTAATGCCAAATAAGCGTCGATGAGTGGAAATTAGCGAAATAAACCACTTTTTTGATATCAGATCAAGTCCCTTTGAGTCATCGGGGACATTGCAAACATCTAGAACTTCATACTCTGATTTAAATTTTTCTTGAAAATTTGATCGGAATTTTTCCTCATTCAATGAAAATTCAATAGAAAAAGACATTTTTCTGAAAAAAAAGTAGAAATAACCAGTAATGAATCGATCACGCTTCATGGGTATATTCACACCGTTTCAAAAATTTTCGTTTATAGATTAGTATTACGTTACTAACACGACTTACGCATCATGTTAACCAAACCACATTTAAAGCCGTGTTACGCCATTTCATTTCGAAAAAACTTGAAATTCATTTCAAAAAACTCGAACTTGACATTATTGACGAAATTTCAAATTTTAATTGATCGTTAAAACTTAAGAAATTTAATTCATAAATTTTGTCAATTTACTCATTGTAAAGAAATGTTTCTCAAGTTGAAACTATAATTTAAAGCTAGTTGAACATTCTAATTAGTTTTAACAAGATAGATTTATAAAATTTAAAGAGTTTTTGACAAAAATATTTTCCAGAAATATTTCTTTGTTGACATTTTGTAAAATTTTAATTTTCGTGAAAAACATTTAACGCTAGCTTTAAAAGTATCAATGATTTATAATATTGAATCTTCTACATGAATTATAGTAGTTTAATGTTCTAAAAAGCTTAATTAAGCAAAGTTCGATTTAATTTTTAACGGATAAATAATTTTTGAATTATTTGAATTTTTCTCTAACGGCGTAATACTGATTTAAAGAGCATATAAAAGTTCAAAATCCTTATTCAGTTTATACAAAAACTTTCAGCTTATTTAGTCAAAAGACATCGAAATTTTAGTTAAAATTAGTTTGGCGTAGCTTCGTGTCCTTTGAAATTCAAAATAGTGTTGGTTTCATATCCAGGATCAACTAAGGGGCCGTTCGCTTATTACGTAACGCTTTTAGGGGGAGGGTGGGTCTGAGATTTTGTGACAATTCAAATATAGGAATTTTTTTTTCATGGAAATTTTGTCAAAGAAGGGAGGGGGCCTAAAGATTCATTTTCATATTCACACCAATTTTAATTGTACCGAGAAATCGCAAAAAACTCGATTCAAACTCAATATTAAGACTTCCGGTTTTTTTTGCATCTGATAGATATTAGGTATGGTAAGAACTGTATAGTTTTTGGAGTCATATGATGCATACAATAAGGTACACGGTACGAAAAGGTGCGATTTTTGGTCAAATTATAGCCGATTATTGCAAAACACATTTGATTTTTTCATAGAAAAGGTATATTTCGATATTATTTCTTTAATTGTTCCTGAATATGGAACCGATGTCATTTTGGATTTAGAGTGGCATGAAGCTACGCAAAATTCATTTTTGGTCTAATTTTGACCAAATGAGCTGAAATTTGGTATATAAGTTCCTTAACTGTACCTGAATATGGGACCGACATCATTTTGGATTTTGAAAGGAAAGAAGCTACTCTAAACTAATTTTAACTCAAACTTTGATGTTTTTGACTAAATAAGCTGAAATTTTTTTGTAAAAACTGAATATGGATTTTGGATACTCAATTTAGCAATAATTTTGATATATTTTAACGCAATAAACTGAGATTTTGTGCGGTTTTGAAATTTTAAAGGTTCTTCATGCGTGGTTGCGTTTTCATCGTAAGTCGTGTGAGTAACATAATACTAAGCTATTAAGGAAAAAAATTGAAACGGTGTGAATATGCCCATGAAGCGTGATCGCTTCATTACTAGTTTATGATGTAGTTTTTCCCCTGCATTAGCATTTGAGCAATTGTATATTTGTAATTGTGTTTTAATGATTTGAACATATTTTCCATTTAATTGTTATCAGAATGTAAAAGGGTTCCATATAAATACCATAATTAGAGTATGCGATAATTTTTTTTTTGCTTGAACACAAACACATAAATATACTCAGATTTAACGTATACTACTCATACAGTGCAAAATGTATTTTTAATGGATTTTTAGCATTATTGGTTCTAAAATTACTAAGTTCTTTATTACCTTTCAAATAACTTTATAAATTGATATCACATTGACAAAACTATGTTTAATTGAAATCTTAAAATCAAATTTTAATACGAGAAATATTTAAATTAAAGCCTTTATTTCTAGACGCTTAATCAAAAACTGACAAAAATAATGAAATACTGATAAGCGCGCTATTACAAAATGTTATGAAAAAATGCATTATTGGGAAGGGTAACCATCAGCATATTATTTCAAGTGACAGTTCCATATTTTCACAAATTTTGCAAAAATGCATGAGAAAAAAATTATGATTATATTTAGAGGTAATTTGTCCATAACTAATTTTGTGTTTTCAATTTTTATTGTACTTTTTTTATTTTTTATAAGACTATATTACAATTTTTATATAAGGCATACTGATTTCTACTAAAAATCAATTATAATTGAATCAATCCATATGAAAATGCAATAATTCCATATAAATACCTTATGGAGGTATTGCATTTTCATTCAATTATCCGATCTTATTTTTGTCCATTTTTTTTTTCAAAATTTCCCTGGTCACCCTATTTATTGGGTACAATGGTCGTGCGCAAATGTTCACTATGTGATTGTGTGACTTTTTTAAAATATTTTTTGACTGTTATCTTAAAAATTCCTTTAAAGCAGAGATGTCAATACAAATGGTTTTTAGCACTATTTGGGGTCATACAAATACTTGGGTTTACACCAAAATAATTTGGATACAAAAAATTATTTTTAAAATGAGATTCAAAAACTATATTTTGTTGAATTTTGTATACTTTGATATTAAATTTTTAATAATTTTGACTTAATTTTCAATAAATTTAAAGAAAAAAGTTCATTAATAAAGTTTTGAACACATTTTGAGGTATTCAGCTTCAGATTTTGTTTAGTTCAATTAATTAATAGAATTATTTTTTTATAATATCTTTTTATTTTTTTAACATTCTGTTTTAGTTAGTTATCAAAATATTTAATTTAGTCTGCAATTTTATTAGTATTTCTACTGACTTTTGCATGATTCTTGTGAAAAAATATAATTTTTTTTCATGCAGGGTTTAAAAATTTATCTTTAAATTGTTAAGTATTTTAATTTCTGAATCGTTTATTTAAATTCTGACGCACTTTATTAGTGATTTTTTTTTAAAAAAACACGCTTTTTATTACAAAGACTAAAAACATTAAATTATCTAAAAACTTGAAAATAATATATAAGTTAAAAAATATTTTTTAAAAATAAAATTTCCTTACACAATCAGAGATGTAAGTAGAAATCTTTTGCAATGAATACAGAGATGTAATCAAAAAATTTAAAGAAAGTCCTCTTGTTATAGATCGAGGGACTTCAGCGCATTTTTGTGTTAGCGATCAGTATTTGATTAGCAAAGTACTGCGTATTAAATAAGTCAATCATGAATATTTTGTGACTTAAATAAATTTGACGGCTCGATAATGGTTTTTTGACATTCAAATTTTCTAACGGTCAAAATATATTTGAAAATTTCCCGCGTAAATGCACTTGAAAATCATTAATTATAGTATAATTAACAATTTGCACGGTGAATTTTCATATAATAAAATGTTTTGTCATTTAACGGTTTTTTGAATTTCAAATTTTATAACGGCCAAAAAATATTTGAAATTATAGAGGTAAAATAAAATTTTGACAGGTTACACCGTATTAAAAACAAAAAATCATTTATTATAGTATTTAGCGATGGTTTTGAGCTTTCTAACTATTCGATACGCCAATAACTCGATGGCACGGAGCTAATGCAAAAAACCAGACCTCTCTACGATGTCTAGTTAAAAAGTTTTTGCAAGCAGCCGACCGAACAGACGAACAAAGTGCATTATTAAGCTACCTTTTCGAAACAAGTTTCAAAAATGCGCTAAAAATAAGTGATTGGCTAGACTCTCATTTTCTCACTCCTAACATCTCTAAGACAAAATATTTATGTTTTCATAACAAGAAAAAGTATGAGGACTTTACCGAAACTGCTCTAAATATTAAATTTCGAGGAAGTACTCTAGAACATGTTGAAAATTGTAGATTACTAGGTTTGATTATTGATGAATCTTTGAATTTCGTCAAGCACATCGAGGAGATTCGAAAGAAAATTTTACCTTTTGCTTATGCAGTTAAAAGAGTCAGGAACTGCTTAAGTCAAAATACAGCAATAATGCTTTACTATGCATTTATACAGTCAAGATTAATTTACATGAATGTTATTTGGTCAGCAGCACCAGCATACGCAATAAATATGATTGAAGTTACTCAACGAAAATCTCTCAGAATTTTATATTGAATAAAGATTGGTTTTGTAGTAGGTAAGAGTTATATACAATTAAGATTCTCCCAGTTTCGACGCTTAACGATGTCAATCTATGCATACATGTATTTAAAATTTCATCGAATATGACTAAAAATAATATTGAAATTCGACAAATTAACGAGATGCATCGCTATCCAACTCGTACTAGAGAAAATTTTGTAGTTCTAAACTTTCAGACTCAGCTTGCAAATCAAGACTTTTATGTAAGAGCATACAACTTATTTAACTCATTGCCAGCTGATGTTAAGAATAAATTCTCTTTAAAGCTTTTCAAAACAAGAGTATGGGAGCATTTCTTTTGGATGTATTGTGATGTGAACGATCTGAATTTATTAATATACGCTAGTCATAAGATATTATATTTGTATTTTTTTCGCAAGATTCTATACAAAGATCCAGTAGAATCAAAGTAACGTCTGAGCACACAATACAAATATTTGAATTTATGTGTAAACAATTTTCATATACAACGGTTTTTTGAGATTTAAATTTTGTAACGGTCATTTAAAATTTAAAATTGGTGCATCATTAACACTGGATTATTTTCTCATACAAATAAAAGCTTAACGTAAATTATAGTTTAATTAAGCACTTTCAAAACTTAAAAATGTTAAAATATTGTATTGTCATCTGAAATACGTGTGCATAAAAAATTTCAGCACGATTGGAGCAGTAGAAGTGGTCGAAAAATCGATTACAAAATTCCACCGTGACAAACAAACAGACAGAGTGAGTCAATAAAAAGCGTGTAACGTGTAAAATAAAATAATAAAAAAAACGTGTAAAAAAAGCGTCTAATAATAAAATAATAAAATAATAATAAAATAGGGTAATATTTGGGATTTTAAACAAAATTTGGACCCAATTATTTCTATATATAATGTTATTTTTTTGGTTTTTTTCCATAGAAAAAACTATTTGGTATATGTACAAATATTTGGGTTTTACTATTTAAATATTTGACATCTCTACTTTAAAGGTTTTTTAGCTTTGAAGACAGTGACGGGCCTTGGGCTAGGCTACTCTACTAGATATTTATTGGTGATCAAATTACTAGTGTCTAAATGTCCTTGTGGTCAAATTTTGAGATATTATATCTAGAGTATTTAATTAACATGTTTTTATTTTATCAGTGTATTTATTTTATGTCATCAGCAGAACTTAATAATATTTAAAATTTTATTCTATTCTTTAGCCGCATATTTTCTTAAAAGTGCATTTAAAACGAATTCTTTATTTATTTAATTTATATACATGTCTTATTCATTTTTAACAATTTTCTGAATTTTAAACATAGTTTCGTCATCTAATTTTAAATTTTCATTCCAAAAGATATTCCTTCCAAATACTGGGTTCCTGCCATCAACATATACATAACCTGATTTCTTTTCCACATAAAGAATACGAATAAAATGAACATGATTATATTTTCTGATGAAAAACTTGATAAGTAGAAATCCAAACCATGCCAATTTTTTGATTTCAGCTTTATTTTCAATGCTAAAATGATAAAAATTGTTAAAGAAGAATTTTATTTTATTAATTATTATATGCTTGCATGTTGTACTTACTCAATTTTTGTTGCATAGAATTTTCGTATTGTGTGAGCGAATTCAACATATTTTGTTGCATTAAGTTTCAAAATGTGTTCTTTTGATTGTTCTAAAATTTTTATAACATCATTAACGACTATAGATAGGATTAAATTAGCTTTGTTAATGATGAAAATAATGACTAATGTCATCGCAACTCCTTGAATTATTCCAGATAGTTTATCAGGTGATATAGATAATTCCCCGGAATACATGATAATATATTTCATAGTAGTATTTCTTAAGTCATGAAATTCTCCAATTTCGCCTCCAATACTTTGGTCAAACAGAATATAAATTATAGCAATACAACCAGCAAATAAAGGAAGAAAAAACAATAGAATTTTGACATAAATCGTGACAACTGTTAGAAAACATTTCATATAAATTGAAAACTTTAAGCTTGGTAACAGAATTGCTGTCGATATAATCATTAATAGGATATTCAATACTTCAATAAAAATCATAATAAAATGTGGAATCCAATGATAAACAGTTGCTAGTATTGCTAAAATGAAAGGAAAAAAAATCAAACCAATTTCGCAATAATTTGATTTCTTTTTCAAATATTCAGATACCAAAAATAATTGAAAAATTTCTCTCGGTGCTAAAATCAGCAATCTAAATAATGATATGAATACTATCCAAAAAATATTCAGTTCTCTGTTGACGAAATGGTTTGAAAACTCATCAATGTTTGTGCTATTATTCCATTGAGGGTTTGAAGAATTTTCATTTATATTTGATTTAACAGAATCATCAGACGAACTAGGATTGCGAAGAAAATACATCAAAACTACTGTCGGAACGATGTAAGTTAAGAAGAATCCATAAAAATTCCACCAAAAAATTCTATCATATTTTTGTATCTTTGTTGTTATAAATACTTCCATTACAGGGTGAGAAATGAGAGATTTTAAATTGTTTTCTTTCAGAATATAATCCATTGTTTCATAATCTTCATTCATTAAGGCATCATCATTTATTTCATCTAATTTACCACCTTGATTGAAGTAGCGAAGCATAAATTCACAGTCTATTTTATAAAACTTTTCTTCGTTTGTTATTCGTGAATTAAGAAATTTTTCAAAAAACTCTTGTGTTATCCAGTTTTTTGGAATAAAGCCCTTTAATAATTCAAATTTATTTTTCAGGAACATCAAAGTTGCATAATAATGGGTTTCATTAACTTTCATGTTTCGAGGAAAATGTGGGAAGGTGGTTAAAAAATTATTATACTCGAAAATAATGTTGATGATATTTTTTTCATTTTTCTTAATGGCTGCATACAGAAGCATATAGCAAAAATGTGTAGAATAGCTCTCATAGTAATGATTAGGTTCGTTATCATCGGATATTTGAATTTCATTCATGTTATGAATTTTAAACATTGTGCTGAACTTTTTTTCCATTTTTTCAATTTCACTAGGAAATTTTTCCATGAACTCAACTTCCTTTTTTTCTACAATTAATGACAGTAGATGCAAAAATGGGAAAAGGCTTCCTCTAAAGCTCAAGATTTCTTGATTGGGGTTTGACAAATTCCGAAGATAAAATTTTTCAGAATCAGAATCAATGAAATAATTCCAATAAATCATCAACATCCCCATCCACAAATATTTTCTCGGCAATGATAATTCCCTTTGTCCATCATATTCAACTGGTTTTTCATTCAGAATTTTCTTAATAATGCCATCGATAAATTCATTTGCACCAATTTTCTCAGGATAAAACTGTTGAATTTCTTCCAGCAAGTAGAGAACGTTCATTATATTTTCACTATCTTTACCTTCATTTTTGTCAATCAAATTTAGATGAAATTCAATGTAGCATTCATATTCAGGATTAGAATTTGAGGAGTCAATAAACTCTATCTGGTTTTTTAAATAATCATAGAATAAAGCATTTTTTAACATCATATAGTACTGGGGTTTGAATATTTCTTCATATTCATCTGGCACCTTCGGCATAAAGAATGAAATTATATGAGGATCATTTTTGGTGTCCATCACATAATCCAATAATCCTTTATGTTGTGGATTTTTCTATAAAACCGAGTGTCAATAATTTTTCAAAAATATTTATAATGTAAGCACTCACCAATATAAATATTTCGGGGATTTCCCATAGCTTATATTCGTTCCATATATGGTCAATAATTTTATCAAAATCTTCAATATCTTGGTCACATTTAGATAAAATTTCTTCAAAAATGCTCAAATTATCTAAAGTTCTTCTACCAAATAAAAGTTTTCTGATCTCTTTTGTATTCCTAAAGATTTTCGTGAATTCCTCAAACTCTGGAGATTTTTTTCTTTCATTTGATTGCTCATCATTTTTAATAAAACTTTCAAGTATTTCCTAAAATTAAATTAGATATATAAAAATATATAATTAAGGGTAAATATGAACTTGAAGAGTTCTGCATGTACTACGCGACATAAGTTAAGAAAAGGTGAAAAAATTAATTTATTCAATTGTAGGAAGCATTAGGTAATATATTTTTTTCAACCTGTTTTAAAAATATATAAATTGAAGTATTTTTTTAGGGATTTGTTAAAGTTCATTTTATGTTTATTCAAAAATGTGCTAAATATACTTACCAATTTTGCATTTTCGTTTTTTTCAAAAGGCTGTTTAAATACTGCTTTGAACTCCCCAACATCCTTAAAAATATTTACGATATCGGACTTCAAATCTAAACATCCTGTAGAAATCAATATGAATTCTTTAATATCGACTAGGTGGTTTTTTATAGTAATAAAGTACAGTAGTTTCGCATCAAGTTTAATAGCGTGCATCCAGTATTCACCAAAATAATTTTTAACGCTATTTATGAAGCTCTTGTATTCAACTTTGAAAGATGTTGTGAAATTTTCTTTTAAAAGAAAAAGAAGTTTGAAGAATAATCTATTGCGGTGATTCACAATCGATTCGTAAGAAATTTTGCAAATGGATGGATATTCTTGATTTATATTATCTTCAATACTATTGATTATTCTTATCTTAATGCTTTCATATTTTTCATCATTGGTATTTTTTAAAAATACTAAAATATTTTTTAAAATTTGATACTTGTATTCCCTGTTGTTCAAATTTAGTGATTGATTAATTAAAAAGTGTATGTCATCATTATCGAACTCAACATCCTTTGCTTCATGGAAGAAATAGTAAATGATTTTGAGACAATAATAGTGATATTTGCCCATTTGTTCTCTATTATTGAAGACATCAAATAACTTTTCGAATAACTTTCTTTGCATTTTATACGAAGTAATTTCCTCATTAACTTCTTCAAAAGACTCACTAAATTTTATGACAAGAAAGTATGATTTTGGAGAATTTTCATTCTGCTCGTACCAATCGTAAATCAAAAAACTAAGAAGATTTTCAAAATGTGTATTATTATTGTTCAAACACTCATTAATTATATTGCGAACAGTGGCGTGGCTACCATATCCAAATCCTGATTTTTCTTTTTCCTTTATATAACAACTGATTTTGACGCAATAGTTTTCATTTGACATTTGATTTATGTCCAAAGCTTCAAAACCATTATTTTGTTCATTCAAATTAAAAAATGCACGTATACGTCGTACAATGCTCCTAGCATTATAATTGTTTCCATCATTAACTGTGTTATTTACTAATAGTTGTGTTTCCTGAATTAGTGACATTTTCTAAAATTAAGAGTAATATTAAGTTCGATTTTATAGGCTAAAAAATGTAAATGGAATTGATAAATTTCTCTCTTTTTATTGAATATCTATTTCATTTTTAACTTACTTTTTATGAAGCTCATGTATTCAACTTTGAAAGATGTTGTGAATTTTTTTATAAAGTCTTACTTTTGCTAGATTAGATTTAAAACTGAATATTTATTTTCACTTATAAATGTTTTAAATTATATAATTTTTTAAAAGTACTTAGTTTACTTCTTATCAGTAGAATGATTCATGGAATACAAACAAAACATATAATTGTTATTTTTTCATCAGTTACTAATGTGTATTTAAAAAATGAAAATGCAAGAGTATGCAAAAAAGAGAGTTTTAATGTGTATTTTAAAAAATTATGAAATTATGCGTCCGTCTGTCCAATCAGGGTTTTATTGTTTTTTTTATAAATAAGGCACTTTAATGCACTTTATTGAGAAATATCCGGAATATCAGAAATTTTACAAATGCAATTTTCGGTTTCGAAGATGAATGTTTATTCTTGGTTCTGTATATAAATGAAGGCTCTCGTTCCAATTTTTCAAATATATATTTGCAATGCTTCGGCCCGTTCCATCAATTTTCCAGTCTAGTGAATATTGTAGCTCTCATTCCAATATACTGCTGCATATTATTTTTTGATCTGTTCTTTCATTTAGTATTGCTCAGAGCACCGACATTGCCTCTTGAATCCTACACTAAGTAGTCGAAG
Source organism: Chironomus tentans (assembly GCA_963573255.1). Lineage (NCBI taxonomy): Eukaryota > Metazoa > Arthropoda > Insecta > Diptera > Chironomidae > Chironomus > Chironomus tentans. The sequence continues at coordinate 41,608,444 of OY754302.1, read as the reverse complement.
TATCAAAACTTCTGAAAAAGCACAAATTTGGAAATGGCAGGGTTCGTACCGACGATCTTCGAATTACTACATTTTCTATATAGCTATGTGATTAACGAATAAATAAAATTTATTGAATTGAATTTATTTATTGATTTATGAAAATTATGTGACAATAATTATATATCTTATATATTATAATTTTGATATTTTGATAATTGTTTTGTATTTTTCTCATGGATTCTGAGTGAGGAAAATGCGTTTTGGTTCCACGTACTCCACTACTGATTTTATATTTTAACACAAATAAACATTTTGAATCGGTATTAATTTCAATTATTTTTAATACATGAGCTAATTCTTATCAATTGAGTGATTACGAATAAAAATATATCAAACCTAACTGTACTAAAATTTATGTCTATAAAAATAATTCTGAAAATCAAAATCCTAATTGGTTTTTACGTTAATGCAGGTGCGTAGCCAGGGAGAATTGTGAGACAAATCTCTCCCCCCCCCCACTTGAGGGAAAACTTTCTTCAATTTGCTAGGGTTTTTTGAAGGAAAAAATTCAAAAATTTTTCTAAACTAAATTTTTTCATACAAAAACACCCTCAATAATTTACCGTTAGAATTTTTAGTTTTCAAAAACTAAAAATGATTTGTTTTTCAGACAAAAATTTTGAAACTAAACCGAAATATAACCTTATATCTATGTTAAATATAACCTTATACCATTGTTATACTAGAGTCTGGTGTTGTGACAACTTTTTTGAGTCACGGCATGCATTGACTGTAGAAAATTTTTCGCGGCACACCAAACAAGTAAATATGCATGAAGTTATATTGAATTATAACAAAATCGTACGACACTTTAATTGAGCTTTTTAGTATAAATCTGTAATTTTCTAAAAATCCACCAAATTTTAGAATTTTAAAAAATCGTGGCACACCTGGGCATGTTCTACGGTACACATTTTGGACAACACTGTACGTAATCTATCGGAGTTAAACCTTTTTTTCACCAATTTCAACATAAAAGTTCAGTCAGACATTGTAGAAACTAATCCTTTTCCTTCTCATTCTTAGCGTGTTGCTCAAATCAGTCGTATGTTTTTTTTAAAAAACAGAAAGCAGAAAAATATATTTTAGTTTAATTTTTTATCATTGTAAAATAATTGTAAGTATAAAATATATTTCTTAAATAAAAAAGTTCATCGAATTAAGTTTTTAAATCGAAAATGACGCAAATTTTTTCGGGAATATTTTAACTTATAGAATTATTTTTAACTTATAGAAGTTAAAAGGGTTCTTACCACGTTTTTTACTGACATTTATACAATTTTTGATTTTTTTAATTTTAGGTGAAAATGCCTCCAACAAGGAGGAAAATGTACGCTGGTATTTTTTATTGATTAATGTTTTAATAAAAATTAAAATTATTGAATCATACTTAGGCTGTCCATCGACTTTTAACAAAAAAGCGGGAATTGTCCCAATTTCAACCTAAAAACTGGATCAAGTTTTAATTTATAGTATTTTTAACAATTTTTGGCAACTTGTAGTTGAAAAAGTTTTTATCTGTCTAAAAAAAGGTCATGAAGATTTTGCAATTCAGAATAGGGTACAAAGTGGGACGCGGAATATTTGCTCTGAAAAACGAAAATGTTTCGTCAAAAAGTAAGCAAGTGGACAGCCTTTTCATCTTTATTTAGATAACAATTGTAATATTTTAAACAGAAATTTAAATCTTCTCAATAAACAGAAAACATAAAAGTAAAGACGAAATTGCAGAAGCTAGAGATGTGGTGACAAGATGCAGTGATGAAAACTCATCAAAAGTAAATAGAAAATATCGCGATGTTAAAAAGGAGAAGAAGAAAATTGAAAACAAAGACGATAAGAATAACAAAAGTAGCGAAAATTTAGAAGAAAGCAGTTGTGGCAGTGAAAGTTGTAAAAATAATGAAGCAACAGTAATAAACATGAATTAAAATTGCTCAAAATAATAATTAACTTCATTTTAATAATTTTGATAAAGTTAAATTTTAAGATATATTCACGCACAATTAAAATTGGTGTTAAAAATGTTATAGTTCAAATTTTAAGTCTTTAAAATATCACAAAAGTATTTGCAAAATAAAAGTTCGCATAATTTAGCAATTCTTCATCAAAAATTAATTTAAAAAAATTAAAAATTGCTTTTTGCGAAGAAATCAGTAAAGTTTTAAAGATTTTTCTTCTCAAGAATTAAAGAATTTCAAAAAATTTGATCAGAAACAATTTTTGAATTTTAATATCCAGCATTAGTGAATCAAAAAGTCATAAACACAACAGAAACAGATGACAAAGCTCGGAATTATAACGAATGTGACCTTTATGACCAAGCAATATCCGATTCATTGATAAATTCCATCTGATTCAACAATAGACTCGCTCCATCTCATTCACACATGTCATTTAGAGAATAGATTTATGAAATTTTTAAAAGTTACAACAAATGTTGATTTTTATGCAAATCTTCTCTTGTATAACAAATTTATTGAACACGATATGCCGATTTTATCGTTTTCTAATTTATTTAAATGGACGCCATAAGATTAAATTTAATCTTTATAAATTGCTGTTGATAAAAATTCTTGCCATATAGATAATATATTTATTATTTTTGTGCGCATCAATCTTTCTCTCTCACTCGATGCTCGAGACACTTGAATGAAACAAATACTCATCATTTTCATGCGTCCTCAACTTCTTCTTTTTCTTCACACTTCTTTATCTATCATCTTTTGGAGATGTGTCTATTGCTATTGAAATTTTTTTATAATATAAATTTATAAATATTTAATATTGGAAAAATAGATAAAGAATGCGATTAATGATTTGGAATTGGGGACTTCTAGGTGGGTATTTTATTTTTTGTATGAAATTTTTTTTAAAATTTCTAAAAAAAATTAAATAAATTTGACAATATATAATAATTTTAAAAATAAAACACAAATTTAAAATAAATAAATGCGAAAACACAAATTTGATGCCAAAAACTTAAAATTAAAAAATTCTAAACTTTAAAAAAATTAAAGAGCTTAAGAACTTAAAACTATTAAAAAATTTAAGTCTTTTTAAAAAATAAAATTATTTAAAATTAAAAAATTAAAATCTTTAAAAAAATTAAAGAACTTAAAAACTGAAAACTATTAAAAAATTTAAGACTTTTTAAAAAATAAAATTATTTGAAACAGTTTATAAAAGTTAAAAAATTTAAAAAATTTAAAAACTTAAAATTAAAAAATTAAGGAACTTTCAAATTAAAAACTATTAAAAATTTAAAACTTTTTAAGAAATAAAAATAAAATAAGAGTTTAAAATAATTTAAAACGTCACAAATTAAAAAATTAAAGAACTGAAAATTTAAAAATTTAAGAATTTGTAACTTCAAAAAAATAGAATTAAAAAAATCACAATATTCTAAAATAATTCAAGAAATTAGAAATTTCAAAAAATTAAAACTTTAAAAACCAAAAGTTTTAATAAAGTAAAAAACTAAGATTTTAGATTCTAAATTTTAGAATTAGAAAAATGGTTAAAAATTCAAAAAGTTCTTAATTGGAAAAAATCGAAAATTTAAAACACTGTTAATTCTAACAAAACTCTCCACCAAGAAGTTCAAAATATAATCTCGTTGAATCACTAAATTCGATGATTATAATTCTTCCTCTTATTGATGTTCCATTTTGATATACAACAAAAAAACCAACACTCATATAGACACGAGAAACGAATTAATAATATAAATCATAAGCTGATAAATAAATAAATAATAGTTACTTTAAATCGATTCAGGAGTTAAAGCAATAAAAATATTTTTATTGGAAATATTCATCTTGAAATATAAATCAGTTATAAATTATTGTGGGGGCATAGAGTGGTTTTGGGGTTTGATGAGCGCATTTTGGTATGAATTTCGTTTTTAATTGTGTTGTTTGGCTTAAAAGGGGAGTAAAAAGAGGTGTCGTGAACATCTCTTGCCCTGATTTGACATTTAATTCTTCTTTTGGCTTCATGTCACATAACTCGAAAAATATGCCAAATGCCACAGACAAACTGCTCGAGTCACCTCAAATATCCAAAATAATCATCAAAAGCTCAAGCTCCAAATTAATTCAATCACATTTTGATGATAAATGTGAGTTTTATGACCAAACAGCATGAACCAATTGAAAGAAATTAAAATAAAATGTTCTTATTGCCTCATGCTCAAGAAACTCGTCTCAAACCTGACACAAAAATGCGATTCTTGTACCTTTCATGTTGCTTACACGCTACGTCAAAATACTGTCAATTCATCTTTTCATCCACCATACAAAAATTTTTTTATTTTCGAATTAAATTAAGTAAAAAGATAAAGAAGAAATCATATTCACACCAATTTTAATTGTGTGTGAATATATTGTTTTTGGTATTTCAGTGAAACTACTTTTTAGGACTTGCTGCTTCAGGCTTACGGAATCGACCCATAGTGTTCAGTATAGAAAGTCTGTGCTTGAAATTACCTATTTAACAGTGAAAACCGCATCTCGATTGGTGCTTCCAGTGCCGAGAAATCGCAAAAAAACACTTTCTGTCCTTTAGCAAGTTAGCAAGTTAGTTAGTTAATCGGTGCGATAACTCGATTCAAACTCAATATTAAGACTTCCGGTTTTTTACATCTGATAGATATCGGGTATGGCAAGAACTGTATTGTTTTTGGAGCCATGAGATGCATCCAGTAAGGCACAAGGAACGAAAAACTGCTGTTTTTGGTCAAATTATAGCCGATTATTGCAAAACACATTTTATTTTTTTCATAGAAAAGGAATGTTTTGACCAAATGAGCTGAAATTTGGTATGTAGGTTCCTTAGCTGTGCCTGAATGTGGAGCTGATGCCATTTTGGATTTCGAGGGGCTAGAAGCTACGCCAAATTGATTTTTGCTTTAACTTTGACCAAATGAGCTGAAATTTGGTATGTAGGTTCCTTAGCTGTGCCTTAATATGGAACCGACGCCATTTTGGATTTCGAGGGGCTAGAAGCTACGCCAAATTAATTTTTGCTTTAACTTTGACCAAATGAGCTGAAATTTGGTATGTAGGTTCCTTAGCTGTGCCTAAATATGAAACCGACGCCATTTTGGATTTCGAGGGGCTAGAAGCTACGCCAAATTGATTTTTGCTTTAACTTTGACCAAATGAGCTGAAATTTGGTATGTAGGTTCCTTAGCTGTGCCTGAATATGGAACCGACGCCATTTTGGATTTCGAGGGGCAAGAAGCTACGCCAAAATCATTTTTGCTCTAATTTTGACCAAATGAGCTGAAATTTGGTATGTAGGTTCCTTGGCTGTGCCTGAATATGGAACCGACGCCATTTTGGATTTCGAAGGGCAAGACTTTAACTCAAACTTTGATGTTTTTGACTAAATAAACTGAAATTTTTTGTACAAACTGAATATGGATTTTGTATACTCAATTAAAACTCAATTTAGCAATAATTTTGATATCGTTTAACGCAATAAACTGAGATTTTGTGCGATTTTGAAATTTTGTAGGTTCTTTATGCGTGGTTGGTTTTTCCACGTAAGTCGTGTGAGTAACATAATACTAAGCTATTAAGGAAAAAATTAGAAACGGTGTGAATATGCCTATGAAGCGTGATCTGCTTCATTACTAGTTTTTTTTTCATTTTAATGTCAAACAAAGCAACAAGAAAAAAAATGAAGGAAGAAGTTTTGAAAAAAAAATCTGCTATCGTGTAAAATTTCCATAAATTTAAATAATTTCGACATGTGTTAAAAATGGAATTCATTCATTTCATTTCTCTTTCTGTTTCACACTTGGTGCTTGTATACATAATACCTTTCGTGTTTGCTTTCAAAAATAACAGAGACTCTCTGGAGAGATCTATCTATTTCTATTACTATAACTAATTTAAATTTTTGGACTCGTTAGGTATGGTGGGGAATAAAATTGAAAGAATTTTGAGGAATTTGCGAGAAAATGATACAATATTTTAATGAAATTTTAAAATGTTCTAAAATTGAAAATAAATCTAAAATTTTAACATTTTAAAAATCCTGAAATTTAAAAAAAATTCTAAAATGTAAAAAATTCTACAATTCTAAAAAATTCTAAAATTTAAAATAATTTTAGATTTTTTTTTAAATTTACAAAAAATTCTAAATTCAAAAAAATATGTATCAAAATTTAAAGAATTCTAAAATTTAAAAAAATTACAAAATTTAAAAAAAATTGAAAAAATTTTAAAAAAAATTACAAAATTTAAAAAAAAAAATACAAAATTTAAAAAAATTACAAAATATAAAAAGATTACAAAATTTAAAAAAATTACAAAATTTAAAAAATATTTCAAAATTTAAAAATTCGAAAGTTAATTTATTTTATTTTTTTTATCCAAACTCACTCAACAAACAACCCACAAAAATTATATTATCACCAATAATTCACTTCTTAATCGACCTATATGGAAATTTCAATCGATAAATTATAACGAAATATTGATTTAACATTAATTTGTTAACTGTCATATTTATTTTTCTATTTTATTACTAAATATTAAAGATTTTCTTTCCTTTCTTTTCTCCTAGTTTTATTTGGCGTAAGTTTAGCACACGCGTTTACACAGCACATCACCTGAGTTGTTGAACTTTTGCGGATGAAATGAAAGGATTTTTTTCCTTATTACAAAGTGCTAATTTTCAATGGTAGTAAATTTTATTGATGAATAAATAATTTTTTTATTAAATGTGAGTAATTTTGCTCTTCGTGGTATTTAAATTTTTCTTGGGAAAAGATTGACTTAGCAGGCTAATAAGCAAAGCGTTTTGAACTACAAATTATAATTTTCGAGAATAAAATATTACCAAAAACAAATAATTTGACATAAAATGTGAAATCTTATATTCTTTTAATTCTCTGGCATACATATTATATCCTCATAATCTTATCTTCTAATTCAATCAGTTATGACACCGAAAACCACTTTATCTTAATCTTGTTGTGTAGAAGAATATTAAAAATGTGCAAAAAAGTCAATAAAAAGATAAAATTAGCAAATTCAAATCTCGTTTGAATTAATATGACAGACCAGGTGCGTAGTCAGGCATTTGACTCCCCTTGCCAAATAATTCTACAATTTTTAGGGGTTTTGAGGGATAGAATTCAAGAAATTGAAAATAAAAATCCTCTTAGCGAAAAATTTCTGATTACATCCATGTGATAGGCCATTAATCATCCCAATACATGAAATCAATAACGATCATCTTAATTGTTCGTATAACACAGCTTCTTATCTTTATTGTTTATTATAATGTGCAATATTAGAACACAAAAATAACAGGAAAAATCAAGGCGGGGAAACTCAGGATTAATCCCAAAAAATACTTGAGCGAGAAACATAAGAAATTCCTATGAACACCGAAGCTACCCGTCAAATAGCTTAAGAATTCATCGAAATTTTCCAGAAATATTGCTTCCATGTTTCAGGGATTTTTAAAGAATTTTTGGGAATTTCCTGGATTTATCCTAAATTTCCTCGCCTTGGAGGGGTCGTTCACAAAATATGTCATGAAAAAGAAAGGCTTTTTTGATAAATCCCCCCCCCTTGTCACAAATTTTCCAAAGAATAAAAAATTTAAACAAAATCTCCCCTAAAACGTCACGAACTTTACGAAGTATCCATGGGGACGATTGCTCGGTATACCCTAGGATATCCCCTGGGATAAAAATTCAAAAAAGAATTCTAAAATTTTATAAATCATCACCAGTCAATAATTCAATCAAATTCCATGGATCCTTATAATTTTTCAAAATTTCAAAAATGTTCCGGTTTGTTGGAGCTATTGGTTGCATTATGAAATTCTCAATAACTTTCTTTTTTCCAGTAAACTTTTTCTTCAAAAATTCAATAAGATTTTCAAACATTGCTCGATCACACAACATAAAAACTGCCAAAGGTGAATCGCTAGAACTTGATAGAATAATTTCTTGAATTTCCGTAGTATTGAAATAAGATTCATAAATTTTCACCACATTATGATGTACATCCCTGTCGTAAGATACAAATGAAAATAAAAGTAAATTTAAAGGTATACAAAAATCAAATGGATCATTTATCAAAACGCGTGACTTCTCTTGTTTTTGTCGCAAAATTGTAAGTTGTTGCTCTCGAGTTGTGTGATTAACGAAAAAATTCCATGAAATATTGAATATTGTGTTAAAATTAGAGGCATATCTCAAAATGTCGTAATCATAAAATAGTTTAAAAATTTCAATATCCGACCAATGTTCGTTCATTTTATCAAGCAGAAAGCTCGTGTCATCTTCATTAATAAATTGTGGAAGATATTTGAAAATATGTTCAATAATTTCTTTCTGTTCTGATTTTGAAAAAATTGCTTCAATTAAATTCCAATTATTTTTATTAAAAATATAATCATCTTGTGATTTTAGTGGTTTGAAGATTATTTCCGATTTTAAAAGCTCTTTTATCTCATCTTTTGTCAACATATTCTTGATTGATTTAAAAACATACAATGGATTGCTATTTTCAAGTAGTTTATCATCTAAACCATAATCGTCATGAGATATATTGTAAACAGTTCTATCCTTATCTTTCAAGCAATACATGCTAAATAGAATGATTCCTTTCTGATTCCTACCATGGACGAACTTATCATATTCATTATCTTTAAGGTATGGCCGTGCTAAGCTTTTAATTTCAAGTCGATCAAATGTTAATCGTTCAACATGAGCATAATTAAAAGTTGCTGTATATGCTGTCTCATTTTCATCAATTTGAAGGAGTTTTAATAAAATTTCATGATCATTTTTGAAGAAAGCAATCATAAATGTAAAAATGTCATCGTCATAAACTGCTGGATATCTAAAAATCTTTTGGAATTTTGATTTTAATACTCTTGAAATTTCTGGATTGAATAATTTTGGTTTTGTAACATTTTCCGTGTCCAGAAAGGATATTATGAATTTTCTTACTCCATGATATTCAATACAGTAATAAAACATCATTAATCTCAGTTCAACTTCCACTTCTGACGGTGTCCCGATCACATTATAAACATTTTCGATAAAATATTGTGCAATAAAAAATTCAACAAAAGTTTTGTGAGAAAATTTAAAGTTTTTTGGATCATTGATGGACAAGATTCCCATGCGAGAAACTTCATCATCAGTCAGTTCATCTGGAGTCTTTTGATTCATTAATTCCAGTTTTAAAAGCCAAAAATAAACTAATTTATTTTGGTGATCTTGCAACTCACCTTTCAATGCATAAGATTGATAAAATTTCATCATTTTAAAATCAGTATTAAAAACTGTTTCGACAACATGATCGGAAATTTCAGTTTTTCTCCAGATATGAAATTTCTTGACAACAAACTTTTCATAAATTTTATACAAATTTTTAGTATCGCTTAATTCAACATCATTCGAAATTAAATCTGTAATCATTTCTAGCATGAGTGGCGTATCGAAGCCATCATCTGAGTCTGTAAATTTTACAATATCCATTATTTTGTCCGAATATTCTAAGATATTGTCATCAGAAAAGTTTTTAGAAATTAAAACGCTCATAATGTAAGCAATTTGATTTGCTTCTTCGAACGGAACTAAGGAATAAGTTTGTGCCTTTAAATTATCTTTAAGCATGTCAGAATACAATGATCGAGTGCACACATACTGAATAATATTTGATTTATCTTTGATTAAATTTAAAATTGTCAAAATTGTTGCACTAAATTGTGGTGAAATTTCATCAAAGCCATTCCACAGCAATGTGACATGTCCAGCATTAAAAAGATGCTCGAAAATTTTCCTTTCAAATTCATTTTTGGAACTAAGTTCGAAAATATTTTCAAGCATTTTTCTTACATCTTCTAAAGACTTGATATTTTGATAAACATTTTTGTGGTCCTTTAAGTCAATATAAGATATCCAATGGGTTTTAAATTTATTTTTAATTCCATTTGTCAATTCTTTCAGCATAACTGTCTTTCCAGTGCCAGCTTCTCCTGATAATATGAAAATTTTCGTCATGTTGGCAATTTTTAAGATTTTTTCAAAGCCAAACTGAAGGGATGTATAGAATGATAATCTAAAAACAGGATAAATTTCAGCTCCAATGAAAGAATTGATGAAAAATTGTGAAGTCGAGCATTTTTTAAAAATTGAGTCCTGCTTGATTTCCTTAATTTTTCGCTTCTGTTTTAAATAATCCAGAGTTTTAAATTCATGATAAAATGCACTGAACCTCATTGTATTGTTGATTTTGTTATACGAATTGCATTTAAACATTTCATGTCCTTGAACGTATTCCATAAAAAGGAAGTAAATTGCGTAAATGTCCTCGTCAGTGACTTTTCTTTCAATATAAAAATTTACTGCTTTTTTGACCATTTTATGAATAATAAGCTCCTTATTGTCTAAAATGTCGATTATTTGGGAGGATGTCAAATAAACAAATAAGTCAGGATTGATTTTATGTAGCACTTCAAACTTTAAACTTTGATTTTGAAAATTAATTGTCGAGTTTAAGATTTTGTTCTTTAATTTTGTTGCTAAGCTTCCCCATTCGTGTGTCACTAATTTCTCTAAATATATATAATGAGAATCACTAAGATTCAAAGATTTTCCATCAAGCATTTGTGATATGTGGTCTGATATTAATGTTTCATAAGCTAATGAATTTTCAAGATATAAATCTTCAAATTTTAAATAAACATTTTTATATGACACTGGAGCTTCCCTTACAGTCTTCTGTTTTTCAATAGATAATTCATGAAATTTATAATTTGGCTTTTCAGTCACTGATCTTGTAATAAAAATCGCAGATACAATTCCAGTCACAGCTAACAGAACGACAGCAACTAAAATCAAAATTAAGTTTCTTATTTTCTTCTTATTACTTTCAGCTTCAACTTCAGCTTTAGCTTCAATCACAGGCAGTGCTTCTGTCATTTCATTAACGATTTTATTCTCATAAATCTCAAAAAGTTTAATGAAATAACTTCTGACTTTTTGAAATTGCTCTTCATCGTTGAAATATCGCATGATTAAGTGAGGCACTCGTACAATCAATTCTGCATGCTGCATGCTTATCGGATAACACTTGTAGACAAGATTAATTAATTCTTCTTTTTCACGGTTTTTCTCACAAATTTCGGAAATTTCTATAAATTCTTGTTCAGTTTTGTCATCATCAATTAAGTAAGGTCTTGCTAGATTCTTGTACACAGCATTCATTGCATAATGACAAAGCTCATGGCACAATGTCCCTAATGCCTCAAATTTAGTACGCGAATTAAGAAGCTCTTTAGCGGCAACATAAATTCTTCCAGATGAATAGAAAAGTCCTTTTGTACTTGCATTAACTGTTGGATCAACAACTTCAATAGAGTTACGATTGAAATCGAAAACGATCCGAAAATTTCTTGATGCAGCAACAATCATTAAAATAATTTTAATTAATGGATTTTCATTTAAAATCTCGAATGATTTTTGAATAATTTCGTACTTTTGTTTGTGATGTGTTGTTGATGGTGCAAGTCGAGAATTTGACAAAAGGACATGCATGTGATTGTCAGGAAGGAATTTAGATTCTTTGTAATGAATTTCACGCAGCTCTTCTCGTTCACTGTCCTTTAATGTCTCTCTTATTTTACTAAATTTCTCATTTGGACCAAACATCACATTTTTTGATATTAATAATCCGTACATGTCAAATAGTTTGTTCCTTAATGCAAATGCTAAAGCTGATTCATTATTTAAGTTATAAAAATGACGAATCTCTGGACATTTAAGTAAAATTTCCTCAACTTTTGTTGAATTTTTAGTCATCATAGCTTCATTTAGGCTCCAACTAACTTTATAAAATTCTTTAATTTCATCTGGACATTCTTCAATTTTAATCATTTTCGGGTATGTTAAATTAGATTTTAAAAGTTCTAATAAAATTTCAAAATGTCGTCCATTGTTTGCCAATGTTTGTGCGTTTGTGTCATATGAATCAGTGCTATAGCCAGCATCTAACATGAAAATAGTAATATATAAATCTCCTTTTTCAGCAGCAATGAGCAGCAAATTGTAGTTTCGATGATCAGCTAAAAGATGAAGTCCGAAGGTGACGGTGTCAGAATCGATTTTGATTTCACTATACAATCCTAAAAAATGATTATAAATATCCTTTAGTTTAAGTAATAAGGGGTCGTCCGCAAATTTCGTCACGCTTTAGGGGAAGGGGATTGAAGAATTTGTGGCAGTCCAAACCATGGGCATACGCAAGGGGGGTCCGATGTGGTCCGGACCCCCCTCCAAATTTTTTTTCTTAAATATAAAATTTTGCGTGACGTAATTCACGAATAACTCCTAATAAATTTCATAAAATTTCACCTAAATATCCACGCCTCAATGAATCAGTCAAAAACGTTGAAATAAATTCAAAAAGTCGTAAATCATTCATGTAAGTGTCTTCATCGCGAATTTTAAACATTAACAATTCCTGAATATTCTTAGATTTCCAATAAAGAAAGAATTCATTTCCATCTTTAGTTGCTAGAAAAATAACAATTGAATTTTTGGCACACTTCTGACCTAATTCATTTAGTTCCATTTTATTAAATTTGCATGATGTGTTGTTGATTTGGAGTTTGAATAATAAAACTTTACTATGATCTATCAATAGTGTTGATACTTCAGTTGAGTTAAAATAATCAATTAGATTTTCAACAAACTTGAAATTTCCAATTGTTGTCATGGATGATGATGGCTCATAATTATGTGGAGTTGGGAGAACAACTAGCTCGACGTTTTCTTAAAATGTATAAAGAATATTATTTTTTTTACTTTATTCAGAACAGATTCAGTTATACAAAAGCAAGAAGAAATGAATATTAGTGCATCTAGGATTTCTGGCAAGGCATAGAAAAATAAATGGAGAGGGTTTGGGGATCAAAGCTCTCCCCAAAAAGGGCATTTTCCTTGAATTTATTGAAAATCATAAAATTTAGTCAAACAGCAAATTGGAATTTCTCAAACTCAGGATCAGTCGCTTAACATTACATTTATAAAATACCAGCAAGCATCAGGTTTCACGATTAAACTTGAACTTTTGTATTATACAGTTTGACAAGAATAGATAAGGAGAATCAATTTATGAAATAATGCATGATGAATATGTTTCGTAGAATTTGCTGTGGAGTTTAAAATATTTTTCTAAAAAATTATTGTCATTTATTATATTTAAATGTTTTCTAGTTTTAAGGAGATTTTGTTTGATTGTTTTATTTTTGAAAAAATTATTAAATTTTCATGCCTTATTTAGACATAAGGCAAATAATGAAATGTAGCCAGGGAGGCACTGACCAGGGGTGTATCCAGAAATTTTTTGAGGGGGTATGGGCGACAAAATTTAGGAGGTGTTTTGGGATTTTTTAAAATTTTTATCGAGGATTGTGTTTTAACTCCCAAATTACTTCATGGATACGCCCCCACCTATCTTGAAATCAAGCTCATTTTATGAATATTTTCCACGGCCTCATTATGTTTATTAATACAAGAGTATTTTATATAATTAACTGAAAGATGAGTTTTTAAGAACAAGATTTTTTGGACCCCCCCCCCCCACTTTGAAAATAAAGAAATTAACATTTGTATTGAATTTTACTTTCGAGGAGGTTGCCCGGGCACCTAAGGAACCCCTTGGTTACGTCACTGATCTGATCACCCAAATATAAAATCTATTACAATTTCACCATATTAATGACACAATTATTCTGAGTATTCTTTATCAATTAGAATTAAATTTCACTTGAACGTGGAACTTCACTATTAATATGTAACTTACCAACTATAGCTCTATCATTCTCATCGGGATATTTAAAAATTTTACGAATTTTCCAGGTGATATAATTTTTTAGCTCCATGTTGGAAGCTGCGCACTTTACTTCTAAACTGAATTTGCAAATATATATTTTTTCTTGAACTCTTCTTTCAAATGAGATAAGAGTTTGCATGAGAATTAATAAAATATATGCAATATGAATGAGAGTTTGATGAGAACAACATTATAGAAATAATCTCAGCGTACTTTGAATTATCTTCTGAGCAGAGATGTGAAAGTTTTGACGGTAAACAGAGATTTTATTTATTTTTGTAAAAAAATTTTGTTCTCTTTAAAAATTAAATTAAAATTTAATATGAAAGAATATTTTTGTGAGAATCTTTTGAAATTCCTCATCAAGGACTTCACATCAATTTAAATCGAGTTATAATATGATATTTTAACAAATCTGGTGATTATATTAAGAAGCGTTCCATAAAATCGATCCGATTGGCTGATAAATGCAATTTATGGCATATATTGGAATTAAAATATCAATTTCTACGTGCAGAGAGAAACACAAAAATCTGATCATTTCTAGTTTCAGTCAGCAAAAAAATTGGGCAATCCCCAAGCACATTCGAATCTGTTTAGCATTTTATTGCCATGATCATAAATCACATGGATGTTTCATGTCGTATCGCGTGTAGTCTTTCCAAAAATGTAAAGGTTTTTTTTAAAGTTAAAAATCAAAATTTCAAGAATGTGGTGACAAGTTGCTGTCAAACAATACCGCGTGTATGTGCGAAACAGACATAATGAGCTACGTGCATCGTAAATGAAGTAATTCCTTAAATCTTCAGTATTTACAACTTAATTTATTACATTTCGATGCGGTATGCATTGTTCTTGAAAATATTAAATTGTCATAATCATTATTGCATCTCCATGATGCTTTCTAGTCCTCGCCACATTAATGTATTAGGTATGGTGGAAAGTAGAAAATGAAGGAGAAAGATTGAAATGGAAGATGACAGGTGGTATAGATTGACAATTTTCTATCAATTTGCTTAATTTTCTATCAATTTGCTCAATTTTCTAACAATTTGTTCAATTTTCTATCAAAATTACTCAATTTCCTTCAAAGTTGCTCAATTTGCTCAATTTTCTATCAAAATTACTCAATTTTCTTTCAAAGTTGCTCAATTTGCTCAATTTTCTATCAAAATTACTCAATTTCCTTCAAAGTTGCTCAATTTTCTTTCAAAGTTGCTCAATTTTTCATCTAAGTTGCTCAATTTTCCATCAATTTGCTCAATTTTCTATCAAATTTGCTCAATTTTCTTTCAAAGTTGCTCAGTTTTCTATTAAAGTTGCTCAGTTTTCTATCAAATTTACTAAATTTTCTATCAAAGTTGCCCAATTTTCTATATAAGTTGCTCAATTTTCTTTCAAAGTTGCTCAGTTTTCTATCAAATTTACTAAATTTTCTATCAAAGTTGCCCAATTTTCAAGAAAATCCGTTAATCAATAACCCTTCAGCACAAAATCAAGTATAAATGCTCATTGTAAATAACCACACATTAAAAATAATTTTTTTCTCATTCATTTCTTTCCTCACATTAGAATAGAACCATAAAAAATTTATAAAAAAATAAAGTAATAACAATTTTCGTTGTTTAGCAAGAACCTTAACATGCAATTATAATAGGCATGAAGGGAATGAAAATTGATCGACTCTCATCAGTGCCGTATTTAAATTGCCTTTCTTCATTCACATCTCTTTCTTGTGGGCGATCAATTCATTGTTCTTCATATTCTCTCCTCGTCATGTCTTAAAAGTAAGCACAAAAAAAATTGTACAAAAAATTTATTCTGCATGAAAAGAAAGAAAGGAAATCAATTGTTTTTGATGCTTCATGCGTGTATGATTGCAGATATTTTCATATTTATTTATTATTAAAGTAGAAAATGAGGTAAAATAAATAATGAGTTAATGTTGATTTCTTGGCCACAATATGACTATGAAATAGACATTAAATGACGAGCTTGATGATCAGGACAAGGAATTATGGTTGAAGAACTTTGTGAAATTGAAGGAAGATGGAAAATTTATGAGAAGTTGTTGAATTTAAAATAAATTGGGAACGTATGAGGTTAGTTATTCTCAAAATATGCTCCGAGATACACTAGCAAGGAAATGGGGGTCAGATGAGTTCTGGATCCTTTTCAATATGTCATTAAACAGCCACAAATAAACAATTTTGGATTTTATACAGGAATTTGCCCAAAATGGTCTTTATTAATAAAACATAGATTTAAATGTGTGGTAAAATTTGCTTTGGATTCTCAATATGTCGCAAATAGTTTAGAAACCACTAGATCAGTAATGGGTTGTGCCCAAATATTTTTTGGACATTGAGGTATGCTGTGGTTCATAAAAGGATACCCAACACTGCATCAGACTATAGTCAGACTATTCTTTTCCTTAAACACTGCATTAGGCACTAAGTACACCTTAAGGTATCCCCTATAAAATGCTAAAAATTAAAAAGCTCATTTTCCTACTTCTATTTACTTAATAGTCCATTTATTTAATATCTTAATACTCCCTGCACTTAACGATATCACCAGCAACAATCTTCAAATGCCATAACAATTATAATAATTATTTATCAGCCACATAATCATCCAATTAAGATATTTCCCCTCTCTATTAATATTCATTAAATTTTCATTATCAATCATGAAGAACCTTAACAATGACTTTCAATCTAAATAAAATGAAATATGTAGCAACAAAAGTTATTTCGATATAAGTTTTAATGTAAATTCACTCCATCAGTCATTAAGTTTTCCATACCTTGAAAAAAGAGAGTCATTAATGTGATGTATGTATATGATCGCGAAGACGAAGATCACCTCATTGTCTTTTTTCTCTCTGTTTGTTATTCATGTGCATGTAAATATGAAGAAATTTTAATATTGGACAAAAGAAAAATATAAACTACAATGAATAATGACGATAATTACATCTCTTATGCATTTATGTCGCAATTTGAAGGCAGCAGAAAAAAACAGCATCAACATAATATAAATAAATAAAGCATAAGCATAAGAGGATGAAGAGGGAGAATGTCTATATGACAGGTAATATCTTTATTTAACAGAGAGAGAGAAAAAGATAAATTTATGTCAATATTCAATATTTATATCATGTAGTTTGTGTATGCATTATATTGTTAAATGGACATGTGGGTGACATATAAGTATGACATTAATCTTTTCACATTATTCACTTACTATTTTTTCAGTCTAGTGATGGAAACATGAACGAATTGATGAATTTTTTGGAAAAAATAATGACATTTTTAAAAACTATTTATTTTTGGTGTAAAAAAATTAAAAAAGTGCTATTATTTTTTTTATTTTGTATGAATTTTAAAAAATCTTCAATCATATTATTTAATAATTTTTTTATACAATTAAAATAACAAATACAGAATTTTTGATAATATATAAATGAATCTTAAGAGCTGCAATATTCAACAAACCTTCAACATAACACAATGTAGGATAAAGAAAACAATTTATTTCAATATCTAGGTTTCGAATAAATTTAGGCTCTTTTTTCAAGTTTCTATAGGCACAAGATGATACTTTCAGATCCGTTATATTAATATTTCATTTGTAAGGTAATCTTGTAGCTCTTGTACTTGATTTAGCCAACAATTTAAAACAAGTTGTTAATTTTAGTTAAAAAACTTCTGAAATTATTAAAGGTTCAAATCCTAAAAGTACAAAATTTGCTTAAAAAGCTTACCAGCGACGTTTCTAGTTTTGATTCTTTTTTGCATTTTTTTTTGCTTTAATCATATCATCTTTCATTGATAAAAACATCTTTAAAAAAATCGTTCTTATTTTTTTTTATAAAAATTTCCAATGAAATTTGAATTTCCAATGAAATTTGAATTTCCAATTAAATTTGAAATTTTATAATCAGTTTTTGCTGTTTTAAATATAAACATTTAAAAAGTCATAATCAGGGGGAAAACCACCTTAAATATTGAGTCCTTAAATATTGGTTGGTGGAAACGGTGTCAGAATATCTTATATTATGGTTCTGCTCAAGATAGGACCAAAAGTTTGAGCCTAGATGTTTTCCACCAAGTGGTTTTCCCCCTGGTCATAATAAAATTCCTGGCAAAGGAAGAAGTTCGAATCCTAGAAATAAATTTTCTTACTTGTTGATTTGAAATTTTTTCCAAGAAGATTTTTTTTTGTGGTGTAGCCAGGGATTGTGATTTTTCGGGTCCCTCCCTCTTTGAATATTTTTAAAAATTACTACGATTTTTAAATTTAAAAAATCACCAACGCTTGCAATTTAACATCTCAATAGATGCATTAAAATTCAAAATGTTGCGGTGTAGTAAAAACTGTGTGCGTTAAAATTCAATGCAAATTTTATTCACAATTAAAGGACGTCTCTCATAGAAACATTAGATATTTTAAGCGATATAATTAGCAAAGCAAGAAAAATTCATTAAATATGAAATTTTTAATTATATTGTCACGACACTAAACACATTCTAGAGTTTTCGAAGTAGGCAGTTTTGCGTTTTTTTTTCAAGTAATGTGACTATGCTAATTTTTTTCTCCTCAGCTCTCATTTTATAAAAAAAAATTTATGAAATGCTAAAAAAGAAGGAATTTGCAACGCGTTGAATGCTTTTTTAAGATATACGAACTGAATTATTGCATTTTCATGAGCGTTAAAAAGGAAAGTAGAAAAAATATCTGTATTAATTAATTTGCTTCCTATTTCAGTAACTTATTGTTGTGTTGTACCGTACAATAAAAACCAGTGCTTCAAAATGTCTGTATTTAGAGCTGAAGCTTGTTTGGCACATGCTATACTAAAAGATTTATATCTCACCTGTCAAGCCTGTCAATCGCCCGCTTTTCTTACCTGTCTTGCCGTTTCTCTCTCTCTTTCCTTCTCACTCAATTCTTTTACTTCATGAAAAATCATAATCACAAATCACATTAATGTGATCAACAAGTCAAAATATATGTTTTCTTTTAATTTAATAAATATTGAAAAAGAACGAGTAAGGGAGGCATTGGTTGGGGTCTAAGGCGCATTTTTTGTGACATAATTTTTTAAAAAATTGAACTTTAAATTATTTAAATTGAGTTTTGTTACAGAGAATTTAAAAAAAATATAGATTTTAATTTTTTTAAATTTTTTAACGGTTTTGAAAAATTTTAAAACAAAATTTGAAATATTTTCTCCACCTCAATAAGTTTTCTTGCTTTTTTGAGTTGCTTGGGTAAACAAACTCTATTAATAAGGTAGAAACATTGCCAGAAACTTACTGGATGTTGAAAACTTCCATATAAAATTCAAATAATTAATTATATCAATAAATTTTAAAACCTAACCTAAAACTATTAAATTTAAATAAGCAAAATTTAATTATAAATAATAATCATCCCAAAAACCACCAATCTGCCAACCACAAACACCCTCATTTCCTCAAAAACATCGCTAATTGAAGAAAAATAAAATGCACAATCAACTATAAGTTTAATATTTATAAAGATCCAAGTCAAGAAATCATCGAATGTTAATTGGCTCGTTGAAGCGCATACTTTTGCTGTCAATGCTCTTTTATGGCTAAATAAATTCACTCTTTATACGTACAGAGTGTGGAATTTTTCAAGCAATAAAATCAACCTGATATTTAGTTCACTATTGAATAAGAAAAAAAAATTGTTAAGGAACTGATTGAAAAGAAGTAAGTGAGTTAGCAAGAAAGTATGGTGGATGGGAATTGTGAAGATAATTAAAGTTGAGATTTTTTGAGGAATTTATGAAACTTTAAAAATTAAATTTGTTAAATAAATTTAAAAACGAATTGTTAATTTTAAAAAAATTAAAAACGAATTATAATTTTATTTTGAAAAATTTAAAAATAAAGTAAATTTTTTAAAAAAATTAAAAATACCTTAATTATAGATTTTTTTAACAAAATTAAAAGTTAATTATAAATTTTTAAAAAAGTTAAAAATAAATTACATTTTTTAAATTTTAAATTAATTAGTTTTGAATTTGATCAATTTTGAATTAATTAAATTAAAAATTTATAATTTTTATTTTTTTAAATTTCAAATTATAATTTTTATAAAACTACAAAAAAGAAAAATGTAGTTTTTTTAAAAAAAAATTAAAAAACAACTTCCAAGAAATTTTTTCAATGAAAACATTTAAAAATCATGCACATAGTCAAAAACCATGTACCGTAAGTAATTTTACATGCATATCCATGTTCATTCAGATACACTTAAAACGCACAATCAGTATTCCACGTAAAAATCATCGAATTAATTTTTTTTAATCGTTTGTTGAATCAGAAGTCAAATGCCTGTCAAATACCAGAATTGGTAATGAATCATGGCATTAAAAAATTATTTAATTCTTATTTAAGAACAGAAAAGTCGTGATTCTTATTTGTCTACGAAGATTGTTGGTGATGCTGGTGATCTTATGTGCTTATGAGATTTATTTCAAGAAAATCTACTCGAAAATGTCAAAATATGAAATTAAGTCTAAGAGGATTCGTTATTTTTATTAGGTTTAGATTTTTAATTTTGTGAAATTTGCTAGTTTATGAATTTTTAATTTTTTTGTTGAAATTACTGAATTTTGCTAATTTATAAAATTTAAGAATTTTGGTGGTTTATTTTTAAAAATATTTTTGATAATTCTTAATTTAAGTTTAAAAATGCAAGCAAAATGTAAAAATAAAAAATAAATCATTAATATTTTATTCTCAACATTTTCGCACTTAACTTTACAAATTAATATCGATTTTTATCATTTAAATCTCTTAAATAAGAATAAATTGTCGACAACATCATAAATATTCGCACAGATTTATTCATTCAACCCATGAGATGTAATAATTCATCGATACGTATAAGTGTGGCAATGCGTAAATTATTTAATTATAAATTCACATTAATATCATTGAATCTAGAGATTGATCATGTGATTAATTATTTTAATTATTGTGGAGAATTATTTGAGTTGGTTTGAGGGTTTTTGAGTTTCTTGACGTTGAAGTTTTGAACTATTTGCTCAGTTTTTGAAATTTTTGCTCAGTTTTGATAGTTTTTTGCACAATTTTTGAATTTATTGCGCAGTTTTTAAATTTTTTGTTAGTATTTCTAAATTTTCTAATTTTTTCTCAGTTTTTGAATTTTTTATATTTTAAATTTTCTTAATTTTTCGCTCAGTTTTGAACTTTTTTTGTTATTATTTTTAATTTTATTAATTTTTAGAAATTTTGTTATTATTTCTAAAATTTTCAAAAAAATTCGTTATTATTTCTAAATTTTTAAAAAAAATTGTTATTATTTCTAAATTTTTAAAAAATTTTGATATTATTTCTAATTTTTTTTGGAAATTTAAGAAAAGTCTTTTTCATTAATAATAATAATACGTAATATTTTAATTCCAGTCAACTCGTTCATTCAAAAGAAGCTTGAAGATTCAGCACAAAAACATGAATAAAGAACAAAAATAATCATCCTTTGTCTTCATTGAGAAGAACATCTTTTCAGATTTTATTAATTAAATTAATAGCATTAAAAGTAACAACAATGTAGCATGAAAGAAAGAATTATGAATGAAAAAAGGAGAATTAAAAGAGTAAGAATATAAAATTCATTGTTATTGGGCAGATACGAGAGGTGTCTAGACATCGAGAATATACACACGGTACAACAAGTACAATAGAAAGAGCAAACGAGGAACTTTCAATGAACTTCATGGGAGATCATTCTGTTTTACAAGTTCTATTCTTCTTATTCTCTTTACACTGATTTTTTCCCCTTGTTCCTCTTCTTTCATTTTTTTACATTATTATACATACTTACATTTACGGGATAAATAATATTTTTTGTGCTCTGTGTGCTCAAAA
Source organism: Chironomus tentans (assembly GCA_963573255.1). Taxonomy (NCBI): domain Eukaryota; kingdom Metazoa; phylum Arthropoda; class Insecta; order Diptera; family Chironomidae; genus Chironomus; species Chironomus tentans. The sequence goes on along the minus strand of OY754302.1, from coordinate 41,586,588 downwards.
CAATTATTAATAAATCTCAATGAATGAAAATGAATGAATAATAAAAATAATAAATACATAGTAATAATGATTCAGTTATTGTTGACTCGCTTTTATTGTTTTCGGGAGAAGAATAACGAAAGTAAGGTGGATAATTCTAACAATAATAGTGTTGTTGAACTAGCGCATAATTCATTCATTAACTAAACAATATATTTGAAAAATTGAGCAAAAGAATTCAAAATCCGAGCAACTGGTTCCAATCTGAACAACCAAAGATTCAAAAACTGAGCAACAAGATTCAAAAACTGAGCAACAAGTTAAAAAACTGAGCAACAAGTTGAAAAACTGAGAAAAAAGTTCAAAAAATAAGCAAAAAGTTCAAAAACTAATGAACAAGTTCAAAAACTGAACAGAAATATTCAAAAATTGAGCAATAGAATTCAAAAACTGAGCAAAAAGTTCAAAAACTTAACAAAAAGTAAAAAAACTAATTCAAATTTCGCATCATTATTGAAGACAACCCCGACAAATCATCCACAATCAACCTTATCTCATCAATTTCAGCTCCCCAGAAGAGCTTTGAATCTCTCTTGTGAATTATGAATAAATCATTTGATGTTAATCTTAAATTTTTTTTACTTCTCCTCCATACAATTGATCATCATCATCGTCCTGATCTCCATACTTCGTTTTTGTTTAAAAAATAACAACTTTTTTTCTGAAAGTCATTTCCGCTCGACTTTAGCTCATGTCTTATTGTACGAATGAAAAGATAGATAATGGATTAATGAAGTTTTTCTCTGGATTTCGTTGACTTCTATGCTGATTTATTACAATCATGATAAATTATAAACTTGTTCAATTGTAAAGTCTTGAGCGTATCCATCATCATAGAAATAAAAAAATCATTCAATGTGAAATTTTCTAGTAAAAATGATTGCGATGATTGAATTCATAGGGCATCAATTAAATGCAGCAGGTGCGTTTGGAGTTTGAAATGGGAATATGGATTATGGGCAAGAATTGGGAGGAGAAATTTGAATTGAATATTGTGAGAGTATGTAAAATTTAATTATAGATTAATCTATGTTGTCCAGACTCCAGAGATATTCATCCAATGTTCAGCCAATTTTTGATAGCATTTCTGACTGAAACTTTTTTTCTACCGAGTATTGCTGTCAATAGGCTCCCGGGTGTCTTCCGATGCCATTAGTATTCAGGGCCGTTTGGCAGTACTCGATGCATTTTCTGCTACACAAATCTCATAAACTGTGATTGCTTAGTCAAAGCTACAGCATTCTGGTCCTGAGGTACTGAATTTCTGAATTTTCATCGATTCCAGTATCAAATCTGACCAAATCCTGCGAAAACATGACCATAAATTCCACTAGCCCTCTGTCGCACCCAACTGAGCAACTCCAGTGTCAGAAAAGTCCTTCAGTTTCACATTTCCCTCAAACAATCCAGACCAATAAATCAATCAATTCAACTTAGGAATTCTCAAATTTTGTTTTCCATGTGCTGTGATTTTTCAATCTACAATAATTTTGACTATCATTACATGGTAATTGAGACAATCCTCGCCCTAGTAATAAAAATCCACAGATCATAAGACGTGTGATGCAATCGAATTATGAAATTTGAACTTATTACTGATTGATTTATGATTTGCTATAACTTATCAATGGAAAATCCGCGATTATTAAAGAATAAATCAATAAATAATTTACAGAACCTCTTAAGCCTTTGTGATATTTCAAAAAATGTTTAGAAAAACCGGTCATAAATAATATTTTGAGTAGCCTGAAATTAACTCCCGGATCTTTTGACCTATTGTCAAATTTCTTCATAACATTGAGTCATTTAACAACCGCATTGAACCATCAACCCACCTCAACTCTCACATCTATTTCCATTAAAAAGCAATCAAAATATACTCCACATACTTCATCTCTAAATGCTTCAAATCTCATTTATTTTTGCCTTTCTGAAAAGTTCATTATTGTTATTATTTCAACAGTTCATTATTACATATTGATGCAATAATTGAAACATTACTTACTAACTCTATAAAGATACAACTGTAAACATGTCTAAGCTTTTGACTCTCATTCCAATATCGAAAAATTCAGATTGTAAAAACTTCTGTGTGTGCTTTGTTATGTTGTGAAAACAAAAAAAATGAAAACAAAAACAAAAAATCACAATGAGAGGAGTTAGGTTAGAAGCTATGGGTGGGGTATTTTGAAGCGCATTTACTTTTTATTTTAAATTAAAAATTTTTTAAAAAATTTAATTTAAAATATTTACGAGAAAGAGCTAAAAACAAAAATATTTGCAATTTTAAAAACTAAATAATTTCAGCAAATTTTAAAAAAATTAAATTTAAGAATAAAAATTTAAACTTTTTTAAATTTAAAAATATTTAAAAAACAGTTAAAAATGAAAATTTGGAAAAAAAATAATTTTAAGAGTAAAAATTCAAATTATTTTAAATATAAAAATCTTTTAAAAATTGTTAAAAATGTCAATATGTTTAAAACACATGTAAAAATTACAAAAATAAAAGTCTTTTAAAATATGAAAACTTGGGAAAAGCTTACAAAGTTTATAAAAAGTGAATTTAATAAATAATTTTTAAAACGTTGATACTTTAAAAATTTAGAAAAATGAAATTAAAAAATATATGAAATCTCAAAAATTTAAAGTTTTAATAAAATTTCAAAATAACAAAAATTAAAACTAAATCCTAAAAAATTTAAAAAATTAAAAAGTAGTTCTGTTAAACTACATTTTTTTAAAATCTTCAACAAAATACCCCAAAACAACCAAAAAATCTCCCCAACAACAACAAATTCATGTACAGCAAATAATAAATAAAAATGTTTCTTTGATTGCTAAACATATTGCGCCCAAATAAAGACTCTTAATATAGTGGTCAAAGTATATGATTTATTTTCTGCATTCTGTATATTAATGGACTTATAGATACCCTCTAAGCCTAGTTCAATAGGTCATATGCCTCACGATTTTTAATGCACATTTTACTTTTCTGAGTTGTTCTTTTATTATTTCTTTTTTTTTCGTGTGCATGACATGGAATGAAAATGAAAATATAATGGCTGTAATGAATCTATAAACGTCTACAGAATGAATGAATGAAGTCACCAACATAAAAATGCAGCAAGAGATGGATAAAGTCAGGCAATGTGAACTAAATTTAGTGACTAACTACTAAATTACTATTCAGTTTATTGATGTAATAATTGAAAAATTGAAGGAGAAGCTGAATGGAAGTACAAAATAGCAATTAAAATATCGTTTGCTAACTAAAATAAAATGTTGGCATGCAATAAGCATTAAAGACAGCTAATGAGATGAGCACGATTATTGTCAAGCTGAATTTATGGCGCACGTCAAGCATGATGGGTAAAATTTAAAATATATTTTATTTTTTTTTCAATCTTGTTTTAAATTTATAGCATTTTTTAATTTTTTAAAATTAATTTTTTTAAAATTCAAAATTAACGTTTTAAAGGTAAAGTTTTAAAATTCAAAATTAAGTTTTTTAAATTTCAAAATTAAGTTCTTTAAAATTTAAAACTAAGTTTTTAAAAATTCAAAATCCCAATTCATCAAACATTCCACCATAATTCTACAACTAAACAACAATTTTTATCTTCTATTGTATAAAGTAGCTTTAATGTCAGAATTCCCTATTTGACTTTGATTGAACTTTTTACTTTAGTTTTTGCTCTTTTTATGTCGTGCATAATCTGGAAAATTATTGAATTTAATGTTTGAAAAATTATTTTTTTATGGTACAATTATGAATTTGAAATTAATGGATTTGTCATGATGATCGAGTTAATGGTTTAGTCATCAATTCTTTGATGAATTGGATGAATTGTTTTTGAGGCATAAAATTCAGTTTTTTTGTAGTTTTGTGGTTGATAATTTTAAAATATTCTTTTAGAATTTTAACTAATGTGAATTGTTTAAATCATCTCCAGAATGTCACACAGGACACGATTTTTTCCCTTTTGAAATTTGACGTCAGAAGTTAACAACTGTAAAATTCAATAAATTTTTATCAAAAATTCCACCGACTGTTAGATTTTCAATAATTTTCCATTTGAACACTTATGACTAAGAATAGTATTTTATCAAATTATATTTCTTAATTGACAAGATAGAGTTAATACTAAGTTTGGATTATTGTAAAAATTAGAATACAAAAAGGGTTCGAATCCCCATTTTAATTGAAAATACATTCTTCTCCATCAATAAATACAAAAACCTTTTTTAGGTCAATTTTTTTGTCAATTAAATGAAAGTTTTTTAAACAAAATATAAAATGTTACTAAAATTTGATCCATTATAACATTTTTTTAAATTTTAAAATCACTAATTCACCGTCAACAGTAAAATTTGCTCAATCCATAAAAAGCTTGAAAATTTTTTCCCATACAAAATTCAACTCAAATCAATTTCTTTTAAAAATTTCTTTAAAAAATATATATTTTTATCAGCATTCATATTTTATTGAATCACTTTAAAAGATATCATACACAAAACAAATGAATATTAAGAGTGAGAAAAAGCCTCCAAAAATAATGAATAGATATTTGTCATCGGAGTGTTGCAGTTGAGAAAAATCATTAGGAGAAAGAAGTAAGAAAATGTGTAATATATGATGATTTAAGGCGCATTTGGGGTGGACAAATTAATTTTTACTCTTTTCTAAAATTTTAAAAAATCAAACTTATTGCCTAACGGAAAAAAGATATGTTAGACCCCTTGTTACAAATTTTTCAAAATAGAAAATAGGTTGGGACACAAATCCTCTCTGACTACGTGCTTTCAAGAGTGCAGATGCACGAGGATTTTTTGATTTTTAAATCTTTTTCTATGCAGTTTTTATTTTCTTACTTTAAAAATTTAAAGTTTGAACTTAAAAATTAAATTTTTATTTTTTATTTAATAAAACTAATGAAATTTGTTTTAATTTTTTAAAATTTATTATTTTGTTATATTATTTATGATTGTTGCATTTTTAAGAAAAATAAACTTGTTATAAATTTGGAAACTAAAAGAATATTCAGCAAATGTGTACAAAATGCTCACTGACTATATAATAATACATTAAAAAATCATTAAAAAAGCTATAACGTTGACATTCAACCTTTTAGCTTCAATCAAAAGAAGAGAAATAAAAAAAATCCCGTAGTGAATATCATTCGCCATTTCTCATTCTATTATCGCTTAAATATCAATAAATTATTTATCATAAAAACACATTTGGTCAATTTAAATATATATCTTGTGCATATATATAAAAAAGAATCAAAGTAATAAACATAAACAAACTTACGTTGGACCACACACGCGCGCGAAAAAAAAATGTCGATTGTGTGTATTAATAAGAATAATAATAAGAATTGAGAGAAACAATTTTAGATAAAGCGAAAAAACATGGTCACAAACAGAAAGCTCACACACGAACGGATACTTATTGATGACAAAAAAATACAATAAAAATAAATTAAATGAAATGTTTCGTGGAATTTCGATAAATCAACACTGCATAACTCGCTATTCATTTTCTCATATCTTATATCTCTTGTGTCTCATTCCCTTTCTATCCGTATAAAAATGGCCTTATCGACGTGTATATCATATTTAATTATAACTCTTCAACTTAATGCTTATTAAAATGAGAGAATTTTTATAAATGGATGAATATTTTTTTCCATTTCAGGGGTAGGGAGCTGTAGAGTTCTTACTGAGAGTCGTCAGAAACCTGCGTAAAATTAAAAATCTAAACTTAAAATTTAAAATCTAATCACAAAATTCAGATTATAACCTCAAAATTTAAAATCTAATCTAGAAACTCAAAAAAAATTTAGAATATAACCTAAAAATTCAGAGCTTAACATCAAAATTCAGAATATTTACCTAAAAGTTCAAAATATAATCTCAAAATTCAGAATATAACCTAAAAATTTAGAATATAACCTAAAAATTCAAAGTTTAAACTCAAAATTCAAAATATATCCTCAATTCAGAATATATCTACAATAAAATATATCTACAATTACAGAGCTTAACCTAAGAAATTCAAAACATAACCTCAAAATTTAGAATCTGACCTCAAATTTCAAAATAAAACCTAAAAGTTTAGAATCTAAACTCAAAATTGAAATGTAACCTCAAAATTGAGAATCTAACCCGAAAAATCAGAATCTATCCTCAAAAACTAGAATCTATCCTTAAAATTCTTTTAAACACGTAAATAAGAAATAACTTAATCAACAAAACAATACCCATCATCACACATTCCACCCCCTGAAACCCAAAAATACATCGTAATATTGCGTGTCTAAAGTCAATTTCCATTATTATCCATTAAAGAGTGTTAAACTTTTTGCTGTACGCGAAGGGAAACAACAACAACGGCACCATCAACGTAATTATGAGGGAGAAAAAGCAGATTGAAATGAAATTCCAAAAATTTTTACTCGCAGATGGTTTTTTTGAGGTTAATGAACGTCCACATAAAAAATTTAATGAAATGAGTATCGTCTTCTTTTGAAAAAGGATTTACAGATGTGTGCATGTTGATGGTGAGTCACTTCCTTTATGAAGGTATTTTTTGATGTTATTGTGGTGATGAAATGTAAAAAGTTGATAAATAAAAAAATGTAGATTTTAATTAAGATTTTTTATGTAATAATCCCCTGAATCCCCCTGAATATATCTGTTAAAAGGTCTCAAAATTTTGATAATTTAAAAATGCAATTTTTGCTGTAATGAGCAAAAGAAAGCTTTAAATAATTTAGAGAATTGTATTTTAAGTACAAAGGTTAAGGTTCGAATCCTTAAAGATCATCAGAAATTTATAGATGTTCATATAGTCTTCTTTATTTTTTTCTAATTTTTTTTTCTTGTGATTATTTTCGATAGGCGCATGACCAGGGACAGGAGTGTAGCAAGTGAAGGATCCAAAAGGGTTCGGACCCCTCCCATTTATAAGAAAAAATTTTTTCTTAAAAATTATTCTTCTATTAGTAATTTTACTGAAGTTTTTACAAAGCTTTAATTTAGAATTAACAAAAAGTGCAAAAACTAAGTCGAATTACTGACGAATTATTTTGTAAATTAATTAAGTTACTATATTTTGTTAAGTAATATCAGAATTTTCTAAAAAAAAGTTTTTTACTTTTCGTGATAATTTTAACTTTATATTTAAAAAATTTGAGAAAAATTGTTTCACTTTTACAAAAACAAAAAATTCTCAAATTAATATCAAACGCCACTAATTTATTAAAACAAATATCAAACAACATGTTTTAAAAAAACTGATGGGTCATCAGCTGTTTGTTCTAAATGCATACATAATATCCGCATGACACGCTTACATATTCAAACAAAAAATAATTCTAAGTCAAACATGACTTCAAAAAAAATAATTATAATAAAGCATAATAATATCGACAGATCCTTAAAAAAGCAAATATGGCACGTGCCTTACAGCAAAAATGTATTCAATAAAATGAGATACATTGACAGCTTGGAAGGAGGAAAGATAATTAAATTGTAGGAATGTAAAAATAAATAAAAATAAATTCAATGACTTTAATCTACATGAAAATGTTTATATATCCAAATGATTGGCGGCAGCAACTCATAAATTAATAGACAGAAATTACGCATGGAATATTTATGATATTTGCTTACAATTTTTATGACTCTTTACATGTTATATTCGCATATAGGCACACATATACACTCACTTCATTTTTAATTACGCTCATAGATTATTAAATCGCCATTGGCTGCCACTCTAGTCAACTATTTGAATATTGTTTTAATTACATTTTTTTTCTCTCATTGCATACAATTATCGCAGATAGCAAATAGAAACGAAAATGAATATAAAATTAAATTACTGCAATGTTAATCTTGTACATAAAATCTCATGTGAAATTTAACCTCATTGAACCTTTTTTTAACTGATTTATCTTTGCTTTACAAGAATTTATGCATTTTGACTGGTTTTAAAATGTAGAATTTCTTGAATTGTTTTTTAAAAAATAAATTGTTCAATTTGGGGTCTTTCAGATATGATGTAATGTCAGAAATAACTTTTTTCAACCTCAGCAACTTTATTTTCATCTAAAAGCTATTATAGATAATTCACATAAGAATTTTTTTTAAAAAATTTGGTTTAGGTAAACATAAAATTTTAAAATTTTAACGTATTGTTTTCATTAAATTTAATTTCTTTTAAGTTTTCTTCCTTTAAATTTAAAAACTTTCCTTTCCTTAAATTTTGAAATTTTCTTTTCTTAAATTTTGAAATTCTGTTTTCTTTAAATTTTGTAATTTCAAAATTTAATACATAATGATATTTTCAATATTAATCCAGTCATCTCCAAAAAGCGCTGGTATCCATACCCAAAATTATTAAATTCAACCCATTCATTATTACTTTCTGATTTTAATGCTCCTAAATTAAGTAATTAATTAATTAAGTCTCACCCAATCTCCGTCCACAGCAAAATCAATTCCAATCAATTATTAACTTTTTATGATTTTTGACAACACTTTCGATCGTAAAGAAGTAAAAAATCAGCGCCAGCAACAGGAGCAGCAACAAATCATGAAAATGAGTCATTAAGAAATATTTTCTTCAGCATGTTGAGTCATTCGCAAAAGATTTTCTCTCACAGGCCACAATGTCTCCATCTCCGTCTCTCAATCGCCTTCTTTAAATTGTTTTTTAATATCGTCCAATAAATCTCCATCACCTCACCTCAACTCTCAATAATAATAAAGTTATTTCTATCGAACTGAGTGACTGCATATGTGTGACTTAAATTTACATGAATAGCAATTCAAATAATTTGAATGAGAGAATTTAATGACAAGAGCAGCAACAGCAAGCAAGCAGCAGCTGAGTGGAATGTTTTGCAGCATTTTTCATCGACAACAACAAAAGGCAGAGCTGATTGGGTCAAGGACTTGCCATGTCAGCCGTAAAACAAAGAAAGAAACACCGAAAATAAATAAATCAATAGAAAATCATTTCAGACACCTCGCAGTGCCTACATTCTATCCATACATCAATTATTGATCAATTTACAGCTCTTTATGGTTCTGAAAACATTGTGTTTTAATTCTTTAGTTCTGTGCTTCTGCATCTATATATGGTCGAGACGAAAGACGTAAATTGATGTTTGTTCAGGAAATTGGTGAGCTTTTTTGCGTTTTGTTTGGTGCTATTGCTATTGTTGCATTGATTTTGAAGAGAATTGGCATCGCAGTGAGACAATCTTGATGACTTTTGACATTTTGACGAGTTTTTGGAATTTCTACAAATTTTTGAATTGTTTTTTTTTTTGAATTTTTTAAAATATTTTCTTAACTTTTTCAAGAAAAATAATTTTTAAGCATCAAAGCTGTTTGAAGCTTACAAGAACACTTCCAAAATATTTTCCATCCAAGACCAAATCAGAAGAATTAAGTGAAATAATTAAACTAATTATGCCAAGCATCTAACACAATTTGTTGCTTATTGTGGATCAAAAAAGACTCGTGCAGCATAAATTAAAACTGACATTGATGTCTCATTTGGAAAATTTATTGAGTTTTAATTTTTTCTGCTCATTTTATTTTTATTTTCATTGCTTTTTGTTGTGAAATGACTCATTTGAAATTAAAGAGATTTATTGAATGGCTGCTTCATGGGGTGCTTCCATTTAGGAATTAACTTTTATGTTGGATTTTTCAGTAAATTTTGTGGAAGATTTTTGCAACTTTTTTGTGATCATATTTTTTATTGAGTTTTTAATTTGAAAAATATAAATAAAAATCTTTAACAAAAAATTAATTTAAATTAATTTAAATTGACATAAAAGCATGACATAAATTCTAAAAAAATCTAGAACAGTCATGAAAAATTCCCAAAAATAATCATTCAATAAAAATTTAAAGAAAGTCCTCGTGTTATAGATCGAGTGACTTCAGCGCATTTTTGTGTTAGCGATCAGTATTTGATTAGCAAAGTACTGCTTATTATAAGTCAATCATGAATATTTTGTGACTTAAATAAATTCGAAGGCTCGATAACGGTTTTTTGGCATTCAAATTTTCTAACGGTCAAAATATATTTGAAAATTTCCCGCGTAAATACACTTGAAAATCATTAATTATAGTATAATTAACAATTTGCGCGGTGAATTTTCATATAATAAAATGGTTTGTCATTTAACGGTTTTTTAAAATTCAAATTTTCTAACGGTCAAAATATATTTGAAAATTTCCCGCGTAAATGCACTTGAAAATCATTAATTATAGTATAATTAACAATTTGCACGGTGAATTTTCATATATTAAAATAGTTTGTCGTTTAACGGTTTTTTGAGATTCAAATTTTCTAACGGTCAAAATATATTTGAAATTATCCCACTTGAAGTTGGCTCTATTGTATTGAAATCAAAAAATCATTAATTATAGTATTTAACGATGGCTTCAAGATTTTTAACTGTCCGGGGGGCCAATAACTCGATGGCACGGAGCTAATGCAAAAAACTAGAGCTCTCTACGATGTCTAGATAAAAAGTTTTTCATGTGCTCCGAACGAACAGCCAGACAAAGTGCATTATTAAGCTACCTTTTTAAAACAAGTTTCAAAAATGCGCTAAAAAGAATTTTCCAATGCCGGAAAATTTTCAAAATGGCCGAACTAGTTGACAACTTTTCTCTCACATAAATTTCCATTCATTTTCCAAATTCAGCGACTATTTTTAGTAGAGCACTCAATTCTATCAAATGGAACTAAAACTCTCTTATTCATTTCCATGTGACTTCATTTCTCAGTGTTTTTTTTCGACACGCTGAACTGCGCATGACGAACTTCTTCTGCTCATTTTTTGTGATTTTATTCCATTTTGTTGCTTCTTTTCTGTTCAGCACATCGCGAGTGGCACAAAAAAATGTTTCCGAGCTCATTCAAATGAAAATTTTTGTTTAAATTTATTCAAAATGAAGGCAAATTGCTGCATAGAGCAGCACAACAAGTGATGACAAAAGTTTTGCAGCCATGTGAATTAAAATTCATAGAAAATGTCATAAATGCAATTTTTCTCCTCAATTTTATGATGAATGGAAAATGAAGTCTTGCTGTACATATTAATTATGTCTTTTTTGGGATTGTCATGAAGATTTCTGCAAGATGCAAGCAACGATGACAAAGAAGAGAAAATTGTGCAATAAATTTGCATAATAAAGACACCAACTCAGTCTTTTGATGAAAGGAAAAGAAGAAATAGACAAAAATAAATTAAATGGAGATGAAAAATTGAAGACGATAAAAAGTTCATTCAAATGTCTAGTCAATGAGCAGCATCAGTCAGTGTCGGTGACAGTTTGCACATCTTTTGTTAGAATGGATTTATTTTGTTGAATTTTTCTGATAAATTTGTTAGCTTTTTCAGTGTCTTTCTTTGTGCAGTATCACTTTAGTATTTGAATTTTGGACAAAAATGACCATAAGTCTTGTACAGGATCTTGTATGCCTACCCAAAACTTCAAGTAAGTCCAAATTCTAGAATCCATTAGATCAACCGAGTAAAATTAATTTTTTCCATCAGTAAAACCTTCCGATAAAGCATTTTGCACATCAATTAATCACTCAGTCATCGTCATCATCAAAATCCATCCATGCAGTTGCTTCTTTCCTCAATTTCTAGCTTCTTATTTTTCCCATTGCTGTCGCTGTCGATTGACTAACAAAACAAATGACTAAATTTGTTCAAATCATGATCATTTTTATAGCTTTGGTAGCTGCTGAGTTATAGCAAGCATCAGCATGAATGATTTAAACTGAACTACGCACGAGTGTGGGACTGAAAGGCAATGATGAGCTTCTGCTGCAATTTTAACTTCATTTTTCATCACAGAAGTGTTGAATGTAGGCTTAAAAAATTAATTTCTTGTCTGTCTCGAATCAATCATTGACAGTCATGTCCTTGTACTCATCCTCAAATTCAACAGAACTGAATTGTAATTGATCGTAATATAAATTGTCATGGTTCAATGACTTTCCCACGCAACAAGCACTTCCACTTCCTTCTGCATACCTAAATAAAATTTAATAATTTTATCGATTTCCAAAAAAATAATTTTGAACCCTCGCGCAAGGAAGCCTAAAAGTGAATCGGAATTGCATAACATTTGACAATGGAATGACTGACTTGAGAAGTAATGACCGAATAATTTAAAATTTATCGCCCGTTTAGATGATAATTACCGGTTAAGGAGCACTGTCGATTATTCCGAATTGGGCATGTAAATCGATTACCGTTCAGCCAACAAATTATTTCTCATTTTCTTTTCCCTTTTATGAACTTTCATAATTTTTTGTGTGTTAATGTTAGGTTCAACGCAGTAATCATAGAAATTTTTTTAGTATTGTTTATGTGATTTTTTGAGTTATTTAAAGAAGGTCAAGAGTTAAAGTTAATTTTGTTTGGAATTTGTAGACTTTGATCTAATTCAGCACAGTTTTACCTCAATTTAGTTTATTTTTGATTCAATTCAGCACAATTTCAGCTTCAATTCAGCAGTTTTTGCTTCAATTCAGCACGAATTCAGCTTTAATTCAGAAAAAATTCAGCTTCAGTTCACCATAATTCAGCTTCAATTAATGCGCCTTATCCATCGTCTCCCACGAAATTCCAACATTTATATTTTTAATTAGGGTCACAAACAGCAACAAATTAAACAGAGACACACGAGAGGGATATTTGAGTGCTGTAAATGCTCATGCATTGTGTTTATATGTCTACATCAAAAGGTTAAAATATTACGTTCGAATATTCTGATGATCAGCAAAGCATGAAAAAGATCATTTAACAAACAATCGAAGCATCGAGTCGTGAATTTAAAAAAATAAAATAAAACTCGATCAAGGCACTTCCGTTGCTAGATTTATTGCTATTGAAACGAAAAACTCGGTAATTTATAGATCGAATTTAAATGCTACAAAAATGTTTCTAATATTCGTGATAAAAATTTTTTCTTTTTTTTCTGTTATTAGAATTTCTTTTTCGAAATGAATTTTTTTCTCTGCTTTAATTAATTGAAATTAAATCGCCCCAGCAATGCCGTCTCACAACTTTTACTTTTATTAAGTGATTTTTATAAAGAGATTTTATACTTTTCTCATTAAAATCCAGAGCTACCTGAAAAATTTATTTAATGCATGATTTGGCGAGGGATGGTAACCTAGACAGTGATTTGATTTTAAACTTTAAGAATTTTAAATTTTGGGTTCCCCTCAACTTTTGAGTTCCGCTCGACTTTTGGATTCCGCTCGACTTTTGAGTTCCGCTCGACTTTCAATTTCCGTTCGACTTTTGAGTTCCGCTCGACTTTTAAGTTCTACTCGACTATTAAGTTCCTCTAGAAAAATCTATATGAACTAATTACTCCACAAAGTTCCCACACCTTGCACATTTTTCCTTCTCATTCACTTTGCTCATTTGAAATATCAAGTGATTATCATTTCTCATTTTTTTCTCATTTCTTATTTTTCTGCCTTAACTCTTCATGTATCCACAATGCTCTCGTATATAAAACGACTACTTTTAATGCACTTTTATTATTGTATACTTACTTTAATGCTGAAATGTGACGATGAAATTGCTGAGATTTATCGCAACGAGGAATTAAATGCAATATTTTCAGTTTTATTTTTCACTTCATCCAACTTACATCTTATTCTCATATCAATTGAATGTCATGAGTAGTGAACCAGTGTGTGCACACATTGGTTGCTGATCGACTTGGGAAGAAAAATATAAAGAAAATTGTCTGAAACACCTACTGACGAATGACTGTAAATTACATTAAATCGCACTGCACAAAATGTTTCAATCGCTGGAAATTAATCTTGCTGGTTGAGGTGAGAAGCATGCTGGATGGAAGTTAGCGCGGGTTTTGTGGATGATTTGTTTTCAAACCTTTTAAACTTAAGCTTTTTTTGCAAAATTTATTAATTTTTTTTTTCATTTTTGAGCGTATTTAAAATGTTAAAATTTCAACTTTTCATGAAAAGTATTATCGATTTCCCGTTAGATCTACCCAACGTCATACCTAGAATTAAAACCCATTATCCCCCATAACCACCACTTCCTCCACCATCCGTGAAAGATTTTTAATAACTGATGAAATTTCATAGATGATTTGTTGAGCTTTAAAGTCACATGAGTGAGCTATACCATGATGGTGTCTATGTTTATTGTGTAAATTGTTGAATTATGTGTCGTATAATATATCAAATTAATAATATTAAGATTGCTAATAGATTATATCCATTGCTTATTTGACTTTTATTTTTTTAAGCGATAGTTTTGTAAAGACTAGTTTTTGTTTTGTCAGAGTTGGATCTTTTTACATTTTTGACGTTAATTTTTGAGAGAATTTTTAGACGATCTGAGGTACCCCACCCACCCCTACCATCAATCTAGGGTACCCTATGGTAGGGTATGTGGAATGTTCTAGGGTAGGATAGGTGGGATACCCCAGGATACCCTAGTAGGACACCAAGTCCACTTAATTGATGATTAAAATCCATCAAGTGCACCAACTCTTTCCCCACTTCCAGCAATTGCAGTTTATTAAGGAAGGTAAGCACATTTTTATTTCATTTTAATCTCTTCTTATTTATCATCATGCATCATCATTAGAGGAAGTTGGTAGTGGGTGGAAATTACTATTTTCTCATTCTCGCAGCTATTGTCACATAATAATAGTAACAGTTATGAAGATTATATTGTTTTATACGGTTACTTAATGCAATTATTCTTCTCGCATTGCAGAATTTCTTTTTCTGCCTGCCTGTATTTTTTTCCTAATGGAAATTATAAAAATGTTATGGAAAGTCTTCAATTACAGAAATGAAGGTTTTTTTTTCTTTAATTAAATGTAAATTGCTTCAAGACATTTTTCGTTGGTTGTGTCTATAAATTCAGTAGCTTTCATATTCACGTTCGTTAATTGAAATCCAAGCCAATTATATTTTTCTTTTATTTTTGTGGGTGTTAAATTACAAGTGCTTATAATGATACCTGTTGACGCACATAATGACATATTGTGACTAAAAATTAATTGATTTGAATATGGCTAATATGTAAATATTTATTTATGACTTCTATAATTGGATGCAGGTTCAATGTTTTGAAATTGCTTTATTTTCAAATAAAATTCCAAATATTGCACAAAAGAGTTATAATTGGATTATTTTAAGTAGTTTCTTATTAGTTTTATTGTTTTAACATTATCGATGATCATTAAGGATAGAAACATATTATAATTCCATAAATATGAACAACGGTTAAAGATTATAATAAAATAATAGTTAAGTATGAGATTGCACTTAAGCTAAACCCTGTTTATTGAAGGTCAACCTTCCTTTTGGTTTTTCATAAGTATTTATGAGTATCTAAAAAATAATGTAAAATATAAAAAAAATATCAATATATAAGTACAAGCAGGATGTGAGATGCAAGGTTTTTTGAAAACTTTTATGCCAAAAGATAAGATTTTCATAAATTCGACAATGTCAGCATATGAGCTGTAAGGGCGTACCCACGGGGTGTTTTGAGTGTTAAATCACACCTTCTAAAGAAATTTTCTTAAATTTTCTGTGATTTTTTGAGAAAAGTCTTAAAACAGTCCCATTGATATTGCCGTCCATACAAACAACAAAACCATTCAAATTTTATTTTCAACAAATCTGTAATTAGAAAATCAGAAACAAAATTTTGAACACCTTCTACTACCCCAAGCGTTACGTCATATACGAAAGACCCCTAATCATGATTCGATCATATTACTCAAGCTTAAATATAGTGAAATTGATTAACAAAATAACATTCAACTGGATTATCTACATATCAAGGCGCCTCACCTCTTCGAACTTACAATGTTGTATTTTCATTTATTTTTTTATTTTTTTCAGAAATATGATCTATGATTATGACTTTCTATCTTTTGCGAATGATGAAATTCCGCTGATTTGTCAAGTTATGTAAATTAGGTATCCTATGTTATCTAAATTGTGAAAGAATTGAAAACAAAACAATTTTTAAAATTTGTCAATAAAATTAATTTTTTTAAAAAATCAGTCATTTAATAATAAATTAACTCAAAACACACTTTAGTTAATTATGTGACAAAAATCACACCTTTTGCACATTCATGAAATATTTTAGCAACAAAATTGCTCAATATGCTCTGAAATTGATGCCAAAAAAATTCCTGATTGATTTTTCGACTAATTTAAATGCACATATCATAAATCTCTCAAAATTCCAGACTATCCTAGAGAAAGCTCTAAAGATATTTACACCAACTACTAAACTTTAATAGCTACACCGCCGTTATCAAGTTTCAGTCATTAAAAATTGCAATTAGCTACAAAGTAACACAAAGAAATTTCTCGTACAGCGCCTTCAATTTTCCTCCTTAATAATATTCTTTCGTGTAGTTTATGTTGCAATTATTTGATTATGAATGTTAACCTCGCAAAAGACATAATCAATCAAATTAAGGGCCGGTTTCTAGGACCACTTATGGTACCCTACTTATGGTAGGTAGGTAGGTAGGGTATACCCTAGGGTATCCCACCTTCAATACCCCTACCTTTCACCGGATGAGGGTAGGGGTAGGGGAAGTAGGGTATATCTTAGAGTACTCCCTACGTACCCTCCACCTATGGTACCCTAGTGTATACCCTATCTAGATGAAGGTACCTCAGTGTAGGGGGTACCCATACTTACCCAGGAAACATAAGAAACTGACCCCTGGAGTCATATATTTAATGAGCATTTTTCACACAAAACACGTGGTGTTAAAAAGTCATTTTTATGCTTCATGATCTACTATTATTCAATTATTAAAGCTACATGATTTTTTTCTTATCCTGATCTTGCAGCTTAAAGTCATGTAAGGAGATAAAGGATCAACAAGAAATAATTCTATTGTGCTCGTGATTTTACAACGATTAAGCGAAATCCAGAACATAAAAACAATCTCAATTAAAAATAAGTTTTAAATCTCATTTGAATAATAAATAAAAAGCTATAAGCATAATGCAATTATTCACATTTTGTAGTAAAATTTTCTACAGGGCTTTTAATGACACGAGGTAATAAAAGAGTCGAGAGTCTGCTTAGAAAAGAAATCGAGCAAATTGAAGGCTACATTAATTAAAATAAAAACGATGATTTTACATTAATACATTAAATTTATTTACTTTTTCTAATTTAACATGTAAATTATTTATTTTACAATAGCTATGAAAATTGAGAGAACTTGAGGTTAAAATTGAAAATGAGGCGCATATTAATAGCTAATGATTGTAAGTTTTAGTCGCTATTTTGTGATCGAAGCAAAAAAGCTGAAGTAGAGAAATTGATGCGAAAGAGCTGAAGCAGAGAAATTGAAGCAAATGAGCTGAAGCAGAGAAATGGATGCGAAATTCTAAAATTGAGGCAAAAAAACTGAAGCAGAAAAATTGCAGCAATAAGGCTGAATTAGACAAAAATTGAAAACAAAACCCAAAACAAACATTTAAAGCGGAAATAAAAACCAAAATGAAATCTTCCATAAAAAATCAAATTAATTTAAATAAATCTACAGCTAGTCATCAACCAAAACCAAATCAGCCGACTCATTCTCCTCACAAAAACTACAATTTAAAGCCGTAAAAAAGCTAAAGTGACTTAGATTCATGTAAAATGATATAATAACATTTTTACAGCACTTCATCAATACTGAACTTAAAGAATAGGAAAATCTCGACTCGTAAAGTGCTCTTAAAAATCATGAGAGCCCTTGACTTTTTTTGGCAAAAGATTTTATTTTTTAAAAGGCACTTGAAATTGAATTTAAAATGACATGCATTAGTTCCACTTTTTCCGATCGATACATGTGGTATTGAAAATAAGATATTTCAATATTCATTCATAGAAGAAAACTTCATGCAATTTTAAAGTTCATTTAAGAGATATTTTCATAATATATGATGACTGTATTCAGCATGAAATATGAATAGCGAAATTTCTACGGAATATAAGAAACCAATGCGAATTGAACCTCACGATTTGAGTTGTTCAGTTGTCTGTAAGCCAAATGCATTATTATTTCATTGAACATTAATGTTTCATCACTTTGATCGCTTTCATATGATTATTCAATCAGTCAGTCAGTCCTGCGCTATGCTAAATAATTTTAATACCTCTTATACTAATCATACAGATATGAGTCTATTACGATCAATATTCCAGATGATAATTACAAACTCCTTGCTACTGAATATGGCTTATAAGACTTCTTATGAGGCACAATAGTATGCAAAAATATTCAAGTCCACAATATCCATAAAGTCAATGAATTCATTACAATAAAATTAAATATACAAGAAGTTCACTAAATTCTAATCCAAACCCTCCCTGATTACTTCTGCAAAAATAAGATCAAAGAGAAAAAAATATGAAAAATGTTGTAAGTGATTAACTTTAAATGGCTACACATGTAAGCTCATTCGATATGAATTGTCGTCATTAAGAAAAATTTAAATATTTCTCATGAACAAAAAAAAATATGGAAATAAATTCAATAAGTATGCAAAAATGTTGCAACAAGTTGCATTGTGTCAATGAAAGCTGTAAAAAGGATTAACTGTTAACAAGTCTCAAGTTCTACTTCACATTTTCATTTTATTTTTCGTCTGTTTTGTAAATGAACAAATGAATCACATTATTTACGATGGTATTCAATTGCGCTTAAGATATATGCATGATAAAATACTTTAATTAATATTTTTCGTTTTGCTATCCTTGTGGGAATTTTGTCAGAATTTTTGGATATACCCGAAAGGCAGACGATGTAGAAAAGAGGGTCCCCATCCGGGGTGAGGCTGGTGTGGGGTCAGAGTTCACCTTTTCTACACCGTGTGTCTTTCAGGATATTTTGATGACTTATTATTGAAAATTAGCAACTTTAAGAAGAAATATTGATTAAAATTCCATTTTTTATGAAATAATTCCGATAAAATCCTCACAAGGGATCCTTACCATCCAAAGCCTTTTATTTCAAGCGCAACAAACTTAAAATTCCTTATTTTTTCTCTTTAATGAAAAGGCGCAAAATCCATTAGTGAGAACACATAATTATTGAAATGTCTGTTATTAAATGGGTGAAACTGCTTGCTTGATATATTTTCCTCATTCATCAATTTCTAATGCATGTGTACGGAATTGTAATTGCATTAATTGAAATTGTTTGAATAGAATCATCTATCTCAATGTTTTTTTCTCTTTCCTTTTTTTGCCTCCACGTGAATAACATAAATAAATTTATTTTCAATTAACCTAACCGTCATACAATGAATGAGTGTCATTGCAAGATTAAAAAGGATTTGTGTGGGGTTTTATGGCGCATTCCTGATTGTTTGCATCTTTTAAACCTTAATTCTGTTTCTTTGCTTCTTTATGGCTGTAAATTGACTTATTTGCATCACTCAGACTATGATTCGGTTTCTTTGCAGCTTTATATCAATGATTTAATTTTTTTTGCATCTTTTAGACTCTGAGTTTGTATCTTTGCATCTTTGTGGCAGTGATTAGGCTTCTTTGCATCTTCCAGACCCCCTTTTTTGCTTCCTTATCTAATAATTCATTGATTCTACATCTATTTCGGCTTCTTTAGTCCCAAGTAGCCATTTGATCATTAAGTCTCACCCATTTTACATGCAAATAAGTCAAAACTAAAAAGTACTAAAACCAAAAGAAACAGCAAGAAGGAAAAAAATCTAATAAAGGCTTTAATTCATGTTTAATAATTTGTCATGAAAAAAAAGCGAGCAGAAAAGCCACAACAAAATCATGAATCATCAATAATTTTTTTTCTCATTTCAAATCGACAAATTATTTATTAGAAAAAGCATAAAAATGTCATCGAAATTTATGTGCATAATATGGCACTGTAGTGCAAATATTATCTGTCATTGTCTAACATGCTAAATTGCATAATAATATAATAGCATATAGCAGCATTTGCAATAGTTATTGGTGTTAATATTTTCGCGCGCATGCACATTGTGCCTGTGCCATTTTACAAATGTTTAACATAATTTTCCTACAAGAGCCATTAAAATTGTTATTTGAGTTGTTATTTATGGCAATTATACATGTAAATTTAAATTTATGGGAAAAAGGATTCCCTTTATAACTTTCTTGTTCTCGTTTTTTTTGCATATTTTTCTCTCTCTTTTCTTTTAAAGCCATTTAAATAATCGATATATAATTGAGCAGCGAGCATCCAATGAATATTTACATTTCGACACTCGCCGTTGAGCATAGAAAGTGGCTCGCTTCAATTTAACTATCAGATTTCACAGTTAAAGACTAAGAAGGAATGGAATGGATGGAAGAATGGATTGAGGGAAGGCAGGGGATGACTAATTTGCAGTATATAATATAAAATGTCATTTTTAAGATTAAATTTCATTAAATTTTATTATTTTTTTTAAATCCTTTCAATGAAATCAGTCGATATCGATCATCTAAGAATAAAATAAGGACCCAGACTTTTTATTTGACCTCTCCTCTTTTCCAAACCCCTCCCGTACTGCAACTTGGTCTAAGTTGACCATGGCATCACCCTCAAGGTGTCTTGGTGATAATAAGAATTAAAAAAATTGAAAATAATAGCCATAACATGATATTCAAGGGTACAGTGGGTCCCCTGAGGGGGTAGCCAGGTAGGGGTTCAAGAGGGTCCGGACCCCAGCTCGAAAATTTTTCTACGGACCTGAATATTGATTGTATCTTTTAAGTTTGCCAAAATGCTCTGAACAATATTTTTAGTGTTATTGTTGATGCGGCTTTATTTGGGCACTTCCAACAGGAATTTTTTTATTGGGACGTAGAATAGCTCCGCAATCAAGGAGTTATACTGATTATCCACAAAACCCTCAACATTTAACCACAATCACCCAAAAAGCAACACAATACCATTGCCAGACAATCTTTCACTCACACAATAATGAGCACAGATAGGAGATAGCATGTCTCCGTGTCATTCATTCATTCATGAATAAGGTTTAAAAGCCTAAACGTGCAATATGTGCGTAAATTACATTGAGGTTACATTTTTTTTCATTCTTTTTAGCACACAATCTGCATGCCTTCATTTGGATTACTCACTTTTTGACCTCGTTTACGAGAAATAAGAAAATAACCAGCCGTGGCATTCTAGGCTTCACTTTTTGTGAAGGCAATGTATGAAAATATTCTATGTTGTAGGTTTTGAGTGTTGTATGTACAGTCAATTAGCATATTAATGGATTGAAAATATGTAATAAAGCTTGCAGGATATCAGATAATGCAATAAGTTTTATTTATAGGGAAGTAAACGGCTTTTTTTGTGTTTTTGATGTTGAATAATGTTATGTTGTACTTAATTAGATTAATAACATGAAGGCGTTGTAATTAGTTTCAATTTAACTTTGTAATTTGTTTTTGAGGTAGAAAAAAATTCTTTAGGAATGTTTTACAACTGATTTTGTGTTATTTTAGAATTTAGAATTGATTAATTTGCTAAAGGACTTTGAGTTTTGTTGACAGAACGTTGCAATCAAACAACTTTGGATTTGTGCAACTTGTTCATTTTGTCGGGAAATTTTGCATGAAAATGGACTAAACTGACAGCAATAGACAAATTTGAAGAAAAAACGAATTTTTGTCAGGGTCAAGGAATTGGGTTCCCCCTTAAACAGAATATAATCCTTTGAGCAGGACGCCGTTCATAAATGACACTCAACATTTCGAATAGAAGAGGTTCTGCAGTTTTTTTTATTTTTGAAAGAATATGACAAAGGAGAAGGGGGTCTAAAAATCTGTAGCCAGAACTGACTTTCTTGGACTAGAAAATGACCCTTTGAGTATACTAACCATCTGTTTGGACCAACTTAAATATTTTGGTCTAAAAATGGATGGTGTTCTTAATTTTTTTAAAAAAAATAGCTGACCAGCCTATCTAAGAGGGGTCAGAAAACCACCTTCAATCCTTTGGGGGTCATTCATCAATGACGTCAGGTAAAAAATAAAATTTTAAAACCCCCTCTCTGGTACAAAACACTGTCATAACTGCAGCAAACCCCCTTCCACATAAAAATTGGACGTCATTTATAAACGACCCCTTTCTCTACTTCTACAACTAAAATAATTATTTTTCAGAAAGATTGTACAACAATTTAAGTGTTTTTCATAAATTTCAAGAATCATCCTCCACACAGTTGACATCTCGCGAACACCTCAAACTCAAGAGAACAAAAAACCTGTTTAAAGTAATATTTATACATTCATCCCTATATAATTTTCAAAATGTGTGATAAAAATTTTATTTTACGATTTTTATAATACTTTATATTATCTTACGAGATAAAAACGAGTCGATCTTTTTCGTATAAAAAATATGTGTTCAATAAAGAATGCACTAAAGTGGTGTCAAAAGACCATTATCCGCAACACTTTGTGTGTTATTGTGATATTGGTGGCTTATGAGATTCTCATGAACGTCAATGCAATTAAAATTTTTATTTTATTTTAAACTTCCTCTTATCTTTATGGGGGAGATACTGTATTAAGAGGAAAAATTGGACATAAAATGTTAAACAAAAGAGATTCTAGGTGGACTTAGAGTTGGTAATTTAGTCGATGAGTTGGTGGTTTTATGGCTGATGTGACTGTCATTTTGGTGACAATCTGATTTATGTCAGTGTACGTAAGTGTTTTATTTTATGTGGGAAATTTTTGGATTTTTTTCAGCGGAATTTTTAATAAATTAGAAGTTAGATTTAAACAGAAATTCCATTTTTCCATGAATATTCACAAAGTTACTAAAAATCACATCCATCCAACCCTGAATCCTTCTTCTCTTACTCTAAGAACAATCACAACAAGCCGCAAATTCCAATAATTCCAAATAATAAAATAGTAAAATTACAAGAATAAAAAATTATCTTACTAATTGTCATTCTAGCTTGACGACATAAAAATTACATTTTAAAGAGATTCTAAATTCAAACCCCAACGGTGAGCTCGCGCGAGAATTCCTATGGAATATTGCAATAAGTGTACATAATAATTAATGTACCATTGACGACATGGCGTTAATATTGGCATTTATTGACTTCACTCCATCAGATTGTTTATCTTTATGTACTCACGGTGTGATGCTTGATAGTGTGAGGTGAGCTTGAGATGTGAAAGTTGATGCCAATGACTGCATGTTGTCCATTCTTGGTTTTTTAAAAAAATCTTTAAGTTCTCAAATAATCTTTTTAAAATTCAAAAATTGAAATTGAAATTTTTAAGTTTCAAATATTTGTAAAATTTAAATTTTAAATTTCAAAAATTTGTAAATTTAATTTTTAAGTTTCAAATATTTGACACTTTTATTTTTAAATTTTAAATATTTAAAGATTTAATTTTTAAACTTTAAATATTTGAAGATTTAGTTTTATCTAAGAACTAAGAACTATAATTATTAAGCGCTTCCTGCCTTTACAAGCAATTCTTTTCTCTACCAATTTCTCCTTATTCTTCTCCATTTCATACATTGTCACCCAGTATGTAGGTAAGTAAAGTTGGATATTCGATGAATGTCATAAAATGAAGTTTTTATTGCGCAATGTCAAAAGGTCATTATTGGATGTAGTTACAACAAGAATAATAAGAATAATGGCAGCAACGTTGGTCAGTGAATGAATGAATGAGTTGTGGACTTTTTGGTAAGGCTTAAAAATATTTTTAAGAGGAAATTTATCATGAAACTTGATAATGACATGCATCATCGCCGGACATGCAAGAAAAATACTGAATTGCAACAACTTTCGATTCCAATAATTAATTCGTTAATTTTCAAATTTATTTAACAATTTTTAATCATCATAAAAATTCATTGAATAATTTTAGGCTTCGATGATCGTAAAAAAGAAGATCAAATAACACAAAACAAGTCACAAAAGAACAAAAATCACAAATGCCGCAATTTTTATAGCTTTTCCAATAGAATCGAGCCATAAAACCGTCGGAAAATTTATTTCACGCGCGCATCAGAAAAAGAATTTAATTTGATTATTTTTCGTTTTAGATTATGTAAGGTGTTGAGTTTGGATGGGTTGATGGATGTTTAAAATATAATTTTGGTCTGTTTGGGTGACTGGAAGTGAAACTAGTAAGATTTTTATAAATTAGAAACAAGTTATGGATTTTTTATTTTCAAAGTTTGTAGAATTTGAGTTTTTGAATTTAAAAAATCCGTTTAAATTTTAAAAATTGTAAAATTTAAGATGTCAAAAACCGTTAGAATTTAAATTTATTATTTAATTTAACCATAAAAGTTTTTAAAAGTTTTTATAAATTTAAAAATTCTTAAAATTTAAATATCTAAATTTCTTTAAATTCCTAAAATTTTAAATTTTTTTAAATTCCTTAAACTTTCTAAAATATTTACCTAAATTTTAAAAACATTAAACCGTTGAAAACTCGAAATGTTTAAAATTAGTGAAATTTTAAAAAATTCGCCTTTAATGTTCTCAAAAAATGCGCTTTATTCTTTCAATTAGTCATCTTTTAATGACACCTAACTTCCTATTTTACATTTCTTATCACAAACGACGTTTTATTTTGTAAGCTTTTAATGACAAATTTTTGTTTAAAGACGATATCGGAAATGATTTATTTATTCATAAATTAAAAAGAGTTTAGTTATTGTCTTTTGAGATACGAGACAATAAGACACCAAGAAATTCGTCATCAAAAAGTTTATTATTCATTAAATAAATTGCAATAAAAATTCTTTTTTTTTTTGGAAGATAAAGCAAAGACACAACCACGACTTGTGTCAAACTATCTCATGTACATGTGAATTCTGTATTATTCATTGTTGCTTTCTTGTTTATTTAACTCTATTTTATCTCGAAAAAAATGGAAATAATAATAAAAAAGTTGTGCTTTACTTTTTAAAGTTTCCACGGAAGTGACATGGATTGACATGTTCAAAGCGAATGTGCCGAGAAGTAAACAGATATAAAAGTTGTAATGCATACAAAAATATATAAAAGAGTCGAGCTTTGACGTGAAATTCAATGGAAATTCTTGATATATGGAACTGAGAATGTTGAAATGATTTTGTCAGTGATTGTTGAAAGGTTGGCTGAAAGGTCATTGGATATGGCTGAAATTTTGTTGATATGGAATTTTTTTTGGGTGAGTTTGGAAGTTGGAGACGTGGGGTGCATTTTAGAGCATGCAAGAAATTTTTAATTTTTTTGGGGGTGATTCATAAATTACTTGTAATTAATACGTGATTTTTCAGAAAAATCCCTAGCAAATTGAAGAAAGTTGACCCCCCAAACCCCCTCTGACTCCCCAAAAAATCCAGTTTCTATTACACAGTCATTATTTGTAAACGATCCCCTAGTAAATTGAGATAAATGCAGTTAAATGTCAAAATAAATAAAAATTTAACCAGTGACAGCAGTTTAATCTATGAAACGTATCTGTAAAGTACACGGTAGCGAGTTCTTATATCGAATTGAAACTTTGGCTGAACTACTATACCTTACGTAACATTTTCGACCTTATCAACAAAAACTTCAATCAATTTTGATACCAAAAATAATATTTTTCTCTCCTTCCAGTTCTAAACTGCCTGTTAAAGCAAAGCAAACTTTCCTTCTTTCAGTTTCATTCAACTTACTTTATTTATTTGTGACTTATCATTTTCAGTCCGTTGTTTCTCTTTGAGTGTGCACACTTTTGGAATCTATTCCTGCTGTGCTTCTAAAATCGTATAAAAATTATTTTTCCTTTACAACTCGCTCTCTTCGGTGATTTTGTTTTCGTCTCTCATTCGTTGTTGACTTACTAGTCAAGTTGATGATTTTAGATGTTGATGTGGATGGGCACTCACTGGTATGGACTTATTTGATTTATTTTAAAGTAAGAATTAGTCGCGATAAAAAATGTTGAAATGCAGGGTTATAGCTAGGGTTTTTAAGAGGGTATGCCTCTTTATTTTAAATTTAAAAAAACAAACAAGAAATTTAATTTTTTAGTTTAATTTTCATACTCTTTTAGAAATTTAGAATGATTCTGCAGGAAGACTCCAACATTTTTTTGGAATCAAAATACATGTTCACGTTAAATATTTTAATTTGTAAAAAAAAATTAAAAATTTAAAAAAAATATTTTTTTTAAAAAAAATTCAAAAATTTAAAAAAATAAAAAAATTTAAAAACGAAAAAAAATTTAACTTTTTTTTGAATTTTTGTAAAAACAGTATTCAAATTTTGAATTAACAACATTTACTTTTCCTGTAGCTGTTATTATCTTGTAAATATTTTTTGAAAATTAAGTTTATTGAAAAATCCATTAGATGGAGTTACTTCTTAATCAGTATTTATGCAATCCGCAATACTTCATGATTTTTTGTAGTATAAAAGTTAATTTAATTTGACTAAAATGAATTAGAATGATTTAAAAAGTTATTAACTTTTTTATCTGAAAATTAAGACCGGTTTTCTTGATGAACCCCAGCTTTCCCACAAAAATTTATTCTCTCATCATAACTTTACGCATCGACTGAATGTCAATTCACGTGTTCTAATTTAACGGAAGGAAATGTCAAAAAGTCTGTTTTACAATTTTACTACTCTTTTTTCATCCAGCAATACGGTAAAAGTCAAAAAGTTCAAAATAAAATTGTCAGTAATAAATTCAAGTTCATTAAATCAACACAAGAAATGCTTTTATTTCTGCTAATAATTCAACTTTTTAACCCAATATTAAGTCAAAGAAATGTGAATTTTAATCAAACGGCAACAGCATTTGTTCAGCAATTTTATGCACAATTTGACTTGCCGTACTTACGGTTGAGCCTTAAAGTCTACTATGATATAAATGATTCAACGTATTCGCTCAATGGAGAAGTGATTTATGGCGCAAACAGTATCTTTGACAAGTTTAACTTCATCCCAAAAATCAGCAATCGAACAATCATGACGCTCGATAATCAACCAAAAGTTGATGGCGGGACAATTTCTCAAATTCATGGAAAATTCCAATATGACAATGGAACGGTTGTTTTTTTCACAGAGATGATTGTCATTGGACTAAAGGGAACTACATTTTACATACAGAATCAAATTTTGAGGTTATCAACAGGAAATCCAATACAAGGCTCATCAGGATCAGGAAATTCTTTTGTATTTTCTCATGTTGCTAACACACCTTCAGGTGCGCCTACAGTTGCTGGAAATGGATTTACTGTTGCAACTACTCCTGCCGCTGGATTAAAATTTTCTGGTTAAATTGTTAAATTTGAAAGGAAATAAAAATTATTTTTCTAAAAGGAATAGTTTTTTTTAGTTTTTAGTGTCGAAAAAAGTCGACATCAAAAATTTTTTCAACCGCCAAAAAATATTTAACTTCGAAAATTTATATTTTTATTGTGCTAGAATGATTTTGGCTAAAGAAAGAACTTTGAGTCAGAATATTTTTTTTTATTTTGTTAAAAACATTTAATTAATTTAAAAAATATATAACGGTTTTTTGAAATTCAAACAAAAACAATAATGGCTGATTAGAAATGTCATACAAATTTGAAACTACTTGGGCAAGGGCGTATCCAGAAATTTTTCGAGGGGAGGTTTAATTTTTTTTTGTATGGATGGGAAAATTTAGGGGGTTTTTGGGATTTTTTTCTTAAAAACCTCCAAAACTCTCCCTGAATACGCCCCTGTAGTAGGCTTTCACGATTTGCCGGTCTTAATAATTCTCATTTAATTTTTTTTACAAATTTTTGATTATAATGATTACTAATAACTTAAGCAATGATTTTAAATTATAATTTCTTGAAAGAATCCAGGTACATCAATGATATTTTAATTTTAATTTGATCTTGAGTCTCGGAAATCTGTCGACATACAGAGCCTGTATTTGGGAATATTAATGAGATATGTATCAATACACTTACTTTCCACGCTTGACAAGAAAATTAATATTACAAATGGTCATTCGAATATTAAATAACGCTAAAAAGGACCATTTTTGACACCCTCCACTCTAACAAGTTTCATTAGAAAAAAATTTAATATAAAGCATAACAAAACCAGACACCCCTTACTCTTCCCTTAGCATTATGTAATATCCAAACGGTGACTTATCTCTAATAATTAATAGATTACTTTTAACAATGTTATACTTTACACTTTACAGTTATACTAAAAATAATTAGAAAAAAACACAATCAAAAACAATTTAAGAAAATATTATTTATAAGATAATTATTTTCAAAAATGATAACACCTGTAATAACAACAACACTATGTTGCAATATTATTAAACAATAAAGTAAATACGAGCCGTTTCTCATGCAAAATTGTGTATGTAGTCAATAAAAGAGCTCAAGAATGATGAGAGAAAGATCTTCTTCATATAATAACTCAGTTTGTGGAAAAAAAGTTCGCGTCTAGACTCTTTTTGCTTACAAATCGCGATTATTTGCGTTTTAAAATAAATTAAGGTTTTATAATATTATTATAACTTTTAAAAAGTTTAATAATTTGGTTTATAGTTTGCGGCATTTAAAAGTAAGTAGAATTTTTAGTTTCTGAAATTATAAATTTAAGATTTGTAATAAAAATTTATGTTTTTCGAGAATTTCATAACTTTCAGATTAGTGATTTTTTTTTAAATTTGAGAAATTATTAAAATGTAAAATGTTATTAAAAATGAGCTGAATTTTTTGATAATTTTATTGATTAAGGTTGAAATTTATCAAAATTAAAATTATTTTAAATTTATTAGTCACTTTTTCACATACACAACTGTGTGGATAAACAAAAATTTAATATTATTCAAAAGTTTGTGATCTCATGTCTTACGCTCTTTTTCTCTCAAAATTGGTAAAATGTTAGTGCCGTTTGATATTTTCAATAAACAAAATTTTGATATTTATAGAAATTGTTAAGCAAATAACAAATTTTTATTATTTTCCCCTAATTAGAGAAAAAATGGACCCAACTCAACCAGAAACCGGAAATCTTTTAAATTCAAGAGTAAGCAGCAGTAACTATACAGCTAGTATTAGTGACAGTGACATTAGTATTAATGGCAACACAGCTAACAATGTTATACAGCATCATGTTATTGATCTTGCGAATCTCAATCAAACTGAATATATTTTATTGAATCTGAGATTATTTGAGTTTGAATCCAATAGAATCAGACATGATGATGGTAAAAATGATTTCTTAACATTTTTGGTGAATCAAAATAATGAAAAATTTCCAAAAGAGAAATTTTTCAAGGAATTATTTGGATATTCTGGGAAAGACTATAAAATCCAACCGAAACTATTTCAAAAATTATTTGACATTTTTGATGATAATTTACGGTCCGAATATCATGAAATATGTCTTGAAGCTATCTATTTGCACTTTCATGAGTTGCTTGATGACAAATTTGATGATGATGATATCAAAAAATTGATCGAACGAGCATTAAAAATCAAAAACCAAGAATATGGAATGGAAGTCCTCAAGATCTTATTCGTATTTTTAAGCAGTTCCAACACTCAAGTTTATAAAGATTTAAAGCAAAGAACTTTAGCGAAAATCAAGCGCAACATCTTCTCTAGTTCTTCAGATCCATGTCGATCCACGTGTAATTCATCGTACAAGGAAATGAAAAGAGTATGCAATCATGACTTTTTCAAACTTTTGTTCCTTCTGAAGGAAAATTATGTTCAAAAATTCAAGGTCGAATACAAAAAGTTTGTCAAAAATCATAAGCAAAGCTTTGGTGAATATTGGATTTATGAAATAAAAAGGAACGGGCAGCTATTGCGTTTGATGGCAGATCTCCAAAATTTGGTTGACTCGAAAGAATATTTGCTACTTAAAACAAAAGAGTCTGATCTAAAAGCTAGCATTATGACATCGTTCGTTCGAGTATCTGAATTTCAAGCTGTCTTTAAAAGACCACTCAAAAATGAGGATGAGAAGTTGCTGGTAAATATTGATCAATTTGCTAATTTCTGCACACCATTCAGAAATCTACTCATTTTTATTAATATTATTTTAGGATGAATTCTCAAACCTTGCAGAATCTAAAGTGATCTATAATTGTAATAAAAACTTTTATATCGATTTGAGGGAATTTAAGAAACTCTTCACAAACACTCCAGAAAAAAGAAAAATTCTATTCGGTCGACATAATCTGAAAGCTAAAAGCATCTTTGAAGAAATTCTATCAAAATTTGATTCAAAACTAAATGCGGAGGATGATAACTACGCAGATGTATTGAGCTACATTTGGAATGAATTTCGATTATGGGAGGTACCTGAAATATGGACAATGGTGAGTATACAGTTCATGTCAGATAATGTCTGATTTTTTAGTTGATAGCTCTAATAGTACACTCTCACCAGATGCCAGTTTCTAGGGCTACCCAGGGTATCCTAGGGTAACTCACCCACCCTACCCTTGAGTACCCTATGTCGAGAGTAGGGGTACCCTATGGTATACCCTGGGGTAGGGTAACCCGGGTAGCCTTCCCTAGAAATCAGCTCCAATGGCATAGTAAAGACCTCCTTTTAAAACTTTGTTCCCTTTAAAATCAAACTGACTCCCGGTGACCCCCCTTGCTACTCCACTGGTTCTCACTTTTTCATTTTTATTTTTTAGAGAAACCCCAGCCAAAAACGACTCCTTGACTATGTTCTAGATACAGAAAATGATGCATACATCATTTCATTCTTAATGTTGAACGTATCACCTGAATATGAAGAGATCCATAAGCCACTTCATTACATGATGCTCAAAAACGCATTGCTTCACGACTATCAAAGCAACAATCTACAAAGCAGCATCAATAAATGCTTGGTTGAGTATCATTTGAGTTTGATTGACAAGAATGAAAGAAACGATTACGATAACACGAAAAATTTACTTTATTTCTTTGAGGAACTTTGTCAATATTCAAAACACCAAAATGGAAAGACAGAATTTTTCATGGACGTTTTTGAAAAGACATTGACAGAGGAAACAGAAATTTTTGATGGCAAAAATGAACTGAAGCTTCCGAGGAAGCATTTTTGGATAGGAATATTGATGATTTATTTGGGATATTTTGTAGAATTTGAATTTGTTGACGAAAAAGGCAGCAAGACGTCTTACGTCATCCTCAAAAGTTTGGAACAAGAAAAAGAAGAAGTTCTGAAATTTAAAACTGGATTTATTCCATATTTACATCTTTTATCGTTGATCCTTAACAAAAAGGAAAAGGAATTCGAGAAGCAGTTCCCCAAAGAAATTGTTCAGATGGAAGATTCATATAAAAATATTTACAACCTCTCGAATACTTACGATAATCAGCATCAAAATTTTGATGCAAATGAAGTTTTTAATTTCTACGAAAAATATTCAACAAATTTCTCATTCATCCTTCTTTATGCAGCTATTAAGACAGACCAGAAGAAAATTGTGAAAACTATTTTCGATTACAACAGTTTTCTGATTTGCTGTCCAGAATTTCCACAAAACATGATTGTTGGTGACATCCATCACTATACAGCTAAAATGTTTCTTGAAAATAAATACGAACTAGGCAGAGGAGAGATTCCGAAAAAATGGATGAGTCGCGATGTATTGGAAGACTTTTTGGACTCACGAATCACATGTCAAGACAACTTCTACAAACTTGACTGCCAATTTATGCTTCCATACTATAATCATGATGCAAAGCCTGAAATTGTGGATAATGGTGTGATTGCTAATGAGGATTATGACACAATGAATTATATCCTTAATGACAATGACTTGAGACCACTTGTGACACATCCAGTAATGGAAACGATTATCAGAACAAAAATTCAAAAATATTCTCGAATTTTCTTTTGGAACTTGATTGGATTTACTTTGTTTTATATAATACCGACAATCTGGTTTGTATTTTTAATACATTCCAAGGATGCTGATAAGCTGGATGTCAAGAAAAATATTACTAGTTCTGAATGTCAAAGAAAGTTGGATTTGTGTTTATTAAAAAATGAGGGTTCAAATTATGAGGCAGAAGAAGGATATGAAAAATATCCATTTGATAGGGTTACTGAGCTTCCAACTGAATATCCTATAGATAATTTCACTGAAGATATATCTGTTAACGAAATTCGTTACGATTCAGTTCTTCCCGATAATATATCTGGAGAAAATAACATATCAGAAAATTTGCATTGGATAATTCTGATAACAATGATTAAACTACTATTTTTAGTACCAAGGGAATGGATACAATTTGCTAAAATTTATAAAGGAAGATATTTTTCAAAATTATCAAATTGGCTTGAAACTGGACTGATTCTCCTTCCTATCATTCTACTTATATTAACCGTTTGTCTGGATTATCAAGTTAAACAAAAAGAAAACTTAGATGCTGAAGATATGACAATGACAGCCGACAATACAATAACAGAAAATAATGATGAGAATTTGAAATATTTAAATTTTACAATTATTGTTGTTGAGGCACTGAATGTGCTGCTTATGATGACTGCAACATTTAATTTATATCCGTCTCTAAAATTCTCAATATACATGAAATGCTTCCAGACTATTTTCTTGACTTATTTAATCGCTTTTATGTTGTTCCTGCCATTATTTTTTGGATGTGTGGCATTAGCGTATATCCTATTTGACCAAAATGCTGGCGGACAAATTGATGAATTTCATGGACTTGGAAATGCCTCCACAAAGTATATTATCATGTACGCTGGAGAAATTGATATAGAGGTTGGACATTTATCTGGAATGATTCAAGTTATTGCTATAACAATTATCATTATTCTCATCATCAACAAAGCAAATTTGATTTTATCAATTGTCGTTAATGATGTTCAGAAAATCATGGAAAAGTCAAAGGAATACAGCTTAAGATTATATGCCAAAAGATATGTTGAGTTTGCTGAGAAGATTCGAATATTCTATGCTATTGAAATTGAGTAGGTTCAGGATTTTTATTTCTTTAATATCAGGGGTGTAGCTAAAAATACATACCCTTCCTGACAGTAGCGTAATAAGGGAGAAAGTGTGATTCCAGCCAGTTGCTCGTATCATTCATTTTATAACCATCGCTTCTATTTATGACCCTCGTTTCGCCCTTGTTCTGCAAATATACCCCTTTTTAATTTAAAAATCTAATTTGACCTCTCTCTTTTTTCCCACAGAAATGATGATCATATCAGCTGTACGACAAGATTTTTATTTTCCATAGTGAAATTATTCACGAAGAAATATCCACACTTACATCAAGTTCATAAGCTTTATGTTGATAAGAAGCTTGGATATGTCCACATCGACGACAAAAGACCATTATTTGAAGCAAGTGTGTTTTGTCCAAATTTCATCAGAAAAAGTCGAAATTCTGTCATTAAGTTTTTCTTAAGATATTGGGATCAATTATTTTCACATTTGGAACTTGACGGCGATACTATGGAGAAAATTCAACAAATAATAATGAAAACAAATGAAAATCGAAAAAATAATAGTGAGGATTATGACAGCAATGAAGAAAATGAAGATGTTTAGAAGATTTAATGGTAGTTTTTAAGATATTTTAGATTTAGATTTTACTAAATTTTAACCAATTTATTCCTTGAGGTCGTTCATAAATGACGTCATGCAAAAAACGAGATTTCCAGACCCTCTACCCCCTATGTAAAATTTTCATACAAATAATTATCTTGTATGGAGGCGTCACAAAACTTCGAGACTCCCCCCATATGTTGGACTTCATTTATGAATAACCTCTGAATCGCTTTTTAAACAAATAATTTTTAGCCTTTTTTTTGAGACAGAACAAATCATCACCTGTACGGAAAAACCCTTAAATTTTGAGCATTAACAATTTTTTTAAAAAATAAAATTTAATATTTTGTGTGGATTCTTATAAAAAAATATACAATTTTATTATATATATATATATATCTTTTTTATTTTTTGAGCAAATCTTTATTTTAATAAAATTTTCATCCCATTTATAGTTACCGGCATTTTTTGTTATTGTATATTTCTTACGTAAACAACACACACAATTAATCTATTCCTCCGCCAAGTCGCAAAAGAGAAATTCTCAATTTGAAATTTTTTATTTGAAAAATATCTTCATAATTTAATATTTCGTGAGTATTTCAATATTTAAAAATTATAAAATAAATCCATGATAATTATTAAATATTTATTAACTGGACTTATTCCATGAGATTTGGTTTAAAGGTCAAAAACAACTAGTTTGACAAAAATTTATGTTTGTTTTTAATTTAAATAATAATTTTTACTTCAAACGTTAACTGAACTTTAGATTATGAGCGAAAAAGAAATGGACTCAAATGGAAACATCCCAAATGATCAGGCTGATCAAGATGAGGAAAAATCAAGGTATGAGAATAATGAAAATTTAGTTATTGTTTTTTTAAAGTATAAACTTTGAATCCAAAAATATTTTTACAGAGATTCACGTACCAACACAGATATAAGCTCTCAAATAAGAAATGAGGGAATCCGACAACAAAATCAGCCAAAAAATCCACCACGAACGCCACCAGCTTCAAACACTTCTAATAGTTCTCAAAATTCAAATCCTTAATTTTGTTTTGTTTTGAAATGATTTTATTTTGAAATAAAATGTCAAATGACATTGATTTTTTTCATCACTTGGTAATCATATGTACACCAATTTTGATTAAATGTGAATATTTCATATAACAATATATTAGCGGTGCAATCGTAATGTTTATAAATAAATCATGAATAATATAATTTTTTCCTCTTAATCACGCACGAACACCAGCAAATAATTTTTTGGTATTGTGATCGTTTTCAAGAAAATGTGCGTAAATGTTAGAAGATTTTGGCTAACACGAAAATATAATAATAACATAAGTTATACCAATGTATTTTTCGCTCAATTATCGCGAATTAGTTCTCACACAAAGTCTTCTCTTTTCATAAATATTAGTAAGAGTTTTAATTTTGAGGTGTTTCTGTTAATTGTGCAATTAAAAAGGTTTTAAATGTTAACTATTGATTTAAATTAGATCATTAAATTAAATTTTACATTTAAATCTAGGAATATAAGTCAAAAGATTTAATAAATTCATCAAAATTGAATTAAATTTCAAATCTTATCAAAAAAATTTTTATCTCTTTTTTTTTCATTTTCATAGCGCAATTAAACAAGAAAAAAATTCTCGGAAACGATGAGTGCATGTAAGAAAACTATTGAGAGAAGTAACTCAACAAATGACGAAAATTGCAGGTAACTTGAAATTTTAATAATTTGGAATCTGAATGAAATGTATCTGGGATCATTTTTGGAGGTGGGGGGGGGGGGGGGTCAAAATATGTTCTTTGTTTTGGATTTCTCTTGGAATCGTGAATTTTTTTAAGGGGTTGTTCGAATATTATTAGGGGAGGGGGGAAACTTAATATGAAGCGTAACAAAACTTTGACCCCATCTGCCCCTCTCGACCACAACCCCCTCCTATGTTCTAATCTAATTTACAGAATATTACATTTTTTAAGCTGAAGGGCCATTCATAAATGAAGTCACGCAAAAAACGAGATTTTTGAACCCCATTCATCTCTGTCAAAAAATTTTCACACAAAAGTTTTTCTTTTAATAACAGTAATAATAAAGATCCTCTCCCCTCTAAACATTGGACATCATTTATGAATGACTCCTGAAGAAGCTCGATGATATAGTGATTGTCAAAATCTTATAATACTGACACATCAGTCATGGCTTTCAGATTCAGCAGGACGACTTATCACATGCCCATTTTCTAGAAAAACTATTTATTTTTTATTATACTTTTAGACAAGCTGTTGGTAATCCTGGAGAACTGTGTACTGAATTGAAAATCAACAAAAATATAGATTCAGCCGCGAAAAATTCAGACCTTCGTAATAAAGTTCCTCAGGAAAATCCAAAATCATCAAAACCTTCAGAGACATCACAAAAAGGGAAATAATTTCAACTTTAAAACTTTTATTTGAATTTTTTTTTAAAAAAAATTTTGCAATGCAAAGAGTCAATGAAGTTATAGCTGTGTGTGAACCAAAGTCAAAACAATCATTCGATTGTGTCCTTGACATATATAGCTTAAGTGAAAATAATAATATCTGGACCAAGACATACATACATCCAAACATTTCAAAGTTCAGACGGCGTCTGGACTTGAAAATGAATTTTGGATCTAACTGATGCGTTCTTCAATCAAATTAAAAAAAAATTTTTTAAAAAATCATTTATTTAGTTTTTTATGGTAATTTAATCAGTTTTTACAAAAAATTTGTCCTCTATTTTTTTTATTAAATTTTGAAGAGTAAAATAAGTTTTTAATAAAATTGTAAAGAAATGTCATATTATATTTTTTTGAAAAAATTTGCAAAATAATGTTTGTAAATGAGATAAAAATAGGGTGACCATCTAATTTTCATGAAAATTGAAGACATTTGGTAAATTTTCATCAAAATACAGGACGTAGAGTAAAATTTGAAAATGAACGGAAATTTTCATGAAAAAATACAGGACTGTCCGATGAAAAACTACACAGCTGGTCACCCTAGATAAAAATTTAAAAATGGTTTTTTTCGAATTCTTTATAATCAATTGGTGTGTTTTGACTGCAATTGCTCATTACACTGCCATTTCCGCTGCTGTTTACACTGCCGTTTCCGCTGCTATTACCATTGCTGTTTCCGCTGCTGTTTACACTGCCGTTTCCGCTGCTGTTTACATTTCTATTAGTACTAGTAGCAGTTTGTTGTACCAAATTACGATTCCTTGTACTAGGACTCGTATCATTGTTCGGGCGATTCACATCTCGACCCTCATTAAAACTGTTTTATGTTTTACAATATGAAGCATGTAAAATAATTATAAATTTAGTGTAAAGATTTAAAAATAATTTGATTTTAAATTTTCTGGATCATGCGAAAACTAAATAAAAGTAAAACTTAACATACCTGTCGTTCTTATCGTCTTTAGATGACATTTTGTTCTGCAATAAACATAAATTAATTGTGGATTACTTTATTGAGACGAGATCGAAAATTCCTTTAATCTCTCATATTCAAAAAGATCCCGTCAAGCAAAATGAATCAGCTTCCAAAAATAAAGTTATGCAGCTTTAGATTCAAGGTCAAAATTTAAAACAACGAAATTTCATCATCAAATTGATGAAAAGTTAAAAATAAAACTTTTAAATTATTTCAAAGACTTAGAATTAAATAATTATTAATATTCTGTTCAAAATGGCTGCAAACTTACTTGGGTAATTAATAAATTCACAATGACCTGATGCTTAGTTGCAGATAACTTTTTTTTTCTCTCTCTCCCAAATTCACACAACCAAAATTTTTTAAATTGTATTTGTTATGAGCATACTTGGAGCATACATATGCGTTGATGAACTTGTTTATAACAAATCTTTTCAAATTAATCGTTAACTTTTCAATATAATTTCTTTTGCTATTTTTTACATAAAATACAAAAAATCAACAAAAATCAAGAATTTCGTGGTAAGTGTTCTCAGGAAAAGCCAACATCATTAAAATCTTCAAAGCCTTCAAATACATCACAAAAAACATTGAAACTTACATTTTATTGTTGAATTTTCATTGTGTCCTTGACACATATAACTTAAGTAAAAATAATAATATTTGGACATACATTCAATCATTTCAAAGTTCAGACGGCGTCTGGACTTAAAAACGAATTTTGGATCTAATTGTTGCTTACTTCAATCAAATTAAAAATAAAGTTCCAAAAAAATTCATTTATTTAGTTCTTTGTAGAAATTTAATCAGTTTTTACAAAAATTTTATCCTTGACTCTATTTTTTTATATTAAACTAGTGTAGTACCCCGTCAAGCATGACGGGCATTTTTTTCTTCTTTTAAAACAGTAAAATTTATATTCATAAACGATAAATTTCAATTTTATTTTCAAACTTTAAGCAGTTTAGATATTAAGATTTTTTTTGTGTGAAAATTTTATCATTTTTAAGAAGCTTTCCTTGATGTACACTTGAGCAATGAATATTTTAATGGTATTGCGATTTCTTGATTTTGATAGCTGATTGATTTATTGGTTTAGTATAGGGCCCCGTCACAAAGAAATTATACGTGAGTGACGCTTTGTTTCTCTTGATTTTCTCTTTACCCTTAAAAGTGACAGCAATGCAAGTTATTTTTTCTTATCCAGAAAAAAATTCCCCATCTTTTGATATATAACTTGTTTTCTCAACCTTAACAGTTACTTCAAAAAATCACTTTAAGTAAGCATCACTCACGTATAATTTTTGTCAATTATGTTAAGTATTTTTTTCATGGATTTTCAAAAATGGCGGGAAAATTAAGTGGGAAAGTTAAAATACCAAAATATTAAGATACAGTAACATCCAGTATGAAATAATAGGAAATATGAACATCAAGCACAGTCAAACTCAAAACAGTAAATAAGAATCTCAGTTAATGAAGAAAAAAAATCTCAGGTAGGAAAAAGAACATAAAGTTTATGTCATAAACTGTTTTGAAATTCTCAATAACAAAAAATTTTGGAAAAAAATGGGCGTGGCTTAGAGCGGAATGACAGAAAGACAAATGTAGGCTTTTATATTTATAATTTTGAAGAGTAAAATGAGTAAAATTGCAAATTAATTTTTGTAAATGAGATAAGAATTTAAAAAAAAATCACGTATTTTTGTCATTTAATCAGCATTTTATATTAAATTTTGAAGAGTAAAATAAGTTTTTAATAAAATTTTTTAAGAAATGTTATATTATTTTACTTTGAAAACTTCAAATGATTTGCTATTTTTTGACTGATATTGCTCATTATACTGCCGTTTCCGCTGCTGGTACTATTGCTGTTTTCGCTGCTGTTTCTACTGCTATTAGTACTGCCATTTTCATTAGATTCATTGCTGTTGTTAACAGGTTTTTTATTTTTTTTTTCATGTTCTGTTACCATTTGCTCATTCCTTGCACTAGGACTCGTATCTTTGTTCGCGTCCAACGCATCTCGACCGTCATTAAAACTGCTTTATGTTTTACAATATGAAGCATGTAAAATAATTATAAATTTGGTGTAGAGATTTAAAAATAATTTGATTTTAAATTTTCTGGATCATGCGAAAACTAAATAAAAGTAAAACTTAATATACCTGTCGTTCTCATCGTCATTAGATGACATTTTGTTCTGCAATTAAGAGAAAATAATTATGGATTACTTTATTGAGACGAGATTGAAGAATCTCCTTTAATCTCATATTCAAAAAGATCCCATCAAGCAAAATGAATCAGCTTCCAAAAATAAAGTTATGCAGCTTTAGATTCAAGGTCAAAATTTAAAACAACGAAATTTCGTCATAAAAATGATGAAAAGTTAAAAATAAAACTTTTAAATTATTCCAAAGACTTAGAATTAAACAATTATTAATATTCTGTACAAAATGGCTGCATACTTACTTAGGTAATTAAT
Source organism: Chironomus tentans (assembly GCA_963573255.1). Taxonomy (NCBI): domain Eukaryota; kingdom Metazoa; phylum Arthropoda; class Insecta; order Diptera; family Chironomidae; genus Chironomus; species Chironomus tentans. The sequence goes on along the minus strand of OY754302.1, from coordinate 41,546,916 downwards.
AAATTCACAATGATCTGATGCTTAGTTGCTGATAATTTTTTTTTCTCTCTCTCCCAAATTCACACAACCAAAATTTTTTAAATTGTATTTGTTATGAGCATACTTGGAGCATACATATGCGTTGATGAACTTGTTCATAACAAATCTTTTCAAATTAATCGTTAACTTTTCAATATAATTTCTTTTGCTATTTTTTACATAAAATACAAAAAATCAACAAAAATCAAGAATTTCGTGGTAAGTGTTCTCAGGAAAAGCCAACATCATTAAAATCTTCAAAGCCTTCAAATACATCACAAAAAGAGAAATAATTTCAACTTTGAAACTTACATTTTATTGTTGAATTTTCATTGTGTCCTTGACACATATAACTTAAGTAAAAATAATAATATTTGGACATACATGCAAACATTTAAAAGTTCAGACGGCGTCTGGACTTATAAACGAATTTTGGATCTAATTGTTGCTTACTTCAATCAAATTAAAAATAAAGTTCCAAAAAATTTTGTCCTCTATTTTTTATATTAAATTTTGAAGAGTAAAATGAGTAAAATTGCAAATTAATTTTTGTAAATGAGATAAGAATTGAAAAAAATCATATAATTTTGTCATTTAATCAGCTTTTATATTAAATTTTGAAGAGTAAAATAAGTTTTTAATAAAATTGTAAAGAAATGTCATATTATATTTTTTTGAAAAAATTTGCAAAATAATGTTTGTAAATGAGATAAAAATAGGGTGACCATCTAATTTTCATGAAAATTGAGGACATTTGGTAAATTTTCATCAAAATACAGGACGTAGAGTAAAATTTGAAAATGAACGGAAATTTTCATGAAAAAATACAGGACAAGGAACCAAATTTAAAAATTTATACAGGACAGTCTTGCAAAATACAGGACTGTCCGATGAAAAACTACACAGCTGGTCACCCTAGATAAAAATTTAAAAATGTTTTTTTTCGAATTCTTTATAATCAATTGGTGTATTTTGACTGCGATTGCTCATTACACTGCCATTTCCGCTGCTGTTTACACTGCCGTTTCCGCTGCTGTTACTACTGCCATTTTCATTAGATTCATTGCTGTTTTTAACAGTTTTTTTTGGTTTTTTTTCAGGTTCTGGTATATATTTCTTATTCCTTGTACTAGAACTCGTATCTGTGTTCGTCTCCAACACATCTCGACATCCATTCAAACTGTTTATGTTTTACAATATGAAGCATGTAATAATAATGCGTGAAGGGCCCAGCTTAAAGCTGGAGGCACTGCGATTATAGAAATCTATTGTACCACACCCTTTAGACCTACAGTTTATTGTGGAATCCGAACCACTTGCAAGCTCTGCACATTGCAAGGACACGAGTACGTCATAAGACCTGATGTACCCTGCAATGTACCTAGTTACAATTCGTGTGCGTAAGATGCTGCTAAGAAATCATCCAAATACTAGTATATCCTTGTATACCTAGCAATGGAGACACATTATGTACCAAAGACCTCAAAACTGCACCCAACACACAAACCGAGCTTCATAACTAGAACGGTGAAATGGAAAAAGAGCTTCGAAAATTAGACCTGACCTGGGATTGAACCCAGGACCTTTGGCACGTAAGGCCAACGCTCTACCATTTAGGCCACTGATGCCTTTTCACCGCTTTCAAGCATGTAAAATAATTATAAATTTAGTGTAAAGATTTAAAAAAAATTTGATTTTAAATTTTCTGGATCATGCTAAAACTAAATAAACACAACCATAACATACCTGTCGTTCTTTTCGTCATTAGATGACATTTTGTTCTGCAATTAAGAGAAAATAATTATGTATTACTTTATTGAGACGAGATCGAAAATTCCTTTAATCTCTCATGTTCAAAAAGATCCCGTCAAGCAAAATGAATCAGCTTCCAAAAATAAAGTTATACAGCTTTTGATTCAAGGTCAAAATTTAAAACAACGAAATTTCGTCATCAAATTGATGAAAAGTTAAAAATAAAACTTTTAAATTATTCCAAAGACTTAGAATTAAACAATTATTAATATTCTGTACAAAATGGCTGCATACTTACTTAGGTAATTAATAAATTCACAATGATCTGATGCTTAGTTGCTGATAATTTTTTTTTCTCTCTCCCAAATTCACACAACCAATTTTTTTTTAATTTGTATTTGTGGTGAGCATACTTGGAACCGTTCATATGTGTTGATAAACTTGTTCATAACAAAGTTATATCTTTTCAAATTAATCGTTAACTTCTCAATATAATTTTTTAAGCCGATTTTAATAATAACACAAAAATTTTTATACTTGAACTATATTTTTTGAAAATGAAATATTTTTTGTTGCAAATCGGGTTCAGAATTCTTGATTTTTAGATAAATCTCATAACATTGCCAAGCTCAATGACTAAAAATTTGCTAAAAATGTAAAAAACTGATAATTATTAAACCCAAAGCTTATCATTCTGCATTTGATTTTAATTAAATGATAAGATATTGGTAGATTTAATTTTTTTAGTGTTTTGTTGTGTCAATGTTTTAGTTTGTTTTTATAAAAATGTCTGTTCTTGTTAAAATATTACGGAAATTTTTTTAATGTTTTTTTATATTTCGTCCATCCCAGGAACCATAAACGTACCAAAAGGGAGGTTCGGAGTTTTCAAACTATTTTTTTTTTATCAGGTTTAGTCAATTTGAAGAAATCCTTAGTTTTTCAAATGGGTTCCATTCAGGGGCGTATTCAGGGAGCGGTTCTCGAGGTCAACCCCCCCCCCCCCCATTTTTGAGATTTTTTTTTCAATTTGCTAGGGTTTTTAAGAAAAAAATTAAACCCCCCCCCTAAATTTTCCCATCCATACAAAAAAAATCAAAACCCCTCCCTCGAATTTTTTTGGATACGTCCTGGTTCCATTTATTCTTAAATTCAAAACTAGGATCCCCCTCTGAGTACACCGATGTCAGGAATAGTTTGTAAATTTTGTTTTGCTATCTTTTGAATTTATAGGAATTTAAGAATTTTTAATAACTACAAAATTCTTTCGTGGAGTAAGAATATTTCATTCAAAAGTCTTCCACATATCTGTAACTTTTCTATTTAATGTAGAAATTTGAATTTCCTCATTTGCAACTTTTTTTAGGTAATTAAATAATTTTTATATATCTATGATAATATGAATATTGGCACATCATGGGAGTGTCTAGTTGATATCATATCATCAAAAAAATATTATCTAATTTTTTAAATATGCGAGACACTAGTTTAAATATAGACATTTTTCATTTAAAAAAAGAAATCGTTCCGTAAAAAACTACGCAGTAATAATTGTTATCAGGAAATTATATCTGTCACATTGAAACATTGAAACATTTGCTGCAAACATTTTCGTAAATATATAAAGGATAAATATGTTATCAAAAGGCAGTGCGAATATTGAGTTCTGATCAAAAAGCTTGAAGTAAGTAACAATTTTTGAGAAAAAATAATAAAATACAAAAAAACTGTTATAAAGTCTTTTAGGTTTGTGAAAAAAAGTGAACAAAATATTAAACATTATTTAAAAATTATCTAAATTTGTAATAAATTGTTTTTAAAAATGTTCAAATTATTTAAAAAATTATATTCTTTATAGAACTAAATAAAATCGAATCTTAAAAATGGACCCAGGTAATTTTAATTTTTATTATTAAATTGTCAATTAAAAATTGATTTTTTAAATTTTGTAATAATTATTTAAATTAATTGAATTAAGGAACGTAAACAATTAAAATTAATTAATTTTTCAGAGGCAGTAACTGCTACAACTGAAGTTGAACCAACTACTGAAATCGAGGCAACAACAGAGTAAGGAAAAAATGTTCATAAAATATCAACAATTTATTAATTATTAATTTTTTTGTTACTTTCAGACCAGAAAATCCAGGTAAGATTCATTACAAATGACTTTATCTCCTAGATCCTTTATTGAGTGTTGAATTCTAATAATGATTTATTTATTTCAGAGCCAATAACTCCCATCATGGCAATAGAACCCGCTATTGAGTGAGTATTAAAAAGCTAATTTAAAAAAAATTTATTTAGCGTCAAATTTTACTTAAAGAAGAAAAGTACTTACCAAATACTAGGCTGGTCATTTGCTCGTTATTTTCTGGGATTGTTCAAGAAAATTTCCGTTAATTTTCAAAATTTTCCAGGATTTTCATAAAATTTTGCTGACCAGCCTTTCAATATAAACATATTTAAAAATTTGAAACAAAATTGCTTAATACAATTTTTAAAATATTTCAGAACTGAGGAAAATACAGAAGGCAGTTCATAAAAGCATAGAAAATAACAATCAACAGAACCAAAGTTCAGAAAGAAATAAAAGTTATTAATAATGTAAAGTCAAACAACTGCTTGCATATAAAATATCGAAATAAAATTTTCTCATAAAAATTAAACAAGCAGCAGTTTCTTAATTCATATAAGAAAAATATCATCAGACTAACATAATTGTAAAAAATGTGACATCCAAAATTAATCACTCTGCTTTTCTATTTAATGCAGTGATAAGATTCCGACTTGAATCAAATTTTATCTGTGCATTAGCGACCAAGGAAAAAAGATAAAATTGATTTTTCATTAGTCATGTGTATGCTTATCTTGAGTTATTTACTCATAATCAAGAACACATCATCAACATTTTTGCAAAAAACCTCAAGCATTTTTAAGTGACGCTTAACTTTGCAAGCTCATAAAACTGACTAAAAATTTTCCTTCTTTTCATGTTAATATTTTTGGTAGTCTTGAAAAAGACCGTTCAAATGCATAGTAAATGCTGGATGATAATGAAGATATTTAAGCACGTTCACCACGGATACGACGAGCAAGTTGGATGTCCTTTGGCATGATTGTGACACGCTTGGCATGGATAGCACACAAGTTTGTGTCTTCGAATAATCCGACGAGGTAAGCTTCAGATGCTTCTTGTAAAGCCATAACTGCTGATGATTGGAAACGCAAGTCAGTCTTGAAATCTTGAGCGATTTCACGGACAAGACGTTGGAATGGCAATTTGCGGATCAACAATTCAGTCGATTTCTGATAACGACGGATTTCACGAAGAGCAACGGTACCTGGACGATAACGATGTGGCTTCTTAACTCCTCCGGTTGCTGGTGCTGATTTACGGGCAGCTTTTGTTGCCAATTGTTTACGTGGTGCCTTTCCACCAGTTGATTTACGAGCTGTCTGCTTTGTACGAGCCATTTTAAGTTTTCAATTTGAAATACAAACGAGAAATGATGCGAGAGCAAGAAATATGTTCCCTTTATATATGATTTTTATGGCGCGAACAGATGTTTGTGTGGTGGGGAGAGACAAATTCAGGAGAAATGAGAGAATTTTGATGAATTCTTGAAAATTCTTTAATTAATTAAACTACAAGTTTCAGAATTATTTTTAAAATTATTAAGAAGTTATTGATTTTAAAATTTAGGTAAATTAAATTAATGAAAATTGTCAAAATTGAGAGAAATGAGATGAAAATTGTGAGAGAGGGGAAGTCGAGAGAATGTATATAAAGAGAGTGAATTTCGTGTATCGGCATCATTCAAGTTTTACCGTTTCTCGTGTAAAGAAGTAAAACAAATTGAAAATACAAAATGACTGGACGTGGTAAAGGAGGCAAAGGTTTAGGAAAAGGAGGTGCAAAGCGTCATCGTAAAGTTCTTCGTGATAACATCCAAGGAATCACAAAGCCAGCTATCCGTCGTTTAGCTCGTCGTGGTGGTGTCAAGCGTATCTCAGGCTTGATCTATGAAGAAACTCGTGGTGTCTTGAAAGTTTTCTTGGAAAATGTCATCCGTGATGCAGTCACATACACTGAACACGCCAAGAGAAAGACAGTTACAGCTATGGACGTCGTCTATGCATTGAAACGACAAGGACGTACTCTCTACGGTTTCGGAGGTTAAATGTCTTCTTTCTCCATCATCATCAACTTACATCAAATGGTCTTTTTCAAGACCGCAAATTAATTTATAAAAAGAAAATCACTTTTACTTATTTCTCTCAGTTCCATTTTAGTCGATAAATTTTTTTTACTTAGTACCTGAATAAAATTTATTCTCTTTATGATCTTCAAAATCAGACATTAAATAATCTTTATAAACTATATTAATAAAATAGAATAAAGCTTATTCGCATTCCTTATAGTTTCAACTATTTCTTGATCTCCTTGCTTTGGAAACATGATTTAAATGCTTAGCTAACTAACCACCGTTAGTTTTTGTCAACAGTTTCCAAAAAGGCATTTTCCTAAGTATGAATTATTGAAATTCTATAATACATTCAAATAAACCTAACCGCAATATAGATTTTAGAATTTTCTAGATAATTCAGTCATTTAATTTAATTGAGTCATTCTTTGAAGTATTTCCTAAAAGAAGACATAAAAAATATGAAAATGATTTTCAAAATCACACAATTTTTATAAACTATATTCTTAAGAAAAATGCTCTGTAAGTTATCAGGCAAACATAAAAATTCTACTATTTGTCGCCATATTTATTATTATTAGTAAAAAAAGTTTCCTACTTTGTAAATAGATCCTTAAATCATGATATTTGAACGCTTGGACATAATTATGTTAAGAATATTTATTTCTAGATGAATTTTATTTAATAAACCTTAAAAAATGGAAAAAAGTTTCATATTATGAATTTAAAATTTGTTTTTCTTTAAGAATTTAAATTTGTCGTCCTAAAAAGGACGGTTTGTAGATGTTATAAGGCACATTATTGATGAACTTAAGCTTTCTTTGATTCTGTCTTCTTTGGCAACAAGACGGCTTGGATGTTTGGTAAGACACCACCTTGTGCAATTGTGACTCCAGACAAAAGTTTGTTCAATTCTTCGTCATTACGGATGGCCAATTGCAAGTGACGTGGGATGATTCTTGTCTTCTTGTTGTCACGAGCAGCATTTCCTGCCAATTCAAGAACTTCAGCAGCCAAGTATTCCATGACGGCAGCTAAATATACTGGAGCTCCAGCACCAACACGTTCACCATAGTTTCCTTTACGGAGAAGACGATGGATACGACCGACTGGGAATTGTAATCCAGCACGGCTTGAACGTGACTTTGCCTTTGCCTTAACTTTACCTCCTTTACCACGGCCTGACATTTTTCAATATGATTATTTGATTTATTTTAATTTGAGAAAGTTTAAGAACGAATGATGATTCGATACTGAGTTGAATGTTCACAAATGTTCAGGTATTTATACAAAAATTGAGAGCGTGAAAAATGAGAGGCGTGGCTTATGCTACATGGGGAGAGAAAATGTATATAAAGAGAGGGAAAAGTATGAAGAGTCATCAGTTGTATTCTGAATTTTATTCAAAAAACACATCGACTAAAAATGGCACCACCAAAAACAAGCGGAAAAGCTGCAAAGAAAGCTGGAAAGGCACAAAAAGCTATCTCAAAGGATGACAAGAAGAAGAGACGTCATAAGCGTAAAGAATCATACGCAATCTACATCTTCAAAGTCTTGAAACAAGTTCACCCAGACACTGGTGTTTCATCAAAAGCCATGAGCATCATGAACAGTTTCGTCAATGACATCTTCGAACGTATTGCTGCTGAAGCCTCACGATTGGCTCACTACAACAAACGTTCAACAATCACAAGTCGCGAGATCCAGACTGCTGTTCGTTTACTCTTGCCTGGTGAATTAGCCAAGCACGCTGTCTCAGAAGGAACAAAAGCCGTCACCAAATACACATCATCAAAGTAAATTGCTTTCTATGCTGCATCGCAAATCCCAAATGGTCTTTTTCAAGACCGCAAAATATTTTATGAAAAAGAAAATATTTTTAATCAAATGAGACTGAATTAATATTACTTTTATAGGGACTAAATAAATTTACTATATTCTTATGAATATTTGAAATAAATTTACTCTGAATTAGTATAAAATGCTTTATAAAACCAAAGCTAATTAAATTTAAAATGAACAAATAAATTAAAAATTTCTAATAAAAAATATCTCTGGCTCTTGTTCTTAATTTATTCTAGACAAAAAGTTCTTATATGAGACAATTTTCTTTGTTCTTGATATTTTTTATGACGCATTTTACTTGCATTTTTCTCAGTTAAATTTTTTTCAGATCACTAATTTCAAAAGTATTTGTAGTATTAAGTTAAATAGTTAAATTAACTAAAAAGAATTAAATAAAAAATTTCCTAACAATATAAAATTTAGTCTGTCTATACAAAAAATTTCTTTCATTCATTTCCTGTAGTTTGGTCATTTATTGAATTTTGTATGAAGAAATTTATAAATTAATTTAACTTAGATTGAAAATGTAAATTTGTCAAAAATTTGATTTAAATTTATGAAATTGACAATTCTTCACAATTTGTTATCTTTTTAAATTCCATGTTGCATACGTAAGTTAAAGTTAAATTCATTGAATTTTATCACATAAATTTTCAAGCACCGAGTGACTAACATTATTTCACTTGGTACCTGCCTGTGGTTAAGTTAATTAATGTTTTGAAATTTTTGATTTAATTTTATGAATCTATAATAAATTAACTTTCATATAGTGAAAATTTCAACAAAATATCTCATTCGGTTCAAAAGTTATTGAAGATTAATTAAAGAAATTTCTGAAATTTTTCATAAATTTTAACTTTAACTTACCTTTTTTGAAATTTGTGTATTAAATTTAAAATTATTGAAGCTATATTTGGATAGGTTTTTCATTTTAAAATAAGATTACAAAAGAATTTTGAATCATTAAGTGAAAGTTTGTGAAATAATTTACAAATTTCGAGAGCGACACAGAAGTTTACGAGGGAAAATTTTCCAACAAAAATTGAGCGCGAGGCTTCGTTTCCATTCACATGTCATTGTCGAGGGACCCTCACATTTATCTGTTTCTCATAATAATTTCAGTTTGAAAATTATTTTGACACAAGCGAATCAAGAGAAATAAAAAAAATAAAAAATAAACAAATCAAAAATGTCTGATCCAGCAGTCGAAGTTGCACCATCACCAGTTGCCTCACCAGCAAAGGCAAAGAAGGAGAAGAAACCAAAATCTGACAAGCCAAAGAAACCAAAGGCACCAAGAACTCATCCACCAGTCAGTGAAATGGTTGTTAATGCTGTTAAAACATTGAAGGAACGAGGTGGTTCATCATTACAGGCCATCAAGAAATTCCTTGTTGCTCAATACAAAGTTGATGTTGATAAATTGGCACCATTCATCAAGAAATTCTTGAAATCAGCCGTTGAAAAAGGACAATTATTGCAAACAAAAGGCAAAGGAGCATCAGGATCATTCAAATTACCAGCAGCAGCCAAGAAAGAAAAGGTTGTAAAGAAACCAACAAAGGTTGCAGAGAAGAAGCCAAAGAAGGCTGCTGCTAAGCCAAAGAAGGCTGGTGAGAAGAAAGTCAAGAAGACAATTGCTAAGAAACCAAAAGCAGCTACAGCCACAAAGATCAAGAAGCCAGTTGCAAAGAGCACAAAGAAACCAGCAGCAGCTAAGCCAGCAGTCAAAAAGGCCGCACCAAAACCTAAAGCAGCTCCAAAACCTAAAGCTGCTGCCAAGCCCAAGGAGGTTAAACCAAAAAAGGCAACAGCACCAAAAGCAAAGAAGCCAGCAGCAAAACCAAAAGTTGCCAAGAAACCAGCAGCAAAGAAAGCTTAAATTTGACAAGAAAATATTAATATTTTATGCTAAGATTTTTCATTTAAGCACAATTCATTGCTGATATTTAGCAATCACCTCAAAATAGTCCTTTTCAGGACTACAAAATTTCATTCGGAAAAGAAAAATTAATTTTTTAATTACATTTAATTCTACACTAGTTTGCAATGTAATTAATAAAAATTCTGTGATATTAATATCAAATTCATACATTAAATTTTATGATTTTTATAAAATGCAGTTAAATGAAGATTGAAGATATTTGTTGAATAAACTCAATATTTGTAAACGTTTCAGCACCAACAAATATACAAAATCTTAGAATAAGATAAATGTTTGAGTATTTGACAAAGATATTAAATTAATAAATTGTTATCGACATATTGTATAAGAGTCACATGTTTATAAATGTGACGTATTTCAGATGTTAATAGTTTTCTGTAAAAAAAATAAATGACGCCATTTTGAAATTGTTCCTAGCGTCACTTTCTAATGCTTCATATACGAGTAATAATAAAGATTTGATTTGGAATTTGAGATAATCAGGATGAGATCATTAAACTGACTAAAAAATTTCTTCTTTTCATGTTAATATTTTTGGTGGTCTTGAAAAAGACCGTTCAAATGCATAGTAAATGCTGGATAATAATGAAGATATTTAAGCACGTTCACCACGGATACGACGAGCAAGTTGGATGTCCTTTGGCATGATTGTGACACGCTTAGCATGGATAGCACACAAGTTTGTGTCTTCGAATAATCCGACGAGGTAAGCTTCAGATGCTTCTTGTAAAGCCATGACTGCTGATGATTGGAAACGCAAGTCAGTCTTGAAATCTTGAGCGATTTCACGGACAAGACGTTGGAATGGCAATTTGCGGATCAACAATTCAGTCGATTTCTGATAACGACGGATTTCACGAAGAGCAACGGTACCTGGACGATAACGATGTGGCTTCTTAACTCCTCCAGTTGCTGGTGCTGATTTACGGGCAGCTTTTGTTGCCAATTGTTTACGTGGTGCCTTTCCACCAGTTGATTTACGAGCTGTCTGCTTTGTACGAGCCATTTTAAGTTTTCGATTTGAAATAAAAACGAGAAATGATACGAGAGCAAGAAATATGTTCCCTTTATATATGATTTTTATGGCGCGAACAGATGTTTGTGTGGTGGGGAGAGACAAATTCAGGAGAAATGAGAGAATTTTGATGAATTCTTGAAAACTCTTTAATTAACTTAACTACAAGTTTCAGAATTATTTTCAAAATTATTAAGAAGTTGTTGATTTTAAAATTTAAGTAAATTAAATTAATAAAAATTGTCAAAATTGAGAGAAATGAGATGAAAATTGTGAGAGAGGGGAAGTCGAGAGAATGTATATAAAGAGAGTGAATTTCGTGTATCGGCATCATTCAAGTTTTACCGTTTTTCGTGTAAAGAAGTAAAAATAAATAAATTGAAAATACAAAATGACTGGACGTGGTAAAGGAGGCAAAGGTTTAGGAAAAGGAGGTGCAAAGCGTCATCGTAAAGTTCTTCGTGATAACATCCAAGGAATCACAAAGCCAGCTATCCGTCGTTTAGCTCGTCGTGGTGGTGTCAAGCGTATCTCAGGCTTGATCTATGAAGAAACTCGTGGTGTCTTGAAAGTTTTCTTGGAAAATGTCATCCGTGATGCAGTCACATACACTGAACATGCCAAGAGAAAGACAGTCACAGCTATGGACGTCGTCTATGCATTAAAACGACAAGGACGTACTCTCTACGGTTTCGGAGGTTAAATTTCTTCTTTCTCCATTATCATCAACTTACATTAAATGGTCTTTTTCAAGACCGCAAATTAATTTATAAAAAGAAAATCATTTTTACTTATTTTTCTCAGTTCCATTTTAGTCGATAAAAGTTTCTTAACTTAGTACCTGAATAAAATTTTTTCTCTTTATGATCTTCAAAATCAGACATTAAATAATTTTTATTAACTATATTAATAAAAAAAATAGAATAAAGTTTCTTATAGTTTCAACTATTTCTTAATCTTTTTGCTTTGAAAACATGATTTAAATGCTTAGCTAACTAACCACCGTTAGTTTTTGTCAACTGTTTCCAAAATGACATTTTCCTAAGTATGAATTTTTGAAATTCTATAATACATTCAAATAAACCCCAGTAAGCTTCTTTTCATTCATTTTTGTAACTTTTATTAATTAAATTACGTTCCACTTATAGTGAAACGTTAGCCTACCGGCATTGGAATAAAATTACTGTGAAATTTGAGGATTTCGGTGTTTTTAAATAGTTTATCCAGCGTTCTCAAAGTTCTTGCGTCGCCATTATTCACTCGCGAACACTAACCGCAATATAGATTTTAGAATTTTCTAGATAATTCAGTCATTTAATTTAATTGAGTCATTCTTTGAAGTATTTCCTAAAAGAAGACATGAAATATGAAAATGATTTTAAAAATCACACAATTTTTATAAACTATATTCTTAAGAAAAATGCTCTGTAAGTTATCAGGCAAACATAAAAATTCTACTATTTGTCGCCATATTTATTATTATTATTAGTAAAAAAAGTTTCCTACTTTGTAAATAGATCCTTAAATCATGATATTTGAACACTTGGACATAATTATGTACAGAATATTTATTTCTAGATGAATTTTATTTAATAAACTTTAAAAAATGGAAATAATTTCAGATTATGAATTTAAAATTTGTTTTTCTTTAATAATTTAAATTTGTCGTCCTAAAAAGGACGGTTTATAGATGTTGTAAGGCACATTATTGATGAACTTAAGCTTTCTTTGATTCTGTCTTCTTTGGCAACAAGACGGCTTGGATGTTTGGTAAGACACCACCTTGTGCAATTGTGACTCCGGACAAAAGTTTGTTCAATTCTTCATCATTACGGATGGCCAATTGCAAGTGACGTGGGATGATTCTTGTCTTCTTGTTGTCACGAGCAGCATTTCCTGCCAATTCAAGAACTTCAGCAGCCAGGTATTCCATGACGGCAGCTAAATATACTGGAGCTCCAGCACCAACACGTTCACCATAGTTTCCTTTGCGGAGAAGACGATGGATACGACCGACTGGGAATTGTAATCCAGCACGGCTTGAACGTGACTTTGCCTTTGCCTTAACTTTGCCTCCTTTACCACGGCCTGACATTTTTCAATATGTTTATTTGATTTGTTTTATTTGAGAAAGTTTAAGAACGAATGATGATTCGATACTGAGTTGAATGTTCACAAATGTTCAGGTATTTATACAAAAATTGAGAGCGTGAAAAATGAGAGAGGCGTGGCTTATGCTACATGGTGAGAGAAATTGTATATAAAGAGAGGGAAAAGTATGAAGAGTCATCAGTTGTATTCTGAATTTTATTCAAAAAACACATCGACTAAAAATGGCACCACCAAAAACAAGCGGAAAAGCTGCAAAGAAAGCTGGAAAGGCACAAAAAGCTATCTCAAAGGATGACAAGAAGAAGAGACGTCATAAGCGTAAAGAATCATACGCAATCTACATCTTCAAAGTCTTGAAACAAGTTCACCCAGACACTGGTGTTTCATCAAAAGCCATGAGCATCATGAACAGTTTCGTCAATGATATCTTCGAACGTATTGCTGCTGAAGCCTCACGATTGGCTCACTACAACAAACGCTCAACAATCACAAGTCGCGAGATCCAGACTGCTGTTCGTTTACTCTTGCCTGGTGAATTAGCCAAGCACGCTGTCTCAGAAGGAACAAAAGCCGTCACCAAATACACATCATCCAAGTAAAATGCTTTCCATGCTGCATCGAAAATCCCAAATGGTCTTTTTCAAGACCGCAAAATTTTTTATGAAAAAGAAAATAATTTTAATTAAATCTGTTTGGGCTGCTGATGATTTCACGTAATAGAAGCATTGTAAAAAAATTAAAAACAAGTTAATTCGGATTTTTAAATCAAAAATTTTTGGTTTGTTTTTGAGCAATGATCAATGTTCAATATGTCACTATACGTATGAGCCATAGACGTTAGATGTAAGTAAGTGTATCCAGATATCCTCTCACTGTTGAAATTTTAAGTAATTAAAATATAATTTCTTAATCGCACGTATTTAAAAAGTTTCAAATATTGTACAAAAAATTTAGATTATTTTAATTCCAGGAAATTTTAAAAATTCGTTTATAATTAAGCTAATTTCAAAAAAATTTCATAGTAGAGTGGACACTGTGCTGAGCATCAAAAGGTTTTTATATGCGTGAGAAAAACAGCCACCATAAAGATGAGAATAATTAGTTTTATTATTTATTGCACTTTCTCTATCCTAACTCTATCCGTAAATGAGTTTGAATTTCGCAATTTCTCATGTGAAGCATCAGCATTGAAAACTATAGAATTTCGTGTTTGTGAGTGCAACAAGAAGACAATTTCTCTGGATCTGACGATTACGCGTCCATTAACCAACTGGAATGTAAATAAAAAATATCATATGAAAATAATCATTTTTTATGACCATTTTTTAAGGTGGACATGAAATTCTTTATTAAAAGAGGACACAAATTTTTTGAAATCTTCAAGACGCCTCCAATCGACTGGTGCAAAATTGTCGGAGGGAAAAGTCGAGCATTAACATTCCAAAAAGTTTTGCTAAAATCAATGCAATCATCGGCTGCTAAATTTATCCACCCATGTCCATATCAAGGAGTATATACTGCATTCAATATTGGACCAACTAAAGATAGTGTCGAGATTTTTCCTCCTGGATATTTTAAGATGAATTTAAAAGTTTATGATGCAATTGATAGCAACATAGCAGCTTTTAATTCGAGTTTTGAAATTATTAAGCTGTGATTTCTGAAAAAAAAAATTAAAATAATCTATAATTTATATTTGATAATTATTATACCCTATTATACATTTTTATTTTTTATAATAAAAAATTTGACTATATTCTTTTATCTTTTTAAATCATCTAATTCTTTATTGTAAACAATTTTAATATTTCCTTTAAAAAATTTTTTATAATAGGCTGACCATCTGCTTGGTTTTTCAGAGGACGGTCCTTTATTTTCTCAATTTTTTTAATTTGTCGGTTTACACTATTTATGAACTCAAGTTTTGAACCAAAAAAATGAAAAAAATTCTCAAAAATTGGAAGTTTTTCTGGCCTTTTATTTGTTTCTAAAACTATGTGGTCATCTTAATTATATTTCCTGTTTTTAGATAGATGTAGTGCAAAAGTGACGTAAAGTATCGTGGCAAGCAGGGGGAGGGGGGGGGCTATTGAAGATGGGATCAACTTTTAAAACAAATAAATTCAGTATAAAGGGGCAAAAAATACAAAATTCCAATACCTTTGCTACAGACCAGACCCAGAAGGGTGATTTTGGTGTCAAAACACCATCCTTGGTGAAAATTTTCTCGTAAGTATATAAAATTCAAAACACCGCTCTCAAAATTATTTTGGATATGTTTCTGATTTTCTATATCACTGGTAACATTGAACCTTTAGCAGAACCCTTCTCTCAAATTGCCTGTCTGATCCTTAATAAGACTTCAATAATTTTTGAGAGGAAATTTGATTTTAAATTATTTTTTTTATGAACATCATTTACAAATTCCCCCATAACTGAAACTAATTTTTTCTAATTACATAATTCAACTTTTTGCTCAACATTTCAACTTAGCTAAAAAATTTATTCAACCTTTACTAATGTGGTCGTCATGAAGATATTTACAATAATTCTATTCTCTGCTAGATTTATGAAAATAATAGCCAATGAAGTTGAGTTCTTCAATACAACTTGTTCAGGCTCTGAAGTTATTGAAGTTAAGTATTGTGAGACCAGCAAAGATACATTTTGGGTTGAAATATTTTTTACAAAACCGTTGAGCAACTTTTTTGTAAGTTTTGATTGAATTTGACTTTACTGTGTCTAAAATTAAGATTTCTAAATAAACAGGGGTGTAGCCAGAATTTTTTATTATTTCTAACGGTACGTGCATCATTAAATTCTAAGCTAGAGCTTCCACAAATCGTTGGAAAAATTATTTTTTGAAGAAAAAATTTTCGAGAGGTTGTCTGGACCCTCTTGGACCTCTGGCTATGCTCTTGTAAAAAAGCTAATTTTAAGTATTAGTACATGAAATTCTTACTTAATCTAAATTCTATTAGTTCCAGTATGAGATATACCGTAAAACAGGGAAAAAGTATTCGCGATATGGAGCAACTTCTCCAATAGACTGGTGTCAATTCAATGCAGGCAAGCTCCAAATGGTAAACTTTCAAAAAATTATAATGAATACATTCCTAAAGTCTGCAAAAATGCTGTTCCATCGATGTCCATTTGAAGGAAAGCACACGTTTTTCAACATAACTCCGCCGAAACAAGTCTACGATATTTTTCAACCTGGAATAAGGAAATTTTTAATTTTGGCATATAATTCTGAAAATAAAACAATTTTTTCGTTGACAACACATTTGAATATATCAAGGGAATAGGATCAAAGTTTTCAATTTCCTTAATAATCTGCAATCAAAAGATTCAGATATATATTAAATAAAATAAAATTTTACTTCAATTTCTACTATTATAATCTATAATTGGCTCTATTCAATCAAACTTTTTATGATTGCATGTCTGAGTCAGACAGCTGTTGTTTTTCTCGAACAAAAATTTGATTGCTTAATTTTATCTATTAAATTCAGTGATGTTAATTGAGTATTTGTAAGTCAGTACAAATTCTGCCTAGATTTCTATTTGGGTATCTAGTTGCAGATCTCGTTGCCCGGTTGGGTGGTATACCATCCTGGTGCAATACTGTAGGCTCTCTTTCGACATTTGACAGAAAAGCTCCATAGTTCCTCCAAAAAGTGAGCAGATGGACAGCCAATGCATGTAGTAGCTCCCCCCTGCTATTTTCAACAATTATGACTTTTGACTGTTTGAGATAAAATCTTGAAAAAAAATTGAGGTATTTGGGATAACAACACTGTGAATTAAATTCATCGACTTATTCTGATTAATATCAATTATTACAAATTTTCTGAATTATTTCCTACTATTAAATAATGAGAAGCAATTCGCTTCAGTTGCAATTTTCATGGTTTTTATTCAATCTTTATCACTCGAAAGTCATGAATTTTTTTGTAACAATTCTGTTTGCTGTTAAAATTTTGACATTGTTAGCCAATGAAGTTGAATTTTATAACACAACGTGCACCGGATCTGAAATAATAAAAGTTAATGTTTGCGAGACCAGCAAGGATACGTTTTGGGTTGAAGTAGTTTTTAATCAACGCTTGAATAATTTTTTTGTAAGTTTCCTCTACCAAAAATAGTTATTGTAAGTATTTTTTCAAGCTTGTGTCATTAATTTTCTTAAGTTCATGTACGACACCTACCGTAAACTTGGGAAGAAATATTCCCGAACTACAGCATATGCATATATCGATCTATGCCAATTTAATGCAGGAAAGGTCCAGATGATAAACTTCCAAAAAATTATGATGAATACCTTCTTGAAGTCTGCAAAAATGTTATTTCATCCATGTCCATTTGAAGGAAAGCACACGTTTTTCAACATAACTCCGCCGAAACAAGTTTATAACATTTTGAATCCTGGTTCCTTGAAGTTCTTACTTTTTGTGTTTGATTCTTCAAATAATACATTGTTCTCGCTTACGACGTTTTTGAAAGTAACAAACTAGAGATGAATGAGTTTTAATTCATATAAAAGGACCTACCGTGGGCTTGGCTGGGTTTTTCGGTATACCCTACTCTTGGGATATACACCTACATCAAAGGTATCCCAAGGTACCTTAGGATATACCCCTAGCCCCACCCTAAAGTATACCTCTAAACCAGATCTATACCCTAGGGGTAGGGGTAGTTGTATACCGAAAAACCCAGTTTTGGTGGTGAAAAAAAGAACTATAACAATTTTTATGATAAATATTTTAATTTTCTGCTATGTTCCCAGCAATTAAATTGTAAATAAAATTTATTTTTAATATCTTTGGCATTTTCCCTTACAAATTGATAATTTTATTGACCGCAGGATTGAAACATTCAGTTCCAGTTAATTAAAGCCAATCATCAACAATTTTCTTCTGAAAATAATTTTTTTTTTTCAATTTTCTGCAAACTTTCAGTGAACATGAAGGCTCTCCAACTTTTTGTCTTGTTTTCGATATTATCACCAATTTTTATGCGAAAAATTATTTTTGACAATACAACAAAATTTTGACTTGTGAGTCTAAAAATGATAAATTTTGGGTTGAGGTCGACATCCTTCAACCATTGGATAATTTCAATGTGAGTAAATTTATTTATTATCAGCATTTTTTGATACTTTATTTTTTAATTTCCAGGTTCAAGTTGATGTCTTTCAAAAACGAGGTACTAAATATTTCCAATTTTATAAAGTATCGCCCATCAAAATTTTCATCAATGCCTTTCAAAAATCAGCACCAAGACTATTCCATCGATGTCCATTTGAGGGTAGACATGTGTTCCACAATGTTAGCTCAATTATGACTGTCAGCTTCAATTATAAAGTTTTTTAAATTTTTTTATTTCTAGTGTTTGTGTTTTGAAAATGTATGACAATTTTTGAATAAATAATAATCACGATAATCACATGTATTGTAGTAATAATTATCGAACAATAATCGATTAAAAATAGAAACCACTTGTTAGGAAAAATTCTATGGAGGAACATACACTGTTGCAAACCGCTACACTTAAATTCTTGACATCCTAAAAGATTCTGTCACTTATTAAGTATCTTAAAAACTCAACTTAAACTGTCATCCATCGCCTTCCATCAGAAACGTGACCGCAATAAAATCAGATGATTCCAGGGACCCCTTAGAAATAAAAACCGGAGCTTTGGTATGCAATGTTTTTAAGAATCCACCAATCTGTGGAAAAAACCAAATGCTTGTGATTAAAGTGCGGGTTTTGAAATCACATGTGAATTATTTCACCATAATTATTAAGCTAAATTTATCTAATATTTTGAACTAGTGTTTAGCATAATTATTAAATTTACCACTTCACATCCAATTATTTTAATTACCAAAAAATCTAACACAACTTCATGTGGAAGGCAAAATTTTTAGTTTTGAGCTTAGTTTTAAAGTTTATTTGATAGAATTTTGGCGATGAAACTGCTTTATCTAATATTTTTAATCTCTTTACTTAAATTCATTAAATCGAATGATTATGAAATCACCAGTATAACTTGCAATTCGGATCAAAAAGATGTTGTTGAAATTTCTGTTTGCGAATGTAACAAAAAAGAAATTTGGCTGGACATCAATCTTTTAAAACCTTTGAATAATTGGACTGTATGTCGATAATATTTGTAACTGTTTAAATATTTCAAAAACATTTTAAAATTCTTTCAGATTTAATTCGATTTCTTCCAAAAACGTGGCGAGAAGCAATTTCAAGTTTTTAAATCACCTGCTGTCGATTGGTGTAAATTAAATGACGGAGAACTTCAACTGATAAGTTTTCAAAAAGTTTTTATCGATAGATTTCGAAAAAGGGCTCCGAGACTATTCCATCGTTGCCCATTTGTAGGACGACATAAGTTTTATAATTTAACAACTTTTGAAGGTCTTGCTGGCATGATTCCGTTGGGTGGATTCAAATTAGTCATGCGTGGGATTGATATGGATAAAAAATTATTGATGACTCTCTCGTCGACTTATAAAATATTTTAATTTTTTTATGAAAGTTTTATTCGCATTTTAATGAAAAAATTTAAAATTTAATTAAATTAAAAAAATTACAATTTTATTGAATTTGAAATTTAGAATTTTATTAAATTTAAAAATTAACAATTTTTAAAAATTTTAAAATTTAGAATTTAGAATTTTTAAAATTTAGAATTTAGATTTTTGTTAAATTTGAAAATTTAAAATTTTATTAAATTTTAAAAATTATAATTTTAGTAAATTTGAAAGTTTACAATTTTATTAAAATTGAAATTAAAAAGTTTAAAAATGTTGTGATAGAAAATATGTCAGTTTTTAAATGATGTCCAATTTAATCATTATCAGAATTATCTAAATATCTTAGAGACATTTGATCATTTCCTGATAATATCCCTTAAGTTTTTCAATAAATTCCACACGGAATTCCTTCTTTTGATCATCAGTCAACTGAACTTCCGACAAGACAGAAACTCTCGCAATATATTCTCCAGCCTTTCCAGTTCTCAATCCTTTATTCATGCATCGAAGTTGCTTTTTAGATTGATTTGCTGTTTCGAAGCTGTCCTTAATGACTTCTTCAAGAGACTCGAACATATCCTCAATACGGTCCTCGCACTCGAAATTCAATTCAATGTTATCAGGATTTAAATTAATTGTAAATATTTTGGTGTCAACGAGCTCCTTATCAACGACATATTTTCGGATGCAGTAATCATTTTGTTTTTCGTCAAGTGTGTCTTCTTCTTCAATATCATTTTTCATGATGCTGTCGAACATTTCACCAAAAATAGGCTCGGAAACGCACATTGAAATTGCAACTTGAAGTTTATTTTCAGCTTCTGTATTTGCTGCTGATACGAGCTTCTTCTTCTGCTTTTTGGACGTCTTTAAAGATTTCTCATACACGTGCAGTTTCATCATTATTTCAGGGAAGTTAATCGCTTCAAGCTGTTCACGAATACATGCTGAATTGTCTTTAATGAGTTGTCCAGCTTCCTTGCTGTCTTCACTTTCCTCACTTGATGATGATCCTTTTTTGGTGTCAAGAGTATCAACAAGAAGCTTCTCTCTCAACTCAGTTATCATTGTGGTACATTCCAATTCCTGTGACTGTACAAAGTATTTGAAGTTCTTATCAAGAAGCTTCTTATCTCTTAGGTAATTTGCTACACATTCGTACTTTTCAGAATCCGTTTCAGCCTTTTTTGCAATTACAGCAGATAAAATGACAGCAATTATAATGAACCTGTGAAAATAAAAATTATCATTAATTTGTTTTATATTTGATTAATTTTTTGTATGCTGATTACAGAGGCGTGTTCAAGGGGGTGTTTTTTGATACCCCTTTTGATGAAAATTTTATTTAATTTTGTGGGTTTTTAGAGACCGAGAAATTTTTACTTTCATACAGGAGCATTCCCCCCCCCCTTGTTTAGGAAATATATTTAAATTTTTTAGGGTTTTAAGAAAAAAATCACATTTTCCCGTCCATACCAAAAAAAATATTTCAGCCATCCCCCCCTCGAAAAATTTCTGGCTACACCCCTGGTTGTTTAATTTGTATGACTTTTGGCCCTTTATTGCCATTATTACCGTAATAAAACAGATTTTTCTTCAAGAACTTTGCCATATAGAAAGATATTTTAGGGCACACAGTAAAGTTTGTTAAAAAAAATTTAACCGCCTGTTTCTGGTAAATCATCAAAATTCCATCATGTCTACTATTTCTAGAATCAGGATACGCCATCAAAAAACTATTTTGGGCAATTTTACACCTCATATTTTGAAATTCACAAAACTAAGTACATATTAAACCAATAATTAGTCAATAATTCCTTACAGTTTCATCTCGACTTTGGATTTTTCCAAATGTTGATTTCTTGAAATACAATTCAGAACTGAGTCAATAATAGCAAAAATTAGAGTTTTATATTCCCACAGAAAGTGAAATAATGATTAATCAGCGGTAACATTTGACATACTGTTGATAAGCTCCTAATATAATATTATTATGTGTGTGAATGGAGTAAAAACTGAGTAAGATCAGCGGAGATTGTGTTTATTTGTATTTTAAATCAACTAAAAGACATCCAGAGAGAAATTTAAATCTCAGAGAGGACAAGAAGTCAAAAAATCCAATTTTTTGATGCTCATGCTCTGCAATCAAAACAAAAATTTAGAGAAAATATTAAAATAAAATTTAATTTTGTATTAAACACCGAGCAGCACATTATAGCAGTGTAACATTACAGCAATATGATGTGCCACTAAGTAGATTCAAAATTTTACTTTATTCTTCAAAAAATGTACTTTAAATACATTTAATCATCTGCATATGAAGCTTCTTAATAGTTTGTACAAATTCTGATCGCAATTCCTTCCTCAGATCATCAGTCATTTGAATTTCAGATAAAACTGAAATTTTTGCAATATACTCTATGCCATTCTCTGATTTAATGGTTTTATTCAAGCAACGGACCTGCTTTTTGCTCTGACCGGGAATTTCAAAGCCATCCTGAATAATTTTCTTCAAATCTTCAAAGATGCTGTCGATTCTACTGGCGCAAGTGAAGTTAAGCTCAATATTGTCAGGATTTATTGCAACTGGGAATTTATCTGTGTCAATTAGTTCCTTATCAATGACATATTTCCGGATGCAATAATCATTTTGCTTATCTTCAAGTGTTTCAACTTCCTCGGTGTCATTCTTCATGAGGTTGTCAAACAATTCTCCAAAAACTTGCTCAGAAATACACAATGAAATAGCAATTGCAAATTTTTTAATGGCCTCAGCTTCAGTCACTGATGTGAGCTTTTTCTTTTGATTGTTTGATGTCCTTTTTGAGTGCTGATAGACGTACATTTTCATCATTAAGTCAGAATAGCCAAGGGAATTTAATTGTCCTCGAATACAAACTGAATTATCTTGGTAAAGCTTTCGCATATCCCTACTTTCCTCACTTTCTTCGTCTGTAGATGATTCAGAAACACGTTCTAGAGTTTCATCCATAATTATGTCCTTTAGGTCCGTAACTACTGTGCCACATTCTAATTGATGTAATTGAGGAACATATTTGAAATGCTTATCGAGAAGATTCTTGCTTTTTAAGAAGTTTGCAATACATTCATATTTCTCAGCGTCAGTTTCAGCCACCTTTGCATATGCTGCTGATATTATGACAGCAAATAAAAGAAATCTGAAATGAAATGAGTTTTTGAATTACTCAAATTTTAAAAAAAAATTGAAAAAAAATTTCGATTTAAAATTTTCCGAAGCTCTAATTTGTAGTTTGTTTGGAAGGTTTTGGGAGTCAAACTCCCCCTTTTTGGGAAATTTTTTCAATTCTCTAGGATTTTTAAAGAAAACAAAAACCCAAAACCATCCTAAATTTTCCCATCCATACAAAAAAAATCAAAACCCCTCAAAAGCCCTTGTATGATATTAATATCAAGAATCCCGACAAGAATTGACATCACTAATTTAGGAATTAGCATCTGAGAATATTAAAATGTTAAATTAAATTACATAGCTTTAAGTTTCAGGAAAATAAATAAATAAATTTTGATAAGCTTTAGCCTTGACCGTATGATCATGACCTAAATTCTATTATTGTGTACTGCAAAAATAATATTTGAAATTTTGAGTAATTGTGAATTTTCTTGTATTTCAATGATCATTGTCACTATCTGCTATTTTGAAGATTTTACCAACTAGCCACACCTTAGTTGAAAAATATTACAAGTGTAATTTATTTAAGATTTTTTAATATTTTCCAAAAAGGTGCTAATTTTATATTTTTTTAGATAAATTTCAAACTAGCTAGATAGTCTTTTAGTGAATTTTATTCACCAATTAAATATTACTTACAATTTCATTTTCTTATAATTATTATGCTGACTAATTCCTTCATACACAAATAACGACTGATTATTTTTATAGTAGGCTTGAGAGAATTCTGAAAAAATATAGAGTTTTTATTAAAAGAGCAATTAAATCATGAACAAATTCCATTAATTTAATTTTTTTAAAAACTAAATGAACGATAGAGAGTTGTTTTGATTTCAATTTTGAGAATTAGGATGAGTCACAATTATTTTTATTAATTTTTATATGCATTTTCTGATTTTTAAAAGTGAGCTTTTTGTTATATCAAAAATATTTTTAACATCTTTTAGCTTTAAGTGCATTTAACCATTTCCTCACTAAGTGCTCTAAAATTGTCCACGAATTCTGAACGGAATCGATTCCTTTTATCATCAGGCAAATTAATTTCAGACAAGACGAATGCTTTTGCTGTGTAATCCAAGCCTTTTCCAGTTATGATCACTCTAGTCAAGCATTGGAGTTGAACTTCTGATTTATAAACTCCTTTATAAGTTTCTTTTAAAACCTGTTCTAAAGCTTCAATTGCAATTTTCATTCGATCCTCACAATCAAAATTAATTTCAATATTTTCAGGATTTATAGTGACTGGAAATTCACTTGTGTTGATGAGATTCTTGTCAACGACATATTTTCGGATGCAGTAATTAATCTGTTTGCCCTCAAGTGCTTGCTCGTCTTCACCTTTCATAATAATATCAAACATTTCACTGAAAATTGGTCCAGTGACGCATTTAATAATTGAAATTTGCATTTTTCTATCACCCTCAGCTTTTGCTGAGGCTACGAGCTTCTTCCTTTGCTTCATTACTAAATTTTGGGACACTCCATAGACGGAAATCTTCATCATCACTTCAGGATATTCAGAAGCCATCAATTCTTCTCGAATACATGCTAAATTGTCCTGGACAAGCTTCTTTGAAGCCTTGCTGTCTTCACTTTCCTCTCTTAAAGATGTGAGATTCAAATTGTCACGGAGAATATTCTCTTTATGCTCTGTTATCACAGCCTCACATTCCAAAGTTTGAGAACTTTCAGAGAATCTGAAGTCTGTATCAAGTAGCTTCTTATCTCTCAAGTTCTTTGCAATACACTCGAATTTCTCAGCTTTTGTCTCTGCTTGTTTTGCAAGTGCTGATGATAGGGTGGTCACTAAAATAAGCAAGCTGTAATGATATTAAAAAAAGAATTTTGTTAAAAATTCACATAGGATACCCAACCTACCCTACCCTAGGTATACACCTACATCTAGGGGTACCTAGATACCTAGAGTGTACCTAAGGAAGGAATAGGTGTAGGAATATACTGAGAAATCCACCACGTAACTCGAAGTCGACTCGACTCTATACAAAATTCGAGTCGACATAGAGCTCTGTCTGTCCTAGGTAGGTGACCAGATATTTTTTTAAAACATAAAGAACAAAGATATTTATTAGGCATTTTTTTATTTAAAAAAATAATCTTTTTTTTTTCTTACAATTTTGTCTTCATTATATTGTTTACGTGTTGATTGCTCAAAAGGTAAATTAAGACTGAGAAATCAATTTTTTATAAAAGATTTTTTTTAATAAGTAACAAAGTTATGATTAAAATTTTGAGAGTCATCTCTCTATGCTATTGATAACACTTAGAAAACTTAAATTTTTATTTAACAAAAGCACAAATCTAGATTCCAACTCATTTTAATTGATTCATTTTTAAGTAAATATTTTCAGCAATTTAAAATATTCTAAAAATATAAATTTTCATTAAACATTTCCTGTCTCATTTTGAATATAAATACAAATCTATGAATATGTAAATTAATCATTTAATTTTCAGCTATGGGACCATTTCTACTGCTCACATTATTTGTGAGCCAAGCTTTTGCCGTATCAAAGCTCTACGAAATTACAAAAAGCGACAACTGTGATGGAAATGAAGTAATAGTTTCACACATTACAGCTAACAATGGTACGTTTGTTCCAAATCAGGTTTCTCTTGGAGGATATGTAGAGGTGACTGAGAAAGTTCTTGGACCACTTGAAATGTCAATTGAGACAAATCGTTGTGATTATTCATTGAAGAAGTGTGAGAAATATATTGCACTAAAGGTAGGTGCAGAAATTTTGTTAGAACCAAGGTAAGGACACTATTGTAAAAATTATGATTTTTTTAAGATTTTTACAATTTTTTAGAAATTAAAAATTGTAAAAATTGTAATTTTTTATTTTTGTTAAAAACGTTAAAACCCCAATTTTTACAATAGTGACAAATCCTTGGTTACAACAAAACCTTTTTAATTAATGTCACCAATCTACCATTAATAAAAAACTTTATATTTCAGAATCAAGGCATTTGTGAATTTTTCAACAGTAAAAATGGACTATTTACAGATGTTTTGAAGACTTTTGAGCCACGAATAAGTTGTCCGTTAATGCCTGGAAAATATTTTGCAAAGGACTCCAAATTCGACCTATCATCAATTGCAGTTTTACCATCAGATGGATACACATGGGTTGTGACAATCAGAGGTATTTCTGGAGAAGGGAAAAACAAGAAGCTTGTGATGTGCTTGAATATTGAGGCAAAGATATCAAAAGTTCGAGAAAGGAAGAAGAAGAATTGAATGCTGTTCAATTTTTTTATCAATTTGAAAATTCTAAAATGCTAAAAATGATATTTTTAAAAGCAATTATCATTAAAAGATGTAAATTGCAATTTTGTATCCAAATAAATCAGTTCCTTCCTATGCTGCATATGAATTAATCTGTTTTTAATTGTATTATAATTTGCAAGACTTGTTGACTCTGAGCTTCATTTAATCTGTCATTTAAATCACTTTGGTTCCATCAGTTCTTCATTGTAATGACCACAAAACAGTAGCGTAGCCAGGGGGGTTGTTGAATAGATTTCTACTCACTCTTTCAACAAAAAATTTTAAATTTAAAAAAAATCCAAGAACTTTTGAACTGAAACCTTTCTCCCCCTTTCTATCGAAATTGTGACCACCCCACTACCACAAAAGTATTAATTATCAAAAGTTATTTCCTGTCAAATCTAGTATAAATTAAAAACCACATCAATTTTAATCGAGCATTTAATTCTCAACAATGAGACAATTTATTTTGACACTCTTGCTTGTTACTCAAGCTCTTGGAGCTTCAAAACTTTACGAAATTCAAAAATTCGAAAATTGTCAAGGAGATCAGCCAGTAATTTCGCATTTTGAGCTTAAAAATGGAACTAAGGTTCCTAATAAAATCGCTCTTGGAGGATATTTGGAAGTGACTGAAAAAATTCCTGGTCCTCTGGAAATGTCAATTGATGCTAATCGATGTGATCACTCAATGAAAAAGTGTGAGAAATTTTCATCAACGAAGGTGAGTGCTTGACGTTTGTGACCTAATACATTAATTTAAATACTCTCATTTCAAAATTCAAAGATTCCTGGAGTCTGTGACATCATCAGCAACAAGAACGGAATATTCGCAGATGTCTTCAAAACATTTGAGCCACGCATAACTTGTCCATGGATGCCTGGAAAAAATATAGCAAAAGATACAGTTCTCGATCTCAGTTCAATTGCTGGATTCCCTACAAGTGGATTTACATGGGTTGTTACCATGAAAGGAATTTCTGGAGAAGGAAGAAACAAGAAGCGTGCCTTTTGTCTTGTCGTTGAAGCTAAAATTTCAAAAGTTAGAGAAGCAAAGAAGAAAAATTGAATAACGGATTTTTGAAATTTGAAAATTTTACAGCAACTGCCATAATTTTTTCCAAAAAATCCATAACGGTCAAAAATTATTTAAAAATATTTTATTGCATTAATAATCTGCTGTAAATTCAACATATAAAAAATATATATCACGATATTTTATGTCAAAAAGTGTAATTTATGGTTCCAAGCGTGTTCGCTTAAAGCACCGATTTTCCAATGATTCTGCATTTTCCTTAATTGTTTTCACTTCATGCTCAAGAAAAGCAATTTGAACTTTGTAATTTTCAATTATTTCTTCCTGTTGCTGACGTTGCGCTTTCATGTGTTCATACTTTTGTGCTAGTTTTGACTCGTTCAGGTCGTTTTCGATTTCGGTGATTTTTGTTTCTGGAATAAAAAGGTTGATTATAATTAAAAATGTGGTAAACTAGAAGAAAAGCGCATCTATCATATCAAAAAAATATATAATTTATCCAAAATTCAGGTATAAGCCTGAAGTTTGAAAATGAAACATAAAACCAACATACCGAATTCCTCAAGCTGTTTCAAATCCACATCCTTAATCCCATCAATTTGCTTCGCCATTTTCTCTAAATCATCAATCGCAACATTCACTTTTTTATCAACTTCCTCGCCTTTCGTCTTCGTTCTGTCAACTTTCTCCTTTGCTTTTTGTATAAAATCTTCCGTTTCATTTTCAGCTTTTTTCAGTTCATCATGATCTTTTGAGTTTTTTTCGTTACCTTTTTGCACATTGGTATTTGCATCGAAAACTTCATCAAGTTCATCTGATAGAGCTTCAACGTTGTTTTTCATGTCGTTGCTTTGCTCCAAAGCTTTTTCTATTTCCTCCTTGACTGCTGTATTTTTATCCTTTGCGTCCTGTGCAACTTTCATGTTTTCCTCGACCTTATTTTCGAGAGTTTTTACGATTTCCTTGCCATCTGATATTTTCTTTAAAATTTCTGGAATTTTTTCAGATGCTGCTCGGGCATTTTCACGCGACTCCTCGACTTTTGTGTTGAAATCTTCTAAAGTTTTGAAAATATTCCTTGCATTGTTGATAATTCCGTCCTTGTCTTCAATTGCCTTTTTTGCAATATTTTCTATGTCTTGAACTTCATTGAGCAGTTTCTTAATTTTTTCTTGTTGAATGACTGACTTTTTCTGTAATTCCTCAGCCTTTTCAAGTGTCGTTTCCATTTCATCCAGAAATTCAGAATTATCATCAGAAAATTTCTTCAAGTCAGCTTCTGCTGTAATTGGGTAGTCATTGAGTTCCTTAATACGATTCTTAATGTCATCAAACTTCCCATAAAGTTCCAACACACTAACTTCATTCAAAAGTTCCAAAGAATCATCAAAAACACTCTTTGCCTTCTCCATTGCTTCACTCGTCAACTTTTTTACATTTTCCAGCTCATGAACTGGCAATGGCGAGTCAGTTGCATCTTTCAGCGTGTCTTCAATCCATTTTTGTATGTCTGACTTTGAATCAATTTGTTTTGATATCTCACTGAACTTGTCTAATGTCTGTGATATTAAGTCTTTTGCATTCATTAAATTTTTCTCATAATCTGCGAGCATTCCTTTCATCTTCTCCACGATTTCTTTGAGTTCCTTTGTGTCTGAATGGAATTTTTCAGATTTATCGAAAGCATCTTGCAGTGCATTTGGTAAGTCTGTCTCTGTCTGATTTTTGACTTTGTCGAATTCTTCTTGAACTTTTCTGATTGCTTCTTTTATGTCTGTGAATTTTACGTCTGCGATTTTTACGAGTTTATTTCCATCGTCCAGCGATAGCTCAATTTGATTTGTATTGGAATCAGTTTGATCCACAGACTTAAAGACGACATTAATTAACTCAAATAGGGAATGTTCCCCACCGTCAATTCCAGTTATCATTTCAATTATCAATTTGTCCAATCTGCTGTCAAGTTCAAGGATTCTATTTTGAAAATTTCCATCACTTCCATGTGTTACTTCACTCAGTTCCTTTTCAGCTTCTGCTAAAATCTGAGATAATTAATAAAAATTTAATTGCATTTTATTTGTGAACAGCACAAAAAAAATACTTTTTTCCCTTACTTTATCAGTTTCATTAATCTTGTCCTCGAGAAGTTTCACAAAAGTTTTTATAACTTCGTAGCATCCTTCATCTTCACATTTTAGGACATCTCCATGAATTTGTGATATTATAAATGAAATTATTAAAACTAATTGTCCAATTTTTAAATTCATAATTTAAAATTTTTAATAAATTTTTGTAAATAGAAAAGAATTTATCGACACCATAAAATTATTTTTTTGTTATCAAATTTGATAAGGAATTAGTCAATGCGATTTCTGTCATAACTGTCACTTGAGTAATAAAATTATTTGTTCAAATACTATGGAACTGTTATTTCCATTTCGTATAAGAATGTTTTTCAGCTGACGTGTTAAAATTAATTTATTGAACGATTCTGCGAATTAATTCTTGTTATTTTTAGTCAAAAATAACAAAATATGCAACAAAAAAAGCTTGATACCCGGTAGAACTGGAAATAACAACACCGATATTCCCAAAATTTCCTCAAATACTAATTTTGCATAAAAAGAATCGTTATGCATCTTTGGGGGTATCTTGAATTTTAAAAAATTTGCATATTATTGGAATTAATATGTCAGATGATTTAAAATCCTGAATTTTTATTTATTCTTATAGATTTTTTTGTCTCTGTGGCTATTTTCAATATAAGCATTCGATAACTTAGTTAAGAGCAAAGGAGAAGGAATTTTTTGCTCTAAATAAAATGAAATTAGAATTTTAGAATTAATCTTTAAAACTTGAATTAGCTTTTAAAATTTGAATTAACTTTTGAAATTAGAATTAATTTTTATAATTTAAATTAAGTTTTAAATTTAGAATTAATTTTTAAAATTTAAATTAATTTTTAAAATTTAAATAAATTTTTCAAATTTAAATTAATTTTAAAATTGAAATTTATTTTTTTAAAATTTGAATTAGTTTTTAGAATTTGAATTAAATTTAGAATTTAAAATTAATTTTTGAACTTATAATTAATTTTTAAAATTGGAAGGATTAAAATTAGGTTGAGGGTTCAAAAAATTCCATTTTTGTTGTCGTAATTTGCGAATGACTCTGTAGAATATTTAGTATTATATGAAGACATTAAACTCCAACCAAACTTAGTTTTTGCTTCTTATAATCAACTCATTGAGTTTAAAAATAAATTTTTGTCAAAATAATTTTTTATATAAAAAAATTAAAACAACAATTTAAAAAAAAAATAAAAAAAATTACCAAGTCTGCTCCCAGAGAGATTTGAACTCTCGACCGCTAGTTTACAAGACTAGCGCTCTGCCCCTGAGCTATAGGAGCATATTATTTGACTTTTTCGTACCCTGGAATATAGGCAAAGTGTTGTTTCACGACTTTAATAGCAAAGAAGATTATCAATACGCATTGAAAATTACAGCGAATATAAAATCGAAAGAGAAGAGAATGAAAATCCACATATTTCTTATTTCGGTAGAGTTTGATGACTAAATGAAGGAATAAGAAGACAAAAACTGAAAGAATTGTTCAAGAAATGAGAATTTGATTAAGAATGTCATCAGCAAATGTCACAGAAAAATTCATTTTAATTCCATTTCAGATCGGAAACTTTTTTTTTGTATCGTAAAAAAATCTTTCCCTCTTTATATGCTCTTGATTTTCATTCTGAAGGAAAAATGGCAGATTGTAGAAAAATTGCTGTCGACAATTTCCTGATTCTAAACGACCTTTTTCCAATTCCTTTTTGCTCGCTTTATATAAAAATCTATTATTTTTTATATAAATTTTTTTCTATCTTCATTTTCGATGCTTTTTTATTTCCAACAATTCTTTTTTTCATGAGATTTTAAAGAAATATTAAGGAAATTGATGATTGGATGGAGAAGTATTTCCATTTTACTTCTCAATATTTTGTAGCGCATTTGTAGATGAATTTAACAACTTATTAATATTTCTGCAGCAGCGTAGGTAAATGGGGGCATTGATAGTTGGGGGCATTCGACCCTAAAGTTGTCTATCCGCACCAGTCCATACAAAAAAATTTAAAAATCCCTCATTTAAAAAATTACTTTTCTACGTCGTCCCTGCTTTTATGGATGAGCACCTTATATAGTGCCTAAACTGATTCTAAATCATCTTATTATGATCTCAAAGCAATCTTTATTTTGAAATACCTCAAAAATGATACGAAGTGTCGAATTGTCTTAAGAAGTCTCCAAACCAGTGGGGTAACAAAGGTCCATGGCGCTATTTATGTTTGCTGTTTTATTGAATTTTACCTAATAAAGGTTTCTCTAAGCATATGATTCATCTTCCCCATCCTTAATATACCTAAACAAATTCAATCCTCATTTAGAACGCCAGCCAAGCCACAAATTTCCATTTTCAAATTTTCCCTAAAAATTTAAGCTTAAGAATCATTCAAAAATGATGATTGTCGAGATGGAAACGAATTGTTCAATAATCTTTTCCCCCCTTTCCCTCATTTGATCCCGGGGACAAAGCAATCGTTAGAATATATCTGGAAATAAAAATTTTCCATTACGTGAGCAAGTGCTTCAAACATTTTAAGGAGTAGAAAATCATCGTTGTTATAAAAGTGAGCAAAAAAAATTATGATTAATTGAAATGAGTTTTTATGTTGCTCCATCGCATTATTGTTGTGTGCGTGCAGCATTTGGATGTATAATATTAATTATATTTTATTTTATTTCTATTCTGTGTCTTGTATCATGAAACTCAATAAAATTAAGACGATTAATCGGTAATAAATTGTCGTCTACTGCTGTGATTGTAATAGGACGAAAAATTCATGCCTTTAAAAAATTAGGGAGAAGAATCATCTGTTTTTGATGAGCGACAAAAATTGATTTCAGCATGTGCACCCTCGTAAATGTTTAGCGCGAAATTTTCCCCTTCCTTCCTTGTGAGTGTGACAAATTTTTATTTTCATATTTTTTTTAAAAAAAAAGTGGAAGTGGTAACAAATGGACATTCATCTCTCGTTCCTTCAAGCCGTTCATAGACATGCTGTTGTATAGTCTGCAAAGCATGATATAAACAAGATTTTGATTTTTTACTTCATGAAAAAAATGGACAGGAGTAAAAAAATCATATTCTCTCGTCAACAATGAATTCATTGAATTGTGAAGCCGAGTCTACATCCATTTGCATATATTTCACCATTTCTGGCCTTTTTGATTTTTCATACATGCATAAAAAAATTTTATTTCAAAAGGTTTATTTTTTTACGTTCTTGGAACGGATGTGTAAAGGGCTTCGTTATATTTACGTCTTTTATTTACTTTTGTTGTTCTGAATAAGTATATATGGAAATGTTTTTTTTTCAGGAGACTGACGGCTAACATTTGTCAAAGCATTGTTAAATATTTTAGCATTTTCATACCTGGTTTGTGGCAAGTGGTGTTCTTAGTGACAAAAATTCAGATGAAAATATTTGTTTTTTTGATAAAATTAGGAAATATATGTAAAATTCTAGTTATTATTGAATCTTGGTAGAAAAAATGAGGCACAAATTTTACTCAAATGGTTAAGGTACCCAACTAGTTATGAGGAGAACTATGAAAATTTCATGATGGACGTATCTACTGAAATTGGACCTTTTTCAGATATCAAGAGTCCTGAATTTTGACAAAATGTATTTAGTATCCTAAAAAATTCAAATTCATATTCAATCCACTTACGTATAATTTTAAAAATTAATTGACTTATATTATATTCATTATATTATATTTATTCATCTTTCCTCTCTTAAAAACTGTTTTGACTAATTTTTAATATAAAAAACTATTAAACCAATAAAATTTCATTTAAAATTTTCCATAATCCAAAATTCTACAGAACTAAATGTCAAGTAATAAAAAAAACTTATTTTCCATTATAAAATTCAATTTTTCTTCTCCTCATGAGCTACAAGCCAAGTTATGCACATTACATTCACTCTAATAAAAATTTTCATCAAAATATAATCGAGAAATTTTTCTCAATTTATTTCATTCCTTTTTTTCCAGCATTCGAAAAGCACATATAAGGAACATTAAACCATATTTTCATGAGGGTTCTCTCTCACTCGTTTTTCAAATCCTGTATTATAGAGTTTTGATTTAACGATTATGTCAAAAACAGAAAGTTTATAAAAATGTGAATTTATGTTGATTTTCTGTTCAATCATGTTTTGTTGCTGCTTTTTTTACTGCTTCTTTCTTATTTTTCCTCGACAAATTTGTTTGTTTGTTATTTCGTCTTGACTTGTATCGATATGTGAAGTTTCAGTTTTCAAATTGGATTTTCTGTGAGAAAATTTTTCTCTTTTGTTATTTTAAATATGAAGTTTTTCTGGAAAAACTTTGACATTTTGAGTTTTGATTTCTTTCCTAGCATGTTTGTTGAAATGGTTTTTAATCGAATTGTAAATTTTCTTGAGCTTTGTTGACAACATTTGCAAATATATTGGCCAATGTTTGGAATATTATTGATGATTCTGTCATAAAAAGTTATTAAAGTGGGTTAGGAAATGATTTTAAGATATTTTTATAAAACTTTTTGCATTAGGTGAGGGTCCACACCCCCTTCGTCATGCTCCTGTTCTTTTTTTACCAGTTCGATCCACCTTTAACCACTAAAAGCTACCTAAATCAATGCTTTTCCAGAAACCATCCATCAAATTTTTAATTGCTTAACTTATTTACTTTTCAACTTAATCTCTGAAATTCATATCAAATGACGTTAAGCCAAAAATTTATTAAGTGATTTTAAATTATTAATGAAATGAATTACAACTTTTTCGAGTGGGATAAGAATCAAGCAAAAGCCATCCATTTAAGCTTATCACACTTCTTAATTGCAAAATTAAGTTTAATCCTTTGATAAATTTATTGTCCCAATGTTTGTTATAAAGAGTCACGTGAATTTTGTTCAATTGAAGGTTTATTTTTTGGGAGATAGGGAAAAGTTGCAGTTTCAGTCGAATTCAGAATTCGAGAATAAGATTAACCCTGTTTGCCTGAAGTCCAATTGACATGCCAGTGCTGAGATTTTCTTGATCAATAATGTTCCACCAGACCAGGGATTGAAGCTTTACTCATACTCAATACTTAATACTATTTTGGAAATTTACTCGATACTCAATACTCGAGTAACGGAAAATCGATCGAGTTTCAATCCCTGCACCAGACACTTCCCCTCGAATCGTTAGAGTTAAAAAATAACTTGAGTAAAAAACGTAAAAATTTTTTGGATCCCCTAAAAAATTTCTGGCTACGACCCTATAACCCATGCACCCTTGCCAAAGAAGTAAGTAAGTAAGAGATCCAAAGCTATGTGAAGCTCTGCAAAAAATTATCAAAAACATTTTTTAATATTAAAGGAATTTTAAAACCTTATTCCTCGATGGACATTATTTGTGAACGATCGCCAAGTAATAAATTTTAATCCACTAATTTAATTCAATTTAAAGCACTCTTGTTTTATCAGAAACACGAGACGTTTATTGCGTACGACTTGATATTTTCAAAATGATTATCTAACTCTTATCAAGTTGTTTAGTTTGATGCAATAAATCCAGACTAATCGACCGTATTGCTTATCATAAAGTGATTCAACACAAATCTAATCAGTTGGTATGGACTGTTGACAGGAAATAGCTATTTCGGATGGCACAATGGCCAAAAATGTAGCCCTAGACTGTCGTGAATGCGGCTTAATGCCGGATTTGGTGAAATTTGTATTGTATTTTCCCACAGGAGCATTTGAGGCGCTAAAGCCTGATATTTACTGAATTAATGATAAATACAGCAAAATTCATGAAAACTTTATCAGCACATCCTTAACCTTAATTATTTATTTCAAAATCACCTGCAAAATTTCCTCAACTTACTCAAAAACCACCACACACATGAAAAATTCTCAATTTTAAAATTTTCTTATCAATTGCCATTGATATATCGATTATAGAAACATCCACTTAATAGTATTTGATTGAGAGAGTTTGACTTCAGTTGCGAGAAAGGTGTCGTTGAAGTAAAGTCGTGAAAAGCCTCTATAAATTAATAAATAATTTCTTATCAATATCAATTTGGAGATTATGTGATTAAGAATTGTCGAAACGTGACCAATTAGGTGGAAATTTGATAAGCAATTGAGGCATTTTGTTTATGAAACGTGCTGAAAATAAAGTTCTGTGCTTGAGATTGACAAAAAATTACATATTTAATCGATGACTCATTTGTGATCACGCGAAAAGCAGTCATAGTTGTAATTCGATGATAAGAGCATTTAATCTAATAACGATAAAGTTTCAATAACAATGTTAATAATGAAAATATTGAGCATGTGAAATAATCTCGAAAAAATTGGAATTAAATTTTGGTTTGACAATCAACAGACCATAAATCGTTCATAAAAATAATTGTTTCGGGGAAGCTATTTAAAATCTTATCATTATTGACTGCTACTGTTCGGCTATAAAAATTTTTTAACTGAGTATTCCTAATTAATTGACATATCCATCAAGAAATAAAAATAGTTCACCTTTGATAGGAATTTTATGACGTTATTTTGATTTTTAGCGGAATTTTCGTTGATAACGAGTGAAAATTGATGACAGTTTGGATTGAAGACATAATGAAAAAAATAAAAATAGAAAAATAAAATTAAAAAATAATTAAAAAATTTAGTGTATTTTAAGTGCTAAAAATAAATTATTATGGCAATTGGTTGAATGAAAATCTTTATTTTTGGGAAATTTATGAAAAATTGGATACGATTGTCAATTTAAACAAGAGAAAATTAAAATATAAACTATACCTGATTGAATTTTGTTGAATAAATCGATCAAAGTGCCTTTATTAGTGCAAAGTGGATAAAAAAATAAATTCATTCAAAAAGATAAAGAACTAATTTCAATTTAAAAGCAAAACTTAAAAAGAAATTGACAAAAATTTATAAAATAGTTGCAGAAGTGACCCTCTCTTCCCAAGATACCCTAAAACCCAACAACTCCACTCCTAATCATCCCATCCACACCCCAAAATCAAGTCAAGTGCGTCAAAACCCTCAAAAAATCACAAAACAAGTCTTAAAACTCACAATTTAAACATTTATCTTCCTGACACTGATCAATCATTAAGTGACTTTCATACGTCTCGATAAGTTGTCGAGTTAAAAAACAATTACGATTTGAATTCAGCAACTCTGTCATAAATTACTTGGCGTGAACTTGTTCAAGTAGTGTCGATAGCAGCCAACACATACTGAGATTAATACAGCACTTTAAATCATTGTCTGCTGACAGTCTTATCAAAATTATCGCTTTAAATACTATTTACCAATCATATTGCACTTAGTGTCAATATTTTGGCAGTATGCTATGTGTGCATTGTTTTTAATTGTTTGATGAGAATGATAAGCGAGAGAGAAAAATGAAAAATAAGTTGTTTAACTTCTTCAAACGTAATCAGAATGCTGGAACGTATACAGAGAGTGATTTGAGTTCAGAGAAATATTTATCAACAAAAAAGTGGGAATGGAGCTATTTACGGGTGCGTTATTGATCGACTTTATTTCTTTATTAAATCGATTTTGAAATAAAATGAAAAAATATTTCAGAAAGAATGTCAAAATTTAGGACTAGATATTTTCTACAGAACGTACATCCATCGGATGCAAAGGAGCTATTTGACGCTAATGTTTTCCATTCAAATATTAGTCGCTATTACACACATCATAATTTTATTAGTTGATGATGATTCTGTGAGTTTAAAAATTGTGAAATTTTATTTTTGGTGAATATTTTGTTTTAAATTAACTGGAGATAGGAGGTGGTGTTGGATAATTTTTTTAAAAGTGGTCTTAACGTTCTTATAACAATCAATTGAAAAATTATTCAAAGCAGGAGCGTAGCCAAGGGGAGGTGCCCGGACACCCCCTTTCGAGATAAAATTTTAATACAAATTTTTAATTTTTTTAATTTTTAAAATCAAAAAACTAATTTTTTTTACAAAAACTGTTGAAGACTACTCGTAAAATGAATCCTAATGTGTCTCCCTTTTCTAAACTTATTTTCTTTAATAATTCATAATTTCATCTTCTCATTAAATTTCAGTTTGAATCTTCTGTGATACCAGATGTGCTGATCTATGCCTTCAGCCTTCCACTATTCATAATTTTATTACTACCAACATTTGATAATGACATTTCTAATAAGTGGAAACCATTTGTGTGTTCATTTCTTGCAATAATGTCACAAATAATTTCAGGTACAACTTTCTAAAATTATTTCAATATTTCTTTTTTACTTGCTTGACTTATTAATTTATTTTTATTTTAAATTATTAGATCTTTCGATTCCGATTTATCATGCGATACAAGATACTCATGATTTTGTTAAGCCACTAAGGCCAATGTACGCAAGTCACAATCTCCTAATAATTTATATATTTTTACCAATAACCGATAATGTGATTGTATGCATTATGGGTCTAATGTCAACATTATTTTACTTAATCGTGATGACGTTCGTATCATATGCACATGAAGAATACATGGTGGTCAAAGTTCTGTCCGAATTCTTCTTTTTCACGTGCATTAACCTCGTGGGATTATTTTTTCGTCTAACAAACGAAATAGACATCCGAAGGACGTTTATAGACCGTCGAGAATGTGTACAAAAAAATTTATCATTAAAATTTGAAAGAAACCAAGAGGTGTGTATAATTAGCACTAATGCAGTGGAAAAAATAGAGTCTAATTGCGTTTATATTATTTCTACAGAAAGCGCTTCTGTTGAGTATCTTACCTGAGCACATAGCCGAAAAAATGGAAAGAGATATTAAAAACATGATCGAGAAACTAAAGCAACGAAAGCGCGACCGCTCACTATCGAACATCGTTGAACCCAGAAAGTAAGGAGCAATTGCTTTAAGATTAGTATTTGTTGATATTTACTGCTGTTATGAGTAATTATGTCTGTCTTATTTGACCTTAACAATTCTTTTTCTCTCTTCTCAACTGAAGAAATTTTTAATTTTTTTGTAATGACTTTAATTGGAGTCGAAAATCTCAATGACCTTCAATATTTTGAAACTCTCAGTACATAAACTGCGCTAGCGGACATAGATTTCGTTACTGAATGATTATGTCATGA
This sequence comes from Chironomus tentans, assembly GCA_963573255.1. Classification (NCBI taxonomy): domain Eukaryota; kingdom Metazoa; phylum Arthropoda; class Insecta; order Diptera; family Chironomidae; genus Chironomus; species Chironomus tentans. The sequence continues at coordinate 41,508,674 of OY754302.1, read as the reverse complement.
AGTTTTTTGCAGAGAGTAACTAATTTACTTTCATGCACAGTTTTTAAGAAGGAATTTTGCAAGATTTTGGGGAATTGTGTCAATATAAAGTCAATTGAGGTCGATAGTCTTAAGATAAGTGGCTAATTTATCAGAATTTGAGGATAATATTATGGAATGTTAGTCAGTTTTGTTTAGTCAGAGTTGGGAAAAGTCTATTTTTGTTTGCTACTGGGTCATATGCTGCAGGTGGTCTCTGCCACTAGTAAATTCATTACTTGGATGTCTTTAGCATGCACGTGGATACCTGTGGTACTTTACTTCAGATCTTTTGATCCATAGCTGCTCGTTTAATATGCTTTTCAAGGCTACTGGTAGTTTAATGAAAGAGAGTTCACCAAGCCACCACACTTAAGTTAAACCTACAGTTTATAGTGGGATTCGAACCACTTTTAAGATGATATTTCTATCTGTAGTCTCCAAAAAATGGCTCTGGACTTCATTTTCATTAAATATGATTCTAAAAATGAGAAGAATTTTCCCTACTGACTCTCGAACTTATGATTGCTGTGTCGATGTGCAGTAATTAGGTACCAAATAACTAAAGCCACTTCAACTCGAGAGCCAACTCTGTATTTACTAATATTCCAAGTATTAATGTTGATGCTTTCAACGGACCAAGTGAATACCCAAATAACCTAAAAGTCTGAAGAAAATCTTCACAGTCTTCTAAGAACTAATTTTAAAAAAAACAGTCAAAATTTAAAACTGAAAAAATTATTTTTTCATCAAATTTTCAAAATTCACTTTCTTTTCCATCTAGCCTGGGTGTCTCAACGTTATTTCCGCTTTCTAAAAGACAATGGAGTGCAACAAAGTAAATCATTACATCTTTATCTCATAAAAAAACATTCAAATTACCTAACAAATCTTTTTCCAGTAAACTCTATGCAGAGAGGCACAGTGACGTCTCGATACTTTACGCTGATGTCGTTAATTTTACACAAATGACCACGCAATTGCCTGTGAGACTGCTAGTTGAAACATTACATGAATTGTTTGTAAAGTTTGATGAGGCATCTGCTGTGAGTAACTAATTCTTAATAATAATAGTCAAAAAACATAATGACGTTGATGACTTCCAAACAGGAACATAATGTACTACGAATAAAATTTCTTGGCGATTGTTATTATTGTGTGTCTGGCGTGCCAATAAAAAATAAACGTCATGCGAAGAATTGTGTTGAGTTGGGATTACAAATGATAAGAGATATTCGTGAAGTACGAATGGAACGGAATTTGGACATTGATATGAGGATTGGGATACATTCAGGTAGCATTATTGGTGGTGTTATGGGATCAAATAAGTGGCAATATGATATATGGAGTAAGGATGTCATAATCGCTAATAAAATTGAGTCAACTGGGGTTAGTGGGAAGGTCCACATAACAAATAAGACATTAGCACTTTTGCATGGTGAATATGCTGTAGAGCCTGGCACAGATGCTGCTGAAAATGAACCTCTATTAATCCAAAATAATATCAAAACATTCCTCATATCCCCATTCTTCGATCACTGTGACGAGGTAATAAATCAATAGTAAATGACGTTCCTTAATCCCAATAATTGTTTTTGTCTTCAAATCCACTTACAGATAACAAGAAATGGATTAACAAGAACAACTTCAGTGTCACAGGTAGTTTTCTTAAGTGCTTATTTTGAGAAACAAACTGATTTATAATTTCCTAGCTATCGCACTTCGAACAAAGTGTAATAAAGAAGAATTTCATGCAAAACTCAATGGAACAGTTTCGAGATATTATGAAGCAGACGAATATTGAGATGGAGAGAGAGTTGGAGAGGATGCCGATTGGGAAGTTTCAGTGAGTCTTAATCCATTTTTTATATTAAAAATTCGCTTTCTAGGGTTATCTGGGGTACCCTACCCTCCCCCTCCTACCCTACGATACCCTAGATTTCCAACCCTAGGTGAATGTTAAGGGTAAGATAGGGTAGGATACCCAGGGTAGCTCTGGAAACCATCTCCAGATGTTCATACTAAACCCTACTTTTAGGCTTCTTAAATTCTTCAATCTCCGGAAAATTGAGCCTGAAATACCCACAACAACATTCTATGGAAGGGACTCCTTCTCGGAAGCAGAAGATTTTGGCTATCAAGGTCAAAAAATGAATCAAATTTCAAAATTTTTCCTGCGATTTCGAAGAAATCCAAATTGGGAATTACCATTTCTAAATGAATCAGACTACCTACTTAAGTATAGCATGTTGATGAGTTTTATTGTCTTAATGATAATTTTGACAATTCAAGTCATTAATCGATCGTAAGTTGATAAGACAATTGTGTTATTGGTCATCATTATTTAATTTTAATCACGGCTTGTTTAATTCTAGAATGAGTGCAATGTTCTTTGTCTACACGAGCATCTCAGCTGTTTTGATGTTTGCACTTCTCGTTATAATTTGGTACAAGAAAATTTGGGACACATTTTCTCCAGTACTTGATGCTGATCCGACAATGATTAGACCTCCTGACTCTAGTTTTAATCGAAAAATCTATGGCTTCTCATACAATATAATGTCCAGTGCCATTTGGAGGACAATAATCTACTTATTTGTCGTATCGATTTTGTTTGTTGTTTCTCTGTTACACTTGGTGAGTGATTTTCTTCAATGCTACAACATGTGCCGTAATTCTCATTGATTTGAATTGCTCTGTTTACAGATTGAGGGCTGCAGTGATTACATAAGAGATACAGAGACTCACGGTCGTTCAAATGTGACATATGGAAGTAAACGCGAAATATTAGAAGAATATCCTTTGTGCTTGAACTCTTGGGTAAGATACACGTGCGAAAGTAAAAGTGCTAAGCCATTAAGTCATTTCATAAATATTATTTTAATTCCATGATTTTATCATCTCAACAACAATTAACTCATCATTTTTATTACTTATCTCATTTCAGTCTGTGACGCATTGCATTGTACTGACAATCTCAATAAGTTTCTTATTTTTACGGATTCACTTCATTCTTAAACTTTTAGTAGCGTTGATAATTGATGGAACTTATTACTATGTGATCTTTTTTCGCTATGGCAGCATTTATGAGGTGCGTGTGTATGAAAAATATTCATTTATTATTAATACGTGCGGTAATCCTTAACTTTATTGAGTATGTAAGGTTGATTTAGTGTGAAAATAATTTTTTGTGCATTTTACTTAGGAGGTTATAAGATTTTTAATGAAATTTTCGGTTGTATGTTTGGGTTGGCTGAAAATTGAAGCTGAGTCAGTCCAGAATTTCTAGGTCCACCAGAAACTAGAAACTAGTCCTAGAGTACTCTAGTGTGCCCTACCCTATGGTATCCCACCCTACTCTACCATAGGTGGAAAAAATGGGTTAGGTAGATATAAGAACTTTAGGGTATACCCTATCTACCCAGGGTAGAGTTGATACTTAACTATTTAGCTTATCAAACTCTTAATATTAAGAAGTAGGTAAATACGACCCATTAGTCATAAAACCACTCTTGAGAGAGAATAAGTAAATCAAACCACACCTTAAAATTCGCCTTTACCCTCCATAAACATTAAAATTTCACAACTTACAATTTATTAATCATCAAAACTAAAAAATTGCAGGTCGGCGCAACAGTTAATACTAATTTAGATCCACGGATTGCACACTATTTTAAGGTGATTGTTGCAACAGTAATTTTCCACTTGATTGATCGTCACTCGGAGTACATTCAACGTGTTGGTTTCATGTAATTGATCATATAATTTAATGTACTTTATATCGTCATAAAACTTGACAATTTTCACTTTTTTACATGTGTAGATGGAAGCAGCAGCTACTTGAGAAGAAAGAAATGGCTGTACTTACAAAAGAGACGAATAAGATTCTTGTATATAATTTATTACCAGTTCATGTCGCTGAGTTGTATCTTTCGCGGCAATATCGTAATGATTTGTACAGTGAAGAGTACGAAAATGTTGCCGTCATGTTTGCAACAATTATGAATCTTAATCCATCAGCCGACACAATTGAGAGTGAGCACAGTATACTGAAGAACTTTAATGAGATCATATGCGCATTCGACGAAAAGTTGATGACATTTGGGGCTTATCAAAAGGTTGAAAAGATCAAAGTCGCAGGATGGTCGTATATGGCAGCTTGTGGACTCGATCCTGGGCGTGGTGATTCCACAAATTCATGTAAGGGTTTGGTTGATGGCCGGAGGAGTTTAAATATGAGTTTAATACATCGAACGCCCGAAGTACGTAAACAGAAAATTAGTCTACGGCAGTCGAATAATGTTGTCTTGATTCTTGTGGAATTTGCACTTGAACTCATGCGTGTTCTGAAGCAAATTTGCGATGAGAATGATAATTTTAAGAATCGATGTTCACTACAGCTTCGCGTTGGTATAAGTCATGGTAAGGTAATGGCTGGTGTAATTGGTGCAAGTAAGCCACTTTATGATATTTGGGGAAATTCAGTCAATATGGCATCGAGGATGGACAGCACGGGAATCCCAGGTTCTATTCAAGTGAGTCATTATTACTGCTTATTAATTTTTTTATTGACATACAGTAAACTTTTTCTGACAAATAGGTGACGGAAGATACAGCGAGTATTTTAATGAGATTTGGAATTGATTGTAAATTACGTGGAGATGTTTACGTTAAGGGAAAAGGCATGTTGCCAACGTATCTCGTGTCAATAAATGATGAATTAGAATTTGAAAAAGATGATCTTAGCACAACGCAAATTTCATTTGAAACAAAGCTTTAAAATGTGAGAAAACAATTTATTAGGGTTTAAAATTGTTTAGTGTTAAAATTGTATGAATAAGTTAGAGAATTTGCAAATTTATGGGAATTGACGTACATACTTTGAGAATTTCTTAAAGGGTTTTTCTTAAAGTATGAACTTCAATTATCTCACATTAAAATTAATTTTGCAAAAAAATACAAATTTCAATTCAGAGTAAGAAGTTTACATTAAGTGCCAATTCATACCATGAAATTTAATTTTATAATTCAATATGAATTATGACAGCAAGAAGTATTCATCAAATGAACATATTGTGATACAATAAAGATGGAATTATTTAATTTTATGAAGATCTTCATCTTATTTAATCGTTTTACTGGTGGAAGCTCATTTTCCAGATATTAAAACTGGAATTTTGATATATTTTTAGACTTAAGTGATGATTAATTGATTTTTATGGTTTGTTGATGCTATTTTATTTAGGTGTCTGAATGTAAGACGAACTAATGATGGCTCAATTTGTTTTTATTTTAATTGTTGATCTTCTGACCGGTAATAACTGCCAAATGTCCAAAGTATCGTTATGGTGTTGATTGTGTTGCCGCGTGGTCATCGTTAAGGTACTGTTTGGAAGACATTGTCACTCGGACAAGCGCGTAGCCAAGAGGGCTCTTACGGAGCCCGTGACCTCCCTCAGTAAATTAAAAACTCATACAAAAAATTCTTGTTGTAAATTTTTTTGAAAATTTTATAAAAATTTATTTAGTTACTACAAATCATTGTCTTATGTTTATCATATGATTCAGAGTCGTAGCCAAGGAGGGGTTCAAGGGGGTCAGACACCCTCGAAAAAAATTTTGCATGTCAATTTTTTTTTCAAAATTATTTTACGATAAAAGCTTTTTCGAGCCTCTCCCTCCGATGGAAATATCTAGCTACTCTTCTGCACACAAGTCGTCAAAATATTTAAAAATAAATGTTAATAATGTTTTTTTTAAAAAAAATTATTTTAAATTCCCATTTTATAACACTATAGTAAAATCACTCGATTAGTCACCAAAAATCTATATAAAACCCAGATCATAAGGAAGCAATTGCAAACAAACTTTCATATTTACTTAGATCTTCTAGACATCAATCGAGACGATAAATTGGGATTTCCCAAGCATTACAAAGCAGAAAACGGAGTCGACAATTTTTAACTTGTAAATTAACTCAGCAAATTCTAGTAAATATTTACCTGTTAATTCTCAAGCTATTAGCTAATTGCAACATGCATCAAACGAATCGCCTTTCTACGTAAAAAGGAAATCAATAATAAGCTAAATTGCAACATTTTAAGGCTATAGAACTTTATTGATTGCATAATACAACAAACAACTTTGGAATTTCCTTGATTCATTGAAAAAAATATAAATATATCATAAATATACAAATATACAATTGAGTCATTGAATTTACATATTCATCCTTCAAAAGACACCAACACAGCACCCGACATTTCACTTTCTTGTCTTATAATTACTAACAAAGAAAATTATGCAATTTTAATTAACATTGTAAAATTAAATCATTGAAAAATGATATGAATTTCATGATCAAACGTCAAGTTTACATGAATTATTTTCTACTGTATTGCCGCTGCTCGTAAGGATATCAACCTCAAAATAACGAAACTCTCTCGTTTCCTCGTAAAAGAAAACAAATCGCGCATAATAATTAAATCATAGATATTTTGTTTTCGGCGCATTAGAATGTAAATAGATTGCTTTCAATTACAATACCTTCGATCTATCGCTCGCAGCGCCTAACCGCATAATTAGTCGTATTTAATTCATTATTAAATACATGTTTTAAGTTCATCAGGGTTTGTGACTTATTAACATTTCATATTGTTTTTTTTCGTTGCTTGATTCTCTCCACTTCCGCATTTATCTATAAAATCTTTTGATCTTTTACAAAGACGCATTGATTGAAGTAACTATGAGCGTAAAAATTTTTTTTCCTTCTACTACGACGCTAAAAGGGTTAAAAGTTTTTGTTTTGATGTATAACATGCAAGTGACTAATTTCCTGTAAATAAATTATTAATTTTAAAGTTTGTAATTTTCACCTTCGGGGAATTTTTTTATTTTATTAAAATTAAATTTACGGAGATGATAAGTACGTAAAGGATAATTTTTAGATATAAAAGGTTATGTGCGCATTTGGTGAATTTTTAGCATGTCTGTAATATCAAAGTTGTCAGGACACCTCTTTGGAGGAGCTTAAAAAAATTGAGTATGGCACCAATGGTGTCTGGTTTTTCAATCAAGTTTTTATGTACATATTTTGAATTTTGGAACCTCTTTAAGGGACATCTAAATGGAAAATTTGTGACAAATGGGGGAGGGGTGTCTAAAAAGTCAATTTTATACAGTACGTAATAGGTTAACGGCCCCTTATTCAAAATGTTATAAATTTAAAAAAAAGTTTCGAAGAAAATCAAAAACCAAAGCTTAAACAGATCAAAATTTCAACAAATAGTCATCATTATGGACACAAGAACAATTTATAATTAAATATTTTCAATTACCATAAAACAAGTCTCAAAATAAACCGTCGCTTTGATCTTTCATTAATAAGTTCCAAGGTCTGCAATAGTAATGAAAAAAGCAAGTAAATAATATCAAAGGAAATAGTTGAAGTATTCAATCCTAGATTAAATGCTACTTAATTTTATTAATAAGAAGAATTGTCAGGTCAATTGAATTTGAATGTCCTTGAAATAATCCAATGACTTAATTTAGCTACAATAATGAATGAGTAATTGAAATTATTTTTTTTTTAAATTTTTTGAAATACATTTTTTATTAATTAATTAAATCAATTTATTTTCCAATTGAATTTTGGTATAAAAAACTACAATGTTTTTTATTATTTAGGTACAGTTTCTAAAAAGTCGGTAAAAATTTAAATTTCAAAGTTTATAAATTAATTTAATTTATATATATATTTTTTTCACTTTTTACGGCTTCTTGTAAGTAAAAAAAAGAACTTTTGGCTTTTTAATAAAAATTTAAATTTCACGACAAAAAAAATTAAAAATTCTAAACAAAAATTGAACCATGAAGTGCAAAAAACAGAAAAAATCCATTCCTGAGTAAAAAGTTCAGTTATAGAATATTCAATATTAGTTTGTGTTTGACTATATAACAAAAAAGCACTTCACAATCACAGCAAGAAAAGAAGCCAAAATTCCTTTCTACCCGGGTAGGTAGGTACCCCTAGGATAGGAGTAGAGGTAGGAGTAGGGTAGGTAGGGGTACCATATGGTAGGATAGGTAGGGTACTCCTAGGATGCATATCTGTAGGGTAGGGTTGCCCGGATAGCCCTAGAAACCGGCCACAAGAAGATTAAGCCGACAGAAAAGTTAAAAAAAACAGAAATAATTATAAGATTATTCATTGTGGACTTTATTGCTCACACATGTTCTGAATATTGAACACATATTTTATTTCATTTCAAAATCAAAATTTATAAATTTTTGATAAGTACAATAAAATTTAATTTTTTCAATTTTTTTGTTTACAATTTTGTTTATCACGGCATAAAAGTGGATTTTCAGTATCAAGTTTCGTGTGTTTCTACATTTAAAGCTTATCAATTTCCTCTCACTTTATAACGTATAATTTTAATTTTTTGAATTTTAAATCATCCATTAATCTATACTTAAGATGCAATTAATTTCATTTTAATTGTAAGTTTCAAAAGATCTCAATGCGTACTCTTTTTGTTCTAAAAGCATTTTGAGGTCAGCTATTGTACTCATTATTCACCTCTCAATTCCGTCGTGGACATTATAGAGTTAATCGCTGACATTTAGTTGTTTTGTGAGACATTCATCATTAATTTATTATTTTTAAACTTGCCTAGTTTCCCTATATCTGATACGTTTATTGTCTTTATTTTTATTTCCTTAGTTTTTTTTATATCATAATTCTATGAGAATTTATTGGCAAGAGGGTACCAAAAATCGTAAAAAATATTTTTTAATGAAAATTTTACGGCTTAAGTGATTTTTTTGAGGATAAAGAGCTGTTGGCACAAGATTAGTCAATTTTTCATTAATTTTTGGTATTATGTTCTACAGATTACCCTGCTTCAATTTTGATCATTGTGTCCAACAACTCTTCATCCACCAAAAAAAATGTTTAATAATGAAAAGTCGGAAAATATTTATTTACAAAAAACAGAATTTTGATGAACAGCCTTTCCGTGTTACGATAAATATATAAATATTTTTTTTTACATAAACACATATACACCAAGGAGAATGAAATTTAAGAAATTGAATTTTTTTTCCTCACAGCTTCCTCGACTAATGTAAATTTATTTTTTGATTAAGGCATATACACTCTAGAGGAATTTTTTGGTTAAAGTTTCTCGAGGGTATGTGCCTTGGCTTAATTGGGATGAAATTGAGAATTTTGCTTGAATTTTCTTCAGATTTTATTAGAGATTTTAATTTTTTAATGAAATTTTTACTTAATTAAGACGCAGACTATGCAGATTATGAAAATCTAAAAACTAACTAATTTTGATAACAAACTCGAGCGGCACGTTGCACTTTTCGCCATTAAGGCGGACAAAAACCACCGTCACGACACTTTTTGCCTTTATAACGTCGACCCAAGGGTGCTGCTCGAGAAAATCTCCCAAGAAATTGAAAAATCTCCAGCAATCATCTCAACTTTAACATCCCACAAGGTTTAGGCATAATTTTGCAATTCTTCAAGTAAATTTTCTTCCAATTCAAAGTAAAATTTTTCTAGCAACAAAAAAAAATTCCCATCAAATTCCACAAAAGAAAATAACACACGAAAAAAATTCCAAACAGACACCAGAAACCTTGTCGATTCGACTATAAAAATAAACATTTTATGTTTCGATAATAGATGATTATTTATAATTTAATAAGTATTCTTAACCTTAACAAATATGAAGATATTAAAGATATTTGAGCAAAATTACAAAACCGTCTTGAAGATTCGTGTGATTCGCTTATTGCTTCATCTCATGTATATAGTACATAAAAAATAGAATTCATTTAGCTTTTTGACTACAAAAACAAAAAGGAAAACCATCAATATATTACCGCATCTGCTTCTTATTCTGTCTTTAAAATCTCGACATGAAGGTCTTTGACAAAAGAGACCTTCTTAATTGGACAAGAATTCAAATATTTAATTTAATCGTGTACAATTGTCGATAGCATATACAGATGCCTTAATCAAGACGACTTTTTTTGTCTTTTTTAAATTTTTTTTTTGTTTACCGATAAGAAGAGTCTTAATGTCTAGTATTAAATGAGAGTTCTTATAAGATACATCGCGCGCGTAGAAAAAAATTCGAAAATGTAAACTATAGACATATTTTTAATGCTAATTGATTGCTATAGAGTCCCATGTTTCCCACAATTTTTATAATATTAAAATTACACAATAAGTCTTTGTGTTTATGATGACGGCGAATCCTCATCATCATTACTACTGGACGAATTAATCGTCGTCATTGGCTTCACGTGATGATTTGTATGTGTATGATGTGCTTTTGGCTCCTTCAACAGATGATAATGATCTCTCTGATGAACGAGAATTTTGTGTGGTCCCGTGATGAGTAAACTACTTCCACGTCTCAGCGATCGTCTGCCCATCTCAAGAATTTCGATTGTTGGATCACTTGCGAATACAAAGTTTTTGTATGCTTGGATGAATACAAAGATTATGATGAATGCACCACCAACTACCATACCATATGATAGTAGTGGAATCGCTGTTGGAGCAAAGACTGTTCCAAGGTAAATCCAGCGGCGAATTGGTGGCGTTAATTCACTAATGCCCTAGATTTTTAATGAACAGATGAAGAAAGAAAAAAAAATTAAATTAAATGTCATTTAAATTCATACAAAAATATTTTAGAAATGCTCAATCACGTCCTTGTCGGCAAATAATTTTGCCATAAAGGAAGTTTTGACAGCCGAATAATCATTAGACATGATGATTATCATGGTAGTGCTTACCTCTTCAAGCCACATGATTGGAAAGAGAAAATCACGAAATTCTTCAACACACTTTATGGCTGGTGCCCGCTCAACGCGTAAATTTAGCTGAACTCTAACTTTACCTTCAACTGGGACGCCTAGTTGCTGTACGGAAAGATGAAAAATAATTAAAAATTTATTAAATAATTAATTATTAAAGGGCACTTACCGGTTGAATTTTAAAATAAGATTCATGAAGTTCTCTGTTTGGCTGGAGACCTTCAACTTCATCCAAAAATTTAGTGTTTGACTCGAAAAAATGTGGGTTGGAGATGTACACTGGTGCACCTGCGGAAGTGAACAAATTATTAAAAAATCAGATAAAACTTAATTATTTTCCAATGACTTACCAAACTGGCATGGACTAATATTTTGAAGACCATCTTCTGCTGCATAGTCTTCTTCGTTGAAACATTGATTGTCTTTGTTGCTACCGCCATAGGCGTCCCTTGGAAGCATGTATAAGTCTGCATTTATTCCTGTGAAAATAAATAAATTAATTTAAGATTTGTCTTGAATTAATATAACAATTGTGACTCACCATCCTTAACAACAGGTTTAACATAATCCAAAGGAATAACACGACACAAGTCCTTATCATAAACATAAATTCTATCAGATTTTGTAATGTCACGTGGTGGGAAGAAAGATCCTTCAGATGCTGAGATATTGTTACATGGCTTATGTCTCCAATTCGGCAACCGATCAAGTCCATTAAGACGGTCGAGATATCCAAATTTATGCATTCCACCTTCACCCATTCCCGTGTGTATCGTCGATATCTCCGCTAGCGTTCCATTTCGCTATAAAAAATAATTAATTGAGATTTATTATTAGAAATTATTCATCAAATGTTAATGAAATTGTTTTCAATAAGATGAATTGGAATTGAATCGTCAATTTTATGGCAATTAAAATATATGGAACTGAAATTCTTGTTTGCTTATTTGCATATAAAGTCTATTGATGAGCTAACAGCAATTAAGATTGAGAATAAAGGGTGCTATTACATACGAATAAATTTACAGTTCTGATGAATTAATTAATACTAGACAGGTTTTGCAGGATTTCACTTTCAATTAATTGCACTTAGTCACTTGATATTAAATTGTTTTGAGAATTATGCTTACTTGGAGATGAATTGATTTAATTTTAACGATTTAAATAGGAAGGGGGGGGAAGGTTGGTCAGGTGAAATTGGTAAAGCATCATCTATTTACAAGGTATGTATTTTTCACATAGACATAGAGTACAATGAGAAGCTCTCCTCATTCAATTTTTTTGTCGACTCATTTAACCATATGAATTACTAAATTACTGAATCAACAAAACTATTGAAGGGAATTCAATAGAAATTAAATCAATGAATTCAATTAGAAGCTATTAAACGTTCGAGTGAAAAACTAAATAAGTACAAACGTGATTCCTTTATTATGTAAATTCTAAGCTACTAAGTGATTGGGCGATGATTTTCAAGTAGCACTTAACATTATTACAATCCACCTAATTTTAAAGCTAATAATTTTGATTAGATTTATTGCATTTAGATGCCATAAATGGAGACATTTATGATAATTCAATAATATATGGTTTATTTGTTGAATTGGAGTATGAATTTTGAGTTAATTATATTTTTTGAGTGAATTATTTCCTTTGTTTTAATTGAATATGGAAAACAAAGAGTAATTAAGTCTGATTGAACTATTTTGTACCTTTGGACATTCACTGTCGAATTTTAGGCTTATCCATCAAATAATATCCATTAGAATAGAAATAATTTTAATCCCGAGGGTATGATCACATAACAAAACGTTGCAACTTGATTATTTTCAATTATTATGACTGCATATTAAACGATGATGATTTTTCACACATAAAGTAAGGTGTCAACCGTAATTATAAGTTTTTGTTGCTATTTCCATTATTAATTGAATTGTTAGACTGGGGATGGTTCACTACCGATGTCTTAAATTCAAGAATGGGTGGAGGTTGATGATGTTTTTTTTGTACTAGGAAGAATCTAAAACCTAGGGAAGTACCAACAATTTTTAAAGGGGGATGCCCAATTTTTTTATTTTTGAAAAATTCATTTGTAATAAAAATTGATTTCAAGGGGGTTGCCCGAGCACCTAGAGACCACCCCTTGGCTACGATAAATCAGTTGATAAATCAGGAAGTGTTTGTGAGCTCTTGAAATTCTTACAAACAAAAGGAATTTATTATTTTTAAAAAAAAAGTTAATCATTTTTTCATGCATATCAATTATTTGATAATCTACAACAATTTATTTATTTCCAACACGAGCAAAGTATTGTTTATTAAAGATAAATTAACCTCATATGTGCAGTTCAATTTCACGTGTCGGAAAATGTTCAGCCATATCCAGTGGATGTATGTGTATGTCTCATACTTATTTCATTGAGACGTGTGAGGAGATTAATGCTGTCGTGATTATTATTTACATTTTAATTTTTTTTTTCAACTGACTGTAATTTGTTAAATGTATAATTGCCATAACTCTTTTTTGTGCGTAGTTGAGACCTTTTTTATTCATGAATTTCTTTTGATCTTTTTTTTCATTATAATGCAAATATTTTAATAACAAACAAAAAAGTTAAACATGAATTACTGTCAAGATCGCAAAAGATTTTTGACCATGAACTGAGACACATGCTTCCAATGTGATGTTCTTTATGGAGTTCCTAACAGGTTCTGATTTGAATAAATTTTTAAATATCGAGAGGTTGAGTTGCATGGATTGGGATGTTGTTATCTTGTGAAGATAATTGCTTGATGGACTTTTTATGGATGTTTTGGACTTTTTTGTTAATAAAATATGGAACTGAATTGGTTTTAAATTTCAATTAGCTTGAATTTAAATGTTTGTTTTAAAAGGATTATTTAAAAATATATTATATATAAAAAAATATATTATAATATATCTGTAATCTTAAAATGCACAAAAATCAACATTCCTGTTATTGACTATAAAAATCAAATGGTTCCAATGAAAATTAAAGTTGTATATTACACATTTATGGATCCTCTTGAATTTCTTGATTTTTTTAATGCATCAACAAGATTAAATTTGAATTTTTTCTGGCATGTTTTTAAGTTTTTTTAAAGAATATACAAACAAGGCAACATGGACATAACAAAGGGCAATAATCAAGTGTTTTTTATTTGACTTTTTAAACACTTTCAAGCAGTAATGGCCTAATATCCATTAACAACTATAAAAAACTTTTATTGGAAAAAAATTCAACAAGCCCCATTTCTCAGGAAACAGCCACTTACCTTACATTCTCAATTACTTCAATTTCAATCTAAAACGTTGCAAAAACACTCAATTTAAATCAATTAATTGACTAACTCACTCCCTCAGCTATTTCGTCTAAGTATGACGTATAAACTTATAACGGTGCAACGCATTACATTCTAGTTTAATTGATAGTTTAATTTTTAATTCTAAACTGCACGTAACTCATGTCCTTAGCTTTTCATGTCACGTATTAATCTAAATTTCATCGTTTTGTGAGTTTTTTACGCATTTGAATTTAATATTTAATTTTTTCATTTCCGTTACATAATAAATTTAGTTAAATTGTTTGTAAATTAATTGAGAATCACGCATTTGACTTGTTATTCGGAATTAATAGTTCATTGAAGATGAGAAGTAATCACGTATACTGTTGTTATTGAATTATTAATCCACGATTTACTCATTTTTCCTAGTTTTAAGTAAAAAATTTGTAACTCCTTTTGTTAATTAAGCAATTGATTTGTTTATGCTAATAACAGTCATAATTGTAAAGCCTTGCCTTAAATCTCACCCAGCCTGAATATGGAATTTCATATTATTATTTTTTATTTCCATTTCATTAATATATCATTTCGAAAAGCACCTTCAATCTCAAGAGAATCAGCAACTTTGTTTATTTTGTTATTTCAATTTTTATTTCCGGTCGACTATCATTGAATTCACGTTTTACATTAGATTAAAGAATTTTAAACGTATCATTACAATTAGTATGATAATTAAATGTATAAAAAATAGATTAATTTAATGTGTAAGTAAATAAATTAAATGTTCAGTCTGAAAATCTTTAGTAGGGAATTTTCATGATTTTTTTGTATGAACTTTTGATTTCCGGATAGGTTGTATGCCCCCTTCCCCTAGGATTCCTTTTCCTCAATTACTTCGAAGTCTTAATTTTAGTTTTTTATTGAATTTGAACTTTATTAAAGTTACTTAGCCTTAATAAATTTTTAATCTCAATTGTATCTGTAATTGAAGCTTGAATAATGAAACTATTTAGCTACTGTTAGAAATAAACTTCAATGTAATAATTATGTTTGCGATTAGCGATGTGACAATTCAATTCTCGCTGAATAAGGTAATTTTATTTATCCTTATATGAAAGACTCTATTGAGAATATGATGAATTTATCAAGAATGTTATGAATGAATACTTCAAGGAATCGATCTGATGCTGTGTGACACTTTTACATAAAGAAAAAAAATTTGTTTGAAAAATTTGGGACAGATGAGGGAAGAAAGTCCCAAAACTCTTGTTTTTTGCGTGACGTCATTTATGAACGACCCATAAATGATCATTTTATTGATAATAGAGTTAAGGATTCAGAGTTCCTTGAGCTGTAGAATTTAAAAGGATGCTATGGGGGCGTAAGGGGGTGGTAAGGGGGCGTTCATAAACGACATCACGCAAAAGATGATATTTTTTGACCCCCCTTCTTCGTTCTATTACAAAATCTTCTTACAAATTTATTTCTGATGTATGGAAATATCATACAGAGTTAGACCCCCTCCCCCTAAAAACTGGACATCATTTATGAACGACCCAGAGGCGTAGCCAGGAGGTGGTTCTTAGGTGACCGGGTCAAGGATATTTTGCTTGCAAAAATCCTATCTACGCCCCTGAAACGACCCCCAAGTGGGTCTAAAAAAATTTACTTATTATTTTAAAGGAATTTTAAACATTTTATCAAAATAAATCATGTTAACACTGAATAGATAATTTTTAACAACATAATTTTAATTACCGCATATCAGAGCATAACAATTGCCGTAAAACACAAACACTTTTAATTACAACAAATTTTTTTTATGAAATGATATCTCATTAAATGTAAAATAATGCAATTCAAAAGAAATAAAAAATTGCCAACGAAAAAAAGAGTAAATTAAGTATAAGCACTTAGCTCAACATTACATAACAATAATAATAGATTTTTGACCTTCTGCATACATACATTTGAGTGTGGATTTCATCGAGAGGCATTTATGTACTGCGAGAAAAATTGATTGAATTTTTTTTCTGTGCTGTTAAGGAAATATAAAGTGTAAGTAATTTTATTCTCTCCTCTCAAGTTTGCTACTTAACGGTTTCCTCAAGGATAAAGCTTTTGCTTGTCGTACATTCATACACGTTAATTCCGTAAAATGCATATTAATTTTCTAATTAAATTTCCAAGTATTTTTAGTTTATTAAACGTAAACATTCATATCAGTTACGCAATGTAGAACGTTTGTGATATACATAAATTATTAATTGATTATAATTTTCCATCCTCATTCAATGATTCTACTTGAATTCAATGGAATCATTTGTCCAGGCCTATAATTAAACAAGTAATTCCTTTTTGTGCAATGAAAATTATTTACAATGAAAAAAATTCTTTAATCAACATTGTAAGGCTGAAAATAAATCTTTTGTCGCTCATTAATCTACGCTAATTGATCTATAATCGAGTATTTTGATTTATAGCGGGAATATTTGATGAATAATTTAGCTAGTTTTGAAGGTTTGGTGACTGAGTAATGAGATACCACTAAAAGTGGGGAATTTTTCAATGTTGGCTGATAATTTTGAGTGTTTTGGGCTGAACTGATCTTGAAATTGTAAGAAAGTTGTGCCCCCATTAATACCCATGACATGACATACCCAGGGGATTTGGATTATATCAGAATCCCATTAATAGAGTATTTCAGAAGGTCAAAGCCTCGGTATTCTCCCTTGTTATGTTACTGACTTGTTTGGAATCAAAGTTTTGGGCTGATACACTGTGTGATACACCCTGGCTATACCTCTGGTATGAGGAATTAAAAATCATTCAAATTTCATTCAGTTGTCATACTGAGATTCGAACCCAAGCTAAATTACAGTTTTGAGGTACCAATTCACTAGGAGTGAGTTTCACTAGAGTTCACTACCTACTGAACTACAGATTCATCCTAGGGGTCGTTGGGATATTACGTAATACTTAGGAGAGTGTAGAAAGGGGTCTCTAGTTTTGTTATGCTTCATATTAAAACTTTCAGATTTTATCACGAAAATTATTACAGGGATGGGGGAAAGGATCAAAAATTGCTATTTTTGAACATCTTAGCTCACAGTCTAGATTGAACCAAATCACCTAATACTTAACATTTGCAGCTGCTTTAAATAAGAACATTGCATCTTAGGGAATTAACACAATAAAACCATGAAAACCACATTAAATCACATTATCCCCATCCATGACCACCGGTAATTAATTTAAGCTTTAAATTCACCCCAATTACACCTCAAATCCACTTTATTAATCTCAATCAATAAAAAAATCTCAGTCAATCATATTCATTCAGAACTGATTATTTTTTGCATGCAGAATTGATTCATGCAAATTTATGACTTCCCTTAATCTACTTATCGTTATAAGCTGATCACGTTTTGTCTCATTTAGATAATTTGTATCGATTAGAAATTTAATTTTTTGTTGTTCTATAAAAAAATATCTTAATTGCCAGTTGTCATCAATGATTTTGTTTTATTCGATGAATGGAATGTGATTAAATTCAATTGGTTTTAATTTTTTGCATCAGACAATGAAGTACAGTAGCACATAAGTATTTTTTTTCTATATATTTGTGGTGACATTTTACGGCTTATTTATTGCACATAACCACAATGTTTAAAGTTGTTATGGTAGAGATTGAGAGAGGTTAGTAATGGATATACATGCATGCATTTATGCACAGTTTGTGAAGAAACGAGATTTTTTTCGGTGCCATAAATTGAAAGACTTAGAGCGAGCGACAGGAATTTGCGCAAATATAGCTGAGCCTCATATGCGTGTGTACACATTGATTGCATTATTAGATTTGACCTATATGTGCTCATTAAAGTCTATCGCGTTTCGATAAAAATTTCAAATTATTCGACTTGATGTGCAATTATCAGTAAAGTTCAGAGATCTATCTACTGGAAATTGCCTCATGTGCAACTTTTTCTTATTGGATATTGATGAATATGTGAGCTACTGATGATTTCTTCACAGTTAATTTAATAGCAATCTGTATTATTTCACATTATTGTTACAATAAATATTCATTACTGGCAGCAACATTTCCGAGCACCTTATGCACTCATGTTGTTCGGTCAATTTTATGGGTTTGAGGTATGAAAATTGATAATAAAATGAAATGCACATTGTGGAGTAAGTATACAATGGGGGTTACATGTAATATGACATTTATTTTAATTATCAACAGCACTGCTGTCGGCTCATTGTTGTATGATTTAATTATATCGTGATAAACACTGTTGCATTATTGTTTAATAAAAACAATTATCTCATATATAAAAATATTCTCGGTCGAATAAAACATTTGTTAATTTTTTTTATCTCACGTTTTTATCATCAATCATTGATATGTAAATTAATAAGCCATAAAACAACTCAATTTCCTGCACCTCCCGGATTATTTTTTAAAAAATATAATAACATTTTAAGGGCGAATTTTTGACGTCATTTGGGGTTTTCATGCAGAACAGAATTAATTTTGTTGCCATAAAATTAGTTTGTGATTATCATTCGAAATTCCGTGAAAATATTTTTATTGGAGTATCTTAAAGGTAATGAGCATCTGCGTGGTTTTCAATGAACAGTCCTATACTTTTTATAACTGTTCTGTATAAAATTGGAAATTTTGTTCTGGGGGCTGGTTTATAAGACTACACTAACCTATCCTTACCCTCCACATGGGATACCCTACCTAGTCCTGTATTTTTGATTAAAATTTTCCTTTTTGTCCTGTATTTTTTGAGAAAATTGATTAAATATCCTGAATTTTCATAAAGATTAGATGGTCACCCTACTCAATGTCCACTAGCGTGATAGAAAAATGAGATAGAAACTTGTATGAAAGGAAAAGTTGTTGCGCTAGCTATTTGTTGCAACAAAATGTGAAAACTTTGCTATTTAGCTTTATAATAATAGTGTTGATTTGATGATTTAGTTGACAATTGCCATTTAATAGCAATAATTGCTCAATTTGAGATACTTTTTTTTCTATATTATTTATTAGAATAGATAGTTATAGAACTTGTAAACTAGTAATGAAGCGATCACGCTTCATGGGCATATTCACACCGTTTCAAAATTTTTCATGCATAGCTTAGTATTATGTTACTAACAAGACTTACGAAAAATCGTATAGTTTTAGCTTATTTAGTCAAAAATATCAAAATTAGAGAAACTAGTAACGCGTCCACGGGCTGCGGTGGAAGTGATTTTCTTAAACTATTGCGTACAGAAAACTAAACGCATAAAAAACTAACGTACAAAAAAGTAACGATAAAGAAAACTAACGCACAAAAAACTGATGCAAAAATGAGTTTGGTGTAGCTTCTAGCCCCTCGAAATCCAAAATTGCGTCGGTTCCATATTCAGGCACAGCTAAGGAACCTGCATACCAAATTTCAGTTCATTTGGTCAAGATTAAAGCAAAAATCAATTTGGCGTAGCTTCTAGCCCCTCGAAATCCGAAATGGCATCGGTTCCATATTTAGGCACAGCTAAGGAACCTACATACCAAATTTCAGCTCATTTGGTCAAAGTTAAAGCAAAAATGAATTTTGCGTAGCTTCTAACCCCTCGAAATACAAAATGGCATCGGTTCCATATTTAGGCACAGCTAAGGAACCTACATACCAAATTTCAGCTCATTTAGTCAAAACATTCCTTTTCTATGAAAAAAATAAAATGTGTTTTGCAATAATCGGCTATAATTTGACCAAAAATCGCACATTTTCGTTCCTTGTGCCTTACTGGATGCATCCCATGACTCCAAAAACTATACAGTTCTTGCCATACCCGATATCTATCAGATGCAAAAAACCGGAAGCCTTAATATTGAGTTTGAATCGAGTTATCGCACCGATTAACTAACTAACTTGCTAACTTGCTAAAGGACAGAAAGTGTTTTTTTGCGATTTCTCGGCACTGGAAGCACCAATCGAGATGCGGTTTTCACTATTAAATCGGTAATTTTAGGCACAGACTTTCCATACTGAACACTATGGGTCGATTCCGTAAGCCTGAAGCAGCAAGTCCAAAAAAGTAGTTTCACTGAAATACCAAAAACAATATATTCACACACAATTAAAATTGGTGTGAATATGAAACTTATAAAATGTAATTAAATGAAAGTTTGGAATTCGAATTAATTAATTGGGTTTGATCAAGTGAGGAGCATTGGGGATAGTTGGGGGAGTTTGGGGAGTACCCAGAATTTTCTTAGGAAGTTCCAAATTACTTTTCAATATTATACTCATGACTTTATACTTGTTGTTAATCCTATGTTATATTAATGATTAGCTATCAAACTAGAGCTTTGGAAAATCGTTAGAATTTTTTTTCGAGGTGTAGGGGGGTCTAGACCCCATCGGACACTCTACTGGTTATGGTGAGTACCAACCTAAGTTCCATAGAATACTGATGTGCCATGAGAAGCTTTCTGGTGTGCCGCAAAGTTTTAAGACGAATTCCCAAAAAAAATTAATTTTTCAGAAGTTGGCGGACTTTAATTATGGAAAAGAGGATGTAAATGACCTTCTTATAATACGCAATATCTAAGAGATGCCTTTGAAATTTGTGTTAAGCTTATGACTTTTACAACTTCAGTGACTTTGCTTAAAATAAACAAAATTTTTGTTTTGTTCAATTTTTTAGAACACTATAGACTAAATTAGTGGAAACAACAACTTTTTTTTACAAATTATAACCATCACTTCAATTTCTTTTGCGTATTAAATCAATTAAAGTGATTTTTTGCTGGAATTAACTTTGTGGGATTCCCAATCATCCCGAAAAAATACTTAAAAGATCTAAATATAGCAGAATCATCTTATTTCCTTTTGTTTGCACATTCTTCATTATAAAGCAATTATAGGAATTACAGACTGTAACTTAATCCACATAAAAAATCTAATAAGTAATAAAAAAATCTCAACAGTCAATAACATTTCCTCAAATACATTTATTTCAAGGGTCATTGTAAATCTTCAACTAAAGCTGCAAAAAAGTGTTGTTTCTCATCTGTCTGTAATTAGTTTTTAATCCGCTTAGAGCAGTAAACTCTCTTCAATTCAGTCAATGCAAGGTGAACCTTAATCATCATTTATTTCCACATTTAAGTGTGTTTCGCTTAAAATCAATCAACTTTTAGTCAATTAAAATATTATGATAATTCAGTCCTGTGTGTCACGTGCATAACAAATTGTTGTTTACAATCAGAAAAAGCATTTGCGAATATTTTTTCTCTGTTTCTCTCAAATGATAGAGATAATCACTGGATATAAGCTAAGACGCATACTCAATTATCAATTGCTTCAATCTCAAATGTAAAGCGGAAAATCATTGAGCAAATGTCTTGATCAGTTCAATCAGATAAAGAAAAATGTTAATTTTAATATCTAATTATACATGTGTATGCTACAATAGTCTACAATCAATAGTTCTCTGCATGTGCTCAGTAACGTGAGGTTGGATTTTATTTGAATTTTTGAGGAATTTGTTCAGAAGAAAACTTGACTTTTTTTATTAAAATGGCGATTCTTAAGCTTAGTTGAATAAATTCTAGTTCTTTTGATGGTTTAAAGTACAACAGGACAGGGGTGTAGTCAGGAACTTTTTTGGAGGGTGCTAAAAGTTTTTAATTCAAAAAATTTCGTCACTTTGTTTAAAATTGTAAGTACTTTAAGACAAAGTTGATAAGATTCCGTGAGTACGGACTCCAGTGGACTCCAAAAATAATTTTTTGGTCGGAAATCTTTTTAATGAGATTCATTTTCACTTAAGGACCTAAACCTCTAAACCCCCCCCCCCCTGGCTGCACTCCTGAAACAGGACTTTAATATGTAAGTCCATTTAATAGCCAATTAATGATCGACAGTCGTAAATACGGTCCATAAAAAAAGGTCAAATTGTGGAAAATTTATACACAGTCATGTGTAAGATACAAAATTACGATGCATCGTGTGTTGAGTTAAGAGAAAAATAAAAATAATGAAAAGTTAATCAAAAACTCATTCACGTTTACAGATTCTGAACTTTTCTCTGAATGCATCATAAACATGATTATTGCTGTTATGACGGTGATGCAATTCTATAGAAAATGAAAATACTGGAGTTTCACAGCTTGACGTGTCTAGTAAGATTTTGGTAGCTTGTTTTTGTGGAAATGGGGTGTGATTGGGGCCTGCAGTTTGGATGTTGATGTTCTTGTATTTTTGGTAGCATACTTTTTGGGGACTAGATTGAAGTTTGAGGTTTAAATAGTCGTAAAATTAAGTTTTTTTAGGAATTCTTCAGCATTTTGACCAGACCAGAACCATGCTGGACTTTTAGTTTTTTTAGACGAATGGTTTATAGATTTAAAGAGAGACTTAAAGCATAGAACCCCTATAGAATAGGAAATTCTAAAGCAATATTGATATTTCAAAATGCGCTCCAATCCACCCCAACTCAATTTACAACAATAACAAGTTTAATTGCTAATTTTCTCTCCTTTCGTGCAAGCAACACGCTTTATGCAAATAATCTGACGGAGGGGATTTTTTATTTCTCTCAGCGATGACGAAAAAATTTCCATTTCATTTGTTTACTACTGAATTACTCATCTCATTCAAGGTACTATGTAAATTAGATATAAACAATTAGTACTTACTCCATTTAGCAGTCCCATTTGCTCTAGAGGTCGCTTGTTCCGCGGATAAAACCGATGCGCCAGCGCCACCAGCGTATCGTCATATCCAAACACCAGTTCATCCGCCGTTTTAGACACAAATGGTTTGTACTGAGCCGCCGTTAACGCGAACGATATTGTTTTTTTCATGAGATATGTTAGATGTTTACTTTGCGTCGTTAGCGTCTATAAAAGTATTAAAATGAGACATTATGATTTTGTTATGACTTTATCATGGACTTTATGTGACTCACCAGTAGCGGAATATTCGCTGTAGTTAACCGAAGATTCTGATCGACACTCAGCTCCGGCACGAATTGTAATATTTTGTTATGTTGATACGACACTGTGTAATTATCATAAAAATTTATATTTACTTTTTCCATGTCTTCTCTGTAAAAGCAAATTGAAAGAAAATTGAACGATTAAAAAATTAATTTTTGGAATAAGTAGAAGAAGCAAAAAAGTCGCAATTAGCAAAAAAGCTTACGCAATGTTTGTGATTAATATTTTTTTCACTGTCTATTGCATGCATATAAAATAATTGAACTCTGTTGATTGTAAATTAAGTGGCAATACCAACACGTGTGTACAAAAATAGCACCGTGAAGAGAAAAATTCATTAAAATTGTACAAAAAATTGGGTCAAAAAGTGTGCAACATCGAGTACAAGAAAAAAGAAGTTTAGAGGTTGGAGAAGGAATTTTTGTGGAAGGAGATGCTGGGGTGTAGACAGGGGGGTCTTTGGGAGCTTCAACCTAATAACTGAATATCATACTCAGTACAGCTTATAATCATAGCTGATATTTTAAATAATTCTAGGGGATAGGTTCAAGTAGCTTGACAGAAATAAACAACCAAATAAAAATATCCAGCATCAGAGGCTACCTTATTGTACCCTAGGGGTACCCTTACCTACCCTAGGGTACCCCACCTACCATTACACCGAATAGCTCTAGAAACCTTCCTCAGATAACAAAAAATGACAAATCTCAGGTCAATCAGTCAATAACCCACCATCCATGCCCACCCAAGTACACATCAGCTAATTTATTTCATAAAAGTAAAAGCCGCTTAAAAATCATGCGAGATGAAATTCTGCAAGACCGTATAAAATGATGAGTGTGTACATACATTTCTCTCTCTTTCTCTTTCTTTCTTTCTCACAAGCATGATGCTGCTTCCAAACCAATAGCCATGTAAACGAACACAAATTATATGGTCATTCACTATGGTAATAAAACAATTTAACTACCTTAACACAACTCTTTTTCTTCTCAGTCGCAAAGAAGACAGTGTAAGCGAGAAGAAAGAAATGGAAAAAATCTCGTTTTTGTTGCCGACATAAACAAAAGTCATATGATTCAATGAATGCATGTGCTATGGTATTTATTTAGTTGAATGCTGTGCCAATATCACACGACATGAGCAAATGAAATTGAAAAAGAAAAAAAATTTGCAATGACTTTAATCTTTATTCGGAAAAATTGAATTTCTCGCAATGGGTAATTGTGTCATCGGTGATAAGTTGTGATGAAAGATTTATTGGATGGAGATTAAGCAATTGTGAAGTGCTCTCTGGTGAATGAGGTAGTTAAGCTAATAATTGGTATATTTATTAGTCTTTAGAATGTCGCTTGAGTGACGTATGCAGGATTTGTCTTGTACATTAATTTAAATTACTATTGAAGTTAATGGTCAGGTGTATGTAGACACAAAGTTATAGTTTAAAATGCAGAAAATTATTTTAATGGAAAAAATTAATTAAAAAGAATCAATTTGTGGCTAATTTATTATTTGAAAAGGAAATTAATTATGGAAATCTGGTTGATCCCTTCATAATATGACTTGGAATCATCACTATCAATTTATTGAGTTAAAAGCTTTAATTTTTAAGTCACAGCTAATTGACACATTGGTCTTAGTATTCATCCGATTTTTAAGTTGTCATAAAGTTTACAAGCGCTAAAATTTATACAATGTGCAAAATGATGATAAGTATTGATTTTATGGCTGTTAAAATGTTAAGAGTGAGTTGGATGAGTTTAATTGGATGTGGTTTTAAGTTATTAGCAATTCTTGATGATTTGCTTTCTTGGGGGATTGGAGAATCTTGAAAAGGATTTGAATGTTCTTTAAACTAAAATATATTAGTTTTCTATTAGTTATAAGTTCTTGAGAGGTGTCAGAAGGCCTAAGCATTTGTGGTAATGACCCTAGACATATAAGAATCCTAAAATATTGACCTCACTCCCAAAGTATCCTTAAAAAGTATTCAAAAATCTTCCGAAATTTAATTGTAAACCTAACTAGAACAAACTAAGTTCAAACTCTCATCAAATCTACAAAATCAGCTTCAATTTTTCTTACTCCATAAACATCAACCAGCTGTCGATCAAAACATTAAAACTTTCTTTCAAATAGAAGCTTTCACAGTTAAGGAAACTTTCTTCAAAAAATATGAAACATTCCGAAAAGAAAATGTCAAAAGTTGAAACTTTTCCTCTCTCAAATATTTAAGATAATAATAAAAATATTAAAGATTGCATGTGCAATTGAAGGAGAGTGAAAAATGTTACAAGAATTCTTTGTATAAACAAGTTTTACTTGCACACATTTAATTTTTTTTTCTCTTTCATTTAGTATCGATTGCAAAGTTTTTTTTAGCATGGAGCATTTGCTTGGTTAGTCAATGTGTGCTTTTAACGTTATGATACTGTGAATGGAGAAAGAGCTAGTTTATTATATAAAAAATATATATACCAGGCAACATATATATTAGCTTTTCTTCACTCCGTCTGCATTTTACGAAATTTTTCGTGCAATTAAGTGAAAATATAAACATACTGACTGTGTACTTGGGAGTCGTCGAGCAATTTTTTTTATATGTTGGCAAATCGTAAATTTTTTTTTGATTGAAAAACTTTTCATTTTATAGCAATAGACATGAGATTTTTTATTATTCTTCTGATGACTTTGCATACTCCGGTGACTTTTAACAACTTACTTATTTATTATTTTTAATTTTGTGGTCAATTTAAGTTATTTAATTATATTTTAAACTGTCGTTAAGTGTCACATACATAATCATTCATAATAGCTTCAATGGACTTTTGATAATTTTTTTCAATATATGATAGTTCGAGGTGTTTTAAATTTGTCATGGCAAATAACTATAACCATGTAACAGATAAAAAAAAATGTATGAACACACATCGATCTCATGTGCGACTGTGTAAATTTGCAAAAATCTTTACTGCAGCAACAGGAGCAACGATGGGCAGAGTTGGAAAGGGATTTATAAATTGTGGATTTAAAGTGTAAGGAATTCGAGTATACTAAGGGGTCATTCGCAAATTTCGTCACACTTTAAGGGGAGGGGTTGGGGAATTTACGATAAACCAAAACCTGAGTAGCTTTTAAGTATTAGCACACCCTCCAAACGCGAAATATTGTTTTGATTACAGGATCCAAATCATTTAATTGGTGACATTCTTATCTGAAGCCAATAATTTGCGGCTGTAGGGAGATGTTTTGGGATTTTTTTCTTAAAAACTTAGAAAACTCCTGTTTTGATATCCAAAACACTCCCCTGGATACGCTCCTGGCTTAATTTCTAATACTTTTGGTTCAAAAGCAGCATGTTTCATTATCGAGTCTAGAATATTGATCACTGAATGGCCGATACAAATTTTAGGTTCCTAAGCACTACTGTACTGCTCCAGGGTGTCAGCTGCAGGGGCGTATTTAGGGAGGGGTTTTGGGGGTTAAAACCCCTACCCTTTTTGGCAAATGTTTTCAATTTGCTGGAGTTTTTAAGAAAAAAATCCCAAAACCCCCTAAATTTTCCCTTCCATACCAACTCTGCATCGCCGACAAACAAGAAGTCTGAATCTCATTACCTTTTCATCACTTGGAAAGAGTTTTTTAATTGTAGACAATAATAATAATGACATGTGAGTGAGCTCGTAAGTAAGTTAATGGAACTCTTCTGTAAAAATGAAATTTATAAAAATAATAATGATATTCATTGTGTCTCATGTGCTGCATACGACATCAGCAAAAAAAAAGTTCATGGATGAAGCTCAAGTAGACAATTAAAATGCATGTGTTAATGAGACATCTTTCATTATTTGCTCAGATCTCGTTGCATTGGAGGAGTGAAGTATTTAAATTCATGAAAGAATTTAATGCACGGTAAATATGAAAAATCAACTTCTATAAGCTGGCACGTATTAGACGTATAGTAAATATAGTTATATGTAGAAAAAAAGTAAGTGTATGCACTTTTCAAATGCCGTGTTACACTGTGAGTTGTTTTTCTTATAAAAGCTTAACGACCTTGATCTCATTTAATATCTATATGGATCTGAGTTTGTTGATTTACTGTTAAAATATCTTCCTGATAATAAAAATTAACTTAATAAATTTTGCATTTTGATTAACGGCCCTGATTGCCCAGATCAATATTCTATCTGCTTTATTGAATATCCGACATAGAAAATTTATGTTCCGATGTCGATGAGAAATCGTGAGAATTGGCAACAACAAAAAAAACTGCGTTAAATGAGTGGCAAATATGATGATCTCAGATTTTCAAGGACAAATAATGTTATCATTTGTATACGGATGAAATAGCGGCATTTTTATTGAATTGATCATGAGATCTATCAGTTGCGGATGTGATAATGTCAATGAAATGACGCGGGTAATGTCCACAAGTCAGCATGACGTGAATCTGACATGATTTTATTACAGCTACATTTCATGGTGTATTTTTAGAAAATATTGCAGGATTCCCACAAAATGAGGATAATAAGAGGTCGTTCACCACTACCTTTTAGACCCCCCCCCCTCCCTCTTGTTATAAATTTCGAACCAAAAATTTTTTTTTACTTTAGCCTGTTACAGAATACTAAACCCCCTCTCTCCCCTAAAAAGCGAACGTAATAAGTGAATGATCCATTTGATTTATTATTTTGTAGAACTTTTGGACCACTTCTATCACAAAGGTAACAATTTAAGGTGACTTGGATATCCTGAATAATTTATACCACACCAATTTCATAGTATATCGTACCAAACCCAATAAAATCCACTTTATCTTCTTCGATTGATCATTAATTCCACAAGACCTTTTTAAAATCACTTCCACATAGTCTCAGGGGGTTCACATTTTACAGAGCACACCCACTTAAATAGATATAAACTAGAATTAAAAAGCTGTTAATTGAACTTTTCATGAAATTGACGTAAATGATCTTAAATCATAAAAATGCAATTATTTACAGAGAAAGTTCACAAAACAACAGGAAATAATCTAAAATGAATAAATTAGCAATGATTACGAAAACCCCAAATTATTATCAATTAATAAATTCATTCAATTGTCAGTAAACATGTTACGTTCAGTAATTGATCTAGTTTGAACAGTTTTAATTAGACGTTTTCTTGTTTTTAAGGAATCAGAATAAGTGCTTACATGAACGAATAAAAAAAGTTATTATTTTTTTTGCTTCCTCATACTTGTTGTGAATTAATATAATGAGCTTACCTATAGACAAATGGTCCTACTTCAACTAATTTCGGCTTTTCACCATTGAGAAATCCTTCTGGATTTGTAACATTAAAAATATAGACTTTTGTTAATCTTATAACACCTGGCCGTTGCCAGTAATGAAAACTTAATGTATCATTCCATAATCGTAAATTCTGTGAATTTAAGAAGGAAATTGTTGAGATTTTTTTTAAATTATAAAGTCACAATTAAAAAGCTTCAATGTCTTACCTTTAAAATAAAATAATTTAACCAGGGCACACTAGCTAATATGACACCAGCTATTAAAGTAATTATACCAAATACTATCACAGCACAGCGGTCTAAAATAAAATTTTTATAATAGTCATAAGTGGTGAGCTAAGCATTTGTAGATTTTTTTGGAAATAAAATGGAATTATTGTTCACACAGTAATGATTATGATGATGATGATCGCTTTGTTGACTTTTAATACCACTAAAAAAGAGACTTGAAAAAATCGCAAGTAGCAAAGGCTAGAATTTAGTTTTTTTTTGCCAAAAAAATTATGGACTCTGATCGATTACTAAGAGGTGTGCAAAAACTCACAGTAAGTTGATTTTTATGGATGAATTCTTTAAAACACTTGAGCTGAGAATATTATTTTCCATAAATATCAATAAGTAGTATCCATATTCATAATTCATTTGCATGACTTATCAAGATTTTAAATTAAATATTCTTAGTATCAAATGATTCTGTCAATGAAACGTGTCTTTACGTTGCCAAAAATAATGACAATTTTTTTTCATCTTCACATTTTAATATTGATTATACTGAGAATAAGGGGGAGACAAGCTGGCGGCAAACAATTTTTGATGGAGATGCAGTAGAATATAATCTAAATTAAGCTAAAATGTAAGGAATTTTACGTAAAAGTCATGACCCGTCCTCTCATCTAACGTTACCTAATTCTTAGTTTCTGTTATTGAACTGCTGCACTTAGGAAGCCGAAGTATCTAAACTTATGAAATATTACTAGGCTGATGGTGGGATTGGAACCTAAGAGTTCAAATTCAACACCAATTTTCGTGACTTGAACCTTGCCAACTGAGTTATCAAGGCATTTTTACTTCTTACCTTTTACATCTGTAACAAAAATTCAATTGGATTTGAAGAAAGTTCAAATCCCCCTACCCAAATTTGTTGGTTATAGCACAGGGATACTAACCAAGAGGTCACTGGATAAGTTTCCAGTTTGAATTGAAATTTAAATTTTGAGGATTTTTTTAAATAATGGCTTCCATAATCAATCCGTATTCCCCTTTACAAAGATCATTTAAATCTCTTCTTTCCTAATCGTGCCATATCCAAAAAAACATTGACACCAACTACTACATGTATCTTGATTATTAGTTCTTTCTTTTTTTCGTTCCTTAATTAATGCCTCTTCGATTTTCTGGATTGCCATAAATTTTAAGATTTCGTGGCTATCAAAAAGACATTCTGAAATTTTTTATTGTTGCCTCACGGCAATCGTGAATATTTTTTTGCACATTTGAATTCGCAATGTTCCAAAAACTGGTCTTAAAAGATTTGCAAAAAAATTTTGTTAGCTTTTTTTATTCTTGTTCATTTTTTTCTTATTTACTTTATGTTTTTCTTAAAACGGAAAATGATAATGAGAGAATTTTAATGACTTGTGATAAATTATTGCATTATGGACTTCACGTGTAGTCTTTTAATGTTAAGAAATGTTTGTCAGAAAGTGAGTCATTAATGAAAACAAAAGCCACGTAGATTTAAATTGAATTAGCTTTTCATAAAGAATGATCTTACTAGAGGCGTATCCATGAGGATCTTTTTGGACTACTAACTCGAACATATTAAAAATTCTATAGAACTTTCATTAGTAAAATTATTACTTCCTTCAAGTTACGTATCAGAATAATATAAATTAAGGCGTTATAAAGAAATGACCTTTTATAACAAAATTAATTTAAATTACAAATTAATTAATGAAATCAATATTTATTGTGCAATAATTTTGAATTCTAATTATCTTAATCCTTCGAAATGTTAAAAAATCAAATTAAAAACCATATTAAAAATCAAATTAAATCTTAAATTAATGCAAAAATAATAATCAACTGTAATTTCTCTTTAACGATGCCAAAAAAATGTCAAAAAGTTTAACAAACTTTTAAAAAAATTTAATTAATGAAAATCAAACCCGACTTATTTTAAATTAAAGTTTTTATTTCCAATTTTATAATTATCTGAGTAAGAGTTTCTAATTTGTCCAAATGATGCCTATTTGGAATGTTTGCAATTTTTTTTAAATCACAAACTAGTTTTCTAGAAACGAGAAGAAGACATCTGCAAAAATCTAAAATTCACAAATATCTATAAAATTATTTCTAAAAGAAAATGGCTAAAACAAAATTAATCTTCCGATTTTTTACACTAAAAAACGTCAATCCTCCGATTATTCACAACCTTAAACTTGAAATCCAACTTGATTCCGTTCGTCACTTTCAAATATGTAAATCGATTACATATAACAGCTTTTTCGGATTATAAAATGAATATTTTTAAAATTCATTGACCCTTACAGTCAACTGTTTCCATTTCTTCACAAAAAAAACATCAGGTGGAGCTTGAATTGGTAGACGAACTGTCTAGCAATAAGAATATTAAAATGTATGTTAAAAGAACAAGTTAAGGGATTGGGAAAATACGGACATAAAACCTTCAAGAACTTCGTAATCAAATAGAATAGCCGATCAAATATTTATAAACAAACAGAGAATATTTGAATAACTTAAGACCAATAGTTTCTATCTGACTGTATGCGGATGGATGAAAGAGAAGTGGAAAGAGACTTAAATGCTTGATTTGAAATGTAAATTACTCTTTATCGTGAAGATGTGCGATGTATAATTTAAAATCTTCTTATCTCTTTTGCTGTGGGAATTGTTCACTTGTGATGACCGTTGGAAATTGAATTTGCAGGTTCTTCTGTCTTTTTGTCATTAAATCATCTACCTTTAATGTAAGGTTACTTAGCATTTCTTTCATTGAGCCCTAAGCGATACATCAGAGACCTTAAGATCGAAATTCTAGGGAATTTTGTTTGAAAACATCAACTCGATCTCGAAGGGTACCTATGGACCACTCCCTGACTACTCCACTGGACGTCATAAGCCAATAACCCCATAAACCGACAAATATAAGCGAGGAACGAATTGAGATCTTAACGCAAATATTTCATAAAGTCACACTTAGAATTATTAGATAATCTTTATTGATTCATCCAACAATATGGACTTTACCGCAAATTAGATAATGATTTCGTCATAAATATGAATGTGCGATAAAATGAAGATAAATTGAGCGTAAATTTTACTGATTTTGAGCTTTTTAGGTGCTTTGGTGATTATTCTTACTTTGCGTTGAATTTTGGTAATGACAATTTTGAATTTTTTGGGTAAGAATGGATGCTTTGTGCTTCTAAGGAGGATTTCATGTGACCTATTAAGTTTCTTTTAATAATAAATTCAAATTACACCAAACATCCTCAACGTGTGCGTACCCAGAAACTTTTTTAAGGAATTTTTTTAAAAAATTTCTTATTCTCATAGTTTTGTACTTTTTGTTAATTCTAACGACACGTGAATGATTGAACTACAAATTTAAGCTTCCATTTAAAAAATTTATCCGAACCCCATCGGACCCCCCCTTTTTTGGTACCCCTTTTGGATACGCCCATGCATCCACAACCACAACTTTTACTCTCATTTCTTCAATTTCAATGCCTCTTCAAAATTATTATCTCCTTACATTTTTTGCCATTCATTCAATTGCATCACTTATTTACTTAATACGTTAGAGACATTGAACCTTCATCACATATATATATATATGAATCTTTCGCAATGTGACAGAGGAAGCAAAAATTATTATTTTCAATGTTAAACGTTGTTGAACTGCTTCATCTGTTTTTAAATAATTTAAAATTATGGGAACTTAATATTTTTTGAAATATTCAAAAGCACTGCTCATCCGTGCATGTCAGAAAATCTATTTCGTGTGTCTTGAAGTAAAGAAAACGGATATATACTGTATGGCAGGTAAATGGTTGGAAGAAGTAGAAGAAAAATTGATGTTTATGGCTAAATATTTGCGAGAATTAAGAGTTTTTGGTATGATAAAAATCTTCTGGTACTCAAAGGAGACGGAATCAATGGCATAGCCAGGAATTTTTAAATTTTTTGTATAAATAAATTTATTTGTATTGAAATAAATTTGTATTGAATTTTTGTATTGAAATTATTCAAATAATGTAAAAAAAAATCAAAAATCAAGCATATGTACCAAAAAAAAGTTGCAAAAAATTTCAGTCCAAGGTCGTCAGTGATTATCATTAACAAACTTTCGCAACAGTTAACATTGACGATTAAAGGAGTAAATACAAAAAAAATTTCGTACACGCTCTAATGATGAAAGGCCATAAATTGCACTTTTTTCTCTTTTAAGCCAAAATATGGATTTTTTGATTGAGAAACAAAAAAAATTGCAGAATTAAAATTAAAGATTTCGCAGTTTGAAGACATTTGTTTAATTTTGAATCGATGATCAGTAGCTTATGATCATTACACGTGTGTATATTTGTCTGTCTTATTTTTACAATAAAGGTAAATTATTGGATATTAGATATTTCTGCCTTGGCATTTTCTGCAACTTATTTTCCACCTGTGAAGCGATAATCTTTGTTTTCATACCTTCTTTGTTGCCTGTATTCATGAATTTAATGTACTGTATATGGATATTAATTAGTCTTAAATTGCCTGGCATTTGAAGATTAAGTTCAAAATGGGATACTAGAAAGTCTAGTTTAAGGTCAAAAAATAATTTTAATTTTTGATAAAAATATATTTTGCATGTCAATCAAAAACCGCGCAAAAATTGTGACAGAAGTACGAGCAACTGAAATTATGTACACAACTATTTTAGCTGTGGTTGTGGCATTAGACTTTCTAGATCAAATTCAGATTGATTACTAAATATGGAATGTCATTTTTTTGGTGATTTTTGGAGGTACATTGATTTTAAAAATTTTGATAGCAACTGCACGTGGCTAAAAATAACTTGTTTAACATGATGTATGACAACAAATCTTTCAAAAAAACTTGAAAAACTTACAAGATGTCTTAGTTACTTTTTTGAATTTTTGGTATTAATTTCAGTTGCATGTTTAAAATTTAAGACCATTTGAGACAAAAAAACATGTTGTTGAGGTTTTAAATATAAAGACAATAATAATAAAGAAGAATATCAGTGGCGCGACACATCCAGCTGAGGGCACTACAACTCCAATTGAACCGAACCATAAAGATGGTACCAAATGCTTTTGGTTTAGGTCAGTTTTTGTCAAACTGCGGGATACACTAAAACCGAACCACCAATTTCGCGACACACCTCAGAGCATAGTTTGAGTTCTCCTAGTTTAGGTGCTAAAGTCCAAATAAATTAAGAATCTAGTGGAGTCAATTGTGTCATTTACATCTAAGCAGGCGCATAACCAAGGGGGGGGGGGGGAAGGTGCTAGAGTTTTAAGTGAAAACGCTAAAAATAATCCACTTAAATTATTCCCATACAAAAAAATTCAAAATCCCCAATCGAAAAATTTCTGGCTACACTGCTGCAATTTAAGACGGAGTAGTTGGTATGTGACATAATTTAAAAAATAAAAAATTCAATTTTTAATGAAATTCAAAAGTGAATGACCTTTAAGTAAACAAAAATTCAAAGACTTTTTTATTAAAAAGCCAAAATAATACAAAAATCCCTAACAATTTCAATTATCACAACTCATGTAGGTTTCTCAACACAATTCATCACCAAACATCAGATAAAAATTCTATTTATGGCACGATCAGTTTAAATTGCACTCAAAATGTTAATATTTTTATGATTCTGTTTTGCTTGATTTCTATCACGAGCCAGTGATTTTCGGATTAAATTAATTATGTTTTTCTTTTGTTTGCAAAAGTGTACAAATTGATAGATTTTTATAGCTGATTTTTTAAATGATCAATGAATTAGCAAAAACTGTTTTTTTTGCCATTAGAGAATATTAATTTTCATTCTTGTTTCTTCGAAAAAAAATTAAGCCTACTAGATAAGAAGAAGAAAAAATTCGCATATGTTTTTGCGTGTTCATGGCCGCCGCGTTTTGTGTTCTTATAAAAATTTGCTATCCTACCCCGAAGAACCTGATTTTATCCATTTGCCATTAGAGTTATTTTATATGCAAAACGTGTAATTTATTTGCTAAACGAAAATTCGATAATTATGCGATGTTCCACAGCATATGGCATTGATTAAGTAGGAATAGATGCAGAATGGAGGATCTCATAAAGCAAAAGTTCAACGGTTTTAGGATAATTTGCATATAAATTGTTGAAACTTGAAGCTGGTCTGTCTAAATAAATTCTAAAGAAAAGAATAAATTTTTTTGTTAATTTTTGAGACATTTTGACTAAATATCATTGAAATTTACTAAAGTAGGGTATCCAGATCTTAAAGAACCCCCCAACTCCATGACTATATCCAAATAAATTAATATAAAATCTCCACAAATTCATGATCAATCCATCATAATGACCATGCAACTTTATCACTCAATTTTCATATTTCAATGTTAAAATGCAATTAAATCTAGTATTGAACTTCAAGCATCATGATATTCAAGAGTTTAAACGACAATTTAATTGTCATCATGGAAAAAAGCAAAGATCAGTTTCATTAATTACTTCATTAGCCACCATTCAATTATATTCCAAGTATTTCAAGTTCTTTTGACATAATTCAAATTGGTCCGAACCTAATTAGTTATATCCATTTTAAAAATATTTCACAGCAATGACGCAAAAGTTGAAAATTAAAATTTTGTCAATTTTCATTAGAAGTTTAACTGAGCATTAAAATCACATCCGCATAATTGCCACACAAGTTGTACTGAATTTCACACATTCATATAAAAATAATGCTTCCATATCTTCTTAAAAATTAAACCATACAAATCTAAAAAAATCTACAAATATTTGCGCAAGTGCTAAACAAAATTATGAGCATATAATAAAATATTTAGTTGCCTTTCTAACACTTTAAGTGCCTATGTAGTTTGAGACAAAAAAGCTCTTGCCTTAAAAAGCTAATTGAATTTTATTGGCTTTGTACAACAAAAAAAAATATGAACTATGTAGCATATTTTTATATATATTTAAAATTAATTTCTGACTGGTTTTATAATTAAGTTAAGTGCGACTGGAACAATGTTTTTTTGCAATGAATATTTTTTTAGCAGAAATGATTGGCAAAGTCAGAGTTTGGCGTTGACGAATCCTTAATGAATTTTAAAAAAAATAATTTTGGGAATTTAGCAATATTTGCACATTTTTTGTCAACTTCTGTATTTCTGTGATTTTTTTTTCAAACCTAAGTGTAAATTTCTTAGAGTTAATATCAATAGCTCAATAATGTCCGTGTGCATAAAAAATCAAATTCTAGAATAATATTTATTCTTGAAATTCTCATCTTACTATGAATAAATTATTTAGTAAAATGTTGCAATTTGAATCGAGTTAGTTTTAGAGTCTGATATGCTTTTTTCAAATATTTTTTTATAGATTGTTACTTAAGTCTTGAGTTATTATTAGGCTGACCATCTGCTTGGTTTTTCAGAGGACTGTCCTCTATTTTTTTCATTTTTCAAAAATAAAAAAGATTTGTAATGATCTAATTCGTCCAGAAAACGAATAAAACTAGTCGACATGGAGGATGTCCTCTATTTTTCTTGAAAATATCTGGTAACCCTAGTTATTATCGACCTTTTTCTAATGATGTTTAGGGGTCATTATTATGGTATGTAGAACAGAACTTCTAAACCCCCCTTTCCACTCTTTAAAAATTTTGAACAAAAAAATTCTTCAGTTTAGCCTGTTACAAAATCTCAGACCAGGGAGTCTGAAAAACGAATACAAGAAGCGAGGTTTGAGAGTTTCATATAGAAAAAAAATGATATTAACACAATTTGTTTATTCTCATAGAAACCACACCCATTTTATTCCCTGTAACCCCAAAAATATTTGGAAATCTTTTATTAAATTTATTCCGTCATGTTTGACAAGAAACTATACTAGTTTTTTACGTTTTTGATGAAACTTGACTTAAATTATATCAAAAATTGATCCTTTTCACTAATTTATTCTAAATAATTTGAAAATTAAGTTTAAATAGCTGATGTGACCCAAATATACCTCACTGATCATAGAGGCATACCCAGAGGGGGTTTGAATTTTAAAACTTAGTATAAATGTAATCCTTTTGAAAAAATTAATGATTTCTTTAAATTTACTACACCTGATTAACTATCAATCAAAGAAAAATTTGAAAAAAGTTGTTACAGTCTTCTTGAAAAAGTAGTTTTAAAACTCCAGACCCCCTCTGGGTACGCCCATGGAGTTGGTCCTTAAAATACCAGCGGATACTCGTCAAACAAGAACCCAATTAATTATTCTACAAAGGCTATCGCTCCTTCATTCATTCCTCAATACAAAGATTGTTTGATTTTTATTACAAATAAATCAAATTAAATTTCTTAACATCTAGATATACAGCAAACAAAAAAAAGTGACCATGCCGAGAAAGCTTAGCAGCAGTTTTGCAAACAAAAACACCACAGGCATGTTCATTTCTACACTAATCGCGCCAATAAATTGCTGTACAGTAAGCAGATTTGCAAGAAAAAAATAACCAGATGAGGAATAAAAAAGCAAATACTCGATGTATTGCATGAAATGTGCACAACATTTTTTTTGTACAAAAACTATCGAAGTATTTATGTCAAGGTCAGGTTGAAATCGTTTAGTAAATCATCCAATTAGATGCTCTTTAGTCATTGACAATTATGCATCAATAAATTTTTCATGCAATGATTTTCCAAACATTTCTGTTAACATAGAAATTATTCAAGCGATTTAACATAAAGTTCATTCATGTCGATAATTAATAATGTACAGCAGGCCCGAAAATCATAATTAATTTTGATGTTTAATACATAATACATCGATATTGAACTAGTTGAAGGAGAGAAAACTTTATTCAATGACTCATCATCTTTAT
The DNA here is from genome assembly GCA_963573255.1 of Chironomus tentans. Taxonomy (NCBI): domain Eukaryota; kingdom Metazoa; phylum Arthropoda; class Insecta; order Diptera; family Chironomidae; genus Chironomus; species Chironomus tentans. Next base: position 41,471,075 of record OY754302.1, on the reverse strand, counting down.
TCATTACAATCGTGTTGATTTTTTATGCATCAATGATACTTTACATTGTAATAAACTGACCGAGTACACATGTACTTGTAAAATATCATTTAAAACTTTTTATTTGATGAAAGAATATTTCTGATTTTCCTTCGCACAAAGGAAGTCCGTGAATGTCCAAGTTTACCGCACATTTCGACAAATCGAAAATCTAACGCGTAAAATTTTTGTTTCAAGAAGGAAAAAAAATCTTATTAAGCACATGCGGCTTAAAAATTGTTGAGCAATATTTAGTTGGTAATTAGTTTAGTGAAATTAAGTTTGGCTATTTATTTTTGGTGAGGCGCATTTTTTGGTGCGATTTGAATTGAATTGGATTCAATTCCCTGATTTCATGGGCGTATCAAGAGGAAAATAAAATTCAAGTCCTCTGGATAGAAAAAATCAGTTATTTTTTTGAGATTTGAATTTTATTTTATGTATTTTTCTTACGGACATACTTTTGTAACGTATTTTGTTCACAAATAAGTAGTCTAAAATTCAAATTTTAGTACAAAATAAGTATTATACGTTAGTCCAGAGGACTTGGTATAAAATTTTACCAACTTTTTTCAAAGTTTTGTTTAATTCATAGTTAATTAAGTGAATTCGAAGGAATCATTAGTTTTTCAAATGGATTTCATTTTTTTTGAGTTTCAAAATCTGGACTCCCCTTTCAGGGTACACTTATGTCTGAATTAAACAGGTTTTATAGGTATACTAACTAGAATTTCAAAAGTTAACAAATTATTCAGGTTTAAGTCGATCAGTTTTGACCAAAATCAGATCTATTTTGATTCAGTTAGATCAATATTCCGATGAATATTCATTATTGGATATTATTCTGTATGGGAATCCATACTTTCATCTAAACTAGCTCTAGATGACTTTTGTTATTTTAACAATATAAAAGAGTTTTATTAGGAATCGAACCGAAGCCAATAAAGATTCTGACCTCTTAATCATCAAGTCGAACATCCCCTACTACTTTGCTACCAAAGTTCATGTCTAACTTTCACTATGCACCCTAAACATACAATTATCTACTCAAGACTACTTTTATACCAGCCAACCACAACCCAAAATCCACCAAATCTGAACCAACTAAAAAATTATTTCACCACAAAAAAATTGTTGCACTTCTAAACTTCCGTACACCAGTCGAACGCGCTTCATAATTGCGCTTGCCCATGAATTTTCCTATAATATGCTTTGCATTAAACACATTGCTGTGAAATAGTTAATATACAAAACAAAATATTATTTTTATGTATTGCGATATTTTTAATCAAGGTTGTAGCGAGAAACTCTTTTTCCAACTGCTATTGGAGCTTGCTTCCACCTGTTTTGTAATAGATGAGAAGCTCTAAACTTGAGAGAGTCGAGAGACAATTATGACCGTTAACAATAATAATTTTGGAAAATCAATGAGGTGTTGTATAGATATTTAACTGAGATTTTCTATTTAATGGTCAATTATTTTCGTGTATGACTGCGGAAAATGAAAATGTTTGGAAATAAAATAAATTATTTTCTCTGATGCTGAAGAAATTAAATTATTGCCATAATATTTTTTTATAAAGCAAAATAAATTTTAGATACAGAAAAATTTATTAGCTTTCATAGCGCTGCTCACATGCAAGAGGGCAATTTATACTTTATGTGAAAATTTGTAATGAAAAATAAAAACAACATCATGTGTGTGTTTATGTACATTAGCAGACTAGCTTCATGTTGATGCATTTATGTGTAATATCAGGTCAGTAAGTTAGTAAAGTAAAAGAGTAAAATTGCAAGTTGCAGCAGAAAACACGCTTTTCATGATTCTACTTGTTATACAATCTGCGCTAATTTTTTTTATGAATGAAATTAAATGTTTACTCGATCTTTTACGTATTTACTGTTTGGCTATGTCAGGCGATCTTTTGCTTTTTCGTGACGAAGCAGAAAAATTCTAGGCGGATTTGAGAGTAGTCTGCACTTACGGTGAGTTAATTGCGGATTACAAAGGTCACTTTTTCATGATGATGATACTTTTAATAATTTTTGGACTAGCATTGAGATAAAAGTAATAATTTTGGCACCTTTTGGTAGTTTCAGATGCCAATCATGTTGAATGTGTAATGAAGATTTGCTCTTAATCAATTGCTTTGATTTCGGTCATGCGTAGACAAAAGTAAAAATTACTTTAATTCTTGTGTAAATTAAAACCTTTTTTTGATGATCAAAACAAATTTGGGTTCTGAAATATTTTTACTAAAATATTTATTTTAATAAAAGTACAAAATCTCTGTAAAGTGATGGTCTGAATCAGAGTTGGCAATGTCCATTTTGGAAAAATGGAAAAATTCTCCAAAAAAAGGTGAAGTCGAGTTCACTTTTTTGGAGTCCGGACTTCTGAGTCCGTTTGAGTCTGAAGTCTTGACAACTCTGGTCTGAAGACTCATAACACAATTTATATCAAAATCCCAGTAATCTCTAGAGAACTATAGTCTGGTCAAATCACGATAAAAGAAGCCAAGGAGTGGAAAACTTACTAAAAACAGATTGAAGCTTCCTGGGAAGTTACATTATGAACAATCAACTGTTATTTTTGAGTTGAATTTTAAGACGTATTTTATTATTTATAAAAAAAATTGTTATTGAGGTGCGGGGTTTCAGGATGTAAACATCAAACTTCAATATTTAGCCATTTAGAATATTTCTTAAAAATAAATCCTTCATGATTTTATATTTATCAGGAAATAAATTATTTTATTGAATTATGATAAACTTGACCTTTTGGGATGTGTCGTGGGGTTTTTTATGACTTAGTTATTATTCTTATTATTTGTATCTCTATGTCTTTTTCATTCAAATTAATATGACTAAGGGTGGGATCCAGAATCGTAGCCAGGGGGTTTCTTGGAGCCCACTCCCCTATCCAGAATTCAAAAAATAACTCAAAAAATATTTTATATAGATTAACTAAAGTGAAGATAAATTTTAAAAAATTCAGACCCACCCCTATTTTTGGCTTTCTTCATTTGGGAACCATACTTCAGTTTATGAATGTAAAATAAAATTTTTCAAAGCCCAATTTGAATTCATATTTTTTAAAAGATAGGTTAACCATTCGGTCACTGGTAACTTGAATTACTATAGACCACTCTGTAAGATTTTAGATAGACAGCCCAAACCATCCCACAGCTATACAAATTCACACTTTAAATAGGATGGTTGATATAACATTCCATAACAGAGCTACACAACGTTGTAGACCATAGAAAAAAATCACAACAAAACAAATAAATATGCATCACATTCCAAACAGAAATGTTTACATTTTTCTATATAACATACATCAAATGATATCCTTCAATTAATTTTTGCTCTAATAAAATATTAATTAATGTCATCGAGCTCAAATAATTTTATTTATTAATTGATTGAAAACAAGATTTCCCACGTTTATATTTTTCATAATTTTATGTCAAAATAATCTTGAAATTTACTAAAATTTCCTTCGACACTTTTAGTGACAGCAATAATAAGGATGGAAAGTTAATGGATTGATTGTTGAGTTACTATCTTCTTAATAATTAAAAGCACTCTTAAAATTACGAATATTACTCGTTTTTATGATAGTATAGATGATTTATATAGCCGTTCAGCCCACAACAGTAGCGACAGCAAGAAGAAATGACAAAGAAGTGGTCAATAATCCACAACAGAAAATTATCTTAATTCAAAAAACATTGTATGTCTCATTAAATTTATTACTAAATCTCGCAATGAAAAAGAAGCAAAAATGTCAAATCTGAATGCTTAGGAAGGCCACTGAAATTTCCAAGTAGTTTCTCTCTCTAAGCGTGAAAGGAGAAGACTGAGATTTTGCAAAAAAAAAGTTGCTCCTTCACACATGTACAGCAACTGATATTGTACCGAAATATTTGTCAACTGATTGTGTGCGTAACTGCTAATAATAAAATTACTTTCATTTAACCTTATGGGTCATCACTTATGTCTCTATTTTACTTTCAATCGATAAATTTTATTTCATATCTGCACATTTTCAATAATTTTTTTTTATTTTTTCTTCTTCTTCTCCGTCTCTTGTTAGACACAAATGTCTTTCGAAACAGATTTACTTGCAGTTGTGTTAGACGTAATTGAATAAGAGTCTTTGAATGTGAAATAAGAGAAGAAGTCGTAATAGTCATCAACTACGAATCATCATCATCATAATCGCTGTTATTATTATTTTTAGAAGATCTTCACGATCTTTTGTTAAATGACAAGATCAACTTACTACTGTTAAATTTAGCTCCATAGGAGATGAGCATCGATAAAGGAGTTGAGCCGCGTGTAACGCGCGGTATTCCAAATATTTGATTGCCCGCATTTTGACCTACTTTTAGGTAATTTTTATGTAATCCCATATTATTATTATCAGCACACAGGCTGCTTCTATCTGCTTCACCGGCTTGTCGACTTTGGACGTTGGATGTGTGGAGGGTCTTTTGTTATTGTTGAATATCTGTAAAGTAAGGTTAAATAAAGAAAGATTTTTATTAGTTTTAATAATTATATGAATTATGATGGGCAAGGTTTGGTACGGTATGCTCATCGCATATGATTACTCTGCTGTGCATTATTTAATATTGTAATGTAAATTTTTGTGCATACAGAAATATAATATTATAAGAAAATGTTTGAAGTATCTAGGATGATGTGGGTAGGGTTGTTGTGTTAGTTTTTAGAGAGAGAGAGAGTCAAAAATTAATTTATTGGGGGTCCTAAATTATATTTGTGAGTTGTTGGAGTCTGGATGTTGTCAAATTTTAGATTATATATCTAAGGTTTTTCATTTTTTTTATTGTTAAACTCAAATTTTTAATCACTTTTTGAAACATTGTTAAAAATTAATCAAAAGATTTTAAATTTTCAGCACAAATTTTTAATTAGCACAAAAATCTAAAAATTCACAACTCTGTCAACAACCTCAGATCGCATCGATTCTCATGTATTTCTGTAATTTTTTTTTTCAAATCAAATCTGATCGTGTAATGCACAAAAATGCTTGCAATTTATCGATATATTCTCGATGTTAAGCTATATGCTGCTAGCAAGGTATCATGCACAATGAAGCAACAAAAATTAAACAAATCGAGATGCAAGTCACTAATGATGTAGAGAAAAAAATTATAAGCAATCGAACGTACATGATAATGACCTTAACCTAAACATATTTTGTTGTCATCATTGCGTTATGCTTAAATCTATTATTATTATAATTTAATTTATTTTTCTTCATCCGCTAAATGTTCACGAAATATTTGCTATTTTAATTTTTTTAGCAGAGCTTTTTGCACTCGCGATTGATGCAAGAAAAAAATGTAAACTGGTGCGAAAAGTAAATTTCTTTTCGCGATATTCTTCTTTTCATATTTTTTTTTCTTAAATATTATTATTATTTTTTGTGCTCATTGTACTTCATCTACAGGGTGGACGATTCATGAATGTATGCTTATATACGTATATATAAAGGTTCATTGTCATGTGCCATATGTACACATAGTATTCACATGAAAATCAATTCATATATATTAAAAAATGAGATATTTCCTTTTATGTGTCAATAGACTGATGCAGTAGTTGGACATGTAATTGTATATATTTACTACCTGTACATTGGAATTTGTTATTGATCATTACTGATACATAAAGCAAAATTAGCTCTGCTTCATTAGAATAATAATTGAATGTCTAGCCTCAATTATATAATATCTATTGCCGAATTTTCAGACTAACTGTACAGTGTGTACATGCAAGAAATAATCTGTTGATGAAATGGCATGTCAAGGAACTTTTAAATAAATTTCATTGAAACATATAATTGAAAATGTCTGTCATTCTAGATTATTTGCATAAATATATCAGTTCTAGATTTTATAAATTCTATGATAAATTAATTTTGTTATATATAGAGTTGTTGAATGAATTGATAGCTGTAGGCTGGAATGTTTGATTGATTTTGGATTGGGATGATGCATATTGTCATGGATATGAATTTTTTGGATACATTTTGTTGGGTCATATGGTAAATATTTTGTCCTTTGTATTTTTTCAAATCATGACTTGCTTTGCTTAATAGCTAGTACTAGTTTTTCAAAAATATAGGGGTGTTGACCCACAAACCCCCCTCCTTGGATACCTCCATGATGCATTCTATAAAATTCGAATTTTTTCTCAATATTTTGCTAATACGTCATCACAGGTAAAAAATAAACATTTTAAAAATTGACCAAAAGAACTTAAGAACAAATCAAATCTTTTTTTTTGTTAAGTCATTCGATTTAAGAATAATTATTTAAATTAGATTTTGAAGTTGATCTTTCTAAAACAAAATATTGCAAGACTTTAAAAATTCAAAGAATTTCACAAAAAACGAATGATTTTGCATAATTTTAATAAAAATTATTGGTCCACAACAGACTGAAGTGGGATTTCCAAGGCACCTTGATGATCTTCTTAGTTGCCATCACGTCCAAAAAAAATCACATGCGATTAATTTAAATGCGCAATAAACTCTACAAAAAAAATTATTGACAACATTTTTTTGTTGTCTAGAGAGAGAAGAGTAAGCACAAACTGATTAAATATTCTGCACCGTCTGTCATCTCACATGAGTCTATAAAAAGTGAGTTGTGACTGAAACTAAATTGGAACAATTGTAAAAAAATTCATATCTAGAAATAGTTTTGTTCGCTAATATGAAATGAATTTTTTTGGACCCCGAGTAGGCTAGAAACATCAATTATTTTGACCTTAGCCGCAAAAATATGTTTCGAAATCATCGCATATTGAATATTTTTTGTGCATATAGTCGGGTGATTGTCCGAGCGAAAAGATTTCTTTTCTTGATGTGATTACTTCATGAATGAGGATCATATTCGGCTGCGGGGATGATAATTATAATGCTTATATGGTTTCATTAACACTGAGCTTGAAAGTTTTTTTTCCTGCGTTATCTTTGTTTGCGGAAACGTTCATAGTTCATTAGCATTTGATGCTATATTCGTAAATTTGCTGCTGATTACAATATTTATTTTTTTGGTGTGTGCGGTCATTGAACGCTGAGAATTATTGACGAAATCATGAAGTAACAACGAAATTTCTTATCAATTCTTGATTAAAATGCATTAATAAAAATAGCCTGATACTTCTGACCCATTTTTTCTTTTTCCATTTTTTGCAATGTCTTAAAGCTCGAATTTTTAAATATTTTACGTGTCTCGCTAAGGATACAAGAACGAAAATACCGTAATTTACTACCACGAGTCTTGAGTGCTTAAAATGGCAAGGTAATTTTGGCATTTTTGGTATTACTTCCTATAAAATTCTTACAAGACTTAACTCAACACATGCCATAAATAAAATTGAAAGTTTGTGGTCATTAACTTATGACGTCCAAGTTATAGATGTGAAGGGGGTCTTTAATAATTTTGTGACAGGTTTTAGAGATCTAAAAGTAATTTGTGTGTGGACCTTTTTTCATTTTCAAGACCACATCAAAATAATTTTTTGACTGGTTTCTTACATTTAGTTAACGATCATTGCACAGCAACAAGCAAAAAGAAAGAAGTAAAAATAACCACAAGCAATGGTCATGATCCGACAATTAAACTTACCAACAAAGTAAAATTTAACAGCATCGGTGAGCAAGAGCAGACAACAGAAGAAAAGAGAAAAGAAAGCAGTCGGCTGGAGATAATGAAAATGCACAAAAAAACACTGTTATTGGATTGTGTAATAACCAAGATAAATTATTAAGACCTTGACATTGAAATTACTTATTACATGATTTCTCTCGTTTATTTCTTCTTTACGTCTGTACTCAATACAATTTCCAGTACTTTAACTTCACTTTCGTTTGCATTTGCACGTGTGTGGCTGACGGAAAGATGCTGTTGCTTGCTGCCGTTACCTATTTTCTGTCTCTTTCTAGCATCTCAACTCGTCTTGTAATCTTGAAAATTATTATCTGTTTTTTGCGTGTGCGTAAGCAATGGAACATCATTGAGTGATTTTCATGGATGTAAATATTGATTTTTCAATTCTTTGTGTTAAAAATGTTTTTATTATCAAATACTCAACAGAATAATAAATTTATCGCACCATTCAATGCCTCATTTAAAATTTCCTTTCGAGATTGCATTTTATGGATTTTGAAGTGTTTGGGTGTATCAAGGGGGGGGGGGGGGGTACAATTGGGTCCAGACCCCCTAAATTTCTTCTAAAAAATAATTTTGCTTTTAAATTTTTTTCCGAAGCTGTAGATTACAAATAGTTATTTTTGTTAGAATTTACAATGAGAATAAAAAGGTAAAATATTTTGGACCCCTCCTAAATTTTTTTCTTGCTATACCCCTGAAGAGGGCTTTAAGTCAAGGTAGATAAATGTAAATATTTAAAGCAATTTATAGTTATTCTGAAATAGGATTGTGTGAATTTTTTGTAAATGATTTCATAAAAATGTGAGAAATTTAGAATTTAGATTATGTTATTGACTGAAGGTGTTTTGACATAATCACGAGATTATCATTCTTGGTGATATCATTCTGATGTTTTGGTTTTAGTTTTTTAGGATTTAAAAAAAATGTTTTCATAGAAAAGTGGGTTATTTGGGGACTCAGATGTATCACTTGCCTAACTTATCGTTAAAGAGCTAATAATGCTAAAAAAAGATCGAAAAATCGAGTTAGTTGGTAGTTGAGCATTTTTTCTTTCTATTGCAAATAAAAAAGAAAATTGATGAAAATTTTCCATCCAGTAGGGAATTTGGATCTCTTTCCCTTAGTTACACACCTGATATATGATACAAATGGTCACCATACTCAGAAGTCAATCTAGACATAATAATTGTTGTAAAACTTCAGTTCATCAGACATGAACTTTAATTTCTTTAACTCATAGTAATAAACATGAAATTGGCAACTTGGAGCATGTGAAAATTCAGTGGGATCATGATCTTGCGGTTCGGTGAGTTTTCTGATGTCTGCAGAGTTGATTGTTGACTAATTTGATGAAAATATTAATTTTTTTAGCTCAAAAATTGAATTAGTCAGATGGAATGCACTCAATCCTTGAGAAATTTTCTGACTCAGAGTAAAAACATATTGAATGTCAATCGAGAAATGTTTATAGTTTGTGACTAAAATGATATGAATTGTCTAGAAAATGATCTTCAAAATAATTTTATTTTGGGCATTAACAAAACTTTTTTAGGAATTTTATTTACAAAAATGATATCTTTTAGTGTCGACGACATCCTTAGCCCCAAACACCACCCCTGCCTTCCATACAATACAATAATTAATGAGCAAGAAGACATAATAAATTCATCCTTTGAATTTCATTCACATGCCGATTCCGATGCATATAAATGGGCAAACAGGTCATCTGCGACAGTTGAAAAAAGTCAATATCATGGTTTACCTGACATTTTTTTATCGTCATGTAAATAAATTATTCGTATTTCGTCATAAAAGCGTTATGTAATTGCTGTTAAAAACTATTCGCATGTCTAGAACTATTGAGTAAACTTTTTCATATTTGAGGAAACTATTTAGATGGGAAAAAATATTTTTTGTGTGTAGTTTAGAATCTCAATGAACCGGAATCAATTATTTAAAGAATATTTTATGCTTAATATTAGCGCTGCGTAATTTAAAGATTTTTATTTCGGCAATTACCATCGCAAAATGTTCAATGAGCGTCAAAAATTATGAGTTTGAGTAAAATTGTAAAAGAAATAATTCACAATTTATCTCTACTACTACAAAATTGAGGTGTCTTTTGCAATTGAGAATGAGTTTCAAACCTTTGGAATTGTTAAATCCGTTCCAAATGAATAGATTTTGTGTCTAAACTCGAATTAGACACTGCACGTGTATCAATAATTTGTTGGTGAAATTAATTTACCTCAAGGGGTCGTTTGCATATTATGTTACGTAGAACAGTGACTTTTTGGACACCCCTCCCCCTCGTTACAAATTTCGAATGGAAAAAAATGTTTTACAAAATTTTAGACCCCCCTCTCCCCTTAAAAACGAACGTAATAAGTGAACTCTCTCTCTTTTCATCGAATTGAATTGCATAGACACGAAAGAAATAATACTTTTCTTGTGAGTGCTGACCTTCCACTACATTAATCAACCTAACATCTTCAGAGTGCCTAGCAATAAATTATTAATAATAATGTGTGTTTGAATGTGAAAATTACCAACAATTACTACTTCATCTGCAATTTTTATAAGACTTAGAAATTAAGTATTTGCAACACCTGAGCTAGTGTGCCATTGCGTGCATTAAACACTCATTTTAACACTTGCAGTCTATTGGCAAAGTGACCGTTGAGAAAGAATTTCTTGTAAGTTGACTAATTATAGATATTTATCTACTTTGAAATTTGTTAAATACACAACAAATGTGATTTTCCACATCGGCGTGTGACATAAACCTTGAATGTCACTCAACGCTTTCACACTCGTTTGGAACTGAATTTTATTATTGTTTTGAAAGTAATGACAACGGCTGATGTTCAGCATGTTACTTATTGAATTTTATACAGTAGATAATGATGAGCTTAGCTCAATATAAATGGGAAATACTTGAAAGGATTAACATTTCAATTATTATAAAAAAATGTTGCACTTTTTGGATTTACATAATAATTATTAGAGAGGCAAGCCTATTGCTAAACTGAAAAATTTTTAGTCGTTATTTTTGACGCATAAATTTGCTAAAAATTACCATATTTATGACTAGATCTGTTGGATATGAAGATCGACAGTGCTGCATGTATAAAATCATCTTCTTTTCAACGTGTCTTGTCGTGATGTTCAGAAATTGTGTTGAAGAAATTTTTGTATGGAAAAAACGTCTTTTTTGAGAATTGCTCTAATATTTTTTGTGTCACTAAAACTCGTTGCTATCAACACTCCTAAAATTCACATGAACAGGAAATGCCATAAAAATAAATTTTTACCGGTAGTTATGCAAAAATATCTAGGATATCAAAAAAGATTGCATTTAACAAAGAAAGCAACAAAAAAATTCAATATCAATAGAAAAACCGGTGATTTTTACAAGAAATGCATGTTTCTCAAATTGGTTTGATATTCTAATAAAGATTGGGAAGTAGCCGGTATTTTGTTGCTTCTTTTTAAGCAATAATTTAAATGTTTTTCATATTTTAGTCTACTATTGAACTGAATTTGCTCGATGGCTAATAATTTAGTGCTTTGGCATCTAAAACCGTAATTTCCGTAACTGAGAGACTCTAGATTCGAGACTCGACATGGTAACTTGTTTTAATTTCCAATTAGGTTCCGAATAGGCTTGGTGCTATACGATGATAGATCTAAAATATGGATAAAACCTTCTTATATCATGCCTTTACCACTCCACAGGGGCGTATCCAGGGGGGTGGTTTGCTAGGGTCTTTTGAGAAAAAAATCCCAAGACATCCTCATTAAGGACCGTTTAAAAATGACGTCACGCAAAAAGCGAGATTTTTGATCCCCTTTACCCCTCTGTCACAAAATTTTTCTTTTATATGGAAATATAATGCAGCGTCAGACCCCCATGTCCCCTCAATATTGAATGACTTTTTAGATGACTTAGTTGTATAAATCCTCAAAAATGTACAAAAACTTCATTAAAGAACGTTTCATGCCGTCCAAAAAAAATCTCAACGAAAATCCAAAATCACAAATTAATTCTCGAGTCAATACATCTTTAATGGCTTTTTTGTGCTGTATACATTGGATTTTGTTCTGTTCTAGCTACAATTTTTGAGAATCTTCAAGCAACAAAATATTGAAGATTTTAACATTCTTGAAATTCTATATTTAGCTCAGTGGACGTATAACAATTTTATTACCCATGAAAATTATATTTGAGCGGAATTACTGAATCAATTTACTTGTCTGTAAGCTTCAATTCATCTCTTGCTCTATCAAATTAAATTACTGGATAATTTTAGCAAGAAGCATGGCAACAAAGAAGACATCTGGTCGTTATTGAAGAGCAACAAATCTTCTAGGAGCAAAGTATTAATCATTGACCTCTAAAATCTAACAGAAAATTTGCCAAAATGACGAATCATAATCGGCTACCATAAAAGAAGTCGATAGGAAATAGTTTCTGTAATTCCTGCTATTCCGGTCGTTAAAAAAATTTACATAAAGCTATCTTCAACTTTTTCTTATTTTTTCTATTTGCAAAAAACGGCAAGAATTTTTAATTTTACATATTTGTCAAACGGGAAGAACTTTTATTGTTTGTATCAAGTTTGTCAATGTTATCGGAATTAAATTTGCATATTTTTGGATTAGATATCATCAGTTAAGTTTTGATCTACATTATTCAAATGAGAGATGACTTAGTCATGTCTACGTCTGTGTGTGAATGAGGATATAACTGTCGGAATTAATTGATTCTGAGGACGATGATCATTTTCGGATATAATAGAACTTCCTATCATCACACAAGCCGGTTATTTGCCAAATTTTAATTTTGATTATTTCCGAGATCCACGGATGTGTTTTATTATTTGGATATTTTATCATCATATTTTGTAGATATTTTTAGCTTATTTTTGCAATCAACGGTTTTACAGCACTTCCGCATTAGCCAAAAAAATGTTTGTTGAAATTCCAAAAAAATTGCAAATATGTAGAAATGGATGAGACGTTTCTAGACTTGAATAAATTATTTGGAATAACAGAGATTAGTCAGCGATTTCTTGTGGCATAAAAAATGATTATTGCATCGAAGATATTCAGTATCAAATAACTTATTTTATCCAAAGTTCTTGAATTTTAAATTAATTTTTTTTATTTTATTCAAAATCATTATCGCGATGGACATAAAGAATTCTAATTAGGATTATATCTGACAGTTTTAATCTTGTTGCATCTAAATTAGCATATTTTTTGTTGTTTTTGACTTTAGCATTAGTTTTTGAAGAAGGCTTTAGATTCTTGTGACCTACAAGTGACATTTTTAAAAGTTCTTAATGGAACTGATATTTTGTATCAGGCAGCACGTAGGATGTAGTGTTTATAATGGGATCTGGAATCAAATTAATGAAGCTTTCAACAAAAAAAAATTATTCCCAGCTCAAAATGGACGTCTTTGGGTTTAGACTTTGTCTGGAATTTAGAATTCTGTTGAAATGTCATTATATAAATAAACATCATTTCTCGACTGTGATGGCTAAGACCAAAATGCAAATAATCACTAGAAATTTTTCAAGCATCCAACTGCTCTAAAAAGATAATTTTTGAAGCATTTTTCTAAATTCAAAATTATTATTTAAGAGTTATTTTGTGGAATTAGAAGAGAATAGAATTGTAAGGTTTACTTAAGGCAAAGAAGCACTGATCGATGATCATTTGTATCATTTTGTTGGAATTAGATGACAATTTTATCAAAATTGTGCAATAAGGACAGAAAAGGATGTACCTTTTAAATGAAATTAAGCAATATAGTCGAATAACTCCCTATAGCTCAGTGATAGGAGCATGCGACCAGAAATCCTAATACGTGGGTTCGAGTCCCTTTCGAGAGTTATTATATATTCTGTTATACCAGCGCATCCCAAGATTCTATGTCCTTGATGAATTTATTGTGCTCCCAAAAATAGATAAAGGATCAACAAACATGGTAGTTTGCCAGGTCAGAGGAATAATCAGCTCAATAATCTCAAGAATACCAGAAAAATATCAGTCTCAATTTCATCACATCACATAAAAGTCACTCAAATAGAAGTAAAACTAGCCACAACACGGGTTCATGAATAATAATTTTTTATTGGCTTACTTACTTGCTAACTTGCTTGCTTATTAAAAGAATCAAATATTTATAATACATTTTATGCATATATATTTCAATTCAATATTTCATGCCGGTTCATGATACCATATGCTACGTTTACCAAACACCAATATGTATATTATGAATGTTATCCAATCTACCTGCCTCGCTTGCTTTCTGTACGACGATTAAAGTACTTTCGTTGAGACAGGTCAGTGATGTGTTTGTATTTACTCGTGATTATTATGATATTTCAGAAAGAAAAAAGCAGTTGAGAGAAGAAAATGAGTACATAAATGGAATGTATATCTATGTACACGAAACGCATCTGTTGCATAAGATTTTTCTATTGCTTATTTTCTTCTTCACTCTTCGAATGGCACAATCGTGATGAAAAGAGAGCAAATAATTCATTTTTGAAATCGATGCAATTATGGACAATAGTTTTGATTATTTTGCATCAATATATGCGCAACAAATTTCAGCTACGATGATGAATGTGAGGAGGAAAAAAAAATTGAGTAAAGAATTTAAATTTTTGCACAAGCGACGAACCTGTCGTTGAAATAACAAACATATGCTATTGCCTTCCAGACAAGGAACACGCCACGAAAAATAATTTTTGAATTTTTTTAATTGATTTCGTATAACTTGTTTCAGTTGAATTATGTCTTTATCTAGACACAAAGCACACTTATTTTCGACAATTAAATACAGCAAAAAATATATTCGAGGCTGTGCAAGTGCTTCAATTGCTTTCTAAACACTTTAAGTGTATGCTACATACATTCGCAACATTTTTTTCAGCTGTAACATTTTTTTTTACTTCAAAACATTGCATAGACTCCAAATACATATTTATAGACATTTTAAAATCTTTTTTGTGTGTAATTTTGAAGCGATTTTTAATTTTTGTTACTGTGGAAATAAATGTGCATAGCTTTTTGAATTTAAGTTTGTTTTTATAACAATAAAAGTTCAACAAAAGAAATGAAAAGAAAGAATATCAAAATAGAAATTAAGAAAAAGCGTGTAATAATAGATATTTTCGGCAGTTTATGTGATTTTCTAAATGATTTTTAACTTTTCTTTGTTATTGTCTACTGGAAGTGCTTTGAACTTTTTGAATGAACAATTTGATGATTTTTCAAAATTTACGTGAGCAAAATTAACTCTCTGAATCGACTTTTGACAAAAAGTCTCGATTTCGACCCCAAAAAGCTGGACTAGCTGGATTTTAAAGTATTTTTTTTTAAAAAAAATTGCAACTTTTAGTGCTGTCGAATTCATTAAGTTCTTGCAAAATGTGAACATTTGCCTAAAAAGCGGAACTGTCTTAAGTAAAATGAGGCAAAAGTATTATATTTAACACAAATCAAAGTTCAAAGCTGCGAATTTAAGTTGCTTAATTAAAAGTAGGTACTTAAAATTACTTAATATATAATTACTTAAGTATATACTTTTTTATTAATTTTTTTAAATTTTTTTAAAGAACTTATTAATCTCTCATCCTAAAACTTAAAAATTTCAGATCAAAAATGTTAAATCGACCATGAAGAATGATTAGAATGGAATAAGTTATCAGTGCTTATTGTGGATTTTCTGCATAAGAAACAAAATAAATTAAGAATAATCTGTTTATTTTAAAAAAAAAATCATTCAAAAAACTCAACTCTTGCGGTAGCAATAAAAAAGTATTCAACCATCAATTTTGAATATTTAAATCCGCTTTTAAATGCAATCTTTGATATTTTTCTCATCTTCAAATTCAAATATCGAAGTTTATCGAATGCAAATTTTTAGATTAAAGATCATTCTAATGAGAACATCAAGATTTTGTTGTGAGGCCAGAATTGGGTAGGAAGTCTATTGTGCTTTCGTAATTTTATGCAGCAGTTTTCATTGAAGAACAGCTTCTTTTTTATCAAATTGAAAACAACTTTGTTTTAGAGTGTGCTTATGTTGTACATGTTCTCTTTAAAAATTAATGTTCTGTTTTGTATCGTAACTAAGCGTAAATTAATTATTTTATTATTTTGAAGAAATTGTGACGATGTCACATACTCCAAACTACGCGAAAAGTGATGCGAATTTACTGAAGCAAATTTGACTGTTGAAAATGCGAGAAATATTTGAAATGTGTGTGACGGTTACAAATTGTATGATGTAAATTTAATGTAAATGATTTAATGCATGAGATTTGACTTTACGTTACTTTAAGTGTGTAAATAGTATTGCAAATAATTAGATTGTAAGTTAGAATTAAGGTATTTTAACAATTTAACTAAAATAAACAATTTTAATATAAAAACTGTCATTCTCTTAATGTACTTTACAAATCGGTACTGATAAAAAAATAAATTAATGCAGAACAATGCTCCGAAAGAAAAGCGTAAAGTGCTTCATTAAACAAGTTTTTTGGTATCTTCTTGAGACCTTGCTTATTAATATATATTAATCCACTTTGAAGTGAGCTAAACTTATCAATTGAGTATGAATGAAATTGGAAATTAATTATTGATTGTAAAAACCTTTTAATAATTTTATTAACTTGAACTTTTTAAGTTCTAAATACCTGCCTTTTGCAACAATATTTCCTCACAACAATTGCACTATAAATTTCATAATTTTTTTAAAAAATTGAAGATCGACTTCAATAAATCAAATCGGATTCGACAGATTAGCTTATTAGTAACTATTTTCGTTTAATATTCAGACTTAATTATATCTAATGGGAATAATTTTTTCCACGTTATTTTCATTTGAATAACTTTAGATTGAAAATCAGCTGTTGTGAATGAATTTTTTTAAATTGAGATGAATTTTTTTCATAGAAATTGTTGCTGTGTGAGTTAGAAATGATTGTTCGATTGAGGCTGTTGTGGAGAATATTAATTTTTTTCCGAGTGGATTTACTTGAAGATTTAGAAGTGAAGATTCTTCTTTTTTTATGAAATTCAATTCGACGAAGCTAAAAATAATAATTTCTGTATGTGGAGCCAAAGATTCTAACACGAATCCTGAATGCTGAAGCAAAAAACAAAATAATTATAATTTTTTGCTCAAATTTCAGTTATTATAGTTTGTTGAGTATAAATTCATTGGTTCTTAAACTATAAAATTCACTTAGAGAATCAAACAAAAAATTGAAAGAATTATTCAAATAATTGCAGAAATAAATCATTCTTTTTGTATTTAGAGTCAAAAGCTGTTCTAAACTCTTAATAATCTACATTCAAATAATTTCGATATTTTCTAAAAATTTAGTAAATTCATACAATCACTTTTCTTGAAATTTCTACCATCAAAATAATAATTTCACATTCAATAAACAAAAAACACAATCGGAAGCAGTCAAGAAGCAATTTCAATATCAAATTATTAATAAACCTTACAAAATTGCCATTCAAAGGTGATAAAAAGTCAAAAGTTATCGGAGCAAAACTTTTAATTTGAAATTAAAATATATGCGTACAAAATAGAATTTTTCAATGTATTTATTACATTTTACGAGATATATATTTAGTTGGTCATGGTCGTAATTGGAGAATCCTTGGCTAGAAAAATTCTTTGCGAGCTTCATTTTATGCTTGTTATGGTTTTTATGCGTAAGACTTTTTTGGTGTGCATGCAAGAATTAAATTTGATTTGTTTTTTTTTTGGATAAGATTTTGCAGATTTTTTTTAGGTTTGAAATAAATTTCTTGTGATTTTAATCAATTTTGGAATTTCTTGGTTTTTTGAGATTTTCAATAAATATTTTAAACTTTTTTAATTTTTAACTATATGTAAATTTTTAATATTTTTTAAACTTCTAAATATTTTAAATTTTTTAAATATTTTTAAATTATTAAATATTTTTAAATTATTAAATAATTTTAAATTATTAAATATTTTTAAATTATTAAATATTGTTAAATATTTTTAAATTTTAATTTAATTTAATTTTTAACTTAACTTTTTTGAACGTACATTTCGTTATTTTTTAACATTTGTGAAATTATTTTTAATTTAATATTTTTTAAATTTTGACGTTTTTTATTTCATTAAAATTCTTTTAGTCAGAAATTTGTATCTAAAGGTTTTTCTTAATTTTCTAAACATTTTTAACCATACCAAACTGCTTTATAAAAATAATTCTACACAGAATTTTCCTACAAACCTTAATTCCTGATGAATTTCCTAGATACAATCTCGACAATTCCACATGAATTTATTCTTTCCACTTTAAAATTTTATTAACACTATCTTCTCTATGTATGATCTTAAAGTTCAAGGCTTCTAATTTCATTCTATTAGATTTTTTACTTCAAATTACTCAATTTTGTAGCTTTCATTAAAATTCATTTAATTTTTTTATTATTGGCACTTTATGAATTTCTTTCAATTTCCTTTTCACTTATCACAGATAATATTTTTTCCTTAATCTTTTTTGCTATCCTAACGACGAGGATAAAAAAAGGATTTTCACCAAAAATTTTCAAAATTTTTCTCTCCACTAATTTTATAAATTTCAATTGCACTGTATCAAATAAAAAAAACTTTCAACTCCAAAATCAAAAAAATAAAATTCTTTTCACAGAAAATAATAGACTAAAAAAATCCAGATAAGCACAAGCCGCGAAAACGTCTTACACTTGCAAATTGTAAGAGTTAAATGCTTTACTTGAAAACTACTCAAAACTTTTTTTCCAATCTCAACAGCCCCCCAACAAAATATCGATGAAGCTTACACATACAATTTTTTTTTCGTGAGTAAAAAAGCACACACTGGTGAGCGGCGATCATACACAATTCTCTCATGCGGCTAAACTTGAGCTTTGCTTGTTTAAATTCTCTCACAATTTTTCATATAACATTTTTTTCTTTCTTTCTCGATCTCGCATCGCACAAAATTTAAGAAATGAGTCTGATAAAAAAATTGATATGCATACTGAATGACGCATTGAATGAAATTGAACATTAAAATCTGGATTTGTTATGATTGTTAACAAAAATTTTTATTTTGTCATCAACAACTTAACAAAATCTATTGCAGAATGACGACATTCTTGTTTTGCAGAAATGTTTATTTTTAGTTGGGGAAATTCAATTTTGATAGACTTTCTGAAAGCCTAGGGGTGTTAAAGTATGCAAATTCAAAATTTCAAACTTTCAAAAACCGTTTTTTATTTTTTTTTCTTAATTTTTGAAGTATTTGTATCAATAACATGTTATCATTACAAATAGCAAATTATGCAGTAACTTCTTCAAAAGTACATGCAATCTTTAATTTTATAAATTGTAAAATTTTTGATTCTTCGAAAAAGGGGTTTCAAATTTCAAACTTTGCATAGCAGACAGACAAATTGAAAATTTTTGCAAGTTTACTAGGTAACTTTAATGGTCATATTTCTTGAATTTCCTCCACTTGGTTCATTTGTAAACAGTTTCAACACAATACACAATTTATCATGGATTACTAAAATTCTCAACTTTATATTGCATTAGAATAAAATATTTTCGGGATGGTTTCGTTGATTTATTTTGTTTTCTTTTATTTTTAAATTGTTTGTATGATGACAAAGTATATTTTGTTAGAATTCAATTTTTAAATTATTGAGCATTTTAAAAAAATGGGGGCGTAGTCAGAGAATATTTGCGGGGTATTTTTAAAACTTTTTGCTTGAAAAATTTTAAATCAAAAATTTTTTCACTGTTTTTCCTTAAAAGATCTAGAAAATTGAAGAATATTTTGACGAGAAGGAAAAATGTCCCCCTCTGGCTATGCGCTTATTGGATACAAATGAACCTTTTTTGAGGATAATATTAATATTATTACATTAGCAATATTTTGTCATCAGAAGCTCAACAAAGAAATTGTTAAAAATTCTGGAAATTGGAATTTCAGCTTCTTTTGGAAGTCAAAATATCTAGAAATAATTTTTGTTAATAAAAGGGTCCTTCGCAAATTACGTCACGCTTTAGAAGGGGGTGTTGAAGAATTCATACAAAATAGATTTTTTTATATGAAAAATTTATTTTCAAGAGAGATTAACTGAAAATAACATTTTTAGAAACAAAAAAGTTATTTTACGAAATAACTAAATAAAATAAATAAGACTCATTGAATTTTAAAAATTCTTTATCCTGACACCAAATTTTACACTTCAGACTCGAAAATTTGTCAGATTCAAATTTAACTTTGACAACATTAAATATCTTTCAATTTACAGAAATGTCTAGAAATCTGTCAAATAACCTGTAAAAATATAGCTTGAAAGACCTTTAAAAAAATTAATTTTTCTAACAACTTTCCTACGAATAATGACAAATTTGGAATTTTACTTTCATCATAATTTTATTCTCATAAATTCTTAAAAAAAATTTTTTCACACGAAATCATTAAACAAAAGTGAATTTACTTTCATGTAAATATATTTTATTACTGTACTTAATTCAAACTATAAATAAATAAAATTACGTAGAAAAATAGATTAAATAATTGCTTGGAATTTCGCAATATGCAAATTGATGCGTGTAAATAGATTATATTGAACTTCTGTTAAATATGTAAATTTAAATTCAGCTTAGTAATATTTTTGAGAACTACAACTCGGGGATTTTTTTTTTGTTGTTGTTCCATAAAAATTAGTATTCTTAATTTTGAACTTTTTTAAGTTGATTACGTAAGGGATTAACCCTCAGAACTTCTTATCAATTGACTGTATCAGAATCTCAGTGCGAGATTATTGAATTTTACTCCCTAAAAGCCACTTGAAAATGCATTATTAATTACATTAATATCGTCAGCTCATCGAGACTAGCAATTCAAACTTATCATCAAAAAAATGTTCAAATATCATATGACCAAAAAAACTAGGGTTACCAGACATTTTCAAGAAAAATAGATTACATCCCCCAAGTCGACTAGTTTTATTCGTTTTCTAGAAGAATTAGAACATTACAAATCTTTTTAATTATTGAAAAATTAAAAAAAAATAGAGGACAGTCCTCTGAAAAACCAAACAGATGGTCAGCCTAAAAAAACTAATTTTCCTATGACGCCATCCTTATGCATTCTAATGATCACGTAAGACAAAAATATTTTTTGTATGTTTTTTTCAGGTTTTTCCTATCATTCATGGATTTTATATCTAACCAATGAATTTTTGAAGCAAATGAATTTTTTGCATCAAATTCTAAATCAAAGACATTTTCCTGTTTAACGGGTATTTCCCAAATTTGCAGTCGTGTGTTATCACAACATGTATTTTCAAATTAGAATTTCCTTAATGATAAAAATCTTGCAGCAATCACTTCTTCAAACGTTATTTGATTTTGTCATTTTTCAAGGCTTTTGAATATCTTTTTCGGTTCTTTTGAATATCAATTGCTATAACAGTAATAAATGTTGCATAATGCCACCTGATATATTCAATCTCCATCTTATAAGAATAGATGATATATAATAATATGTGAATTATAGTTAAAATTTAAATACGAATTCTTGAATATCCTTGAATATTAATTTGCATCGTAGAATAACACGAAATAATCTTCAAGCTAGAAGTCATCTGATTTAGGATAAACATCGTTGAGATAAAACTTCAGTTTATGCAGAGTTGAGTTTTTAATGCATTGATGAAAAATTTAGAACAAGCAAATTGATTGAATTTTTTCTTGGATTCTAAACTGTACAACTTCTGGCTACGTCTTAGTTTCTGCTGCAAGTTTTGAAAAAAAAAACTTATTTCTGTTTTTCGAGAACAATGCAGTTGTTTTCTCTCTTATTCGACCCATATCATGAACTTTAATTTTGGAAACGCCTCTCATATCAAATATTTTTTTAAGATAAGCAAAATATGAATTTTTAAAGCTTATCTAAAGCTACAAAATTTTCGAAATGAAAGATAGCTTAAAAAACAAAAATTTAAAAAAAATTAAGAACAGTCATCACCAAAACCTGCAAAAATAAGCATATGGTCACACTAGCATGTCATTTTTCATTCATCTCATAAGACATCATCCTAGCAAATCTCAATGAACCCTCCTGAATGAGCACAGACTTAATACGTCCCTGCAGCCTCCTACAGGAGCTTAGCCAGGATTTTTGTAGAGGGGTACTCAATTTTCTGCGAGAATTCTTCAATATTTTTTGCAAAAAAAAATAATTTTTTGGTTTAAAAATAAAAAAAATTAAAGTTATTTATGGAATTATGATTTTGAGGGGGATGCCCGGGCAGCTAAGTACTTTCCTCAATAATTTATTTATGCAGTTGTTTTCTCTCTTATTCGACTCATTTATTATCGTGAACTTCAATTTTGGAAACGCCTCTTATATCAGATTTTTTTTTTGATGATAAGCAAAATATCAATTTTTAGAGCTTATCTAAAGCTACAAAATTTTCGAAATGAAAGATAACTTATAAAATAAAAATGGACAAAAATTAAAAAAAATTGACAGTCATCACCAAAACCTGCAAAAACTAAGCATATGGTACCACTAGTATGTCATTTTTCACACAACTCATAAGACATCGTCCTAACAAATTTCAATGAACCGTCCTGAATGAGCACAGACTTTATAAACCAAACACTAAATTCGGCAACATTTTATTGGTTGAATCAAAAAATGTAAAAGAAAAAGAAAAAAAAATAACAAAATTCTGGAAGAATTTTCTTGTTAAAGTCATAAAAAATAAGCATTCCTTCAAAAGTTCTTCCCAAAATTATAAATCGATCCAAAATGATTTTGCAAAAATTTAAATGTTAGGACATTAAAATGCTAATTTATTCTCGATATTTAATACTCCATCATCCAAGAAACTTAACATTTTTTTTTGCAAATTTTGAGTACAGTTGTTCTTAGATACACACGAGAAGAAACCTGAATTATCAAATGTTGTTTTTTGACTCCAAAAGCAAAGTTTAAGTGCAAAATGTGGTGAGACAACAAAAATCTCGTGCATGCATGTGTCTCCGAAAAATTTGGAAATTTTCTCTCGACTTAATACTAAAAATAATTCGCGTAATAATCGCCATCAACAATACAACACAACATAAATATCTCAGTCACATGTATGCATCTAAATCAACCATGAGCCACATTCAAATGATGCTGAAAATGAAGTAAGTAAAAAATTTCGCAAAATCATCATTTATGAATGAGAAGAAGAAAGAGAAATAATGAATGTATGTACGTTCGGACGGATAGATGTATGTGCGTCCATAGACTAATAGTAAGAGACCAAAATACACACAGGATTACGTAATTTCAATGAACTTGTCATTATTACTCCGATATTTACTTTTTTTGTTATTGCTTACTACCAACCTAACAGTCAGTGAGGCTTGCTGCCCAAACGAGAGAGAGAAAATTGACATTCATTAAAAAAAATTAAGGTACAGAAAAAAATAATGATGATGATGAAGAAGAAAAATCATAAACTTAATGTTTATGTTGAAAGTGAAATTGACCCTTGATTTGTGCTTCGATGGATATACCAGATCAGTATATGTACTACACTCATGGACACGAATGTGAGCAAATATGTTCAATGTCAAAATTTCATTGTTAAGCTTAGAGTTTACATTATCGGTTAATTTTTTCTGTACGAGATATATAAATAAATGTGAAAAGATGGTGACGAAGAAAAGAAGCCGATGAAGATGAATTTTTTTGAGTGATTAATTTGCGTTTGTCACCGAAATTGAATTTTTGTGCATTTTTTTAAACAATATTTCTTGTTTCGGGGTCATTCTTAAATGATGTCATGCAAAAAACGAGATTTTTATGCAAAATTTCTTCCGTCATGGCACCTTGGAAGTAATGGTAGCTAGAAGGTAGCCATTCAGGTAAATAAAAGCAGCAACAGACTGTCATGACTCTGCCATCACGTCTATGTAGACCAAATTGCCAGTCTAGGGTATGGAAGTGTAACTTAGCATCAGACCACCCTCCTCCCTAGAAAATGGACTTCATTTATAAACGAGGATTTATGGAGTTAATAAAGCTTGTAAAGAGAGGATGCGTGACAAAAATTCTATTTGATCGGAAAAACTAAGCAATATTTGAAAAATTTACATTTAAAAAATTTTAAGCCATTTTAGCTTTAAAGGGGAAGGGAATCATCCCCTGGCTACACCCTTGTAATAAATAATATAGTTTATTCCAAGAGATTATAGAAGATGATGTCCTAAAAAGCTGAAAATTCATATTATACCATATGTTCGACCAAAGCTATTTATATCATTCAAAATGGAAGAATCACAACAATCAATAAAATTGGAAATTGTTTGAAACCCGTTTTTTCGTTCATTTTTTAAAAGACCCACCGCAACTGCTCAAAAAATCATCCAAAATTTCAAATAAATTCATCTTTCAACAATAAAAAGATTATGCCAAGAAGAAAAAAAATTGCTGAACTAACTGAATGAAGATTTTTTTTAGGAAATACATTCATAATGATGATGGTTAAATGCGCGTATGTGAGTATGTCTAATAATCAAGGTAAGCAAGATACTTCAAGTGCTCATTTTTTTCTTGTAATTAGATATAGAAATAAAACGGTAGACGATGAATGGAGATATACGAGTAAGTGTCTGTGAGGACAAGTTTTGAAAAAAATTATACATACGTATGTCTACATATATGATGATTAGAAAATTTAATATTGACTATTTACGCAATAGCCATGCGATATATTATTAAAAGAATATTTAAAGAGTTGTTCTGAAAACCAGGAAATGTCACTTCATGATATTTCTTAATTTAGTCAAGGCTTAGGAACTCCCATTAAGGCCTAGAATCAATCAAAAGTGTGAAAGGCTTGATTTTTTGTTTTTGTAAGATATGTGGATTTTTAAAAATCTGCAATTCTTAAGGGCCATTCTTAAATGACGTCACACAAAAAATGAGATTTTTAAACCCCCCTCCCCCTCTCTGTCACAAAATCTTCATATAAACTTTTTTCTTTTGTACAGAAGTATTACACAACATTATACTCTCCTCCCCCACAATAGAAATTGGACGTATGAATGACCTCTAATTGAACCCATTTTATTTATTTAACTAATTCAAACATTTTTGGGGTCGTTCGTAAATTACGTCACGCTAAAAAACGACTTTTTCGACCACCCCTCCCCCTTGTCACAAATTTTCCAAAGAAAAAAAAATCTTTTGTATGGACTGTCACAAATTCTTTGACCCCCCTACCCCCTAAAAGCGTGACGTAATTTGCGAACAACCCCTTTTGTGGATTATTATAATTATTCAACATGAACTGCTTTAATAAACAAACAAACAAAATTGTACAACTTTCTTAAAATAGAAATTTAAAAACCAGTTTACAATCTAAATACCATAATCTACTTATAATCCTGTACTTATCTCTATAAAAACGGTTCTAAGAATAACTTAAAATTTACTTTATCTATTGTTGGAGACATTGATTATATTTTCTTGATTAATTTGCAGATACGCAAAAGTCGTGTTTTATTTTTAGGTTGTTAACTATTCCTTATTTCTGTAATCAGCACAAACTGGATTTAAAACAAATACTAAATATTTTGGGGTAGTTTTTAGGACAACTCTACCCCAAAAGGTAGCGTATACTCTAGGGCATCCACATATTCTACCTCATCCTCCATCTAGGGTACCATAAGACATCCTATTAGGAGAGGATAGGGTAGGTTACCCCATAGCCCTGGAAACCGGCAATAAAACTTTTGTATGGAGTTATCACAGAAATAAGGACCCCCCTCACCATATAAATGTTGGATATAATTTATGAACGGTCCTATTTATTGTATTTTATACGCTATACACTGAGCATTAGGGGTGGGTGCATACTAAGAAACCAAGCCTTGGGTTGCCTGAAATTGGGATCAAACCTCTGAACGTTACTACTTAACTTAATATTTTCTAATATTGTTCAAGCAACAAGAATGAAAATTTTAGAATTTTCCACATAGTTTTTCTTAATAAATTTTTACTTTCAGTTTGCAATACTTCAAATATTTTAAAGCTTTCACTGTAATTTTGCAATAAATTATTATCAGTAAATTATAAAAATATTTTTTTTAATTACCTTTCAGCGGAATCTACAATTTCGATAATATGTAGGGTGACCAAGGTTTTTATAAAATAAATACAGGACATTCAATAAAAAAACAGAAAAAAACTGTTTTGTAGTAAAAAAGTACAGAAAAACTAAAAAAAAGTAAGAGTCTTGGATGGGACTTGACCCCGTAAGAGCCAAGACTTCCCATTTTCTGACCATAAAATCATTTATTCCTTTGAAATTTTCAAAATTTCCAAAATACAGGACTGTCCGTTGAAAAAACACGCAGATGGTCACCCTATTACTATGACATTAAACAATCTTGAAGGAAATAATTTACGAGGCATTTCTTTTTATTCTGCTATGGATAAACAGAGGCATTAAAGTTCAGGAATTATTAAGGAATAATTTTCTTTTTCCAAATAGTGAACTTTAGTTATTCATGTGGAAAGACAGACGGCAAAGGAGCTTATTTGACGAATGAACATTGATATCTTAAAGAGGAAAATTTCCCAACCGTAATTTTATTAAAAAGTCTTAGACAGGATTTAGTGATAAGATAATGATTTTAAAAATAGAAAAATAATTATAAATATAAAGTATCATAAAAAAATTTGTTTTTCTTCAGTTCACGTCGAAAGGTTTGACAATTAACATACAAAAAATGGAATTATCAAAAAATAATCCGCAATTATCAATTTCTGAATTCTACAATGGAAAAAGTGTTTTTCTAACTGGTGGATCTGGATTTCTTGGCAAAATTCTAGTCGAAAAGCTTCTCCGTTCATGTCCAGGAATTGAAAATATTTACATGTTGTGTCGTTCAAAGAAAGGCAAGAACGTTAGTGAACGACTTGAGGATATTACATCATCACCAGTATTCGATGTGATGCGCGAACAAAATCCTCAGGCATTTAATAAAATCATTTTAATTGAAGGTGATGTTGCGACGCTTGAATTAGGAATTTCTAAGGCAGATCAAGAACTCCTAAAGGATAAAGTGTCAATTGTAATTCATTCGGCTGCGACAATTAATTTTAATGAAAAATTGAGTCTTGCTTTGAATACAAATTTAAGGTCCATGAGAGAATTGATAAAATTAGGGAAAGAAATGAGGAATCTGAAGGTGAACCTGGTTTTAGTATCTAGATTGAAGCATTTTCATTAATTTAGAATATTTTTAGTCATTTGTGCACATCTCGACAGCATATACAAATTGGTTTGACCTTGATGTGGAAGAAAAAATTAAGCCAACTGATATAAGTCCACATGAAATGTTGGAAATGATGAGCTTAATACCTCACGAGGACGTGAATAACGTAATCATATAATTCAGATTTCTTTATCATTTAAAAATTTTAATTTAAAATTATCGAAATCCCATTTATTTTTAGTTAGTTCCAAAGATTCTCGGCAAACACGTAAACACGTATACATTTACGAAAGCTTTATCTGAAAATTTATTATTGAGTGATGCAAAGGACTTACCTATTGCTATTGTGAGGCCGTCAATGGGTAAGCTAAAGCTATAGCTTTACACTTCTAGAAAAAAAATTAGAAACCTTTTTAAATTTGTATGGAAAAATTTAAAAATATTTTTTAAACTGGACTCTTAAAAACTATTTCTAAATTTTTTAAATTTTTAAAAATATTTTTTTAATATTTTCTCAAAAAAAAATTTCTGACTACGCCCCTGCTTGAATATAAACTTTGTTTTTTTATAATTTATTTTTAGTTGGTGCAAGTATATCAGAACCATCAGTTGGATTTATTGACAATATGGCTGTACGTGCGAACTGTTATTAACAAAAGTCAAAGAAATCATTTTTTATCTACATTCTAGGCAGTATCCCTCTATATGTACATGATGGCCAACGGAATATTTCGAGCAAGCATAATCGGTGATAAATATGGACCATGTGAACTCATACCAGCTGACTTGGTAACTTATACGTAAAATTTACAAATAATTTCATATTTTTAAACATAAGTTCTTTTTCCAAAGGTAACAAACATGGTAATTGCAACAGCATGGAAGATAGGTTCAGATTCAGGTTCAAATGCATCATTTCCCCAAGTTTATCATATTGCTTCTGGTGCTACAAATCCGCTTCAATGGAAGCAACTTACGGATTGGTCTGTGGAGTTTGGAAGAAATCATCCTCTTAGTTAGTTTTTGTTTTAGCACTAATTTTCATTGGTCGGTATCTGGGCCGGTTTCTAGGGCTACATGTGTACTCTACCTTACTCTGATAGATAGGGTATACACTAGGGTACCTATAGCTACCCTCCCTCTGCCCTATACCACCCACCACTATCTATCCTACCCCTGCCATCTACCTAGGGTACCCTTACCTACCATATCCTTGCCTTCACCTTGGGTATCCCAGGATTTTGATTGTGCTAACTAGTATCTAATTACAGTATCAATTTTTATTATTAATCAGAAAATGTTGCTTGGTATCCAAAACATCGATCTTATACATCGAGGTTCCTCTTCATGGCTGATAATTATTTAACTCACATCATACCTGCATATATTGTAGATTTTGGTTTAATTTTGATTGGAAAGAAGCCAAGGTACACATTTTAAATTATATTATTTGAAAAATCAAATATTCATCTTCTAAACTCCCAACAGAGCAGCAAAGCTTCAAAATTTATTCTACAGGAGTTACCAATCAGCAATTTTTGTGACAGGAACGCCACACGTATTTCGGACATCAAATTATAAAAATATTTTAAATTCGATGAACGAAAGCGACAAGAAAATTTACAATTTTGATCCAATGACAATAAGTTGGAAGAAATACATGGAAAATTATTATTTTGGGATCAAAAAGTTTGTCTTGAAGGAAAACAGTATGAGTTCTCCATCAACAGTTGCGAGGCTGAGACGACTAAAATTTGCTAGTCACTTACTGAAATTTTCAACAATTGCAACAGGTTCGCTTTTGATATGGACAAATGGAGGAAGGGAAGCTCAGGAGTCGTTTAGAAATAAATTTATTAGGTAAAAATGAACTTAGTTCAATCAAATAGGTAGACAAATGGCTAGCATAGAACGAAATGACATGTTTTTTTATTTGTTATTTGAATATTCTCGTTTTTTATTTAAATAAATTAATTTTATCTAAATGGGTTTTTAATATTTTAAATTTGATTAATTGAATAGACATTAGGAATAACTGTGTGAGTGTACCCAATGTGGGGGGTGTCCAGATTATTAAACTATACATGGAACCTATTTGAAAACAAATTATTTTTTCAAAAATAGTATACCTAATTAACTATGAATCAAACCTAACCTTAAAAAAAAGAATTTGAAAACTCTTCATACGGCGAGTAGTCGTCAACATTTTTTGTAAGAAAAATATTTTTTTTTGGTTTAAAAATAAAAATAATTAAAAATCTGTATGAAATTTTGATCTTGAGTGTGGTGCCCGGCAACCAATGATCCTCTTCACTACACCCCTAGGGACAGTCCTCTGAAAAACCAATCAGATGGTAAGCCTATCTATCCATGACAGTTGAGGACGTGCAAATAGAAATGGGAATCGTGCATTTTTGGTTTATTGGACGATATTTCTTGATTCTTAAATTACTAGTATAACATATTATATATTTTTGGAAAGGTCTTGATTTAAGCTATTCAAAAAAATTAATTATATTAACGAATATTTTCCAGGGTTGGAATATTAGTGCTTAGAAACTGGTGAAAACCATACTTTTTTGATGCTCCTTTTCACTTAGTTCCAGTAGGTCAAAAAATATTCTGTTATAGTTTTTAAATTCATAAAACAACATACTAAAATGCAAAACAGAGATATTTGAAGTACAACTCTGGAGTCAAGAAATATGAATTTTCCAACTCTGCTTACTTTTATATGGGATTTTTACAAAAATGAGCATAACTAATCACAGGAAATGAATTTCTAAATGATTTAAACGGATTTTAATAGGTATTTTAAAGCAAAATTTTATGAGCATAAAATATTTTAAATTACATAAAATTTGAATTTTTAAAATACGTTAAATATTTTTTTCACTGAAAACTATCAAAATTTTATTTATTATCTTTTTTACTATAGTTTTTGATTAAATTATTTTTTAATAATTTAAAAGTGATAAAAGAAGATAAAAGTGCGTTTTAACATGAATTAAATTAAAAGAAAACAATTTAAATGTTAAAGGTTAAAAAACTTCGAGAATTCAGTGAAAAACATATTTAACGTATTTTAAAAATTCAAATTTTATGTAATTTAAAATATTTTATGCTCATAAAATTTTGCTTAAAAATACCTATTAAAATCCGTTTAAATCATTTAGAAATTCATTTCCTGTGATTAGTTATGCTCATTTTATGAAAATCCCATATAAAAGTAAGCAGAGTTGGAAAATTCATATTTCTTGACTCCAGAGTTGTACTTCAAATATCTCTGTTTTGCATTTTAGTATGTTGTTTTATGAATTTAAAAACTATAACAGAATATTTTTTGACCTACTGGAACTAAGTGAAAAGGAGCATCAAAAAAGTATGGTTTTCACTAGTTTCTAAGCACTAATATTCCAACCCTGGAAAATATTCGTTAATATAATTAATTTTTTTGAATAGCTTAAATCAAGACCTTTCCAAAAATATATAATATGTTATACTAGTAATTTAAGAATCAAGAAATATCGTCCAATAAACCAAAAATGCACGATTCCCATTTCTATTTGCACGCCCTCAGTTGTAATAAAGCTATTTTGACTCTTAGCTCACTATGAATTTTTATGATAACAAGTATCATTTTTAAACGGATGTGATGTTGTTTGCATATGAAATTATCACTTTTTTATAGGCGACTGATTTTTTTCGGCTAGATTCGATGTGCAATAAACTTCTACGATGATTAAGATTTTTTTGGTACTTAACTGAACAGCTGCTCGTTTCTCAAGAACATAAATAGAAATAATTTATTTTGCGAATTTAAATGTTAACTTAACAGCCAAAAGATTATATGAAAATTTGCAAGAATTATTGATTATTAGCATAAACACGTTTTTGATATTTTAAATCAAATTTTAGGCATAGATTAACTGTAAACAACTTTTTTCCTTATCTATGATTCTTAAATGTTGAAGATTATATGACCAGGTATCGCGAAAATTATGCAAAGATTTTTTTGGTATTTCGTACCATTTTTTTGAGCCTTAAATGTCAAAAGTTATTATTTTTGAGTCATTTTCAGTTGAATCCCAAAGAAATCCGTGTATCAGAATATTCTCAAAGTTCATATAATTTATCTAAAGTTTCCACATTTTGTTATCAATTCCAAATAAGACCACACATTAAACAGATTCATTTGGATTCCATTCATAAATGACGTCACGCAAAAAATGAAATTTTTAGATCTTCTCCCCCCTCTGTCACAAAATTTTCATGTAAAAACTTTTCTTTTGTATAGTAGTGTCCCACAGCGTCAGACCCACACCGCCCCCCCCCTAAAAATTGGACGTCATTTATGAACAACATCTTTGCACTAAACTAAACTTCAAAACCATCCTCAGAACTCACGTACAAAAAAACACTTCTAAATCACGGATATACGTTAAATGTAAACAGAATCATTCATAAAATCTTATCTAAACAAAAACTTGTGACAAGTCGTTTACAAAAAAATCTTCCTCAAAACCTTGAATACCTTCTTATGTACATACACTTTGTAGCCTAAATTGAGCAAAGAATACTTTATTGATATTTATTGCTGTTGTTACTATACAACAATAAAAAACATATGCGTTTGCTGTTAGTAGAGTTTTTTAGATGTAATTTTGTTAAAAGCTGCTAAATGAGGGTATGACAATTTTGTGAGGGAATTGGTGCTGATTCTAAGGTTGTTGTCTTGAATGTTGAGGGATCTTTTAAAGATTGTTATTGAGTTTGGGTATTTTACATGTCACAAGACAAAAACCCAGGAAAAAAATTGTTTGACTTTAGTTTGACACTTCTAGTAGTACCTAGCTTGTAATACCGTGACGCAACTTCATAACACTACAGAATAATAAAGTATGGTAATCAGGAATCAACCCATGCAGAGACTATTTGTTATTTTTATTCTTAGGTTTAAAATATGCGCATTTATTCATGACATTCCTCAAATAGAACATAATTTTCATTTAATTCATAATATCTATTCCAAAAATCAGATCATACTGAACTAAAGTAAGGCAAACGATCAAAAAATGACATGAAATATTTATTTAATAAATGATGTCATTATTATAAAATAAAAATAAATAAAAAAAGTCTGAACGAGTTTTTAAGGATAATAAAAGAAAAGCAAACGAGTTTAAAAGAGAGACAAATCATTCAATGTGTGCATCATAAATCTAAAATTATGGTACTTTTTTACACACGAATTCACTTCAATTTGAAATAAATCGCTTTGCAACATCATATCGGAAACGACAACAAGAAAGTTTTTAATATTTATAGACGTATGAAAAGGTAAATAGGCAAGAAATCATTTTATTATGAGGCAATTATGAAAAAAAAAGTTTTAGGACCCTAATGAGATTAAAATGAAATTCATTCGGTGTGTTAATTTTAATAGTCAAACACGTTGTCGCATGAACACAAATGGCAACGATCGTCGCACAAAAGTAATTTTATGTTTAAATAACTTGGAAAAATTAGAAAGGATGAATATAAAGATAAGTTGGGAATGTTGTTTGGTGGATTGAGCTGTGGAATGAGGCGCATTTAACTGAATTTCTACTATACTGGGGCTGGTTTCTAGGGTAACCCGTGGTACCTTATCTTGCCTAAGGTATCCTAGGAGAGGATATGTGGGTACTCTAGGATAGGAATGGTACCCTAGGGTAGGATAGGTAGATTAGACGGGGGTACTCTTGGGGTACTCTGGGGGTACGATAGGGTAGGATAGGGTACCCTAGAAACATTAAAAGGATACCCTAGAGGTGGCCTAGTCAAATTTCACATCAAAATTATTTTAAATCGTGTGTCCCACAACTACCGCCCCTTCCACTCTTCCCCCTAAAAATTAAACCTCATTTGTGAAAGACCCTTCTAGAGTATTTTTGAGCACAATTGAATACTTAAAAAATTGGTAAAAATTAATCCAAAAATCATATTAAATTCAGGAATGTCAAGCTAATAATCAGACAGAAAAAAAATCCACAAAAAGACACAGCCACACTCAACCCTTTTGTAAAATATCCAAGCTAAAGACAGAAGTCAACATTTACATAGATAAATATTCACAAAGATATTCCATCTCTTTATGAATGAAATCAAACATGATTTTTTTTGATTGACATTAGTAAATATTTGCGAGTTCTGTAAACTCAAATTACAGAAATCATACGGATATAAATAAAAAAAGTTTAAGATTTATTCTCATTTAAATATTGTATGAATTTAATGTCTGTAAAAAAAGTTGCTTGTCATACGATTTAGTGATAAAAGAATAAAATTATATGTTCTCATGATGATTTTGCAAAAATTTAAGAGATCAAACCAGTTTTCGAATAATTTAATTGTGGCAAAAAATATTCAAATTTTTTTTATTGAGAGAATTGACTGCTTAAAATGATAACGTGGAGTAAAATATTAGCTTTGATTTTTTTATTTCAGAATATTTTTTACTGAAAAATAAAGAAAGAAATTCTGAGAATATTGAAAAATATTTAAAATTAATGTTATTTATTATCAAATGAGAATTGATGCATCCTGGATGTCCATTTGCGCACTTGTTAGCGTGACATTTGATAAATTTAAAGAAAAATTTGAAAATTAATGGAAATTTTCATGAAAAAATACAGGATCTGGAAAAAATTTCCAAATTTATACAGGACAGTGTTGAAAAATACAGAACTGTATGTTGAAAAACCACGCAGATGGTCACCTTATCTATGTATCAAAGACTAGGGTGATATTTTGATTTTTCTTGAGAGAAAGAACTAGGGCTTCTGAAAACCAGTACCTAAACAGTTAACCAGCTAACTGAAGACCTATGAATCTGACCTGTATACTCAAAAGAAGTGATTTTTGATCATACGATATTTTGTAATCTAATTTTGAGATCAATTTATTTTTAGACCCCCATCTTTGTCATAAATTTTCCCATACAGAAATTTCCTTTTGTTTTTACTGTCAAAAATCGCAAAATCCTTCCTCATGTAACACGTCACGTAATAAGCAAATGGCCCCTAAGTGTATCATTTGAGACACTTTTCTCAAAACATAGATTATCCTTATTAAAACTGCACAGTTTGACACCCAACAATTCAGCACCAATAAATTTTAGTATCAACAAGATTTTTTTTGCTTTTAAGTTTGGCGTGTGGTATTTTGCAAAATCAAGAATATTTTTGAATGAATTACCAGAAATATCTACGCATATCTAAGATCAGGCTTAATTAGTTTTTCATTCAGAATTTGTATTATCATGGACTCAAAGAATAAGATTAATGCCTTGATTTATTTTCTGCATGCTTATATATTTTGAATTTTTTAATAAAATTTATATCGTGGGCAAGAACTTTAACATTATTGGAATGATTTATATATTTGAAGTTTCAATCTAATTAGCAATCGATTGAAAACAGAAAATTTAAAAATATTCATGAAAAAATAAATATAAACAGTCAAAAGTTGTTTTTACAAGAACATCTCGTTAACCCTAATTTAATATTCTACAAAACAAAATCAGGACAATTGAATAATTTTGCCATCCTAATGTGTTCCTATTTATCCTGATGCATGTGAACCCTTTCAATAAGTTGCAATAAAAAGGGGTTAAAAAAGTACAAAAGGTAAATATCACAACATATTTTGTTGTTATTATTGCAAATATTGCAATTATTCAGTGCCCACCTTTTTTAATTTACGATATCGTTATTTAATGTTTATTGCAAAAAGTTTGTCACAATTTTTATTGCACTCAATTATTTGGAAAATAATCCAATTAAGTTAATACGAGAATTGAAATAAAAATTAATAAAAACAATTTTATGATGCGCATCTAATTTCTTTAAATAATCCATAACGTGAATTTTATATAATGTGATACACGTGACCATAGCAAAATCTCTGTTTTCAATAAACATATCGGGCGAGTGAGCGACTAATGAATGGAAAATTCATCAGATGACGCTCAAATAAAGGAGGATAAAAGTTTTGAACATATGATTTTATAATTTCATTAAAATCATATTTTATTATTATTTTATGCTTTATTATGACAAGTCGAATAATCAAAGAGCGAGGAGAATGAGGAGCTCAAATGAGCACAAGGACACTTTTATTAATTTTCTCTCCTTTTTGTTTTTGTCAGTGACAGATTTTGTGTTTTTATTCCAATATAAATTGAAGCAAGGGTGAAGGGGTGGATGGATTGGTTGTGATAGTCGCACCTGCAGTCATTATGCGATGGGTTTTGTGAAATTTTTGGTTATTCTTCGTGTCACTGTCGCAATTAATCCCAACACCAACTCATCATACTCAGTAGGCAGTCCCTATCATACAAGTGCTAGTCCTTTTTTTTACACTAAAGCGATACCCCACTCCATCTTTCTAGAATATCCTAGGGTAACCCACCTACCCTACCTTTAGGTTCATTAGATAAATGGAAGAGTTGGATTTGTACCCTAGGTTATACCGAGTACAGGGTAGATATTGGTATCTTAGGGTATACCCAGGGTAGGGTAGGTAGTGGTACCCCAAATATAATGCAAATTTTTCTAAAATTCACTAATTAAATGAACAAATTAAAGCCACGGTGTGACAAAAAGAAGCCAAACGTAATATTTGTCACCCCTCCCATATATCCAGTGTATATCTATACAGTCACTAATGATATGCTTCGTTACGGTGCTAAATACACTCTAAGCAGTTTATGACACATTTTTTTGGGAGACGAGAAAAAGGATGCTTAGAGGAAGAAGGAAAAAGTTACTTTACACGTTTAATAGGATAATATAATAAACATTTTTACATTTATAACATGCTGAAAAGATTTTCTTTTTTTCCTCATTCTATCCAACATCTACATTTTGACTTTATGAGGGTTAAAATTGCGTGTGTTTACTGTACAGTTATAGAGCGAAATACTTATATTATTGCCATTTTTATTATTATAACATTTTCTCGCAATTCAATAAATTTCCTTCCGAGCCAGATGCAGATGACATTTAATATGAAAGGAATACACGGCAAATAGTCTTCAGTTCTTTATGCTTTATATACTAAATTTTCCTTCTTTCTCTTCTCTTTTTTTCAGGCGAGAAAATTATTTAAGTACTCCTTATTGCGATAAAGACATCTTCATATCCTCTTCTTTTCTTCTTTATCATCATTTACCGTAAATGTCTTTATGTAGGGGTGTATTTAGGGTTTGGGGGTCAAAAGCTCCACACGATGAAAATTTATCTTCAATCAACTAAGATACTGTTCATAAATAACGTCTAAGAGGGCTAGAGTAAAATAATTCTAAAACAATAGACCCTACGCCTCAAAGAACTTTTACATCCATCTCTGCTTTTTGTGTATAGCTGCTATTAATGTTTACTAATATTTGTTCAAGATTGCTCAACTATTAAAGCCGTTATTCGAAACTTTAATGTGCATAGATGTAGACATTGAACGAGGATTTAATTCATATGAATGTGCTTAATTCGTACATGTCAGTACACGATGAATATTTTTGCACTGACTCAGTTGCAATAAAAATATTTTTTATGAGAAATTTTCAAGTTCATTTCTTTATAATAATTATTTTATTGTCTGTGAAATTTACATGAAACTATAGGAAATGTGGAATGTATTTTTATTGTAGAATTTTTACTGTAAATAGCTTCTATTTTGGTCTTGAGATGGAGGACCATGTGGAGGACTTAGTGGAGACAATGTTGCTACATCAAACTTCCAAAATCCATCAGAAGAACTCCCTCAAAACACAAATCAAATCAAAATATTCATAAAGACAAATGTGTCATTTCCTGAATCGTCCACAAATTGGATTATGTGTCATCATAATCAACACTTTTCATTTGCAAGCAACAGCATTCATTGTTTTATTTATTGAAGCATACATTCATCCCTTGTAGTTGCAAAAAGTAATCTCTCTTTCGATGAACGATGAAAATTTTATTAAAAGATGTGTCTGTACCAGATGTCGTACCAAAAAAAATCTCTTTTTATATTATTACAAATTTTTCCGCTCATGTGTAAAAATAGCAAGGAATGATGTCAGAAGGAAAATGATTTTTGATATTCGCGCCGTAGATTGAATTGTGTGTTGAGTTGATTAGGAGTCTACAGAAATCAATTTATGATTGAAATGGGAAATGTTTATGGATTTAATGTGAAGTGTAGCTTTTGAGTTTAAAGCATAGCTTTAGATTTAAGTGGAAAATATAGCATAACTCCAGATTGAGTCAAATCTTAAGGCAAAGCTGTAGATTGAGTGAAAATTTTAAGGAAAGGGTCAAATTTACTCAAAAATTGAATCGGCGCGTCAGATTAAGACAAAAATTGAAGCAGAGCGTTAGAATTATACAAAAATTGAAGCGGAGCGTTAGATTGAGTCAAGAATTTAAACCAAAACTGCATATTCATACAAAAATTAAAGCATGTCTTCAGATTAAGTGAAATTTTTAAATCAAAACATCAAATTGACTCAAAAATTTAAGTAAAGCGTCAGATTGAGCAGATCAACTAAATTATAATTTCTTATTAAACCAGACATCAAACAAAACTTTCCATAAATCAACTGCTAAACCATACACGGTGTCAACATGCTGCACTCCCCACTAGATCCTTAAAAACTCTAAAAAAACACTTCATCCACATAAGTAAGAATGAAAATTCATCTCAATTTAAGAGCAATCAAAGCTCTACCGTTTGACTTTTAAAATTTATGCTCAAAGCTTTTTTTATGAGCCACCATCATTAATGTAATCTGCTCAGCTACAATAATCATAATCATGACTGTATTATTAGCCTCCCCACCCAAAATGTATATTTATTACCATTTTTCCTTCCCATATCTTCCAATAATTCTGAGAGAAATAAAATATTTCCATAATTCATATAAAAAGCCATTAACTATTATAAAAATACATTATGTTCTGGCCATGCCATATTTTTCTCATCCTTAAATTGCTTTTTATAGTGAGTAAGAAGATGATAGAAAGAAAAGAAGAACTATAATAATAATAATACATAACATCATCAAATATTTAAAAGATTCATAATCGAGGAAATAAACTTGTACGATCTATGCTGAAATTGAGCTGTATCCTCGTAATGTTTTTATTGATTTTACTTTCTCTCTCTCGTACATAAAGACACATCATCGTATGCTGAGTTTGTATTTTATATTTATTTTTATTTTGATTCCTCTTCATGTGTATTCACTTCCTGAATATGACTTTTATCCTTTTTATGCAGAGACTGAGCACCAATACATGCACAGATGTAGAATGGAATAAGCCACGCCCTCGTCTTATAACGTAATAATCGTAACAACGAATAATAAGAATAAGGACGTAAAAAGGATAAAAATGTATGGAATAGGGTGAGTGCTGTAGAAATGAGACAGCATGTGCTGTATATAAAAATATTCTCTTTCACATTATACACAATACCACACTGTATTTGCTACTGTACTGTATTGTTATAATGTGATTTTCCCGACATTGTTAAAAATGCTATAGATTGAAAGGGGGATGGGTTTGACTGGCTGGCTGATGACGATGATGATGATTGCTGTATGTACATAGATATCCTTGTATTTCCTAACCAAAAATCATAAATGTTTTTAGTCCTTCACGAGCTATTGTTCCGGATGTCACGAAATATTCAAGCTCTTGAATGAAAGTGAAATAAGGAAGTTGTGGAAGTAAAAAAAATTAACAATTTAAAATAAGAAGTTACAAAAAAATAATTTAAAATTCATGCTGTGATTTAAATTTCCAATAAAAAAAATTTCAATCGTAAAAAATTTAATGCTTAAAAAAATGTCGACAGCATTTTTAGTGGATAATATTCTGAATGAAGACAAGGATGAACAAATGGATTCAACAGGCTCAATATCCGAATCCGATGACAGTGACTCTGATCACAATTCTGACTTAAAGGATTCACTTTGTGACTCACCAAAAAGTTATAACAGTATGAATCACCAAAATTCTCCGCTGTCCGAAGATGAATTGATAAGAAGTTACACAGTGATACAGGACCAAACAGAAAATGTTGAGAATGAATTTAATTGTGTCAAATGTGGTCATTTTAATGAGAATTTAAAAATTAATAATGATAATATCGATGAGAAGTGCGAAAAGTGTGGATTTATTAATGATTTATATCGACATACTAAGGATACACACATTAAAGAATTGCCAAATAAACCTGTACTTAAATTTAGTGTTTCAGCAATTTTAAGTGATACGAAAAGGGATTGTGTAAAAGTTAGAAATGGTAAATTAACGTTTTTTAATTAATTTTTTTTAAATTTTTTAATTGAAGCTTTAATCAAAGTGAAAAAGGAAATTTAATGGAATTTTATAGTTGATTTTAAATACTGCTGTATAATTTTGATAAACTAGACGTCAGAATAGAAAATGTCAAAAATCAAAATTTTGTTGTGAAAAATTAAAAATTCAATTGATAAAATTAGAATTTTTAAAAATTAATATTCAATTAACTACTAAGTTCTTAAAAAACGTCAAAACTGCTTCAAAAAATGTCAAAAAAACAAAACTTAGTTGCGAAAAATCAAATATTCAGAAAAATATTTGAAAAAAATTTAAAATTAATATTTGATGACATTGCGTTAGTCAGACGGAAAATTAAAAAGAAAGATATCAAATTAAGTGCCTTGTTCCTTCAATAGCCTTCCAGGAAGGAATCAATCCACATTCTGGCAATATGTTAATAAATTTCTAATTTTTTCCAAATTAATATTGCTAAAAAAATTAATAAATTTCAAAAAAACATCAGATGAACTTGGTCTTGATCCAAAAATTACAAACAACATTTCACAAAACATATTTTTCTGTCAATTATAGACAACTAAAGCTTCCAAAATTCAACTGTAAATCATATATTTTTCTCTCTCAAGTCAATTAGACTTAAATGCTTCAAATTGTGCCTTGCTAAACTCTTCAAAAGATGATTTTGAAAATGAATTAAAAGTTGCAACATTTAATGAATCTTTAAAATAATTTTCACATCACATAAGCATTGATCTTAATCGTGATGAATGCGTCAAAATAAATCTAATTTCATCATTTTTTTTTCATAAATAAACGCAGTGATCTTTTGAAATTGAATTTCTTTGGATAAAAAAAATAACAATTTTTGAAGGTCTGAGGTATTTGAGCCCGGAAATAATCATATGAGTTTTTTTAAGCCATAAAGAATTTTTAACGTGGTTTTAGATTGTAGTTAATTAACTAATTTTGTGAAAATTTCAAGGTGAATTTGGCTTTAAATTTCAAGAACATAGAGTTTTGAAGTTTTGGGCATTCTTAAACCAAATGGAAGAAAAATTCATTTTTATATAGGTATGTAGGCTTATTAATTCATTAATAATTTGAAATAAATAAGGCAAGAGCCAAGGGTCAGATTCTTTCGTAAAAGTTGCCTATTTTACAATTTTTTGGTATATAAAAATTGTTAAAATTGCAATTTTTAATTTGCAATTGGTGATAGTGTCTAGAACTTGCTTCTACACGGTACTGTCGATCCTGCCATAGATACTAAATTTCTGGTTAAAGATTGACAAAAATTAACAATTTTTAATGAAAAAAGTTTTCACAATTTTACAAAAACTTCTAATATTCTTGAACCAGCTTCATTTTTAAATCTACATATCCGTATTTAGATGAATTTTATTGCAATTAAAAAATAATCTAATTTCCAAATCAAATCACACAAAAATCAAATAAATCAATACCTATCACTTTAATTAAATTAACAAAGTTACAAAAACTCCAACACACGTCGATTCTAAAATTTACATTAAATTGTTCCTCAGTGAATTAATTAATACATTGTTGCTCGTTCACAAAGCGGCGATAGCTCTATGTTCTTTAATAATTAATATTGAGACGTGTAAGAAAAGGTTTAAAGCTAATTATAGCTTAATTAATTTATTTCCTCATGCTTACAAGCCGCATGCCATTAATATGCATGAAAAAAGTACTGTTTCGTGTGCTTTGTTCTAAATGAAGTAAAGGTTTAATGGAAATTTTTGATGATTATTTTGTCGAGGAGATTTATGGAGGAGAGAGGGAAGATTTTAAAATAATAATTAGAAAAGTTTGACTAGTTGAAGTATTAACGGTATCGAGAACATGATTTCCTGGAATGTAAGGGCTTACACATAAAAATTTTTAGGGGTCCAAATGTTTTTTTTTCGATATTTTACTCAAGCTTTGTTCTTGTTGTTCTGATGTGGCGTGAATAATTTTCTAAGGGGTCGTTCGCAAATTACGTCAAAGTACGATTACAAAAAATGACTTTTTTGACCCCTTCCCCCCCTTGTCACAAAATTTGTATGAAGAAAATTTTTTTTGTTTTAACTGTCACAAAATCTTCAAACCCCCCTCCCCCCTTAAGCGTGACGTAATTTACAAACGAACCCTAAAAAAGTTGAATTTCAGAATAATTAGACTAGATTTACCAAATCTCTTTCAATTGAAATTGGGGGTGATTTTCTGCTTTAAAAAGCTGCGATATGTTACGTAGTAAAAAAACCCTCTAAACGATTCAAATCAGGATGCGCAAAATTAGGTTCCAAATCTCGACTTGGATGATTTTTAATCTTTGATTCGCCACTTGTGGATGATTCCGTTTTAAAAATATCAAGGAAAAAGTTGGAAGAATTTTTCAAACGATCAACAAAAACTGTCTTTAGATTTTTAAAAAAAAATCATGCAGGCACCACATTTCTTAATAGACTCAAATAAATCATATTCAATCTCAATCAGTTTCCTCAAAATATTAAATCAAAATGATGAATTACAAATCCAACAAAATTCAAATTTCCACAAAACATTTATCCCAAATCAAAAATTCATAAATTCTCATTTTCCTTTCTCCAAAGAAAAATCCAAGAATCATATCCAAATAACATAAATAAAAAGGAAAATTATTGAAGCATAAAAAAGATTATCACCTCAATTTGCTGCTACAAAAACAAACACTCCAGCTATAATTTATGCATTCATAATCATA
This sequence comes from Chironomus tentans, assembly GCA_963573255.1. NCBI lineage: Eukaryota > Metazoa > Arthropoda > Insecta > Diptera > Chironomidae > Chironomus > Chironomus tentans. The sequence goes on along the minus strand of OY754302.1, from coordinate 41,428,895 downwards.
AAATCAATTTGATATTATTTGAACAATGAAGTGAAAAAGTTCGATTTCGATTAACTTCTGCTTTTCATTCTGCCATCAAATGCTGTTCCTATGGAGAATCAAAACGAAATTTTTCATCTCCCCCAATTCAAGAAAAATAGAATGAAGGAAGAAGGAAATGGAAGCAAAAAAAATCAATTTTCTACTTTGCACAAAATGTGGAGCGTAAGGAATATGGATATAGCACAGCATCTTGTGTTTCACATTCACAAAATGAGAATAAACATTTATATTTTCAGACCGAGGAAAATTCATGCTTTCGAAATGATTCCTAAGTGAGCTGCCAGCTGACGCCAAATTAAAGTGCTCTGCTTCCTTATGGGATGTAGGAAGATTTTTATTATTCTGATTACAGCTCTATAAGGATTTATATTAGATGTCTTTAATGCTATATTTTCTAGTATATAAATAACAATTCTACTCGTGCTGGCTCATCCGACCTTGCTTCAGTTCTTCTACCTCACATTTTGCCTTGAGATATTTCTTTAAAAAGAATTTTAAAATTTTCCACCAAATAAAATCTGTAATAAAAACAAGGCGTGTTCATATTAAACTATTGATATGTGATGGGCATTGAATTGAGCATTAGTTCCCTCCACTTTAAAGCTAAAAAATCTCTTTATTGTTATTATTTATTAAACTTCTTGGATAAACAACCCCTTTAAGGTTTTAAATTTTTTATTTTAATTCCATAGATCAACAGTGCATTAAGGAATAAAATTCATGTGGGTAAAATACTATAAACAAGGCTGTAAAAACATTCGAAATTTATTTATTTTTTATTGAGCGAATTTATATTTTGAAGAAAAAAATGAAGATTGAGGGTTAAAATTGGATAGATTCAAGAATTTAAAATTTTAGTTTTTCAAATGCTGATAGAAAATTTTTAGAAAAAAAAATTTTAACATACAGAATTTAAACAATTAAATAAAATTTTATTTGGTTTCGAACCTTCGAAATATTGCAGAAATATTAATTTATTCATATAATTTTTTTATTGTCTCCACAAAAATATATTAAAGCTGAAAATTCTTTAAAAAAACACTTAACTTCGAATAATTCTTGCAAGCTGAGAATATTTACGGACCTACTAAATTTCAACAATAAATCACCCCACCAACATGATTGTTAAAAAATGATGATGAGAATATGAATTATGCAATTATTTACCTATTGCTGTCATGGATAAAGACTCGGCAATCCGAGAAGATTCATGTAACAAATATTTTTTTTTGTTTTCGTTAACCTCATAAATGGGAACCTAATCCATCTTTTGTTATAACGAGGATATTAGCTCGTACATTTATCTCTAAATGCTTTCTTTTTTGGCATTTGCTAGTTTTCGTACACAAAAAAAGAGGGTAGAGAATAATTTTTTTTTGTGTGCATGAAGGGCTTTACATCCATGAACTGCCTATTTGTTGCTCTATTAATGTTATTTATAAATACACAATAAACTGTTAAAAACTGTTACATGAAAATAGCAATCACTTTAGTGAATTTTTTTTGTATGTGTGTTGTTTTTTAAGTTATTTTTATTGTTAACAGCATGTTGAAGGGATGTTTTTGTGAATGATTCTTTTTTCTCGCTCACTATTTTTCTCATATAATTCATGTATGTGCAATTTTTATGAATTTTATTATAGTCTGACAATGAAATTAAAATAACATGCACTTTTTTATGAGATTTTATTTCACATATATTTTTTTTGCTTGCTCTATGCAATTTGTGGGCTGTACAATTGATATTAATTTGTCATTTAATGCAATATCGTACTTTTTTATTTTTCTGACGTATTTCAGGCGTTTTTTGTTATATTTTATTATAATAAAATTCAATGTGTCATAGTCACACCGTAGATCATGGATATTTGGGGGTTTTGTTGCATTTTGGAATATTGGTGGTCAGAAAATTAAGTATTGTGTTTTGATGGGTCATTTGGATGCTATGATTGCCAAAATTGGTTATTTTGGACCCTTAAAAACCATTTTATAGTAAAATTTCCATTAAACTTTTCAAAAATATTATTGGGGGTAACATAGGTCTAAACCAACCACCCCCAACCCCTCAGCATTATATTTATTCAATCGACACCTACAAATAATTTTTTAATACAAAATAAAATTTTAGAAACCCCAAAAAATTTAATTTTTCTTAAAATAATTCTTTCAAACTCAATTCAATGCATGAGTATCCCAATTAATGTGTAATACCCCAAAAATTCCACCCATCTGATAAAAATTATATATTTTATTCACCAAACATTTTTTCTGACAGTTTCCATCAAGCTTTTCAAATATTCCCTTAACATACATATTCACATGATGATGAGTGATAACAGAGCAACAACAAAAAATAATTTCCATCATGACAAAAAAAAAGTTTTCAATTAAAACAAAATAAAACTTTTGCTCTGCTTTTTTACATGAGTCAGAAAAACTTCCACTTATGCACATTATGAAATGAAAAGTGACGATAAAAATCACAAAAAGCGGCAACTTTTCAACACAATTTAAGATAAATTTCTGAAATTAATTCTCATTTTCGAAAAGTGTTGACTTATAAAAGCGTAAAATGTTCACTTGAATTAACGCCTTTAAATGAATTATGAGAGCTTATGCTGAAGAAGAAGTCTGTGGGGTGTTGGGAAAAATTTTGAAAATTTATTTTCATTTGACTGAATAATGAATTGCGGTATTTAACTGACGTAGAAGTTTATTAATTCTATCCTCGTGCAAGCGCACATGGTTGATATAATTATTGATCTATTTAGATTTATAGTTTCGTAGAAATTGTGCCACACGAATTAGATTGTAATTAAACTTCACGTGCGCTCATTAATGTGAAGTAGTCATTTATTTATTTTTTATGACTTATTAAAGTTGATTTCTGGGGTTTACATAAGTAATTTTAAAGAGAATTGGTTTAAATGTGAATTAGGATAACTAGTTTAGACAATTAATTTATAGATTAATGGAAAATTTACGAATTTTGAATAATAAGTTGCAATTCTAAGTGAATTCTCTTTGAAATTAGTGTTTGTAATATTAAATCCAGAGGCTAGAAGGGGGATAAAGGGGATTCCCAGAGTATAACCCGGATTAGATCAAATTTTATAATAATTTTGCACCAAATGAGTTTTAGTTAGAGAAAAAAGAAAAATTGCTAATAATTCAACATTCAGGACAAAATTTGAATAATTTCTATTGAGGTCAAAGCCTCCCCCTCCTCCTTCTTATGGAAATTGCTTCTTCAAATTGCTAGGGCTCCTTAAAGGATCATTAATAATTGACGTCCTATTTTTAAGGAGGAAGAGGGTCTGACGCTGATAAAAATGAAAGGATTTTGTACGAAAATTTTGTGACAGAGGGAGGGGAGAGGGTCTGGCGTGACGTCATTAAAAGGTATCCTAGCTTAAAAAATTCTAGCAACAACCTTAAATCTGAGCAACTGGTGTTATCAATTTAACTTAAAATTTAAAACAAAAATATTCTCTCTGCAATTTCTTTCCATGTCATTCAATGCATGTCACCATGTGCATAGCTCAAAAACATTGTCACAAATGAAAATATTGCAAAATTTCTTACAAAACTAAATTTCACACGAACCTCAAGTCTAGAGTTCAGACAATTTTCTAACAGCATTTAACAAGAATTCCACACAAACATCATAAAATCCATTTTTATTGAGAAATTACGTCAAAGGAAATGCTAAATTATCCAACGAAAATCATTTTTAAACTTACTTCATTGAATATCGAGTAATCATATAAGATGAATTATGGACACATCCACAAGCTAATTCAAAAAATTGCCAAGATACTTGATTTTACATTGTGTCATACAAAATTTGCTTTATTATTGTCGAATGTGATTCACTAGCATATGTGTGCTCACATATTAAATATCATGAATAAAAAAAACTAAATGTCAATTGCTTTATTTCTGAAATCTTTTTTGTTATGAAATTGCCGGGCAAATAAGAAGAATTTTTTAAGATGCCAAAAAATTTGCCACAAACTGTGAACAATTGTCCAATAAATTTTTTACTGTTATTACTCCAGGTGTGCTATGTACAGCACATGACTCGATCGGATGATGATTCGGTGTGGTAATGAAAACAATTCATTTGATAAGGCTGAATTAGTGTGATTTACTTACAAAATATTAGCTGATTTTATTGTCGGATGGTCAAGGTTGTGGATTTATTTCACTTATTGGCACGAATCACCTTGAATTATTTGTTAATTTCTTTATTTTCACTTCGTTTTTTCATTTTCTTTCAAAATTAAAATTTTTATATGAAATATTCCACATTTTGTAAGATAAACCACTCCCGGTCATAATTTCAAATCATATTTTTTTCACCATAAACTTACGCAAAATGCACATTTTAAAACACAAAAAAAATATATATTTACTTTCAAGACTTAATTAGCCCAATTTTTATTTTAAAAAATTTAGAGCTCCGCCGAAATGAAAAAGCACTTTTCGTTTGGGTTGAACTACAATGTTTACTAATATGCACACGCAAAATTTTTTGGTAGGTCGGAAATGTATTTATGTAACCGAATAACATTATTGACTTGATTAGATAAAATTACTACTTGAAGTATAATCAATTTAATTTTATATTGAATTTCAAAGTAGAAATATGATTATTCATCCAAGTGTTTTGAGCAAGTGACGAATAACTTGACGCTTTTTGCATTTATCTTATCGCAAATAAAAGATAACGTAATATTTTTTTATGAACTGTGAATATATGCAATATATGTGTGAAAAAATTAATAGTCATGGCAAAGACATTGAAAATTTTGTGATTATCTAATTTTGATAAGGACTGTGTGCTATGTTGGTGTAGGTTAATAAATTTGGGGGTAATTATGCAATAAATAATGATAAATTATTTTCGACGGAAACATATGGAACTCATTTGCAGTAAATTCAAAAATATACGAAACCTGATTGTCAACTTAATCTAGAAAATAAATTTTAAAAATTTAGAACGTCAAACAGTATTCTTCAGAGCAATGCTATGTTATGTTAGGAGTGAAAAAGTCAATGAACCTGGCAGGGTTGTTTTGAAATAATTTTTTTTAGAACCTATGTCAGCTAACAATTGGTTAGATCTATGTGAATATTCTGCGCAGATCTTGATAAAATAAAAATAAAAATTCTGTATTTTTAAATAAATAAATCCGACGAAGCTTGAAAAGTCATTTAAAAAGCAAAAAATATTCCTAAAAGTGATTCAAAAGCTCCATTTCCTTCAGTTCTTCAAGGTTAATCGTACAATGTCAACAGACTGTTGCCCTGTTTACAATTAACTATACAATTTAAATCAAAACAAATCTAAGTTCAATTGCAAGCTACAAAACACGTCAATAACAATTTAAATGCAGACTTACCTCTGATCCACGTGCCGTTTAAAAAAATCTTTATAAATACTAATTAAATTCCCATTAAACTACATTGTCTGACTTGCATAAAATGTAGATGATTATAGTCTGAGAAGATTAGTGAGATCAACAATAATTTCTATCAAATGAGTCAATTTTCATTCTGATTAAGAAAAATTTTCCATTAAACTTTAAATGTTATCACAAAAATCTGAATATTCCCACATAATATTCAACCCCAAAAATTTATTAATTAACTTTTTGCATCATCACTTCTTCACTATAGAATTTATTCAACCGCAAAATCTTTGGCCTTATATTCAACAAAATTTAATACAACAAAATCATTTAGTGAATCCAGCATTTATCACCAGTCACCATCCGCATCATTTACATCATCATCATCAGAATTCAAATAATCTTTCACAACATGTGAATGCCCTCAATGGCAATGGAAATGAATCAAATGTTCTAACTTGCAATAATAACAATAACAATAATAATAATAGCAGTAGTCCTGAACATCAAACGAACGATAGTCGTGATAATAAAGTTATAGCAAAACCACTACCTAGTCGTCCTTTTATACATCATGGAATTAATCATCCACACTTGCACTCGTTATTGGCGCACTGCAGGAATCCGTACATAACAGGTAATTGTGTATTGCATTGTAATTAAAATCTGCAACCTTCTGTTAATTAAAATGTAACGTGTACGATTGAAAATATTTTCAGGAGCTGGTCCGCAGGTTTTTCCTCTCCCACCAGGTGAGCTTGTTGTTATTGCAATAAAATGCATATGTGGATGTGGCAAATGTAAAACATGTCTCATTTATTATTATTTTCATTAAACAGGACAAGGATTTCCATGGGCGCATTCAACAAGAGGAAAGCCTCGACGGGGTATGATGAGGAGAGCTGTCTTTTCAGGTAAATAAAATTCCCATTCTTCAAGTTAATTGGAATGCTTGTCAGACATGAAAGGAGTCAAGATGTTATTCTAGGAGCATATTTTTTTTGGAATTGGGTTAAAATTTGTTTTGAATGGGTGTCTGTCGGTCTTCAAGACATATGAATAGCTTTAGAGATTCGAAAAATATTAGAAAATGTAAATTCTTTTAATATTGAAATCCTGGCTGCTAATAATAAGCTACTAATATGATTTGGTCAGTTCAAAGGCACTCAGAAGCAGGGGGGTCATAAGAGTGGAAAAAGTGGAGTATTTTCCGGAGCACCACGGTTTAGGGTGCTCAAAATTCAATAAATTGTAAAGAAAAAGATGGAAAATAGTTCAAGTTTATTTTTTTGTCAAAAATCTAAAAAGACGTGTTATTTGATTTAAAAAAATTTAATAACAGGAGGAGGAGATCTTTTTTAGGGGTACTTTTTAAACATTCCTTACGCTCTCTTAAATAAAGTAAAAAGTAGATCAAATTCAATCTAATCTATAGAAATTTCTAGAGTATTTTAGAGTATCACATAACCCCGTTGTGTACAAAAACTAATATTACTAAAAAAATTAAATTTTAAATTCATGTACAAGAGTTACTGAAGCTCGTTTACAAATGATGCCCAATTTTTTGAATGAAAATTTTGTAACAGAGGCAGATTAGGTCTGAAATATTACTTTTAGTGGACGTCATTTATGAAAGACTCTCTGTAAAATTTGTATTAAAAAATCAAAAAATAGATCCAACGGAAAATGCGCTTTAATTTTTGATCCAAGCATACTTCGATTTTTAACTTGAAATATTTTTTTATTGAAAATAAATTAACTTCGTGTAACAACATAACATTCTTGTGTGCTTGTAGATTCACAACGAAAGGGTTTAGAGAAACGTTTTCAAATACAAAAGTACATCAGCAAGCCCGACAGGAAGAAATTAGCGGAACGATTAGGGTTGAAGGATTCTCAGGTAATTATTGCATTTTATTTTATTTTTAAAAAAATAATATATGAAATTTTACAACTGAATGCATCCTCATTGAGAAGAAATTTGAAATATCACAAAATATTTTCATTGTCTGCATGATAAATGACTGTAAATAAATCTCAACAGTCAGATTTTTAGTTGACTAATTGAACTGTTACCCTTGAGTCATTTACGATGCATGAATTAATTCATGAAGAAAAATTTGAATTTAATTTGAATTGCATAGCGAGCTAAATATGAAAAAATTAATTTTAATAAAAAATGAGGGCAATGTTGATGTTGTTCCTGAGTTTGAATAAAAAGGAATTTTTTGCATAGTTTTCTTCGCTCCGCCTGCAATTTTTTTTAAAACCACCGAAAGTAGTCTTTTATGCTTTTTCGTCACGTACATTTTGTATAGAATATTTTTAAACAACAAAAAAAAACTCTATGTATTCACCAATATTACCAGGCGAAACAGCGCAGACGCAATCGAGCATTAGTACAATCATCAAGCAATACAAGTAGCAATAATCATTACGCAATGATTTTTTTCCTCTCTATTCATTCTTCATCTTATTTTTATGAATGTGTACTTTTCCATTAATACAAAAAAATCGAAAGATTAATTCGTTTAAACTTTGATTGAGAGTGACTTGCAAAAACAGCGAACTTTAGTTTTTTTAAGGAACAAAATAAATGTTGAGTATCACATAAAAGCATTTACGCAAGTCGGAGGATTAATTGGATTCTGAAGAATTTTCGAGCTGAAGCATAATTTTTGCACAATAAAAATTTCTCGTTTTTTGTTGAACTTCAAAATGTTTTGCAGTAAAAGATTTTATGCATTAGAATTGTTTTGTTCTTAATGTTTGAATTTTTACTGTCAAAACTGAAAGTAAGAGCTGATTAATAAAATTTTAAAAAAAATTTATTTTTGCATAGCACTGTAAAATAGAGGAATCAACTAAAAGCATTGGTGTAACTAGGGTGTGTAAACAGGGACATTTTCTTGGAGCGTCGCAATTGGAAATACGAAAAATTCAATAAATTCTCAAATAAAAGTTAGAAAGTAAAACAAAATATAACTGACACAGGGGCATATCCAGGATTTTTTGAATTATGAACTTTTTTAACATCTTCTGGAACTTTTTCTTAAATTATTTATTTATTTACATATACTTAAACAAAGAAGCAAAGCAGTAACGTAGCAATAAAGACCCAAAGCGTCTTATAAAAAATACACAAAAACTTATATAAAAGGGTGCAAAATCTTATACATGGGGGCCAAGGGCTTAGCCAGAAATTTTTCGAGGGAGAAATTTTCAAAATTTTTGTATGAAAAAATTTAGATCAAAAAATTTTTTGAATTTTTTTTTGTCAAGAGCCATAGCAAATTGAAGAACTTTTTGGCAAATAACCCGCAAATCTCCCTCTTGTTACGCACCTGATGTGGGCACCAAACATTTGATTATACCTCGGGTATAAAAAAAACTCCGATTGAGCCACAAGAACAGATTTTTTAGGAGTTTATCCACTAAATTCGCTCCTTCATAGTAGTCTATCGCCAATTCAGAACCAGTGGCGTGGCCAGGGGTATAAGTGGGTGAAAAATAACCCCCTTTTCTAAAGTTGGTTTGAAAAAAATTGCATTACTCCAAAAATTCTAGCTACGCTATTGCTCGAAATAGTTTAAAAAATTAGAATCATTCAAAAACTACCAAAACGATTCTGCCACCATTCAACCCCTTAAAATTGTCCCTATAATCCATTCATAACTCCCACCATCCATCCAATCCACTAAATCCAAATGATTTGTGTAAACGAGTGAATAAAAAAATCAATAGAAAGCAAATAAAATGCAATAAGAACCACAATAACATAACCGAACCATACGCACGCATGCATGTGCGAAAGAGGAAGAAATGACTACAAGAACAATAAAACTTTTCTCTTCTCGATTCTTTTTTGCGTCATAAAAATACAAAAACACTCCACAACAAATCGTATTATAACACTCCAGGCTATATAAAAACCGATTAATTTGTCTTTTTCTGCTATTATAGTGAATTTCCTCGGTTCTAAAAAAAGATTTTTAGATAGAAGTTTTTCTAGTAATTTATTATTCTCAAAAAAAAATGTCTGCTGTTGACACATTCGACTTTGATGTTTAGTGAAATATAAACATTATTATATGAGACTGTGCGTACGCATTGAACGACCCTCGAAATTATTTTCCATAAAAATGCTTGTAAGAAAATCTGCTGTTGAAGATTTCTGTTCTGCACTCAATGAATGATGTTGATGATGATTATTATGATAAAGTATCAATTCTCAATATTCATGACATAATTTATGCATGAGCCCAAGGAAAAGCCTTTTTTGTTCCAAAAAATCATTAAATTAAAATTATAAAATTATGAACCACTGAGCTCGAGTTGATGAGGGTGCAAAAAAAATTAAATAAATCATGATTCATGAACAGAAAAATACCATTTCAATATTTGGATTGGAAATGTTGTAATTATTGCAGTGCGTTTTGTCTGTGTCTGAGTTGGGTCAATATGAAATTTTAAATTAAGCATTTAATGGTTGGATTGGTGTTGAGATTTTTGGATGTAGATATAGTTTGAGGTCGATGTCTACATAATTATTTGAGGAATTTAATGGATTTTGAGAAGATGGGTCAGTGGATATTTTAGATGCCAACCTTAAGTCTTAGACTCTATGGATTGGAAATTACAGGCATAACTAGGAATGCTGAAACCTCTTGATTACTGAGAAAATTTGAATTTTCTAAAAAAATTGTGAAAGAATGTCATGTGATCCGAGCTTCATGTCGGATTTTCATCAAAATCAGCTTCACGCCGACATAATGCTGTGTTTATTTTCTAATATAGTTTCCAGATGAGTTAGATATTTAGATATTCCTTTGCTAAGGCATCATTCAGGGGCGTAGACAAAAAACAATTATGGGGAATCAAAATTTAGGAGGTTTGCAGGGTTCCAGACCCTATTGGATCCCTTGGCTACGACCTTGATATCATTTTCTGCCATGACTTTAAAATAATTCAAATTAAACTAACAGAAAATCCTCATAAGCAACAAGAAATGCGCCTTAAATTCCAATTTTTGCTAAAAAAATCTCTAACTTCCCCCCCCCCCCAAACTCATTGGGGGAACTCATTGATAAGAAAATAATTTGATTAATTGAATATCCGCCAACAACATACCCGACAGCAATATTCACAAAGGAAAGAAAAAAAACTTCATCTAAGCATCACCGGAAGATTACAAAAAATAATATTTATTTTTTATGGAAAGGAAGGCGTGGAAATGGAAATAATGTCGAGGTGGTTGGTAAATTATTATGAAATAAAATTCAGTTAAAAATTTATAAATTTTTTTGTTCGAGGGCAATTAGATCGTTCCGTGCATACACGAGAGCATAATTGCCAAATCACAGCACACAGTTTTAGTCGATGAAGAAAAAAAAATCATTGAGATTTCGATTTCTACGCAGCTTTGGTCAGTCAGTACGTAGCTGAAATTTTTGCTTTAATAATGAGATTTTTTCTTCTTTTTCTTGACGAGTGTAGCAAAAAAAATATTTTTTTCGGTTTATTATGTGTAATACTACATCAAGGGCGATAATATGTTACGCTATAGTAAACGATGATGATGATGTTGGGTGAATTAAAATCAATTAAATTCAACATTGAAAATCATTGATTTAGCAATTCATCAATTAATTTAAATTAACTTTTTCTCTTTTACCTTTTTTGTTGTCTGCATCATAGACATGAAATGATTTGTATTTTTGCACACAATAGCGAGACACACACATAAAATGCATACAAAATTGCTCTTTTTATTTCAACTTCTCTTTTGTTGTAGTCTGTTAACAATATTTGAAAAATGATCGATGAATGATGATGAATGTCCTCAAATTTCACGCCTCTTTGATTTTGTTCTTCTGTTTTCAGTTCATGAGATGAATGAATGACTGTAATTGATGCTGTGTGTTGTAGATGAGTAAGGCGCTTTTTGGGATTGTGTGATTTTAATAGTTTAATTTTGTAATTTTAAAAATTTAAAACTATTATTTTTTTAAATTAAAAAAAATAATTTTTTTCTTTTAGACCGAAATTTTTAAAAAATTTAAAAAAACCAAAAATTGAAATTTTTAAAAACATGAGAATGAAATTTAAAAAAAATAAAAAAATTTAAATTGAAATTTTTAGAAACTAAAAAAATTTAAATTTAAAAAAAATAAAAAATTAAAATTAGTTTTTAAAAAAATTGAAATTGAAGTTTTTTAAAAAATTTAATAGAAATTTTTAAAAATTTTAAGAAAATCGAAAAATTAACTGAAATGTTTTAAGTAGCTCGTGTAAAGTGGCTGAGATCTGAGAGGATTTGATGGTCCTGGGTCATTTATAACCCCCTCCTCACTTTGGATATGCCCATGTCCGCGACACACTAGTGTACCCAATGTCCATGGTTAAAAGTTTCGTGTTATAAAAAGTTTATAGTAGACAGTCAGTCAAGCTACAAAACTCAAGCTCATTCACCCCAATAAACTAGCTCACAAAAAAGATTAAATAATTTATTAATGAAATGATCGATGAAAGTTGTGACTTGTTTCCGTCTACATCTCATTTCTCTTCACTCTTCTAAATTGTGTATATACATGAATTGACGTTTAGAGGCCTTCTGTTGCAGTAACATTAGGGAGCAAATTTTTCTAGAACTGAAAAAAAAATTGGTTACGCAAATTTGCACGAAAATAAAAAAAAATTCTAAATTTTTATAGTCGAAAACAGAAGAATGAAGAATGAAAAATCACTAAACGTGCAATGTTGTTGATGATGATGTGAATAATTTTTTTGTTACTGTATCCTTGCCGATTTCTCTCAGAACTTTTTATATTCTGTTGTTTTTTCCTCTCAAATGAAAAATCGTTGTGTATCCGTGCATGTGGAAAATATTTCTGCAACAAACTGCTGGTGACTTGAATTTATAAAAAGCGGGAACAATATTTTTTTATCCGTCCTGGTTTTGTTTATTCAAACCAAAAAAAGACCAAAATCAAAAGAAAATTTTCCATCTATTTAAGCATTTGACTTCTTCTACATGCTGGGGATAAATGCTTATGCTACACATACTCGACATAATGAAATTATGATGATGATGGTCCTCTATGCAACTGCAATTTTCCCATGCATGTTTGTTGGGGATGTGCAATTATCTCATGAACAAATGAACTCCATATACAATCTACTCCCACTACCCACTGTCCATTTGACAGTTCATTATACATGTATTCAATTAAAACGATGACAATTTAAATTTTGTAACTAAAATACTTCAACATGAAATGCAGAACTTGATAGTTAAATTTAATTTCAATTACGGAAAGTTTTTTTTTGAGGACAGAAAAAAAGAGCTAGAAAATTCGACCAGCCTTGATGATATCGTCTGTATTTTATTATTATGGTTTCTATTAGCATCTTTTAGTACTTGAAAAATAAATTTTTGTGTGTTGCCCAGAAAATCCCATTAAAATTCTATCACTTCATGGTTGTCACTGCAACTACACTTCGTCTGAAATGAGAATTAAGAGATGGAATGGGCAGTGTATGTGCTTGTTGTGCATGTCGTTCTTCTATTCTATGTTATATAATTATTATCGTCATCATCATCATTATTCCTCCTTCAGAGAAACGCGGTACTGTGTGGCAAAAATATTTTTGCTATGAGAAAAATTTTTGTGTTAGATATTTAGTGCAGTTGACAGTTTTCATTGCTCCATACTCAATTGTATATATTTAGACTGAAAAATAAATCTGTATGCCCGGAGAGTGTGTGTGAGCGGGCAGAAAACCAGTCAACGAGAAATGTTTTTGAATTATTGTGTGTTGTGCTTTATCATTTAACACCCTTTCAAATTTATGAACATATAAACAAAGCAAAAGGATTTTTTCTAACAGCTCTTTTGATGTTTCTGTGCATCTATAAAGTTTTGGTGACAGGGGAGTAGCTGGAAACATTTTTATTGGGGATTCGAAAAAAACTATTTTGATTGGGGACCCATTTGACCCCCTTAGACCTCCTTGGACCCCCTTGGACCCTATTGGACCCCATTGGACCAACTTGGACTCCCTTAGACTCCCTTGGATCTCCTTAGACCTCTTAGGAGGTTCATTCCTGACTATGCTACTATTCAGTGAGATAGAAAAATTTTCCATTCCCAGACAATGTTTATTGCATCAGAAAATTATAGTTTTCAATGAAAATCAATAAAACTGATGTGAATGAACGAAGATGAATAGAGAAAAAGTTCTCATGACCTTAAGGAAAAATACCTGGTAATTCCGTTACATTCTAAAACATCCTCACATTTATTACTAAATACAGTTAATGTATTCAGAAATTATGCACAACTTGATGTGCATTTCGACATTTGTAATTCCTGATCTAATTTGAATACACAACTAAACCAAAAATTTGCATGATTATTATTATGTATGGGAACTATAATTTGAGGTTTTCCGCAAAATATCATCACATATATATATTTAAATTTATTGTTATAAATTAATTTCAATTAGTTTAATTGCGTGAATTTGACACTTTATATTATTGTTTTTGTGCCTCTAATCATTGATCATTCCTGATTCAGCATAAATTGTTTTACGGCATCATGCGGGAACAAAGTCGAAAATGTGATGAGCTCATCGTGAAATCAGCATAAATTAAGACATTGTTCCGTTATGAGTGCGTAGCTAGTAAGCTTCAAATATGTGTGTATTATTTTCTTAAATTAGATGCGAATAACTCGTGATAATTGGTCGGAGAATGGCTTTTGACAATGATGATGGTGCTTAAATATTTTTTGAGGGGATATTCTGGCAGAAATTTTGAATTTTATTTTTTTAACTTTCAAATCTTTTTAAAGATAAAAATAAAATATTCTTATTTGTTCAAAATTTCTTGAAACTTTGCTTTTTTGATGTAATTTTGCGATAGTTGAAGATTTTCATCCGTTTCTGATAGGAATCGAGGCCTGGTCCAGGTCCTTGTAAAGTGAGAAATATGATATTCCTGAACTGAAGCCTGATTACTCGGCTAGAAAGATCTTTCTCATGCATTAGCAGACTTGACTAATCAAGACTCGATAACCTTAATTCTTACACCACATTCAAAAATCGTCTTTGCTTACATATCGTCCCGAACGACACAAAAAAAACATTAAAGCATGGATACGGTATGGTGCCAGCTTGATGCTGGATTCAAGTGCTAATCTGACTCTAAGCTGGCACCATACCGTGCTTTTTTGTCCCGAATTCCTTTCTAAAATATTCAAATATTCAAAAAAAATATTCAAGAAACTGCCATCATTTCCTCAAAATCGTAAATCAGCAAATCATCATGATCAAAAAACAAGCCGACAAAAACAAAAAAGTATTAACTCATTATCAGTTTCATTTGCTTGCGTCAACAGATCTAAAGTGCGAAAAAAGACATTAGACATTATGACTGCTAGCAGTCACTTGAACCCTTCATACGTCTTTGCAAATCGATGATAAAACAAAGCAAATATGTAAACGTAATGTACTTTACATATCCACCACAGAAAATTGCCAAATCATTCTGATGAGAGAAAATTTTCAGATGATTTCATTCTGTGGATTGAGCAATTATTGTTCGATTACTTAAGTAATTTTAATTTACATTTTAGACATTTATTTTGATTTGTTTGAGGTGAATTGCATTAATTTCACTTTACTGTTCTGTTAGCTAAGCTTGTATCATTTGGAGAATTAATGGGAATTTTTATTGAAAAACTGCGTGAAAAATTTTATGGGATGCTGAGCACTCAGTTGGATAGTTTTTAACTAAGATTTCAAGAACAATGATTTGGAATTTGTTATTTTACATTGCTACAGGTACAGGAGCGCAGTCAGGGAAGGAGGGTGTCCTCGATGGACAATTTTATTCGATTTTGTAGCGCTTTTTGAGAAAAAGAACCTAAATACTTCAATTTAATGATCTTAATACATCTAAAAAGCTTTCCAGAAAAACCCAGCTAAAATGCAAGTTTGTCATAATTTTCAAGAATTTAAAATAATTCCAGAACCTCATCTAATTTGCGTAAGCAAGTCTCTATCTCCACCCATATGGTTGTAAAATTTACGACAATTTCAGCAGAAGTTGAAGGCAATAAAGTCAATTTTCTAATTAATTTACGTAAGCAAACTGAAATATTGTGCATTAATTATTCTACCTGAAAGTTTTTCGTGCTAATAATCACATTAATTAATTGAACAGACAGATTAAATTCATTTTTAACATGGGAAATTGCAATAGTTTTCATCACGATTTAATTAAGCATGTAAATGTGATAATGAGCCTATAATTTAGTTAAGTAAAATTTTAATCTTTACTGGAATTTTTTAAGTTAAAAGGTTCTGGAATCTTCTACTTTTTTGAGTGCTGAATAATTTGTATTAATTTTGCTTTTGTCAGAAATAATGCAAACATTTGCTAATTTCATTCACAAGTGTTCTGAATATTCTTTTTTTTGGAAAGTTGCTAATTATCATTGTTTTTATTTATAGAGTCATGACTCCACAAAAATTATGAATTATCTCATTAATCAGCAGTGGCGTAGTAAGGGGAGTGTTATAAGGGGGCGTCAGTGAAGGTAGACTAGAGCAGTCATCTTCAATGGCTATTAGGTGATGATAAACTGGGAAATTGACCCTTCTTAAAAATAAGAATGACTTTGGACACTCAAATTCAGTCAAAACTCCTTGCTACGTCACCAACTATTAGATTATCAAACTTGCCATTCAGCACAAAAATAGAAGACACAAAAAAATCATAATGGATTATCAAACAGAGAAATTTTATATGGTTGCGAAGATTTACACATGTTCGTCATTACACATATGTGCCGTGATTCTTTATACATATTATCTTCATTCCTAATTCTTTCGTATAAAATATCATCGGCAAAATAAAGTTTTTCTTTTTTGCTCGAATCATTAAGCAAATAATGATTCTGTTTCCCTCACCACACAAAGTCAGATTTGTGAACAAATTCATTGCAAATATTTACTATTACTCAAATCGCACCGAGCACTGGGTGATGTTGTAGAACAAAGTCCGAATGCTTTCAAATAAAAGTTTGTTTCATATTTGCTTATGTCTTCAATCAACGTCAATTTGTTGTAAAATGATTTATTTGATTAAACTGTAATTGGAGAATGTTGGGAGACATGGGAACGGATTGAGTTGTTAGAAGAAGAATCCGGGAGGTGCTTCAAACAAAATAGTTGTTTTCAATTGGTATTTGAGTTGCTACCGTGGCAAACGAATGGTTATTTTTAAGATTTGACAATGACTTGATGCCAAATCAACAAAACAGCGTCAAACAAAATGGCATTTTTGATTTTATGACGCTCAAAGCAGTATTTTTTTGTTATTTTAGCTGCACTAATGAAGTCTTGTGACTTTAAACAAATAAAACTCCAAAATTTTATGCAAAACCTGAAAGAATCTTAAGAGAAATAAATGCTTTAGAGTGTTTCGAATTTCTTTAGGGGAATCACAAGCGATTGGGATTTTTGGAGATAATTTTTTAGAATTTTGCGGAACGTTTTGCATTTTAGTGTGTTTAATATTCATTAGCGAAGAAATTTTTTTAATATAATTTTGTTATGTTGTTTATCAACATTAGTCGCAAAATTGTAGAAAATTTTTAATTTTTTCATTTTTAAACCAAAAAAGAAATATTTTAAAAAAATGTTGAAGAATCATTCCTAATGTCTCAAAAAAGAATAAAAATTTAATTCCAAGATTATATTTCAATTATTTTTAAAAAAAATAATTGGGTAAACCCCATTCAAAAATCCTAGCTATGACCCTGGTGTACCAAAGGCGTATCCAGGATGTTTTTTGGGAGGATTTTTTCAAATCATGACCTTATTTTTGGGGAGATCTCTTCCAATTATGACTTTTTTTATTTTAAACTAGTATTGTTTTTTCAAAAAAAAATACCTGTGTCATACAAATAAAATCATTAAAAAAACTATTTTTGGAGAAAAATATATTTAATTGTTAATCAAATTTTATGCCCTAATAATCCTTATCAGCACATTTTCTTCAATGGAGACTAAGTAGCAGCTACTTTTGGTAGATATTCACCATCATAAGACTAATTTATATCGATCAAAAAACTTCTTAAAAAATCTAAAATCTCCTTCATTCACAACAAACCACATCCAAAAAAAACTTAAAAATTCTCATCATTCAAGCCAGCATTTAAAGACACTCGACAACAAGCAAGCTTGTGCATTAGACATATCTCAATCAGATGAGATGCCAAAAATAAAAAATCTCTAAATCCTGATAATGATTTTTCAACAATCTCTAATTTTCAATTATGCCACAAACACCCTCACTCAATTTGACATGCAATGATGCACATGATGTCCCAACGGCAAAATTACCATTCAACAAATAATATTATCTTTCTGCTAAATATGTTTAAAGATTAGGAAATATTTTTTCTTGTTGTGTGAGATTTTATTTATTTATTTTATTTTGTTCAATTACACGAGATGATGCCTCAAGATATCGCATTAAAGTTCAAACAAATCTATTGTTTGAGTAGCTAAGTACATTTAAATAAATGCATGCGGTTGATTTGGATATAAAAAATGTGAATTTTTTATTCATTCGTCTTTGACTTCATCTCACCCTCGGATTTCTCCCTACATAAAAAATGTTATTTGTCTGCAAGTGATGGGACATCATTATAATTACAGATTTCTATTTTTTTTTCTCTATGAGAAAGGAATTTTATCTGATTTATTTTTGACATGACTTTTTATTATCCTAAATCAACTACAAATTATTTTATAGCCTATTATTTAAATGCTATAAGTTAGATGGCAAACAGATTCTTTTTTCGTCATCATCCCTCATTTATAAATTTGTTTTGTGAGACTGCACAATGAGTGTTTTGAACATTTCTCTGATGATCGTCAACGTATGTTACACATTACATACACAAAATTTGGTTCCTTGCTTTCTTTTTAAAAGGAAATTCAACCCCTCATCAATTTCTCTTCTTTTGACCCTCGGCACAGTTTTTTTGTTGTTCTGCAAATTGATTTCGATTCTTTTATTATTTTTAAGGCGAGTGGAGGTTAATTTTTGTAAGAAAATTGGCATTTATGATATCATTATTGGGATTATTCAGATAGAACTCTTGAAATCTCAATTGATGCGGAAATCCAATAAAACTTGTTACTTCTTAATCTTCCCACATATCTTATCATGACGTCAACAAAATATTTTATTTTTCAATTAAAATTTTTTATTTTTATTTTTTTGATTCTGATAGGGGGAGTTTTTTTTCTGCGTCAAAACTTTTCTAATTTTCATATCATTTGAATTTTATTTTAATATTTTTTATGAACCCAAAAGAACGAAAAAGATGATGGTAAAAAAATAAAAAATATTTTGCTGTATATTTGCATTTGTGATGAGGAGTTATTCCAATTTTTTTTATAATGGAAAAAGTTTTGAGCGCATTTTTATGGGAGTGGCTTTTTGTTGGAGATTGGCGTTTTCTCGAAGTTGTTATTGATATAAATAGGCTATTAATTATTGTCTTAGGAGAGCTGGATGATGCGATTTACTGGTATTTTTTATTATTTGCAATTTTAGATGGTACAGTCGGGATATAACTTGCTTTTGAGAAAATTTTGGATTTTTGATGCCACAGCATGCCGCTCGGGTATTTTGCTACATACTGCAAATTTTTTGAGAGGGGGTGGGGTTAGTAGAAAAACCCTAGCAATTTTAAATTGTTTTTTTCGTTTGGGTCATTTTTTACCAATTAACCCCCTCTGGCTACGCGTCTGCTATATTCTATATACATTCATGACTATCATGACAATCTACACTTCCAAACTTGAACCCATCCGCGCCTACACTTTACCTCCATTTTTTTTCTCAAGAAGGAACTTAATAAAAAAGAATGAAACAAAAACTTGTGAAATTCAGCAAGAAACTTTTTTTATATTACTTCCTTTTCCATTTACAATGACCGGAAGCGGTCGCCTTTAACAGAACAATACAAACAAAAACTGCCTTTGCGAAAATAATAAACTTTTAATAGCATTTCAAATGTTGCAACTCATAAATATTCCATTTCTCAAGAAACTATGATAATGAATGACTAAATAGACAGCTGACACCGCCATAAACTGTCATCATCAGCATTACTTGAATAGCATAGTAAATATTTTAGTTGTATTAATGATGGAAGTGTGACTTTATGTATTTCTTTTGACTTTATGTATCGCATTTGACTTAATGCTTTGCTTTTGTGACTTTATGTGCTCGTCTCGTTGTTGATGCACAAAATGCTATTCAGCTGTGAAGATGTAATGAGAGTGATGATGAATTATGCTGTAAATAGTCATGAAATCTGTCAATAATTGAGTGATATTTCATTTTTTTCAATGAACTTGCTTTCATGCTTTGATTTACCGCCGCTTTACTAATAAATTACATTTTTCTCTCTCGTTGTAGGTTAAAATATGGGTAAGATAAATTGTGCATTAAAAAGTTTACAAATTAATTAAAAATTATGAGAATTCTAATTATTTTCTTTATTCCTCAAACTTTATAGTTCCAAAACAGACGAATGAAATGGTAAAAAATTCACATATAAAAAATTAGAATGAATTTTAAAAATAATTAAAATGTTTGTTTCAGGCGCAATTCAAAGGAACGAGAATTATTAGCCAGTGGAGGTTCTCGCGATCAAACATTACCCAACAAAAACAATCCCAATCCAGACCTATCAGATGCCAAATGCGACCGACAACAATCATTATCGCCACCATCATCATCGCCATCAAGTCTCGAACAACAAGGACAACAGCAGTCACAGCACATGAACATTCAATCACCATCGAGTCAGTCGCCAAGCAAGTCATCGCCAATTGATCAAAAGTTTATGGTTATGTCCAAAAAACAAAATGATTTTAAGTTTGAAGCCGATGAAATTAATTCACGATCTGGACATCCACCGCACATAGGTCAATTATTCAATAATTTCTACGATAATCACTCATCTGATGGCAGCGTAAAGACGTATAGCAATCAAAGCAATTCAATGTACTATGATGATTACGACTCAAATTCAGATGATAGTGAGGAAATTAATGTTACGTGACTCCCTGAAACGGACAGTGTCGACTAAGTAGCATTTACAAAATAATTATTAATAAATATAATCGATTTTATGGAATGAGATGTAATGAGAAAAAGAAGATGTAAAATTAATTAAGACGTAAGTTTTGTGGTTTAAATTACATAAAAGAAATTAAGTTTAAGTATACGAGTTATAAAGTCCTTAAAAATAAAATAACAACTTACAGTATTCTTAATTTCTGGTGTGATTCTGGATGATGTGGGAGATTTTGAGGTTGATGCTTAGATGATGTCAAGAAAAAATGGACGTAAATTAAGAAAAGGTCGTAATTTACAGTTTCAGATGAGAATGATTGATTTCAGCTTTAAAATGGATTGAAAAAATTAAAGAAAAAGGATTTTTAAATGAAAAAATTAATAATGAAGGGCAAGAATTGTATTCAGAGCCGAACTGGGGTTACTCGGGGTGCTCCACCTACCCTATCCCCATTCTTCACCTAAGTGGATGATAGAGGTAGATTAGATGGGGTACCCTAAGGTATATTTTACTTACCCAGGGTAGGATAACGTAGGGTATCCCTGAAAACAAACCCCTGAGCTGTCATGGATATTCAAGCCAACATTCTAAAAAAATCCCATTCCATCCAGAAATTACAGCAAACTTTTATGTTCCCAAAGAAAAATTTAATATTATTGTAAATTATTAAAAATATTTCATTAATTAGAAAGATTAATAAAAAAATCATCGATAATCTGTGTAAAAAAATGTCAGGCACATTTTAATACTTAATTTTTCAGGCGATTCTTAACATAAATTACGGTAGCTATGTGATTTTTGATAGAATCAATTATATACTCCAAAAATGCAAAATATTTTTTTATTATTATTCTTCAGGTTCCAAGAATAAATTCGCAAAATGGCAAGCGCCACTCAATCTGTCTTATGTGTCTAATAACTTATTTAACCTACAGAATATTATAATTTTATGTTGTTTACGTAAACAAATGATCATCTTCTAATCAATCTAAGCTGGTTTGAAATAAAAATAAAGTATGCCGTCAAGATATTTTTTAATATTTACGTCCATAATAATTAAGATTGCATACCAAACCAGATCAATGAAAATTCCAGAACGGACTTGATTTTTGAAAGTAGAAGTTAATTTAAATCTGATATCTAAATTGACTTTATCTGTGGATATTTTTCTTGTTCTGGTTCTTGACGTTCTTCGTGATTTGTAAAATGAAGCAAAGACCAATATAAAAAGCAAAAAAATGACAAAGGTTAAGTTTAGTTTGTGCTAGACGGATAGTAATTTCAAATTTGAGAAAGTCGTTAAAATTTGAATCTTAAAAGTACGTTAAACTAAATCATGTTTTAAGACTAAATTATTGATGGTATATCGATAAAATTGATATATAAAATATGACTATAGTTTATGAAATATATGCTTGAAATTATATTAAAGCAGTTGTCCGCAACGCCATCTTTTGAAAATAAATAAAATTTTCTTCGGAATTTACGTGAACAATTTTATGAATGATAACTAAAACTCAACATCATGCTCATTTAGTAAACTTTTAAGAAACTCACCATACAGTGTTGACATGTGCAGAAAGTTTCAAATTTATTTTTAATACTTGAATCTTATTGGAAGATTAGTCTGCTTTTGTTTGTTGATCAGTCAACATTGTATTCAGAATTTATTTTAAAAAAAATTTTGTATGAATTTTGTTATAATGATAAAACAGTTTATAGTTTTTACAACTATTTTCATTGCAATCATCAAATCTGATAGAATAATAAATCCTGATGACTTAAACGAAAGATTGGATGTGATAGGAAAAACTATAAGATTAAATCGGTTTAGACGGGACGATGTTCTTCAGGTAAAAAAGTGTTTGATTGTTTCATTAGTTTTTCGGTTTTTATGTTGTGCATCTTTCTTTTATAGAGAAATGAAATCAACAATTGTGGTACGCGGCAACTTATCCGTCCAGTTATTGTTGGTGGTGACGTTACTGTACGCGGTGAACATCCATGGTAAATTTTTATTACACACTTATAGGAAAACAAACCAATTTTTAAACTTAATAACTATTTTAAAATTTAAAAATATTTTTTACTTTTAAAAAATATTTTTAAATTTTTTTACTTTTAAAAAATATTTTTTTAAATTTTTTTTCGAATTTAATAAAAAAAAATTTTAAATGCTCGGATTGAGAATTGAACCCATGACCTCATGGCTCTAACCAATCAGCCACCAAACCATTTAAAAGTATATAGAAATTTGACAATGTAATTTAAAAAATCAGCTTTTTAAATTTTAAGAACAAAATTTTAAATTTAAAAAACAAACTTTTAATTTTAAAAGTATTTTTATAAGTACAATTTTATTTTATATGACTTACATTTTATCCCATAATTTGCAGGAAAGCAGCTTTAGTTTTAAAATCAGGAAAGTTTTTTTGTGGAGGAACTCTTGTGTCAAATAAAATTGTAGTTACAGGTAATTTTGTGGACATCCTTTAATAATTTTTGATTCAATTTTTGATCAATTATAATTTCAATTTTTAGCTGCACATTGTATGAAAGGAAAACACCACAGTCATGAACTTAAGCCAGGAGATATCTCAGTATTACTTGGGGTACATGATATATCAAGATCAAATGAAAAAGGAAGAGTCACTTCAAATGTTGAAGCTATTCGAGTACATTCAGACTGGAATGTTGAGGTCGATTCTTATGATGCTGATATTGCAATTTTGATCCTAGAAAAAGAAGTTCAATTTAACAGTTATATTCAGCCTATATGTTTAGATGGAAAACAATCGGAAATTTCTAAATCTATAGGTGGTGTTGCAGTTGGTTTTGGTAAAACTGAGACTAGACATGTTTCAAATATTGCTAAAAAGCTTGATGTTCCAATAATGGATTACCACAAATGTTCCAAGAAAAAAGATATTCTTCAATATCTTTTAAGTTCAAGGACTTTTTGCGGAGGTCCTGGTGATGGGAGAGGGGTATGTGAAGGAGATAGCGGAAGTGGACTTTTTATCGCTCATAATAATCGATTTTATTTGCGTGGAATTACTTCAGCATCGACCGTAAATAGTGTTAATGAATGTGATGTCAACACATTTTCTGTGTTTACTGATACCACAAATTTTTGTGGCTGGATTAGAAGTGGTGGATTAGTTGAACACGCGATATGCATTAATCCAACAACTACTGACTCAAAAATTGTAACCAGTCCGATCCAAACTACTTCAAGTCAGTCTAGTGCTTCAACCAACCCCATTAAAAATATTTTATATGCTGGTGAATGCCTTAAACCCAATGAATATATCGAATCAGCAAATAAGTACTTTAAATTAGTTTATCAAGATGACGGAGATTTAGTTTATTATCGAAAGTCATCAACAGAAGCTGTATGGTCTTCTCATACATCAGGATCATGTCAAAATCGAGCATGCATGCAGGAGGATGGCAATTTTGGTGTTTATGATTGTAGGAATAAAGCAATTTTCGTTTCCCAAACTGTAGGACATCCAGGATCAAGAATAATTTTACAAAATGATGGAAACTGTGTCATTTATGATTTAAAAAATGTTGCTCTATGGTCCACCCGTACTATGGATAATAGTATTAAGGAAGTTGTAGAAGGTGAGATTCCGTATTAAAATAATTCAAAAAATTATTTCAAATTAATTTTATTTTTATAGAGCCCAAAATTTTAACAACAGTTGCAAGAAAACCTGTCAAAAATATTCTTTATGGTGGTGAATGCCTTAAACCCAATGAATACCTTGAATCAGCAAACAAGTACTTTAGATTAAGGTATCAATACAACGGAGATCTTGTCCACTATAGAACATCATCAATGGAGCCTTTGTGGACAACCCACACACCAGGGTCTTGCACCAATCAAGCATGCATGCAGGAGGACGGTAACTTTGTTATTTATGATTGTAATGGTAAAACAAAATTTGTTTCAAACACCGTGAGACATCCAGACTCTAGAATAATTTTACAAAATGATGGAAACTGTGTCATTTATGATTTAAAAAATGTTGCTCTATGGTCCACCCGTACTATGGATAATAGTATTAAAGAAGTTGTAGAAGGTGAGATTCCGTATTAAAATAATTCAAAAAATTATTTCAAATTAATTTTATTTTTATAGAGCCCAAAATTTCAACAGCAATTGCAACAAAACCTATTAAGAATATTCTTTATGGTGATGAATGCTTAGGACCAAATGAATACCTTGAATCAGCAAACAAGTGCTTTAGATTAAGATATCAAGATGACGGGAATCTAGTTTACTATCGACGATCATCAATGGAACCTTTATGGACATCCCACACACCTGGGTCCTGCACAAATAAAGCGTGCATGCAAGACGACGGAAATTTTGTTGTTTATGATTGTAATGATAAACCAACATTTGTTTCAAATACCGTGGGACATCCAGACTCTAGAATAATTTTGAAAAATGATGGAAATGTTGTTATTTATGATTCGAAAAATGATTTACTATGGTCAACTCGTACTGTCGGTGAATGTTGAGTTTCTGATATCATTCATAAAGATTTAAACAAATTCAAATGTTATGTTGATATTATATAAATTACAGTATATTATATGAAATATATAATATTATTTTAAATTAATTTCCGCAACACCAGTTTTTGAAAATAAACAAAATTTTAGAGAACTCTCATTTGAGATTTAAATTATATTATAGTATAGAAACCATTCATAAATGAAGTCACGCAAAAACGAGATTTTTAGACCCCCTCCCCTTTCTGATGCAAAATTTTCGTACAAAAATTTTTCTTTTTTTGGAAGTGTCAAATAACGTTAGACCCCCTCCCCCTAAACATTGGACGTCATATATGGACGGTCCCTTATAAGAAATACAGTTATGAAAGTAACGACGAGGGAGAGAGACAATGTTGAGACTAGAATCTCTGAAAACTGGTTCTTTTAAAAAAAACTTCGGTTTTATTTATGATTGATACATAAAATACATTATAGCAGATAATAAAAAATATATAATGAAAATATTTTATAGCAGTTGATTATAGCGCCATCTTTTGAAAAAAAATTTAAATCCACTTTTTTTTGTTAAATCTTCACAAACAGTTTTGATCTCTCGATTATGATTAACATTGTCTTATGGTATTTGTAGCATATAGTAATTCATTCTCTGATTATTGATTGTGAAAATTCAAATATTAAGTTCCACGCATTGCGTGCAAGTTATTGTATTTATTTGTGAAATTCTTTTTCTAAGCTAAACAAAGGAATTAACAATGTGTTACAGTTCTACTGTTCCAAAGAGCAACATTAATTGGAGTATAAACCACTAAATTTCCATCATCTTGAATAACAAGTCTTGCGCCTGGATTTCCATGGGTATGTGTATGCCATCTTGCCGCACCATTACAATTATAAACAACAAAATTGCCGTCAGTTTGCATGCATGCATACTTGGTACAGGTTCCATGAGTTTGGGAATGCCATGTGTACTGCATTGAAGATGCTCGGTAATTTACAAAGTTTCCATCCGACTGATAATAAACTTTGAAGCATTTATTTTTAGATTGGATGTAATCATTTACATACAAACATTCATTGGAATAGAGAACATGTCTAATCGGTTTTTCTGTTGTTGTTGCTGGCAAAGTAGTCGATCGAGTAGTAGTCATAAAGTAATCTAATCTTAAAGTAAAATAATTGAGTAGTTGATTTATAATAAAATTTTAATTATTTACCATTTTCTGTACATTGAGCATATTTATTTAATCCGCCGCTTTGAATCCAGCCACAAAAATCTTTGGCATCTGTAAACACAGAAAATGTGTTGACATCACATTCATTATAAGTATTTAAAGTAGCTGCTGAAGCAATTCCACGCAAATAGTATCGATTATCATGAAGCACATAAAGTCCACTTCCGCTATCTCCAACACAAACCCCTCTTCCATCACCAGGACCTCCACAAAATGTTCTCGCCGTCAAGTATGATTTTAAATTATTATATTGTTTTACGCAGTTGTGATAATCCTTCATTGGTACTTTGAGTTTTTTTGAAATATTTGAAATAGCTCCGGATTCGGTTTTTCCATAACCAACGAAAATTCCTTCAGTTGCTTGAGCCACTGGTGTTTTTGGTTTAGATAAACATATCGGTTGAATTGTATTACTGAACTGAATTTCCATATCAAGTATTAAAAGAGCAATGTCACCATCATAAGAATCATTATCGATATTCCAGTCTGGATGAACTTGGATAGATTTAACACCAGCAGTAACTCGTCCTCTTTCGAATGTTTTTAGTAGATCATATGCACCAAGCACTACCGTGATATCTTTGGATGTATATTCATGGGTTCGGTCCTTGCCTTTTATGCAATGTGCCGCTAGATAATTGAAAAGTTTTTATTACTTTGGGGCCATTCACAAATGACGTCAAGCAAAAAACACAAAATTGTCATACAAATTTTTATCTTTTGCATAAAAGTGTCACACAGTGTCACCCCCTCTCTCCCTCATTTATGAACGTCTCCTTTTCAATTTCTTAAAACTTATTTACCTGTTTTGACAGCTTTATTTGAAACGAGATTTCCACCGCAAAAAAATTCTCCATCATCTCTGATCAACGCTGCTTTCCTGCCATTTCAGATATTTAAAACATAGTGTACATTTAATTCCTTATGAAAATCTTACCAGGGCTGTTCTTCTTGCACTGTTGATTTTCCTCCAATAATAATTGGACGGAGAGTTCTATGAGTACCACATTTTACACGCTTTTCTGTAAAAATATTTAAATATTTAAAAATATGTTTAGATTTTGTGAGCTATAAAACTAAGATGCCCGACGACCACAAGCTAATTTTAGGCAAGAAAAGTAGTATTCTGAAAAACCAAGCAGATGGTCAGCCTATAATTGCCTCAACATAGATTTCAGACCCTTAACAATTTACCTGACTATCAGATTCACCAATTACAATCACAGTGATTAAAAAAATAATAACTTTAGTTCTCATTTTTGGAATGTTTCACGTTTATTAAGTTAAGTGTTCACAACTTGATGGATAAAAAATGAATAACTTTATAAATCTTGTTCAAATTTTTTATATTGAGAATATACGGCCTGTTTCACTAAAGTGGATTATCCTCGATTTCGGATTATCCACTTTAGGTTTTTGTAAATATATTGAATATTTTGGGGGTTACAATATTTCTGATTTTGGTTTATGATAGTACAAGTTAGGTGTGAAAATTCCATATATTAAGAATATTTCTATCTGCATTAGTGAAAGAGTTGTATTAAAAATTGTAGTTAATCCACTGGATTTAACAAAAAAGCTAAATAATAAATACTTCTGAAAAACTTACCAGAATCCTATCTACATAGAATTTTCACACCTATCCTGCATTACTATAACCCAAAATCAGAAATATTGCACCCCCCAAAATATTCAAGATATTTACAAAATACTAAAGTGGATAATCCGAAATCAAGGATAATCTACTTTAGTGAAACAGGCCGATAAAGTTTAAGTGAAATGAATAAATTGAACTGAATTTTATGTATTTGGTAAGAAAAGCATTGGATATCCCGAAGTGTAGATATCATTGTATCATGGGCGTAACCAGGGGGTCCGGATCCCTCCCCCCTCAAAAAATTTTTTACATGGAAAAATTTTTTCTGAAAAATAATATTTCTCTTAAATTTTATTTCGAAATTTTTCCGGGGCTCTAATTTGTAACTTGGTTATTCATATACCGTTAGAATTAACAAAAAGTAAAAAAAAACATGAGTATAGAATCGAAAAAAATTTTGGACCCCCAATACGTCTACTATATATATATATATATATATATATATATATATATATATATATATATATATATATATAATAAGCAAGACTAGTACGCCTCTGGATTGTGTATAAGTATAAAAAGATACTTAATGCAAAAAAAATGTACATTTTATTACAAATGTATTACTATTATTCGTATAGTATTACTATATGTATTACTAAATGTATTACTATATGAATAATAGTAATACATTTGTAATAAAATGTACATTTATCAAAAGTTTTGCAAAATTGTTCAGAGCAAATGTTAAAATTGCTGTTGAAATAGAAATTTTAAGCTTAGATATTTTCTTTGGATCCTCGAATTAAACAACGAAAAATTCTAGCATTGGCTGTTCAAATTAAAATATTTATTTGTGAAACTCTAGTTCTGAATCAAACAAAGGAATTAACAATGAGTTATACTTCCACTGTTCCAAATAGCAACATTATTTGGAGCATACACGACCAAATTTCCATCATTCTGAATAACAACTCTGGCGCCTGGATTTCCATAGGTGTGTGTATGCCATCTTGCCGTACCATTACAATCATAAACAACCAAATTGCCGTCAGTTTGCATGCATGCATACTTGGTACAGGTTCCAGGAGTTTGAGAATGCCATGTGTGCTGCATGGAAGACGCTCGGTAATTCACAAAGTTTCCATCTACTTGATAATATACTCTGAAGCATTTATTTGTAGATTGAATGTATTCATTTGCATACAAACATTCACCGGCATGGAGAACGTCTCTGATCGGTTTTTCTGTTGTTGTCGTAGGTCGGGTGGTAGTCGGAGGTCGGGTGGTAGTCGGAGGTCGGGTGGTAGTGGTTCGTTTGGTTATACTTGTAGTAAAATCTTAAAATAAAATAACTTAGTAGGAAAATAATAATTAAATTTAAAAATTTACCATTTTCTGAACATCGAGCATATTTATCCAATCCACCACTTTGTATCCATCCACAATATTCTATAGTATCCACAAATATTCCATACGTACTAACAGATTCCAGTTTTCTATGAAGCAATGATGCTGAAGTTGTTCCTCTTAAATAGAATCGATTATTATAAAAGACATAAAGTCCACTTCCACTGCCGGCATCAAAATTGTCTTCTTCATCAACAGAACCTGCACAAAAGGTCCTCGCACTTAAATACGATTGCAAATTATCGTTCTCTTTTATACAGCTATGATAACCTTTAATTGGTAGCGTGAGCTTATTAGCTTTGTTTACTCCTTCAGTTTTTTGAAAACCAATCAAAATTCCTTTATTTACTTGAGCTGATGGTGACTGTGGTGTAGATAAGCAAATCGGTTGAATTGTGGCACTAAAGTGAACTTCTGTTTCCAGGACCAATAAAGCGATATCGCCATCATATGAATCACTGTAGGTATTCCAGTCGGGATGAACACGGACTGATTTGACACCAACTGTAACTCTTCCTTTTTCAAATGATTTTGATAGGTCCTCTGAACCAAGCATTACCGTAATATCTTCAGCTTTAACATTATAAGCTTTACCTTTTCCTTTTATACAATTTGCAGCTGAAAAAAATTATTTTTATTAGATTTTATTAGCATCAAAATTCAGCTTAATTACATGTCACTATAGCTTCACTTGAGATAAGGCTTCCACCACATAAATATTTTCCATCGTCATTGACCAGAGCTGCTTTCCTGAAATTTTAGTTTTTTTTTAAATTTCAAATGTTACATTTTAAAAACTCCGACACATATTTTGTTCATAAGTAGGGTGACCAGATATTTTTTGAAAAGATAGAGGACCCAAAAATTTTCTATTCACTTTTTGAGGATATTTTTTGTGTCGACGTTTTTTTTGGTTCGGCTCTTGATTTCATCTTATCTAGTGTAAAGTGACAAATTTTTAAAAGTAGAGGACATTTTGACTGAAATAGAGGACAAAATGAACCTTTCAGAGGACAGAGGACAAATTTAAAAAATAGAGGACAGTCCTCTGAAAAACCAAGCAGATAGTCAGCCTATTTATAAGTGATGTCAAAAGAAGGTCCTAAAAGTGTACTTTAACTACCAAAAAGACGTTGTGGTATTTCTTTGTTACTACAACACGTCGTCATGGATCCATCGGGTATGGGAAATTCGAAAAAAACTGGGATGTTTCCTATATCCCAAGTTTTTTCGATGTCATTTCTGAATCTAATTTTTCGTTTTAAAAAACTAACCATGGATGTTCACCACGTACAGTAGAACTTGCACCAGTAATAATTGGTTGGAGAGGTTTATGCGTACCACAATTATTCTGAAAAATATTTTTTGTTAATTATTAATCAATATAGCTCAATAATTTTTCAATAATTAGGTCCAACTCAGATGAATTTATTTGAACAAATATTGAACAACTATACCTGACACTTTGATTCACCAATAGTAATAGCGATGATTACCAAAATTAAAAAATTACTTTTCATTTTCTAAGGAAATATTTGAATTTGTAGATTTAATGTTCTTGACTACGCAGACAGAATCTAAATGATAATAAAAATTAATAGTTAAATATGAAAGAGCATACAATTTTTTTTTAGCAACATGTCGTTTTTATTTAGAAAAAATCGTAAACTGACACAAGCAGCGAAATGTAGCTGATAAGGTGACACTTGTAGAACTTTAATGATTGTCAGTTATTTACATATTTCAAATTTTAATGCGTATATTTTTTAATAATAATTGTACTAAAGAAAAATTAAGATGGTAATATTTGCAAAAAAATAAAAAACTCATACTCAAACCTGAATGTCCATGAGTGATATCTTGCCGTACCAAAAAAACTAAAAACGTATTTAGGGGTCGTTCACTTATTACGTTACGCAAAAAAACGAATTTCCAAACCCCCCTCCCCCTTGTTACAAATTTTCCAAGAAAAAAATTTTCTTTGCTTGATCTGTTACAAAATCTCAGACCCCCCCCCCTCTTCCCTAAAAAGCGAACGTAATATGTGAATGACCCCTATGGTATTGTTTTTTAGAAATAAATACTTATACAAACTCTATCAGCCAAATGTAGCTGATAAGGTGACACTTCATGAACTTTCAAATTTGCCTGATTTAGAATTTCTTTATTTCATGTGTGTGAATTTTTGTTGTAATACATTTTATAATACACTAAACTCGAGAGATTGAGAATCGAGGGCATAGCCAGTCAACTAATACATAGCTAAAACATGATGATGTATGTTAAATCACAATTTAAGAACCAATAAAACGAATTATATTGTGAGGGCAAAAGTGTTCAATCAATAATAAAGAAAAAGTTGTTTGACTTTTCAGAACAAAAAGGAAACGAACTTAAAAGCATGAAGAAGTTGTTGAAAAGACCAAAAAAAGCTCATACCCGATGTGAAATATTTCATGTTTTTCCAATATAACCCGAAAACAACTTTCTTTATGACCATACGTGACACGAATTCGATTTCAAATTTTTTTTGTTGCTCTTTCCATTTTTGCTATGTGCTCTGTTGTTTGATGTTGCTGGCTTGATTGTAATTTTTTATTTTCTTCATTCTGTTATTTATTTCACCACTCATTTCTTTCCTCCTCAGTTCCTTTATAATATTATTATTTTTTTCATTCTTCTTTTTCGTAAACTCACTGAACTTTATCTTCTTAATGTAGGTATGTGTACATTTCTCCTTCGTACTATATAGTTTGTTGAAATACTTCATAAAAATCCCATATAAACTTGTCGCAAGAATCTTTCAAGGCTGCTCTTGTATGTGCTCGTACACTTTATCATTGTAATGCATATTGATTGAATTTTTTATGATATCCTCATGCGGTGGCAAAAAGATCTTCTTAACAAACATTCGTATAGTTTTTTTTTCTTTATTTATTTGTTTCCTAGTTAAATTATTGCTGGAGGGTGTCTTTTGCGAAGTTAGCAAATTATTTTAGAGGTATGGAGCTTTGTCCATACACTGGTCAACTTCAGTTGATGTCTAGACTGTGTCTATTAAGCTTCAATGGATATTTAGCCCTTTCAGAAGGTATCTAGGTGCTTCAGAGAATATTAAACTTCTACAGATGGTACTTTCTCCTTAAAGCGATGTGTTACAGCCTTCTGAGAGTAGTTAACTAATACAATCAATTATCCCTTACTTGGGGGTCGTTCGGTTATGTAACGCTTAAGGGGGAGGAAAGGGTTTCAATTTTACCCCCCCCCCCCTTTCTGGGATATTTTTTACTTGGTAAATTTTCACGTTCATACAAAAAAATTCAAACCACCTTCCTAGAAAAATTTCTGGATACGCTCCTGACATGCTTTGTTTTTTAGGACACGGGTTTGAATCCTAAGTACCAAAAAAAGTTATTTTTTGTCATACTTTTTCATACTTTATGACAACTTCATTATAAAAAGTAACGTTTATAATAATAAACGTAATAGAGATTAGAAGTAATAAGCTCCAAATGACTTTAGATAAGGAGAAAAGGCACACAGTGATTAAGTTGAACTAGCTTCACACAAAAATGTGATCTATTCTCAAATCTACATTTTAGCTTCATTTGTGTCTGTCACTAATATTTATGTCAAATAAGAACATCAATGATAAGCTCATGAAAAGTATAAATAGATGACTTCTCGTGACGTAGGACCATTAAGTCATTTTAATATTGCCCCTGAAAGAAACAACGCCGTTGTGCTTTACAAAGATAAATCAAAAATCGATTTCGCATAAAAAATGCTGAGTATTATGTAAGGAAGTAAAGAAAGTGTGTAACACTATACTTGTTTGCTACGTCACATGATGAAGCGTAAAAGGTACTTCTATACCTGCCGTAATAAAAAAACACACAAACTCTTATCGCTAGGAATTTTATGTAGGAAAGGAAACTAAAAAAACTTTATTAGCAAATTTACAGAAAGCGTTTTGCTGTAATGCATGGTGGAGATTGAATAGCCTGTTGAAATATCAGAATGGAATTACCGCAACTACGAGATCCGCAGGGACATGGCACAGGCGTTCGTTGAGATATGTGTGGTACACAAAATGATCCGACAGATGGTAAACATGTTGAAGGTATTTGGGTTAATTTTTGTGGTCCACAGTAATTAGCATCCGGCATGGGATGATATGACATGCAGTCACCTTGTTCGTACACAGTACATTTCTCATCGACCTCTTCATTGCAATAATTTTTCACAAAGTTATCACACGGCTTCGGGCAATCGGATGACATACAGGATGAATTTTTCGATGTACATTCTTGTACTTGTTTTGAGGTCTTGCAGCTGTTTCTCGTTTTGCAGCAACATTCACAACATTTTTCATCGTCATTATCGTTACTACAACTTTTCTCACATTTGTTATCGTTACATCTAATACTTTTACAAGACGTGCATGGACATTGCTTAAAATTTTTGCATGAGTTGGACTTTTTCGTACAAGAAGTTTTACAGTCACTTCCTTCGTCTTTTGCAATTTTGCAGCAATCAATTATATCACATGGATCCACTTCTACCTCCTTACAGCTTTTCTGTATGCATCTCGGACACTTTTGACAACAGCAATCTGTCTCGATAACCTCTTGACATTCATCCTTCTTTATCTCACATCGTGTCTTAATAGTTACTTTTTTTGGACAATCAGATAATGGCTTTGGACATTCATTGAAGCTTACACATTGTTTTCTGCATCTACTTGGCATTGGGATTTGACATTTTACTCCTCTCTTGATACAACACACGCACGGCATTCGTGGAGAACATCCAGGCTTGCAGCACGCTGATTCACATGGACAGCTGCAAGGCTTTGTTTTACAACAGCAAATTTCACATGACTTTCTTTGTTCACAGCAGATTTCTGGTTCACAACATTTTTGTGCTTCGTAGCATTTCATCGGTTCACAGCACTTCGGTTGTTCGTAGCAATTTGGTGAATCTTCACAAATGTTTATGTCAATAGCTACTGGCGACTTCTTAAGACAACTTTTTAAAGATTTATACTTCATTATTTAAAGTTTCACTGGAAAATTTGAAAAGTCGAGAAAAATTAGGTAAAAATATTATTTTTAAACTAATTGTTTGCTATGATTAAATTAATTTCGAAGGTTGCTATAACCAAGGGAAAACAACTCTGTGTTGTTAGTGTTTCATTTAAAAATCACGCGATTTTAGCAAAAAAAATTGCTTTAAATCAAATGTTATCTAAATTTGGTGAAAATGTGTTCAGTTTACAGTTTTTTAGGAAAATGTAAAAAATTAGAAAAAAATAATGGGAAAAATAATGAAAACCGTAACAATATCAAGGGTGCGTAACTGTTCAACTGACTTTTGATAATATCCAAGTCCTCTTGATAGGAGCAAAAATTAGTTTCTCTTTTTCTCGTCAAAATTATGATTATTTTTAATTAATATTAAAGAATTTAGACAATTTAATTTAACTTTTTGACAAAGTAAGGAAAAATAGGAAAAAAATAAAATATTTCTACTTATTCTGTATTTTTCTCATGGTTATGATATTTTAACGGCTTTTGTTTACAAATAAGTAGTACTAAATTCAAATTTTAGTACAAATATAAGTATTATACGTTATTCCAGAGAACTTAGGATAATATCTGATTATTTTATTATTTCTACGTCACTGTAACTTATAAAATGGCTGCCTCCCAAGACGCGTAGCCAGGGATATTGGAAGATTTGTCCCCCCTTACCGCAAAAATTTACTCTACACTTAGAATTTTTTTAAAGGCAGATTCTATTATCAACTCTGATTTAATATACAACACCATGTTAAAGCTATGTATAAGGTGCACAGATATTTTTCTTTAAAAATCTGTATACTTTTGATTCTCTTATGGGGCACTTATTGACCATTTAAGCAGCTTTATATTGCAAAAACAATTTTTATCTAATTGTAAAAATAATTAAACGTTCAAAAAAATTTTTGACACCATAAGATTTTGTTACTAAGCCTAACTTCAATTTAAATGCCTTACAATTATTATCAAAAAAATTATACACATTATATTTTAAATTATGTAAATAGTTGACAGTCTTAAAGTTCATCAAGTGTAACCTTATCAGTTACACTTGGCTGATAGTGTTTGTATAATTTTTTTCTAAATTAAAACCAACATCATAAAAAATTTTTTTGGTGCGACAGGATGTCATACCAGTGGGGTGATTGGGTAGATCCCCCCCCTTTTGAAAAAAAATGGCTCAAACAAAAAAAAATTATTTTAAATTTTTACGGTTTTTGAACTGAAAATTTTTTTACACCCCCTCCCACGTCAAGATTCTGGATACGCCACTGTACACCCATGCTCATCTTGAATTGTGGATGACTTGTTGCCGTGGACTTATTACGTAACACTTCTAGGGGGGGATGGGGTCTG
This sequence comes from Chironomus tentans, assembly GCA_963573255.1. Taxonomy (NCBI): domain Eukaryota; kingdom Metazoa; phylum Arthropoda; class Insecta; order Diptera; family Chironomidae; genus Chironomus; species Chironomus tentans. The sequence goes on along the minus strand of OY754302.1, from coordinate 41,393,048 downwards.
AGATTTTGTGACAATTCAAACAAAGGAAATTTTCTTCATGGAAAAGGAACAAAGGGGGGGAGGGGGTCTAAAAAGTCGGTTTTTTGACGTTATAAATGAAATTGTAATGGAAATTTGGCAATATGAGATATAAGTAAGAACATTAGCAACCTTTTTTTGTTGATTGGTCACTTTTGCCCTCAAAATATAATTCGCTTTATTGTTTCTTAAATTGGGATTTAACATACATCACCATGTTAAAGCTATGTATTAGTAGAAGTGACAAACCACACTTCAATTAAAATGTCTTATAATTATTATCAAAAACAAATTATACACATTAAAATTTAAAATACCTATGTAAATAGTTGTAAATCTTATGTCACCTTATCAGTTACATTTGGTAGTTTGCGTCAGTTTACGATTTTTTTCTAAATAAAAAAACATCTTCCTAAAAAATTTTGAGCCCTTTTTAAGTATAAATATCATCATTTATTCAATCATTTAGATTCTGTCTGCGAAGTCGTGAATATCAAAATCTCCTGATCTATTTTATTTTCTTTGAAAATGAAAAGTAAATTTTTAATTTTAGTAATCAGTGCGATTACTATTGGTGTATCAAAGTGCCAGGTAATTTCTGGAATAATTTGGTCTAGTTTAGATGAATTTAATTGTGTGAAGCTAAAGTGATTAAAATTTAACAAAAAATAATTATTTTTTCAGGATAATTGTGGTATTCAAAATCCGATCCATCCAGTTATAAGTTGTGCAGATTCTACTATACGTGGAGAACACCCATGGTAAGTTTTATTTAACAAAATTTTAAATAAATTTATAAATGACATCGATAAAGTCGGGATCCTTCCAATTTTTTCGAATTTCCAATACCCTATGGATGGCGATTACATCACGACCATGTGGATGTATAAATTGTAGTGAGAGTGCAATACCACGTCATCTTTTAAGAACCCTCTTCTCCTAATTATTAGACATCATTTATAAGCAAATTATTTATCAAAGTTTCTAAAATATAATATTTGAAATTAATAAAACAAAATTTAAATTTTAGGAAAGCAGCTCTGGTCAACGATGATGGAAAATATTTATGTGGTGGAAGCCTTATCTCAAATAAAGCTATAGTGACATGTAATTAAGCTTCATTTTGATGCTAATAAAATCTAATAAAAATAATTTTTTTCAGCGGCAAATTGTTTGAAAGGAAAAGGTAAAACGTTTGATGTTAAAGCTGAAGATATTTCGGTAGTGCTTGGTGCAGAGGACCTATCAAAATCATTTGAAAAAGGAAGAGTTATAGTTGGTGTGAAATCAATTCATGTTCATCCCGACTGGAATATCTATAGTGATTCATATGATGGCGATATAGCTTTATTGGTCCTTGAAACAGAAGTTCAGTTTAGTGCCACAATTCAACCGATTTGCTTATCTACACCACAGTCACCATCAGCTCAAGTAAATGAAGGAATTTTGATTGGTTTTCAAAAAACTGAAAAAAGAGGCAAAGCTAAAAAACTCAAGTTACCAATTAAAGGTTATCATAGCTGTGTAAAACAGAATAATAATTTAAAATCACTCTTAAGTGCGAGAACCATTTGCGCAAGTTGTGCTGATAACAAAGGAAATTTCGAAGCAAGTAGCGGAAGTGGACTTTATGTTTTCTATAATAATCGATTCTACTTAAGAGGAATAATATCTGCATCATCTCTTCATAATAAAGTGGATTCTGCTAATACATACAAAATGTTTACTGATATTACAGAATATTGTGGCTGGATACAAAGTGGCGGAGTGAATAAATATGCTCAATGTTCGGAAAATGGTAAATTAATTAAGGTTTAATTATTAATTTCCTACTAAATTATTTTATTTTAAGATTTTTCTACAGTAAATAGTATAACTTGTCAACATACCACTCAACCTACCACTCAACATACCACCCAGCATACCACTCAACATACCACCCAACGTACCACTCAACCTACCACTCAACATACCACTCAACATACCACTCAACCTACCACTCAACATACCACTCAACCTACCACTCAACATACCACTCAACCTACCACCCAACATACCACTCAACCTACCACTCAACGTACCACTCAACCTACCACTCAACGTACCACTCAACCTACCACTCAACCTACCACCCAACATACCACTCAACATACCACTCAATCTACTCAACCTACCACCCAACCAATCACTACGACCCCATCAAAAACTTGTCCTTTTGAAACTACCACTCAACCTACCACTCAACCTACCACTCAACATACCACCCAACATACCACTCAACGTACCACTCAACCTACCACTCAATATACCACTCAACCTACCACTCAATCTACTACTACCACTCAACCTACCACTCAACCTACCACTCAACCTACCACTCAACCTACCACTCAACGTACCACTCAACCTACCACTCAACGTACCACTCAACGTACCACTCAACCTACCACTCCTTTGAGAACAACAACATCACCAAAACCGATTAAAAATGTTCTCAATGGCGGCGATTGTTTATATCCGGGTCAATTTATTCAATCTACTAATAAATGCTTCAAAGTTTTTTACCAAGGAGATGGAAACTTTGTCAATTATCGAGTTTCTTCAATGCAGTACACGTGGCATTCTCAAACTCACGGAACATGTACCAAGTTTGCATGCATGCAAACTGACGGCAATTTTGTTGTTTATGATTGCAATAGTAAGGCATTATGGAATACAAAAAGCAATGGACATCCAGGCGCAAGACTTGTTATTCAGGATGATGGAAATTTGGTAGTTTATACTCCAAATAATGTTGCTCTTTGGAACAGTAAAACTGTAACACATTGTTAATTCTTTTAATGTATAAGAAGAATTTCACAAATAATGTAATATTTATATATATATTTATTTGTTGTATTTATATGTATATAGCTTCTGGCTAAAATATAAATACGAATCAATAAAAAAAATAAATATTTGAATTTTAATAATGAACGCTATTTAGTTCGAATAAAACTATTATAGGGGTCGTTTATAAATTTTGTCACATTTTTGGGGGAGGGGGTTGGAAGAATTTGGGACAGTAAAACACAAGAAATATTTTTCTAAGGGAAATTTGTGACAAGGGACGGGGAGGGGTCGAAAAAATCGTTTTTCAGTGTGACTTGATTTACGAACGACCCATTACGTTCTCTGATGAAAAAATCCATAAACTAAAGGTGTAGCCATCAGGTTTGCCCTCAAAATACAATTCGTTTTATTGGTTCTTAAATTAAAAATAACCAAAAAAATATCTAATTTAATTTTCAAAAGTTCCCAAGAAAATAGAGAAGTTGCTCTAAACTTTCTGAGTCAATGAAGATTTGCCTCGAGGACTTAACAGTCCAATGTTAAAGGATTTAAAGCTTCTTCTACAGAAATAGAATTTTCACACAATAAGCTTCAAAATATTCACTTATACTTTCGTAATTATCTCTCTTGAAACAATATTTTCACATTAATTTTTTTTTTTGCGTCTACATCAACATGATGAGAAAGTTTCTCTTCAGCATTGTCGATAAGGAACGGAGTGAAGAAGACGAAAAGTCAATAAATAAAATAAAATAAAATTTTTATAACAACAATAAATTGAATTGAGCAAAAGCGTATCAAGAAAATTTTCTCTCTCATTTTATTTTTCATTAAATATATTCTTAACGAACAGAGACAACAGAAGCAATAAGAAGCGAAAAAAAAACTGAACACAAAATTTGTAGCTAATAATAAAGAAGGAAAACAAAAACTTTTCACTTTGCTTAAGTATTTATACCGATTTTCATATTCTTCTAATTTATATTTGCCAAAAAAAAGATAAGAGTCAAAATTTATTTCTTGTGCGGCACTAGACAATGCCATTTTTTGCAGAAGTAAAGATAATCTAGACAAGTTGCCTAAACAACTTAGATTTGGCGACGTTGTTAGAATGTTATTAACTTTATCATTTTTTATTGCGTTTTTAGCGTTTGCTGTCATGGTAAGTAATAAATAGAGACTTTATGCGAACTTTGTGGGCAGTTATCAAGCACCTTTTCAGCTTTGGAATAATGGTTTTTATTTAATTCTTGTTTTATTCTGGTCGTTAACATTTTTTTGGGAAAAAATATCATCCATAGTCTCTGAACTAGAGTGTGCAACTTGAGTGAATGAATGGAGAGCTTGCGAAAGCTTGAGGGGGGATGATCTTCCATTCAAAAGAAAAGTGACAGAGGAGGGGAGGGGAGGGGTGTCTAAAAATCTCGTTTTGTGCGTGACGTCATTTATGAAGGACTGCTAAGCCGTTTTAAAGCTTAAATATGGTCTGAGTAGTGGTGTAGCTATGATAAAGTAACCAGCCCCAACTTTAAGTGCCTTTATTTAAGTAGCCAAAAATTCAAAACCGTTCATGAGTACAACTCTGCACTAAAAACTCTTTACTAAGTTACAGAGTCAGACAATCCATTCCATAATGCATAAAAATTCAAAAAAAAACTTCTTTTCAAAAAAATCCATTAATTGCATATCCTGCTCGGTTTTTATGTACATTAGTTGAAATAATTCACAAACTTTTATTTTTTTCCCCTATGAAGATTTATTTCTGACAATAAGATTTAAGTGCTTTAGAAGCAGAAATTAATTACTTTATTTAGGTCATTGATGCTTTGTTTCATTTTCGAATGCGACAGTTGAGAAAGTTCACAAAAATTATATTTCATTTTTATTTACAATTGAGAGCTTATGCTGCCATCGTTAAAATAGAATTTTTTTGTTTAGTTTTGAAAAATGAGACCTTGAGTTTGTGATTGGGAATGTATTTTGTTATAAAATCAATAGTTTTTTTGGAGGGGAAGAAAAGTCTAATTTTTCATCAACCGACATTTTTTCATTCATTTTTCTCAAAGTAAACCTTTGATACACTCCTGAATACTTGTCTATATGGATGTCTTTTGTATATTACGGTCTAATGGGTCGTTCATTTATTACGTCAACTTAAAATTGATTTCTTCGACCCCTCTTCCTACTCGTACAACCTCAGGTCTAGGGGGACCAATCTCCCCTAAAACTCGATACTATATTCGAGAACGACCCCTAAATTCCAAGTCACAATTTAACCATCAAAAGAACATTACTCTCTAAATTCATGTGCTGCACACTATTAAAACGAAACAACCTACAAGCCTTCAATGATAAGGAACGCTCGCACACACTCAGAATTTTATGAACCTAGAGCAATTTTCATATGATGACTATCACAAGGCAATAAATTAGAGGCACTTAATAAAGATATTTCTTTTTTAAAGAAAAAAAATGTTTCCGTCAAAAAGCAAGTCAAATGGAATGAGAAATGAAGAAGGAATCGTAAGAAATACGAGATTGTACAGCATCCATGATTCTACAGATATATTCATTTCTTTCTCATCTATTCTCATGTCGAGTGTCATAAAAACATGTAATAGATCATAAAAATATATAAAAAGGAAGAAAGCAAATCGGGAAAAAGAGAATGGAAAAGAGTGTATTAAAGTATAAATAAATAGAATAATAAATCTTCAGAGCTGCATGAGAGAAGAAGTAAAAGGGGAAAAAATATGACGAATATGAAAATAGAGAGAAAGATAATGGATATATCTGATAGTCGAGAATAAATAGAAAAAGCTCTTCATGTGGAAAAGTTCAGTTGGTCAGCTAACGAATAAAGATATAATAATATGCAAGTGAACTTTATTGATGCTTCTATGGACTACAGCATGCAATATGCTCACCGTTATATTATTTATGGAAAATTCATGCCTTTTAAGCCGTAGAAAAAAATATTGGGATTTTTAGGATTATATTCGAAATATGATAGTTTCTGCTTTCCAATTTGGTTAAGCCACTCTTTTGATGCCATTTCTGTCTGTAGCCTACAAAGGAAGGCTGTAAGTCTCGAACCCATAATCAGTCGCTTATTATACCAAACTGACCCCCCTTATTTGAGAATATGAAGGGAAAGAGTCAATATTTAAACTTAAATTAACATCTACACCCTGACCCTTTGAATTCTGCCTATAGACACAAAACAAATATGTTTATAAATTTATTTTCATTGTCAAATCATTGTACCCTTAACGACATGACATCATTACATATGTTTAAAATTCCACAACAATCTGAAAAAGCTTTCAAAAATTAAGTGCTTATCAAAAAGAAACCTTCCTACTCAAAAGTGTTGAGGATAAATTCTCATGTTCAAACTGCCCTGAGCCATACACGAATGTAGAACATGTAATGTTGTTTAGATTTCATTTATTTCTTCGTTTCCCTTTTTCCACCGAAGATATCAATGGAATTTGATATCAAAATTTAGGATGCAGAGAGTCTTGTGGCAACAATAGTGAAATCTTGCCTTCCACAAGGCACAAACCAAAGGAATTTCTTTTCCATACCTTCTTGTTCATCCATTCTTTCTTCGTAAATTCTTTTTTAAGTAGTTGGCCACTTATCTTGCAAGGAAAAAAGGCAAACCGAAAAAAAGGAAAAGAAAAAAAATTGGAAAGAGGTCTCGCATACATAAACGTATGGTAGGCTATAATCTCTTCCTTTTTTTGCCTTACAACATCATATCCAGTTGTATAACATAATACACAATTCTTCTCTCGAACCGCAGTCAATACATGATGTAGACCAAACAAAGCGGGAAACTTTTTCATTCTCTTCTAGTTTTTTTTTATGAATGGATAAAATGTAGGACATTGCTGGCTGAAGAAATTTGCTTTTACGATAAAAAAAAATACTTAAAAACATAATCTCAAATTCACGACCTCTCTCATATTTCTTGAACCGTGATGAGTAATCGGTTTAAAAGGAATTTATGACGTTAGTTGTCATGCTGAAGTGCCAGAAATGTTTTCTTTTTCTTTGGGAAATTTTAATAAACTGATCATCAAATTCATGCAAGGCTTAACTGATGGGTTATTAAAATTTTTATGGGTTTTTGAGAATATTAAGACATGTAAGTATAAATTGCAGGATTTGGTTAATATTTTTAAGTAGATAAGATTTTATTGTACTTAAAACTTAAGGGCTGAAATAAATTGGTATTTAAAAGAAAATCATGTGAATCCACTTTTAAATTACTTTAAAAATTCCTTTGTAAATAATAGAATTAAATTTTCTTTCAAGTCTGTTGAAAAATTCTTTTAGTGTTATTATTTCATATATTTTATTTTTAAAACTATTTTAAAAATTCAAAAAAAAACTATATTTTTTAAAAAATGAAAAAATGAAAAATTAAATCTTAAGTTTTTGAAAATTAAAAATTTAGTTTTTAAATATTTCAAATGTCTTTAATTCTTAAGAATATTTAAATACTTTTAAATTCAAATTGTATATATTCAAATAAATAATTTTAAATTTTAAATATATTTAAATATTTTTAAATTTTAAATATAAATATTTATTTGTTTAAAAATGCTAAATTTATAGGTTCAAAAAAATGTGGACCCCCAAAATAATTTTTTGTCTACGCAACTGCTATTGAGACAAAATAAATTTTTCCCCACTGTTCATTCACTCATTCATTTGATCCTTATGCTACCCTAATAATTTCAAAAAGTATAAAATATAAAGAAATTTTGTATTATGTTCCGTTCATGACTTCAACATTCTTATAAAGTCAAGTTTCTTATGAATTCTGAAGTTCTTCCCCTTATTTCATTATATTGCATTCTTTGTGAAATCCTGAACTTATTCATGAACCACTCGAGAACTTAACAAAAATTGTAATATCAAAGAGACATCCTTTATACACCTTAATTTAGTGAGAAACGTAAAGTTCCCTCATTTCCTTTAAATCCTTTATTTATCAAGCATTCATGCAATGCATTTTTAATAACACTGAATGAGAGAACATTTTCTCGTCTTTATGCTAAGACATAGGCAAGAACGTTGCTTCATTAAAAGTAATGTAATATACTTAATGATTTAATTAAACTGCATTAAAACAAAATTGCTTACAAGTCTTTCTGTCGAGTTTCTAAAGTCAAAAGCGGGACGAGAGATGGAAAAGAAGTAAATACAAGCTTGTCTGAGTCGAGAAAGGTTGAAAAATTGAATTTTTATCCACTTCGTTTCTTCTTATTCTGTCCTACTTACCCAAAATATTACACTGAAAGGTCGATAATACGTCAAAATTATATCCCATCCATACCTGATGAAAACAATAATGTTTGTCGGAGAAATTTATCTGAAAACTTTCACAGACGAGAATGAATTTATGGATTTTGTAGATAAAAATCATCCATAATTTCCCATAGGCATTTCATCCCAGAGCTTTCATCTTATACAAATGTTTGCCATTTTTTATGATTTATAAAATAGAAGAAAATTCTCTTTCGTACCAAGAAAGCACACAGCATTCATCCCGATTATAATGATCAATTAATTTTTATATCCTCATCATGAACAAGAAGATAACTGAAATGTAAGTAATCGCGTTTTTATTTACGACAGTGATTTCATGAATTTTTTTTTCTTTTTCATTTTACGTCTCGTTTGAAAAATTACTTTGAAGGAAAATATTTTGCCGTAAATGAAAATGAAATTTAGTTTCAGACGATTTCGTTCTCTAACTTGAAATGAGAACGCCTACCCAACAGGTAAGCTGGCAAAATTTTTGAGTTAAGGAACGAGGAATAAGGAAGAGTTTTAATTGAGAAAAGTGATAATAGAAAGAATTAACATGAAAGTGTAGAGTTTGAGATGATAGAAACGCTCTTCAGTGGATTTGTGTGAATTAAGAGCTCTTAACTGTATCTTGAGATCTATTCTAGATTAAAAGGTTAAACAGTTGAAGCTGGATGAGGATTTTGTATAATTGGAAAATTAAATTAAATTTTTTATTGCTGTATTTTGAGGTATTGGGCTTTGTTTGGTTGATGTAGGGGTTACTAGGTAGAAAACTAGTCAATCACTGACATAGTGACCATCCAGTTTTAATGAAAATATAAGACATTTGAAAATTAACGGAAATTTTTGTGTCCAAAAAGCTTCTTGAAGGAGTATATGACAGGCGAAAGCCAGCAATAGAAATACTAACTGGCGACTAAATGACAAAAAAGGCTGACGTCTTTTATCTATAGAGGAGGGGGGGGGGGTCTGAAATGTAAAAAAATCTAAAAATCTCTATATCAAAAAAGAAATTGTTTTTATAGTAAATAATGTCAAAACTAGGTTTTAAGACCCATCGTGGATCACTGTACACAAAACTGGCATGCAATATTTTAAAAATGAATGAGAATCGTAACTTGAGTGGAAGACAACCTACACCTGAACTAACATATACCCCAAAAAATATAAATCGACTCATTTCAATGGTATTCTGCTTCGACACTTCCTAAAAATCCCAAATTGACACAAATTTTCCAAAACCAACGGACAACTACCCCAAATAAATCCTAAATCACTCAATTTCAACAAAAAAAACCCTCTCAAAATCATCAACCTTTTATACCTGTTAATGAAGCTTCACTTAGTACCTTAATTCTCTGTTTGATGATAACTTTAGTAAAAGAAGAAGATAAAAAGAATGCAAATTTTTTTTAAAAACATACTAAATTTAAATTTTATTTGCTTCAATTACCCCATCTATAATTAATTTCCTTTCTCCGCCTACGACGTTTAAGTTTTGCTGAGCAAATTTTAACCCCATTAAAATTATTCATTTATCTATCTATCTATAGTGAGGAGAAGAGGGCGTCAAAAAGGTGTAAATTGAAGGTAAACTTTAAGGCAAAAAACAATTTATATTTTCCATGTCATAGCATTGTAACAGAACAATCGAGAGAGTGAGACAGAGACAAAAATGCGGGTTCAAAACTAATCACAAATTACACACGATTTACTCCTGTCGTGTTGATTAAATCAGCACACAAAGCTTTTCCACCCCATCCAGCACTCGAAATGTTTTATTTTTTTTTCACTCGTTGTTGTGTTTTGTATGCCTACGTGTAAGTAAATGAAACCAATTCAATGTTTTGGAATGTTAATTCATAAATATAAGGCCAAAAGGTTGATAGAAATGGCAGCAAGAGTAGCAGCAGGTAAGCATTATAAATGAAATGGAAAGGAAGGAAAAAAAGGGACGAGATTTAATAAAAGTTTTTTTTGGTTCACTGTTGAGAAATTTGTAGCTAAATTTTGTTTGTTACCTTCCTTCCTCTTCCTTATTTAGATTTATTTATTATTCCTAGATTTTTTTACTTTCTTCCTTTGTGCCAATTTCTCTTCTCATTCAGTATTAGCAACAAACCCACGTCATATAGTCAACATAATCATATTTCTTTATTATAACATAATTCTATCCCTTTTCCTGTTACAATGTTTTGTCGTAAAAATCAATCATCAAGCTTCTTTCTTTTCACTTGTTCGCACATTCATCCAGTCACTTCTTCGTCCCATTCATTTCATTAATCCGTTTCCTTGATGAGGTAGCTAAATATCCTGAAAAGTTTGACACGTGATTTTCGAGAAAAAAGCTAAATGTATTTTCGTGTTGAGAATTTCACTACCCGATTACAATACATTCCTTGAATTTTTGCTCCTTTTTCATCCTTGTCATCATCATCAATGTCATAATGGGGTTTGCGTCTTCTTACATTAATTTGTCACTTTTGTATTGACGAGAAATGGGAGAAGGAAGTAAAAATTGTAAATGATGCTTGACACTAAAAGAAGCTTATTTATTTCTAAGGAAGTAAATTTTATTTCGCGATTATTAGCTGAAAAAGTAGAAAATGGAGGATTTTGGGGGCATTTTGGAAGTTTTGTTTAATATGGCTGAATAGGGGCATACTAACTGGGCTACCTGTGTCCGGTTGCTTAGTATACTTTAGGGGTTACTCTAGGGTATGCACTACCCCAGGAATTACATGCACTAGGTATATATTCCTGAGTTTACCCTAGGCGATACCCTAGTGTATACCCCTGGGGGGTGGATATTCTTGGGTATACCGAACAACCGGCCCCTAGTTGCCTAAACAATCTGCTCCATAATGAAAAATCATCTCTGATGCATAAAACTGACTAAGAACTATTGGTGCGTAGCCAGGGAGGGATTAGTGTATTTGACTCCCTTTGACAGAAAAATCTTTAATTTGCTAGGGTTTTTGAGAAAGAAACCCCTGAAAATCCTCACCTCTTAAATTTTCCCATACAAAAAAATTGAAAACTTTTCACTCGATAATTTTTTGACTTCGCCACTGCCCAGTGACAAGGCAAGGATTTGACTGATAGGGTGGTTGTTCCACAGTCAGTTACAAACACCTTTGAATATTTTTAGTAATGACAGGATATTTTTCCTCAATTTTTTACCCCTTAATTGTGATGCTAATCGGCCCTTTACTATATAACTTAAAGAACCTGAGAATTTACTTTAAAATGCGCTTTACCCCATAAATCTTCAAAAACATTTCCACGTCACTTCACAATTTTTGCATGAAGTGCTTCGCAAATGAAAAATGTTTATAAGTAAAATCAACATTTTTGTTCCTTTTCGTCTTCACCACCCACAAGTTATACTTTTAGGACAAAGAGAAACAAATATTATGAAAAATATTTATTGAGAGCTTTACGCAAGGAATGAGAAAATGAAAAAAAAATGTTCAATGCATCAAATCATTTCTCATTCTCACTGGAAAAAAGGAAAATAAAAAGTGAGAAAAAAATTGTTTCATTTAAAAAAATGAAATAAAATCACAAGCTGACCAAGGAAAAACTTTTAATAAATTTATGTCTTCATATCAAGAAGAGAAAAAGGAACTTTTTAGTTGAAATTTTCTTCTTTTGCCTTCACTTCCTCTTAACAATGAAGAATAACTTTTTTTCTGTTTGTGTGATTTTCCTTGTGGGACGGAAATTGTCTAAGACTATTTTGAAATTAGTAAGGCATCTAGTTGACGGAAGTGAATTAAGTGCAATTTTATTGATTTATTGATTTGCGAAATATTTTTGGGATGAAATAAAATGAACATTTTATCTCCCAATCCCCCCCATACTGGCTGGACGCACCTGGATTGGGATGATGAGGCTTGATACGAATTGAATTTAGTACCAAAAACAGGAATGAGCCTAAATTCTAGACTCGTTATTGTAGCTTGTAGTATTTTTAATTAAAAGAACCGGTAATAAAGTAAGATACTGTATGACAAGCTTACCATAATTCAAGGGTGTAGTTCGGGCTCAGCCCCCAAAAATTACGATAGACAGATCAATGAACTGACAGGTAACTTAAACAACCTTAACAAACTAAAGTCAATTCAAAAACCTAACCAAAAAGAAACTCCATTAAAAATAAAATAAAGCTAGAAAATTGAGTCGCAAAAGCTTTCATCTGTTCCCATCTTTCACGTAAATAATTGAATCAGATGTTGAAAATCCACTCCATTTTTTTCTTATTCCACAATATCGACTCTTCAAAAGACACTTGAAAATACACAAAAAGCGAAATATTTGATTTTGTTTTATTGCTCAATGGTGAAAAAGAAGACATTGAAACTCATCGATGAAAGGCAATCCACTTGATCGAAAATGTAATACAAAAAGGCAATCTTTCGTTCAGGGTGTGCAAAAGTTTTCGATACCAAAGATTACGGCAGCAAAGTTGTATTTTTAGGTCTCAAGTTCGCAGAATATTTTGCCTCTAATGATCAATTTGGGAAATTTATGAGAGCTTTTCGTTTAACTTTTTTTTTGTTGGAATCTTTTTAAATTAAAAATTAGGAAAAGTTTTCGTTTCGACAAAAGCAAACAGAAGAAACATTTAATTTCCGAGCAAATTTTTCAGTGGAAAAATGAAATTTAATTAGACATATTTGAAGAAGTTTTGATCTTGAAGCTCAAATTTGATTGTTTTGAAAAATTAGTAAATAAATTTTATTACTAAACTTTAACATATTGGCTTTAATATTGAAATTTTCAGTTGATTGTTATGCATGTAGGCTGTCCATCTGTGTACTAAAAAAATATTTTAATCACATTAATCGTCTGCTTCAGGAGCGTAGCCAGGAAGGGAGGGTGCTCAATTTTTTTATTTTTGCAAAAATTACTGTAATATAAAACCCGAGTATACAAAGAGCGTGCTCACGAAATTGAGCATGCTCAAAATTACAGTTTAACGTGCTCACCTGAGCATGCTCAGCTGAGCACGCTCATGAGAATACTCTCGATGTGCTCTCGAAAAATAATTTTTTTATTTAATGTGCTCACGTGAACACGCTCACCTGAGCATGCTCATGAGTATACTCTATTCAAAAAATTTAATATGCTCAGCTGAGCACATTCCTGAGCACATTCTGAGCACAACAAAAAGATGTGACAAATAAAATTCGAACATGCTCAGCTGAGCACATTCTTGAGCATGCTCTTGAGCACATCCTGAGCACAACAAAAAATGTGACAAATAAAAAAGAAAAAATTACTGAAAGAAAAATTGAAGAAAAATTTATTGAATTTTGATCTCGAGGGGGGTACTTAAAGACAACCCCCTGGCTACGCCCCGTATCTGCATATATACCAGACAAGGGACCTCTTGTTGTATTCACATAGTTTAAGCATCAGGATCTGAAAATAATCATCAATACCAAAATTTTGATCAGGGATGGGGGTTCGTACCCCATCGACTACACCCTTGTGTACACATCATTATGTACAGGAACAAATACAAAAGAAAATGTAGAAATAAATCGCCATAAATTCTCATTCATAATAAAAATGAGAAATTAATCAAAAGTATCCAAAACAAAGCAGAATAAATCCACTTCACAATAAGTTTATCATTCATTCCTCATTTCAATAAATATACATTCTTATCAGCTCCACAAACGCAAACCCAGCACATTCTTTCAAAAAAAGTGCCTCAAATAATTCATCAATTTAATACAAAAATACTTGCTGATCAATTTTTCATGTTGCCATCCCTGAACGTTTCTTTTCACAATTTCGTACATCCTCACAGCAGTGGTGGGAATTTACAATTCATTAGTTTCCATTTTACAGCGAGTTTTTCATGTCTCTTTTTTCTTTCACTTTCTCGCCTTTCAATTTCTCATGTACTTAGATCTGTGGGATATTGAAACAAAGTGAGCGACGAGGAATGAAAAGAAAAGAAAAAAAAGGTGCAAATGAAATAAAAGAGAGGTAATGCGGAAACTAACGAAATCAAATAAATGGGTTAGGCAAACAGAGAAGAAGAAAATGTTTTAAGATGAAGGAACTAGAAGAAAGGCATAAGCACAAGAGAAATCAAAGTGTGTAATAAAACATCAAGGAAAGAAGAAGTCAACACGAGGAAGAAAAAGTAGCAGCGCTGTGTATATTGCAGGAAGAAAAGGAACAAGACGATAAGTCAATAAAAGAATCGCGCCTTTCATGCTCTAAATATTTATTTATCTTCATAAATCATATTATTATGAAATGAAATTTTTCATTTTTCATCATCAGCAGGAAATGTTCATAAATAATATTATTTTACGCCTCCTTGCACCTTTAATACATAAGGGCTTAATTCCATCGATATTGAGCGTAGATTCTTTTACTTTTTGATGTGTCTTGTTATTGGAGAAGGGTGTCTATCTGGTTGGTATTGAAAAGAAATGTAACTTTTAATTTATTTTCAAATTTTAAGTAAATTGATCGCAGTAGCCAATATTTTTTTCTGAAATAAATTCAAAATTTCCGAATTTTTCAAAAATAAAGATGTTTAGGAGTGGAAACTTAATTTAAATAACCAAAATTCCTAAATCAAGACAGCAAAATATCTCAAAAATTCGAAAAATTCGATTTCGTGTGACTGAAACAGGAGCAGAAACAATCAAGTTGACACACTTTTGGACCAAGACGTCGAGATTTTATGCAATAAATTCATTACTTTTTCATTCGGTCAGAGAATTTTTTTGTAAATTCTTTTCAGATACTTTTCTTAATATTGTTGTTTAAAATTAGAAGCGTAGACGTGGGCAGAAGCGTAGCCAGGGGGTCCTTAGATGCCCGAGTATCCCATCTTGAGATCAAAATTCAACAGAAATTTTTATTTTTTATTTTTTTAAAATCAAATCATTTGGGGAAGAAGGAAAAAAAATTGAACCTTTAAAAAGTTGCTGCCTCTGTGCAAAGCACCAAAAATCTAAATTTCTAAATTATTATTTTATATAATAAATTCTTCCGAAAAATTAAATTTAAATAGCCTCATCTAGACACCCGAAATTTATGATACCAAAAAAAATATTGGCTAATATTGGCAATCTAGTGACGTGAGACATATATTAAAAACATGCCCCATCAACATCAATTTATGTCTCATCGCAAGCACAAGTCAATACCTGTGATCGACTTGACATATATAATTTGATGATGGAGTTTTACGATAACAGATTGCTTCGCTTACATTGTTTTCCTATATACAATATGTGCATGTATAAATATTAGACATCACGTGAAAGCAATGAGGTTCATTTCCCCTCACATTCCCGTCCACTTCCAGTGAATTTTTAGTGCGCATGTCTTCAGCACATTATGATAATGCAGCAAAAGGATATTTTTGTATGTTTCACATTTCATTATTCTCATCAGTCGAGATTTCGTTGCGGAATAATGTAGACATAAAAGAAATTTAATCTTAGATTTAACATTCATTCCCCTAATGGGCATTCAAAAATAAATAAAAAGGACATTAATGCTTTAGTAAGAAGAAGTGTGATTTCCTGAAAATAAAAAATAAGAAACGAGGAATATTGAGTGATCTCGATAGGATAATGACCCGGTTGAATAAATTTAACTACATTACATTGAAATAAGAAGTGGATCAAGAAACTTAAGAACTAAGTCAAAAAGTGATAAAGTGAAAAGCAAGTGAATGAAAAGAAAGAAATGTGGAATTAAAATCATGTCACATGCACAAATGTTCTAGAATAAAATTTATGTTTCATTTACAATGCATGTGAAGGAATCAGGAAGAGATAAAGGAATGCCTTCAATGTAAATTTCATTACTCATACAAAAAAAATGAAAAATGTGGGGAAAAATCTTTTTTATTTAAATGAATTTGAGTGAAAGAAAAAAATGTAATTTAATTTTATTATTATCGTGAGGAGAAAAAAAAATTCAAATTATAAAGTCATAAAAAAAATTCTTGTGTGGGAATCAGTGTAATAAAAAAAAGAAGGCAAAAGAAAAAAAGCAGATTCCAATGGTGGATTTAAAATAAAATGTGGCTTCAAAAATTATTCATAATCTATCTACTCACACTTTTCAATTCAATGGACGGATACTTTTTGGATAATCAAATACAAAGCACTGGACGTCATCGACGGAAAGGTGTGTGATTGTTTGCTGTTTTGCTTACGTGTGTTTATAATAAAATAAAAAAAACTTTTTCATGCCTTATACCTTCTCGACACTGACTAATTAAAACATTTTTTTTCCTCCGTTCACCACGCTTATGAAAAACAAACTTGTTCTTTTTTTGTGTATTATTAAGACTATCTGCAGGTCAGGTTACTGTAAAAAGTGCCAGGCTATCCTATTTATTATACTTTCTGCTTCCTTTTTTCCATCCTTATACCCTTCTCATTGTTGTTACTGACCGCATACCTTACTCATTCGCTTTGTGAGTTATCCATTGGGAAAATTTTGGCAGAATTATTTTTGCCTCAGCACAACTGTTGGCGTTGATGTGGATAAAGTTATTTTTGGGTTGAATTCGATTTATTATGAAAGAATTTCAATCTTTCATTTCATATTTTCATGTGAATTATTTTTAGTCAAAGATTATTGCCTTTTTTTCTCGAGGTTCTAAAAATATCAAAAGTACTTAACGGGAGCTTAAAATTTATGAAGTTTTTGAGAAAAACTTTTTTCTGGTACGCAAAAAAAATTGGAAGGCGATGACAAGTTGATATTTTTGAATGTTCTGATTAAAAAGTTTATAAAAAATATTTAGTTTCTGATACTAGAAAACTTAGAAAAAATTTCAATAATTTTAAGATTAAGAAAAATTTGAATCTAGAATTCTGAGGCAATAAAGTAGTAATTTATTGACCAAAGCTAATAAATAAAATTTAAAGAAAGAAAATTTTCTAATTTAAATTTTTTCAAATAGGGTTAGTCATGGGCGTACGTCGAGGGGGGTACGGATTTTGAAATTCATTATAATATCATTTGAAGATCTAATGATTCCTTCAAATTAACTACACTTAATTAACTATGAATCAAATTAAAAAAAAATGGTACAATGTTCTTGAAAAAAGAGTCTGAAAACTCAGGACCCCTCTGGGTACGCCCATGGGGAAGGTTCTCTCCTTTAACGTCGGCTCTGTTCTAAGCTACATCGCTGAGGTTTTGACTTTTACCCTATCTTTTCAACATAAAATATTTATTTTCATGAATTCATCTTAAGATAAACAGCTACTGGCTTAATACTATGAACTAAAAATGATTGAGAATCATTGTATTAGACCTTTTACTTTGTAGACATTCTTGGAAGGAAATTGAGATTTTTTTTAAAAAAAATCTTTTTTTTTCTGTAAAAGTTTTCAAAATATAGCGTTTATAAGGGGGAAGGGGCTAAGAAGATATAAATAAAAGATTTTCTAAGAATTTAATTATTATTTTTGTTAAAAAAGGTCAATATTGCGTAAAATTCCAATAATCCAATAAAATCCTCGCATAAATAAATATATTCCTTTAAATTAAATTTTCAATTTAAATTCCTTTCCCAAAAGTCACCCTAAGGGACTTCCCGATAATTTAACTTACATTTCTTTCTTCTCTTATTTCTACGTTAAAATGGTTGAAAACTAAAACATATAAATTTCACGAAGGTAAAAGCCTTTAGTTGAGGGCACAGCAATTTAAATTGTTTCGACTCATGTACGTGCCTCGCCATTATTTTCATTCCAAAAACAGAAAATGAAGGAAGAAAAATTCGTGACTGCAAACCTAGAAATTTATTTTTTTTAGTATGAATGCAAGTTTAATGTTTCCGATTGAGAGGAAAAAGCATTAATCAATTATGCACACATCCTGCTGTTTTCTCTTAAATTTAGAATATTTTTGGATTGATCCTGGAAATATTTTTCTTACTTCCGAAAATAAAATTCTTTTTTGCCTTTTTAAACAGATTTTGTGGCTCTCGACAAAAAAAATAATTCAGGCGAGGTTTTTGAGGTGAAACAAAAATAAAAAAAAATATAAATTTAAGGACAGGATTTAAATGTTTGAAAAGTACAGCATTTTTGTGTGTGTATGTATTTATTCAACCTCGATATGACATATCATACAACACCGCATAATCCCAATAGCTCATTTATACAGGCCAAAAGTGTTTTCATTTCCACAAAGGCCATAAAATCCACAAACAGCACAAGAGCTTTTTACGCCTTCAAATTGTATATACAAAGTACAAGGATTCACATAAATATGTTTAAAGCCTTCATACATTTCTGTGTTTATCTATAGCAAATATTTCTCCTTTCTACTGTGCCTCTTATCTCACACATAACAATTTTTTATGGATAACATTAGGAATCATGAATATAATAGAGGTGCTTATGGATAGGAAAACTGACGTTTATCTTTAAAATAGTAATATCCCGAGAGCTGCTGGAGATTTTTCATCATGCACCAAAGAAAAGAAATTTTAGCCATTTCCGTTCCATCAACAGCTTTTCTCGAAATAAACACGAGCGTAAATGTTTAGGGTGTACATTGAATTCGGAACGGCAATTTTGGATGAAAATTGAGACATTTTTATTCTATAGAAACTTGAGCCTTCTTAAATTTTTCAAAGAATCTTCTTTGAGGGTTTAGTATCTGATTAAATTTCCTTCAATTTTGGATATCTAATGTAATATGAGGATTTTGGGAGAAATTGCTGTTCTGATGATTTTGATCCATTATTGATTAAGACTTCAAGACTTTAGAAATTGATATCAATTACTCTACTAATGCCATTACTGGAAGCTTTTAAAATATTTAGTTTTTTTTGCAAAAAGAAAACAGTTTGATTTTGGAAAAAGTTAGGAAAATTGGTCATGCTTCAAGGATTATTGAATGTTGTTTTGATGGAAAATTGACAATGATTTTGGGGACCGTTCATAAATAACGTCACGCTTTTTGCGTTTTTAATTAGATTTTCCCAAAATTTTCATACAATATGGAAGTGTAATTGTGTTTAATTAAAATAAATTAGATATTAATTAAATTTTGTACTTTTTGGGGAACAACTCGACTTTAGAGTCTCTCTATGTTTCAAAATAAAAATAATAAAAGAATGCAATATAGTCTCCCTCGTTTCTCCATAAATATTAGTCTATGGACTAGTTTCTAGGGTTACTCGGAATACCCTACCCTACTCCTGGTAGGTCCCTAGGTGAAGGGTAGGGGTAGGTTAGGTGAGGTACCCTGCCCGCAATTCAAAAACTTGGTATTTTTTAGCTCTTAAACTAAATTAAAGAAAACTTTTTATTAAACGGAGGAGTATACCTATTTTAGTCCCCTTTCATGTAACCCTTATAATGTCCATATAAGTAAACGAACCCAGAACTACAGCATTTAACTTGACATATATTTTTGAGCAATTTCAAAAAATGTTGAATAAATTTTATAAATTTTTGGTTAAACTTTCTGAATATTTGTTTCAAAATAATATCAACCAACCAACATCTCCTAATAAATCGAACCCCCAGAACCCCCAATAAAAATTCAAAATCAGATATATGAGGTGATGTATTACACAATCTATACACACATATGTAAGCACAGTGAAAATGTCGGTAGATTTTTATATTTAAGAACAAGAAAATGTGTTGAATAAATAAATAGACAATGCGGCAATGGCAACAAAAGTATGAAAATGTAGGAGAAGAGTTTCTATGAAATATGTAGCCTAAATGCGTATCATTTATATCACAGGCTTCATATACGAATTTTATTTCGTCTTCTTTTTGTTTCTCTTTTGTAAGATTATCAGCATAAAAGTAGGAAAAAAAGTTTTCTCTTTTTCTTCTCGTTCCATACTTTTATGCTTCTTTTTTTTCACCGTTTTTACATAAATATTTATGTTCCGAAAAAAGATGCTCGGCTGGTTTTTATTTTTCTTTTTTCCTTTTCATTTCCTTTTTTTGTTGATCTTCTTTTATCTCGAATAACCCATTGCAAAAAGTGCAAATTTTGGTTCAAAACATTCCTAAACTTGAATACAGAAAAGAGGAAAAAGTTTTATACATAATAGACAAAAACTTTGGAAAAAGAATGAATGAAAAAGTGTAACTTCTGAACAGCAATGGAGATTAATACTAACAATTTTAAAATAAATATTATAAAGTAATGAAAACCTACATTTATGATAAAAATAGTTTTTACAATCTCTGTTCATTTATTCATCCGTTAATTACAATTGTAATACGTCTGTAACGAATTTTATAAATGGAAGCTTACAACTCACATTTCACAAATTAAAACCTCGAAGCTATGTGCTGATGAACAGAAAGAAGAATTAATTACGGTTCAGAGATTTAAATAAAATTTATTTATTATTTTTACTTTTATATTTTTAAAACATTGTATTCAGGTATACGGATTTTAAAAAAATATATTTAAAAATGTCTAAAAATGAAATAAATTAAATTTTTTGCTATTTTTGAGAAGCTGAAAGGGGTTGCTAGGTTACTAGATTTTTTAATGCAAAATTACGTATTTATAATGAAAGAAAATTCCTTAATATTTGCAAATATATTTCAAAATTTTTATGTACTGTACCATTGAGTCAACTTGGTAGATGGGTCCAATTGAATAACCTAGAATTCACTTTTTTGAAATAATTATGAAGTCCAAAATTTAAGTAACAGAAGCAGGAGCGCAGTGGGTGTCTTGAGGAGTGATAAAACACCCAAATCACCCTCATGTACAGAAGTGATGGAGACTGAAAACAGAAACTCTTGACACCCAAAACTTACAGTGAATTTTAAATGGATGGAAATATTTTAATTATTATTTATTTTTCTAAAAAGTACTAGCAATTTAAACTAAATTTTCTGTATTACCATCCACCCATCAAGCCTGACTTTTAAATCAAATATTTTAAATCTAATTAAATGCAATTTATCCAATTAAACAAAAGGTTTTTTAGGGTAAAATTTAGGTTTGACCCAATAAAACAGTGTTTTTCAATCTATGATCCATGCTTCTGCGAGGCAAGTAGGGTAGAAAAAAATTTTGTGTAAAATTCCTAGTGTGAACCACTGTCATAAAATGAGGTTAACCCTAATCAACAAAGAGAAACATGACCAGTTATCAAGCTCTGATCTAGATCTTTGTGGATTAGGGTAAAATTATAAAAAAATTCCAAACTTCTTCAATTTTCCCATAAAATCTCTGCAAAAACTACCATAATCATCATAAGGATATCATTACAAGATCAAGAAAAAGAATTCTTGCTTCCAAAAAAAAAGTTCATGCTTGACTAACTTTCATATGAGAACCTTCACAGAAACAGAGAGAGAGAGCAAAAAAAAATCATATCGAATGAATTATGTGAAAGAAGAAGAAATGAAACAGTGTCTATAGGAGGAAAATTAAAGCCATAAACAAAATTTAAGAACGGATCAGCTTACAATGTAGGAAACATCGAAGTTTTTTTTCACATCAGTTGCCGGAAGAAGAAGTGGAGTAGGAAGAAGCGATGAAATTCAATTTGTGCGTATGTACGCATATGTGGAAAATGAATGAGTGAATAAAAAGGAAAAAGGGAGCTCTTGTAGCTTAATATTATTTAACAAGATAGAGGGTAAAAGATTTATTAATACCATAAGTGTTAATTAGGGTTTACAGGTGTTGAATTAATTTATTGGACATTTGTGTATTAATAATTCCATGTCCTGCTCATATGCTTGGGCAAATTAGTTAAGAACTTTTCAATTCTTCTCCATAAGTTCCTTTTTCTCCTTTATTGAATATTCTATTAAATGACTTTTTCCCTTTGGGGGTTTATTTGTCCTTTTATTAAGAATTCAGGGGGGTCTGGTGACATTCCACAAAAATTATTGTATTTACAAATTCTGGTATACAGTTTCTATGTTGCAAATAAAACTTGACAGAGGTCTTTTATGCCATTCATTTCTGTGAATGAAGCATGGTCAGCAAAACAATTTTTTGCCTATTTTTAGAAATTCGAAACCGTAGCTTAAGAATCAATTACGCAATACGATTGTATCAAATTTATTTCACTAATAGGTATTTACGAAAAAAAAAGTCATTCTACCTCTGACCATGAAGCTTTCTGTCTTCTGTGAAGCTTTTCATTTGCCGTCCAGTGTTGTCTATGTAATTACGTTCGTCAGATTATAATGAATTATTCAGAATGAAGTGGAATTAAAGACTTTATTTGTATGGATATTAAAGATAGATTACATTGCAATAAATAAGATTATTTCCTCTAAGGATAAATTATGTCATTAATTACATTATCAGCGGCTCATGAAAATTAATTGAAAAAATTTTCGAAAATTTTTGGATTGTCATTAGCTAAATTAATTAATGATGTGTTTTTGATTAAGTGTGAATTGACATAAAATTCTTAATTAAAATATTTGCATGTTTTTTTCAAATTTAATTGACTTTGGGGGTCATATTTAGTCAGTTTTAGTTAGTTTATTATTAGTTAGGTATTTTTTTTTTGAATTTTCATTAAATTTTGATCATTGATGAGGGTCATTTAATACCCGTCTCTCTTCTAATTATTATAGTGTGTTTGGGTGTCACAAGGGGTCATTCATGGAAGTGTCATACAGCATCAGACACCCTCCCCCTAAAAAATAGACATCATTTATGAACGAATCCTTCATAACCTCCTAAACTCAATTTTTTTGTTAAATAATTCATTTTTGATTATTCTCTTACTGCGTATCTTTTTGAGTTATTTTCAATGAAATTCTCTGTAACCTTCCCATCCCAAATTTAAAAATATATACTCAAGATGAAGAATTTTCTCAGAATTTTTATTTTTTTTAAAGATCAAATCCATCTGTTTGTCATAAAAATATTCAGCGTAAAACGAACCTCAAAGTATCTTTCAAGTTTTTTTTTATTTGACATAAGTGCCAAGGAAACTCATTTTAATGAGCTTTTCAATTTTTTCTTTATCAGAATCGTGCAAGAAAGTGAATGACAAAAGAATTAAAATAAATCTAAGAAAATCTTTTGATATATTTTACTTGAAAATTGAAAATTTGAGTATTACATTAAAAATCAGTTCCAAAAGTATCTGAGGCAAATTTTGAGCACAATAAACTTTTGAACTTATATTGATGTTAATCATATAAATTATATATTAAATTCTAAACAATTACCAAGTAGCATGTGGGTTTAAAATGCTCCTCTTAAAGTAGTTTTAGAATTTCTTTCAAGAATAAAAATAAATCCCTCTCGAAAATACCTTGCAGTTTTGCTTTAACCATAACCGTATTGAAATCATTAAAAAGGCATTAAAATCTTTAAGTTTTCATTTCATTGTAAATTCAACTCAAAGCATTTCAAATCAGATTCAATTTTAGAAGAAACGGATGAGATATAATTTTTAATTTTTGTTAGTCAGTTTCAGGGGACACAGAAAAATTTTTAGGGGGTTTCCAAAAATATTTCCATTTTTTGTTCTCATGGTTCCACCCTCCCCTTCTCATGGGTATGCCCATGACCAACTCTCATGTAAAACTTTTTGAAATAATTTCTTTTAAATGTTTTTCAATTTTGTTGAGTATTTTAATCATTAGTGTATTTTCAGGATTTTCTGATTTTTCTAGAAATTGTAAAACAGTATAAAATTACATTTATTTTAAATTTTTGACATTTTCATTTCCGCCTTATTCCCGAAAGGTTAATTTATGCCATAAGTCAATAATCATGAGGGTTGGGCTTCACCTTTGACATATAAAATATGAAATATGTGACGACTTACACGCGGAATAAAATTGCGTCATGACTTAAATTCAATTTTGTTGAGATTTATTTGATTTTTTTTAAAAGACAATTCTGAGTGAAAAAGAAATTTTTTTTTTCAATCTTTTGAATCGATGAAATTGCGAATTTTATTAAATTTAAATAATCAAATGTTTCACATCGTTTCGAATGAAATTCAAATAATTTATTTTGTGTGTTGCACAAAGCTTGAAATAAATTAATTTTGGAAAACAAAATGAGGATAAAAATATCAGCTTTAATTTACTTTAAATGTGAACGAAAAATTGAGTAGATTTTCTCTCATTTTAGGTATTTAAAAGTACATGCAATAAAAACCAAAACGTAGTAATAAATTAAAATTAATTAGAGAGATGGAGAATTTAAAATGAATTTTACATGCAGTTGGCAACGATTGTGGCATTATAATTTTTTTTTCAAAGTGACTTAATTAATGGAATCACAATAGGCTTAATTAGAATGTAGTATATAAAGTAATTGATGTTTTTTTATTTGAAAAATGAACAATACAATTTGGTAAAGCATGTTAAATTATTTTGCAAAAACTTATATTTTAAATGCATTTAAATGGTTAGTTCATGTAAGGTTTGAGCTATTTGAACCATAGAAATATGTGAAATAGTATATTTCCAATTGATTTTTTTTTCAATAAATATAAATACAATTGCATATCAATTGATGGTTCATAGGGTTAAATCAGAAACGTAGCAAAAAAAGTTTCGAATGGGGTTTCGACCTCTCGAGGGTGGTGCGGAATATTTTTCTCGTATATTTTTAATTTTAAGGAGGAAACTCGAAAGGTCCAATTTTTTATCCTATGCAAATTTCAATATCCAAGGGGAATCACTTCCTGGCTACGCCTCTAGATTAAATCAAATTTGAATATATTTTTTGGTATATGATTAAAAATTCAAAATGAGTTTTTAGCAAGGGCCAGAGTCTAGCCTCCAATAACTATCGTAAAAACCATTAAAAATTTTAATTTTAATGATTTTAATATTCCTAAAAAAATTGTAAAAATTGCGATTTTTATGATTTTAATATTCAAAAAAATGTAAAAAAAATTTTATGATTTTTACAATAGTGTTTCACAATTGTTTTTGGCGATGCACAAAAAAATTAAAACTGATTTCACATCATTTTTAAAATTTGGTTTAATAAGCGAGAAAAATTTTGTCTTAAGTTTTCTCATTGTTTCACCACTTGCAATTTTTTTTTTCAATTTGCTTGTATTTTTGAGATAAAAATAAATTTTTCATACAAAATATTTGAAAAATATTCTCTCAAAAAATTTCAATTTTTAAAAATATTGTCTAAATTTGTTTAAACAAAAAAATTGAATTTGAAAAATTGAAAAATTTTGCTAAAACTTTTATTTAAAAAAAACTTCACTGAATCGTGTAATTGCACAATCGTAAATCTTACTGAAAGCTAACAAATTAAAATAATTACATTTTCCTTCCACTGTTCTTTAAGTTAAAATAAAATTCAATTGTCATAAAAATGTAAATTTATTTTCTGAAATATCATTCTTACTGTCTTAATGTTTTATGGAAACACAAGGCTTTTTTCATGTGAAATGGAAAATTTGACTAATTTAATTTTTTCTCCTTCAAAACTCTTCAAACTTTGACGAAGTTTCTTTAAAAGAAATCTCATTATATTTTCAAGAAAATTTCCTTTTTCTTCTTAATTTCCTTATTTATAGAAAATTCATGAATATTAAATTTTACTATTGTTCAACAAGCTCTAATTATGCATCAACATATTGATTACTATTTTCATGACATTAAATTACAATAATAAAAGCAATTTAGTTAAATTGACTTTGACTTGTTAATTAATATTATTATTAGTAGTATACAAATTATAAAGCAAATTATTATCATGAATTCAAATTGTCTGTGTGGGGGAAAATGATATGGAAACTTTCAGTGATTGACTATATTTATGAAAGGGAAGAATGACAATTGTTTTAAAAAAAGTTAAGAATTTTTGAAAATAAATTTTGAAATTATTTAAAAAATTATTTGGTTTTAGTTTGATTTAAATTTCAAATTTTGAATATGAATGTTTATGGACAATTTAAAAAAAATGGGAATTTGTAACTTTTTCTTTAAAAAATCTATTAAGGGGGTGATTGACCCCTTCCACTCACTGGATACGCCCTTACTAGGTGCCAATCCTTAATAATTAATTATAGACCTTCCAGTAAATAATTCAAAAATCAATTTTCTGTTTCAAACCATTAAGTTTCTAATTTTGATTTAAAGAATCATTCGTAAATTACGTGATGCAAATAGACGAGAGAAGGTCGCTCCAACTTGTCACAAATGTGTTTGAACTATATCAAATTCTTCAGTCCATTTCAAGGGCTTATCCATGATTTTTTTGGAGGGGGTGAGAGGGGGGGGGGTTGAGCAGGGCATTTAGTCATGACATTTTTAGGGTAATATTGGTTTTTCAAAAAACGGGGGGTTCCTCCTTAGATACCCCTAACTCCCATTTTCTTTAAAGCGTGACATAATTTCCGAACGACGCCTAACTCAAAGCTCAATAATAAAAAAGCGGAAAAAACTTATTTAATTACTAAATTATTGCTTGCTGAGTTTTTCTCCTTCTGAATAATTTTACTTCCATCGATTTTTTTTTGAAAATTGAAAACTTACTTTTGTATTTTGCGTGAACATGAACAATAAGCTTCACAGGAACACAATGAGAAAGTTTCTAATTTTTTAATTATTTATAAAGAGGCTTACAAATTTGAAATCAATGTTTCATGTGAAAGAATCATTGATGAAAATGAAAATTTCCGTGCGTCAACCATTTTTTTGAATCAGTTATTTTTACATTCAAAATCAGCTTATTATTTTACTTTCTAATACTTTCTACGTTGCGAATGAAAAATATCTAAATAAGTCATTCAAAATACGTCATATAGAAAGTGTCGAGGCGGTAAAAATCAGCTCACACATAAATTCTTAAAACTGATTATTTTTCATTATCATCTCGTTTCATTCACAGATTCAAACGACCTAAAAAACATGCACAAAAACTCGTTATCGCCTGTACATACACATTTTATAACGAAAAATAGCACTCGCGTGATCAGCCAGCGAGGAGGACTCGCAATTCTACCTTGTAGTGTAACAATGTCACAACCAGCCACTGTAAGTAAGTATTTATATTTTTAAAAATCCTATCAAAAGCAATCCCTCTGCAAATTGTGAAATGAAATAGAAAGCACAGTCAAAAGACACAGACGAGGATGAAATATTTAAATAGACACAGATTGAAGTGAAATTGGTGAGAATGGAGGACGATGAGAAAATACGGGAGGGATCACAAACATTATTCAAATTTTTTTTCTTCTTCCTCTGCCTCCTTCCTGTACGAAACTAGAATATGAAAAAAGTCAAAATCGATAAAATTTAATTGAAGTTTGAAATGTCTTTTCGATTCTGTTTTCCTCTTCAATGGCACTTAAAAAGAGATTTTTTCCCTTCATTTCCTTAATTTGAACGTATTTTCTTGGAAAGGTTGCTATTTCATTAGATATGAACTTTATCAGGATGTTCGATCTGCATTATAAATGAACATAAAGTTCTAAGAAATGATTTTTTAAATCACAGCTTTAGTGTTTTTGTGAGAATTTTGTAGGACGTGATATGTTGAAAAATTCTTTAAATAAATTGAATTTTTTTAAAAAAAATCTTACACTCTATTTTCGATTAAAATAAAGGCATTAGCACTCGAAAATATTGTTATTGAGCAATTTTTTAAGACACATAAAACCTGACACCATGCAAAAAAAAACGATTTTTCGATCCCCCCACCCTAGTCACAAATTTTCCAAAGAAAGAATGTTATGTTTGAACTGTCACAAATTCTTCAACCCCCTCCCCCCTTAAAGCATTAATTTGTGAACGACCCCTAAGAATCCGTTGGAATTTTCAAGGTGACTATCGCCACGAGGTACCTGCCTCGTTAACCAAGTCCACCACAAAATGTCCAAAAATTTTAAAAAAAGTTTTGAATTTAAAATTAATTAAAATTTAAAAACTCAAGAGACAATAAGAACTTTGAAGCTTAATTCCTCGAAACCTATTTTCAAGTTATACTCCTACCTTTAAATTTTAAACTCTGAAAGCTCCAAATTATAAGAGTTTAGTTCTTTTAGAAAATAATAATTTAAAAGAATTAAAAAAAATTAAAATCCCTGAATTTTTCATTAAACAAAATGTTTATCTTATCTTTGAGTTAATGTTCAAAACATAGCGCCATATATATAGGGTGACCAGATGTGACTATTTTCAACGGACAGTCCGTTTTTTTCATCAATTGTCCGTTGTACGTTTTTGAGTAGATTTTGTCCGTTTTTTCTTAAACAGTTTATAATTTTTTTGTCTTTATAAATTAATATGGATTTAAAGGTTTGTTTTCAATTATTCTATTGATTTGTAGTTATTTTTTCATAAAATAAGGTTTTATTACTGAATAATTAAGATTTTATTGATTTTAATACAAAATTTTCTTCGAATTTTTTCGAATTCAGAATTTGAAGTTTCCGTTTTTAACGGTTAAATAAGTATCTTTCGAAATTCTTTCCGAAAAATAAGATTTTTTTCCATCTATTGGGATTTAATAAACCTTTGTTAACTTTTGAAGTTAAAAATATACTATTTCATTATATAACTATTGAATTTTCTCAGTTTTTAGGACATGTCCGTTTTTTTCTTGAAAATGTCCGTTTTTTTCTCAAAATTCCTCTGGCCACCCTACATATATAGCACCATAATCTCCAAAATAAACCCGGAAAACTGTGCTGATAAAGCTCGTTTATAAAAATCCTCATTCTTCTTCCACCTCTTAAAATTCTTTTTTTTTCTTCGAAAGAAAAAAAATCTCAATTTAATGATAGAAAATTCTCTTTATATCCGATTCTGATGTATGTAGAAATTTAACATTCATGCTTTAGACAATTAAGATAAGACGCGAATGGAAACTTGAGAGCTTCAAGAAAGAAAATCTCTTTTTGCTCATTTTGGTTAATCTATTGTTTATGAAACTACACAAGATGAAGACGATGATGAAGAGAAAGAGCTGAATACCAAAAGAGGGGGGATCGTTTCGCAAACGCTTCTCATATTTAGACAAGTCTAACAAAAGCAGTGAAATTGAAAACTTCATTATAATTTCATGCCATACTCATTTTCTTTAAATTCTTCATTTGTATTTTTTGAATCCCCTCATTTAATAATAATAATAGAAAATCTATTGAAAAAAGTTTTACAGCTTAACTTAAAATTTCCCTTCGTAGAATTTTATTTTCTATATCCGCAAATATTTTCCGGGGTGGTTTTGAAAGTTCAAACAAGAGCCGTAGAAAATAATATTCGTATTCAAGGAGCATCAAAGATCAATAAACTTAACAAAGACGAAAGTCGTTCTATTCTGTGATTTTTTTTTCTTCTTTCATACCCATTTCTACATCCGTATTTTAATAGACGAAAAAATATTCATAACGAGAGAATAAGAAAGCGACCTTTTGAAGTGGAATATAAAAAGGAAATTCTTGTGAGAAGAAAAGCTTTATTGTATGAAAATACGATATAAAAAAATGAGAAGCTTCTGCTTATTTTGTTTGTAAAATAA
This sequence comes from Chironomus tentans, assembly GCA_963573255.1. Taxonomy (NCBI): domain Eukaryota; kingdom Metazoa; phylum Arthropoda; class Insecta; order Diptera; family Chironomidae; genus Chironomus; species Chironomus tentans. The sequence goes on along the minus strand of OY754302.1, from coordinate 41,363,375 downwards.
ACCTCAATAGCATAAAGTCAGAAAGCAAAAAATGCAGAAACAAAAACAGGAAGTTGTTTTTTTTCACGATTGACCACCGAGAAAATTTAATGAAAACAAAAGATCTATTTTCAGAACTGAGAATAATATTTGTGGAGAAAGAGTTGTTGACTTCCGTGCGACCTGAAAAAAGCTCTTGATTGTGTTTTATCGATTTTCTTTAAAAGGCATAATGGAGCTTGATTTTCAATATCAATGAAGAGGAACAAGAGTTGCTATAGAAGAATTTAACTATCTATCTATTCTTGTCAGCAGAGACGTACCCAGAAATATTTTTATGGGGTCAAAAAACTTTTTTTTATCTTATTGTGATGGTTTTGTACTTGTTATTCATTTTAACGGCACGTAAATTATTAGTTGTATATTAAAGCATCGGAAAAATTTCTTTTCTATATGAATTTTTTTCCAAACCCCATCGGACCCCCCCCCCCCTTTTTGGTACGCCCTTGGGTGCCTTCCAATGTATTTTTTTCTTGTAGAGTGTCTAGAGTGTAAATAAACAGTGTCTAACAGTAGATAGAAAGGATCATTGGAGACTAGCAAATTTTTTTCCACAATAATTAAAGTAAGGAGTTTATTTAATTAAATTTTAATAATCCAAATTTTTCTTTAAAAGATTAATTTTTATTGAAATTAATTGCTTTGATAGATTGCTGGTATAGCATCATCATATTACCTGATTGATCTTTGTTTACCTAGCACTAGAATGAATAGAGCAATCATTTTACGAATCAATGAGAAATCATTTATGGAACTCTTCAAAATTACCATGATGATGGAAATGAAGCAAAAACTATGAACGATGAATTTTCAATTTGTTCAAATTACACATTCAATATGAACCCATTGATATCTCTTCGATAACCATTTCGAGTGAATTTATTTACATTTTTAAACTGAATGCATTTCTTGAGAATTTTATTTTTCATTTCACCTGAAAGTCAATAATAAATAAGCTTGAATAAAGTAGATCATTTTGAGTGAAGTAGATTGAATGAATGAACGTAAGCAAATGTTCAAAAATTGGCTCTCCATCTGCTCATTTTTGGCGAGACAGTCCTACTTTTTAGGGAAATCTCCTGCTTCCCAATTTGGACCCAAATGTCCCACCTTTATAGAAACTTCATGACCATTTCTTAAGCAGTACTAAAAGTTGCCAAAAATTGTTTTAAAATACTATAAACTTCAGCCTGTCTTGCCTTTTTAGGGTTGAAATCGGAACATGTCCCGTATTTCTATCAAAATTCGATATCAGCCTAGTCATAATTTATTTTTAACATGGGGCGTAGTCAGTTTTTTTGCATTGACAGAGTATTTGGGATTTTTTCAACAAAAAACTAGCAATTTGAAGAAAAAAATCCGACTGGGGTTGAGAAACCCCTTAATACACCCCTTACTATAAGTCAATCATGAAAAGCCAAAAGGGAGTTGAGTAATCATTTTAAGAAAGAGTAAAAGAAAAAAAATATTATAGTGTTGTTTTTAAAAACAACTTATTTGAAAGGCACGGAAAGCAGAATTGAAAGGAGGAAAGAAAGTTTATCTATAGAATTTAAAATTCATGTCTTTTCCCTGAAAAAATAACGAAGGAAGGAATTTTTTTTTCATGTTCATTCGCCTTTATTCCAAAGAATATCTCATTCTATCTGAGGTTTCATTTCGCAAACAGAATTCGAAATGAGTCCATGAATTAAAATATCAAATGAGATTCTTTTTTTTGAAAAAAAAATAAAGAAGACTTAAAGAAAAATATAAGGGGTCGTTCGCAAATTATGTTACACAAAAAACGACCCCCTCCCCCCTTGTCACAAATTTTCCAAAGAAAGAAAAATTTTATATTTGGACTGTCACAAATTCTCCAACCCCCCTAAAGCGTGACGTAATTTGCGAACGACCCCTAAGAAAGAACTCTATTCTTATGGATTCGCTATATGCTTTATTTTTTTCTTTGTATGTGCTCTAGAAATGAATTTAAGAGAGCGATGAATGAAAAGCAATAAGAAAAATTTTCTACAATTCCCTTTATGTACTTTATGGATTTCCTTTCTTATGTCTTTCTATTTTTTATCTCATATGTAGGCATAAGAAGAGAGAGAAAAGGTTACAATGTAAAAAGGATAGGCCAACGATCCTTTAAAAAAATTTATATGTTTACATAAGTACCGATATGTTGATAAAATATATAGCTATATAATATTGAATTTGATGTTTGTTGGATGAGAATTTTCTTCTCGTTCATGAAAATTTTGTTGAGCAATCAGGATGTGATGCTGATGTAGATTTTATGAAATTTTAGCTTAATTTTTGAGGAGAACCTTAATTTTTTTTGGAAAACCTCAAGCAAGGGCGTAACTAGAGCAGGCTAGAGCCATCTTTTATTAAAAATATGTAGCTGGCAGGGGTGTGTTTAGGGGGGAGGGGAGTGTTTTGGTGGTCAAACTATCCTTCCCTTTTTGAGATTTTTTTTCAATTTGCTAAAATTTTTCAAGAAAAAAATGCCAAAATCCCTCCCTCAAAAAATTTTAGGATACGCCCCTGGTAGCTGGTATAGAAATAACAGCTATGAACATACTTTGGAGCCAATATCTTAAATAACGTGTATTATGGTACCATTTTGGTACCAAATATTAGATGTAATATTGTAAAAAAAATAAAATTTTAATAGAAAATTTGATCACCCACGTGGAGAGTCCCAAACTACACCTATGTTAAGCAAGGGATCCTATTGCATATTCAGGATGTTTTTTCAAATTATGACAGTTTTTTGGGAGTTTTTTTTTAAATTATGACCTTTTTGTATAAACTTAATATTGATTTTTCAAAAAATAGGGAGGGGTTGACCTCGAAACCACCTTGGGTACGTCTATAATTCCAAGCAGGGGTGTAGCCAGAATTTTTGAAAGGAAAATTGAGTTTTGATCTCGAGGGGTGTGCAAAGGCATCTAAGGAATACCCCCTAACAGTGGTACTTGAGTATTCCTGAGTATTCCTGAAAGCCCTCTCCAATTAACTTTAATTTCTTAACAAATCTAACAATTCTCAACCCCTTTTCTCTTTATAAAGACATTCACAAGCAAAAAAGAAAATTTATTTCATGATTTTTCATTCAAATAAAGTCACTGATGCTGTCATTTTAAGACCTATTCAGCTTTCAATAGCTTTCCCCAACTTGATGTCAATGCACAATGGAGAAAACGAGAAACAAAATTTATACATTAAGCTCCTTACCATTTGCTTTTCTCTCCATTTTTTGGCAATTTTACCACATCGACGATATTGTATTGCCAAACAATAATGATATTAAATCTATTTAAATTATGAACATGGAGCTTTTTTTACCTCCACTCATCTGTTCACATTATGTTGAACATATTGTAAGCAAACGGGTTTACATTCACACAATAAAGTTGGAGCTGAGTATTTGTGTGCGGAAAATATTGATCGAATAAATTCATTCTTAACTAAGGCACTAACTGGTGAAAATAAATGAAAGGTGTGAATGTAAAATATGTGAGAAAGTCAAGGTGAACATGAATTCATTTTTTGTACAGCATTAAAGATACTTTCCATATTTCTTAAAAAGTTATTGTGGGTATGGCCTGAAGACGGACTGTGTTTTTCACACACTCACATCTGTTATAGGCATTTTTTTATTTTAACAGAACTGAACCTTTAGGCATGTTACAAAATTAAATTTATTTTTTTACAGACTAAGGGTAGACGTTCATTGGATACAGCACAATTTTGGGTTTTTATTCAATTTTTTATGAGAATATGGAATGACCAGACAGTTAAAATTTGAGTAATTGTACCAATAAAGTAAATTGTAGTCATGTGGCAACCATTCAGCTAAGGGTCAAATTATAAGTAATCTGAATAAATGACGGTTATTTAGGTGACAAAAAATAAAAAATTTAGAAATATAGAAAATCGATAAAAAAAATTGTCTGAATAGAGAATAGAGGTTGAGTAATTATTTATGCGCTACATTATGTATTCTTAAGTGTTGGCCATGAAAAAATTCGAGCGTGACAAGAAAATTCTTAAAATTTTTTATTGATGTTGAGCATGTCTTGAATTTTTGAACAATTATTCTGGCCATAGGAATTAATATTAATAATTTAAAATAATTCATTTGTAAAGTTTGAAAGCTCAACTGTTATAGAGTAAGTCGCAGGGGTGTATGCAGGATTTTTGAGAGGGGGTTCTAATTTTTTTTGTTTAAAATATAAAATTATTGAAATTTGAATATAATCTTTACATTTTAAGCCTCTTTAATGATTGATATTGCAAGTAGTCTTCAACATATTTTGGTAGAAAAATTAAAAAATGTTTTGAGTTTTAATCTCGAGGGAGGTGCTCCACCTAAAGACTACCCTCTAAATAAGCCCCTGATCAATCGGCGTAGACCAGAAAATTCTCGACATTATAAACTATTTTTAACCAAGTCTTTTTGACAAACAACCTCTATTTTTACACCGTATCATAAAATATAGAGTCCATTTTCTGAAAAATTTTTCATTAGTGACAACGTTGATACCTCCAATTTTAATAATGTCACTTTTAGGTGATTTTAAATTCATAGTAATATGCAACAAACTCTCTTTTACTTAAGCTATAATTTGCATCAAAAATTGTATGTAATTTACTAACAAGAATATAATTCTACGTAAATCTATTATGTATTTAAGGAATAATTTATGTTTGTTTGAAAAATTCAACACTAAAATTTTCTATTCTTATGCTTCCTCATGATATTACCATGTGCATAACCAAAGGAGGGGGATTCAACGGTGTTTTTTATGAAAAATATTTTTTCTCCCTAAAATGTTTCCGAAGTTCTTCTTTATTAGTAATGATTAAATTACGAACGAACTGTTAAAATTAACTAAAATAAAAAACATGAGTATGAAATTGGATTTTTTTTGAATCTCCTAAAAAATTTTCTGGGTACGCCCCTGGATATTAATGATATCAGGTATGTGGGTTCATTTATGACATTCAATACTTAAATGGTAAGGTGAAAAGCTTTGGAACTGTGTAACACTAAGATCAAGCAAACGATGGTTCAAGAATCCTATTTGTTAAGAACGTCATAAGTCAAAGACTCCTACTGTATTCAAATATTTGATGTAAATTTAAAATTATTTTCATGAAAATTTGTTTCATAAAACAGAAAAATGGAGAAAATCATGAATTTTTCAAACCTAAATACCTTTTAATAACATTTCATGGCAAACATTTCATTGAGAAATTTATTTAAAATTACCAAGGTCGGAAAAGTTGAATAACAGTAAGTAAGGTTTACCAAAACAATGAATAGCATTTTTTTCTAATTTTAAATTCTCTTACAACAAGAATTTTTTCTTGAAATGACAAAATCTTAAATTGAATTTTTTTTTTCTATTTTTGTTTGAAAAACAATTCACGGAAATCTAAACCTGATTTGAAAAATATTTGCTTAATATAAAAAAAATTTTACTAAAAATAATATCAAAGAAAAAATTCACTGGAAGTATCTTCGTTGTAAGCGCAAAAAAATACAATTATGAAAACCGTAAAAAAGGTGAAAGAACTACGACATGAAAATTCCATTTGAAAACATGCTGAATAATATATGAAAAAAGTCGTTGAGAAAATTTTGCCTGTGTCAAGGGCTGTGTTTTCTATTTTGGTTCAGAAATTATAGCAATATCGCATTAGAAATTTATGTGCGGAAGATGTTTAAAAATGAATTTTCTTCTTATTCCCAAAAAAAACAAGAGCTTAAAGCATTAAATTTCATTAAGTATTGGACATTTTACTTAAATATAATATTTTAATGATAGGAACGCGTAGCAGAGAGCGAGGGATGTTTTATTAGGATTTTTTTATTATTTTCATTCTGCTTATTTTTTGCGAAAAAAAAAATTCCAAAAACCCAATTTTAATTTCCCAACCTTCATCCTTGTATCCCAATTTTCCTTTCAAATAGCTTCATAAATTAATCATTAAATTCTTTTCTGTTGATGTTTGTTGTGCCTTATTTTTGCTGTTGTTGTATTAATTTTCAATTATTTATGCTAGCTTTATTCAACGTTTTTATTTAATATTTACTTCTGTCATTGTTGTTTGTCAACTGCAATGGAAAAAAGTCGATTACGTGATTTTGTTTTCTTTTCTTCTATAAAATACGCATTTCAATTCAGGTCAGTTGGTTTCGACGAAAAGATTTCTTATTATTGACTGTTGGACTTAGTACGTATAGTAGTGATGATCGATTTCTAGTAGAACATACACGACATCTAGGTAATTGGGCTTTAAGAATACGAAATGCCCAGAAGGAGGACGAAGGAATCTATGAATGTCAGCTTTCGACGCATCCACCCGAATCTATATTTATTGAACTTAGGATAGTAGGTGAGTTATTGATTCATAATTTTTTAAAATATATTTTTAAGCAGCAGTTGTTCCTTAAATTCACAATTTTATTCCTAGAAGTAGAAGAAGCTGTCAGATTGTTATTGAAAATCCTTTTTGGAAATGACAGTTTGAAGCAATTTTGTATCAATATTAAGTGATTCGTATTTTTTATCTCCTTGAGTGATTAAATCCATTTAGGCTGCAGAATTCTTGTTATTTTCTTTGAAAATCCATTAGGCTTTCGGCGCACTAAATTTTTAATTAAATATTGGAAAGCTTTTCAATTAAGATTCTTTAATTATTTTTGAAAATTTTGAGCTATGTTATTGAAAAAAATGCTGAGACGAGGTTGTATATTTCTAAAAATAAATTTTTTCATGACTCATAAAAAATTACAATTGTATCAAGTATTTCGTCTGTGCTAAATTTTTGGTAAAATTTTGAAGAATTTCGACAATACAATTTTATTTTGTACCAATATTTAATTTTTGAACCAGAACCCGACCCCCAAGGTCCCCTGAGATACGCACCTAAATTTGTGGAATATTTTTAAAAAATGCATGTGAAAATAAAAATCTCAACGTACCCCATCCTCAAAAATACTGCCTAAATCCACAACTTCTCCAACCCTAAATCCTGATTCTCACTAAAATACTGATAGTTTAATGACAGTCGTTATCAAACCCTCGTGCCGAACCCCTTACTTTTCCAACGTCATTAAACTTTCATCTCAGCACTTAATGCCCACAAAATCACTCAGTAATAAACCCCTAACTGTATGATATTTCAAGAAAATTCAACATCGTAAAATGTTTCTCATAAAAGCAAACATTTGCTTCTCAATACCGCAAAACAAGCACATAGGAACACACAACTATCTTTATAATATATGCATGTGCGTTCGAACATAAAACCTTAGCAAACAAAATACAAGAAAAGCATTTTATTGTGAAAGCATTTAAAATTCTGTGGACGTCTAGAAAGCAAATGGGCGTGTTACGGAATGTATTTCATGTGATTCCACATAATTTCATACAATCGTGCGGTGAAAATTATTTTTCTGTTTTATTATTTTCAATATAATTCCACGCCACAGTAATTTGCTCGTTTCTTATTATTATTTAACACATTCTGTATCATTTAATGAACAATAGAAACTTAAATTTGCTAATTTTGCTGTGTTTATACATCCACTGTATATAGATATAAGGATGTGTATGGTTTATTCTCCTTCCAGAGTTTATTGCCATTACGAGAGAGCATTTAATTTCTTCTCATGGTCGGATTTCGTATTATAGCAAGCTACTTATTTATCTAATAACATGGAGAAAGATAATATGAGATGGTGTAATGTGAAGAAGACTAGCGTTGTGTATATAAGTGGGAAGTTCTGATTGTCAACTATTTCATGATGTAATTTCAAAAGTTCTTTTACCATATAAACTGAATAATTCATACATGAAATCTTTATCCTTCGAACTTTTTCTATTACTGCATTGTTGCTGCTCGAGGTTGAAGTTTTGAACGCTATAAAAAGTCACATGTAAAATAAGGAATAATTTTCAATTTTTCCATTACAGTAAATTTTAATCTTCTTAGTTTAATGGAATTTAGTAGAAATACTTATATATTTGCACATATAAATGTTTAAATGAATGGTTTAGATATTTGACAGATAAAAGTTTTATTTTTTTTAAATTAACTGAATTAAATTGTTGAAGTTTAATTTGCAAGAATTTGAATTTTTATATAGCTTTTGGGGATTTTACTTACAATTTACAAATGTCATTTTTCATTACTGTCTATAGTTCTAAATTATTTTAAAGTATTTTCATTGTCAAGAGAAAAGTGAAATTAAATCTTTACGATCACTATTGATTACATTCACAAAAAATTCACATCAGGGATGTATACAGGATGCTCTTTGCGGGATTTTTCAAATAATGACCTTTTTTGGAAGATTTCTTCCTTTTTTTAATTTTTTTTTTAAAAAATTTTAATTAATTTTATTTCTATACTAAGTATGTACAAAAAAATTTAAAATACATATTCTTGAAGTTGGTTTTTAAGGAACCAGACTGGATGTCTTTTCGTTACTTAGTTTTAATTTTAGATTTGAACTGTTTTTGCTTTATTCAGAATTTTGAGCTGCAAGACGAATGTTGAGGAAGATTTCTTCCAAGCATGACCTTTTTGGTTTAAATTAGTATTGATTTTTCAAAAAATAGGGGGTTAACCGAATACCCCCTACCACTCCTTGATCCACTAAACCACCTAAAATTTTCTTACGAGTTGGCTCGAATTTTCTATACCAAATCCGAGTCAACTTAGAGCTCTGATTAATATTTTAACCAAACAATGCCACTGAATACATTAGCTGACCTAGGCATAGCCTAGTCCTAATATGGTCTTTTGGTTAGAGAAGCTGTCTAGATCCATTATGCGCCTAAAAGATATGTTCTTCTTATTTGCATGCTCTTTGTCACAGACTGATCTAGCTCAGATTTTAGTTATGAGTCTGGACATATTCATAATATTAATAAGGATCTATAAAATATTAATAAAATTGCTAGGGTTTTTAAATAAAATAAATTTTTTTACACCCCCTCCAAAAATTCTGGCTACACCGCCAAGGTGTAAGGATTGATTCTCGATCGATTTTCCGTTACTCGAGTATTGAGTATCGAGAAGAGGTGTAGCCAATTTTTTTCACACATTCCAAAATTTTTAATGAAGTGAAACAGTCGAGTGAAAATTTAGTGATAGCAAGTACTCAAAATATCCATTTTAATTTCCTAGAAATCCTGAAAACTAAGCATTATCATAGCTTTCATAGTGAATTAAACAAAACGAATTCTCCGAAAATGAAAAACCCCAGAAAACTTTTCTAATGTTGGTAAATGGAGAACAGAAAAAATTTACGACATAGAATGTGCAATGTAAAAATATATAAAGAGAAGCATAGTGAAATGAGATAAGAAGTAGCTAATAAATTTACAATTAGTTCTATCTCGCAATGTGCATGGAGAGTAAGTTTATAAAAAGCTTACTTTAAATTAATTTAATTCAATTCATTTAACTTCAATTCGATGCTCAAAGTCTAAGCACTATTAAAATTTAATTTGCGTAAAAAATTGTGAAGATAGAACGGAACAAAAAAAGAACTGCTCAGAATTTTTTTTTATCCTAGCACTCAATAACAATATTCATTTTATTATATTCCTTGTCTTTCATCTTTACTTGTATTCTCAATACACACAGAGGCGGTAGCTGAAATAATAGAAGCTCCTGATTTGCATATAAATGAAGGGTCCACACTAAGATTAGAATGCAAGCTGAAACGTGCTACGGAGAGTCCATTATATGTTTTCTGGTAAGGATTTAAATGTTAAATTTATTACAATCGATTGAATCTTTAGAACACTTGAAGTCACAATTTTCTATTGTTTCTATTCCTCTTGTGACTTTCAACATGTTGAGAGACATATTTATCTTTATTTTTGCATTTATGCTTTCTTATTCTAAGAACATATTCGGTCTTAGTATCTGTAGACATGGAAGGAATCAGTGTTGTGCATCTAGATGTATTTAGACTGTTACTTTGGTCACCTTGAGCCAGTTTTTTTGCCATTCAATAATGTATTCTAAAAGTTTCTTATAGAAAATCTTTGAAAATATGGGCACCCCTCCATATATACATATAGTCTTATAAAAAGAATTTTAGTCCATGATAGAAATTCTAAAAGTGTAAGAAAAATTCAATATTTCCATTTTTAAGCTGATATTTTTATGGATATGTATATATTGAGTACCACTTTGGATCATGATCCTAGGGTACTCTTGGGTGCACCATATGAACGCATCTAAGCAATATAAAGAAACCAGACCCCAACCAGGGGTGTACACAGAAATCATTTTTAAGGGGTCCAAAAACTTTTTCTATCTTATTCTCGTCATTTTGTACTTCCAATTCTGAGGTCGGTCCGGACCCCATCAGAACCCCCCCCCCCCCCTCATGGTACGCCCATGCCGCAACTGTAAATTCTTATAAGATCAAATGTATATTTTCAGACTTCGACTATGTAAGTAATGTCTCAGATCATGCTCGCTTCCGATATGCCCCCCAGAAAATCAACCCTGTTTCGAATATGAAACTTTTCACTTCATTCATTATACAAAAAATTAACTTGTGTATATTTCTAAATTTACTTATGCAGGTATCACGAAGATAGAATGATAAATTACGATCATGAGGATGGAGTTTCTGTAGCATCTAAATTAACTTCAAGTATTCTGACTGTGAGAAATGCGACTGCAAGACATGGAGGTAAATGAGTAGAAAATAGATAGGAAAATTAAGGTTATCACTTATAACAATATATCGTATAACTTTCTTTCTTCTAATTCTTCATTTTCTGTCTTTTTTTGTAATTTAGGTAATTACACGTGTGCCCCAGCCAATGCTAGACAGTCGAGTATATATGTACATGTACTAAAAGGTTCGCATTCGAAAGATTCATAAAATATCTTCTCTTTTACTTCTACAGTTTTTTTTATTATACTTTTATGTAGTCACAAACACTTGTCTCACTCTTATCATCCTTTTCAGCAACAAAAAGAAGCGACACAACTTAGTTCACTTACTTCTTGCATGTATGCTGTAGCACTTTTAAAAAAACGAAAATGCTCCGTAATATTGCTAACAGCTACTTTACATTATGCCTCATGTCCTTGAATGGAATGTTTGTCGGTTTTCATTGTAAGCAGACAGCTGAGTGGAATTTTGAGAATTTCTCTGATATCTTCTGCTGGATTTTTTTTAATATTGAACAGTCTGTCGTCGAGGCTTTTTCATTTTTTATTATGAAAAGTTTTCTTTTCTTCTTTGTACCTTTTGAAAGGCAAACAATAAAAATTCTTTGAATTTGGTAACCCAAAAGGACATTTCAATATAAGTCATGGATGGAATGTTAAGTATTAGATCCTTTTAAGAATAGGCATTGGGTACATTTTTGAAGCAATATGTTGCTTTGCTCTGAGAAGAATCTTTTAGACTTTCAACTTTGAAGTATCTCAGCAACAGGGCCCTGTTCTTAGGTATATGTGATGTAATGTCTGAGCAAAGTGGAATTTGGGGTATCCAACGATATAGAGGCGTATCTGTCAGTGCGAAAGTAAAGCCCGTGGCCTGGTAACATTATTTAGGTAACATACCGGAAATCCGTATCACTCTTTTTGTGAGTAGGTGGGTTTGATTCCCACCAGAAGCCGATCTCTCAAAAATTTCATAGAGTGTTGTCGATATGACAAGGACTCACACAATGCTCACGATATTACAGTATACCATAAGTTATGTCTTTAAATAATTACAGGATGTCAGGGGCCGGTTTCTGGAGTATACTATAGGATATACGACTACCATACTAAAGAGGTAGCTATTGAATAAAACCTAGCTTTTGTTTTTAGTATGGTAGGGGTATACCCTAGGGTATATGACCACAGACCGTTTAGTCTGAATCACGTCCCTAAGTAGCAATTCTTGCGGATAATTTCTTGTGTCTGTTATGAAACAAATGATACTGAAAAGTTTCATTCTAAGGGAACTATCCTATCAACAAAAATGACTAACATATACTTAACTTGAATAAAACGAGAGGAAATGAGAAAGAAAATAAATTCCACACAGCAACAAAAAAAGAAATAAAGTAATAAAAAGAGACAACATGTATGGAACTTAACTTTTCCATCTACGCATAATTGTTGTTAATTCCTTTCATGTGCTTCAAGCATAAATAATGTACGAATGTAAGAGTTTTTCATTACACTTGCTATAAAACTTGAATTTTCAATTATGCACTCATTTCATTCATCTACTAACTTGCTAATGTCCTTAAGCATTTAAATAGGAAAATATTCATTTATTTTTGCATACATTTTATAAAAGGAAGGAAAAGAGTATTCGAAAATTTTTCTTCATCTTGCCGTTTTCTCTCTCAAATTTCCGAAAAAAAGGAAAGTTTTTTTCCTGTATATGCATGAAAATTTGCCCACTGGACATGAAAAAGCTTGTTAGCAGAAAAAGCCATTACTCAAGTTATCCACACAATTCTCGAATTTGAAAATTTGTATATATGTGAATTTCAATATGCATGCGATACTGTCTGCAACACAATAAAAAATAATGTTCAACTATGTGCAGCAATTTCTACTGCTGCTTCTGCCAATGATATGTACACATACGTAGATTGTACATGCACACATGAGAGACGAAAAAAAGGAATGTTTCTGGTATGAATGTATAAACGGATAAAAGGAGGTATAAAGTTAAAGAATTTAATTCCAATTTTTGGCAAACGATATAACACTAGCATCGAATTCGTACAGGCAGACGAGAGGGTTTTTTGGCTCCATAATTTATATCATTTTCACATATTTTCTAAGAGGAATTGAATCGCATTAAGGCGAAGAAATTTTATGCTTACGAAAGCTTTCCTGCCTTGCGGAGATATCCACACATCTACCCCCAATGCTACCGAGTGAAAATAGCTCAGAAATAATAATATTTTAATATTTGAAGTTGACAATATTCATTCCGTATGCATCACACGTATTAAATATTAGTATCGAAAGCATATATGATAAATTTATGGCATAATATGTTCACATGCATGTGCATCTTGAAAACTCAATTAATGTCTTGAAATTGCTCTAAATTTGTGTGATTTTTTGAAGAAAAAAAAAATAAATGTCTTCTTCCATTTCTCATCCATAAATGCACAACAAGACATAGTTTTCGTTTCTAAAGTGCTTCTGCATACACAGTCCCATATAAGTAGACATTTATATAGGTGAAGAAAAGGCATCATAAATTTTATATACATGCAATGTAGAGTGAATTATGCGCTACAGTTCTTTTTGTTTGACCTGCTTTAATTTTTAGTTTGTGAACTGTCAAGGGATGGAAAATTTTTCTAGGATTTTCAATTTTTTAACTCTAGCAATTTATCGGTTAAGGGGGAATTTGTCTCTAGTAATATAGCCTAGGGTTACCCTAGGGGCATGCCATTGTTGCTACCCCTATTGTATACCCTAGTGTATACCCTTGGGTATACCCTTGGCTATAGTCCTAAGGTAACCCCTAGGATAGTGTATACCGAGTAATCGACCCCTGGCTACTTTGCTTATTCCTGATCAATTTGTTAAAATCAAATTTCCTTAGAACATCTGAGTATAATCTTCAATAAAAGCTAAACAAATTCACGAAGAAAGCTAAACAAATTCCTACGATGAAACAATTTTTTTTTTAAATTTCCTCTGATCACTTCAATTGACTGTGCAATAAAAATTTGCATGACCTTTAAGAAAAGCGTAGCAAATTTCACAAAGTCTTTTTATCATCACTTCAAGGCCGCTATCTGAATCATTTCAGAAATTCTTTGAAGATTGTTTATCGAAATCATCAACACAGAATTAATGCGATGTTGCTCTAGATTAATAAAATTAGTGGGGGATTTCACAAGTGACGTCAATAAAAAAAATTCACAATTTGTGATAAAGTTTCAGAACTTTAAGGAAGAGGCGGGAAAATGTGAAGCTTCATAAGTGAAGCGCATTCACCAAAAAGATGTTTTCGATAAGATACTTTTTCTTTTTAATTTTCTAAGTACTTCGACTTCTATCAAAAAGAAATATTGACAAAAATGCTTAGAAAAGTTTAAGGCTGTTCTTATTGAAATTTGTTTGTATAAGTTGTTTACTTATGAATATTTTTCATGAAAATATGGAACCCGAGTGGCACAACGTAGTCTTTAGGGGACCCTAGGGTCGAATTTATAACGTCAAAACATCAAAAAGACATGGCGGTTCCCTGACAGTGGTTTTTGTCTGCATTGACTACAAAAAAGTGTTGTTTGTCACCGCGTGCTTCTCGGGGATGCTATAGCTACAAAACCTCACTTCAAAAACAATAATTCGAAATGAATACCAAAGAAGAAGCTTTAAAAAATATTGAAAAATTCCTATCCCCTGACGTTTTGTATTACTGTATTTTCTATGATATTTTTTTCTCATATTCTATTCCTATATACATCCTACAACACACAACATATCTTCTTTTTTTGTTGAGTAGATATAGAATTGTATTGTACTATTATATTAGAAGAACTAACATTTTTTATTTGTTTGCATTTCTTTTCCTTTTCTTCCTTAATAATATCATCATTGTCATCAACAACATCAACAAATAATGTGGAAATGCAGGCGAGAAACCAGCTGCCAACATTGCTGCGACACCAAACAAAAGTATCACAAGTAGTAGTACAACCATTATTTATCCAACTAGTCATTCCACAAATGTTTTTCGAAACATCTTTTGTATGCTCATTCTTCTAGTCAATTTAAAGAATTTGTTAAGGAAAATATCGTAAAGGACATGAAGGAGGGGATGAATTTCATCATTTGTAAAATATAGAGAAAAAAATGCACACACAAAAAACTAAAGGATATACATTCTTCTTTTTTCTATTTATGGAACTATATATTGAGTTTGATATGAAGGAATCTCCCCTATTTTTTTTCTATAACGCTCAGTATTAAGTCGTATAAGTATAGCAAAAAAAATTGTCATAATTTTTCTCATTCATTCTACTTTACTTGAGTGATATTAAGTCGAACAGTGGTATTTTATTGGAATTGAATGTTGATTAGAGTCATTGTAAATGGATTTCAATAAAATTTTGTATTAGGGTGTCTGAACATCACCCTCCTTGGTGTCACCAAAGTTTTGAACTAGTCTTCGTGAATTGTAAGTTCTTCCAAAATAAAATATACTAAACTTGCCATTACACTGTAAAATAATAAATTTGATAGACAAAACTGCAAGAACTTTCTACACAAACTAAAAAAGTGTGTAATGAAATTTGATGATTTTGACAATCAGGGCCGGTTGCTCGGTATACCTTAGAGTATAATTTTGGGAGTTCCCTTAAGGTATACCCTAGGCTATACCCAAGAATAACCGGCCCCAGGGATGTATTAAGAGCAGAGGTGTAAATTCAAAAATAGAATTGAAGAAAATTTTAGTCGAAATGAGTTAACCCCCAAAACCCTCCTGGATATGCTCCTACCCAGGAGTATAACTCCTTCAATACAGTAAACCTATGGCAGGGGCTTATCCAGAAATTTTTCGAGGGGGTGTTTTGAAATTTTTGGTTTGGACGGGAACCCCTCCCTAAATACGACCTGACCTATGGTCCTGCCTAGTATCAAGAACCTATCCTATATTGACCAAAAAATTATTGAAGCAAAAATTAAAATTATATTATTTCCTGATAAATAAGCTCCAAAGTTTTTTTTTGGATATTCTTTTGCAATATTAAAGACAATTGCTGGGGTATACCCGCAAAACCAGATCTAGTATTTGCAAAAAATTACAATTCTTAATAACAAGTTCAAGATTTTTGAGGAACACGTAGGATTTTATTTAAAAAATCAAAGCAAATCAATCAAGTCAACAACCTTGTCCCCAATAAAACATCACTATCTCCTGACCTAGATATCACTAAAGGTATAAATTGAAATTTTACAACAATAGAGAATTGAAAGTTTAATTAACATATCTCAATACCCACAATTTGATCACTCATGTCGACTTTATACAGAAAAAAAGAAAATTGAAAATATTTGAACATAACACAAAAAGAAGCCATAATTGAATGTATCATACTGATACACACTCGTAATTACTTATTCAAATTCAATTTTTTTGTCTACAATACAAACCTACTAACTACTATTATAGTACAGAGTATAATAAATGAAACCGGATGAAAAAAAACTACCAAACGAGTCCCCAAATGACAATACAATTGACATCACAATAAGGATTGTGTAATTGAAAATGGAGTCAATGATGTGAAAGATAAAATTCTGAATAAAGTTCTTCTATTGTATATTCTTGCATTTACACACAAACACATAAAAAAGAGGTCAATTAGATATAACTGAATGAGACATACGACGTATAATGGGTAGGAATGAGGATGTATGTAAACAAACATTATATGATCTTGCACATATGAAACAGTTTCAAGAAAAAAGATTGTAATTTTCCTTTGCAACCGAGTTTGGCACATATTGTTGGAATATGAATGGAGTTCGATGATATGGGTAAGGATTATTATAAAGGAGAAAAATGTTTGAGGAAATGGATGGAAAAAAGATACAAAAGAATTTTCATATATAATGCTTGTGGGGTCGAAACAGAGTTGAATCTAGACAGGGACGTATCCAGGTTTTTCTTTAGGAGAAGGGTTTTCGTTTCATGACCTTCTTTTTTGAATATCATTAATAGACTAGTATTAATTTTCAAAAAATAGGGGGTGGGGGTGGGGTTGACTCCAAAAACCACCCCTAGATAGGCCCCTGAATCTAAAGTATTTAGGCATATATACACGTGTAAGGCATTTTTTGTCGAAAAGCCAGTCAATAGACCAAAAATCTACAATTTTCTCTTTAGTGAGGATTTGGATTCGATTAAAACCAGACACAGCAGAGGTTTAGCTAGGCTAAGGTTCTGTAATCAAAAACCCTATCTCTTTGGAAAATTCTTTAAATTGCTAAGGGGGTTTTCAGAAAAATATTTAACTCAACCTAAAAATTTCAAAAATGCCAACCCTCCAAAAAAAATTTAGAACAAGCTCCTTAAATCTTTATATAAAGCTTTGTCGGTGCTATATTTCAAAATTGTGGATACTATCATAATAAATTTTATTTTTATATTGACTCTTGTTCGTTAAGGAACCAGAGAATTGCTTTGTCAGACAAAGAAAATAAAAAAAAATTCAAGAAGAACTTTTCGATTTGCCAATCAAAAATCAGAACTAACAATTTAGTTAATCAGCAATTCTATCCACTCTATCATCAATTGCCAATTCTCCTTATCACACCTCAGATCTTCTTCCTTTCAATAATCTCAATAACAATAGAAAATCAAGATAGTTTTAGCTAACAATTCAATAACTGAGAAAATTCATTCAATAATCTTTAATTTTATGCAATGCTACAAAGAAGACTTCATTGATATTCCAACAATTTAATTTGAAAGAACCCCAGAAGTGCACATGAAAATATGAAGAATTGATAATTTATTCAGTGTGAATTGTTTCAAATTCAACAAGACAAAATAGGATATGGGGTTCGTTCACAAAAGACGACCAATGAAAAATTTGATTTTCAGGCCGATTTCCAGCTTACCTACCCTACTCCAACCCTCCACCTAGAATACCCTAGGGTAGGATAGGTAGAATATCCTAGGGCAGGGTAGGTGGCAGATTTTCTTAATTATTTCCGGGTGGTCCTCGATCTTCTCTAATTTTGAAATCTTAAAAGTTGGACGTCATTTATGTACGACCCCCATAGAAAATAAGTCTTTTTACGGTGTGAGAAGCCACAAATGATAACCAAGAAGAAACTGTTCAGAAAATTAAACTCTCTTGACTGAAATTAATTAATCTACCGCAATAGATCCTGATAACATTCATGAAAATGAGAAAGTGGAATTATATAACAAGCTAAAAACAAGTTATGTGTGTTGGAAGGGAATTTGAAACTATGAAGGCACAAAAAGGCATTAACTAAACCATAAAATTCTTCATAAATCTTTTCCTTTATTTTCATTACTAGTTCTTCTTTGTAGTATGAAAAAAAGAATTGGAAACGGTGCAAGTATAAATGAAGAAACCGGAAGGAACTGAAGGAAACATCTCTAATTGCTTTAAAATACAACAGAAAAAATGAGAGAAGAAAAGTTTTTTTTTGTGCTATAAAATGTAAAACTTTCAAGTTTTTTTTCCTTGTTTTTCACGTCTTTTCTCCCTTTTTGTGCTTTCGTGTAAACTTTCTCATCTTCTTCTTCTCCTTCATTCATTCATTCATCTATCCATTCATTCTCTTTCAACCCTTCCACAATGTAAATTAGCTGAAGACAGACATGAATTTATGTAATTATAATGAAAATTTATACGTAAAATGAAAGTTTAATGGAGAAAAAAAAATTAAAGAAAGAAAAGAAAATTCTCTATAGCATTGTGTATTGTGAGCTATACGGAATTAAAAATAAATATGAAAATAAAACTTTATAAATACACAACAAAATGAAGCTCTAACTCTCTTTCTTTTCCGACACTTTTTCCCTTTTCTTTTGTCTTTTTATTATTATGTAAATTTTTTTAGCGCATTTTCTGAAGATTTTTTGGAAGGAATTTGCATTGATTTTGGTTGTGAAATGACTGTCGGTGTAGATAGAATTTTAATTGGACAGTCTGTAGTGGGAATTGTTTTATGTGGGCAGGTGTGGGGGATGAAAGAGTCTAAAAGGTTCCAATTTCCTCTCCTCGAAGCTTAACTACAATATTTGTTTAAGCTTTTTAAAATTTTAAATTAGTTAAGAATTGAATATTTATCTCTTGCCCCCTCAATTTCTTGTAAACAGTATGAAAAAATATTTTTTAAAATAGAGATTCTGGCTTATACCCAGAGCTGATAACTAGGTGCTTGTGACTAAGTATCCAGCCTATACATAGCCTAGAGCCTTTTGCAGAGCGGTAGCTGAAAAAAAAATTAAAAGTGGGTCCGATTTTTTTCTTTTCTATACTCAAGTTTTTGTACTTATTGTTAATTCTAACGGTACGTAAATAATTAAACTATATATTAAAACTTTGAAAAAACATGAAAAACGATTATGAAAAATAATTTTTCCATATAAAAAAATTTTCGATGGGGGGTCAAGACCCCCTTGGAACCCCTTGAACCCCCTGGTCATGACTTAGGTAACACAAAAGATTCCGGATTGATTGGAGTCTTCGGACGCCCTTGGACCCCCTGGCTATGCCTTTTGCAAATTTTTGTGCCAGACTTAGGCTTGATAGAGGCATCAGGATCCATCTAAATTCCTAATTTTCTAACTTTTGATTTTTAAAATTAATCAATAGTTTATATTTTTGAAGTAAATGATCTAAAAACTGTAAACGATTGTCTTAAGATATGCAAAGACTAATGTCCAGCTACTTACAAGAGGTAGCTTTTTATAATAGTTAGATTAATTTTCAATAAATGCAAGAAAATTTCAAAAAGTTCAGAAAATGCGCTCATGTGCCACACACTCCATAAATTTTTTTTTATTTTGT
Source organism: Chironomus tentans (assembly GCA_963573255.1). Lineage (NCBI taxonomy): Eukaryota > Metazoa > Arthropoda > Insecta > Diptera > Chironomidae > Chironomus > Chironomus tentans. The sequence continues at coordinate 41,343,750 of OY754302.1, read as the reverse complement.
ATAATTCGTGTTTGAAACAAAACTAGGTGAAATGAAAATTTTCCGCTCTTCATTTTTAATTACCGCGAAGAAAATATGAAAATTCATGCATCTTGTGTATAAAAGAATCTACTGATGTAAAATATGTATTATTATGATTATTATCATGAGTAAGAGATAAAAAAAAGTATTTTAAATATTCATGTAGGGATTGAAGAAGAATTTTTGCACGAGTACGAAAATTCTTGTGGAATTACTTGAGACAGAAAAAGAAGATCAGTGATTTGAGAAAAAAAATGTAATTAAGCTCTTATGTTCTTGTTACTTCGTCTGATTATTTGGTTCTTTAATTTTTCTATGTAAAAACTTTGTTGAAATTTTACGATTTAATGAACTTTGAAGGGAATTTTTAATTCTGAAGCTTGTTAGGATTTTGAGAGTTTTACAATATTGGAATTATTACATACAAATGCAGCTATAAATACCTGTCTGAAAAATTATAAGTCGTTCATAAATGATGTCCAATTTTCAGGGAGGAGGGGATCTGACAATTTCTGTGTTCAATTCAAATACTTGCATTTCAGTAGCTTTAATTAAACCAAAACCAACATAAATTCACTACACAAATTTTCTATTTTATTATTTAAGGGATTTTATAAATGATACGTGGGTCAAATTTGTAGTAGATTAGAAGAAAACAAGCAACTTCAGAATTAAAAATTACCTTAACATTTTGTCTGGGACAATATCCTCAAGTTAATTCGATCTTGATCCTTTTGTCTTTGAAATTGTTTGTGTAGCTTTTTTTCTTGTCCTATGTCAACATACAAATTGATACTTTAGTCAAATAAAAAAGTCGAGAGATTTTGACTTGAGGATAATACCCAGTTTTAAGGCCATAACACTCATCATGCTCAACGATAGAGCCTAATCACTAGAATTCATTCTTTCAATAAGACAATTAGTTAATGGAATTGAACAAAAATAAATAAATTTTATTTACTGTTAAAGCAGTTTGATAAGAAGACAAAAGAATGTTGTAAGTAAAGAACATGAAAGGAAATTATGTTGTTAATAAATTTTTGTGATTTTATGCGCTAAATCTTATTGACTAAGTAAAATAATTAACAGAGATAACATTATAGATGTACATTAAATGAATTGAAAAAAAAGTGAAGGAAAAAAATCCATAAAAATATGAAAATGACGTGAATAAAGAAAGACTAATGAAATGATAATGTGAACTGAGTTTTTTGATTTTCTTTTTCAGGTCGTTTGCAGGAAATGTGAATGAAATTTATAAGTTCAAAATACTATGAAAAAAAATTATTGATTTTCAGACGGAAATTAAAAAGTAAATTTTTATTGAATATGAAAGCATCGATGACCTGCAAGCAAAATTGACGAAGCAGTATTGTAAGCTTAGACGCCTTAACTAAATAAATAACATTTGCAGATTTCATATCTAGCCTAGACAATATAGCAGGTTGTCATCAGCTGGCTTTTTAAAAATGTTGAGTGAACTGTAATGTTGTCTATCCTTGATGACGTCTTAGTCTAAATACTCTAATGTACAATCTAGTTCAATCTAGGTATTTAGATGCTTAAACAATCATAATGGTCAAGATTATGTCGGGATTACTTAGAGGTTTGACACAGACAACGTGATAGCTGAAAAAATTCTTGTTCAGAATTTCATTTTTTAATTGCTAGTCATACTTGCTTACTTTGCTGGTCGTAGAGATCAAATGTGATACATGACCCCCTTAGTTGTCGCATATAACTGGCTTTATCATTGGATACCGTCTGCCAATTTTCAATACCAAGTGTAAAACTATTTTGTTTTTTGGTTGCTAGCCGTTCTTTATCAAAAATGGGCTCATCCTCATATTTTAGCTGGCCCAGGCTAATAGCTAGATTACAGCATCAGCCCCATGTCACAAAATTTTCACAAGTAACACACACAAGAAAGTAAGCAGACCCCTAGGGGTCTCTCAATTCAAGGGCGTATCTAGAAATTTTTCGATGGGGGTTTTGAATTTTTTTTTTGTATGGATGGGAAAATGTTTGGGATTTTTTTCTTAAAAGCCCTAGCAAACTGAAAAAAAATCCAAAAGAGGGAGGTTTTGAACCCCAAAATCCCTCCATGAATCTCTCAATCTCTGAAAATTGGACGACATTTATAAACAAGGGTTGTTTATGAGTTTTTGAGGCATAAGTAAGGTGACCAGACATTTTTAGAAAGACAGAGGAAAAAACTCCTTTTTGTGTAAGTTTATGGTGTCTACATTTTTTTAAAACACAAACAGTCCTCTGAAAAATCAAGCAGATGGCTATCCTATACATAAGACCATCAATGGTCCATATTTTCAATAATTCGACATGAAAGGGATGAAATTTCTCATTTTTTCAGATTTTGTCAACAAACAATTTACCAAAAACTCAACACAAAAGGTCAATAAACTTCACTCCCATCTAAATTTTCACAAAACAAAAATCTAATCATCATCCCTTAATACAACGTATTTAATAATTACCGCTCATTCTATACTACACAGTTGAATAGCATCATTAAAGCTCAAAATTGGCCATTATCGACTATATGGAATTTATCAAAATATCAATTTTCCGAGCAATTTGGTAAAGCAGCTAAAATTTTATCAAATCAACGATGCAGAAATTTTAATATCATACGATAAACACTAAAAAAATTTTGTTTTGCTATCGAATGGAAATAAGATACTCCCATATGATGTTAACACTATTGGATATAATCAGACTTTATACTCAAGTTATAATGCATAATGGGATGGAAATTTCAATCGATATAGTTAAACCATATTAAATATTATTGAGGCGTATATTATGCATGTGTTAGGAAATGTTAGACATTTCGTGATATCTATAGAAATCTATACGGAAACGATATCAACAGGAAGTAGGAAACAGTTTGTTTGACCAAATAAATAGAAATGGAAAATTTTTAGATTTTTCATTCCAATTCACGCCCTAAAAATTTTCCTACTACGGAAATAAATTTTACCAATTGACATCTAATTTGATTTGCCTTGTATGTACACATAAAGTTTAATATTTCATTGAATAAGTTTTCTGTACTCTTTCATTATGCAAATGCCGAAGCAGACTTTTGATTCTCCTTTATCGAATGTTTGTATAAAAGTTTTTGCTCTCTTTACCTTTCTAAAGCAACACACAAAAAGGAAGGGAGGTAAATTTAGATTTTATTTGTACAGTGTCTTGCTAATGTTGGCAAATCTTTGCTAGGCTTTGGGAGCAAATGAACAGAAAATGTGAAAGGTGAATGGAATGGATTTCATTAAATATAGATGGGAGAAAGGTTTTCTTTCGATAAGATTGTCTTTTTCTTTGGTTATTTTATTCTTATTCAATTATAATAAAAAGGTGAGACGGAAGTGAATTTTTATGAAGAAAAACAGAGGTGGTATGACGTGATGTGAATGAAAAAGTATTAATTTTGTTGTTATTTTTGAATTTTCCATTATTAATTAATTTTGCTCAACTTTGGTGAGTTTTGTTCAACTTTTGGTGAGTTTTGATCAACTTTGGTGAGTTTTATTCAACTTTTGTTGAGTTTTGTTCAATTTTTGGCGAGTTTTGTTCAACTTTGGTAAGTTTTCTTCATTTTTGGTTACTTTTCTTCAACTTTTGGTGAGTTTTCTTCAATGTTTGGTGAGTTTTCTTCAACTTTGGTGAGTTTTGTTCATCTTTGGTGAGTTTTCTTCAACTTTCAACAAATTGAAACCAGTTTTCATAATTTTGTCACATTTCGATCAATTTTGATCCCTTGAGCATTACAAATACATAGAATTACATGCAAACATATGTCCAAATCTTCAAGCTATCATTTTTCTGCTCATGATTGAAGGAAATTGACAAATTTCTACCAGTTTGCTCTTTTTGATCTACGACATTTTCGGAAATCAGTCATTTCCTAATCAATTTTCATTTGTTGAGCTTCCATTTTCAATTTCAATTTCTCCTTGACAATAAAATGTCAAAATCTCAATTTAAAAGTTGTTCATAAGCTACCAACCCGCAAGCCATTTCAACATAAAATAATTCTCGGTTTCAAAACAAAAAAAATATTTAATTTTATTTTCATTCATGAGAAGAAAATTTACGCTCAACGGAATTCGTTTCATTTGTAGCTGAAAGGTCTAAGCCAGATTACAACACTGAGTCGAAATACGCAGAGAAACGAAATTTGTGGATAATGCGAAACTCAGCATTGTTGTCATAAGATATTTATAAAGAATTCCGTACAGAATCATGAAGAAGAAGAAATCCTTAAAAAGCTGTAAAGCTTGGATCAGCTGGGGGGCGAGAATCAATAGAGAAAACAAGTGAAGCAACATTTAAGTTTTTTTTTGGCAAAATCAACGCTGATGTCACTTTCTATTCCAACTTCCGTTCGTTTTTTGAATAGATATCAAAAATAGAATAATAATGACTGATAAATTATTTTAGATCATGCAAAAATATCATAAATCAATACGAGTGAATGAAAAAGAAAATTTATTATCGATTTTTATGTCTTGAAATGTAGAACATGGGAGCGTCAAGGAACGTCTTTCAAATGATATTCAAAAAAAGAAGTTTAATTAAAAATTTTCTTTTTGATTTAATATTGAAAAATTTACATAATTAAGTTCAAACTTTTACTTCCCAACCTCATGTATGTTAAATTCTTTGCTGTTATTCTCCCCTAAAGGTTAAATTGCACGAATGATTGAATTATTCTTCTTAAACTTTGTCAATAAAAATTCTATTTCCATGTGATGTGCGGTAATCATATAAAAATAACGCAAAATGAGTATCAGCGCTAACACACGTTTCCCATGAAATATGTAAAAACAAAGTTAATGTCTTTTTTGACGGAAAAAAAAGTATTTGACGTCTGTTGAATACAAATACATATTGAACTTACAACACACGATGATATACAAGTGAACACATCATCTCAATCAACTTTGATATCATCATGTAGGAAATTAAGAAGGAGAAAAATGTTGTAAGTGGCAATCATGAAGCTTATGCTGTTTTGTTTCTTCTTTAGTTCCTTTTTTCGGATAATATTGTTGATTTTTTTGGAAGCAAGTATGTGACTGCTGTCGTTTTGGGAGTTTGTCTGTGTAAGCTGTAATAAATACAGTTGATAATGTCAGAGACTGGATAAAATTGGGTCTTGAACTGACATTACCTGAGGCACATGCACGTACTGGTGCTGTTCAGATCGACTGTTCATGAATTTTTTAGGACAACGTGAATATTGTTGGGAATTAAGGGCAAAAATCAAAAGTTTGAAAAGTGGAACTATATTGAACTGATGGCAGGGACGTAGTCTGAAACTTTTGTCGTTTTTTGAATTTTTTCCCTAAAAATCCCAAACAAAATGCAAGGAATTTTTAGGTAGACATCACGCCAACCCTATCCCCCTCCCCCTTAACTACCTCCCCTCCTAAATAAGCCCTTGATTGAGAACAAAATAAATAAAGTTGAATATGAATGAAAAATATATGAAATAAATGAAAAATTGTTAATGAAAAAAAGAATTTCACTCAATAATTCCTCAAAGCGGGAATCGAACTTAGGTTTGGAGTCAAAAACCCCTTTCCTGGAAAAAAATTTCAATTTGCTAGGGTTTTTTAAGAAAAAATTTCTGGATACGCCCCTGAACCTTGCACATCTCCATTGCCGATCAAGTGCTCAGACCACTAAGCTATCGGGCTTAGAAGTTGGACCATAAATATAAATCCATACTTAAGCTCAATTTCCAGTAATATTCAAATCCATCAACCTTATAAAAAGATAATTTACTCTATTAAAATTGCGCCACAAAATCAACAACCCCCGTCAATGACATTTTCTAACTCATTTCCTGCTAATATAATTCCTTTTCCCATCTACATGTACGTATATGTGCATTTAGATAAAAAGCAAAGTAAGCAAGATGATGACGCAACAGAAAAAGGAAAGGAAAAAAGTAAACACAAATGATATTCATGTAATATCATCATAGAAATGAACTCAGACTGGATACGGAATGAGAATGAGCGTGGAAGACAAAAGGATGGGGATAATTAGATTAGATATTTTATTATGTGAATGCGAAGTAATTAAGTTGTATTATGTTGCTTCTCCGGTTAATTGATACTATATGAATTTATGGATTTTGTGTGAAACACCGTAATGGCTGAATATTGCGAAGTCACTAATTTTTTTATACTTTTTTAGGATTGTTCATTAGTAATGTCCTGTTTTTAAAGGTGATGGGAGGGAGTTAAAGATGAATGGCATGCAAAAGATAACAAAAATGTATTCTATGATGTTTTTGTGGGATAAGGGAAGGGAGTCTAAAAATTATATTATTATTGACGTCATTTATAAACGATCCTCATTATTGTTACTAGATTGTTCATAAAAATTATGAATAAAGTTTACATGTTGTATCATTATTTTGCAGAAATGCTAAGAAAGCTTGTTAATACGGAATATATGATATAATATTACAGTCTAGTTCCTAATGAACGTGGTGTCATGGCAAAAATTATAATTATGATTTTATGGATTAGGGGTATAGACATAAATTTATCAAGGTTTTTTTTTGAAATTTTCTGGTATGGACTGCAAAATTGGGGAGTGTTTTAGGATTTCTGTTTCAAAAAACCGCAACAAATTAAAGAAAATTTCCGTAAAACCAAAGTCAAGTGTCACTTTGACACCTAAAACAACCCCCTAGATACGTACTTGTGTTGGATATTCTACTAAAATATGAGATGTGATGTTTTTGTTTGGAAGGTTTGAATTAGGTATTTCCATTGCCTTTTTGTCATTTTTTTTAGTTGAGTATTCTACGCAACACTAAGTTTTAAGGATCAAACCCTAGCTGTGGTGTCATTTGAGGGAAAAGTCACCCTTCCGTTTTGTCTGTTCTTTTAGGAAATTCGGTGGTGGGAGTGGGGGGTATTTTTCGAGTTTTTTCAAAAACCGTAGCTCAAAGCAAATTAAAAAATTTTCCAGTCCAGGGGAGACAAATCCCCCAATCTCCCCTGGCCACGAGCCTGCCAGTCAATATAAACCTTCTCAGTCAAATTCCTCTTACAAAGCCAGCACAAACCCTCCTCAACCATCAAATAAATAAGTTTTTTAATAACACAGACACAAAGTACATCTAAATTAGACCCATATGGAGAAAATTTTCTGAAGTACATCTCAATATCAATAAATAAACTTATTTATGTGCCAATTACAACCCTGAAAGGAGAAATGTTCATCTGTAACAAAAAAAATTTACATGCACAACATAAATTGATTTATCATGTTCTCGACTAGAATTAGAATTTTACAGCTCTCTATTGAACATTAGACATTTCTTTTCTTCAACTTATTTACGACTTTTATTTCTTCTGTTTCCCAAAATGGATGAAGATGAATGTTCCTATTGAATAGGAGTTGAATATTGTTGCTTAGTTTTCAGGATAAAGAAGAATGAAGGAAAGAATATTGTGAGTGTGTGAATTGAAAAAGAAGAAGAAAAGTTTTTCGTTTATTCTCTTTCGAGACGATTTTCGTAGCAAAGTCACGTTTTCTATTATTGAATTACTTTGTTCACTCTCTTTCTCAGTTTCACTCTACCATCACATACCGAACACTATGCCATTTTTTACCATTTCTATTTCTTTTTTTTTTCATTCTTCTTTTTTCTGCCCCTTCCCGGTCATCAACAATTGCTCATTGAATGAATAAGCGAAAAGTGTTCGAAGAATTCACACTTTAATAATAAAAACATCTCCATTTGTTGTGTGGAAATGGATCTTAATGCGATACAAGAGCATTTCAAACGAAACAGTTTCAAATTAAAGGAAAAAAATATATTTCTGCAAGCAGTACTGAATGACATAGCTATTGTTACTTAATGAGAACAAGAATCGAGTTTCATTACTACATTGCATTCAATTAAGCGATACGACACAACGCCAACGAGAGCGGGGATAATGGAAAATTTGTTGGAAAGAGAAGAAAACTAATAGAAAACAACGCGATGTGGATGACTTAGGCGCTTTTTGTTGTTTGGGAAAATTTTCATGTTGATGAGAGTTTTCATTGTTCTTGCTATCTAACGTGAACTACGTTGACAGAGATGTAATCAACTTGTCATCGGTTTAATCAGATATTTTGATCTGTTTAACTAAGAGTTAAACTGGACTGACTATTAGGACTGAGTTTCTCGGTATACACATACACCTACGCTTAGGGTATATACCTGATGTATAGCCTGGTGCTGGTTTCTAGAGTCCCTCTACCTATCCTACCTAATCCGTTCAACTAGGGTAGGATAGGTGGGGTACCGTAGGCGTAAAGTAATCCTCGTAGGTGAGGTACCCTAGGATATCTAGAGTAGTGTAGAAAAAGGTTCCCAGGATGACCCTAGAAACCGTCAAATGAGAAATGGTATGTGTAGGGATAAGGATATAACAAGAAACCCAGCCCAGTTCAGGAAAAATCCTTGCTATGGCTCAATGGCTGCCATTGTAGACCCCGCCAAACAATATGCGAATAATTATCCCAATTGTCAACTTAAGTTACATCTAAAATAAATTTATCAGCATTATTGCTCAACAGAAGTGCTTGTTAAAAAATTTTCTAAGTAACAAAACAGAGAAAAACTTTTACATTTAACAATGTTTTTTAATTAATGGACAACAACAAAAAATATCTTCAATTCTTCTCCAAGGGATATCCGGATATCTGAAGAGCTGTGAGTCTTAGAAATTTTTCTCATTTTCCATCTCTAATTTTTCCCCACTCCCACTTAAATGACATCATTTTTTAAGGAGAAGAAACTCAAAACTTTTCACTCATTTTCTCCGTTTTCATATTTTTGATCCTTCCTTAATTAGATAGCCTTCTTTTTATGAAAATGAAAAATGAATCAATGAAAATGGAAAATTTTGTTCGAAAACTTTTTTCTTGTTACATTAAAAAATTATAGGAAGAACAATTCAAATGAACTTAAAATTTTAATTCTAACTTTTATTTTACATGGAATTTAATATTTTTTTGCATGCAATTTTTCGATGGAAATCCGATTTGAGTTTCATTCATTATTTAAAATGGGAAATTATTAATTTTGAAGAAGTATTTTAAATTTTTACATGGAAAGACGAAGTTAGCCCGATTGACACACATTAACATGGCGGTCAAATGTACATGGATCTTAGCCATGGACTCTCCATTCATGGCTGTCGTGTTTTCAACATTCCAATGTGTGCCGATCGAGTAGAATTTAAAGGAAAAATTAATTTTAAAAAATATTAAGAAAAATTTCAAAATTTCTATAAAGCAAGGAATAAAATGCTGGAGTCATGTTCAAAAAATACTACCCAATACCCAAAGTAAAAGCACTCCCAAGAGAAAAGTATTATTCCCGACACAAAATAGTCGTTAGGGCAAAGCTACGTCGACATTATAACAACAAAAATACTTAGGGGTACCATGAGGGTGTCGTGACGGTGGTTTTTGTCTACCTTGACAACAAAAAGTGCGGTTTGCTGCAGCGTGCTGTTCGGGATTAAACATCCGCGGAACCTTTCCAAAAATGGTGCGTCATTCATAAAAATATCATATAATCCTCCATAAGAATATTATCTAGTCAGTCGTATTCAGATAAGTATTTCCGCTACGTAGTAAGGTACATAATCTCATAAAATTTCTCGAATATTTCTAGAATTTCAGTTAATTATTTACAGGATTTATAACTTAGCAACCATTCTTCAACTCTCAATGGATGTCCATGATTAATACATTCAGGTACTCTACAGAAATATATTTAAGAGATAAAGTTGTTCTACAAATTAAAGCACATTGTTGTTTATGCTAGGAAAAATAATTTGCATGAAAAATCATGAAACATTTTTCTCTGTGCACACTTATGGGACAGTAGCTACAAAAGTACAAAAAACCACCGAATGTTGTATGTTGCTGGGTCAAGGTAAAAAGCAAAACAATGCTGAAATAAACGAAAAGGATGAAATGATGAATGGCCCCGGGAGAGAACATCCGTAAACTACACAATACTAAAACCATTCAACTTGGGGGGTCATTCGGATATTATGTAACACTAGAAATGATCATATTTGACAACTTCATCATCCACGTAACAAAATTAGTGAGAAAATTGGAATAATTTAATATTTAAAATTTCATTCCTTCCTCCCCAGCGTTACCTAATATCCGAACGACCCCTTTATGAAAAAATAACCTCGCAGTAACTAAGCAACTTTAAAATAGAAACAGAATTAAACCTTTTGGCATTTTCCATTTTCAATTAATTGGTTAAACATTATTTTATGATTATTTGATGCAATTAGCTTCATTATAAAGTTTCTCGTTTTGATATCGTCTACGTGACTTTCTTATTCCTTTGTGTATGATGTCAAGTATTAAACGGAAGTTAATGACACTTATTTTGCTAAAATTTCTCAACTTAGCAATTTAGTTTGTTTTCTTTTTTAAGATGGTCAATACAAAAGCTTGCAGTACTCGGTTTTTCTTTCTCATTTTGAGAGTTTTGGAATTTTTTTCCATATCATTGTGGTTACAAATTATATTCAACCTATGCTGTGCTGCATAAATAAAACAATGTACGACGTCACACACAAACACAGTCTCTCATCTTACTCTCACTTGTTACGAATGGTATTTTTAATTCAGACATTCCGATGTCAAGTTTATGTGGCTTTTTCATCAAACAATCCAAACGTTAGTAGCTTTGTACAGGGTAGGAAACTTAATTGGTACTCAACTGAAATGTCGGAGAATTTTATGGAATTTTCTATTGCTAAAATGAAGCTATTGAGTTCATTGAACAGGATTCAATGTCAATTTGATCTTTATATGAAAATTGATGGCTTTTAATTGAAATTATTCTGAATTATTGATTCTTGGTGCTTTCATCTGTGTATCAATACATTGTAACATGCAGTCAGAAGCATTTCCGAAAAAAATATCTTTGTAAATCAATTTCAAGCTTCTAGATGCATGCATATTGCTTAAAGGTCATTCAATTATTATGTGTATCACAAAATTGAGCATCACAAATTGCCTCTCCGTACTTGTCTTTTTGTATAGTGAAAAATTTGATTTTTTTTTTTCAAAAATAGCTTCATTCCAAGCAAACTTCAGAATTCATTCGAAAATATTTTCGGAATTCATTCGAAAAAAATGCGTAAGTATTTGAAATTTTTCGATGCCAACTTCTATTTCATCTGTTCGCACTCATTGGGTATTCATGTGGCAAGTTTAACACGAAATGGATGCATACATGTGAAGCAATATATGATAAGACAAATAAAAAGCTTTCTGGCATCGTACATCACTGGAGGTTGTGAATAATTTTATTTATTTCTATTTTACGTCACTGAGATGACAGATTGATATGCATGAATAGCAACACCGTACATAATATACTTATGTATATCTATATGTTCATACGTGTACACGGGGTACGAAAAAAAATCTTTCTATATGTCAAAAGAAATATTTACCTTTATCGCAGCTAGCAACAACAACAAAAAACGACAACCGCATATTTCATATGCATGTATATGAATATATATGTATACATAAATTTATAATATATATTTTTTTTCATAGGCATAATATTCACGGATGTGTGTGATAAAAAGGAGAAAATCATGAGCGGTAAAGGTACAACAAGTTAGATCTTTTACTCTACACGAACAGCTCTATCTCTGTCACCATGCTTTTCATTGTCTTTCACTTTTGAGAAAGTAAAAAGGAAATATTATGGTTAGGGAGAAATGGAGATACAACAGAGTTGAAGGAAATTTATTTGGCTGCGTAAATCTTATTTGATTTGACATAAAACCTCAAAAGCACCAAAGAGTTCTTACCACCATGTACACACGCACACATATATACATAGCGGTGAAACCCTTTTTACCATCAAAAAAGTTTACACTCGCTTTCAAACCTTACACATGATTGACGTTGATAAAGAATTCCGACTGTGATATTATGTCATATGAAATTTAAAATTACATGCCTGAATGAAGTTAATGAAAAAAAATTTTTTTTACGTATTTGAATTTTTTTTCTTGCTTCTGGCACTATGCTTTGGCTGAGAAGCCTTTTTGAAATGACAATTGACATCATTTTGTCTTGTGGATTGAAGGATGGTCAAAAGTAAAGTATTGTTGGATAAAGTTTGAGGTTATGTAATTTTAGGTTCAATCAATGTATATTGTTGTGAATAGAAAGTTTGGAGATGAAATAAACAGGCATGACGTTGGGGTCGTTCATAAATGATGCCATGCAAAAAATAAGATTTTTAAAACTCCCTCCCTCCAACTGTCACAAAATTTTCAAAAAAATTGTTTTGGTCACAAAACTTCAAAACCCCTTCCCTTCTAATTATTGGACGTCATTTATGAATTGCACCTTTAATAAATTATGTAAATTGAGGCAGGGTTGAAAGTCCATTTTATACAAAAGTCCAAAAAAGGCTCTCCTGGCAAACGCTTCACTTTCTCCATCCTTATTAACCTCTGATTGATTAGCAAAATTTATAAAACAATTTTTGAACATAAATACGGGACAATTTGAAAAATCCAGCATAATCTCTGAAAATAATTAGCATTCCCTATGAGCTAGTAAAATATCATCTAAATTACGTGAGGCTCAGTCAATTTTGAGAACAGCCCTAAATCTCAAAGGTATTCAATAAAAAATAAAATATCTTCCATTTAAAAATATGTATGTCATTGCAAAGCGTGTGCCCATTGAGATTTTTACATTCTAACAGTTCACGTTAAAAAATTTCCAATCAAGTTCATAGCTTTATTTTTTTCAGCTTGTCAGTTTTCAAGTTACTGTTCAAACGATAAAATTCCAATTTTTTATTTCTATTTCTATGCAAATAGTAAAACAAAAAAATATATTTCATAAAATAAAAAAAATTCCAAAATAAAGTATTTTTAGGCTATTAAATTTATTTAAAGCCAGCGGCATATTTTCGATAACAAAATTTGGGAGTATTTGCTTTTAATATACATACACTTGCATATGCTTCATAACCATTATTCGAACAAAAATTGTTTTGAGAGAGAACATTTGGTATATGTTAGCAAATAAGGCTCTTTTTTGCAAGCGTGTGATGTAATGGGAAAAAATTCGGGCACGAAAGGAGGGGAGAAAAAGGAAAAAATATATAAATCGATGTATATATGCGATATGTGGTAACAAAGGCCACTGACAACAAAAAATATATTTTTTTATATCTACATATAAACTGTGATCCCAATTTTTTCCACTTTTTTTGCATTATCTAAAGCGAAATCATCATTTTTGAGCAACAACAAAAAAACGTGGGGGCTTTGGAACTTCTGGTAATGTTTTGTGCACCACACAATGCGAGACATATTCTGTAACAATAGAAAAAGAAGAAAAGCGAATGATTGAGGCAAACAAAAAATCGTAAAAAAAGCTCAAACAAAAATAATGTAAGAATTTTTGTATGCAAAGACACAGCGGATGAATTGAGTCATAATAAGATTGATGCAGTAGAGACCAGCGTACTCTAAACAGACTAACAAAAAAGGGACTGCTCGTAGAGAGCATATCCTCATAAAATATACACACTTCAAATATGGTATCGTATTTCTAGTTGATTTTCCTTTGGGGAACAATTTTTTTATCTTTTGTGGACATTTTGTCCTCATTTTTTGTGATTCTTATTAAATTGCGGGTCATGAACTTCCACCCACAATTTGTAATTTTTTCCATTTTTTTCTTTAAAAATGTTTTTGAAATTCATGAATTTTTTATTGAATAAATTTGCTTTTAGTTTATATGCACAAGCTATTTTATTGAGGTGGTTACTGGGTATACCCTAGGGCAGTATAGCCAAGAGGTAGATGGGTTGATTTTTACCTCCCCCCCCTTTCGAGTAAAGTTGGCCCAAACAAAAAAATTATTAAAAATTGCTAGGGCTTTTGAACTAAAAAAAATTTCCACCTCCCTCCTCCCCCTTAAAAAATAATGGATAAGCCACTACCCTAGAGTATACACTACCCCAGGATAAACCTACTTTATAAAGAAAAGTGAAGACAAATTATAACTTTTTTAAAACTTGAGATGCTCCCTAATCCTAAAAATGTTGGCTAGTGTTCAGCGAGTCAAAAATTTTTGAGAAACACAGGCTTTAGAGTATACAGAGCAACCGGCCCCTCCAAGCTGATCAAAAAAATCATAAATATCATGAGCGTACCCAAGGAGATCTATGGATTTTTGTACCCCCCTTGGTATGTGTCTGATAAATATGTTCATAAAATCCATAGTAACTCAAATTACCAGATGTCTTAATGGATAAGACAACTGACCAGAAATCGAAGGCATCCTGGGAGGCATTTATTACTTACTATTCCACTTGACATTTCCGACCGATGAGGCTTTACAAAAATACATAATTTGCATTTTTAGTTTCCTAGAAAAAGCGCTTTGTCAAGTCTTATAACTTAAGCTTAACAATGCTGTAGAAAAAAAGTACAGTTCACATAAAAAAGCTGTCATGTCCACTACACAAATCAACAAGACCCCTTCTTATCATGCATTTATTATAGAAAAAGTAAACAAGCAGTTGCAATTGTTCTTCCTCATTGTTGATTGGTCTTATTGGAATAAAAATGAAGTCGTAAAGTTACAGAGAGAGAAAAAAAATATCAGTTTCATACATGACAAAAAGATATCCAACAGAAATATTTTAGTCACATTCTATTCTCTCGATGAATGCTGATATAAATTGCTCATCTGCTTTTACATTCTACATGGATGTACTTGTATATATTTTGAATAATCCATGAATACGATGAAAGATATTTTACTGCATTCGATTATGCATCAGGAAAAGTTAATCAACATGTTAGAAATAATGGAACAAAAAGACATGATTGAATTTTGAGATCGAAAGATGTAATTTTATGGAGTAATGAAATTAAGAGTGATGTATTGAAATTTTGTAAGCTTGTATCTGGTTTAGATGTAGAACTTTTTAAACATTACTGACCTAAAGCTTAAAAAAATGTACAATGATTTTTGGGGTTATGTATTAATTGTCAGGAAAGATTATTTAGTACTGATGTATCAATTTAACTCTTAAAATCCAATAATTTTAATCTTTTCATCAATAATTTAATTCAAAAGAGATGAATGAACCTTCATTTATTCACATTATATCTTAAAATTCATATAATAATGCAGAGGTGTAGCTAGTTGCTGCTTGTTTTGGATTCTGTGACAATTTTAAAAGTATCGACCTTTAAACTTGAACTTCAGAAATGGTTATTTTTTATGGGATGTTCACTTTTTAGGGGGACGGGGGACTGAGATTTTGTAACAAGCTAAACTAAAGAAATTTTTTGGTTCAAAATGTGTAACGAGGAGGAAGGGGATCTAAAAAGTCGATGTTCTGTGCAACGTAAAAGGTGAACGACCCTTAAGTCCTTTAGGATACACCCCTGTTCTAACAGACGTGTTATTACCAAGATATGCGACATTTAATCTCCTCCTCTGTCATTCATGGTATGTGTGGTGTAGTGCGACATGATTAAATTACAGTATTGAAGATTAAGTAACCAACACAACAAGTCTAGACTAAGACATAAAGTTTCAAATGAGTTGAAGGCTGTTACATCGAATTTTGTGGCTTTATGATTTTCCTAATTCAATTCAAACTGAATAAAATCAATTAAAAATTTATTTTGATCCGAAAATTGTAATTTCTTCTTTATTCAAAAACACATGCCACTCATATTTAAGCTGTCAATTAATTACATGACATTATTACTTGAAGCCATTTAATTAGCACTAATTTTAACCTTTTTATAATGATTATGATTGTCATTGACAATTTAATAAAACATGACAATGCAGAAAAAATAAATTGAATGACATGCAGCTGTGGGATATTTGAATAAAGGTCAGTGGCAGATTAATTGATTGATAATACCCGCGATTGAATGTAATGATAAAAAATTATTTTATTTATGCCCTTTGAAATGGATTTTTGTGTCTGCATTCACCAATAGACACGATAATTAATCAATTGTTCTTTTATTTACAGAATTTTAGGTTTATTTGTATGGTTTTGGGTATTGTGAGTGGCTATTGATGGTTTTAGATTTTCATCAGAATTTATTTACATTAGAGCTAGCAGGTATAGAATAAATATGAGTAAGTAAATTAAATAGATTCATTAAATATTTAATGTAAAAACTGTTAAAAGCATTTTCAATGAATGTTAAAGATGCTTTAAATCCATTAAAGCTGTTTTATGTAATTACGTTGCGGCTCATGATAGCAAAAGGATTTTTATTGTGAAAAATACATTATTTATAAGGGACCGTTCATAAATGACGTCCAACATTTGGGGGGAGGTGGGTCAGGAGTTCTATGACACCTCCATGCAAAAAAATTTTTTGTATGAAAATTCTTCTGTTTGTTTTAAACCAATACTGGTTTTTTTAAAAAAAAATATGTGGGTTCGAGGCCCCTCCCCCTTCCCTCTGGATACGCCCCTAGTTTTGTGACTCTTCTATGGAAAAGAATTTTTTGTGAAAATTTTGTGACAAATGGGGGGGGTTTATGTGACGTCATTTATGAACTAAAGGAAGTTTGAATTTTCTACCTCCAACATGATTAAGATAAAGTTGCCTGAAAACTTTTACATACTCTTTTTTAATGCGTATTTTATTTTACTAAATTAAGAATTCTAGTTGTCTAAGGAAGGAGGCTCTGTCATAAATTTTTCATACACATTTTTTTTTCTTTTATATGGAAGAATCACACAGCGTGAAACCCCCTACCTCCTAAAAATTGGATATTATTATTGAACCTAAGCACTTCCAGTAACTTACTTAATGTTTTATTTATGAATTTTTATAAAAAAAATAATTTACTATATTTATTTTTCGACTGCCTTGAATTTTTCCTTCCGTTTAGTTGCCTATCCAATTTTATAAATTATTCATCCATGCGCCTAGTCATTTATTTCTTATTTCGTGCATGGAAAATTCCGAATTTACTGAAATGAAATAAAATCAACAAAATGATTTGTTTTTTGTTTATTGAAAAATTAGGAAGAATTTTTTGTTTATTAGTAAATTAGGAGACTTCCCACTGATATTTGAGATAAAATTTCGAAAGAGCTAGTTACCTGTTTGGGTTTTTTGTTATTGAAAACTTGTGACAAGATTTGGTCTACTTTAGTTAATTTGTATAAAATAATTGCACCCATAAAAAAAACCGTCAGGTTTACAGAGAAACCAACGCAGATTTGCATGATGGTAAATAAAATTTTCATTTATTCAGGCGCGTAGGCAGGTGGTGGGGCTTTTGGTGGCCCTATTCGGATATCAAAAGAAATTAGGGTTGGGCAAATATTCAAATATATTCGAATATATTCGACTATGAAGAAAAAAATAATCGAATATATTCGACTATATAGTCGAATATGCATAATTCGAAACACAAAAAATACGTTGAAAATTTCCAACAAAATGCTTTAAATTGATGATATTAGAAGCGTAATAAATTAAATGATGTTTCTTATGCTCAAATTTCTATGTTTAAAGGATTTTACTGAAGGTTTTCAATGAAATTAAGATATTTTTTGAAAAAAATATTTTTTGTTTGTTTACAAACAGTTGAGTAAAATTTGAATTTTTTTAAGCCGTTACTCAAATTACGAAATTGAAAGTAATTAAGCTTTCTGTTGGTATTAAAGAAATGACATTGGCAATTAAGCACTGATTATGCTTACACTGTATATTTAATTGCTAAATTTAGTGTTAAAAAGCACAATTGGTAAAATAACGGAATATTTTTGAATATTGGATATTCGACTATATATTCGAATATATTCGACTAAAATATTCGAATATTTATAGTCGAATATATTCGAATATGATTTTGCCCAACGCTAAAAGAAATACATACAAAAAATTAGTGACAGAATTTTTAAAAATTTTAATAAAAAATATTTGCGACCGACCGAAGCGATACCACAGTAATTACTAAAATGTATCATCGAGAATGATTAATGGAAATATAAGTTATTCTAGGAAAAAATTTGCCCCCCCCCCCCCTTCTCATAAAAATTTCTGGCTACGCCCCTGTATTCATTAGACAAAATATCAAGCATCTAAAAATAAAACAGCAAATAGAAGTCACTCAAAGAATATGCCTACATAATCAGATCGAGCAATAAATTCTAATGTGATAGGAGCATATTTATTTATAGCATAATCACCATTATTATGAGAAATGTATCTACAAGCAATTTTCTTAGAATTTATCCTTTTTTTCTTTTTACGCGCCTAATTCTTTAATAAATAATCCTCCTTCCGCAGTCCATAAATATCACTAAATTCACCCACAAAATGAGGAAATAAAGGCACAACCTTCATTTCAACTCAATACCTATAAGTTAGGAAATGGTAAATATTATATGAAAATTTATATTATTGGACAACGAGATTTATTTGCAAGTTTTTAAGATTTATTGTGGATCGTGAGTTGAAACGGAAACATTATTTGTTATTGGCTTTCATTTGTTTTTCTGCTTCTTGCTCTTGTTTATTATTCAGAAAAATCATAAAACTTATTTATTTATATTAATAAAATGTAAACAAGAAAGACAAATGGGTGTATAGATACAATCTAAGTTGCAATGAAGGAGTTATGCTCATTTTATGATCTAAAAATACTGTTTTGTCAAATGATAAAACAAATTTAGAATAAAACAAATTAAATTTAAATTTAATTTTTAAATTAGAAATTAACTTTAAATTTAGAAATTAAATTTAAGTTTTAATTTGTAAAAAAAATTAAAATAAACTTAAATTTAGACATTAAATTTAGAAATTAAATTTAATTTTAGAAATTAAATTTTGCATAAAAAGTTTAATCGTGTGTCATTACCAGAGATGTATCCGAGATGGAGGGGTAGTTAAAGGCCAACCCCTACATCCCCTCAACAGAAAATTTTCTTTAATTTAACAGGGTCATTTGAGTCCTCTTGTTAGCACCTCATCAAAAGTCAAGTATTTATACTCCAAAAAATCCTTTAAAAATTATTTTGTTTTTCACATAGAACTTATGAAGCGGAAATGCTCGAAACACATCAAATCCCATGAAGCAATAAAATGTACTTAAGAGTAATTTTTCATTCTGTGGGAAAAAAGTGCATTTGCTTCCATTCTTTATCTTGATTCCCATCTGTACGATAATTAATTGTTATTTTGCTTATTTCTTTTCCACTCCTTCCTGCTTTTTGTGGTTATAAATTTTAATTCTAACTCTTTTTCCTCATTTTCCATTTCGGTGACGTAAAGTCCAAATAAATAAATTGTTGCTGCTTTTTTATTTATTTTCCCCACTTCAGTTTATCAATGTGCATTACGAGCCATTAATTACATCAATTGTTAATTAATTGAACATTATTTCCATCCTTCATGAGGATAATAGATCATTGGCTTGCACAACATGACAGAAATTGATTTCATTCCTCTTATCTTGTTATTAAGTAATAAAATTGTCAAATAATTGAGGATGATGAAGCACTTCTTGAAATTTTCAATATTGACTGTACAAATTTGATGACTGTGAGGTTTGTGATCTCTGAATTCAGACGACAATGTTATTTATGGAATACAATGTATTATATTCCAGGATTTATGAGAGAACCACAAAGATTTCATCTTAAGCTTAGTTCATGTTTACCATATTATGATGTAAGCTTTTGTGTAAGACTTGAGTCTAGTTTTTCATTTTCTTCTCTAGTGTCCATTAAATCCTTGTTGGTAATGCTATTTTCTGGATTGAGAGAACTAAAACTATTTTTTTCCACCTGTAGATTCTCTAACAGAAATTATGCTTCACTGAAAAACTTAAACGTAGGAAATTATTAAACTTCTTTTTATTGTTTTAAAAATAGAATTTAGATTTTAAAATTTACATAATAATGATGATAATGTTGGTCTCTTTTAAAATCGGAGCTACACCATCAGAGGGTACACCCCTCGACGAAAATATTTTTCAATTTGCTAGGTTCACCCAAACCCCCTCTAAATTTGATTCTAAGTATATTGTTCGCCTAACCGAAGTTCAGTGGTGCAGACAGGGGATATTTTAGAAAAATAATATATTTCCGTAAAAGGGGATCAGATTTTTCATCCCTTTTCAACTTCAAACAGCCCTAGAACCGCGGAAACAGCACCAAATGTATCCCAAATGAAAATTTGGGATACAAGTCTACTTTTATGTCCTCTACAAGAAACCAATAACACCATAACCCTGGATACACTCCAGTCGAAGTGTGGGAAACATTTCAATGTGTATATATTGGATCTGTTATATTAAAAGTGCTGTTTAGATGACAAACCATCAAATTTCTTGTGAAGTCATCAGTCACGCTTCTAAATAGAATCTATTGCTTACATGTATCAGGGGCACATCCAGGAATTTTTTGAGGGTGGTTTGAAATCTCAAAACTGGAAATTTTATACTAATTTGCTCAAAATTGACTTTTAATGGCATTTTTTGTCGTTAGAGTACATTTTTTCGGTTTCGCGCGAAAAACCCTAGCAAAATGAAGAAATTTTTTTCAGAGGGGGGTTTTGGCCCCTGACATGTATTTAAATTTCACAGACTGAAAATAGCATTCAAACATTTACAATTTTCAGACTAAAAACCCTGGAAATTCATGAGAAGTTAGTCTCAAATACTCAATGAAATTCTTCCAAACAACTCAGGTGATGAAAATATAGATTTCTTGTGAAGAAAGTCTAGTCAACATCAAATTCAGAGACATAAGTTGATATAAGTTTCATCAAACATAAAAACGCGTCATGACTAAAATAAGAGGAATCAATTGTTTAGAAATCAAACAAGGATCACGAGCAATTTCATGGAATTTAAAGGATATATCCCACGTTGTTCAATGTGTAGATAGAGGCGTATTCTGGAAGGGGATTTTAGGGGTTCAAAAATAGTTTTTTTTTATTTATTTTCTAATTTTGATTGATCCCACATTCATAGCTAGTAGAATAAAATGCTTTTTGTAGAATTCCCAGAAAAAAAGAGTTCAGATTGTCATAAACGTTAAAATATTCGTGCATTATCTCAGAATCCTACTCAGAACACGAAGGGATTCGCAAGTCACTTCCATAAAAATGACTCCCCCCTCCTCCTAAAAAAGGGTGCAGTCTTTCTTCTTCTTCAGTGAATACCTATCCGAATTACCTCTAATTTACTGACATCCTCCTCAAATGGAGCCAATTCCAATTCAATGACTTACAACTTTATTTTATCCCCACCCTCCTAATCTAATAACAAAAGACACCAATAAGAAACAATATTCCAATTAAAATATTATATTTTTTTCGAGTTATAATAACTAATAGGTTTTTCTCCATAAAGGAAATGAGCTCGAAAATGAGAAATGGAAATTTCAAAATTCTAAATTGTAATGGAAAATGAAATAGAACAAATTGGATGACTCGTGAGCCATTAAATTGGAAATAATTCTTTTAGCTCGTGGAAAGAAGAAACATAAAAAGCTTTGCTGTGAGGAGAAATAAAATTTCAAATTTCTATAATCATGCTAATCGAACGAACAAAATTATGTTTACCATCAAATCAAAATGACAAAGAAAATTTATTTTTGAGGATGAAGGGAATTTGTGTTTTGATATTTATTTGTTTATTTTATTTACGAGTCTTGGCGTTTCTCTTTCGAGCCATTAAGCTAGCTAGCTTGTTTTTAAGAAGGAAATGTTGAGTTGAGTACGTATTGACCGGAATTGAAGCTTTGCGGTTGACATTTAGCTATATTTTTAAGTATCTTACTTACAATTAATTAGTAAATAAAGCAATAATAATAATAATAATCTAGCGTGATTAGCTAGGAGTAAAAGATGTTTTGGTATGTACCAAATTAGATAGACTTTTACAATTAAAGCATTCAATATAGTTCACCCATTAAGTAACACAAAAAACCCCCCTCCATCCTTTGTCACAAAATTTCCTTGGTTTGAAGTGTCATAAAATCTCAGACCCCCCTCCTCCCTAAAAGCGTTACGTAATAAGTGAACGGCCCCTTAGAAGGCAGTTCGTAAATAAAATCAAGCAAAAAATGAGATTTTAAGAACCCCCTCCCAAAATAAAACTTCAGACTCCCTAAATATTGGACATCATTTATGAATGGTTCCTTATTCCCTTATGTAAAAAGCCAAGCTTTAAGACCCCCTATCCCTTTGTGCGGGTGCTTGGGGTGTCATGTCTGAGTACCTTTTTTGACTTTTCTCACAGACGTTTAGGCTAATCTTCATGGACTCTTTGGAATCATGGACCAATGGACTACTCGATTTGCAACCATTCAAAAAAGAAGATTTTTTTTTTGCATTGTTACAAAATCTTAGTCCCTCCTTCTCCCTAAAATATGAACGTTGCAAGGGAACAATGAAATACAATTCAATTCAAAATCAATTTTATTGAACATTTTTAAGGGTTAAACACCCCTTGAGTACTCAATAAATGCACCTCGATAAATTCTATTCAGGCTTGACTAAATAATCAAATTTTATTGACTGAACCAGACCAGTAACTTTCCAAATCGACCATTTATGATTTTATTTAACCATTTGCATTCTCACGACACCAATTACATTATGATCAGGTAATTAATCAATTTGAAGGTTAAAATAAATCCTCATAATTAGACTCGTGGGATTCAAATGACCCAGAAAATATGTCAAAAATTCAAAAGGTCGTTGAAGTCAATCAAAAACTGCTTCCTAACCTCAAAATTCTCCCACCGAAAATTTCCAATTTAATTTCCTCAAACAAAGAGAAAGCTTTTAGGAGTGAAAAATTGCTGTCTGTATTGTTTTACTCGATTCACATACAATATGTATTATTATGGAGAATTTGATTATCCTCGGAACATTAAAATAAATAAATGAAATTACATTAATATGCAATATCATTATTGTTATTACTATAACTGTAGCGTACAGGAAATATTGACAATGACGATAGTAATAATCGATAATTGGGTCAAAGTCAGCGTATTGTGGTAATTGAACTAAAATTTATTGTATTGCAGACATGCTTAATATTGTATTGTACATTTATCATACAAGTTAATATTTATTTTATTTTTTGGAAATAATTAGTGCATCTCATATGCATACGCGAATATGCTGTTGTGGAGGACTGGACAATGACGCATGACAAAAATGCCAAAATGGAGAACGAGTTATCAAAATTACTGTGAATCAGGGATGATGAATGTTTTTGGCATTTTAGCAGTTATTAAATTAAAGATTTTAAATTTTTAAAAATTAACGGTTTTCAAAAATTCAAATTTTCTTAGTCAAAATTCAAAAGTTCTGAAACCGTTACAAATTAATTCCGTAAATTCTTGTTTAAAACCCAAAAACATGTTTGTTATTATTTTAAATTATTGAAAAATAAATTTAATTACTGCAAAAGGATCTAATATGGAACGATGCCTACCGAAATGCTACAGCGCAAGTAGAACAACAAACAATAAATAAACTGAATTTTCATTCGACAAACATACAAAAACAAGGAGCAAAAATTAAATTAATTTAATTTATATATTTTTAATAATAATCCAAATAAATGAACAACATCAGCAGCAGCACGAGTGCAACGTCAGCTCTATAGTTTTGCAATTAAAATTTTATTTGCAAGCAGAATTAATCTGTTTGTTTGCCGTGTATAGTTATGTTCTGTTTTCGTTCATTCCCACGTTTTTGTGTCCTCAATTATTTTCATTTTTATTCCCTCAATGCTAATAATAAAAACTGGCAAGTGCTTTTGAAGCGAAAATTTTATGAATTGAGTGGAAAGAGAGAGAATATTTATTATGTACCGTATGAATGTTGTTATGCTTTATTAGTTATATTATATTGATTTCTAGAATAAAAAATATTAAAAAAGTTATTTATGTTTCGTTCGATTACTTATAAAATTATTTGTATGCACGATATTAAATTATATTTATTATATCTAATGACAATGACAGGAGGGTAATTCCATGAGTAAAAAAATCACGAAAATTTCTTTTCTGCTAAAAAACTTATAAATGCATCTTCTTTTCGGCTCTATTAAAAATGTAAACTATGGAACAACTTAAGATCTTCACTTGAGAATATATAATTATATGATTTAGAGCCTAATAAATGAAATATTTGATTTTTAAAATGTTAACCGGTTAAATTTACGAAAAAACAAAATCTTTGTTTCATTAATATTTCATTAAATGGCCATTTTTCCTTTTTAATTACGCTCATAACTTATACATTATCAAAAATACTAACCATTCAAATACTTTTTTAACTTTAAAATGCCTTATTTAAGAAGAAAATTATCAAAACATTTGTTAATCGGTTAAAATTCAGCTTTTTTTTTGCAAAGACAGAAAATTTGAATTCGAAAAATACGTTAAATCTTAAAACATTGATTCGACTTATTAAGGCTTAAAAAAAGTTTGAACCAATTTTAAACTATTCATAGATTAAAACTTCATTGATTTATGTAGCTGTAACTTCAATAATTATCTAATCAAATTATTAAATAATTAATTTAGGAAAAAATTTAACGGTTTTCAGAAATTTGAATACAAACAAGTAAAAAAATATTACAACTTGATTTTCATCAGTTCCCTTCACTCATGGAATTACCCCACACTCATTGTGGAAAGCTTCTTTTTTTTATTTAATATTATCGTGCATTTTGCAATAAACTTCCATTTCAAGCTCATTTTTCAGAGTTAAATTTAATATTTCAGATTGTTGAACTTTAACGGTTTTCTACAAATTGAACTTTAACGGCTTTGTAAAATTTGAACTTTAACGGCTTTCTAAAATTTGAATTGAATCGACTTTGTAAAATTTAAATTTTAACGGCTTTGTCAAATTTAAATTTTAACGGCTTTGTAAAATTTGAATTGAACGAACTTTTTTTTTGAATTTTAAAATTCCGTTTAATTTTCTTTCTCTAACTTTAATACATTTTTCATTGAATTTACTGAAAACCTTTAGCAAATCCCTCAATATAACAATATGACAGTCAATTTGCAACCGCTTTTGTCCTATTCCAATACATCCTATCGCCTCAAGCAAAAGAAATACCCAATAAGTGTCATACACGAGTCACATTCAGAAAATATTTGAGGGTTGTCTTGGTAATCTGCTCGACAGACAATCAAGTAGAGTTTATCAATAAACCATCCATGGTTTTCATTTTATACCCAAATTTATCGTATGACATAATTTTATCATTATTTACAGCCTATGGTTATGTTTCGCATATTTTCGAGTATATATGAGCAGGAAGAAGACGTTAAAAAGGTTGAATTTTTCTTTATTGTGACATCCAAGGAATTTTTGAGATTCTATCACAATTTACTTCCATTGTTTGAATTCTTGAGAGCCATTTGTGCGATTGTATACATCAAAAAATTTCTCAGCTTTGATTTTTCTCTTGTTTTGTTCTGAAAATCTCACATTACGTAACAAAAGTGAATTTTCTATTACTTTTTCAATAATTTGGCATGTTATGTAGCACAATTTGAAACGTGTAACATTACATGGATTTCTTTTCTTTTTCTTTATCGTTGTTTTTAAGCTGCTTAAATTTGTAAGGCAATGTCCACTGAAAATGATTTTAACGGTAAAAAAAAGTTTTGAATTTTAACGAACTTTTAAATTTAAATTTTGAACGACAAAAACAGCGGGAAAAATATAACGGTCGTTAGAAATTCAAAATTGTGGTTAGAAATCCAAAACGTTGGAAGAAAAATTAATTTTCTAAAATAAATTAAAAGCAGCAGAATTAGCAAGCTGTGACTAGCTGAATTGATTGGTAAGTGTAAATAAGCAACGTAAATTCATGATAATCATGAAAATAGTCACCTAACTTTAGTATTTTGAATATTTTAGTTGCATTTTGACTTTTTCAAATTTTCAACATTAAGTTTCGTCAAATTAACAAGAGATGTACGCTAATTATCGAACTTATAAAGAACCAGAGATCAACAAACATGTAACAGGGTAACAAGAATATTGTTAAAAATAGAAAAACTTGGATTTTATTATGAAAATTTCTTTAAAACTTCCAGCTCAATGGCAGCGTGGAATACAGGACAATTGGGAGCTGACTCATTGGCTAAGGAACAAGAAAAACTCGTAAATCCAACTCAAATTGCACCAGTTGATAAGAGCACAAACTTAAAGGAGATTGTACGAAGATATCAAGAAAGCCAGTATTATAATTATAGTGTATTTTTGGGAGAATTGGGTTCATTAGGATATTGCACATTGCCTATAGACATGCCGACAATCTTGGAAGTTGTACCAAAGGAACATGCAGAGGATATGAAAACGTGCAAATCTTATCTTGAACATAGACAACGTAATAAAAGAGCAAATGATGACTTTGAAGGCGATAATGGAAATCCTAATAAGAAGTTCAGGATTGATAATGGATGGGGCGATGAGCCAAGCACTAAATCTAATGACAAGACATCGACTGGCTGGTCGGATGAAGAAGGTGGTAGTAAAACTACCAATAATAAGCAGCCAAGGACAAATTCAGTTCAAACAACTTGGGATGATGAGGATAATAGCGTCAAGCGAACTCGCAGCAAGTTTGATCATCGCAAAAACGGAAATACTGCAAATCGTATGCAAACAGGCTGGTCAGATGAGGAAAATGAGTCGCGCAATAATGATAGATTTGGAGAAAAATTCAATTACAAGGAACGATTTAATGGCGATAAACGAGGAGGAGGAAATGGCGATCGAGGATTTCGCGGGCGTGGACGCGGCAGAGGTAGAGGAAGAGGACGCGGTGGACAATGGAATGACAATAATGATCGATTTAATAATGTTATGAGCAATAATAATGAAACTGATGTTGCAACTGGCTGGTCAGATGATGAAAGTAAGGCAACGACAAAACCTGCTGCTGCTGAAAAAATTGTGACCAAAATTGATCCCATTGATGATTGGGATAATCCAGAACCGGTCATAAAACGCGAAACAGAAAAAAGTGCACCAGCAGTTCCAAATACAACGTCAACGGTTGATGACGGATGGGATTGATATTTGAATTAATTTCATATTAATTACTTTCACTTGATTTTTTTAATAAGAGGATAATATCTTTGTAGACTTCCAAGAGTGTTTACGGAAGTTTCTATCAATATTTTTATATGAATTTATATTTACCATGAAGAATATATAATAAATAGGGATTAGCCTGAAGTGATTTGAATGCATTTTGCTTAATTATGTAACGCTTTAATAACTTTGTAGAAATCGAGGAATTTGCAACGGTTTTAAAATTTTCAAATTCAATGCTAAACCGAAATTTTGAAGCAAAGCTTTAAATTTTAACGGTTCTCAAATATCTGAACATAATTTAAAGCAACGCTTTATTTTTTGAAAGCTAACGGTTTTCAAAAATTTGAAAATAATTTAAAGCAACGCTTTAATTTTTGAAAAGTTAACGGTTATTATTTGAAAATTAAATTTAACGGACAAAATTTTAACACTTCAACTGAATTTAAATGAATAAAGCAACGCTTTAAATTTTGGATTTTAACGGAAATTAGAAAAGATTAATTTTTTATGCTGCTTTGAAATTCACCTTCCTTATTAAAGCATCGAGCAAAAAAATTTCTATCAAAATCAGTTCCTTGACTTTCTAATTCCCATCTATCAATACAAAGAACTTCTTATTCAAAGTAAAAGTTTAAGAAGCAAACGACATGACCGGAATTTATTATACCACAGCACATAAAAATCACAATAGATTTTTTTGTTGTTGTATACTGATAGATAAGTAATAGGAATGTTCGATCGGAAAAAAAGTAATAAGAAGAAATCTCAGCGGCATTCGCGTAGTGGTATTGAAAGTTTGCTAAAATAAATAAATGGAATGCCTCACGGTGAGGAAGTAAGTTCTGAGCGAATACAGAAAAAAAAGAACAAGAAAAAGTTTTTCGAAATGAAAAACTTTTTCTCAACTTTTCTTCTTATTTCTTCCCCTTAAGTCTCATCTCACTCCTCGACTAACAAATTTTCAATCAATTTTCATGTGCATTATGTATTATTTCGCCGTTATACATGTTTATTTCTTCTTATAGTTCTTAGTTGATGGAGAATCAAATGGGAAATATTAGTGAAATGAGCGCATTTTCATAGATTTTGCAAGTTTGTTGCATGCTTACAAGCAATCAAGTGATTTTAATTAATATACGTACATGGCTTTACTTCTAGGAAGTGATATCATTATTAATTAATTAACGGATAATTAAAATTCAAATTAATAAGGAAAATTAAGCCAAGACACAAACTACCAAAAAATAACGGTTAAATTTTGAAAAATTATCCAAGACACAAACCAATAAAATTTATTTGTTTTTATTTGATGTTTAATTAAAGCACTTCTAAACTTGCACTCAGCTTGTATATTCCTTATGATAGCATGATGACTAGAATCCAAGAAAATTCTCAAAAAATAATCTCTAATTCATCCAAAAGGACTAATAAAGTCACTAATCCGATAAGGAAAATATGCTTTTCCTTCCCCGCCGATTATGGAAACGACGAAAGTTTTATATGTATTTTCAATAGCTTCTATGTGCACATCCAATAGTATGGATCACAGTATGGAACATTGAATACGAAAGCTGCTGCCCCATAAACTGCTGTCGATGATTGTTTATGCTGGTCTACTTGATGCTCACCATAATCGTGAGAAATAAAACTTTGTTAGTTAGAAAACAGTTTTACTTTGTCTGATTGCTCCGCAGAAGAGGAAAAATAAAACTTTTTATATCTTTATTGTTTATCAATAATATTTTCATCCAACTTTCTTCTGACTGTGTCGAGTTGGAAGCTCGAGAAGTGGAACTCAAAGAAAGAAATTTAATAAATTTTGCTGCAAACTTAAGAAAAGCTTGAAACTTTTGTCATTAAGTAGAAAACATTGTTAAATTAACCAGAGAATTAATAATGAAGAAAAAATTTGCATTTTGCGTGAGAATTGGCTGCAAAGGAGCGAATTTGCTATTAACAATTATTATCATTGCGGAATGATCACATTAATTTCAATTAATCATTATGTACAGAAATTGCATTTTTCCTCTCCATCCAGTCGTAAATTTTGTTTTAAATTAATTAAAAAAAAAACTACAAACAAATTGAGCACGCAAAAATCTCATAAAATTTTCATGGTAATATTCTGGCTGATAATTATTGAATCTGTTATTTTTAGAGCCCCTTTTTTGATTGAGGATGTAATTACATGTGCATTTTAGATGACTGGATGCTTTGATGATGTAGGAAATTTTTTAATGAACTGGAGGTGGATTTTGTATTGAAAATACAGTCTTGTAGGTAGCACTCAATCTCATCATGACAAACCTCTCTTAGTATTTCTATGAAAAGATGTAGGTGATGTTGTTTACTGAGATTTTTTCTGTAAGAAAAATAGATCTTTTTAATGGCTGAAGCAAAAATTTATGATTTACGTAAATTTTTGTATAAATATCACGAGAAGGACCCGAGCGATGCTCTGGTCAGGACAAATTTAGAAAAAATCCTGAAAAACTGAGTGATGAGGAAGGGGGTTCTAAAAATCAGTGATGATCCCAAATATTACGGATGGTGATTGAAAATTTGAAATCGAATTTTTACTTACCTTTTGGATTTTTTTTGAACGTTACAAAATTTTACAATTTTATTTTATTTAAAGGAAAATTTAGAGATTATTAAAGCTAACCAGCGGCGATGCCAGAAATTTTTCTAGTTTAGATTTTCAAAATTTTTGTATAAATCCTAGCAAATTGAACAAAATTTTTCATCGAGATGAGGTTTTGTCCCCCAATCCCCCCACTGGCTACGCGCCTGAAGCTAACTAAGCACTTTTTTACTATCACTTTTGTCTTGAAAGTGTTAATATTTGAGATTTATAAAAATAAATCAATTCTTCAAAAAGTTCGAAAGCAATTTTGAAATACATAATTAAATATTTTTCAGTTCAATGGAAAACCAATTTATCATATCTGAACAATTTAGCTGAATTTTTAATAATTCCTACTTAATATCCATTAACAATCACCTCTTGATGCCTTCACAAAAAAGCATGTTAACCTTTCGATATTTCTTCTTGGGTTACTATTAAGTTTGTATATATTTTTCATCACTTACTTTCTTCTGCTTCCATCGTTATTTCTTCAGGCTCTCCTTAGAGACAAAGACTTACTCGTGTTGACATTTTCATCTTCTTTATTTCAAGATTTCACTTGAATATTTGCTTCTGTTGCCAAGTTCTGAGGAAGCTTCTTATTAACTTCCGTTAAATACTGCAACGCATACTTCCTACACGTTAAGGTTCCAATATGCGTAAGTAGGCTATTTTAAGAGTTGAATGCGATGAATGTCTTAAATGAATCACCCCATTGAGATATTTTTCATAGTCATCTTCCATGACAGTGGGTAACATCTAATACTTTTTCAGTCTAATCCCGCGGTGTGCTGATTATCAGACACTAAAAATAACAAGACGGAAGATAAATGTTTATTCTGTTAATTACGCTGTATTACGTCAGTTGGAACAGCCGTTCTTACGTCATTGAGGCCTGCGAATCGTAGAGTTAATGATTCTCATCTTATTTTTAGCCAATGTTCTAAATTTGTTAATTGTGTTTAATACAATTTTGTAAATGCACTCCAGCCACCAATTTACAATTACTTTCCCACTACTCCTTAATGATACTCCTTCACGTAAGCATTGATAGTTTACACTATACATTCAAATCATTGTAAAAATTCACATTAACTTTTTTACTGCTCGTTTGCATGATAAAGGAAAATAAGAACGTTTATTCAAAATGATGTTTAAGCATGATTCAGTAACGAAATTAAATTTTTAATTGAGAGCTTCATGCCAATTATTCCTGGCAGCATTGAATTGTGCTTAAAAAAATTTACTGTGATGAGCTTTAAGTACATTTTATCGTATTATGTTCTGATAATGAGAATTATGTGAAGCTTATGTTTGGAAACAGAACAAAACCTACTTTTTCTCATCGTACGAAAATTTTTATGCTCAAAGCTTGTTGATGCTCGAGGAAGGAAAAAAGTTTTTATAGCACATGTATGGTAGACGAAAATTTATTTATACGGAGCACCTGCACGATAATAATTATGCTTAATTTTAACAATTTTCATAATGCACTTCATATTTCCTCACACACATTCTCGTACGAAGAACATGATAAAAAAAATTTCCGTGTTCTAGAATTTATGAGAATAATATTTTTTGCACCATGTAGGTACACACATAATAGCATATCACATTATGCAATTTTTTTTATTCCTCAAAAAATATATTTTTTCCTTAATTCATAATTTTCTAGATAGATTTGCACTGTTTATGAAAATTATTATAAAAAGTTTTTGCATAA
This sequence comes from Chironomus tentans, assembly GCA_963573255.1. Classification (NCBI taxonomy): domain Eukaryota; kingdom Metazoa; phylum Arthropoda; class Insecta; order Diptera; family Chironomidae; genus Chironomus; species Chironomus tentans. Next base: position 41,312,141 of record OY754302.1, on the reverse strand, counting down.
TAACAAACAGTAAAATTATAATTTTGTTACCACATACATACCGATAAGTTTTAATTGTGTATGGGGTGGCTAGTTTTTGTTGTAATTTGGTATTCTTACGATGTGGACGCGTAGCAAAGGGGGTGTACATAATTGACGTCACACAAAAAGACGAGATTTTTTAGACCCCCTTTCCCCCTCTGTCATAAAATTTTCATTCACAATTTATTCTTTTGTATGGAAGTGTCACGGTAGCATCAGACCCCCCCTCCCCCTAAAAATTGAACGTCATTTATAAACGATCCTAAAATGGAATATTTACTTACATACTATAAGGGGTCGTTCACTTATTACGTTACGTTACCTTGTTACAAATTTTCCAAGAAAATTTTTTTCCTTGTTTGACCTGTTACAAAATCTCAGACCCCCCCCCCCCCCCTCCCCCCTAGAAAGCGAACGTAATAAGTGAATGACCCCATACCACCAAAACGTGGTCGTTAGTGCACCGCTACGTCGATGTTATAACCACAAAACGTCAAAAGGTGCTATTTTTGTTCGACTTAATCCGCAATTTGTTCAACTGCCTGCTATGCTATGCTACTTATTCTCTGTCCAGATGAGTCTGGAGGTTGAGCTAACATTCTTTCATCATTGTTCTACGGCATGTAGCTTTTGGAACTCCATGATGTATTTTTTCTTGTTAATAAAATAGAATAAAGGATGTTAGTCAATATGCAGATGGATGTCTGTGATCAAGAGGCTCCCCAGTAACCAAAACCTTTAAAAGTTAAAAACTATCTGAAAGTTAGTTAGCTAGTTTCTTAACAGTTTTTGTTATTAGGGGGTATGTAAAGGATTGAAAATTTGGAATTTTAGTAAAGGTTGTAAAGTCGATTCCCATCAAAGATGATACATAAAATGCTGTGACGATCAAGGTTGCAGTTCTGATTAAAATGATCAAGAGTGCTCCAAATCAATTCCAAATTTAATATTTGCTCCCCAATTTAATAAATTTGTCACTCCTTAAATGATATGATTTTTCCAAACTCCATGACCTTGATACGAAACTGGATACATATGACAAGAATGAAGTATATTCAGATGCTACTGACAGACACTGCTCTACAAAATTACCTCATTCTCTTCAATAAACATACAAATAAATAAATTCGAATTTCTCATCTAGCCACCCCAATAAAATTCATAAAATACTTAAGACTAATTTATTAACGCATTATACATTCTCATTAAAACCTCTCCGCATAAGAGACGGCGGTAAGAAGATTTAGAAAATTAAAAATTTGCGTGATGAAAGTAAAACAAAGTGGTTAAATGGAAAATTTTCTGAAATTATAATTATCAGAAAGAAGGCGAACATGATATCGATTTAGCTTTAGCTGTTAATTAAATTAGAAGCTTCAAGAAAATGTTTTAAAGCAATTTGACTTGTAAAAAGTTTAGAGGTCAGACAGGGTAATTAAATATTGAAAAGTTTGTTAGAATGAAAGACAGTTTAATTGGAAATTCACCAAAGTTATTCAAGAATGTAGACATTAATAGTTTATTAAGCACTAAAAGTTTGTGGAATTGCAGATGAATGGTTAAGTCCAATTAAAAGAGAAATAGACGTTATTTTTTCAGAAATTTGAATTTTCCCGCACTTTTTTTAGTATTTGTTTACAAAAAATGATGAATTTTTAAAAATAAGATTTTTAGGCTATTCATTACGATTTGTAGTGACAACATGATCCTAATAGACATGATTAAACTTAGTTTATACTTACTAATCATTCGTGCAGTTTAAAAACCTGAATTTAGGTTAAAATTCTTACATTCAACAAAATTTCATATAAAAATAAGAATTCTTCAGTTTTCGTAAACTAAAGTAACGATGTCTTATATTAAGGTTAAGTATTCTTACTAAAGCCGTTTTTTAAGTGGAGCTGGGAGAATTGAGCAGAATTAAGCGTTAGTTTTTGGTGAAAATAAAACTGAAGAGGTTTTGACCTTTTTTGCAAGTTTGTTGTTGGTATAAATAAACTGCACGATTAAAATGTAATTAAAAGTGACTTAATGTTTATTTAATAAGAGACGATGTTGTCTCATACGAGTTATAGTGAAGACTGCATTTTACATAGAGAGGGGAAAACAACTTAAAAAGGGAAAGTCAACTAATTGTAGTTGCTTTAACAATTCAAATATTAAATGACCGTTAATATATTCTCAACATTTGTAAACTGCTTTTGCTAAATTGTAGAAGTCAAAATTTAAATTTTTCAATCTGAAATGGAAAACAGACATAAAATTTCCAAAACATTTCGAAAGTCACTCCATAAATTCAAGATTTTTAGATTCAAGTCTAAATATTATTAAACCTTACCTTGACATTAAGCCAAGAAGCCATATAATTTGCATTTAAAAGGCAATAATTTATGCAGATGGCTTCATCATCTTCATATAGCTTCATAAACAAAACCGCCTTCAAATCATGTAATCAGTTTATGGTAATAATTTCTCACAAAGACTGATTTCAATAAACTTTACCCTGCATAATTACTATGTGCACTTGGCATTTGAAGGTCAGACCTTTTAAATTCTTTGATAATCAACATGAAATTTATTTTTAAAGATGCAAAATCATCTAATTAAAGCCAATTAAAGCATGCTTAACGAGCTAAGATACGAAATATAAATTGCAATCTCAAAAAAATCTTTTCAATAAGCTACTCTGTTATGTTTTGAAATGGGATACGAAGAAGTCAACATAGAATGACACATTCAAGCTTTAATTGAAATTAATGAGACACGGAAAGTACTTCTCAAGCTATCCCAATCATGGCATTTTAGATGGATTTATTTATGTTATAAATATATCAGATCGAATAACGAAACAAAGAAGAAGAAGAAGAACTATAAAAATTGGATATGTTCTACATCAAATCTAATTCAACCATCAAGAAAAAAGACATTCGGATTTTTTTTCGGTGGGATTTATTGAAAAAGTTGTGATTGTGTTTCTAGTTTGACTTGTTGGATTAATTGTAGGTCGAGGCACTGAATGACAATATTTGATTATGGTGTGCTTCTCGATGATTTCATGTAAAGCTGCTTCAACGATGACATCAAAGGGAGATTATTAGTTTAAATTGACATTCTGTCAAGCTTCTAAGTACCCTCAGCTTAAAGGTAAGGTCATCTGACTGAAAGTCGTAGGACGTGGGTTCGAGTCTCATTGCGGGACCATTATTCGAAAGTTTACATTTTCTGATAAATCAGGGAGAGGTAGAGTATGATACCAAATGTACCCCACCCACACCCTTTCCTAGGGTACCTTGGTAAAATAGAATAGAGTACAATATAGGGTTTGCTAAAGGCAAAAAGGCACTGCGATCGTGTACCCTGGTAAAAAACCGTTAAAAACTAGCTGCAACTAACTTTAAATGAGGGTAGGGTACACCGGGTAGTTCTAGAATCTGACCCCTGAAGTTTGCACCACTATCATTAGTTATGGTGTTCTATGGAATTATAATAAAATTGAATTGAATATATTTATTAACCCTCACGGGATAGAAATTCATACTGTGCACTGCTCGAATGTTAGAAATGAAAAATGCGCTTAAACCAATAACCATCATCCAGTTCCTCACAACTTATAAAATGTGAACACACCCCACATATCTGTAGAAACTATAATTATTATCTGAGATATAAATTTACGCTTCATATCACTAATTCTCATAGATTTAATGAAGTTTCTAACAACATAAGAGAAATGAAATTAAAATGGCATCAGCAAAATCCACAAGATGAGAATAGAAAAAAGGCTCTGGGGCAAAGTTTTCGAATTAATTTCATTTGTACATTTATTTCCTGTTCCATCAAATCCAAATAACATCTCTATAATATGTGTGTATGTCTTATGTGATGAAGAATTATACAGCCTCAAAAATAAAATGGCAAAGAGAAAGAGAGCAAAAATGTTTAATTAAGTTTTAAAAACATATTTTCTTTTGCTTTATGTTCTGCCATCTTAATGTCTCATGTAATTTGAGCTGTCTGAGTGAATGAAGTGGAAATTTCCTCCTTTTTTTATTTCTCTCATCCTCATCCTATTGCCTGCCATGGAAACAATGAGAGACATTAAATAAAAGAAAATAATTCCATTGAAGGAGTACAATCAGGAGCTTATCTCGTACAGAAAGCTAAATGTAGTTTTTAGTGTCGTCTCATGTCACATTGCATTATGGCTGTAAATCGTGATGAAAAGATGCACCCTTTTTGACTTGAGTAATTTTACTTGAGTGATGGACTTCAGGAATGGAATTAAATAGATATTATTGTTTATGTGTTGTCTTGGTATCTGGGAAATAAGAAAGTGGACAATTTGATAATTTATTCTAAAAAGTATTGGAATTCATTTATATGTCCTGATCTACACGCTACATCCAACCGCAAATTTTACCTTCAAATGGTCCAAAAACCACTGTCATGATACCGTCACGGTATCCCCACGTCTTATTGTTTTTTTGGCATTAGAATGTCGACTAAATGGTACTCTAACGACTGCAATATGCTGCTCGGGTGTGGATTTATTCGTTTTAAACTAAATTACATGCTTAATTGCTTATTCTGTTTCGCACTACAAATTAAAATATTCCAGATAATTTATTCGCGTGTATTGAATTTTGAATTAACTGTCATTATTTTGTAAAATATGTTGGATCATTCAATTTCCAAAATCATCAATAATTAACCAAACACGTAGAACTATTTTAATTGATGGATGTCTATTCGTAAAAGTATGCAACTCGATTAAAATTTAATTAACAATGTAAATATATTTAAATTTAATTTTCCTCTCAAGCTCCCCTCATTTTATTCTGGTAGTCGGATTCTTATCAGGTTGACCGGCAATTGCCACTACCAAGGTCAAATAAAAAATTTGCCGCTCACTTACATATATGGAATTTATCACTCAACGTCAATGGCCACTTGACACGCTACTGTTAACAACAATGTGAAATTTATATGATTCGTATAATAGAAGCTAATCATCCTTACTTACTGCTAGGAAATTCAATATTGACTATGGATATTCAATATGGACTTCCATAGAGATCGTGGAAAACCAGGCTGATCATCTGCTGCTCACTCTAGTCATGACGTGTGAAAATTTTGTGGCAAGGGTCTGAAAATCCTATTCCCAGGGGGAAAACAGCTCCGTGGAAAAAGTTTTGTGAAATTTACACTTGTTCCATTTTCAACAAATTTTTGGCATCAAAACAAGAACAGAATTAATAGTTTCATCCATTTACTCCTCAATTATCGCCTTTAAGCATCCATAAACACAACCTGAATTATTAAACATAACAAAATTCACTTTAAAATCTGAAAAAGTAATTGCCAACGTTTCATTTTTTTGATCCCATTTGTGCAATGAAGAATTTTCCTTTCGATAAACATTTTCCCCCTTTCTTCCTCTTGGCGTCATAAAAAAATATATAAAATAAAATAAAAATGTATCATTTTGTCTTCCTTTGGCATTCGTGATGTTGTGAAGCTTGTGGAAGTGAGCTCACTGATAAAGCGTGAGTAAGTGCAATGAGAGGGGTGTGGGGGTGTATGGAAGATAGAACGAATTATGTTTTTTGTTCCACTAATAAAAGGCACGATAATGCAATTTAGTTGATGTGAATGAAAAGCAGGAAGTAGAGAAAACAAACTTTCCTCTTTCACTCTTGTGCATTTTAGAAAGTTTATGATCCATCATAATACTTTATGGCTCAATTTGCTCGAGTGATAAATAAAAATGAATTTTTATTTTTTTTTCTTTCTTTCTACCTTCTTCATGATATAGTCAGGACTTTATGACATAGAAAGTGCTTTCTGTAGAGCCAACCTCAAACCTCATATACATTGCATCAGATTGATACAATGTTGTATGCATTAAATAATTGTATTGAATGTTTATGGAATCAATCAGCTTGAATTTCTCATTGATCTAATAATTTATGTGTTGACCGTTTTATTCACTTAAACAAATATTGCTTGTTGTGCTTCATACCTAGCAGCTTTATCTCTCCACATGTCGTCATAATTTATATTCGAGCTTCAATTATTTAATGAAAGGTTTTTTTTGTTGAATGAAAATTACATTAATGCATGGATTGTAGGAGGATGGAACTCTTAAAAATTTCCTTTTTTATGTTGTGGAGAGTATGTCTAATATAGTAGGGTACCCTACCTACCCCTACCTTTTTCAACCTTGGGGTCTCTAGGGTAGAGTAGGCAGGATGTCCAGGTATCTCCGATTAGCCCTAGAAACTGATTCTAACATGGTGCAGGTATGATGTCAGTTTGGTTCTGGATTCGAGTATAAATCTTATTACAGGCTGCTACCACACTGGGCTCATGCTGGAATATATTTGTTTTGAGTAAGATCTAGCAGACCATTTTTGAGAAATAAATTTAAAAAAATTATGTAGATCAATTTTAATCATTTTTAGGAAGAAATAAAGCAAAATGAGCTGATTTAATGATATGGAAAATATAAAGAAAAGTCTCCAAAAAAAACTAGATTCGGGTTCGATTCGATCGGCTCTCAGTTGGATTCACTTTCAAAAAAACAAGAAGATAGTCAGCTGTTGTACAGGAGTCCCAACCCAAAGAACCCATTCACATGCTTCACTTTCATATTTCATTCTCAATTCGTTGTATTAAAATTATTCAATAAATTCATATACACAATTTTTTGCAATAAATGAAAACCTCTTACAATGAATACATCCAGACAAAATCAACATTTTATATGTTCATACATAAATCATTGCTTTTTTTATCATGCAAAAATTTAATTACGCGAATATGAACAACGAAACGGAAAATTAATTGTGGAGAAAAATTGAATTTGGTCATGAATGAAATGAATGGAAATTGAAAAAGAAGAGTCCTTGAGATGCCATATATTTTTAATATTTACCTGGAGAGTCAAATGAAATGTGGAAATTATTTATCTTTTTTGTATGCTCTCAATAAATTCAATCAGGAAATTTTATAATTTAATATATTTTTATTCTCGTTTTTTTTTTGTTGATTATTGCGGGATGCAGCTGGGAATTTGGAAGATTATCTCTATTGGGGAGATCTTTAAGAGGATTTATGATGATAAAAACTAGCACTTTTAGGTCGAAAATTTTGTATCTGATAAGCAGCAGTGGAGTAGCCAGGGAGGGGTCCAAAAGGGTCTGGGACCTGTTGTTCGGTATACCCTAGGGTAGTTACTATTCCTAAGGTTACCCCAGGTGTATGATCTAGGGTACCCCTAGAGGTGTGGCCTATGGAATACCCTAGGATAACCCCAGGGGTATGGCTTAGGGTAACAATAGTGCATACCCTAGACCATTGGCTGCAAACAGTTCTTATTATTCGAAAATGGTTCCTATTTTTCGAAGACAAATTTCGAAATTTGGTTTTTTTTTAAATTGAAAATGACCGTTGACAATTTTTTTTGCTGATTTTAATTAAATACGGGTAGTTGCTAGCTGTAGCCAAAGTAAATCAATAAATCAAATTCAAAAAATTTATCAGTCAATCATTCACATATCATTAGAATTAACAAGAAGTATACGACTCTAGCTTCGTTCTAGATAAGTCTAACTACGCCTCTTATAAGCAGCTTTTACCACAAACGAATGCATCCGATTATCAAATTTCAACCAAATTTTGTGCATAAAATTTAAAATTACCCCAAATAAACTAACGCAAACACTAGTTAAACTACATCAAAATTCCACAAACTGTAAATTAGACTTCAATTAAAAAGAAGCACGTTCACAAATCAAAATCATTCCAAAAACGGTGTTTTTATGAATGCAAAATGATTACAATTACGCAAATTTATGAACACAAAAATTTCTGCATAATTGAGTTGTGCTCTTGTGCAAACACGGTAAATGAGAATATTTTGGGGAAGTTTGAATCATAAAATTTGATAATTTATAAAATTTAAAATAAATTTTTTATAGCAAGAAGAGCAAAAATTTTTTTTCTCGAATAATTCAGCACGTTTGATGAAATGTCATTATGAAGTATATTTGAAGCGCGATAATGACAAGGCGAAAAAGAGATACAAAATTTTCATATCAACCTAAAATTTTATTTCGCGAATATTTTATAGTTTCATATTTCTCATTATTATTGTCAGTCACGAACTTTTTTGCGTGTGCCATCATCTCGTGTGTCACCATTTATCGGCTGTGATAATTTCACAGAAATAAAACATGATCAGTTTTGTGACGGGAAAAAACACTCGCTTTTATGTTTTTATTTTTAATTAAAATTTTATAGACACAAAGGTTCGCATTATATTTATCGGTGCCAATACAAAAACCAGAAATTTCTATGAGCGATATTGGAATTTTTATTTACTTGTTTAATTATTCACAATTTTCATTGTTAATTAATGTTTTCAAATCATCACATGACAACGAAATTTTAATGAATCAGGTATGAAATTTATTTTGATGGGGTTTATATAAATTATGAATAAATAATTTTAGTTTCACTGTGTAAATTTGTTGAATTTTTGTCGTTATATAGGAAATATTTATAGCTTTAGAATTTTTGAATCTAATTTTAAACATAATTTTTATTTCAACTTTCTAATTGTACTAATTTTGATTATAGGGGTCGTTCATAAATGACGTCTGAAACTAACAAATATATTTCAGAAAGAAACAATTAAAAGAAATTTGTTTAGTTTAGACCCCCCTATCAACAGTTGACCTGTGATGTCATTTATGCACGACCTCGTTCCAAACCACTGCACCAACGGGTAACTTCATCTTACATGGAATATTACAGAATTAAAAATATTTTATTGATAAGCTAGGAAGTTCTTATGTACTCTTATCCGAGTGGCACAAAATAGTCGCTAGGTAGGGTGACCATCTGCGTTGTTTTTCAACAACCTGTATTTTTCAAGACTGTCCTAAATAACTTTTTAAATTTTGTTCTAGGTCCTGTATACTTTTTCACGAAAATTTCCGTTAATTTTCAAATTTTACTTTATGTCCTGTATTTTTGAGAACACTTACCAAATGGTCTGTATTTTCATGAGAATTAGATGGTCACACTATCGCTAATGCAACAAAATGTCATATAGATGTGGAGATTCCTTGATATGCTTCGTGTGGCTTGGGTTAATTGATAGATTAACAGATCTGAGATATTCATGACAAAAACTATGTAAAACTAGAACTATCTGAATCATTACTTACAATAAAGGGACGTTTACTTACAACGTTACGAAAAAAAAGCAATTTTTTGACCCCCTACCCCTCGTTACAGATTTACTACATATAAAAGAATGTTTTTTTTGTTTAATCTTGTACGAAATCTCAACCTCCCTCCCCTTCTAAAATGCGAATGTAATAAATTAACGACCCCATATAAAATTCAAGGATATTTCTTGAAGTTCCGACTATTTGATGAAATATTCAACCTTCATCCAGCTTTAATGAATATTTAACATAAATTAATAAACTCAAATTGTCGAAGGAATTTTCTATCCATCCAGAATATCCACAAGCGTGAACTGTATTTCCGAGGACTCTCTAATGTGGTCAGCAGTTCATCACAAGCCAAGATAATATTTATAATGTAAATATGGTTGAAAGTTAAAAACATTCCTCATGGGCACAATAGAATGACGACCCGTAGATTGTATTATATTGGCAGCGCACATTCTTCACATAATTGCAGTAGAGTAGAAGAATGTCACGAGTAAAAGCTGAAATAATTTGAAAATGTTTTTCAAAAGCATGAATTGTGTGTAAAGTTTCCACTGTGTATAATCAAGGAACGCCATATGTTAAATATTGTTTCATTTATGCAAGCTCTGACTATGGTTATTGTTTGTTCTATGGAAATTAATGTTGATATAATTCAGCAAAATAATTGTACTTTAATTAACACAAGTGAATTTCATTTCCGGACGAATTTTCATTATGCACGAAAACACATAAATTTTTCCTTTTGAATTAATTTATAACATAGAGGAAATGGCTCTATAATTATGAAGAAAAATGATTTTAATCAGAAAATATGAAAATTTGTTTGATTTCCATATAAAAAGACATTTTATTAATTTTTCATATTTGAATAAATTTTATATATTTCAAATAATTTATAAGCTTCTATCATACTTGTGACTTGAATGTAGGTAAGAAAATCAATTGCATTTCTAATATCACATCTGCTTCATCATCTCAACTTCTGTTCTGTGAAAATGAATTTTAAAAGAAAATTAAGATTCAAATAGAAATTTTAAAGTTAAAAACAGGGTTAAGAGTGAACTGATGGTAAAATGCGCAATTTTTAATTTTTTTACTTTGTTTGTTGATTTATTATGTTAGTTTGGGAGAGGGGAGGGAGTCTGTGGTTATTTTTTCAGTTTTCAAATTCGAACCTACACAGGGAGAGAGGTTAGAGGTCATTATTTTTTTTGTATGAACTCAATAATTTGTGAAAGGACGGATTTTAGATTATTTTCAAAAAAAAAATTCCTAGAACCAGAGGAGTAGCCAGGGAGTGATCCAATAGGTTCCAGACCGAGATTGAAAATTGTATACTATTTTCTTTGGATTCCCTCTTAAAAACGAATAATGTATGAAAAATTAATTGGGGGTCGTTCGCATATGATGTAATCAGGGGGTACGCTTTTCTGAAGCTTTACGTAATATCTGAACAACGCCTTTAATTTTATCCATGAAAAACAATTCCACTGTACCAATGACTCTATACAAAATCATGCTATAGATCTCATTCCATAATGTTTTTTCAGGAGAATAAAAAATGAATAGCAAAGAGAAAATCAAAGGAGCAATAAATTCTTTATAAAACAATACAAAATGCACTTTGAAAGTGTGAATCATTATGCATCCGAGAAACAAACAATTGTTTGCATCAAAAGCTATTTATGCATTTTTGTCATTATCACCATTTCGTTTCCTTTTCATTCAACACATTTCAAAAGTGCAATACAACTCTATGAAATAAGATTGAACTCAGTTTTTTTTTCTTTCCTCGTTTAAATGCATCTTTTATGTAGAACAGAAAGACACAAACAAGAATTACAAAAGAACAAAAGAAACTTTGCATTTGCTTTTTGCCAGTTTTTCTCAAACTTTGTGCTGTGTAGGATTTTTTATGTTGTGACATTATAAATGTGAGCTGAAGTGGTTCTGTGGTATAATACTACGTGAAAATTATGATGATGTCATTTCTATTTTTAGATTAGAGACAAAGCCTAGTTGCCTGACACTTTGATCAGTGGACAAGTCATATGTAATAGAAAGGCAATTTTCAGTTATTCGTTAAAGACTACAGGAGTATAACCTAGGTTCTAGGGGTATATGCTAGGGTACACCCATTAGTCGACTTAACATTAAAGATTTTATTGGAATAAATCCCTAATGTGAAGCCTGATGCGTAGCAACAAATTCAATTTTATGGAGGTGAACAAAACAAATTTTTAAGCCAAATTCAGTCTCGAAAATGGGTCTGAACCTCCTTGGACTCCCCCTGTTTATGACCGTGGTGAAACCATTGACTACAGCAGGCGCGTAGCCAGGGGGGGATTGGGGGACAAATCCCCCCCTTGATGGAAAATTTTCTTGAATTTGCTAGGGTTTTTCAAGAAAAAGTTTCAAAAAATTTTCTGATCTAAGTTTTTTCATACAAAAAATTTGAAAATCCCCCCCTAAAAAAATTTGTGGCTACGCCCCTGGACTACAGATAGAAACTTAAATCAAAGTAATAACTTGAATCCCAATTTTAGATGGATCATGCAAAGAATGGAGAAATTCAGACTTCTGTTATCCTTCATAAAGTTTTTGAATGATTCTTAACGGTGAAGCTGGAATTTTTGAGGGAAGTTTTGATTTTTTCTTCAAATTAAGAAAATTTTCAGTCGATATAGATTTTAACCCCCAATAGGTATGTCCCTAAATTCAACCCTGGACCAAACTCCTCCACAAATGTTCTTTGATCCTAAAATGTCTCCATTAGCCAATGTGACATCAGATTAAAAAAAAGTTTGAGAAACACTGTCATATAACATAGAAAAGTTTGCCACATCGTTAAGCACTATGTTGTTTGTGCTTTATAAAGAATGGATGAGAATATATGGCAATGACAGTAAAATGTATCATACAAAAAAAAGTAGGAAAAAATAAAAAAAGTGCTTTGAAAAATTATGATGTGGAAAGTTGTTTGTTAGATGGGTGAAAAAAGCGAGCATGTATTTTTTTTAAACTGTGTCATGTGCCATGGAAGGAACAAGAGCAGGGGAGTAGCCAGAAATATTTCATATGGGGGAAATTTTCATGATTTTTTCTTAGCAAATTGAAGAAAATTTTCCGACGAGGAGGGATTTTTACCCCAATTCCCATTGCATACGCGCCTGAACCAAAGGAATTAAAAAAAACATACAGTGATTGCAAAATGGATTAGATTCGTCAGCTTTGACACCAATAAAAGAGCAGAAAAAAATGTTGAATGTGAATGGATTTTCTATAAAATTCAATCTAAGCTTATGTACATTCAAAAGCAAGATTATGAACACTTATGATAAAAGATCAGAGGAACCTTATAATCTTCTTAGAATGCGAGACTGTAAGGAAAAGGGATTGAATAAGACGATGATTATGTTGAATTTTTTTTTTTTCGTTTTTTTTATTTCAATTTTATGGAGATGCCTTTTCTGCCAGTCTGCAAGTAAAAGGAAAACTGTTTACTCAAACATGCATATCGTGTTATGAACAAACAAGTTTATTCATTTTTTTTCCTCCATCTTGCTTGTAAAATGAGGGGAGGAAAATTGAAATTGAATTTTGATTTAAATCTGTAAGATTTCTGTTGCTGTAACATGATTATTGGGTTCGGATAGGAAAATATTACTTTAATTTACATATATATGATTCAGATTTAAATAAACCGTAATTCGTTGAAACGCGTGATGAATAAATAACGAGGCTTATGAGAAGCAAATCAAAAAATCTTGTTGAAAGTATGTAAATTATTTGTAATGAACATCTTTGATGAGTTGAAGGAGATATTAAAGATATTTTCTTCTGTAATAATTTTAGAATTTTGATTAAATTTTAGCAAATTACTCAACTAGTCGCTTATGATATTCAAGTAGCAAGGGGTTGTTCGGATATTACGTATCACTAAAAATGGCCATTGACCCCTATTTATAACATATTTCTTTAGAAAATCGAAGAAAAATAATATGAAGGGTAACAAAACCGAGACCCTCCTTCTCTTTCAGCCTTACATAATAATTCTTACAAGTCTTCAATTTTCCTTAAAAGCTAAAAGCTCATTGCCTATACTTGATTGTCTTTAAGGGTATGGTTTTCCACATTTTTCATCAAAACCGTCTTATTTATGAGAATAATGCCCAATATGTATATATTTACGGGATACCCTAGGATATAAGGGTATATCCTAAGGTACGACATCTGCCCTACCCCTACCTTCCACCTAGGGTACCCAAGGGCAGGGTTAGTAGAGTATATTATGGTAGGGTAGATGGGGGACCTTAAGGTACTCTAGTAGGAGACCTTAGGGCAGGTAGGATGAACTAGGGGTACATTAACAAACCCTAGTGGTAACATACGGTTACTCTAGGGATAGACCCGATAGAAATCTTAATTAAACTTCATAATAACAACAATAATAATGAAAAAGGGTATCAGCTCCTCTACAAAAAATACATATTTTCCAAAAAATTACTTCAATCCATATCATCTAATCCCGCTTTTGACTATTGCCAACGCAATCTCAATAACTAATAAACATTAAAATATTTCTTTATTACACTCATTTTAAGGTTTTTTTCAAGGAAAAATATTTAATATATTTACAACTACACCAAATGCCATTATTAAAGTGCAATAAAAAACTGAAACTTTTTATAAATCTCTCTCAAGTTCAATGGAATCGAGAAGTGAACTATAGTAAAAAGTTATAATTCTAAGTTGAGAGAGCAAAAAGAAGGAAAGTTTTTTAATTTCGACTCGTGGAAGAAAACTTTAAAGGATGAATGAGATTTACGGATAGCAAAAAAAGGTAGAAGATGGAAAAGTTTTGAGGGTGCAAAAATTTTAAATGTGAAAAGTTTAAATACAAATCATTAAATAAAATTAGAATCAGAAAATGTGGAATTTAATTTGTCATTAGCTTCCTGAAGTTTAATTACTGCTTTTAATTTTTCCCGATACTTCCTAAATGAGATCTATATCTCGAATTAAAAACAAATTAATTTAAGAATATATAAATTCTCATCACTTAAATAAGCTATTGTAAGCATCCACGTGTGCTGCTTGAATAAAACAGGAGAGTCGTATTCATGAACTGAATATTGAACATAACATCCCACAATACGAAATTATTTTTCAATTGTTATGCTTCAATTCTATTTCTGGAAAAATTCATTTCTTATTTTTCAATCAGTAAATTCCTTTATGCCATAACACAATTTTTTTCTCTAAGCTACTTTGCTGTGCTTCACTGTGTGCTATAGTAATTACTTTTTCATGTGTTTACTCAATATGAACAGGAGCTTTTTCCCAACGGAGTACGATTTTCAATTCTCTTAATCTTGTGAGTTTTGACACGTAATTCTAAGATACACATCTTGATTGTTGATGTATGGATAATTTTATTGCAACATTTTAGTGGTCCAGATCGAGTTTTGTTGATGCCCGAGGGAAGAACGTTTTTTCAGTCAATTTTGGGGGAAAATAGCTCCCCAATATTTGAATTTGGAAGGTTGAAGCACTCAGATGTTGTTTTTATGTGATAGATTACAGATATATCACGCTATGATATCTTTTTAGTTGGAAAATCACTTTTTGATGGGAATCGAATCCAAAATGACAGTGAATTGACACAAAACTCACTCTGAATGTTTGTTGTAGGATGAGGTGGGTTGATTTTATAACAGTTCAAGTAAACGATATTTTTCTCTTTCTCGTAAGGATTTTTGTCACCCTGAGCCAAATCAGAAATTTGCACCCCTGAAAATTAAAATTGTGAACCATTTAAAAAAGTTGCAACCCTTTGAATGGGGTTTTTTTGAAATTTTTGACCCTATCCTGGTTAGGCATTATATACCCTATTGTATCCCACCTACCCTACCCTATCCTCCACCTAGAGTACCTAAGGGTATACCCCCTTATTATGCCACTATCTTAATGGAAAATTTGCTGACAGAAGGGGGAGGGGGTCTAAAAACTTTTTTTTGTGTTACGTAATAAGTGAACGACCCCCTAGCACCTCGTGCTCTTCTAAAAGTTTCACCCTACTATAATAAGCAATCAAATGAAAGCCCAACTAAATCATCCACCACTCGGAACACAAAAAGTAATCAAAAAACTTTTTATATCAAACAAAAAATATATTGCTGAACTCGCTCTATTTCTAGTCACACCGTAAAATAAACTTTTTTATTGTTATCGATCAAGTTTTTATTGCATTTCATCAAATGCGATGCGCTTTCAATTGCAATACCTCGCTTAGATCCATCGAAAATGCAATAAAGCTTTATCCATTATTTTTTCTCATTGAGAAAATCCACAAAACACAGAAATTCGAGTGAAATCCTGCACGAAATCCCATTAAATGGTGTGAATATGACCGTAAAGAAGTGCAATACTGTAAATAATTCTTTCCTCCTTATAAATCAAGCGAGAGGAAGGGAGAAAATAATAAAAATCTGATGACATAAATCAAATTATTATCTTTAAAAAAGAAATGAACATCTCATTCACAATGGAAGGGGGAGGAAAAAAGTACGAAGGAAAATAAATGAATGAATAAGAGACAGAAAAAAAGAACCATATTTATCTTATGCTAGAATTGCTTGAAATTAGATTTTTTTGTGTGCAAAAGCAAATCTCTGTGGAAAATAGAGGAAGAAGATTTTTTTCACGTTTCATTTTATCAACCATCGAGTGGAAATACGTGGCGACAATTTTTCTATTTTGTTTGAGAATGCTACTTCATATAGATGTGTACTCTTTCTACAAAAGGTTTATGTTTGTGTATATTTCATTCCTTTTATGATGAAAGTCAGGCTCAAGGTGAACAAATGAAGAAAAGAAGAAAAATTCCTTCCGTTTCTTTAAAGAGGAAGTTGAAATAGGCTATTCGTTGTTGTAAGGAGATTAATCACATCAGAAATGACCTCTTCAAGAAGTCTTTTGGATGTTCTGTACCCGAACGGGACAAAATAAATATTCCGTCATGGGATCAGTATTGTTCCAGCTTGGAGCACAATTTGTATTCGAATCCAGGATTAAGTTGACACCACACTGGCCCTATGCCGGCTTGGAATCAGATTTACACTCAAATTCAGCATCAAGCTAACACCAGACTGGCCCTATGTCGGAATATTTCTTTTGCGCCGTTCAGGGTAACGCTAAGAGGGGAGAGAGGCCACCTAGATTTTATTTAAAATTCATCATACACATTTTGGTACAAGAAGAAGACAAGCTGTCCAAAATAGCAATTTACGTCGTTACGCAACATCCAAACGACCCCTTTCTTAAGGAAACTCCGCTTAAAGAAGATTTTTTTACCTTATTACCTTTTTTATGAAAGATTAATCAGGAAATAAGAAATTTACGGTGGGAATTGTAGCTTGAGTAATAAAATAGGATGTTTTGTACTTTGAGTTTCATCTCGAAAGGAAATTCAACATTTCCTATGATGATATGGGTCTTTATGGCTAGTTGTTCCTATCTACTCACAATTTTTTTAATGCAATGCAAAAAGGGACAGGAAATGTCGAAAATAATGAACAGAATTAATGAAAATTTTTATCTACCTTACCCATTCTTTCATTCGCTTTAATTTACCTCCTCTCGTTCTCTCTCCTCAGAACAATTAATTAATTTTATCTATACAATATCATCGTCATCATCATCATTATCATTAGGTATAGCACAGCAAGTGAAATGAGGAAGAAAAAGCTCTAAATGTTTATGTACTTTTACTCAGTGTGCATCACTTTAGTGCCTTTTTCTATCTAATTCAGGGGTTCAGAAGTTTTACTTCATGTATGGCATGTGACATCATTAGTCAGAAGATTGAAGTGTATGGCTTTATATGCTATTGGATGTGAGGTTTAATCACTCATTGCGCTTCTGTGGATACCTTACAGAGAAAATTTGATATTTTCGTACAAATTTGAAGTCATATAACAAGACTAATGCTTCAAAGACCAATTGGTTACATCCTGAAATGATTTGTTGATAAAAAATTAAATATCTCTAGAATATATAATAGTCACATCCACAAAAGATCCCTTTGGATATAAATATATCAAACGAGGTGACAAACATGTAGGTATCTATCCAAGGTAGAGTATGGTACCCAGGGTATGGTAGGGTAGGGTACTCCTGGTAGTCTTAGAAACCAGCCTCAGATTTCTTTTTTGAATTTTTTCCCCTCAAAAAATCTAGCAAATTGAAGAATTTTTTGGTGAGATGGTTGTAATTTTAAGAAACCCTGGCTACATGCCTCTAAATATCTTTAACAATTTATGTCTAGGAGTAAGTATGGCATTCAAGCACAACGCTACAAAGTTCACAAACCTCTGCTTTTTTAATTCTCTTCTCCTTTTTTTAAACTAAATTAGAAAGCATGGATGTGTCTAACATCAATTTTACTCTACAAAAGTTTTGCATAATCAGCACTGAATTGTAGCATTTTAATTTATTGCTACTGAAAACTTCTTCAGTGAAGTGAAATAGCATTTTTATGGCTTTAAATTGACTTGCTTGTTGACTGTAGTGCAAGTGAAGAAAAGAAGACTTTTTGCCTAATTCTCGTTAATTACCAGAACTTTATCAATTACTGTAATTAATCTTCCCTTAATAAATTTCCGAACAAACTTTTTCTCGACAATTACACAAACTTTTTTCCTCCCATTTCCGAAATTAGTCATTCCGTCAGTCTCAAAATTAATCATGAATGTTTAAGTAATGTCTCACAAAAAACTGATTTTGATTAATATTAAAATGCGTTCATGTCTGTTACATCAACGTGACAATGTCTTAATTACTTTTACATTTATTCCTGCAACAATCTGAAATGACAAATTTTAAAACCACACGGAAGACTTTTTTCATTTTTTTTCTCCTTGATTTTCTTTGACAGATGTCGTAAAAGTTTGTTCTTTTCGCTCAAGAAAGTACGTTTAAGATGAGATGAAGGAAGAAAGCCCTTGAAAAGTCATGAATTACAAATGCATGTAGTAAAAATGAGTGTCGTATAAAATTTTATCTGAACTTGAAATGGGGAATTGCCGGATTTTGGAACTTTATGCCTCACTGAGTTTAAATTTTTTAATATTTGATGATAAGGGCGCAGCTGAATCCTTAAGGAAGTCCGGACTCCCCCCCTCTCCTCGAGTTTTTGCTATAATATATTGCTTAATTAAAAAACTCATAACTAACCACAAGAAATTTCTGACTACACCCAGGAGACTACCCTATAATCGAGTCCTGAATCGAAAAAAATTTCTTTACTTTAGCCTGTATTAAAATCTCTGAACCCCCCCCTAAAAAGCGAACGTAATAAGTGAAGGACTCCTAGGTAAAAACCTAGAAGTAACATGAAGCTACAATTATTTAACAGATTTCAAACTAATAATCCTGGTTCCAAAATCCTTGACAGTATCTCAAAAAATTCCATCAAATAATACTTTTAAAACGTATCGTCTGAAATCCTCATTTTTCCAAAACATTCCATCCATAAAAAACGCGACGAGAAAAGAAAACAAGCAATTTCGAAGTACATTTACGTGGCTGATGCGGATAACTTACTTTTCAATGTCAAAATAATCGAAATTAATGAAATGATGCCAAAAATTGACACAAGGAGGAAATAAATGATTATGCATGAAGGCAAGTACTTAAAAAAATTTCTTTCCCTTCTGCTCAACGACAATAAAAGCTCCAATGATGTGGAATAATTCGTGACGTGTTAAAGATGTGCGTTTGCTGAGTTATTTTTAGGTAAATGTTATTTTTCCATTCGTTATTGTCATTGCTATTTCAGCCACAATTTTTTGTGCTGATTTCTTCTTTTTAGTTGTTTGAAATTGCCACTTACTTTCTGCGTAGGATATTCTCGTCAGAGCTGATAATCAGTAAACATTTTTGCTCGAAAAAAGTTTATGCAGAATTGGACATAAACAGTTGATAAAATGTCAAAGTTCATTTTGAAATGATATAGGAGTGTAAATGGCAAAATTACTTTTTGATTATTTTCCTGGGAATTTTTGTGAACATTCAGGAAGATGGATAAGTGCTCTACACGTGTATGGAAAAGTCAGGAGTTTTGATATTTAGAGATACTTGAATGTTATTGACGATAATAACTTTGAAAGTTTATGATTGTTTCCTCCGTTGAAACTTGTTGAGGGTGATATTTATCAATTGAATATATCCAATATAAGCTATGTATATCAATCAATAATGACTAGCACTTACACGAAACATATGAAAGCAATTTTATTGGATTCTGGAGTATTTCGATATTTCTGGAGGATAAATCCATAAACGATCATTTGTAAATGACGCCCAATTTTTAGGTAGGAAGTGGGGTCTGTCACTGTGTGACATTTCCTTGTGTGTGTGTCACTTGTGAAAATTTTGTGACAGAGAAGAGGGGGATCTTAAAATCCCGTTATATGCGTGACGTCATTTATGAATGCCTCCTAATACAAGCAATAATTAGACTAGGAATAAATATAATCTGAATCAATGGGATCCATCATGGGTGAACCCAGAATTTTTTTAGGAAGGTGGTACAAAAATTTTTTTTATTTTATATGTGAGTTTTTTAATTGTCGTTAATTCTGATGGTAAATGAATGATTGACTAACAAATTAGAGCTTTGGAAAAACTTTGAAAAAAAAAATAAACTGAAAAATTAGTTTTCATTAAAAATTTTTCCATAGAAAAAGTTTTTGATTTGGGGTCCAGACCCCCTTGGGTACCCTTCTAGTTACGTCCATGAGATTCAGTGCTGAACTAAAGAGTTTTTTCGGTTACTGAGGGTTAAAACTAGCGTTTGCTAAGCCACCGTACTCAATGACCTTACCTTTAATGACTTTACTGCCTGTTATCTTCAAAAATAACAAATTATACTGCCAAGCCTCGATCTGTAGCACCTTGTGTGATGTGGCAGCATTAAGGTACCGACGTAAAATATCATTGCACCACCAAGCCACTTCGACTCACAATAAACATCTTTTGTGTATAATTTTGGACATGCCAACTCTGAATTATCTTGAAAAGATTTAAATAATTCACATATTAAGAGCAAAACAAGCAATTCTTCCTCGACATCGTTATTTCATGGAACGAGAGAAAAGCACTTAAAGCTTACGACATTGATACAAAAGAAGAGAAAAAAGAAAAAGAATTCAAAAAAAGCAAACAAGAAAGGAAGAAAATCAAGGTCTTGGTTCTGTCGTGCGGAACATTTAAGTTATGTATATATAAAGGATAAAATGACAACAGTAAAATAATAAATATTTTTTTCTTCATCCTCATTCGGAAAAATTTAGCTTTTTTCTCTTCCTTCTTTCTGTAAAGCCGTGCAATATACATTTATATGTTTATATCCAAAATAAAACCATAAAAAGGAGTACACGACGCCAAGCATATCTATAAAAAAATTCTCATATATCTCCTAATAATGTTATCTACATAAAAGAATTGTAAAGATAGACGATATTGAACGAGCTGCCACCTATAAAAAGATGTAATTGAAACTAAATGGAAATGAAATTATAGAATTCTATTATGCGATACAATAGAAGCAAGAGAAATTCCGACTCAATAGATTTTTTTTACAATCATCACAATTTGGAATTTTCGCTCTTTTTCCTTTTGTTTTTTTTTCGCACTTCCTTTTTCCTTTTATAAATAATGGAATGAAAATGTGTGTGCGCTTGTTTTTTTGTACAATTTCTTATGAATATTAACGCTTTTTTATTCTTTTGGCGGAAGAAGAAAAAAATAAATAAAATAATAACGAAGATGGAGGCGTTAATGTAGGGGTTTGTGTATGTGTATAGTAATGAAGGCGAGAATTTGCTGTCGCATATATTACAGACTAATAATGTATACTTAAGAAACTAATTTTCGGTTTTCCCTAATTGCTCGTAACTTACTAAGCATAAATGCTTTCGAAGGGTAAGAGAAATTATTGATGTGTTTGCAGTTTGAGCGGATAAAACGCATTTTACTTGTAATATCGTTAAATTGATTTATGGCACTGAGGTAGCTTAAAAAGTAAATATTGTAATTTTGTGGACTTATATTGAGTAAATTAAATGATCAAGAAAAATCAAGAGAGTAGGGTGGGTCCAATCCCGTCACCTGGGATGGAAAATTCCATTTAATTTTAGCCAAAATTTGATGTGCAAAAATGTATGAAGTGGATTTTTTCGATTTTTTAGGTGAGAAAGGTTAAAATGACCCAATACCACCTGGCTACAAAACTCACCTGCTAAAACTCTAACCAAAAATTTTCAATTCATGCAAAAAATACAACTCTTGCATAGGCTGACCATCTGCTTGATTTTTCAGAGGACTGTCATCTATATGAAATTTGTCCTCTGTCCTCTGAAAGGTATAATTTGTCTAGCAATTCACCATTAATTTTAAAACAAAACAGACTGGGTTTTGCACATAACTGTTCAATAATGGCGAGATTTTAAAGATTTTTTTCGTCACTTTCTGATTTTCTAAATAAAATTGTAAGGTTTTGACAGAAATTGACGAGAAAATCTTCAAAATCTCACCATTATCATGCAGTTAAGGGCATTACCCGGTCTGTTTTTCGCACAAATTATTTCAGAATTCCTTTTATATTGCTACAAGGGAACCCCTACACCTAAATTTGTGACAGAATAGAGGAATTAAATTACGTGTACATTACTATAAAGACACTATCCATTCAAGTGACATTCCACACATCTTACAGATAACAAGCTAAATTTTCTTGAGAATTTATTGAATAATTAACGATTTCCATATTTATTTGTTCATTTGCATGTGGAGGGTTTAAGGGTGATATTTACGATAAATTGCACTTAATTTTAATTGAATAATTTCTTATTTTCATTAACTGTATTAAAACTGTACAAATTTTTCCAATAGGCAAGTTGAATTTTATTAATAAAATGCTCTGAAATATAAATTTTACTAAACAATTAAAATCGATATTATTTTCATAAAAATTGCCTTTATTAATGGGTGTAATGAAAAACCATTTGATGTAATTTAAGAAATTGGATGTGAAACATTTTATTGAAAATTGCACTTCAGTGCATTCAAAACTAACAAACATCATTCCAATACTTTACTGCAAATATGTAAAACTTGAATGTTCAATGAACAAACAAAATTGTTGAAGCAAAAATTATTTAATTTGTAAATATTTTTCATCAATTTTTGAAGAGCTTATGTTACAGTTTATAATGAATAATTGAATTCCTGTAAAACTTTGACACTTGATACATCACTTGATGTTGATTCATAATATTTTAATGGCATATACTGTGTTCAAATTACAATAAGTGTAGTTTTAAGTCAATGATGAGATGCACTTGAAGTATAAATAATATTTGTATGAAAATAAATGACTATTGAGGAAGAAGAAGTTGTGGAACTTATTTTTTTATCGAAAGGTCGAGAATTAAATTTGTTTTCTGTTTCAGTATTTAATATTTAAGGTTTTTGGATACCCTAAGGGTAACCTGGGATATTGTAGTAGTCAACTAATTAACTGAATTACCCTAGGGGTAACATGTAGCCGGTTGCTTGGTATACCCTAGGATGTACACTATCCCAGGGGTTACCCTTGAGGTATACTCTAGGGACTCTAGGATATACAGAGCAATCAGCCCCAGAAACTTGCATTAAAAAATAGAAATAACTAATTATTTTTAAAAAATAAAAAAATTCTTTAAAATGTTGACTTTTCAAATTTTTCGAGTCAATGATCAAAACTTTTGCAGCCATAAATGTCAATTTTAGATGTTTCGGACAATACGTAGAACATTTTGTAAACAATACTGAATTGGATGAGCATGACCTCAGGGCATGACTAATGTCATTTATTTTCTGACACATTCAGTATTCAATGAGAAACCTTATTGCACTCTCAAAAATACAAAAAAAAGCTTCAAACATGTTAGTAAAATAAATCTACAATCATGTCATTCAAATTTGAATTTGATTCCAAACACAACACTCAATGCACAAACTGTTGTAACTTTCTGATTTGTCAACCCCAAATACAAATTATTCAAATTAATGTTCACAATTTTGATTTCCGTCTGTGACATGGATACATGAGTGCCATTCAATCAGACCAGAAAGTTAGTTAAAAATCAATTAGTTTTACCCAAATGGTTACAAATTACATGACACATCATGATGCTTGACTCCATCATTGACTTTCATATTTTGTGAATGGAGAAAATTCAAATTGAAAATGTTCATCTTCAGCAAACAAATTTCAACACTACAAATTTTGATAGTTAAAGTTTATGCTTATCCATCTATTTTTGCCATCATCAAAAGTAATCTAAGTGTGTATCCCGAAAAGGGTTCCCATTATTATGTCATAATGAATGTTTTACGTAAATGTGACACACATTGTTAGACATATCACAGTCCCTTATTCTAATGTTGACTCATGGCGAATGAATGAGAAGAAAAAATCTTTTTCCTTCTTTGCCTACTTCAACGTTTTCTTCTTCATCTTTAACTTGTTGGCATGGAAGGAAAACATTGCTATGCGTGCAAGTAAAGAATGCTAATTTTTCTCTCTCATCTCAAAAATTTATTTATTCAAATGTATTCACATACTCCTTCATTATTGAAACATATTCAAATTATATCTTCCGTGTATTTTCATTTTAACTTTGTTCAATTTGACTGGGGGCGGTGTACAGTCTGTATGTTATATTATGTGTTCTATAAATGCGTTTGCAAAGGTAATAAAAGAAAGAACAGAAAAAGGCTGTTGAGAAGGCAATCAACGATAGAATGGGAAAACATACCTTTTATCCCTCAATTCACATTCTAATACAATTTTCTTGCTCTTTATATTCATACCGTGTGCTTTAAGATCTGTTAATTATGCATGATGAAAATGAAGCTGTTGTTCATGAAAATTTTTGGATTTTAAGGAGTCCTTGAGTTTGTTTGGTTGATGAATCAAAGGTTGCAAGGTTGTCATTGAAAACAGCCCACCTCCAAGTACCAGGTCAAACCTATGCTTAACCATCATAATTCTAATCAAAAAACTAAAGACACTTTAAATAGTACGAATATCCCTACAAACCATCCCAACCTTTCTCAAAAAAATTCTCCCATCCTAAACTTGTGTTTAAATTAATACATAGTTTGTTATTGAATAAATAAATAATACAATAGCAAATGCTACACACTTTATTCCTTACACTGTGAATTGGATAATCGACTTGTTCTATGCGATATGAAAACGAAGCAATTTGGAAAGTAGCTTCCGAAAAAAATTTAATTTAACGACTCATTTTTCTTTCCGTCGTATTATGAAACGCTTTTTTCTCCTCATTGGTGTTCTTTGCGGAGGCAGTCATGCTATGAAAATTATATTTCCTTTTTCATTCCCTAAACAATGCTTTCCTGAATAATTTTCATAAAAAATCATTTTATCTTCCCGAAATTCTCCTTCTATTTTCTAATATTAAAATAATTTTTTCAACATCATTTGTCATCACTTTACATAATCGTGTCGGATGGAAATTTTTTTTCCGCCTTTTTGAACATAGAATAGAATTTGTCACAATTGAGTTGAATTCCCTGAATTTTCTCCCCTTATTTTTTTGTTTCACTTAATTTTCAATTTTGAATATTAACAAAAAGATCGACTTTTTTGAAAATGATGCTGATGATAATGAGAATATTAGTAAGTATGCAAAAAATCGAATGGAATTATGCCATTATTTACCATAGGATCACTTTTTGTTGGTAAATAATTTAATATTCATGAATCATAAGCTCTTAATATTCATCAAAAAAGCTATTTATGCATGACACGACGAAAAGTCTAGTCGTCATGACAGAAAAAAAAGTTCTCATGCGTGGGGCTCCGTCCTTGAAAAATTATTCAAGCTTTGTGTTGCTTCCATAAATTTTCATCTCATCGTGTCTAATTAAAATGAAGCTCTGTTGAATATATAAAAATTCAAGAATGATAAAATCTGATGAAATATATTCAAGATGGAATTTCGGTGTCTTATGCCGAGCGCAAACAAACTTCTTATCTGTCTTTAGTATTTTTATATCCACTAAAAATCTCTTTCTTAATGTCAATGACTGGATAAAAGCTTAGAGGATTGTACAGAAATGAAAATGGAATGAACAGATAGAAAAGAAGTATCCGAAGATATTCATCATGCTTTCACAAAAGTCCATTTAAGAACAAGTGAGATTAATATAAATGAATGAGCAAATTGAGTTCTCGTGTAAACTCTCATTTCGAGGTATTTTTAGTAGTCGATTGTCAATTTTGTACATCAAATAATAGCTTAATGAATAGAGTATCTACAGTGCTTATTCCTATTGATATGTTTGAGCAGCAATTTGGTCAAAGTTGATATGGTGACAGCGTGGTGTCAGTCTGTTGTTTTTATCTGCCTACATGGCTGTCTTCTAATTTTCATTGCTGTCAGGGCGCCTTGACGGCAATAACCATTACATGACAGTCATTCAGGTGGATAAATCGATATTTTGGAGTGATACCACATTGCCACCATGGCAATACGTCAGTCATTGTCGCTCGGTATGTTCTTTTATTTTTGGGCATCTAAAGAATCAATTTCAACCAATTTTTCAAAATTCTTAATTTTATGGATCATGTCCATATCGATACTACATGCCTAGTACCATTTCTGAGCTATTGGAGCTAATAAAATTACTGACGAAACATAAAATTATATAATTTATCATTCAAGATACTGTATGACCTACAAAAGCTGTACACGAATGTCTACTGATCTGATTATGAACCCCTATAAACCCCTTCTTTTCAAACTAAGTTGATTCCATCGACATTGAACATAATAATTCAAAATCTAATTGCATTAAAGCTTTAAAGCCGTTCATAAATGATGTCATGCAGAAAAACGTGATTTTTAGACCCCCTTCTCACTTTGTCACAAAATATTTATACAAAAAACTTTCGTTTGCACGGAACGCAGCGTCAGACCCCCTTGCCCCTAAAAATTGATCATCATTTATGAACGACCCCCTATCATGAACCCTTTTTTTCATGACTCTTATGGATGAAAACTTTTCCTCGTTCTCAATAATTTTACATGATGAATTTGATGATGATTGCAAATAATGGAAGTGGAAAAGCAACATTAAATGACATTCGAGTAAAAATATGGAAAAGTTTTTTTAGTTCATGTTTGGCAAATCTTCATGAAATTTCATTTTTTCCCATCCATCTAACTTTTTTACTCTCTCTGCATGTGCTTCTCATTTCCTGAGATTGATCAGAATTTTTTTTTGCCATGATTACATTTTCTTATTGATTTTTTTATGCTGTATATATTATTTCAATTGAATCCTTCACATTTCAAGTGAATTAGCTTATTCGATACTCCATCTCTATTCCTCATATTTCACCATGCAATAAAGGAAAATCATGTGAATTGATGTAAAGAAGAAGAAAAGGGGAGAGAGAAAATCAATTTTTATGGTAAATGTGAAATATTTTTTTATCGTAAATATGTCATTTCATGTTCCTCGACAGTATTCATACTACTAAATGTGACGAATTCTATTCCAATATTTGCTCATAAAATTTTCGTCATTTAGCTAGCAAGGCGGAAAATGGTACAAAAAATATTTTTTCCTGCTAATATATTAGACAGTATTATTCATTGGCATACATTTTGATCGCATCGACGGCAGTGTTGGTATTTGGGCAGTGGCGAGGCTCAAAATTTTTCGACGGAAGGGGAAGGGGATTTTTTTTTCAAATTTTTCAAAAATTCTGATTTTTTTCTCAAAAATCCTGGCAAATTGAAGAATTTTTCAATGAGGGCTAGGAAAAAATCCTCCAATCTACCCCGGCTAGGCACGTATATCTTGGTGTTTGCCTGGGTTTGTATTATTTGAGTCTTGCTTAACAGATTCTGAATAACATTCAAATCTGAGTAACGAGGGCTGGTTTCTAGGGCTACCCGTAGTACATCTCCTACCCTATGCCATGTAGGTAGGGTATACTATGGAACCTCACCTACCCTACTCCACCCTCCATCTGGGGTACCCTAGAAACTGGTATCTGGACACATAGATTTCTAGACTACCTTAGATTCTGTCTGAATGTCAAAAACTAGATATCATAAGTCACGGCTATGCTAGGATAAAATAAAAAAAAGCCACAAGAATCTATAAATTCTAGACAGACTTAGAATTTAGATTAACAACACTGCGTATCTAAAAAAAGGTATCGTACCTTAAAAGCTTATGAGATTTATCATAAATGATATCGAAAAGTCTATGAGAGATTTCAAAAAGCCGCTTTCCATTAATTCAAATTCGAATGGGATTTTGACAGTTCAATGTTTCCTTTGGATATGTTTTTTTAGAAAATTGCTGTGCATGTCGACTCTACACGTGTCAACTTACATTCACCTCTCTAGTTGAATTCAATTAATTTAACTTCAATATTTGCATGGAAATCACTCAACAATGTCAAATTAAATTTTCATGAAAAGTAAGATAATTAACCTTTTGTGAAAGTTTGCGAGAAATTTATGTAATAACAAGCAAAGCGAGAATAGAAACGCGAAATGAATAAAATGAAGGAAAAAGTTACCATTATGCGCTCTTAAGAGAACATGAACAATAAGTAATAAAATTTTCATTCCGTTTTACGATTTTATTATAACTTTCTTCCGTTCAGCGCACTTAAAAAATATGACTGAATGTATACTTAGATTCATAATTCTCAAGCTTTTGTGTAGAAGCAATAAGGAAGAAAAAGTGGAGAGACACAAAGTATAAAAGAGTCAGTAAAAAAGTGTTTATTTACAGGTTTTTTTTCTGACAGCGATTTTTTTTTCTAGCTTCTGCAAAAAAAAACAGAAATCGTAGTCATTAGGTATGTAGTATAAATTATTTATGGTAATGAATATCGGAAAGGATAATAAAGATAATGTGTGAGTAGCTAGTCGAGTAATAATATTAAATATTAATGAAATTCCGGGATATAAAGGTATGCCTGCGATATTTTTTTGGGAGTATTTATTGCATATACATCAACAATATGAGTGACTATAAGGGGTTTGATAAGGGGTGCAGAACCTCATAGAGAAATCATATTCAATTTTCTACTTAGAAATTAATATTTTAATTCCTCTATCATAAGTAGGGCGTTAAATGAGTAGAATTTCAACCCCCCACTTCTTCTGGAAAAAGCCCAAAACAAAAAAATTTTAAAATTGTTAGTGTTATTCAACTAAAAAGTTTTACACCCCTTCAAAAATTCTGTTTTAGGGGGGAGGGGGTCTGAGATTTTGTAACAGAATAAACCAAAGAATTTTTTTTATTCATTCAAAATTTGTAACGAGGGGGGCAGGGGGTCTAATAATACGCTATTATGCGTAACGTAATAAACAAACAAACAACTACGGCGCTGCTACAAAAATTACTTTTTTTTTAATTTTAGATTTCTATAAAATTAACTTCCACGCTATAGCGTGTAAGTTATTGGTTTCACGAATGGGCCGATTTTCACGTTTTTTCAATTTTTTGAGAAAATTAAGCATTATTAGCCCCAACAACTAGCATACCAAATGTAGGTATTGGAATTATCTATCAACTGGTATATTCACTTTTTTTGTCAGTTCCGCTGTGCCTGCTCTAGGTCCAAAAAACACGTGTCAAAATGTACTACAAATTTTGTGGACAGGGTTACCGGGTCAGGAACCATATATTTTGATGCGGTTTTCGATGCCAATCTATCAGGCAAATAGTGAACCCTTGGGGAAAGCTATGCGCTTTGCGTGATTTTGAGGATAAGTGTGGCTTTAACCTCAAAACCTGAAAGTGTCCGAAAACCACGTGGTTTTTTCAATTTTTTGAGAACAATAAGCATTATTAGCCCAATCATTCTAGTTTTTATTATTGGCATTAAAATTACCTATCGACTGGTATATATACTTTTTTGGTCAGTTCCGCTGTGCCTGCTCTAGGTCCAAAACCACGTGTCATTTTTCACGTTTTTCATTTTTTTGAGAAAACTAAGCATTATTAGCACCAATAATCAGCATATCAAATGTAGGTATGGAAATTATCTATCGACTGGTATATATACTTTTTTGGTCAGTTCCGCTGTGCCTGCTTTAGGTCCAAAACACGTGTCATTTTTCATTTTTTCTCAATTTTTTGAGACAACTAAGCATTATTAGCCCCAATAACCAAGGTAATAAATGTAGGTATTGAAATTATCTATCGACTGGTTTATATACTTTTTTGGTCAGCTCCGCTGTGCCTGCTTGGGTCCAAAACACGAGTCATTTTAACTTCGTTCTTTTTTGAGTCAACGAAAGCATTAATCAATACGTTTTTGCTCTCATATGACAGATACTGGAAATGGCTATTATCTGAGATATGTTTGGTTCCAGCCAGTTCCGTTGCGTTGGAACTAAACACAAAAAAACCGTTAAAAACCAAAAATTTGTATGAAAAATTTCTATGCGATGACTTTTATACAGTTTCTTCTATTTGATACGATAAATCATACCCAATCGTACCTAAAAACAAAAAGTTGCTACATAACATACGAACTTTACGTTCGTTTAGTGACCGAAAAATGCAAAAACATGATTTTTTATGACAGTTACGTCATTTTTGATTACTCACTGTAATTAACATTTCAAGCATTAGAATAGGATTTTAATGAAAGATCAACATCTACATTTAATATCCGCTATGTTAGTCCTTTTAGAGCCTTCTGTAAATAGTTACAGCATGAAGAAGATTGTTATAAAAGTTATAACGTAAAATTAAGTAACGTGAATTTTACTTAAAAATATTGTTTGAATGAATATGGACCAACTAGATCTCATTTTATTGGAAATAGAGGCAATAAAAGATTGCTGGATCTTATTTTTATTAGGCATAGAGGATTTAGATTTTCTTGATAGTTACTGGATCTCATTTTTATTGGAGACAGGATCTGGATCTAATTTTTATTGGACACGCAGACTGTAGATGTTTACTGGATCTCATTTTTACTGGACATAGAGACTGTAGATGACTAACTGGATCTCATTTTATTAGAGATAGAGGATCTGGATCTTATTTTTATTGGGCATAGAGGCTGTAGATGTTTACTGGATTTTGTTTAATTAGACATAGAAGCTATGGACATTTAATTCACACACCTTTTGGAGGGAAAATTTCAAACATATATTGACCGTTATAAGGTTTGAATTCTAAAGAGAGCGAGCATAGCTCAAGCTCGACTCTACTGTGATCCATGTAAAAACTGTAATTCTAAACAAGTCGAGCGAGCGTAGCTCAAGCTCGACTCTACTGTGATTTATGTAAAAACTGATTCTAAACAAGTCGAGCGAGCGTAGCTCAAGCTCGACTCTACTGTGATCCATGTAAAACTGTAATTCTTAACAAGTCGAGCGAGCGTAGCTCAAGCTCGACTCTACTGTGATCCATGTAAGTAATAAATAGTTCGGACGTAGTCCGAACTAGGTTGAGCGAAGCTCACAAATTTTTACGTCCTGAACGTAGCGAAGCGGAGTGAAGGCGTGAAAATTTTCCCAAGCCGTACGTACTGTATGGATATACGAGAAAAAACACGCTGTACATAGAAAGCCACGAACTTCCATGTTTTTACACGCTTTATATTGACTCACTCTGTCTATTTGTTAGTTGGTTTGTCATGATCAAATCTTGCAATTGATTTTTTGACCACTTCTACTGCTCCAATCGATTAATTTTTTGATTCTTTTTTACACTTTTTTGATATTTTATGATGTTTCATGATTTAAATATGCTTAATTATATTTTTTTATGTCATAAAACAGCAAAAAAGAGTATATTCTGATTTTTTTGAGTTTTTGTATGAAATATTGATATACTTCACAAGAGCAATAATCTTTCACTATACATATATATACGAATATTTGTCACTATTGAGTCACTACATTATTAATAAGTAAAATTAAATTGCGAATTGCTTTCAAACGCTCCACGCTTTTATAGTCATTAATTTTTTGAAGAAAGCTAAAATAAAAAATAAGGTTTTGGTATTAACGACCAAAAAAATAAAAAAATTGAAATTTTCTTTAACGTTCATTTTTTGTAATCGGTAGTCTGATATTAGAAAATTCTGAAATCTAACATAAGTAAAACATGGAAGTTCGAGGCTTTCTATGTACAGCGTGTTTAAGTAAGTTCTGTAATCTAACATAAGTAAAACGTGGAAGTTCGTGGCTTTCTATGTACAGCGTGTTTTTATTTTTACATTGCTTTAAGTAAATGCCAGAAAGTTACTTACCTTATTTTTAGATTACTGAGAATTGCATGAATTCATGAAGGCAAAGCTTTTGGCTATTTTTTTATTATTATGAGAAACCAGCGAAGTGCACAAACAAGTCAGATTACTTTGTGAAATTTATGTTAAAATAATTTAAAATGAAATGTTTTAAAAAAAATTGGAAATTTCTCAAAAGAATAAATTAGAGTTTTTGGCAATAGCAAAGTTACTTGTTTGCTACAGTAAAAAATTTTGAGGAAGTAATAAATAGTTTGCTGAAACAAAAACATCTTATTCAAAATTATGAGTTGGATGAAAGTTATACAGATTTTGGCACAATGTATTTTTGTTGAAATGATTTAATAATTTTTGTTGCGTAACGATTAGGAATTATTTTATGCTGTAACAGGAAATGTGTTGTAAAGGTGCCAAAAGGAATATCTAAGGAAAAAAAATCAAAATTGATTCCAAAACTTCAAGATTAAATAATTTGAAAATCCTAAGCCCTGTACTGAGCTAGCCATAGAAAAATTTCAAATGACCTTGTGACAGAACGAGATGTTCATATCCCCTTGTGACAGAGGGAGTGTAACAAAATTTTCATACAAAAATCCTTCGACACAGCATCAGACCCCTCCTATAGGAATTAAACTCCTATATTTGCTTATTCTTTATTATTTATTCTTTATTCTTTACTTTCTAAAACAGGAATGAAATTATTCTTACAATTACCTATAATTATCAGAGAGAGAACAGAGGGGAAAGTGTATGAGAGGGTTTCTCTCTTGGTTACTCTCTATTTCCCTACACCTCCACCTAAAATGACCTCCAAAGATGCGGAACTGATCAAAAATTATTTAGTACCCTTTGGATTCTTTAGAATTATTAGGGGTATCGCATTAAAAAAAATGTTGAGATTATAAGTCGTTGACCCCCAGGGTCGTTTTCAAAAGTTTTGTTAAGCTTCATATTAAAAATTTTCGACTTTCTCACAAATTTTGTTACGGAGATGAAGATGTATCAAAAATGGCCATTTTTAGCGTTACGTAATATCCGAACGATCCCTAATGCTCCCTAGATACCACAAATTTTGTCTTCTACCAGGGCCCTCGTATTACTACCATAAAGTACCATGGATAGTCTTATATGTCGTTAGTACCATAAATTTCTGCGAAAGAAATAATATCCTACAAGTGTATGCAAAACATAAGCTTCTTTTTCAAGGACAAACCAAGCTTTATTTTCCATCTTCTCAATTTTCATGTATTCATCCACCAAATTAAGACACAATCAAAATGAGAATAGACTAAAATGAAAATTTATTTCATAGGAAAAGGAATTTGCAAAGAGCTACATTTGTTGTTTCCTCATCACTCGTGGCTATTGAAATAAAGCAATTCTCAAGGCACTTTAATAACTTTGTATTTGTCCTCAAGTACATTTCTGTGTCCATCACAACACGAAGGAGGAAAGAAATGGCAAACAACGGATGGAAAATGATAAAAATTGCCTTCTGGTGAAGAAATAACAAACAACACTGTTGTGTCGACTCATGGAATGAGAGGAGTGAGATCCGAGAATGGCAAAAAATGAGATAGACAAAGTATGAATAAAGTAAAATAAATTTGCAAAATTATTATCTTTCTTGCAGACTCGCTGCTTCCAGCTTCTTCTGCTGTATACTATGCCAATGCTCTTGAAAATTCTCTACTCTTAATAAAAATTTATTGTTCAAACTTTTCTATCCATACATTACGCGTGAATGAGATACTTTACCATCACATTTATTATTTGTAACAATTCTTATAACTTTACTGCCGAAATTGCTCTCTGCCTTTTTTTCTTTTCGCTGTTATCATTGTTCTTCTATTTGATTGTTGTTTATTCCCGAGCGCCTCATATTCAGTCATGTAGGAGATGATTCGGTAAATTTAATTGTGTGTGAAATTTTGAGAATTTAATGAAATCTGAGATGAATTTAGACTAGGGTGGTGTAAGGCTTTTTTTGGAATTTTGAGAAATATTTTTATGAAATTTCGTATGAACTCTTAAAGAAATATAAGAAATAGTCATTGTTTGGTAGTAGACAGTATCTTTGCTAGATCCAATCTAAACATGCAGTCATGGATACCCAGACTAATCTGAGTAACTAAAAAAATCAGTAGTTAAAAGTATTTTATGATGACGTCTTGGGACTGCTACGGTAAAAAATCAGTTAACCGTAACTTTGGCAAAGAGACCCAGTGAGAGGAACTTTGACCCAGGGGCGTATCAAAAGGGGTGTATTGAGTTTTCGAGAAAAATCCGAAAACATCACCTCTCGAAAAATCTCTGTCTACGCTCCTGCTGCTGTCCTTCTCTTCCTAAAAGCTGGACGTCATAAGTAAGCAAATTCCAACAGACTGTCTTTTAATAACTTTTGGCCAATCAGAACGAGTATGACTGAAGTACCATGAAAAGAACTATATTAAAAGACTATATTTTTTGAAATAGAATCTTTTAGTTCTGTTTAGGACTGTACTTAGAAAATCATAAGAAATTGAGTTTGTCTATAATTATTTCCAAAAAATACGTTCCAAAAAAATAATTTCTAAAAAATATGCTTCCTCGACATGAAAAGTTCCATCACTTTGAAATTTCGTCAGAATTAAGTCTATATTACGTCACAAAATATTTTTCTACCCTACCTCTTCATATATTTGGATATGGCAGGTGTCATTTTCAGAGGTTAAGTTCTCAATCGAGTGCTAAATAATTTTTAAATATTTAATTAATTTTACACCTATGCATACATACCACTTCCAACTTTTAATCATAATATGACATTCATCCATGCATCACATTATTATGTTTAAAAATTCAAGAAGTCAATAATTTCATTCCTCGGGACTATGTCTTATGAGGCCATTGAAATGACAAATAATACTCCACAAAATAAAAAATTTTTAAGATGAAAATCTTTTATTTCATTCATGAAGGCTTTTTTCTTCATTTTATTTCCTTTTCGTGCCACATGCTGTGACAAAAGAAAAAGTGATGCAACGAAAGTTGATATGAACGTAAAGGAAAAATGAATTTTATTTTAATTTCAAAAAAAAGACGAGCATAACTTTAGTCTATGCGGATTTTCTTATGTTAACAAAAGTCCGTTGCACATAATGTTGTATGAAAATTTGTATATTCTTATTCTTCATTTGCATGTACTGCAGGGTTGATGCAGGGACTTTGCATCTCTCATTCGCTTGACTTTTTGGGAAAACTATAACAAAAGTCTCTTATCTCTGAATAGCTTTTTTTTGTTCTTTTGCAAATTTTCTTTCAAGATGCACAGAAGGAAAAAAAATGTGAATATAAAATTTAGAAATTCCCTCGTTATGCTTTTCAGCATGTCACTTTTTATGTGTCGATGTGAAAAAAAAGCTGAGGGAAGAAAACTTTTTTTTTTCAGTGCTCGTTGCTTAGTTCTTCCATAAAAATTAAAGTTATCGCATGTAACATCTTGAATCATATAAGACATTCTTGTATCATCTCGAATAGACAGTAACGATTTTTTTACTGTACATTAAAACTTTTTTTTTTGAAGGAAATATAAAATTTGGAAACAAGATGGGTAGAAATGAGGTAACAACTTCCATGTTTTATGGACAGTAAAATTTAATTTCTGTTTTTGGTCGAGTATTTTAACGATTGTAGCAAATGGAGATGTTAATGGGTTGTTATTTGATGTGAACTTTATCGATTAATGTGCTGATGGGATTGAATTTCACTCCTAACATCATTATTTATTAAAACCTCATTGATTTGAATAAATTAAGGATTAAATCTAATATTGTGTATCATCTTACCATATTCTTGAGTGATGCATGACCACAAAATTATCCCTTTTTGTTAGCTTGGTTCCGTTTCTATCTATATTGTGGTTAATTTGGGGGATTATTTTTAAAGTTGATGTTTTGTAATCACTGCACAACATTAAATTGATTTTTTTGGATCTACATGATAGCTTCCTATAAAAAAAGAAGAAGAAAAATAGATCAAGCAATTTAAATATTAATATTTCCGACCAGAACCATGTCTTGGAATTTCGAAAGATAGGGATAGTGGTAGCCAAGGGTGTGAAACTGTTCACCTGACTTTTGAACCTTTTTTTCAGTTCCGCACCCTTGGTAGCTCACCTTCTAAGTCTAGATTCAATGCTTTCTAAAATGCTCAGATACTCAAAAATCAAATTGCAAGTGTTGATTGAGTGTCTGAGTCTTGACAATCAAAATTTAAAATCATTCCATTCCCATCTAATAAACATGGGAAAAATCAACAAAAAATATTTTTTTCAAACATAAAATCCCTCATATCCATTAAATTTGAAAAAACACAAAAAGAAAATCTGAACCTCATATTATCCATAAGATCTCGTGATATGATTTTATTGCCAACTTCACCCATGAATGAACAATAACAGTAAGCATTTTTTTTACTCAAATTACAACGCCATTTAATTTTATTATAAAAGATTATCAACATTGTTAGATTATCAACAGAGGCAATCAAAGAGAATGAGCATGGAAGTTAAAAAAGAATAAAAAAATTTCTCAAGTTATTCAGTTTCTCAAACAAGCTACACAGCATAAAAGGAAGAATAATAGTTCTTCAAAAAATGGAATTGTAAATTGGAATAAAATGAGAATGCAAAAATGTCATCTAAGTTGTACGTTCAATTAAAAAAGTTAAATTTTGTTGAAAACTTATCAAATACGAATTGTATGTAAAAAAGAAGGAGGAAGTAAAAGCAGATAAAATGGAATTGGTAAGTTTGTTAGATGAAAATGTCATTTTGAGAAAGAACAAATTTAAAATGGAATTTTTTACTCCTCAGAAAACTTTCTTTACAATTTTTTTGATAATTCACTCATATGTCTAGATAGTCATGAAGAGATTAAAGGGGGAATTAAAGTATTTTTCTTTAGAAGTCTGTACAATAAGATCCTTTCTTCTTGTTTTCAATCAAATGCATTCCATTGTGAAGATTCTAACAAGTCAATATGTCTCTCCAGTATCTGCTTTTATTATAAAAATTCTTTTGAATTAGAAGAAGGTACTTTTGGATTTATGTAATAAAATGTAAAGGACAAAAAAATTTAATTTAGGATCTTCTTGAAAATAAATTACTTTACATAGATCCTAAGGTAAGGATTTGTTAGTCTCTGAAATTATAAAGTAAATTAAAATTTTGCAGAAATTGGAATTAATTTCTTAATAAATGAAATCTATGTTTTAAAATCTTTTAGTTTGATTGAATGGAAATTTTCAGGTGAATTACAAAAAAGTTTCTAAGAAGAACTGATGATTTGTCAACACCAGCGTTGTAAGATGATCAGGAGCGTATTCAGGATGGGGTTTTGGGGGTCAAAACTCCCCTTTTTGAGAAAAATTTTTTAATTTGCTAGGGGTTTTCATGAAAAAAATGCCAACCCCCCCCCCCAAAATTTTCCCGTCCATACAAAATTTTTTTAAAACCCCTCCCTCAAAAAATTTCTGGATACGCCCCTGAATATGATGCAAAATCATAGTAAATTTTGTAAGCTAGGAGGGTCCAAAAGGGGTTCAAATCCTCCCCCCCCACGAAAAACTTTTAATATGGAAATTTTTTTCTGAAAAATAATTTTTCATTTTGAAAATTTTCCGGGGTTTTTCGAAGCTCTAATTTGTTACTTAATCATTCACTTATCATTAGATTTAACAAAAAAAGTGTGACCTACCCCCTCCCCCGTGAATTTTTCTGACTATGCCCCTGTTCAAAACGTATTAGCTTTTGCAAGTGAATCACTTACTTACAAAAATCGTTTCTAGTAGGTTGCTGCTACAAACAAGTGCTTTATGACAGTTTCCAAGCTGCGACATAGGAAAAAGTCAGAAATTTTTCGAATTTTTTAGGGGGGGGGGGAAATATTTTCAATAAAATCCTAGTAAATCAAAGAGTTTTTACCCCAAAAAGACGCTTCTGTAAATCCCTGAGCTGGGTAAGATAATATTATATAAACAAAACTGATTTGAAATTGTTTTCGAGTCTAGAAGCTCTATTAAAAGGAGTGTAACTATGACGAGGCTTTTAAGATCCTTGTAACAACTATCAACTCTGTTAGCATCTAAAATTAGCTAAAAGTACTTACCATAAGCAATTGTATGTAATCAAGTTTAGATGCTAACCTTAAATTATTTAGCCCTTGTAATTAACTTTTCAAAATAGAAATTATTTCCAAATATACATTGACAATTTCCAGAATATTTTCAAAGCTAATCCCTTCTTCTGCTGACAAAATCTAAAGAAGAATCCCATCATACCTTTAAATATTAAATAATTTCACAATTCAAACATGTTAAAGAGAATTTTCTGTTTTCAGCTCAAAATTATTAAGCCTGTCATGTCTTTTCATCAAAAGATTATCATGTTACTCGTCATTCCAAATTCTCACATGTGTTTACAACATCTTACAGGATTTATTACAGCATTTTAAATCAAAATACACAAAAATTTCATGCCATGTCAGTTAATTATGAGTAAAATTTATGTATTTGCATATCCTGAGCTTCGTAAACGGATGTGTAAATAATTGATAAACTTTTTTTTGTTGTTGTTTGTAAGTTTACGCAACCGACTCATCAATTAATTTATTAACAACCTCCTCATGTTCCGTTTAAATTGTAATCAAACATAATTATACTGTCATTATAAATAATTTAAATAAATTAAATTTAGCATATAAAAAAATCATAATCGAAATAACATATTGTTTCAAATGATTAACTGCTTAGGGATGGTTCATAAATTACATACAATGTTAAGGGAATAGGAGAGTATGACACTTCCAAGCAAAATAACTTTTTTTGCAAGAAATTTTTGTGACAAAGGGAGGAGGGGGTCTTAAAATTCTGTTTTTTGGATGACGTCATTTATGAATATCCCCTTACCATAAAGCACACATGGAACGCTCAATAAATATGTAATGCGATTAATACTTCATCACAATTATGCTTGAACAACAAGTAATTATAAACTTGTAAGCTTCATGTTTCTGTGTAATTTGTGTATGTAATATTTGTCAAATGCTTTCATTAAAAAAGAGGAAGAAATAAATTAAATAAAAAAGAAGACGAAACATGTAATTTTTGATATTATAGAAATTGACGTAAATTTAATGACATTAACGCAACTTACGTGGAAAAAGTACATTTTTAGATCTGTTTTGAGTGTCATGAGCTGTTTGCAGGGGATTATCATATCAGATGAATTTAAAAAGTTTTCTTTTTGTAATTTTTATTTTATATGCCTGTTGGATTATTACAAAATGTTAATTGTAATTGAAATTAAATGCAGTAAAGGTTAATTGATGCAATGATGCAATTAATTACCAAATTCTTATTGAGTACTAATTAAAGGCTTTTGGATCATTTTTCTTAAATGTCTAAATTAAGTATGTATGTAACTAAGTAAGTAAGATAGTGCCGAGTGGATGCTTGGTTTTTTCTGCTCTACAAAAATAAAAGTTCAAAATTAATAATTTTTAACATTTTTCAAATAATAAAAAATAGCACATATTGTTATAATCATTAAACTTCAAGAAACTTCCATAACTTAATTTTCCATTTTAACACTAAATACCGAAAAAACAGGATGTAGTACGAGAAACTGATACTGTATTAATTAGAAATAAACACCTTTCGTATGCTTCATAATAAATAAATTAAATCTCAAATTCACTTCCGATAAATTAATTTTCAAGATTAAATATGAGAGAAAATTCAACTCTACATCCATGATTATAATCGTTACTAGTTCCTAGTGCCGGTTTATAGAGCTACCCGGGGTACCCCACATACCCTATACCAACCCTCCAACTAGGGTATCCTAGATCAGAGTAGATGGTGTTGGCTAGGGAATCCTAGTAGGAGTGAGTAGGGTAACATAGTGTAGAGTACCCCGGGTAGCCTTAGAAAGCGGCCCCTGATTCGATGAATAAAATTATTTTATTTTCAGAATTTTCTTAAGTGAAAGATAAACTTTTCAATTTATAACTTTATTAATAACATTATAGACGAATAGCTTTTTGAGGAAAAAAAGTTTTCCATCAGCATAAACATCATTTTGTTTACTCTTCTTCCTTTGATAGTAAGATATTCATTCTATATGCATTATGGAATTATCGATATTTCTTGTTTTCCACTTCATCCTCATGTACGGTTTCAGTTACATGCTCTATGTAAAGTGTATTAAATCAAAAAACCATATCAGTATTACAGGAAGCACTTTGTTAAGCTACAAGATATATATTTTTTCACCCAGTTCTTCATATCCGTAAGAAAATAAAAAGTTGAAGGTTTTGGTAAACAATTTCAGCGGATGCATTACAAAAGTTGCTTTATCTTGTCTATATAAATCTTCTAGATATACCATTGGTATGAGGATAGATACAAGAGCAAGTGATTGTGGTAGTGTAAGGAGGTGAAAAAGAGGAAAACATAGATAAAAATTCTTTTGCAACAGGTTGAGTAATAAAGTGTATTTTCCACAAGATTTTCCCACAACATGAAAATTCTTTCCTCCTCCTTCCAATTTCTTCTTGTTTCTATGCACTGACAGCATCTAGCATGTTACACTTTTGAATTATAAATGTTTTCTTATGAATATGGGAATTTTTAGTTACGAGTGGGAGTTTCAGCTTGTCTGTAACTTTTTCTATGCATTTTCAATTTTTCAGTCCATTAAATGATGAAAAAATTTCTCAGTCTACAAGTCCAGCACTCAAAATCCTTTCATCCATAAGAATAAAATCAAAATGCTTTGCATAAGTACAAAAAAAATATCCATAAAATCTTATTAGCATCACAATTTCCATCAAACGCGCTCTTTAGTGCTCTCAAAAAATCCATACTGGATCTACGTTCTCAACCATTACCCGAGCGACACTAACAACAGCAATAACTGATTTTGTGGTGACGCCACAGCAACGTTACGTCACCGCTAATGCTTTTTACCGTACCTTTACCATGGTGCGCCATCAAAGCTTCCTGAAGATGGATTTCGATACATTTTTTTATTATTCAGGACATCGTGTCAGCGACGCTACGTTAAAACTGCGAAAAAAAGCATTTGCGGCGACATAACATTGCTGTGGTAAAATCAGTTGTTGTTGGTGTTGCTCGGGTTATGTACCACAAAATAAAGCATGTAGGTAAATTCAATAAATTTATGTGAATGTTCCAAAAGAGATGGAAATGCTAAAGCAATATTGATTCAAATTTTCACAAACATATTTATCGTTCATGAGATTCCTTTCAGCCATATCTTATGGATGAATGCAAAATACATACTTGACACACACATGCACACATTGTGAGCAGCAAGACGAAAACAAAGCACATATAGTACATTTGTTAAAGGGGAATTGAATTATGAATAATTTATTGTAATGATTGTGCATACTTACATATATTTGCATACTGGAGAGAACATTACATTACGTTACATTATATTCATATACATATATTTAGATCCATAAAACATTGGAACAATAACAATAAAAATAATGATAATATTTATCCAGTAAAAATAACACATAGAACAATCTTTCAACAATATATGAAATTTAATTTTGTATAATGCTAGATAGTGCAGACAAGTTATTGCTTTGTTGGACTGGAGCTTTCAAGAGTCACAGTTAAGGATAATAAAATGGAAGCACTTGCTTATGCTCAAATGACATTTCTAGTTCCGCATAGATGAAAGCTAAATGAGAAATGTTTTGCTGTGAATATATTGGAGTTGAAATTAAGTTTGAATGAATTTTCATCTTGTATAGTTTAAGAATATCTATTTAAAATCCAATAATTTTAAGGAGCAATTAATTAAGGTCAAGGTCAACTCTTGTTTCAAGGAAATCTGCTCGATTGTTATTTTAATCCTACCCTTTTTTACTGATTATTTTTTACAGCATAATATTGCATGGCTGCAATTTTATTGTACCAGTAGCATTAACTCATTGACCCTGATATAATTTTGGATTAATTTTTCTAAAGTACTACTTTATGACCCAGCCCTTATTATTCTTCATGTTGCATCTGGATGCATCTATTTGTGAGATATTTCAATGTGCTAAAAAATATGGAAATTTTCTATTCTACATTAGAAGTTTTTAGATAGGAGTCATTCATAAATGACGTCAAGCAAAACGATTTTTCAAACTCCATCCCCCTCTGTCACAAAATTTTCATCTTAAATTATATCTTTTGTATGGTGTCAGACCCTCTTCCCCTTAAAAGACATCATTTATGGAAGACCCCTCAATTTCAATTCTAAAATAAAAATATATTCATAAAAATTTTGAGGGGAATTTTCTTTAAAATAAAGGAAAATTCCATAAAAAACCCTAACAAATTGAAGATAATTTCTTTCGGGGAGGTCTTTGACACTCAAAACACCTCTAGATATGACACTGCCTCTCTGACCATGCCCCTATCTCATGGTTTTCATTTCTAGCCATTTCTAGTAATCCTCGTCAAGCAGGTATCAAGTGTGACTCAAACTCCGTCCTTTAAAATAAGAAGATATTAGATTACTGATTTGTTGCCTATTACTCGAACACAAACTGACAGAATCAAGTAAATATAGCTAGAACTCTACATTCAAATTTGCAACGACACCTTGCCTCCCTTAAACTAACACCTATGAGTTGCTCAGGTCGCCAAAACCAGTTTCTAATCACCTGTAATCAAAAATTTAAACTCCATTACTAAATTGCATAAATTCCCTACAATTCGTTCTGTTTACTTTTGAATATTCATCTATTCAACTGTACATTGTTCAT
Source organism: Chironomus tentans (assembly GCA_963573255.1). NCBI lineage: Eukaryota > Metazoa > Arthropoda > Insecta > Diptera > Chironomidae > Chironomus > Chironomus tentans. The sequence continues at coordinate 41,269,644 of OY754302.1, read as the reverse complement.
TCTAAAATAGGCAACTGTTTAAAATTTGCTTAAAGAATCAAGGAAAAAAAGTTTTCATTCATGCATTTTATAGCCAACAAATAGTGCATTCAGGAGTAATATTCATGAAGCAATAATATTTGAAGTGGCAGCTGCAATGGTAGCTCTTTTCATTCCTAGTTCAAACATAAAAACGGAAGGAATTGAATAGTGAGAAAATAGAACGACAAATGAGAGGAACGAGTATGTAGTTGTACAGTAGATGAGGAGGAAAAAAATAATTTTTCCTATTTATCGCAAACGCTTTTTATGGTGAGAATTGTGTGTACACATTTTTCACTAGCACCAAAGTGGAATTAAACGATTCAGTAAATAAACATAAATTTTAATGCGGGAATGCCGCAACATGGGAAAAGGAATAAATTTTTGCTTGCTTGCCTGCCTGCTCAACTGCACCAATGTTTTCTCATCTGACGAAAAACTAAAAATTCTCGGTAAAATTGCAATAGAAATTTTCTATAAAATGCTTGCAGTTAAATACGCAAAAAATATATATTTTTTTTGTCTCCTGTATGTCTTTCATATGTGACAATTTAAACAGACTCCGAACGGACATTGAGCTGTAGATACGGATAGGCTATGGAGCATGGCATTTTTCCAAATATGCAGCAAAAAAATTCCAAACATCATTTATGAAAGATTTCATTAGGGGACGTCCGTAAATGATGTCACGCAAGGAATGAGCTTTTTAGAGCCTCCTCCCCCTCTGAACAAAAAATTCTTTTGTAAGGAGGTGTCACAAAACTCCAGACCCCCTCCCAACCTAAATGTTGTACATCATTTATGAAAAATTCCATTATGAGAATCACTTTTTTTCTCACTCAATCATACATAGTACTTTAATTATTCATTTTCGATAAAAGACAATATGAATTCACATTGGAAACATTTGTCCCATTTCATTCATGCGTTGTTGGAAATTTATGTGCATCTCGATATTTTCGCTTATTCTGATGAAACGACCAGGAAAATTTCTTTACCTTCCGGTACAAAGGTATGCTTGATTGTAAAAAATTGTGCATGAAGATTTACAGGAAGTGTGTCAATTATTGAAACGCATTCGTTCGCTGATGATATGTTGGAAAAAGATATTGAGTGAATTTTCACTGATTTTATGGATGGTTGGTGGGTTTTCTGCGAGGGTTTTATTTGGAAGGAGAATGCATAGCCTTGACACGGATCCAATTGATTACTTTCTGATGAAACAGTGGTTCTCAAACTATGTGTCTTGAGAGTTTCACAGGTGTGTTGAACACCTAAATTTTATTAGACACAACTGCTACTTTACCAATTTAAATTGAATATAAATATAATTTTTTTGAACTCTAGTATGCCACCAAATCTTCAAAATGACGTTAAATGTACCGTAAGTAAGGGTGTATCTAGTAAGTAGAGATTTAGGCATCAAACACCTTCCACTATTTTTTGAAAACCAATATTACACTTAAAAGGTCATGATTTGATCCACACCCCCAAAACAAATTCTAAAATCCTGGCTGCGAGCCAAAAAAGTTTGAGAAACACTGTGCTAAAGTTTCATCTTTACTACCCACTTGCTCATAAATACTGAACCCCAAAATCAATCTCGTTCAAAATTCTTCACAAAATTGTCACAGATATTCAACCAACTTGTTTAAAAATGTCATCCAAAATGTCATAACGGAATGATCCCTCGTCTCATATTTATACAATAGAACCTGCATTAAATGATATTTGAAACGTTCGACGTCTAACGCCTAACATACTTTGCAATTGGATCAAGGATTTGATTTGTTTTATTTTAAAACGTGATTTCTCGAGGTTATACAACCTTTTAGCTACTCGAGCGTCAAGAAAATTATAATATTGTCAGTTGAAGTCTCTGCCAATTGATGTGGTTGAATAATAAAATTGATTTGGGTCTTTGATATATATTGAACCTCCATAAAAAAATTCTAGGTATGGCCCTACCATTAAAGACATCTATGACCTACAAAATGGACTATGAGCTTCCTTCCAGTACATATTATCCGAAAGCATGATGCTACTCAGCAGCTTCAACTCACAAATTTTAAATAAACAACACAAATTTTAAAAATAATCCCCTTTTCTACATGTGCTTATAAAAAGCTTTTGAAAAGTAAATCACTCAACTCCCTAGAAATATTAATTCCCATGATTACTTCCTCAATCTTTTCATTAAATTACTCTTTAACCTAACATTATTATTCTGATGAATGATGCTAATTTGCAAAATGCTTTTTATTTCTCACTGAAACATATCAGATGAACGTTTCATACAATAAAAAAGTACGAATAAAAAAAACACACGAAAAGTGCTATTGAGACTCAAAATTGGCTTTTTAAAGTCTTTTCCATTATACATTATGCCTTTATTATATCTCATAATGTTGTTGTTGCCGCTCAAATATCCGTACATTGAGCTGAATGAATGCGCAGCGCATGATTTTCCAGCGTGATTTCTTTAAGGCGGAGGGGAATGGGGGGAAATGTTGATACAGGCTGTATGATAAGGCAACGAATTAAATGTGAAACATCAGAAAAATACACAATTGAGACAACTTTCGCTTCATTAAATATTTTCAGATGATTCATTCTCACTTTTGCTGCATAATCAATGAATTGTATTTTTTATCTTGAATTTAAGCGGACGTCTATTTATTCAACCGCTCTTTTGAGACTAGAATGGTGCTAATGGTGGAGAAGGTTCCGTTTGCAAGCAGACTGAAACTCTGTGTAGGCGTTCATTACTCATTATTTTTATTCTGAGAACTGATTCTTTGTGAATAATTCAAAATAGGCAAATAATAACGTTTCACAAGAACTTTTCGGTTGGAAAATGTGTTTGAAGCCTTCAAAAAACAAATTAATGAGGAAAATCAAATTTTCAATTTAGAACTGTAAATAAAAACCCTCACAAAAGGTACCCGGCAAAAAAAAATTTATCAATTTCAAATGCAAATTTAAAATACAAATATTTTCCTACAAATTACATCATTTATTTCAAAATAAGCGATTTATTTGATTATTCGTTTCATGATTCCCGAACATGCCATAAAAAATGTTACAATTTTGATGAGAGCTTGCGAAAAAATACCACACATGCAGAAACATTAAATTCTCTCTTATTTGGTGCACGTTTTTGCGTGCAATGTGGGTCTTTGGTAGGCACTTTAGGACTATTCTCTTTTATAATGTTAAATAAAAAAATTCAATCAAACCTTTTTTTATTTAAATATAAGATATTATGAGGGTTTGAACAACTATTGATAATGCTTGTTCATATTTTATGATCTATTGCTAATTTTATACATTATTTGAAATTAATTTATATTTATTTTAGACAAAGGGATATAGGGGTGTAGACCAGGGGTGTTTTTTTTCACAGGCTAAACCAAGGGGGGTTCAGATACCCACGAAATATTTTTTAAATGGAAATTTTTCTAAAAACCAAGAAAAAAATTTTTAGACCCCCCTCAAGGGGCGTATCAAGAAATTTTTCGAGGGGTGTTTTGATTTTTTTGTATGGACGGGAGTTTTGACCCCAAGACCCCTCCCTAAAAACGGCCCTGCCCCCCCCTCCTACCTAAAGTTTTTTCTAAAAAAAACCTTCAACTCAACTTATTTAGAATGAATATAAAAATTTTGAGTAGAAGCTTAGTATTTTACCTTATATATTAACTCTAACAAATTGAAGACAATTTTCCATCCAGAGGGTAGGGTGGGTGGTTGAGGTTCAGCTACCAAAACACAAGACCACGACTTCACGAAGCCACTACATCCTGAAAATTTAATAGCAATGCGTCCTATTGCATCATCTCTACATCATTTCTACTAATTTTAAATTACAAAATGGGAATTTTTCCTTCTTTCCCTTAATCAAATATTTTCTTTTGATTTTCCCTTTTTGAGAAAATTTTACAATATTTATAGACAACATTTGAAGAAGGAGGAAATAAATTGAAAGAAAGCAGCGACAGCAACTCAACATATCGTGAATATGTTTATTCATACACATATGTCACACAAGCAATGAGCAAATATTTGCAATCTGTGCAAAATGAAAATCCCTTTGTGAAATTATCATCAGCAGAACAGGAAAATAGAATATGTAAACATGTTAATGTTCAAGCTTCTCAATTTCCAATTTTCACATCTGATGTAGATAAATTTGTGTATGAATACCAAAATAGAGAAGAAAGAAGGAGCATAAAACGAATATAAAAAAATTGTAAGAAGGAATATTTTTTTTATTTGCAAATTTATGAGCTTAAAATGAAAGCTTTTCCAGCAACACGTCAGCAATAAATAATATCATGTTATATGAAAATATATGAGAAGGAAAATATGTATGTCTGTAGGAATGCAATCAATGTGAAATTACATAAATAAAATTTATTTTATTCCTAAATAAAATCAATAGGTAATAGGTCAATGTTTATTGGGAACTGAATGGATGTTGGATATGGCAATATCTGGCATCAGTAGTTTGTGGGTGGAGACATCCCTTGGGATGTTTTGGTATGGTTTTTTGCATGGTAATAGTAAATTTTATGACGTATTATATTTAAAATAGAAGTCAATTTATCATTTCATTTATTTTTCATATTATTTTATTGACTATGGTTAGGGATGTCCTTGACTAAAGGTTCATTCTAAAATGGCATACTAAATGCAAGATCAGAAACTTTTTGACAATTCATACAAAAAATTCATACAAGGGGATGGGGCGGAAGGGGTTCAAAAATCTAATTTATTGATGAGCATCAGTAGCGTAACCAGAATTTTGGGTAAAACCCTAGCAATTTTAAATCATTTTTTTTCTGGGCCAGATTTTTCGAGGGGGGGTTTCTGGAAATCCCTATCACCTGGCTATGCCACTGATAAGCATCATTTGAAACGATTCTTAAACTAACCCGAAAAGCAGAAAAAAAATATTCCGTCAAAGGGTCTGTGTGGTGCCAGCTTTTATCCAGATTTGCATTCGAATCCAGTATCAACTACATCACCCCATGCCGGAATACTGATGTGTCTGCTACAAGTCTGCTAATTTGTCGTAAGAATTCAACAAGCATGCTAGAATTTTTTTTGCAAAACATAAAATTTCTAAGGTTTTTTTATGAAATTTAGACTTAAGAGGCCACGAGTCACAACATTTTATATCTTTCATTGAGGATTGACGACAGTTGCAATTTATAGCAATTTATAACTAAGATTTTTAGTATCCCTCACCCCTCTGTCTATGGAAGAGTCACACAGCGTCAGACCCCCTCCTCCCCTAAAAATTGGACGTCATTCAAAATTGGACCCCTTAGGAGCATTCATAAATGACGTCACACAAAAAATAAGATTTCTAGAACCCCCTCCTCCCTCCATCACAAAATTCTTCTCTTGTATCACTCAGCGTCAGACCCTTCTCCCCTAAAAATTGGGCATCATTTAAGAACAATCCCTTAACAAAATCTAGCTTCATCATTCAAACTCCAACTTTTTCACAATTCATCTTCAAAAAAATCTAATTTTCATCTCTAACAATTCGTCTAAAATTTAATAAACTCTGTTGAATTGCACGAAAATTACTCTAGCAGCTCCCATATTTGACACATGGAGAAAAACTTTGCCTTGTCATTTCAACAAATTCTATTAAAACTTGTAGTACAATCAAGTTTCCTTGAACCCTTGGAAGAAAAGGTTGAAATTCGTCAATACAAACATAATAATATTTTGTTCACATATCAGGCTTCTAATTCAACCTATTCATGTTATTTATCGTGATAAAAAGAGGGATATGAATGTGATTCTGTTGTATTGTAAAAGGTATATTTAATCATATTTCAACACTTGTTTATTAGATTAGTAACACACATTCTGACATTATTTGCCATTATAATGAAATGTTTGTGTTGATAATGCTTTGTAAAAAAAGAAGAAAGTCTAATCTTTTCTTCCAACATTTGTATTTCACATTCTGAAAAATTGATGAAACCGTAAAAATAATATATCATTTATCAAATTAATGTCGATAATGTAGAAGGATTAATATTTATGTTGAAAATGTTTTGGGACTGCATTAAGAAAATTGGAAAATTGGATGTTCATTATTGGGAAATGAATTATGAAGACGTGATGATTAGCATGCAAAGTGTGCCTAATGTATTTCACATATCCGGATGACACAATTAGGCTATTGGATGATATTTTAATTATGAATTAGTAATGTCGATTAGTGGTTGTAAATCTTTGACCTTTAGAGATATCCAGATTCCATAATATGGTAACACAAATGATTATCTATTATATCATAATATCCGGATTTCTGTGGAAGAACAAGGTCCCTTGGAGAGGAAGGGTGACTAGGGGCATGGATTCTAACGATTTAGACGTTAAAGCATGACAAAGTTCATTTTAAATGTTCATTTTACACGCCTCTAATTTACATCAACCAGTTTCCATTTCTAAGCTCAAACATGGCTTATCTTGATTGTAAACTTTAAGACTTCATCGGAAAGGTAGCGGCTATCCTTAATCTATAAGCAAATTCTCATGAATTACAATTTAAATAAATCATGAAGATAATAAATCATAGAAGATATTCAGAAAGATTGCTAAATTCAAATTGGTTTTAAAAAGGTTAGAGTTCGTTCATAAATGACGTCCAATATTTAGAGGGGATTGGGGGTCTGCAGCTGTGTGACACTTTCATACAAAAGAAAATTTTTGTATGGAAATTTTGTGACAGAAGGAGAATTTCGACTGTGCGTGACGTCATTTATAAACGAGCCCTTAGCCTTCAAAAATCTAGGAAAAAATGATCAATAATTCCATTAATTGCCTGCAAATACATTGAATGTCTATTCCAACTTCAATAATATCACGTCTATTCCTATCATTTCATGCTCTCGATATTCTATCCTCTATTTCATCTCAATTTCTATATTTTTGATCTTTCTTTGTCTCGTTCGATCTCACTGACATCATTCCATATTATTAAGAAATTTCTCGCTTTCATGTATGCGAGCTTCTTCATATTATTATACTTTGTATACTCTTACATTTCAATTTCTTTTTTTTCCTTTCATTCAACATGAAAAAGCGAGAAATGCGGAAGCGAAGAAAAAAGTAGGGAAGAAAAATTAATCATTGCCGTGTCACATGACATTGAAGCTCACACACAATGAGTCTTTATACACATAATTCCGTTTGATCTATGGTATTTTGTCAATCAATATAATCTCTTCCTATATATCACTTACTTCAATCAATTTCTAGAGAAAGAAGAAAACTTTTTTCATATAACATTCATTGTGAAAATATTTAGGGTAGAAAACGTTTTGAAAAATTAAATAGATTTGGTGTTGCTGTCTGCTTGTATTTGTTATAATATTAAAAAAGTTTCCTGCTTTAATTTTTTGAAACAAAAGCGATAAAAGGTAGAGAGGATAAAGTAGCGGAAATGGGAGGGCATGAAAGGTAAATTGAAAATTGTTTAGAATGTTATTTATGTGCGCATTTTTGAAGAGTATTCACTTGACTGACTTTTATTTGTTTTGTAAAAAAAAATTCGGCAGGGATTTTTTGTTTTTGATGATGTAAGAGACTTATTATTATTTAGGTATGGTATTTTTAAATGCAGGAAGTTTTAATGTGAAGATAGAAGAGTAGCTGAGACTCGTCACTGGCCTCGAAGCCATAAAAATACCAAAAATAGTCAAAGAGAAAACTGGAAACAGCCAATAATATTTTTTAAACCATCAGCCACTGAATCAGCACTTAAGGCAGTGTTTAACAAACTTTTCTAACTGCGACACACTTGAAAATAATTTTAGACATACTAGTATGTCACGGAGCATAGCTTGAGTAGTAAAGATATAAGGGGTTTCTGATATTAATTGATATATAGATAAACAGATGCTGTTAAGTTTCGTTGTCAATTACAGATGTGACCACAGACAGACTGGTCATTCAGACAAAATAATATTCATCAGACACAAAATCCTACAAGCACTCGTTTCGTTCCATATTTCACATAATTTTAGCACTCTAATCTAAAATTCTTGTAGGAAACAAAAGCAGATTATCAAAATTTTATGAGATTTTTCGAAAAAAGTTTCAATGTCGTGTTATATTTTATGGATATAATTCCTATTCCGCACACTGGTCTAAAATCGAAAAAAAAGTGCAATTGAACTTTTAAAGGAAAGTTTCACCAAAATCATTCGAAGATGTCTCATTTGAAAGCTGTTATATGTAGGAACAAATTCCCAAATTTTCAGACTTTTTGGTTCATCTGGTGCCATATGGCAGTTCCTTAAAGTTGAAGTGGGTAAATATTAGGAATTTTTTTGAACCTCACTTGACCTGAATTTTCTCAAAAACTACTAAATCAATTGAAAAACTGATTTTAATTCCTAAAAGGATATGCAAATAGCTTTAATTTAGTATATTGATATGTAAAATTTATTTTGCCTTTTTAGAGTTATGTTGAGATATGTATGAAATTTTGGCGAAAAACCACTCTAAAAATGTTGTGAATGCCACAAAAATTTTTTTTCAAATATGTTAGGCACTCAGTTAACATTTTCTAAAAGCAGAGAGTCACAGCTTTCCAAAACGGGGTCAATCTTGACAATCGGACTGCAGGTTTGGAAGTTATTGCCGGTCAAACTTTGGTAAAAATTCGAAAACCTCAAATATTTAATTCTAAAATTTTACTCAAAATTCTTACTTTTTTCGCAAAACATGTCCAAATTCATTTATTTAATGTATTTTGGCAATAGAAATTCATTTTTGATCGATTTTTGAAGAATTTTTTTAAAACAGACTGATTTTCAATACCCTATGCTGGTTGTCGAGCAGCTCCTTTTTCGACTCACTTAAACCGCTATAACTTTTTTTCTAATAAATATATTTTAATTTTGTTTTCACTATGTGATAGCTTATTACAATACCTTTAAAATGACGTATAATACTTGATGGTTGTGCATCGTATCGGCCACATAATCGGCCATGGTTTATAGCCGACCCCTTTTTGAAAAAATTCCATAAAGGTCATTTCTACATATGGCATTTAAGAACCAAATTATTCATTGTTTTTGTGTTTTTTATGTTTAATTATGAAGATTTTAAGTATCAAAGTCAAAATTTTGTGTTTTGGAAACCTTCTGGTGCTCACAGGTAGCTAGTAAATATTGACTAGGGTCTACTTCCAAAAGGTCTACCTATGAGCACCAGAAGATTTCCAAAACACAAAATTTTGGCTTTGATACTTAAAGTCTTCATAATTAAACATAAAAAACACAAAAACAATGAATAATTTGGTTCTTAAATGCCATATGTAGAAATGACCTTTATGGAATTTTTTCAAAAAGGGGTCGGCTATAAACCATGGCCGATTATGTGGCCGATACGATGCACAACCATCAAGTATTATACGTCATTTTAAAGGTATTGTAATAAGCTATCACATAGTGAAAACAAAATTAAAATATATTTATTAGAAAAAAAGTTATAGCGGTTTAAGTGAGTCGAAAAAGGAGCTGCTCGACAACCAGCATAGGGTATTGAAAATCAGTCTGTTTTAAAAAAATTCTTCAAAAATCGATCAAAAATGAATTTCTATTGCCAAAATACATTAAATAAATGAATTTGGACATGTTTTGCGAAAAAAGTAAGAATTTTGAGTAAAATTTTAGAATTAAATATTTGAGGTTTTCGAATTTTTACCAAAGTTTGACCGGCAATAACTTCCAAACCTGCAGTCCGATTGTCAAGATTGACCCCGTTTTGGAAAGCTGTGACTCTCTGCTTTTAGAAAATGTTAACTGAGTGCCTAACATATTTGAAAAAAAATTTTTGTGGCATTCACAACATTTTTAGAGTGGTTTTTCGCCAAAATTTCATACATATCTCAACATAACTCTAAAAAGGCAAAATAAATTTTACATATCAATATACTAAATTAAAGCTATTTGCATATCCTTTTAGGAATTAAAATCAGTTTTTCAATTGATTTAGTAGTTTTTGAGAAAATTCAGGTCAAGTGAGGTTCAAAAAAATTCCTAATATTTACCCACTTCAACTTTAAGGAACTGCCATATGGCACCAGATGAACCAAAAAGTCTGAAAATTTGGGAATTTGTTCCTACATATAACAGCTTTCAAATGAGACATCTTCGAATGATTTTGGTGAAACTTTCCCTTAAAAGTTCAATTGCACTTTTTTTTCGATTTTAGACCAGTGTGTTCCGATGGAAAAGTGGTAATAAATTTAAAAAAAAAGTGAAAAATAAAAGGGGAGATGAAGATAATCTCTACAATAATAATGTGTATCCTGAAAAATGATACGATAATAAAAGTTGGCATGATAAACAATAGGAAAAGGAAATTGTGTCTTAATTTATTATTGATTAACACATTTGCGATGATAATTTATTTTTGTGATACACACGGAGTAAATCATTAATTATGAAGAGGACAGAGTGAAGAAGAAAGATGGGAAATTTTTGATGCTCCGTTGAAAACAAAATTATATATTCTATTTTAAGGCAAGGCTTTTGAAGTTCCAGGAAGGAAAGCGACAAAACGTTAAGTAACTTTTAGGAACAAATTCAATGAAAATATTCATGGGATTATTTGGATATTGTTTAATGTGAAATTGCTATTTTAAACCTCTTCCATAGCTTAATTTTACCAAAATTCCCCTCATCCTTAAAGCGGTTCAAATATTATCTTAAAAAACCCTAAAAGATCCAAAGCTAGGTTGATCTATAGGTTGATCCATTAATGGTCATCTATTTTGGTTTAAATGTCCTCTATTTCTGAAAATTAGCCCCTTTACATTAGATAAAATTTGAGTGGCCATCTAATTTTCATGAAAATACTGGACATTTGGTAAAGATTCTCAAAAAAAGATAAGAGGTCGTTCGCAAATTACGTCACGCCAAAAACAAACTACGCAGATGGTCGATAAAATGAACGCAAGTACCGATCCACTAAAAACGTCGATATGAAAAATTTGTTCATTTTTTGTCCTCTGAACTCTAGCCAAAGCTTCATATTTTCTCAAAATAATTCTTAAAACAATATCATGAAAAGCCAATAAACATTTAATTTCTCAAAGCAGTCTTCCAGGGTGATTAAAGAAACAAAGCATACATAACACTACATTAAATAGATTTCTATCTAAATGTTTGTGAAGAAAACATAAGCTTACAAAAAAAAGTAAAGACCAAAGAGCTATACACTTAAAAAGCAGCAAAAAGGTCCATTTTCGTACAAGTCAATGAAAAAGTTTTTCTATTTTCTTATTTGCGAAGTTATTTTATGTACTTCTTCTCCATTCCGACAGGAACAGTGTTTTTCTGATGTATATCAACCTATATCGATTACGCTTTTTGTATCTAGCAAATATAAATGTATAGGAGCAAGAAAACAAAATCTAACCTGCCATTCAGTCACATTGACATTGAACGAAAACTTTCGATCGTAAATTTTTTCTCGTTCAACTTCTTGACAGGCCCTTGAAAAGCTTCCTCCTGTCCTAACTGTGTTGAATTTCCTATTATATTCTCTCATGGGACAATTATTGTTAAAGCCAAACTTATCAGCAATTTGTTCTCGTGATGAAACAACTTTTTTACCCTTACCACAGAGCAGGGCTGTAGCTGGGAGGTCCGGACATTACTTTCGAAATATTTATTAAAAATAAATAGCATAGTAAACTTTTTGGACCCCCTTTTCTAGATACACCTCTTCTACATAGAATGAGGCTTTTTCTGAGTATATCAGTAATAAGAAATACGTGTGATCGAGAGGGAAAAGAAACTTTTTTCTCGCCTATAACGCTTCAATGCTTGTCGAAACCTTTTTCTTTCCAATTTTCTTCTTACTATAGTGTTGTAACTTACATTTGCACATTTATAAACCTATAATAGCATTTAAAGGAATTGAGCTATTTTCTTATGAAAATGATTGTACACCTGAACATTCCTGCACATGTTGTTCAACTGGAATGGAAATCTTTTCAGAAGGAAAATTAAGAGAGAATGTTGGAGATGTAGATAGAAAGTTGAACATAGTATTTGCCTAGGGGGTCTCATGTGAAAATGAAGCTTTCTGTCGCAGTTCTAGTTACGTCTGAAATCTCACGGGTCTTTTTGCTATGGGATATGTTGCAACATATAGTAGGGAAGAATTAATATTCGAAAAAAGAGGGAATTAGGAATGAATTAGGTAGGATACACTCTGAAAACTGTAACTCTATTGGAGGTCGTTCATAAATGACGTCCAATTTTTAAGGGGGAGGAGGAGGTCTGACGCTGTGTGAAACTTCCATATAAAATAATTTTTTGTATGTAATTTTTGTGACAGAGGGTGGGAGGGAGTCTAAAAATCTCGTTTTTTGCATGACGTCATTTATGAACGGCCCCCTTGGCTAATATGAATAAACCATTTTTTTTTGTTTATGAGTTTTAAAATTTTCCTAGATAACTTATTTCACTAGATCGGAGGAATCTAGTATAATAAGTATCAGGGGTGTAGCTAGGAGGGTCTGGGCACCCCCTCCCCCACCAAAGTTTTGAACCGCAGCGAGAGCACTGCTCAAAATTTTTAGGGGGTACCTAGAACCTTCTGTCTACGCCCCTGATTAGTATGTATTGCATACTAACTATGACTAACTTCAAATCATACGAGTTTCAATCTCAAACTCAAATTTCATTGAATTTAATTTTTAGTATCATTTTTAGATCCCTGCATGGTTTTCATGACAAATTTCAACTGAAAATCTTTAAAAATCCTGATTCAATGCCTTCTATCTAATAAATTAAATATCTTCTGAATCCATATTGCTAATTTCTATAAAATGATGAAAGATTATTAGAAAAAGGATAAAATACAGAAATCCTCTTTTGTTGGAAATTCTTGGAAGGTTCATATTGACATTTGGCTTACAACAAGAACCCACATTTCTATCATAAACCATCTTTCTGAAGATGAATTAAAGATTTACTTGAGTGATTCTGGGAATAAATACAATTAAGGAATTGAGTAAAAAATGAGTAATGTAGCGAGGGGCTATAACCTAGAGTTGAATTCCGCCCCAAACGACAAAAACCCTTTCTACGCTACTAGAAAAAAATATTTCTCATATCCATACCTTGAAAACAAATTGTTATTCCGGTAGAAAAATAATTCTTAATACATTTATGATACATTTCCTTCCTCTTGTTCTTGTCTTGAACAAATAAATATACGAATTGTATTTTCTGCTCCCACTCACCTTTTCCATATCTATTTCTATAGACAAGCTGATCAAATTTGAGTTGGAGTTGATGCTGAAGCGCATTTTTCTTCGATATTATTTAACAATTTCAATAAAACATTTTTTAAACAATTCAAATTCAATTCCATTCCATGGTTGCTGCGTTAATTTTTATTCAGTCCAAAAAATTTTAATCAATTTTCTCAACAAAAAAATCGGAAACAATTCAGAAAATTTGAAAATAAAATCCAATATGTATACATTCTCAATAATTCCAAACAGCATCAAATTTCCCAAAAAACCACTTACCAGAAAATATCAAACAGGATAGTGCTCTTTATGTTACACAACATAGATAAAAATATGCTTTTGTGTATAAATTGTATAATTTCCATTTTCAATGTGGTGTTTATATTTCATCTTCAGTATTTATTTTGTTGTACAAAAATCGACAAATAGATAAATGTGAGATGTGTGGAAATATAGAACAAAGTAGCAATAAAAAAATACTCGTTGTGGAGGGGTTGAAATAAAAAGCAATTTTCAACTACGATCATGTACAAAGTAGTTGATGATGGAATGCAGAGATGGATGCAATGAGGTCTAAGAATAATTTAGGAATTTTGTGCATTAAGTAATCCATCTAATTTTTATACAAATACATTTGATAAATTTTCTCAAAAATTCAATATATAAAGGAAAATTTGAAAATTAACTGAAAGTTTGAAAACTACCTTAAATTTCCTACTATTAAGGTACTTTCATTTTGAATTTTGGAATCAATCTAAACCAAAAGGAGGACAATTTGAGAAGTCTTGACCCCATCAGACCTACCACCAGGGGGCTGACAGCTTTGGTTACAAACTTTGTAACTTTTGTAACCTTGTAACTTTTGTAACCTTTTTTGTAACTTTTGTAACCTTTTGTTGTAACTTTTTTTTCTTGTAACCAAAGCTGTCAGCCCCCTGCCTACCACCTACTGGCTATGGTCAAAATTTTAATTTAATCTATAAAATTGATTTTTATTCCTCTAGGGTTTCCGGATTCTAGAAGTCGATATATGATGCTCATTATACCGGGTACACACAACCCCAGGGGTTACTTATAGGGGTATAGCTTAATGTGTACACTAGGGTATGCCCCTAGGGTCGGTTTCTCGGATATACTCCAGGCTATTGACTTTTATATGGCAAGGGTGATCCCCAAAAACTGATCCCTAAAATTCTCTATATTCTAAAATCTCTAAATTTTTCACCAACCCTGCAAACATATTTCTAGGTACTCTTCAAAAAATAAAGTGTTATTTACACATACGACATAGTAATAAAAATATTCATTTTCACCAAAAAAAATAAACACGGAAAGCACGACAACACGAAAAAAAATCCTTGATGCTCGCTGTATTTTGGGATGTAAATTGAAAAGGCTTTGTATGGAAAATATCAGAGCTATTTTTGTAGAGAATGTTATTATTATTATGATTGCGATTTGTTACATAATAGCACGGAGATATGTACTTTTATTAGTGTAATATCACCGAGAACAATGGAGAAACGTTTGAATAGACTTGTAAAACAAAACAACTAATTCTGCAGAATGATGTTTTAAGCGTCAGCTATAATCGAAAAATTTCTATTCAGTACGAAAAAACATTTCTTTGCTACATCACAAAAATTGTCGAATTGAAAATTTCACTAAAGAAAACTAAAGCAAAAAAAGAAGAAAAACTTTATTGCGAAAAAAGCACAAAATTTATGAAAATATCATCAAATATGGTGGGAAAAAAACTAGTTCAAATAAATCATTTTTTCGCAATGAAGGCGATGAAGTCGACGACGAAAAGAAGTGCATTAAAATGATAATATATTACACACATATAAAAAAGTAATTTACGGTAATATTCTTTTAGTTGTGTGGTTGAATAATAAAGATAGTTGGTGGGGTTTGGTGTAGGTTTGTCGACATGTTTGTTCTGTGAATAAGTTTTTTGGGGGAATAATCTTTAATTTTGAATATTTGGGTCGACTAAATGGAGTGGCATCATGGGTGTACGCGGGGGGCATTCGATGGGGTCCAGACCAGAGGTCCCCCCATTTCGGAATTGAAAATTACATTTTGCACCCCTTACCAATACGTACAAAAAATCGTTAAATTTCAAAAAATTCAAAACCATAAAATAGTTTAAAACTTGTTCAAAAATGGACGATCGTTTTTGTAAATCAATTTAAATGGTATATTTTTGTAACTAGAGTCAGAATTTTCCAAAAAAAAATTTCCTAACTTTTCCATTTTCCATGAAAATTTTAACTTTACGTATTTTTACGCGTGGGCTCTACGTATTACGTATTGGTACATATATAAATATTGATTCTATGCCACTACTAAATCAATGCGCCTAAATTCACACCAAAAAACATTCCAAGCTACTACAACTTTTCACATGCATTGCAATGCAGAACATTTAAAATTTCTGTTTCTTTCGTCTTCATTCATGCTTTAATGGATATTAAAATGGAAATCGCAAATGAAATATATTATTTTAAATTAAGCATAAAGTTGTATGTAAATCATGATATTCAGTCGTGAGAAAGCTTCGTTGTTTCATGAAGAACTACATCTGATGAAAAAAAATCAATAAGAGAGACAACAAATAAATAATGAATAATACATATCGTCGAATAACAACGGGGAAAAATGATATATTGAAAAGGATATGAAATGAAATTTTTCATCATCATTTCGTTTCCATACCTTTCACTTCCAATCATATCAGAAAGAGATAAAGTTTTTTTTTCTTTTTTAGGGTTTATTCATTTCGTATCCTACAGAAAGACATTATGTATAATGCGGTTGAGTGACTCGTAATCTTCTATGTCATCAAAAATGATTTCTTTATGCTAATGTTCATGCTATTGAAATCAATAATATTTATTTTTGTGACATAAGTCACAGATTGGAATTTTTATTTAATTTTTTTAAAGGATTTATAGATTAATATCTTTTGCAGCTTGATGAACATGAAAATCGAATTTAAATTTGGGGATCGTTCATAAGTTACGTCCATAATTGACTTTTTGGACCTCCTCATAGAATTTACTTGTGGAGTGCAGCACAGTTTTAGATTAAAATTTTCTGTCTCAAATCGTGGACGTCATTAGTGAACGACCCCAATATTATTGAGAGGTCTTACGTCAATGCTGAATGTGTTCAATTTTTCTTAATTTTTCCTTACGTTCGCTGAATTTTTCATCCATATTCTGAACATTCATATAAAGATGTATTGGGGAAACGGAATGATAGGCAATGATGTTTTACGGACTGATGTTGATAAATGATATTTCTCATCAACAAATTTTTCATGCTACGCATTGCTACATGTACATTTTTTTCATCATATTTCATGCTTTTGTGAACCTGAAAGAGAAGGAAGGAAATATATTTGACTTTTAGGTATTTGAAGACACATACAGATTTTAATTGAAATGTGTGTGGGTTCAGTTAACAAGTGACATTTGGATGTGGGGAATGAATAATATTTTATGATTGTTAGAAATGGAAGTCATGAAAATATTTAATAAATAAAATTAATTTGACTTTGATTGTTGATGTCTGTATTTAATTGTATTCGAAATATGCTTATAAACCTACGTTCTTTTATGTGCCTTGACAATGCTTTATTAAATAAAAATCTGGAACACTTTGCTACACTTAAGAGGTCGTTCACTTATTACGTTCGCTTTTTAGGAGGGAGGGGGTCTGAGATTTTGTAACAGGTCAAACAAAGAAAAAAAAGTTCTTGGAAAATTTGTAACAAGGGGGGAGGGGGGTCTAAAATTTAATTTTTTTTGTGTAACGTAATAAGTGAACAACCCCTAAGTGTGAAGTGGGTATTGTCATCCCACATTTTTTGTTTCGTCCTCTTTTACCGTAAATGTTGTGAGTTTCAATACTATACTTAGTAATACTAAGTATCACAATGTTAAAGAAACTTGTTGGGAAAGACGACAGAAAAGTTGCAAGCAAATAAAAAAATTAATCTTAAGAAGATTTTTCGGTTTCTCAGTCTTTAGTTGAACATGATAAAATATTTATTTAAAATTTATTTGATGTAAAGAGTACTCGGGATATCTGGACACCCTTGAGAAGTTGGACCCCCATTGAGAGATTTTTTTTGATTGGCGATTCACTTTTGACTCTTAAAATTACTCAAAAAATGAGTTTAATAACCTTTTTCTAGAGCAAGTCTAAAAACTTAACTTTTTCGAATAAATCTTGCGATTTACAGTTTGGAATATACTGGATTAGACCCCCTCGAGAGTTCGGAACCCCCTCGAAAAATTCAAATTTACACCCCTGACACATCTCAATATGACCTTCATGACAACATTTTTCAATGAAGCACATAACAATATGAGATCAAAAAATCGATAAATACAATATCCATCAAAAATTATTTTCAATAAAAAAATCGTACTTGCAGAAAATTTATCAATCGATTGACAACCCCTACACAATCCTATTGCCTATCAAGATATTTCATATTTTTATAATACGTCGATAAACTCGATGCAAAATTTCCATCTCAGTGATTTTTTTTTCTTGTCGTGAAACAAAATCTCTTTCAACAAAATAAGGAGTGGGGCAGCAAAAAATGATGATAAAAGATCTTGCGAATGGCTTTCCATAAGTTATCAATCTAGATTATGTTATCATTGTTTCACTCTCATTCCAAATACATTCTCATCATCATTTGGTTTCCATTTCTCGTTATACTTAAAAAAAATATTGCAAGTTTCATCATTATGATTGACAAATCTCGTTTCCGTCTTCCTTCTTAGTTCACCATGTAATTGTTTCATCTCGTATTAATGCATAGACCGAAAGTAAGTAACTAAGAGAAATAGGCAGTTCATTTCCTTCCTCTTTATCTGTAGATCTAAATGAATAGATAAAAGGATTAAAGCAAATAAATTTTCCTTAGGGGTCGTTCGGGTATTACGTCACCTTAAAAATTGTAATTCTTACACCCGAGCTTTCTCTCTTTGTAACATAATTTGGATGAATTGTAGCAAAAGTCAGCTACACACCATTACCTAATAATCTGAATGACCCCCTCAACCACTTAATCACTAGTAATAGATGGAAGCGGACAAGTGAAAGAGAGCATAAGACGTTTTCCTTGCTCGTAATTTTGCCATTTCCCACGATTGTAAATCATGATTTCGATTACTTAAAATGCTTTTGGTACGCATTGCGTGATTTTTCCGCATTAAATTTGATTCACAATAATTGAAACAGATTGTATTGCATCAATTTGGATATCTCATTTTCCTCAACGACTAATAGCCTAATGATGAAGACAGTGATTGTTGTGCTTTTATCTTAATTTATATCTGAATGTCCATTCTCATTTAGATTCCTATAATTCTCTTCTTTTTTGCTACTTTTCTCATTATTCTTATGGAATATTATAATGAGAATAAAATTACGTCAATTGAAAAATCCTCGGTTCTTCTTCTTTTTTTGTTGCTATCTGGAATTTAAACCAGCATGAAAATATAATGGTAAAGCAATGATGACTCTGATTCAGTTCATTGCATTTTTTATAATATTTAAATTATTTCAACTTTATGTTCAGACCAACTTCTTAGCAAAAGACTTAAAAGCTTAGAGGTATTTCTTATTTCATGATAAAGTTTCTAGGAGTATAAACTTAATTTCCAAATATAAGTTTCGTTTCGAATAAAAATTTATATTTTATGGGTTAAGTTCAGTTTGAGAGATTAATTTAGTTTCGAAGGATAAGTTCAGTTTCCAAAAATAAGTTCAGTTTCTAAAAATAGGTTTAGTTCAAAGGAATATGTTTAGTATCAAAGGATTTTATGGGATAAGTTCAGTTTGAAAGATTAATTTAGTTTCGAAGGATAAGTCCTGTTTTTAGAAATAAGTTCAGTTTCTAAAAATAAGTTTAGCTCAAAGGGATATGTTTAGTATCAAAGGATTTTATGGGATAAGTTCAGTTTGAAATATTAATTTAGTTTCGAAGGATAAGTCCAGTTTCTAGAAATAAGTTCAGTTTCTGAAAATATGTTCATTTTGAAGGATAAGCTTAGTTCAAATGAATATGTTTAGTATCAAAAGATTTTATGAGATAAGTTCAGTTTGAGATATTAATGTTGTTTCCAGGGATAAGTTCAGTTTCTGAAAATAGGTTCATTTTGAATGATAAGTACAGTTTTTAGAAATAAGATCAGTTTAGCATCAAAAGTTCATTTTGAAAGATTAATTTAGTTTCGAAGGATAAGTTGAATTTCTAAAGATAAGTTCAGTTTCTAAAATTAAGTTCATTTGAAGGATAAGTTTAGTTCAAAAAGATATGTTAAGTACCAAAAAATAACTTTCAGTTCCTACTCAGCTATAAAATATTTCCAATCTTCGAAGTTAACATAATTTTCCTGAAACTTTCATAATTCCTACAAATTCTTATTCCCTTTAGAAATCTATTAATGTTCATACTTTAATGTACATACAAGCACTTTTCTCGTTGTTAAAGTCGATCCATAAATTTCATATCTAACAGCTTTAATAATTCATGCTGAACACAAAAATGTGACAACTTAATGTTCTCTACCAACGGTAAAGTTTTTCCGTCATTCAGCAACATTTCGTGGTTCTGGTGTGGTCAGCATCGTGGAAATTCTAGAAAAAAAAATATTATTAATATTCAAGTTATTTCACATAAATTTTCAGACGTAAGTATATTTTTATATTGTGGTTGCATGTCCTCATGTTTGATGAATACTTCTGCAAATGTTTGGTTTTAAAACTCACTCGCTACTCATCTGACCACAGAAAGTTCCATTTAAATCAACTTAATTCCTCGTATGTTGATAACTTTTATATACATCATGTGTCAATGGAAATGAATTGAGTTGGTAAGCGTGGAAATTGACTTTTTGCAGTTTTATGGAATTTTTTGATATTTTAGCTTCAGCTGGTTCAGTTTTTGTAATTAGGATTGCCTAAGGTAAGCGTGATCTAATGTTTTTGACTTGAATTTTATATAGAATGTTACCTCTATATTTTCTCTAGAACGTAATTAAGCTTTCATTTCAAAATATGTGAATTTAAGTATAATATGTGAGTATAACATAGCAACAAGTTTAGACAGAAAATTACAAAATTTCATAAAACAAAGTTTGGGCAAAAATTTACGTAATTAACACCAATGTGTTACACTAATTAGATAAAAATACTTTAAACATACATAAAATTCGTTCATTATTGACATCCATCAAAAATCATATTTTACGATACCATCCCTCAAAGAAATTGTTGGTGGACAGCTCCAGACCCCCCACTTAGGGGTGTAGCCATAAATTTTTGAAACGGGGTTCAATCTATCAAGGAATGTTCCTACATTTTTTCTCCTAAAAATTTTTTAACAATTTTAAAGGTTGAAAGCTTTCAAAAAATTTCCAATACAAATTTCAAAATCGATTGGGAGTCCAGACTTCCTCGAACCCCCTCCCTGACTATGTCTCACCACAAAAAAAAAGTTGAATATTATTTTTAAAAAACTACACAGTTGCAATTTATAAAAGCTACATCAGACAATTCAATTTTATTTTTAAAAGAAGAAGTCATGCATGTCTGATAGCGTGCTTAAATTCCAGACATACTTGAAATTTTCTCTTAATACCAAATCAATTCACTAACGCTGCATGCAAAAAAAGTTTCATTAAATGAATTTAAATTTTCAATCTACAGCGAAAATCTCATTTCTCTTCAAAAATCCAATTCATCACAAGATCTATCGATACACAGCTGTGCAACATGCTTTATTGACTCTCTGGCAGCTTAAAAGCATTGATTTTATGTAAACAAAAAAAAGCATAATGTGCATTAGCAAAAAACCCCCATTTTCTTTCCAATCACATTGAAGGATATTAAATGCGATTCATGAAAGCTATCGATTGATGTCAAAGGGTTGAGAATAGCAGGAGTAAAAAATTGAAAATACCATTGAATAGTAATAGAGGACGAAAGGGTGTGAGGGTGAAAGAAACCAAGGAAAAAAATTATCCAATCAAAGAAACATTATCCCTTTTTCTCATGGAAATATTGTAAAACATTAATCACGATGATTGCTTCGTACCCCATTTCTTGAAGCAATTTCTTTTCGTTTTTTGAAATGATGATGAAAAAGAGTTTTTGGATCTTAAAAATCAAATATACCTTTTTCCGCTTAAACATTCATTTAAAATTCGAATAAAGGAGAAATCCTGTGGAGCATGATGGGAAAAAATTCTTGCTTTGATGGTTGTGCTTTATATTATGTATACAAGGGGACGATATCATGCTCTATTAAAAGCTATGTGCTCATATATTGAAATTATAACAACTTGCTGTATTATCCATGCTCGGTTATCATAATAAAGTTTTTTTTTTCATTTTCTATTAAAGCAAAATTGGGTTTCGAAGAGAGAAAAAAAATGTTTGTGAACCATCAAAGTAATTGATAACAGACTTAAAAGTACTTAATTTTGACCTTCGTACTTCCAATTTGAAGAGACTCTTTGACATGATTTGTGAGTTAGGATTAAGGGTATTATGGGCTTATTGTCCATTGACTTCAGTAATTTTTATTAGTCATGTGCCGAAATTTTGGAATTAGATTCCAGTTTATGCTTAGTTGCTCATTTTAACGCTCTTCTCCATGGAATGTTGACCACACGGTGACCAAACAGCCGCCAATTGAAAAATGATTTCCAAGTTCCATATTTCAACACATGAAGATCGAAGCTATTCCTCTAATATCCCATCCCAATAAATGCACTCTAGCCATTCATCAACATCATTCACTTTAACATTTTCAACTTCGCTTAACCCTTTTTTATCTTATCTTAATGGCTCCAGCATAATACGATGTCGAATCGTAGCTTACACATTTCAATGACCTTTACTCCCTCTACCCAATAATTAATGTTTAATCCTTTCATCATCCATTTTATCATCGTCCTTCTTCATCACCACTCCACAGCACTCAGCATGAATAATTTCCTGTGAATTTCTTGTTAATTAAATAATATTTCGGAATGAAAATTCCTTTATTATTGGAATTTTTGAGTTACGAGTAATTTTAATATCGTGAAATTGAGTGAATAAGAATTTTGAAAAATTTCTTCCATTCACTTAGAAAAAAAATTTAAAAACCTTTTTAAATTTGAATTTTTTAAACTTTTTAAATCTTAATCAAAATTTTTTAAACATTAATGAAATTTTTTTAACTTTCAAAAAATTTTTTTTAATTTTAAAAACAAGAATCAGCTTTTTAAATTTTAAAAACAAAAATTTAAAAATAATTTTTTAAATTTTAACAACAAAAATTTAAAAATATTTTTTTAAAATTTTAAAAACAAAAACTTAAAAATAATTTTTTTAAATTTTAAAAACAAAAATTTAAAAATCATTTTTTTAAATTTAAAAAAATTTAATTTTAAAAATAGTTTTTAAAGTAACTTCTAAAGCATTTAAAAATCAGTTTTTTAAAAATATTTTTATAAGTGTCTTAGTGATAATATTTAAAACTGAATTTTTCACAAATTTTTTTAGTGTCGAATTGGAAAATTTTTCATCGAGGAAATCACGAAATTGTGTAAACAGCAATGAATGCTTTGTTAGGAAAATAAAGATAAGGAAAATTTACGAGAAATTGTATAGCACATAAAAGCCTCCCTACTTAAAAATAGGAAGCTTTAAATGAGCTTTATTGTTAAGATCAATCACTCATACTAACACAAATAAAATTAATTCAGTCGAATTACAGATTGTATAACTCACAGGCGCATGTTATTTTCGAAATCGCCTTGAAAATTCTTCATACTCCTCAAGTTTATGCCACACGCACTTTAGAAACAGAATATGTAATAAAAAAATTATTTCTGAGAAGTTTAGCAACAACAACAATGTTAAATGTGCTACCCCAATTTCCTACTTTTTATTTTCTCTAAAGATTGAATCAATTATATGCTAAACAAAAAAGTGATGCTCTTACGGATTAAATCAATCAGTCTGGCATTAAAAAAGTCCTTCTGAATCCAAATTTTTGCTTCCTTTAGCAGAAAATCTCACACTTCATTCAATCGAATATAATTGGAGATTGTTGGCCTTTGTGCTCCCAGGCCCGTACAATTTTCATGAATAATCTCATCCCAAAGCAATAATTCCTATACACACATTTATGCATAAATACTCTTATCATCTACATTCTTGAAGAATAATAGGAATGAGATGAATAGACACCCACAAAATACACATAAAAGAGGATTTAAAAGGCCAACAGTTTAAAAGAGCATTTGGGGACAAATTTTTTTTCTTTTCATAACATCCTTCATCCTCATTCCTCTATCCATCTATTTATCTCACTAACACACCCTCAATAATGGATAAAAGAGTCGACAATGCCGATAACAGCTCATGATTGCAATTCATTAAACTGAGGCAGAGAGGACAAAACTTTCTCATAGTTAGTCGTCCGAAGCAATTACCAACACTCATAGTTTATCTTCAAAATTTACCCTGATGACCAGTTGACTCACAGAATGTTCATTTAATGTGTACGAGGATCATCTATCTATTCATCGTGAGAAAATGAAAAAATTTCTGCTTAAAAAGCTTTTCTTCTTTCTTTTTGGCTTCTAAATTGCGAGCCTCTGTGGGGTTGTTTGGATGTTATGGAACTCTGGACGCTCAGACTGAATTTCCTATCCAAACATTGTAGTGACAAAAGAAAGAGAGATTTAAAGCAGCCATTTTTAATATCACATAACTCCCAAACGACCCCCTTAATGGTGTTTTAAATTGGCACAGAAATCACACCGAAAGAGATTGTAAACCCATGACGTAAAGTCTTTTATCGTCGAATTTATGCCACTTAAACATTTTTTTATGACATTAGATAATTGATATTTCTGTTTGATTGTCAAAAAAATGACGGTATCATAAAGTGAGAAATTTATAACAACTGCTGTTACTCATGTCATTTTAATCATTCAATAAATTGATAGTCTATGACTATTAGACTATTGCGAAAAAAAAATATATATAAATATATGAGAGTCTTTTATTACCAATTCACAAACGAGCAAGCATAAAAACGTGTGCGGCTTTATTCAACTACTTCTTTTCTTGTTTATTCACCGACATATCACATGTCATTATCATTTGTATTGACAACAAAAAATTATATTTTTTTTTTTCGCTGCTTTGCTTTTTCTCACTCTCCTTTATTTATATTCATTAAACCAATTCACTTCGTCTCTCTTCTTCCTCATCTTCAGAAAGAAAAAAAATTAATTTACATACCGCTATAAAATGCTTTAAAGAAAAGCGCAAGGAAGATGACGGGAGAAGAATATGAAGAATTTTTGATTTTAAAATCTTTTGGATTTGATTTATAATCTGAAAAGGCGCATTTTTGAGGATTTTTTTCCTATTTTTGTTGTTTAATGGACTTTAAAAATCTAAATTTAGTAAAACATCCAACGGTTTTTTGAAATTCAAATTTAGTAAAGAAACCCAACGGTTTTTTGAAATTCAAATTTTCAATCAAAAAATGACGAAATTTTTCTCATTTCAAATCTTAAACTTAAAATAACAGAATCAACAATATCAATAAATCTACAGCATTTTATAGCACGGCAAGATCGAAATGTCAAACTTCAATCCATTCAAAATCCCAAAATTACCTTAATAACTCACTTAGTCAGCAACTGAAGTAAACAATGTGTTAACCAAGCAAAATGCATTATCCTGTAAAAAATTAATGTTAATAAAGGGGTTTCTCGTCTTCGAGGCTTCAAACAAATTTATTTTATTCATAGCTCGATGCCGACTACTTCATCTTTGTGTTCTCATCAAATTTATATCTTTTTATTCTCGGCGATTTATTTCAGCAAACAGCAACGGCAGCTGAGAAATTATATACACATATAAATAAATTAGTGGATAATCATTCTTAAAATATGGGATGATGTCAATTGACAGGCTTCATATTGAATTATGGATTATAATGATGATGATGATGATGGTATTATGTACATTAAATTTTAAGTTAATTAGAAAGACTTGCCCATATTAATCCTATGATATTATGCTTATACTTAGATCCATGCCTCATTACATTTGAAATTTAAATCTTAATTAAAGACGTGATTTTGTTGTTGGGACTGTAACCTGTACAGAAAAGTTTAGTTTTATATCTTAAATGAGATCATACAATCTGACATTATGTGTTATGCGGGTATAGCTGAAATGAATTTAAAGAAATGAGATTACGTAATTTAATAAAAGAATAATTTTTATATTAAAAAATTGGAGTCGTTTAAATGTTACATAATACTTTATGGGGTGAGGGGTTCTAAGTTTCAAATTTAATTACTAATATTCCTTAAAATTTCGATTCAAATTTTTATGTATTGATAAATTAGAATCCAGATTAGAATGGCAGTTTTTAGTTCCGTAATATTCAAACTTTTAAAGATTCAAAAAGGAAAATTATTATTTTTTGATACATCAGAATGAATATTGATTAGTTCAGGGGGAAAACCACTTGGTGGAAATTTTTATAAAAAACACTTACACTCAAACTATTGGTTCTATATTGAGCAGAACTATGGTATAAGATTTTCTAACAACTTTTCAATCAAGAAATATTCAAGAAATCAAATTGATTCCACAAAATGTTGTCGGTAGAAAATCACTTTTTTCTACCAAGTAGTTTTCCCCCTGTATTAGTTGGAAAAGTTTTAGGAAAGTTCATCAGAAATTTGTTTAATTATGCATTCAAGTCAAACTTTTGAAAACTCAATTCGTTAATGAAACTCACCAATTTTGTTCCTTATCTGATAAATTCTCTTAATTATTTAAACAAGAATTTCGAGGAGGCTGATGAGCTAACTTCTTGATAAAAGATGTTATTAATATTTGACATTTGAGTATCATGATTTTAGAATTGATTTTTCTCATTCATTTTTTGGACATTCATAAATGACGTCATGCAAAAAATGAACTCCCTCCCGCTGTCATAAAATTTTCATACAAATTTTTTTCTTTTATATGGAAGTGTCACAAAGCGTCAGGGGGGGTTTGTCTCCCTCCTAAAGATTGAACGTCACTTGTGAACGACCCTTTTGAAAATTTTGCTAGGAAAATGTTATTTATAAATTTAGTTCTTCTACTTTCTAAAATGTGTTTCATCAAGAAAAAGAACCACATTTGCGGTGAATATTTTAGAAGCAGCTTAAAGTTTACAGTTTTTAGTAAAAAATATTTGAAATTTTTTAGAAGATGATTTAAACTTCATCATATAATTAAGTAAACAGAAAATTGTATGGAAATGATTAGTTTCTCATATCCCATTAGATCCGCCAATTTGTATTACACTTCAATCCTAGTCTAAACATGCTTACGTGCTTGTTGACTCACACGAGCTGAAAAGATTATTGTCATACCATTTTATAGGAAATTTATGAGTAGTCGGTGCAGTCTTTATGATTAGACATCATCTAATTAACCTTTTAATTTAAAATTTGTCTCGTTGATTGGCTTAAAACTATAAAAGAAATAAAAATCTACTAAAATTTAATCAAAACATGCCTTACCGAAGAAGCAATCCTCATTAAAATGGTCTGAGAAATATTTAAAGAGAAAATCAAATCAACTAATTTACCAAATATTCATGTCTGCTATCAAAAACGCAGAGTCTTGACCATAAAAACACAAAACAAAAGCTTTTGACATTTCAATTTTCATATTCAAGTCTCTTCGGTCAACCATCAACAAATTAATTAATTAATTTCAAATGCAAAATCATTATGAAAGAGAAAATGTCTGCGTAGTTGTTGAATAGACTTGATTTTATGGCCAAGCATTATTATCAGTGCTCGCTCAGTCATAATGAATAATAAATTATGTTCTCTCCCACTAAAGTCATGAGAGAAAAACTCATCCGAAAAGATAAACATAATTGCAAAATCCTTTTACCTTAATTTTCTACCATCTAGCATTCAGCAGTCGGTTTTATGAGAAATATCTATAATCACAACACAAAATGTTGTCTAGTTAATTGTACGTTGACTGCTCCCAGGTATATATAGACGAAAAAAATGATTTTTTTTTGTGATGATTCTGTTTCGTGCACATTGTGTCTTCCTAGAAGCTCTTGATTACGTCTTCTCATGCAAAAGGCGAAGATTCTTGATGAATTAATCGATGTTTTACTGGTTGTGAGGATGGAATATTTAGGTGAAGCACAGACTTCTTAATTTATGTAGGCAATTTTCGAGATACACTTTTATAGCCGGTTGACTTAAGATTGATGCTCTTTTTTCTAGACACATTGTCATTTGGGAATTTTAGCTTAGGCTAGACTAAATCAGAATAGAATCTATCTGTCTGTGAAGAAGATACAGATGATTTGATTCACACTAGAAGCCGATAT
Organism: Chironomus tentans; assembly: GCA_963573255.1. Lineage (NCBI taxonomy): Eukaryota > Metazoa > Arthropoda > Insecta > Diptera > Chironomidae > Chironomus > Chironomus tentans. The sequence continues at coordinate 41,241,841 of OY754302.1, read as the reverse complement.
TTCAATTATTATATAGAACAGTGGTTCCTAAATCTTGTACCATAGCACACTAGTTTGAAGTGGCTTAGCTAGGGAAATAGTTCAATGAGCTTGCGGCTAGCAATCGCTTTAGATTCAAAAGCTTCGTAGACACCATAAACTTCACAATGAAGTAAAATGACATCATCATCACAATAGCGTTTATCTCGATTTTCATGAAATTTCCTACAGTTTATTAGTCTAAGAGTTTTTAGCTCGAAAGTTCTACTTGAAATACCTGAGCCACTTTACCCGAACGGCAATTTGGTCAAAGTTGAGGTTATGGCAGCGTGGTGTCAGTGTGTTGTTGCTTTTATCCACCTGTATGGCTGCTTTCTAATTGCCATTATCTTCAAGGCACCAAATCGATATGTGCGAACACCATGGCAATACGACAGTCAATGCCGCTCGGGTTACTTTCTTAAATTGAGTTCAAACATAAACTGTAGAGTCTTGTTACCGATACGAAAAAAAGGTTCAGCATGAGAACTAATCAGCTGATCTTAATTGTAATCAAGTATGCAAATGGACTAATTTTTCAGTTCATATTTAATAAATTTCAAACAAAAAAATCTCATGGTCCCCTCTTCCAAATGCCTCATTTTGTTGCTAGATACTCATTGTATCAAAATTAATGCAACTCGAGAGTATGAGCGTGCTGCTAAATGATGTTCTTAAACCCTCTTCACTACATATCCCAACAAAATAATAAAGTACATCAACATCAAAAAAATTGTGCTCATCAAATCAAGTTGTTGGAATGAAAAAATAAGCTTGAATATTTGAAGCATCATTTAAACTGCAGAAAATTTTTCATCAGAATTTAAAAAAAAATCTCATTGTTTGAGGTTTATTGTGATTTTTTTTTGAATACACAAAAATGTTTTATTTCAATAAATTTCGAGCTGCATCACACTCGAAATACTCTTATTCAGTATGAAGCATTGATAAAAAAAAAGTTTTGTAATTAATGTAAAACCACAATATACAACAAATTTATTCACTCATTTATTTTTAATTAGTGTTCTCATTCATAAATGCTCGAACGTCGACGATGAAGATGCTTGTCAATGACGATGATGATGAAGTTAATTATTGAAAGTGAAAATGTTGTTGATAAAAAAAATTATTTTGTGTTACTGATAATGATAAAAAAACGACATTTTGCGCTGCAAATTATAATCAGCAACAAAGCAGCAGATCAGATATACAAACATGATATATTGCTATCAGTAAACGTATTCATGTGAAAAACAATTCATTAAAAATTGAATTGCTTTCGATATTCGTTGATATACAAAACGAGATAGAGAATGAAAGACGAGAAAAAAGCTACAAAAAAATCAAGTTGATTTAAATTCATATTCAATAGAGAGAAAGAGAAAGAGGTAGGGAAAGTACACAATGCATTCCCAAATGCAATAAATATTTATGATTAAAATTGATACTTAAGTATTCATTCAATATTTGAAATGAATATCTATTCAATATGCTTGAGAAAATAGATGGTGCTGGTTTGGGTGATAGATGGAGGATAGTGCAGTTTATGAGCGCTTTTTCAAGGAACTTGTTGTAGTAACGTAGCTAGAAATTTTTCGAGGGGGGAATTTTCAATTTTTTTGTAAAGCAAATTGAAGAATTTTCTGTATAAATTGGAGAACTTAACCCCCAATCCTGACCTGTGAACAGGGGTGTATCCAGAAATTTTTTAAGGGAGGGGTTTTAAAATTTTTTTGTATGGACTGAAAAATTTGGCATTTTGGGGGGCTTTGGCATTTTTTTTCTTGAAAACCCCTAGCAATTTGAAAAATTTCACCATGGTTCCATCACATTTTTGTGGTGTCATCAAAGCATCTTATTAGTGTCGTGTTTACTACATTGTGTCACTAAGGAGGTCATCCCTCACCCACTCATTAAATTCACTTAAAATTTTTACGAAAAAAAATACAAAACCAATTAAAATGTCTAAATCCATACAAATTGAATTCCGAACCCCAAAAATTATTTCTGGAATCCCCCATCCTTACTACAATGTGACTAAATGACCTCAAAAATTCCACAAATATTCTCAATCTCCATGCTAAAAAAATGAGAGCAACAGAGAAGAATGAGTGAAAATTTATATCACAAAAGAATTTCTTTTTTCAATTTTTACCTTGCATTTCTTCAATCCATTTTGATAGATGACTTATACAATTTAAAATTCAATTTTCATTGGAAAAAAAATCTTCTTTTGTTTCATGTGCTGTATTTCTGGCTTCATATTTGTGTGTGCACAAAAAAACCTGCAATTTTATAATGATCTTAAGTACAAATAAGTCAATCGACGGTCGTGAGAATAAAAAAATCTTTATTCCGTAAATCAATTACGTCCAACGCTGCAGAAATGAAATGATTTAAAATGAAATAAATGAAGAATGAGACGTGACGTAACAAGATTACAAACCACCGACGTTTCCCAGGCTCGTGCTTCGTTCTTTCAATGACTTATAAAGGCAAAACAAAGACAAGAATATCCAATATGAATAAGAAGTTAAAAACTTACCGAATCGAGCGGTAAGCAGGCAGGCAGGCAACAAAAAAAGATGAAAATAAAATAAAAATGAATCAGAATGTAAAGAAGCAAAGAGTGTTCTTGCAGCAACGTTTTGAATTCGTACCGAAAAGCAATTTATGGCTTGATGTGGATATAATTTATTTAAGGTTGTGTTTATTTTTTTATATATTTTTATAAAAGCCCAGCAAGCTCATGTCGCGTGAAATGATATGTGATACATGTTGTTACTCAACAAGTCTTGTGTCTCTTCGTTTTGTTCCTTAACAATTCTCTTCTCCTTTTCCTCTGCCTTTTTGTGCTGTGTTTCCATTAAATGACAGTGAGCTTGTAAGATATATTTTACAAATTTTTGCGAACGTTTACAATCTCTGTTTTTAATTTGCATTGTCTGTCTTTTTCTATGACACGAAAATACGTCTGGGAAAATGAGATTCTTCTTGTCTTGAGCATTTTTTTGTTTCGAAAATGCGATGAAACATTTGAATTGGGTTGATGAATGGATTTGTGTGCTAGAAAGTTGGATGTTTTGACTAAGTGAGTGGGATTACAGTAATACAAGGGCATACATACTAAGCTGTGAATTAAGGGGGTCATAATCTCACCCAAAATTTTTTATTTTAATTTGGAAGGGCTTTTTAAGAAATTTCAATTCAGTAGTAATTAAACGTAACTAGAGAGGTTTTCAAAGATATCCTGATCTCCATCAAGATTGAAATTTGTTGTAGAGGAATATTTTGACCCCCTAAGAAATTAAAACTGTAGAAAAAATATCTGGACCCCTCGACATGTCGAGCCCCTCTTCGAAAAATTTCTGATTATACATCTGAGTGGCACTGCAAGAAGTAGGCTTCCGAAATTATGCATTGAGATGTTATTCAGTGTATCATGGTGTGGTATAGTTCCTACCCCTTGGGGCTCTTAGGTTAAGAACCCATTCGATTATGTCTATCTAAACAATTTACAAAATGTCCTTTTTGAGGTTGTTAATTTATACGTTTGCATTTTAGGGAGAGGGGGGTCTGAGATTTTGGAACAACTCAAATAAAAGAAATTTTTCTTTTTTTGAAAACATTGTTTCTTTTTTTGCATAAAGTAATAATTTAAAAATCTTTTGTAATGATATTTTTTGAAGATTATAATCTGCTGGAGTCTTGGTTGATTTAAATTTGAAATTAATTTCGAAAACTCTCAGACTGGAAGGACAAGAAGCAGAAAATGCATAAATAATTCAAAAAAAATCCCTTCATTACAGATTTGATAGCCAATCATTTATCTCTTTAAATATTAAAGCATTCATATCACTTTCTCCTCACCCGAATGTCCAAGAATAAATTGTTATTTTTATTATTCAAGCTTCTTTGCAATTCACGCAAACTAAAATTCTATTAATCAATCAAAATTTTACATGCTAGAGAGAAATTGCGATAAAGAAGTGGCAAGATAACTATCGCATGACAATATGATGGTACTAGACAGACACTTCTACGTCCAATTCATAAACAAACGAACATCCAGTTTAATTTCATTTGTCAAAATGATGAATTATATGTGTATATGGACAAACATACATATACACATACTTAATGGATGAGATGAAATCCTCTCTCTTATCGGTCCATGGAGACCCATTGATGTTGAGATGGAAATGCCAGCATTCGAGTAGGTAGCAAAATTTATGTGCTTTTTGAAAAGTGAAAATAATGAGATAGATATGATATCTTCATATTGTTCCGTATTTTTGACCTCAAAGTTAAAATTAGAAAAGGAAAAAAAAACAGCAACATTAACCTACAATGTAATAGATGGTGACTAGAGTAAAGATCATCACTCACTTAATCGTAAATGATTAATGCTTCAAGCTTTGGACGGCAAGGGATGTCATGAATTCTCAGAAATCAGATACAATTTGAATCAAATTGAGAAGTCACGAATTTGAATTTTTCTCTACTGCTGCTCATTCTCGTCATCCACATGACAATTCAATTTGTTCCGTATCAAGCTCGTCAATGAACAATAAATAATAGTTCTGTCAGCAAATTCTACATCACTGTTTGCCAAACGAGGATTTCATTAAATGAAAATCTATGAGCTTGCTTGCCTCGTTTGTCGATGTTTTCCTTCCTTTATGTCATGGTTTTGTGATGAGTGAGGATTGCTTTGTGGCAGTTTGACTTTTGTTGAAGAATGGAATTTTTTGAATTGATGGTAGTAAGCTTTGAAATTTTGAATTTTTAGTTGATTTTATTTTTTAAGTAATTTCTGGAGTTAAGTGGTATTAGCTGTTTTGCTGACAACAAACAATCTTACAAGAGTTCAGGTAAGGCTAATCCTTGCGGAAGGTCAGAAATTTTTCGAATGGGGGCTCGATCTCTTAAGGAGGGGTCCAAAAAAGTTTTTTTCATTTGTATATTTTTAATTTTTTGAAGGATTTCAAAAACAATTTCTGTACACATTTCAATCTTGAGGGGGTCTGGACACACTTGGACCTCTCCCTGGCTACACCTCTGGTTTAATTAAATAATTAAATATCAATCTTTCTATAATATAATGTAGGAACCGTCATCCTTGCTTATATATTTAAACCAGAGCAGCATCGTTACGTCATCTAGAGGGTGACGGTACTAGGGAAGGTATTTTGGTTTCACTAAATTTCACAACAAGAAGTGCAATTTGGTGAAGTTTGTCACTCGGGCTTAATATTTTGTTTAATACTTTCTGTCTTAAACATTCATTTTTTTGAACCATATCCAAGATTTTTTTAAAAGAACATTCCGATTGGTTTAACAATTTGATTCAGACAATCCCATTAAAAACTAGAAATGCGTCACCAAACAAACAAATTCACAAATCTAACTAGTTTCATCTGATATCATCTGATTTGAAAATAGATATCAGAATGGAGCAAAAAAACTATCGTAATGCTCACTCGAATTCAATTTGGCAAATTTGTGACATAATATCTCGCAAATCTCTTTTTTTATATTTATGGCATAAGAACAACAAAAAACTGGATCGAAAAAATAAGAAATGGAAATAACATAAATACATAAATTTGTTTTTTGTTGTCGTCAATATATTTTGTTCTCCCTCTCCTCATATGCTCGAGTGATTCGAGAGCAAAAAAAATGAGTGGATTTATAGCTTTATCGAGAGCAATCGTACTCAAAAAATCGCGAGACTCAAAAAAAGTCCCGTCGTTGTCTGTTTGAAAAAGAAATTTTTAATGTAATTTTATTTAATGTTGTATTATTATTGCTTCTATATATTTAAACTCTTGTAGCAATCAGCAATTCTGATCACCTACTTATAGCATTCGCCACTTCTTCCAAAACATCATCAATCCGATAACAATATCCGATATATCGAAAACGCCTTAAAGTCAGTAAATATCATATAATTTGGGAAACATACATGTCTTGCTTTATGCTATTATGCCGCGATATATATCCGCAAATCCTTTTTTAGTAGAAGATCTAAAAATCGAAAAGATGAAGTTAAATCTGTGCCATAAAAAACATTGAAATGAGATCCCATTTTCGTAAATTGTAAGCAAATCTCTCCACTTGCTCGAAGGCTGACGTATCCGAAGTAGCAACAAAAACATAAATAAAAAAATCTTCATGCCTTCAATTTTCCCACCGAAAAAAAAATGTTTCTTCTTTGTATCTTTACAGACACATACGATATTGCCTCTCGCTATATTAACAGTATAGATGGATGGAATGAGATGAGTGCAAAAAAGAACTTTTTTTCTTCCTCGACATTCCTTATTTTATGTATTTTTGATCACGCATTGGAGTTTTTTTTTTCGTTCATTCTCTTTGCATCACTTGACAGCTCGCTGGATAAATGAAAAAAGAAATTAAGCTCCTCACATAGAATGGTGCGATGTAATGAAAAAAAAGAACGGAGATTCACACATGTTTTGGTAAGAACATATTGCCACTAACATGCTTAAATCTCTTGCTGCCTCACTTTTGATATAGAATCCCATTACATGTCATCGTTCCATTTTCTACCATTACTCATTCTGCTCCTTTATTCCTGATCTCTTTTTTTGCAGTTCACTCTCATATCAGATGATTGCGAGCACGAAATTAATGGGAATTTGGAAATGGATATCCGTTGGTAATCGGGTTATGAGGTTGTTATACATTAAAATACCTACAATGTTGCATGAAATTGATAATTAAGGAAATTTTTATTTCACCACTCAAGAATTAATTCTTAATTAATTTTTATATTAATTAGCCCAAGCTTATCAGATTATAGCTCTTCAATTATTCATTGAGTGGAGCAAAAGAAATTAAAAAAAAATTTAAACTTTTTTTTATTATGGCATAAATAAACACACCAGAAAAATATAAAAATAAATATTAAAAAATAAAAAGAGACGCTTAATCGGCTTAAAATTTATGATGATACTGGCACTTCAGCCCGTTTCGTCATATATTTCTAACTAATTAGCTGATATAAAGACAGTATTGGATAAAAATTTATTATAATGATTTTTTATTGTGGCGAAAACCAGTGAGGAGGTTTTAAGTCTACAAATTGATGATATTTTGCGACACCGCTAAATGAGTGAGGCATACACAAAAAAATATCATTTTTCCTTGCTATAAACCAGAAAGTTCAATGTTTTGCATGCTAATTTGATATCACACATTTTTCTTAGCGTCTTTTTTCTGTAAAAATGTTAATTTTAATGAGCTCATATTGCACGATTTGTGGCCTCTTAATGACTTTAATGGTGAAATTCTTTAGTTCGTTTTTTTTCGTTGAAAGAATTTAAAATATTGTGGATGGTGTCTTGAGGATCATGGGAATCAAATTAAATGTTGATACGGATTGGAGATCATTAAGAGGTGTTGATGTCTGATAATGTTCTGCAAACTAAATTTGAATATTTTTATTTAGTTTTTGTAGGTATTGTTGGAATTTTGGATGACTGTCCTATAGATGCGTATACTGGTGAGGTTATTGGAGGTCAAACTTAAAATTGCTAGAAAATCAGATTCAATTATTAAAAAAAAATCATTTTTGACTATTCCCCTCTTCTCGTAACACGTTTTGTGAGAAAATAGGAAAAATTTAATATACAGCGTAACAAAAATTTGACCCCCTCCCCCTTAAATTGTTTAAGTTGTGGATTTCTCACTATATTAATGGTTGATCTAAGGTTTAGTCTACTATATACCATGGACCTACCCATGTGCCTACCCAGAGGGGAATTCAAGATATCTTTTTCAAAGTTTTGTTTGATTCATAGTCAATTAAATAAATTTGAAGGAGTCATAGTTTTTCAAATGGGTTCCATTTATACTGAGTTTCAAAATCCGAACCCCCACTCTGGGTACAGCCATGGACATACTCAACTGGATACCTTGCAATACTAAAGTTGGGGCATACCTTAAAATATAGGAATCTCAGGGATGTGATTTAGGATATAGCGGTCCTTGATACAAATTCCCAAAAAAATCATTTTAAGCAATTTGATTTTTTTTTGCAAATTTGCTAACTTTTGGTGACTTTTTTTACTTTCAAAAGTCCACGACTGCCATGATAAAAATTTATCTGGTAGAATCTTCTAGTTGAAACTAGCATAAACTCCCAGAAATAAATAAATGCGCTTTATTTCAATCAATTGAGTCAATTTCAACGCATTTCTGATATTTTTTTTGTTCGGCATATCACAAAAAATAAGGAAAAAAGAGCCAATTCATTGATGTGTCAATATTATTAAAATATAAATTGCAAACTAAATATCCACATTTGATCTTCTCATTTTCTCATCTGTGTCTTTCCATATTCCACTCATTTACAAACTCCGAGGTGTTTCAAAACCTATCAAATTATTATCATTATTAGTTATATTTTTAACGCTTCGAAATTAATAATCTCGTCAATGGATCTCGGATAACGATATCGTGGCTTGCTTTATAAAATGTGCGGGTTTTTCGGTCAAATTTATTTAAAATATCAAATAAAAAAAAATTTTATAGAAAAAAATATTCAAAATTAACTAATGATAATTTTTTTTTGTTTTATAGCCAAAGATTACTAACGATTTTCTGTTTAAATTAATAATCACAGGCACACAAAATTATAATTATTAGATAAATTTTAAAAGAAAGACAAGAAATTTTTTTATTTCTTTTCTTTGCTGGTCATAAAATTTGTTTAAAGTATTTAATTAACACCTTTAAACAGCACATGAGTAGGGTGTCCATCTGCTCACTTTTTGTGCTATTTAGATTCATGCTTCGTTGTTTATTTATAGTTAAAATCGAGATATGACACGCTTTTCTGTAATAAGTCCATAGACACCCTACATATGAGGATAAATAATATTTTGGGAAACTCTATTGATGTTAACAAGCGAAAGTTTCATGGCAATATTGAGGTTGAGCGTTATTTTGCGAGGTTTATTTTAATTCTTAGGGGTCAATGTCCTTTGGCTATGTCATTGTCCTTCAGACTATTAACCCAGGGAATTTTTACTAAGGGGTCGTTCGCAAATTACGTCACGCTTTTAGGGGGGAGGGGGGCCAAAGAATTTGTGACAGTCCATACAAAAGACTTTTTTTTTTGGAAAATTTGTGACAAGGGGGGAGGAGGGTTCGAAAAAGTCGTTTTTTAGCATGACGTAATTTGCGAACGACCCCTAACAAAAATTAACATTTAATGTCATATGTCTAATTATTTATTTATGTTGAACATACATCCGTTCAAATTTTCTTTTTTTTGCAAATAATTTCATGAGAAAAGTTTTTTTATTAGACAACTGAAATGGGTAACTGAATGCCTACATTAAAATGGATGAAAGTTTTTGATTAAATTTCTAGTATATAAAATAACAATTTAATAGCTCATTTACTGAATAATTAAATTTAAAGCTGTTGTCAAAGTTTATCTTAATCAGGTATTTATGCATCAATGGGTTTATCTAATAATAACTATTGTTATAGTCTATTATTTTGAAATGAATGGGATTTATTGTTTCTGTTGATTGATTTCTCAGTGAAAGTGAATTCTAAGAATGATTCTTGACTGATTATTCACAAGATAATTGATTTTATCAAGGGTCAGTAAAAATAACGATTTTTTATGATTTCTATAATTTTTATATAAATTTTATGATAATAAAAATTGTAAAAATCACAATTTTTTCTACATATAGAAATTACAAAAACCGCAAATTTTATGATTTTTAATTTTAAAAAATGTAAAAATCGTAAGATATTGTAATTTTTACTGTTTGTAAGATAATGGACCAGACGACCTTCTCGACGAAACAATTTCTTCAATTTGCTGAGGTTTTTGAGAAAAAATCCCTAGGAGTGTACTCTAGGGTATTGCAAACAACCGGCATCAAAGGTCGCTTATTTAGGACGTCTATTATTTAGAACTAAGAGGAGCCATAAGCTTCGTGACTCTTTTAACAAAGGAAGCATCTGAAATTTGATAGACATCACATGAGAATGATCCTTCAATTACAAACGATTTCCAAATAATTTTTTCAATTTAAATTGCCATTGAGTGAATTTTTGTCAACCAAAAATTCAGACAAAACTCCACCAAACTCTCCAGCCAAACAGTTTCCAAAAAATTTCATGTAAATAAATATCAACATAATTTCTACGTTAACACTTAACAACATGCAGATCTCGTCACTAATTAATCGCAATAAAATATTTCCTGTCTACAAAAATGCCTTTTCTCACCTCGATTTGGTGTTAGAAATTGCTTCCGCATACATTCACATAAATTGTCGTTGCATATCCTTCTGTATTTTTTTCGGTGAATGCCAACCAGAAGGAAGAAGAAGTAAAAGATAAATTTGCATAAAATTTAAATAAAATGAAAAACTGTTGAGGAATAAAATAGTGAAAAATTCTCTCTGACATCAATCCTTTTTTGCTGCTGGAAGGGATGCTGATGTGAATGCAAATTGGATGTCTTTTCCAATTTCAAAAATTCCAAACTTGGAGAATTTTCACAACTAGAACGAAGTTCTTTCCAAATAAATGTTTAGATGTTGATGTAGGATGTGCTGAAATATTTTAATTGCCTTAATTGAATGAGTCAGAGAATATTCAAATTTTAGTACCACAAAGAAGACATAGATTCAAGAAAGAAGAAGCAGCATGAAAACGGTAATCATCGTTTAAGAATTTATAGCTGTAAATTTGTCAACTATTTCTAAAGCACATCTTATGTTCATAAGAAAATATGGAGGTATGGAAATGAGAAAATGCAGGAATGTCCCATAAATCTTTGAATTGCAAATTTGCAACGACAATTTTTCTTCCTAGATTAAAGATATTTTTCAAACAGATTTTGGCTTCCCGCCTGTCTTAAAATAGCCAATTTTTCATCATTCTAGAAAGCGATCCAATCAAAAATTCATATCAATACCCACGCCATTAAATTCCTGAACACGAATTGCATTTTGTGTGATGCACTAAATGAAAAAAAGCTTCACATTTTACGCATTTATTTCAATTCAATTAACATTCGCACGGTATTTTCAATTGTTGTCATACTGTCAGATATCTCCTGTTCATTCAGCTTCCCGATATTGGATTCGCAGTTTTATTTTTTTTTGTTCTGTTCTTTTTTCATGCACAACGAACAATGAAAGGAGCGAAATGGAGAGGTAGAAAAATTGAATAGCTGGGATACTTGTGTGGAGTTGGACATTTTTGAGGTTGTTTTGTGTATCATTTGGAGAAAATAATTTTTTAAGGGATTTTGATGACGATTTGAATAAAGTAACTAGTTTGTAAGATCAGAACATACTTTGATAGTTGTATATAAATTTTAGGGTTGTTCAACCTAGAATATTCATCCGATAAATTGGCTGAGGGTACCCTATCCTACCTAACTAGGGTAGTAAAAGATAGAACCATACCCAGGGTACCCAGGGTAGTAAAAGATATCCCATACCGTTCCCTACCTACCTAGTTGTATATAAATTTTAGGGTTGTTCAACCTAGAATATTCATCCGAAAAATTGGCTGAGGGTACCCTATCCTACGGTAGTAAAAGATAGAACCATACCCAGGGTACCCAGGGTAGTAAAAGATATCCCATACCGTTCCCTACCTACCTAGGGTACCCTGGGTAGTCCCAGAAACTGGCCCTAAGCACGTAGCCAGAAGGTTTTTTGATGGAAAATCACCCTCTAAATCGAATGAAAATGACCAAAAAATGACCCAAAGTAATCGTTTTCAAAACAAACACATTTTTTTCAAATTGAAATTTTTATTTCTGTTTTTTAAGAATGAACAAGAAATTAATATTAATTGCATAAAAATTATTATTTTTTTTTCCTAAATCTCATAAAATCAAGTCTAACTCCACAAAAGTCCACCCAATCGTTTGCTGCCACAGGAACGAGAGAGAAAAAAAACAATGTTAAGTTCACACTTTTCGGAATTAATATTCAATCGCAACCACAATTACAATTACGAATGTGCAGCAGAAATAGTTGACTTTATGTCTGTCACATAATAATCAATAAACGAGATCGTGTAGCAGGAATTGGAATTAAGTGTATTTTTTGCAGAGGACGCTGAGAGGAAAAAAGTCTGTGGTAAAGCGATTTATATGAGAAAAAATGTTTATAGGGACCATTAAAATGATTATGGCTGACACATGATTAAAATGAAATAATTTCCATACAATGAATGTATCTGTCTCGATGTAAATGCTGTGCATTTTCATATTACACGATAACTTTCGTAGATAACAATAGAATAATAGTAGTAATAAATTGACATATTAAATAGACATTTGTGTATGCAAAATTGAGGTAAATTAAACAGTTGCTTAATGAATTGAAACAGAAACTTGACATGATTGAATTTACGAATGAAATGAGAACAAATCACGGATAATATGCTTAATAATTTCACTGTAAATGGAAAATTAATTTTCATACACATTACAAAGTAAGTTTACACAGTCATTCTCAGTTAAATTTATTTGTTTAGTCAGAAAGTTATTCATTTCAATTGAATCCTTTCAAAATAACTAACTGAAATTGTTTGACATCGCAAAATCCAATTAGTCGATGTTTAGTTTTAGAGACAATGGCAATGTGCATAATATTCCTTAAATAAATAATCCTCAAAACATATTTAATGCATTTAGATTCACAAAATTACAGTTACATTATCCACTTCAAATGTTATGTTGTTTTAATTGGCTTTATATTGTTAAGGGGTCGTTCACTTATTACGTTCGCTTTTTAAAGGGGAGGGGAAGGGGGGGTTCTAGGATTTTGTAACAGGCTAAATTAATAAAATTCAAAATTTGTAACAAGGGGGTAGGGGGGGTCTAAAAAGTCACTGTTTTGCATAACGTAATAAGTGAACGATCCCTAATCAATGCAACATTTTCCCTAAATATAATGCACATATAAGTTCGGTTGAACATGTTTTTGAATTTATTCATTTAGTGTAAATGTTATCGCAAATAACAATTTTTGTTCCAAAACTATTTGGCTTTTTAAAGTTTTTAGCATTTTTTGTGTATTTGCATATTCACACTGACTGCGAATTTATAGCTGATATTTTAGAACATTGTGCCACATAATGTGATGAAACTGACACTATCGATTTCGGTAATTAATCTTGTGAATTTATCAGAGTATATGATTATTAGGAATTGTAATAAAAAAATTTTAATAGGTGTTTTTTATGAGGAATATTCTTTTATTGGACATTAAATTGTTTGTTCTGAGTTGTTTGCGTTAGAAATATTGTGATAGAACTAGACATTACTGCATTTTTGCGGACATATTTTAGATATTTTGAATAATAAAAACAAATATTTCTTTAGAATGATTTTTTATACTTAAAAATTACAAAGTCCAATTTGTTTGAAATTTGAGAATATTTTAAAACAACTAAACAGCTAGTTGCTTCTTCCTTCATAATAATAATATTCTTTTTGATTTAACATATAACAAATGTAATATTATATAGCTTCTGGCTAAAATACAAATCTGAATCAATAAAAAATAATACTAATAATAATATTGCAATATATTGCGTGAAGGGCTCATCCTTATGAGCTGAAGGCGTTGCGATTACAGAATCTATTGAACCACACCCTTTAGATCTATAGTTTATAGTGGAATCCGAACCACTTGCAAGCTCTGCACATTGCAAAAACACGAGTATGTTATAAGCCCTGATGTACCCTGCAATGTACGATACCGCCAAGAAATCATCCAGATGCTAGTGTATTCCTTCATATAATCAACACATTTAAATTCATATAATCCAGACCTAACCAATTCCCATCCTGTCCTCATGAGAGTAATTCGTTTAATTCCCTCCCATCAACTATCACTTAAAACTTCCAAAAATATGAAAATTGTTATTTTAATAATTTATAAGTAGAAAATTATGGATCATAGTCACATGGGACGAATATAGCCTAGGCATGAATAAAAAGGAGAAATCAACACAGTGTGAATGTATTCATAGAACTTCTCATTCCTCTTTCATGCTGAATAACAAAATAAATATGCATCTCAAGAGAAATGTACGAAAAATTTTCATTTTATTCTCACACACAACATTTGGTTTATTTGGTTAAAGTTCCTAATATTTTTGTTTTATATCATGTTTTTTGGATTTCCATAATAAATATAAACATGCGAATTCAAATTGAGTTTTATTTGTAAACCATATAATGCTGTTTTCAACATTTGATGCTGTGCAAAAAAACCTTATGAAGAAATCAGAAAAGTTTGGTGAGATAAAAAGTTAATTTTGATGTCTGTAGGTATCTATGCCATTTTGATGGACTTGGGTCAGGCGACTTAATTGAATCTTCTGTTTAAAACATTAATGTTGAACTTTTTTTGTCATTATTCTGAATTTTTTATGGGTCAAATTTTTGTAATAGATTGAAGTTATGGACACTCATATATGGGTTTTCAAACTATTTATAGAAAATTTTTATAGAGAAAGAGGAATGTGGAGTTCGTAGTTTTGTGTTTAGGTACGTAATACTAGGGGGTAGACTTTATGACATTCCGTACAATTTTATTTAAATTTTTTAAAAAATTATTTTTGACATAAGAGCGTAGCCCATTATCGTAGTCATGGGGATCATGGGGTGAAAACACCTCCCCAGATTCGAAAAATATTGACTCAATAAAAATATTAAGAATGGCTAGGACTTTAGTACTGAAAATAATTTTTTTACACAACCTCCTCCCCCTTTCTCAAAATATTTCTGATTTTTACAATGACATAGTTGGAAATTTTTACGAAGTTCGAACCTCCCCTCCTAACTACCCTACTATCTAAATGCAGGGACGTATTCAGGGGATTTTTGGGGTAATGCTCCACTCTTTTCCTATATTCTTCAATTTGCTAGAATTTTTATAAAAAAATTAATTCCAAATCCCCCCACCTAAATTTTCCCGTCCATGCAAAAACGACTAAACGACATTTTTGACTTACCTCATTAAAATAGAACCAAAACCAATTCCTACCCTCAATCATTTCAGTTCCTAACTTCATTAAGAATTTTTAATTAATTTTTTTTTCCAATAAATTTCATCAACAGCTTTCGAAAAAGTTGAGCAACAAGACTTAAAAATTCATATTATTTTAGATCAGTCTACATTTACTGAATCATTTAAACAATTCAACAACTTTTTGTCATGTTTGAAGTGTAATTAGGAATTAAGTTCCATAGAAATAATTTAAAGAGCTTTTTATTTTATGATGGAGAAAAACAACAAATAAATTCTGTGTCAATTTTCCGTCTCATTTTCCAAAAATGTTCATGCTTGTTAATTTATTTATTGTTGCGTGAATAGGAAACATTTTTCTGGGTCAATAAAAGAGACGGAAGAAATTTAGTGTCGCGTGATAAAATGTCTCAGTATTAATTAAATTGTCAGCAAAAGTCTGATAAAAGTTTCATTAATAATAATTCTGATTATTTATCTATATTGACTTCTGTCTCGTAATGGATTTAACTTCCATTAAATTCGGTCATTAACAAGAAGTCTGAACAATCAGCAATATTATATGCAGCTCGATGACATAAATTAAAATTTCTCATCCTCAGCTTAAGAATTTTTAAATGGGAAACTTTTTTCGTATGCATGGGATGTACGTACGACAAAAACATGAAATTGGGTGAACATTTAAATATTAATTATGACTTTTTATGATACCCGAGCGTATTCATATTACAATTTTTAATATATAAATTACGACATTCTACCCTCGGGATCAATAAGGCGATTTTAAAATTATGAAAATTGAAATGCAGACCAATTTTGAGCAATTTAATTGGAAATCGTTTTTGCAATAAATTTATGATATGAACATGAAACAGCAACAGCAGCAGGAGGAACAATACACACCAAAAAAGAATTATAATTGAGGATGAGTTTCGAGGACGTGAGGTCGTTTGAGCGCATTTTCTTGATGGTTTTGGTGTTTCTTGTGATGAAATTTTTTTAGAAAAATTTTAAATATTTTGGAGCCATTCATAAATGATGTATATAAAATTGAATTTTTTAGACCCGATCCCCCTCCTCTGTCACAAAATGTTCATAGAATTAGTACTTTTTTTGTGTCGAGGTTCAAATGGCTGCAGACCCCACCCCTCTAAATTTTAGAAGAAATTTATGGACACCTTCCAAGATAATGGTCACCCACGCACCTATTAGTAAAATTGGGTGCCCTTTAAAAAATTCCAGCCGCATTAAATGATATTTTTCGATTTTCTCAGAGGTCGCCTGAAGCCACCCCCTTGTAGTTTATATCTTGTTGCTAATAAGCTTGATCGATGCGTAACTTAAACTACTGATTTGTTCGGCTGATATATCTAAACCTTTCATTGATGCGACACGGGCATAGTTTATAGGACTGAAATTTAAAAAATATTTCAAAAAAAACCAAAATTTTGGATACTCTTATGACCCACAATTATGTAACAAAAATCAACACGACATCCAAACTGCTAAAATCAGTTCCAATTTTATATTTTTCGAAATAAAAAAATCAATTCTCCCCTGAAAAGAATGCTATCCTGTCAAATGAAAATTGATCATGAAAGGAGGAAACAAAAGCGTCCGAGAATGTTTCTCATTCAGAATGTGAAAGAATCAATGCATTTGTAAGCGATGTAATTAAAAATTTTTTTTATTCGCCATCATAATTATGTGTAAATGGATGATTTTATGGCCTGAGAATGAACACACAAAAAAATGTTATTAAGAATCAGAACATAAAAAATCCAATTATTTAGAATGTAAAATGACTCAATCATGGTAAAAAGTGATCATCACGTCGTCCATAGTCATGTTCTGTTTTATGATAAAAATCGACATTGAAATGCATCGACAAAAAAATAAACGAGAGCGACAGCATTTAATTGGAAATTGTTTAATTGTCATTTCATAATAAAAAAACTTCACCATGAACAGCTCAAATGCAATCGCATCACAATCAACTTTTCATATTACTCACGTACGTATCGTTATCTAATGCACATGTACGATGAAGTTCTATCAGTGAATATGATGCGATGCCAATTATACTTTTTATATTCAAAAAATGAGATTATTAGAGATATAATACTGTGCAGCATGTTCACTAAAAAAAGGCAATAGAGAGAGTGAAAAAAAAATTAATTAAAATTGAAATGAATCTCGTCGCTATCATCGTGTGTGATAATTATCATTATTAGGAATTAAAAAAGGCTGTTGAAAAAATTTTTTTATTAAAACTCAAAAAAAAGAACGAAATGCAATAATATGACATAAAAGCTACGGGATACGTCAATGATAATAACAATAAAAATTTCAATTTAAAATATAAATTACGGCTGTGTCTCTTCTTTTTTTGTGAGTATCAAAATACCGATGGCTCCGAGAATATTTTTGTGTGCTCACTAAATGATCAATTTATAGGCAATCAAAAGATCTAATGAAATAATCTTCTCTAATTGCTGCGAAGGCATCTCTTCCAATTGAAATATTTTCCGAAGCGAACAAAACAATTTATCTCAAAAATGATGAATTACAGTCAAA
This sequence comes from Chironomus tentans, assembly GCA_963573255.1. Classification (NCBI taxonomy): domain Eukaryota; kingdom Metazoa; phylum Arthropoda; class Insecta; order Diptera; family Chironomidae; genus Chironomus; species Chironomus tentans. The sequence continues at coordinate 41,224,184 of OY754302.1, read as the reverse complement.
TAAATCTTGGCAATATGTGCAACTGAAAGAAGAACTGCAAAATTCATTTTTAATGTGATATAAGCAGCATATTTTTCCTTCATTCTTTTACAGTAACATTATATCATAACAGATTGTATTTAGGATGTGCATTTCTCTTCTGTTCTACTGCACTGCACCCATTCGCTCTCTAAATTTATTATTCTTCTTTCTCTGTCAACGATTCACTTAAGCATCTCTTTTTTGTGCATGGGAAATTATTTTATCATGGAATTTTGAAAGGAACGCATTTCTTACAAAACTGTTCAATTAGCAATATTTTAACTGCCAGTCAATACACGCTATCATATGTAATAATTTTTATTTAAAAAACCCAAAAATGGGCTGTTTTTCTTTATTAATGATCAATTAGCTTTTTATATTGCGGTGAGTAGAAATTTTTACAGTTCTGAGTTCACGAGAAATAATAAAAATCAATTCATAAGTACTGGTTTGAGATACCGTGCGCGTTGTTTAACTTGATGGATGTTGAATAAATGTTGTATGATAAAGATTTAGGTTTGTGAAAGTGAAATGCTTTTTGGGGTATTTTAGAGGAAATATTGTCCTAAATTCATCCTTAAAATAATGCATTTTTTATTGATATTCTGAAATTTTGAATAATAAACTAGACTTAGTGGTGTAGCAAAAATATTGTGATCAGTACCCAAGGGACGTAGTCATAGCAGAAGGCAACCCCCTCCTTGATGAAATTTATAATCAATTTGCTTTAGTTTTTGGGAAAAAATCTCAAACCCCAATAAAAAATTCTGAACCTATAAATATTTTTAAACCCCCCACTAGAAAATGTCTTATTCGATACCAGTACTGCACCTCTGATTAAAGGCGTATCCAAAAATATGATCTTTTTGAGAGATATCTTCCAATAATGAGCTTTTTGTTTTAAACTAGGATTGGGTTTTCAAAAAATAGCGGGTCAAGGACCACTATGCATCAAAAAGTGAAGTGCTTTTAATACGCCAAGAAACTTAAAGTAAAGATGTAGTTAACATGATTTTTACGAATTATTTAAAAACCAAACCTCATTTTTTCTAAGAATCAAATCTCACAATTTAAATCCTTCAATTAAAGTCCAACAGCAGACAAATCCATCCCCAAAAACTCATAAAGTTCCCATAATATCAGCTAAAAGCAACAAACAAGAGAAGAAAAGAATCCATGCCCCCATACATAATATCATCATCATAATGGCAAGAGCACACTATGGGGCAAAATGAAAAAAAATCGGACATTCACTTGGTTTTTGGCAATGTTTCAAATATCCATTTCAAAATTATTTTTTCTTGTAGAGGACATAAAAAGAGATTTGTATGCCAAATTTCAGGTCATTTAGTGCTACTTTCATGATTCTAGGGCTGTTTGAAGTTGAAAAGGGACCAAAAAACTGATTTTTTCATGCCATCTTTGAACTAAGAAATCTCTGCAATGATAAAAGATATTGAAAAACGGGTTTCAGTTCCTAGTAGTGCTATATAAGAGCTTCATTTTGACATATGGCAAAGTTTATAACTTTATAGTTTTGGTACCGGTATGCTAGGAAATGCATGAAAATCATAGGAAAAATGACCTTGGACATGTCACAATTACCTTATGTGGTCGGGATTCCCTTAAGGATACATACCAACGTGTAGCTACTGGCTTCTAGTTTGTAAAACTGTATAAAGCTTTTCTCAACTCATCGGCGAAAAAAAGTTATGTTGATTTTAGTAAGTCGATCTATATTTGGCCAAAAACTAACTCTTCTGAGAAAAAAATGAGAAGTATAAAAATAAATATGGTTTTTGATGTATTTTAGTCACTTATGCTGTTTTAAGACAAATTGCGAAGAAATTTTCTCAAAAAGTTCAAAATATACCGAGATATAGGGTACATGTGTTCTCTGACGACTTGACCCTTTTTCACCTCACTCAAACAGCTGTAACTTTTACAAGGTGTAATACTTTTTAATTTTGTTTTCTGATTATTATAGCTGATATCAATACCTTTCTAATTTTATATAATACTTAATAGTTAGGTATGGTCATGGTCATGAAATCGGTCCTTGTTTGTGACCGACCCCAAACTAGTGAAACGCTATTTCTTAATATACTATTTAAAAGCATATTTAGATATTGTATTTAGATTTTTTATATTTATTTATGATATTTATGACCATTTATACCCAAATTTTGTGTTTTGGAATTTCTTTGCTATCTGTGGGTAGTCTCTTGCTAGCCTCCTAGGAAGTACCCTAGTAGCCTCAATTTTGTCAACATATCTTGCAACTGAAGTTATTTTACAGACTTTTATCGATTGATCTATGAAATTTATATATGTTCTAGGCAAAATACATATATTTTAGGTACATTACACTGAAAAATTGGGATTTTTGGTAATTTTGTTTGAGATTGGCTTGCGTTGGTCACATTCAATGCACTACCATGGCAACAAGGATGACTATATGTCCAAGTATTATACATTTTTGGAAAGGTATTAACATCAGCTAGCAAAAACAGAAAACAGGATCAAGAAATATTATTCCTATAAAAAGTTCTAAGCTGTTAAGTGGTCTCAAAAACCACCTAATCGTCAACCATCATAGGCAAAAACGTGATTTTGAAAATTTTGATGATATTTCATAAGTATTTGAAGCAAAAAGTAATTAAAAGTCATATAGGAACTTAAAAAAATGGATGAGAAACCAAAATAAGCTTGAAATTATCAAAATCACGTTTTTGCCTGTGCTGGTTGACGATTAGGTGCTTTTTGAGACTACTTAACAGCTTAGAACTTTTTATAGGAATAATATTTCTTGATCCTGTTTTCTGTTTTTGCTAGCTGATGTTAATACCTTTCCAAAAATGTATAATACTTGGACATATAGTCATCCTTGTTGCCATGGTAGTGCATTGAATGTGACCAACGCAAGCCAATCTCAAACAAAATTACCAAAAATCCCAATTTTTCAGTGTAATGTACCTAAAATATATGTATTTTGCCTAGAACATATATAAATTTCATAGATCAATCGATAAAAGTCTGTAAAATAACTTCAGTTGCAAGATATGTTGACAAAATTGAGGCTACTAGGGTACTTCCTAGGAGGCTAGCAAGAGACTACCCACAGATAGCAAAGAAATTCCAAAACACAAAATTTGGGTATAAATGGTCATAAATATCATAAATAAATATAAAAAATCTAAATACAATATCTAAATATGCTTTTAAATAGTATATTAAGAAATAGCGTTTCACTAGTTTGGGGTCGGTCACAAACAAGGACCGATTTCATGACCATGACCATACCTAACTATTAAGTATTATATAAAATTAGAAAGGTATTGATATCAGCTATAATAATCAGAAAACAAAATTAAAAAGTATTACACCTTGTAAAAGTTACAGCTGTTTGAGTGAGGTGAAAAAGGGTCAAGTCGTCAGAGAACACATGTACCCTATATCTCGGTATATTTTGAACTTTTTGAGAAAATTTCTTCGCAATTTGTCTTAAAACAGCATAAGTGACTAAAATACATCAAAAACCATATTTATTTTTATACTTCTCATTTTTTTCTCAGAAGAGTTAGTTTTTGGCCAAATATAGATCGACTTACTAAAATCAACATAACTTTTTTTCGCCGATGAGTTGAGAAAAGCTTTATACAGTTTTACAAACTAGAAGCCAGTAGCTACACGTTGGTATGTATCTTTAAGGGAATCCCGACCACATAAGGTAATTGTGACATGTCCAAGGTCATTTTTCCTATGATTTTCATGCATTTCCTAGCATACCGGTACTAAAACTATAAAGTTATAAACTTTGCCATATGTCAAAATGAAGCTCTTATATAGCACTACTAGGAACTGAAACCCGTTTTTCAATATCTTTTATCATTGCAGAGATTTCTTAGTTCAAAGATGGCATGAAAAAATCAGTTTTTTGATCCCTTTTCAACTTCAAACAGCCCTAGAATCATGAAAGTAGCACTAAATGACCTGAAATTTGGCATTCAAGTCTCTTTTTATGTCCTCTACAGGAAAAAATAATTTTGAAATGGATATTTGAAACATTGCCAAAAACCAAGTGAATGTCCGATTTTTTTTCATTTTGCCCCATAGTGGAGCAGCAGCATCTGGAAAAATTTCTGCAATTTGGTTCCTCGTTCTATCTCTTCCCATCATCATTTATTCCTTCTTCCTAATTGTTGTCCAGGAGATATGCACAATACAATTTTTCTTTGGTTTCTGTTTGCAACACTAATTACTTAACATTGCTCATTGTTTACGATGCAATTAAAATCACATAAATAATATTTATGCAAGTACGAAAAAAAATTTTTATTGGATTCAATTTATCATTTTTTTTCGTTCCACATTTTAGCTTCTTTCTCTTTTTCGCAGGAAAACCTCAAAAGAATTTTTATTATTTTTTTATTGTTGTGGCATTAATGGTTCATAGCATCTCGCATGCACAATCATAGAGTGGAAGAAATAGTTTCTCATGTTCTCAGACGATTCCTGTGAATAATGCACATTTATCTAATATATGATTTATACACAATATACAATCCATTCAAAGCAGAGAAATTTTTCAACAATAAGCTAGTCGAGTGAAGTGGAATGTGCAAGAAAAAAAAGCAGTGAGAATTTACTCTTCACACTTGAGTCATTGCAATCAATTTTCCTTTTTTTATTAAACGCTACACGATGGCACTAGACATTTTAAAAGTGTCACTTTATCTACGCGATTACAGGCAGCAATTCTATCAATGTCACCGCATAAATTGAATAATTTTTCAATTTTTCTTCTTGTGGTTCTTGAGCTCCATTCCGTAAGTTGAAGAAAATTAATCTTCAATAGTGATAAATCATATCAATGTGCTGTGAAATCAATGACGAAGATGGAGAGCATATAACAAGCTAATTTCTGTTCAATCTTAATATACTGTTTACAATCTCTTTGATATTTTAATAGCGAGTAAAACTAAAGACACAAAGAGGTGCTTCGATCTCCACCGTAAGCGAAAGAAAGACTTTTTATGAAGCGCATTTTTAATTTTAGGTCGTCGTAGACAAAAAGTTTCTGGGAACTATAAAGATTTTGATGGCCGCAAACAAGCTCGTAAAAAAATATTAGCAATAAAATTACAGAGTGTGTTAAGCACCTGATGACGCATAAAAATGTTAAAGTAATTAAATGAATTTGATACAACTATGCAAAAATGGTGACTTGTTCAAAAACAAAAACATAAAAGTTAACAGTTTTGTTACTCGACGGGATAATACTAAACTTAGCTTTTTTTGTTGTCTCATCCGATAAATATTTTTAAGGCAGGGGGTGGTGATTTGTAAGACACAAAAAAATATTCAGGTATGAAGCTGGTGTGGTGCCAGCTTGATGCTGAATTCGAATACAAATCTAGCTCAAAAGCTAGCACCATATTTGTGCCTTTCGAGGAAAGACAACTTCAGGTTACGTCTTTAGATGACCCATCAATATGCCTCAGGAGCCTAGCCAGAAGGAGGGAGCTCTTGATGGCACGTGCTCGATTGGAAAAATGTATCATCCACAATAATTAACCATAACTGAAAAATTATTTTAATGAAAAAAATGAAAGCCAATTTTGCCTTTTTATAAAAAACACATAAGTTACGACCCTGATCGTTTTTTCTCTCTACAATGTCATTACAGAGTAGATTTTCCTGATTTCTTGGTCCTGTTCAATTTCTGGGACAAGAAAAGACTAAATACCCAATTTTTATACCCCTCCTCCCCCTCCCTCTCCTCACCTCCATAACAAATTTTCTGCATTGACAAAAAGTTTACGGTAATTTGAGACTTTTCCTCAAAAAATTGAAGAAAATCAAAATAATAAGATTTGATAATAAGACTCTTGACCCATATTTCACTTCCTGAACACGCTCATAATCCTTCAAATCCCCACCCCCTCTGCATCCTAATTATGTTTAAGTATCCTCATGAAGCGACATTAAACTCCACTTACAAATTTCCTTTCATCTCTCTCCATAAAAGGTTGTCAACCTTTCATCTAACGCCAAAAGATTCAACAGCTACTCAGACTGATAAAGTGTACAAAACAGCAAAAGAAGAAATATTTATTCTCTCAAAAATGCGCTAAAGTGTAAAGAAATGAAGCACACTCATTCTTCATACCTTCCGCTCATACAATTAATCACGACTTCAATAAAAAAATAATTTTTCATTCATTTAATAAATTGCATTTGAACAATGCTTATGTCAGGAAAGAAAAATTGTTGCAAGAAAGGAATCTTTTGAGAGAGAAAAGTATGAAGAATTAAAGAAATGACACATTAAAGTGGCAATTAGTGAAATTATATTCACTTTGAAGGTTTTTTATTTTGCTCTGCTGTCTGTGTAAAGTTTAGTGCTTGCTGTAAAAAAAGAGAAAATAACAAATGAGAATTGAAAATGACTGTGCAGAAAAGAATTTCCGTATGAGTGATGCAAACACAAAGTGAGTGAATGATTAACATAATTACAGCTAAAATATCTTTTTTTATCCTCTCCTCTCTTACTTCTTATTTAGCACCTAGACATTGTGATTAATTCATTTGTACATTGACTAAGTGCGATTGTACGTTAAAATAATGCAAGATTCCTTACTCTCGGACACAAGAACTTATGGTATAATCATATATTAAGTTATCTTATTGAGAATCTCAATTTCATTCCTTTCCTCACCGGTAAGACTGCCATCGCCAATAGAATTGGTTATTGTGCATTAGTCAAGAAGAAAGAGACCTTTCCACGACGTGCTTTTCCTTTTTTAAATTGTCGTAAGTGATGGCTAAGCGATTTTTCATGCTTTCCATTCTTGGCATCGCCCACTCTGTAACACATTTGCTTGCGATTGCTTCTCTCAGTTTTTTTCTTTGAGATTTTAAATTTTTCAGTGTCTTATCACAGCATTTCATCTTGAATCGCATAAATGAATTTTTTTCTTTCCCTTTTTGCTTCATTTGAGATTCTGCAGAGTTGTTGCTATGGTGTCAAGATGAAATTTTGTTTTGGAAACCTAAAAATATATCAGATTGGACATAATTCTTTAGAATTTGTCTGAGGGTGTCTTGAAAAATAAAATGATTTCAGAAATAGATATTAGAATCAAGGTTAAGTCCTTCTGAGAAGAAATTGAGATTCTTTGGGCCCAATTAAAGCTAAATAGTTGTTTTTGTGAAATTCTATATTTTGTGGAATTTTGTTGAGCCAATTTGACCCAAACTGTGTTACACTGCAAGATGGGGTCTGAAAATACCATTTTTGTAGGATGTCCTTTTCAAATGACCCTCTGCTACTTACATTTATTTAAATTTTCCAAAAAAAAAAATTTATCAAATATTTTTATCATTTCTTTTAAGGGGTTGTTCAAAAACTACGTCACACAGGAGGAACGGGAAGAGAGTGTGTTGAAGAATTTGTGACAGTCAGTACCCAGAAATTTTTCGAGGGAGAGATTTTTAAATTTTTTGAATGAAAAAATTCAGATTAAAAAATTTTTTCCCTCAAAAACCCTAGCAAATTGAAGAATTTTTAGACGAGGGGGGTGTTTGTCCCTTAAATTCAAAACCTCCTGGCTACGCGCCTGGTGACAGTTCAAATACAATAATTTTTTATTTTGAAAATTTGTGACAGGGAAAGGGGCTGACGTAATTTGCGAACGACCCCTTAAAATCCACATCGACAACATATTCTACACTAAACATATTCCAAATTTTCCATCATAAAACCCCCATCCCATCCATAATAATAACTCTGATTCATCCAAGATAAATACCAATTCTGAATCACAACAATATAATTTTTCAGAAGCCTTCACTTCTCATCGCACAAAATATCACATCACATTCATTTCGATAACGATAATAAATGGTAATCGCTTTAACTGGAATTAGAGTTCATGCTCTTTTCGAGGAAGGTGAAAAAAAAAATTTTTTTTTTTCATCTTTCCTTCTCATCTTTTAACATTCGAGTATGTGTACATGAATAAAATGTTATTGAGTATGAAATGTGTGAAGAGATTTTAAAATGAATATAAAAAACGTTTAATTGAGTCTCGTTTGTAATATTTTATGGAAATTTTCTCTCGCATTCCCCATTTAACATACACATAATTTTGTGCTATGCGAAATAAAATAAAAATATTATTTTTTTTTGTTATTTATCGTAACTAAGTTGTAAGCGCTCTGAAAGGAGGATAAAAAAGTTAACATTATAAACGAAGCACATCAAAATAATTCTTGTTAATGCAGTAGCAAAAAGTCGATGGGGAGATTATCTGACAATCATAATTTACCACGCAATATATACACAATAATAATCGATTAAGTTATAGCTTTATATGTGCAATTTAGTATCAGATTAACACGTATTCGTAGTGTAAAGTAGCATTAACCGCTGATTTGTGTTGAGAATGTTTAAATACAATTTTAAACCCTCAATTTTCATTCAAGTTTTGTAGTGTGGGGTTGTTTGCAAATGATGTCCTTCAAATTGAGGGTTTTTAATGACTTACCTGTCTCATACATCCTCAGGTTCCCTCTGGTACCGAATAAGTGAACAACCCCTAAAAGACTAAGGAATCAGTAAGTAAATGCAAGCTACACAGCCTCAAAAACACCATCCTCCTTAAATATTGGACATCATAAGCAAACAACCCCCAAGGATCTATAAAAGCAGTAAGTAAGTGCAAACAAAGTTTACATTCTCCCATCAACAAACTTCTTTCACTGCTCTTTCTATTTTATATCCATTAAATTTGATGTTAATATACACAAGATTACATAAACTTTATTTTTAAAGTTTATATGATAAAAAAATTTGTTGCAATGTTGGAAATAAAAATTTTTTCAACAAGAGAGCTGAGCAAGCATATAAATATTTACGTCAAACATGAAAAAGGATTTTATTAGTTTGTCGCTTCCTGCATGCATTTTAATATGCTTTTATAAAATCCCAGAAGCTTTTTACATGAATATCAACAGCATCATCAACATTGATGGCTTTTTCCCTACTTTCAAATGAATAAACGAGTATGCATGGTAGAATTTAAGAATGGATATAATATAAAATAGATGATAATAATGATGTTATAGAAATGTCTCAATATAAATTGACATGCGATAGATTTCTTATTTTGCTTTCTTGAAAAATATGAACCAAGTTGAAAAATCACGTAAATCTGAGAATGTAAATGATTTTTTGGGATTTAATTTGAATTTTGGATGCACAGAAAATTTTTGGGGGATTTTAGAATTTTTAAGACAAAAAACTGGAAATTTTATATCAAGCAGGAAGAGAGGAGTTCTTGAACGTAAAATCAATGAGCTTTAAGGTTGTCAAGTCAAAATATTACATAACTCTAAGAACTGTCTGTTTGTTACTTAATAATACAAGTTTTGTATCTAACTAATAACATTTTTGTTGAGGTAGTCCATGTTATAAAAATAAAATATGAATGAACTTTGTTTGAGCTACCCACGTACGTCGACACGAATCATTAACGTAATTACAATAATTATCTATATTTTTAATGTCAGGGGTCGTTCGGAAATTACGTCATGCTTTTGGGGGAAGGGGGTTTGAAAAATTTATGAAAGGACTTTAAACTTAAAAGGAAACACAAGAAATGTGGAATACTTGTGACAAAGTGGAGGAAATGGTCGAAAAAGTTGTTTTTTACGTGACGTAACTTACAATTGACCCCTCACCAAAAATATTAGTTAGGACATTTTCGGAAATGATTTTTCTTGGAATTAGATCTGATTGATGAATAAGGTCACTGAGCACCAGTGTTAATTGTTGGTTAGGGAAGGGTTTGAACCTGCTGTAGCTCGAAAAGGAAGGCTTGACAAAATTCGGGGATTGCTTGACGAAATTAGAAGATATATGACAAAATTATGGTGAAGGTTTCATTTCTCAAGTCAATTGATGATAGCATGCAGGCTGACTTCAGTCACACGGGTTTGAGGAGTCGAATTTAAATGGGTTTGGGTGACTTTAAGCAGAATGGTGTCTAAAAATACAATCTTCTACAATAGAGACTTAGCCAGAAATTTGGTTTAGGATTTTTCCCTCAAAAAACTACAGAAATTTTCAGAAAGTGAACTACATTCTCTTCTGAAAAATATCCCATTCATAAGTTATCGAATTCCCATTTAGTCAGGGGCTAAGCCAGGAGGTCCAAGGTAGTCCAGACCCCCTCGAAAAGATTACTACACTGAAAAGATTCTTATAATCTGCTAGATTTTTTTAAACCAAAAATTTTAGATACACTTCTAAATTTGATAGAACAAAATGAACATTTTTGAAGTAAATATCTTGCATATTAAGCATACCTGCATTAATTTCAATTTGGTTCACATTCATGCGATTATCAATATGCAGTTATATCTGCATATATACATCAGATAAACTGCTCCAATTATCAATAAAATTCCCAGATCAAATTTGGGTTAAGCTGAAAAAAGAATCCCCAAAAATTATGAATGAACATATCAGAACAAAATGATCAAGAGCCCCTCGCTTCATCAATTCACATGTGATAGAAAATTTCCATTCAAAATTGGTACATTGTAAGCAAAATATTCTAATCATGCATGCATTTCAAAATTGACTTCGTTTCGTGCAATTCACAATTTGAAATATTTCTAATTTTGCAGATCCAAAATAAATTTCCAACACACAGTTCATATATTCATCATTCTACACATCAGCCACAATATATCAGTTACAGTCAGTCAAGCAAAATACGCACGAAAAATATCACAATTTTTCACAAAACTGAGCACCAATGAAGAAGAATCAATTCAATATGACTTTAACAGTGTCATTTTCAATTGATCTTTATTTGACTTCGCTACTTTATTTAGGTAACGGCAGGCAATTTTTCTTGTTGTTAGACGAAAGAGACGCGACAACAAAAGGTATATGTATGAGGGAAAATCAACGTGATGAGACGTGAGTAAATTGGTTTCGATAAATAATAAAGCGTTCATGAGGCAGAAGATTGTTGATAAAGTTACCCGTCACGGCAGAAAACGTCAAAGAAATTTCCTTCCTATTCGGCTCATAACTCGCAAAAATTGACGCAAAATGGGCTATGAAAGCATAAAATTATGCTTATAGCAAAGATATTTTTTTCATAATTTTTTTTGTTTCGAGAGAAGAATGATCAAAATCAAAACACCGTAAACAAAAATCATGATGCGAGCCGAAAAAAAGTATTTTTTTTGTGTATATGTATGTGCAGGCAATAGAGAAAGAGAATGATACGGGCTGCTGAAATTGAACAAAAATCGAATGGATACATCAAACGTGTACGTCTGAATCATTAGACCATAATCCGCAATTCCTGTATTCATCATATAAATTGTACTTTTTTTTAATCATTTGAGTGATGTTGCGTTCAATGAATTAACAGTCAGAGTTAAATTGGGTGAATGAAAAAAAAATGTTCAGATGAATTTCAACTTCTTTCCGTTCCTTAATTGCGATTCTTTTTTCCACTTTAAATTGTACTCTCGTGTAACGTACGAAGAAGTTTACTTTTTTTTATTGTTTTTTACACACCCGCAGAAAGCGAATTGAGTGAGCCAATTAGCAATAAATTCGATGTTGCTTGAAATATAATCCAATTAAGAAATTGAATTTATGAATATTTGCAGTTTTAAATGGATGAATTTATATTTTGTCGGTGTGGCACACGTATGTGGATTTTAAAGCATTGAAAATAGCTTAAATTCCTCTGAAATAGATCGATTGAAATATTTTATCGAACGTAAATTGCATCAAAATTGCATGGTAGATTAAGCACATATTAGGAGTAAATAAACACATAAATAAATAAATCTCAGCGTGAGAATTCTACCTAATGCACTGGGAAATAATTGAGTAATTTCGAAAATTGAAAAGCATCTTGGTGAAATAAGCCAATGGAATTACGATTTTTTTTCTATCTTCTTCCATGTGCTCGGATGCTGGTGGAACTTCAAGGAATGGTAATATTGAAAATTGATATCATTAGTTATTGTTGCTTTTCAATGAATTTAATTTTGGAATGCAAGGATGTTGATATAGCCACTTTTAAAATTAAAATTTTGAAAACCTGTTTTTTAAATAAGTATTTTTTGAAGCCAATTTTTTTAAAAAAAATTAAAAATTTAAAATTTAGGTTTTAAAAATTAAAATTTTTATTTTAAAAGTTAAATTTTTTTAAATTAAAATTTTGTTTTTAAAAATTAAAATTTTTGTTTTTAAAAATTAAAATTTTTGTTTTTAAAATACTAAAGTTCTGTTTTTTAAAACTAAGAACTTTTGATTTTTCAATTTTAAATTTTGTTTTTAAAAATTAAAATTCTGTTTTTAAAAATTAAAATTTTTGTTTCAAATTTTAAATATAGTTTTTAAAAATTAAAAAATTTTATTTTTAAAATTTAAAACTTTGTTTTTAAAACTTAAAATTCTGTTTTTAACAATTTAATTTATGTTTCTAAAAATTTAAAATTCTGTTTCTAAAAATTAAAAAAAAATTGGTTTTCTAAATTTTTATTTTTAAAATTTAAAAAATCTGTTTTTAAATATTAAAACTTTGTTTTGAAAAATTAAAATTTTGTTTTAAAATTAAAAACTTTTCTTTCTAAAATTTAAGAAACTGATTTTTAAAATCTTTTCATATATATTGACATATTTTTCAAATGGACAGTAGCTGAGTTTGTTTAGAGCATTGAAATACTAACCAAAAGGTCATTGGTAATTCCAAGGAATTTTTCTCAAAATGTTTTTATTTTTTAAAATTTAAAATAATTCACAAAATTAAAAAATATTTTTAAAAATTTAAAAAGTTTTTAAGATTTTAATTTAAAAATGGTTTTTAAATTTTCCATACTATAAAATCTTTAAAAACGTGTGATTTGGTGCCAAATATACAGCCCTTTGGGTGTAGCAGTCAAGTACTAAGGTTCCTGTAAACGGTGACGTCCTAACAGTGATCTTTTACTCGACAAGTTTTGAACTTTCATAAACTTCACGGTTCATCATCTCTTCAAAATACTCGAAAATAACAAATTCTTCACGTCCCTTGGAAGCACAGAAAACAACGTGTGACTGCAGTTAGATGTAAGTCTGTTGGTTGCTTCTTGCATCACAGATTTCCAGGTATTTTTCCCTTTCAGGCACGTACCATTCAGTTACTAGCATATAGACGGCTTTCAATGAGAAAATATTGAGTTCATCATGAACATTTTTATTTTTCGTTGAAGTAAAACCTGCAAGTATATACTCAGTACTCCACGATAAATAGACATGGAAAAGGGCAATAGTGGAGTAAGCGAGAAATGTAAGGTCGAGTGTATAGTATTCATTCGTAGCAGCTTTCATGCAATGCAGATTGAATTGCGATAATATTTTACCCAATTTTCATTCTCTTTTATCCTCTTTCTTCGTACCAAGAAGATACAAAACTTTTTTTCTCATCATCATGTTGAAGAATACACGCGTGTGCCATGAAAAAAAGTAAGTTTTTTCCACTCACTTACTCTAGTCTGTTTATGCTATTTAGTGAACAACAACAACAAAATGATGAGAAATAAGTAGCTGGAGAGGCTAAAAATATAGATTTAAGTAAAATTGATGTTTATGGCACTTCATACACTTTTTCCTTCCTTACTTTGTTGCTCGCTTCAACGATAATTGAACCATTACAAACTTTAATTCAATTTCCATAGATGAGCGTGCAAGTGGCGGTTAGTGAGATGGAAAGCTAAGAGAATAGACTTCAAAGCAGCCACAAGATTCTTTCTTGATCAAAATGCAACAGTAAAATAATCGTGTTTTACACAGCAACTTACAGCAACAATAATAAAAATGTGAATAAGATATAAGGGGTTGTTCGCAAATTACGTCACGCAAAAAAAAATGTTTTTTCTACCCCATCTCCCTCCCCCCCTCTGTCACAATTTCTTGTTTTGTGTTACATAGCGTCAGACCCCCTCCCCCCTAAAATTTGGTCGTCATTTATGGACGACCCCTAAGCAGACACACAAAAGAGAGAAGATATCCACGAGAAATCATCAATATTTGATTTCTCCATTAGCATATTGATGATTGCTGTTGAATTTCTTATTAAACAGACAAATAAAAATATCTGTTTGGTGATTTTTCGTTTGCCGGTGCGCCAAAAAAACTTTATTTGCCAAACGCGGTATTGCGTTCGATGAAAGAAATTCTCACTAATTACATATACAACACTTAAATTCCAATTTATTCATACACGAAAAAAATATTTAGAAGCTATGATGTGTACAAAATGATTCCCATACCGTGTGTATTTGTTTATCAAGCTATTTTGCATCTTACACGGTAAGATTGTTATCGTTTAATCACGCCATACCTCTTTACGATATACATTTCTTGTTTGCCACACGTTTGCCATTAACAATATCTGTGTGCTCTTCCATCATGCCTTATATAATGTATATTAATGGGAATATCTCATTTAGTCGATCTATAATAATTTTTTTTCTTCTTCTCTGTTTCTTGATAAAAAAATATATTTTTTTTTAAATTTATATCCACAAATATTTATTCAAACGACATGGAAATTAAAAGTTTTTTTTATAGAAGCTCTCTCGCGCATCGCCTTCAATTTTCTTCAAACGCGTTATCGTCGTGATTTGATCTTTAATTAATTAAGCAGAAGAAGAACACGTAAAGATGGATATATACATATTTAATATCCAAGATGCTATTAAGAAGTAGAGGAAAACATATATTTTCATAAGAATTATAATGATTAAAAACGCTGTGAGTGTGCGTCGCGAGACTTTTATGCATAAATTTCTCGCAAAAATGGCATTTTTGTCCACACTTTGTGAGACTTCCCTTGGCTTTATGTTCGATAAAAATCTAGACAGGATAAATTTAAAATTCCATTCATTAGGATTTTAATTTGATCGACTTGACGGTCATTAAAAGTTTTATCTTGAATATGTAAATAGCTCGCACTTTTTTTTAAAAAAAAACTTAAATTCAAATTTTTTTAGTTTTCTTATAAATTTTGATTTTTTTACGGTTTTCAAATTTAAATTGGAATGCATGGATTTCTAGTTGTTAAATGTTTGCTATTCAATATTTTATGGCATTCCTGTCTAAAACTGATTTGAGTCATGAATTTTACCAACAAGTTTAAAATTTATCGCAACACAGTGTAGTTGACTAAATTTAAGCATAATCCTACCCTCAAGTTTGTCATCCTCGTGCTCCTGTCACTCATAATAAAAATCCACTAATATGCTAAATTTAGAGGATTACATGCAGGAATAATATGCTAAGTGTAACAGATTAAATCACATGAGATATGGAGTAGCATAAATTCTGGATTGCGTAGCTTCAAGCGTTCAGTATTTATGCTGATTAATTTTCATGCAAAGCAGTTTAAAATAGGATTAATATCAATTTACATGAAAATTTGGGACTCTTACCTTAATTTGTATGAAATTTTAGATTGCAATTTTTTTGATGATTTCTCATCATCCTCAAAATAATATCTCATGTTACCCACCTAAGTGGTGCTTCACCCAAGCGGCATTAAAAATTTTTCATTATAAAGTCGACCTAGCTGTGCCTTTCTTTTTTTAAAGTACCTTTCATTTGAAGATTTCATAATTTTTGAATATTTTACTCTCAGTCCCTTTGTATCCCCTAAATACCATCTTAATCAGTGTTTTCATGTTTTTTTGACCGCGACTCATTAAGCTACTTATCTAGTGTAAAATTGTTGTATTGCCATACTATTTGCTATATATCTGAATGCTTTGACAACATACATGTGTGTCATGGGACAAAGTTTGAGTAACAATGCTCTAGATATCTCAGAATTCCAGATATGCTTCACATCCCCTCTCCCCTTAAATGTTAGATGACTTATGACATCCCAAACAGCACCTTTGGAGTACAAACTCCAGAAAAACGTGAAAATATTCCTTTCAAATTCCCCGCAAAGATGTGTCTTCAAGAATAATTAATGAACAACTTTTCATGCTTCCTAATATAAACACCATAAATAACCCTAACCACCACTTCAAACTTCATCATCATCCACAGATTTTTTACATAAAAAATTAATCCATATGAAAAATGCGTCATTGTCTTTTATTAAATCAGGAAAAAAGAACATTCATTCTAGTTTGTTGCTTTGAGATACTTAAATTATGCGACATAAAAAAAAGAATGAAATTAATGATTAAGGGGGGCGCCTGATAATTAATTATGACTTGGTGTACACACAACTTTCGTCATTTATTTTATGTAGTAAAAGCGAAAAAAAGTAGATACTGAAAAAAAGTATTTTGTACGCTATATGTTACTTATATATTAAGTAAGAAAAATTTTATGTAATGAAGTTAAATGGCTGTTTAGATAATATCTGCTCTGTTTCACACTTGATGCTTTCTCTCTGTCGCTTTTTTAGTAGAATATTTTTCTTCTTCTGTCACTTCTCCTCATCGTTATAATTTACATTTGCTGTTTTAATGTCATGTATATATACATTCTATAATGTCGGTATCTTCTCTTACGTACTCGTGCTTGAGAGATGGGAAGGAGAGAAAAATAAGCACAAGTCACAAGAAATATATAAAAGAAATTAATTTTAATTAAATTACTAGTGTTCAAGGAAAATTAACATCATTACATTGAGAGGAAAAAAAATTCCCTCCTGTTCGATGCTTAATAATATTTTGTGAATGCTTCGGAAGATTTTGGGGTGGAATTTTTGTGAGTTTTTTTTTCAGATTTTTACTGATTTTTGTGAATTTACAGATGGGACTCAAAATGAGATCAAAATCAAGAAAATATGGATTGTTTAGAAGACCAAGGAGGTAGGGGTGTAAGTGGGTGTAAGGGGGTCCTGACCCCCATTTGAGTACGCCAATGAATCCAAATGCAATCACGATCCAATTTAATAAAATCTGACAAAAATTCCCGCACGATTCCCCACTTATGCCGAAAATAACACAAAAATAATTTGCAGAAGCAGAAAAATATTTAAAAAATTAAATAAATTGTTTAATGTGCAAACACAAGAGTGACTGAAAAAAATTCTGTTAATTAAAATTTGATTTTAATTTGTTCGATTGTCAGTTTGGGTGAAAATTAAATTAATTTTATTGGCTCTCTTTCTCATGCACACTTTATAGAAAATGCATATTTATTATAATTTAAAAATTATCAATTCACATTGGTACAATAATTTGAATATGATGAAAAAAAAATGAGATGCAATCAAAGTATATAAATTTTCAGCATTATGGTGACAAACTTTATTAAATTTAATTAAATTCTTTTTGCCTCATTTTTGTGCCATTCAATCTGATAATTTTATCATCATAATAATTTTTTCTCTTGTTTCCCCATTAGCATCTCTACCTGATTTTAATTTTTTTATTATGTCGCGGTAAAGTGTGATGATGCATGCAAAAAAATATGAAAAAATTCTGCCACAAATAATTCCATTTTTACGACATCAATTTTTTATATTTTATCTTAAATATGGTCCTCTCATGTACATTTTTAATTGCCTCCAAGGTGTCATGGCTACAAAATAACCGAGCGAGAAAAAATCAAAAATTCATTGCAATTAAAAATGATTGAAAATCTGAGATGTATGGACATAAAGCCATTAATTTGATGTAATTTAAAACACCTTTTTTGCACTTTAATTATTTTTCACAAGTGTGTCGTTGAATACATTGAAAATTGCTCATGATATTCAGTTTTTTTTGCCGCTTTCAGATGCAGACAATGATTCGTCCGTTGAACGCACGTCCTGAATTTTATTAATTTATTTTTTAATGGTTTTATTATAATGTTCATGTACGTGTGAGCATCACCGATGCAAGGGTGTCAATCATAACATCATTAAATGAGAACATTATTCTCACTGATCCCTTCTTCACGCCCTTAAATGACTTGAGGTTGTTGAAAAAATTAGTGTGATGTTCGAAATTCGTTGTAGTATGAGAATTAAGCGCATTTATGAACTAAAATTTGGTTGAGTTTAAGATTATTTTTAAAAAAATGATTAAATCAATATTGGGTATTCAAAAAGTTTAAGGGATAAAATGAATTTTCGAAAATGAAAATTTTAATTTTCAAAAGTAAAATTTTATATTTTCGAACGTAAACTTTGCATTTTCGAAAGTTAAATTTTGTATTCTCGAAAGTAAAACTTTGTATATTTGAAAGTTAAATTTTGTATATTCGAAAGTTAAATTTTATATTTTCGAAAAAGAATTTTTTTAAAAGCAAAATTTTATATTTTTGAAAGTAAAATTTTATACATTTAAACTAAAATTTCGAAAAGTTAAAATTTGTGTCTTCAAAAGTGAAAATTTGTATTTTAAAAAATAAAATTTGTATTTTCGAAAGTGAAAAATTTAATTTTCAAACTATGTATACTTAATGTTTGTCATTAAAGTCGTCTCGTCGAATATAATCATCTCTAACTAAATACTTTTTACAACAATCCAAACGAGACGAAGGATTTTAATAAAATTGATGATGCTATGCACATATTGTGAAAACATATTACACATATATGCTGTTCAAAGTAACATAAAGAACACAAGTGAACACATTAAGTTTAATTGTATAGCATTATTATTGCTATTATGATGAGATCGCATAAGACACCCATGAGAAATGCATCATAAATATGAGATGCAAAAATGAGATTTTAAAGCAAACATTCATTCATAATTTATTTAAAATATAATTCTATCTCATCTTCTTTCATCTTTTTAACACAGAAATTCTTTGGATAAACACAAAAGGCAAGATTTTCACGATATAATGAGGAAGGAAGGAAGGATTAAGACACAACATTGTACTCTATTCATTCATAGATGTAAGCATCAACAGCTCATTAAATATAATTTGCTACATAAAGCTTCATCAACAGCGGAGAATGCAAACGAATGAATTACATCATCGTCATAGACGATGCAGAGATTCCTAAAAATCCTGCTTTTTTCTTTTTGTAAATTTTTAAATTCATTAACTCACATTTTCTGTCTCCCTTTTTATGCTAGAGTAATGATGATGATATAACCATCTTCCTGAATGCAAAACCATGACTATATTGTGCATATATATTTAGTTAACAATTTTTTATTTAACTTTTTTCCGCTTATTCTTGACTGAATTTCTTGACATTCAATTTTTTATGTAAGAATATTGCGGGTATCGTCTTACTGGGTTTAAAAATGAGTCATAATCCTTATAGAAATTTTGTTCTGAATTTCAAATATTCAGTTCAATTCCGAGCGGTACAATATAGTCACCAGGACACCACTAAGTTGTGATATCCTAATGACACCTGTTTTTGAACTGTCTAACGACTAAAAATTAGATTTGGCAGGACACCCCTACGTCATTTTGAGGTTTTACCGTTATAACGTCGACGTTACGGTGCTTAAATCTTATGGATTCATAAAGCCATTCAATTCTAAAACAGTTTAATTCAAAGAGTTTAAATCAACCCAAAATCCCTACAAAGACCAGTCCAATCCATTCCATTCAATGATGAAGACAAAAAAAACGATAAACCAATATTTGAATTCTACTAAAATCTTGTCAAATATCCACAAGCATCAAACTAATTATATCCACACAGAAGAAAGAAATAAAGACAATCGAGCGGAGACAGACTTTATCTCTTGTCGGATGGTCGGTACTTGATGAGTATCGTAAAATAATGTAATTCGGATATTCTATGGCATGTTCCCAACAAATAATAATGGAAAAAGAGAGAATGTAAGAAGATATAATCTGAGATAAGATGAGTTGACAATTACTTCAAGCACTATGAAGTCAATATTAAAAGCAGCTCGAGAAAAGGGAATTGCGAAGCATTCAATTAGAAACAATTAATCATGCGGAATCAAGGATTTAATCGGATGACAAAAGGGCATAAACAAAATAAGATGAAAAAAATGCTTGGAAGCATCTTAAAATTTCAATAATAATTACATGCTGCCAAAAATTTTATTTTATTTGTCTCGATTTTTGTGCAAGAGAGCACTTTTAGGACAGCAAGTGGGTGAGTCGTTGAGCAGGCGAACGAAATGAATTTTTTGATTTAATGAAAAATTACAGAGAATTAAATTTCACGCTGCTTGTTAATTTAGTAGCTGATGATAACGAGGTTTTGATGGTTTTGCGAGGATTTTTGTCTATGCTGTTTTTTTCAAACATAACACAGACATTTTTGGTACCAAAGGAATATTATTTTGAGGTTATGAACCCATAAATGCTGAATAATTATTTTAATTTATTCTAACCAAAGGAATGCTTGAGGTCAGGTGCATATTCAGAAATTTTTCGAGGGTGGTTTTGAATTTTTTTTGTGTAAACAGGGAAAATTTAGGAGGGAATTGGCATTATTTTCTTTAAAAAATCCTAGTAAATGGAAAAAAAATACCAAAAAGGTGGTTGACCCATAACCCCCCTCCATGAATACGCCCTTGCTTGAGGTTGCATCTTGACAGTTTCAGCATCATCGAACTAGAGTATAAGATATTTAAAATGCCATCCTATCCATAAAAAAATATTTACAGTAATTTTTATTGCTCCAAAATATCAAAAGAACATCCATTTCCAAAATTGACATGACAAACGTAAAATGTTGTAAAATTCGCAAATTAAAATGCGCTACTTCAACTTACAAGTCCACCCACACCCAACACATTAATTTTCGTTTTACTCCTGTCGCAAATTTGGCAATCAAGCTCTCAGACTTTTCGAGGAAAAAAATTAAAAGAAGCAAAATGAATGAAAATTTGAGTGCACAAGACATTAAATAATTATTGTCATTATTAAATTTTTATGATTACCTTAATGAATGAAAATTGAAAATGCAAAGTTTTTCCTATCCTCATAGTTATTGTCATTCGCTCGAAAAAATTTTGAGAGCACCGAAAATGATTAAATTTGCTGACATAATCTTATAAAGATAAATTTTGCATTTTAAATGCTTTTAAATTTCATCTCAATTTGCATTTTATATTTTTTAATTTATACAATAAAGCTGTCGGGTGCCACTTCACATTTTACACATGATTTTGAATGTACACACAAGTCATACTGCTCATTTATGACTTTGAACCTATTAAATTGTATTATTATTTATTACATACTCATCATCAACATCAATGCAACAACAAACAGTAACAGAAATGTATGTAGATACTTTCTTACAGACTTTAAATATCGTCGCCCACGTATGCATATTTGAGCATTTCAAATACACTCCGCGGTGCACAGTAAATAGTTGTAAAAATTAAAATAAATTTGTTATTTGACAGAGCGCTCAATTAAAACGACCTGAATAATGTGACAAGCGTTATGTCTGTTATTCCTCTTTAATTTCTGCTTTTTTTACTTCTTTTTATTTTTTCTTCTTTTTGAAAGGGAAAAAATATTCATATTAAAATTTTTTAAAGAGATATCAAAGAAGAGAGAGAGACAAAATATCATTTTGATGTTCAATATTACACCTCTTTTTATTATCATCATCTCTGCTTTAAAATATGTTTATATATAAAACACACCATGCTCCCTGCGCGTCAATGGTATTCGATTTATCGAAATATAAATTACTCATAGATAAATGTTTTGAATATATGCTGAGAATATGGAGAAAAAGAGTGAGAAAAGTTAGTGGTTTGATAGCTTATGGAGCATTTTCTTCTGTGGATTCATCAGTCTGTTTTATTGTTCACATTACAACTGGTGATGATATCGATATCTAGGTCAACCTATACCAAAGATATTTTGAGTCATTCGACAATTACATCACGAATTTAAATAAAATTTTTGACAGCCCTCACCTCTTGGGGTGTCAGGGTATACTCTAGCATATACCCCTGGGATATACTTCTAGGATATAACCTCGGGTACCAAAAAAATTCAAAACTAAACTTAATTTTGCAATCAACACCAAAACAGACAGACTAATAACAATCCCAACACTTTTCTATCCATCAATTTATGTGACAAGAAAAAAAAATCTATTGAATGTCGGTAACAGGTCAAAACTGTTAAAAAAGCATCATCTTTTATTATGCAAATGAACAGCAGCAGAGCTCATCATAGAGATCCAAGACCGTAGCGAAAAATAATATTTTTCATTTTTTTGGGAAATAATAGACGCGACACACTTATCAACAAATCACTAATGAGACGATTTTCACGATTCATCGAGATGTTATTTAATTTATTGTAATTAATTCCACTTGATGAAACTTTTTTTACCAAATTTTTCTGTCTTCTTCTCGGTCCTTTCGGATTGAATAAAATATAAAATAAATAATTCTGATTTTTGCCGTTGAGTTATTCGATGAACATTTTTGACAACGTGCTTCACGGGTATCGGACGAATGAGAAACATTGTTGAAGACTCTGGCGACTGAATCATTTGGGAATCATTAATTCAATGGAAAATATTTATTTACAAGCATTTTGACTGCTTATGACTCGAGAAATGCGTTGAAAAAAATTTAATTTAATTAAATTAATTGAATTTCACGAAACCAATTCTGTGATTGCCGTTTTTGCGTTACACATCGTAGCTTCGGTATTTTTATGTTTATAAAAGCTTTTCGCCGCTTCGTACATGACTTGAAAAAAAGAGGTTACATACGCATATAATTGAAATAGAAAATGAAATTTTGATACTATGGATTTCCCCAAATGAAAAGCATGAATAGTTTGAGGGAAAAGGGGAAAAACCACATTAAAGTCTGCTTATTGATTGAAATGTTTTCTTGAAATTGATAAGTAATTTTAGATACTTGGTTACAAAACGCGCTACCGCAAGCTCGCGTGCAAATACACTTCATACTTAATTTACCATAAATGCACACAGAAATATAACGCATTTCTGCGTCTGCAACAGACAACATGAAATTGTCACAATATTTGTCCTTTCTATTTATATCAAGTACCTCGTGCATGCCGAGCTAACCGACTTTATAGTCAGTTACATACGTTTAGCGTGTGCATAAACTGTAAAGTCCAATACTATTTTAATTATTTACGATAGCAACGCAATGCCTATTCTGTACATTTTATAGAGGAAAAAAAAGCAGTCAGCAGCAAACAACACGAGAGACAAGAGACATATTCGCTTCCATTTCGGGAGTCAAATTGCAAATAATTTCTCTCTTGTGACATTGCAATTCAATAAATATATATAGATACATGTGAAGGCAGTAGCAGCAGAAAAAAATGCTGGCTTTGTTGAAATAAAGAAAAGCTATAAAAAGAGGGAAAAAATGAAAAAAAAAATCCATTCGAACCAAAACATACAATTTAAATTCATCGCAGTTGAATCTCTTCTTCGACTACCATTTCGATAAAAAAAATTCATTCGTCGAATATGGGATGGGACTGGGGTACAAAAAAAATTTATATGTTTTATACATAAAATATATGCCATTTTTGGATAATGATTGGGTTGACAGAAAAATTGCCATTAAATGCCGTTCAACACTATTCTTTATGTCGAGTGGCTCTTATTGGGTTTACCAGATTGCTAACTTGATAAACGGCACTTTAATTGTCAATGTGTAGCTATGTGTATTTTCTTTATGTCTTCTTCTTATTCCTTATACGTTTCACGAGACGAGTGAGCAAATTGAATTATAGACACACTTGGCAATATAGCAATAATATATATTGAATGATGATGAGTAGCTTAGTAGCTAAATTTATTGCTGCCTCAATTCCATAAAAAAGGAAAAAATTATTTTCTTCTTCAATAATTCTTTCAACATTTTGAATTCAATTCGATATTTATTTGCTTCTCCTAATCTAATGTACATCGACGTGTACATGCACATTACGAATTCTTTTCTTTATGTCTCGTGTGCTTAGAGGCACTTTTTTTGGAATGAATAGAAGCACTGCTGGTGTTTTCTTCAGTTTGTCATTTGTGTCTTTCATCCTACGTTATTTTATGGCATGTGAAATGAAACTTTTTTTTATTGGAATCGATTAAGCTGATTTATATTCAGAATCTGGTCGGAATTAAAAATTCTTTGGGATTAATCATGGGCATTTTAAGAAATTTATTGGCAATCTTTTTGTTTATTTGATTTTTAAATTGTTTTATTTTGCATGACAATTAGGTTGGTTTTCTAAATATTTGAGGATGCTATGTGACACTCCATGGGCGTACCCAAATGGTAGGTCCGTACTTTTAGACTCAATATAAATGGAACCCATTTGAAAAACTAATGATACCTTTGAACTGACTACACTTAATTAACTATAAAAATTGAAAAATAGTTTGAAAACTCCGACCCCCCCCCCCCTCTTATGGGTACACCCATCCACTTCAATGAGTTTGAATCTGATGATCTGATGACCTTATAATTAGCTTAGAGCACATAAGCTGTGAAAAATTTTAAAATCAATTTTTTAACCTCTCCTATAACTGACAAATCAAAATTCACAACAAGTTTATCATTTAGTTGCAATTAATTAAAAAGGCCTCAAAGTCTTTAGATACCTAAGCGTCAATTAATTAATGTCATTCCTTAAAAAAAATCCATGAAAACTTCCATTTAGAGCTTATTATCAGCACCACGTAAAAGTTAATGCCTTTTTCTACAACAATGTTGTGAATTTACTGCCAATACACCTTGCAGTCACGTGAGCTGATAAGATCTACAAGTTTCCAAAGGAATTTATATGTTATCGATTTCCATTAGCAATCTGTCGTGTAGTTACTGCCTTAAATTGAATGAGATGACAGTTTTGAATCAATCATTTTAACTCACAAAAATCTTTACAGTCATGACAAAGTACAATGTATGCACCAACGTGTTTGCAGCGACGTCAGGTCCACGTGTTAGAACTTAACAACTTGACAAAAACTTGCTTGTCATTTATTTCGGTACGAATAATTCGTGCTAATTTCTAAGTAAAGCCCCTTTAACATTGGGACATTCTCTTCACGTTCAATACGGAAATTCCGTAGCTCGTGCCTTGTTGACATAAGCGCTAACCAATTCAAAAGATTTCACTTGTTCTTATTCACTCGTCAATATATTAAGTAAAAATACGTTTACGTCATCCACTTGAGGTTGACATTTTTACTAGTTCCTTTAGCAGCTCACTTTTGTTAGTACACAATGTACTTAAGGTTGAAATAAAATAAAGAAGAAGAAAAAAAGATTGTAAGGAATAAGAATTTGCGTGATGTGATGGCTTTGTGTACACACAAAAAGCAGTCAATTTCGATTTGTGAATAATAAAAGCAGCAGTAGCAGAGAGAGAGCAAAATAACGAATGAATGAAAAGGCAGCAGCAGAAAAAAAGAATTTGCTATGTGACCGTAATGCTAATTTCAATTTGTACTTTGCACGTTAAACACACCTTGTGCCGGAATGTCTGCCGTAGTTGTACTTCACGATTGATGGTTTCTTCCGTTTACTGCGTGCTGCTATCCAACATACGTCCATAAAGTAAGCATGCGAATAAAAGGAAAATAAATAACAAATTTTATTGAAAGAATCAAAATTTCTAAGCACGATAAAAGGCACACAGAAAATATAAAAAAAAATCTACATAATTCGAGGAAAAAGACGTGCATTAATTTGCTTAACATGCTTTTTTAACTGAATGAAATGTGTTCACAAAAATATGTTTGCCTTTTTTTTCATTCGTTACGAAATGATGAATTTCAAGTGAATTTTTCATTTCTTATTCTCTCCTCATTTCTTTAGTAGTTTTTTCAGATTTGGTAGGATTCATTCGACTGCATTTGAATTTTACCGAATATAAACCATGAAACCGAAAAAAAATAATGTAAAATGAAAATAAGAACAACGAAACGAAACATTGCTCATTCATAAAAGAATGTATAAAAATGTACGCGCGAGACCAGTCAGTCGTGTGTGCATTGGATGTTTTATAGGGCATCAGAAGCATGTCAGGGATTGAAGTGAGCGGAAAGAGTGAAAGAAGAAGAGGAAAAAAGATATATATATTTTTGTGGTTTCTTGCATGAATGAGAACGGCAGAGAATGAATCATTCAACGATTTTTGTTTGATGCCATAGCCCCTAAAGTAATTAAGGTAAAATAATGTGTTTTAGGAGCAGGTAAATTGCTTCTTTTTCGACTATTAGCTTCACTTATGAAAATATATTTAAAATTTGTTTCTACAATGATTTTAGAACTTACTTTAAATAAAAGAATTAAAAGAATTAAATTATTAAAATCAGAGAGAATTAAATTTAAAAACTAAAAGAATTAAATTTTACAAATTAAAAAGAATAAAAATTTACGACTTAAAAAGAATTAAATTCTAAAAATTAGAAAGAAGAAGTTTTAAGAATTAAATTTTAAAAATTAAAACCAATTAAATTCTAAAAATTAGAAAGAATTAAATTTTAAAAATTTAAAAAAATTTAAATTTTTAAAAATTAAATTTTAAATATTAAAAAAAATAAATTTTTAAAAATCAAATTTTAAATATTAAAAAAATTAAATTTTAAAGGCTAAAAACTAAAAAATTTATAATTTTAAAAATCGAATGAAATCTTAATAATTAATAAAATTTAAATTTCAAAAATTAAAAAAGTTGAAAGTAAAATTTAAAAAGCTGATTTTTGAATTATTTAAATATGTATTGACATAATGTCATATATTTCTTTATGATTCGATGGCTGAATGGTTAGAGTACTGAATGAACTGTCCTCTATATGAACAATTTTTTAACGGATTTTAAATTTAAAAAGATTAAAATTATGAAATTTATTAAGAGTCCAGTTTAAAAATTGTTTTTAAATTTTTCCATACAAATTTAAAAAGGTTTTCAATTTTTTTCTATAATTGTTCTTTTGAAAATGAATTTAGATGAAGAATTAAGAGAGTGTGACTAGAGATAGGGTCGAAATTTTATTTAAATTGACTCATTTTATATTAAATAATTGTTAACTTTATTGATAATATTAACATTAGTCAGTGCTTACAGTATTTTTTTCTTCTTTTTGTAAAAATATTTTCAATAAAAGTTTTAAAATTATTTCTGATCAAATCAAAATTCAATCTTCCGTACACCACAAATTTATAAAAAGCCACAAGCTCCCAGGCATGATTTTCAATGAAGGAGCCCAACTTCCTTCAAACCAGTTTAAAATAACAAACAAGTTCATTCATTCATCAAAATTTCAAGAAATATTTTAATTCTTTATCTGATTTAATTCAAGCAATTATAAAATATAAAAAACCAGAGGCCCGCATGTAGCCAGAAGGAACAAGTAATGTTCTCAATCTATTTTCAGTTTAACTTTAATTTCGTTGTTCTGTTTCTCAATCTTATTCATGTTCATGGTTCCATGTGTGGTTTTGCTTACAATCCTTTTTTCTCTCTTTTTTTCTTCAATATCTGAAAGATTTACTTGTTCTTATTCGGGGCCGCGTGTATAATTTTCTCTTTCGACCGTGACACCCTTAATGTACACATGTCTATACATAATATGACTTTCGGACATTTGATTAAAATTGGTAAAAGATGTTTAATTTCGTCTAAGAACGAGAAAATCATTTCCTGAAACGATTTCTTTAATGTATGTATCACAGTGACTAAAGAAATGGGAAGTCAAGGATGCATGTCGACATGCGATATAAAATAAAAAAAAAAGTCTTGACTTATCAGCTGCCCGAAAAAAAATTCGAGTATAACAGATATAAATCTAAAGTTGAGTTCATAAAGCATGCCGTTTGAATTGGAACTGTAACTGACTGACTGTATATGTAAATATGTCGACAACTGAATGAGTGTGTATCAAATGACTGAACAAATTGGATGTTCTTTATTTGGAATCAGTAGATCGATTAATATGATCACATAAAATACATTTGCTAATCTTACACATAAATGGGAATCGGAATCAATTCAATGATTTTTATGAACTTGAAAAAATTGTTATTTTTTTTCTTGCTTTCATCGCTCTATGTGCTTTCTGAATCATGATCTGAAAATGAGGCACTGCGGCTTCGTCTCGTCTCGCACATTAAGCGCCAAAAAAATGCGGTAATATGAGCGCTATGTGTGAAACAAGCAAACAGTTTTGCGTACATCAACATCTCATTCTTAGTCATATTCTCGTCGCTCTCGCGGGAAATTAATATATTTCATACATCGAAGAGCATATTTCATCAAAAAAAATATATGGTGTATGGTGTGTATACGATATGATAAATCCGTTTATATTAAACAAGTGATTTCTCGTCGTGGGTTGATGAATTCGCGTTGTTTTCATGCTGGAACAACTGTAGAGCTTTCTAAATAGATTTCGCACTTTTTCTTCTTAGTTAAATATTATTTTTCTATTGATGCATGGTAAGTTGGCTATTTTTATTCAATCAAAGCTATTTTTAGCGTTACGTGATATGCATGAAGTTTTGTGCAATGCTTTGCATTAAAATTTTTGTGTATTCTTAGCAGAAGTATCTGCTTTTGAGGTAATTTAATGGAAGAAAAGGTTAGGAATTGAAAACAGAAAGAGAGTTTAACAAGAGAGAACAGAGAAAGAAACATAATGACGTACTGTTCAACTGCTTTATTAATGCTCTATGATCCACAGTGGATCAATAGGAACTAATCATGGACGTACCCAGAAGGGTCCCTATTTTGAAACTCAGTATACATGGAACCTATTTAAAAATGAATCATACAAAACTTTGAAAAAGTTGGTACAATCTTCTTTAAAAAAGAGTTTGAAAACTCCAGACCCCCCCCCCCCCATCTGGGTACGCCCATAGAACTAAACATCATCATTACGACTGGGGTCACAGCCCTGGACTGTCCTGTCATCTATATAACTTGGAAAGTTTGTAAAAGTTAATAAACTATTTTCAGATTCTAAAATATTAGACTTCATTCACAGACTGCCCTCATTCATACTTTCATCATATCTGAACACAACAATTTTCACATGCAAAAAATATTTCAAAACCATCACTTCAAAAATTTCTATCTGCGGTATTATTCCTACACATCAAAGAATTTAACATATTTTCAGCTCTAGAAAAGAATTTCATCAAAAATAGACGTTCCCATCAGAAACTTAGAGCAACCAGAAACATTTGAAATGAAATATTTCCATCCACAATTTTTTGCAATTCAAATAAGTGGTCATCTCAGCAACACCATTCCCCAAAAATATAAAAAATAAAATATAAAACTCAAATGCAGTTAGTTTATTATGCATAATTTTTATATCAAAATATTCATCAGAACCACATCACTGTAGGATTAAAATTCTTCAGCTACAAATCCTCAAATTTATTATTATCGAATAATGTAATTCAGCTTGCCGAACGAGAGCTTGTGTATACAAAATAAATAATAATAGCAACAATATTTGGCTAAAAAAATTTACTTCCACCTACTGATTACAAGCATTATAGCAGAGCAAGATGAAGGCTTTTTTTAGGTGCATTAAGTAAAATGAATTGTTTCTCAGCCTCAAGACATAATTTTAAAATAAGAATGAATGGGAAAAAGGCAAGACAGTAAGATGAGATCCTTTCAAGTAATCTTAACAGATTTTTTAAAGAACATTGCGATAATAATGATTAATAGAGCCTTTTTATGCTCTATGCTTTATTAACAACATCAACCTTTCCGCGGTCAAGATTAAAACGTGATAAAAGCAGATTTCTGGGTTCGAATGTAATCCTCTTGAGTAAGAGTGTAAAAGAGATGGAGAGATGTGCAAAGGAACGAATGAAAAGCATAAAATGAGCTGAAAAAAAATACAAACGAGATAAAAAAAAATCGCGGGTTTAACTTTTGGTTATAAATTATCTCCTTTTCACTGTAACTTTTTTTTTGTTGCTTCTACACAGCTTCTTTCATTAAAATCCCTCTCGGCAGCCTAACAAGCTAAATAAATTAAAAACTTATTTACGGTGCAAGCGCGTCGGAAGGAATTTGTTCATTCTTAGCGATTATCTACATGCATATGTGTGTATATGAATGTAAAAAAATCTCTTTTTGTTTTTATTTTGCTTCTGCTCTGCTCAAATTTAAAGAAAGCTTAAAGATTTGTCTTTCGGAATACAAGTCTTGTTTTTGTGTTCTGTGAATGTTCTTAAAAAATTATAACTACACAATGATATTGCCTTGGTTTTTAGCATTGTTTTGTGGAAGATTATTGATGTGGTTTGTTATCGGTAGAATGACATCAATGTCCTATATGCTAGATTATTGGTCTCTCGTGTAGAAGGATAAGTTCGTATGCTGGAGTTAGTTTCTAGGGATACTCGATGTACTTTATCCAAACCTACTTCTGGTAGGTAGAATATAACATAGGGTATCCCACCTATCCTACCATATGATGCCCCTAGCTACCCTACCCCTAGGGTAGTATAGGTGGGATACCCTAGGTAATGACCTACTTATCCAGGGTAGGGTAGGGAAGGGTACCCTGGATAGCCATAAAAAACGGTCCTGAAAGTAGTTATGAAGTTTTTTGTCTTTTCTAGGTATACAATTATGAGCTAGTATCTGAACAACTTCCTTACGTCACCATGGTCTCACGAATTGTAAATAGGTATATTACAGGATACATCAGGTTTTAATAACGAGTACGTGTCTTTGCAACTGTAAACTTTTGGTCTAAAGGGTACAATACAATAGTTTACATCAAATAACTCAAATGAAGCCTGAAAAGCGCGTAACCAGGGGGGTTTGGGGGGACAAATCCTTCTTCTTTGGAAAATTTTCTTTAGTTTGCTGTATTTTTAAGTAAAAAAATCCTTAAAATCACCCTTATTCCCTTGAAATTACCTTATCTCCCCAAAAATGCGCTCTATTCCCAAAAAAAAGTCACCCCAACATCATTAACAACTTTTGCGCTTGGCAACATTCAACAAACAATAAAATAAATTTCAATTTACATTCACTGAATACAGCAGAAGAAATAACAAACTGGAAGATTTAATATATCCATTATAACATTTTAAGCTAAAAACTTTTTTCCGTCCTCAACTTGAAATGATTTTCATCTTGTGTCTGTCTCTCAATTTTTTTTTGAGTAAAAATAATGAAAAAAATTTTTCCCATCATTTGCTTTTGTTTTTCCACCCAATCATTTATTTTTTATAAGCATTCACATGGATTACATGACGAGAGACTTCATGCTCACAACATCGACTGAATGGAGAGATTCAAATAAAGTTTAAACAACAAAATCTCATCTATCCTTGTCATAACGTACACTTAACATGGCAGAAGCTCAATTTAATCTCGTGAACTGCATCAAGAGTGCATTCTATGTGCATACACAAAATATACGCGAGCGAGAAGAAATTTCATTGCATAAACTTGGGCAATATATTAAATTACATTTTTATGTCTTTGCAAGTTGGTACGATAGCTTGCTCTCGTGTATCGAACAACCAGCATCATTACAAACAGCAAAGATGGTTTGATAATAAAAGAGAAGTGAATTTCTTGCTTTATTCCAGCAAACGAATAAAAAATTCTCGATAAAAATGGCTAAGCTAAGAGATGGGAAAGTGTGCTTAATGAAACCGAATTAATATAAATTATTCTCTTGTTTAGTTCCACAATTGTTCCTTAGAGATCCTCACAGACTTCTTCTTCTTCACTCCCTTTTTATTCTTGCTACTTTATAACACAGATATATCTTCAACAGAAGCAGAACGAGAAAAAGAAAAAAAAAATCACAAAACTCTTAGAGAAAATAAATAACTGAGGTGGAAAATAAAGAAGCAAGAACTGAAATTAAAGATTTGTTGAGAAGTTAACGAGTGGACTTTTGGGGCGCATTTCTAGTGGATCTCTTAATTGAATAATGTTATCGAATAGAAATTTACGAGATTCGTAGGAAGTAAGTGATTGGAATTTGAAGCTGATCAAATTGAGCTGTAATTTTAACGTTGGTGTAATTACAGACCATAAGACCAGCGGCGTAGCCAGAAATTCGACATACAACCCACATGAATAAACACTATCAAGAGCTTGAACTCGAAAGCTGACTAAATGTCAAGTGTGTATTCTTCTGAGACAGTTTTTTAAAAACTTTTTTGGCTCGACGCACACTAGTTGCCATTTTGAAGATTTTGTGGTAAACTAGAGTTCAAAAAAGTTTTGTTTAATGTGAAAATAATGTTTAAGTTTGTATAATGTGAAAATCATAGCAATCATAAATGTGAAAAATTGAATGAAAAATTCAGTTAATAAACGAATCAGATATAACAGTTTGAACTTAATTTTTTATATTTACACAATATCCGTTAAATTTGATTTTAAATAATATATTCAACGTGTTGCTCAATTTTCCGTTAAAGGTGTGTCAAGTTGAATTTGAGAGCTTGAAATTTTTCAAGAAATCTCTTAGGGGTTGTTCATAAATGACGTCCATCAAAAAATAGGATTGTTGTTGTTACATTTCTGGCTGGAGGTCAATTTTATAAATGACGTCTAATTTTTAAGGAGGAGTGTCGACATGACATCATTTATGAACCCCTCTCCAAGATATTGCTTGGATATTACCCCATTTTACGAATCTACCCCCAATGAACTCAGCATAGCCAGACAGTCAGTCAACAAAAAATTTCATCAAGAACTACCCAGCATCACAAGCTTCAAAAGGTGATTATCACAAAACTCAATTTTCCGAGAGAGAAAAAAATTCTTTTAAAAAAGATAAAATTAAATTTCATGAAAGAAAATTAAAGCGGAACATAAATCGAGCTGTATAACGGCGATAAGCTGAAAATTTTAATTTCAGCATCTAAAAGTGATTTTTAAAGTCATTAAATTAATTAGGGGACTAATTTTCGCTTGGGTAAAAATTTTCATTGTCAGACAGAAAAGAAGTCAAAATACCAGGCAATTAATCGCACAATTAACATTCAAAAAAGCCAATTTCTTGCCTGAATTTGATATCATAAAGAAATTTTATTGAATTCCTGATCTTGACACTCATTTCCACATGAATTATTGAAATTAGTAACAACAAAATGGCACATAGAAGAAGTTTTTCTTGGAAATATTTGACAAAGGAATAATGAAGGTTCATAAGAATGGGAAATTTTGTTAGTGTTGATGTCTTTGCTTCTTGTTAGATTTTCTTAGAAGGAAAATTTATTAGTTTATTTTACGAAAGTTATACGGGGACGTTCATAAATTCAAAAGAACGAATGGTTCTCCTTTTATGGCATGACGTTATTTATGAACGGCCTCTATGCATATTTTATAAAATGAATATTTAAGATTTTCTCAAAGGTATTTAAAGTTTCTCATTTGAGATGTTTCATGAGATGAGGGTAGAATTATTTTAAAGAATATTATCTTTGAGATTTCTGTGTGTATATGAGGGTCATAATTTTGTTTTGTATTGAATTAAATTACGAATTTTGGATTTATGTCTTGGGACGCTCATAATAAATTCGAAAATAGAATTAATTAATATGAAATTTGATACCTAGTTAAATTCATTTTGCCTTTTTATAAAGAAGGATTCAAAAATTTATGAGCTGGTGGGGGTTCTGGACCCCTTCCCTTGCAAAGGTCCTGATTTTTGGTAACTTTAACAGTGAATCCAGAGAAAATTTTAAATACAAAAAAAGCTTTTACCATGGGATGGGCATAGCCAGAAATTAATCGATGGAGTGGAGTTTTCCCTCCTTTTGGAAAATTTTCCAATTTGCTAAGGATTTTTAAGAAAATTTTCCTGTATGTACAAAAAAAAAATTCAAAACTCCTCCCTCGAAAAATTTCTGGATACACCCTTGGGGGGGCCTTTAATATTTTTTGTATGAAAATATTTAAACCAGAAATTTTCTTAATTTTTCCATAAAAAACTCCCAAATTAAATAAACCAAGGGTCCACCTTGGTTGGCACTGGTCCCCCACATCCCCCTCTTGAATACGCATGTGATCAGAGGAACAGACAATGTTTTGCCGTTCTTTAAACCCCTCAAAAAAAGTATAATTTTCTGAAAAATAATTGCTCACCTAAATTTTTCCGAAGCTCTATTCTATAGCTTAATCATTCACGTACCGTTTGAATTACTCACAGACCAAAAAAAATCCACCTAATCAACAAACTTTAAGAATTTTTCTCAATCTTTTATTCAATGCACAATTCTGTCTATCGCAGGTAAGTTTTCTCAAACGTCTCAAAAGTTTTACTAAAAAAGAAAGTTAAATTAAATGGAAATTTCATTAACTGGTCATAAAACCTAAAAGCAATAAAAATTGATTAAGCGAGTTTTATGATTAAATTTCTTTCTGTATCCTTTCATTGTAAATTATTTGAAATGATTAAATCAGCTGTGGATAAAGTTGAAATGGAAATAAATTCGTTGCTCATTAATCTTTATTGTCATTATTTCAAGGCACCGGAGCTATTGAGATCTGATTATAAGAGAGAATATCCCCAACACGTTTCTTTTAATAAAGTACTTAAAAATACACTTGAGCGAATTTCATCACAGCTTAAAATTAAAATTTTGTTAAATTATCATGAAGATTAAGATTCTTTTAAAATATTTCACGATTTTTATCTTCCTCACTCTTTTCTGATTTGCTTCTTATTTTTATTCTGTAGAATACCTTTTTCATGTCGATTAATGTTTTCATAATAAAAAAATCTCTTAATTGAATTAAAAAACTTTTTCATTTTCTTCAGATTTTTTGAGTGCACTTTTTTGCGATTTTATGAGATGGACTTTTATTAAGTTAGTTGTGTCTGAATGTCAAAGGGACTATTAAAATGATATAGTCATGAAAAGTACAGTTTCAGGAACAGAGACTATATTTTTTATCACAGAATCCTCACAGATGTTAAATTATAAGAAAGAAATGACAGCCTAGCCAGATTTACTACATCAACACCCCTCCCCCTTCCTCCTTAATAAGATCCAGATTTCTTAAGACTATTTGCAGGATTCTGAACTAATCTAATTTTCAAAATGTGGCCGAATTAAGCAGAACTATCAAAATTTCCAATTATTCAGTACTCATGCACTCAAAAAATAGAAACTTGATTAGAAATAAGTAAAAATTTAACAAAAATCCAGATTATCTTTTAAAGTCATTGAAAATCTGGTTACTTCAAGGATCTCTATTATCTCGAATAAAAAATTAGGTCATATTTCGGTGGTTTCATAAAATGATGATAAGAGTATGGAATTTTGCAATTTATATGGGGGCTGTTCATAAATGACGTCACGCAAAAATCTAGATTTTCTCTATCATAAATTTTTCATACAAAAAATTTTTTGTATGGAGGTGTCACAAATCTCTAGACCCCTACCCCCTAAACTTTGCAATTGATGGTTTTTTAAGTATGTCTGATTTGGTAATTCCCGGGATCATTCTAAAATGACCTAAAATTTAGTGAGTTTTACTCAGTGATTTACTCTATTAAAAATTGAAAATATTTTATTTTCTGACCCCTTCCCCCAATGCGCTGGGACCGGGGCTACCCCAGTTTTAATTGTAAAATTTTTATAATAGACCATAGACCCTATCACAGCTTACAAACTATAATTAATTACTATTACAATTTTTTAATGAATGAAACTTTTTTAAATATTATTTCCAGTCCAAAATTGCGCTCCGTACACCAATCACGAACCAATTAATTTCATACCAATTTTTATTGCCACAAGCTAACAAGCAGATGCAATTTTAAAGTTTAACAAAACTTTTCCATATTGCAAAGTGAAAAAGAAAAATCTCCGAAAGTTCATCTTCAAACTGACTCACTTGATAATTCTATTTTCGTTTAAATAAATTTTTATTGCATGCAAGACAGCCAATAACCTTTGTGATTACTTATTTTTATTCATTCGAGTTCACGACACCCAATCATCAAAATAAAAAAAAACGAAATAAAAAATTCTATAAATAAAGAAAATATTTATTTTGAAATCAAAAAAGAAGACAACAAAAAAAGAAGATTCTCAATGAGCATAAAAGAAATCGTACACAAAGCAGACGACTGCTGATAATCTTTGTTCTCGCACCCTCATATTTACTTAAGCTTCTCCTTAACGCTTTTGACGTATAAAGTAATTTCGGCCGATAACACGAACATATAAAAAAATTCTTCACAAATAATCAGGAGAAAAAAACGTGACAAGCACACCATCGCGTGTTGTGGAATTTTTTTATATATTACTTCTGTGATGGAAATAAATTTTTTTTATATTTCATATGTACACATGGGTAGTGTCGGCTAATGTAGATAAGATTCATGATTTAATGGCGAGAGATTATAATATCATCAAGCGATGATTAAGTAAATGACTTTTTTAAGTGGTTTTCATACATAGACACAATAAGCCATTCATACATACATGCCAGATGATAAATGCTCTATTGATTTTTTCACATTGTTCTCATTTAATCATCACATAATTTTTTTACATACATTGTAGCGTCTTGTTCCGTTTAGCGTTTGAGAAATTTAATTTTTTGTTCCTTCCTTTCATTTGTTGGCTTGATAAACGTGTCGAGATTTTGATGTTTTGATGATGCAGCAATTTTATTTTGAGATTTAAATTTTTTGTCTGCTTGTCATCGGATTGTGAATGCTTGAAGCAAGGTTGGTTCAGAAGTGTGTATTGACTTGTGTAACCACACCATCCCCTCAACCTCAGAGGCCGATCTCTTGGTATACCCAAGAGTTTATCATAAGGGTATAGCCAAGGGTATGGTAGGGTAACCCAAGGTTATGATAGGGTGTGGCCTAGTGGTATGATAGGATAACCCTAGGGTTTACACCAGGACTATCCTAGGTCATCCTATGGTATACCGAGCAACCAGCCCCAGCTTTTCCTTTCCTAAGCTTAAACCAGCGGCTTTCTGCATCAAATCACACTTTCTGCCATCAAGTCGGACAATAACTACCATCACGATACCTCTTAAAAAATCCAAAATATGTCTTGTACTAATTTTAATGGATTTTAGTACTTAGACCTAGAAATTTATTAAATTTGACCCAAAAAAATCACCTATAAATAGATTTTAATGAGAAACAAAAATTCAATAGCCACAAAAGAATCGTAGAACCCTCAAACTAATGTTTACTTTGCGTGAATCTTAAAGTTTCATGTCCAAGCACTATTTTTACCGCAAACAAACAACCAATTCGTGCTAAAACACATAACAAAGCGTCCCGCCAGGACTTCATGTCTTCATTAAAATCTCAGCAGTCAAAAAAATTTACTTCCCATAAAAAAAACTTCCTTTCACAAAAAAAAGTTTAAAACATCGCTAACAGCTCACAAGACCTTCAATTTATTTTCGGATCTTTATTGTGGATGATAATACTATATTATGAATTATATTGACATCAAACACAAACTTTTTGGTTTATTAAAAAAAGAAAAAGAAAAGAAATAATAAAAATGAATAGTGACAACAAGTCTTGGACATCGAAAAAGTGATATGGGGAGTGCCTGTTTGAAGCTATCTTCAATTTCAATTTTCTGTTGCTTATGATAATCCACACAGTTGTCTTTTCATTAAAGCCTTTTTTCCCACAAAAAGAAACAGAAAATAGTCGTAATCTTAGATTTATGTACACAACTCATTTCATGTTGTTAGGGGCCGTTCATAAATGATGTGTATTGAGGAATTGGATTTTTATTAACCCCACATGACCTATCATGCCATAAAATATTCTAGAAAATATATTTTTCCCCAATGTGTCAACTAGTTCTAGATTTGAGTTGGCAGGACTCCGGGAGTACGTACACTTTTTTAGAAGTGCCACCAGCAGAGTCTAGACTCCACTAGAGACGCCTCCAAAGTGGACATCTGCCAACTCTTATCTAGACCCCTCCCCCCTTAGAATATTGTACATCATAACTGAATAATCACAATAGCTTGTGAACGAAGATGAAAAAATGATTAATGACACGATTTATGGACCGTGCCTGTATCGTTAATTTGTACACAATTTTCCATTGTTTCAAGATGTCTTCAAATTATTCGATATTATTTTCAAATTTATTTTTCTATCATTTTCAGTCATGTCTAAAGGAGGAAATTATTGATGTTTGAGATAATTTCGTCACATTTGTTAAATCAAATTAGCGATAGCAACAGCACCATGTATGTATACAATTTATCAATATTAAATGAAAAAAATGTTCCTAAAGCTGTGACGATGAAAATTATTTTATGAAAAATGCCTCTCTTCCTCTCACATTTTTCGTCGCTAGCAAAAGAAATGTTCAACATGACATACAGCACATACAAAAAAAGGCTGAATAATTTCCATCAAAATCCCATCACTGAGCCATGTCTCATATAATTCTTCTTATCGAGTCAGACAAGAGAGAAAGTGTACGAGAGGAAGAAAAACATTGTCGAAGCAATTTTCAAATATTTGTAAATCATTGTTTCATTTTCCCATCAGAGGAAGAAAAACATTTGAAGCCTACGAATGATAAACAGTGATTCTATTTTTAGACATCTACATGTACTGTTGCTGACTGTTATCAATAAACACAGATAGATACGTAAGCAAACACATGTGTTGTGCTGGATGCGTAACAATGGAACTATGTAAGGAAATATTTACAAAATAGACAACTAAAACATTTTTTCTGACACTTTTTTAGCTTGTAAAATTTGAGGCTCTTTTTGATCATCAGCTGAATGTCAAATTTTATCGTCATTTTGGATATTTTTAGCTTTTTTGATAAGGTTTGTCTGGCTTGATGAAGAAATTTCAAAAAATGTTGCTATGGATGAGAATTTACGTAGTTTTTTGTGGTTCCTTCAAATCTTCCCTCTGGGCTGGGTTTATCGGTATACCCTACACCTACCTATACCCTACCCTATTCCAGGCTATACACCAGGTATATATCAAGAAACCCAACCCTGGCTACATCCATTTTCAGAAATAATCAATAAATTGTCGTTCGTAAATTTCGTTACACAAAAAAAATATTTTTTTCGACACCCCGCCCCCCTTGTTAGAAATTTTCCATATAAAAAAATTTCTTCTGTTTGGACTGTCACAAATTCTCTATGTAATAAAATCTCAAAAATATTTTCAAAAGTTAACAACTCGAAGTTCTTTTAAATTCAAAATCAGACAGCTACGAATAATTTTTTTACCTCGAATTTCAATCTAATATTTTACATATCCGGGGATTAAAACCATCCAAAAATAGAAATGTTTGCAGATATATCAAAAAAAATCACTCAATATTAAAAGCATTTCAAAAACACTAAAACTCATCAAAAGGAATGTATATACATCCTCAATATCATAAATAAATGCACGAACATGTCTAAATCAAAATGATGTTCCTGATGGAAATTTACTGAATCGTTTCTGATAAAAAATGTGAAAGGATGTGGAGTGAAATGGCAGACAACCCGAGTGGTAGATGAATAGCAAAAGTCTGCACTGAGTGTTACATTGAATTTTATAGGTAATAAAGCACCAATGCATGATTTTGATCATTACTTTCTAAGTCTTCGCCAATGTAGTTTCAACTGTTATTGTAGAGGAATTTTTCATGCCTGGATCCGAGTTTCAGGTAAATCTTCTACTTTAATTGCTGAAAATTTATTTTAATTTTTTTTTTATTTAACACTTTTTATTTGATTTAAAGCCAATTCTTTTTTTATTTTTCAAATTTAATTTTTTATTTACAGAACTTCCAAACTGAATTTTTCTGAGCTCACAAAAGCACCATGAACCTTTTTTAAAATAATGTCCTTAAAAATTTAAAATTACTTAAAGTTGCAAAACTTTTACATATATTTTTTCTAATTTCATGCAACAAATTTAACTCAAGCACAAAATTATTTCCTGGATTTTTGCCTTAACTTTATGCAACTTTAATATTGAAGCCTAAAAATCAAGAATTTTTTTAATTTATTGTGCTTGCTATACATTAAGCTACAAAAACTAAATTAAAGTCACGAGTTTCTTCACCAACTTAACACTTTCAATAATTTCACAAGCTGTAAAAAACTAATCTTGGACTTTAATGGGGTTTCCTGAGCATTTTTCAATTATTTTTTATCCTTCAATTAAAATTTCAATTATCAGCATGGGCGATCTTTGTATTAGACATTTTCATACCTAGAATTTTTGTATAAAATGTTAGAAAAATCTGAATTTGTTATCAGTCTCGAATCGTTTGAGAATTCAGAAAGTTATCTAAATTTCAAAGAAAAAATGAAGTCCATCATCTTCGTCATCTTCTCCTTCACTTTAGTCACCATGGCCCTAGCCGGTAGTGACTCTTACGTCCCAAACTCAACAACTGAACAGCCATCATCATCCAAACCTGATTTCTGTGCAGAATGTCAAAGCATCTGGTCAAGTGGAAAGCCACCATCGAGTGCCGATTGTGATCCAAAGAAATTCGAGGTCCACCAAATTGTAGCTGTTTATGCAAGCTCTGGTGAAACTGTTAGAGGACTTTGTGTTGGACATTTGCCAAATGGACGTTATTCAAGATTGTTTAGTTCAATTACTATTGTCTAAGGTGGACATGGTGCTTTTGTGAGCTCCGAAAGATTCAGTTTGGAAGTTCTGTAAATTGAAAATTAAATTTGAAAAATAAAAAAAGAATTGGCTTTAAATTTCGTCAGTGTTTGAATAAAATTTAAATTAATTTTCAGCAATCAAAGTAGAAGACTTACATGCATCTCGGGTTCAAGCACGAAAGATTCCTCCACAATAATAACAATAAAAGCCCCTAAAATTGAAAAATCAAGTGAACTATTTAGAAAATCTAAAATAAAATTTCAGCCCATCCACAACAAAACCAAATGCCAGCAATTTCATGTCCATTCATAATTTTCGGAAATGCATCAAACATCACTGCATGCATAAATCATGAATTTGAATTTGATAAATTAAACCAAATAAAATGGACAATAGATTTCCATCTCA
Organism: Chironomus tentans; assembly: GCA_963573255.1. Lineage (NCBI taxonomy): Eukaryota > Metazoa > Arthropoda > Insecta > Diptera > Chironomidae > Chironomus > Chironomus tentans. Next base: position 41,183,136 of record OY754302.1, on the reverse strand, counting down.
ACCATCAGTGATGATTTATCGGAGTTTACATTCAAATAACATAACACTATATATTGTGAGTCAGACTATCTCGATTTTGAAATAATTTTTTTTTTAAAAAATAATAATTTTCTGTAGACATAGTGAAGGGAACAAATAAATGCACGAGTGTAAATTGCTTACACATTCAACAATCATTTGTTGACATGGAAAGTGTGTTGTTCCTATAACATTGTAAAAATGTTTATAAAATAATAAAAAAACATGTTGATAAGAACATCGAGTTGAATCAGTCAATTCAATTTATTTGGAATTGTTTAATAATATAAAGAAGAAAATATGCACGAGAAAGTATAAACATCCTTCGTCATTTGTATGTGCCTACAAGCTCTTTGACACGTAATTCAGTTCACTTTATTATATTTTCTGCTTTAATGTTGATAAATTTTTTTCGCATACGACGTGAAAAAATAAAGCGTAGAATTCTTTTCGTCTAGCTCTTTCTGACTCATAGCGGTGTGGTGCGATGTGATCTTTGGTCAAGTGGTTGGATGAATAAGTAGAAGTGCGAATTTTTTTAATTTGTATAAACATTTATCATCGTGAAACTTTCACTGCTTCATCCTTGCCGACTGTTTGTTGTTGGTGAAGCTGGTTATGTTTTATTAATTGGATGTCGGTTTTTACATAATTTGATCGTTGGGGTCGTTTATAAATGATGTTTATTGAAAAATTGGATTTTTGATGTTTTTTCATCCCTCTCCTCCAATTATGGAATTAAATCACGATCTCTAGTTAATGATTTTTAAAAAAAATGTTATATGACAAATTGATAGTAAATTTTAAATTTTTTCTAAGCATTTATTCCAAACTTTACTCTGAGAACATAATCAAAAATTGGCATTTTTTAGAAAGAAAAATTAGTCGACCCCATTTAGTTAAAGATTCAAGAGCCCCATACAAAGAAGTTTGGGGTCCAGTATTGTGTCACTCCCAATGAGAAGTGATTTGTCACCTGACTGAAATTCTTCACTTCTCAGTTGCCAGAAATTAAATTTTTAAATTTATTTTTAAACCAATAAAACCAATTAAACCAAATTTATTAAAATTTTGAAGATTTCTTGCAGAATCAATTTTAGTTCTAAAAACAAATTCTAAATTTGAATGATCTTTTTTTTCAAAAAACAAAATTTGGGCACTACTTCTTCAATAATCCTGACTATGATCCAACAGTTGTGTAGCCAGGAAGGTGACTTTGTTGGTAAATCAACCCCACACTTTAGCTAGTCAATTGAAGCATTTAAGATACTTCACAAGAGATTGCAGCATTGAATAGAAATTGCGTTAAATTAAAAAGTTTTTGATAAATTAAAATTAACAGTGGAGCAAAAGGATATCATTACTACAAAATCCAAATGGTAAATATTTTATTTATTTTGTTTATTATTATTTATTTTTTTATGGTCTATCTCGTTGTATAATATTTTGATTTTACAAAACAAGTATGATAAAAATTAGAGATGACACTGCTTAAGCAGTTGGATTGAGTAAGTTACATAAAAAAGTCTATAATGATGGATTAATTGAGAGATTTGTGTGATAATATTTCCAGCTTATATTTAAACATCATAAGTGAACGACCCCAAATAAAAATAAAATACAAGATAATAATTTTCCGCCATTTTTATTTCAAAATATAAATGTCAAAAGTTCCGTTAAAATTTTTAGTTGCATAATTTGCATTCATAATGAATATTTTTGACGATAAAATCAATTTCTTAATTGACTATTCAGATGTCAAAAGATAAATAAAAAAAATAACAATAAAATTCCAAAAACAAATAATATAAAAGAAAAATGACAAAAAAATTTTGATTGGAAAAAAACAACAGAAATAGTCGAAAAACATCAAGGAGTTCCGCATCCCAATTAAACTACGTTTCAATAACCCAAAAAAAATTATCAGCAAAGAAATTACATTTCATACTGCCAATGTTCATCAAACCGGAACTTTCTGGATGACCTTTAAACATTATCGCTAGACATTAATTGTGGGAACTGCAGGAACTGTTCGACAATATTTTTTATATTCGTATCTTTACCAAAAAAAAATCACATGATGTTCATGAGCAAGTGACGAAAAATAAAAATAAATGTACACTCCCATTGGACATGAAAGGCGAGGCCGTTTTGTGAAGCGTTTTTGACCTAATATTCAATAATTGATAATGACTACACGAAAAAATAACATTTTTGATAATTCACAATACACGGACAATAGAAAATGTCGGTTGCTAATGTGACCTCATAAATTTATTCGGACTATAAGTAATATTGACTTATAATATTAATAATAAAAAAGTCTCTCATCCCACATTCAGAGTCAATGAATAAATGAATAAATAATAAAATTATTGAGTAAGCAAAAAAATTGAATCATCATCATCTCGTTCCTTTTTTCCGTCTCCGTACGGACAATTTCTTTTATTGCGACCATAAGCTATTGATTTTTATATCAGCAAACAATGAAGAACATGAAAATCATCTCCTTTGATGTTAAATGCTGCTTGAAACTTAAATATCACGATAAAAAAGATGTTTTTACTACCAAATAATAATGAAATGACATAATTTTTAGTAGTGGAACTTTTCGTCTTTTACTTTCAACTTTTTTTTAGTATGTCATTCAGGAATGAAGTTGGTGGTTCTGGCGTTTTGGCTGTTTAAGGTTATGATTGACTGTTATGCAAGATTTTTGGCAACAAACTGGTGGACCATCTTTAAATCTAAGCTATTTTTATTTTACAGGGGCATATTCAAGGGGTTAGGGGGTGTTTGAGGTTAATAAAAAATCTCAAAAATTTTCTTCAATTTCCAGGGGTTTTTGGCTACGCTCCTGAGTCTGTAAATGGGATTTTATGACTTTTTGTAACAGGGTTCAAGCCCTAGCCTCAGTCGTCCTCCTTCTCCCCTTGCTTGATCACTAAATGACTAACATATACTTGAAATATACAGATACTCACCTGGAGTTACACTAGTTTTTTATTCATTCTAATCTTATTAAACAATCACATCTGGAATTTCCGCATAGCATGCCTGCTTATATTGTATAAATGTTGTTTATAATTTCAATAACCCCATTTGACCCAAAAAGTATTCATATCAAAATAAATCATCAATTATGGCGCATTTACTTATCAAAGTTGGAAAAGTATTGGCAATTAGACTTTTAGTCTCCACATTTTTTTAATTTATTACGCGATCTATTTGCTCATATATGAGAGAATTCATAACAGAACGTGGTTATTCTAGAAAATAAAATTCCAGAAAAGTAACTTAGCAACAAACCCGAACAACACAAATTAAAAATTATTACGGTAATAGAAACAGTTTAGTGCCTGCTTGGAGCCAGAATTGCACTTAAATCCAGTATCAAGTTAACACCACATCGGCCCCATGCTGGAATAGTTTTTGGTGCCGTTCGGGCGATACATTCAGTTATTAAACTATAACTGCATTTGCACTATGTTTGGAACTATGTGACTTGTTTCAAAATAAAGCTTAGCCTTGTAAGTTATTCAAAATATGCACCACACTAAGTTGATGAAAATTGATGAATCGTTGATGACAAGAATCTGCATAGTCCAGGGGTTTCTTAACTATGGTACCCTAGGTGAAGGTAGGTAGAATACCCTGATAGAGTAAAGTACCTCAGGTAGTATTAGAAACCAGCCCAGGTAAATCTAAATAATGTTGTCTGCATCTATTCATTGTCAATGTACATACCCAAGTAAAATTGATGCCAAAAGCGCTTCAAACACCCATCACGAATAAATCATAAATTTTTTTATGAAAAAAAAATTGTCCATCCAAAAAATTAATCCAGTGAAGCGAAAGGAAAAGTTAACTTACCCTTTCAAATGAATAAACTTTAATTGCTTATAGCATGCATTTCGGGCAGAATGTCTTTCCTTTTTTCTCATTTCTTTATCACACTTACTTATGCATGGCTGACTCCCTTCATTTCAATTGAAAGAGATGCGAAAGAATTTCCTTTTTCACTTGACTTATGAATGAATGTCCTTTCAATGTTAAAAAATTCTGCTTAAGTCATCACAAAAAAGGGGCCACGGAATAAAAATTATAAATATTGATTTAAATTAAAGAAGGAAAAGGAAATTGGTCAGCACAAAAGAAATATGCAAAAGAATAGAATAACAGATAATTGAGATTTGCAAGTCAAATATGCGACATTACAGCACAAAAAAATTCTCGTAGGATTTTTTTTTCCGGTGAGCCAAAAAAAAGCGAGAAGCACAAAAAAAATTGCGAATGCAAATTTTAAGAGCACGCAGTGATTGGAGTGGTCTCATTGTGTGGCGCAACATCATACTCGGTGGTCCATTTTGCACATTTCTTAATTTTATTATCTCAAATGAACACATCTCTCACTCTACCTCCGCTTCCACAATCTCCATCGCATTGTCGTATTTTTAATAATATTGTAAGCGAGTGATTGTCAACCATACCGATAGCTTCTTCAATGTAAATCATATTACAGTCGATGTTGCATCTTCTTCTTCTTCGTCGTCGTCAACTTAATCTTTCCCGTCGTTATCTTTCTTCAGCTTCGATCGCTTTTTGGTGTAGGAATTATCTTTAATTTTTGATCAATTTATTTAAATTTCATCTCTTATGCACACACACGAATTGTCATAAAAGAGACATTCACTATCCACGACATGAAAGTTTGGTCAGAAATGGCAAATTTTGAGATTAAAATTGAGCGCTGTTTTGGGTTTGAAGCTCTATATTAAATACCTTGGGTACGTTGGTCAGACTTTTTTAGAGAAAATTCGGGAAATTTTAAGTCACTCTATTCTGGGGTATATCCTATCCTTGGAATGCATACCATACTAAGGATACCAACTTAGATCATAGGCATATTCAGGGAGGGGTTTTGGGGGAATTTTTTTCAATTTGCCTGGGTTTTTTATGAAAAAAATCCCAAAACCCCCCTAAATTTTCCCTTCTATATAAAAAAAATTCAAAACCCCTCCCTCGAAAAATTTCTGGATACTTCCCTGACTAGGATATATTAAGGACTCAAGTCAATAATCTAACCTAAAAATCACAATAACATCATTAATTTCTATCACAAAATCTACCAAAAAGTCATCAAAAGCTCCCAGTTTTACCCAAAACGCAAAACTCATGACTCCCATCAACCATCCGCTATCTCATAACGATCACTCAAAATCACTTTTACTTACCAAAGATGCTCCAGGTAGACTCGAGTGAGAGGAAGACTTCAAAACTGAAGAAGAAGGAAATTATAATCATTTATCTGCTTTAAGAGCCATTGTATTCAAATTTACTATTATCAACGTAAATTTGATGCAAAATTGCTTATTTTTTGTGCGCAGAGTTCGATAAAATAAAATAATAAAAATAAACGACAGAGGGAGAGAGTGAGAGAGATTATGTCATTTTTGCTAAACAATATGAAATTATCTACCTTCTGCCCATTCCATAATAAATGTTATTTCTTTTCGTTTCTTCCCATGGAATAATTTTGGAATCGACCACACGCATCTATACACATAACAAACAACCGTCTGATGTTGTTGTAATTGATTTAAAAATTGTAATTTTATGTTATTTTCATTTTCAATAAAAAAAGCCAAGAACACACAATAAAGATAATTCCCCTGTGCGGTTGGTTCGATTGCTCGCGGCTGACGAAAAAAAAATTTGCTTTCTTTGAATGATCATTAAGACATTGAGACTGAATCGAATGTGTTTGGTCTCTTAATGACAATCTCAAGCACGAGGAGGAGGTAGTTGACTGGATTCAGGGATTTTGAACCGACAGATTCATCTCATGACTTCATAAATGAATATTAGACGTAATGATGATGGAGCGATTGCTAAAAATCGATATACTAAATATTTTTTATGTCATCATCATCATCATACATGCCAAATTATGCTCGTTCACATAAAATTGTATGCATCATAAAGTCAAAATATAATAAAAGCTGAACATTTCTTTTTGCTCTCATCTATTGATCGATTGAAAAGTCATGTTCATGATGGTAATTCAAAAAAAGATAGCAAGCAACCCAATGAAAGTGTTTTTGTATGGGGATGAACAAGAAGAATATCCTGTATGTTATGTTTGAGACATTGATTGAACATGATAAAGCATAAAATTCCATTGCTGATGCTGTACCCTTTCTCATGACTGGATGTACACAATGTATTTGAATGAAAACTTAATTTAAGCATATGAAAAAAAAAGTTCTGAATGCCCATCGGCAGCATATCAGTTGATTATGTTAATTAAATTTCGCTTGGCATGATTGCAGTAATTAAGCAATTAGCCACCTCCCAAATGTTGTTCATCATTCCTCTACGCCGAAACAAAAATAATGCCACCGATGACGATGATGCTGATTTTTTTATGAAAGCAATTTTCATTTTTTCTTTCACTTTTACTGCAATTTACAGCAATGTTATATCAAGCAGTTATTGCTGTCAATTCACGTTCGTTACTGTAGAAAATTTTTAATTAAAGAAATTTTATAATTTTTTGTTTGAATAACATAAAAAAAATATTCATAAAAGAATATTGAAAAGAGGGAAAAAAGAATATATATTTTCGTATGTGTAAAATAATATCATAGTAATCTGGATAAAATCCAAAATAAAATGATCAGTTGAAAATCTCGTTATTAAAGAGAAAGTTGTGTTTTATTCAAATAATTGAAAACTAAAATAATTCAACATGGCGCAGTCATTAATTAGTATTGAAAAGTTCAACTTTGAGTCGAGCTCATTAGGAAATGAGTGGAAAAGATTTTCTACGGAATTCAACTCGTACTTAATCATCAATTCGTTAGAAGAAGAGCCAGACAAAGTCAAATTAAATTTATTAACACTTTTGATGGGATATAAATCAGTGGACGTGATCAAGAATCTTCAGATAACCGATGCAGATAAAAAGGTCTTCAAAAAGGTCTTCGATGCGATTGAAAGTTATTTTTTACCGTCAACAAATTTTCTCATTGAACGTATGAAGTTTCGAAATCGTTTGCAAATTGAGGGAGAACCGGCTGATTCCTTCATAAATGACGTTTTCAAGTTGGCAGAAAGTTGTGACTTTAAAACTTTCAAGAATGAAGCAGTACGTGATCAAATCGTTTTCGGTTTGAAAGATGATAATTTGAGAGAAAAATTAATTTTGTCAGACGATAAATCAATGATTGCTGTGATCAATAAGATTAAAATTTTTCAATATCATCAAAAACAATTCAATGAAATTTCATCGGAAAAAGTACATCACATTCACAAAGTGAAGCAACATCACGAACGAGAATCGAAGTGCAGTTTGTGCGGAAAAGGCCCTCATGATAAGACAAAATGTCCAGCACGAAATTATACTTGTTACAATTGCGGTGTCAAGGGACATTCTGCTTATGTTTGCACGTCGAAAAAGAAGAAAAAGGAGGTGAATGTGGTTGAGGAAGGTGAACAATTCGAGCATGAATCTGTCGTCAGTTGCGACTCATTGAATAGGTATGTAAAAAATAGGAATGTTTGGCATAAGAAATTACTGATAAATGATAAAATTATTATCTTCAAACTAGACACTGGTTCCCAAGTGAACACAATTAGCATGAAGCATTTCAAAAGTTTAGGAAAAGCAGTTAAATTGAATAAATGTAATTTAAAGCTTCAAGGCTATTTTGGAGAAATTAACTTACCATTAGGAAGAGTAATGCTTCCAATCAAATTAAATAATAATTTATATTTTGAGGAATTCATAGTAATAAACAAAAACACCGAACCTCTTTTAGGTCTTGAAACCTGTATAAAACTTAATTTAATTTCTCGCATAGATTCAGTTGATATAAATAAATTTTTGTGTTCAGACAAAGAAAAGGATAAGTTTGTAAATTATTACGGAAAAGCTTTTAAAGGTTTAGGAAAATTTGAAAAACCTCTGAAGTTATTACTCAAAGAAAATGCAGTTCCAGTTGCTAACCAAAACCGCCGCATTCCATTTAATTTGAAGAACAAGCTTCAGAATAAATTAAATGAAATGGAAAAGTTAGGCATTATTTCTCGAGTTAATGAACAACGTGAATGGATAAATAGTATTGTTATTGTTGAGAAAGGAGATAAAATAAGAATTTGCATTGATCCTAAATATTTGAATCGATCACTAAATAAATTTCACTATCCAATACCATCGCTTGATGAATTAAAGCAAGATTTGAAAGATTCACAATACTTTACTGTTTTAGATCTAAAAGATGGTTTTTGGCACATTGAATTAGATGATGATTCTAAAAAGTTGTGCACATTTAGTTCTCCTTTCGGCTTATGGCAATTCAACAGAATGCCATTCGGAATTAATGTGGCTTCAGAGATTTTTCAAAAATATATGTCAGATAATTTTGGTGATTTGAATGGTGTCAAATTCTATATAGATGATATTATTATTACAGGCAAAACCTTGAAGGAACATGATGTGAATTTAAGAGAGTTTATGATTAGGGCATTAGAAAAAGGAGTAAAATTTAACGAAAAGAAGTTACAATTCACACAAACCTCAGTTAAATTCTTTGGTCATGTCTTCTCAAAGAATTCGGTTGAAATAGATCCTGAAAGGGTTTCTGCCATCAATGATATCACACCTCCCCAGAATTTAGAAGATGTTCAAAAATTTTTGGGAGTTGTAAACTATGTTAGAGAATTTATTCCAAATTTACCTTCTTTGACAGTGAATATACGTAACTTATTAAAAAAGGATAGTGAATTTTTGTGGCTTGAAAATCATCAAACAGAATTTGAGAATATCAAAGAGGCAATAAAAACTGCCACTTCTTGTACTACATTTGATGAAAATTTGCCAATAACACTTGAAACTGACGCTTCATCATACGGATTAGGAGCATGTTTAAAGCAAGAAGATAAAATAATTAGTTTTGCATCTCGATGCCTTTCTGATACTGAAAAAGATTATGGTCAAATTGAAAAAGAGTTTTTGGCAGTATTCTTTGCCTGTAAAAAATTTCATAATTATATTTATGGTAGACAAGTAACCGTCATTTCGGACCATCGTCCATTAGAAAGTATCATGAATAAAGATTTAAGTAAGATAGGGTCTAAACGTTTGCAAAGATTACGATTAAAGTTGCATAAATACAACTTAGAATTAAAGTATAAGCCTGGTAAAAGTATACCTTTAGCTGATTATTTGTCTCGATATGTTTCGGGTAAGACAGTAAAAGATTTCGAAGAAAATTTTATGAAAGAAATGATTCACTCAGTAAATATTAGTGATGATAAACTTAAAGTTTATCAAACTGAAACGGACAAAGACGTTGAATGTTCGATGTTAAAAAAGTATTTTACTGAGGGTTGGCCAACAGATAAGTCAAAAGTCCCAGATGAGATTAAATTTTATTATAAGTTACGTAATGAAATTTATGTTTCAGATAATTTAGTATTTTATCAGGATAGAATAATTGTTCCCAAGTCTTTGAGAGAAAAAGTTTTGAAAGATCTTCACGAAGGTCATTTGGGCATCAACAAGACATTACGCTTTGCCAGAGAGTCAGTATTTTGGCCTGCCTTGAATAATAGTATAGAAAATTTGATTAATGGTTGTGATCAATGCAACACCTATCAGAATTCAAATAGGAAAGAGCCAATAATTCAGCATGATATTCCATTGAGATCATTCGAGAAAATTGGATGCGATATTCTAGAATTTAACGGGAAGAACTATTTAGTTGTTATAGATTACTTCTCCAAATGGATATCGTGTAAATATTTAAGTTCGAAAAATTCCAGTAATGTTATTTCAAAACTCATTGAAGTTTTTACCGAACACGGATTTCCCAAAACAATTATTGCAGATAACATGCCATTTAATTCTTTTGAATGTAGTAATTTTGCAAAAGAATGGGATATAAAAATAATCACTTCTAGTCCTCGTTACCCTCAGTCAAATGGTCTTGCAGAAAAAGCTGTAGGAATTGTTAAGAAAATGATGAAAAAGTGCGTCAATTTCAATAATGTGCTAATAGCTATTTACAATTACAATAACATTCCTTTGCCGGACATTGATTTGTCTCCAAGCCAATTATTAAACAATAGAAGAATGAGAACTAAAATTGTCATGAAGGATAATTTGCTTGATCCTAAAATAAATATTGACTTAAAAGAGAAAAATCACGACGTACAGATCACGCCAGAAACTTCCACGCTCTCTTGTGTTAGTTTTGAGTATAAACAAATATTACAATCCACACTGTCTTGTTTTAGATTGAATATGATATTTGTATTTAGTTAGAAAAAAGAATTTGAAAAACCACAGTTTTTGGAAAATTATTCGTAAAATATTTTAAAACTTCAATAATTCTTTAATTAAAGCTTCATTTTAACTAAATTAAGTACAGAATGATAGCTGCTGACTTATTTTATACATCAAATAACAAAACGAATGTAAATATCAAATAGTTTTGAAGAATTTTATGAAAAAGTAAATCTACTGGAAAAAATCTTTCGTGGATTTACCCTTATAGATCCTTTAGTTGCAACAATATCTAATATTATACCATAAAGTTTGTTTTGTACATCCACATTCTTCACTCCTATTCACTCCATTCAGGATGTAAAAATTTGCTCAACCTAATCCGGTTTTCGTCCAAACTAATTATTATCAATAAGTAGTAAAAGTATGCGGCCGAGGTAACGAGGCCGCGAAAAATTTTTGGACCACAAAATACTCGTTTTTTGAAGTTTTGAACCCTTAGATGATACTTAATCCAAAAAATTTATAAACAGAAAAATGCAGACTTGCGATACACAACTTTGGCATCATTAGATTTTTTTAAAACAGAAGCATTAATACCGTATTAAAGTAAATTCAACTATTTATATCTTACGTATATCTATAGGCCGTAAGTTTTGTTTGTGCGACTGCAAACTTATACTCATAGAAATAATTTTACCTAACTTTAACTATTTGTATGCAAACTTTAGCCAAAAAATCGATAAAATAGCGTTTACAACATATTTGGTTAAAATTAACATTTCTGGTTAACTTAATTAATTTTTAGGATAATAGTTATGATCCGAAAAATATTAATTTAACTTTTGTTAAAAAATAACTAAATAATTGGTAAAATTAACAAATTTTATGGTAATGATTTTAACCAAAAATTAATATTGATGCACAGTGGATCAATATTTTTTTATGCCTACATTTGCACTCAAAAAGTATTAATAGTTCAAAATGTTCAATAAAAATGAGATCCAGTAATCATGCAGAGCCTCTATGTCTAATAAATAAGATCCAGTAATCATCCAAAGCCTCTTTGTCCAATAAAACAAGATCCAGTAAACATCTAGAACCTCTATGTCCGTTTATATAAGATCCAGTAACATCCAGAACACCTCTTTCCAATTATATATGATCCAGTAAACATCCAGAGCATCTATGTTCAATAAAAATGAGATCCAGCAATCATGCAGAGCCTCTATGTCCATAAAAATAAGATCCAGTAATCATCCAGAGCCTCTATATCCGATAAAAATAAGATCCAGTTACCACCCAGAGCCTCTTTATCCAATAAAAATAAGATCCAGTTATCACCCAGAGCCTCTTTATCCAATAAAAATAAGATCCAGTTACCACCCAGAGCCTCTATTTCCAATAAAACAAGATCCAGTTACCATCAAATGCCTCTATGTCCATAAAAATAAGATCCAGTTATCACCCAGAGCCTCTTTATCCAATAAAAATGAGATCCAGCAATCATGCAGAGCCTCTATGTCCATAAAAATAAGATCCAGTAATCATCCAGAGCCTCTATATCCGATAAAAATAAGATCCAGTTACCACCCAGAGCCCCTATGTCCATAAAAACAAGATCCAGTTATCACCCAGAGCCTCTTTATCCAATAAAAATAAGATCCAGTTATCACCCAGAGCCTCTTTATCCAATAAAAATAAGATCCAGTTATAATCCAGATCCTCTATGTCCATAAAAATAAGATCCAGTTATCATCCAGAGCCTCTATATCCAATAAAAATAAGATCCAGTTAACATCCGGAGCCTCTATGTCCATAAAAATAAGATCCAGTTATCATCTAGAGCCTTTATGATAATTCAATTTTTTTTAAAAAAAATCCATTTTTTTCGATTTTCAAAGTGCTGTAGAATCTCAGGATTAAGTCCAAACATAGTCATGTGGGGTATTTTTGTAAACGTCATGGAAAGGACTATAAGATAGGATACAAAGGTATATCCAGTTTGAAAAAAACCCTGGGTCGTCAGGCGTTTGAAGAAAAGTGTCATTTTTTCTAGGTTTGTCAACTTTGACAGCCTTAAAATCACTGAAAATTTCAAAATTTCCTAAAATGACTTTCCATTCCCCTGGTCGCTTGATATGTGTGACCAAATGGCAAAAAAACCAAATTTCCATATGCACATGGCTCGGCTGTGACCCTGATCACCAAATTTGTGGACAAAAAAGACGCCAAAAAAACACGTTTTTCAAGGTTTTGGAACTAAAGATGATGCTTAGTGTAAAAAGTTTATATACAGAAAAATGCAGCCTCGCGAGGGCAAACTTTTAGCATCATTAGAATTTTTTTAAAGATAGAAGTCTTAATACTGTAGTAAAAAAATGTGTTTTTCGTGAAACTAAATAACTTACACGCTTTTGCGTGGAAGTTAATTTGAGAAAAAGCAGCATAAATCAAAAGTATATTATAACCGTAATGCTTATGCTCGAACTTTGTTTGAAATAAACCAAAAAATTTGGGTTCAAATGCCCAATAAAACTTGGATAAGAGGTGTGATCATTAACAAATGTCCTCAACCCAGATCTTTCGAAATACGTTTAGAAAATAATAGAATTATCAGGCGTAATTCTAAGTTCATTAGATTAGATAAGTCAAATGTGTCTATTTTGAATGATCATAATAACTTAAGCCATGAAACAAACCAATATAGAATCAATTTAGACAACTTATTCACCGACAATTCACCACATGATCCTCCTCGAAACTCTTACGCAAATATTACATCTTCAATACCAGAGCCACCGTCAATACCAGAGCAATACACATCGAATCAACAACCGCTCCGTCGCTCATCAAGAATCCCAAAGCCCATTCAAAGGTTGGGGAATTAATAAGAGAAGGAAGATGTAAAATAATATCATAGTAATCTGGATAAAATCCAAAATAAAATGATCAGTTGAAAATCTCGTTATTAAAGAGAAAGTTGTGTTTTATTCAAATAATTGAAAATTAAAATAATTCAACAGTATGTTTGTGTTTCTCCTTCAATTTGGCTTCATCTTCATTAAAACAATTTTTACATACAGACTACAGCCAGAACGCAGAGTTGGTGGATGCAATTTGTTGAGATATTAAAGATTTAATTTTATTTTGTAGGGGATAAATGACTTGTTTATGGATAAACGACTTGGGGGGTAAAAGTAAGTTTCAGACGTCGAAGTTGACTCGAATTTTGTGTAAAGTTTAGTCGACCTAAATTGTTTTTTCCATATAAAATTTGAATCGACTTCGATGTCTAGTAAGTTTGGGTTACTAAATTGAGTATTTTACTACGGGAATTTATTTTCAGTTGAAAAAATCTAAAAAATTTAAAAAGAATTTCAGTTTGGGTAATTTTTTAAATGTGGGTGATTTTTAACCCATTCATTGGCTACGCCACTTTTTTACCATGAGGGCTCGTTCATAAATTACATCACACTTTAAAGGGAAGGGAGGGGGATAATTAAATTACAAAATTTTTGGCTATTTGAAAAATTTGTGACAAGGGGGGAGGGGGTTACTTTTTTGCATGACGTAATTTGACCCCTAAAGTGAACATATAACTTTTGAATTCATAGGCTTCAAATTATATGATATACCATATAAAACATATTTTTTTATCCTCGTTCTAATAGAAATGATTTGTTCGAATACTAGGTAAGTGAATGGAGTACAAATGTCCCCTAAGATGTATTTTAATTTTAATTTTTTCAGACATAGACTGCGAGTGATTCATTTATTACCTCCAGTAGATATGGAGATTCAAAATGGTCTCGACACCTCTCCTGGAGATTGAAGTTGTAAAAGAAAAAAAATTGGTCCACAAAAATTCAAAATGTAGAAATAAAAAGGCAGAACCCCATCGAAAATTCAATACGCCTCTGCTTTATAGTTCTTGTTTCCTAAATATGACTTAAATTTTCAGTTCTCAAAAGGAACTAGTATCCTATTGCTAGTTGAAACAGACATTTCGAAAGGAGCATGATCACTTGTGCAAGTGAAAGCTTTAAGCTTCCAAAACAGAGAACACGGATGGCAATAACGGATCCAATTACCTTGCAAGCAATAAATTCCAACCCTGATTTATGAGATGAAAAAGCGAGCGAAGAAAAAAAAGTATGAAAATCCTCGGTAATTTTTAATTCATACTTATCCAGAATTATCATTTTAATGAGCTGCTGCATGCGACGTTTGAAGGGAGATGATAAAAGGAAGGAATGCGAGGCAGAGATAGAGGACAAGATGGTAAGAAATGTACTTAAAAATAATTAGTACGATCATTTATTATGAAAATAAAAATAAATGAATGAATATAAATATATGCATTTGTCCGCAAATATAGCACGGTACATTATTGAGCATTATATTAATGGGAATGAATTGTAATACTTATTCCTTCATGCCGATAATTTCGGTGTTCTTTTTGTTCTCAACATTTTTATTTTATTAGCTTAACCCTATTAATATGGATATTTATATCTCCAGTTATGGATTTTTTGAAACTCAATCTGCTTGTTGCTTTGTTTAAGCAGTTTTATGGGCAATGAATTTGGTGCGTCATTGAAAGGCGGTCTTCTTTATTTTGGCAATTTTGTGCTTCTCTACATTGTTGGTTGCAAAACTTTCCAATTTTTTAATTAATTTCATTTAATATCCAATTTTTTATGATCTACTTGCTGCAGTTTATTTTTACTTATAAAAAATTCTACAAAGTCATTTACCTCTCAGTGTCAATAGATTATTCGACGGTTCAAGAAATCTTCACCTGATTTATTAATTAGATATACTTCTGAGAAGGACAAAGACACTTTTTCAACTTTATCTTAAGTGATATTTAATTGAATTAATTAAATTGATATTTTATTTTGAATTTGTTAGGTTAGGTTTTTGTTTCATTATAATCTGATGGATTTGAAGCTGTTATTACGGAAACGGTGGAAGTTTAAAGGTGTGGAAAGGATTATTTGATCAAAGTTTGTACCAATTTGTACTGATGATGTCATTTTCTAATTTAATTTATGGGGTCATCCACTTCTGATGGCCATCAATAATAGATTTTAACTCCAATCCTCACGTATCTTGGTATGCACTATTCCAGAGATCGCTTTAGGTAGTTTCTTAGAGGTATATACTTTAAGGGTTACACCATAAGTATAGTCTGGGTTCTCCTAGAGGTTACCTACCTAGGAGCTATCCTAGGGTATCTAGGGGCTACATAATTAAGGGTTACCCTAGGGTATGTCGAGTAAACGGCCAAAAACCCTCTCCTCCAAAAAGATTACACCTTAATTTCTATTTAAAAGCCCCATCTATAACATATTCTTCATTCTATCATAAAAAATTCAATCCATCTATTATTTCTATTCTACACAAAAAACGACGAAAAGAGTAAAACAAATTCCGCTGTAAAATTATCTCATTTTGAAGACTATTTCAATTTCTTTGTTGCACAGAAAATTTGCATAAATATTTCATCATCATCAGCAGCATTGCCTTTAGTTCCCATCATGACGATGAACATTTTTTCCCTCATCTATCGACATTCATTCTGGAATGAGCAAAAGAAGTCGGTTAACAACAAAAAAATATATAAAAATTTCGCGTATATAAAAAAAATTTATATATGTCTAGCTTCATCAAGTATTCATGAGTTTTTGGTGTCTCTAATTCTTCCCTTTTTCGACATCAAGATTGCAATTTTTTCCTTCTTTCATCATTTTCAGCTACTAGTCGAAGTTTCTTACCAGCAAATATATTCAGCTGCATAAAAATTCCTCATTTTTAGTGCATTTTTAAAAATGGAAAAGAAGGTTTTTCATGATTTTTGTCTGTCTGTCCATTTTCTGTATTTCTAACCATTATTTTTCAAATATTTTGCGATCGTTATTTTTTAAATATCATTTGACCGTTATTTTTCAAATATTTTCTTTAACATTTATTCCAATTTGTACAAAAAGTGCGCTTTCATCGGTCATATATTTCCACGTTTAACTAGTTTTCTATTCTCTTTTGTTGCTGATTTTTGTTAGCGTTGCTTCCGAAATTGGATCTCACACTTTTGCTCGTTCCTCACTTTATCTATATTTCTTTTATTCATTCCTTTTTTTCTGCAGAATTAATGGAGTGAAGAATAAGATGAAAAATTGGGTCATCATTATGCGGGACACATTGATGCAATTTAATGTTGATGATGAAGGAAGATTTTTTTTCTCCCGATTTCGTTGAGACTAGAAGCAATGAAAAAAGGAGGTAAAAATCTGTGATGGGTTTTAAATGAGATTGCTTTTTGCTGATAGCCATCCAGACTGATTTAATTGGAACTGCTTCTTTGAGAATCATTGCTTTTCGATAACACTTAAACATTAAAAAAATATTTTAGCCATCGGATATCGTCTTCCTTTTATTCATTAAAAACTAACTAACAAAGTGCTGATTAAATAGATATTGCACAACAGAAGCTAGTCATTTCAATCAATAAGTATGCGTCTTTATGAATAATTTTATCGTTAGTGATAGCAGGCAGCTGAAAGAAGTCTTAAAGATTGAATTTAATTTTTTTTTCCTATATTTATTGAGGAAATTTTATCAAGTCGTAATTCTTGTGAATTTAAGCTCATCATTTACTTAGTTGAATAGCAAAGAGAAGTATGAAGATTACTGCTTTCATACGGCTTCTCATTTTTCCAACTCATAGAAAATAAATTAATTTTTCTCCTTCTTTCCTTTTGCCTTCAACGCTCCTCAATTTTCATTCTTTAGATGACAGAGATGTTGTTTGATTGAGAATAATTTTTAAAATTCTAATTTCAATTACTTTCAATATGTTTACTTGATTTAAAAGAATTTTTTTTGCAGGAATTAAATTAAATTTTGATTTTAAAATTGTAATTCTAATATGTTTACTTGATTTTAAAGATTTGATTTGAAAATGCATTTAAATTAAATTTTGATTCTAAAATGTTTAAATCAGCACTAAATACACATAACTGTATGGTTCTTGTTTTTTAAGACCTCCGTGACACGCATCGTGTCCCCCAAATCCCCCTCGTCTGTAAATGCTTTAATTTGCTAGCATTTTTGAAGGAAAAAAATTCAAAAAAAAATTTTTCAGTGAAGTAGCAAGGTTTTTAGTGTTCGTGATTTTGAAACTCAGTATAAATGGAACCCATTTGAAAATCTAATTATTCTTTCAAATTGACTACTTTAAAAATAGTTGGTACAATCTTCTTGAAAAAAGAGTTTGAAAACTTTGAATTTTGAAATTTATTGCGTAAAATTCTCGAGACCTCGGCCCCTTAATATTTATTAACCTTAAAGAGAAGACCCTCGTCTGGTGACGCTCTAGCTAAAATATTGATATTTATCGTTATATAAGTTTTTACGTAACAATCAATTAAATCCACGTCGATTAGTCAAAAGCTGAACCTCCCCCCCCCCCCATCCCCAATACAACCAATACAAAATATTTATTTGCTTAGCTACAAAAAAATTTCAATCTCAAAACACCAACTCTGCCTATTCAAATGACTGTAAATACAATTTTTTTTTCTAATTTCATAAAATGTGAAAATTAAATTTTCTCCTTTCGCAATTCGATACATTCTTCATCCTCCTAACACTTTATTTATTTGCTTTCGATTACAAGAAAAGAGGCGAGGCTAGAGACAAGGCTGTAGAAAAAAATCATGTCTTAAATTGTTTGCTGAGATGTGAAATTTGAGGATTTATTATCGCACATTAATCAAAACATCATTTAGATAAACTTTTATTAATAAATATGGCTTCAAAAAAATTAATTTCTTAATTAAATTCTGCATGTTTACTTAAAACTTTTCATGATGTAAATACGCAAAAATTCTCGGAAAGAGTGCGAAGTGGAAATTTTTCAGCTGATAAAATTCACAAAGGAAGGAAATTTCGTGGAAATATATGATGAGTTTTAATATTGAAAAGCGCTAAGAGCAGAAAAAATTAAATTTGAAATTCAATCCAAACAACAACAAAGTCAAGGATTTTTGAATAAATTAAAATTCTGGATTCTAAGAACTGTCATTTCTAAAAATCTTATTTGATTAAATTAAATTAAAGTCCATTCCTGAAGCTCAACCAATTCCATCAATATCCAATCACATGCAATTGAGTTTCACTTAATTAATTTTAATAAATTTTCACCAAGGGAATTAAATTTAAAAAATAATTGCTACTTTTGACGATATTATCAACCATTAAATTGCAATAATTAAAATTAATTTGCACTGATTCATTCCTTATTTTTAAACAATTGCATTTTTTCTGATAAGGACATCAATTTTGATGCATTACATTTTAATATGCAATACTGCAATTAAAAGTCCATCAGAAAAACATTTAAAATTAATTTCGTTCTTTTTAATTATGGATATTATGTCCATACAATTGGATTAAAAGCTTAAAATATTTTTTGGATTTCCAATTTAAATATTTTAATTAAGAAAATTTAATCTTTTATAGCAAATTTATTGGGCACGATTTACAACCTGCGACACAAGCCTGAACTTGGCAGCAATTTTGGAATTCCTGGTGTAATCCGTGGATTCTATATTGTTGCATTTCCCAACTTTGTCTCACTTTGACATAGATTTTCAGATTTTTGAACGAATTTTGAAATGTATATCAATCTAAGTGTTGTCCAAAGTGTGTGTCATGAAAAGTACCCAGGTCAGGGGCCGATAACTCGGTATACCCAAGGATAAGTATACCGAGCAACCGTACCCAGGTGTCAGTAAAGTGAACAAAAACGAAAATTAATCAAAACAAAAAATTAATATACTATGAAATTTTTTAATTCAACCAATTCCGAGTCGTAGCCAGGGGAGGCTCTTTAGGAGCCCTGGCCCCCCTTCGAAATCAAAATTTGATACAAATTTTTACCTTTTTTCTATTTTTTATTCCCAAAAATTATATTTTTTTATAAAAATGATGAAAATTCCTTAAAGAATTAAACTTGCAGAATTAAACTAAATTTTTAAAGAAGTAGCACAAACATACACCTCTTTTATGTAATTAAACTAATCTTTTCCACGTGCTGATTATTGAGTCCTTAAGAATCCTCTTCCAAGAATCATTAATCACCAAAAAAATATTTAATCCGATTCAAAAATCAAAGGAACTAAAAATACAACAAAGTAACAAAAATTCCCAGTGATTCATCATCAAATTCACTGAGTTTTCATTTGCACACAAAAGGAATCCACTCAAGTAAATCATATCCAATGTACTGGAAACATAATTTTCTTAAACTCAATTTAATTTCCAATTTTAGACAGCTTTGATATCTACACACAGACAATTTTACTTTATATGACTTATTACCTATTTTTAGTTCTCGTCGCCTACATTCAGCAAGCAATTTTTTTTTCTTTATCGCTGCAAGCAACTTAGTCTTGTTTACTCCCCACTGAGCCATTTTATTTATTATCAGACGATTATCATAAAATTCAATGTCGATGTCGCGTGAATGATGAAAATTTTTCATGTCTGTCTGTCCTCATGCTCATTCGTTAATAGCCCATAAAATGTCATTAATATTTTGTACAGGCAATTTATGATCAACGAGGAAGCGTTTCTTTTATGATACAAAAAAAAATCATTTTTGTAACACGTAAAGTGGAAATTTTCTCATGGTTTAGCATTCGCCCACACTCACGTGAGTGTATGCCCAAAGGACCATTATATTTCAATCAAAATGTAAAATGATAAAAAAAATTTAAGAATGATATTATGCTTATTTTTATATTAACATTATATTATGTTGACATGACATCAAAATGTCATGAAAAGAAGTCAACAAAATCGGATGAAGAGAGCAATAATAAGACGATTAGGAAAAAATACGAAGAAAATGAGAAAAAAAAATTTTGACACGCGAATATTTTCACATTTTAAATCAGCGGCAGTGCTAAGTGAGTGAGTAAATAGCATTGAAGATGACAATGAAACGCTAAAAGTGTTGGCAAAAATTTTTCCTTAAGCTGATTTGGAATTGTTGTGATGTTTTTAATGTCATCTCTTTGGTGAGTAAGATCAAAATTATATTGTCTTCAGTTCATTGTGATGCTAAAGCCCTTTGAAACCTTATCGTATTATTATTAATATTCTCGAATAGAACCACGTCAGGAGTATACAGCTTGACTCTTTTAGCCTTCAAATAACACAGACAGAATTGTCGTGCAAGAAGTACTTCGAATATGACTGTGAATTGTAGATCAATGTGTAAATATTGATATTTGGGGACCCCATAATTATTAAATGTCTTTTAACAATAAATTGCTCTTTAAGGCATATTAGAGTTGATCAAAAAATCTGAAGACGTTCCCAGAAAAGCAAATCTATTCCCACCCCAAAAAGCAGCTACTTATAATTAGCATAAAGTCCATTTCACTTAACAAAATCGAAAAACAAGCACACAAAAACAATCCTAGACAAATAAATAATAATCCTCATAAGCGATGATGTGCTTCTGTGGCTAAATTGCGGACACATTTATATGTAAATTTTCTCAGCTACTTTTTTGTGGCTCGTGGACACACAACTTATATATGTGTTATTAGAATGAAATAATATTGAAATCATGACTAAGTGCCCTGTAATTGCGATGTCACGTAATTTCTCAAAAACGTAAGCACTAGCACTGGATAATAGTATGGCTTTGGGAAAATTAACGATACTTATACACATCATACAGCCGAGACCGTTTGGAAATTGTGGGAACATTACACGAAAACATTATTATGGCAATTTTTATTATTTATTATTTTTTAAAACATACAAAAAAAATCATCAGCTGAAAATTTAATGAAGCTGTCAAAATTTTCCGTACTGAACAATGGCAATTCATAAAGTTCGAACGCAAAAAAAGTTGCCGTCATGAGGAAGACCACAAAAAAATTTTTTTGCCCTCCCATGACTAAAATCCATTAAAATTAATTACCCAAACAAATTTTAAAAAACCATACGAGAGTGGTGGCCCCAGACAGAACCGCCAGAGAAAAAAAAGGTTGCTCTCATATTGAATTTTTTACATGATCCCAAATTGAAAAAAGAACCGTACGAAAAGGAGAAATGAATAAACAGAAGAAGGAGAAGTAACCCGTCATATTGTACTTGTTCATGCTGTTACCTACCAGCCAAGATTTGTTTTTATGCAGAAGGGACTTCCAGCAAAAGAAATCAATTAGAAATAGAAATTTATTTGGGGAGTTAGAATTAGCAGCCGCAAAACAACAGCAGCAGGTACATTTTGTTGCTTTGATCTTCCCTCTCTGACTTTCCCCTCAAGGCTACGAAATAAACACCAACCAGAGACCACCGCGATTGCGAAAACATGAAATTTCGACTTCTTACTTCCTTACACTAACCTTCGAAAAACGCTTTTGTTAATTTGCCTCAATTTCTATTTATTTTTTTGCGGCCCCTCTGTCGAGAAAATTGGCAAAATAATCGAATAAAATGTTTAGCAATCATGAAGGAACAGAAATTAAATCCATTCAATCAAAATCCAAACAAATAAGTTGAGTTTGATGAGGATGATTGCACAAGTATTAAAGTTATTTTTGCAGTAGAGAGGCAAGACGTATTTAATAAAAATCGGATGGAATCAGTTACAATAAAAAAGTTTAATTGATTAGATAAGGTAGCAAGGTGGAATTATTGAGGAAAAGCTTAAGTACTTTTAATTTATGAGCTCACGTGAACTAAGTCATGCAATGAAAATAAGATTTGAGATAGCTATATATGGGTGATTTTTATGGGACTCGTTTCAAGGGCTCTATGCCTATGAATCATAATTTTTGGTTGCGTTTTCGAAAAATGTTGTGATGACAAGTTTGTGATAAAACGGAAATGCTTATCTTGTGAAATCAGATTTTTGGGAAAACCATGAGACATGCATTTAAAAGAAATGATTTTGACGATTTTGAGGATAAAATAAATTTTGTGTCCATATTAATTGAGCGTATCTCAAATCGCGACACACGACATTTACTCATTTCTAAGTACCTACTCAAAAAACTGGAACTTTTGTACATTCTTAAATTTCTTTTTCTTACTGGAGGATCAAGACTTATAGGAGCTAGCATGGGCGTACCCTAAGGAGGTCCGGATTTTTAAACTCAGTATAAATGGAACCTATTGGAAAAGCTAATGATTCCATCAAATTGACTACACCTAATTAACTATGAATCGAACAAAACTGAATCGAACAAAGTGTTTGAAAACTATGACCCCCCTCTGGGGAGCTAGGTTGTAAGAAGGTTACCCTTCTGTTATTTTCTGTTATCTGTTATTTTTGTAAAATTTTATTACGTGCCCCGAATTTTTATGGGAAATTTTACTGTTTGCTTTTTGTGAAAGGTGTGGCAAGAAAAATATTTCAAGGTTTCAGGGTTCTCTCCATCTTTGTGCTTA
This sequence comes from Chironomus tentans, assembly GCA_963573255.1. Taxonomy (NCBI): domain Eukaryota; kingdom Metazoa; phylum Arthropoda; class Insecta; order Diptera; family Chironomidae; genus Chironomus; species Chironomus tentans. Next base: position 41,160,344 of record OY754302.1, on the reverse strand, counting down.
TATAATTCCTCAATTTACTGGCCATTCAGATTAATTGTGTTCCATAACCACCCTTAGTTGTCGCTCTATCACTGGCTATTGTCTGCAAATTGGCAATATCAAGTGTCTTACTGTCTTTATCAACAGCTTCATTCCTTAAACTCTTTGGTCGTCCACGTCATCTTTTGATCACGTGTCTAAAGATGTGTCAAAACCGATAAAATTCAGCAGAAAGCAGCTAATTTTGATCAATAGATTATCAATTCAAAAATTAAATTGAATAAAATATTAGCAACCTCAAAATATTCAAAATTTATAAATTATTCCAAAATCTATCAATAATTCTTTTATCTCCAACATCCTTAAACCTGACGGAAGCTTTTTCATTTGACATTTTTTTATCAATAATATAAAAAGCCGTCAGACTAATCCGAACCCATAAAGTTAAGAACATATTTAACAGCCATCCGATTAATCAATTTATTGTCACTTGACCGCTACAATAAAAAGCTCACAATCACTAATTTTAACAGCTTATCATCAATCAGCAAAAGTGAATTAATGAAAATAAATTTCAATAAATTTTTGACATTTCTCATAAAGTCGTATCAGCCATATAGTCAACTATCAAGTCAAAAGTATTAATTCAATAAAAAAAAACCTGCTAAATCTGCAAAAGGAAATCGTAAAAAAAGACGAGAAGAATTTTTATTTCCCATCTTTATCACTCTCACTCTTTTATTCCACTTCTTCATTCACTGTGTGTGGCTGCGTGGCTTGTCGACTACTGATTGAATTTTAAATTACTTAATTTGATTTATTTACTTTTTCTTTTTTTATTATGTTCTCTCATATAAATTACAATACATCGCTTATGTTAATTTTTACATTATTCTTGTCTTCGTCCTACATTTATGCGTTATATCAAGAAAAAGCGAAGAACTATAATTTTAGTTTTTTTTTCTCAAATGCATGTAACACAGAATAAGAAATATTGATCACATAATATGTGTGTACATCTGATGATATATTGTGTCTAAATTTTAAATTAAAAATGAACTTGATTTAATTTTCAGGGCATTAAATGTCCCACACAATCACATTAAGCGACGTAAGACATCCATTAATCCCACATTTCGATCGAATTTCTACATTTAATATAGTTCATATGTTAAAGTTGGAGATTCTATCATTTTTTGAAGTCGTGAATTAATTCGAAAAAATTAAAACGTGTCTTAAAATTTTTTCTAGAAAGCTTTAAAATGATAAAGAAATGATGCCGTAGTAAAAATAGTATATATAGTAAGTAGCTGCGTTCATCAAAATTAATCATTCATAATGAAGTATAAATAGAAGCATTTAACTAGAGAACTGCACAGTTATTTCCTGAAAGTTTAATCGTGAACAGTTGTGATGATTAATATAAACTTTTTTATTTTGATTTTAATTTCAATTGTATCTGGTGCTGAACAACATCCTTATGGCAGACAGATAACAATTCAAATAAGTGACGATCGAAATACTAGTTTTAATTTTAATGAACTAGAAAACATATTTCTTCATCCTGAAGTAAGAAGTCGTAAGGTGGTTCTGTTGTCGATTATTGGGACATATCGTAAAGGAAAAAGTTTCTTCCTCGATTATTGCTTGAGATTTTTGTATGCTAATGTAAGTTTATGCCACTTGATTGGGTTGCAGCACCCAAATTTCTTTTGTGCTACTCATGAAATCTAATTTATTGTATTTTAGTATCGATCAATCAATAGGAAAGAATTTAAAAAAGAAGAAAATTGGCTAGGAGAACCAAACGAACCACTGACTGGATTTTCATGGAAATCTGGAAGTAAAGCTCACACAAAAGGCATTTTATTATGGAGTGACGTGTTTTTACACGAACGAGATGGTGAAAAAATCGCAATAATTTTAATGGACACTCAAGGTTTATTTGAATTGGAACGATCACCGCTTGTCGATGCAAAAATTTTTGGAATTTCTTCATTTCTATCTTCAATTCAGATCTTGAACTTAAATGATGTAATCCAGGAAAATGAGTTGGAATATCTTAAAATGGTCACTGATTTTACAAAAATCGCACTTAAACGTCAAAATGATAAATCGTACAATTCCTTATCAAAACCGTTTCAAAACTTATTGTTTTTAGTTCGTGACTGGAGGGATGAAGATGTTGGATTTGGATATGAAGGTGGAACTGAATATTTAAATATTATCCTGAACGTAAACGGTGAAAACACAGAAGCACAAACTGTAAGAAACAATATTAAAAATACATATGAAAATGTGCGTGCATTTTTAATGCCACCTCCAGGAAAAATTGGGTCTAGGAATTACAATGGTTCATTGAGTAAACTAGAACCCGAATTTGTGGAATATTTACAAATTTTAATTGAAGAACTTTTGTCTTCTGAAAATTTGGTAGTTAAGAAAATTTTTGACAAAGAAATAATTGGAAATGATTTAATGAATTATGCCACTGCAATATTTCTAGCCTACCAATCACCTGAACTTCCAGAAATCGACTCAATTTTTAACATTGCTGTTAAAAGTGAAATGAAAAAGTTGTCGGACATTGTCTATGAAAAATACACAATGAATATCTCACAATCTACTTACTTTGAAGAAACAAATTTCGAAGAACGGTTATCTAATGATCATAAAAAATACCAGCAAATTGCAGTTGATGAGTTCATGCAAATGCCAAAAATTGGAGATGAAACAACAGAGAATATGTATAAAAATTTCATAATAAATCAAACTGATACATTTTTCTTAAAATGGAAACATCAAGCCATGAAAACTCATGTTGATATGATGAGTAAAAAAATCGATAAATTAAATGCAGAAATAAATGCAAGAACATATTATGAAGAATTACTTAAACTGGAACAGAAAAATGCCGATTTAAAATTGCAAGTAGAACTAAAAGCAGAAAAAATACGGATGTTGAATTCACCAAATTTTAGGAGAGGATTGGTCATTTGCAAGATGTTTTCACTTGGATTTGGCGAATGTGGAAAAATGTCAGACTAAAGTTTTAAAAAAATTATTTTTTTTTCTTACTCACATCGTGGGATTAAAATCAATTTTTTAAATTTTCCTTGAAATTTCCAATCAATTTAATATTTTGTGCTAAACAAAATAAATATTAAATAAAGCTATGTTTATTTTGAGACACAAATATTAATTCCCACACAATTGTATTAAGCGACATAAGGCATACATTAATGGTGCAATTCCATTCAATTTCTTCTCCTATCCATAATCAAGCACAGATATAGAATTCAACATTTTCGATTCAATTTTTATATTTTTTAAACATAAAAACAAATTTATATGCACATCAGAAGAAATTTCAATTTTTTTTATTTCATCTGACTTTTTTGTGCATGCATATTGATCTCTTTCAATTTGAGACATCATCGCTATGGCAATTATTGTGAATGACATTTTTCTTTTCAATTTTGCAAATTTGTTCACAGATTTGTTCTTTAAGCTTGAATTGATTTGAAGAGCATATTTTTTATGGGGATTTAAGGATTTTAAGGAAGATGATGAGCTTTTTGGTAGAATGGTGGTAGGCGTTGGGGAAATTTGAAGCGAGAATCAAGAAATTCAACACTTTGATGTTATTTTAACATCACTTAGCAGCAGGGGTGTATTCAGGGGGTCAAAACTTGCTTCTTGGGATTTTTTTAAAAATTTGCTTTAGTTTCTAAGAAAAAAATTCAAACCCCCCTAAATTTTCCAGTCTATACAAACCTACCCCTGGAAAAATTTCTGGATACACCCCTGATTAGCAGACCAAAGAATATGCTATACATGCTCATAAGTAAGCCTTGATATTAGCCTAATAGGGGCCACAAATATCAAGAACCTCAAAACTAATCACAATCAAGGCTTCCCAGCTTTTAATCTTTAATCTTTGTTTAATCTTTAAACTCTATGGAAATTTTTAATCTCTATGGAATTAAAGATTAAAAAGATTAAAAATTGAAAGCTGAGAAGCCTTGATCACAATAATCCAGTGTTGTCCAAACTGTGTGCCGTAGAATTTTTTTGAAAATACCACGAACCGCACGCTGTGTGCGGTTTTGGTCATGGTTTACCATCAAGGTGTGCCGTGGCTCAAAAAAGTTTGGACAACCCTGCAATAATCAATAAAGTCAAATTTAAATTCTAAAATGAATAAATTTGTTCCCAAATGCCAGTTCCCACGAAAGTGCCATAAAAATTGCGTCCGAAAATTGTCAAACCTTCCAAACAAATAAGGAAATAACAAAAAAAAAATCAAAATTCAATTTATTTCTCATGCATTTGATTGTTGTAGACATTTAAATTGAAAAAAGAGCTATCTCCGAAGCAAGATGAAAGATCTACAAATTGTCCATTTCAGTACAAGACAAGTATTTTCAAATTTGCATTTCAACTTATCCTTTCCATGCATAACGTATGTGTATGTAGACAGGAGCTAACATGAAATGATTTCAGGTGCAGAAGAAGCAGAAAGAGAAAAAGGTTTAGGAAATTAATTTTTTTTCTGCATGCCGAGACCACACAGAACTAATCAAATTAAAATATTTGAACACATTGTGCCTTTGCAATGAATTTTTTGTTTTTGTCTCTTTTCGTCTCTTCTGTTCCCCGTTTAGTAGGTGAATAATGCACTTTCAGGCTGCTGCTGATTTTTTTTAAATAAAACATTTTTTTGATAGCTCATAGCGAACGACACTATACGATTTTTTGCAATTGTTATCATGACATTATATCGCCTATCGCCATTCATGTTTATAAACACATTCCTCATAGGTGGTGTGCACGGCAGATGGTTTTTTTTCATGTCGAGATAAATGCTTCACAATTTTAGCATATAATTTTTTCCCATTGTTTAGTTTCCAGGCATAAAATAAACTTCTTAATTAACTTATCAAAAAAAACTGCAACAATATGTTCCTCACTTAAAGTTTTTTTCATGTCAGTCATGTCTGAATTTGATTGATTTTTCAAAATATTTTTAGATATAATGTAACTATTAATATTCTTTATTGCAACATAAGGAGGGCATGAAGATGAATTGTCTGACCTTTTAGAAATGCCAACATACCAAAGAAAAACTTGTGAGAAATTGAAATTTTACCCGACCAAAAATCACCCACCCCTTAGATGGATATTGATGGGAATTGTTCATATATGATGTCTAGTAGGAGAGTTGCTTGAAATATTTCATTTTTTTGAATGAATGGCAATTTAGGGAGATTCTTTCTGTAAAATTACTAACCAATTTTTAAAAAAATCCTACTTGACGGGGGTTGACCTTCCCACAACCCCCCCCCCCCTACTGACCAGTCCAGCATTTAACCATATCCACAGAAGGAACAGACGATGCGCTGTTATACCCGGTATGCCAAAAAATACTGAATCCTCCCTCGAGAAAAGGATCAAGTTCAAAAAAAATTTTTTATTAGACGTCATTTACGAATGACCCTCTTATTGGATAGACAAATCACTTTTTTATCGAACAAGAGGTTTTTCGGTCTTTTATTCATTTATTTCTCAATTCAAATGATTTGTTCTGCAGATAAAAAAAAACTTTTTTGACAAATCGACAGAGTGAGTGAGGAACTTCACAATAGGTGGTCCGAATTTTTTTGTAGCCCATCATTCTCGTAAAACAAAAGATGAACGGAAAAAACAACAAATTGTGAGAGATAGAAACGAGAAGAAAAAGAAGGAAGGAATAAAAATATTTTATTTGCTTCTTCTTGTCCGCATGCCAAACCCCGAAGACCATAAACTTCCCTGCTTCCAATTCTAATCTATTCCTATCTTAGTAATTTCATCGCAGGGCAGGCAGGTGAATTCTAAGCAACACTCTTAATTGCTTTTTTTCTTCTGCTTCGCACTTGCTCGATGCCCTTGATGAAAGGATAGAACATGCACATTAGTGATTTAATTGAGGTATCATTTCAAGTTTCTGTGTTCTTTACTTTGTATTTTCATAGCAACAAACAAATTCTCGTCTTCTACTTTTATCAACAAATTTACTTCCAACATTTAATTAGAATAAATTTTGTGGAATTTAAATAATTTCCACAGTAAGCTTAACAAATGTTTACAGTTGATATTTACATCTATAAAAATTAAAACTTTGTCAATAGCTGTCGTTTCGTTGCTCTGAATCACGCGATTCTTATTTTTGTTGAAGATAGACATAAAGTCAAATAATAACAATAATATGTGAGCTAAATGTCAATAGAATTCAAATTAAATCATAATAAAGAAACGAAATTGAATTTGTGATGAGATGAGATGATAAATATTTTTGAGTGATATTTGCATATGAAAAGTCACGAGGGGGATTTTGAAATGTTTTTTGATGATGCACTTGTAAATTCAATTTAAAATGTACTTTTTGAATTAATAATTTCAAGGCTGTAAAATTTTTGGCAGCAGTTGGTGTATTTTATCAATTTTAACATTATAATATGATATCCCTACCTTCCAGTTGTAGGTATCACAGGGGTAGGTGTAGAGGGTATACCAGGTGTAACCCAGGGTTAGGTGTAGCCTTGAATGTCCAAAAAAATTATTTCATCAGTTCTGATAATTTTCATTCAAACTAAATACTCAATAAATCTCAAATGCAGCACATGCCAACAAAATCTGCTACAAATACTTCCCTTCAAACCTTACAAAATGGAATCAACATTCTCAACTAACAATGAGTAATTCCATTCCCTTATATCTTTGTTTGAAAAAGTAATTTATAACAAATTAGCAATAAAAAGTCAGGTTTTCATTTATCAGCATGCTGTAAAATTCATTAAAGTAATTAGTAACCACACTCATCCGTAAATAAATAAGAAATTGCTCGAGAGACAAAATGTATAAGGAAATACAGCTTAATTAAGATGATTCGCATTGTTGGAATGAAGAAAAACGTCCATTCGAATGTCTTGCTTGATCGATGCATGAGGAATTACTTTATCCTTGTATGAAAGTTTATTGACTATTTTCACAATAAAAAAAGGTTACAGAAAAAAGGTTTAATTGAATCAAGTAACTTAGAGACAAAGGAAAGTTCAAAACTGTTCAATAACTCGTTGACCAATAAAACAACAAAGAAATTTAATTAAATCCGATTAATTAACAATGCACGATTTTGTTCTCAAAAAGTCAAACGTCTTCGATTTGTTTGTGGAGAGAAAATTTCCTAGAAAACGATTGGGGGGAATTAATCTCCACATATTGACTACCCATGTAGAATAATTGATCAAAAGGCAATTAGCACATATTCACTAATTGGCATATGTGCGCAATTTTCATATTATTAACATTTGTTCGATGTTTATTCATGTGCAGGGCTGTTGTTTGGGTATGATTATGAGATATGGATTGATTGATATGACTTTCTCATGTAAGATGCCATATGGTATGTGGAACTATGAGACTTTGGTTCATGCAGTTTAGATCGACTTGGTCTTGAACTATGAGGTTTGGTTAGAAGGCTTAGATTCAATTGGGTTCGAATTTTGGGTGCTTTGGATTTAAAAAATCATTATTGACAGACCCAAGTTGCACAATGTAGTCGCTAGGGCTCTGCTACGTTGACGTTATAATGGAAAACGTCAAAATGACGTAAGGGTACACTGACGGAGTCGTGACAGTGATTTTCGTCCGTCCTGATCACAAAAAGTGCAGTTTGCTAGAGCATGCCGCTTGGTAGAGGCTTTGTCCTTGAGTATCCACCTGTTAACTTCAGCAAGACAGTCCATTTGGGTAGAATCAAAGGCTAAATTGTAGATCTAAATTAAATTTAAGATTCTTTCGAGAAAATTCCAGCATAGCCACTAGAGTTTCTAAAAAAATCCCAAACTCAGACTTAGAGTTATGTCATTAAGGTACAATGTACTTCATTCAATGCTTTCACCAAAACATTACATAACCTCAACAGACGTCTTTAAACTCACCTAACCCCGACATCCAGATTAACAACTCTGTGCATACATTACACATTTTATTTTTGGCATACATATAAATTATTAAGCCAGCTCACAAAGAGTTGCGGACGTATAGCAAAAAAAATGTTTCACTCATTTGACGTCACGATCGTGTACAATATTGATAATAAGTCTGATGATGATGTACAGGGGCTTGTTATTTCGATTTTACTTTGAAATGTATTTCTAAAATAAAACTCGTGTCTATCATCATGTGCTGTAAACGTTCCAAAAACGAACTGCTGATAGCATTGGAATGAACATACAGAAAGCAAATAAATATTAATTAAGTGATAAGAAGAGCAATATTTCATGACAGAAAAAAAGTTGGGTAGATTTCTGACTGGGTGATTGTGATTTATAGACGCATTTGAAGTTGATGCCTAAAGTGCTTAAGCTGATAAGAAAGGCACGGAATTTTGTTGCGATATACACGCGACTGTTTGATAAAAAAATATTTGTAATCTCAATTAAGTTTCTGTCCAATGATAAAATGCATTAATGAACGGCATGATCCAAGGACTGATAAATTGTATTAGGAAATAGAACTTTAATCAGACAGACTGATATTTTTTCTCTTTTGCAACAAATGAACTTTGTCGTGGTAAGCTGAAAATAAATCATGTCGTCAGCACGTAATCAAGTGACTGATGTATGTACAGGCTCGCTTGCTTACTCGCCACTCTTATCGAACCATTAAAGTAAATATGAATTAATAAAAAAAATTGCTGATAAGAACAAGAAATAAAAATTTGAAGCATGTGAAAAACATCATGTACATCACGTGTGTGCTAGACTGTGCTTTTGCCTCTTTTCATACTTAATTGCGATGGATTTTTTTTGTGGTTCGTACTTTTAATGACTTTTTTCTAAGATAAGATTACGACAAGTGGAGGCAAAATTGAGTTGATGTCACTTCGTTTTAATTGTGTTCCATTTTTTTTCGTCAAGAACTTCCTTATCACGACACACAGAAAAACAAGCACAAGTTAAAATTGTGTACTTACTTTTTTTTATCGTGATCGAGCATTTTGTGGCTAAAATTAGCAACACTCTTCTTGTTTTGGTATTTAATTTTTGCCCTTGAGTCTATAAACTGAAATGTGAAGCTCTCACCAACACCCACTGGCTGGATAATTGAAGAAATTTTGCATGCCAATTCCGTTTCGATTAAATTAAATGAAATGTCTTAATCCACGTACATACTCCTCATGGCTGAATCTCACGCGTTAATAAAATTTCTTAACCATCGCAGATTATTTACAACAGCTTGTGATTAATGTATTTTTATTAATAACAGTCACATCGTCACGTGTTGAGCTGTATCTCTGCTGAGTTTGTGTGTATGCGTGTCGATGTAGGTGGATCAAGTAGATCAAGTGATAAACAAAATAAAAAGATCAAGAGCAGAAATTCAGTGTCGTATCCAGAAATTTTTTTAGGGGGTTTCGTTTTTTTCTCGAGTTTTTATACTTGTTGTTAATTCTAACGGTAAATGAATGATGACTAGAAGTTAAAGCTTTGAAAAAAATCTTTAGGAGAAAAATTATTTTTTCAGGGGGACCACCTTGGACCCCTCCCTAGCTACGCCCCTGCAGAAATTTTTTTAATGAAAATAAATATGCCAATGACCACAATACAGCTGCTTAATCATTTCTCCTTTTTTAAAGTCAGTCTCGCGGTAAATTAAATTTCGACATCATCCAGAAATAGCAAAATAGCAATTAATGTCGGCAGCTTGTGTCGATTAATTTTTTTTTTACCATACAATGTGTGTGTAAATTTAATATTGACAATGATAACGCCTCGTCAATCAAGAAGCGTGTGTGATGTGCATTGCCATACGTTATCACTGCGATGGCACGAGCGACTGAACTGTAATGGGCTTAATTATTTGTTTTTTGGATGGAAATAAATGAATAACAGATCCATAAAAATTCCTGATATTTTGTTTATGTTCTGTAACGAGCAATAAAGAGATAAGAAAGACAATTTTGCTAGTGTGAAATTGAAATAGATTGGAGCTATTGTTCTGCAACAACTTGCTCTTTTATTCGCAATCAATAAATCTTTCAGTCCAGGCCGTAAACGTTGAGAATCGTTTCGTATTTCACCATAAGCTCACTTAATATTTCATCATGAAATTTTTAAGCAAATTGCTTTATCTTGAATTTTAATTATTTCTGTTCTGTTTGGATTAGAAAGTCTCATCACGAAATGCGGTGTGAAGTGCGACTGAAAAAATTAAATGTTGATGACAATTTTACTACAGATGCTGTTGGTTGAGTGTCTAAATGGCAAGGATGGATGGATTTATTATCGTGAAACAATGTTGCGGCTATAAAGCCTTGGGAATTTCTCAAAAAAAAATTTGTATGGAGATTGAGATTTGTCTTTAGCAATTTTCTCACTTCCTACATTAACTTTTGTGGACGAGATTTCGAAGGAAGATGGAATGTAATTAATTAAGTTTCAAATTTCATCAGAATTTTAACTTGCGTCACTTTTCCATGGATGCAAAATTTAATTAAATCTCTCAGACTTCCACAATATTTCCTGAAGCATTCGAAATTGATTAAATGCCAAAAACTTTTCAATTTTCTAGGAAAAACCCAACCATTTTTTGTTATCATTTGTGTGCGGATTTTCCAAAGAATCAAATTCGCAAAAAATTGTATCCAAGGTCTGCAAAATATGACAATTTTAGTCATGTGCTTTTGACATAAATTCGTAGAAATTGTTGAGTTTTAAGCCTGGATCATTTCTGAGTATGTGTTCATTGAATTGTACTATTTTGATGATAAAATTGGTTCATGAAAATTAATTACATTGTAGTCATTGCATGATAGTCATTTCTACGTACTTAGATCTGAGAACCTTTAATTTTCTCAGAATTGTGGTTTAAAAATTATTAAATTTCTGATTAAATTGTTAAACTAAATGTACTCAGTCTCTAACTGGGTTTTTTATTTTAAAAAAATTAAAAAAAATAATTTAAGTATAGTTTGTGATTGTTCACAAATTATGGTAATTTTAAAATTTGGATTTTTCACTCCTCGTCATTCAATCAGTCAGGGGTGTCGTCTAAAAATTTTACGAGAAGGGATTTTCAATTTTTTGGTATGAAAAAATGAAGAACAGTAATTTTTCTGAACTTCTTCCCTCAAAATCTCGAGCAAATTGAAGAATTTTTTGGTAAGAGGGGATTTAGGGGCTATGCACCTGTTGGACATCATTAGTGAATGCTTCCTTTTTTTTCTTTTCAATCAATTTGATACGGAGGAGTATCCAGAAAAAAATTTGGGGGTACATATTTTTTTGTTCAATAATTTATGGTTTTTGTACTTGTTATTTCTAAAATTACGTCAACTTGAGAACACTTTTTGTATGAAAAGTCGACTTGGGTCGAGTCAAATCCACTCAAAACAATTAAATCGACTTTGAGTTGATTTGATGTCAATATCATTTGAGTTGAAATCGAGCTCTGAAAAATAATTTCGAGGCAAACCATCCGGACCCCTCCCTCCATCTTAGTCCTCAATTTAATGATTTTTTTCAAGGTTGTATCGCAATAAAATCACCAAATAAATTCAGCTTATAGATAAAATTTCAATAAAATTGTCAAAATAAGAAATTTATTACTCAGAATTCCCAGAGCAACCACTTCCTCAATATTCATCAATGAACTCGAGAGTTCTTCATTCAAATTCGACAATCCACTCATAAAAATCATTTCCATAACGCTGTTCAAATAACTCGACAATTAAAATTCAAGCTCACTTGAATCAGCAATCGTAAGCTCAATTCATAAACCAAAAAAGTTTTTAAAGCGTAAAACCCCAATGTTCAAACTCTTTCATTCATGAAATTTTTCCCCTTACTCATACAGCTTAAATATTTCCACTGAAATTGGAAATATGAAAATTTAAGGAAAATTCTTGATTCAACTTCCATCTGTTAGCATTGGCAGTGAGAAAAATCACACGAAAAAATTATTGAAAATGCTTTCGAATGGAAAACAATAGTCACAAAATGTGTGAATGTACACTTTATATACAGCATAAAGAAATATCTAAAGCTTCATTCGGTCCGCATATCGAAAACCATATTTGAGTGGGCGTTTGAATAGGAATTTATTCATCTTTATATATTTTTTTTGCCTCGCAAATATCCAACGATATGAAAAATGATTTATAGTTATTTTGCAGTCTTTCTCTCTAGCTTCCATACCGATATACTCGCCCGAATGTTATCTCAACAACTCACATATTAATTAAATCAGTCCGCTTATCTGGAAAAAAATGTTTCGCCCCCCACAATATACACAATATGCCCCTGCTATCGTTTTTTTTCTCTCTAGGGTCGTGCATAAATGACGTCCAATTTTAAGGGGGATCTGATGTTGTGTGACACTTCTATGTAAAACACTTTTATGTCTTTTTTAACAGAGGGGTTGAGGGGGGGGGGGGGGGGGGTATAAAAATCTCATTTATTGTGTGACGTTATTTCTGAACCCACCCTCTTCTGTTTCATTTCATTTGATATAGAACGGCAATGTGCTCGTGAATTGTAATATAAAATCATTGGTATCAACGCGCTTAACACGTGCCGTGTTTAAGTCTGATATACACATTATCTTCCACACATATGATGAATTACGAGTGTGAATAATGAAACATTCTCGTTTTCTGCCTAATCTGACTTGACATTTAATATATTTTGTCTAGAATTATGAATAGCTGTGTCAGAAAAAGTGTAATAATAATTAAAACCTCAATGATAAAAACATGTGACAAGGAGAAATGAAATAGTGCTTTTTAATGACCGTTTAAAACATCTAAAAAGTGTTGCTGATAATGTATTGTCCAACAACTTTGTGTTTGTTTTAAAAATAGAACTTTTTCATTGTTTTTTTTGGGAGTTTAAATGAGATACAAAACTTTATATTTTAAAAGCGGAAGTGAATTATAAGGACATTACAAACTTTCAGAAAGATTCAGTAACCCTATTGCTATAGTAATCCTTAGTAACACTTTTTATTGCAATTTAAACAGAAAATTTGTTTTAATATTTTATTCGTAATAATAAAAATTAATACAGAAATTATTTAAGTAAGCACAGACACTTTAAGACAAAGTTACCTTGAAAAAAATTATTTTCATAGATATATGGGGCCGTTTTCTTCTTCTATGATGTAGCCAAAAAACTTCTCGAGATGGGGATTTTAAATTTTTTTATAGAAAAATTTTAGTAGTGGGGGATTTTCAGGTCAAAAAACCTAGCAAATTGAAGAGTTTTTGGATAAAATGATTCCCCTATTCCACATTATTATGTAGACTTGATATTAGACCCTTGCCTACATGTCACAAATATTCCGAAAAGATTAAAATCCTTTTATTTGAATTATTAAGAAAATTAAGACCCTCACCCTAGTCTTGAATGTTTTAGTGGCGTAGTAAGGATTTTTCACCCGAGGCCAAATTGAAAATTTAAGCCCCGTAGAATTAAATATGGGGCTCCTTAAATTTTTTTTTGTTTTATATGGAATTTATCAGGGGATTTTTGATTAGCTTACAAACCTTAATTCCTAGGTATTCCAAGAATTCAATCTAAATCACTCTTAAATACAATCCAAAAGCTACAGAAAAACTTTAAAGTGCTTCAAAAAGATCAACTTTTACTATCAAGATAATTCAAATCTACATCAACATTAAGCAAAAAGAGTTATGGATCAAAATCCCAGATTAAATATTGATAGTGCACTTCACTCTATTAAAACAGCTATCAAAAAAACAAAGAAGGTTAAAATATCTTCGAGATATTTTTTCAAATTATTGCATCATCATCATCTCTAATATCAAACTTGTATCAAAAGATGCAAATCTGGAAATTTAATCCTAACAAAAAAATTAATTAAAAATTATTCAAATTGCACAATAGATAGATGCAAATCAGAAATGATTTGAAAGGCAAATTTCATTGAAAGAAAAATCTGCTGAAGAAATTAGTTAAAAAAGTTGAAAACAATAAAAACATACCACTTTTACCTCATGAAAAAGCTATAACAATTTTTATTACTCAAACTTTTTTTTCTTTTGGTTTTTATTTTTTGTTTTTAAATATTGAAAAAACAGCACGAGCCAGAAGTTTAAAGTATATCGTTTCATATTATGGAAATTATTATTTTATACGTATTAAAATTTTCTTCTTCATTCAATTGTTGAACAACTTAAAAGCTGTGTTAAATACTTTTCAAATTCCTCTTAAGTTATTTTCATGATTTTTCAAGCTACATGAACGTATTCAACAGATTACTCGTCATAAAATACAAGACACTTGTACATTCCCATCATCTAATGTCATTCAAAACTTTTCATTCCTATCATTAAAATTCATAATTTTTTTCTTATCATTTTTCCGCCCTCCTATTTGGGGAGTTTTATAGAAAGTTTTTGTAAGTAGCACGCCTAATTGGAAATTTAAGATGAAAGAATAATTTGATGGTTTATGCTTATTCATGGTTATTTTGGCTGATGTGGATTTATAAAATAAAGTTGAAAATAGTATGTGTTTCTGGGGTCGATTTCTAGGGCTATCCAGGGTACCCCACCTACCCATCCAAGGTATCCTAAGAGTACCAACCAGATTACTTCACCTAATACCCTAGAGTTTAAAATTAATTCCATACAGTTCTAGTAACGAAGTAGTCATTTGTGGTACCCCAAAAAATATTTTAACCATGGCCACGGCCATCACGTGACGCAATTGACAAGTCCATGAATTTCCATAAACCTGAAACTAGATAGTCTCTTTTATGGAACTTTCCATAAGGTTATTTATTCTTTGGCCCCGAACCACGTCTTTCTTTAATTTCTATATCCACACATGATTTTAAATTCTAATCTGTCTATTTTTGTTCTCATCAAATAATTTATCTCTGAACCTAGGAACAGGGACGTATTCAAGGGGTTTATTGGGGGTCAAAACCCCTTTTTTGGGAAATTTCTTACAAATTGCTAGGGTTTTTAAGAAAAAAAAATCCAAACCTTCTCCTAAATTTTTCCGTCCATACAAAAAAATTTCAAACCCCCCTCGAAAAATTTCTAGATACGCCCGTGTCTAAGAAAATTCACTAACAAGTGGAACTATTCAATGATTAAAGCTAAATAAGCAATTTTGCAAAAACATCTAAAAAAAATTCTGCCGAAAAAGCTTAAAAATCCCATAGTCTCTATCGTCACCCCTTTTCAACAGGTCATCATGATTAGAAAGGTTTAATCCTCACAAATGGAAAAACTAAAGGCACGAAAAAATTAAGCACCTTCTCAGAACTAAATAACATAATCCATGTGTCGAAAGGAAATTGTTAAGAAAAATGTCAAGGTAGAGAAATTTTTACAAATTTATGTCTGTAAAATTGAATTTAAGGTAAGGTTGAATATTCAATACATCAACCTAAATATTCCATAAGCAAGCAAACAAAAAGTTTCTTCCAAAAAGGTCAGAAACTTTTCATTCATCAAGAAAAGTACAAGATTATCCTCTTCTTCTACTTCCTCTGCCTTAAAGAAAAGTTTCCTCGCAGACATTATGATAAACAGAACTGCGGTATTTTAGTTCTTATCACCTTGATGCTTGTATAATTTGGCTGTCGTTCCAAAGAAATACACAAAAAAGAAGAAAAACTTTTTTTTCGCTTGAATGAAAATTTGACACTTTTGTTTATGAGATGTTTAAGTTACTAAATCAGATAACCCACATCATAATAAATAAAGCAGCCGCACACAAATGATAAATGAAATGCTGTTCATAAATGATGGTTCATCGGAACATCGATTTTCCTCGTAGACAGAAATTCATCGAGAGGAAGGATTTTCAAAGTTCTTGTATAGAGGAAAATTAGGGGGAATAAGGGGGGGGGGAGGTATTTTCAGGGTTTTTACTTTAAAACACTAGAAAAATGAAATAAAATTGGGAAAATGGTATTTGTCCTCAATCCTCTCGATTTTTCTACACTATTGACCTACCCCGGGTAGATAGGGTATACCCTAGTGTGCCCCCACTTACCCAACCCCTTTCTTTATCCTATGATAGGATAGGTGGATCAGCCCCTGGTCTTATGTATGAAGTGAGTCAATGACGCAGTCGTCTATTGCTTTGGTACCTAAAAATGCAAAGATGACCCAGCAATCCTATTTTTCAGACTCAGTAAGGCTACTTACTCATGTTGGAATCATAGGCACTGAAAATTAAACTTACAGCTTAACATGGTTAACTAAAGACACAAGTTTAGTGAATTCTGTAGTTTAGATCTTACTATAAGCTTGAATTCCCTCATTCTCAACACATTCTCATGGGTATGTCTGCGATTAGTAATAAACGAGACCCCTAAAACAACAACTTTTACAGTTCAACTCATACTTCAATTCCTGATCTATTCAAAGCTCCATTAGGAAGCCTAATTCACGTGTATTCCATTAAATTTTGCCTACTTTATATTCCTTGACACATGAGACAACATAAGTGAACGACCCTTTAGGTGAGCGAATAAAATAAACAAAAATTTAATTTCAAGGTCAATTTCTCCAATGGGAATTTTGTGAGAAGGATAAAAAGGAATTTGACACGATGAAATATTTGGGGAAAGAAACTTTAAGAGGAAATGGAATTTACCATCGTGTAACAAGCAAGGGAAGTAGAATAAAAAAGAACTTTGGGTTAACTCTGCCCTAGTCAGCAATAAAACTTGAACTTTCTCAAAAGGAAAATAAATTTTTAACGCATCACCGCTCATCATGATTTTTTTTTCTTCTTTTTTGGTTTTTCCTCATCTTGAGGAAGGAAGAAAAAACTTTTTTCACTCTCTTTAGCCCTCAATTCTTTTTTATGCGAAAACGAACCGTAAAGTTTTTCTTCTTTCCATCACACACTTGTAAAAGAAAAAAAAAATACTTTATGAACTTGAATATATGAGATATCTCTTCTACTTTTATTAATATTATATTTTCAACAAGAGGATGAGATGATAACCAGGCAAATAGGCATAATTCAGTGGTCCCATATGTGCTTTTCACATTCAAGTACGATTTGTCATCGAAATGACAGTGAATGACTCCATTTAATCTTAATTGTTTTGTGTCTGTTTTCTGTGTGTTAAATGGTGTCATCATTGTGGTTGAATTTAGCTGGCCACATGTGGCTGTGTAGCGGTTTAAATTGTTATTTTTTTTTAAAAAAAATTGAATAAAATGTGACAAAGAGAATTTTTGAGAGGGGTTTGGGTGAATTGAGCGCATTTTTGTGATTAAATCGAATGATGCAGTCACTTTTCAGAGTACTATTGGAATATTCTGTCATCACATGAACCACTATCCAGTTTAAGCTTCTTGTAGTGTATCCAAGGAGTCAACAAACCTCCACAATCCAATCTCGAGTTAACGAGATAAATATTATTAATAAAAAAGAGTCTTAAAAATATATGCTCATTTGAAAACAATCTAATTATGCCACTGAACCCATAAAAGCCTACTTGTAGCTTAGTGGCAAAGCAAGAGTGAGGCGATCGTGATTCAGATGCCGTCTGAAAAACTCAAAAAATCGCACAAAACTCTTTTTATTAGACACCCAATTTTTTAACAATGGAGCAATTTTTCTAATTACCACGTTTTTCTTAACTTGCTTTCTTGTCTGTTTGTTTGTTTGATTGTCGAGGTCAAATTTTGTAATCGATTTTTCGACCACTTCCACTGCTCCAATCGAGCTGAAATTTTTCATGCATGCATATTTTGGATGACAATGCAATCTTTTAGCATTTTGAAGTCACAAAAATGCTTAATTATAGTATAATTTAATTTATGAATTTCTATATGAGAAAATAATCCAATATCAATGATGTCATTTTCTCATGGACATTCTTTGAGAACATTTGATTTTTCTGAAATGTCATGGGTTCAAATCTTACCAATGACAAAAAACTTTTTTGAATTTTTTTGATTCTTTTTTACACTTTTTTGATGCTTTACGATGTTTCATGATTTATTTATGCATAATTATATTTTTATAAGTCATAAAACTGCAAAAAAGTACAAAAAGATTGAATTTTGATTTTTTGTATGAAATGTCGATATACTTCACAAGAGCAAAAATCTTTCTTCATATGTATATTTTGTCACTAAAATCTATAATCGTACAAGTGATTGGCTCGAAATAGTGTGTAAATACATGCAAATCGTTTCATAGGTTGATATCGCTGAATATATTTTGGGGACAAAACAGTGTATGGCTGTGAGAAACGAAATTTATTTGGTTTGGGTAGAGAGTGTGTGAAAATTTTGTTTTTGCTATGATTGAGAAATCAGTTATTCGTATTATGTGAGGTTGGAAGTAAAACAGCCAAAAATGTTCTATGGAAAAAAGTTTGTGCCTGAAATTCTACATCATATTCAAAAAACCGAATAGGAATTGGTTAAGGCATTCAAGAACAAGAAATACATTTTCTGTAAGCAAGCAAACAAACAAGTTAATGAACAAGAAATAGCCAAAACGAGACATCGTTGAGAGTTCTAGTTTTTTGCATTCGATCCGTGCCGCCCTACAGAAGAACTGATTAGATTTTGGACATGGTAGGAACAGCCGTTGCTTCTAAAAAAGCAAAAAACCTTCTTTTCCATACAAAATGTGAAATTTAAAGGTTGCTATGATTTTTGAAAATTTCGACTGTATATGAAAATTATGTAATGGAGTTCAAGAAGAATCAAAATTGGAAATGGGACTTGAAGGAATTTACTTAATTGAGCAAGTAGCTTATCCACATGACCCAAAAACTTGAAAATCCTCATATTAACACCGAGTGAAGCTCGGTCTATCCGTTGAACTTTTAGTTATAAATGTGATGTATTTTGACAAAATGAGCTGAAATTTGGTTAAAATGAGTTGAATTATGTTACGTAAAGATCTTACGTTACGTAAAATTACGTAAAGTGAATTTTACTTAAAAATATTGTTTGAATGAATATAGACCAACTGGATCTCATTTTATAGGACATAGAGGATCTAGATTACTGTATCTCATTTTTATTGGAGACAGGATCTGGATCTAATTTTTATTGGACACGCAGGCTGTTTACTGGATCTCCGTATGAATTACGTATGAACTGTAATTCTAAACAAGTCGAGGGAGCGTAGCTCAAGCTCGACTCTACTGTGATCCATGTAAAAACTGTAATTCTTAACAAGTCGAGCGAGCGTAGCTCAATCTCGACTCTACTGTGATCCATGTAAAAACTGTAATTCTTAACAAGTCGAGCTAGCGTAGCTGAACGTAGCGTAGCGAGTGAAGGCGTGAAAATTTTCCAAAGTCCTTAGAAGACTGCGGATATGTGAGAAAGTGTTAGTAATTTGAGTAATAATAGTTCGAGCGGAGCTTGAATATAAAAGTTCGAACGTAGTTCGAACTAAGTTGAGCGTAGCTCACAAATTTTTACGTCCTGAACGTAGCGTAGCGAGTGAAGGCGTGAAAATTTTCCAAAGTCCTTAGAAGACTGCGGATATGTGAGAAAGTGTTAGTAATTTGAGTAATAATAGTTCGAGCGGAGCTCGAATATAAAAGTTCGAACGTAGTTCGAACTAAGTTGAGCGTAGCTCACAAATTTTTACGTCCTGAACGTAGCGTAGCGAGTGAAGGCGTGAAAATTTTCCAAAGTCCTTAGAAGACTGCGGATATGTGAGAAAGTGTTAGTAATTTGAGTAATAATAGTTCGAGCGGAGCTCGAATATAAAAGTTCGAACGTAGTTCGAACTAAGTTGAGCGTAGCTCACAAATTTTTACGTCCTGAACGTAGCGTAGCGAGTGAAGGCGTGAAAATTTTCCAAAGTCCTTAGAAGACTGCGGATAAGTGAGAAAATTTTGAGTTAACCCCTGTGATCTATAACAGTCAGACGAACGAAGCGGAGCGAAGTGGAGTCCAACACTACTGTGATCTATAACAGTTGGACGAACGAAGCGGAGCGAAGTGGAGTCCAACACTACTGTGATCTATAACAGTTGGACGAACGAAGCGGAGCGAAGTGGAGTCCAACACTACTGTGATCTATAACAGTTGGACGAACGAAGCGGAGCGAAGTGGAGTCCAACACTACTGTGATCTATAACAGTTGGACGAACGAAGCGGAGCGAAGTGGAGTCCAACACTACTGTGATCTATAACAGTTGGACGAACGAAGCGGAGCGAAGTGGAGTCCAACACTACTGTGATCTATAACAGTTGGACGAACGAAGCGGAGCGAAGTGGAGTCCAACACTACTGTGATCTATAACAGTTGGACGAACGAAGCGGAGCGAAGTGGAGTCCAACACTACTGTGATCTATAAACTGTCAACTTATTATCAATCATATGAACAAATTAGTAAAATATTTGATTTTTAGTCTAAAAGTTATATTTATGTATTTCAACTTCATCAATTATTCAACAATAACTTCAAAGAATCTCAATGATTACTTTGATCATAAATAAATCTTAAGAAATGTTAGAATTTTATTCAACAGCATCATCGAAAGACTAAAAAGTAGAAAATAATTTACTATATAAAAAAATATTTTTTTTAAAAAAAACCACGTTTTTCCCGTGGACTAAAAAGTAGAAAATAACTTTTATTTTTTATTTGTCAGAAATTAATTTTAAATTTTCAGATTTTATTTTAAAATTTTTATCCTCTTCCATGAATTCATGATCATCTATGAATTGCGAATAAGTACACTTCAAAATTATCGTATAGTTCGACTACTAAAAACGTGGGCGCATTTTATAAGAAGTAACTTAAGAAATTTCTATACTATACAGTAAAGCTGAATTTCTCAATTGAAATTTAGTAAATTTGAAACCCTGATTAAATTTATAACTTCCTATAAAATGCGCCCACGTTTTTAGTAGTCGAACTATACGATAATTTTGAAGTGTACTTATTCGCAATTCATAGATGATCATGAATTCATGGAAGAGGATAAAAATTTTAAAATAAAATCTGAAAATTTAAAATTAATTTCTGACAAATAAAAAATAAAAGTTATTTTCTACTTTTTAGTCCACGGGAAAAACGTGGTTTTTTTTAAAAAAAATATTTTTTTATATAGTAAATTATTTTCTGATAACCCAGCTATGCCACTGTTGTCAGGGGCGTATCCAGGGGGTATTTTACGTGTCAAAACATTCCCCTCAACAGATTTTTCTTCAATTTTCTAAGGGGTTTCGAAAAAAGAATCCTAAAGTTTTGTTTTTATGCAAAAAAATTCAAAACTTCAAAAATTTTGGGGTATGTCTCTGATAGTTGTAGCTCCTAATTTGACATATTAAACACAAAACTCTAGACACCATCTAAAAATTGCACCGATCTGCACGAATTTTAAGCATAAAAAGAAGGTATAGAAGAACAAGTGTCTGTCCCTGTGATCTCTTCCTGACTAAAATAATTTTATTAAACAACTTTTAATCCTTAAAACAGCAAAATCTCTCATAAAATTCTAAAAAAATACTAAAACTTCTATGACAGCAAAGATGAACTTGATGTAAATTTAATAAATCATTTATATTCTAGCTATGCAAAACACCATAAAATAATAAAATACATAAAAATTTCAACTCCATCCAGCGCTCAATTTGTAGCTTGTAGAACTTCCTGGGATTAAAAAGCGACAGCCATACAAAACACTAAATACAATTCCTCATTTTTTCACATGAAAAAATTCTACGCTGAGATTGAAAACAACAGAAATGAATGGAATTTAACAATTTAATCTACCATGTAATTCTGTAATCTACCAGAACAGCAAGAAATAAGAGAAACATGAAAATTCGTCTGACGTATCCATTTCCGCTGAAACAAGCGACTTCCTAATTTAATCGCTCCCCCAAAAAAAATAATTAAGGTAAATAAAGAAATTTGATAGAAAAATGGGTTGCGCATTCCCGGACGCTCTCTCGTTTTACGTCTCTAATGGTCACAATGCATATGTGAAACTTGAAATTTTGCTGAGCTATCAGACGTCTGCATTAATTGATGACAGTCGTCGCAAAAAAAACAAAAATATTTGAAACCAGGAAAATTTCTGTAAATGTCTGCTTAATTACGTCAGCATTTTTGTCATGAATCAAGATATTGTTTTTTTTTTCATTCGCAATTGTGCGATAGTTGACTGCTTTATTATTTTTTTTTCGTCAATATTGCATTCGTTAATTAATGCAGTGATTTTTTTTAATTAAAAAGCTATTACGTTCTCTATTGTCTGATAGATTTATTTGATAATTTTCCCCCAACTGTTTTAATTATTTCTAATGATTTATAATTTCAAACTGATACTTTATGACATTAGATCATGACATTGTCGCATTTTTTTCATGTGTTTTAAATGACACTCATATGGGAATAATTTTTTTTAAATGGTGCAATTAATTATTTAATATGAAAATGTTTTAATCCGATTGATGTTTTAGTTTCATAATAGAATTAATGAGGGAATTTTGTGCGGTAGTTGAAGCCATCTGGGACATGAATATTTTGTTGTTAAATTTTTTAATTAGTTGGATGAAATTTTGGAATTTTATTTGCATGATGTGGATGGATGTTTTTGTGGTCTGAGTTTTGGGATTCTTGATGTTGAAGATGAAATATTTTGGATTTTTTTGGAAAATACTGAAAATTTGTATGGTAATGGTACGAAAAATTCATCGCTACTGAATGGTCAACCAAGCTATTCATTCAAATTGGTGATGAAGCATCCATCTACTTCAAAAAAAATATTTATCTGAATATCTCCAGACGTTGTGTAGTCTAGCAGACATCTAACCCTTGACGCTCAAATACCCAAACCAGGAGCATACCGAGAAAAAAAATTTAAGGAAGTTTTTAAGGGAGAATTTTTTTAATTTTTTTTATGCTCATGACTTTGTACTAGTTGCTAATTCAAGTGGTACATAAATGCTTAGCTAACTAGTTAGAGCTTTTGAAAAAGTTGGAAAAAATCTGAAAAAGAAAATTAATTTTCCAGAAAAAAATATTTCGAGGGGAGAGACGGACCCTTTCAGACCCCCTCCCCCCCCCCCCTTTGGTACGCCCATGACCTAAACTACCCGATTGATCTAGTTTCATTCTGATTGTCTTGATGTTTGACATACATCTAAATTTATTTTATAAATGACATTCAATATTTAAGAGAGAGGGGGTCTGTCACGTCCATATAAAAGTAAATCCTTTGTATAAAATTTTATGACAGAGGAAGTAAAAAGCTACAAAAGTCTCGTTTTTTACGTAAACAAAGAGAAGATAAAATTCTTAAACTCCACGAAACTACAAAACCTTAAAATCACTGCTTTTCACCTTTGAATACCCTTCAATACCTCAATAAATTCCTGACCAGCTTCAACTTAATTCACTTTATGCACATAAAGCTATTCTTTACAAAAATAATTGCTGAATACACCGAAAATAAATTTTCTGCAAAAATAGTCCACAAAAGAATTTGATTACAAGTTTATTACACTCAATAATGCTGATCAATTCTATTAAAAATATACTTTTATAAAAAGTTCATAGCCACGTTCAAAATATCAGGCGATACTTTATAAACACGCCTCTTTGGTCACTTGTTAATAATTTGAAAAGACAAGCAATAATGATAACAGAATAAAAATTGTTCATCTATACTTCCTACTACTAGCAACAAAACTTTAACAATCGTGTATTTTCGCAACGGAAATTGATACAGATGAAAATATGAAGCCGCTGAAAATAGATTTTTGACATCATCTTGACATTTCTGAAATATCCATCTTCGTACATCAAAGAGAAGCTGAAAATTTGTTTATGTATCTTGAGAATTTATTTTCGGAGATGTATGCATGTTTTGGATTCTAGCGAAAATCAAAAGATGGATCGACTCAACCGCGATGTTTTTGATTAATAATTGAATTTAAAGTCAATGTCTATTTTTGCAGACTGACGATTTCTTTGGTTTTAAATTTTTTCGATGTAGTTTTTTTGGAAATTCTGTAGAACTTTGGCATGGTAAGCATGAAAAAATAATTTTTGGGCTGGCGATTTGTCTACTTCCTGTTATTTAGATCAAGAGTCAATAATTCCAATTTTTTGCACTTTTTAAAAATATTTTAACCATTAAATCATATTTCTAGCTAATATCCGAGGTCAAGGACCAGAAATAACACACCCTGTTAACAAAAACCGTTAAAAAATTAACTTTCGAATAGCTTCTTACTAACTATTAAAAATTATGGTTATTGGGGAGGTCAGAGATTGACTCAGACACTGGACTTTCCAAAATTACCCATTCCTACATCAAAAATCACTAAAACATCTGAATAATAATTTTAGTAGTGAGTAATTTGAGGAAATTTGATACATTCTGATGACTCTCATGGTCAATTAGTATCACAACTACAAAAAAATCTCCAAACGCACATAAAAATGTCACAAAACTCCCAATGATGAATAAGAATGAATGATTCATTCATCACTGACTTGCAAAAACGAAATAATCAAATAAAATATTCGAAAGTTCTAAATCAAATAAAATAAATCTTAGTCACAACTCGCATGGCCTCCTCATTAAAAGAGTCACAAAATAAATAATAATAGTATGTTTAAAAATTCATATTTGAAGTATCCAATTCACAAATAATCAGCTTAGTACTTGAGAATAAAACAAATTTGCAATAACAATAAGGACATGATTAATTCATTGAAACAATTTTCATTCATACTAATTATTTAACACTCCAATAAAATGTAGTGCAGCTAATTGCTCTAATTATTAAATTGTGAATTGAGCAAAAACAATAACAGGAAATAATTATCAGATCAAAATTCCGCAATTAACAATGTTAATTTATATGTTTTGGTTGCTTGACATCAATAATGCCAATTTTAATCATCCAAAATCAACAATTTATGAGCCTAAACCTAAAATACACTTCAATTCCCGCCCAAATATTCAATTTTCAGCTAGACTTTAAAGTCGGCAAAATTTTAAGATTTAAGGCTCGACTGGTGATCGATAGTCGATTACCATAATAGCGAAATGTAATAACTCATAGAGCTTTTCGTATTCCAAGGTGTTGCCGAAGCACCCAAATATAAAATCCAATAAAAATACACCCGATAAAGCAGATTGAGGCACTGCAATCAAATATGATGAAGAAGCTTAAAGGCACAACAGCAAAAAAAAGTATCAGAATTCCTGATGTTGCTACGCATGTAAAAATTTGATTTTGTTTTACAACTCGAGGCATTTTCTCATGAAGATAGCTTTACATCAAGCAGAGAATCAACAAGCATGCATTCACTAGCCACCATCATATACATTTTCAATTCCAATAAATTTCCATATTAATCATTCGTGATAGAAACAAGCACACAGTTTCGTTTCGTATGTGAAAGATAAAAAAAATTTAAAAAGAGATGAGAAAAAGAACCAACATAACTTTTGAATGTCATTTCATGGCAATTTATCCAATCGCAACCTTTGACTTTAAACAATTTTTATGCCCACGATGTGGCAATTGTGTATGCTTATATAAATAGACATATCTTATTCCCAAACAAATCATGTGGCACATATAAATATTAACTTCATATGCTCGACAAAAAATATATGGTTTTTTGTGGTTTCTGAAGAAGTTGTTGGATGTGAGTGGGGAACGCATTTATGAGGCAGTTTTAAAATTATGAATCAAAACTGTGGGGTATATGTGGGGTGCATAATAGTTGTCTGTGGCTTAGTGTCTTGACTAGATGTAAGACATATTGTCATTGACTATGAATGACAGACTTTTGAATTATATACAATTAGACTTTTAAAGATAACATATACTGTCTATCTACTTCCAGAAAATTTTTAATCACCCTAGTTCCATTAAATGGTATGTCTATCCTAGCATAAAACCCTTCAACATAAAATGTGTGTACCCAAGAAGGGTGGAGTTCAAATCCCCCTTCCCTAACCCGTCGAAAAAGAAAAATGACAAATAATCATTTACGTGCTGTTAGAATTACAAACAAGTACAAAACCATTAAAACAAGAAATTTTTTGAACTCCCTAAAAAATCTTTTTGGGTACACCCCTGTCTTAACTAGATGTAAGGCATATCTTGTCTTATCTGGTACCAGGAAAATCCAAGTTCCACCAAATGATATGTCTATTCTAGCAAAAAAATCTTTCAGCATGCAACAGGCGTACCCAGGAGGGTCTAATGTGGTCTAAAAGAAAATTCTGAGTACACCTCTACCTTAACCAGATGTAAAGCATATCTTGCCTACCACCAAGGAAATCCTAAACACCCAAGTTCCACCAAATACTATCTCTATCCTAGCAAAACACCCTGCAGCATGCTTTTTCTCACACAGAATCAACCAGTAGCTCCTAAATCACCACCAAACCCACTCAGTGCATGTTATTTTTCAATAAACAAAACAACAAAGCTATAGTAACCAAAAAATTTGTCTCCAAATTGTTGACAGACAAGCCCAAAAAAATAACATTCATTATTATGTCTATGGACGATCTTGTTTATTCAATATAAATCCCCAGCAATAAACAAACAAATCGACAAAATCTAAACAACGCAAACCTTTTTCCACGCAAACCAAGAAAAATCAGCTAAAAAACAGAATCGAAGAAAGAAGTGAGAGAGAGAAAAAATTAATTTCTTTCGTGCTTGCGACTTAACAAGTTGGTTTTATGGAATGCTGTATGTAATGAGCAAGAAGGCAATGAATGGAAATTCTTTATTCAACATCTTTCATTATGACCATTTAGATAAGTGCCTCAACAAATCTTTAAATGTGCAATGAATATGCATTTTATTCATTTCCACTTGCGCACAGCAAGTATAAAATTCAATTTATGGTATTGTTGAATAAGTGAGTGCCTGATAAAGTACAAGAAATAGCAAAAGCAATTTGTTAATAAGTCTGAAATGAATTATTTACGCATTCAATAATAATAATACACCAGACACCATGTAGAATGGGTAAGTAAGTAATAATATCTATATAGATGTGAGCAGCAGCAGCAACAGAGAGAGATGATGGTGTGTGGAGAAAATGTAGTCATCAGATACATCTCAAACAATGTTCTTATTTGTTTAGAATGCATGAGCCACTTTACCATACACATCCATTGTGCTCTTTATTGCTTCTTACTTCTTTTCTTTTCCCTTTTTTTCATTCTTTATGACTTTATGGTAACATTAACCAGAACGATTTCACATATCTTATTCAAGTGTAAGAATGTACACTCATGAAAACAGATATGCTATTTATATCGATATACACATTGTAGATAAAATAAATAATATACAGCAAACGACAAATGCTTCTCAAAATATTCATTCTCGAGACTTCTGCATTATAATGTATCACTACTAAGCATTTTATTAGATGTCAAGAGACTTGAAATAAATGAATGAACCGAGAAAAGAGACGACAATTACAGAATAATATTTTTTCTAAACAAGTGTAGCTTAAATTGAGGCGCATTTTATGACTACTTGTTGATTTTGATACTTTAGAATTCATGCGGAAGAGTTTCAATTTTCATGAATTTTGGACACAAACATGTCTAGACAAGCAGTAAGACTGCTGCAATTTGAATTTTTTAAATTTGATCTCCCACTTAGTAAATTCCAAATTTAAATACTGATAATTGTAATATATTTTCCTATATGACTCATATTTCCTTATTAAATGGGGTTTGTTCACAAATGACGTCTAACAAAATGGGATTTTTATTTAGGGGTCCCCTTCTTATCTTCCTATCATGTCACTAATACATTATTTTTTGGATTAAGTGTCACACAAACCCCTAAAATATCGGACGTCTGGGGCGTAGCCAGATGGTGTCCTTCGATGCTCGAGCACCCCCCTCCTTGAGATCAAAGTTCCTTATTTTCAGAAAATATATTTGTTTTAGAAAAACTGTTCGTAAAAAAATGGATACTCCTTTAAAAACCTTAGCTATGCCTCCGTCTGACGTCATCTATGAACAACCCCCAAAAAACTTCCAACTCTTGACATATTTTCCCCAAAAAATAAATTTGTTAAATATAAAACTTATTACGATGCAAAATCATACACGCTTACACTAAACTTACTTTAAAATATAAGAATAAATTAAGTGTGCAAAATACAACTTTATAATTTGACATTGAAAAGACATGATTTTATAATGGAAAATTATTTTCAGATAGTGTCAATTTTCATCATTTTTTTGTTATCACAAATTAAATTAATTTTTTGGCAAGACCTGTTGTAAGTTATCATATTACCTTCTGGAATTGAAACTTTAAATGGAAATCTCATAAATATTGCATGTGCTGTGTTAATTTGAGACCTTTTAATGGGAAATAAATGTTTTGTATTGGGCTATAAATATGGTTTATGTGTTGGACTAGATAAGGTAAAGCTTTTGTGGGTGACATTTTATTATGAATATTTTGAATGAAATGCCACAAAAAAACGAACAACGAACAAGGCTTAGGATTGTACATATAAATTAGTGTTTATTAGCTGTATGCAATGGCATACTAGTGTGCTGTGAGAAGTTCACAGTTCTGCCAAGAAATATTTTATGAATTTTCTCCAGTTTTCTAGTCTAAGATATTCCTGAGTCGGTTTCTAGGCCTACCCAAGGTACCCCGTCTAGGTACTCCACCTTCCCTCCAACCTACCCTAGGTAGGTAGGATATATCCCATCCTACAACTGGGGTACCCCACCCTCCAAGGTAGGGTACCCTAGGACAGGGTAAGGTACCTCAGGTAACCCGAGAAACCAACCCCCAAAATTTTTTGTTGCAAGAGGCTCACATTTTATTGATTAAATGGTTAAGTTACTGAGCAAATTTTCAGTCTAGGATGGTCTTCTGGACATAGCCTAAAACCAGTGTTACAGATAGTTTAGGATTTGATTTTCTAAGCTCATCCCAAAGTGTACCATGTTTACATGAACGAAAATTTAAAAAATTCATTCTGAATATTAAAAAGGTTCTCTCAAAAGTTAATGCCATTGATCACAGACCCAAAATGCAATGCAAAGAAGTTAGACACAACCAAAATAATTTATATCCCTTGAGAAATTTAATATAAGTAAATTTCATCATTCGATAAAAATACATTAAATTGATCTGCTAAATGTGTTCGCATGTAGGAAGTAACTCTAGTATTACTAAAACTGTATTACCCAGAACATAATGACAAAATGAGAGTAGAAATTTTACTACAGTAAAATCACTAAAAATAATGCGAGCCAAATGGAAAGGAATTCTCTGCTCATTTTTCAACTCAACATAAACGAAAAAGGCAACAATAACAACAGTGACAACAATCAACAGTATCATCAACAAGAAAAGCATACATAATATGCATAAAATGTAATGCGAGATCAGATGATTTCAAGCATATAACACTGCGGTATTTAATACCTTCTTCATTCAGTTTTCTTTTAAATTTAAAACCATAAATCGTCAAGTGTCCTCTACCTTTCACACATTCTCTCGTTCTCATTTGACTTTTTCTTCTTCTTTCTTTTTTTTGAATATCATAATAAATTGGATAAGCGTGTTTGAAAACGTGATTTATCGCTATATGAGATTTAATTTGGATGAATTATAACGATTATGGTAAATAGTACCTAATAAAAAATAAAACAAATGATTGCATAATTTATTGTATATATTGGAAATAGTTTGCTGACATTGATGTCTCGTTGATACAGATTTATTAGCATTCTGCCTAGATTTGATCCACAAATGTGTGTAGAATTGAGTTCATACCACACAATTCATCACTATTGGAGCTGCAGGGGTGAAGCTAGACATTTTTAGACGGGAGTTGAACTATCAAACTAAGGGGATACGCCACTGCAGAATATTAATGACGAGAAAGTGAGTGAAATATTTCTGCGG
Organism: Chironomus tentans; assembly: GCA_963573255.1. NCBI lineage: Eukaryota > Metazoa > Arthropoda > Insecta > Diptera > Chironomidae > Chironomus > Chironomus tentans. Next base: position 41,130,381 of record OY754302.1, on the reverse strand, counting down.
CTGTAAAGCGTCATAAAGTTGATTTATTTCAAGGTGATGGTCAAATGATTGCTGGCACACGAGCGAAAAATATGAGAATGAAAGAATTGAATGGAATTGAAAATGAAGCACCAACAATGCGGGTCTATGAATGCTCCATAATTCCTTGGGATACATATATCAAATAGTCAAATAGCAATAAATTATATTATACTCTATCAATCAAAATCTACTCACTGAATAGAATGCGTTTGATTTGTTTGATTGTCTCGTACTGTACGGGAATAGCTTAATATATCATTCTAGATGTTTGTATATCCACAATTCATACCGATTTAAGCTTCAGCAAATCTTTTGACGTTTAGCAATTTTTGGAATTTTCTTGCTGTCACAGTCGAAAAGTGTCAGGAAAAAAAGAAGTGAGGAGCGTGAGAATACGAAGACATTGAATGTAAAGTGCTGAAGTTGGGTGTCATGTGTTCTGAAATTTTCCACAAATCACGTTTTCATGAGGTAGTGAACCTTAAAAAGTATTTAAATAAAGTATACAACAAAAATGTGCATGAAAAATATATTAGCAAAAAGTGTCCGAAAGACGCACGACTTTTTCCTCTCCTGTAATTTTTTTTTTGTTGAATATAATTTATGTACATATGTGAAAATAAAGTAAAATAACTTACGAGTTGAATGACTATCAGGAATGTGTTATCGTTTTCAAGGCAAAATTCTCATCGTCAGCTACTGCAGAGATCACATGTCGGTTAGTGTCGCCTTTCAATGTGAAATGGCTTTTTTTCTCATTCTTATTTTATTTTATTTTATTTCATTTTCATATTTATTTAAAAAAACATAAGAAATTGGATTTTATTTCGCTTTGAGATGGAAACTTAAGAAAAAGAGATGAAAAGTCACTTAACAGACAAGAAAACGAGGAGAGACGATGGAGACAAAGATGAAAGAAATGAAATTTCTTTTGTCGTCAGATAACAGACAGAGAACAATAAGTTTTGCATTATTGCTAAATGATTTCATTATTTTTATATTGTTATTATTGTATTTTGATGTTTTTTGACGGAAGTGATTGAATAAAAGGAGCTGTATTTGAGAATGTTGTGTAGTAAGGTCAAGCAACGGACAAAGTTGAAAAAATCTTCATAATAAGAGATATTTTTTCATTTGAAGCAGTAAATATGGAGTAGCAGTAGCTTGTCTTGATATTATAGTCCTTTGCTTGATGCTCGTATTTGAACTGATGGTATATGTATGAAGGATAGCTAAAGTGAGTCAAGTTTCTCGTTTACCGATCTTCGACTAAATCAGTACAGATCCAGGTTCAATTCTCAATTTTGACCAACTGGTTTAGGTGTTCCATGAATTGAAAGTCATCAACTTATCACAAGAAACATATTAAGATACTAGTCTTAGGGAAGATACTAAAGCTACCTTGAGTACCCCACCTAGAGTATCCCCACCTAGGGTACCCCAGAGTAAGATAGATGAATACCCTAGGCTAGGATAAATGAGAAAATCTAGGTTCTCCTAGTAGGAGAGGGTAAGTTTGGTAGGGGATCGAAGGGTATCTAAGGATAACCTAGAGGAGTTTAGAAATCAGCCCCTGATTAAAAGTTTAAAAGATTGATAATTAAAATGTTTAATATCTAACGATTCCTTTTTATCCTAATTCTCCAGTGTTATGTCATTATATTGACAAAAATATGATCATGTGATTTTAAAGTGTAAATGTAATCTATGAAGGTTGAAAAGTCAAACGAAAAGCCGTTCATAAATGATGTAGGGTTGGAGAGGGTCTGAAGTTTTGTGAGACTTATATATAAACCTCTATCTTATTACAGAGGATAAAAAGGGTGTTGAAAATCTCATTTCTTGCGTGACGTCATTTATGAAATCCCACAAATTAATCCACAGCTTAAAATGAGTTGATAAAATATTCATTAAGATAAATTTAAATCCTGATTTACAAATACGTTAGTTTGTATCTTAATTCCATGAACTTAAAATCTTCAATCAAGACTTATAATTGATGTTGGGTTATTTTGTTATGATGTTCGTCACAAATTGAATTTTAATGCTCTCTACTTCATTAATATAAAAAAATTCAAAAACCTCTCTGAATTATTAAACTTTGCCAAAAAAATCAAACTTTATCTGAGTCTGGATTTAAGCAGATTTTCTTAATCCAGTAACTTTCTAAACCTTAAAAGTTGTCTTTGACACAAAAGCCTTAAGCAATCTTATCAGTTTCAATCAAAGGAATCAACTTTATCATCGGAATTAGAGAACACCGAAATTAAAGAATTGCTGTCACTATCTAGAAATTTCATGACCACCTGCACATCAACTTTTGATCATTTTTGCCACACGTGAAAAGCCTAAAAATAAATCCTGGTAATTTTTAATTAGAAAATTCCCCAAGATAATGAATATCTGTTTATCAAGCAGACATCATGCAGCTATTTGTCGTCAAAATAAGAAGAAATAGATATTATCTAGTGATGTTACCAGCTTGAATTTAAAAAATATATTTTATCACCTTTTAAATTAATGCAAAAAGAATCATTCTGGAAAATTTAAATTTTCTTAATAAAAATTTTTTTTTGAATATTTACATAAAGCCACACAGTCTAAAGTTGACTGAAATTGAGAACCTTATAAAATATTTATCGATACCTGTCAATAAAAGTAAAAAATCTAATAAAATTGAATAACTTTTTGTGGTTAAAAATGCATCAATTTTCACATAAATTCTTTATTCAGAAAACAACGAAATTTATTGCCTCATTTTTTATAAAGCCACGAGTTGATCCCCATAAACTTGAATTAATTACTTCACTAAAAACGAACGTGAAAAATATGTTTTCGGAACTTTCAACTTGAAAAACACATTTTATTAAAAATGTTTGTTAAATTTTATTTTTTTTGCTCATACATTGAAAACGTGTCTGACTCTGAAAAATTTATTTTCAGTCCAGATAAATAATAAGTGTGTCATTAAAATGTACAGAAAAAAATGCTTTTAAAAATGCTATGAACTCATTAAGGTAGTGAAGGATACAGAAGGTGCAAAATTGACATTCGTGAGAATTATAAAAATAAGCTGCAGTCTGTTCTGAGCAAAACACTCATTTATACTCCATCTACAGCCTGAGTTATATGCAGTTTCTTGAGAAAAATGATCACCTGTGTCAACTTTTCAGTATGTTATCAAATTACAGAAATAAATTCAGCAAAAACTTTAAAATTATTGAAATGAAATTGATGGCTATTTTGTGGCCTAAATTTAAGTTTCACCTTAACCCCTTCAGGATTATTCAAGGCCCATAGTAAGGTTAAGAGCTATAAGGGGTCGTTCGTAAATTATGTCACGCAAACTTTTTCAACTTTTTGTGACCCTTTAGAAAAGAATATCTTGTTTTTGGACTGCCACAAATTCCCTAAATAATGACGTAATTTGCAAAAGACTCCTAACCTCTTTAAGACACTAGATCCAGTCATAAATTCAAATGTTAATAATTAAGTCTTTGTAGAATTGCAACAAAATGATGAATTTTGAATATTGTGAATAACAGTCTAAACAATGGAGAGGGGGTGGGGGGTAAAAGAGCAGTTTTTCTGCATGACGTCATTAACAAACGACCCCTTATTTAATATGAAATTAAAATCTTCAGTTTCAGCATTTCAAAATTTTTTGCATCATTTCAATCGCATCGATTTGCATAAAATCTCTAAAAAAAACATGACCTTTCACTGTGCATCTGATAAAAAAAAATTTAAAGAAAGTCCTCGTGTTATAGATCGAGGGACTTCAGCGCATTTTTGTGTTAGCGATCAGTATTTGATTAGCAAAGTACTGCGTATTAAATAAGCCAATCATGAATATTTTGTGACTTAAATAAATTCGACAGGTGGATAACGGTTTTTTGGCATTCAAATTTTCTAACGGTCAAAATATATTTGAAAATTTCCCGCGTAAATGCACTTGAAAATCATTAATTATAGTATAATTAACAATTTTGCGGTGAATTTTCATATAATAAAATGGTTTGTCATTTAACGGTTTTTTGAAATTCAAATTTTCTAACGGTCAAAATATAAAATGCACTTGAAAATCATTAATTATAGTATAATTAACAATTTTGCGGTGAATTTTCATATAATAAAATGGTTTGTCATTTAACGGTTTTTTGAAATTCAAATTTTCTAACGGTCAAAATATATTTGAAAATTTCCCGCGTAAATGCACTTGAAAATCATTAATTATAGTATAATTAACAATTTGCACGGTGAATTTTCATATAATAAAATGGTTTGTCATTTAACGGTTTTTTGAAATTCAAATTTTCTAACGGTCAAAATATATTTGAAAATTTCCCGCGTAAATACACTTGAAAATCATTAATTATAGTATAATTAGCAGTTTGGCGGAGAATTTTCATATATTAAAATGGTTTGTCATTTAACGGTTTTTTGAAATTCAAATTTTCTAACGGTCAAAATATATTTGAAAATATCCCACTTGAAGTTGGCTCTATTGTATTGAAAACAAAAAAACATTAATTATAGTATTTAGAGATGGTTTTGAGCTTTCAAACTAATCGATACGCCAATAACTCGATGGCACTGAGCTAATGCAAAAAACCAGAGCTCTCTACGATGTCTGGTTGCTTCTATCTCGATTCACAGCCAGCCGAACAGCCGAACAGCCGAACAAAGTGCATTATTAAGCTACCTTTTTAAAACAAGTTTCAAAAATGCGCTAAAAATGTGACAACCTCATCAAAAATTTATTATCTTTTTTACTGGATTGCGAAACTAAAATATTATTATGTGGTTTTTTGCGATTGAATGAACTTTTTGGAAAGCTTGATTCTTTTTGCTACCAAGTAAAAAAGTTATGTACACCATCTTAAGTAAAGCTTAACATAAAACCCCTAAATCTCCATAAAAGTATAACAAAGAAAACTTCTGGAAACAATTTTAAAGAAGCTTAGCATCAACGAATTTTAACTTCTTTTGGAGTTATTCATAAATGAAGTTCATCTAAAATTGAGATTTTCGATCTCCATCACACTACTGGGGATGTGTGGGATATCACACTATTTTTTTCTTATGAACATTTCAATCTTGAGAAGGATGCGGACCTTATTATATCTTCTTGGGGCCGACTTCTCTGGTATACACATGGCTACACCATTGACATACTAAAGACAATAGCTAGGGTATATCCGAGAATCCAGCCCCAGTCTAAGTCCTTGCTCTAAATATTTTACGTCATATATGAACAATTTCTTTTTTATTTCCACAAAAAGTACCCTTTAAAAGACTTAAGGAAATAAAAGTTATATGGGAGTGATTATAAAGTTTTCATCCAAAATTTAGCTGCATCATTATTTGAAACTATTCACCAATAGAAAGTCAAATATGGAAAATCTTCTGAAATTAAAAAGAGCAGAGGAAACAATAAAAGAAAATCTGTTTAATTTGTGATACTAAAAATATAATATATTTTTATTCTTTGATATTTTTCAGACAATGAAATTTCATTCTTTTTGTAAAATACTTTCATTAACCAATTTCAATTTATTTTATTTAATAAGACCTTCTGTCTTATTATTGAAAAGCTAACAAATTTAAAACTTAAAACTACTTTTTAGGGTGAATTAGTTTATTTTTTAAGTCATTATAATTCCCATAAAGTCAATTTTTTAATTTTTTAAATTTTAATAAAAATCCCTCTTGAAAGTTAAAAATTTTAAAGTCAATAAAAAATTTCTTTCAAAGTTAAAATTATTTTGAGGCACTTTTACAAATCATTAAAAAAATCTGTTTAAATAATAATATTTCAATTAACATGTATTTATTAAAAATATTCATAACTTTTCCATATTTTTGTATGTTCAACAACTTAAAGCGTAAAAATAATTTATTTATTTAATTTTTCATACATAGTAAATGCATATATGGGCAAAGGGAAGCTTAAACGGATGTTAATTAAATTATGAATTGAATAATAAAATACTACATAAGCTTAATGCGCAAAATTCATATTTAATATAAATTGACATGTAGTTTCTCCATAATCTGCATATTATTATTTTTCCATTCATCATTTTTGCCATTGTCGTAAAAAATAACACAAATGAAATGTAATAATCGATATGAATGTGTATAAAAAAATTTCACAGCATTTATTGTCAACAGATTTATGCATTTCAACGTAAATCATTTTTTAACTCCCTCAATTCGAATGTGAACAGAATTTTTTGTGCACTAAGGTAAAAATTTTTTTTAAAAAATAAAATTTTAAATGGTTTTTGCCAAATAATTTTTTAACTTCTAAATAAATTTAAAAATAAAGAAGTCAAAGTTTAAAAAAATAAAAGAGGTTTTTAAGAAATTAAGATTTGAAAAAATTCTGAGTTTTAAAAAAAGTTTTTAATTTTAAAAAAATTAAAATTGTTTTAATAAATTTGAAAAAAAAATTATTCGAAAGCTCCAATAAAAATTGAAATTTAAAAAATTAAAATTGTTTTTAAAAAATGTAATATAAAATTTGAAAGTTTTTAATTCTTAAAAATGTAAATTTAAAAAACAGATTTGAAAACTCAAATGTTAAAAATTAAAAATTAAGATTCTTAAAAAATTAGAAATTTTAAAAAAATTTGAACATTTAGAAAAATTAATATTAAATTTAAAAAAATACCGTTTTTTATTACAAATTTTTTTAAAATGTAACTTTTAAATTAAAAATTAAATACGTAATTTCATTTCAAATAATACATCTATCATAATATCACCCAGACATATCACTCAGTCAACAACCAGCAGAAAGAGTAAAGAATACACCAAAAAAATCAATCTTTCTCCTCTGTGATGACATTTGAGACATAAATGGAATATTTCAGAGAAAAAAAATTTAATTGATTTTTTTCTCCACATACACAGCATCAAAACATCTTGAAAGTGAGGAGAAAACATCGACACAATAGAGATGAAACGTGTGTCAATCAATACACAACACATGAATGCTGATGTCAGTACTCGAGTCTCAATTTATGGAGCACGCGGGGGGCTTAAATATTGAACTTGAGAGAAAATTTAAATTTTCATCACGTCTCGCAGATTCCTTTTACTCTTTTCATAATCTTTCAGTCACTGACTTCCTTCAACCCAGAAAGACATCTTCCTTCGTTATGATATTTTCACCCCAAAAAAATACTATAGACACTTCAACTCGTTCACAAATCGATCGAAAAAACCCTTCAAGGAAATATTTTTCATGACATAATAAAAGAAGATGTTTAAGAGTCGTGACAATCATTTATTTTCGCTTAGTAAATAAATACAATTAAGCTCTTACACGAAAAAGCCCTTTCAGAATTTCCTACACAAAAATGCATAAATCATTTTTAATTATTTCATAATTGTTGGCGAAAAACATGCAAGAATTAATTAAGAAATTTCTACTTTTGTTTACCGAAAAAGCCATAAAACAAAAGAGCTTAAGTGATCTGCTTTTTGTGCTTGTCTGTGAAAATTTAATTCTGCACTTCCGGTGTTTTTGTGTTTGTAAAAATGCCAGTGTTGTGGATTAGAGTGCACGGATTACATCATAAATGACGTCACGCAAAAAACTAGATTTTTAGATCCCCCTACCCAGGGGCGTAGCCAGGATTTTTGAAGAGGGTACCCCTCTGTCACAAAATTCAAAATAATTCGAATAAATCCACCAAATGTATCATAGTGTCATGCAGCGTCAGATCCCCTTCCCCCTAAAAATTAGAGTCTTGGATGTCAATGTCAATGTCATTCACTAAATTTCATAGTTCAGACAATACATTTCTCCTTAATGTTAGACATGAGGAACTAGGAACAATCCCTAGGGTCGGTTTCTTACTATACCCTAGGTTATGCACTTTCTCAAACTTTTTCCGCTCATAACACACTAGTCGTCATTCTTTTGCAAGATTTGGTGGAACTCGAGATTCCCAAAAAGTTATGTTTAGACGATTTAAATTCAATTTGAAATAGAAATTTAAAGTAACATAGCTCGACTATTAGTAGAATTTTCTCTAGGGTTTACCAAGCAGTTGGTCCTGGATTAGTCTTGCCTTGATACTCAAACTATCGACAAAAACCCACAACAACAACTCTGCCTCAAACCCAGAAGCAAAACACACAAAGATCTTCATGAAGATGCGACAAAAAATATTTCAATGAAAAAATCATTTTCAATTTACAGATTGGAGCAACAAAGTGGTTAGTAAACATCCATATGCATGACGATAATCGACGTTAATAAAACAAATTTATCAATTTACAGATTCCATTCAATTACAGGCAGCATGCATGCACAAATGACCAGTATGAGTAATGTGGATATAAATATATCCCAAAATCATCATCATCAGCCCAAACACTATGTTTTCGTTCGTCATTATCACATATGTGTTCATAAATATATTTTACGTGATCTTGCGCGACGGAATGAATGAAAGAAGTAATAAAAAGTCTCAAGCGATGATTTAAGAAATTTAATCATAAATCTCAACTTAAAGTGAATTAAATTGTCATTTATATTTTGTATAAACATTCGCCCCGTCTCGCTTTTCATATTTTTTTGTTGCCTTCTCGTCCGCGCTATTCGACCAGCCAGAAGATATGAAAATTCTTTTGATGAAATTCAACGCGAAACGATTAATGAATGAAAAAATAATTTTTTTAGTTGAGACTACTCGCTTTTCATATTAATATAAATGATAATAACAAACGATATGTTTGTAGCTGCTTTATATATGATGACTTGAAAATTGTAGAAAATAAACAAACGAGCAGCAATGGCATTTGTGCAATAAATAAGAGAGAAAGAAAATATTTTTTAATTAAATTCAAACATGAGAAATGCTCGAGTCTCACGCGCGTTGACGACCTATCAACACATCTTAACCAGGCAAAAATATCTCGACAGACATTATTATTCATCATGTAATATAAATCTTGTCTCGTTCAGCACATTTCATGAATTGCATGTCGTTTCAACCATGCTGCGCCTCCTCGCACATGCAAATTTGTGTATGTAATTTAATTTCTCAAATTAAATGAGATTATATTATTATTGTAGTTTTTTCAATTAAATTAATTCGCCGCTATTTATTCACAAAGCTTCATATGCAACTTGATATTTATGTCTGATTCACAAACATGAGAAGCGTACTTTGTGCATTGCTCATCCTAACGAAACAATATTAATCGCCTTGAATTGTCATTCTTCACTCCGCTCTCAATTAAAAACGTCATCGTCAATGGCCCATCGTTTATCTTCAAGCATATTGTAACGAGAAAATGCACTCTGCATGTGAACTTTAAATAACAATAATTATTATTATTTTTATATTTCTGCACAGGCATGCCTCGTGCCGCATTAAAACACATCTGCATATGTATCTAAATGTGAGATCATTAACAAATTGTAGCATCATGATAAGTATTTTTTTATTGAAATGGCACTGTGCAAGTGCTTATCTCATTATTGCGCGTGTACAGCTCTGTAATCATATAAATTGTCACTAATGTGACTGACATGATCCCGAGCGACGAGAGATTAAAAAGTGAAGTAATTTTTTTTTTTGTAGTTTTAATTTTTTATTGGAGTGATGCTTTTTGGTTTGAGGTAAAGGTCAGAATTTCTTGTAAAATCGAATTTATTTAATAGACTAAAATACAGAGAAGTCATGGTAATTTGGGGTACTGACACTTCCAGGTTCAAGTGATCATCCAACGTGAATTTTTGTGGTATTGTAGTAGATTTTGGGGTATCGAGTAATATTCCGAATGACACACGGCTTAAAAAAAGAAATATGTGGAACCAGGCAGCAAAACTCGTCCTTCATTAGATTAACGCTGGGTTGGTGCCACATTTTTCATTATCTTTAAGCCGTATGTCATACTGGTATATAGAAGAAGTTGTCAATGCAACAGACTGAAAATAAAGAATCATTTTCTGCGAGAATTTAGCCACTAAAGCTCGATAAGTGAATGACCCCTACTTATGACGTCCAATATTTATGGAGGGGTCTGAGATTTTCAATTTGAACCCCTTCGAATCATCCCCTCTCTATGCCTTCACGACTCGTTAAGATAACAAACTTGAGAAAGAAAATTTATTCAAATTTAATCAATAAAACTATAAAACTCCAAAAAATAACATATGGAAGTCAAATATGAGGATTTTTACTGCCAGGTGTCTTCTATCTCACTTCCACGTGACACAATTTTTGTCATTTCCAAAATGACCACAACTTGATCTTCAAACAACTGTTCCTGTGTCCCCCGGAAATGCTGAATGCAAATTCACACATTTTTAATGCACAACAACATGTCCAAGTGGCTTTTTACGTGGTTTATTTAAATGCAACAAATCATCAAGTTTCTTTTATTATTTATTTATTTTGTACTTGAAAAATTGTTTAACATTTCCACGTGATTTTTTTTTTAAAGAAAAGAAAAAAAAAGCGAGAATAAAAAATTCTCTTACAATTTTCTCGTGCTTAAGTACTTGTTCACGATTTGTCACCGTTTTTATTACAATCATTTTTCTTTTGCTTCTTATGTATGTCTAAACAGCAAGAAGCACAAGCAAAAATTTAATATGTATTTGTAAAAAGAGAACGTCTTCAGGCATAGTAATAATAATAATGAGAAATGAATGAAATGTGACATGAAATTGTGAAGAAAAAAATAGCATTTTTTTACGATCAGCGACTTGCGATAAAGACAAATTGCTTTATTTGCTCAAATAATTATGACTGTTGCACGCCTTGCGCCGCACGACGTTAAAATTATCGTATGAATGGTAATTAAATTTCATCGTTGAATAGGCACGAGCATTGTTTTGTCAGCCACGATTTGTTTGATCAAGGGCGCGAAAAAGTAATCGAGACACCATACCAGATTCCTATCGAGCGAGACAAACGAGTCACTTGATTTCACATTTTAAAAGAAATATTCAGCAAGTCGTGATCATTTCATCTCACTCGTACAGTTAACTGGCTGATAATCATTGCGGTTGACTCGCGCGCGCACTCAATTTACAAACATGAAAGGGTCAAATGTGCGAAAAAAGAATTATATTGAAGTCAATGGACTGTTCATAAATGACATCACGTCAAAACAAAACTAGATTTTTAGACCCCCCTCCCCTTCTCTGTCACAAAATATTCATACAAAAAAATTTATTTTGTATCAAATTGTCACACAACATCAGAACCTCCTCCCTCCTTAATAATTGAACGTCATTTATGAATGACCCCCAATAATGGATGTAAAAGACGTTTAAAAAAATTTATTTTAAACTTGCCTAGGCGAACATTCACATGATAATAATATGTACGGTCATTATATGACATATAGTTGAGACAACAATCTTCCATCTTATTATAAACACGCGCTCACACGCTTATTATGCACATACATACAATCTATATAGAATTCAACTCGCGACTCACAATGTGTCGAGGCGAAACAATAAAAATAAAATTTATATTTGAGTATAAACAGCCGCCAAAAAAAATAATACGTATAATAAGAAAAGAAATGAAAAGTGAGGCGCGCATGGGAACTGCTGTGAATGTGAAAGAAAGTGAGCGAAAAGAAGGAAAAAAAATTGTTTAAATTCTTTCGTCAATTGTGTTTTGCGTCTACATTTTAGATACTTTGTATCTAAGAAAAATCAGTATTGTTTGAATGAAGAGCGTCTTTTGGCACCCGCGAACAATAAATATCCCCCGTGTGTATTTATCTGCGATATCAAATGATTTGCCAAAACGACTTGCCGCTTTGTGATATGAGAAAAAAAACTATTTTTAATTCCTACTTTGTTTCCCATTGTTCTTACTGCCACCAATCAGTTGGCTATAATTAAAATATACACTTACAAATTGGCACGTTTAACGAAAAAAAAAATAAAATCTCTTCGAAAATGAAAATTTATTTATCTCTCACAACATTGCAATTAAACTTCTTTTTGCTGCTCTTCGTGGATACAGTAGGGGGCACTAATCGAGACTTAATAATTTCTTATGTGGATTTTTCTAGAGAATCTGTTTTCGATCGACACGTGCGGTTAGAAGTTTCGTTTAATCGTGTGAGAATGATGGAGTTCTCGTTGAACTTTCTGCGGGTTGAGCTGTCAGAATTTTTTAATTTTTTTAATGTGTTAAAAGCTGACGAAGAATTTTTTTAATTTTTAATAAAATTCTGTGAAATTCTTACAAAATTGTAAAGACTGAAAGCTTGTGAACCATTCAAAAAAAATTATTTTAACTTTAAAATTAATAAGTTCAAATTTGGTATTTGAATTTTTCAATTTTGAATGAATTTTTTTTTAAAAATTGATATTTTTAATTAAAAATTGATTTTTGTAAATAAAAATTGAAAATTTTTGAAAAGTGATTTTTGAATTAAAAATTTTTAAAAATTGCTTTTGTTTTAATTAAAAGCTAATTTAAAATCAACTTTTAAAAAATTTAATTCAAATTTTAAAAAATTCAAATTTCAAATTTGAATTAAAATTAACTTTAAAGTAAAAATTAAATTTTTTTAATGATTCATAACTTTTCGGTTTTTCAAAAATTTTAAAAAAAATTAAAAATTTAAATTACAATTTTTTAAAAACTTGAAATTAGTTTTTTTGAATTTGAATTTGAAGCTTTTAAAAAAGTTGAATCAATTTTCAGAAGTTTCTAAAAAATATTAAATTAAAGCATTTGATTTTTGATTTTCAATTTTTGATTTTTAATTAAAACCATTCAAAAAAGTAAAAATCTAATTAATTTAAAAAATATGTAAAAATCTTATTTGATATTTTAAAAAAAATCCTCCAAAAATCTCCATCTGCTGAAAAACTTAAAAAAAATTTTTAAATTGGCCTACTTAAAAATTTAATTATCAATTTCACTACTTTTTTACCTTGAAAACAACTGAAAAACACCACAAAAGATATTTTATTTACTTCACCATTTTAAAAACCAGGAGCAATAAATCATAAACTATTTAAAGCCATCTTAATTACCACAAATGTCACCTTATCTACACGAAAATCGTGAACAATATCACAAAAGTCGTGTGATCTATAAAGGAAAGCCTTAAATCAATAAAAATTTATAAACTTGTAGGGTGCACACGACATCTGAAATTGGCACAGTCATGAAGACTGCACTGTCCTAGAATTTGTACTGAAAAAGACATGTGTATTACCTGCCATTTGTCAATAATTTGGAAATTTTTACACCACACGACAACAAAGAAACAGCAAATATTTTCATATTTTTGAACTTGATAAAGTTCACGATTTATTTATTCTAAAAATATACAATATGTTGACATATAATAGATAAACGAGGGTCATGAATAGTTTTTTTTTTGTAAATTTTCCCTGCTGATTCTCACAACTCAATAACTTGCAGCTTAAAAACTACCGAAACTTCAAAACCACTAAAAAGATTTTTTTCTTCCTTAAATTAAAATTAAGAAAAGCAAAAAAAAACTTTGTAGAGCGCACAATGTCACGTCTCTTAAAAATTCTTCTTTTTCACTTTCCACACTTCTTCTTCTGTGGCATCCACTGAGTTGTATCTTTCCTCATGCTTATAAATTTCAATTTAGTTTTAAGTGTGAATTAAAATCGGAAAAATTTTGTTTTACGAATCATTATCACAACGTTCCCTCCTTTAAAAAAAATATAATTTCTTTCTTCTGTCTCTCTCTCTTATATCTACAAGTTTTTATTGCCGTGTTGGCTTTTATGTCACGCAAATTTACGAAAGAAAAATAAATGTGAATGGTCCGAGTCTAATAGCTTCACTAAATAACAACCCATAAGTTAACAATTAATATTTACATAAGATTAAGATCATGTTATTTACATTTAAGCCATGCCATACGAAGGCACTTACTTTACCAAGGCCGCCATGGCTTCTCGTCATCCTTCATCTGCTGATCAAAGTTTGTCTTTTTCATTACGAGTGAAATAGGCGCCGATGGACTGTATGGTCGTTTCAAGCTTGACTGTGACTGTGACTGCTGTTGATGTGGATGGAAATTAAATTGCTGCGGGTGATGCTGATGATGAAGGTTTTGATGTGCTGGCATACAGTCCATTGGCTCGTATGATGAATTGGCAGGACTTGGAGGCTGATGATATGGAGATGTTGATTGCTCACGAATTCTCTCGTAATTTGATGATGTGGCAGATCCAGTTGATGATGTTCTCGATGGAATTGGTACGAGCATAGGTAAAGCTGATGTTTGAACAGATTGAGGAAGAACGAATGCTATGTTACCGTTCGGTAATTTTGTTGGAATCAATTGTACACCATTTCCACTTCCATTCGTTAAATAATATCCATTTGTTGTGGCTGTTATGTGTGAATCTTGTTCCGGTGAACTGGGCGGTGATGGAAGAACTGGCTCTTGTTTGGCTCCATTCAAGCAATTACTCAAATGCTGTAACAATCGTCGTTTGACTTGAGGCTCAAGACCTGGAAATCGACCCACTTCATTTGCACAATCAGCAAAACCAGCCTTGAACTTTGACGCGATTGTAGCATCAGCTGCTTGTGACATTGCCGCCTGTTGACGTTGAAGATTGAGTTGATGATTTTTTAAGAATGCGAGCGTCATCTCAAGTATATCAGCTTTTTCTAATTTTGAATGTCTTGCTGGCTGTATTATTTTTTTCGTATGATATTAAAAATAAGAGATAGAAAATTAATAAAAATGAAAATGAAGGATGTACTTATTTCAGCATCTCATATCTCAACAAAAAGGAATATCAAGAAGGGAAATATAAGCTATCATCAGTCATCAGTGAGTGATAGATTGTTTTAATTTAAATCGAAATGAACGAGATTCGATGGCTGTAGAAAATACGTCATGTTGTGCAGAAATTATATTAAAAATACTTACGTCTTTCTTCATCGCATCCAAAATAAGTGTTTTGAGCTCGTTAAGGCAATTGTTGATTCTTGCGCGTCGTCTCTTCTCCATAATTGGCTTATTGCTCTGTAAAAAGAGAAGAAAAAAAAACAATGAAATGATTTTCTTTGTTTGTTCATCGATTCATCATATTCGTGTGCCATGACAGTCTGCTTAATTTTATTTTTCGTGTGCGTAACAATCATTTTGGTCATGAAGAAAAATTAGCGCGGAAGTGGCTAAAAATATTGAAATTCATAATACATCAGCTTCGTACACATGAATAAGGTATCTATTTTTACGTAAATGTGTGGTCGCGTCTCTTTTGTCTTTTGTCATTTCTTTTTGATAATTTGGAAGCAGCGGCTTATTTTCTGTTTCACAAAAACAAAATACGAACGGAGGTATCAATTGACAAGACGAGCGGTAGCAAAAAAAAGTGTGGCTATAAATTTAGCCGTTAAAACGTGCCGCACTCGACGATACTTTAATTATTCAGCTCTCAATTCCTCTCATATATGTAGTTTAGTGTCGTTAATGTCCATTCACAATTATTGTGCCTACTTATAATTATAAAATTGACGAAAAAAATTTTAATTGATGGACTGTGATGAAAAATAGATTTTCTGGACTTCCGCATAGACTAAATCATTTCTCACGGCAAAGAAAAGCAGCAATAATAATAATAACAATATTTTTTTGTTTATATGATGAAGCGTACAAAAATCGTAAAAGCCTCTGATAAATATCACGAGCTGCCAAAAATTAATGAACTCTACATTCTGTTCCCCTCACTCAAAGACGAGCAGAATTAAATAAAATCGTTTACCGTGTGCGAGTGAACAGCAAACAGCACACAAAAAAAAATTATCGCAGGCACACGGCGATGTGTTGAAAAATATGGTAAAAAATAAATCTCCATTTTCCACAATTTGTCTCGGGCATACAGCTCGCAAAAAAATATATAAAGCAAGTTTAAAATGATGTGAGAAGATCATTCACGAAGATTGCTTTTGAACTTGAAGCAGCAACGCGCCAGAAGAAAAAGAATTTTTTTTTTTGTTTTGCTTTAGCGTGCTGATTTGAGCATACATTTTAGCACCCACACTTTGCGCACATACAGAAAAGTTGTATATTTTTTATATCACTTTCTCCCCACCCCCTCCCTGCTTGTCGAGCGTGGTGGAATGAGTTGTTATTAAAACATTTACACATGAAATGAAATCTCGTTAATTTGTTTTTCATTCGATCAAAAGAAAAAAAAAGCTTCTTCTTTCTCCATCCGAAAATTGCCCTTCAATCTCATCCACATCAGCATCATCATCATCATCGACAACAACTTTTGTATCAGGAAGAAGAAAGTGCGTGGAAAAAATTATTTTTTAACCTGTCTGTTGAGAAAATTTGCACTTTGGGTGGAATTTAGAGATTTATTTAGTGATCTTGCCAACTTTTTGCATCAAAAGTCATTAAAATTTTCAACAAATCAGTCATCAAGCAATAAATATTTCAAAAATAAATTTAGAGGTGGCAAAAATCCTCCATTTTGAATTTCTTTCAAACTTCAAAGAACCGTTAACAACACGACATAAAACATTTAATTAAAAATTCCTTTCAAACTATTGATCATTAGCCATAAAAAATGCGCCTTAATTACCTCATAAAAATGTTATAACATACACATGTTTTTTTTGGAAGTGAGGAACATATTTCTTCGTTGATGAAGAAGCAAAAAGTGATTTCACATGTCTCTTTTATAGCAACGAATAGACGTCGATTGAATGTGGCATGAAGTTTAGCATATAAATTACATCACATATTAGACGGATCAAGAAGGCACGGGGCTTTGAGATGGAATCAAATTGCAAAAAAAATGAGAGATGAGTAAAAAAAAGTAATAAAAAAAGTCTTTAATGGCAACAGTAGATGCTGCAAGAAGGAAGAAAACATCAAAGGTATATTATCATGAGTAAAAAATTTTATCCGCTTTAACCATTCTTCCAATCTACCTGCCTGCTTTTTTTCGATTACAGGAACTAATGAAGCGTTAATATTGTTTTTTCTTCATGCTTCCATCCATACTCGATTGCTTTATAAGCGAAAATGTATAATATTTTTTGCAAGCCTGCGTTAAACTGAAAACACGCTGATTTAATCATTGCAAATAAATCAAAGCACTTCCTGTGTTATCAGCATAAAAAGGCATAATAATCATAATTTTGGCTATTGGAATGAGACAGCTAGGTTGCTACTGGTGATTCGGAAATTAAAATATGTTTTTTTTCATCTGAATCTCCGCATTCGAATGAAAATGAAATATTTATTATTTACACTGGATAGACATCGGCGGAAGAGAGGAAAAATTTGCGGAATGTCTTTAAGCTTCAGCCATCCCACATATTTATAAGAAAAATTGTTTATTTTTCCCGCGATCGCTAATTGATACTAAAGAAGTCACTTAAAAATTGGGCCAATATATAAATTTATATATACAAGAAATTTGAGATTTATGTCACACACATCTTAATCCCACAATTTTTTAGCATTTTCTATTCAGTTTTTATAGACCAAATGTAAATATCGTGAATGGCTTATTTGCCAACATTATAAAAATGGTTTTATTAAGGCAGCAGCGTGATTTATAATTTTTTTTTTACTTTTCTGTGTGCGTCTGAACTATTTTATATTGTCTTTATGTCAAGCAAGAAAAAATCAACAAACGAACAAAAAAATGAGAAGAAAAAAAAGTTTTAAACAAAAAGAAAAAAAATTCCCACACACAAAATTGCGGACAGACACTCTGCAAATCTCATTTACGCTTCATGAAAAGAAGTTTAAAGAAAAAAAAATCCTCTGTGCCAAATGCCCTGTTTCACATAGAGAAATTAACGCTGTTTTAATATCTTATTTTTTTCATACATTTCTTTCATTCATTCGCGCTATGGTACCCGCGTGCGGAGGCAAAAGAGAGAGATTAAAGCCATCACATACGTATATACACATATGAGTGAGTTAACTATGAGCAACAGATAGCGGATATTGATCTTTTACAAGTCGCGTGTGCGTTGGAAAAAAAATTAACTCGCCGTGTTTTATACTCTTCGAATTAATCGCTCTAATTATGGATTTGATTTCATGCCGACCAAACGCGTGTGGGAAAATATAATGATTATTATTTATTTTTCTTATTTCACATTTCTTTTGATAAAAGGTGTAAAATATTGGATTGCCCAAAAAAAATTAGGCTTGAAAATTAAAGGGTTGTTGATCTAAATTTATATTCACGTTTATTTCGATTCAGTTTAGGCGGAATTTTGAAGTGATTTGTTTTATTATTTCTTTTTTTTTGTGTTGAAATTTCATTCTCCATTTTTAGCGATTAAATGATCGGATTTGCAATTTTGGGTGTCCATTGAATTGTTTTTTATTTTGCTCAAGGCTTTAGTGGGAATTTGGTGGATTAAATTTGGCAAAAAAATGGTGATTTTAATGATAATGGAGGATTAAAGCAATCAATATTTTAAGCATGTTGAATTTAAAAAAAAAATGATAAACTTTCAAAAAGATTTTAAATTTTTATAAAAATGTTAAACTTTTAGAACATGTTAAATTTTTAAAAAATGTTCAATTTTTAAAAAATGTTGAACTTTTAAAAAAATGTTGAAATTTTAAAAAAATGTTTTATTTTTTTTAAAAAATGTTGAATTTTTAAAAAATGTTGAATTTTTAAAAAAATGTTTGAATTTTTAAAAAAATATTGAATTTTTAAAAAAATATTGAATTTTTTAAAAAAATATTGAATTTTTAAAAAAATATTGAATTTTTAAAAAATGTTCAATTTTCAAAAAATGTTCAATTTTTAAAAAAATGTTAAATTTTTAAAAAATGTAAAATTTTAAGAAATTTAAAATTTTAAGAAATGTAATAAAAATTTAATAAATGTTAAATTTTTAAAAAATGCTAATTTTTTTAATAACCTTTAATTTCAATTTTGTTTTTAAATTAATAAATGATTTTCATTCATTTTTTTCATTTTTTAACTTTATTTCCTTCTTTCAACATTTACTTTTTTTTATCAATTTAGATTTTAAAAAAAAATTAAATTTTTACTTTTCTACAAAAATCAAATTGTTCAGAAATTAATTTTTACATAAAAAAAGCTCAAAAATTAGAAAAATGAAAAAAAAATATTTTTTTTAAATTCCACTGAATTTCTTTCTAAACATTGATTGTAGATCAATATCAATATTTTAAAAATCAACAAAAAACTTATTTTTTGTGCAACAAATTATAGACATTTTCAAACCTCAACAAAATCTCCTAGCCGACCGCAATCATTGTGCTCAAATTAACTCAGTTAGACACCAAAATTTGATTTCAATCAAAAACTATAATTTCAAAGTTTGCAGCAATTTTATCGTCGGCATTTTTTTGCGATAAATTTTTTATATCCGACTAAAAAAAGTTGCCATGACTGACAAAAACGGTAAAGCATGCGGCAATTATTATTATTATTATTTGGATGGAAAAAGAGAGACTTGGTGGAAATGTTAATCGACCGAATAAGCGGAAACATGTTTTCAGGGGAACTTGTGTGATTGCGATTGGAAAAAGCCATGCAGGAAATCTTTTATTCCGTCAAATTAAAAAACAATTAAAAATTGAACAAAAAAATTATTTTCTATAAAAAAACTAGGTACACGTATGTACCTGTGGTAAGAGCTGTTTTGGTTATGTGAACAATTTTAAATTCGTGCAATGATTTATGCAAATAAAATATGGTAGACCGAGCACTACAGTGGCATTTTTTGGAACATACACTCTGTTAATCCAATCCCAATTGCATGAATACTTAAATATCTCAATTTAAAATAAAAAAAAATACTTTTTTTTTGTTTCGGAATTAAAATGTCATGACACGTGGTTCCATAATATTATGTCCTCACTCCACATGTTTGACGGTGACAAATAGGAGAAAAAGAATTTTTAAATAATTTTTTTCCATATCCAATATTATTATCATAAAAAGTGAGAATGGCACGAGGAAAAAAGATTATTTTGAAAAACGTGACATTTAAATTAACAAGAGTGAATGTATAGCCATGCATAAATTATGAATAATATTTGTGAGTGAAAAATTTTCGATTTTTTTAATGTGGCTTTAGATAAAATTTATGATGTTGGCAATGCAAAATGAACAGCTTTTTCTTGTCTCTACTGAAAATTACCATAAAAATTTTTAATCATCATCATCCAACGACCCATAGCGAAATCAATAAAATAAATTCTTTCCGACAAAATTTACTGTCACAAATTGCTACAATTTTTAAATGCCTTCATTTGTTTCCACGACGGTGTGGATGAATAAAAAATATAGCTGTGCACGAAGATAAATTATTGAGTGTCATAAAATTCTAATCCAATAATTCTTTCCTCAATACAGTCAGTCATAGTCATCATCACAATGTCTCTATTTGTCAAGTCATCGGGTTTATAAATATAATGCAGAGCACGCGCAAAAATATACACAATTGTAATTAGCTACTTAAGCATTCAGCAGAATTAGCTGCTTTTGTACATACCCGACGTGTATCACTCGCTGTGGCACGCTTTATAGGCACTTCCTGGGAAGGCATCTGTGTTGTGGTTATTCCATTTAATCCCATTGTGTTACTGTTGATCACTTGTTGCTGGCTTATGGACTTTATTCCTGTCACCATATTATTGTTCATAAATATTTACTTTTTTATTTTTTTTCACCCTTCTGTGATTTTTTTTTGGTCTTTGGGTTAATATTTTTTTTTGGTTTATTCAATTTTTCTTGCAGTTGCAATTTTCACTTTTTATAGTGTCACAAAAAATATTTTATTTTTTAAAAAATATTTATTTTTTTATTTATTTATTTATTTTTAGTTGTCAGTTTCACTTTTATTACTGCCTAGGCACTATATCAAAATTTGCACAAACATAAAAGTTTTTTTTAAGAAAAAGTGAAATTTTTTTTTAAAAAAAAGAATGAAAATAAAAAATTTGTCAAAAAAAATGCGACGTTCACGGTCGAAAGTCTCAAACTATTCTGAATGAATGTTGTTTACGAACTAACTAGTTTCGCCGACTGACTTGTTGCTTACAATATTTTTCATTTCGGTGCCTACAACAACAACATTTAAAAAAATTTTTCATTATATTCTACACATCGTTCATTTATTAACAACACACAAGTGTATTCATTTATACACAGAAGAAAAAAAATGAGAAGAGAATGAGAGAGTTACGAACGGATATCGGGAGGTCTTGTTTTTGTTTTCATGTATTGACTGATGTGCCTCTTTCCATTACTGCAGTTCCAGACACATATACATATGATTGTTATGTGTGTCATAGGATCTGTTATTTGAACATTGAGTAATGAAATCTGAGAAATATTTTCATTCTTCTTCTTCTTTCTCCGCTCATTCCTTTCGTATCAGGTAGACGGCAAGAATTTTTTTTTTTATTTTTTGTCTCCGCTTTTCATCTTCATTACTACTTTTTAGTGGTGGGGATATAAGCGTGCGATTGATGTGTAGTGGAAAGGGAAGTTGCCACTAGACTTGAAATCAAAGTGTGCACACTTATCGGCTTAGTTTTTCTTTATTAACATTTCTGAATCTAGTAATAGACTGTTGTAAACACTTCTAATTGCATCAAATTAAGTAAATTAATGGGATAGGTTTTGGGTATGTTGTGGATATTTTGTTAGACTTTGAAGCTACTTACAAGCACATTTTGTGATCTTTTCTAATCACAAAAATTAATTTTTTTTTAAATTTTTGAATTTTCCTATTTAAAACCTTTTAATTTCAAATTTCAAAAAAGTTTTAATTTTTTATAACTTTTAAATTTTTAAATTTGCTTTATCTTTTTATTTATTTTTTATAAAACAGTTCGTATATTTCTAAGAAAATAATATTTAGGTATTTGTTAACTTTTTAACTTTTTCTTTAGTGTTTTATATTTTAAAAAAAAAGTTAAATTGATTTCATTTTTTTAATTTTTTATAATTGTTTTTATAAAACAGTTTTTAATTTTCTAAGAAAATAATATCAAGGTATTTTTGAATTTTTTAAAAAAAAATTAAATATTTTTAACTTTTTTTATTTTTATTAATTTTCTATTTTTAAATTTTTTCTTTAGTATTTTATATTTTTTAAAAAAAAGTTAAATGGCTTTCAATTTTTTTTAACAACTGAAATATTAAACATGACTGATTTTTCTGGAAATTCCCACTACTCCTCCCAAAAAAAACATCAAACACACTTTGTTCTTCCTCACAATTCCAGAAAATTTCCCCACAAAGACATGAAAATCAACAACTCTTCCGTCTTATCAGTCATTACAACTTGTTGTGTGTTTACTTTAGTCGCAGGTAGATTGCTAGCGATAAGAAAGACGATTTATTTACTCTTCCCAACGACACACAGTCCATGACATGATACGCCAATAAAAATAATTCTATTGTCACATGCAAGGTGTGATTATATCAGATACACAAATATTTGGCGACATCACAACGGAAGTGGTCGATTGTTATCAACACGAATACATTAAATAAAAAAATATTGTATTTATGAATGTTCTCGTTCAATTTTAGTGCTAATTATTTTTTGTTTTGTGACGGCTTTTGAGGCTGATGACGATAATTTGTTGGCTGAAAAGGGAGAGAAGAAAAATAAGTGTGTACACAAAGTCGCGATGCTATAAATAAAATGCACGATTAGCAAAAAGCCACTAATTTATGTGAATGAAAAATTAGCGGATAATGTTTGATATTTTTTTGTTGTTTGGTGTGGCTTGGAATGCATTGTTGTGTTCGTTGAATGTGATGATTTTTTGCGTTAATTTGGAAGATGGAATGTTAATGGACAGTTTGGTAAACAAAATTGAGGACTTTTGTGGGTAATTTTGATGATTATGAATCTTTTTGGTTTGAGGACCCTGGAGATCCCCCTTGGTACCCCCAAAAATAATCATATTGTAGCAAATTTCAATTTTTAAGTACATATCTTATTAAGTTTTAATATAACTTAGAAACTGACCAGAAAAATCTCAAATTCACAAATTTAACGGACCAGACAAAAAAGTTTCCTTCAAAATTTTCAATTTATTTTTTAAAAAATTGTAAAAATATCTTCTAAAAAATATCAGTCTACAAGTCATCAAAAATCAATAAAAGTCATTTAATATCCAATTGATGACCCTCAAGCAATTAAAGTCCCCTAAACCAAAGAAAAATCTCTCTAATTTCATTAATTGCCATTTCTGACATATCTCAATTATTTAATTAGAAGGCATGAGAATTTATGGCAACAATAAATATAAATAAAAGCATTTACGAGTGTAAATTCTCACCATATCATATCGCTTGCTAATAACTTGACAGCTTACTTATTATACATTAATTTGTTTAATAAATAGATAAGATCGTTTGTTTTTTTTTCATTCTCAAGCTGAGCTACTTGATCATTTTCTCCTTTCACATAAATCGTGTGCCTCGACAAGCACAATTTTTTCCCCTCAACGATCGTGTGTAGATCGTGTGGATGAAGTGAGACGAAATGTGCATTCGGTCAATCTCGACTCTCTTTCTGCTTTGGTAGTGTGTCTTCGTGTGCGATACACACGCACCGGCATAAAGTGCACACAGTAACATTCTCTCTTTCATTTCCAATCGATCTACAACTGAGATAGATGTCTGAAGGCGAACGACGAAGACGCTACGATCCCGAAAATGATACACGCGCCTTTTAAAAAAAGAAGATTTTTTTTTCTTTCTTGTCTTCTTCGTCTCTGTTTTTATTTTATTTTATTGTATTTCCATCATATAAAGTAGTTTTTATTCTTTTATTTTTCCATTCTCCTTTTTATACTGAGGCAAGCAATTCCCTCTTTACGAGCTTTGCAGTGTGCCGTGTATTTTTTTATACTCTCTTCAAAAACACACTGCCGCGTTTAAACACCGCTTGCTTATTTCTTCTTTACTGCTTATACTTACTTGCTATAAGCCTTTTTAAGTACAATTCACTTTTTATTTTTTGAGAAATACTTGGAAATTCATTGCTGCGGCAGTCAGAAAGATGCTTATATGGATTTCATGATTTAATGCCCATGATGGTCGTGCGGATCGAATGATGATGATGTCTACACACTCGCGCTCATTACCTTTTTATTTTTTCAATGTACATGCTTTATTCGCGTTTACCTTATTTTAATGTTCCACGTGATTTTCGGTTTCTTATCAATATTATTTTTATTTTTTCGTTTGCTGCGTACTTGTTTATTTCATTATTTTTAAAACCATCGCGATTGTAATTTCATAAGGCACTTATATCCACGAAAAAAAACTAAAGTACTGAAAATAAAATTCATGAGAACGAAAATAAAACGAAAGAGGAATTTTTTTCGCGTGAAATATTTAGTGCGCTTGATGATCTTAAGGTGAATAAAAAGCCATCCATTTATGAAGTTATGGGCTTTAAAAAGAGATTAGATAAAACGCTTGATGGCTACAAAAATTATATTTTTTTCTCTACAAATGAATGAAAAACGGGTTAAAATATTTTGACTGTTTTTGGACTGTAATGATCATCGTGGTGATCCTTCTAGCCATTTATTGGATTAAGAAATCAAGTTGAAATTGTTACTAGTGGTACATTGAGAGTGGATAGAAAGCATTTTTGTGAATTTTGGGAGATTTCTTGAGAATTGACGAGAAATTCATTTTTCAAGAGTAGCTTTGAGTGAATCTCATCATAAGATGATGTGCAGAGACCAACTTTCCTAGAATCAATCCCCAGGATGATCTTTACTTTCTAGACTACATCCAGGGTCATCTAGGTTTTTTTCGAAAGGGGAGGGGGTTTGAATCATGATCTTTTTTCGATATCTTTTCAAATCATTACTTTTTTGGATGATCTTTAGAATCTAAACCACATCCAATGGCATATCCATAATTCTTCAATTTCCTAGGGTTTTTGAGGAAAAAAATTTCTGTTCCAAATTTTTTCACACAAAAAAATCTGAAAAATTTGAAAATCCCCCACTTGAAAAATTTCTGGCTACGCCCCTGGGGAGGGGGCATGACATCATGACTTTTTTGTCTAATATTGGTTTTTCAAAAAATAGGTGGGTTAGCCCCCAAAATCCTCCACTGGATATGCTTTTGACTACATCTAAAGGTGCAGACCAATTGGGTCTGCGTCTCATAAAAGAAAAGTGACCGTTAAAATAACGGAAAACATTTGAATTTTGTCATACAATTTTTGAATTTTTAAGCCAAAATTTAGCCCAAAAAGATTAAACAAATTTAAATCTGACCGCAAAATTCAATGTGTCTGACCATCACAAAGTGCCACCAAAACTCTTAATAAACAAATTAAACTATGACACCTCCCATCATATCTTCTCATGACATCTAATCCATGCAACACTCACGCAATTAAGAATTCAAAGTAATAAAATAAATTGCATCGTTGATTTTCATTAACATTTATGAGATTCATGAGATATTTCCATTTTCATTATGACAATAAAATTAGGAATAACCAATAAGCATTATCATTAACTTATAATCTTTAAATATCAACAAATGATTATTTCTCTCTTTATTAAAATTTTAAAAAATTATTTTATTTTTATAGGTTTTTTTTGAAGGCACAATGATATTCACATAAATTTGTAGACACTATGTCAAAACAAATTTAAAGCATCTGTGATTTGCGAAACAACAAAAAGAATGTCACTAAAAATTTATCCAAATGAAAACCAAATGACAATCTTATGGCTTAAGATAATCATCAATCTATACAGATATAAATATTTTAGTTTTAGTCGACTTATATGTCTATACAATATGCAATATTAGTAAAAAGCTAATAGCACAAATTTTTTTATAGTTAAAAATGTATATCATGAAATGGAATTACGAAGAGAAAAATGTCATTGAGGACAGCAAATTGAGATGAATTTATTATCGATTCAGTGAAAGATCTTTTTCAGTTTTTATAAAAGGTCAGTTGTCAGAAACCAAGAAAATCAAATTCGGCGTCCCACAAGGAGCAGTGCTCTCACCAACTCTCTACAACATCTTCACACAAGATATTGTACGAGAGACAATGGAAAACATCGCGCTCTTCGCAGATGATACAGCGTTGTATCATTCTTCAGAAAATTCAGCAGATGTAGTGACACACCTTCAACACACAGGAAGAAGAGTCCAGCAATACATGGACAAATGGAAGATAAATCTAAACAAACAGAAGACTCAAGCCTTATTCATCACAAACAGATACTCCAGGCAACTTCCAAGAAACAACATCAAATTTCTCAACGAAAACATCAAGTGGGAAAACGAAGCAAAATATTTGGGAATGGTCATCGACAAGAGAGTGACTCTAAAGCAGCATGTGGAGTACGTGAGTGACAGAGCTCACACTGCACTCAGATTGCTGTATCCGCTAATCAGCAGAAATTCACATCTCGACGTTCGTAACAAACTTCTCATCTACAAGCTAGCCATCAGACCGATCTTCACGTACGGTTGTCCAGCTTTTGAAAGCATGGCAAAAACTCATCTTCAAAAACTTCAAGTTTTACAAAACAAATTTCTGAGAATCGTTCTCAACAAATCAAGATATGAAAAGATCAAAGATCTACACACAGAAGCAAAAGTACCCTCCATCGAGGAGTACGTCAGAAAATTGCAAGCGAATTTCAACATTCGTCTTGCAGCACAAAATTCTGAATAAAGCAATAACAGTTCAAATCTAAAACCAAAACTAAGTGACGAAAAGACTTCAAGTCTGGTTCCTTAAAAACCAACCTCAAGAACATGTATTTTAAATTTTTTTGTACATACTTAACATACAGAAATAAAATATTATTATTTATAAATTCAAAAAAAAAAAAAAAAAAAAAAAATATCTCGATTCATGACTTTATTTTTTCATTCAAAATAAGGTTCACATGTGAATTTAATTCTGTTTTGATGGCTTTTTAAAACACAGCTTTATTTAATATGATATATTTGACGTGAAAAATGATCAAGTTATTAAAAATTTAATTGGAATAAATTGCAACATTTTAGCAGGTTTTTGAACCTTTTCGGGAAAATTTTCTTACTCAATATTGTGCATCCTACAATACCTTATTCAAACAGGCATCTAGAAGTTATTCTATAACTGTAAGTAGTGTATGATGTTCAATACTATCATACATAAATATTGAAGGATATAAATGAAGTCACACTAATACCAAGACCTTGATTCAAAGCCCTCAAATCCTGGATACACCCCTGCCCCTAACAGATGCTCTGATGAGTAAAAAGTATGTTCTGATGAGCACTAGTTTACTCCCCAGGTGTTGCTTACTCCCTCGTTTGTTGTCACCAAAAATCTTGGAACCAGCTTTAGATTCATCTGCTCACTCCATGTCTTTTTGAACATGGTAATGTAGCGGTACCCTGACGACTATGTTGTGTCACTCGGAATAGTAAGCACGCTCAGTTAATAAAAGGACCAATACCACTGGGAATTATTTTTTTGGAACGCATTTTTTGGAATGGATTTTTGGAAATGGAAATTTTTGAAAATATTTTTTTTTGGGTGGGGGGTGATTGTCAAATGGCTTTGCTCCTGTCCAAAAAAAATCTATCCCCATATTTCGAAGAAAAAAAAATAATCTTCAAGTTGTTATCTACAAAACCCAAATTCAAACTTTTATTCAATAAATTCCCAACACTCAGCATCCATTGCCACACCATCGCTTCTCAGATAAACGAACTGATTAAATTTTCATTGAATTTGCTTTCCGCATAAGAAAAATTCCAAGAAAAACCTATACAAATGTTTGTGTGTATGTGTAGCTTTTGTTTTATTGCATTAAATACAAGCAGTGAGAGATGACTGAATGTGCTTTCGCGTTTAAGTGCTGAAATCGTAAATTATATTCACTTACTTGAGTATACTTTATTATTTTCTCACACAGAAGTGAGATAGACTCATGAGAATTGTGTGTTTCTGGTGTTTGGATGAGAAGCTAAAGAGATTTGTCATGCAAGGCAACTTTCTTGTTAAATATCTGACATCCCCATTAGAATCGGTACAATCTACAGTTTCACACTCTTTTTTTCGTATTAAACGAGATAAGGGGACATTTGGAAGTGACGTCCATCAAGAATTGGTATTTTTAGACCCCAGTAAGTCATTTTATGCTCGCACAGTCCAAGAACCCCAACCCTTCCTTCCATAAAAATTTAAAGAAAGTCCTCGTGTTATAGATCGAGTGACTTCAGCGCATTTTTGTGTTAGCGATCAGTATTTGATTAGCAAAGTACTGCGTATTAAATAAGTCAATCATGAATATTTTGTGACTTAAATAAATTCGACGGCTCGATAACGGTTTTTTGAAATTCAAATTTTTTAACAGTCAAAATATATTTGAAAAATTCCCGCGTAAATACACTTGAAAATCATTAATTATAGTATAATTAACAACTTTGCGGTGAATTTTCATATTTTAAAATGGTTTGTCATTTAACGGTTTTTTGAAATTCAAAATTTTTAACGGTCAAAATATATTTGAAAAATTCCCGCGTAAATGCACTTGAAAATCATTAATTATAGTATAATTAACAACTTTGCGGTGAATTTTCATATTTTAAAATGGTTTGTCATTTAACGGTTTTTTGAAATTCAAAATTTTTAACGGTCAAAATATATTTGAAAAATTCCCGCGTAAATGCACTTGAAAATCATTAATTATAGTATAATTAACAACTTTGCGGTGAATTTTCATATTTTAAAATGGTTTGTCATTTAACGGTTTTTTGAAATTCAAAATTTTTAACGGTCAAAATATATTTGAAAAATTCCCGCGTAAATGCACTTGAAAATCATTAATTATAGTATAATTAACAATTTGCACGGTGAATTTTCATATATTAAAATGGTTTGTCATTTAACGGTTTTTTGAAATTCAAATTTTTTAACGGTCAAAATATATTTGAAAAATTCCCGCGTAAATGCACTTGAAAAACATTAATTATAGTATAATTAACAATTTGCACGGGGAATTTTCATATATTAAAATGGTTTGTCATTTAACGGTTTTTTTAGATTCAAATTTTCTAACGGTCAAAATATATTTGAAATTATCCCACTTGAAGTTGGCTCTATTGTATTGAAATCAAAAAATCATTAATTATAGTATTTAGCGATGGTTTTGAGATTTTTAAATGTCCGGGGGGCCAATAACTCGATGGCACGGAGCTAATGCAAAAAACCAGAACTCTCTACGATGTCTAGTTAAAAAGTTTTTCATTGGAGCCAGCCGAACAGCCAGCCGAACAGCCAGCCGAACAGCCAGCCGAACAAAGTGCATTATTAAGCTACCTTTTTAAAACAAGTTTCAAAAATGCGCTAAAAAGTTAGACCCCATTTATGAATGACCCTTAAACATAAAGATGAAGAAAAAAGATCAGCTCGCAATTCTTGAATGCTGCTTTATATTAAATCTCTTCTCTTTCCTCCGCTGTGGCAGAAAATAATTTTATGCGCGATGAATGATAAAGAAGAGATTTAAATAAAAATATTCCCACATATTCAGTTTTAACTGATGCCTTTCAGGCTGTTTGTTTCGAATTATAAATGGTCTTTGAGCTGCTTAAAATTCAGAAGAAGATCTTCATGTCTGCTCTTATTATTTACTCATCATTGAAACGAATGCTCGTCTTGCCTACAAAATCCATTATTATTGTTGACGAAATAACAAGAAATATATTAAGAAAAAAATCCAAAAACAGGCACAGACAAAAAATCTTTTGCATTCTTCTTGCCTTTTTCATGCAACAATGAACAATTTTCGAATCTTTTTCTTACTCTGGCGACAAGAAACAAAAAAGCTTATGTCTTTTTATTCTCTTTCTTTCTTTTGCGCGACCAAATGTTTTATTTATTTCATTTATGCTCTACATCAAGATATTCGCCACTGTCTTTGCCTCGTCCCCCGCACTCACATTCTAATTTGCATTATTTGTGGACATTTAAGAGTACGCAAAGCCCTTTTTCAATGATTAATTGCTCGCTTTTTTCATGTTAACTGAGAACATCTCTCTTAATTAACTTTAAATAATGGTCTTATGCTACAAATAATAAAATGAGAGAAAGTTTGTGTGGACATCGGAGGGTATGGACGCATTTTTTGCATGATTTTTGACTTTACGAGTTTTTGTTTCATTTTTTTGTGAATTTTTTGTTTAAGAATTAATGAAAGTTTTTGAACAACTTAAAATTAAGTAGTTAAACTAACTAATCTGCTGTGGTTTCTAGGATATCTTTGAATAATGAGAACGGTCAGTTAGGTAGGAAAAAGCTCCGGTAGCCCTAGAAACCAAAATCTGACGCCTTTAAAAAATTCATTTCATACTCTTCCATTCGTTTTGCAGTCAAAATTGCACTGATTGCCCTTAAAACACTCCTATCGTTGGGAATCATACTTATGATCTCATTAATGAAGGAGTATCCAATCTCATATATTGTCCTGTCATTCTGAAATCGAAACATTCCTCCCGTACTGACAAAATCATCTCCAAATGGCTAGACTCTCCATATTTCACATAGACAGCATCATCACAGCACTGAGTAGACAAATCAAGAGCAATCCTTCATCCCTCTTCAATTAAAATGCACTGAAAAACGCCCGGGATTGCCGAGAATGAAAAATAATAAAAAGAATGAAGGAAAAAGAGCAGTCAGAGTGTAAAGTGACTTAACTTGAAGAGAGTAATAACGCAAAGCGTGTTGTGTACAACAATAAAAAAAATAGCAGCATCATGATGATGATTCAACGAATTACCATACGCCCTAATTGAATTTAGATTAATGCCGTGTTAATTTGAGGCCTTTTACTAGTCAAATGACTTTTAATTTGAATTAATTATATTTTTTTTTACTTTTTTGTATTCATTTTACGCATACTCATCGTGGATCGTGATTAACTATGACCTTTTTTTTGATATTCATATAAAAACAGTTTTTTTATTTTTGGCGGAGGCCTTTCAAGTGAAAGTGCTGAGTTATGTTCATGAGAGGGCAATAAAAAGTGGTGTACTTTAATATGATTTGAAATTGTGATCGCCGTAAACACCATAAACAATTCAATACACAACGCTTGTTAAATCTATTATTCTGAACTTAATAACTAGTTATTGAAAATTATAGGCATTCTATTATGTTGTAAATTATAATAATATTTTCATAGCTGCCGCATATTACAATTGAACTGCCAATTTATGTCAGCTTGTACGAATAAAATATTTGTGTAATATCATGAAAATAAATTCACACGAATGCGGTATTTAAATAGTTATTTAGTCACTCTTTATTGCATTTCACCGTGATTGACACAAAATTGGCCCTCATTTTTTTCAAATAACGTTTTTTATATTTATTTATACTCGTAACTCGTCAGCTATAGTTTTTATTAGCGTACTTTCAAACGTTTTGTAGCTATTTTTGAGATGATTGCGCTTTCATTTTGTCATTTGGTTTGTAAATTGTCTTCTTGATTCATTAGTTTGTCTGTTTATTCGTTTTTTGTAATTTGAGGGGTGTTAAACTACACAAAATTTGTTTTTTTTTCAGGATTTGTTGAAGGGTTGAAGCTAGTGGGGTGTAAAACTACGCTGAAATAATTTTTACATAAAACTTCCTCTTCAATTTATGGAAGGAAGGAGTCTGACACTTTAATGAAATATAATTTTGTATTAAAATTTTGGAACAAAAGGAGAAAGTGGGATAAAAAATCTGGTTTTTTGCGTAACATCGTTTATGTACGCCCCCTTCCTTATCCCAAAATTGCTAATGAAAACAAAAAATTTTAGTACAAAAGGTGTAAGACTACGTAAAAAATTCAAAACATAGCTAAAACTAGCTGTGATTTAAATTTCAGTCAAAAACGACATTTTGGTATTAAACTACAGAAAAACCTAAAGAAAACCTCTAAAATTTCTGGAAAAATGAATCTTTAAAGTATTTGACGAGTCATGGACGTACACAGAGGGGATCCGTAGTTTTCAAAATCTTTTTTTAAAAAGATTGTACCAACTTTTTCAAACTTTTATTTCATTTATAGTTAATTAAATGTAGCTAATTTGAAGAAAACATTAGTTTTTCAAACGGGTTCCATTTATATTAAGTTTGAAAATCCGAACCCCCCTCTCTCGCAACGATTAGCTTCTGGATTCATAAGGATTTATTAAAAATCTTCCTTCCTTGTTTAGAGATTTTTTAAGGAATTTTTGGGATTAATCCTGAGTATCTCTACCTCAATAAATAGATAAAATGCGCCTCTGTTCAATATTTATGCTCAACTCTAACTTTAAACTCTTTACAAATATATTTTCATTTCATGAATACCTAGACACGAAAATAAAGAAATAATTTAAATAATTAAAAAAAATACACGAAGTCACTGCTGTCGATTAAGCCCCACAACAAAAAAAACGTGGGAATATTTTTCATAATATATGGGAGCGTGCGTCATGCGCGGCGGCATCGGGCAATATAATGTGGTCAATCACAAGCCACAATCGCGCACACTAATTATTTAATAGACAACATTTTTACAATCTCCTTGAAGTATCATATTTCTATAATCTCACTCATGCTAACTGGTCAGCTGTTTGTGATTTCTGCTTTGTTCTGTTCTTCTCCCGTGATTTGTTTTTGTGTCATTTATTCCGTTCGCACTCTCGTCTCGAAATAAAAATATTAATGACACAACGAGTGAAACTATTTTTGGCTTATACACGTATATTTTATTTCTCTGACTTTTTTTTGCTTTGTGCTGTCTCTCTCGCTTTGCTATTATGATTGAGAATATAAAATCAATTATGCCATTTTAATGGTTCATCGTAAATTTTCTTCACACTTGTGTGTGCGATCGATTAATAAATTCAAGCTTCTTCTTAAATATTCATTCATTTGACATAAAAATTTTGTTTATTCGCCATCGTTAAATGGCATTTGTTGTATAAACAAATCATTGAGGATTATAAGAGGTGGGATATTTCATAAATACACAATAATATCGTCAGCAAAACGACGAGAGGGAATAAAAATGCTATAAAGCGCAATAAATTGTCTTTGGAAATTATTCATGGTCATGTAATGTGTAATTCTACTGTTTGTCGGAAGGAAAAATCAATTAATCATGTAATATATTAAAAAATTTACGCCAAATGCTCACTGTAGCGATAATTTTTCATCGTCGTGTCTCTTTAATTGGAAAAACAAAGGAAAAATTAATTTTTTCTCTTCAACAACAGCTGGCTTTGTAAATTAATTTTCATTTTCGCACTGAAAAAAATATCACAAAGAGATGTGAAGTAGGAAGATGATTGGCGAGTGAACAAAGGACGCGACGCAGTTTAGAGAGGAATTTTAGGAATTTTGTTTTTGTTGGATTTGATCGCAGGTAATTTATTGTGAATGTTTTTAATTGGTGTGATAAATTTTAGTTAATGAGTCAATTTTACTTTGAAATTCCTGTGCATACGACTTATAACAACCTTAAAGGTAATAAGAAATTCTCAAATAAGAAATTCAAGTATCAGTAAAGCTATCGAAATATCAATGATTCACAAAAATTAGGGATCGATTTAAGAGCGTAGACAACCAGAAGGAGTAAGGGGTCGTTCGTAAATTACGTCACGCTAAAAATCAACTTTTTTGACCCCCCTTGTCACAAATTTTCCAAAGAATTAAAAAAATACTGTTTCGACTGTCACAAATTCATTGACCCCCCTCCACCCTAAAAGTGTGACGTAATTTGCGAACGACCCCTAATGGAACTCTGACCTCACCTTATAGTTTTTCTATTGCCAACACTCTGTCCAGGTTGTCTCAATGGTCAAAAATTAAAATACAATATTTTTTTGCAGCCAGACTTGTGGATGGCAACAGACCACTTCTTGATTATTCAATAAAAGAAACAAGGTTCCCGAAACGATTATAATCTTAAATATTATGAGATTATAATCTGCGGGAGCACTGGAAAGAAGCTGTTGGGAGAGGCAGTACTTTATTTGAAACTATTAATTTACAGATGGTAGCCAGCAAAAGAATTGACATCTTAGATAGACCATAGATCATAATTCAAATGTATGTACAACCAGCATGCTAAGGGGCTTTTTATTAATTGCGTAATGTAAAAAACCAAATTTTTAAACCCCCTCCCCTCTTTGTTATTAATTTTCCATGAAGAAAAAATTCTTTGGTTTGAATTATTATTATTATTATTTATTAGCAGATAAGTATACGTAATAACATACAATAAGAACAGATATAATTATTAAAATAAATTAAATTTATGAGATTCAGCGTTTTTTTAGAACACTAAAGATCTCAAACTTGTTCACAAAATCTTAGACCCCCTGCCCCTAAAAGCGTTACGTAATAAGTGAACGGCACTAAGTATGTAGCCCAGAATTCAAATCTCTACCCAGTTCCTAAAATATAATTTTTATTCTGATATTAAGCTCCTTTTATCACAACCTTAGCTACCCTAAATTATATTTTTGTCAATTATGTAAAAGAATTTCCCTTAAAACGTTCAAAAGCTGTTGCTGATACATATTTTGTTCTCAAACTCTGTCAGCACATGACAACAAAATTGTTACTAAACGTGTTTAGAATATTCGTCAAAATCAATATACAAACACACTTCACAGGAGTTGATAGCTTCATAAAAAATCAAATAAAATCATTTCAGAACCAGAAGCAGACTAAATGACAGATATAATGAATGCCTGAATTTCAAAAACACTGCTCAGAATGCAACAAATTGCAGAGCAAAAGGGAAAACGGCAAAAACAGACATTTTACTTACAGTTAATTGACGATGAATAATATGTAAATCCCATAAATGATTTTATTGGAGATATTTCATTCAACTTTAATAGACATATCATTTTAATTCTTATTAATTTTTTCCACTCACTTTACTCATTCATTTATTTTGACACACATGCTCATTAAAATGATAATGTATTGCAGAAAAAAAATTCGACATGGACCTAAATTATTCCAACGCCTACATTTAATTGATATTGACAATTTATAATGAATGAAAAAAGTTTTTTTTAAGCAGAAAGTGTCACTCAATTGAGCTGATGATGTGAAAATATTTTTTGTTATTTTACGGGGTTTCTGATGAAATAATTGAGACATAAATTTTTGGGAAATAGCTGATGATTTGAAGTTCAAAAAGAGAACGTTTGTGGCTTTTTATTAATATTATTGTAAATAATAAATTAATGAATTTGTGGGGGGTGTGTTGTAACTGAATTAGTATCAGTAGCGTGAATGGTAAGGCATTGTCCTTAATAAACAAAAGGTCGTGGGTTCGAATCCAGGGGATGAACTCTAGAGCTACCTGGAGTATCTTACCCTACACCGTATACGCAAGTAACCCTATCCTTGAACTAAAATGAATTTTTAATGCTCGAGTAAGGTTCAAAGCCTCATTTTTGTAATTTAATAGGAACAAATTGCCTAAAAGCTGATGAAGCGTATTCGTGGAAGGGTAGGTAAGGTACTCGTGCCAGGGTAAGTAGGATACTTTGAGTAAGGTAAGCTCTAGAAACCACCACCGCGTCATTTTAAGTCAGATTAGTCGAATTTCATCAACTTCAGACACAAACTATATTCAAATGCCATATATTGACAAAAAATGCATAAATGTCACAAAAATCCTTAAAAATCTCCGAGATCCATTCACAAGAATAATAACAAAAATGCCCCCGCTAATAATCTCTTCTTCCATCAAGTTCTCACACCCCGATTGAACTTCTTGTCATCATCATAAGACGACATTTACTTCTTCAACTGCAATAAACTTAATCGCTATTCCATCCTTTTTGTTTAAATGTCTCTCTTGATGATGCTGGATGGCGATGATGATTATGATGATGTGTCTTAATACTCTTCAGTCGGATGGGATTGTCCCCCGTATGAACGTAAAAAAGATATCTCTCATCCCATGTGCGGAAGACTTTTATTGAAATTTATAATCGGATAAAGAATTTGGACGGTCGTTGAATTAAAATTGTTGATCATATTTGTGAAAATAAAATCGCGAGAAAATGACATTAAAATGAACGTTTTTCATAAAAATAAAATAAATATACGGCCTTGTTGAGATATCGCAGATGAGAAGTGATTTTCTTCTTTGCAGTCATTGTTTCGTGTGGGTATCAACAGTGACATAAATAAGAGAGTAAAAAATCTGAGCACATGATTAATAATCGCACCGATATTTAAAAGGTTCCAAATGACTGTGTATCTTTCTTCAATGAACGTGCGAACGTGGGAATTTTTTTTCTTTTTTCATCAACATTTTTATTTTACGAGTTTAAATTGAGTCAACATTTTTAGTTCACTATAATCTCTTTCATTTCCGCTATGAGATTCAATACTTTAATCCCCCAAAAAAAGCACATTGAAAGATCAAAATGTGCACACATTGACATTGCATAATAAAAAGATTAACTTATCACCAAAAAAAAGTCGATAATTTATGTCGGCAATAGTCATTCAAAATCTATAAAGAACAACGAAATGCGAGTAAGGTCGCGCGTTGGCTTTCATAATCGTCTCAAAACTACAAAAAAGTGGTAATAAAATCATGGTGATCGACATTTTTTTTTCTCTTTCTCATCTGTGTCTTCAATTCGCACACCCAAAATGATTTTTTTTTCATGCATAATTTTCTTTCTTGTCGAAAAGTGACTGTAGTCATCAATGATCGTAAAAAAATTTACACATCTAGTCTCACTCAAAAAAAATATATAACATTTTATTACTTTAAATTGCTTTATTAGACAACAAACCAAACACCTAAGCGCGATCATTGGAATAAATAGAAAATAAGAGACATCCGACGACATGTTTTTCGTCACTTTAAAGTGAAAATGATTATGACTTTATTAGCACGATTTAAATAAAGTTCCTATGACGATGATATCATCACTTTAATTCGACTCATTTAACTTGTGAAAAATGTTTCAACGTGAAAAATTTAATGTACAAGCGGTGATGATGATTCACGGCTTTTTTTCTGAAGCATTTATTGCTTTAGGTTAAAGTTTGTGTTTTCAGTTTGACTGGTCAATTGGGTTGTTGATTTGACTTTTGAGGTTGAGGATAAGGATAATTTTTGCTGATTTTTCGATTAATTAAGCATATTTAAGTCAATAAAGTTATTGTGTTCGATTCTTACCACTTTTTTCTATCAGAAAAGCTTAAATTGTCCTTAAAATTTCAATGATTGAAAGATTTATTTGAAAAACAAACTTCGAAGTGAGAAAAAATTCCGCCATTTTGAATTTTTTTGAAATCACTTTAGTTTGAATTTTAAAAAACCGTTAAATTTTGTTCTTACATTTTAATAAATTTTGTAAACTCAGTCAAAAAAATGTGCGTTATAGCATCCAAATCACACAACTTCCCTCTAACAAGCTCGACAATTTTTTCTCAACTGTTCGTCTGTTGTTCGACGTTAAAGAAGTATAAAAAGTAATAATTCATACTTTTTTTATGCAGTCAGGACCATTTTGTAGGTAAACTTTGACAATTCAAAAATTTATTTTTATCACACAACGCGCACACAAGAAAAGTTAAAATGTTGGGCTTTCTCATAAGTAACTGTCGAAAAGGAAAAACTTTATGCCATAAAATAAATTTCAAGACAGTCGTGGAAAAAAAGTAAAAATCGCCATGTTTCACTTTATTGACGAATAAATCATTTAATGAGGCATTTATTGGAGCTAAATGTGGCAGAAAGAAACAAACTTTATGGGACACAAAACAGCTGAAAAGAAGAGGAACATAAAAGTTTAAGTCGTTTCTTGTCAGTGAGAGCTGAAGAAATTGTGAAAGGCCGTAAGATCAAAAATATATCTTTGCTCTCGTCTGTTTTTTCTGTTTCTGTGGGATATATTATTTGTTTTATGCAGATAAGATACATAAAAGATGAAAATGAAAGAAGGAAACTAGCTATTACAGTCAAGGTTTGTTTACTTTGAATTGCCACATAAAACTCTTTTTTTTTGTGATTGCAATAAAACTAAGCAGAAAAAAATAGATAACTTCATTTAAACACATTTAAATTCATCAAAAATTCAGTAAATTTAAAAGCTTAATGCTCAGTTGATACACCCATTTATTAGACACGAGCCTCAATAATTTTTGTCGGTATTTTTATCAATAATTTTCAATTTTTATGATTTTTCGTAAGCAAAATTTATAGTTTCAGTCACAAATTTATCCAATATTTTGCGATTATTTGTGCTCATAAAATGTCTTTTTTTTCGTAATCGTCGTGGATGATGGAAGTCGGAAATATTTTATGGGACTTAAAATGCTTAGCTAGGTGACAGTCGATCGTTGAATATCGTGAGAATTAGCTTCAGGAAAACAGAATTCAATAAATTAAGCTTCTTTATCATGTATGGGTTGGGTGTACGCTTAAAAATGAATGTGTTACTAACCTGACCTTCTTAAATTCAGGGTGAAATCTCACAAGAACAATCCTTTAAAATTTTAACTGGCGATTGTAATTATAATCCAAGGATATTATAGAACTCACCTTTGGAATACTCAGGTGTATCAGGGGCGTATCCAGGGGGTCATAACCCCCAATTTTTGGAAAACCCATATGGTCATGATTCGAAAAGATATCCAAAATAAGGTCATGACATAAACCCACAACCCCCCCCCCCCCCCAAAACCCCTGAGGTGCAATCTCAGACAGGGAATCAATAAACAGATAATCAAGATTTTGGCGATTTTGGTGTTACAGGAAGGAGAAGATGGGTCAAAATTTACCATTTTAGCGTATCGTAACCTCTGAACGCCCCCAAAGCTCCATAGTCAAAATTTTATTAAATTCTCAATCAACTCATCCAACACAAAGTGAATAAGCCTGAAAAAACCTCAAAAAAACTCTACTCTAAAATTCAATAGTTGAAATTTTTTGTAGTTCCTCTAACTTATCATCCTTTCAGTTATCATCCATCCCACAAATCGTTATCTGTACTTTTGTTTTCATTTCACGAATACCTAAGACAAAAAAATAAATAAATATTTTAATTCAAGCCTTGAGGTGTAAACGAAGAATAGCGAAAGGAAACAAAAGCTTTTCTTCTTAATTTTGCTCTGCATTGTGTTTTTATATCTTGAAAAACCGAATGTTTATTTAAGGTGTTTCGCTCTTAACTTTCAAAAAAAAAAGAATAAGAAAACTTAAAGAAATAAACATAAAATTTACGTGAAGGAAACAAACAAGCATTCATGCAAGCTTTTTCCTTTTGAAATGACTTCCATTGTTTTCATTTGCATAGCTGATGAATTAAAAAAGTTAAGGAAAGAAGTTTTGTTGAGGTTTATTAGCGCTTTTACAATTTTAACAGATTTTTGAGATTTGGAAGTTTTAAACTGCAATTTAAGAATTAACGGTTTTTTTAAATTTGAAAATTTAACGGTTTTTTGAAATTTGAATGTTTTAAACTAGAGCTTGAAAATAACGGACTTTTGAAATTTGAAAATTTAACGGATTTTTGAAATTTGAAAATTAAAACGTTTCATAAAGTAAACAAAAATGGTGGATATTTCCGTATTTAATAATTTTTGCTTGTTTTCACGATAAAACCAGTAAAATTCAAACTTCCAACATAGTAATGACTCTTTAAAAAGAAGCAAAAGTCAGTTAACATCAACATCTTACACTGAAAAGCTGTAATTAACGAAAATTTTACGCATTTATTCAACCGAAGTGAATATTAAACCGCAATTTTTGATGATGAAATTGCACCCAAAATGTACCTATATAAATAAATGAAAAAGATATTTCTTTTTCACCTCCTTAAAAACAATTTCTTAACTCTACTGTATGCGGCTTATTTAAATGTTTTACCTCGAGCATACTGTGGTTTATTATGTAGGCTCATTTTGATTCCTTCTTTTTATTCCCAACATTCACATAGCGAATATATGAGCTGATTACACATCTTCCACTTACTTACTTACTTGCTTGCTTGCTTACTATGTTATGTTTGCCTTTTGTTTTCATTTCTTTCATGCTTTCATTTCTCTCTTTTTTTGCATAAAATTTATGAAATCGCTCATAAAAAACAAAAGAAGAAAAAGACTACACAGGCATAACAACTACGACTTCAGCTCGTGTGTGTATAATTCTACGATCATATACATCAGGACTAAAGGCATTGTTTTTGTTATGGAAAACCTTGCGGTTAAAATTACTCACGAGATTCTTGAATTAAAATATAATTTTGCATGTATGTAAATTAAGCGTTGAACTTCCTTTCCATTCTCTAAGACGCAACGAGGTTCAGTTAACTCTCACAAAAAAATATATTTTATTTTTTGGCAAAGTCGTGAAAAACATAACGCAAAATGAAGACTACAATGTTAAGGATGAGTATGATAATTTTGAAGCAGAACAAAAAAAAATTATTACATACACGAGAAATCGTGCATGTTGTGAGAGAGTTTTATGAGCCTCAACATAACTTCAGGCTTTAAAAGAGTCCTTAATTAATTAAAGTTAGGCCCCTTTCATGTGAAATATTTTTTTTTCTTCAACCTCATCCGCAAACGACTCTGGGATATGGCTATAATGAAATGCAATTAATTAAATGAAAACGAGACAGCAGAATTCCTAGTCGTGCTGAAAAGGTGAACAATGAATTCCAGTACAGTCATCTCATTTATTTCTGTTGAAATAAAAAAACAGGTGTTTATTATTTTTATTTTGCAATGGAAATACCATTGTGCAAAATGGTAATCGTTGTCTGAGTTGTAAAAATTATTAAAATGCAGTTAAAGGAATTTTCATTTTCCCATAAATGCTCCATTTACCGTTCCACATAAATATTTATTTAATTTTCAAGATTACTTTGGGTGCTTATCAAAAGCTTTATTTTTTTCCTTTATTGGGTCGTTTGTAGCATTCTTACCAGTCCTTAACTACGTAAACAACAGTGGCATTTAAGATATAAAAATGAGATTTCTTGTTGTTGTTGGCGCCTTTGATGTTAGAATCGGAAGAATGAGATTCATAAATTTTGTTAGAAATTGCATCAAAAACGGTAAACGGAAAGCGATTTAGATGGTAAGAAGGCTTTTTTGGATTGGAGGTTATGCAGCGCATTTTTGGGGGGTTTCAGAAGAAATTGTATGAGTATTTTAATATCTTGGATTGATTTTTTGGGATCTACTCTAAAAACAACTATTATTTGAAACCTAATCATTAAGTTTAGAAGTAATGTTCAGACCAAGAGTTAAAGCTGGATGAAGCAATAAACTAAAAGCCTTGAAACTAAGCAAGATACAGCCAAACACTGTACAAATACCGCAAATTTACAAGAAATAACACTGATACTGCTTAGTTTTCAAGCCTGGATTATACTACTATAACCCTTCATACCTATGAGTCCTGTGAGCCAGGGACGTAGCCAGTATTTTTGAAAGGGGGGTACCAAAATTTTTTATTTTTGAAAAAATCACTGTAATATAACCTTTGTATCAAATTTTTATGGCATTAAGATTGATTTTGCAAGCAGTCTTCAACATTTGTATGTAAAATAATATTTTAAAAATTAATATTTTGATTTTGAAAATAAAATTTGAGGGTGGGTGGTACACATGCACCTAAGGAACACCCCCTGGCTACGCCTCTGCTGTGAGCTGTTAAGGCTCAGGGAAACACTGGTTTAAAGTTTTGGAATCTTTAAAATTGGAAATAAGATCGAACAATCCTGTGGGCGTTTTCTGGGTATACCTAGGGGAGTATAGTCTAGAGTAGGGGTACAATTAGAAACTGGCCTTTGGTTAGGAACTTGTCTAGATAATTTGTTTTTCTCGAACCGTTGACACTATAAATTGGACTTAAAGTAATCTATTGTAGCCTACGAACAAAAATATTGTCAATTGAGTTGTTCAGATTTTAGAATTTTACGCTTTACTGCACTATACTGAATTTTAGTCATACTGCAAACTTAGTATACCGGTCTCCAAAAACAACAAAATTTGAAATTCAAATCACAATCTTTAGTTTCCAACCAAATAAATTTCAAATTGCTGTACAAAAGTACCTAAAATGTTTCAAATCGAGATCAAGGGTCATTCATAAATGACGTTCAATTTTTAGGGGGAGAGGGTCTGACGGTGTGTAATACTTCCATACAAAAG
Organism: Chironomus tentans; assembly: GCA_963573255.1. NCBI lineage: Eukaryota > Metazoa > Arthropoda > Insecta > Diptera > Chironomidae > Chironomus > Chironomus tentans. Next base: position 41,088,103 of record OY754302.1, on the reverse strand, counting down.
AAAAAAAATTATATGGAAATTTTGTGCCAAAGGAAAGGGGTCCAAAAATCTCGTTTTTTGCGTGACGTAATTTATGAATGGTTCTTCAATAAATCGATAAATTTCAATCTAAATCCAAACAAATTCTAAAATTCCTAAAGCTTTTTTTGTGCACAAAACTAAACAAATTAATTTTGCACATAGCTTCTCATTGTCATCATTTGTTAGCACACTCTTCATCCTACCCAATCACTCACAGCAAAATACATGTAATTTGCCTTTTTCACAGCTGTCCAATCGACACATAAAACTGTTTGATTTGTTAATTTCCATTCCATCAATCTCATTTAATCATTTGTTTGATCACCCACACTGACCCAACTCGATTGTCACTTGACAAATTGACAGACAAAGTGTAGACATGTACACAATAAGGAACAGGCACTATAAATTTACATAAAATAAAAGTTATCAGGAGGAAAGGAAAGTTTTATTGTTGGAGAGATTTTTTTATTACATTTTGATTAATTTTATGACCACATCAATTTCTGCTTCCTCTTCTTCTTCTTTCCGCCATCTCAATGGTATTCTTGAAGAAGAACATTACCGGTCAAATACTGCGTAGCGTGCAGGAATAGAAAAATAACAACTCACGAAGAGGAAATAAATGTAGGGAAGAAAAATTATACAATGGAATTTATGGCATGCGAAATAAATCAATTCGCTAAATTGGTGAATAATGAGGTTTGCTGTTGTTCGTCTTATTGCTATTTTATTATCTGCTCTTGAACAGTAAACTGTAAAGCACAATGCAACGTAGAAATTATAGTGAATCTATTATTAGAATGTAATATCAAATTATTCGCATTCTTTTCATTTCATTTAAAAAATTCCTTCGTGCTTCTTGCTTCATCAGAAAGGATGTAATCATGTCAGACCAAGACACACATTTCACTCACAAAGAACCTTCATTAAGATTCATTTTTACTATGCGAAAAGTTACATGTAAAGTATATTACATTTCATCATCATCATCATTACGATACAGCAATGGATTTTTATTTTAAGGATATACGATATTTTTATACGGACATGATCGTATCAACGTAAATGAGTCATTTAGATATCAACGTGAAAAATCAATTTTCATATCATCCCACACAGCCATTGTGATGATGATGTGTCATTATCTGTCATCATGTGTATTTTTAGCTGAAAATTTTTATGAATGAGTGACGTTATTGGGTGCATTTTATGCTTTCGAAATATTTTGTATTGAAATTTTTAATACTGACTTTTATGTGAGTTGGTTTATTTATTCTAGAAATGGAAATGAATCTTTCAGCTGAAGTTGGTACCATGTCTCTTTTAAATATAATAAACTTTAGCTGTTCAGATCTGGAGATTTCTAGTTACTCTTTAAGATAGATGACTATTCAGACCTCAGTACCAATACCTTCATCTTCAAGTCGTAGTAAGATCTACGGCTTGTAAAAATACGTAACATGCAATTATTCATGAATCTTGAGGAGCCTACCCAGAGTAGGTATGGTATACACTAGAGCACCCCTACCTACCCTACCCTTTTTCTCTACTTAGAGTACTCTAAGGTAGGATAGCTGTGTATCCTAGGATATACCCTACCTACCCGGGGTATCCTTGGTTAGAGTACCTAGGCTAGCCCAAGAAACCACGCCAAAAAAATTTTCGAGAAGGTTTCAGATCTTATTCGTGTTCAATTTTAATTTTTAGGAATTTTTCTCATACAAATTTCTATTTCGAGGAGGTCCAGACCCCCCTGACTACGCATATCATGATTCAATTTACAAAAATCATTACATAGAGATTTTTTCCTAAAAAAATATAGAACACCTTATACACACCTAAAAATTCCTATTCCATCATTTTTATCATCCACAGGTAATCTATCTTAAGTAAACAGAATTAAATGACAGGAAAGGAAAAAGAATCTCGAAATGGAAGAAAGAGCAAGTGGCAACTTGTTACGTGAAAACAAGCAATACTTTTAGTAATATATCATCATAATCATCGTATAAGTTGCAAGCAATGAAAATAAAAAATACTCATTTCGTTGACATTAAATGGAATGAAAGGAGATTCAATGATTCATAATGTCACAATATATGTATATAAAATGTTTTATGAGCAAAATGCGTTTAGAAAAATGCTTTAAATCATATCCGTAAAACAAACAGTGCCATACGTCTTCCATGCATCGTCGTTACTCTGGCATTTTGAGTTGTCAAAAAATGTCACGGCATCTTTTTAGAGGACATTTGTTATGGTTGAAAGAATGATAGAACGCTGCAGTATTTGCGTATATTTTAGAAATGCTCAAATATAAAATATGATTTAAAGATGTGCCATTCGAGTCATTTTAAATTTGTGATGGATGAGGATGAAAATTTTTAATTGTTCTTCTTGATCACACTGGAGATTGCATGCATGTGGAGAGAGAGACTCAGTAAATGTTAATCGGCTTTGTGTGTTTGAGTATTAAATTTCATCAAAATTGTTAGAGAATTGGGATTAAATTTAAGCTATTGGCTTTTGTAGAGACAGACACTTTTAAATGTATGGCAAATGCTACTAGGAGGGGTCAGGCTGAAGCTCAGGCACCCCTATATGCAACATTTTAGAAAGTTAGAGGCTTGACACATGTCATCAAGTCATTTTTGTTATAGTTTTGTCATCAATGATTCTAACATCGTGTAACTTCAGCTGATGCTCCATGATGAAATTAAATATTATTTTGTATTTGCAATTTTTTGCTTAAACTAAGGAAATATTGCATCATTATTACCCAAATAAAATTCCTTAATAAGATGGCATAATAAAAATCACTCAAACATATTCAAATTCAACAAATTTCGAGTCTAAAATTCCTTGATTCAATATTGGGGTAATATTGCTAAATATACAATAAAATAATCAGCTCATAAATATTTTAAATTCACAATTTTCAATCATTTTTCGAAAATTATTTTGAATATGTTAAATATGATAATAGAATCCTCAATAGAATTGACTTTCAAATGAATTCCACTGAATATTATTTGAACATCATTTTTGGAAATTAATAAATAGATGCAGAGTTGGGGTCAATGAGCGAAAATTTAGTTTTAATCCCAAAAAAAATCATTTTAAATAATGTCGTTATGTTGTCGACTAAAGTGCTTTTTCCTCGCATAGAACTTGAGCAGAAAATAAATCCCAAAAAATTGTAAATTAACATTCAAAAAGTTTTCAAATAGTCAAGACTAAAAACTTTTGAAAATAACGATCAGAAAATATTTTAAAAATAACAGTCGAAATATATTTGAAAAATAACGGTTAAATATAAAAATATGTAAAAAAATTTACCTCCCTTCCTTTAATTTTAGGAGAAGTCTGACAAAGAATGTCAATAAAGAACTATCAAGTAAAATAAACGTAAATCAAATCCACAAAGCACCAACTCTGAATAAACACATGTGTAATTGGAAAAAGCATTAAATGCATTTTAACACTTTTATAATGCTGAAATCTGTTCAAATGAGCGAATTTTTAATTAAAATAAATCGCCATAATTATGTGAAAATCGTTTGTGCATGCAGTCATGAAAATAGAGAAATAATCCTAATAATAAATGCAAGTTAATCGATAATCCGAAAATAATTCATTGTCAAAGCATTATATAAATAACCACACAATGGGAAGTGATTGGACCTCAAATCACAAATGGATTTGTAATGGATCAAATTAATTTATGATAATTTCTATGCTGATGAACATTACAGATATCATTGTTGTGTGTAAATAAAGCATCATTAATAATGATAAAAGCTTCTGTGAATAAACAAGTAAATGGATTGTTGGGAATTTTGGGAATTATTTGACCAACAAAAGTCAACAAATGATTTAGATTTTATGGTATGACTAAAAGGACATTATTGTCGTAAATAATAATGGGAATTGTGAGAAGTAAAGCATGTAAAAAGGAAGTTTAGTTATATTTTTGTAGTTTTGAGCTGGAAATTTAATTTTTTTCTTAAAATTTCTAGAAAATTTAAGAACCTTCCCATCAAAGTGGAAGGAAGTCCTGAAGGATTTTTGACATCCAAATCCATCTAATCCCCTTAAATAGGTCCCATCTAGGGGTTGTTTTTAGAAGGCGTCTAATGTTTATAAGGAAATTTTGTGATAGAGAGGGAATGGGGTCTAAAAATCTCATGCATGACGACACCTTTCCCGATCAGCATAATTAGAAATTGACCATACGATATCCAAGCGACCAGTATGCTAAGAACCAAGTGACCGCCAGTGAGCAAATGGACGACAGATGGTTGTCAAGAAGCTGACACTTTCCTAGTCAATATTTTAACGTGCACCGGGTTTTCCATTAAAAAATTACATTAACTAAGCCACAATCCTTTAGAATTCGCAACAGGCACAGCAAAAATGTTTATCATCAGCACTCATTACCCAAAAAGTGTCTGAATTCATCAAAAACACTCACAATATTCCGATCAATGCCTCAATCATTCTGCACAAAAACAATTCATCATCATAATTACTTTCATAAACAGAAGGTGAATGATGCAGACATTCTCAGCCTCCAACCCACTTGACATTCACGATATTATTATTAAAATGCTAATTATTTCTTAATTTTGACAATCCTGAGGTATTTTCATGAATATGTAATAAACTCATCTTACTTAAAATAAGTTATACATTAAGATACAAATGTCAAGAACAAAATTAAACTTTTTTAAGTGAGCAAACCTCAAAATTTAATTGAATTATGTCTCTTTCAAAGTTTTCAAATGAAAATGCCTTTTTTCATTAACTTTCTGAGATAATTTTAAGGTCAAGTCAAGTGGAAAATTGAAATGAAATTAATACGACATAAAAATAATCTTTTTAGTGTGTAGGCAGACAAAATAAATGGGTTTAATTGAGAATGTTGTGGGTATGAAAATGTTTTGACAATTTTCTCGTGAATGAATTTGATGGAATTTTCCGACCATAAATTTAATTTTGCTTGAATACATAATTTAATGACTGCCATGCTGCCTGACTTCCTGACTGCTGGACTGTCTTACTAAAGTTCATAATTCGATAATCTCATTCCTCAAATTAAGCCATAAAATGCACAAAAATCTCTCAAACTCTATATCCAAATCTCACCATCGTTACTGGTTGTTCTAATGTAAAGTTTAAAAATTTTACGTTTTCCGCTTCAATTACACAAAATTTAATTAACAAACTTTTCAACCCAAATATCTGATTTTTCAGGAGGAATAATGTAGAAATGGACCACCGGTACGAGGAAGTTTTAATAGAATTCAAAATCTTCTTCTCAATTCATCAGAAATTAAAGTGCAAAATTTCACCTTAAATGCAAATTTTACAAAATGAAAATTTTAGTTTCCAAAAATATTTCTTTTAAAAATATTATTTTAAAGTCGAGTTTAAATTTGATGGATTTTAAATTACCATTTTTGATGTCGTTATTATCTCATGTAAAAAGAGTCATCGATTTCGTTCCATTTTCAAGTTTTTTTTATTGATTAAAATATAAATTTATTCATTGCTGACATCATAAAATGATGAATCGTTGAACGAGATTATTACCATATTTTTTTGTTAAAAGTGGGTGAGCTTAATTTTCATCATGTTTAAAGTAAACATCACTAAGGATCTAAAAGTCATTAAACGTAAAGTTTGAAGCGATAAAAAACTGCGTGAAAATTTTTCTCAAGTGCTAAATAAATAAGGCATTATGAACTAATGTGAGGCTTTTATGGCAAATTTTTAGACTTCTTAGTATGCGAATTGAGCTAAATTATCCGATTAAAAAAAGAAATAAAAGAGGGATTATATAAAAAATAATAATAATGTGATTTTAAAGCATAGGTAAGTAAGGATGCTGATTTAGACATTTTTTGATTCAAAGCGCTTAAAGTTGATGTTATTGGCTAAAAAATTTTTTATGGAAGGGGTCTGAACCTCACTCAAATTCAGGAGGAACAGAAACATATCCAAGGAGATCAAAGGGGGTGTCTGGGGGCCAAAAAACCACATTCGACAGAAAGTTTGCTTCAATTTGTTGGGGTTTTTAAAGAAAAAATCCTAAAATACCCTCTAAAGCAGTGCCTTCCAAACTTTTTTCGACCGCGACACACTTTAAGACCCCAAAAAATTTCGTTGTACACCAAAAAATTCATGTAAAACTTGCTCAAAAATTGAGTTTCATGACCTTTTTTAGAGCAAGTCTGAAAAAATTGGTCTTTTTTTCTCATTTTGGAAAAATCTCGCGACACACAGTTTAGAATACACTGCTCTAAAGCTTGCCATCCCCAAAACACCCCCAAAGCTTGCTCCAGTTCCAGTTTTATTCATAAAATGGTTATACTTAAGAAATTGAAGCATCTAACGAAACAATGCGGATATGGTAGGATTCGAACCTGGAATTTCAAATTACTACACCAATCTAGTAACTTTTCCACCTTGCACCTAGCCAATTAAGCTATTCCATTGGACGATAGGAGGTATTTTCATATAGCTATAGACCATTCACCCCTTCAATTATGTACAGCACCGTATCCACATAATCACAATCCAAATCATTGAACTTTCCTTCATAAATCTCATCCACAGCGCCATCATCCAATTCAAAAACTTCTCACACTTTAATTTACTGTAACCAATAAAAGTAAACAAAAAACCATTCAGTTAACAAAACATTTTTATAACCAAAACGAAAACAATCGAAATTAAAACATAAACAGAAGTAGACAATATGTCATGTTACGGTCAGTGAATCTACAAAAATGCTTTTTTTGTGAAAAAGGTAGTAAAAAATTTTATGAGCTTTTTACGAGCTTTGCTATTTCTAGCTTAAGCTCTAATCTCAAATATTTGCAAATCTCTTTTTCCTGCCATATTCAAAATCGCTTTTAAAATCATAAAAAAATATAAAGCTATGAGTGGAATAGTTTTGTAAATCGATTGTGGACAAAAATCAACATGATGTCTGTGTTTCAAAAATATTTACAGGATGGAACAAATTTGATGACATCAGAAAATCAAAGAATATTTTTACACTTAGCAAACTTCACTCAAATTACGAATATTTTTTTTAAAAAAAATTACGTAAGGCATATCCAATAGCATTAAAATATAAAAATTAAATCAATGAACGACATTGAAAGGATTCATTGAATTAAACAATAATAAATTCCACTCTCAGCATTAAATAATACAACAAAACAAAAATCGAGTTACAAAGTGGTGAAAGACAAAACTTCCTAGAATTTGAGCGGTGCATTTAATCAGCAAAAATGTATAGCCGAGCGCCAAAAACTGCTTTTAATCACATATTTTTTTCGGATATAAAAAAATATGTTCGAGAATGAGAGGAAAAGAATGGGTCACGATATGCCAATTTTAATCTCAATGGTGCGTTTTTTGTTTGCAAGCTGTCTGCGGTAACAGTCACGACATGAGATCTCTCAACTTGACTTTAATTTCATATCGTCTCAACCTTATTGGCCGTGTTCGATAGAATTGGAATTGATTTTGAGAATGAAGATGGTTTTGAGCGCATTTTCTAATGACTTGACAAGAAAGTTGGGGGATAAAGGATTTCAATGATTTAAAGGACATGTTCCTGATTACTTTAAGGATGTTACTTTTGTTTCAATGGAGTATTCACATTGTATTTTCGTGAGGATTGTGCAAACCCTTGTCAAGACCACAAACTCTGTAAGAAATTATTAAAAGATCGGTTTTTTGTGGGAATCGAACCTACGTCCTCACAAAAGAAAGGGTTGCAAATTTCAGGTCTGTTGTCTACCAACCCAGACACATGGACCTTACTTTGGCACTGGCAGATTCGCCTACATACCTTAATTAGAAAAACATAAAAAATTGGTGTGAATATGAAACCTTTTTAAATTTGTACAAAATTTCTAAAAACAGTTTTTAAAGTGGAATCTTAAAGAAATACTTTTTAAAAAATATTTTTGAATTTTTTAAACCGTTAAAAATAAAATTATTTTGAGAAAAAATTCTTGAAATAAGAATTGAACCAGTGACTTCATGTTTAGTAGTCCAATACTCTAACCACTCAGCCACCGAACCATGTAAAAACATAATGCAAATTGTCAATATATATTTTAAAAAAATTTAAAAAACACTTTTTTAATTTCTAAAAACAAAATTTTAAATTCTTAAAAAAATATTTTTTAAACTGGCATTTAAAAAAAATTTAAAAACAGATTTTTCTAAAGCATTTTTATAAGTGTATAACTCGATACCCAAGGTACTTTGTTTCGACTCCACAAAAAGCAAATTATTATCGATCAATAAAAATTTCAGACAAATCCATTCTAACATCAAATCACATCCTAACAAAAAATCAAGCTAACGTAAAAACTAATATATTTTAAAAATCAAGTCCCGAAATTAATGCGCTGCACTCCACGAAAATGTACTTAATTAAAATCTTTTTTTACGGATGGGTAGCGAACGTTATGTATATTTTATTCGTGTGTTAGCTTGCTGCAAAAAAATATTGGTTTTAAACATTTTTGACCTCCTGCGGCTATCCAAAAACGATGCACATGGCAACTGCCAAATTCTTCTTCATTAGCAGATTACACATAAGGAATTAAGACTCTTTCTCACTGCTACAATATTCCATGACTCGTCCTCTCCATCTTCATCTTCTTCTTGCCATCCACGTTCGAGATGAGCACACACAAAAACGACGAAACCAACAAAAACACTTTACAAGACTAAAGGAAAAAAAATAATTAAAAAACCATTCGTACAAGTTCGAACGTGCTTACACAAGAGCAAAAAAAATGAGAATTTGTGCAGCTAAACAAATAAAATTTATGGTCCATTCGCGTTTTTCACGTTCAATTGCCGGTACGCGTATCTGTCTTTTATTTTTTTCTCTACTGTTTATTCTTCTTTCTTTATTGTATAAGACCATATTGCGCATATATTTGAATTGCAATCTTTTGCCTTTGTGGCTTGTGCACATCAGCGATTTGCAAGAAATTATTTATTTTTTTTATTTCATTCTCATCTTAAACTTTAGGTTTTTTATTACTCACAATGCCTTATGAATTTTATTTCTTTTCATACTTTTTTTTATAGTGAAATGTTCTTTTGGGTGAAAATTGTGGACTTGTATGCTGGAATGTTGTGTTAATGATTTGTCCTAGATTCCAGGAATAAGTTTAATTGATTTTAGGTGTACAAATTAATAGTGACATGTAGTGTCCCTCAATTGTCACTTTAGCTAGCTGTACAATCTTCTAGTTGTTAAAATTTAATCTAATTTCATGTCTGTGACCAAAATATTAAGCAACAGACTAGATATGCATTCACTTGTGGAAGAGTAAGGTTAATTCTGTAAGTGTGAACCCTAGCATGAGAGTCTAGTGATAATTTAGAAGAAAATTACTAAATTTTGTATTTAATAAATATACGAATGATGAAGCAACCAAAATTGGTCGTCAGATCCAGTTTACTGTATAAATTTGGTAAAAATCATTGTCCAAACCCAAGAGTGTAACCAGAGGTATGTCTTTGAGAAGATGGGTCTTCTCGAAAAATCAAAAATTGTTACAAAACATAATGGATGAATCAAAGTTATTAAAAGACTCTTTTTTACTGTCAAAAACTTCAGGTAAATTCTTGGTTGTACCTCTACCCAGTCTAGGGTGACCAGATTTTTTCAAAACCAGATAGGGGATAAAAAAAATGGAAATTTAAGATATTTTCACCGAAATAAACTTCAATTTATGAAAAAAGAAGACAAATTGAATTTTTCAGAGGATAATCCTCAGCCAGACTCGTCAACATTCGTCTTGCAGCTCAAAATTCTGAATAAAGCAAAAACAGCTCAAATCTAAAACCAAAACTAAGTGACGAAAAGACTTCAAGTCTGGTTCCTTAAAAACCAACCTCAAGAACATGTATTTTAAATTTTTTTTGTACATACTTAATATACAGAAATAAAATATTATTTTTTTTAAAAAAAACCTCAGCCAGACTCAATCTGCTTTCCTTGACTTATCCAATGGTGTTTTCGAATTTTTTTCTATGGAAGCAAAAATTTATGGGTTTTTGGGATTTTTTTCTCAGTATTGTAGAAACTTTTCATGGAAGAAGGTATTTTAACATCCAAAACACCCCTTAACTACTTCCCTGGGGCCGATTTCTAGGGCTTCTCGGGGTACCCTAGAGTAGATAGAGATACCCTAGGGTAGGGTACCCCTGGTAGCCCTAGAAACCGACTCCTGCACAGGTCATACCCCTTAGACCGGCTTGACAACCATGTGGTCAATTAAAATGTTGATAAATTTCAGTCCAGATTCTAAGCTGCGCACAATCCACACTTACCCATGCCTACAGAACTCAAAAAATTCTTCTTATTAAAAAAATATAAAGTTTTAAAACAAATAAGCATTACGCGGAGCTCGAGAGAGAGAAAAATTGCATTTAGTAATTTAATTCATTTTTTCTTAAGCGCAAGATGCAATAAAATTTATCTTTGAGATGCCGTAAGGAATGAAAAATTTTCTTACAAGTAAATTTTATGCAGCAGCAACTTCCAAATTATTCAATTATTTAAACTATTTCTTCCCCAAAATGTAATAATGAAATGCGAAGGTTTTCTAAAAATAAAAATGTCTGAAAATTTTAAAATCTCATTCCAATTAAAAGTTCATAATGCATATGATGTAGTTAGGGAATTGAAGTTCCTGACAATAATTCCTCATTTGCACAGTAAGTAAAATATTTAACAAGCTTATCTCATACGAATTATATGTTGGCAAATTTTACATTTCTTCTTGTTCTTGCTGTTCATGTTCACAGTACTCTTTTTTTAATATCATAAAGTGCTTCTCATCTCACACTTTCGAAAAAGTCTGAAATGAATGAATTATGAACAACATTAAAAGTTATGAGCATAATCGCTTACAATACACACCGATTTCTTTGCCTTTTTTATGACCATTTGATTGTTTAATTTTGCGTGATTTATCGAGTTGCTGTTGCCTTTTTTCCTTCTTCTTCATCCAATTCCTTTAAAGTATTTTTCAATGTAAAGCACCATGGTTGAATGTCGGCATGATGTGGGCTACCCGAGTGGAATTTCACGAGTTCTCCTTCTACAAATATTGCTAATAAATTTCATGCTGAATTTCAACTCAATGAAAATCGGATTCATAAGCACCATCTTCATTTCACTACATCTCCCGCATGCCTTTCTTCTCATATCGCCTTTTTTACATTTTATAATTTCTCGTTTTTCGACCATTCAACTATATTAAAAAGAGAACCACAAGATAGGAATTTTTACTTTGGAAATTGCTCATGAATTGAACACGAAACGGAAATTTATTTTGTGCAATTCACGAAAATTGCAGAGCGGGTTCAGGAATTGGGGAGGTGAAGTAAATCGAGTATGCGATGGGAAAGAAATTATTATAAAGTTGAACTTGAACGGTATTGATGATTATTAAATTTCTTCTCAACCATCTGTAATAACCAGTCAGTCAGTCTTTCTTCAATTATGCATAATGTGCATGTTCTTGTAATGGATGAAAGAAATAAAAATCAGTTGGAGATTTTTGGGGTTATTGGAGAAGATGGAGCGCATTTTTTCAAGTGTAGGGCTTATTCAGTTTACTGGAGTAGTTAGCAAGGTGTTTAATTTAAATTTGATACTGATCTGGTGCTTTTTGAGAAGATAGTTCAACTGCTTAATGATTGAGATCAAGACAGGGGGAAAACTACTTGGTGAAAAAATATCATTTACCTTTTTAGCCACGTATTTTTTGGCGAAAAAAGCTTCAAAAATTCTTATATTAAAGTTTTACATATATAACTATCAAAAATTTTATTCATAGATTGCTCTGAAAATTTTCTGCCAAGTAGTTTTCCCCTTACATCAAGACTCAGGGGCGTATCCAAAAAAATTTCAAGGGAGGGGGTTTGAAATATTTTTGTATGGAAGGGAAAATTTAGAGGGGGTTTTGGGACTTTTTTTTAAAAAAATTCCTAGCAAATTGAAAAAATTTCCCAAAAAGGGTAGGGGCTTTAACCCCCAAAACCCCTCCCTGAATACGCCCCTGTCAAGACTTAAAATTAGCACCTAAAATTGAAACTCTGTGCAAGGTGTTGAATTGAGGAACTGACCAGGAACCAGAGTACCCCACCTATCCTACCCACCCTTGGTTAAGGGAAGAAGTAGGGTAGATTGTTTTAAGCTACAACGTTGGTTGAATGTTGAATAAAATTTTGAAAGAAGAAAACAGGAACCTTTAATGGAAGTTACAAAAACAATCTTAGATAATGCCGACTGATATATGAAAACTCAATAGAATAAGAAACAGCATTTAAGTGCAGCTAAGAGAACCTCGTTAATCTGTGAATCTTTAAATTTTTAGGTCCATTAAAAAATCATCGATTTTTGGTCTTTAAATTCATCCTAAAAATATGAATATTTATGTCTGCAAATCTCATTTCCTGTACACATAAACAAGTCAGAAATGTCTAATATATCGGTCATCATCATAAAGGAGTATAAGTTTATTACCTGACCCGATATAAAATGCTTCAATCCACCTCGTAAAACATCCAGCAATATAAATCAAGAAAAAAAAGCAAAAGTGAATATTCAGAAACAATTTTGCCATAAAATTACACTAACAATATCTGCCTGAACAAAGGGAAATTACGAAATCATCATCATAACTCGTTAAAAGAATCGATAAATTTAAAAGTTAATAAGTTGACTTCTTCTGCAAAACAAATATTGAAAATAATTTGCAATCTCGTAAATATTAATTGTCCATAATTTAAGGAAAGCATCTCGTCGACATTTAATGATTCTTTTTACATTTCTCATGAAGGAAAGCAGCATTAAAGGCTAATTTGTGAAAGACAAAATGATTTTTTAAATGCTTTGGCCTCACACAGCACAATCGACATTTTCACAGAAGCTTTAACACGCGAGGGCAAGTCAATTTCATTCATTCCTTCTTTTTTGTATAATTTCTTTTTTTTTTGTTGCCAGCGGATTCGTGTTGTATAATTAACAACTCCTTGTTTATGACATGTTTTATGGGGGCAACTTATATTTCACAATATCTGTTATTATAATTTTCATTCCTACCCATTTTAAAGCCTTTATATTCCATAATTTTCAAGAGACCATTCATTCATTTAAATTAATTAATTTAATATGTGTGTTCTCCGTCAAAAATATCCCGATACATAATTGAATGTTAACAAGTGTATCTGACTTCTCACAGGCTGTGGACAAATATGAATGTGATGAAGTCATGCATATACTTAAAATTATATCATATCTCTGAGAACTGCAAACATCTCATTAATATGAAAAGCATGAAATTCGATTACTTACTTGATATGCTTCGTGATTCCTATGATGAAAATGATGCAGAAGATTGTTTGATCATTAAGCAAATATTTTACTCGTGTTGTTTGATTTTGTATGATAGCTTCTAATGAATTTAATCGCATTTAATTGCTTGTTGAGGATGCTGTCGAATCATTTTAATGATTGATTTGGGGATTAAGTTTAATTATTGAGTTTCTTGTATTTAATTGCGACTCAATTTGTAATGTGATGGTAGAATTGACTATCATGGAAACAGGATGTTAATGAAGCAGATGGGATGCTTAATTGGATTGATAATGTAAATATAGCTAGGAATTTCTAGTCTAAGAATTTGTTCAATAATTTTCGAGCTTCGAAATAAAACTTAACACACCAGGGGCTTGTTTCTGGTGCTACCTACCCTACCCCCTTCTACTGAGGTACCCTAGGGGTACAAACATGCATTATTCAGGATATTAATTCTAAATTGAAATTTGAGGATTACTGGCTATTTTATAAGGAGCCCCAATATTAAGGAGCCAATATTAAAATAATATTGTATAGAATTTAATGGGAATTGAACCCTCTACTTCAAAATAGCTAATTAAAAAATCTTAAATCCCATTTATCTCACTTCAGCAGTCGGTCATACACATAAATTCAGTTTTTCCGCGAGCCTCATACTCAAACCTAAAAATCTACACAAGATGTACTTCAAAATCTGGATAACTTTTTTGAACCACTGATTTCAATTATTTCCATTCTGACATCAAAAACAGCATTGAACATCCAATCAAAATAAATCATTAAAGTGTATTAATTTTCAGGAACGATAAAAATTAAAGTTTCAACCCGCAAATTAAACTTTTTCATTTGAATCGAAATTTTCCTATTAAAAACTTTAAATCTTCTGTCAATACCCCAAAAAATTTCATTCTATTTCGAAAATACATAATAAAAGTTTTTGAATTTTTCACCAAATAAAATAAAATTTACGGATTTGCTTCATGAAAAATGAATCGTAAATTCTCTCAATTATTCAGATACCATTTTTTTAAAATGCATTGAAATTGTATCATATGGATAAAAGCTATGCAAATATGAAAAAATATTCTAACCATTTTTAGCATGCTGAAATTTTTTTATTTTTATCTCATTTTTTGATAAATTTTTTGTGCAAACATTTGCCAATCAAGTCTGAATTTTTTGATAAATCAAATAACAAATTAACTCAAAAATAAAGCTGATTGCAAAAAATTTAAAATTTTCAATACAAACTTTGCTAATTAGCAACGCCATAAATAACATTGAATACAGCTACAATGTTAAGAACTCAATCACAATTTAAAAAGAATGGTAATTTAATGGGAAAGTTTGAGAAATCACTTAAAAGTAATTTAATTTCTATTTCTATCAAATAAACATTCAAAACCAGAAGTAACAAAAGGTGTGCATTAAAATAATGCCTCGAGTACTCGAACATCGTGAACATTAAATTAAATTTTTCATGTTCAATGTTGTGGTGAAGTTGGCTGAATATTTAGAAGTAGGAGTGTGAAATGTTGGCATTTTGGAATGGGATATGTTGATCAGCGGTGCTTAAAATTTAAATGTTAAGATATATAAGCCATCCAATATCCATTCTGATTCTAGTAATTCAGTGACTAAATGGTATAATCTAGCCAAATATTGAGGTTCCTTTTTTAGAAAGATTGGGTTCGAATCCTTGTCGAATAACTAATATTACATTGTATCAGAATTTGAGGCTTATTAGAAATAGAGATCAATCTTGAACAAATATAAATTGTTCAATTAAAGTGATACCTGGGGCCGATTGGTATACTATGGGTTATATCTATGGGGTGCAGACTAGGGTGTACCAAGAGGGTATACCTGCATACCCCAGGTTTAATGTTTTTCGATAGGATCATCCGACTCCAAGAGCTTCTAATCAACATTAAATTCCAATTTTAATTGAATCCATTGAATCTTAAGTTAATTTTATACTAATGTAAAAAATTAAGGAAGTTTTTTATGCCAATTTAAATAGATTAGCACTATTTAAGGTGGCTTTTCCCCTAAGAAATAATAATAATAATAATAATTTTATATCATAATACCAAAAAATGCGCCTTAACCACCAAGTCACCCCCTTTTCACACCTTACTCTCATTATTATCATCTCTGCATATTTTACTCACTGAGAAAAGGGAAGGCAAATGAAGCGAAGGGAGCAATGTAAATCAATTTGAAGCATGAAATTCAATTTTCACACACTTTTTTGGCCACTTCTTCTGAAAAGAATAAAGAATCTCGCCGGAGTGAGAAGTCCAGGAAAGCAAAAAAAAAATATATTTTTTGCAATTACATTTTTCTGAGTACCGAACCAAGAATGCAATGAGCAAATGGGTCAGAATGAAATGAAATGGAAGTGAATTGCACAGCAAAGGAACTTTTCTCGAAAAACAAGAATCTTCTCTGTGCATGTGGTCTCTCCACTGTGGTTTCAAAAAAAAATCTTAATCTTTTTCATTGGAAAATTCATTATGTTGTGTGATGCGAAACAAAACGAAGTAAATAGGGGTCGAAGCCCAATGTCTTAATGTTTTTATTTCGGTTGTATTATAAAGCCATTATATGCGAGGTCACTTCTGACATACAAGTTGTTTGTCTTCTTCTTCTTGTTACCCATTCCTTCTCCACAAACAACCATGAAGCATCAATGTTGTTCCTAGTCATGGAATTAGAAAAAGAAAAGAATGAAAGAGAAGAAAATATTTATTTATTTTTCAATGGAAATAATCGGAATTGCTCATAGAAGAGATGATTTTGAGAAAATTGAAATCCTCCCACATTATGATTGCATTCATATTTGTTTCATGTGAATATTCACATTCCTGTTTGAAGATAATTTTCTTTTTACATCATTCAATATTATTTTTGATAAACATGAAAAGGCAAAAGGGAGTTGGTTTTTTTCTTTTGTGAGGATCTGCATATTCTATAACAATAAATCATTCATATTGCATTCGATTAGAGAAATTGAAAGATTTTCTTTATTATTTTTTGTGGTTGGAAAATGAACAAGATGAGATGTTTTGATAGGGGATATGTTGTAAATTTGTGTTTATTGATTATTTTTTATGTTTAGCTTTTGCCGGATTTGTATGTTGTAGATGAAATTTCTAATATCCTCTAATCTCGGATTCTAAGTTCTGTTAGAGGTTTCCATTATTAACAGCAATATTTAACTTTAAGTTGGTATTCTGCCAAATTTTTGAATAGTTGTCGATAGTTCAGTGGAAGGAGCATTTGACCGAAAATTGTAAGACGAAGGTTCGAATCCCACTCGTGAAAATATTACTTTTTTCTGCTAAATATTTAAATTAAAATTCCTTAAGTCCCAAAATCAAGTCTTCCAGGTTCGAAACTAAAAAAAGTGTAAGGCGGTTGTTCGTAAATTACATTCTGCAAAAATTGATAATTTACCCCCCCCCCCCCACCTTCCTTTGTCACAAATTTTCCATAGAAAATACATCTTATTTGGACTTTCACAAATTCTTTAAACCCCCCCTCCTCATATATAGTGTAATGTAATTTGCGAATGACCCCTTAAATTAAAAATTTCTATCCTGTATCAAAGTGATGTTCAAACTATGCTCCATGACCCACAAATGTTCCACAAGAAAATTTAAATATCCAAGAAAGATCAATAAATCTAGTTTTAGGGTGTTTTTAGCAAATATTTACACACTTTTTAAAATTTGGTGTTCCGCAGAAAAATTTTGGTTCAAAAGTGTGTCGAGAGGCAAAAAAGTTTCTCAGGGGCGTAGCCAAAAATTTTTTGAGGGGAGGATTTTTAAATTTTTTGTATGAAAAAATTTAGATCAGAAATTTTTTTGAATTTTTTCTTCAGAAACCCTAGCAAATTGAAGAAAATTTTCCATCAAGGAAGGGGGGGGGATTTGTCCACCTTATATTTTTTGGATTGCCTGATCCACCTTATATACGATGCCTGAATGCATTTCATGCATGGGTTACCCTGTCTCTGCTACACTACGGAGAATACTAGTTGGACCTACAACTATGACTACTTTGACTAGATCTTAGACAAATTTATCCTTAGTTTCTCCTTATTTAATAGGTTCTAATTGTTCTTGCAATTTCATTTAATTTGTATCCCACTATTCTTGCTTTGATTGATGTTCGTTGCATGGTCAAACCTCCTCAAGACAAGTATTCATGCATCATTTTCACTTTGGAATCCGGAAATAGTTCCATATGCTCGTAAAACTCACTTCACTTATTACAAAAACTATTTCCCTCAAGAATCAAATTAAATCTTCCAAGATTCTACTATTTTAACATAAAAATTGCACAACCATAAATTGCATCCTTCAAATAAACTGACTAATTCTCTTCCATTTCTTTGACTTTCCGCTTCATAAATTATTTAATACTGCTGCAAATGAAAATTGAAATGAAAGAAAAAAAACTTCCATTCTGTTCATAACAAAACACAAATGGACTTTTTTTTGTGGAAAACATTTTCATTTTTTAAGAGGGGTAGATAAAATAACGAACGATAAAAAAGACGCAAAGCAACTTTAAAAATTCAACAAAAAAAAGTTTTCAAAATTGTTCGTCTCATTTATCATGGTGAAGTGAAAAGTTTCTAGCAAATTATGAAAATTTTACATATTAAAAGCCTGATATGACCGATAATGTATGTTGGCATAGCATTGCATATATGCAGGAACAAAAGAGTGTGAAGAACAAAAAAAACATTATCACAAACTCATAATTTTTATATTCTAGAATAAAAAAGTCAGAATATATATTTTTTTTTCGTAGCCAACACTAAACCATTTCATGACAGCAACAAAAAAAAGAATTGCAATATATGAATTATAATTTAAATCCTTTGTCATGCGACTGTTTCAGAGATAAATGGATTAAAATAGAAATAATGTATGTTTTTTTTCCTCGAGACTTCTGCAACTGCTCTAATGCAGAATGAACATATTCTCTGTCCAATCTATGAACAACAATATTGTCTATCTTAAAATGCAAAGATGCCTTTTTATTTGCAATGAAATTTAAACAGTAGGAAAAAAAGGACAAAAGGAATGTGAGGGGATTTAAATGGCAATAAGTCAATAAATACCAACATCGATAATGGGATTATGAAGTCAAAACAATGAGAAGACTATATAAAGTCACAATGCTTAGATGTAATGTAGATATAGTGGACATAACCCTAATGTAGACTCCCTACGGTAGCTAGAAGCAAATTATAATTGAATTATGCACTTTTTTCTCTTCTTAACCCTTTTTTACTGCAATGACCAGTAGCTACATGTCGCATATATATTCATGCATATAACAGCAGGTTTTTATTGGATTTTGTTGCAACTGAAACAAACAAGCAGATAATCATTTAAAGGATTAAAGTTGGATGCAAGAAAATGGAGAGAGAAATGGAATTTTTATTGCTTTTTGCTATTCTGTTTGTCATCGTTTCATTCCCATCCACTCCTCCCCCAAATTTCACTTTTATCTCATGCCTAAAGACATTAATCCCTTTAAGTTAATCCTTTTAACACCAGGACAATCCTTTCTTATTCAGAACTCTGTCTCATTCTAATTTGTTTTGTATTTTCTGTCCCTTCTTTTCGCACTTTCTACTTCCTTATTTGTCGCTCGTGTTTATAAGCATACCCAATTAATTTTTAAACTTTAGCGCTTTGTCACAACCACATACAAAATTCATTTAGATGGCATTCCTCACGTACTTTTGGGGCCTTTGCTTTGAGAAACGATTTTCTTAAAGGAAGGAAAATGAGGAAAAGATATGCCAAATTTTCATCCTCGTGCTATGGTGACGTAGAGTATTAATAATAAATGACATTTTTTTTCTCGTCGTTCTTGCTAACAAAAAGGTTTTTTCTTGGGAAAACCAAATTCCTTTATTTATTCAGTATTTCTTATGGGAAAAATTGGGGTGTTGTCTTAACACTGTCTATGAGGTTTGTTGATATTATTGTCTGGTCTTGAAGAATTTTTTTATGACTTTTTTTTGGGATTTGACCTTTTGTTTTGAGAACAATTTGCTAAAGGGAAATTAAGGTAAGGTTACTTATTGTGGGAGTTATGGTGATGCACATCGAACAGACAGAGAAGCACGTAACCAGGGGGGATTGGAAGATTGGATCAAAAAATTCTTCAATTCAAGTTTTTTGTGAAAAAATTATTAAAATCCTTCTCGAAAAATTTCTGGCTATGGCACTGGACAATGTTCTATGCTAACTGATTGAGAATTTAGGATTTCTGATTTGTTGCCTAACTACTCAACCTCTGTTGACTTACCCCCCACACATGCAGATTTGTCTACCGGGTAACCCTACCTACCTTACCACTTTCCTTATCCTAGGGTACTCTGTGGTGAGGGTAGGATAGGTGGGATACCCTAGAGTTGGGTAGGTAAGATACCCCAAGTTGCCCTAGAAACCAGACCAAAATTCCACCAGAAGATTGAACAATGAAGCAGATTTTGTAAAATTTTAATAATTTAGTTCAAAATTGAATGAACAGCAAGAAAAAAAAAGTTTTTTAAAGATGAGAACTTAAACATCCTGATTCAGCAGAAACTGAATAACTGATCCACAGCTCTTTAAACTCATAAAAATAAAATTCAAATCCAACCTCATCATCTTCAATCCCCCCAAAATTCACTTATCCTGAAAACTTCCCCATTCAAAAAAAACTCCACCAAATTGAATTTTAAGTCATAGAAAATTCCAAGAAAATTTATTTAGTCATAAACAGCCATAAAGTCAAATGTATTGAAAAGTCAATAAAATGCGCATAAATTCATCAAATGAACACTGTGAATTTATCTTATTTGCTTTCTCGTCGACGACGGAATGTTAAAAAGGATATAGATAGTTTCTATTATTCCTTTTGTGTCTATCGTGCTTTTATAATAAAAAAGAATAAAGTAAATTCTTAAAATTATTCCAAACAAAACGGCAGACAGGAATTCGTCGTGAATGAAAAGCAAAAAAGGGACAAAGTCAGCAATAAAAGCACCGTTTTTTCTTGCTATATTTACCGTTGCTTATTTCCTCTCGTCTCATTCAATAAAAAGGAAATTTGCAAATCGTAAAGTAACGGAAAGTGAGCAAAAATGATAAAAGACGTACGAATAAATGTGTGACAACAAAAATATTCGCAAGGATTTTCTGTTTTTCTTCATAAGAAGGAACGAGTTGCTGATCTTTTTTTACGACAAAGAAGAAGAAGTAAAGTTGACAAAGCGAAAAAGAAGAAAGAGTTTGTCAACCCACTCACATATCGTAGATATTTTACAATCGCATTTTAAAAATACATCCCTTTCTCTTGTATACATGATTGGATGTCATAAACCTTTAATAGACTCTCATAAAAATTCCTTAATCCTTGCTATAGAGTTCTATCTACATGCCAATGTCATGTATGTATCCCTTTCTAGTAAGAGTTTATAGGCAAACGAGAAGAGAGAGAAATGTGCAGTGCTATAAAATCATAAAGTAACAAAAAAACCCTTTGCAGTTCTACCTATCCTTCTACAACATTTTATAGACAGCATATAGCATTGTCACATGCAACGGGGTTAAAACAAGGAACAGAATAAGAAAAGAAATATTATAAAACCATTAGAGTTGCCAATACTTGCTTTATCGTTTTATGGATTTACTCCTTTTTATGGATATGCTAAATGATTTGTAAGACTTTCTTCTTTCCATCGTTTGTCAACCTATGTCTGACAATAAAAAAATGAGTATCCCACATACACACAAAACACACAATGTCAACCAGATAAGAATTTCACAAAAAGAAATCGAAAGGAGAAAAAGAAAGGGAAAAATTTTCTGGCAGTTGTGCATTGTCATGTTCGTTTTCTCGTGAACGACAAGTCATAAAGTTTGAAATGTCGCAGGCAACTGCAGAAGAAAAAAAAATATTTTTTTTTCAAACTTTATTCGTGGGAAAATTGTCTTTCTATTTTTAGTTTAATTCCATTTAGGAAAATTTTCGATCCTCCACATCCAAAATCCAACGAATTGACATCCACAGCCCGAACACACAACAGAAAATAAAAAAATTTATTACACCTTTTTTTACGGACTCTTTGCAAATAAAAACTGTTAAAAGGAAATTTGCAAAAGGATGAAGCCCAATCCGTTACTTTATGGCATTAACGGTCCCCTTTTAAAAAAAGGATAGCTGTTTACTAAAAAAAGGAGAATACGCCTTTACAGTTAAAAGAGAAAATATGAAAATTATTTAATGACTTTCTTTAGAAAATTTTTTACTTTCTATAAACTTTTTTTTTACTCTTTACAGTAACAGTAATCCGTTACTTACAATCCTTTTATTGCTTTTAACAGTAATTTGTTTTAGAAAGTTAACAAAAAAATGTTATTTACGGTATTATAAAAATGTACAGCTATGCTCAGTTATCGTAAAGAAATTATCCTTTAAAAAATTGCTTAATTATGCAATAACTTCTCAATGTGACTGGCAAAAGGAGGATAACGGGTCTCTAGAAAATATCAGAATTTCAAAGGAAATGTGAGTATGTGACAAAAACTTTCTGACTAGAGTCAGAAGAAGAAACATCGTTAGATATTTATGCAATCATCCTTTCAAGCCTCAAATCTATAAATATCTCAAAAATATTGACTCTTCTAAGAAAATTCCTAATTTGATGCCTTTTCATGCCTGTTTAGTAAGCCTAAGGCATGGCATAAACAAACTTCCAAAAATAATTTAATCCAAAACTATAAGAAAAGCATTTTTGTGGCTGAATAAAAAAGTTTTGTAGGAGGTGTCAAGTTATTTAGGGAACTTATTCATGTGTCTATAATTTTGTCTGAAACAACACATAAAATCATTTGAGGAATGAGTCGGAAGTTCAATAAAATGTTGGTATTTATGCAACTTTTTCTAGATAGTTACTAAAAGTTTTCTTTGATTGAAATTAAAATGAGACTACATTTTAGGTGATGATGATCATTCAATTGTAGAATGTCTACAGAAATTTCGAATCTAATATCTAGTCAAAAAATTAGAAACTCATTCGTCATGTCCACCAAGATTACATAACACAGTTTATTTCATTATAACTGCTGACATGAGCGTACCCAGAGGCGGGTCTGGATTTTCAAACTCCATTTATATTGGAACCCATTTGAATAACTAATGATTCCTTCAAACTGACTACACTTAATTAATTTTCAATCAAACAGAACTTTGAAAAATGTTAGTAAGCCTGAATTCAACGTGGTGTCAGTCTGGTGTTACTTTTGAGCGCTTTGACGGTGACCTTACGGAAATGGCAATGAACTATATTACCTTCGACCAAAATGCCACTCAGAAAAATCTTTTTTAGGGTTTGAAAACTACAGGTTTACCCTCGTAACTGCTGGGTCTTCTCAGGTCTACCAGTCCAGTCCCATCTGGTTTTTCAAGATCATCGGCATTTTTGGGTAAGATTTTAGATCATTCATCTAAAAATTGAGTCTAAATAAATATTTGAGGATATTTGAGCATCAAAATCATTATTTTTTGTTAAATTTGAGATAATTTCAAAAGTTTATTCACATTCTAATCCAAAATCAAAATCCTTGTACTCAAAGTCATTATCACAATCAAACCAGCTTCATTAAATTAATTAATTTTCTTATTCATTGTTTAATTTCTGCTGTCATAGCTCTCGAGTCTTAAGAAAAGACGAAGTAAATTTATTCGTAAACAAAACTGCAACAATCTGAGAGATTATAAAGGGAAGCCAACAAGAGATTATCGCCTTGTCATTGCTTGAATCTCATAAAATTTGATCTCCTTAAAACTCATTCTTCCATAAAATTAAACAAAATCTGATACAACAAAAGTTTTACTTCAATAATCTTGAAATATTTGTAAAGTTTCTTAAATTTAATTAATTTCTATTAATCCAGATTGAAAAGGTTTGAACAGAAATGAGCAAGCAACTTCGAAAATATAAAAATGAGTGGAATTCCTTTAGCTACTCGTTGCCTATCAAACCCACAAAATACACACGTACCACATTCCAGAGATACTTTAAGGAAAAGTTTGTTTTCGGAATCATTTTCCAAAACACACGCTTAAGGTAAAGTTTTCTTTTCTCTGAGTGATGGGGAAAAAAGTCAGACATGACAGAATCTAATTGAAATTTAAATCATTCTAGCATCTCATGTGTATATACGGATGATGTGAGTCCTTCTTCGATTACAAAAAAAAATAGAAAAATGTTGGAAGTCAGGCGTGTAGTTAGAAGGGGTGATTTGGTGATAAAACTGCTCCTTGTGTGCCTTTGGTGTACTTTTATCCTTGTCTTTGTTCTCCCCTTCCCTGACCCTTCCATTGCCCCTTTCTTGGGTCCTCCTTTGTCACTCTCAATAAAATATTTATCATTGATTTATTTTAATTTTGACACTCAATAAATCATTTACAATTTATGTCAATCAAAAAGTTTTAGACCCTCCCCCAGGGGTGTATTCAGAAATTTTTCAAAGGAGGGGTTTTGAAAATTTTTTGTATGGACGTTTTGACCCCCAAAACCCCTCCCTGAGTACGCCCCCCCCCCTCCTTCCTCGAACTAAAAAGAATTTGACATCCCTTCCTTCAAAAAAACCCAACTACACTCCTACAATAAAGTAGAAAAACCATATTGATTGATATGTATCACCATGCTCTGCTCCATCCTTTCCAAAATGTGCTGCTATTTTCTACTTGATGAAACTTTTTAAGGGGATTTTTATTCTTCCGTGTGTGTCTTAAAAGTCTGTAAACTTTTCTTTAAAAACATTCTTTCAGCATCGAGCTTATCTCTAATCCATAGTTCTTATAATTCCATCAAAAACAGGAACAATTTTGCTGTATTTGAGAAATCTGAAGAAGTCTATAGAAAGGTAAATACCGAGAAAAAGTTGGAAACGAAGTGATAAAGTTTTAATATGGAAAATGAGGGAAATTTGAAAATTTTTAACTCGAATATCTACACATCCACATCCTCAATATACGTGAAGAACATCTATTCAAAGGATTTCTTCCTTTTCTCATTTCTTAAGTATCTACCAACAAAGATTGTTTGACTTTTACATGACTTAGAAGAATATTTTCTTTCATATTCTCATCCTTACTTTTTTCTCAAGATATAAGGTGCGGAAAATTCATTTGCTTTATTTGTGTGGAAAAACTTTTTCTTATAGAAAGGATCTCGATCCCAAAAAAAGAGAAACTTCTCTTTAACCTCAACATAAATTTTAATTTACTTCTCGACGTTTCGTTACTTTATGGGTGAAATTTTTTACGAAGACATGAGAAAATTCCGAGGAATTTTGTTCTAGAGCTCCAAAAAGTAAAGTTTGTTGAGGATGTTTTGAGAAGATTTATGGGTTTTGGTGGACATTTTGACTGGCTAGTTTTGTAATTTGATGGGCTAATTGATTTAATTGGCTTGTTAACTTTCTGATTAATTTATCGGAGAATTTTCTAGTCTGTTTACTGTAGGACATAGTGAGGTAGAACAAGATGATGACATGGTGAGGAGGATAAGCAGGTAGGGTTAGGCTGACCATCTGCTTGGTTTCAAACTGTCCTCTATTTTGGTTACCGAACCAAAAACACATCAGCACAAAAAATATTCTCAAAAATGTGAACAATTTGAAATAAATTTTTGTGTTCTTTATCAAACTCGAAAATAATCTAGTCACTCTAGGTAGAATTGAGCAGCAAATCAACTAACCTCCTGAGCTGAAATGGTATTAAAGAATTTTCAAAATTTTTAGGTTATTTAGACTGAAGTTCCATCGTCTTCCCAAAAATTCTGGTAGTAATTAAATTATGCTGAAATATCTTTTTCGACCCCCTTCTTACAAAATTTCCTTAGACAAAAATATTCATTTGTTTGAACTTTCAAGAGATCTCAGTAGACTCTTCTTCCTTAAAACTCTTTATGCAATATAGGCAACCTAGGCACCCTAGAGCGTGACGTATTGCCACTGAATTGCATTAGTAGGTAGCAAAATCACCTCAGTAAACTATTTTAGATCACAAAATTCAAATTTCAAATTTTATATATCTGAAAAGTCAGGTTTAGTACCTAGCAGGGGTTTACTTGAGGATGGGGAAGGTAAGACACTATATCAGGTACGTAGCGAGAATTTTTCCCTTTCTCAGCCTTTTAAGACCCTAGCTTGTTACATAATATTTTAAAAAATAAATTTTAAACTTAAAAAAATTATATCTACGCCACAGACTAGGGATGTCAAACCCAAATAGTGTCTATAGACACTATAATAGAAAATTTTAATTTTCTATCCCAATAATAGAAATTTTTCTTACTAAAACCAACTTAAAATTAATTCTAATGATACAGAAATACTCCTTAGTATCAAGTGACTCTAAAAAACGTTAACTTTTATTTTTCAATTTGTTTTGAATTAAATTAGAGCAATTAGTTGTTAACTATTTGGGTCACTATTTGGGGACACAAATAGTTGACAACTATTTGTTTTAATTAACCAAAAAAGTTAATTTAAAAATAAAAGCTAATGTTTTTTAGAGCCATTTGATACTGAGGAATATTTCTGTATCATCAGAATTAATTTTAAGTGGGTTTTAGTAAGAAAATTTTCTACTATTTGGGTCTGTTGACAAAATTTGGGTTTGACATTTCTACACCAGACACAAGAATCATGCTCATGTACCCAAAATTACCTTATCCACCATAAAATAATGCGCTATATCCAGTCAAAAATTAAAAAAATCTCTTTTCAAAAATCTCAAACTCTTTTCAATAGAAGCTAAATAGCAAATATTTAAATTTGTAACTTCAGCAAACTTTTTTTTTCTTATTTTCGGTGAAAAATGAAAGTGAAATTAACATGCAAACGTATCCTTTTTCTGCTTCCATTAAACATACAAAACAAAATACTTTTTAACGTGTTCTATTGAAACCGAAAGGAATTATGAAAAGTGAAATATATTTTTCTTGTGTAAAGGATCGTTTTATGGCGATGTGAAAAGTGAATGTTACAATATTTTATGGCCATAATGTTGTATTTATCATAAATACAGCAAATAATCGCTCTTTTTAAACGAGAAAAAAAAGAAGTTAACAAAAAATTCTTGGAAGCTGTTTTACTCACCATTTTTTTATTTTATTTTATTTTATGGAAGTTGAAAGAAGGTCATAAAATATTCGATTCATAATGCATGCGAGAAAGAAAGAAAAAGGTACGGATATTATATTCGTACATAAAAAATGCATGGTGATGTCATATATAATGATACTGACAATTAAAATCCACATTTGATGGAAATATGGTACCGTCATTATTACCCTCATAGTCATCTTTCTTTATTATTTATTTATCATGTTGTAAATTAGACATTCATTGCCAATGACATTTACGTAAATACTTTTTATTCTTCTAGGCTTCGTTCTTGACATACAAAAAGAGATATAAATATTTTTTTTGTGAATAAGACAGAATCTTTAATACGTTTAATGCTGAAAAAAATAACAAAATTTACGATTCTTCTTCCTCTCAACCACCCTGAAAATAAACGAGATGCCTGAGAATGAAAAGGAGATCCATTTTACGACTTTTCATTTACTTCAAGCAAAATCGTAAAAAAATTGTTGTCATAAAAAAATTCTCATGATTTCGAGCACTTTTTATAGGGAAAAAGGTATCATCAAACAAATATGATTGTGTAACAACAAATAGAATTGTCGGTAATTGAAAAAAACCATCTGTTGATGCTCAAGTATCTTGTCAAGTAATCTGCTTACGTTTCAACTCAATTAGGCAAATTTTATATGAGAGATGTGAGTCATTAACCAAGTTGTTTGTGGATTTTCCATCATGTCATCTTACGTTTTGGGTACACAATTTGATAAGGATAAATCTTCTCAAATTTCTTGTGAGAAAATCAAACACCTTTTGTCAATTAACTTCGTTCTCAGTCCAATTAGGGCTTTGTTGAGATTTTGAAGAACAAGAAGTGATTTTTGGGTGGATCTGAGTTTATTTAAAATTAGATTGGAATTAATTCAGATAGAAAATATTGATTGAAAATGGAGAACAAGCCACAATCAGCTTTATAATGGCATTTTATTGAAAAATACTCAATTAGTTATGTTGTTGATGACGTAGGTTTGTGGATTCATAATTATACACTTCTCTGGGGTCATTATAAAGTAGATAACAATATAACAATCTATATAATGTAAATTTTGCTAATCCTTGAGAAAAGTTCTTAAAGCCGAGAGGTTAAGTAGCAGGCTTTATATTTGGAATCTAATTTCTATGAAAATCATTGTTTGATTCCCATTGCAATGTGCATTGCTAGTTTGGTTCTTGAAGCCTGGACCTAAAGGTACACTGACCATCTGCTTGGTTTTTCAAGCGACCGTCCTCTATTTTTTGAATTTGTGCTCTATAATTATTTTAAAAATATTGTAACCGTTAAATTTTTGAATGATCAAAGTTCGTTAATTTTTAATCGTATAGAATATCTATCCGATCATCCTACATTAACTTTCAATGTTAATTACCAACTTAAATCTGTGTAACATCTGTAATTTAAATCTTCAACTGCAAATTAGTGTCATCTCAATCTAAATTATTCTTTACCATTAGTATTTTTATCATAATGTTCTCTAAAAAATTTGGTCACTCTAACAATCTAGTTCTTAGAATAATCTTAATTTAGGCATAACCTTAACTATAGCTTCTCAAGCTGTGTGCCACGACAGTCACAGGTGCACTAACCTTGAAATTTGTTTGTCATTTTCATTTCAACCTTCAATCCATCCAAGAATTTCATCAAAACATGTTGGTGGTGTTTTTCACATTAAAATAAATTCAAAATTGTTGTTGAACTTTCTCTTCAAAGCTGGACTTCATAATTAAAATGATAAAAATGTAAAGGGCAATTTCGTTATAGGATCTATACATAAATGACGTCACACAAAAACACGAGATTTTTAGACCCCTTTAAGTATCTCAAAGTTCTAGACCCCTCTGTTGGACGTCATTTATGATGACCCCATATCAAATTTGCTTTTTAGGGCCGTTCACTTATTACAGGAGGAGATGGTCTGAAATTTCTAACAATTAAAACTAAAAGGAACTTGTTTCTGCGTTACAAAATAACATATTATTCACTTATGACGTCCATCAAAAAATAGGGTTTTTATACCCCCCTCCCCCCTTGTCACAAAATTTTAATTCAAAAAAATTTCTTTAATTTAAAGTGTCACAAAATTTCAGACCCCCCTCCCGCCTAAATCATGGACGTCATAAGTGAATGACCCAATATCAAAATTGCCCTTTGCATCTTTTTATCATTTTTATTATAAACCCAGCTTTGAAGAGAAAGTTCATCAACAATTTTGAATTTATTTTACCCTTTGATAAAATAAAATTGTACGACAAACTAAATTTGTTGCAAAAACTCAAAATGAACGCAAAAATTCAAGAAATATCAAAAATTCAATTTAACCATGACCACGTAATTTACATTATTTGGCTTAGTTGATAATTTAGATAATTCTCCATAATAATTTACTAAATGAGATCCAACAATTTCGATAAACAACCGAGTGCCCGCTGTTAATTACGTGCGTCAGGCTTATTTTATCTAATTTTCATACACTAATTGTCTCCCAATTAAAAATACCCCAAAAACAAGTCTCTTCCGAGAACCATTTAATGTTTATTTCATTATATTTCACATGAAAAAGTTCTACGGTCATAAAAATATTTATCTGCAATTTAATTACTTTTTCTCTGTTTTTTTTTATCCTCTATGTCACATGAAGATCATTAAAATATTTTTCATTTTTGTCTCTTTTTCATTTGACATTCACGATGATGAAATCTGCCAAAATAATTCGTGACATTTATGAGATCTGTAGGGTATGAAAAAAAAATTGAATTTATAAGCATGAAATTGGATATATTAACGCATTGAAGCAATAGAATGTCACAGACCCATTTCTTTGAAATTATAATAAATTTTAGTGATTTATTGCGACTCGAGTCATCTAAGAACCCAAAAAACAAGATGGTCAAAAGAAGTAGGACGAAAAACTGGATCAATTGCATGGCAATTTTAAAAAAGTCATTAAAAAATTAGAGCAATTGCATGGAAACTATGCAATGCTATTAAAAAATTAGAGCAAAGGCAACCGACAGTAAAAAAATAAAATAAAGTTGAAGGTCTGCAGCAAAAAAATTGGATCATCCCACAACTAACTAGAAATGAGAGCACTGTAACACTATTAGATAATAAGCAGTAACAAAGAAGAGGAAAATATTTTTTAAAGCCTTAAAAAACAGTGACCATAGAAAGGTCTCGCAAATGACCAAAAAAAATAGCACATCCAACAATAATAATTCATTCTTGGAACTTTTCATCTCCATTTGAGTTTTGACCTTAAATTTAGTTTGTTCAGCATAATTATTTTATTGCATGTTGAGGCAAAAATATTTATACATTTTTTTGAGGATTTTAGGTAGAAAAAAAGAACATTTTTCAGCAGGTCATAAAACAATTAATTTTTTTTCCATCTCTGTGAATTTTAATGCTGATTTGTGGGCGATTAGAATTTTTTTTCTTGTAAATTTTCGGCGACAAAATATTGAATAATAAGAAAAAAATGTCCCTTACTGTCATAAAACCATAATAATTGTCTTTGTGTTGTTGAAATATTTTATTGTATGCATTTCTGTCCTTCAAGACGACTGCAGGAGAATTCATCGATGATATTGACATATTGCCCATTAACTTGATAAATTTCCCTTCGATTACAAATGTGCCTGGAATTATTCAGAACTAAGAATTTAATTTAAATATTTTCTCGATTTGTTTATCGCATCTTGCAAGCTGTTCTCGCGGAAATGTTTGTTATGCCTTAAAGAACGAGATAAGGTCGTAAATATATAAATAAACTTACTTTACCTAAAAAAGAAATTCACATTGAAGAGTATTAAAATTTGCACACGTACATTTTTATAAGCTATAAAGCGAATTGGATAGCGAGACCTTTTGCGATCCATATAGATATTCAATTTGAATGTTAGGCATCTTCCGTTTTCACGTGGTGTTTAGCATATATGCTAAAATTCGAATTGCATATTAAGAGATTGTTGTGTGAATATCTAAGTAAGGAAAGGATGATGATGAAAAAAATATATATATTTATTCAGATTCTTAGTCACAAGAAATTCATGAAGGCATAAAATGCATAGACATTCGAGTTGTACTTGATAAGATTTTCATTTATTCCTTACTCTTGAATAAGAAAAAGAAAGAAAAAATGGAAATGAGATGCAGACATTAAAATAGCATGAGAACAGCACCACGTGCAAAGTCTAAAGAGCAAATTATCTTGAGCATTAACAACATCTTTTTCCTTTTCACGATTGGCTTTTTAACACAGAATTAAAATTCTTTCTTTTCTTTTCTCTCTTTTTTTTGGATCTCAACAAAATTTTATGATAGTCATCGTCGTAAGTATCAAAATCATTTTCAAGGTTATTTTCATTTAATCCCAATGAGATAACATTTAAAATTCTACACACAAAAAAGAGAGATATGCAAATTTTATGCTAAAAAATTGGATTAACAGTCGTCGTCGTTGTTTGAAAAATAACTAACTGTATCTGAATCTACGTAATTAACAAATCCATGCCAACGCTCATTCATTTAATGCACACGAAAAAAATTTCCTACACGAAAATGAAAATGAAAATGTGAAAAACAGCGGTGGAAGCTAAGACTGATTTTTTCGTGTAGATAACAAGCTTGTCTGAGTAAACAACACAAATCTAGGTTATGCCTTTCCTATGAACTTTACATCCATTTTAATTTTCTAATTGAATCCTCAGTTTCGCACCTTCTTCTTTATGTCATTCTGAGAAGAGGTCCTCAAAATAAGCCTTTGGTACTACATGAAGAGCATATCCCCTCCTGTTAGGGGTTTGATGAATCAAAAATTGCACAAATTGCCATTTTCTACGAATTTTATTGATTTTTACAACTTTCTCATATAAAAATTCGTGATTTTTAAAAAATTTGATATCTTAGAAAAATGGTAAAAATTGTAAAAAAAATCTCAATTCTTAAGAAAGTGTCTGACCAGGCGTGTAGGGGGGATTGGGGGATAAATTTCTTTAATTTTCCAGGGGTTTCGAGAAACATTCTGACCTTGTGTCTGACCCTTCTTTGGGATGAAATTTTAGGGGTTTGATGAATGTCTACTAGAATTTGTCTATATTTAGAATTATATTATGGGTTTTCAATGGTTTTGTATATTGTTCTGTTTTAAGGTATCACGTGGGGCTTTTTTTCAGGTTAGGTAATTCAGATGAAATTACATTGCTAAGATTCAGGTAGATCCCTGCTGAATTTGTGTTCATTTAACTCTCAGGAGCCTACCCTAGACTATACCACTGAGGTAGTCATATGCGTACCCAGAGGGGGGGTCCAGATTTTCAAACTCAGCATAAATATAACTCACATAAAAAACTAATGATTCCTTCAGATTAATTAGGTCAACCTAACTAAGAAGGAAACAAAACTTTGAAAAAAGTTAGTAAAGTCTTCTTGAAAAAAGAGTGAAAACTCTGGACCTCACTCTAGGTACGCCAACGGAGGTAGCTCTCAGGGTATCCTTTAATATACCTAGTAACCACTCCCAAAGTAGAATTTACTTGATATTTGATATCTTGTAAGATCCAAGCTTAATCATAGTCTGACTCTTGACATCTAACAGCACATACACTTCTGAGTATCTTGTAAACTTTACATAAACCCAAAAGTATCTAGTAAACCATAAACAAACTTTATTATTTGGTCATTAAAGCATCTAGCCTCTGTTTAACCTTTTCAACCCACAGAATCTCCATAGATGTCTATGATCTGTCTCAACTCAGACACCATAATCAACAACACTGTTAAATGAAATGACTGAATGGGAGGATAAATTCATAAAATTGTTTTGTAACCGCAATTTTTAATTAAATTAAAGAACTTTTAAAATTTGCTCCTTAATTGGCTCATGAAAAATTGAGGAGCTCATAATATTAAAGCCACAAGCTATGTAGGCGTTTATATCAACATTTTGTTTGTAAATATTTCATGCCCATGGGATAATTTGAGAATGATTTTTTGATGAGCTTCATATGAATTAATTTTTTATGAAAATTTACCTTTCTCGGTAGTCTTGAAACATCAACAAATTCAGCTATGAATAACAAACAAGTCGTCTATCCATCCTTTGATCTGATCTAAAGTTGATTGCCCTTTTTTCAGACCGTTACGACACGATCTTAAAAAGGCTGATTTTCTAACCAAAAATGTCCAAATTCGACATTCCTTTCATTGAAATTCAATACAGAAAAAACTGTTCAACCCTTTTTCCATCCATTCATCCAAGCTTATCATTTCAACTTTTCAATTCACAAAACTTAATGTCAGATCTTGCTTATTTATTGACCATGAAAATTTCTTCCGTCCTATCTCGTTTTCATTCATTCTTCAAGTCATGAATTTTAAGTACTTGAATGACTTTTTTTTTGACTCCTTAATCTCTATCATGAAAAAATAATTGAAAATGAGAACGAGAAAGTTTTTTTTTATCCATCACGCACAAGGAAAGTGATAATAAAATTTTAGGACATAAGCCCCCACCCGTCGAGAGCAAAAAAAATTCAATTTCAATATCGACGAAGAAAATTTGTTTTTTTAAAGTCATAAAAGTGAATTATTGGAAACGCTTTAAAAAGGAGAAACAAAATGGGTTGAAACAAGAAAGTAGAGCAATTAAAGTGAATTCTTTGAAGGAGAATTGATCTATATAAGTAGTATAAATGGAAAGTCCTTGAAGCTAATACAATATTTATTCATTTTTCTGGAGCAATAAAGTACTTTGAACCAATTTTTAACCCATATTTACCCTTTTTACTGGCACTATAATCCTATTGTCTTTCTACCATGTTTTCAAAATATTGGAACTGTATCAGCATGAAAATATGAAAACAATAATAAGAGCAAGAAAAAGTCTTAAAATGTCATAAATTTTTACAACTTGTTTTACTCTACTTTTTTTACCATAAAGTGCAAAAGAATGTCCATTGTAATCCTTTTCTGGAAAGGGAAAAGATGAGCATTTTTGAGATTGTAAGTTGAAGATTCACAAAACTTGGTTTTTAAATGGAAACGCATTTAAATTCCTGAAAAAAATGACAAAATCTCATTTTTATAACGAAAATGTCGATCAAAATTTATACGGGTTTTTAAATTTCAAATTATTATGGATTTTTAAAATTCAAATTTTAACGGATTTTTAAAAATTCAAATTTTGTTGATTATAAAAATTTAAAGCAAAATGGAGGATTTTCTCACTTCGAAAGGTAATTTAATGAACCATGCAAAACCATGCACTGAATAGCAAGAATCAGATAAAATAGCCAGAAGCATCCTCAAAGTCATCCTGAAGCACAAAAACTCATCTAAACTTTACTAAGCAGGACATAATGAAATTCATGCAAATTCAAATTTGACTAAATTGTAAAAACAAGCCATATTAAAGATCATAGCCATTCTAAACGAGTGTGAGGCAGAAAAAGTTAATTATTCATGCACCAATAAATATAAATTTATATTTTTCTTACAAAAACAACTAAAAGGATTTTATTTTAATGCTACTTACAGAGAGCAAAATGTGAAAATAAATTGACCGAGTACAAAAAAGTACGAAATGAAGAACATATTAAGCACGTAGCATTGTACAAGTACGAAAAATAGAGAGAATATATCTCAAGGATATTGACCATAAAAAATAAATAAACTGGACACTACTCTCGAATTCCAGCATTTCGCTTGCTAGACTAGAAAAAAATAGCACAAAAAATATTTTCTATGCTTCACATACTAAAGTTTAGTATGCTAGTGTTTTATTGAATTAAATGCTGGCTTTTTAAAACTTCAAGCTACAAATCGATTTTTTTGTTCAGAATTCCTTTCACGTTTTTAAAAAAAATTCACTCTATGTACACAGTCCCATTTTTATTATGGGATTTTAAAATATTAAGCAGCAATTTCTGACACTACTGCAAAGTTGTGAACGTTAAAGTAATGTACATAAGCTGATTACTTGACAAACGAACCAAATTTCATCACGGATAATACTGAAGATTAAAATAAGTTTGTAATTCACTTCGGTGGGATTATTCAAGTTAAAGTTATTGTAATGGATCATTTGTTGAGCAGATTGAAGAGATTAAAGGGAACGTTGATGATGCTATGAAGCTTTTTGGATGAAAAAGTTGGTTGTTTGTGGAAGGATTATTGGAAAGTAGGTGAAAATTTTCTAAGTTTTATGAATAGAAGGAGATTTTTTTGTTTTTTGATGCAAATATGCTGAAAATTGTAGCTTTTAGGTGACTTTGGTAGAGATGTTGACTGTAGGGGTGTAGTAAGGAGAGTGCAACAGAGGCTGCGGCTCAGGATGTCATATAAAAATGCCACGAAATTGAGGAATCGTTCAAACTAAATTTAACTTTTATATTCAGCTCTAGGCCGCTCAACTAGACCCCTTCTCAACAATCCCCAAATGTTGGACGTCAAAAATTATTAACCTTAAAGAAAACCTGAAAATCTCCTCACAAGAAACTCCTAAATTCACATTTCCAATCAATTGACCGAAAGAAATTGTCCACAAACAAAAATTGATTCATCTCCTCAATAAAATTACAGCAACCATCTGTAAAAATTCAATTCAATCAGTCGAATAATGACCATCCAAAGCCTATATTTTTGAGCAATAATTTTGACATAAACTTAATGAGGTGATGAAAGGAGAAATTTTATTTTATTTATGCACTCAATTTGATTTTTTTGAGAGTACTTCCGTATCATAATAGCATCGATAAAAAAAGATATTACATGGAAAGACGAAAAAAAATCATTTAATCAAAAAAATGCATTTTTATTCACACCCAGAGGGGTTTGTTTGGATGTTACGGAATGTTTTAAATTGCCATTTCAAACAATTTGATGATTGGAGATTTTCTCAAAAAAATACGAACGTAGTCACATGTGACGGACTGAAGTGCATTTTCCACGCATATAACGTGAGCATAAAATAAAGCTCAAAAAATTCGAAATTAACTGTCAAAAGTTTTTTGAAAAATAACGGTCAAAAAGTATTTGAAAAATAACGATCAAAATATATTTGAAAAATAACGATCAAAAAATATTTGGAAATTTTAAAAAATATAACCGTTAAATTGTAAAATGGCACTTTTCTCCTTTAGAAAGTCCATTTAAAAATTATATTTGCTCATTAGCGCTCTGTAAAATCCCAACGATCCATCAGGAATAAATAATGGTTTTTTCATCATTTGAATTTGTTCAATCCATTATGCATAGAGTTGAAAAGCTTTTAAATAATGAAAGCACTTTCATTTTATCCATAAATGTTTTACAGCCATTATAATCGACTAGCTGTGAACATTTCTCGCTCCCGTTCAAATATTGAATATGATAAAAATAAAAATCAATTCTCATGCATATTTTTCGGTAGAGGATTATTACGACCAGAAAACTATATGTTGATGGAAATTACACATTACATTCTCATGCCCACAGTCGAGCTAACTTCATTTTCACTTAAAATGAATTATATACTCTCATGCTGCATAAAACGGGAATGAATAAGCATATCATTCAAGCATTTTACTATGTTACACATATAGTGTGAAGAAGGAAAAGTGAAATATTGTAAAAGTTTGTCATTGGAACTCGGTTAGTTTTTTTGTTCATTTTTTGGATTTAATTTTCGAGATGAGAGTGAAAAAAAAATTCAATTCATTTTAGTTTTTCTGGAACGGAGCATAGACCAAAAAAACTTTTCAATTTAATTCTGTTGTCGGGTTGAGAAGCACGCTGCTATGTCAGTAAAAGTTTATGTGATTCCAAATGCAGTAAATCTGGGTATTAAAGTGGCTACTTCTCTCCCCGAAAAAAAGAACCGCGATGACGAAGCCGAAAGCTGTTAAAATGATAATTTTCAGTGAGCAATTTCGGTTTTGTCGAGAAATTTATGTTTGTATTAAAGACATTAATTTAATGTTATATGCACATGCAAAAATTGTAAATTTTTTACAACTCCACTACGTCTGTCTGTGGATGCAGTTTAGGGAAAATTATTGTTATTGCTTGCACAATTTATAATCTGGCAATTTATTAATAACTCTTCGTATGGGTGTGAGCCAAAAACATGCATCCGTATAAATTCTGAAGATTCTTTTCATCATGATTCGAAAAAAAATTTCGCAAATAGTAACCTCAAGCCTTATTGAATTTGAATGATCATCAATAATACAATATTCTATTAGTGAATCGAGTGGTATGTTGCATGCTACTAAATATTTATGAACGAATTCACAAGTGTTTTGTTGATGGCAGAGTTGATAGCCATTCAGATATTATCGTAATTTTAGATGTATTTGTGCTTTTTGGTCAGATTTTATCGTAATTGAAGGATATTTATGATGTTTGTCTAACTGATTTGATTCGATTGGTTACAAGTGGGCATGAAAAAGTTACTAGTTTTCAAATACTTTTTGACAGTTATTTTTCAAATATTTTTTGACCGTTATTTTTTGAGAATTTTTTTTCAAATATTTCATGATTTCAAATTTTGTGTTGACCGTTATTTTTTAAATACTTTTTGACAGTTATTTTTCAAATATTTTTTGACAGTTATTTTTTTTCAGAATTATTTTTCAAATATTTTATGATTTCAAATTTTGTGTTGACCGTTATTTTTCAAATTCTTTTTGACAGTTATTTTTCAAATATTTTTTGACAGTTATTTTTTGAGAATTATTTTTCAAATATTTTATGATTTCAAATTTTGTGTTGACCGTTATTTTTCAAATATCTTATAACAGGTATTTTTCAAATATTTTTTGACCGTTACTTTTAAATATTTTTTGACTGTTATTATATACTAGACGGCTAGATATACTAGATGACCCTAAAAACCCAAACCACCATATCTGCCTCGATAGCGTAAAATATTTTCATTAAAATTTAATTTCCTTTTGTATAATTTTTTGTCCATTTTCAGCGGAATAATTAGATTGAAAAATTCAATATGAGGGATCGATATGAAAGTAGAAACTCACGCGGCAGTACCTTTTCGATATGTATAACTCAGAAAGTATCACGTTCATAAAGCAAAATTCCTAAGGAAAGGTCAGTCAAGATAGGAATCCAATGGTACATGAATTATTCAATTTTATTTGAAAAACAGTGAGAGATTATCAATGTAAAGCATAATAAAATTGTTCGTGCCTTACATCATGTAGATGAATGAGGGACGAGTTGTTCTCCTCTCGTTTTTTGTTCATCTTTCTTCTTCTTCTTATTCTTGTTGACATCGACATTGTTTTTTGTTTGTTTGCTTGCTTGCCTCCTCTTCTTTATGTATCATTCATATGAAACTCATGAATATTTAGGTTGTCTCCGATCTGCTTCTACAGATTCTCATTTCTCACTCAAAGCAAACCCCCCCCCCCCCTCCCCCCTCATCTCATAGTCATCTCCCAAAGGCTTCGAATGGAAAATTTGCAATTCAGCATATCGATTTTAACATTTGTGTATCGTGTTCTTTCAAGCAAGCCTTACATATTAAATGAAAGGATGGTGTGCAAGAAGAGGAATCTTGATGATGATGAAAATAAGATTAATGCACAAATTTTCCTGGCATGTCTATCATTCATTTGCTTTCTTACATCGTACATATGTAAAAAGTATTGTATACACAAAATAAAATGAATTTTACATAAGCTCGGTACACATGTTTCGTGCTTGTGTATAATGTGGACTGCCCTTCAAGAATCATCACCAAAAAATAAAATAAAATGTTGTTTACACACTCTTATGACAGGAACAGAATAAAACTTTTTTAAGTACACACATCACCATCTCAATGGCTTTTCTGTCGCACAACAAAAGGTTGAATATTTTGTGTTAAGATTTTTTTTTTCTTCATTCCTTTACTTTTATGGTAATCCGACAAACATCCTTTCATCAACATAAATTAATTTCACTAAGTGATGGTGGTGTGCACAATGTGCTGAGCTGTCGACATGAGAAAATTACTTGAATTGTAAATTTGACATACACAAAAACACACACAGGAGAAGTGAATTATAAATCAATATTTTATGCTAAATAATGCAGTGCTTTATGAAAAGGTAACAAATTGGCAGCTTTACTTCACATTGAATAGTGAATTCTTATATCGACAATAGATGGAATAACAACACTTTTCTTTACTATTTTTCATGAATGGTAAGGTATTAGAAACTTTATTTCTTCTTGTGTGATTTTTTATGGTTGAAGTTTGGTAAATGACGCTGTTTTGGGAGTTTTGGAAGCAGATTTGTCAAAATATTGATTTATGTTAAGTTGGTCAGTAGTTCTCAAACTGTGTGCCGCGGAACACATTTTTTTATAAAATATAAATTTTCCTTGATTTTTCACAAAACTCTCTCCAGTTTTTCAATCTAGGATTGCCTTTGGAACTTTTCGAGAAATAATTCTACTAGACACACCTCGACTAATTTTCCAACTAAAATAAGGTTCAAATATGTTTTTGGGATTTTAGCTGTGCCACTAAATTTCTAAAAAAGTTTTAGAAACTCTGCCCTAAGTGGAAGAGCATTAGACTAATGTTCCAAAAATCTAGAGTTCGATTCTAGGTCAGGTTTAGTTGAAAGCATAATTGGCAGGACTCCGGACTCCAGTGGACTCTGAAAAAAGGTGGATCTTAATAGACCAATAGCCTTTGAATTCTCGGATTCAAGACTCCGTTAGACTCCACTTTTTTGAGGCATCTCCAGTGAAAGCTTGTAAACTCTGCTTGAAAGTATTCAGTCAGGTCAAGTTTAGTTGGTATTTATCTCGTTTATCTAGTCACGAAGGTCGAAGTTCGTATGCTGGGTATAGTTTTAAATTCTTTTGCACGAAATGCGTTTTTTTTTTGCAAGGTATCAGGGATATACTTGTATCTGGATATCTTTCTAACGACATCTTTCGAACACGAATTATGACTAAGTACATTGCCATTTCCATCAGGTCTTAATGAACTTCTCGTGTTCCTGTAACGCTCAAAACTTGACTAGTTCAGATTCCACTACAAACTATAGGTTCTAATAGGCCAAGATACAATAGATTCTATACAAAGTGGACTTGGTGTAATTTCATGAACATAGCATAGTTAACCTTTAAAATGAGAATTTGTCCTAAGAAGCCTAAGAATACCAGTAATCTTAAAATAAACCCAAACTGAACACAATTGCAGCTCTAAGATGCTAAAAAAATCAGAAAAATTCTTTCTTCATTCTTCTATTCAAAAATGCTTACAAACAAACTTCATCATTGTGTTCAGATTTCTCTCTCAAAAAAGAAGAATAAGATTTATAAAATATAAAGTAGTGCAATGAAAATTATTGTAGATACTTCCATTTCTTATTATTCTATTGAAGAACTTATTTGGACAATTGTGTATTGTTGGAAATGGAGATTATATGTTTGTTGAAAAGAAGCAACTTTGTCATTTTATAAAGTGCAATTAAAATTTTCAAAAGATTTTACAATGTTATGCATTAAGAAACCTATTGTCCGTAAAATTGGAGTAGCTGTTGCCATAAATAGAATAGAATTCGATTATATCCGACTAAGAAGATAATTTGTAAGCTGGATAACTTATTAAGGATAACAAGCTGAATTAGACTTTTTCAAAAAGAAATCAATTCTAACACCTTGCGAGGCATTATAATGAACAGGTCGGCAAAATTATAATCAGAAATCACACTCCACTTGCAATCTGCCACAGCTCATCCAAAAATATTATTATTTTGATACATATTATAAACGAGGTGGAGAGGATTATAACAAAAGAGAATCAAAAGTGTTGGAATAATGAAATATATTTTTTCAATAAAAATTCTAAATTAGTTATCCTCATGTACAGCTCATAAAGAGGTAAGAGAATGCATCAAAAATTGGCCGCTAACGATCTCTCAAAAATATAAAACAAGATTGGCTTGATTGATCCGAGCAGCAACACATAAAATGTGTGAATTTCAAATTAAATTTTGGTATTTCTATCTCTCGTCTTCAGGGGTGTATCCAGGATTTTTTTGGATTTTTTCATATTAAATTTTTCCGATTTTCTCACAAAATTTGTTACAGATAGGGGGAAAGGGTCAGAAATGGCCATTTTTAGTATTACATAATATTTTTTGGTTATCATATTTTCGAATTATAACCTTTTCTAAGGCTAGTATTGGTTTTTCAAAAACATAGTAAGGTTTTTTGACCCCCAAACCCCTCCTGGATACACCACTGCTCGTCTTTACAAATTTTTAATACACGATGAAATCCATAATCGGTGTGTGGATATAATAACAAAGTCTAGATGATGTTTCACTCCGACATTTATTATCATCATCATTTATTCTTATATTTTTCAATATTATTTAACTATTTATTTCATTCCATTTTTTTGAGGCTGATACTGTTTCAGCTACCATTGATGATGATGATGCCCACAAAAAAATATTTTGTTTGTGCCGACAACAAAAGGTAGAGTATAATGTGCTCCGAAAAAAGAAAAAAAGGGTGAGAATATGAGTTATTAGTTTCAGAAGATTTAGAATTCTTTATTGTTATTGTTATTATCGTTCAGCTCATGTTAGACCAGCGACTGCCGGATGAAGTGTTAAATAAAAAGCTTTAACAATTCATTTTCATCAACATTTACGCCATAAGGTGTATTATTTCTTTTTTGGTAATTCGTAATCATCTTGATAGTGAAAAGCGAGAGCGAGAAAAAAAAACAAATTCACCGACACTTTAATACGTTTTTAAGCATAATGATGATGTGCGACGCATGAGGCCCTGCCCAAAAAAAACTACATGAAAACAGAACACAGCGCTGAAGAGTGCTAATAAGATAATATGCGATATGATTAAAGCATGATGATGCTTCAAGCTACTCTCTTTTTTCAAACTCAACTCTCTGTTGTCGAAAGAATGAATAATAAAAATGAATTATTGAACCACATCGAGCATATGACTTGGAGATTTTTTTTTGTCTAATGCTTTGGATTGAGGATGAGGCACTAGAGAATATGTTTGGAATGGTTTTAATTTTATGGAATTAGCAGTTTAAGTGAGTATGGGTGTAGCCAACGGAGGGTTATTGTAGTCAAAAATTCTAACTCTTCGGAAAATAGAATCAAATTGGTTGTTTTTTTTGAGAACGAAATTAAACCCCAAATACTAATGACTCCTTAGTGACATCCTGCCCTTGTACGATTGGTTGCTCGGTATACCTTAGGCTACCCCTTGCCCTATGGGTATATCCCTACCCTTACCCATACCCTGGGGTATACCTCTAATCTAGCATCTATGCCAGTGTTTCTCAAGCATTTTTGAGCCACGGCACACTTTGTAGACACCAAACAAGTAAATATGCTCAAAATTATATTGAATTAGAATAAAATCCTAGCACTAGTCCAAAATAATGCTTTGGTTGAGGTTTTTCAGAAAAATCTATAATTTTCTGAAAAAGCACATATTTTTAGAGTTTTTAAAATATTTTCGACAAACATCTGAGCATGTTCTATGCCACACTATTGTTCCGCGGTACACAGTTTGAGAACTACTGGTCTATGCTTACAATAATTGTATGAAACTAAAAAAATCTTGTTCAAGTTTGATTCATGTAACATTGGACCTTTCTACACCCAAAAAAAATCTCTCCAGCATCCCATCCTCGACCTCAAGCTCCCAAAAAAATATATATATATAATAAAAATAAAATAATTGTATATTACAAAAATTATCGTGTGTAGCCACGTTCGAGCGCTAAATATGAACAATTTTTTTACGATCAATAATCTGTTTTAATAAACAAGTACGTACAATTTTTAGAGTCAAGATTTGGATTTAATGTTCTCGTCTTTCTTTCGCCTTATGATCATAAATATTATTTATTGCGGTTTGGGCATAAATCATATCAAAAAGAACGAGAAATCCAGAAAATATCATAAACACTATACAGCCATATGCGTTCAATTATCAAAAGCAACATCACACGCTTTAATAATCGTAGAATTTCTAACTTTTATGTATTAATTCCTTATAATTTTGTTAAGTGGCTTTAGAAGCGTATAAAATCGATTTAACAACCCCGAATAGACAAAGAGCATGCTCTGAGCACACTCAAATTTTAGCTGAGTATACTCGCGTGAGCATGCTCATTCATACAAAATTTGATGACATTACTTTACGCTGTTGAGCACGCTATTTGAGTATACTCTGAGCATGCTTTTTGAGTATACTCTGAGCATGCTCAACAACGTGCTCACTTAGCATGCTCAAATAACACAAAATTAAAAAAAATTAATTAAGTTAACAAATTTTTTTTTCGAGTTGACCGGAATTTTTTTGAGTATTTTTTAAAGTTGTGTGTTAGTAGAATTAATTATTTTATTAGCGCATTTTTGAAACTTGTTTTAAAAAGGTAGCTTAATAATGCACTTTGTTCGGCTGTTCGGCTGTTCGGCTGTTCGGCTGTTCGGCTGTTCGGCTGCTAACAAAAACTTTTGATCTAGACATTGTAGAGAGTTCTAGTTTTTTGCTTTAGATTGGTGCCATCGAGTTATTGCGGCGACGAATAGTTAAAAATCTCAAAACCAACGCTAAATACTATAATTAATGATTTTTTGTTTTCAATACAATAGAGCCAACTTCAAGTGGGATAATTTCAAATATTTTTTGACCGTTAGAAAATTTGAATTTCAAAAAACCGTTAAATGACAAACTATTTTATTATATGAAAATTCACCGTGCAAGTTGTTAATTATACTATAATTAATGATTTTCAAGTGCATTTACGCGGGAAATTTTCAAATATATTTTGACCGTTAGAAAATTTGAATTTCAAAAAACCGTTAAATGACAAATCATTTTAATATATGAAAATTCTCCGCAAAATTGTTAATTATACTATAATTAATGATTTTCAAGTGCATTTACGCGGGAAATTTTCAAATATATTTTGACCGTTAGAAAATTTGAATGCTAAAAAACCATTATCGAGCCGTCGAATTTATTTAAGTCACAAAATATTCATGATTGACTTATTTAATACGCAGTACTTTGCTAATCAAATACTGATCGCTAACACAAAAATGCGCTGAAGTCCCTCGATATATAACACGAGGACTTTCTTTAAATTTTTAATGAAAATTTGATACTTAGAAATTTTTCCGGTCACCCATCTTTGTTTGAATTCGTCCTTGCGTTGCTTAACTTTCGAGATCTCGAATTTTTCCTTGAAGTCACCATCTGTAAATATATAATAATATAAATATGGCAAAAGACATATTTAAATTATTATATTTTTAAACATGCTAATTTCAAGGAATAACGGTTTTCCAACGTTTAAGGTATTCTAAGGCACAACTGACAATTCATTAGTTAATTTAATTAACTTTTTTCCTTAAAAATATCTGAGCATGCTCAGTATGGTGTACTCAGAATGTGCTCACGAGCATGCTCAGGAATGTACTCAGCTGAGCATGTTCGAATTTAATGTGTTAAATTTCTGAATATGCTCAGAATGTGCTCAAGAGCATGCTCAGGAATGTGCTCAGCTGAGCATGTTTTAATTTAATGTGTTAAATTTCTGAATATGCTCAGAATGTGCTCAAGAGCATGCTCAGGAATGTACTCAGCTGAGCATGTTCGAATTTAATGTGTTAAATTTCTGAGTATACTCAGAATGTGCTCAAGAGCATGCTCAGAAATGTGCTCAGGTGAGCACATTAAATTTTTTGAATTGAGCACGCTCATGAGCATACTCAGTTTAATATGCTCATCAAAATATTTTTTATTTTTTTGTGAGCATATTCAGAGCATACTCAAGAG
Source organism: Chironomus tentans (assembly GCA_963573255.1). Taxonomy (NCBI): domain Eukaryota; kingdom Metazoa; phylum Arthropoda; class Insecta; order Diptera; family Chironomidae; genus Chironomus; species Chironomus tentans. Next base: position 41,043,579 of record OY754302.1, on the reverse strand, counting down.
CATGCTCAATTAAGTACACTCAGCTGAGCACGTAAAACAATGTTTTTGAGTATGCTCAGTAACGTGCTCAAAAAACTGAGCATGCTCAATGTTTATTCGGGAACGCCATCAAAATTTTTTTGTTGAGATTTTTCGAGAAAAATTCTTAGAAGAGTAAAAAGTCATGTTTGTCACATCCATAAGACTACGTCAATTGCATCATAAAAATTGTTTCCTTCATCATTTAATGACAAGGTTAAAAATCGTCATCCTCGAAAGCAAAACGAAAATATTATGGGCGTTGTTTGACTCTAATAAAATGAAACGAAAGTATATTTTTAGAGTAAAAAATGAGTTTGTTTTAACATTACGGAAGGATGGTAAAGGAAGAAGAAAAAAATATACCTGAGCCGCAATACCTTGAGTTTCTTTCTTTCTTAAAAAACAGACAAATTCTTTTCGTGTGCCCTTTTCCATTTTAAAAATTACTTTTTCTTATACTCACAATCACATTGTTTGTGCTATACGAGTCAAGTCTAATTGATGAGATTGCTTTGCAATTATGGAAGCAAAAAAGAAATAACGAAAAGAATTCTGGGAGGATTTGTTTCACTCGGTTAAAGTGAAAGACTTTTTTTTGTTACCTACAAGCAAAAAAAAATGTAAATTCCATGGAATAAATTATTTTATGATTTTATTGGCAAGAACAGTTTTTTACACACAAAAAATGCATACACGATTTAAAAAAATATTTTATTATGCTCAATAAACTCATATACATTTTTTAGAGAGCGAAGCGTGTCTGAAATTCTGCCTTTAGCCTCCAAAAAAAAACAAAATAACCGAAAAAATGCAGATCTGGATGATGCCAAGCATTTCTTGCATACCTAATGGCTTTTAAATCAACCGACAAATTGTAGTTTACAAGTCGACAGAACAGCCAGTTTGAAAAATTAGGAGGCAACCTCAAAGCAGTGTAGAAGATTAAATTAAATCCTCTAAAATTACTGCATTGCTGCTAATCTATTAAGCTTGCCAAAAAAGAGTCAGACTTGAAGAAAATCGATTATTCTTTCAACTCCTTCCTTCTTTTTTTACCACGTTTTTCTTAACTTGCTTTCTTGTCTTTCTGTCTTTCTGTCTTGGTCAAATCTTGCAATCGATTTTTCGACCACTTCCAATGCTCCAATTGAGCTGAAAATTTTTATACATACGTATTTTGGATGACAATACATTCTTTTAGCATTTTGGAATCATAAAAATGCTTAATTATAGTATAATTTAATTTATTAATTTTTATATGAGAAAATAATCCAATATCAATGATGTCATTTTCTCATGGACATTCTTGAAGATAATTTGATTTTTCCGAAATGTCATGGGTTCAAATCTCACCAATGACAAAAAACTTTTTTGAACTATTTGATTCTTTTTTACACTTTTTTGATGCCTTATGATGTTTCATGATTTATTTATGCATAATTATATTTTTCTAAGTCATAAAACAGCAAAAAAGTACAAAAAAGAGTGAATTTTGATTTTTTGTATGAAATGTCGATATACTTCACAAGAGCAAAAATCTTTCTTTATACGTATATTTTTGTCACTAAAATCTATAGTCATACAACTTTTTGGCTCAAAATAGTGTGTAAATACATGCAACTCGTTTCATAGTTTGATATCGGTGAATATATTTTTGGGGACAAAACAGTGTACGGCTGTGAGAAATGAAATTACTTTGGTTTGGGTAGAGAGTGTGTGAAAATTTATCTTGGGTTTTTGCATTTCATGATATGTAACAATGAACAATATATAACAAAGCTGTGTGCAAGTGAGATCAACAAGTACGAGTAAAAAAGTCGAGAAAGCAGAATTCATGGATCAGATTAATACTAACTTTGGGCGAAATTTTAAAATAAAAGATAAAACGAAGTTTGGACTAGATTGGAAGTTAGATTGAGCGTAGCTCACAAAATTTTCACGTCCTGAACGAAACGTAACGTTGGCGTGAAAACTTTCCTAAATCGTTAGGAGACTGTGGATATGTGAGAAAGTATTGGTGATTTGAGTAACAATAGTTCGAGCGGAGCTCGAATATAAAAGTTCGAACGTAGTTCGAACTAAGTTGAGCGTAGCTCACAAATTTTTACATCCTGAACGTAGCGTAGCGAGTGAAGGTGTGAAAATTTTCCAAAGTTGTTAGAAGACTGCAGATATGTGAGAAAGTGTTGGTGATTTGAGTAATAATAATTCGAGCGGAGCTCGAATATAAAAGTTCGAACTAAGTTGAGCGTAGCTCACAAATTTTTACATCCTGAACGTAGCGTAGCGAGTGAAGGCGTGAAAATTTTCCAAAGCCGTTAGAAGACTGCGGATATGTGAGAAAGTATTGGTGATTTGAGTAATAATAGTTCGAGCGGAGCTCGAATATAAAAGTTCGAACGTAGTTCGAACTAAGTTGAGCGTAGCTCACAAATTTTTACGTCCTGAACGTAGCGTAGCGAGTGAAGGCGTGAAAATTTTCCAAAGCCGTTAGAAGACTGCGGATATGTGAGAAAGTATTGGTGATTTGAGTAATAATAGTTCGAGCGGAGCTCGAATATAAAAGTTCGAACGTAGTTCGAACTAAGTTGAGCGTAGCTCACAAATTTTTACATCCTGAACGTAGCGTAGCGAGTGAAGGTGTGAAAATTTTCCAAAGTTGTTAGAAGACTGCAGATATGTGAGAAAGTGTTGGTGATTTGAGTAATAATAGTTCGAGCGGAGCTCGAATATAAAAGTTCGAACGTAGTTCGAACTAAGTTGAGCGTAGCTCACAAATTTTTACGTCCTGAACGTAGCGTAGCGAGTGAAGGCGTGAAAATTTTCCAAAGCCGTTAGAAGACTGCGGATATGTGAGAAAGTATTGGTGATTTGAGTAATAATAGTTCGAGCGGAGCTCGAATATAAAAGTTCGAACGTAGTTCGAACTAAGTTGAGCGTAGCTCACAAATTTTTACATCCTGAACGTAGCGTAGCGAGTGAAGGTGTGAAAATTTTCCAAAGTTGTTAGAAGACTGCAGATATGTGAGAAAGTGTTGGTGATTTGAGTAATAATAGTTCGAACGTACTAGTCTTCGACGTAGATGGCAACGAAGCAGAGATAATCAAATTAAAGCTGAATTGAATATCCTGCAGAAGATCATCAATGAAAACATAAAAGAACTCAAAAACAAAAACTGGAACAAACGCCTATCAGAAATCAAACCATCGAATCAAACTGTCTGGCGCATTGCAAAACACTGCAAAAAAGGAACAAAATCAATGCCACCATTGACAAGCTCAGAAAAAACGTTCATCACAAACAAGGAAAAAGCCAGCGTCCTCAGCGAGTATTTTCGTTCAACACACGAAAATCCACTTGAACAAAACGACCCAGAGCATACCCAAGAAGTAAACAACACAGTCAAGGAAGCATTAGAACAGAACAATGAAGACAGTCCAGAATTAACAGACGTAAACGAAATCCTGAGCATCGTGAGAAATCTGAAAAATCCAAAAGCTCCTGGTCTAGATGACGTCAACAACATACTCATCAAAAACCTTCCACCTAAAGGTTTTGAATACCTGAAGTACATCATCAACTCCTGTCTCAAGCTCAATCATTTCCCAAAGATTTGGAAGCACGCAAAAGTAATTCCAATCCCAAAACCGGGAAAACCAGCTAACGAAGTAAGCAGCTACAGACCAATAAGTCTGCTAAGCTCAATAAGCAAAATATTGGAGAGAGTGTTGCTGAACAGAATCAATGAACATATAGAAGACAACAACATCATCCCAAATCAGCAATGTGGCTTCCGTACAGGAAGATCAACATCTCACCAACTCATCAAAGTCATCAAAACAGCAAAAGAAAACATCAAAATGAAGAAATCAACAGGAATGATCTTCCTAGATGTAGAAAAAGCATTTGACAGAGTCTGGCACAACGGACTGTTGTATAAAATGCTCAAGCTCAGGTTTCCGCTGCCTCTCATAAAAACTGTTAGTTCTTTTCTCAGTGAAAGATCTTTTTCAGTTTTTATAAAAGGTCAGTTGTCAGAAACCAAGAAAATCAAATTCGGCGTCCCACAAGGAGCAGTGCTCTCACCAACTCTCTACAACATCTTCACACAAGATATTGTACGAGAGACAACGGAAAACATCGCGCTCTTCGCAGATGATACAGCGTTGTATCATTCTTCAGAAAATTCAGCAGATGTAGTGACACACCTTCAACACACAGGAAGAAGAGTCCAACAATACATGGACAAATGGAAGATAAATCTAAACAAACAGAAGACTCAAGCCTTATTCATCACAAACAGATACTCCAGGCAACTTCCAAGAAACAACATCAAATTTCTCAACGAAAACATCAAGTGGGAAAACGAAGCAAAATATTTGGGAATGGTCATCGACAAGAGAGTGACTCTAAAGCAGCATGTGGAGTACGTGAGTGACAGAGCTCACACTGCACTCAGATTGCTGTATCCGCTAATCAGCAGAAATTCACATCTCGACGTTCGTAACAAACTTCTCATCTACAAGCTAGCCATCAGACCGATCTTCACGTACGGTTGTCCAGCTTTTGAAAGCATGGCAAAAACTCATCTTCAAAAACTTCAAGTTTTACAAAACAAATTCCTGAGAATCGTTCTCAACAAATCAAGATATGAAAAGATCAAAGATCTACACACAGAAGCAAAAGTACCCTCCATCGAGGAGTACGTCAGAAAATTGCAAGCGAATTTCAACATTCGTCTTGCAGCACAAAATTCTGAATAAAGCAAAAACAGTTCAAATCTAAAACCAAAACTAAGTGACGAAAAGACTTCAAGTCTGGTTCCTTAAAAACCAACCTCAAGAACATGTATTTTAAATTTTTTTGTACATACTTAACATACAGAAATAAAATATTATTATTTATAAAAAAAAAAAAAAAAAAAAAAAAAAAGTTCGAACGTAGTTCGAACTAAGTTGAGCGTAGCTCACAAATTTTTACGTCCTGAACGTAGCGTAGCGAGTGAAGGCGTGAAAATTTTCCAAAGCCGTTAGAAGACTGCGGATATGTGAGAAAGTATTGGTGATTTGAGTAATAATAGTTCGAGCGGAGCTCGAATATAAAAGTTCGAACGTAGTTCGAACTAAGTTGAGCGTAGCTCACAAATTTTTACATCCTGAACGTAGCGTAGCGAGTGAAGGTGTGAAAATTTTCCAAAGTTGTTAGAAGACTGCAGATATGTGAGAAAGTGTTGCTGATTTGAGTAATAATAATTCGAGCGGAGCTCGAATATAAAAGTTCGAACGTAGTTCGAACTGAGTTGAGCGTAGCTCACAAATTTTTACGTCCTGAACGTAGCGTAGCGAGTGAAGGCGTGAAAATTTTCCAAAGCCGTTAGAAGACTGCGGATATGTGAGAAAGTATTGGTGATTTGAGTAATAATAGTTCGAGCGGAGCTCGAATATAAAAGTTCGAACGTAGTTCGAACTAAGTTGAGCGTAGCTCACAAATTTTTACATCCTGAACGTAGCGTAGCGAGTGAAGGTGTGAAAATTTTCCAAAGTTGTTAGAAGACTGCAGATATGTGAGAAAGTGTTGGTGATTTGAGTAATAATAATTCGAGCGGAGCTCGAATATAAAAGTTCGAACGTAGTTCGAACTAAGTTGAGCGTAGCTCACAAATTTTTACATCCTGAACGTAGCGTAGCGAGTGAAGGTGTGAAAATTTTCCAAAGTTGTTAGAAGACTGCAGATATATGAAAAAATTTGAGTTAACACCTGTGATCTATAACAGTTGGACGAACGAAGCGAAGCGAAGTGGAGTCCAACACTACTGTGATCTATAACAGTTGGACGAACGAAGCGGAGCGAAGTGGAGTCCAACACTGCTGTGATCTATAACAGTTGGACGAACGAAGCGGAGCGAAGTGGAGTCCAACACTAATCTGATCTATAAACTGTCAACTTATTATCAATCATATGAACAAATTAGTAAAATATTTGATTTTTAGTCTAAAAGTTATATTTATGGTATCTGAAAATGTAGCAATAACAATAACTTTAATAGAATAATCTCTCAATAATTAAAAATTTCATCAATTATTCAACAATAACTTCAAAGAATCTCAATGATTACTTTGATCATAAATAAATCTTCAGAAATGTTGTGATTTGATTCAACAGTATCATCGAAAGACTAAAAAGTAGAAAATAATTTACTATATAAAAAAATATTTTTTTAAAAAAAACCACGTTTTTCCCGTGGACTAAAAAGTAGAAAATAACTTTTATTTTTTATTTGTCAGAAATTAATTTTAAATTTTCAGATTTTATTTTAAAATTTTTATCCTCTTCCATGAATTCATGATCATCTATGAATTGCGAATAAGTACACTTCAAAATTATCGTATAGTTCGACTACTGAAAACGTGGGCGCATTTTATAGGAAGTTATAAATTTAATTAGGGTTTCAAATATACTAAATTTCAATTGATAAATTCAGCATTACTGTATAGAATAGAAATTTCTTAAGTTACTTCTTATAACATGCGCCCACGTTTTTAGTAGTCGAACTATACGATAATTTTGAAGTGTACTTATTCGCAATTCATAGATGATCATGAATTCATGGAAGAGGATAAAAATTTTAAAATAAAATCTGAAAATTTAAAATTAATTTCTGACAAATAAAAAATAAAAGTTATTTTCTACTTTTTAGTCCACGGGAAAAACGTGGTTTTTTTTAAAAAAATATTTTTTTATATAGTAAATTTTTCTCCCTTAAGCCGCCGTCATTATTCACCAAATCCTTCTCATGTGCACATGTGAAGAAAATTTGACTCGTACAATCGTACAGAAAAAAATGAGATTCTTTCGTAAATAGTCATGCATGAAAAAAGGTCAAATTACGAAGCACAAGAAAAATTGCTAAATTTTTTTTTTCAAGAATGCACTTTTTTGTGTGGATGAGAAACAAAGCCGCCGCAAAGTGTTTTGATTTTCTTCTTTATCATCCTCATACGCAACACAATGTGATGCCTTTAATGCCATTTATGTGACCGATTATGTGTTTTGTATGCATTTTAATACCCAGAATGAGAACATTATGTTCGGTTATTTATTTTTTATCTACAAAAATTTTGCCACGCTCATCTGGTTTCATGTGTCAAATTCTCAATTTTCACGTCTATTCACTCAAATTGTTTACGCTTATTTCAATAGAATGGAAATGTTAAGAGAGTCTTATTGAAAAGTATTTATGAAACAACTAAGAAGTATTTGACTTGTAACAATCTTCTTTTCATAAAAGAAAAGTTTTTATTCATCCTAGCACACTCACACCGTCTGTGCTTTATAACAAGCCGTGAACAATTTTCAATTCATTCTTTTGAGTGGTTCATTCATCAGTGACGTCTTATTTTTATGGATGGAATTGGAAGGGGTCTAAAGCTGTTTGGGACGATTATCATAAGGTAAGATTTATGGAATTTTGTACCCCCTGATAATGCGGCACCTCAGGCAAATGATCCACTTTAGCCACCCTTGTAACCCCCTGCCTCCTAATATCTCCGACCAATGACCCCTCCTATAATGACCCCCTACTTATGGCTCCTTTTATAATGACCCCTCTTCCATTAATGAACCCCACCTACCCTCAAGACCCCCTCCTCTACTAATGAACCCCACCTATCCTCCAGACCCCCTCATCTAAACTCGCCTCCCCTCAAGACCCCTTCTCCACTAATTAACCCCACCTATCCTCCAGACCTCCCCCAAAGATCCAATTTTCTATCTATACGTCACTTATGAACAACCCCAATAATGCTTCAACTTGCCGACTAAGTGAAATTCCTCATGAATAGAATTACAACAGAAACCGTAAAGATTACACGAAATAAAAGTTTTAGACTTTATGTCTGCTGCATTCTTATTATTATCAACAAAACTTTCGAAACAGGTGGAATAGTAATGAGCTGAAGTCTGCAAAAAATTTCCAACTTCATTAATCTTATTATTATGTTAATATCCACTTAAGGTTCATAAATTCTGCTCGAGTGGTGCTAATCTGATGAGATTTTTTTTTAATGTTGGTTGCACTCAATCATTTTGGAATTTTCGGTAAATTATTTTTTGGAATTAATTTTCTCACTGTGAATTTGATTGAACGCCTGTACCTAAAATTTAGAATTGAATTTTATCGCATATTGCAGCATGATTGTGCTGAATATTTTATGAATTTAGGTGTACTTCCGTTAACATAGACATGATAAGCTTAATCGAGAATCTCTGAAATTGAATGAGTTTTCTAGTCTGTGCCAATCTAGATAAAATATCCAATGACCGAAAAGCCATTTGCTGTTAAATTTTATCGACGTATTTTGTCACTTCATTATACTTGAACGTAATTGGTTTTCATTCTCAGAATTTCAGCATAAATGAATTTTAAAATGACTTGGCATTTAGAAATGAATTGATTTACCAAAATCAGGATTAATAGAGAGCTGGATTAATTAAGCAAATGACAGTAGATGTGCTGATTGCATCTTACTTGTGCAAATTTAATAAAAAGTCTACAAACCTCAGTTCATGCAGCATAATACTCTTGACAAATGCTAACATCCATGTACTCGTTTTAATTTTGAAAAAATACAAGATTTTGCCAGCAACAATGTTCAAAAATCCATTTGAAGGATGTAACTGATTGAATACAAATAAAGCATCATGTAATCAAATGCGGATGTGGATTGAGAAGATTTTTTTTATTTTATCGAAATCTCTAGAGAGGAAATGTTTTCGAGTTTGTGCGGAACTTGACGATATTTGATTGTATTTTCACAAAGTGAGTGCATTTTGTTTGTTAGCTGAAGTGGTTTGATGATGCAGGATAGGTATCTGAATGCTGCAACATCAACACACATGGATACAGATCCTTAAGTCAAAAAATATTCAGTCACTCAATACAACATTCCTGAATCATCAATTAACTTCCATTTTCCACATACAAAAAATCTAACATATCAACAAAAATCCTTGAAAAATTTTTATTTCCACACATGCCACAAAAAATTGAAACTTCATCTACAAAATCCCACATTTTACTCAGAAGAAAATTTTAAAATTCGATTAAGCAATTCAAAAAGTTCTTACAGAAAATCAAAAACTTTTTTTTTCAAGTTGATCGCATTCAAAATTGAACGATTTGTTTGCACAAAATTATAATTCAATAAGTTGTTTGGAATGAAAAGGAAGAATGAAACAAGAGATGCATCAACTGCTACCAATTCATAATTTTTTTTATGGAAAACTTTTACTGTTGAAAGTTTTTTGCTGCAGCTTCCAGCAATGAATTAATCAGAATGGAAAACGATAGAGGAGATATATAGGGTCATTCATAAATTATGTCTATTGAATATTAAGGTTTCGGACCTTTAGTCTCATTACCCTATGGGACCCTAGGGGTATACCTATCCATGCCACACTACTGACCCCCCTCCTAAATACCAGACATCACAAGTGCATAAACCATGCAAAAAAATAATATTTTCTTCTTTATGTTTCATTATTAACCAGAAAAAAAACTTGTTCTGAACTGTGACGCGAAGATGGAAGAAGCAATACAAAAATTATTCATAAACAACTTGCTCTTATCTCTCACGAGAAAAAAGAGCTATGATGAAAATTGTTTAAAAAAAAGGCAAATAAACACAAAATCCAAAACGCGACGAGGTAAGGATAAAGTTCGTGTTGATATTTTCTACTCAGCAGATTTTGATGATATCAGCTAAGGAACCACTATTACCACACGCACAACAAAAGAATGACGAGACATGATTTTCACTCAACTTAATATGTTGTACTATGTTCCTTTTTTTGGTGGCATATGTGACATGAGATATGTGTAAAATAGCAAATATTATATGTTGTAAGGAATGAACATGATGGATCTAAAGTCATTCAGATGATATAAGCTTCATGTAGCTTAATAATTTGACACCTTGTATCACATAATGTTTTCTTAAAAAATGAGAGGAAAAAAATCTCTTTGGGACCACAACAAAAGGCAAAAAAAGAAGTAAGTAAGTAAGTAAGCATAAATTTCTAAGGAAAAAAAAGAATGTTAAACAGTATGGCAATATCATGCAGTGCCAAAGGGGAAAACTCATTTATCATAGTCAACAAGGCCGTGGTTTTGGTTATAGTGTAATGTGAACAAAACAGCCAGCTGAGAGGAAGCAACATGAATTCAACAAATATTTCTGACGGATTTTTTGACATTTCATTGAATTCATTTCACATTGATGAGTGTCTAAATGTGTAACAGCAGTCATGTCGTATTGTATTATTTGGGTGAAAGGATGATTAAAGCAGTAATGGTTTTAACCACCCCGAAAATTTGAAGTTCACTCAACTGAAATTTACACAATATGTTGTATCGTCTTATGTGGTTTCTCATCAGTTTGCAGAAACAGAATTCCATCAAAGCTCTCCCATCTCCAATTTTTTGAAGCACTTGATCTGTAAATAATGTGACAATTCATTTTCCTTTGACATGATTGTTGATTTTTGGGATGTTCTGATGCACAAAGGGTTCGTTGTTAGCAACTTGCTACCTTTGAGATGATGAATTTCTCATTAGATTCTTATTATGTACAGTCCAGTGCTGAATATCTTGGAAATATTTTTTAAAAGTGAAGAAAATTTCAATTTTTCGCCATCTTTGATTTAACAAACATAATTCAAATGTCAAAAAACCGTTAAAATCATTTTGACATTTTTCTAGCAAAAAAAAACTTTTTTTCATGAAAGACTCTATCACTCTACAAACAAGCTTATATGCTTTTAATATAAAAGAAAACAGAAAAGACAAACAAAAACAAAGTCACAAAACTTCCTCTTCTCTGTATTTTATTTTCCAAAGGAACATCTCATTCAAACAGTCACTAAACACTTATTGTACTATCTGCTGTTTCCTTTTATTTACACTTCATGTCGTCTATAAGATATGGAACAATGAGACACATTTTTTTCTCCCTTTTCAAGCTGCTTTTCCTATAATGTACACAAGAGAGACTAAGTCAATTACTTTGTTGTGCATTTTTTGCATTTATGGATTGAAATTGCAAGTTAAATATACTTGGAAGCGTTTTTATAGCATATTGCATTTTGGGTTTTATATACTCCATAAAATTTCAACAATGACTTCATATTATTTTCATTTTAAAACAATTTCATATGTGACCATCTTATAATCCTTTTAACTAATGCTAATACTTTTGAATTCGTGACCTTTGCATATTTCTTGTTAGTCATGGTAGAGATATCCGAATAGAAGAAAGGATAATGGATTTTTTATTCATAGAAAGTCAAGTGAAGCAAAAAAGCATGTTTTGGACAGACCTTAGTCATCATGTTAAAAAGAAATTTTCTATTGTAAAAAAAGTCGATCTAGATTTTTTTGTTAAATTACTTATGTATAATGTTATCCTTACTCTTTAAGGCAAAAAAATTAAATTGAAAAGAGACAGGTTGACCTTTTGTAGATTTCTTGATATTTTAAATTTATGTTGAGCATTAGATGTTGAGCATGTCTTAGATACGTAACGGAAGATCATTTTCAGTTGAATCAGTTTTTGACATGAAATTTGTTCATTTTTAACGGTTAAATAAGATTTGAAAATTTCAAAATAAAAATTTAATTAAAGATGGCGGATTTTCCTCACCTCGAAAAGCTTTTTGCAGTTTTTAAGAGTTTTAAGCTGTAATTTACCATGAAACTAACTATAAATGTTAGTAAAAGATGGCAAGAGTCTAAATTTATCAATCTGAAAGGCGTAAACATCATGAAAAATAAAAAAAATCATTTTAAATCCAAATTTAGATAAAATTTGAATAAAAGCGAATTAATGTAATTTAAGCTCCATTTTTCAATAAATGTCACACAGTTTTAAACCCTCATCCTCTAAATTATAGACGAACGATCTCCTAAACCTCAGTAATAGCCGTCGAATAAGACATGAACCTCTTCAAATACTAATATACCAACCCCAGTCAGTCAAACAAATCCCAAACAAACTCATCATTCAACCCAAACAAGGCAATAAGCAACCAACTTAAAAAAATCCTTTAAAATTATTTACATCTTGCAGATTCGCAAGAAAAAACAATTGCAATTGTGCGAAATGAATGGTAAGAGATAATAATTGTGAGCATTTTTTAATGTCATCATACAATGCACCCAGTTCTAACAACAGAGAGGCACCTCATTCAAGCTTAATCCACATGAAGATAAAATGCATATACAACAGAAGAAAAGAGAGAGTGAGTGAATAAGAAACATCCACAAAATATACGAAGGTGAACGGGAGTTGAAGAAAAGTTCTTCAACCAATTTGTTTGCAACGCAAAACGGAAGAGATTTTTTTTTTGTTGTGCAGAGTCTCGGTGAGATAAATGGGACTTTTGAGACATGCACAGCACGTCAAAATAAATTTTTTCAAGGTTTAAAACTAACAATGTACGGTGCAGCTTCTAACAAGCTGAATGCTGCAGAAAAAAAATTATATATATGCACAATAAATATGACTTCTTCTCAATTATTTGTTAGTTTCCCACCAAATAATCTCCCGCAGTCCATAAGCGATAAGATGTATTTTTTTATAAATAAAAAATGCAGAAGAAATTGGATACGATTTAACAAGTTAGTAGACAGAGGAAGTGAGATGGAAATAGCTGTGATACATGCGAGCTGAAGTAAGAAATTGAAGTGAAAAATTACGTGTGAAAAATACTTAAATGCCTTTATTTCTTATATTATAAAGAAAATATATTGTACGATATCACGTTGGAGCTTATTCTGCTTATTCTGACACCGTAGGGAAGCTGCAGCAAACGATAAACGATTCAATTTCCTAACACATGCATACACGAATGAAATGGATGGAACGAATGAGAGTTAAAGTAAGAAATCATAGAAAATTAAATGCAATTACATGTGAGAAATGCAATAACTATGTGCGGTTTTGAGACTGTAATGAATGTAAAGCTCCAATTAATTGATGAGACGAGGAGACAAAAGATCTCGAGCAATAAAAGTCTTAACCGACACGTTCCCATGTGATTGTTAATTTATTGCAATTGAAAAACAGCAGAGAATGAAGATTATTGATTAAGCCATACAGACATTATTGCCTCTCAATCTTTATACACGTTACAGCTTGCACACTCATCGTATCTCGTCCATATTCACAACACGAGTGAAATCCAATATTAATTTATGGCTAATTAACATTTTAAGACACCAATTTTGTGATTTGTCTCGATATAAATCACTCGCACATTTTTGAATGTTTATTCTATACATTAGCATAATGATGAACGCGAAGCATCCAATTCGTAAGCGTGAATTTCAATATTTCAACAATAATTGCTGTTCATCGCTCATTTTGAGCATTTAAAAAATTGAATTTCAAATGAAATTTTTAGTGTAAATAAGGCACCACAGTGGAATAACGAACAATAACGAAAAGTCGAGACATTTGAGCCCACCATATAAATGGTTTGGATGAAGAAGAATAAAGAGATAAATGATTAATTGCTTAATCGCCAGTATTTCTCTCGTTCGTCCGGTAATCAAGCATTTTTATCTGAATCTAAAGTATGGAATTGTGATCTGTTGGATCATACAGCGCTGTTCTAATTGATCTGGATCGAACTTATTGCTTTTTGGTGTACAACAATTTTAACGGTTAGAAAAATTTTGAATTTTGTAAAAATAAATCAAAAATGGCGGAAATTTCTCACTTCAAAAAGTAATTTTTGATTTATGAACAAATTAAGCATCAATAATTGAACAAGCTTAGTCCATTAGCTTCCAAAAGATGGCAAAAATCAATCTTTATTAACATAAGAAGATTAAACACAAGAAATCCCCCAGAAAAAGTCAAAATTAAGTTCAAAGTGCTCGATACAAATTAATTGCAGCTAAAACACGACATAAAAAATTAAGTAAATGTATTCATGTGAGTGGTTCTGCTTGGCGTACACTACAAGTGTCAAAATTCATTGTTGCTGATAGAGAAACGCGCCCTGTACACAAAAGAATAAATTGAAGAACGAGTTGGTATTTACATGACGATGTAAAAAAGGAGAATGCTCCGATATTTTAATAAATTACAATTTTCGGAACGTAATAGCCATTATACGACCATTTGAATGTTCACGCGAAGAGGAATATGTATATTTTATGGCAACAGTAAGGGACGTGCATGTCTATATGAAATGAAAATAAAGAAATGGAGATGTGAAAATAAATATCTAAAATCATTATAATTTGTATAATTTCTTCGTGAACAGACAGTTAACTTAATGACCACAACAATTCCGTAAGACCTTGTATGGCAATGGCGACCACACATTGCGGCTCATATCGCGCACATTCAATTGTTCAAAATACTGAAAAATGAGCGTGAAAGAAGCAAGAGAAGATGGGAATCTGTCTGTCGCTATTTTATACAATTTTATATTCCCTCATCTTCGTTTTTTTTACAAAATACGATGTTTACATTAATAGTCAAGTGGTTATCTTAATTAATTGCCATATAAAGATGATGTTCGTGTGACTTGAAATGTCTCTAACGGCTGCTAACTGCTGACGTTTGTATGGACATTATATTTAGCCTCATTAAGCATGCTGCGTGTGTATTGACAAATTTGTTGATTGCGGTTATATGTCAGCATTAAAAAGTATTAACATTTACCTTACTTTATTAATATACAGCTACTAAATCTTTCTCACAAATTTTATTAATACCATATTAATGCTTTATTTATACATCTCGTGTGCTGTAAGCTTTGACAGTCAACGATTTCAATATTCTTACCTAAAAATATTTAGTTTTTGCATTTCATGAATCGATTCCGGTCTGAAAATAAACTATTGTTGATCAACCAACTGTATTTGAATATCGATTTGCGTCAATTTACTTAAGCAATACAGAAACACATTTCATTCCAGAGAATTTTTCAATTTACAGACTGATATAGCTCACGAATAAAACAGTGCATGAAGGTACCATGATCTCACCACATCGGTAACAGAAAATTGTTCGATTATCATCTCTAATTTTTAAAATCTCCATGCGACAATTTTCTCTAGAATTTTATAACTTTTTGCCTCGTCGTTTATGCTATTTTTAGGATATTTTGTGAAAATTGACTACGTGCTGTAAAAAACATATTTTCTACAACCACACATGACTCGATTTGCAATGGTTCGTTTGGATTTTAAATTTTCCATGTATTTATGGAGCATGTTGAGTCTTTACGGGGGGAAATGGAACTGAATTTGGGATTTTTTGGGGGGGGTGATGAAATATTTTTGTGAATTGGAGTGAAATATTGTCGCAGGAATGTAAATTTGAATTCTGAGGACTAGATTGTTGAGAACAAACTGAATGTGGAAGTTGATGCAAGATTGTTAATAAAAATCAGACTTTAATATCTTTAATGACAGATAATATTTTGACAGGGACCCTGTCACAGGGTCATAGCCAAAAATTTTTCGAGGAGAAGGAGGGGGGTTTAAATTTTTAAGAATTTTTTTCACCAATCCCCCCTGTTGATATTTTTTGTTATTAATTTAATAAAAGGGTTGTACCTCCACCTTAATACGTGGAAATAAATGTTATCCTTTTCATCTTCCTACGATTTGTGTATGTTACTTTAAAAAAGAGTCAAATTTTAAAGGAATCGAACTCGTGTCTTCAAAATATGTATCCTCGATCGTACGGAAATTCCACACATTTGAACATCTAGATAGTACCCTCATTTTGGCTATTAGTCATACATGGCCTTATTATAGCCATGTCAATAACACAGCTCAAGAAAAAAGGTTGAGGAAGGTAGTATACAATTTCTAAAGTCATTTCTGGGTAAATAAATAAAAAATTACAAAGAAAATTCTACACAAAATCAGCCAAGAATATGTTAAAGCTACTTAAAGCATAATTTATTAGAATATGCAAAAATCACTTCCCATGAAAAGAGCTGAATCAATAATCGAATAAAGTCAAGAAGCTTTCTTTCATGCTGAATAAGCACAAAAAAGGTTTCTTCTTAATAAAAGACAAAAATATTTTTTTATTAAACCAATTCCGAAGTAAATGTGATATTCAATATTCAGTCTCATAATCAAAATCCATAAATAACTCTTAAAATTCTTGATAAAGAAAATTGGAACATCCACAAAAAAACATTTTAATCCCGTTCATTACGATCACTTTTGTATTCCGTACGATAATCAACATTAACTCGTGTTAAAGTCCATGTCGTTCTTGAACGAAGAAAAATTTAAATTAATTCCATGACACGTTTGCATAACATATATATGAAAATCTGTTATAATGTTAGGGGTCGTTCATAAATGACGTCACGCAAAAAATGAGATTTTTAGACCCCTCCGTCAAAAAATTTTATTTTGTATGGAAGTGTCGCAGGCGTCAGACCCCATTCCCCCTAAAAAATTAGACATCATTTATGAATGATCCTTATTATTAATAGATTCAATGAAATTAAAAATTTTAATTTGTGCTACCTTGACGACTTATTATAAATCAATAAAATTTATAATCGATATTACACTGTATTTGTTACTGTATATCGAATAAATGAAACAATCGTACGGGAAAGAGAGAAACTTCCTGACCTACGGCAACAATACACCTTTTCTCACATTAACACTCGTTCATATCTGTAGTAAATTCTCATTTTTAATAAGATCTCAAAAATTGAAAAATATTACACGTAGTGTGTTATATTTTTTGATGCTCGTCATCTATTTGCTTATCGATTTGCGTCAATTTACTCAACTAACAAACCCAGATAGAATAAATAACAACCTATATCGATTAATTAAAACAGTTCTTTTTGTGATATCGATACGGAAAAAACACAAAACAACAAAAAACTCTAAAAAATAACGATCCTTAATGAAAAAATTTACTAGTCATTTATCGTAATAAATTTATGATGGACTTTTGGTCCAATGAGTTTTTTTTGCCATCCATGACTCTAGGAAATTAGATTGTCCAAAAGCTCTTTTTATGGCTATGCATAGACTTGCTCATTTTCCTTTTTCATCCCATAAATTTTTATTGTAAATTAACTTAATGGACAATCTCTATTCTCGACAAGTCTACTCTTTTCATATTTTTTAGCTACAATCTCGTCTGTATTTAAAGATATCTAAAGTAGATTCAGCGCTCGTCTTTCATGAAATATCTAAAAATTAATTTCACAAATTAATTAAAAATTTATTCACAAAAAATAAAGATAGACAAAAAAATATCATCTAATAAAATACAGTATCAATAAGCCACGAAAACAACATAAAAAGAATGAATAAATGCATTTATAATAGAAAACATTTTGATAAGAAGATCATAAAAGTATCATGACACAACATCAGTGATGAAAATTTATTAGAAAATTATCAGATTACAATGATACTTCCAATAATTACTTAATAGGATAAGCTTATAACTCGTTGATGAGTTCAGTCAAAACTGAGGCTTTAGTTTAATGACTTTATGATGAGAAGAGTAGTTGAGGGGGATTTGATGCACATTTTGACCATGATCTGAGAGGTCATTCACTTATGGTTTATAATATTTTTTATTTTTGAAGAGTATGTTAACCCTTCTCCCCCCCCCCCCCCCTCACCAGAATTTCTTTTTTATGGAAAACATTTTTGATTGATTCGATGAGACAATTCTAATATTAAATCCTTCGGGGTCATTCATAAATTACGTGATGCAAAAAACGAGATTTATAGACCCCCTCCTCTCCCCTTCTATCACAAAATTTTAATATTTTTTTTCTTTTATATGGAAGTGCAGACCCCCTTCTCTCCATAAAAATTGGACATCATTAATGAACGACCTCAGTGAGACTAAGACTCATCTTGGAGCAAGCGCGTAGCCAGGGAGGTGATTTAGGTGTTAAATCCCCCGCCTCGACTGGAAAATTTCTTCATTTTTCTAGGTATTTTGAAAAAAAAATACCAGATCCACCTTGAGCATTATTCAGAAACCAAGAATCAAACCAGATGGCACAAAGACATTGAGGTTTACTGAGACCACGTCCCCAACCATACTAAAAATAGGATTAAATTACAAATTTTGAATTTTTACCTCAAACACTGAACTTCTGCTCTGGTCACAATGAACCCTTTCCAAGCCACTGCCTTAATTCTCAATCAAACTCAGTAATTGCTTTTTTGACATCCATCCACATCCCCACATGAATATTAATCATGCTATCAGAAAAAAAATATTCGCTACTGACACCCACAGACCGAAAAAAATTCCCCACCGGTTATCACGAATTAAGAAAAAGACTCTTTTTTTAGCTGCAATAAAATTTAATTTACATATATTAAGAAAAATTTATTCAAAATGAGTTTCTTTTTTATAACGACTTAATGATTATGACTTCATCATAAAGTTGAAAGATTTAAAATTCCATAAACACCTTACGAGAGAAAAAAAAATGTTTAATTAATTTTACAAGATTTTACATTTTAATAAATTTGTAAGCATCTCAGAGCTATTAATTAATATTATTGCTGGTACTGTTCTACAAGCTTCTTAAAATCACAACTCGTCTTTCCAAAAGGAACTGTACGGGACATGAAAAAGTATATATAATTTTTAATCGACAACAATGTTTCATTCTCATGAGAAAATCCCCATTTTTGAGATGTTTATTTATCAAGCAGCATTAGTTCATATTAATGGACCACATGGACAACGAATAAGAAAAAGGAAAGGCGGAAAAGTCCCGTTGCCATTCCCATAAAATATCCCATAGAATGTCGTCGTACACATGACGTTGCGGACCAAATGATTTAAAATCACTGAATTCCACAATCATAAGGCATGTCTCATGGGAAAGGCAAATAAAATTAACCTTTTCCCTTTTTCAGTTCTTATGTATTTTATGGGTGGATACTTCGGACCTGACTCTTATTTAATTACATATTTTTTTACATCCTTTAATAAATTTATTGTAAGCATCACCAGATAAAAAATTAATAGAATTTCTAGTTGTGGATGTTTTTTAGTGTGTTTGTGTCTGGAGCGATTTTCTTAATTATTTAATTTGAAGATTGCAGCAGAGGAACGGATTCAAGGGAGTTTGACAGAATATATATGCATTTTAGCAAATTTATTTAAATTGAAAATTATTATATAATTTGAAAATTAAATTACAAAAGTCTCTGATTCCTTGGTTCCGAATCCCATAAAATTCTATAAATTTGGTACCAGTTTATCCTATCCTTTTTTGCCAAATATGCAAATAATTGCACTCGAAATCCCTAAATTCATCTATAAATAGACCAGACAAACTGATGACTTTCCCTTCTTTTTTGTCAATCCATCCCACAAAAAACAGAAACCCAGAAATGAGAATTTTTTTATTTACCAAAAAGGACATTAATAGACATACAATAGAGGCATGTCTTTTTTAATAGCGAGTTCCAGTGTTCTACAAATGACCTGAATTCATTTATTCCTTTTATCCTACTGTGTTTAGCTTTTTTTTATATTTTATTGCATTTCCAAAAACCAGCAGGATATAAACTTGTTGATGCTCAACAACAGTCAATTATTGGAAAAAAGGGCCATAACAATTTTATTCAGTATAGCTCTCGATTTTTTTTTGTCGAGAGTACATACATTACATTATTATGGGCAATCGATACTCATCTCCATCGTGAGCGCTAATAAACATACGCGGCAATAAAAAACAATTTTTTTTGGTGGCAACAAGTGAACGATTCATAATAATTTATTATGATATCGACCACCTTCTTAGTCTCATTTCCCGCATCATTCTCTGATCATGACATTTGAAGAATGAAATCTTCAGCCATCATCTTATATATTTATATTTCGAATTAATTTTATTATATTCAATGGCATCATCATGAATCAAAGATAAAATAAGCAAAGACTGTCGAAATGTACAGACATGAGGAAAGTCTCATGGCATGTCAGATTGATTTCATCTGATAGCTTAAACACGCTCGATTTAATTTAGTTTTTATACATTTCTCTCTTTCCCCCCTCCAGTTTTTTTATCATTTTTGCAATTCTCATCTCATTCCTTAATATTAGGTATTTCCATTTCGTAATATTATTATTATTATTATAATGCCACAGATGGAGATACGATTAAGAGATATTTAATTGAAGGTAATTAATTTTTCTTTGGTAACAGAAGTGAAACAGAACAACAAGAAAACGGAAAGCACGAAGAATGTATGTTTTCCATTCTTATTTTCACCTTCTATTTTCGATGGCGGCGGCAGCGGTTGTCGATAAATGGCAAGAGAATAAATATAATAAAATATAGCATCGAATGACGGTGAGACGTAAAGACCAAACAGATTTATTTACATTTGCGCTATTATTTGCTGGCTAAATGCCTTCTGATGTTGTGGCTGATTATATTCCTTTCTTCTTGCCTTATTTACCCACATATACGCACGCACAATTGTGTTGTTATACAATGTACGATGTGCGGAATCTAGCGAAGGATGATGAAGAAGAAAATGAATATTTATGTTTGTTCAATCACTAGACTCAATACAAATAAACTAGGAAGAAATTGTACTTTTCGGCGTTCTGTCAATTCTTCTTAACTTCTTTCCTTTTACCGCCAACGTTGTTTTTTTCTACTCTCAAACTATTTCTTCTAGAAATTAAGCGACTTTTTATTCATTTTTGTGAGCATGCTGATTAGATGGATGAATGAACACGTGTTTTCGCTAATTGCTAGGATTAACTCTATTAAACTATCATCAGTCGATTGTTGCCATTATCTTGATATTCTAAATCGATGATTTTCTTGTTGATTCACTGTGAATGTTCAATTAATTGACAAAAACTTTTCGAAGTGAGAGAATTTTTTCGTCGCCATCTTTGATTTTTGAGTTTGCAAATTTTGAATTTTTAAAAACCGTTAAATTTTTATGAATTTTTGAACATAAAACTGCGCTTTAAATCAACTCAAAAATCAACAACAAAAAGTTATCCAAACATTCTCACTGACTCGCTAGATCTACATAAATGTGTGTGCTTTTTTCAAGCATTCTTGTTGTTTAACATTACACAATTTGAACGAAAATTGAAAGATAAACGACTATCACGTACGGGTAAATATTGAAAGCTCGCATTCCATTCCTTAACGATATGAATACACGAATGTATGTTATAATGATCAAGCATAATTTCTTCTGTTCACAATCAAAATCCTACACTCATTGGATGCTTAGTTAGTTATCGCATTACAATAACAGCTTAATAACTCGAATAAAACAAACGTCGACGATTTTCTGTGATGAAATGTGCGAGTAAGTAATTCAATTTGAGTGGATATACACCTACAGCAATGGTCTAGTAGATTAAGACTTGTAAGTCAATATGTACATAACCACAGCGTAATAAAGAACTTTATCGATTGTTTTTTTCTGTGTGAAGCACAAAATCATGAATTTCATTCACGTAAAGGACGAACGTACATGAGCATAAATGCACAATAAATCAATGAATGCGAAGAAGGAACTCTTTATTTGGCCCACTTTTCAACACATTTCTAAGGCCTTATTGGAATTAATAAGAAACTTTTCGATTCGAATTTCATTCAACCGCAGTCAATTAGCTATTCACGACAAGTCATTTCCGGAAACTTTACTTTCTATTGCCTCCCTCATTGTGAATAAGAAATGCCATTCTCACAGAGAAACTTTCCTTTATTCCTGATTTAATCAAATTATTTCTGTCCGCTTTCGGTTGGAATTAAGTTATGTGTTTATCAATGGGTATTGTTATGGAGGAATAAAGAGACGGAGAGAAGGGAGCAATTGTGTGTACAGAAGAAACACAAAAGGGCCTTAATATCGACTATTCATTCTTGTGTACATACACCGCATATTCTTCTTTTTTTGGGAATCACGTTCACTTCTTTGCTCCTTTTTTATATTATTATTATTTCTCTTTTTTTAAAGAAAAAAAACTCCGTCTCATAAGTATGTTTACATGCGATGGAATGCCTCATTTCATTCTCGCTATCATTTTGTCATCTTCTCCCTGGCTTATTCCCTACGAATATTTTCTCTTTTGTTTGAAGTTCTTTGGGGGTCATTCAAATGTAACATCATCCAACATTTAAGACAGTTCTATTCAAACCATAATAGACCATGGCACTATAATAATAATGAGAAAAGGAACCAGTTGGTGGGACATGACCAGAAGGTGGGTTCTGAAATTACACTCGATCTGGGCTGGTTGCTCAGAATACTCTAGGATATGCACTACCTAGGGTGTACCAGGAGTTACCATTGGGGTTTAGCCTAGGTATAAACTAGGCTATGCACTAGGGCATACAATGTGGTTACCCAAGGCCATGCTCCTAGAGTTACACTAGGCTATACCCATGGAGTTACCTTAGTGTATATCCTAGGGTATACAAAGAAACTAGCCCTGAAATCTATTACACATTGACATTAGTGACACTAATTTTACACTAGATAAGTGGTCGAGCAAAAATCCACCGATTAAGGATGAGGAATGGAGCCTAAAGCTGCCTGCAACTTTCAAATTTGTGGCAAACAGCCTAAAAATCCCAATTTTTTTGAAAGACATCATTTATAAAGCACCCTCATTAATGCATTTACAGTAAGAATAATGTATTCCTAAAAAGGCAAAATAAAATCAATTTCTTCTTTCATGTTCTGTTGCCCAACTCGTGATGCCTCAAAGAATTTATTTTATTGCATCACATCGAATCCATCAATTTTGAAATGCGGTAATTATCGATGAATTTATGTGGCTATGGATGCGAGGCTATCATCAATAAAAGTGCTATTTTAGCATTTAACGATGTAATACTTTTAAAAAAAATGGGAAGGAAAGGAATGAATGTTGAGATACATTTATCGCAGCAAAAAAAAATTGTTTAAGGAGAAAATCGATATACTTTTTATAAACAGAAGAAATACTTCACATTTAATACTTTTTTTGGTGCCGTAAAAGAAACTTTTTTTTATCTTTCCTTTCAACTTTTTCGTGTGAAAAATTTCTACTTTAATTTTGTGTTTCAGATAAAAAAAAATAAAATAAATATTTTTGCAATATTCTTTTTCTGTTGTTCCATAAAACTTTAGCGCATTTCCAAAAATTCCCTCGAGTACTCGACTCGAGATAAGGTAGTAAAAGCTGTTATTGTTGTCTATTCAAGTTGTTGACAACCAGCTTAGAGTGTCTCAATTTTCCTTTTCGTAAAAGTTTTACAAGATGATTAAGCAAATACTTTCATCTATATTGAGCTCAATGGGATAGAAAGTTTGTTGAAATGAGACTTGAAAGTGAATATTTATAGGGGGTGTTATCTCATTTTTCAGGTTTACTGTAAATTAATTAGTAATACTCTTTACAAAATTGAAAAATATTTGTAGTATTAACAAGTATGGTGAAATTCAATTGATAAAATTTTTAAAACACCTGAATATATCGAATTCTGTTGACTTTGAGACTACATGAGGAACAAGTGTTTAAATTCATATAAGGCATGAGTCGATTGAACTCCGTCTTTAAAATTCCAAATTCCTTAAACTTAATATTATAAAAAATGTTGAGTCATTACAAATTTAGGGCATTTTTTTAATTTTCTAAGTAATCCCTAAATTAAAAAAACCATTAAGATTTTACACAATTGCCACTAATGTATAGGAGGAGCATTATTTAAGTAGCACCGACTTAGATAATTAAATAGAAATAATGAAAGTAATTAATTAGGAAAACAAGAGACCGGGTTCTAGGGCTACCCGGAGTACCCTACCCTACCATAGAGGACCCTAAACAGGGGCGTAGCCAGGAGATGGTCCTTAGGTGCCCGAGCACCTCCCCTCGAGATGAAAATTCAATATAAATTTTTAATTTTTTTTTTATTTTCGTATCGAAATATTAATCTTTTACAAAAAAATGTTGTAAAATCAATCTTAGTGTATGAAAAATATAAAAGTTTGATACAAAGGTAAAAGTTTGATAAAAAAAATTGGACACCCCCTTCAAAAATCCTAGCTATGCTCCTGACCCTAGATAAGGAAAGGGGTAGAGTAGGGTACTCCGGCTCCAGAAGCGTAACCAGGAAAATTTACGTTCAGTCAAAAAAATTTAATTTCTTTTTTATTTTTTATCAATTTTAAAAGTTCATCAATTCTGTTTTAAATTTGAACTTCGGAAATATTTCAAAAACGAAATGTTTGCTATAAATTTTTTAAGCGTTAGTTTTAACCTCTTTTGGTTGATGTCCTGATAGTCCCTCCTTGTCCTCATTGGACCCTCTTGGATCCCTTCTGCTACAAGGGTGTAGAAATGTTAACTAACTATGGTGAAATTAAGCTTAAAAATTTAAAACAGAAACTTTTGTTATTGACTTAGCTTACGCACATACCTATATCGGCAAGTGTTTTAGTTTATTTCAAAATTATTATTTTTTTTTTTTTCATTTTACTTTATTTTCTCTCTGCTGTTTCCATGGATTTTAATTAAATTAATTAAAACCATATTGATGGTGAAAACTCCTTCAGATTTCAAGACTGAAGTTTGAAAATTTTTGAATTTCATAGATTCCTTTGATTTTCATTAAAAATATCATTAAAATAATATTAACCGATATGGTGAAATTCGATAAAATATTTATTAAAACATCTGTTAATACACAAAGTACGTCAAACTCCGTTTACTAAAGAAACACATCTCCACGTGGAGTATTAACTTCAAATACATGAATTGAGTGTTTCCATATAGAAATGGGAAAACAGCAATTTTAACATTTTTAATCATATTTCTGATTCTTTAAAGCTTTGTATATGATGTTTGGTATCGTTAGAAAGATCTTAGTTGTGGCTATTCAGAACTTAAAGAAAATTTTCAAAAAAGTGGAACTGTGCCTTAGTGGCATGCCTCAAAGGTGGTCAAAAACATACATTTTTCCTACCCATTTTTCAGGTATAGTTCCATAGTGCATTTTTTATTTTATAATTGTTTTTAGTAGAGTCGAGTATATACTGGAAGACAGCGGTGGCCGAATTTGATTTAGTCTCTTTAGTGAAAAGATCTGGAGCTGCAAAGTTTTGGATTTTGGCGATTTTTTACATACGTATTTTTAGATTTTTTGCTATAACTTTTCATTAACATGACGAAACAACTTTTGGTTTTCGGTTTTAATGCTTAAATATACAGGGTTATTAACTAAAAATAATTGAAACTGGTTTTGTTCAGCTTAAACCATTTTAAAATCAGTTTTATTCAATTAGGTTCAAAAATAAAACCAAAATTACCCTTAAAAATGGGTAAAACTGATTTGAAGATGGTTTATGCTGAACAAAACCAGTTTCAATTATTTTTAGTTAATAACCCTGTATATTTAAGCATTAAAACCGAAAACCAAAAGTTGTTTCGTCATGTTAATGAAAAGTTATAGCAAAAAATCTAAAAATACGTATGTAAAAAATCGCCAAAATCCAAAACTTTGCAGCTCCAGATCTTTTCACTAAAGAGACTAAATCAAATTCGGCCACCGCTGTCTTCCAGTATATACTCGACTCTACTAAAAACAATTATAAAATAAAAAATGCACTATGGAACTATACCTGAAAAATGGGTAGGAAAAATGTATGTTTTTGACCACCTTTGAGGCATGCCACTAAGGCACAGTTCCACTTTTTTGAAAATTTTCTTTAATTTCTGAATAGCCACAACTAAGATCTTTCTAACGATACCAAACATCATATACAAAGCTTTAAAGAATCAGAAATATGATTAAAAATGTCAAAATTGCTGTTTTCCCATTTCTATATGGAAACACTCAATTAACACAATTTGGATAGTCAGACAAACTAAGAGGAAAAAAATCAATGAAAATAATCCAAATAAAACACCAAAAAAAAATACATAAGTGGGTACAAGAAGCTGCAAGGCTAATAACTGTCGATAGTGAAGAAAAGATTAAATTTTCTTAGCCTCATATTGACTCATGATTGATAGTGTGGCTCACGAATTCATCCTTCTTTTGTATATATACATTTGTCGATTGATCAGCATAGGGGAGAGGAAAAAACGAATTAAAATTTAAATTGATGGGCTTATGGACGGATAATTTACCATAACTAAGTATATCGTATGGCCGTACATATCAGTCAATATTAAATGCCAGTAAAAGTTTGAAGACTTTCATCATCATCATCATCCAGATTTCGAGCGTCAGAGTAAATTAAACTCAATTTTCATTCTGAATAAAAATCTCTTCCGGGGTACAGTTCATATCAAGGAGTATCATCTTCCAATAAAAGATTTTTTTTTATTATTGAGTAGATTGGATATTCGTGCGTGAATGGTTGTGGAACAGCAGCAATATTGGCAGCATTATCGATTCTGACATGGGGCCACATTACAAGTAATTTAAAGTATGTTATTTTTTTATCGACAGGTCATCGACATCAACTTGAACGATGAGAGAAAAAATTCAATTTATTTCGCATTTACGACAGATTAACATGAAAAATTAAGTAAGTGATCAAATTTTATGACTGTCATTAATTTTTCATATTCCTATTCCAAACTGTCACATAAGTGATGCCACACATGCATTAATTTCATTTCAAATGAAATGACAAGCCAATGACGAACAAAAAAAATAAATATCTGAGAAAACACATGTGAAGTCCATTGCATGTGTATGACATTTGATACCATTCTCTTTCGTTGATGTGTTTTTTTGCTATTCGATACAGATGATAATGTCAATATTTTTCCAAATGAATTAATAATGAACATTATACGGATACCCCATCTCAATAAATTTTGTTAGCTAGGAACATTTTTTTTTGTTCGTTTGCGTATCATCATTTAACGTCTCATACTCTCGAATGGCTGATAAGTTATGAAGAAGAAATGAGAAAGACACACCACAAAAAATATACTGTACGATATGAATATTGAGTAGAGAGTTCATTAATTATTTTTTGAGCGACCACCCTGATACTCAAAGTGCGGCAAAAATTTCTTTTCTTTCACATAAAAACATTTTTCTCTTTCTTCCCATTTCTTCTTGCATGATATTCTGCCAAAAATACCATATTGCAGATACTCGAAATATGAATAAGAATTAATTTCAGATATTTTTATGAAAATTACATATTTTGTAATATTTTACAGATTTTTAGCATGATTTTGATATGGAAATGGGTGGAATATGCTTATTGACAGTTTGGGGGTAGGCTTATGATCGGAATATTCCTAAGTGCCCCATTTTTTCAGTTTAATCAATAAATTTCCTTGAGTTAGTACAAGATTTTTATCAATATTGCTGTCTAGGTCTATTATTTAAAGATTATTCAAACAACGTCAGACCCTAGCTTTCCACCCATATATTGGACGTCAAAATTGAATGACCTTTACTAAAATTACTAAAAATTACTTGCAACAGCCACATAGCCAGGGTCTGGTTACTTGATATACATCTATCCCTACCCACCCAACTCTAGGGCATACCCTAGGATAGAAGTGTTCAAACTTCCTTTTTGCCTCGCGACAGACTTTTCAACCAAAAATTTTCGGTGGAACATCAAATTTTAAAAATTGTAAAAAAAAATAAAACAGCGTAAAAAATCACCTAAAAATTAAATTTTATGACCTTTTTTGACAAAAATGTCTATTTTTCCTTAAAACTAACCATTTTTGGGTAATTGAAATTTTCTCGCGAAACACCTGACATATTCATGTGGAACATTTGTATGTCACGAAGCATATTTTGAACACCATTTGCCCTAGAATATAGGAAGAGAGAAGTAGGGATATAGCCTAAGGTAGGGTATGACCAGCACCAAGATACCGATCAGTAACTTAATGGTAAACTATCCCACTCCTAAGCAAAAATGACCCAAAATTCGACAGCAACAAGTTTTGTCATTTATCTAGGAACACCTAGTTCTCAATAATGCCCAGACAAATGCAAAGGATTGCATGATACACCTAGGTCCCTCTTCAAAGCCACCCATCTGTCAGATGGTCACACAACAATGATTTACACTGGTAAGCAATCCAAATCCAAACGGATTTGAAGAATTCACAAAGGGAATTAATTCTCAACCATCGGTTATTATTCCTCAACGATTAAGGAACTATAATCAAAAAAAAATTTTCTCAGAAACAATTATCGAAACCGCTACTTGCTTGTCATTTCTCTCCCACCTACCACGAAAGACGATTTAAAAACTTACACGAGTGTAAAAAGCGTCAAATTCACCCATTAAATTCAGTGATTATCATAATTTTTGATATTTATTTGAGCTCCTTGACCCCGATGATTCAATTACAGGCAAAATTTCTTCATTGATCGTTAAAGCG
The DNA here is from genome assembly GCA_963573255.1 of Chironomus tentans. Classification (NCBI taxonomy): domain Eukaryota; kingdom Metazoa; phylum Arthropoda; class Insecta; order Diptera; family Chironomidae; genus Chironomus; species Chironomus tentans. Next base: position 41,015,106 of record OY754302.1, on the reverse strand, counting down.
ATGAAGATGATGAAAAAAAAAGTTTTTTTTTTTGGAAAGTAAAATAAAATTGTGATTTTTTTAAGGTTTCCTTTATTTTACATCGCAAAATGTTCATGCTTTTATACTGGATGTGAGTACAGCTATAACAGCAAGTGATGTGCGGTGAAATCAAAACAAGATTCTGAAAAGATAAAATCTGGCATTTGTTAATAATTAATGACTCCATTGCACTCTGCCGAAAACAATTAGTCAATTGCTTAATTATTATTCTTTCTTGTCTTTCTGTTATTCGTTCCATCCACTGTTACAGCATATGATTCATTGCGCAATTTATTCTCATGTAATTTCTCGCTTACTACCGAGAACCTGCTGGCTTTAGTTGGCAGTGTAATATGTAATATGCATTACACATATATTTACATTAATATAATTTTTTTTTCATCCCAGATGTGATTTATACCACGAAAAAAAAGGAGATAAAATTGCATATCATTATAATGCAAGTGCCCAAGCTCATCATCATCATCATCTTTATTTCTCTCAGCATATTGCAAATGCACTTGCAGTTTTACTTAAATGAACGACGTCAATATAATTCATGCATTAATATGTGTGTGTGCATGTTTGTGATGAGAATGAACAGATTCAATTTCTTTTCAAGGTGGATGTTTTTACTTCTGTTGAAAATGAATATAAAAAATGAAATCTTTTTTCCATTTACGTCATTGTAATTGCATCTTCCGGTTGGGTTTGTGTAAAAAAAGGAAATTTTTCATTGAAAAGGTTTTTTTTGTACTTGCATAACTGTTTTTTTTTTTCGCGTAGACAAAAAATAGCAAGTTTGTAATTGAATAGTTTGAAATTGTGAGGATTCAATGCGCATTCTTTCAAATATTTGAAGCTGGAACCTTGTAGTTTTGGAATATAGTAGGATCTAGTTGATCGAGCTATATATATACATGAGAATCTGCCAATGATTGAGTAAGGCCTCTGTAACTGAGTAGTTGACAACAAACCAGAAATCTGTAATCGTTTCTATTTAGTACGTGGGTTCAATTCCCACCAGAGGCTATTCTCTCAATGTGTGACTGAAGTTACCCTGCATCATGTTTTAAGTTAAAGTTAGTTTTCAAAAATCTAACTAACTGAAATTAGCCGATAATATACCTAAAATGACACCTGCTGTAGCTCTGTAAATGAAGAGTTAACGAAATTCGAGGATTTCTTGACGTAATTTTGAGAAAATCATAGTGGAGGTTTCAATTCAATTGGTTAATAGCTTGTAGGTTGACCTCAGTCACATTTTCTCAATCAGTGGCGTAACAAAGGAAGGGCGACCGGGGCTTTGGTGCCATATGAAAAACTATAAAAATTGTATATAAAGGGGCACAAAATTTTTATTAAAGTGCACCCAATTTTACTCATAGTGGTGCAAATTTCTGATTTAGCCCCGGACAATGAAGACCCTTGTTAAGCCACTGCTCTCAATCATTGAGTATATCGAACTAGAATCTGTTTTAACAATGTAAATAATTGAGTCAAATACCATGTCTAAGTGCCCTTTATTCAAAATTATTGTAGACAAATCACAGATTCTTTCTGGATTTTTCCAATTTTTTAACAAAATTCTCTCAGAAATATCAGATCTATTGATGCTTGCAAGATAATAAAAAAATGATTTATTCAACATCAACTTGTCAAAAGCCATCGAATCAAATATCTTCCTCAAGCACTCAACAGCCAACAACTCAAAATAACCTCAACAACACTCTCGATTCTCACAAAGCAGATCCCTGTAAAAACATTTTAAAAATTGATTGCATTTTTTCTGAAAGAATCAGCAATGAAAATTAAATTACAATTGTTCGGATCTAACAATAGAAAGTTCTTCTCTTTTCACTCTCGATAATCCAAGCACATCCTGTCATTCTTATCGAAATTTTTATTCTAGTGAAAAAGATTCCTTTTTTTAACTGAAGTGTCAGCAAAAAAAATCCTTTTCAGTCCCGTTATAAAAACGAAAGAACGAGAAAGGAATGAAAATAGTGTCGCAAAAAAGAGAAGATCTTATAAAAGATTTTTTTTTATTCACATCGACATGATGAAATTTGAGAATGATATAAAAAAGAACTGTAAAGCAGCATATGCAATATATGATCAGGTATCCACACAATTCAAACACAATATTGAGACTTCAATCATGGATGTTTGCTCCACTCATGACTGTGGGAATCTTTTAGAGCTGCAATGGAAGTTGCTGCTATGATACATTTTATGTTCAGTATTTTTTCAAGAATCAACTCAAATTCACATCTACTTTGTTTCATTTTAGCTCTGAAAATGAATTCTAAATAAGAAATTAATTAAAAATGAAATCATGAACAGAAAATTTCATTTCCATTAACAGGTAAATTAAAAAATTTTAATTTTATTGCTGTTCCATGACGACTGTTTGTTCTCATTCCCTTCGTTTGATAAGCATTTTTTTTTAATTCTAGTATGAACCTGACATGGAAACAGATATCTTCAAAAAGAAATCATTACACGTGTTTGAATTTGTTGACAAATTAACTGGGATACAAAGCTGATGCTTTTAAAGGTTATAAAGATCTTAAGTGAATTAAAAATTTTGTTTAAAATTTTTGTGTCATTAATGCTTGCTGACCCGAGCGACACAAATGACAAAATCGCCATATGGAAGCCATTAAGGTTCCATCAGGGATACATTTATTAACACCAGATGGATTCCGCGCCGCCTCCACCTCCGTATGGAATCCATATGGAAGTCATATGGATTCCGCGCCGCCTACACCTCCATGATGACTTCCATATGGATTCCATACGGAGGTGGAGGCGGCGCGGAATCCATCTGGTGTTAATAAATGTATCCCTGATGGAACCTTAATGGCTTCCATATGGCGATTTTGTCATTTGTGTCGCTCGGGTGATCAGGTTGGTTGAGTCATTATCAAAGGTGATTATCCAAAGTAATCTATTATCAATCGTATGGGTTCCATTATAGCTTCCTTTCATGATCTGGATGCTAAAAGTAATTAAACCAACCAAGTTCAAACGGATTTGCTGATCTTTTGAGTAAAGCAGAGGTCAAAATCATCTGAATGACATATTATCTTGGTCAAGGATTTCAAAAAATAGTCATTCATAAATAACGTCCAAAATTTAGGGGACAAATTTAGTTTTGTGGCACCTTCATACAAAAGAATTTTTTGTATGAAAAATTTGTAACTGAAGCGAGATTGTTTAAAAATCTCGTTTTTTCTTGATGTCGTTTATGAATAGCCCCAAAAAATACAGCTTGATTTTCAGGTATTACCATCAAAGAAACAAAATCCATTCAATTCATCTGAAACTAAGTGATAGTTATCTCTCTAATCTTAAAGCATTCCATACACCGCTGCATTTAATCACATAATGGAAACCTCATCCAACATCATTTCGAACACAACATAATCAGTAAAGCATTCAAAGGACTTTTACAGAAGAAGATGTGCATGTATATAATATTCTTTGCGTTTATTAGGTTAAATGTCAAAGTATATAAATAATTCCTATTACCGAGTGAAAGATTTTTATTTGCTAAGGAAAACGGAGCCTTTTCATACCTAACATTTATCAATTTTACAGTCTGTTGGCAACATTTTTTATGTTGAAAGACATCTCATCATGAATAAAATGTTCTTTCACATCGAGAAATCCCTTTGAGTTCACTAACATCTGACAGGCATTTTCTGAAATGAAAACTCAACAAAAACCTTAAAGCTGATATCACCATGCTTACATATTTAATGCCTTAAAAATTGAGTAATGAAAAGGTTTGCATTAAAGGTATGAAGCAAGGAAGCAGCTAGAGACAATTTTATTTTGGGGCTCTAAAATCGTTTCCCTTATAAAAAAAATTCTTGAAAAGGAATCAGGACCCCTATGGACACCCCCTGAGTACACGAAAAAATTCAGAATTCACGATTAAGCAAAAAAAATGTTCTTTGTTAAGCTAAAAATTGATTTTTTTCTGTACGTAAATTCTTTTTATTAAGGTAAAGTACCTCTATTCTAACGGAGATGTCTAAAACAGCAATAAAAGTAGAGAAAGGAAGAAAAAAAGGATTTATGCTAAGTGTTAAAAAATGGTATATACCGTTAAGAATTACGGAATTATTGTCAGGTCGTAGACGACAGAAGGAGAATGTGTTTATGTAAAGAACAGAACAGTAAAGTGAGCACATTGAATGGCACAAAACAAAATAAAAAGAAATAAAAAATTCAATCTCATTCAAAACAATTAGGATTTTTTTTTTATTCTCTTTGCTTTCTTCCGGTGCTGTAATTTCACTTTACCTTTTTCCACATCGTCAATCCGTTACTTTTTCTTTCTGTAAAGCATATTCGAATATTATTATCATCATTATTACATCCTATAACTGTAAAGTGTTAACTAAATGATCCTCATCCTTTCTCACACATACGGCAAACAGAAATGAAAACAGATTTTGTGTGTAAGGATTTGAGAATTGTAATCATCATTCAATCCCACACCCCTTTCACTCTGTAGGACTCGAAATGATATTAATTTAAATTCAATCGTTATTACGTGCAGCGGTTGCTGGATTCCGTCTACACAAATAAAGAGTTTTTAACCTGAAATGTCCCGTAATTTTATATGGTATACACCTCAAACTGTGCCTATCAAATTGCCTCTATTGCTCAATTGCTCCCTCTCTTTGTTCCTTTTTTTTTGATACCTGTAAAGAACCTGTTATGGATTAGACTTTTTGTTCGAGAATCAACTTATGTAATAAAATGAAAAGGAAATCATTAAAATTTCTCAAGAAAGGAGCAAGGATTAGAATTTCTACAGACGGGGTTAATCGAAATCAAAAAAGGGTATTTGAGATAACACAGAAATTTCATATAAAAAACTATTCCATTATTATTTTTATTTACCTTTTTCTTCTCGTCTCTTTTGTTCTTGGTAAGCGGTAAAAATTTCATCAACATCATGTGCTTGTAAAAACCATAGCATTTGCAATCATTTATGGTATTAAAAAGTTGTTAAAGAAATAAAAAGCGTAGAGAGAACGAAATTGCTTGATAAAACAATAATCATATAAAATTAGAGGTTTCAAGCATCTCGAAAAGAAATCTCGGCGTGAGGCTGTACAGTAATTTTTTTTGGTAATGCTGTGATTGCTGGTTGATATCCAAAATGATATGCTATTTTGGAAGTAAAGTTGTGGATAAAATTTGGTATCATTTTATGGATAGTGAGATGATTGGTGACTGGGTTGATGGCTTGTAATCTCAAAATTATGGCAGTCATAAAGATTGAAAAATCGTCAAATTTTTATGATGTGGTCAGCTGTTTCGAATAAAATTCATGCTGATGGTTCATCGATTTACTTTTAATATTTATTTTCATTTTAGAGACAATCGTTTTACTGGTCAATACTACAAGTTAGCTGAAGTCACTCTTGTCATCATCCTCAAGGCGCCTTGGCGGAAATGATAATCAGAAGGTAGCCATGCAGGTGGATAAAAGGAGTAATAGACTGACTCCATCCTGCCACCACGTCAACTTTGACCAAATTGCTGCTCGAGCTGGTCTGTACTAGAAGTGAACTAAAATCCCCGGATTTTAGCCATTTTTCACCGTGTTCCAGGAGTCACTCTTTGGTTCTTAATTACTACATACACATCGATCATGGGTTCGAGACTCAGCAAGGAAAATTATTCACTTATAGCTTTTTTTAAATCATATGAACTGAACATGAAGCTCACAACCTTCCTTTATAGATCACAGACAGAAATATCACCAAAGAAGTGGTTCATATCTAGGGTTACCAGACATTTTCAAGAAAAATAGAGGATGGGGGATCCATGTCGACTAGTTTTATTCGTTTTCTGAACGAATTAGAACATTACAGCCTATTCATATCCAACTCTGGTCCATCCTTCACCAACAAGATTGAACATAACAGCAAAAAACAGAGATACTTTAAAATTAATTCTTTTCTGAGATAGTAAAATAATTAATGATGAGCATTAAACTATCTTGAGCTGAAGCTTTTACAAGACTAATCACATAGTGCATAGTTTCCATTCTACAATTTTTTATCTTTACGATGACCTGAAAAATCCATAGAGACAAGCTCAGCATTACTGCATATATGCTAGGATGTTCCGACAATAAAGCAAAAATGCAATGAAAAATTCACAATTTCCACCCAGAACTCAAATGCTAAAAAATTCCGAGAATGCAGAACCACAACAGGAGTGAAAATCTAAGCCAAATATTGTCTATTCTGTATCCCTTCGATGTAAACCCACATTTTACCTTCCACTTTTACTTTAATTCTGCTGCTGTTTTCATATCACATTACAGCATCCAAAAACAAAGGAGCGAAAAAAAATCTCTAAAAAGAATATTGCAATACATAACATAGAGAAATAAAGCGAGTAAAAAAAAGGTTGAAGATGAGCAGGCACAAAGAGAAGCAGGTGTAAATTGAATTTTTTCTGTTGTTTCTCATTTAATAAAATTAAAATAGCTAAATGCTGGAGAAGTGTACACACTAGAGAGAATAAATATACATCTCGAAGAGTAGCGCGCAATGATGAAAGCAATTTGCTTTAAATTCACAACTCATGTGGGAATTTTTTGTGGATGTGAAAAGAATGAGAAACGCGGGTGGGATGCTCAATAGTTTCAACAAAATTGAAGAATATGTTGTAATCGGTTGGAGGAAATTAAATTGAAGATGTTACAGTGTGAAGGATTTATATTACCATTGCGAATTTAATGCCTTATCATCTGTGAGAAAATCTTATATTGCTAGTCATGGATGATGAAAGGATGCGGCGCATTTAATTATTAAAATTTGCTACAGAGATTTTACAGCTGGATCATTAAATTAATGCATTTTATGGATCAAGAAATGCTTTTTATGGTTGAAAATCAATGAAATTGAAGGTAATTATTGGAATAACTGTAATGCTTATGCTGAGGAGAAAGGCATGGTTGTGGGATTCATGGTCAAACTATATAAAGGAAAGCCAGACTAGCGGCAAGTGTCATCGTGGTTGAGTGGTCATCGTGGTTGAGTGATCATCGTGGCAGGAATCCATGACCTACTCAATAAAAATCATTCATTTTATGAACACAGGTTCAAATCTCATCAAATCCAGCTTGTTTATCAAAGGTACAGCCATCACTCAGAAAATTTCTGGGTGTGTTCCTGAAAAATTTCAAAAAAAAATCTGGTCTAAATTTGTTGAGAAAAAAACTGAAACCCCCCCCCCCCCCCCCCCTAAAATTATTCCATACAAAAAACTGAAAATTCCCCAATTGTAAGATGATTTGCATCAATCTATAAACAAGGATTAAATTCAGTCAACCTAAATCACTCCATAATTCAATTTCACGTCCATAAAAATCGACAATATCTTGCTGCTCTCAATGGAAATAAAGGTGATGTCAAGGCGAAGCTAATTAGCGCAAAAATTACATAACCATCTCTGCAAAAATGTTTGAGATGCCATTAAGGAGCGCTAACAATGTGAAGTATTGCGGCTATTTTGAAAGTCATTACGAGCAATCTTCTTAATGCAGCTGTTGGAGAGGAATAAAAAAAATTTATAGCAAAATTAATTGAGGAAATTTATAAAAAAAAATGAAAAACAAATTACCTTGAACTTGTGAGACTTTTTATCTAATCCAATTTCCTAGTGACCTAGAAACATAAATTGAAGCACTTTATCTCATTCTATGTGAGGATATAAATGATATAAAAACATTTGTTGTATTTTATTAAGTTCTCGTATCACGTTAGAATATGTTTATAAATAGTTTTTCCTCCATCCGATCTAACTTCTTTCAACAGACAGCAAACAACAACAACAATTTATAATATGGGAACTGCAAAAAAATAGAAAGAAACATCGTCATATGATTTTTATTTTATTATTCAACAATAAACTTTTCGTTGTAGAATAAAAAAATCATCACCGTGTTCAGTTTTTATTTCCTCTATTCATGCAAGTTCTGTTATAAAAGGAAGAAAAATGCATTATTTATCACACATAAAATATTATTTGTGCAATTTATTTTAGATGCTCTCTTAATGTGCTGGCTGATGGCATTTTGACTGACTTTTCTATAAATTTTTTATGGGGTCATTCATAAATGATGTCTTTGAAAAGTTGGATTTTTAGACCTCATTGGTGAACGACCACAAAAAGATTGTATACATTAGATAGAAAATGATTATATTTTATAGGCAAAAAAATATAAAAAAAAATGTGACAACAAACGTTGAGATTGAATTATATTCAAACTAATTAGGATTCGAATCAAGATTTTATGTAATATTTAATACAAATTAAAATCTGATTTAAAAATTTTATTGCATTTTCACTATATTAAACATCTGTAATAGGGGCGTATCCAGAAATTTTTTGAAGGAGGGTTTTTGATATTTTTTGTATGGATGAGAAAATTTAGGGGGGTGGGTATTTTTTTTCTTAAAACCCCCAGCAAATTGAAAAAAAACCAAAAACGAAGGGGGTTTTGACCCCCAAAACCCCTCCCTGAATACGTCCCTGATCTGTATTAATATTTCGTTTTAAACTAATTCCAACTTAACGGTGGTGCAGCTAAGGTGGTTATTTTTTAAAAAATAACTCCTCTTCTCCTTCCCTCTCGGCAAAAACTAGCACAAATCAAAAAATGTATTTAAAATTTCTAGAGTATTTAAAATTGCTAGTTTTTTCACCATTCCCCCCCCCCTCCTACTAAAATTTAGCATATACAATTAAAATTTAAACCAGTCAATAATAATATATTAAGGTTAGGGGTCCTTTGGATGTTACATAATGCTCAAGAAGGGTCAACATTTCGTCAAACTAAATTAAACAAAATGCTTTATATTTGAGGTTGACTATTTTTAGCGTTAGGTAATATCCAAACAACTCCTTGCCTAAATATTTTTATTCACATCAAAAATTATAATTTACAATCGAGATATTCAATTTGACTTAAAACTTTACAAAGCGCTTCATTTATCAATCACAAAATTGTTACCAACCTGATGTTTAATCCCTAAGCATACCTACAACGACGGTAGCAGAAGCATAATTCTTCCTTCACTTCTGTGAGCAGCAAAAAAATGAAGTAAATTGCAGAAAATTTTCTAAAACCAAAACATATAAATTGCAAACAGCACAAACCAATAAAATGCAATTTGATTGTGCATAAATTCTGTGGATGAAATGATATTTATACACGACAATGGCTTGTAAATAATATGTGGATAATGATGTAGAATAAAATATAATGGGAATTCATATTAATTTTTATGATTTACAAAATGCTTTTGAAATTGAAATGATATAATAATTTAATGTCTGAATTTGAACATTAAAAAATGAGAATAATTTAAAGAATTTATAAATTGTTGCGTTTCATTTATGAAAATTGATAAGTTAGAGGAATCACAAGGCGCATTATATTAATTTGAAAATTTAAATTAAAATTCGTAACGGAAATTTAAAATTCAAATTTTTTGATCCGCCATTTTGAAAAAAAAAGTCCCACTTCAAAAAGTTTTTCTGCATTAATTCAAATTATATTAAGAAATAAAAGCCTAAATTAGTCTCAAATTAAAGCTACGGATGGCAAAATATGAACAAAATTCAGCAACACCAGAAATTGTCTATAAAAAGTTAATAATTACAACAATTCCCAACCAACAAGCCATTCCATCAACAAAACCACATTTACAGTCTAAAATGCCACCAAAAATAATCACAAAAAACTCCTGTAATCATTTATGTCTGTTCCTTTTATTATCAAACTTCCCCATTCAATGAATATTCGTGTTATAGCAAATAATGTGCGTGATTAAAGCATCAAAATGATTGCTGGATGAAGTTGTTATTGGGCATTAAAGGGACTATAAAAATGTTTAATATTTTCTGTTTAAACAGAATTGCCTAAAAGTTTTTTTTCCTAAACTCAAACAGCAAATGAAGCACTTTAGTCTTGATCATGAATAATTGGATGTCTAATTTCTTCATTTCTACAGCTTCATAATTACCATCATTACTTGCCAGATATCATTAATGATATTCTTTAAGTCTCTTTTAATCCCTTTCAAACTGTTTACTGCCATAAGTCTCAAGACCTTTCGCACCATCACGCTCAATTTGACTTTCAACCCATCACAAGTTCCTCATAAAAAATTATTTTCTTGATGTCAAAATTGATTACACTTTCCACACTATCTATTAAATTGTGGCATTTAGATTAGAGCAAGCTGTTGTTTTTCTTGCCAATTAAAGTCTTAATGCTTTCACAAACGCATGATTATTATCATATTTTTTAGACTATTTACACATTTTTAATGGTTGAACATTCAAATTTGCCTTTCCTTTTCCCACTATGTTGAGGGCAATGCGGCACCAGGCATTAAAAATGAATTTTATCTGGTTGAGAATTTAATATATTCCCTTTAATTTCGGAAACAGCTACAGCACATAGAAGAAAAAAAAGGTTTCTCTTATGCATGTTTCAGTTTACAGTTCCGGCACTTAAAAATTCACAAAAAGGAAGAAATTTGCATTTCACAAAAGTGCAAAACCGCTTAAAAGTGACTGAAAAATGAGAATTGCAAAGGAACTTCTTTAGATGATGCCTTGTAAAACGACTCTTGTGGTTTCAATTTTCACTTTTTTTTGTTCCATAAAGTATGAAGACGTAAAGAGAGCAAAAAAAAAGTCATGGGAATGAAAAGAAAAAGGAAAAAGATATTCCGAGATTTGTTCCGGAAGCTGGAAACTATTAAGTCCTGCAACAGATGTAAATGAAGTACAGTGGATATTAAATATAATTATTCTCTGACATACACACACAAAATTGTAAAATTTTATTGTATTTAACAGCGTGACAGGAAGCAAAAGCCTCAAAAGATGTTTCATAAAAAGGATTTTAATTAAAAAAAATCTTTCTGTATTTAACAGATTCTCTCATTCATAATTTTAAATATATATTGGATATGTATGACCAAAGGAGAGATGTCAAAAAAAATCTTTTTGTTCTCACTTTTTTAATCTCTTCCATTTACGTGAGGATAAGTTTTAAAAAGGCAATTTATTTTCTTTCAACTCAAATCTGTCGTAGACATGAAAATATTTTAATAATATTTATTTAGGATAGTTTAGTGTAAATTGTACACTACAGAAGGTAGAAATTGTTGTGTACAAGTTGACGTCCCTCAAATGGCTGTGACACATTTTGTCCATGCATGCTATCCAGAACAATTTTTATGATTCAAATTATTATTTGTTGATTCTGGAATGTTATGTAAGCCAATTTAATACTGGATGTAAAATTCGAGTACTTTTTCACCGTTCTAGCAATTAAAATTGTAATTGTAAAGTTAATAAAGTAAGCTACTGTTTTTAATAGGAAATAGAGACATATGAAAAAAATTAAAAATTCAAAACTATATTTAACAAGTGAATAACAACAACGGTTTACTTTCTACGCTAAAAACTATTTTATTCGTCAACATATTTCGATAGCAATGCTATCATTATCAAGACTCAAATGTTACATACAGTAACACAATTAACATTCCGACAATAATATTTAATCAAAACTATACACTTATAAAATTATTTTTAAAAATCTGCTTTTAAAATGTTTTTAAAATTAACGTTAAAATTGTTATTAACTTTATTTTTAAAATTTAAAAATATTTTTTTTATTATAAAATATTTTCAAATTTTAAATTTTTAAATTTTTTTTTATTATAAAATATTTTTAAATTTTAAAAATAAAGTTAATAACAATTTTAAAGTTAATTTTAAAAACATTTTAAAATTTCAAAATTTTAAAAAACTGATTTTTAAAATTTTTCATACCTCACTAGCATTAGCAAAGTGGTTTGAGTACTGGACTCCTAACCAATACTGGTTAGGTTTTCTTCCAAGAAATCTTTTCAAAATATTTTTATTTTTTTAACGGTTTAAAAAAATTCAAAAATTTAAAAAATATTTTTAAAAATTTAAAAAAAGTTTTTTAAATCTTTCTTATGAGTATGGGACTACTGAGAAAATAGAAGAATTCAGGCGCTGGCAACGAGGGGGATTTGAGGTACAAAAAAGCGAGGAACCTCCCTCGTCCAAAAATTTTTCAACTTGCTAGGGTTTTAAGGGAGAAATTTTAAAAATGTTCTAATTTTTTAAACAAAAAATATGAGTATGAGTATTAAAAAATAATTGAATGAAAATCGCATCCTGAGAGATAATTTTAACATAACTGAAAGGTTTACAGATATTCGATTGCATTCATATACTCAGTCTCAAAAACTGTTATATCAAATTGAAAAAATTACGAATATATATGACTCGACAATCCTGACTTTATTTTGGTACAATACCAAATTAAATATTCAATTATAACGAATTCTCAGTTTAAAGACATCATTAATGTTGGAGATTGTTTCCAAAAATCCCATGAATTTCAGAAATGATGCACTAAATCATCTCATAAATCTAAAATCACCGTATCAAATTCCTCAAATGCGCACAAAAAAATAATCCTTAGCAATTTCAAGAACCTTTCTTACCTGACCTGTCATTATATTTCAGTCCTCGATCCAAATTGACCTTTTCATTCAAAAATAAATTTTGCCAAATATGAACCAGGAAGGAAATACGAGAAAATTTCATTCATAAAAGAGATTATTTTTTTGTTTTTGGTTCTCGTGTAGCTGTCCACTTTACAAAATTTATTTTTCATGAATGAACCGCACCACAAAATTGACGATGATTGAATATTGAATTAATGAAATTGAAATTCATAAAAGACAAAGAGTGCTTAAAAATTTTTTTGAAAGGATAATATCCACGCTTCAAGAAATTCCCCGAGCAAGTCTTTGTCCACAACAATGTACAATAAAGAGAAGAAGAAGAAAATTATTGCGGGGAAGGAAGAGAGAAAATGAAAAATTTCTTTGATCTTTTCAGTCTTTGTCGCCTTAATGCTTCTAGGCAGAGCAAGAAATAAAAGAATTTCCATAAAAGGTTTATCAACGCGCAAAAACTTGTTGTTTGCGGTACAAAAAACCATTTCCTTCGGATTATATTAAGAGAATATCGGGTCAGTCATAAATGATGTTTGTCATTTAGGGGGTAGCAGTTTGGTTCTGTTTCTGGATCTTTTCTAATAAATAATCCATTTAGTCCCATTGGAAGTTTGTTAGGAAATAAAGAAAATGAATTAAATTTACTTATAGTGAATTATTTTAGCACCCACCCTAAAGTAGCCCACCTATCCTACCCTAGGGTACCCTAGGAAAGGGGTAGGGTAGGTAGGGGCACCCTATGGAAACCCGGGCCTACAAACCAGCTCCTGTAGTGGGTAATAGTGTTGGAAACAGCCAGTGACACTCTTTAGAATAAAATCTATGTAAGGCAACAGGGATCTAAAAAAATTCCATTTATTGATTGACGTCATTTAGTGAACGACCCCCTAAGATAATATTGTAGGACAATGAAATTCTTTTCCATGTCTGCTTTTTTTAATGTAAAATGAGAAAATTAACATCATAATAATTTCAATTAAGTTGTAAAAAGGTGCCTCATTGGAATAATTTTCTCCTTAACACAATATTTAATTTAATTAAAAGCTTTAAAGAAAAAATCTTTCTGTCTATAAAAAAGTGAGAGGCATTCAGAAAACTGTTAATGGTTTATTCTTAATTAATTAGTAAACACCTCGAAATTCAGCTCCCTTAACAGCTATTAAATATCTATTAGCAATTAAATTTATTAACCTGGCAATAATTCCATTCGCACAGCGAAAAAAAAATTCCAAGAAGATGAAAGGAAATTTTTAATGAATTAATTTTTTTTATTTTCGCTACAAAAATAGCCATGCTGCTAGCGGTGCTCTGCCTTAAATTGAGAACTTCTGAATAAAAAACAAATTCATATCAGCACGGGGCAATTATCAAGTCACGAAATGAACTTGAAGATTAATCTTGATTGATCCGAAAACGCAATCATTTTAATTTTCTTATTCTTTCACTAGAGTTAATCCACTGCTTCTGAAACTTTAGGGGTTCTGGTAGAATATTATTTATTCTATTGGTCTTGGAATGCAAAGTCCTCCTAACATTTGCAAGTTTTCTATTGATCCTCAATTTAGGGAGTCAATCTAACACTTCAAAGTAGTTTCATACCCCTCAGACTACAAAATAAAGTCAGTTTTGCATTTAGGCACAACATCCAGACCATTGACTTGTGATGCCCAACTCTATGCTACCTATTTAACCTAGTTATGAAAGTCACAGCTCAATTAGATTCAATTTGGCCAACTTACAATTAAAATTAAGTTTGATGTAGTTGCATACCCCTTTCAATTTCAAAATAGCGTCAGCCCAGTATTTAGATCCCTTCCTAGTCCTAAAATTGGAAAATGCCACCCAGATCATCGAGTTTCCACCATACTGGATGTCAAATCAAATAGTTCCAACTACAAACCATCCAAAATCGCTCAACCTAACCTCGAGTATTCTCCATCAGAATCTCTACCGAATACCAACTTGAATTTCATGATAAATTCAACATTTCTGTGCATTTCTCTCGCAAATTGCATTTAGTTTCTTTTGTATTTTGCTCCATGTAATTGATTCCATTTTAACCTCATCTCATTTTCTCATTTACCAAATGACTCACAGTAAAAAAAGAAATAAATGGACATAAGAGCAGTGGCAAGATAACGCTACACAACGATTTTCAAATCAACTACTTGAAAGTTGGCAGCATAAAGCGCAGCTCTTTAATTTTCGTTGATTTCTCCTGGTCTTTACTTCGCTCGTTCTCTACTCTACCCTTGATGACGGCTGATGAGATAAAAGGCTTGAGAGCAATTATGTGAATGAGCTTTTTTTTGTTATATTTCGTGCGCGCGTAGTATGATTGTTAATTCACGTTTGCTTTGTTCATTAATTATTTAGAGAAATTGTACTTATTGTGCTTGTATGATTGGATCTGTTCACGAATAAATTAGGGAGATTACTTCATTTTCAATGATATCGGTAGACAGATGATCAGAGTCAATTGGTGCTCTGCGTGAACACTGGGTGGACGGAATTTCTACTGGATCATGATGGTTTTAGGTTACTTTAAAGAAATTGATTAGAACTGTGTTAAGATTGGGTAGACTGCTACTGTGAATTATAGATTTCCGCTCATTTTTTGCTCCAAATTAATCGAAATTAACCTCATTGATTTTAAAATATTCAGAACTTGATGTTTTGAGAAATTAAGCTTCCTGGATATGGCAAAACTTGTCTATTTGACTTCTTTGATAAGCAAAACAAGCAGACTGTATAAAATAATCAAATCCAGCAGCCTATTTCATCCAAATTTACATACAAAAGTGCATTCACCATTTTCATTTACTTAATGTATGTAATCAAAAAGTAACATCCAGTAACATCAATGGCACATGATGTACAGCTTTATGAGAGGTCGGTGAAACTAACTTTGATATTAAAAATTGAAAATAAGTATCCGAAAAGGTCAAACAACCAGAACGTTTATGTTTTTTCGCGAAATATAAATCAGCATAAGTGAAATATTTGAGCAAGCCATAGCATATCATTTAGATATGTAAAGTTTGCAGTAAGTTCCCGAGCGACACAAATGACAAAATCGCCATATGGAAGCCATTAAGGTTCCATCAGGGATACATTTATTAACACCAGATGGATTCCGCGCCGCCTCCACCTCCGTATGGAATCCATATGGAAGTCATATGGATTCCGCGCCGCATCCACCTCCATATGACTTGCATATGGATTCCATACGGAGGTGGAGGCGGCGCGGAATCCATCTGGTGTTAATAAATGTATCCCTGATGGAACCTTAATGGCTTCCATATGGCGATTTTGTCATTTGTGTCGCTCGGGGTTGGATGAATGGAATTTCTACTTTGAAATAAATATTTTTCAAATAAAAAAGAATCATCCATTTGTGATGTATGGGATGATGGTTCATGCACGTTCATTTCTATCTTCAATTCCTTCACGTTCGTGTACTCTAAATGTTGTAGAAATTGAGAAAATAACAATAATATTGGTATGAAAATAACAAAAATAAATGTTTAAATAGACATCTCCACATAAATGCGTAGAGAGCGAGCCTCGTCAGGCTCTGCACGGTGTGTTCTTTTCAAGCCATATCATATTCAATGTTTACATATTAGAAACAGAATAGTTTAGTCAAAATCACAAACGCATATGAACAAGATGAGATGGAATATGGTAAAAATACGTCAAGGGTTGAAGAAGAACAAGTTATATTGTCTTTATTGGAATTTTTAACTGTTTAAAGCGTAATTTTCATTTTAACGAATTATTTCATTTCGAAAGATTTAACGGTCTTTTAAATTTTGAATTACAAAACCATACAAATGTCAAATAATTTCAAAACATTTGAAAGGTTCTAAAACATTCAAAAAATGTCTAACAGTCAAAATGATGACAAAACCACATTTTGCGTGACATAATGTCTTGAAAAAAGTCTATGCAGCAACGTCCTAAAGAAATATTTACAAAACACTTGTGCTTATTTATTCTGATGGATGGAAAAAAAGAGATGAGATGAAATGATTGTTGAGGGAAGAAGAAAAAATCAACAGATAGTCAAGAAAGAAGCAGAGGATGTATGCCTGTGGAGAGAAAAATAAATGGTAAAGAAAGAAAGCAGGCAATAATAATCCGTTTTCTGCATTTCATCCTTTGCATGATGTCCTGCGTCTTTTTTTGTTCTCTCAAGATTTGTTTAATTTTACAGAGGATGAAATTTGTAAAATGGTTTGTTAATATTTCTCTATTTTTGCTACTTAAGTAGGCATTTTGGCGACTAATTTTCGGATTCTCCTCGACAATATTTACAGATAAATATTGCAATGTGCATGAAATCCTTGCGAAAGAACTTTTTGGTGTCGGCATTGAAGTTTGTTTGATGTGGCTACCCTTCAAGACCGGATTTCTTTATCCTTTGCTAATGAGTTTTTTGATTGTTCTTTAAATATTGTTCAGCGATTTCAAAAAGAAGCATGCTACCTTCAGAAATTTTTTGTTTTTCTTCGTTTTGTGTAACGTGACGGTATGACAGTTATGAGAAATATTTGAAATTTTAGAGAAATCATCTGCAACCAACTTCACGATTTTTGAAATTTAAGAATACGTTGGCTCAGGATTTTTTATCTTTTGTCTTTTTCTCATTCTTAATGATATACAATGGGGATAAGGATGCATTTTATGAATATCTTGATTGATCAGATCCTCATAAAATTGACTATACAGTATAATTAATGGATATAAACGGGAGAATAAAGAAGAATTAA
This sequence comes from Chironomus tentans, assembly GCA_963573255.1. Classification (NCBI taxonomy): domain Eukaryota; kingdom Metazoa; phylum Arthropoda; class Insecta; order Diptera; family Chironomidae; genus Chironomus; species Chironomus tentans. The sequence goes on along the minus strand of OY754302.1, from coordinate 40,997,684 downwards.
TATTTCTGAGGTTTACTCCCCTTGTTTATGACATTTTCACTTGTTCCTTATTATCTCCTTCATTGCACAGCATATGACACAATGCATTCCATTAGAATCCAATAAGATGACAGGAAACAGTATAATTAGGCATCAATTAATGATAATAAAGACGAGAATCTCGCGACAAAATTAACGGATTGTACAATTTCAAAAAATTCTTTCGCAGTTTCGTCTCCTTCTTTAAATTCAATATGAAAATTTAGATTTTTTAATTAATTTACTTAGAATGAAGCCTTACCGTCGTTTATAAACGTTATAAGTGAGTTAATAAGTTGATAACACAGCAAACAATCGAAAAACCGGTTCAGAATTGTGAAAGGATAAGCAGAAAATCAAAAGAAAATAAAATTCCGATAGATGAAATTTCATGTAAGCTTAAAATTATGTTTCTGGTGATTTCCCAGCAAGATTTTATGTGTTTACAATTAATTGGACATAGAAGCAATCATGACATCTTGTATTTTGCACTGATGTAATCATAATTCATCGATTTAAGGCCCAAATTTTTTTGATTTTATAACCTTCAATTACAATTTTCTTCTTCAATTTTGACGAAAAAAAAATAAGAATAAAAAAATTTGTTGATCAACACTGTCCTTGAAGATTTCGTCATCAAAATGGACTTGCCAGTGATGAAATCATTAATATCCTTAAGCATAAGGAAGCATTAGAGATAATTGCGCGAATGAAAATCACCAAAAATTATGATTATGCGACTGTGTGAACAATTATTGCTTAATCAACTTCCTGTTTCCCGTATGAATAATATTTCATTCTTCTTCATCTCTTTCTTTTCTGTTTGTTTCTAGTTTACACAGAACTGCTACGTTGAGCGGAAGCCCTAAGTTACCTTATAATGATCGATATATTCGCGAAATCTTCATCTTGTCAAAGAAAGTAATTAATTAATTAACAAGGAGAATAATAAGAGATAAATGTCAACACGTAATAATATACAGCAACATAACAAGTTATAACTTCTACTACTCTATTATTATGCATATATAATAATTTGATGCTCCTAAGGAGAAGTCAGTGAACACATAGTGTTATTTTAGAGAATAAGATAAGGAAATTAAAGTGCTGATTGAATTTGTGTGTCATAAAATACACGATAAAAGAGAGTATATAGTTTGGAAGCTTTATGGACAGTTCTTAAGGAATTACTAGAAAATTTATTATTATTTTTATTATACCCTAAAAAAATACCCACAAAACAAAAAAATCCAAGATCGATTTTAAATGCACTAAGGAGGAAGTAACTGATATTCAATAAAAACCTATTCTTGATGTCGAGAGCACTCAGTAGAACAATGAAATTACCCAATACTGAAAAACCATTTCAGTGTAATGTGTGCGAGAAGCAGGTACTTTAAAGCTTTATTTCTACTCATATAATTGTCTTCTTTTATGTCAGTCTGTGGTTGCGAGGCTTTCCGAGTCATTTTGATGTTATGTGACGCAGTGAAGTGATTATAAGTGACACCTTTCTGCATCTGGATATGAATTATCGATCCTTTGGATTTCGCTAATTTTTAACGGACATTTCAATTTTAAACTGTTTTTTTCAAATAATTTTTGACCGGTATTTTTTCAAATTATTTTCGACCGTTATTTTTTCAAATTTGAAAGATATAAATTGTCTCCTTAATCACACTCATTACGCAACCAAAAGTATCGATTATTAAAGAGAATTAACATCAATTGACTGTGGAAAGTCACAACTGACGAGAGAATTACCTAGTTTAAAATAATTATAGCTTGTAAAGGATTGATGAACGAATTTTTACTAACTTTTAAATTTCTCTTTTCGTTTCATGTTCGTTCCACCCTATTCAGTTTCGTCAATTAAGTACACTTGCAAATCACATGAAAATACATACCGGTGAGTGAGATTATATGCATATTAAAGCTATCAGGTCTTTAATTAATGACCTTAAATTATTATTTTTTTCTTTACATGCTCTCGTCTGTGTAGGAGAAAAACCTTTTAAATGTAAGCAGTCTTTGAATTAAAATATCAATCAAATAATTAATGCAAAAATTATTTTATAGGCCACATATGTTCAAGAGAATTTCGACAGAGCAGTACCTTAACTAACCACATTAAAATTCACACCGGTACGTGTGTAGATAGATTAATTAATTATTCATGCTAATCCAAACTTTTTTTTACATTCTTCCTCTTACTCTTTTATGGCACTTTGTAGGTGAAAAACCTTACAGTAAGTACTTTACATCCTTAATTATGAATATTCTATATTAAAAAATCACTTCTCATCCTCAGAATGCAGTTATTGCAGTAAAGAATTCCGACAGCTATCTACTTTAAGTAATCATGTGAAAATACATACAGGTGAAAAACCATTTGAATGTAAGTTTATTCGGATATATCCATGAAAATACTGTAAATTTAATAATTTATATCTCCCATGACAGGTGTTGTGTGCCGCAAAACATTTCGACAAAGTTCCACGTTAAATAACCACATTAAAATACATACTGGAGACAAATTTGTTATCTGATCGACGCTTAAAGCGCCTGATCAAAACAATGCAGAAAATCCTTGAGAAATGCTGTAAAAATAATCTCATTTATTGAACATTTTTTTATTTTCCTTATTTATTTAATTATTTTAAAGCTTTTTTGATTGGTTATTTGGATAAGCGGAGGATGGAGATGATTTTTAACTGCTGATGGACGTGACAATTAAGTTGGTTAGCTGGACAAAATGTGAATAAAAGCTTCTGTGGCATTCTGAATCTTCTGTCGTCATTCTTAGCGCAATTTTTGAAAGTTTTGCGTTATTCTGCCTGATCTCGCAGCTAGTCTTAAATGGGAACAGAAGCGTATTCAGGAAGGGGTTTTGGGGGTCAAACCCCCCCCCCCCCCCTTGGGATTTTTTTTTAATTTTTTAGGGTTTTTAAAAAAAATTCCAACCCTCCTCTAAATTCTCCGATTCATATAAGAAAATTTCCCCCCCCCTCAAAATTTAGATAAAGTATTTTGGATCAGGAAATCAGTTAGTACTAGAACCAGGGGCGTATCCAGGGGGTGATTTGGGTGTTAAAACACCACCCTCGATGGAAATTTTCTTCAATTTCTAGGGTTTTTTAGAAGAAAATCTCAAAACACCCCCTAAATTTTCCAGGGTTCATATAAAAATATTTAAAAACAACCCCCATAAAAAAATTTCTGGTTATGTACCTGACCAGAACCCTACAAATTCATTCTTCAACGAAAAACTTACAATTCCAAGTTGAGTCAAATTTCTAGTGTTTTGGAACCGTACAAATTATTTTGTTTATTCCAAAACGGTACAAATTCAAAAGTAACTTTGAAAACCTCACAATTCCTGTTTTAGTCTGTTGAATTATCATTCTAAAAACCAGGGTTGTGATGACAGCAGGGGCGTATCCAGGGGGGTTTTTTGGGATCAAAACTCCCCCTATTTTTGAAAAAAAACTGGTTACGCCTCTGGTGACAGAATCTGTCAAAATCTCACCTGTCACAGGCCATTGACTTTTGATACGTCAAATTACTGTCACAATGTCTAGTTGATTCCTAGACAGAGGCAAAAGCTATCATAATACAGCTAGACACCTAGCACACAACTCTGCATTAAGGAATAATCCCCAAGTCATATTATTTACATTTCAATGATTTTAAATCGTCATCAGTCAAATAAATTCAGCCTTGACCTTGGACAATCTCTGACGGTCAATCAACAACAAAACAAAACTTGTAAAATCATTCAGAAAACAAAAATTTAAATTGCTAACAACTCAAGTCATTCCCGATCGCGCATTTTTTGATCATCTTCAACTCCATCCACAGACAAAAACAAGTTAAAAGTTATCTGATGAAAAATGATTCCTTAATTTATAAAAAAAAATAGACAAAAAAGTCTTTTCTTAAAAGAAAACAAAAACAAAAAACTCAATGAATTAAATATAGAAATATTATTACTATTATTTATAGTTATTATCAGTTATTGATTTAAAATTCATATGTGGAATTCTTACTTTATGTCTACATACATTTCAAAATTATGAAAGAAGTAAAACAAGAAAATAAATAAAAACACAATGTGATGACGATAAGGATGACGGTGAGCGAGACAGAATGAGAGAAATGTGAGTGTGTAAGGGAGAGATGCATTAATATTAGAAAATTCATTATTGTTGAAAATATAGGGCATGTACTTATCTATTATGTATGGTATACATATATTTTGCATCAAAATTTCTTTCTTTTTCCTTTTTAAAATATTATTAAAATTATGATTTAAATGTTATGTAAGGATTATTCGAGAACAACTATAAGTATTTATTTTATAATCTATAAATTTGTATAAATATTCTGAACAGTTATTCAAAAAAAAACATAAAAAGTCAATTTAAGAAGAAATGTGGGTATGAGAATGTTTAAATTGCATGTTTTGGGTGTGAGTTTTAGTGGTTTTGAGCTTCTTGTTTTATCTCAGTGGGATATTAACACATATGCCAAAAAAAAATGTTGAATTGCATTTTATGTAAATTAAAAAAATAACGGTTTTTGAACATTCAAAAATTAACGGTTTCTTGAGATTTGAATTTTCAAAACCATACAAATTATTTGTTCAGTTTAAAATTCAAATTCTAACGGTTTTTTGAATATAATTAGCAAAGTTGGCACTAAAATCAATTGAACTCAAGGAATAAATCCCATTAATCCTCAAAACCTCTTAATCCACTCCCAAACTTCATGCGAATTAAAATAAAATGTTAATTTAGTTTGTAAAAATAATCTTGAGAAATGGTAGTTCTCCAAATTGCTAATTTCGGGACTATTATTCGGTGATGAATCATAAATCATGTTTCCCAATAGAACCTTTAAGTTGCCTAAATTGAAAATGCCGATATTTTCTTAATAATTATATTGATAAGGTGAAAATACAAATATGAAGAAAGAAAGATGAGAAAAATATTTTCAAAGGATCAAAAAAATAATTATTGTTATTAATATGCACTGATCTTAAAGATCACTAAAATGCATGAAAAAAATGATGATATACTAAAGATAATATACTTTGATACGAATTTTTGACGCTCGGGCAAGGCACAAAGTGCCATTTTGGTAATTAAATAGGAACAAATTGGCTAAAAGTTGATGAAATATTTTATGATAGGAGATTAAAGTTTGTTGTGGATTTTTGGATGCAAAATTTAGATAGTTAATGTTAGAAAAGTATGGAAATTGAAGAATAAGTCGATAAAAACTGGTTCAAAAATTAACGGAAATTTAAAATTCAAATCCAAAACCATACAACTTGAAACCCTTCAATTTCCAAAAACCATACAATTTCTTCAAACATTTTGTACCACGAAACAATTGTAAGGTTCTGCAGCACTGTCCAAAAACCCTCAACAAATTTAAATCCCTCAAAAAAAACTTCTTTCCAAATAAATTTATTGTTGAAAAAAAATTTCTTCTTAATGTCATTTGAAAAATAAATGGAGCATTGGTGATTAATGTTTTTTAAAAAGAACACTTGACAACATTTTTAAGCAAGAAACGAAGAAAATGATCACTTTTAAATGAAAATGAGACTTTTGAAGATGCACGAATTTGTTGTGGGAAATTTACTTGATTTTTTGGTCTACTAATTGATTTTTGTGAGTTTTAAATTTGATAAATTATTGATTCAAAAGAAAAAGAATGTTAAGCACATAGTTGCGTGTCTAATAAAGTGACCTAAGGTGATCGAAATTCAGAAGACAAAGTGAATTTCCCACAATTAAATATTTTTACCAGCAACAAAGCAACAACAAAAACCAACTTAAAAAATAATAATTTTCCACTTTCTCTTTTTCAAAAAAGCGTTCAAAAAATTCCTTACAGGGCCATAATTATTTTTACAATTTAATAAGAAAAAAACAAGATGATGAAAAGAGTTAATCTTAAGAGATAAAATCTACATATATATTAAATATATTTAATTAAACAATTTATAATAAAAGAAATGAAGAATGAAAAAAAAACACAATTTTAAGTAAAAAAGTGAATTAAACTAAAAAAACTGAATGACGAATAAAAAAAATGTAAAGTTAAGACGTGAAAACGTTCTCGAGAGCTTTTCAAAGGTGACGATGATGATGAATGGATGATGCACGTTCCTTTTTAATAAATTTATTAATAAAAAAAACGTATGTAAAATTGTGAATGAATGTTTTGGGAAAAATTCAACTTTTTCTTCTGTGTTTTTGATGAGTGTAAAATTTATCTTTAAAAGATTGATTGAATGATGACTAAAGGTAGATATAACGGAGTATAGGCAACAAAAAATGAATAAAACTAGAAATTTTTTGAAATTCACAGACAAAAAAAATCACTTTTTTAATTAAAATTTAATTAAATTCACAAGAAAATGTTTTATCTCAAAATTTGTCAGGTTCAAACATGAAAATTGTAGTGCAGTTAATAAAAAAAACTCAGAACATGAATGAAAAAAAATAGAAACGAAATTAAATGTATTAATTCAATAAATATTAAGCCAACCCAAATTACACCTACACACACAAAAAAATAATGGAAAATGTGAATATATTAAATGTTTTATATTAAAAGAAAGATTAATTCCAATTGTGTTTTAATATGGAACTTAATTTCACAGAATTTTAACGACTTTTAAAATTTTAAATTCAAATTTTTGAATCAAAACAATACAAAATCGATTCTAAAGTTTGGGGTCGTTCACTTATTACGTTACACAAAAAAACGAAATTTTAGACCCCCCCCCCTCCCCCCTTGTTACATATTTTCCAAGAAAATTTTTTTTCTTTGTTTGACCTGTTACAAAATCTCAGACCCCCCCCTCTCCCCTAAAAAGCGAACGTAATAAGTGAACGACCCCTTTTTAAACCATTGCTTTCTCAAAATTTGGAGTTTTCCCCGTGTTAAAGCCGTCATAAACCAGTGGAAAGTCATCAGTAAAATTTGTCAAATAGTAACAGTATGAAGGATTCTCAAAAAGTCGTAAATTACGTCAAAATTTTTGAAAATTTCCAAACAAAATCTTAAAACATACTTTATTTGTCAATACAGCTTAATTGCGGACTACACCCAACCTTATATGCTGTCTAAAGTTGAATATCATCGACAAAACGAAATAAATCACCACTAAGCAACAAATTCAACCAAAATCATTCATCTTCTGATCTAAATCCAACAATCATCAAGAAACAAAGCTTAAATGAAATTTCTCATGCCCATTCACAGCGGAAATTGCTTTTGCAAGGAAGCACACATCAGAAACACTTTGTAGAATTTTATTTATGGCCAAACTTCACGCTTCTTAATGATTCGATACGATTCTATTGTATGAGAAATCATATCCAACACACAGATTCGTGTTTGACTCAAATTTGATTTGAAAGATTGAATAAGTGGCTGTCCATTGATAACTGAGGATAAATTGGAAAGGAAACCACGAATCATTTCATGACCAAGCAGGAAATCTCGAGTTTTCAATTGAAAGACTTTGTTAAATTGGAATTGGACATGGCAAAATTGGTATCAATAATTCCATACTCACCTATTAACATTCAATCATCTCAGGTAGAAGCAACACGATTGATTTGATTTGAACAAAAGCCTTATTGATTTATTGATGGTGCCAATGATTTAACACCAGTCTGGATTTCACTTTCAAATAGCACGTCAAGTGCAAAATGTTTTACAAGATTCCTCAAAAACACACATATAATTATAGCCTGAAAACTATACACTGTAATTTAAAATTCACAAAAAAAGAGAGCAGAACATCCAAAAAGGATCTATTGTCTTGCTGCAAAAATAAATAATGACTCCAGTTCCAATCCATCGGTCAATTTCTTTTCATTCTAAAAAAAATAAGTTGAGAAACAGAGAGTAACATAGGGGAGGATCATGTAGCCATTAAAAGATAATGACTGACCGGATTCGGCCTCGAGAGAGTGATATGACATTCCTTTTTGCTCTCGTACATCATACAACAAGGTGCAAATTATGTTTCATTCTCATGAGAACGGACTCAAAAATGAGATGCAGCAGTAACAAAATGATGAATGATTTGAGTCCATCATCATCAATTCTTAATATGTTGTTTGTTTTTTGGACGTTTTATGGACGTCCATTAAATTTTTTAAGTGAATCCAAAATTACATCAATTTGAATGCATATCAAAAAATGCAAGTGAAATGAATAAAAAATGCAAAAATCGGCAGGTGGTCGATCAAGTGGCAATTTTTTCACTTTCGATGAATCTTCAGCATAAACAAATTCCTCGCACTTGAATGTGATTTTTTTCGTGCCTTGCATGATTGTCTCTGTGTATCGGACGATGCGATAAGGCAAATAAATTATTTTCTGCACATTCCTTCTTGTTCTTACGAATGGAAGCAAAGAAATGAGCTAAATGGACATGGCAAATGCACGAGAATAAGAATCCTTTTGAAAAAATGTAAAAAGATTTGTTTATTATCATAATTGCAAGTTATGAATTGATACCTTAACATCATAAGTACAAGTTTTTGATTAAAAAGTTTTTAGGTTCCATAATTTTGTTTGTACAGCTTGCTTTTTCTTATTAAAACATATTTAATAAGTTGATAGAAAGATTGGCAATTGGGGGGTGAGTTTGTGCGCATCTTTGGATGGAACTTGATTGCTCCCTTAGGTAGGGATACTTAGGCGCTAGGTAGGGATACTTAGCCGCAGGGATACCTCGGAGGTAGGTTAGGATACTTAGGAGGTAGGGATATCTGGGAGTTAGTTAAGGATACCTAAGATCTAGGTAGGGACTCCTGGAAGCTAGGTATACCTGAAAGGTAGGTAAGGACACCTAGTAGTTAGGTAAAGACACCTAATAGCTTGGTAAATAGGGACACCTAGTAGCTAGGTAAGTAGGGATACCTAATAGCTAGGTACGAACATCTAGAAAGGCATGAAGGTTCTAAAATTTAAACACACATTATTATCCTGACTGTATCGTAATGAGTCGTCTAGCAGACACATCGACAAATGAAGAGCAACAGCATCTTTTAATGAATCATCAAAAAATTGCGTACCATTTTTTAAAAAGCTGATTGAAGCATGCAGTCACGACGAAAAACAAACAACGTTCGTTTTATTATAACATAAACATGCAGCAGTATTGGGAGGCATAACTTAAAAATAAAATCAGTTTGTCGGTTTGAGCCTTGTAATTAAAATGTACATTGCATTTTTATTCTCGTTCCTTCATGTCTAAACATTCAGTCTTTACCATGCAAATTCTGTTTTTATTTATGAACCATCTACCCGAAAAAATGTTGATATTCACAGTGCGCAATGTCTTATTTTACACATGCTCTCAGAACAAGCACTTGTAACCACTTCTGATGGTTCTCTTCCAAAAAGTTTAAAAACAGCCTTCCTTATATCCCTCATTCGATAAGCATAAATCATAGGATTCAATGCAGAATGTAAATGTACAAAACAAATATTAAATGCCATTAATGGTTTTGGAACACAATCTTTACAGATAACTGTTGCAAAGTACATACACTGAAGTGGAATCCAAGTAATCCAGAAGCTCACAACAATCATTGCAATAGTTAATGTTGCTCGGACATCCTTAGCCATTTTATTTCGTTCATTTGGTTGGAAATCAATCCTGGAATTCCTTAACTGTAATTTCCTCTGTAACTATAAATGTAAAGACATAACTAGGGACGGAAGTGCATTTTCTTGAACTACTGCACACGAAAAACTAATGCACAAAAAGTAAAAAATTAATTGAAAAAATAACGGTCAGAAAATATTTGAAAATAACGATCAAAAAGTATTTGAAAAATTACTTTTAAAATAAACCCCCGTTCCACAGACAATTCCCTAATTTGATCCCCCTGACCCATCATTTTAACCTCTCTCGTACCCCTAACGGTGAAAAAATGTTAACATCCTCCTTACCTTTTCTCCACCTTCCAAGAGCCCCTCGTACCCCCTAAATAAAAACCTCCTCGTAACTTAACGGTCAAAAGGGTCAAAGAATTGGAAGAGGAGTTAAGCAGCAGACTGCAAACGAATGGACGGACAGAAAAAACGCGAACAATAGTGTCTTTTCCCTTTGGAAAATGCACTAAAATATGTCGTTCTTTTTTAAAATTAAAGTAACGCAAGTATGATCCCTGGACTCTTACCTGTGCGACGATAATTTTATAAATTTTGTAATAGACATAACCCAGTATGATTGAAGGAACAAGAACAGCAAATACAAAGCGAAAAATTACAAAGTTCTTATTCATAACGTCATGCACAATACATGTGTCATCATATTTGTCATTCCAAATCAAAGGAAAGAATCCAATAGAAATTCCAGTCACCCAACATAAACAAATTTCCTTAGCAATGTTTTTGTTTGTTTTGGGTTTTGGCTGTGGAGAATTTAGGGTCTGAAAATTAAAGCTCGACTGATTAGCTTATAAAGTTCAAGAATTATTTTTTATCAAAACTCCAAGACGCTTGACTGAAATCAGAATCAGACTGTATATTGAGATATTTGAAAATGCCAAAGGAATTGAAATCGGAACTAAGCATAGAAGACGATTGCAAAGTGGTGGAAGTACATTTGGATCCTGTAATTAGATTTTGAGTTGTTTTCGTGGATTGTTCTTAAAATTCCATTGACTTACCTGACTACCCCAAACCACAACAGCAATTCCAAAAGGAATTGCAATCAATCCAACACCAAAATCAGCAAAAGCTTGAGATATTATGTAAAAATTTATTTTATGCCTTAACTTCTTCTCACGAAGAAAAGCAATGAAGACGAGAAAATTTCCAATTATTGCAAAAAATGCTATGACTACTTCTATCACAGTAAATGACACCAGAGAGAATTTCCATTTCAGATGATCAAAAATTTCAACAAGATCACAAGTAGCGTCTTTTTCCATTTCTATTACTTACTTATTCAGTTTAGAACTAACTAATATCTCATTTAGGTCACTATGAGTTGATAGACTATGACTATAACCTAATGTGACAAATTTTTATGACAAAATTTAAACTAGTAATACATCAACGAGCTGCGGAACTAAACTTTTTTGCTGAGCTACTGCGCAAAATTAAATAAAAAACAAATTTTTTTATACGGATTTTTTTTTTAAAAAAAATAACGTCCATATTTGAAATATAACGGTTAAAATATATTTGAAAATAACGGTCAAAAATATTTGAAAAATAACGGTTGAAAGAATTATTTGTAAAATAATTGCTAAAAAATTTGCCTTAAGTTTAACCCCTCCCTCCTTTTTCTAAATCCATCCTTCACAACAGTCAAAATGTTACCCCCTTTCCACCTTCGAAGACCCCCTCGTACCCCCTTGATCAACTCTCTCTCATACTCAAACGGTTAAAAAAAATTACCACGCTCTTTAACACTCCACAACCTTATAAGAGTCCCCTCGTACCATCTTGTTCAATTCCCTTTGGGAAAATGAAAATAAACTAAAAATTATATGTAAAATATTTCAATCATTTTTATTGTCATATTTTTACGTCAACTATTCCATTAGTAGTGCTAGAATTCTTTGATAAACCTTTTACACCAAAAAGTCTGTAAATCGCCCTTCTTATGTCTCTCATTCGATAAGCATAAATCAGTGGATTAATAACTGAATTAAGATGCAGTAAACTGATTGAGAGTTTAATCACCCAAGGTGGAAACAGGTGGTTTTTCATGATCGATAACAGATGTAAAATTTGATGGGGAATCCAAGTTATTGAAAATACTAAAACAACTATCGCAATACTGATTGTTGCTCTGATTTCCTTATCGAACCTTTCTTGCTCATTAAGTTCACAAGGACTGAAGGCTTTATCTCGTTCAACTTTCTTCTGAGCCTGAAAAATAGTCAAACCAATTGGAGTTAATTTTGAACAATTGTCTTTTGGTTCTTACTTGTTCAGCAATCAGCTTGTAGATGTTATAGTACACATAAACCATGATGATTAAAGGAATGACAAACACGAAAATAAATCGAAAAATGATGAATTCAATTTCTAAAATGTCATTAAAATTACATGTCTCGGATTCTTTTTTGTAAAATATGAAAGGTCCAAATCCTGCAATAACTGAAATTACCCAACAAAATGCAATTTCAGTTATGAGATATTTCTTTGGTCTCATCTTTTGCTTTTGACCTTTTGACTGTAAAGATGAAATTAGTTTGTATTTTTGAACCTCATACCTTAAATGTTAATCTTACCAAAACTGTAAGGCGCTTAATTGATATCAGGACTAAATTATACACAGAAGTATTTGACAATGTTAAGAATATTGATAAGTTTGTTAAACAAAGGTTCAAATTGCATAAATATCGCATGATTGGATGATTGACTGTGATCTGAAATTTATTAACAATTTTTATTTTGTAATATTTAATTTAGAAAGGATCTGGAGCCAAAAATCTAGAATTTTTGGGGGGAAGGGGTGGATTTTCAGTTTTTTCCTTCAGATTTCTTCTTTTTTGTAGGTCGTTTACAATGACGTTCAACATTTAAAGAGAAGGAGAGTCAACATCTGTGTGACGTTCCATACAAAGAACATTTTTTGTACATCCATTTTGTGACAAAAAGGGGGAGGGGTAAAAATTCCGTTTTATTTTTATTGGACGTCATTCGAAGAAGGGGATTTGTTTTTCCTATCTACCCCTGGTTACTCGCTTGACTAGACCAGTTTTGAATCAAATCCATTTTTTAAGTAGGGATATTTCAGGGGTTATTTGATATCAAGAAGTCTAAGTTATAGTTCAGGGGTCGGTTTCTAAAAACTACCCTGTGATAGGTGGGGGTATCCTAGGTAGTTGTACCCCTAAGGTAGGGTAGGGTGCCCTGGGTAGCCCTAGAAAATCTCTAATTTGGTATGTCAGGCACTTAAAAGTTTGAGAAAAAATCGTCTAGATCCGGAGGATCAGAGGATTTTTGCTAATAAAATCAGTATAAATGAAATCTTAAAATTACCACATATAACGGAACAGCTATAAATCCATTACAAAAGTCACTCAATGCCAAGGATATGATGTAATAATTTATTTCGCGTCGTAATTTGCACTCCCTAAAAAATACAATAAAAACCAGCAGATTGCCTATAATGGCGAAAAATCCAATGATTAACTCCAATACAGCATGCGCTATTTCAAAATATGACAATCCGTCTGTTTCAAAAGACCCAAATAAGGTACACGTATTATTTAAGTTATCCATTTTAATGCGTTGAAATTAGAAATGATACTAGAAATAAAATTAAAAATTTCGTTGATTATGATGCATAGCTTGTGGCAAGACAAATGAAAGCGCATGTTCATTAGAAAATAATATAATGATATGAGTTCCCGATGGGCACACTGTCATTTGCCAAACGGCGGCCGCTTGATTCTATACATACTGTCTGGTTAGCCGCCATATGGTCAACATTTCAACGTATGCCGATCGGGGATGTAGTTTCAAGAATTTTTATTACTAAATAATTTCATTAAATATTACTTATAGGATCGGAACTTTTAATTTGAAGTTATATAGCTCTTAGAATTTGACTCAACTTCTGATGATTTTGCACCAAATAGCCTTAAAATTGCTTTCCTTATGTCCTTCATTCGATAAGCGTAGATCAAAGGATTAATTGCTGAATTAAAGTGAGCAATACAGATAAAAAGTCCAATGAACCACACGTCGACACATTCATCACAGAAAACAGTCACTACGTAAATGATTTGAATAGGAATCCATGTGATATAGAAGATCAACACAATCATTGAAATGTTTATGGAAGCCTTGATTTCTTTATTAAGAGATTGTTCTGAAGAATCGTTGAATTTCTCTGATTGAATTGGTTTTCTAGACTAAAGATAAAAAAAAATTAATTATAGAATATTTTTTTTAAATTGAGGCATGAGCAATACAAATTAGGGATTCTTGGTTTATCCTACCTCAGGGATATACAGTACTTTAGGGTTAAACTCAGAAAGTATTTTCTGGGAAGTACCGAAAAGGGTACTGGCAGGCGCGTATCGAGGGGAGATTGGAAGAATTTTCAATTTTCAAGAAAAAATCCTGAAAATTTCCCACTAATTTTTTTTCATACAAAAAGTTTGAAAATCATCCTCGAAATATTTCTGACTACGCCCTTAGGCCGGGCCTACAGGTATACCGAGAAACCTAGCCCACTGTGATTCACTGATTATTTGCCTAATCTTAAGTTTGACTCATCGCGAGCTATGGCAACTGAATAAATGAAGTATATTATCAACTTAAGATTCAAAAATTAAGTGATTCATCATGTCTTACATGCTCAATGATGATTTTGTAGATTTTAAAATAAACAATTCCAATTATTATTGACGGAATGAAGACAACTGTGATAAAACGGAAGATGATGTAATTTTTGGCCAAAACATCAGTCAAGACACACGAGTCAGTCTCCTTATTGTTCCAGAAAACTGGAAGAAATCCAATAATAGTTCCAATCATCCAGCAAATTCCAACTTCTTTCACAATATTTTTGTTTGATTTGAATTTTTGTTGTGGGAAATTCTTGGACTAAAAATTAGAAGAACTTCCTTTATATGATGAGTTTTGCCCGAGCGACACAAATGAAAAAATGGAATTCAAAAGGATTCCGTTTCCATATGACCGTCGTAGTGACGACTTCTTCATTTGTGTCGGTCGAGTTGCCACGAATAAAATTTTAACATACCAGAGTTCCTAGACGTTTTATTGAAATTAGAACTAAGCTATAAATCGAAACATTTGAAAATGTAATGCAAAAGGATATGGGTACAATGCATAGTAAGTCATTGTAAAATTTTGGCACTTTGGTGATCACCTGCAAAGAAATTTACTTGATATTTTTAGAAATAAATGACTTTACCTTAAGTTACCGCAAAAGTGTTGGAAGGAATCCCAATGAATCCAACACAGAAGTCAGCCATTGCCAAAGAAATTATGTAAAAATTAATTTTGCGTCTCAACTTTTTTTCCCGTAAGAACACAATGAAGACAATCACATTACCGATAATTGCTAGAACTGCATTATTGATTTCCAGTGCAACAAACAAAGTCGTTTTATGCCTTAATTGAATACTATCTAAAATTTCTACTGTACTACTGTTCTCCATGGCTGTTGGTAGAATATGGAATTAAAATTATAATTTGTACTATTTGTGAGTTCTCTAAATAGTCATCCATGAGTAAGAAAAATAGTTTATGGAAGATTGTGATTTATCTACGCATTTTTTAAAAAATATTTATATTCTAGATCCAAACATGGTTGGAAATCAAAGCAATTGACTCAGTTTTATTTTAAGCTCTAATTACTTCACATTACTTATATTACTCATAGTTTACTCAATTACTCAATAATCTTATGCATCATGGAGAGAGAAAATGTATATGAAGAAAGGCAAAAATGAAAAGATGATATCAGTTAAAATGACACATGCTGCATTTAAAAACATAACTAAATTTTATACCAGAAAAGTACAAAAAGCAAGGAACAGTACAAGAAGAAAATCTGCATAGGTAGTCGTAAAGACGCAAAAAGCTATAACAAATGATGACAATAAGAAGAAGCTGCTGAAGCCTCACGATTGGCTAATTACAATAAACGTTCAACAATCACAAGCCGTGAGATCCAGACTGCTGTTCGTTTAAATTTGCAAGAATTTTGTCTCAGAAGGAACAAAAGCCGTCACAAAATACACATCATCCAAATATGTTGCTTTATATGCTGCGTCGCAAAATTTCAAATTCAAGACCGCAAATTAAGGTCATCAAGAAGAATCATTTTTATTTCTGTTCGTGCACAATGGGGCAAAATGAAAAAAAATCGGACATTCACTTCGATTTTGGCAATGTTTCAAATATCTATTCCAAAGTAATTTTTTCTTATAGAGGACATAAAAGTAGACTTGTATGCCAAATTTCAGGTCATTTGGTGGTGTTTCCGCGATTCTAGGGCTGTTTGTAGTTGAAAAGGGGGTAAAAATCTGATTTTTTCATGCCATATTCAAACTGGGAAATCTCTGCGATGGTAAAAGATATTGAAAAACGGGTTTCGGTTCCTAATAGTGGTATATAAGAGCTTAATTTTGACATAAGGTAAAGTTTATAACTTTTAATTTTTGGTACCGATATGCTAGGAAATGTATGGAAATCCTAGGAAAAATGACTTCAAACATGCCGCAATCATCTTAGATGATCAATTTCCAATCAAGTAAATACACAAAAATGTAGCCCTTGACTTCTAGTTTACATAACTGTACAAACATTTGCCATAGCTAGCCGCGAACAAAAGTTATGGCCATTTTAGTGAGCCGATCTATATATAGCCAAAAACAAACTTTTCTTAGAAAAAAATGAGAACTATAAAAATAAATAAATTTTTTGATGTTGTTTAGTGATTTAGGCTGTTTCAGGACAAACTGCGAAGAAATTTTTTCAAAAAGTTCAAAACTTACCGAGATATGGGGTACATGTGCTCCCTGACGACTTGACCTTTTTTCACCACACTCAAACAGCTGTAACTCATACAGGATATAATATTTTTTATTTCTGTTTTCTTTTTATTGTAGTCTATATTAGTACCTTTCTAATGATATATAATACTTGATGGTTGATAATGGTCTTGGTCATGAATGCTGCCCTTGTTTGTGACCGACCCAAACTAGTGAAAATTTCAAAAACATCATTTCTTGATATAGCATTAAGGAACATAATTAAATATTATATTTAGATTTTTTATGTTTATTTATGATAATTAAAACCATTTAAACTCAAATTTTGTAATTTGGAATTTCTTTGCTACCTGTGGACAGTTACTTGGTAGCCTCCTAAAAAGTACCCTTATAGCCTCTTTGTGGTCAACAAATCTTGAAAAGTAAGTTATTTTGCAGACTTTTATCGATTGATATTTGATATTTATATATGTTTAAAACATAATTTATCTGTTTAAGGTAAAAAACACTGAAAAATTGGGATTTTTGGTAATTTTGTTTGAGATTGGCTTGCGTCGGTTACATTCAATGTACTACCATGGCAGCAAGGACCACCATATATCCAAGTATTATATATTTTTATAAAGCTAATAACATCAGCTAGCAAATACAGAAAACAGAATCAAGAAATATTGTTCCAATAAAAAGTTATGACTGTTTAAGTAGTCTCAAAAGGTACAAAGTCGGTAACCAGCATAGGTAAAAACGCGATTTTGAAAATCTTTATTATATTTCAGAAGTATTTGGGGCAAAATGAAATTAAAATATATACAGGAACTTAAAAAAATGTATAAGAAATCAAAATAGGCATGAAATTACCAAAATCGCGTTTTTACCTATGCTGGTTACCGACTTTGTACCTTTTGAGACTACTTAAACAGTCATAACTTTTTATTGGAACAATATTTCTTGATTCTGTTTTCTGTATTTGCTAGCTGATGTTATTAGCTTTATAAAAATATATAATACTTGGATATATGGTGGTCCTTGCTGCCATGGTAGTACATTGAATGTAACCGACGCAAGCCAATCTCAAACAAAATTACCAAAAATCCCAATTTTTCAGTGTTTTTTACCTTAAACAGATAAATTATGTTTTAAACATATATAAATATCAAATATCAATCGATAAAAGTCTGCAAAATAACTTACTTTTCAAGATTTGTTGACCACAAAGAGGCTATAAGGGTACTTTTTAGGAGGCTACCAAGTAACTGTCCACAGGTAGCAAAGAAATTCCAAATTACAAAATTTGAGTTTAAATGGTTTTAATTATCATAAATAAACATAAAAAATCTAAATATAATATTTAATTATGTTCCTTAATGCTATATCAAGAAATGATGTTTTTGAAATTTTCACTAGTTTGGGTCGGTCACAAACAAGGGCAGCATTCATGACCAAGACCATTATCAACCATCAAGTATTATATATCATTAGAAAGGTACTAATATAGACTACAATAAAAAGAAAACAGAAATAAAAAATATTATATCCTGTATGAGTTACAGCTGTTTGAGTGTGGTGAAAAAAGGTCAAGTCGTCAGGGAGCACATGTACCCCATATCTCGGTAAGTTTTGAACTTTTTGAAAAAATTTCTTCGCAGTTTGTCCTGAAACAGCCTAAATCACTAAACAACATCAAAAAATTTATTTATTTTTATAGTTCTCATTTTTTTCTAAGAAAAGTTTGTTTTTGGCTATATATAGATCGGCTCACTAAAATGGCCATAACTTTTGTTCGCGGCTAGCTATGGCAAATGTTTGTACAGTTATGTAAACTAGAAGTCAAGGGCTACATTTTTGTGTATTTACTTGATTGGAAATTGATCATCTAAGATGATTGCGGCATGTTTGAAGTCATTTTTCCTAGGATTTCCATACATTTCCTAGCATATCGGTACCAAAAATTAAAAGTTATAAACTTTACCTTATGTCAAAATTAAGCTCTTATATACCACTATTAGGAACCGAAACCCGTTTTTCAATATCTTTTACCATCGCAGAGATTTCCCAGTTTGAATATGGCATGAAAAAATCAGATTTTTACCCCCTTTTCAACTACAAACAGCCCTAGAATCGCGGAAACACCACCAAATGACCTGAAATTTGGCATACAAGTCTACTTTTATGTCCTCTATAAGAAAAAATTACTTTGGAATGGATATTTGAAACATTGCCAAAATCGAAGTGAATGTCCGATTTTTTTTCATTTTGCCCCATAGTGTCGTGTTCTAAATAAATATTTATTAGATAATCCAGTTTTAAACCCGTTTAAACTGGTTGATATTTTATTTAAGTTTGACCACTAATGAATACTTTACTATTGATTTTATTTTTTCGCATATTCCTTTTTGATCAAATCGGAACCTTTTTCTGCGATCATAATTGTTGGAGCATTCGTATGTCCCCTAATAACACTCGGCATAACGCTTGCATCAATCACTCGAAGTCCTTTAATTCCTTTAACCTTTAATTCTGGTGTAACAACAGCACTTGTGTCTGATTCCTCACCCATCTTGCATGTTCCAACAGCATGATAAATTGTCGTTGATATATACTTAAGGTAACATCTCCAATAATTATTAGAATCAAAAGTAAATTTATCACATTCTGGGAAGGGTATGCGTACATAAGTAATTTCTAATTGTTTATAAGCTGATGTATTTAACAGCTTTCTGTATTCTCGGATACTTTTGATCATTGTAACCAAATCATCATCATCATCAAAGTAATTAAAATTTATTATTGGATTATCAAAAATGTTTCGGCTTCGAGGTTTCAATGTTCCTTTTGACTTGGGCTTTAACAGTATGGGTGCCACTGTAAAAAGTGGTGCTTCCTGGTTTGCTTTACTAAGGTGACTTATTACATGGTCATTAAATCCAAAATTTTGAAAAATTTGATTAAAACTTTTTTGTTTCTTTAAGAAACACATGTGGAGATATTCAATATTGGGAACATTAGATGCCTTATCATCAGTGTTAATAAACCCTAAAATATTTAAACATCCAATTCCTGAAAATGCACCAGTTCTTTTAGTTAAATAAGAGTATAAAGCATCATACGAATCTGTTTCGGTATCAGTCGATGGAGCAGATTTAAGGAAATTGAAGTGAATGTTTGTCATCAAGTGATCTTGTAGATTATATCCAACAGGTAAGTCCAATTCTTGCTTTATCGTTAATGGCTTAAGGTCTTCATTTTTTCCAATTCCAGAAAGCATTAAAATTTTAGGACTCTCAAATGTACCGGCTGAGAGTATGACCTCTTTTCGTGCATGTACCTTCATGCTGCGACCACGCAAAAGAAATTTGATACCATCAACTTTCAAATTATTCATTATTAAGTGTGTTGCACGTGCATTCTTTATTACCTTTAAATTGGGACGATTTTTAATTGGAGATAAAAATGCTCTTGCGGAACTGCATCGTTCGGAATTTTTTAACGTTCCTTGTGAAAGAAGAAAGCCAATGTGTTGATCTTGATTATAATCGTCCAATTTCTTATATCCAATTTCATTAATTCCTCCAAATATTGCTGCACTAATATCTGGAGTTGATCCGTAATTTTCAACACTCAACGGTCCGTTAGTGCCGTGATACTCATTTGCTGCAAATATTTTATTATTTTCAGATTTTTTAAAATATGGAAGCACATCTTTGAATGACCATCCAGTAACATTCCATTCATTATAATCTTCTGGAACTCCGCGAAGATAAAGCATTCCATTAACAGAGCTTGTACCTCCAAGCATTTTACCACTGGGCAAAAATGGTCCATGTTTGTATCCATTGCTTGCTTTTGGCATTTTATTTGCAATGTAATTGTAAGAGTATGAAGTGTTCATAAGTAATGTGAAGAAAGATGGAATCTAGAGTTGATATTTTCAGACGATTAAGAAAAAATAGATATTTTAAGTCAAAAAACTATATCTTCAGATCCATCTTCAGATGTCTAACATTTTTTGATGGATATAGTATTTAAATCTATTTTTATAGATACTTTAAGACAGGGGTGTAGTCAGAAATTTTTATGAGAAATAATTTAGATTTAGAAAATGTTTAGTAAAATTTTCCAAAATTGCATGAACTTTTTATTTCTCAAATAGAAGCTTAAGCCCCAGGAGCCTCTATGGCTATGTCCCTGCTACAAGCAGTTGTGTAGACTGAAAACTTACCTGACTTTCAATTGGCGGATCGCCACCAGCTTCTAGGAGTAAAATATTCCAGTCACTTCTCTCACTTAAACGATTTGCTAGAACCGATCCTGCCGAGCCTGCTCCAACAATCACGAAGTCGAAGTTGCTCAATGCTGATGCTGTAAAATTTATAATTTTTCTGTGATTTTAAGGTATGAAACACTATAACTATAGCAAATGATTACCTTTAGTAAATACAGTTGGTCCGTAATCCTCAGGCCAAAGTGAAGGGGAGGAAAGTTCACATTCTCGACTATTCAAATGTTGGAACATTCCATTGATTATACTACTAAACGATCCTGTACTTCTTGATGCACACTCATTATAAATTTGGTCTGGTAAAAAGATGGAATTTAATTGATATGTACTTACTTTTAATGATATTCTAACACTTACAGCCTTTCGATTTAATCGAACCTTCTTTAAGAAATAGATTCTCAATACTTGAATCAATTTCATAATTGTAGTCACTCGAGAAATCTTCTGAAATATCAGCAAAATTTCGACAAATTTTAAGAATAATCAAGAGAATATTTAATTTCAAAACCATTCCTGAACTTTTTTGTTACAATGCTGACGAAAAACTGAATGGAATGTACACAAAAAATCTTCTTAAATATCTTTTTTTGTAAAACGTAAAGTAATTTTTGAAAACAAGTTTGTAAGTTGTTTAATTTCTCAGCATGAGTAAAGTAATAATTCCATTTCGTGTGATAAATTCGAACTTTCAATGTACTCCTGAAACCAAAAATATTTCAAAGGCGAAGATTTTTTTAATTTTATTTTTATTTGTTTAAAAATTGTCTGTGTTTTTCCAATACATGTTTAATTTGTCGTTTTTTGAGTAATTCCCGGATCCTTGCCTTCATCATCTTCTTCTTTTTGATTACTTTTGGCTTCCTGACAAATATTGTTAACTGTTTTCCTTTTCTTAACGATTTTCTTAATCTCATTCATCGTTTCCGTCTCCAGCATCAAGTGTGAGAAAAAAGCATCCCAATATTTAATTGCTGACTGGATAAACCAATTGTTTCGCTTCCTTAAATATCTCAAGAAACGGTTATCGGCTTCGAAAAGTGGCCTTCTGTTGTCAATATGAACATATCCCGTTTTCTTTTCAACATAAAGTGTGTGGAGTTGATGAATGTGAGGATATTTTTTTGTGCTTATTTTGATCAAACTGTAAAACATTTTGGTACTCCAGCTAATGTTTTCAGCGTTTCTGAGAATGAAAATTTTTAAAAGAAAAAATTTAAATAGTTAACTTT
Source organism: Chironomus tentans (assembly GCA_963573255.1). Classification (NCBI taxonomy): domain Eukaryota; kingdom Metazoa; phylum Arthropoda; class Insecta; order Diptera; family Chironomidae; genus Chironomus; species Chironomus tentans. Next base: position 40,975,617 of record OY754302.1, on the reverse strand, counting down.
AGGGGTCGTTCGCAAATTACGTCACGATAAAATACGACTTTTTCGACCTCCCCCCCTCTCCCCCTTGTCACAAATTTTCCAAAGAAAAAAAAAACTTTTGTATGGACTGTCACAAATTCTTTGACCCCCCTTCCCCCCAAAAGCGTTACGTAATTTGCGAACGACCCCTTACACATCCAACGACCCCTACTCACTCAATTTTGACAGCATAGAATTTTCTGATTTTCTTAGCAAACTCGACGTACTTCTTTCCATACAATCTCAAACTAAATTCCTTTGCCTGATCCAATACTTTTTGAACATCATTGACAACTATTGAAATAATCAAATTAACTTTGTTGATAATTAGAATGATGATTATTGTAATTGCAACAACTTGAATAAATCCTGTTAATTTATCTGATTCTATATTGAGCTCGCCAGCATACATTATGATATATTTTGTGGATGCATTTCCAAACCCATGAAATTCTTCAATTTTTCCACCAAGCTTCTTGTCAAAAATTATAAAAGCCATTGCGATACATCCAAAGAATAATGGCAGAAATAGCAAGAAAATCATCAAATAAGTCGTAAAAACTGTCAAAAAGCATTTCATGTAAATTGCAAATTTCAAAACTGGATATAAAAATGCGGTTGCAATTATCATTAAGAGGACATTTATGCCTTCAATCACGATTAATGGCACGAACAAACAGTCTAAATTAAAACTCCAATAAAAGCCAATTAGGATCGAGAAAACTATTGGCAACGCGATGAGTCCCATTTCAATTAAATTTGATAATTTTCTGAAGTAGTTTTCGTTGTAGACGTAGGAATACTGAATCTTTTCTCTGATCGATATCGGAATTAAACGCAATAATGAGATAACAATTAGTAGAATAAACCGCACAGATTCATGCATATGATAAATCATATTTTCGAACCAATTTAAAGCACTTTTGCTGTAAGTTTTGTTCAAATTATCTGCACTTCCATTTGTAATGTTTCCTCTATTTTCAGGTTCTTCCATTGGATTATCATGAGAATGGAACAATAAGACCAAGAATATCGTCGGACCGATGTAAGTCAAGATGAAAATTGTCAAATTCCAGAAGAAAAGTCGATTATATTTTTCAATTTTAGCTCTGATGATCATTTCCATCACTGGATGAGTGACTAATGACCTCAATTCATAATCATTAAGAATGTATTCCATTGTATCGTAATCCTCATTCATCATAACTCCGTCATCAATTTTTTCTGGATTTTCATCATGACTGTAATAAGGCAGCATGAATTGACAGTCAATCTTGTAGAAATTGTCTTGACTTGTGATTCGAGAGTCCAGAAAATCTTCCATGACTTCATGTGGTATCCAATTTTTGGGAAGTTCTCCTCTGCCTAGTTCATACTTATTTTCGAGAAACATTTGGACTGTGTAATGATGAATGTCACCAACAATCATGTTTGCTGGAAATTCAGGGCAACTGATGAGAAAATTGTTGTAATCAAAAATCAGCTTGACAATATTTTTCTGGTCTGTCTTGATTGCAGCATAAAGGAGGATGAAACAGAAGTTTGTTGAATATTTTTCATAGAAATGGAAAATTTCATTTTCATCATAATCTTGATGGCTTCTGTCATAGTTTCTAGGAAGCTTGTAAAGATCCTTATAAGATTTTTCCATGTCTTTAATTTCAATTGGGAATTCCTTGAAGAAAACTTCATCCTTTTTGTTAATTATTAGTGATAATAAATTTAGGTACGGGATGAAAGTTCCTTCAAGTTTCAAAATTTCTCCCTTGGAGTTGGATGTACTGTGAATAATAATGTTACATTTTTGTGTTTTATTTTCCTTTGAATCAACATGCTGAAATTCCACAAAATATCCCCAATAAATCATCATTAAGCCGATCCAAAAATGTTTTCTTGGAAGTTTGAGTTCATTTTTGCCATTAAATTTTTCAGGTTCTTCGTCCAAAATTTTCTTAAAAAGCTTCACAAAAAATTGATTTTTTCCAACTTGATCCGGACAAAATTGATCAATTTCCTCGAGCAAGTACAGCAAATTTTTCGTATTATTGTAGTCATGCCTTTCATTTTTGTCAATCAAATTCAAGTGATACTCGATTAAACATTTCGGACTGGATTTATAATCATAAAATAACGAGTTTTTCAGCATCATGAAGAGTAAAGGCTTGCAAATCTCCTCATATGTATCAGATATTTTTGGCATTAGGAATGAAATTATGTGAGCATCGTCATTTGTATCTAGCACGTAATCAAATAAACGCTTCTGGTTGGAATTTTTCTGTGAATGAATTTAATTAATATACTTGACTCAGACATCTAGTAAGGATGATACTCACCAATGTTAATATTTCTGGCTTTTCCCACAATTTAAATTCATTCCAAATATGCCGCAATATTTCACCAAATAAATCCTTTCTCATTGGGGATATAGAAAAAATTTGCTCAAATAGACTTTCGTTTTTAAAGTCCTTTCTACCAAATAGGAGTTTTCTGGTTTTTGGCGTGTTACGAAACATGTTTTCAAATTCATTAGCATGAAAGTAACTTTCACTTTTCAAAGAATTTGTTATAAATTTCGTCATATTTTCCTGAGAATATATTTTTAAAATAAATTTCCTTAGTTTTTGCTTATTTGACTAAATAAAATTCTTACCAATAATTCGTTATGTTTCGTATCGAGTGACTCAACAAATACAGCTTGAAACTCTGCAACATTTTTAATCGTGGATGTTATATTTGATTTAAGGTTAACACCTTCCGTGATAATCAAAAGATATTCTTTTGTGTCTATAAGCTGTTGAAGGTCCGTAAAAATATAAAGTAGTTGTGCATTTGGCTTGATTGCATGGGTCCAATATTCACCAAAATAATTCTGATATGTTGTTTTGAATTTTTTGTATTCAAACTTAAAGCTCATCATTAAATTTTCATTCAACAGGAACAAAAGTTTGAAATAAAGTTCGTCGCAATGTTTCATAATTTCGTTGTAGGAGATTTTGCATGCAGATTGATGTGGACTGGCTTCATGCTGGATACTTTTAAGAATTTTCTCTTTTAAATTGATGTAAATTTGATCTTCAGCATTATCAAGAAAGGCAGTCACAAGTTTCAGAATTTTTATTTGATATTCTTTATTCCTCATTTGCAGCACCATTTCAATTAAATCTGGAACCACAATTTTCCGAAAATTAAGAACTATTTCTTTTTCGTTGTAATAAATTGCACGTTTAATTTCACTGAACAGAAAATAAAAGATGTTGTAGCAAAACTCGTAATATTCAGGATAGTTTTCAGAATCAAACACATCCAGTAATTTCTTGAATAATTCTTCATAATTTTTTTCCGCTGAGTCGATGAAAGATTTAAATTTTGTCGTAAGAAAGTAACAATCCGGAGAATTTTGGCTGAGCATGAACCAATCAAACATCAAAATGCTAAACAAATTTTTAATGCAAGCATCTTGATTCCGTATATAAAATTCAGTAACAACATTAACTTTTTCAGCGCTCCAAAATTCTAAACTCTCATTTTTACTTAGGTATGAACTTATTTGCACCGATTGATCCTCAATGAAGGTTAAATCACTCAAAGAACTTTCAGTTTTAATAACATCATTTTTTTCAGTTGCTAGAACAGCTGATGAATCTAGCTCAAATATTTGCAATGATACATGTTCAGTCTCTTGAGGTGCTTCATTCTCTCCTTTAATATTAATCAGGTTTTTAGTTTCTACATCGCTGTTTTCCATTTACTTTAGTCTAGGGATTAGAAAATTAGATTTTAAATTTACAAAAATATCAATAATTAGGATCTCAGTTGGTTGTCTTGAGTGTATTTAGTAGGGTTCGGAAAATAACATACTGTATGGATACTGTATTTTTACATACTGTATACATACTGTATGTATACTGTATGCATACTGTATGTAAAATTTGAATACAAAAATAACGGTTGCAAAAATTAAGGAAATGCGATATAATATTGCTTTCTTAATGAAAAAGTTAGTTAAGCTCATGGAACATCATTATCAATAGATAAATTTAGTCATAATAGCTTAATTATGCTATAATTAACGATTTTACAAATTATGTTATTCTGAAGAAAATATCCACAATAAATTGATATTTTTTACAAAAAATTATTGAATTAAGTCTAACTTATCTAATTGCATTCAAAATATAATGAAAAACTTAGTATAATTAAGAAAAAAATGAAAAATGAAACAAACATTTTTTAACGGTTTTTTGAAATTTGAAAATTTTGTTTCATCGTTTACTTTCATTGACCAAAATATTAATTTTATTAATTTTTTCTGATTCTAGTGCAGTGTTTTATTGCACTGTTTTAAACACAAAACAGCAATAGAAACATTATATTAGCTTTACAAATACTCAAATTAAGCTAAAAAAGAGAAAAAAGCAATAAGCTTTAATATAATTTATAAACGGCTAATTGAATTTCAAAATTTTACATACAGTATGCATACTGTATGTTTCCGAACCCTAGTATTTAGGGAATAGTCATTAAATTTTTAATTTAAAAATATTTAATTTATAAAGCATGTTCAGTACATATATAATTTTGTTAGCAATAAACTTGAGGTTAATTATTTTGACTTTAAAAATTTGTGATAGAGGAAAAAATCTGTTTTTTTTTTGTATGGACGTCATAAGGGATCAACGAAAAAAATAAATAAATTTTATGACTTAGATAAGTTCTAAAAATACCATACAATATAAATTTGATACCTCAGCTGTATTAATGAGTAAAGTTCTAATTTCTAGATAGTTAGAATTTTTTAAATTTAATTATCATTAATTTAAATTGTGATGACTCACTTGCAATGACGATCATTAAACATAATTTTTTTAATGTTATCTCGAAAAGTTTTTGTTTTTTAATTCATTAGAATTTTTATACTTTACTTAAAAAAGAGAAAATAGGGAAATAAAAATTAAAGGTTCAATTTACTCAAAACCAACGATGTCTTAAAAATAAATATTGCTCAAAAACTCGATACAAGTTTACTTTTTTTATCTTATCAGTTTTTTAAAAGGAAAATTATATTGAATGATTAAAAAAATTAACAGAACTGAACTGTGAAAAATTCACTAAATTGTATAAGTTTTCATATTTTGAGATAATAAACACCTTTATATTACAATAATATACATACTATGCGTGGAATTTCAAAACTGTTTTCAAGCCAAACTTTTACCTTAAAGAAACAATTTTAAAAACTTAAAAAATTATTTTCAGGTCTTATCACTTTCGCATGCACACTAAAACTGAATTTTTGTTAGTAAAATGATTCATTTGTGTGTTGATTCATTTAGTATTATAAAAAGCTGTGAAAAAATTTATCATTTTAAAATGGTTTTTTGTAAAAAGATTAATGATTTATTATTTTTCTCAGCATTTATTTTATGTTTACATTTATTTCATTATTATTATGATTAAAAAGTACATTGTAACTCAATGCTTGGAAACTATGAAAATATGCAAATTATCCCATATTATCCTCGATATCCCCGGTTATCCCAGATATTTTTATGGTTTATTTTTCTCATGAAGTTCCTTAATTTTCTTCATAATTTGATCATTTATTATAAAGTTTCCAATTAATTGATCCAACCATTTTAATATTATTTTCGTAAATATATTTTTTGGTGCTTTTCGTACACTTTCGCTTTTTGAGATATCAAACTCATACGCTGATTTATTTGTGTCAGCAAAAATGTTGCCAGTTTCCTTCTCGATGTACAGGCATTGAAGTCTATGAGCATAAATGTCCTTTCTTGCAAGTTTCTTTATAATTGTGTAGATAAAGTTGTCTAATTTTTTAACGTTTTCGTTTTTCCTGATACATATAATATATTTAAAAAAAATTAGGAATTTATAAACATAATTAACGTTCAATTTTGGAGTTATATGTGAGACTAAATAATAGTGACTCCAAAAAAATTTATAAAATAAATACTTACTCGATATAAATTGCATAAAACGTTCTAATACTCTTTGAAATTTCAACATATTTCTGTCCAATTAGAGTCATGTTATAAATTGTTGATTGTTCCATCAGTTCCTTAACATCACCAATGACCATGGATATGATCAGATTAGATTGACTTATTGCAAGAACTAATAACAATCCTATAGCAGCTCCTTGTAGAAATCCTATTATTTGCGGAGGGTCGATTGCTATATCTCCAGAAAACATAAGTATGTACTTCATTAAAGTATTTCCAAATCCATCAATGTGTTCAACCTCTCCATCAATATTTTTATCAAATATTATAAGCATAAGCGTGGGACATCCAATAAATATGAACAGAAAGGTAATCAGCACAATGAAGAATGTTGATAAAACTTTCTTAAAGCACTCCATATAAATTGCAAAATTTAGGAATGGGAATAGAAATGTAGTTGTTAACATCATGAGCAAGACATTAATTATTTCCGTAAATACAAGAACAAGCGATGTTGAGTTGATGGTAAGTAAGAAGATAGGATGGACAACAGTCACAATTATTAAAAAAAATTCAAAACAGTTGGATACTTTTTTAAAATATCCCTTTCGATAGAAAATATACCATTGAAAGAACTCCCTAAGTATTAAAACCAATAATCTGATAAATAATAATAATCCTAAGACAATCATGTTGCTGAGATATTCACATGGTTGCGACTTAGATTTGCAATGATTTTGATACACTAACAACGTTGTTGGTATGATGTAAGTGAACACAAATATAAGGAAGTTCCAAAAGTATAAATGACTATATTTCATCAATTTCGTTCTGATGTAAATTTCCATGACTGGATGAGTAACTAATGGTTTCAAATCTTGTTCATTTAAAATATATTCCATTGTATCGTAGTCCTCATTCAGGCATATATCATCATCAACTTCATTAGTTTGTGTGTTTTGATTGTAGTATGGCAACATGAATGAGCAATTAATTTTATAGAATCCATTTTGAAATGTGACCATTGAATCCAGGAATTTTTCAAAAATTCTATTTGTTATCCAATTTTTGGGTAAAGCACCCCGTCCCAGTTCATACTTCTTATTGATGAATGCAAGGGCTGCATAATGATGAATCTTTTTAACGACCATATTTGCTGGAAATTCTGGAATCGTGATGAGAAAGTTGCTGTATTCGAAAACCTTTTTGACGATGTTCGTTTGATTTGTCTTGATTGCAGCATACAAAAAGATGTACGAGAACCACGTAGTATATTTTTCATAAAAATGAAAAATTTCTTCATTTTCTTGAATTGATCTATCATATGTGCTTTTTAGCTTGTAAGTTGTATTGTAAGATTCTTCCATCAAAATCATTTGTGCTGGAAATTTTTTTACAAATTTCTTCTCCTTTTTGATTATTAAAGATAAAAGTGTAAATGCTGGAATTATTGTACTTTCGAGTTTATAAATATCCTTATTTTGTTTTGTGACGCTTCGAAGTATGGCAAATAATTTTTCACTTCCTTCCTCCTCATTTTGCTTAATTTTTTGGAACTCAATAAAAAATTTCATATAAATCATTGCCAAACTTAAGATTACATGTTTTTTTGGTAGCTTTAACTCATTTCCATTAAATATTTCAGTTTCTTCCTCCATAACTTTTCTGAATAAATTGCCAATGAACAGTTTATCTTGTGATGCCTTTAAATTATATTGACTGATTTCTTCGAAGAGATAAAGAATACTCTTCCAGTTTTTGTAATCCGATTTGCTTCTGTTATCAATCAGTTTGAGATTGAATTCAATCAAGCATTTATTGTCATCATCAGTTTTGTCATAGTGGTCATAGTACAAAGCAATTTTCAGTACCATAAATTGCATTAACTTATGCTCATCAACCATTCCAGTATATGAAGATATGTCTGGCATCAGGAATAGGATGAATAAATCATCATTTCCGGTATCCAGAACCAAATCAATTAATCGCTTTTCTTGGAAATTTTTCTGAAACAAAAAAATTAGCAGAAATATGTTCAAATAAATATACCAGTCAGAACAGAATCCTATCTTTAAAAGCTTATGTAGTTTGAGCAAGTGACTTACCATGATCAATATTTCTGGCTTATCTTTCAATCCGAATTCATTCCAAATATAATCTAAAATTTTCAAAAATGAATCGTAGAAGTCAGGTTCAGCTAAGTTTTTGAAGGTTATGATTCTTTCGAAAAGACTTGCGCACTCAAAATCTTCTCTTCCAAAAAGTAATCGAAAAGTTTTTTCATTATTTTTAAATGTTCTTTTAAAATGCTCTAAGTTAGTTTCTTCTTGTAGATTCTTAACATACTCTGTGAGTGATCTCTGTGAGGAAGAATGAGAAACAAGTCATTAGTTTGCAATTTCATGCACTTATCATGTAAATATTTTTTTACATTTTTTTGAAATTTACCAAAAGTTATTATGAACTTTTGTTATAAATTCCAAAATTACATCGCATTTAATACTTTTTAACGCAGAATGTTTTATTAACCTAAATATATTTTTAAAATTACTCACCAACAGATTCTCATGTTCTTTGTCCAGCGGTTCATTAAACACGACTTGAAATTCAGAGATTTTCTCAAAAATTATGGTCGGATAGCATTTTATTTCTGAATCATTAAGTTCAATGACTAAAAACTCCTTTGTTTCATTTAGACCTTGAAGATTTGCTATTGCGTGAAGTAGTTGAGAATTAAACTTGATCGCAGTCGCCCAGAATTCTCCGAAATATTTCTTATGCATCTCTACAAAATTTTTATATTCAACTTTGAATTTCAAAACAAAATTTTCCTTTAAAACGAACGCCATCTCAAAGAATTTCTCATCACAATGCTTTGTAATTGCTTGATAAGATTGCTTGTAAGGTGAACGATACTCAATTTTGTGCTTTGTCGCATCAATAATGTTGGTCTTCAGGTTTTCATATAATGGGTCATCAGAATAATTTAAATGAACGACAAGAATTTTAAGGATTTGATTCTTATATTCATCATTATTCATTTGTAGTACCATGTTGATTAAATTTATTATAACACTGTTGTCAACTTTGTTATTGTATCTTTCATTTAAATTATTTTGGTCTATTTGCACGTTATTTTCTGCTCTGATGGCAGCTGCTGGATTATTATTGACATTTGCATTTATACCATTTTGGTCAGCTTGAACGTTATTTTCTGCTCTGTTGGGAACTGCTGGAATATTATTGACATTTTCATTTATTTCATTTTGGTCAATTTGAATATTAGTTTCTGCTCTGTTGGCAACTGTTAGAATATTATTGACATTTTCATTTAAACCATTTTGGTCAGCTTGAACGTTATTTTCTGCTATGTTGGGAACTGCTGGAATATTATTGACATTTTCATTTAAACCATTTTGGTCAGCTTGAACGTTATTTTCTGCTATGTTGGCAACTGCTGGAATATTATTCACATTTTCATTTAAACCATTTTGGTCAGCTTGAACGTTATTTTCTGCTATGTTGGGAACTGCTGGAATATTATTGACATTTTCATTTAAACCATTTTGGTCAGTTTGAAGTTCAACTTCTGCTTCATTAAAGTAGTAATAAATGATTTTGACACAAATTTGATGATATTGCTTTAAATTTTCAGTGTCTATAATTGCAAATAGTTCTTCAAACAAGCTCCTGTTTTCTGGTGAGTATTCTTCAAAGGCTTTAAATTTTTTAACTAAATTGTATTTTTTTTCTGACAAATTTTGCTCATGCCAGTTGAACATCAAAACACTAAACAAATTTTTCACTACATCAGTTGTATAATTTTCCGCATAAAATGTCATAATATTAACATATCTTTCATTCAATTGTTTATCATCAATTGTTCGTAAGATTAAACTTATTAAGCCTGATTTATCTTCCAACGACCTCAAAATGCTGTCATATTCCTCCAAATACTCTCCTTTTGTTTCTTTAAGCCTTTTCTTGACATTACTATAATTATGATTACGTTCTAGCAAACGTTCATTCTCCATCTTGCTGAAAATAAAAATGAGATTGGAAGACATAAGCTGATTTTGAATAAAATACATATAAATAAAAGTTTTGCAGATTTTTTAAAAAATGTCATAAAATATTTAGTTCAAAAGGGAAAGTTGAGAAATTTTAAGTTTCCAACTCTTGGTACGTCCAAAGTTGACGTGTCCGTAGATATACACCGTAGCAATACACCTATGTTTCTAGCCGTTGGACAAGCTAATCATATTACGTCGCCGGTGATCGAAAGTTTTCAACAATATTAATTATAATATTAAATACAGGTCGAGGATGAATGCCAGACAATTAAATTGGTCAAACAACAACACTGCAAAAAGCAATCTTTCGGAAATTCCGTTAAAAAGATCTATATATTTAATCTTTGCATTTCTTGATGACCTTGAAAATGTGGCTTGATCATCAAAATGTACAAAATTTAAATACATACCGAAAAAAATTTATTTACTGACGTAAGAATACACATAAGTTTATTTATAACTTTTCCTAGCAGTTGGTGTCCACAAACTAATCACTTTCCAACGCCAGTGAATGAAAGTTTTCAACAATATTATTCAATAATTAAATTGGTCAAATACCAATTTTAAAACATATTGCCAGCTCTCATATAGCAGCTATCTTTCGGAAATTCCATAATAAAAATCTATACATTCATTTATTGCCTTTCTTGATAACCTTGAAAATGACTTCATGGATCAAGATCAAAAAAATATACGAAATTTAAAAACATACCGAAAAAAATTTGTTTCCTGTACAACTTTTCAATAATTCTGTTTCACAAAATTAAATTAATCTTTTTGCTTTGAAAATCGCAGTACAACTGATCGTGGAGCAATAAATTTTTGAAAGTATGATTTGATGCTTTTGTGTATTGAGAGTCAAGCATGAGAGAATTCTACATTTTATTAATTTTTAGCTAATTCTTTGCTCTTCGTACTTTATTCGCTGAGAGAAACAAAAATTTAAAAGTGATTGTGCATTAAATGCGAGCTATGAATAGAATGACCAGTTTTTTAGAGAGACATTTAAAGGATAAAAAAACAAATGCTACCAAAATGTTAACTTTTTACGAATACTTTTTGTGGACATTTTTTGTATTCGGCACTTGAGTTCATCTTATCTTATTATGAAATAGTGAACAATCTTCTAAAAAATCTATTAAAAGTAGTAAGGTAAAATTATTTTCAAAATATTATTAATATAATTTTGTCATTTTATTAAAAATATTAAATTTCTACAAATAAACAATATTTATGTAAATGCAGGGGGAATACAACCCAACGGCCGGGAAAATTTTTTTTGTCCATTTTGTCCTTTTTGTCCATTTTGTCCATTTTTTCCATAAATTTGTCCATTTTTTCCATAATTTTGTCTATTTTTTCCGTAAATTTTTCTGATTACATTTTTTTTGTATTTTGATAAAAAAAATGTTTCTTACCCATAATTTTAATAATTTTATCAACAAAATATTAACAATAAAATAAAACATAGTTAAAGTTCACATTTTGATTAATAAAATGATGAAAAAATTTCTTTAACTGGATTAATAAAATTTAATTTTAAAAGTTAAGATTAATCAGCAAACATTGCTTGAAATATCAGTATTTTTCTTGAATAACTTTTTACTTATTCTTCTTACTTTTTACTGAATCTAAACCGAAAACCATTTGGAGTGAATTTACAGGGAGATAACTCTGAAATATTTTCATTTTCTCAAAGTCACTGAAAGTTAGTTTAAAAACCGCGCTTCTGTTTCTAGAAGATTTCTCCCAGCTTCTATGAACAAATACGTTACGCCTTATTTTAGTATCAAATTTGAAATAGTGACTTTCGTTATAAAAAAAATAATAAAAATTCATTTTTATCTACTTTCTATTAGTTTTAGCTGCTTTAAATTGATTTAACGCTAAAATATAAGTCATAAACTATAAAAATATTAATAATATCATAAAGAAAACCCAGTTAAAAGACAGAAAAATTTTAATTAAAATTTTACAGAAAAAAGAAAAACAAAAAGCTCAAAATTTGTAAACAAGGATTCGAAAATTTGAAGTAGCTTTTAATACTTCAACTGCCAAAAGTGCTACTCATAGTAGCTGGTAAACAAAATTTCACTTTTTCTAACCTCATGAAATTTTTTGAAAAATATAAAATTCTTAATAACAAAGCAATAGGGTAAAAAATGTTAATTTTGGACTTTTTTTAACTTGAAAACTTTGAAGGCTTTAAACTCCTCAATACTTCATTTAATCTTGCTTGAAAATGTTTTAAAATGTCACATATTGTGGAAATTTTCACTCCAGAAAAAATCAGAATCCACAAACTTGTCGTATCCAAGATATATCCATTTAAAATAAAAATGTATTTTTTGGTCCAAAAATGTATTTTTTGGTCCAAAAAAATGTTAATTTTGGTACTTTTTTTCCACAGTGAGCATTGAAATTTTTTGTCAACAAACAATTTTTGAAAAGTTTTATGGATGATTTCAAGCCTTTATCTTTCAGCTATGTCAAAATCTATTATGTGGCGTAATACTTAGACCAAAATCTCCAAGTCCTCATCAAAAAGTTTCAAAATTTTTATTACTTTTGTTCATTAAAAAAAGACCAAAAAATACATTTTTTGGACCAAAAAATACATTTGAAAATGGGTCATTTTGTTTTTAAGTCTTTGAAGCAATGCTTCATTTATTAAAGAAAAATGGTATGAGCATCGATAGAGGACATCAAGAGCTTTCTTTCTGTATGCTTATCATTTTATGAAAATCACCTCCTTAAGCACAAATGACGAAACTAAAAGAGGACCAAATTTTGGTTTTTCACACATTTTTTTGTTTTGAAGATTGCAAGTTACAGGATGGCTTAAAATTCAAAAGCTCAAAAACGTATCCTTATTTTTTGCTCCTCTTCAAGTCTTCCAAACAAATGTGGTTTCTAAAATGCTTAGAATCCATTTTAGAAAATGTCCAAAAAATACAAGGACCAAAATTAACATTTTTTACCCTAAATTGAAAAACTAATACCGCTATAATAATATTATTATTACAAGCAATATTTGGTTTGATTCTAAGATAATGAAAAGATAACGAAAAAGTTTAGTAATGATTTCAGTAACTTAAAATTAAACCAAATCTGTTTAATCTTACAGCCTGTTTAATCTTACATAAACTAAGTAATAATTATGCATTATTAGTTTTTCAATTCATTGCTTTATGGGCAAATATCTAATATTATCTGTATAATCGGTACTGAAAAATTTTGACACAAAAATTTTTAGCAATGTAAACAAATTTTCAAATCAGTTTTTTCTCTTTAACTATTAGCTTAAATTATATTATGATTAGTTAATTTGTTCTATTCTTCAATTCTTTATATGCTATCATAAATATTTTATGATGAAAGCAGCTAGATCTTGTAAAAATTGTGTTTTTATTTTGTAAACAAATGAAATGTGTTTTGCAATAATGAGTTGAAAAGTTGACATTGAAACGCTATTTTGATGAATATCTCCGTGATTAACCATTCATATAGAATAAAATAGGCATAAACTTAAAGCTGAGCAAGCAAAAATCGATTGTCTGTCATTCTAGTGTTTTACAATGAGTTCTTAGCCGAAAAATTGAAAAATGTAATGAAATTATTAAAAAATGTTATATTAGAAAAAAAAGTTTATTAGAAATATCTGAAAATAATATTTTTTCATTTTACAAACAAATTTTGTCCGTTTTGTCCATTTTGTCCATTTTTTCCACAAATTTGTCCATTTTTTCCATAAATTTGTCCATTTTTTCCGTAAATTTTTCCCGGCCGTTGGGTTGTATTCCCCCTGATCCCAGATTTTTTAATGGTTTCTCGCCTTGTTCTAAGTATTCTAAATTTTTATTTTTCTCATGAAGTTCCTTAATTTTCTTCATAATTTGATCATTTATTATAAAGTTTCCACTTAGTTGATCTATCCATTTAAATATTATTTTCATAAATATATTTTTTGGTGCTTTTCGTACACTTTCGCTTATTGAGATATCAAACTCATACGCTGATTTATTTGTGTCAGCAAAAATGTTGCCAGTTTCCTTCTCGATGTACAGGCATTGAAGACTATGAGCATAAATGTCCTTTCTTGCAAGTTTCTTTATAATTGTGTAGATAAAGTTGTCTAATTTTTTAACGTTTTCGTTTTTCCTGATATATATAATATATTTTAAAAAAATTAGGAATTTATAAACATAATTAACGTTCAATTTTGGAGTTATATGTGAGACTAAATAATAGTGATTTACTCCAAAAAAAATTATAAAATAAATACTTACTCGATATAAATTGCATAAAACGTTCTAATACTCTTTGAAATTTCAACATAGTTCTGTCCAATTAGAGTCATGTTATAAATTGTTGATTGTTCCATCAGTTCCTTAACATCACCAATGACCATGGATATGATCAGATTAGATTGACTTATTGCAAGAACTAATAACAATCCTATAGCAGCTCCTTGTAGAAATCCTATTATTTGCGGAGGGTCGATTGCTATATCTCCAGAAAACATAAGTATGTACTTCATTAAAGTATTTCCAAATCCATCAATGTGTTCAACCTCTCCATCAAGATTTTTATCAAATATTATAAGCATAAGCGTGGGACATCCAATAAATATGAACAGAAAGGTAATCAGCACAATGAAGAATGTTGATAAAACTTTCTTAAAGCACTCCATATAAATTGCAAAATTTAGGAATGAGAATAGAAATGTAGTTGTTAACATCATGAGCAAGACATTAATTATTTCCGTAAATACAAGAACAAGCGATGTTGAGTTGATGGTAAGTAAGAAGATAGGATGGACAACAGTCACAATTATTAAAAAAAACTCAAAACAGTTGGATACTTTTTTAAAATATCCCTTTCGATAGAAAATATACCATTGAAAGAACTCCCTAGGTATTAAAAACAATAATCTGATAAATAATAGAAATCCTAAGACAATCATGTTGCTGAGATATTCACATGGTTGCGACTTAGATTCGCAATGATTTTGATACACTAACAATGTTGTTGGTATGATGTAAGTGAACACAAATATAAGGAAGTTCCACAAGTATAAATCACTATATTTCCTCAAATTCATTCTGATGATAATTTCCATGACTGGATGAGTAACAAATGGTTTCAAATCTTGTTCATTTAAAATATATTCCATTGTATCGTAGTCCTCATTCAGGAATAAATAATCATCAATTTTCTTAAATTTTGTGTTTTGATTGTAGTATGGCATCATGAATGAGCAATTAATTTTATAGAATCCATTTTGAAATGTGACCCTTGAATCCAGGAATTTTTCAAAAATTTTATTTCTTATCCAATTTCTGGGTATAGCACCCCTTCCCAGTTCATACTTCTTATCGATGAATGCAAGGAATGTATAACGATGAATATCCTCAACGACCATATTTTCTGGAAATTCTAGAATCGTGATGAGAAAGTTGCTGTATTCGAAAACCTTTTTGACGATGTTCCTTTGATTTGTCTTGATTGCAGCATACAAAAAGATGTACGAGAACCACGTAGTATATTTCTCATAAAAATGAAAAATTTCTTCATTTTCTTGAATTGATCTATCATATGTGCTTTTTAGCTTGTAAGTTGTATTGTAAGATTCTTCCATCAAAATCATTTGTGCTGGAAATGTTTCTAGAAATTCCCCCTCCTTCTCGTTGATTATTAAAGATAAAAGTGTAAATGCTGGAATTATTGTACTTTCGAGTTTATAAATATCCTTATTTTGTTTTGTGACGCTTCGAAGTATGGCAAATAATTTTTCACTTCCTTCCTCCTCATTTTGCTTAGTTTTTTGGAACTGAATAAAAAATTTCATATAAATCATTGCCAAACTTAAGATTACATGTTTTTTTGGTAGCTTTAACTCTTTTCCATTAAATATTTCAGTTTCTTCCTCCATAACTTTTCTGAATAAATTGCCAATGAACAGTTTATCTTGTGATGCCTTTAAATTATATTGACTGATTTCTTCGAAGAGATAAAGAATACTCTTCCAGTTTTTGTAATCCGATTTGCTTCTGTTATCAATCAGTTTGAGATTGAATTCAATCAAGCATTTATTGTCATCATCAGTTTTGTCATAGTGGTCATAGTACAAAGCATTTTTCAGTACCATAAATTGCATTAACTTATGCTCATCAACCATTCCAGTATATGAAGATATGTCTGGCATCAGGAATAGGATGAATAAATCATCATTTCCGGTATCCAGAACCAAATCAATTAATCGCTTTTCTTGGAAATTTTTCTGAAACAAAAAAATTAGCAGAAATATGTTCAAATAAATATACCAGTCAGAGCAGAATCCTATCTTTAAAAGCTCATGTAGTTTGAGCAAGTGACTTACCATAATCAATATTTCTGGCTTATCTTTCAATCCGAATTCATTCCAAATATAATCTAAAATTTCCAAAAATGAATCGTAGAAGTCAGGTTCAGCTAAGTTTTTGAAGGTTATGATTCTTTCGAAAAGACTTTCCTTCCAAAAATTTTCTCTTCCAAAAAGTAATCGAAAAGTTTTTTCATTATTTTTAAATGTTCTTTTAAAATGCTCTAAGTTAGTATTTTCTTGTAGATTTTTTTCAATATAATTTGTGAGTGATTTCTGTGAAGAAGAATGAGAAACAAGTCATTAGTTTGCAATTTCATGCACTTATCATGTAAATATTTTTTTACATTTTTTTGAAATTTACCAAAAGTTATTATGAACTTTTGTTATAAATTCCAAAAATTACATCGCATTTAATACTTTTTAACGCAGAATGTTTTATTAACCTAAATATATTGTTAAAATTACTCACCAACAGATTCTCATGTTCTTCGTCCAGCGGTTCATTAAACACGAATTGAAATTCAGAGATTTTCTCAAAAATTTTGGTCGGAGAGCATTTTATTTCTGAATCATTAAGTTCAATGACTAAAAACTCCTTTGTTTCATATAGACCTTGAAGATTTGCTATTTCGTGAAGTAGTTGAGAATTAAACTTGATCGCAGTCCGCCAGAATTCTCCGAAATATTTCTTATGCATCTCTACAAAATTTTTATATTCAACTTTGAATTTCGAAACAAAATTTTCCTTTAAAATGAACGCCATCTCAAAGAATTTCTCATCACAATGCTTTGTAATTGCTTGATAAGATTGCTTGTAAGGTGAAAGATACTCAATTTTGTGCTTTGTCGCATCAATAATGTTGGTCTTCAGGTTTTCATATAATGGGTCATCAGAATAATTTAAATGAACGACAAGAATTTTAAGGATTTGATTCTTATATTCATCATTATTCATTTCTAGTACCATGTTGATTAAATTTATTATAACACTGTTGTCAACTTTGTTATTGTATCTTTCATTTAAATTATTTTGGTCTATTTGAACGTTATTTTCTGCTCTGATGGCAGCTGCTGGATTATTATTGACATTTGCATTTATACCATTTTGGTCAGCTTGAACGTTATTTTCTGCTCTGTTGGGAACTGCTGGAATATTATTGATATTTTCATTTATTTCATTTTGGTCAATTTGAATATTAGTTTCTGCTCTGTTGGCAACTGTTAGAATATTATTGACATTTTCATTTAAACCATTTTGGTCAGTTTGAAGTTCAACTTCTGCTTCATTAAAGTAGTAATAAATGATTTTGACACAAATTTGATGATATTGCTTTAAATTTTCAGTGTCTATAATTGCAAATAGTTCTTCAAACAAGCTCCTGTTTTCTGGTGAGTATTCTTCAAAGGCTTTAAATTTTTTAACTAAATTGTATTTTTTTTCTGACAAATTTTGCTCATGCCAGTTGAACATCAAAACACTAAACAAATTTTTCACTACATCAGTTGTATAATTTTCCGCATAAAATGTCATAATATTAACATATCTTTCATTCAATTGGTTTTCATCAATTGTTCGTAAGATTAAACTTATTAAGCCTGATTTATCTTCCAACGACCTCAAAATGCTGTCATATTCCTCCAAATACTCTCCTTTTGTTTCTTTAAGCCTTTTCTTGACATTACTATAATTATGATTACGTTCTAGCAAACGTTCATTCTCCATCTTGCTGAAAATAAAAATGAGATTGGAAGACATAAGCTGATTTTGAATAAAATACATATAAATAAAAGTTTTGCAGATTTTTTAAAAAATGTCATAAAATATTTAGTTCAAAAGGGAAAGTTGAGAAATTTTAAGTTTCCAACTCTTGGTACGTCCAAAGTTGACGTGTCCGTAGATATACACCGTAGCAATACACCTATGTTTTTAGCAGTTGGACAAGCTAATCATATTACGTCGCCGGTGATCGAAAGTTTTCAACAATATTAATTATAATATTAAATACAGGTCGAGGATGAATGCCAGACAATTAAATTGGTCAAACAACAACACTGCAAAAAGCAATCTTTCGGAAATTCCGTTAAAAAGATCTATATATTTAATCTTTGCATTTCTTGATGACCTTGAAAATGTGGCTTGATCATCAAAATGTACAAAATTTAAATACATACCGAAAAAAATTTATTTACTGACGTAAGAATACACATAAGTTTATTTATAACTTTTCCTAGCAGTTGGTGTCCACAAACTAATCACTTTCCAACGCCAGTGAATGAAAGTTTTCAACAATATTATTCAATAATTAAATTGGTCAAATACCAATTTTAAAACATATTGCCAGCTCTCATATAGCAGCTATCTTTCGGAAATTCCATTATAAAAATCTATACATTCATTTATTGCCTTTCTTGATAACCTTGAAAATGACTTCATGGATCAAGATCAAAAAAATATACGAAATTTAAAAACATACCGAAAAAAATTTGTTTCCTGTACAACTTTTCAATAATTCTGTTTCACAAAATTAAATTAATCTTTTTGCTTTGAAAATCGCAGTACAACTGATCGTGGAGCAATAAATTTTTGAAAGTATGATTTGATGCTTTTGTGTATTGAGAGTCAAGCATGAGAGAATTCTACATTTTATTAATTTTTAGCTAATTCTTTGCTCTTCGTACTTTATTCGCTGAGAGAAACAAAAATTTAAAAGTGATTGTGCATTAAATGCGAGCTATGAATAGAATGACCAGTTTTTTAGAGAGACATTTAAAGGATAAAAAAACAAATGCTACCAAAATGTTAACTTTTTACGAAAACTTTTTGTGGACATTTTTTTGGATTCGGCACTTGAGTTCATCTTATCTTATTATGAAATAGTGAACAATCTTCTAAAAAATCTATTAAAAGTAGTAAATAAAATTATTTTCAAAATATTATTAATATAATTTTGTCATTTTATTAAAAATATTAAATTTCTACAAATAAACAATATTTATGTAAATGTTTATCAAATTTTAATTTACGACCTCAATTTTCGTCATCCTCAAAGCCACTACCCATAACTTTTCCAATTTTCTTCATTGTATCAGCATCTAGAGTAAGATGTGAAAAGAACTGATCCCAGTAGTTATTTTTGAATATGAACAGAAACAGTTTATTGCACCATTTTGTTATGCAATTCAATAAAGCGAAAAGTGGACGCCTTTTTACAATAAATACTTTTCCTGATTTCTTTTCCATGTAAAGAATGTTAATTCGATGAATATGAAAATATTCCTTTGTGAAAAGTTTAATAAAATTGCATTTATTATGGTTTCGAAGCATGTTTTCTTCTTCCCAGGGGCGTAGCCAGGGTATTTTCACGTATTTTCCAGCATAAAACCTTAAACTGATTTCCTTTGCTTGTCTCATAATTTTTTGAACGTCATCAATTACAATTGACAGAATCAAGTTGCCTTTGTTAATTATCAGGAAGATAATCACAAGCATTGCTGTCACTTGTAAGATTCCTTTAATTTGATCGGTTTCTATATTAAGTTCTCCCGCGTACATGATGATGTACTTTACACATGTATTTAAAAAGCTATAAAAATCTTGAATTTCACCGCCAATTTTTTATCAAATAATATGAAGACTATAGCAACACATGCGAAGAAGAGAGGCAGCAGCAGGCCAAAAACTTTCAAATATGTCACAAATACTTTTAAAAAAACATTTTAAGTAAATTGAGATTTTTAAAACTGGGTATAAGGACACTGTGACAGTAATCATAAGAATAATATTTATTATTTCAATCACGGCTATGGCAACAAGTGCTTCTGTTGATGGCTCATACCAATTGATGAAAATTGGAATCACCAGTATAACAGGAAGTAAGATTAACAACATCTCTATCCAATTTGATTTCTTTTTGAAATACTCCAATTCCAGGGGTGGCGAACAAGAACTGTTCCGTTGGTTTCCGAAAGATTCAAAAAAAAATTCTATTCGATTTGATTTGAATCCAGCTCCATGCCAGAGTCACGCCAGCCCTGGGCCGACTTTCCTCTCGATTATCCGTTTTGTGCCGTTCGGGGTATTGACTTTAATTTTCTAATTCTAAACAAAAATTAAGGAAAAAACATGATATATTCACAAAAAAATTTGGTAAAGAAAAAATAAGGTACCAAATTTTTTCAAAAAATTTTTGTAACGGAAAAATAAGGGACCTTTCGAAAATTCGAAATCGAAAGATAAGGACCGTTCGCCACCCCTGGCTCCAATTTATTCCTACGAAAAAGGAACTGGAAAATTTCTCCACGCATCAAAATTGGAACTCTCACGAGTGTGTACAGAATGATCCTAAAATAGTAAATAATAATAAATAATGAACGTCCATTGGAAAAATTCGATTCTATTAAAACGTATTTAATCATTTTTATTATTTATCTCTAAAACAATTTTTATAACGAAAACTCAATGTTGAATTATTTAAATTTTCAATTATTCGAATAAAACACAACTTTTTCTTTGATAACGAGATTTTCAACTGATCATTTTATTTTAGATTTTATCCAGATTACTATGATATTATTTTACACTCAAATTATTTTTTAAAATTAAATATGCAATTTGTTTTCCAATCAAAGCTCACTTATTAGTATATCATAAAAATATTTGTGCTTCTTAGTTGAGACTTTTTCTTAGAAATATATTTTAAAGATTTCTTTATTATTTTCAATTCGAAGTGTGCAAAAAAATCTTTTGAAATTTGTGACTAGCCAGTGTGAAAAAGCAAAAGTGAAAAACCTGAAAAAAATAAACAAGTTATACTGACACATATTTTTATTTTTAGAAAATTAATAATAATAATAATCGGCCTATTTCACTAAAGTGGATTTTCATGTACATAATTTCCATAGTTCAAGTGTTAGGATTTAAATTTTTATTTAGTTTTTGTAGACGTAATTTTTGAATGACGTCCATTAGTAATCTACATTACTGAAAAAAAAATTAAAAAAATTACATTAAGTCCTATCTATGAAGGTTTTCATGAATAATGATTCAGTTTAGATAAGGCTATGACTTTATTAAGACATCAACTTCATAATTTTCATACAAAATGAAATAAATTTAAATTTAAGTTTTTCATCATCAATTCATGTTTGACATGAAATGTCATAGACTTTGACAAGCTTGTCTGGAAATTTTAAACTTTAGTATTCAAATAATCCAAAAGTTGCTGCCAAATAGAACTCCATGGACATGGCGATGCACAAACTACGGAAAGAGACATTGACAATGTCCAATTAGAGTAGCACTTCTGGAGATAATTTGCCATTGTTGATTGACAGTTTGACTTATCAATTGTCATTCTTTGTGTGCTTGGAAGGCACTTAATGCCTGACACATCGATGGAATCAATAAGATTTGGTTTTCCATAAAAAGTCATTTCAAATTTTCCATTCTGTGTTGCTGATCGAATGTTGTAAGGTCGAATGTTGGCAAATAGGAAATCAAATTATTTTCAATTCTAGTGACATTAAACTTAAGAAGATTTCTAAACAAAGTGCTGTCAATGGCGCTGATTCTGTTGTTCATTAACATAATTGACTGAATATTTGGAATTGATTGGAATACAGCAGGTGGTAAGCAACTAATCTTGTTGTCATTTAAGTACAGTTCCATCAAATTTATCAAACCTTTAAATGCATTTTTATCAATTGTTTGAATTTCAATAGAATATAACATTAATTTTTTCATATTTATGCATGATTGTGCAAATCCTGCAGGAATATTCGAGACATTTGCATGCTGGATGTATAGTTTAACTAAACTGGTACAACTAACAAACGCATCTGTTACTAAAGTTGTCGTTGGAGATGAACTAACCATTACAAAGTCAATGATATTAGGGAATATATAGAACATTCGCGTTGGAACGTAACTTAGATAAGCTAAGGTCATCATGAAAAGTGAAGGATATTTTGTAGCAGTATTGATGTAGTTTGCTGGTTTTCCAACAATTGTAATGGCTTCATTCGGTTGAGTTACTGGTGTAATGCTGGATACAGTGCATACTTCTCCATTCCATTGGCAAGTTATCTTTGCTGCATCAGTCAATGATGTCATTAAGACCATTGGTAACAAGAATAATCTGTTGAAAAATGAAAGAAAGTTTTCAGTTTGGCAGTTTTTAGGGCTACCCGGAATACCCTAGGATGCCCTTCCCTTATCCCTTTCCTTATCCTGGGTGGGGGAATCTTAGAGTGGGATAGAGGTATCCTAGGTTAAGGGAAGGGATAAGGTAGGTAGGGTTTTGTCATCAACATTCTAACGTGATCCGATCAGATTCCATTTCATACTCACAATTTTTTCCACATTTTTCGTTCCTCTCCCTTAAGCGTTTAACTAAAAACTGATACGAACTAATTTATTTCGTCACTTTAAAGTTTAAAAGAACAGAAATATCAGCAAAAAAGGTCTGTAATTGAACAGTAGGATCAGAGATAGATGTAGATATATTTTCGTACGTGTATTAATGTAAACAAATGCTGAATAAATATTTTTCCCATTTTTCAACAATTTTATGCCTACGGCAATATACCCGAACAGCATGCTGCATCGTGTCGCTCGATTCAAGAGGAATGATAAATAGAAAATAATAAACAAATGTTCTCTGCTTTTAAAGATTGCATTTTTATTCAATCAATTATGTTGATAAATGTCTTGAACTCAACTGTTTATGCCTTGTTTTCATAACCATTTAAAGGATAATTTTAACAATTTTTAACTCTTGTCTTTAAATAATCCAAAATTTGCTGCCAAATGGAACTCCATGAAGATCCACACGTTACCGGAGCATTCATTGACGTTGTCCAATTTGAATAGCAATTTTGTAGATTACTAACCATTGTAGATCGACAATTTAATCGCGTTATTCCTTGTGTCTGCGCATTATTTGTCAAAAAACACTTGATGTAATTAACATCAAAGTAATCCTCAAAATTTGCAGGTCGTGAATCGAAAATATTACAAAAATCAGGATTAATGGCTGCAATTGGATTTCCTGGGACGAAAAGTGTGAATTTTCCTATCTGAGCTGTTCCAGTGAAGTCGAAGGATGGCAAATAAGATATTAAACTTTCTCCTAAATGAATGTATGTCAATCTTGGAAGATTTCTAAACAGAGTTCTGTCAATTGCTTTGATCTTGTTCCTTTCTAAAAATAGTGATTGAATATTTGGCATCGTTTGGAATAATTCAGGTGGTAAGCATGAAATCTTATTATTTCTCATTTGTAATTCCACTAAATTAACCAAACCTTTAAAAGCATTTTTGTGAAGTGTTTCTATTGCTGCATTATTCAACTGAATAGCTTTGATATTGGTGCATGCTTGAGCAAATCCTTCAGGCACATTCACAATGTTTGCGTCTTGAATACCTATTATATTCAAATAATTACAATTAATAAATGCATTTGTCACTAATGTTAATTTCGGAGATGAACTGGATGTGGCAAAATAATTTAAAACTGTAAAGATGTTAAACAGGTTTGTTGGTATATAATTCAAGCTGGGTTTCATTCTATGAAAATTAAGAGAACGTGTTCCAGTATTGATGTAATTTGCAGGTTTTCCAGCAACTGTAATGGCTTCATTCCGTTGAGTTACTGGTGTGATGCTGGGTTCATTGCAAACTTCTCCATTCCATTGGCAAGTAATCTCTGCTCCATCAGCCAATGATGTTATTAAGATCATTGATAATAAAAATATTCTGTTGAAAAATTAAATAAAGTTCCCTCCTCTACCTCTTTCCTTATCCTAGGTGGAGTACCTTAGGTTAAGTGAAGTGGTAAGGTAGGTGGGATTTTGTCATCAACAGCATATTTAAAGATTATTTTAACCTTAGATGTGCAACGTCTTTAAATTTCATACTCACATTTTTTTCCACATTTTTCGCACTTTATACTTAAGCGTTTAATTGAAGACTGATATGACTAAAAATATTTTGTCGCTTTCAGGTGAAGAAGAAAGATCTGTAATTGAACAGCAGTATCAGAGATAGATGTAGATATATTTTCGTATCAATTCAAACAAATTTATTTAAACAATGCTGAATAAATTTTTTTCTCATTTTCTAACAACTTTAACTGCGTATATATTAGATGTTTATAAGGATAAATAAGGCCTTGCATAGCCATCAAAAGAACTGCATTTTAAATTTTTAAACTCTTGTCTTCAAATAATCCAAAAATTTTTGCCAAATGGAACTCCATGAAAGTCCACACGTTACCGGAGCATTCATTGATGATGTCCAATTAGAGTAGCATTTTTGGAGTGGTATTGCCATTGAAGTCTGACAATTTGATTTTTTTATATGAACCGTTGCTGGCTCACATACAAGACACTTAATATTTGGAACGTCAAACAAGTCTTCGGGAAATACTGTTCGTTGACTGAAAAGATTACAAAAGTCAGGACTTATGGCGTAAATTGGATTTCCAGATAGAAAAAAGCCAAAATTTCCGTTTCTAGTTGCTGATCCTGTAAAATCAAGTGTTGGCAAATACGATATTAAATTAAGCCTCATTTCAATGTAATGTAATGCTGGAAGATTTCGGAACAGTCTACTATCGATTGCCTTTATCTTGTTACTTTGAAGATCCATAAACTTAACATTTGGAATCGATTGGAATAAATCAGGTGGTAAGCAAGTCAATCTATTGTTTTGCATATACAAAGATTCCAAGTTTATCAATCCTTTAAATGCATTCTTATGAATTGTATCAATTCCTGCATTGATCAACATCAAAGTTTTGACATTGGTGCACGCTTGAGCAAATCCTTCAGGAATATTCAAAATATTTGCGTCTTGAATAGATAAAGAGTCCAAAAAATTGCAATTAACAAATGAATTTGTCAGTAATGTTGTTTTCGGAGACGAACTGGACATGCCAAAGGTATTGACCTTTTGAAATGTGTAAAAGGCTCCCGTTGGAATATAATCCAAATATGGTCTGATTTTATAAAGGGAAATTTCCATTCTTGCAGTGTTGACGTAATTCGCAGGCTTTCCAGCAACTGTAATAGCTTCATTCGGTTGACTTACACGTGTGATACTTAATATTGTGCATGTTTCTCCATCCCATTGGCAAGTAATCTCTGCTGTATTAGTCAATGATGTCATTAAGATCATTGATAATGAAAATAATCTGAAAAATAAAAGAAAGTGATTATATTTTGAAGGAATCTCTTTTTTAAGATGTTCAAAGCATTAAAATTTAGGATTAATCTTAACAGCCACATCTCCAAACTTTTAACTCACAATTCTTTCCACATTTTTAAGTATGTCTTCTTTCATATGCTTTCCATTCAAGACTGGCACAGCAAAAATGTCGTTTCTAAGGAAAATTGAAATTTCAGCAAAAAGATCTGTAATTGAACAGCAGGATGAGAGATAGATGATGATATATTTTCATACGTGAATCATTTAAATGTAAACAATGCTGAATAAATATTTTTATCATTTATTTTATAAATGTGTATTAATAGTAATATTGGTTTTCATTATATAAAGTTAGCCAAAAGACTTTAAGAAAATCTTTTCATTTAGCAATAAATTTAACATAATGTTCTCTGTTTTTTAAAGGATATATTTTTTATTGAATCAATTGTTTTTATTAATTATAAATATAAAAGCCTACATTTGTCTTTCTGTCATTCCGCTCTAAGCCACGCCCATTTTTTTCCAAATTTTTTTGTTATTGAGAATTTCAAAACAGTTTATGTTCTTTTTTCTACCTGAGATTTTTTTTCTTCATTAACTGAGATTCTTATTTACTGTTTTGAGTTTGACTGTGCTGGATTTTCATATTACCTATTATTTCCTACTGGATGTTACTGTATCTTACTATTTTGGTACTGGATGTTCATATTTCCTACTGGATGTTACTGTATCTTAATATTTTGGTACTGGATGTTCATATTACCTATTATTTCCTACTGGATGTTAATGTATCTTAATATTTTGGTACTGGATGTTCATATTACCTATTATTTCCTACTGGATGTTACTGTATCTTAATATTTTGGTACTGGATGTTCATATTACCTATTATTTCCTACTAGATGTTACTGTATCTTAATATTTTGGTATTTTAACTTCCCGCCATTTTTAAAAATCTATGAAAAAAATACTTAACAAAATTGACACAGGATTTTCTGCAAAATTTTATCACTTTTAGTTCTTTCACTCTTCGTCACTTGACTTGACAAGACGATAGTCCAAGTAAGCAACTCCTTTTTTGTACTTAATTTTCCCGCCATTTTTAAAAATCCAAAAAAAATTATAAATATATTTTAAATATAAAAGCCTTCATTTTTCTGTCTTTCTTTCTGTCATTCCGCTCTAAGCCACGCCCATTTTTTTCCAAAATTTTTTGTTATTGAGAATTTCAAAACAGTTTATGACATAAACTGAGATTCTTATTTACTGTTTTGAGTTTGACTGTGCTGGATGTTCATATTTCCTATTATTTCCTACTGGATGTTACTGTATCTGAATATTTTGGTACTGGATGTTTATATTTCAAGACAATTTAGTGCTATATCAAGATCAAGAAATCGCAATAATCAAGGTGTATATCAAGGAAAGCTTCTTAAAAATGTTGTTTATAAAGAAATTTTTAATATCTAAACTGCTTAAATTTTACTGTTTTAAAAGAAGAAAAAAATGCCCGTCATGCTTGACGGGGTACTACACTTGTTGTATATAAATGTCTTATATTCAAGTGTGAATGCCTTGTTTTTGTAGCCATCCAAAAAACTGATTTTTAAACTCTTGTCTTCAAATAATCCAAAATTTGCTGCCAAATGGAACTCCATGGACATTTTACACATTTTACGGGAGCATTCATTGACGATGTCCAATTGGAATAACAATTTTGTAGTTGACTAGCCATTGTAGTTCGACAATTTAAACGGGAAATTCTGCTGGTCTGTGGATTATTTCCCAAAAAGCACTTGGCATTAGGAACATCAAAGTAATCCTCAAAATTTGCAGGTCGTGAATCGAAAATATTACAAAAATCAGGTTTAAAAGCATAAATTGGATTTTCTAGGACGGAAATTATGAGATTTGTAAACTTAGCTGATCCGGTGAGGTTAAGCAATGGCAAATAAGCTATTAAGTTACCACTTAAATTAATTTCAGTCAACTTTGGAAGATTTCTAAACAGATTGCTGTCAATTGCTTTAATCTTGTTATTCATCAGTTCAAGTGACTGAATATTTGGCCCCGTTTGGAATAATTCAGGTGGGAGGCATGAAATCTTATTATTCATTATTTGCAATATTTTCAAATTTGCCAAACCTTTAAAAGCATTTTCATCAATTGTTTCAATTCCTGCATTAATCAACCGAATAGTGTAAATATTCGTGCATGCTTGAACGAATCCTTCAGGAACATTCACAACATTTATATCTTGAATAGCTAATTGATTCAAATTAACACAATAAGCAAATGAATTTGTCAATATTGTTGTTTTTGGTGAAGAGCTAGACATCCAAAAATTAGAAACACGTGGAAAAATGTTGAAAATCATCGCTGGAATATAATCTAAGTACGGTTTCATTTCATAAATGGAAAGATATTGTGTTACAGCGTCGACATAATATTCATGTTTTCCAGCAACTGTAATGATTTCATTCGGTTTAGATACTCTTGTGATGCTTGTTGCTCTACAATTTGGTCCAACATAATTACAGGTTATCTCTGCTGTATTAGTCAATGATGTCATTAAGATCACTGATAATAAAAATAATCTGTTGAGAAATAAATAATGTACAAAGCATTATCATTCAGGATAAATCCTAATATCTACATCTCCAAACTTTTAACTTACAATTCTTTCCACATTTTTCCGTATGTCTTCTTTCTTATGCTTTCCATTCGAGACTGGCATAAAAATGTCATTTTAAAGGAAAATTGAAGTTTCAGCAAAAAGATCTGTAATTGAACAGCAGGATGAGAGATAGATGATGATATATTTTCGTACGTGGATCATTTAAATGTAAACAAATGCTAGATAAATATTTTTAACAGTTTTAAAGCTGCGTAGAAATATATTGTTGCGTATTAATAACTTAAGCGTTAAAGCACAGTTAAAATATCATTATAAATAAGTTAAATGTTTATTTATCTCATATACGATGTTCTCTCAATCACCCAATGACAATAATTACTGAATAATATACAGAAAGGGGATAACAACTATGTAAAAGGGAAAGTAACTAATTGTAGTTGCTTATACAATTCAAATATAAAATGACCGTTGATATATTCTCAACAAAAGTATGTAGATTTGTCATAAAACTATAGAAGCAGAATCTTTTATGTAGCTGACATGAATCAATTGGCTCCTGCAAAGCGCTTTACGGTTTAAGAAACGTTTCAAAAGGAATGATGAATTAAAAGAATAAAATAATGCTCTCTGCTTTTAAGGATTGCATTTTTATTGAATCATTTATTTTGGTGAATGTCTTGAACTCAACTGTTTATGCCTTGTTATAATAGCCAATTTAAAGGATAATATTAACAATTTTAAACTCTTGTCTTCAAATAATCCAAAATTTGCTGCCAAATGGAACTCCATGAAGATCCACACTTTACCGGAGCATCCATTGACGTTGTCCAATTGGAATAGCAATTTTGGAGATTACTAGCCATTGTAGTTCGACAATTTAATCGCGAAATATCTTGTGTCTGTGGATCATTTGACAAAAAACACTTGGCATGATGAACATCATTGTGATACTCAAAATTTGCAGGTCGTGAATCAAAAATACTGCATAAATCAGGTTTAAAGGCATAAATTGGATTTTCTGGGAAGTAAAGCGTTAATTTTCCCATCTGAGCTGTTCCGGTAAAGTCGAATAATGGTAAATATGATATTAAATTATCTCTAAAATAAATGAAACTCAATTTTGGAAGATTTCTAAACAGAGTGCTGTCTAATGCTTTGATCTTGTTCCTATCTACAAATAGTGATTGAATATTTGGCATCGTTTGGAATAATTCAGGTGGTAAGCATGAAATCTTATTATTTCTCATTTGTAATTCCACTAAATTAACCAAACCTTTAAAAGCATTTTTGTGTAGTGTTTCTATTCCTGCATTTGTCAACTGAACAGCTTTGATATTGGTGCACGCTTGAGCAAATCCTTCAGGCACATTCACAATGTTTGCGTCTTGAATACCTATTATATTCAAATAATTGCAATTAACAAATGCATTTGTCACTAATGTTAATTTTGGAGATGAACTGGACATGCCAAAATAATTCAAAAATGTAAAGACGCTAAATAGTTTTGTTGGTATATAATTCAAGCTGGGTTTCATTTTATAAAAATTAAGATAACTTGTTCCAGTATTGATGTAATTTGCAGGTTTTCCAGCAACTGTAATGGCTTCATTCAGTTGAGTTACTGGTGTGATGCTGGGTTCGTTACAAACTTCTCCACTCCATAGGCAAGATATCTCTGCTGTATTAGTCAATGATGTCATTAACATCATTGATAATAAAAATAATCTGTTGAAAAATGAAATAAAGTTTCCATGATCCAGTTTCTAGAGCTACCCGGTATACCCTATTGTGCCCCTACCCTACCCCTTTCCTTATGCTAAATGGAGGAACCCTAGGATAAGATAAAAGTACCTTAGGTTAAGGCAAGAGGTAGAGGAGGTGGGGTTCTGCCATCAACATCCTACTTAAGCCGCAATTAAGATAAGCCACATCTTAAAACTTCATACTCACAATTTTTTCCACATTTTTCGCACCTCTTCCTCAAACGTTTCATTAAAAACTGATACGAACTAAAATATTTTGTCACTTTAAAGTTTAAAGGAACAGCAATATCAGCAAAAAGATCTGTAATTGAACAGCAGGATCAGAGATAGATGTAGATATATTTTTGTACGTGTATCAATGTAAATAAATTTATTCAAACAACACTGAATAAATATTTTTCCCATTTTTTAATACTTTTATGTCTAGCTGCGTAAATACCCAAACAGCATGCTATAGTATCGTGCCGCTAGATTCAAGAGAAATGATGAATAAAAAAGAATAAAACAATATTGGCTGCTTTTAAGGATTGCATTTTTATTGAACCAATTATTTTGATTAAATATTTATAATTGCCTTGAATTCATGTGCTAATGCCTTTATCTCATAGCCATCAAAAGAAATTAACGATAATTATAAATTATTAATCTTCAAAAAATCCATAATTTGTTGCAAAATGAAACTCCATGGACAAGATGCTTCACACCTTACCGGACCATTCATAGACAATGTCCAATTGGAATAGCAGTTTTGGAGCTGAGGAGCCATTGTTGTTCGACAATTAAATCGCGATATTCCTTGTGTCTGCGCATTATTTACCAAAAAACACTTGACGTGAGGAACATCAATGTAATCCATAAAACTAGTTCGAGAATCAAAAATGGTACAAAAGTCAGGTTTAATGGCTACAATTGGATTTTCTGGGACGAAAATTGTGAAATTTTTAGTCAGAGCTGATCCGGTGAGGTTAAGCACTGGCAAATAAGCTATAGAATTTCCGCTTAAATTAATGGTAGTCAACTTTGGAAGATTTCTAAAAAGATTGCTGTCAATTGTAGTGATTTTGTTTAACATCAGATGAAAAAACTGAATATTTGGGATCGTTTGAAAAAGGTCAGGTGGTAAGCACGAAACCTTATTATTGGTCATTTGTATAACTTCTAAATTTATCAAACCTTTGAACGCATTTTTATCTATTGTTTCGATCCCAGCATTGATCAACCGAAGAGATGTGACTCTGTTGCATGTTTGAGCGAATCCTTCAGGAATATTCACAATATTTGCGTTTATAATAGCTATTATATTCAAATAATAGCAATTAACAAATGAATTTGTCACCAATGTTGTTTTTGGGGATGAACTGGACATAGAAAAGTAAAGTACATATGAAAATGTGTAAAATGCACCCGTTGGAATATAATTCAGGTATGGTTTCGGATTATAAAAATTAAGATCAGATGATTTAGTATTGATGTAATTGGCAGGTTTTCCAGCAATCGTAATGGTTTCATTCGGTTGATTTACAGGTGTCATACTTGATATTGTGCATATTTCTCCATTCCATACACAGGTAATCTCTGCTGCATCAGTCAGTGATGTCAACAAGATTATTGATAATAAAAATAATCTGTTGAGAAATGAAAGAAAGATCCCAGTTTGGCAGTTTCTAGGACTGCCTGGTATACCCTATGGTTCCTCTATCCTACCCCCTTTTTATCCTAGGTGCGGTACCTCAGGGTAGGATAGAGGTACCCTAGGTTAAGGGAAGGGATAAGGTAGGTGGGATTCTGTCATCAACAGCATATTTAGCGATTATTTTAACCATAGGTAAGCCACGTCTTTAAATTTCATACTCACAATTTTTTCCACATTTTTAGCACTTCTTCCTTAAGCATTTAGTTGAAAACTGATAAGAACTAAAATATTTTGTCACTTTAAAATTAAAATGAACAAAAATATCAACAAGAAGATCTGTATTTGAACAGCGGTAAAAGACATAGATGTAGATATATGTTCCGTACGTGGAACTATGGGGCGATTCTCCACAGGGTAAATTGAATTTTTTGGATTTAAAATGAATTTTTTCAAGAATTTTTCCACTAAAATTAGCAAGGTTTTCAGTTTATCTGATGTATTTTTTCATTTTCTATTTGTTAATATTATTAACTAACCATTAACTAGCTTATTTATTTAGATATTTCGATTCTTCGGTCAATTACTCCGTGACCAAAAATGGAATTTTATCAAAATTCTAATAGGGGAATCAAAAATTACCTGGTTAATCCTCATTTTTACAGTACCAAACGCATAATAATTGATAGAAAATGGTCTATTCTATGATATTTATGCTGTAAAACTTAGCAATATAGCTTAATTAACGAGAAAAATCGATTCTCCGAACGTCAACTTTATGTCACGGAGTAATTTTAAGCTTTTATTTTCCTAATCCGTGAGAAAATACCAAATTTTTAAAAAATAAAAAATGGAAAATTCAGGGTTTATCATTAATTTTCATGCAAACTGTAAACATATTCATTGAAAGTAAATAATTCTTGATCATTTTAACTAATTTTTAGCTATCAAATCATGAAACTTTAAAAGATATCGTCAAAAATAATTTCATGATTCAAGCATTATTTACATTGGATTATAAAAGCTCAATTTTCAAAATTCCATCGATCTGGAGAATCGCCCTATGACAAATTTTGTATTCAAAGCCACATAGTTTGAGACCCCTTTCCGTCAAAATATTGGACGTCGTTTGAGAACGACCCATAAGATATCAACAAGAAGAAGACAACTCAGCAAGTATAAATTTTTTGTCTATTTATCTGCAAATTTATATGAAAAAGGATAGTGAACGAATGAGTCTTTTATTAAAAGTGACAAGCCCAAAATTTTGTGAATTTATTTTAAATTAGCTGACACATCTTATGAGCATCACAAAACGTTTGTTTTTAAGCTTAATTTTAAACTGTCTGTGATATCAATAAGTCTGATGCGGTCTGATTTATAGACCTGAATTTGCTTAGGAACTTAAAATTTATTTGAACGAATTTACTTCCTCCATCCACAAGATCAGATCGTACTCGAATTTCCCGATAAGCTTGATATACCAAAAAGCCTGTAAATCGCTTTCCTTATATCCCTCATTCGATAAGCGTAGATTATTGGATTGATTGCTGAATTAAGATGCAATAAACATATTGCAAAGTTCACGAAACAAACGTGAACGCAATCTTTACAGAAAATCGACAGTAAATAAAGAATTTGCAGAGGAATCCAAGTGATGAAAAAAACCAGAACAATTATTGAGATGCTGATTGTTGCTCTGACTTCCTTATCTATTAATTTCTGTTCAACTATTTGACGGGGAAGTGATATCTTGTTACGATCTATTCTCTTCTGTGCCTGTAAGAATGAAAAATAAGATTAAAACTGAAGATGCTCATCGTTAGGCTTTGGTGGGAACGAGACGTATCCCACTACGTCCGTGACCCAACAATCATGTGGACAAGCCTTTTTATCATCCTCACCTGTTCACGAATCAGCCTGTAAATTTTGAAGTACACAAATCCCATGACTAACAAAGGAACCGCAACAACGACAATAAATCTAAAAATTATGTATTCCCATCTTAAAATATCTTGAAGATAACAAGTTTTTGAATCTTCATTATAGAAATAGAGAGGCACAGTTCCTACAGCTACAGCTATAATCCAGCATGTCAAAAACGCCATAAATATAACAGTTTTTGAGGCATTTTGTGGCTTTGGAACTCTCATCGACTGTAAAAAATTATTTATTAATCATTATGTGATTTTATAGATTTATTTCTTACGTACCAGAACTTTAAGTCGCTTGATTGATATCAGAACCAGACTGAATACAGAAATGTTTGCAAATGTCACTAGAATCGACATTTTAACCAGACATAGTGGTAGGCTGCATAAGTATTTTGTATATGGATGATCTGCGGTGATCTGAAATTGAGAAATTTTTGAGTTTAATTTAGTGGTCTGTAGAGGTCCTTTACTAGACATTGTTGTAGTCACGGATCAGGGGTGTAGCTTGAAATTGTCGAGAGGACAATTAATTTTTTTTTCAGATATGCATTCTTAAATTAATATTGTGGTTTAGGCAAGTAGCCTGAATATTATACTCTGATCTTCTGGCTGTACCCCTGATCATGGGTATTTCCAAAAACGTTCACAAAATTTAATGACAGAGGGGGAGGGGGTCTAAAAATCTTGTTTATGGTGTGACGTAATTTATGAACATCATCAGTTTTTTCCCACAATGATGTACACTAGAATACCCACACTTATTTTTAAACATTTACCACATAAATTGGAATCGACACAAGTCCAACACCGAGATCACCAAGTGCCAGTGATATAATATAAAAATTTATTGCTCTTCTCAGTCTTTTCTCTCTTATGAACACAATAATTACAAGTGGATTTCCAATAATTGCAATTAAAGCTATAAAAATCTCAAATGAAATGTGAGAGATGTCCAAAATAGTCCATTCCTTTCCCTCAAATATTCTAAAGGAAGAATCACAAGAATTATTATTTGTCATTTTTTATCCACACAAAACACTTCAATTCTATGAGATTTCAAGTCAAACTGTAAATATTTAAATTATCAGATATCATGCAATTGTATTAAACGTGGTTAACCCGAGCAGTTCATGAACAGTTCACTTTAAGACTTATTCAGGGGATATTTATTTATGAAACCCTTCCTCCACGCTTTTGGGGGTGACGCAATTTGCGAACGACCTCTAAGTCCATAAATAATTGAGAAGACACTGCATCAGAGTGATCGTCGCTGAATATACATCTCGGAAAAAAATTCATAAAATGTATTATAATAAAATAAGCATTTGATTGTTTCAAGGAATGATGATCCACATTATGATTAACTAAACAACAATTTAAATATGATTAATCTAAAAGGCAATTTCTTGTCTATGTAAAACTGATTTAATGATATAATAATGTTTGTTAGTAATGAAATTTCAGTCATGTTCATGTTTTGACTGCATCCTATTAATGAGTAATGATGTAGGAAGAAATGATTTTTAGTGTGTAAGCACTTAAATAATGTGTCATTTATCGAAACATAAAAAAACTAGTTCATGATCCATTTTAAAGATCGATTGACATTTTCTAATAGTCCAGAAATTACGATAAAACCGTACAAATTCATATTTTTAACAGCTGTTGTGAGGTTTTGAAATTTAAATCTTATTTGACCGTTATTTTCAAAAATGTTTCAAAACGTTACAAATGTTTTTCAAATTTTATTTGACCGTTATTTTCAAAAATGTTTCAAAACGTTACAAATGTTTTTCAAATTTTATTTGACCGTTATTTTCAAAAATGTTTCAAAACCTTACAAATGTTTTTCAAATTTTATTTGACCGTTATTTTAAAAAATGTCTCAGAACCTTACAAATGTTTTCAAAGTAATTTTAGTTACAATCAAATCATCCTTATATGCTCGAAAATCAACCGTGTGAATATAAAATTGCTAATTTTTTGTTGGTTTTTCTTTGTACATTAAAAATACATAAGCAAGCATAATTTGCAACAAAAAATAATTCTTATTTCATGCTTGTCTCAAAAAAATGCAAATAAGGAACGACACAAAAAAAGTGGAATGAGTTATAAACCGTCAATATTGCAGAAATGCACCGACTGCGATAAATAACATCAATGTATCGAATGTTGTCTTTTGTTCTTTTATTAAAAGTTATTCATGCTCGCGCCTTCGTTTCTCACAGAAGCTGTTACTTCTTGCTCCTTTTTATGCACATTTTCGCAGCAATTTTATTTAATTTTTTGTTTGTTTTATGTCTGACAAAAATGTTTATGCTCTGCATAATCAGTAATGTAAATTATAGCTGTGCATGACATCGTATCTGTAATTTAGAATTTTTTGGAGGTAATAAAGAAGCTGAACAAGCTGTCATTTTTTTCAGCTGATAATTTTATTCAAAACTACAATTTATTTAATTTCGTTATAAATTGTTTCAACAATTAAAATAGAAAATGAAAATCGACACTGACAATTCCTCTCGTGTATGAAAACAAGTACATTAAGCCAATTAAATTTTCCTGATTTCATCTCAAGCATTCACAAATTCTGTCTATTGATCAGTCTCACATCACTTATGATTAATTTCTTCACTGGTTTTTAACATTAAATTCTTTTAAAATTAATCATTTACTTTCAACTATATTGAGGGTTGGTTTATGCTGCTTGCAATGTGCAGTGAGTGGATTTTTTGGTAGCTTTTCCTAAAGTTCACTGTTTTTTTGAAATTTAAAATTTAACGGTATTTTGGAATTTAAAATTTAACGGTCTTTTGGAATTCAAAATTTAACGGTCTTTTGGGATTTAAAATTTAACGGTCTTTAGAAGTTCAAAATTTAACGGTCTTTTGAAGTTCAAAATTTATCCGTCTTTTGGAGTTCAAAATTTAACGGTTCTGAAGTTCAAATCGGCTCAAAATCTTTCAGATTTCTCAAAATAAATCCATTTTAAGCTACCAAAATTCACCATAAACCTCTCAATTACCGTACGTACCAAGTATACATCGAACATTTAAATCATTTTTGTTGTACAATTTTGTTATAAAATATCATTATGATCACAATTAGACAGAAATAGTGTCTCTTCATTTTCGCTATCTGGTCCTATAAAAAAATTAATTTAACATTCAGTGTGTTTCGTTGAAATGAGGAAAAACATTTTCCATCAATTTTTATTTTATTAAAACAATTGAAATTGCATTTTTTGTGTTTAATGCGAAGGAAAATGAATTAACAATATTTTTATTCTCTTTGCGCCTTAAAAAGTCGACATGAACATCATTAACTATCTTGTTTTCTTGTTTCTCTCTTCGTCTAGTTTTCTAAACTAGGTTATAAGCGTTTTAAAGATCAACGATTTACTAATCTCTTTTGTTAAGCTAATTAAAAACGATCTTTTTTCATTTAATTTTAAAAGAAATTTTTCCATTTACGTGAGTATTGTCGTTTGACATCATCATTTTTAGTGCAATTTCCATAACTAACGTTATTCTTCTTCTTTAAATTAATTAATTAGGTAATAGAGATTTGAATAACTATTCATAATTTCTTTTTGGCGCACAATCAATAACAATCAACATTTAAATTAATAAACTTACAATCAAGTTAGAAAAAAGAAAAACACAAAAAATATGTGGCCTTAACAATTATAACAAAGTACTGTATTCAAACAATTTTAATCTTCCATTCCATGCAGCATAAACAACGGCTTTTCAAATTTCAAAATATTTCGGCTCGCGTGAAGCTGTCACTGGATTTGAATTTGAAAAATACGTTACAAGTAACGGTTTTACAAATTTCAAAAAATTCAGCTCCAAATTTTTTTTCTTTTTTTGAATCTCAAAAATACGTTAAATCATGCCACATTCACAATTCCTCTTAATTCGATTTTTTTACGCGTCACATAAATAATAATAA
Source organism: Chironomus tentans (assembly GCA_963573255.1). Taxonomy (NCBI): domain Eukaryota; kingdom Metazoa; phylum Arthropoda; class Insecta; order Diptera; family Chironomidae; genus Chironomus; species Chironomus tentans. Next base: position 40,938,063 of record OY754302.1, on the reverse strand, counting down.
TATTAATAATCAACTTTTCAGAAAAATAGTATTCATCAATCAAAAAGGAATGTATTTTTTTCGTCATATAGTCAAAAGAATAGGATAGTAAATGATATTGTGCCATGAGTCGGCATTAAAATGTTTAAATATAATTGAAATCTTGCGGTAGTAAGCATTACCATTTGTAAATATTATTCAAAACCCGCTTTAACTGTTTAACTGTACTAATACGAACACAAAATCACTTTTTGTTCCTGTCTCCCAGTGTCACACAAGTTGTGTAGAGAGCAAAAAGAAGTTTGGAGGCAAAAAGAAGAGAGCAAAAGTCTTAATTGATAGCTTGCTCCGTCATTTGTCGACACAATGATTCTAAGCGACTATTTATATCACTTGTTGTTGTTGTAGGCGTTAGCGATGTCATGCCGAGCATTTTTGGACTTAAGCTGCTCTTACATTGTTGCTCACTGCTACTATCAATCAGCGATGTCATGGACGAATTTACTCCACAGCTGTTACGTCTATTCGGAAATTGCTGCTGTTGTTGTTGTTGGAGCGAAAATGGCATGAGGCTGTTGAGTGAATTACGATGATAAGCATTATTTTGAGGCGGAATTTGTGGCTGATTGAATTGAATGTGATGCTGTTGCTGCATAAGCGTAAATTGATTCAACTTCTCACGACTCGCAGAGTGCTGAAAGTTGCTCAAATTTGTTGCAGTCTGCTGTTGTTGCTGTGTATTTCCGAAACTGGGAAACGATAAGCTCTTGTTGCCTACACTTTGATTTGGTTGATACTGCTGCATATTATTATAGTACGGCATTGAGTTTTTACGGTTCTTCTGACTATCAGAAAGACTTTGATTCATCTTGTTCTTCGTCCAACTGAAACGATAAGAATTGATTAAATTGTTGTTTGGGACTAGTCGTGAGCAGTGTATGACTTTTGGACAATTCTATTTTTATCAAATAGCCTACGCTATCAATGTTAAATCCAACAAAACACCAAAGTCGTGTGGAGAGTACGACTTTGAAGTAAATGAGTGCAAATAAATTAGAAGTGCTTAGAAGCCACAAAATCGTGTTGAACACACAACGTTGAAATGAAGAGCTCGAAAAAGCAGTAAATTATCATGTTTACACAATTTATGCGAGCCTGTTGTAGCATACCTCCATTATACCCAAAGATTACCCAATATCTAGTCTCTAAAAATACGTGACTATAGAATTTAAAATATATATGCTTGCACTTACCGCATTTTCATGTTGCTTCCTTTGTTATTATTAGTACTATTGCCATTATACAACTTATTAGCAAACATCATTTTAATGCGTTGCAATTTATATTTGTACTCTTTTAAGCGAGCTGCTTGCTGAAGAAATGCTTCGTGATGTAATGCCTTATCAAGAACCCACAAGAACACATTCACAGATTCTTCGTCCGCACTAGATAGGTACTTTATGCTCTGCATAATTTGAAATGCTAAGGAGAAAGAGAAAATAATTTTTTAACGGCTTTTCAAGATTCAAATTTTTAACGGTTTTTCAGGATTCAAAATATTTAACGAAAGTTTTCAGGATTTAAATTTTTAACGAACGAAGGTTCAAATCTTTTTCGACCGTTAAATTTTCAAACAAAAAAAGATAACTCACCACAATCTAATACTCGCATTACGTTGGTAGCAACGTCCTCATCACAAGGGACTGAATTAATAGGCTTCATAGGAGTCAAAATAATATTAGTGATCTCATCCAATCCAACTTTCAAAGGCTTAGTTCCATCCATCAATTCCTTTTCGATTTGCTTCAATTGAATGCCACGTTCGGATAATTTTTGAATGCATAGCACTAACTTATGACGAGCACCTTTCGTGACACCCAAATTCTCTAAATATTCTTCAGTCATGTCCATCATTTGATCATAAGACATGTTAGTAAAGAGCCACAAGTATTTGTGAAGTCGTAAGCTTTTAAGCCACACAGCAATGTTACCCATTCCGATTTGATGGTGATTATTGTTCATTTGCATCTGTACTAATTTGTCTAAGCGTGTCTCAGATCCACATGTCATTAAAGCATTACGAGATGATTCCATTGATAGCGAGAAGCTTCTTGGTTTCTGTAGATTAGCCAAGTTTTCGGCAGACGATGAAGTAAAGTCACAACTTGCCGTTGGCGTTGTCAAGCTATTAGAACGTCTAGTCTTAATTGTATTATTACCATCATCGCTGTAGCCGTCACTTAATGCACCACCATATCCGTAAACATCATTATAAAGGCGATCATTGAAAAAGTTTGGTACCGTAAGAAAGTCATTCGTTGTACTGCTGTTGCTATTTGCGTTTGGAACAGTCACTGTTAATGAATTATTCTTCGATCCGTCCATGAAATCGTTGTCAAACTCAACATCAGTGCCATTCTTCGAGAACGATAAATGATGTTCATCATTTGAGTCAAAAATGGATGTTCCTGTATGACTGGCGGTGCTGCTTGTTGTTTTTGAAGTTTTTCCACTCGTATTCAAACTGCTGCTGCTTTGACTAGCACTGTTATTTCCAATCGGTGTTGGATATTTGGCTTGATTGAGATCATCACAAAAATCTTGTGTGACTTGAAAATTACGTAAATCCCAGAACTCCTGATCACTTTTCTTCGACTTGAAAATGTCTGTGTTATTATTATTGTTGTTGTTCGTCTGTATTTGTGGAATTGTTGTTGGCCAAGTTGTCGAGGATGCTGAACTTGATGATGAGACACTCGACATTGACGATGTCGTCGACATAAATGACGATGGATTCTCCGAAGAGAAGATATTATAATTACTGCCTCCAATACTGTTGGTTGAATAGCCCATTGACATGTGATCCTGAAGTTTCTGAAGGTATTGATGCAATGGCCTAAAATGAATGAGACGAAAAATAACGGTTAATAAAATTTTGAAAAATATTGGTGAGATGAAATTTGAAAAAGTGTGGTCGGAGAAATTCAAAATGGCTGAATAACCTAGAAATTATTGTTACTCACTTTCTGTCCTCATTTTTGATGGCTGGATGAATGAGAAGGTACGAGAGGATTTGTTGAACCAATTCAATGGAAAGGTTTTGTTTGGTAGAGTCCTCGATGAGAACGGGAAGGAATTGAATGTAGACTTTTTTGCCTTCGTCATTATTTGGTCTAAGCAATGGCAAGTACATCAATAGATCCTGCACTATCTCTTCCTTACTACTGTATTTTGAAACGAGATCATTCTCTAAGCTCTTGACGCTATTAATATTGTTCTCACTACAGCTAAATTCTTGATCACTGTTTGCGTCAATATTATCACTGCTAGACGTGAAATTAGTAAGCGAATTGTACTTGTGAATTAATTTATTCAAAAATGATGATGCATTGGCTGCTTCCTCGAGCAAGACTAATTGCTGAGGCGTTGTAATAGTTTGTCTTAAATGATGCTCAATTGAATGTATCAGAAATTTGAGATTTGCGAATGGTAATCGCTTAAATAATGTATAAATAACTACAGTACGTTCACAATCATTCCATTGCTCATAGATATTTGTTACTTGCTGTACTTGTTCATAAAACAATGAGTTTAAATTTGTATTTTCACTGGAATTTGCCGAGTATTTCATTTTTGCGATGCTTTTTTGATAACTTTTTCTAATGTTTTGTTGAAATGTCTGATAAAAATTATCACTAATCAATTAATTATTTTAAGCAAAAATGACACACAAATTCCCACAACTTTTTCGTCTTAAAATATCCTTTTTTGTCAGAGAATCTGCAATGAAAAGGAATTGGTTTAGTTAATAAACCATAGATTATGGAAGCATGTCACTTAAACAATTGATAACAATGGCCGATTACAATTGCGCCAAAAATTTCTATTGTTTTAAGATCCAGAACATCCAGTTTATCAAAATTGAATGAAAAAATGAAATCGCCATTAAACTTTTGCGCGTTTCTTCTTAATTACAGCATTAAACGACTGAACTCGATACTCACCTTATATAATATCGATGTTGTAAAATAAATCAAGTACTTTAATAAGCCTTACATACTTAATATGATGAATTAACGTCAGAAAATGGTTGTTTCTCTAAACAATTCTTGCAAATGAATGAGGGGTAGTTGTTGCGATACTGAAGGGTAAGAAACTAAACAATTTTTTAAAAATTCAAATTTTTTTCAACCGTTATTTCCTCTCGACGATAAATTGCACAAATTAAAGTGAATAAGCACGTTATGTGACTTCTTTTGCTACTTGCGTTCATCATTATACAATAATTAATACGTCAGTAATTTCAAAGCTGTGTTAAAACAGCTAGAAAAGACATTTTTAAGTAAAAATTCATTTTATTTGATTTCGGTGTTCTTTCGGTGTTTTCAAATTCAAATTTGTGACCGTTAAAAACCGTTGGAGTTGAGTTTTAAGTACGAAAATTTTATTGATCATCAATATTTACATTACATTAGTTAATTTTATTAATAAAACCCACCACCAAAAATCATGAAAAATGTAAATTATCTTATTACGCAAACTTATATAAATGTAAGGTATAAAATGCAGTCTTAATTTATGAATAAAAAATTATGTACAAATTCATTCGATTATGGATGCCTTACAGTTAACATTATTAACTAATTTTCATTTTAATTAATGTGCCACATCAAAAATTCAGAGTCCATAAAATGCAATATCAAAGAATTCATCGTCGAAATGTTGTTCATTTCCACAAGAAATTCGAATTTATGGACCCCAAACCCACATTAATATGAAGTCCTAAAGTCTAATATTAGTTTTCTTAATGAATCATGTTTAGTTTTTATTCCTAAAAAAATGTCTAGTCAATTTGTGATCGATTTGTAACGTAGGATGAGTCAAAAAATGAATTTTCACTTTTGCGATGCTTCAGCTTCGTGCATGTCACAAAAAGTGATCCCGCTAAAATGCAAAGTAACATGGAGCACATGGCTGTCAATGCAGACAAAACTGACGTTTTCATGCACGTTTCTGTTGGATCCTTTCTCAGTACTGACTCTTCTCGAACGCCACCGTCATCTTCGTCTTGCAAAACGCGAATCGATTGGAATAAACTAATGTTGTCTGATAATGTCGAATTTGCTTTTTCTGTTTGGACCTCTCTCTTCGTTACTCCCTTCAGATTCCTCCAATGACATGGCTGACTCTGTAAATTAATTTTAAAATATACTCTTGTTTTAATTCAAGGATATGTTAACTTACAGGACATCTTCCATGACACATTCTAACATCACATTCAATATAAAGTGCTGGCGATCCAGTGAACCTAAATGTCTTCATATATGCATAAACTTGTGTCTCGAAAATTCCACTGTCTGACCATGATCCTCTAAATCTTGAAATCAATTTATCATCAACTGGACATCCAAACTCGTCAATCAGCTGAATTCTTTTGTTTGCTCCGTTGTGTGCATAGCTGGATTAGCAAGTAGACATGAATATTCTGCTAGGTTATTGAGAAATTATTTTGTCAACTTACCAATCATTAACGACAATGTCGAATCCATCTGAAATATTTTTTGAATGTGCTTTAATTCTATTGAATAAATTTTGAATTTAAATAAAAAATTACCATATTTACTGCGCATGTAAATGATTAGCGTTAGAGGATCCCCAACTCTTACAGGTCCTGTGAATTTAAAATTATTCGAATTAGTGTTGTGAGAGCTTACAAATTATTGAATCTTTATCTTACCTCCCACTCTCGTTCCTGATGTCCCATATCCATTCCGTATCTCCATATAACATTCTGGGGGGCTCAGAGTGAAGACGACTGGATTTCCAGTTGCCACTCTAAATATGAAGGATTAAATATTTAATTCTTGTCTACTAAAAATGGGATTTTCAACGAATTCTTTCCAAAAAATGGAAGCTCTGATATTTCATCACAAAAATCTTAAAATCCACAGCAAACACTTGAAAATACCGTTCTGTGCTCAAAGCATGTCATTTGCAGGTAAATTTTAAGAATCTAGTGCTGAATAATTTGCATAAATTTACACACCAATTACTACTTACTCAACATCCAGAAACGGGAATGTCACCGTTTTCCAAAAATCATATCCGTATTCACATGTCACTTTAAAATGCTCGTCAAATTCCTCTTCAATTAATGGATTATACTGAACTGTCACTGTATTCCACATGAAATTTTTCTGTAAATTGAATTATAAGACAATTTATCATCATGTCTTGACGAAATGTCAGGCTAAATTCTTACCGTTGGATTCTTTCGAGAATCTTCATGTAAACTGTTCTTTCCGAGAGTTCCACAACGATTTAATTGAATGTAAAATTCGTAATAGTCTCGTCCAGTACCGTTGATATACATGCAGTCAGGATCATAAGCATAGCCTATTGAGACACAGAACAAAATGATTCATAAAATCCCATAAAAGAAAATCAAGCCAGCTGTACCTGATGAATAGAGTAACCCGTTAAAAGTTCCATTAAATCCAATTCTAATTTTCATGTAGTCATCTTGACACTCAGCTTCAATGTCTGTAAAATTGAATAACATTCAATAAATTCTAAAATATTTTTGATAATTCTAAATTAGACATACGTTGAACTTTTGTATTATTAAATCTATAACGTCGATTGTAGTCTCTATCCCACAGTTCTGGTCTCCAAGATTCTAGATCAGCTCCAGCATAAAGATGCGGTGGTAACACAGCAGGACCACGTAATGAGTTTAACGGTACATATCCATTCGGATCAGACACATAAACAACCTATCAAATAAATGGACATGTGAGAAAAAAGTTGTGAAAATCATGTAAACATAATAATGCGCTGCTGCTGCTCATAAAAAAAGAGAAAAGAACTGCTCAAGGAAGTTGGCAATTTTCTTTTTTGAGCATTTATAACATTGAACTAAATAAAAACCGTGGAAAAAAGAGTTTATCAAATTAACAAACAGTTAAAACAAACATACGAAAATATATATAATTGAAATACGGACCCAGAAACGAAATACAAGTGAATTGTTATGTAATTTCTTCGGTCAGTTCAGTTAACGAGAAGAAAACACAACAGAAAAAAATATGAAAAATTGCTCTGGAGAAAATTTATGCGAACAAAAAAGATTGTTACATTTCACGCTGTTAATTTATGCTTACAATGCGACCTTGACGAAGACTTTTCATTCCAAAATTAGACACTTTTCAGAGATGTATGAAATTTCGGATATAAATAAAACAAACTTCATCATAGATCTTTGACATGAGTTGGGAAATTTTGATGAAATTTAATGATCAGTTTCCTTAATGCGATCGGATCATGTGTGAAATTTAATTTGATATGAGCACGTCCATGACGGAATTCTTCAAATAGTTTTGGAATTTCTAATGAAGTTTAATAGCTGGCACAGATGGGTATTGGCTTTCGTATGGAACAGCAAAGGTTTTAGCATTTTTAGCGGATTTAAGGAATTGGAAATTTATGCTAAAAAATCTCTGGATGAGCTATAAAAATTTTAAATTTATATTTTGGATGCTCCAAAAACCAACAGCTTGAGTTGAGTAAGAATGTTTTTTTTTTTTGCAAATTAATCCAGCTTGCTTCATTGCTTCCTGACCGTATTTCTGCAGATCATGAACAGATGAAGCTCAAATTAACATTCAATTCTTAGGAATGGAGAGGTTCGGAGCTATGTGACACTCCATGTAATTAAGTTTGCTACAAAGGAAGGAATCAGAGTTGAAAATCTGGATGTCTGAGACCCCCAGATTCAAATATCCAAACTGAACATCAAGATCCCAGTCAAGTGTACCTTTTGGAATCAAATCTTAAACAATGATTCTAGCTTGCACATGTTTCTGCTCCAAATTTCCCTCTCACAAACTCCATCAAGCTACAGAGACATATCCATTCCCACAAATAATAAATAATTCAAATCAATGCACCCGTCTTAGTTACAAATTTCATTTTCAAAACTTTTTATGAATAAATTTTTCATGTCTCAAGAATTCCGCCTTAATGTAACAGAGAGTAAAGAATGAGCATTATAATAATGATGGTCCGTCATACTCTGATGATTTTCTTCTTGAAGACACAGTTTTATATTCCATGATGCACCACAATATAAATTTACAACAATGAAACTGTTCTTTTTTCTGATCCAACATTACTTTTTGTGTCTCTTCTTGTCGCGACAAACGTTTGTGAATTATAAAATTATATATCAACCGCCTATCTGTGCGAATAACGTATGCAAATTAAAATAAAGTTATTAACATTGCATTTGTAGCATTAAATATGTTCCATGTTTTAATTACACATAAATCCACTATAATTCTAACTAAGATCATTGTAATTAGGTTAAAGACATCAATTAATCTCTAAACGGCACATCCATTTGAATTGCAAAGAATCCCGTGTCTTAATTCCTCACAAAAGATTCTATTTAATTCATTCTGTATCTCATTTTATGTTGCAAATTACATAAAAACAATAAAAGATTGTGATCTTGCTTTTCAGCCACTAAATGCTAGTCCGACAAATACTTTTGTAAGACAGAGGCAATAGATAAGATCTCACGATGGAGATTCCTTCTAAAAAAAACATAGATTCATTGTTTTAATTGAATTAACCATCAAAAGTGTCGACCTCGTATGCGGTCTGCTCGTAATTCGATAGATATTTTTTTGTTGTTTAGGCCCAAAAGTAAAGCAACATATGCTGCGTCTTCAACTTAAGTTTATTTTATTTTTTTATTTTTTTTTCGTAAAGCACCAACGAAGGTCTCTGCTTCATCGATTGGAAAGATAAAGATAGTTTCTATTGTATTTCTTTACGTAATATGTGCTTCACATAAATGTATCGAGTATAAATACAGGCTGAAGTACGTATTTTATGTGTGCTATTCTGTCAAATTGTGCAACACTTTCTAATGACTTAGTTTCTTGACTCTGAAAATTAAATGAAAATCCACCGGATGTCCTTGCGTGCGTACTTATATAGAACCAACAATAGTGTCATTAAATTAAATTAATTATTGTCTTCACGCTTACTTGCTGATCAGATCCTTCTTGATTAAGTGCTTCACGTGAGCTGTTGACATTTTGGACGTTGCCCGCATGAGCATTTTTCTTTACTTTTGTCGTTGATGATGTTGTGTCACCAGCATGTGAGCTGCCACGTTTCTTCACTTTTGGACTTGGCGAAACTGAAGGAACAAATTTATGACGTGATGTCGATGAGGACATACTACTTGTGCTGCTCGTACTTGTTAACGTATTATTTGCTATCACACTCGATAATGTCGATGACGATGATTCTGTTGACTGTGAGTAACATGATGACGTAATAATCTGCAAAAATATCCATAAATAATATTATTAATTATGTGAATGCATTCCAATTTTGCAGTAGGAAGTCATGCATAACCTCTAAAAAATATTTTTATTATGTAATATTTGAGTAGGTAAATAGTATCAGACTTAAGGTACTCTTGAGGGGCAAAGTAAACAGAATCACGATAATCAATAGAGAAGTAACGAGCATCTCTAATATGGAATTCCATTTTAAACAATTAAAAATCTATTATTATAAATTATAAGGTTTAATTGTTCCGCCTCAAGTCAATAAGCTTCTTTCTATTATTTGAATTGTTATTACAACTCAATCGCATCGATTATCTAATAACGTATATGGAGTTTCTTGTGCAAATTTATTGATTTGAGGAAGAACAATTGAAATTGAATCTTCCGAATTGCTATTTCATTTTTTTCCCGAGATAATGTATGTATGGGCAATTTACCTGTAGAATTATATAAATGCTGATACACGAGTGATGTAATCTGTAAAGATAGAGTGAAAGATATAAGGAAATAGAATTAATATAAATTATTTCAAATCTGAAAGGCACATGCAATTCTGAAACTGCCAAAACCACATTCATCATAGAATTTTTGCCATAATTTAACGGATAATTTTCATCCAGAACATAGCATGAAGACAACAATCATTAAGGAACGCCCAAACGTTGAATAAGTAGGTGAATGCATTAGCACCAGTAACCCGCTAAACGCTGTAAGAATTACGTCAATTTTTTTCGTTTCTTTCTTCAAGATCAACGAGGAAGAAGAATAAGGTGAGCATGCAACTTCATAACTCACTGAGCCGCTCCGGAAAATTGAGTGAAAGGTATCTGCACGATATTCTGATGTATTAAATCATTTCGTCGAGCACAGGCATCACTATTTGAACAGTTTATTACATTATGATATAGTATCATGTAGATGATAACTTATTTAAGTGCAGCAACCATTTACACCCAATTTTGAATTTAGAGCTTTTTGATTAACTTAACCTGAGGCGCATTGTTCAAGGTCTTGCAATAAATTACACCTCTTCATGCCTTATAAATTTTATGAGGTTTTTATTTCGTGTAAGTCATCAAACTCTTTAACCATCCAATCCCATTGAAATCTGTTACTTTCAGATCCATATCCAGAATTATTGAAGGTTGAGTGTGGTTAAGTCCTCCATTCCTCCACTTCTGGTTTCTTTAGTGTTAAAATTCTCAGCTGGGATAATTGGAAATAAAATGATGCAAATAACTTTATTAGAATAATCATTGTATCGGCTAGACACGAAGAAGGTTAGTCTTCTGGTATGAATGATTATGAGAAATTGCATAAAAACCACATGAAGAGTATTCACAGCTTTACATAATTTTCCACGCGAATGACTTTTTAATGTCCAGAGAAAACCACAAAATAAGATGTATTCTTGTGCTTTATTCATCCATAGAACTTTTTATTAAATTTTTATTTTCATCCAGCATAATTTTTTATTGTGGAATTTCCATTTACATGCATTCAATCACACTCGTGTGGATATTCATTGTTTACGGTTGACAGAGTGTCAAGTTTAATTGCTAAATTCATGACGTAGACTTCCCTTAACTCACCTAGTTAGTTTCTTAATGACATGATTATGTGCTATTTACAAAGAACTAATTAATAATTAAATGAGGCAGTGAAGGATAAGGAGCTTATTTGCATACTTTTGAAGGTAGCGTTAGGTATGAAAGCGACGGAAGTTTTAGTTTTTTTGCACTTGAATATTGTGTGAATTATGTTGAAATATCTTTTTGTGAAACTTTCAATAGAAAAATTCACAACTGAACATTACCGTTCTCAACAAATAGAAACTGTTCTAGTAATCGCTTTTGTTGATGCTTTTAGTTTGTTCTTACGAAACATTTCCTCATATTGATTGAAACATTTAACAAATTGAAGTTAGATCGCATAAAATTTAAATGCTTATGTTTATGATGCTCGTAACTTCATTTATTTGTAGTTGAAAACTTAAACAGTGATTAGAAATTCTATATTCTTTATGAACATTCTGTGTCAGAGAAAACTTCAACAAAATTTGTTACGAGTAGAGGGAGGTGTCAAAAATGGACATCTTTAGCATTACGCAATATCTGAATGACCCTAAGCACAAAATTCTACCATTTCAAATGAAAATAAATTCCAATTCCATTCAATCGTTGCTAATTGGATTAACTGATGCGAAAATTAAAAAGTTCAAAGTTTCTAATGCAAATTTTACCAATGTAAAAATGCCCTTAAGAACATTCTGTTCCTACCAATTGATCCATAACACGATAGCTGAAAAAATAAACAGTTTTTCTTCTCAGCTATAAAAAAAATTTCGCAATGTAAATTGTATGCTAATTACTTGTTCTTGTGACGTCAGTTAGAACATCAGTTAAGAAACAATTTCCTTAAGTTCTTTCAGCAGTTAGTTTGACCCGAAAACAAACAATAAAGGAGAAAATTGTTCTCACATTTTTAAAGACAGGAATTAAAAAAAAATTGTCATTGTGACAATAAAAGGAGACATATTGCACATTAATCATAGACCCTGACAATGAAAATACAAAACGGTGAATTTAAATGCGACAGTGAGAATTAATAAACATGAGAATTTCTAACGGATTGAATTGGAACCGACGTCCATGACTTTCTTGATTTAATTAAATGAAATTATAATCATTTTTCAGATTGGTAAGGCAAAGAACGTAATAAAATAGAACACCGCATCTGAGGCGTCTGAGCATAATTTTCAAGCAATTTCCTATAATCTCCACGACAATTTACCCAAAAAGAGAGAGAGAAATAAAAAAAATTAGAATGGAAATGTTCTTAAATTGAATTTTTCTTTGTTTAGATAATTATTGGCTCATGCATGTCAATTTCTTTTTGAATTCTCACGTCAATTTCCGTCAGCATCAAATTGGGTAATGAAATAGTAAGAGAGGTGAACCAATTCTGCTGCAATTTACGATTTTACGTGATTTATTTGATCTAATCTGACGTGCTTTTATGGCTCAGACATAAAACATTCCCTAACACCGAAAATTGCTCTCAAAATCTAGGTTTCTATAGCTTTTCATGTCATAACATATAACGGCAATAAACCTCTCATCTCAACGTTCTTTTAATTCATACACATCTCCGTATATTGCGCAAGAGTAATTTTGAGGTGTTCTTATGGATAGAAAAAAAAACAAACAAACAGAGAAAGAAGACATAATAACTTTATAATGTACTGAGATTATAAAATTGGGTGAGTGTGACTGTAAAGGTCATGTACATGGAGCATGGCAAGTGTGAGGTGATGCAACTATTGCATCTGATTTACAACTTTCTGGGTTATTAATTTCTGCGATGTTTGTGTATGGACGATGTGACGCACTGTGTATACTTAAGAAACAATTAAAATGATTCAAAACGAAAGATGTTGTATCTAATGTACATATGTGAAATTCATGTATGTGCCTCAAAAGCACAATGATCTATATATTTTATAGGTATGGTAAATTTTTCTACACTCAACTAGTGCCATTTTTGCATTCATCATATATCTTGTGAGATCTTATACTTAGAGATTGTATAATTCACAGTCAGCCCTTTGCATATTGTAGCATTTAAATAATAAATTGCAGGAAATTCAGGAGGAAATTGTAATGATTTTTTGCTGCTGACATAAAAACTTAATAGCATTTTAGATTGCTTTTTTCGGAATTAAAGTGCTTCTGTAGGTCAATTTTAAGATGATAGCTGAAAATGCTCGGATTTTGGATTATGATTAATGAATGAATTTAAGTTGAAATTCTTTTCAATGACAAGTTAAGAATCACAAGCCCTGTAACAAGCTAGTTCTACAAGTCTAGAACTTTTGAGGGTTTTTATCTGTGTATCCTGAGCATCACAAAGGTTCCTTAACCTAACAGGCACATAGTATGCTCAGTAATACGCGTATCAGACTCAGTGAGCACATTACGATACCACTGATCATTTTATTTGTCTGTTAGGGATAAAGACTCCATACGGCTGTTTTTGCATCTTTATGGCACTTAGGCTAGATTTAATTTTAATTTTCAAAATGAACTTGCAAATTTAATGCTGATTAAAGATTTTTGTACAATTTTTGGTAATTGACAGACGGTAGTCAGTAAAAGAGCTTGTCAGGGGTGTAGACAGAAATTTTTCGAGGGGGATTTTCAAACCTTTTGTATGAAAAAATTTAGTTTTGAATTTTTTCCTTTAAAAACCCTAGCAAATTGAAGATTTTTTTGACGAGGGTTGAATTTGTCCCTCAAATCCTCCCCTGGCTACGCGTCTGGAGCTTGTTATTGGCGACAATTAAGAGAGATCATAGATCACACTATGATCTGTACGACCAGCAAAGTAAGTAAGTATAATTTTGTAATTTAAAGATTAATAATTTATAGATTTGTTTCACCGTACTGGATCTAAATACGTAAAACTGTAGAATCACCGAATTTTTGGGGGTTCTAATCACAATGTTCTTCATTTGAATCAGAAATAATAATGCTTTGACAGAAATTCAACAAATTCTGCAAGAAATTTTCCTAAACAATCCTCAAGCTACACAATTTTCATTCCTTTTATTACTTCCTATCAGATCATCTCCAAAACCTCACCAATTTGTCCACAAAAACCAAAGATTTCCCATCATCTTTAGAAGAAAAAAATCATCAAAGATACACAAACCCAATAGAGTACATTCATCTTCTCATTTTTTTCCATATGTCTGGCGCTTATAATACTTATCTCTACGTCGTCATGAATGCATGGTCACGCGCCAGCGATTTCGCGCTATTGCTAATAGATTGTTTAATAAGTTTTCCGTTTGCCACAACTTTTTTTTGGATTTTTTGTAATTGGGTATTATAATTTCGTACGAAATGAAAGAAGAAGTGATTTTTGGCATAAATTTCAAAAGAAGTGTAAATTAGCTTAATCATGAGAACATTTCTATAGACATTAATTTACCTCATTTTTGCTCTTCTAGTCATTGTGATGAGTTTGTCTTACGATAATAATATGGAATGAGTATTTGTCGACAGAAAATATCGTAGCGGTTTTTCACTTCACTAGTTCACAGAATTGAAAAATTCAAAAAATTACACTCAAAACTATCATTTAGAATTTCTATATAAATATACACTTTTTTGCAACAATTTTGCTATTTTTCAAATGTTTCGCTATCAAAACAGTTACTTATGACGATTATGATCATCAATCTCTTGTCTTTTTCTTTTTTCTTGTGTCTAAATATTATTTTGTCAGCTTTGTAAGTGTGTTAAGAACTTTATTTTTTCCTACTATGAGACACAATAATGACAAGTAAGCATAACTGCAAAATGTTGAAGTTATAATTACGCCAAATGATTCTTCACTACTTTGTCATATCTCTATACTTATTTTCCAGCAGAAAATTTTTCTTCTTGTTTGTGCAAAATTTACAGCAATAGAACAGGGACTCAACTACAAGTCTCTTAAATCCAGTTAGTTACGCACATTCAATATTTTCACTTTCCAATTGCTTTAATTAACAACTTATGCAATATTTCCGATAGAATTGAATCACAGTTCTTTACATATTTTATTTCAGATCCTCAACAGTATTTATTCAAGTCCTTTTTGATTCACTTTTCCACTCAAATTTGCTCACAGCTTAAAATTTCAAAAATTATTCTTCTTCTTTTTTTCAATAATAATTTATATTTTTTTATTTTTTCACTTCAACTCGCAGCTCGATGTTTTTCCACTGACGTTCACCACAAAAATGAGTTTTCATTGAAAATGGTGCTATGTAATATAGTTGAAGCGTTATAGTTTTGTAGCATCGCGAAGAATATCATGAGCAGAGCGAAAAATGAATGAGAAGAAAAAAAATTTATGGCAAACTGTTGATTTTTCTTCTCTTCACATGTTGAGATTCTTTTGGATGTACGTAGATTTTTTTTTGGTGCTGCTATATGCAATTCAGAGATTTGAATGAAAATGTGAGAGAATAAATTGTCTATTATTCGAATTGTTGGTATTGTGTTCATTAGAATGTGATGGAAAACAATATTGAATGGTCACTTTGGGGTCAGTTACAAATGACGTCCTCTTGTATGTATGTTTTAAGACCCCATTCTACACCCTGTCACAAAAATTTCATTTAAACAATTTTTTTTCCACTCAATAAAGGGTTCATAAATGACGTCATGGAAAAAGTGGAATTTTTAGACCCCCTTTGCATGGAAGTATCACATTGCATCAGACCCCTCTTCTCCCTAAAAATTGAACATCATTTATGAACGAACCCCAAAGGGTCGAATAGTATTTTAAACGTCATTTGGAAACAACCCCTACATGTGCTATACTTACGCATGTACTGCGATTTTGAAGCTACTAATTTCTGGTCATTAATGAGAATTGTTGATCATTTTCCTGGAGTTACAGAACAATGCTAGCACAAAGATGATGAATATGATTTTTACAATCCTAAAAAGAATAAAGATTTTTGTTAATTACTTCCATGTTAAATTAATTAAATTATAGAATTTCAATTTTTGACTTGTAAATGCTTTTAAGTGCTTTGATGTCATTATTAATTCTTCCTTCTCATAAAAACAATAATATTATGTTGTAATAAAGCCGTCAAATTTTGACAAACAACTGTTTATGGTTTAATTAATGACAAAATTTGGAATGGTCAAATGATTCTTAATATATTTGAACAATTTAAGAGGAAGGAATATGATTTAAGTAACTTTTGAGCCTAAGATACATTGAAATAACTTAAATCTTGTAGAATAACAAATGGCCAGGCTTGCAGTTTCATACTTAATGTTAATTTATCATTGAGCATATATAGGGCTGGAATAGACCTTCTTCTCACCTTTACCCTTATCAAACCCTCACAAATGGCACACGATGTAGAAAAGGCGAAAAATAGTGTACCCAGGCCTACCTAACTCCAGTACCAAGTCAGATTTCGTGAAATCTAGTTCCATGCCAGCCTCACGTCGGCCTGGAAACAATATTTTTCGTCTTTTCTACGTCGTGT
The DNA here is from genome assembly GCA_963573255.1 of Chironomus tentans. Lineage (NCBI taxonomy): Eukaryota > Metazoa > Arthropoda > Insecta > Diptera > Chironomidae > Chironomus > Chironomus tentans. The sequence continues at coordinate 40,921,653 of OY754302.1, read as the reverse complement.
GTTATTTGGGTCTGATTTTCATACTTACAGTGGAATTTTTGCCACCCTTTCTAGTATCTGCAATATTTCTATTAATTTTGTCTCGAGGAACCACCAACAAAACACAACAATCTTCCTGAAATTATAGACAAAACTTTGTAAATTACTGTAAATCTCACTGAAAAATTCACTTACGTCATAATAAACAAAATAAAAATGCTAAAAATCACAAGAAAATTCAAAACTTTGCAGCCAATACATTTTTCAAATGTTGGACAGCTGTGTGCAAAAAATTCTGACTTCTTGGAACTGGATGAACTGAGAGTTTCCATTATGAATATTTTAATTTTCACTGTAAATTTTGAATGAATAAAATTTTCAAATGAGTGCTGTGATTAATTTGTCATGGTTATAATTTGAATTTTGCGCATGTTACTTTATCAAATGTGAAGTATTAAATTGACGGGTTAACTTTGCAATGCCTATAAAATTAATGAAAATGATTGAAAGACGGTTGAGTGATGGATAGGAACACAGTCATAATAAACATTATGACAAACATTATGACAAATAAACAAATGAGTAAAGAAATATACTGTCTTTATTTTCTGATTATGGAAATAGAAAATTGACAAATTTTGTGATCTTTATAATGCCTGGTTCAAAATTTGCATTTGATGCTTCTCGAATTTATTAGAAGAATTGTCCTTGATCACCTTGTTGTTGACCAAAAGGAGCTTGTCTTTGATTATCTTGTTGTTGACCAAAACGATCTTGTCTTTGTGGAAAGCTAGGGAATTCTGGCATCCTGTTCATTGGACCTAAATTTAGAGTTGAAAAAATTACAAACTTTTATTTAGATCAGCACGACTTTCTACTTACCGGCAAATCTTCTGTTAGATTGTTGGATACTTCCTTGAGCATTGGAATTTCCAGTGCCATATTGCATGATTTGAGATTGAACATTTGCGTTAGATCTTCTTCCTTGCTGCTGAACTTTGGTTTGTTGATTTGCATTGCCACTTCCAAATTGCTGAACTTTTGATTGTTGATTCATATTGGATCTTCTATGTCCTGAAACTTGCTGAACCTCCGATTGAGCGTTGACATTATTTCCACCAAATTGCTGAACCTTTGATTGTTGATTCATGTTGGATCTTCTTCCCCAATATGGGAATGGTCCTTGGGGTGTATGTTGTTGGACACGGAACTGATCATTAGCATTATTTCCTCCATATTGTTGGACTTTCGATTGTTGATTTGCGTTATTGCCTCCATATTGCTGAACCTCAGATTGCTGATTAGAATTAAATCTGGACATTGGATTCATAGGATGGTCATTTTGTGGATTATTCATTTTGCCCAAATGATCTTGAGAAACATCAGCAGCAGCAGATGGAGGTTGACCAAAAGCCAAACTAATATTTATTATCACAATTCCTACAAAAATTAAACTGAACGACTTCATTTTGCTATCGATATAACGTTTAATGTTATCAAAAAATCAAACTAAGCTTTAATCTCAATCTGGTTCCGATATTTATACTGTTCCCATAATCCAAAAAATAAAAGTAATACAATTAAAAATTATAAATGATTACATGCTTTATTAGTCACACTGAGATTATTATTTCAAATAAAGGCATTTTAATTGAGTAGCATTTGATTGCACTTCTAACTTTATTGAATGTTCATGCTATCGCGTATGCAGCATAATTTGAGATACCACACATGTTGACGCCACGTTTGACTCGCATATAGCCATTCTCACCCCAGCGTTGACCCCACCAGTTCTTGAGAATCCATGCATCTTCAGTATATCCAACTAGTAACATTGCGTGATTAACTGTCGTTGACAGGCATTCTGGGTCATCATAGACACCAGTACTGTATAATTGAAATGTCTTTGGTGCTGCATTAATCGAAACTGCAATAGGACCAACCTCATTTAAAACAGCCTTCATAATATTTTCATTTCTTGCTGGTAGAATCGACCATGACGTTATGTTCACTATTGCCCAATCTCGATCGTAAGAACATTTATTATGCTGCAGAAGTGAAAACATGAATGAACTCGAATTATAGTTTTATGAATGAATAACTTACAGTTGCTGTGTATGGATAGTCTGATTCCCTCATTAAACCGCCACTACTTTCAAGATATCTCATTGTCGTGCGTAAAGAACCACCAGAACATCCGTGATTACCATGAGAGGCACTACAGTCAACAACTTGTTGCTCGCTTAATTCGACAATTCGATTAAGCTTTTTAAACAATTGGCCCTCGACTGAATGTACGACGCTGAAGGCATAGCACGAGCCACAAGATTTCTGATTTTTCGGTGGCGTGACAAAACCTTTAAGACGCCAATCTAGCGTCGGTGGATATTCCTTGTTTCCAAATTGAGTATCTCCTAGAATGTAGTTGCGGTCATCAGACAGATCAATTTCACTATTTACAAGTCGCACATAACGTCGCAAATATTGCTGATTTGACAAGTCAGCCAAGTCATTTCTCGTCAGTTTAAATGAATATTTTCCTTGTTTGAACTGCTCATTGTGTTGTCGAATAATTTCCAAATTCTCCTCGAATGCCTTCCGACGACGGTCTTCACGAAATTCCATTTGAAATGTCTTATTGAATTGTGTCTTAAAAGAATGTAAAGCATGTAAAAATTATGTAGATATTAATCATAAAGAACTTACCTTGTATTCCTCCCACCGTTGAACATTTGGATTTTGAATATTTTCATTTTCATCCGCAATAATGCAAGAAATTATGCAATGCAGCATAACTACATGAAAAACTTTCATGTTCATCGAATTGAAAGTTATCAGCTTGAATGTCTAATCACGACTGAGATTGCATTTCTGATAGCTGTTTGTGACCTAAATATTCTCATCCTTACATTTTGCTTAAATCAACAAATTAATTTTATTATTTTTTTAAATAAATAGAAATCGAGACGAGAGAGAACATTTGAATACTTTATGGAATGGAAGTTGAAAATAAACAATGCCAAATATTCTTTTGTTGTTAATTAATGAGGTTTCAAAAAAATTCTTAATCTTTCAATGACAATGTCAATCTACAAAGTATTATTTATTTATATTTCTGTCGAGGAAGAGATAATCTCATGAATACATAAGTAAACTTATCCACATAATAAAAAATCAAGCATTTATTAAACAATATGATAAATGGTTGTTTTTCCGCAATCATCATCATCATCGAACGACTTGCGGAAAATTTCAAATGAGCCTCTGAAAAAAAAGTTTGAAAATTTAAAGCCAATTAAAAATGAATTTTTAAATAGAAAAATGTCTTTATTGTTAAATGTTGAAATGTTAAATATTAAAGAAGAGAAAAAAATACCTCGACTGACCTTGCAACTCTTTACTTATAAATTTTTTAGACCAAAAACTGAATAAATTTTCATATACACACTGAGAGATCGCTGATCAAATTGGTGTGAAAATCACTGATGGACTTGTGATGGGTGGCATGAGGCGCATTTTTTGAAGTTAATTTAATTTTTTTGTTAAACTTGATATCCTAATGGTTTTGACAACTTTTGGATACCCCTTCCTGCTTTACAAAATGTTTAAACTTTTAGCTGACTTCTAATACTTAATTCCTTATTTTGCTGATGATTCAGATCAACTTTGATCTACGATAAAACTAGTATTTCGTTTAGAAAGCCTAATTTGTGGTCAAAATATCATCGTGTCATAGAAAGGTTTGAGGTCAGACCTCCAAAATCTCACTTGAATGACCTTCTCCCAAAATTCAGGTATTCGTTTAGGAATTTGGTGCATAACTAACATTAGACTGCAAAATACCTTAGGGGTTATTCACTTATTACGATCGCTTTTTAGGGGAAGGGGGGTCTTGAGGTTGTGTAACAGGCTAAACTAAAGAATTTTTTTGGTTCAAAATTTGTAACGAGGGGGAGGAAAAGGGGTTCTAAAAATTTAGGGGTGGTTTGGGATTTTTTGCATAGAAAACTCTAGCAATTTAAAAAAATTTCCAAAAAGGGTAGGAGTTTTGACCAAAACCCCTCCCTGAATACGCCCTTGAGTGAACGACTCCTTAGAAATCAGCATGTGCTTTAATCTGAATCTCTCGTTTCAAGAAGGTATGTAAATTCTAATTAGAGGTTGACCTCCACTGACTGACTTTGAGATCTGATTTTAACAAATCCATCACTAAAGTTCATTAAATATTTTTTGAATTTACCTTTCTATTTTCGGGGATTTTCACTTACGATGTCAACTGCTCTTTAGAATCTCAAACAATAATCAGAAAAGTTCTTTGTAGGGGGGTAAGCACTTGGTGTAAAAAGTCATTTTCCAACAAAAATATTTTTTCAGCTACCACATTTTGTGCAATAATTTTGAATTCTTGAATATTTCTAGAAAATCTTATATTATGGTTCTGCAAGATAGGACCAAAAATTTGAGTTTAGTGTCTTCTAAAAAAATTTTCCACCAAGTTGTTTTCCCCCTAGTTCATTATATTTGTACTTCATAAGTGAACGACCCATAGTCACCCAGTAAAAGTGTACAAAAGCAGCACAACTAACCCAAAAGACATGCTCAAAGTAAGTAATCGAGGAAAATGTGTAGCGAAACGTGTGTTTTAAAATCTAAACAGAGATAAACTTTTTCATCTTCTTTTATTTAATTTGAGGAGAGTAAACAAGCTTTTCTTTCAAAATTTGCCTATTATGATGAGTTTTATGACGACTCATGTCGTGTTTTCTATTTAAATTTTCAACAAGATGCTATGATTAAGATCTCTGTGCTTATGAAACACATAAAATTACGTGCAATGAAACATTTTCAATTGATTTCACTACAAATTGAGTGATCATTATCTTAATTCATTTAATTAATAAATTTTTTATAAGTTTATACATCGGATGCTATAAAAATATTTTGCGATCGTTATCAAAGTGATATATTTCTTCTTTTTCCTCCGACTCGAGACTATCCCAATGCCAAAATATCATTTTTTTCTCTTCATTTTTCAACGCACATCGTTGAGGTGTTTCACATCTGCACTGTGTGTATTTTAAAATCCTTTTCATTAACGTGATCAGTCGGATGGAACGAGACGGCATATGAACTCATCAAAAAATTGCAGCAATTAATTCAGTGATACGTGAGTAAATGAAATTTAATTAAATTTTTTTTTTGTGTTTTCCTAATCAAATAAAATATTGTTTTATTAATAATCTCTTTGTAATTTTTTTTAGACAGCATCATCTTGCATCACCATTGGAACTTCAGCCACTGGTGCATCCATCATAGGCTCGCTTATATTTCCAATAGCAGGTGGTGGTATAACCGGCAAGTTTGTTCCATTGAATGCTGCAATCAAGACATTTATGACAGTGATGCAAAAAACTCCAATGATACTCAAATTTGATATTCTTGTTGCTGCATTCATATGCGATTGACGCTTTAAATTGTAGCTGTAAATAAATGTGTAAATAAATTCTAGATAAAAAATCTGAAATTAGGGCACGTTACTTTACCCATTCGAGTACAACAAAGCTAATCCAACAATTATCTGCAATCCCAATGATGTGCCAATTAGAGTTAAGCTTGTTAAATAATATGGATGCATATAGTTCATGTCGAGCACGTATCTAAGTTGGTTACAATTTGATGAAAGCAATGCAAGGTCCATCATACCTACAAATTTTGTAAGAATATTTCTGTTGAGAAAATACCGCTTCGTGAGATTCGAGCAATCAACGCGTGTTCTACATTTTTTTAAATCAATTTTCTATAGCCAACAAAATAAATTGAAATAATTTGCAATTTAGGAAAATGAACTTAACACTTACATAAAAGGCTTATTATCAAATTGTCAGAAAATTACTATTTTGGTACATTAAAATATTCGAAGTACATTTTCATGGCGAGAAAGGTTCTGTTATTTTTTGTGTACTTTAACTGTCCATTGGAATGTTTGTTTGCTTATTATTCAAGACGATTGACACACATTCGAAAATGATGGGAAGTTTACATGATTACGTCAAATTCTTGACCTTTAGATTGTTTATTGAACATTTATAGACATAACATAAGTTCTTTCATGCTTTAACTCGGGATGCAATGGCTAGGTTGATGTCTAATTTCTGTAGCAACCGAAATATTTAAGATTTTTTGCAAATAAGGAGAACGAAGTAAGAAGGAATGGATAGATTGAGTGACTTACTCGTCTTTTCCTTATTATGACTTACTCCATGAAAATTGCAGATGTATCCTGTCTTTAAAAGCAACACAATTTTTTATCATATTCTCTTTGTAAATTGTAGCTACTCAAACAATGTTCCGCGCGACACACTAATATGGTAACACATTTTATGAATTTACACTTCATAAGTATAGATTCAAGTATAGGACCAAACACCATATAGCAAGAAAAAGTACCTAAAAGGTTTATTGGTGTGTCGAGATATCTGGGGGGCGGTTGCTAGGTATACCCTAGGCCATACTTAGGTATGTACTAAGGTTACAGAAAGTATTACCCCTGTGGGTACCCTGAGGTATCTGGGGTAGTGTATACCCTAAGGAATACCAAGCAACTGACTCCTGGTTCGATGGTTTAGTATGTCCTACTACATACTACTAATTTCATCTGGTATGGCATACTAGTGTGTCGTGTAACACTTGCCAGAAAGCTTTATCCTTAAAGTGGCCATGATTAGTCTCTGATGATGATAGAACCAACGTAATCACGAAATTTGTATTAACAGATATCTGATCGGTTACTTAACGACACGACTTCTCTGATTTCTATACAAAGTTAGTGACTAACTTACCCTGTGCGACATTTTTCTTCTGTACAAAACTTTGCACCTCAGTTTGATAATGTTTAGTTGTATCAACTGGTTTCATTGTTTCATCAAAGTTTTCAACATTGTTACTAATTGAATCCTGATTGCTTTTGTTGCCTTCTTCAAAGTATTCTTCCTTATTTACTTTTTAATTGTAATTGGAATTTCATAAAAAAAGAAAATTAGAATTTAGTTGCAACGTAAACTTTTAATTTGGAAGCAAAGCTGCACATAGATGAGAAGCACTTGTTGCATATATTCAAGGCGAAGCAAAAAATTCATTAATCTATCAAGCAATAGCTAATTAACTTGATCATACCATTTTCAACAACAGAACCCTCAACACTTAATTTTGTATCATATCTTATATTCTTCAATATTCCCTTTTGTTTGTCATCATCAGGTGGCAAAAAATTAAATTCATTCCTTAACATTGCACAATATTCGTCACTACTTGTCACTCTATCTAAGGGTGGTGGATTGGATGGCGCTTGCGAGCTCTTCGATTGAACTTTGTTCGACACATTTGTCATCACTTTTTTCACATCATTTTTATCAATTTTTTGTAAGGCATTAACAAGTTTATCACTTGCAAAATCAATAAATTTTGCTTGCATTTCCAAAAATATTTTTCGCACAAATTTTATTTCCGATTAAATCAAAAGACAAATCACTACTGCTCACACGAAAATTATCGTAAAATTTTATTTACTCACATTGGTTATCTTATCATGATAATCTCGTTCCTTAATGACAAACTATAAATGTATGCCTGCTGATTTGAGAAAGTGAAAATGTGACATGTGAGCTGTAAAAAGAGTCCGAAAATAAAACAAGTAATAATGTCATGTTGTCTTTTCATTGATAACTTCTGTATCTTTGATTTATAATATGATGTCATGTCTTGATAATGGGGATTAATGTCAGATCCAAAGGTTATAATTTCTTTATCTAGACAAGGAAACTTTGAGATTTTTTGGGGAATACGTGAAGGTGTTTGTTTGGGTTTTAATAAGGGAAGCTTACTAATTTTTGTATGGGATCTTCATTTAATTACAATTTTACTCAGAAATTCAGCATAAAGAATGCTTGAACCCCCATTTAAAAATCGAAAATGGATGCAAAATGACCTAAAATCTAAAAATTCGAGTTCACAAGTACTCGCTGTAAAGTTTTTGATACTTCCAGACTCTATTCTTTATCTGAAATAAATTTTTAATCACGTAGTTGATCAGTCAAGAAAATTGAATTTTATTTAAGCCGTTTTTACTAATCATTGAGCATTGTTAACCTCAAAAAATATATTTAAATATAAAATTACTTATAATATTTCAGCCAGGTGGCTGCCAAGCAGATGTCACCATACAGCCTCTTAGTTCTAAGTATACTGCCACTTGGTCGTTGTATGAACAATATTTTAATGTGTACCCCAGTAACCAAAACCGTTAAAAGCTAGTTAAAAGCTATCTGAAATTTACTTGCAAAGTTAAAGTGAATATTCTTAATAAACTCCTTCAAAAAGTCAATAAATGTGATTCCTGTCAACACAACATTAGTGATTAAAATCATTACAGTCAAAAATGACGTAAACTTATGAAGACATTTCATCTTCTTTACATGCTCAGAATAATCAGAATCGTAATCTCCACAAGATGTAATTGAGCAAATTTTAGCTAGCAATTGGAAAAAGAAACTAGCACCAAGAAGTGCTATGCTCACGTAGAAAATAAGCGTTCTATCTTCAGAATTCAGCAGATGCTTGAGTTGATTTGCATTTGCTGCCACGAGAGACAGATTCATCATCACAAACATAAATGTTTTGCTGCGATTGAGGCCAATCATGTTGATGATTGTTGATAGAAGTTCGTTTATGGTTTGGCTTGGTGAGATATCATAGACCTGTGGATATTTGATAATATTTTAGTATTCCTCAATCATTTTTAGTCATTTAATAATCCAACTTACATTAGAATGATGGCTATTGTTCTCGTCATCCCTAAATCTATCTGAAAATCCAGTCAAAACAGCTTCAAATGGAACTTCTTCGTCAACTTCCACTAACGTTTCTTCACTGAATTCTCCATGTACTTCTGCTATGTGTTGAATAACAGTCACTGTCTCAACAATCGTTTCTTGTCCATGACTTGGATCACTGTGTGTTTTTGCATATTGTTCATTTTGATGCTGAACATCTACTTCGATTTCATCGTAGTTTTGGAATGTCCAAGAGGTCTTGGGGACTTTTGTGATTTAATGGACTTTCCACTAATATTTGAACTATCCGACTCAGTATTTGTCTCAATATCACTAAATTCATGATCTGTTGGAGTTCCATACTCTTCGTGTAAATTCTTGTAACTGCTTATTTCACTGCTTACGCTAGAAACTGATGGAGTGCTTGATCCCAAGAATGAACTCACATATTTGCTATTGGAAGAATCTGATGCACCAGAATTGGATGAGGAACTGCGCTCTTCCTCAATTGGGGATAATTCGTCACAAGAATCGTCATCGGATGACGGAGGCAGCATTGGCAGTTTGTCCTCACTTTTTGACGATAATTTTTTATTGGGAATTGACATCTTGGCGTGATCAGAAATCGGAAGTTTACTGACTGAAAAATAAAATTATTTTTGTAAGCCTGCAATTAAAGTTTCTGAAGCACTTACCCCATTTTTTCGATTTAATTCTCAAACTTTGTTTATAAATTTTTGTCATTGTTATTGTTACTTCTTTTAAAAACTTTCTGATCTACTCACAGAGAGCTTAAACACAAAACTGAGACGCATAATTTTCAAAGATTATTTTTGTAGTAATTCTTATCGATCCTCAAATAATTGTTTAATAAACAAAAGAGAGGGGAAAAGAAGCAACAAGAATTTTTGTGATTCATCCTTTTATTATTTTTTAAAATTTATCAAAAAAATTTACATGAGATTAGATATGTTTTTATTTGATCTATAACAAATTGGTGTAAGTGAGAATGTTAATAATTAGGCTAGAGAGTACAAAAAAGGAGAAAATTATTTTTTTGTGAATAATTGTGGAAGTTCCCCAGTTTTTCCATTAAAATTGAATTTCAATTGATCCATTTTTTTAAATAATAAATAAAATTTCTAATTACAATCACACCCACGAGTAGCACATATGTAGCTATAAATTTCTTAAAAAAACTGTCATATCCTTCGGTGATCTAGTGACAAAATGAAGGATTAGCGATTATTTCACTCATGAAAAAAAATTTAATAATTTTTTACTAAAACCTTGTTTACAAAAATTTTAATGAAAAATCAGGGGGCTGACAGCTTTAATTACAAAGTTTGTAACGTTTGTAATGTTTGTAATTTTTGTCACATTTTTTGTAACTTTTGTAATTTTTTTGCAATTTTTATGAAAAAATTGATGAAAATCGTTTGAAGATTATGAAAATTGGTGGAAAATTATTGGAAATTTATAGAAAATGGTTCAAGTGCTGGAAAATTAAGAAAATTGTTTTAAATTTTTGGAAAATTGTGGAATTTAAAGAAAATTGATTAAAAATATTGGTAAGTTACTTCCCATCATTTTGTTGATTCCACAGATGGATTGAATCTTGAAAAAATCGGACTATTCTTATCTCTAATGTTTTATTTTTTTAAAGTTTTATAGCTGTAAATTTGCATTTTAACTATTTAAACAATGCAAGAAACATTGTGATTTAGTTTCTTTAGCTGTTCATTTTCTAAATCGATTATAACTTTAATCAATCGGCATCAATCGTAATTAAGCAAAATATTTGGTATGTTAATATGGATTATGATTAAAAACAATAAAAGACCAGTACAATAGTTGAATGAAAACTCTTCTCTTTTTTTTCTGCTTAATAAGTGTTTTATAAGTTAATTTAAGAATACAGAATCATAAAAGAAGGTGGAATGTACAGTAGAACAACAATAATAAGTTGTCTAGATGTCTAAAATGTGGAAAATATTGTTTAGAAATTCAGAATTTTTTCTACCAGTACAACGCTTACAAAAGGCCAACTGTTTTGTTAATTAAATCACATAGAAGGAAGAAATAAGTTCAGAAAGGTATATTTCACCGTCTTACATAAGTATATGTAGTCATTTGAACGTCTATATAGCTGAATTATGTGAAAAATTAGTTTAAATTTGAATTTTATAAATATGACATTCGTAGAATCCCCCATTTGCATTATTTTCTATGAATTTTCATTATTTTCCACAAATTTCAATAATTTTCCATTCATTTTCTAAAAATTTTTTGTAATTTTTGTCACGTTTTTGTAATTTTTGTCACGTTTTTGTAATTTTTGTCACATTTTTGTAATTTTTGTCACATTTTTTTGTAATTTTTGTAATTTTTTTTGTAACGTTTGTACTTTGTAATTAAAGCTGTCCGCCCCCTGTGAAAAATATTAAAATTTTAGTAAAAATTATTACTAATAATTAATACTTCATAAATGCTCCCAGAAATGACAAACACAAGTATGAGCCTTAATTCTCATACAAAGTCATACAAATTAATTGAATTAATTAATTATAGTATAAAGCTTATTTTTCAAAGAAATTTTAATAACTTATTAAGTTAACTAATTAACTTATTTACTTAAAAATACATCTTGCTAACTTTTTATTAAATTTTAGTATGAAAATTATTAAAATTTTAACGGTTTTATGAAATTTGAATGAAATTTTACAAAATCAAAAAAAATTTAATAACTTTTATTAAATTTTAGTAAAGAGTTAGCGGGAGTTAGCAAGAAATATGTTTGCTAACTTTTATTAAAATTCTTCATACATTTTTAATAAAAATCAATAACTTTTTCATGAGCGTTGATGAAGTTTTGAATCTTCAAGAATGGATCAGCTACATATATGCTTCTCGAATCTGCAGGGACTTTCGTAAATTACGTCACGTTCTTAGGAGCTTTGAAAATTTTGTGACAGTTCAAACAAAACAATTTTTATCTAGAAATTTAGGACATTTGGGAGGAGGGGGAGGGTTAAGACTTGGTAACAGGGGAGGGGTGGGAAGGTGGTCCCTTATGTCACAAAATCTTTATAATATTGAGCCAAAAAATATTTCTACATTACATATTTCAGACCCACACCTTCCCTAAATTGTGGACGTCATGATTGACCCCTACATACCCTACATACTACCTTTTCTTAACATTAATTGAAAAGATTCATCATAAACTAATAAAAGCTTTTCTCCATTATAAAATTCATCTTATACTTATTTAAGTTACTTCTTCCACATATTCTTGAGATTCATTAACTGCTAATTTCAGCGACCCCAAATGCCGAAATGAAAACATTTACTATAGTTATCAAAAGTATTCCAATTGTTATCAAATTATTAATCTTATCAGCTTTACAAATATCATCCTTGTTTTTCACATTATATCGACTGTTTAGTACCAGACCTATCCCAACAACGACTTGCATGACGAGGCTGGAAATGATAAAAGTAAGACTAAAAAGGTAGTATGAATGTCGATTTTTAAGCTCAAGGACGTATCTAAGCTGATTTGCGTTTGAACTTAGTAGGGCTAGGTCCATCATTCCCTGTGCTAGTGTCTTCTTATGCTGATAAACGTTAATGTCTGGTAATACGCGTGGGATTGTTTCGCCTGGAAATAACTGAAAAGATAAAACAAATTTATATTAAGAAGGAAGATTAATAAGCAGATAATGGCAGCATAACTATACTAATGATACCTGTGAATAGAGATACTTCCATGATATTTTAGGAGGTTTTAAAATGGATATTAATAAATTTACTACAAACTAGAAATAAATTAAAATTTAGGCTTTTACTTACAACATCAGAACCACCATATCCTGGCGGTACTTTTGGGAATGGTGGTAAGGAACCTCGCCTAGAACCATTTGGATATGGAATTCTGTTTTTTGGTCCATCGATGTCATTTTCAGCTCCATCAAAAAAGCTATCATCAATTCCGTGTGATGGAATGTTGAAGTCTACACTGTTCTTATCATCTTCGTCTATTTCTGGACCTGGAAATGATAGAATACAAAAAAATTAAATCTGCAGAAGCGTTTATGCTCATTTAGTGGATGTAAAATTTTTCTTTGTTGTCTGTTTTGAACTGCCAATTACATTACTCTTTTAATTCAATTATTACAGCTATAATATAGTTCCTAAATGATGCTTTACAGCACTTTAAATTAATTAGTAGCAAAATAAAATTAAATTTTTACCTCTAACAGGAGGCTTTTGTCTCGGAAGTGCATCTTCTGGAATGAATGGACTTGCATCTTTAGACGCTAAATCAATTTCACGTTTTGTTCGATTAGCCTGTGGATAAAAAGCAATGAAAAATGCATTGTCGTGAATTGTTTAACATTCAATTGAATTTCAAGCATAATAGGAAGAGATTATAAACGAGTGACTATCGAATAAAAATCGATTGTTAGTGAATATCAGTGGAATGAGGCTTGACATGAGAGGTTTTGTGATTCATATTAGCTTTTTCATGCGAAGCTATGATATAGACTTGGATTTGTGATTTTAACGGATTTACAATGGAATTTGTAATGGAAATAGCTAAAACTGGCTAAAACAAGAATATTTTGAACGGTAAGAATCAGTGGTTCTCAAACTGTATTCCACAGCACACCAGACGTGCTTGATTTTTTACAAATTTTTTACTAATTATCCAATCTAGGAAAGACTTTTGGAACTTTTCGAAATTTAAAAAAATTCCAATTAAAATAAGGTTCAAATGGGTTCAAATGTAAAGGTTTGGAACTTTGGTCTGCCACCAAATCTTCAAAATGACAGGTACCGTAGACTAATAAAACAATTGCATCTCTAGAGTCTAGACCTAGGCTGTCCATCGGTTTTTGGTCAAAAAGCACGTCCAAGCATTTTCCAAGAAAAAAAATTTAAAATTTGAAAAGTGCGTAGATGGACAGTCTAGTAGACCCCATCCAGAATCTTAGTCGTCATAAATCACAACCTCAAACTTAACTTTTTTTAAATTATTTAAATTTCAATCCCCATACTGGATGTACAGTCATCAAAAATTTAGAAAATAATTACGGAATTTCTAGTCAATAAACTTTGCATACACTTCAAAATTACCGTAAGCTGTAAAACTTTGTATGCTTCCTTACTATTTATGCAAATTATTTACATTTTAATTTCTAACGTCATCCAAGCTTTGCTTTTTATTATACCTGCTTATTTTGCTAATGCTTAAAAGAAGAATTCGCAATTCCTACAACCAGCAGGTAATTATATTTATGGGATAAGACGCATAGTAATTATATTTCAATTCCCATCATTCATCATAATTCAGTTATTGATTACTTACGGAAGACGATCTGCTTCTTGAGCCGCTTCTTTTCTTGCTTCGACTCCGACTTCTACTTCGTCCATTAATCTCAGTCAAATTTTCTGTATGAACTTCCTTATCGTTAAGTGCTATTGTGACATGACCATTTGTAGACATTGTTGATTTTTTTCACTGTTAATTATATTGTTTAATAAATGATAATGCATTATTCACTTCAGAATTTTCGATGAATCTTTTTCTGTGATTAAGGAGTTAATTGTGACTGGTCATTGAGATTTCTTTATTTAAAAATTTATGAAATATTCGCATCTGTTCTTTAAAGAGTCGATTTTAAAATAAAAATAGCAGTCTTATGATTATGATTAGGGGTCGTTCACTTATTACGTAGCTCCCTTTGTCATAAATTCTCACAAACTCTCACAAATCTTCAAAAATTGGAACTAAATTTTTAAATTCCTCAAATCCATGATCCAGTTTTTAGGGCTACCCGGGGTACCCTACCCAGGGTAGGTAGGGTATACCCTATGGTGCCTAAAGTCTTGAGTTTGTCCTGTCTTGAGTTGTAAGACCTACTTGTCTTAAGATAATGAATTTGTAAGTGAATGAATTTTCCCATTCAAGTCAGCTTAAAAAATCAATAAACTTTTCATTCACATTTCTGTATTTAAATTACCAAATGACTTTCATTGAAAAGAAAGGAATAGCCATGAGTCACATAATTTCTATTATAAAAAACTCACATTGAATTTGCTACAAAAACCGAAAATTTCAACCTATTAATTAATGTATGCAACAAATTCATGCACAATAAGCACCGAGATTCAACACAAAAATTTGATGCAATCGAGCATTAAACGGATTTTATAATTAAACTGTGCAAAAAATACGATGTTTGCCAAACAAGAGTAAACTGCTGACTGAACAACTGACTGAGAGGCAGTTTGAGCTTCTGACATCAAATATGTACAAACTTGTGTGTTTTTCGTAATACAGTCATAAAATTCTCTCTGTTTATGCCGACTCCGCGTTGTTCATGCACGTAAACTATTTTTAGTTTCATTAATATAGTTTGAGACTTGTCTGAGACATGTGTTTGAATTTTGAGAAATGAGAGAATTGTAGGTGGAAGAACTCAGAGCTTGTTTGCAAACTTATTAGCATTTTATATGACTGTATAAAAATGCTGTTGAGCGGTCACGCACAATCTAGTTAATCAATACAAATCACAAGTTATGAAGTCAGTCTTCTTTGTCAGTGTGGATAGGTGTCTCAAATGGAAGTGGATTATTTTGGAGAAGAGAAAAAAAATTGTTGTTGGATGACATCAGTTGGAATAAATTATTTTAGAGCAGAACTTTTTGAGTTCTTGTTTTTGAATCAATTGAAGATCCAGTGGCTTATAGATACAGGAAGGGGACCGTACCCTCCTCGAGAATGAAATTTGCATAGGAAAAAAATTTGGAACCCTTTTAAAAATTGAAAATGTATAAGAAAAAAATTCGGACTCCTCAAAAAAAATTCTGGCTACGCCCCTGTGGGGTCATTCACTAATGTCATCCATCAAAAATGTGCTTTTTAGGCCCCCTTGTCGCAAAATTTTCATACAAAAAAACCAGCTTATTTCCTTACCTGCTTATTTGACCCTTATGAATATCAATATGCAGCAAGGGTACCACCCTAGGTACATCCATTCACATATCCTCAGATATAACATAGTTATAACTAACAAAATACAAAAAGATCTCGACCCAGCCAGTCAATCTGCATCTCACAATCAACGTAACCATGCAATCCACAAAATACCTGCTAAATAAATTAGCACATTTCAAAACATGCACATTGCTGGGATTTTTCAACTCAATTTTCCATGATTCATTTGTTGAATGAGGTGACTGAAAAAAGGCAATCTGTCAATCAGCTCGTAAAATTACAGGAAATAATGCACAACATTCGTTTTTTTCGCGCTTCCAAGTTGGAAACAGTTTTTTATTGTTCGCAATGTAAAAATGTTAATCGTTTTCACATTCAAAGGTTCATATCAGGAATTTCAAAGGCACTAAGAATAATGTTAATAGCGGTAATTACAAAAATCAAAGAAGTTATCCAATTGTTAATTTTGTTAGCTTTGCAAACCTCGTCGCTGTCTTTAACATCGTAACGTGAATTGAGAATGAGAAAAACGCCAACGACAAGTTGCAAAATGATACTGGCAATGACAAGTGTAATACTGATGTAGAAGAATGGATTTTTGTCGAAATTGCTAATGATGTGACGCAATTGATTCACATTTGTGACTAAGAGTGCAACATCCATCATTCCAGTGCCTGCAGTTTTCTTGTTTTGGTAAACATTCAAGTCTGGCAAGATTCGCAAGTCCGCTTCGTCATGCTGATTTTCATCAATTGGAATCTGTAAGTAAATTTGATCAATTATCAAAGTTTTAAGAATAAAATTGAAAATTTACAGAATTTTCTACGTCTTTTGTATCTCCTACGTCTATGACTGGATGCTCATCATTCTCAAGTAATGGCTCGCGGATTTGTGTCTTTGACTTAGTTCCAAGGTTTTCCTAAATTATTTTTAAATACTGTAATTAAAAGTTTTGCTAATAAAAATGCTAGTGCTTACTGAAGTTGAACTTTTTACGGCTGTCTCGGGCATATTCGATGATGCTCCTTCCACGTTTGTTTTTTGAGAGTTTCCTATAGAATAATATTGCATTAAAAAATCTTCTTATTCTTGAAGGCATGACATCGGGGAATGAATTTGATGGAGCTAGAAGTTATCAATGGAAGATGGAAATGAACTGGATATGAGATATGAGCCAAAAAGTATGAGCAAAATTTACTTAAAATTTGATTTACAGCACTTTATTTATTTTAACACTTCTGATATCTCACATAAACTTAAAGTAACTGACAGTAAGCAACGAATTTGACTCGATTAAAATGCTAGAGCTGCTACGCACCTTGGACTGATTGCCATATTTAATAGGAAAAAATTCACTTGATATAGGAATTCTCTCAATTTAATTTAATTTAAGTAACATAAAAACATTTTAAATTTAATTAGTATTAGTATAAAAACAGCATAAATGAAATGCTGAGAGGCAGGCTCTCATGCTGGTGAAGATACGCCAAACGCAGATGTAAAAACATTAATGATCGTTATGAACAAGATCCCCATTGTAATGAAATTATTGATACGATCAGCGTTTGCATATTCTTCTTCATTATCAATATTATAGCGGCTCTTAAAAACGAGGGCAATGGCAACAAGAACTTGTAGCACTAAACTTGAACTTATACATGACAGACTAATATAATAATAATGATTTCTCTCCTTATAGTCTAAAATATATCTAAGCTGATTTGCATTTGAAGAAAGTAAGGCAAGATCAAGCATTCCTTGAGCAATTGTTTTCTTCTGCTGGTAGAGATTCAAGCTTGGGATGTTGGATACATCAGCTTCTGCTGGATAACTCGAAGGCCATTGTGGAAAGTATCCGGAAGGAACAAGTCGAGGTTTTTGTTCAGGAACCAAAAGTCCATCATCAATTCCAGGCACGTCTAAAAATGGCTTTTTATCTCCATCCACTTCATCGTATTCATCTCTATCATCAAAAGATTCATACTCTACAGAGAAAAATAATATTTTGTAGCAATATTTTGATACTATCCAGCAGCTACTCACTTGCAATTGGCGGAGTTCTTTTCTCAAGCTTTATGTTTTCATTTTGGACCGAGAACTTAACACTTGCTTCTGTGGACATATTGACAAATATCTTCTCAAATAATCAATACAAAGAATTAGACGAACACAGCTACAGTCCCGTGCTGACGTATTCTTCTAATTATTACATCAAACCGGTTAAGCATGCAATTAAAGTTCTTTAATAAATTGCATTTAATTGATAACAACGGAATCAATTGTTCTTATTTTCGCACGATGATCTCTGATAATTAATTTTTTTACACTAAAATCCACTCCATAAATTTTTTAAATCGTCTCTTTTCGGCGAAAATTAAATTGAACAGAGATCTATCCACTCGAGAAGATTTTTTAATACTGCGAGAGAAAAATTATGAAAAAATATTTTATACATTCTTCTTAAAATTACTCTCATACGATATTCTCAAGGTTTAAGACACAAAATGTTATATGACATGCAAGTTCAGAATAATATATTTGCGATCATCTGGTTCCGCTGGGTTTTGGAATCTGTGGTAGAACGTGCGGGTTGCGTGGATTGTAGATTCTTGAGGGGTGACTAAATTTAAAAAAAATATTTTGTTTGAGTTGTCACAGGACCTAAGAGCCCCCATCCTACTTTCTAAAACGCATGCTTTCAAGAACTTTCCAAAGGAGGACTCGAATTTACTTTTTAAAAGCACAGTATAAACAAAAAAAACAACAAGCTTTATTATAAAATACAAACATTATACATATATTATGGTATTAAAGCGCCATTTAGGCTGGGACTGATCCAAAAGCCGTCATGAAAACATTAATGATGGTAATGAACAAGATCCCAAGTGTAATGAAATTATCATATTTGGCATTTCTCTCGAAATCTTTCCTTTTACTCTTTTCGTCAGGATCCACCAAATAATACCTTTTGAGCACTTTAAATTTCAAGATAAAAGCTATTGCAACAATTATTTGCAAGACTATACTTAATAAAATGCATGTGATACTGATATAAAAGTAATTATTTCTTTCTTGATGATCCAGAATGAGACGAAGCTGTTGAGCATTTGATGACAATAAAGCAAGATCAAGCATTCCTTGAGCCATTGCCTTCTTATGCTTGAATTTCTTTGGAACTTTCTCTGTGCTAACATGATTTTTTTCTATCAGGTATTCTTTATCTAAATTTGTAAAAAATGTATTTTAGATCAATCAATCATGGATATACTTACTATTTTAATCGCATACCATTGTTGATCTGAATATCATCAATGTCATTTATGTCCATTTTATGATCTTTAGGGATAAGTTCTGAAGATTCCACTAAAGAAATTTAATGAGAAAATATTCTGCTATTTAATGTATCGAACTTACATGCATTACTTCCTGATGCTTGGGCCATTGGAACAAAATTTCCTGAAAGTATTGCATAATTAACTTTTATTTTGGTGCTATTATGTAAAATTAAAGGAATCATAATTTTTTTAAAAATTATTAATTTCTCTACTATAATTTCACTTATTTAGTAATTTAACATTGCACTCACAATAAACAAACGATTGAAAGTTTCTGCTTATCAATAAAGCTGATAACTTTGCTTTAACTTACTAAAAAAATCACTTTTTAAATCACATGGAAAGATTTATTTACAAATTGTGTACTAAAGCTTACAACGACAATCTAAAATTTAAATTATTTTCAGTTGTTAGAAAGTTCAAAATTTGAATTTTTTTCAACAGTTGGAAATTCAAATTTCTTTTATACGTTAAAATTTTGCTATAAAAATGAAAAAAAAAATATTCCAGGTTTCAGAAATTCTCGTTTTATTCACTTAATATTCGTTTAAAGACAATTTATTCATGCAATTTGCAAATTTAAGAATCAAAATGATTAGAATGAAGATAATATGGTGAGAGCAGATATAAGAAAATTATTGATTGTCATTATAATGATCCCAATTGTAATTCTTCTGTTGATACGAAAGGTTTCTGCATACTCCTGTAGACTATTCATATCAAAACGACTCTTGAAGATGATGGCAATGAAGACAATATATTGTAGTATTACATTAAGAGTCAAGCCGGTAGCGACAAAATAGAAATATTTAGATGGTTCACTGTGAAGAATGTTTCGTAACTGACTAGTATTTGATGAGAATAAAGCAAAAACTAGCAATCCCAAACCAATCGATTTTTTCCTCAGATAGGTTTCCAAGCTTCCAACATTGTCGTAGTTCCATAAACTTTCTGAATCAGACTCATCATCTTGTACATTCATTCTACAAAAACAACCTATGGAAAAAATATTTTAAAAATTAATAAATTTGCAGTCTTACTTCAGATGAAACTTACATTTAAAAAAATCCACGATTTTTGATAAAATATTGGATTGGTCTCGTGCTGTATATGGGTCAAACAAGTAGCTTCCCTCCGTTAGTATATTTGAATTTCTTGAAGATACAATTGTTTTTGTAGAATTGGTAGAATTTAAAACGTCTGTAAAATTTGACGATCTTGAAGATGAAGCTTCAGATGAAACTGAAAATTCAGACATTTAATCCAATATTATTTTAACAGGCTGAATGAATTTATTACTTTTCTCCTCAAAATTCAGATTAAAAATGGAATGATATTTTAAAATCAAGTTAAAAAGTTTTTGAAATTCTAGAAAAAGTTTCGATAATTTTATTTTGTTTTTATTTTTACATACTTAATACCTGGGTTCATTCACATATTAGGTAAGGGGCTGTTCATATATTACATTAAGGAAAAGATGAATTTTTAGACCCCCTCCATCTTGTTACAAATTTTTCAAATTCAAAAAAAAATTGTTTGATTTGTTACAATCAGGAGTGTATCTATGGAGGTTTTTGAAAGTCAGCACCCATACCTTGTTGGAAATTTTTTCAATTTTCTAAAAATCCCAAAACTGACCTAAACCTTCCCGTCCATACAAAAAAATCAAACAACACCCCCCCCCCCCCCCAATCCCTCTCCTGTCGTCCAAAAAAAATAATGTTTTAAAATAAATATTTTAAAAATAAAAAAATTGTTTGATCTGTAAAAAAAATCTTAGACCCCCTCATAATAAGTGAATAGCCCCAAAAATAATTTTATATCATGCAAAAAATAATATTTTAAAATTCTTTAATAAAGTAGCAAGCAATAGCTTCCAATAGCTACTCTACAGGTTGCATAACTTGAGGATTCATATCAAATTAAAAAATTAAATTTCAAATGTATTTATTCAATTAATGCAACGATTTTTTCCTCATCCAATTCCACGCTCATGACTCTGCTGCGTACAGAATAACGAGAAATTAAAGTGAAATGAGAGAAGAAGTTTCTTTTTTTTCGAGTTTTTATATAAGAACCTTTAAAATTTCATTGATGATTCCAAACATCCATGATCGATCGATGGTTTTAATGGCATGCAAATATCAGCATCAATAAATAAAGGAAAGATTCTTTGTTCAAAATAAATTGATCTGTTTACATCTTACAGCGATTATTTTTCATAAAGTTCTGAATTTTTCTGCATATCTTTCACATTCAGCTCCGAGTTGATGTTTTTAAAAAGAGAAATTCTGAATATTTGGGTCATAAATGTCATAACAATTGATTCCGGTATTTGTTGTGGCCTGAAAGAATTTTTGCCAAATTATTCTCGAATGTAATTTCTCCCGACCGTCATTAATGTACTTTATTTGTGATGCACGATATATTTTTCATACAGGTGTGCATACATCAATTTTAAGAGAGATGAAAACGTTTTTGAATCACATGTGAGCAAGTTTAAATCATGCAAATTTCTGAAAATACTATTTTCTGATGTCATACTATAGAATTCAGCTGATTGTGGATGGAGACATTTAGAATTCAATAAGGTCATGTGAGTTCAATCGGAAGTTTTTCAATTTAAAAATTTTTTCCAATAAATTGTGATTTTTTGAGGATTTAGAAAGACAGATTTGAGGAATGTCCTGATTCAATTGTTTTTGAACATACTGCATTCCAGCGGAATATGAGAATGTCCTAATTTTACTGAAAAGGTAAATATTTTGGTGGTCGCTCACTAAAAGACTACAAGATTTTATGCTAAAATACGAGCTATTTACTTATTTCGCACATCAGTGGCGTATGAATAATTTTATGGATGAATCTTCTGGATTTTTCTCAAAAATTCAAGCACAGAGAGACTTTTAGGCCTCAGAGCTTTCTAAGACTTTTTTAAATAAATCCATAGATTTACGGCTGGATTCGAACCAGTGCCTTCAAAAAGAAACATTTTTCATTTCGTGAAATCACCTTCGGTTGTGAGCTTCCTTAAAAAACAGGACATTTACAGACTAAAACAGGACACAGGACAAATTTCTAAAAAACAAGACAATCCTGTGAAATATCCAGCAGATGGTCACCCTATTCATTCATGACCCGGTTCTCACATCAAACGTTGCCTAATTCTTAGTTTCTTAAGAAACCGAATATCTAAACTTCTGGAAGGTCACTAGGCTGATGATGAGATTCAAAAACCCAAGAATTCAACACCAACTTTCGTGACCCGCACCTTGCCAACCGAGCTATCAAAGTACTTTTGTTTTCTACATTTTTAGCGCATTATTGAGACTTGTTTTGGATAAGGGTGTCTAAAAATCATTTTGATCGACGTAATTTTTTAATGAATTTTTTCAATTTAATATGAATTTTTCATGTGAGAAAATTAAAGCAGAAATGCATTTATCGAGTGTATCACAAGCCAGAAGAAAAAATTTTTGGCACCTTCCACGAATTTTTCTTTTTCTTCAATACATAAACTGGGGAAGTGCTTGAATATATGATTCATGAATTTACAAGAAATTGTTTCATTTTCATGATGCTGAAAAAATAAGCATACAAAAGATTTATTGTTGAATTTCGGGAAGCAATTCTACATAATTGTTTATTCACATCAGCATATGATGAGCAATACCAACTTTGTATTACAAAGTCAGTGAGTATGAAAAGTTCATTTTTAATCCAATTCTATATAAAAAAATTTCAAGACAGCACACAGTGTCAATCACTCTACTTTTTTCACATGATCAGTAGACATATCAAAAAACTTTCAAGTATCAGTTACTATGACTCAATATGACCTCTCAATAATGCAATGCAAAAATGACATCACATGTAGATTTATGCTGTATAAACTTTATGGCGAGACAAATTTCCAAGATTAATGCTCTTTAATCTCGAAGACGATACAGAGTAGCTACAAATTAAACTTTTATAAACAATAAAAATATTCTTGAATTTGTTCTAATTGAATTCACAAGAATGACCAGACAATAAAAATTGTGACAACTTTTATTCCCAGAAGCAGGCAGTAGTGTAGCAAAGGGGAGTGACCTTGGTGTATTTTGAAAAAGGCATTAAATTTCATATCAAAGGGCGCTAAATTTTTATTTTAGTACCGGATGCCAAAAACCCTTGCTACGTCACGGAAACAAGCTGAAACTTCCTAAAGTTCAAATCAGGGGGGAAACTACTTGGTCGAAATTTTCTAGAAGACACCTAGACTCAAACTCTTGGTACTTTCTTGAGCAGAACCAAAATATAAGATATCAGAGGCATAACCAGGGGGTGGTCCTAAGGTGCCCAGCCCCCCCCCCCCTCGAAATCAAAATTCAATATAAATTTTTATTTTTTTTAAATCACTAATTAATTTTTACAAATTTATTTTTGCACAAAGTGTGATTGTAGAAAAATAATTTTTTCCACCAAGTGATTTTCCCCCTAGTTTAAATAAAAATAATAATAATATACAAAAAAATGCCAACACTAAACAAATTGTTATGGAAAGGGTCCTCAAGAATTGTTAGCAACGTCAGTGCCTGTAAGTGTTAATTTGATGAATAATTGTGAAGGGAAGAAGACATTAAGGCATAAATACAATTCGATCACGGGAATACAAACCGCACATGACGACAAAGAAGTCAGACGCTAGGCAATTTATAGTCGAAAAAAATATGAAAAAAAAGTGTGATATGATAATTAAATCTCAAGATATCGCAAAAGAATGTGATTCATGTCACCTGAATCAGATAGGTTGATAAATGAATAAAACATTAACTATTTTAAATTTAGTTTATTTATAAATTTTTCATTTATTCAAATTGTTTTACCTTACAAAAGAATCTTAAAAGATAATTTTAAGTCACTTAATATGAGTTGCTATAAAATAAAAAGGAAGTTGTCTTTCTCTCGAAAATCCACGAAATTAAAATACATGAAAATCCGATTTTGGTGTTTAATGAAATTCGATAAATTAAGGAAGACATCAATTTTTTATTTTATAGGTACATGAAGATGATCACATCAGCCAACTTTGGCTGAGTGAATGCAAAATTATTAAAATTTATGATTGAATGAAATTTGAAAGACATTTTTAAGTTTACGTAAGAATTGGCTTCGGTTCCTTTTTTGAGGAACTCATAATTTAATAGGAATCTTAGGTTGATAAAAAAATATGAATTTTAGATTATTGCTAAAGACTTATCATCTATTTTGGAATGTCATTGATCATGGAATGGCTTCAAGTAAGTACGAGAACAGGCAGAGACACTGGTGATATACCGAGAAATGTTTGGCTTAAATTAATGTAAAATTGTTCTATTTTTGTCATTTTTAATTAAATTCAAGATCAAGGATCCTATCCTACCTAGGGGTTCACTCATAAATATATTTTTAAAATTTTAAATTTTGTTTTTAAAATTTTAAATTTTGTTTTTAAAATTTTAAACTTTGTTTTTAAAATTCTAAATTTTGTTTTTAAAAATTTAAATTTTGTTTTTAAAATTTTAAAAACAAATTTAAATTTTATTTTTAAAATTTTAAATTTTATTTTTAAAATTTTAAATTTTGTTTTTAAAATTTTAAATTTTGATTTTAAATTTAAATTTTATTTTTAAAATTTTAAAATTCGTTTTTAAATTTTATTTTTAAAATTTTAAAATTCGTTTTAAATTTTTATTTTTAAAATTTTAAATATTTTTTTAAATTTAAATTTTATTTTTAAAATTTTAAAATTCGTTTTAAATTTTTATTTTTAAAATTTTAACTTTTGTTTTTAAAATTTTAAATTTTGTTTTTAAAATTTTAAATTTTATTTTTAAAATTTTAAATTTTGTTTTTAAAATTTAAAATTTTGTTTTGAATTTTAAATTTCGTTTTTTAAAAAAAAATCTTATTTTTTAAAAGGTTTTTAAATTTTTTCTATGAGTGTACCCCCAAAAAATATTCTAGCTAAGACCCTGATCAAGATTCACCCCTTATGTCTCAGCCTTCATTATGATTTGCATAATATGTATGTATATGAATCAGCCTTAAAAATACAGTAGGTAAAATTTATCTAAAAAAAATTCTTGTCATATATGACTTGCATGGAACTAACTTTTCATGTAAATTTATAAACTATTTTTTTTTGAATACTGAATGATTTTTTGAAGTAGCTTTCAAACTAAATTAGTGCTATTCATTATTACCACTTTTTCTGGGTGAGAACACCCCACCAACCCTCAAAACTTATACTAATGACAAGAATATCTGCTGCAAATATCTCTAGTCGTTTGAGAGCAGCAATAATCGATTGGAATTTCTTTTGAAGCTTCTCGTTTGCTTCTGAAAGTTATATGATTGCTTTTATGATTCATTCCGCTGGAATAGACATCATTGTCCTCATTAGAGTTATCATTGATTGTGTTACTTCTATCGTTGTATGGTTCCAAGTCTGGAATCTCATTGTTCGATCCATCATCATAAAGATTTTCATTTCTCTTCTTCTGACTCAAGTGATGAATGTGTTTGTCACGTATGCGCAAATATCCACCGCTGGGGAAGCCCTCGTGTGTTAATTTCTTATAATGACGAACAAAATGATGTTTGGCTGTAGAAAAAGTAAAAAAAAATAAGGAAGAGAATTTTAAAAACTCGTCACATATTTGGAATGTTGATAAGATAAGAAGCATATGATTTTTTTTAAATATATATTCAACTAATACGCTAAGCACATATCGGAAGTAAAGAATGTAAATTTAAAAGACCACAAAGTGACTGACTGTTGGTGATAAAATTATGTTCAAACAAAGACAAGAAGTTGACGAAAAAACAAATTGAATGTTATTTATTTTTTGCGCGTCAGATGTGTGTGCATGGATTACGACAATGAATACACGTTAGTGATCTTGAACTTGATCGAAAGTGTGTAAAAAAAATATCAAAACATTTTGCCGTTATAGCTATAGAAAATAAATAACGAGTTCAATAGAAGCGGAGGACAGGTGATTCAATTCAGCTAGTGACCGATACGTCAGCACGTAATTGATGTCCTTTGCTTGCTTTATTAATCTCTCTATTTGTAAATGCCCATAAAAAAATAATTTACACAGCTATTTACTGACATAACATTTAATGATTATTGTATAATACATGTGAGAATGTAAAGGCAGGCGCTTACGCTACTATCTTATAAAAATTCACGTGCTTTTCACATCGTTTCCACGAAATAACTTTTTCAGTTATTCATTTTAACCATGTTCTATGTTTTAGTCAGAATTTGTATCGGAAATGCCTTTATGCTGTCGCATGTGGATTTTTTCCACTAAGGTAGCATTAACCTGCAGACTGTCTAACATTTTCCACTAAGGTAGCATTAACCTGCAGACTGTCTAACATTTGCCAAATTAAAAGTATGAAAATTATCATGCAGAGAGAAGCTCCGCCCAATTGTGCACCTTAGGCCACTATAAACAACGACATTCCTACTTCTTCTTATTATCGCTACACGGCAGATCATGATTTTTATTACGAACTCTTTTGGAATTTCTTCTCTCCATGTAGCATTTCCTTTTTATTTAGTCTACCTCTAAAATTCTCACGAAAGTGAAATGAATATGCATGAAGAAATTTTATTTTATCTCCTTTACAGTCATTGAAGTCTTTTTCCGAAAAAAAATCAGAAATTTTATGTGCTGTCTTTTTGGGACGGTTGGTAGCTGATTGCAAATTATGGTGAAATAGCTTACTATGATCTAGGTTGGATTTTAATTTTATGACTTTTGAAATTCATGAAACAATAATTTTTGTATCAATTTTTGACAATTTTGTACAATGGTTACTTTGGTCAAGAAAATTACATCTAGTTGTTTTGACTTTAAATATCTTGCAAATTATTTCAAAAATAACGGTAAAATAATATTTGAAAAATAACGGTAAAATAATATTTGAAAAATAACCGACAAAAGATATTTGAATAAAACTTTTGTTAAATATTTGAAATAATACGTTACATGAATTTGAATTTTAATAATTCAACTAGATGTCAAATTAAGTATTAAAATTAATTTTTGATGCCAATCACGCATCTCCAAAATACAGCATCTTTTCTGCTTCAGAAAATGTGCTTAAAATGGCTTAAAACTCAAAAATTCTAAAATCTCATCATAAAATCCTCAATATGCTACCCCTCAGGATATTGCACAAAATAAAGGGTTGATTTCCCCTTCAAACCGCAAGCATTGCAAGTCAACAAGTCTGCCAATTCCCAGACTCTATTAAAGAAGAAGAATTTTACTCACCAAAAATGTCATCGACCTGATAAATATTATGGAGGGCACTTCTTTTGTGAATGTGGTTGCAGGCATCGACCGCATAATCCCTTAATAAATCTGAATCGCACTCGCAATTTGCATAGGTGATATAAATTGTAATAAGTACGGCGAATAAGTTGATCTGTGGAGTTAAAAAAAATCAGAAATTTAATCGAAAATGTGTAAAAACACGTTTTTTTTAAAATTCTTGGACACGTTGTTGCTAAGGAGATGTGTGAAGAAATGCGTTCTTATATGGGTCATGGTAAAAAAATGCTTTAATATTGAAATGATGAGTAATTTATAAAAATTTTAATAAATGCCAAAATTTCGCGGGAATCTCAGAAGAAAACATTTCCTGCGAATTAATTTCATAATTTATGCTGTACATGAGTCATAGCTTGCGAGAAGAAAGAGATTCTCTCTTGATGATGATTATTCACGCAATTATTACCGCATAATATTATTTAATTAACTATTTCTTTCCTTATTGACATCTTAACATCTTTAGCAACAACCAATAAAAATTATTTATTTTTAGAATCGGATATAAATGTCTTCATCACATTTATATCACTTAATTATTTTTTTTCTATTTATCATTTTTTTTTTACCTTAGCCATATTTGTACTTCACGTAATAAAAACTATGTATTATTCACTTGAGATCTTAATGTAATTTTTAATTCCTTTAAAAAATTGTTCTTTGTCTTCACACTTCCTTCCTGGATCGGAAGAATTTTTTTCTCTTTTTTATTCCTTAAAACTGACAACTTTTTTTTCTGCACAAAATAAAAGTGTGCGACTTTACTTGCTTAACGATCTCTAATAGAATGTATATGTTTCTGTCTTTATACTGTTTTTTATATGAAAAGATACGTAACAAATGATTATTTTAGAAGAAAAAAAAAGAGTTTAATTTGACTCTCAGAGAGCCAGTCATAGGATCAAAATCATATGTGTGAAGCACTTGTAAATAAAGAAAGAGAATATGATTTTCATAAATTGAATAGCTTCTTATCTACTGGTGAGTTGCGAAAAAAAATATTTTTTTGCTGCTACCTTTGAACAGTCGCTATTTTTGACGGATGCACTTAAAGAGTTATTCAAAAATGACGTCTAACATTTAGGGAGGGAGGGGGTCTATAGCTGGGTGACATTCCAATTAAGGGGAATTATTTTTGTATTAAAAATTTGTGATAAAGGGACGAGAGGGTTCCGAAAATCTTTGATTGAATTTTTGACCCCCCACCTCCACTTCTTGCCAATATTTTTTTTTTATAAAAAATCTTTTGTTGGAAGTGACACACAGGAGCTAAACGATTACTAAGGAGATAAAGACAGTCGGTCGGTTTTAAGAGCTACCCAGGGTACCTTTCCCTACCCCGGGTAGATAGGGTATAAACTAGGGTACCCCTACCCTCTACCTAATCTTTTTTAAAAAAAATATCAACATACCCAAGTTACATTACGTAAAAAAGACAAAAAAAAATATTTCCAAGCCGGCTTGAGGCTATCATGCCATGGATTCATGCCAGCCTGGGGACACTATTTTTCATTTTTCTATGACGCGTGCCTTTCAGATTAAAGTGCAAATGAAACAACAAAATAAATTGGTATGCCTTGAAAATTGTAAATTCAACCTAGTCTGTACCGTGACTCAAATAGACTTTGAACAACACTACTCTAAATGTTAGACATCATAAACCCTGAAATTTGCTCTTGCCTAGAAATTTAACAATTTAACTCCTACTTACCACCTTCCATCCACGACAATCTCATATACAGAACGTTGAATGTTCTTGGGAAAAATCCAAATAACAACTTGTTGCTTTTAAAGAAATCCCACATTTCTTGCAATTTCAAATGATTCGCATGAACCATAAGATCAAAATACGATCCATAGCTTTTTGGCTGGATAAGCCGATTTGCAGATGAAGATTTGACTTTAATTTGCAGGCCACACATATTTTGAGAATCAATTTTCATTAATTCCTGAAAAATTCAAATAAGTTATTAATTTCAAGTCTGGATGTTGGATATTCGAGATGTGGACAAAGTGACAACATTAATGCTTTTGGATAAATAGGTGTAAATAATTTAATGGTGTCTTTGATTAAATTTTCCAAATTTTTTCTGTAGTTTTTAACGGGAATTAAAAATTTGAATTTTTTAGTCGAGACACATTCAATTTAAATTCATTGACATTCAATGGAAATAAGCAATTTAAATCCAAAGTTTTACCTTTTATAGGAGATTTCATCTATTTTATGTTCTGACTTCCAATTCCTACTATGAGCCCTTTACTATAAGCTTTTTATATTCTCAACTAAAATATTATCAGATGTCAAATTTGATTTATAGAAAATAATTTCTTATCAGTCTCGTGCAGGCAGCTTGCTTTTATTAAAACTGAAAATTTATTACAACAAAAAAAAATAAAACTTGTAAATTCAGTTGGTGACTTATTTTTTCAATTTAAATAAAAAAAAATCGAGATCATTTCAACCTTTGAAATCGTTTAAGCAATAAGAAAGGCTCATGCGGTGCGATGAGTTGTACTGCGATCCTGTTCATTGTAGAATCTATTGCAATGTATTCAAGAAATAAATTTCTTCTTATTTAGATTTGTTTAAATAAAAATCTCTTGATCCTCATGCATCCTTTTTGAGGTTACAATTTCAAAATGAAAACAATAAGCTCAAAATGGACAACAAGGATAGAACCAGGGCTGATAATTAAAGGCACAAAGGCAATTTTTATTTGAGTTTTAGCACTCTTATTTTGGTTCTATCATAGAACAGACCAGATTAGTGGCTTGATAGTGATTTTTCGAAAAGGAAATGTCAATTTTAAGAATGATTGTTAAATCCAGAGTTGTCAATCGTCTGTCTATCGAAGATTTTTTTTTCCAAAGAATCGAATGGATGGGACATCGATCGCCAATGGTAACCGGTTGGTGTTGGTATACCAACTCTGGTTAGATCAATGATCAAGTTTGACCGTTCATAAATAACGTCACGCAAGAAAACGAGATTTTTAGACCCCCTCCTCCCCTCTTTTTTAAGTTTAAGTACAGAATTATTTCCTTTGTATGGAAGTGCCACACAGCGTCAGACCCCCTTCCATCCTAAAAATTGGACGTCATTTATGAACGACCCCTATGAACTTATTGAACTTGAACAATTTTATAAAAAATGATTGACAAGACTAAAGAACCAAGAACATAAATCAGGATTAACACAACCATTCCAACCCGATGTCAATCATTATCATCACAACAATGAAAACTTTCATTTCCCTTACAATTCATCATAAATTCAAATTAAATTTTTTATGAATTTTTCATTATCCTGAAAAGTTTTTTTAAAATTCATTTCTTCACCTTTAAGTCACCTGTATATTATGAAATCCAAACATCAGTCGTATAGAAACAAAATGTGAATGTAAATGATCCATTTGTAAGCCAATTGCCCTCATTTGAAATGCAATTGAGAAATGTTTTTCTTTCAGAAATAAATCGGAAGATGCGCAACAAGAAATGCTGAAATTTAAGAATTTTTAATGATAAATAAATTCTCAGGCATTTCAAATGCACTGTCGGAACAAACGTGAGCATTCCCTAAACAAAACAAAAGTTTTGAAATGTTGAGGGAAATGCACAAACAAACATATGACGCTGTGGATGGAATGTCAACACATGAGAGAATTTTGTTTTTGTCAAAGATTAAGAAGAATGTTCTATGATTAGCTAACTTGGTGATCTAGTGAGTTATCTTTAAAATAATGCGCAATTTCCTAGTAAACCATGAAAGACTCTAATAGAATCACGAGATTTATCCTCAATATTCCACAACTGCTGTTGTAAAAAAGAGCTTACCCTAGCTGCAATTTGGAACTAATCTTGCAGGAACTTGTTAAGAAAAGTGCCCGGAAAAATTCCTTAACTGCACGTTTTTGGGACTTTTTTCGGTCATCAAAAATGATGATATCCATAAAGAGGGGATTGGTCAGATTTTCATCGCACATTAAAAGAATTTTTTCATCTGTCTATGCAATTTGTTACGTCTAGGGGTGTATGGATTAAAAAATTACCATTTTTGACGTATCAAATTATCCTTACGACCAGGTACGTAGTCAGGGGGAGGCCCGTGCCCCTTTTCAGGGGCGTATTCAGAAATTTTTCGAGGAAGGTTGAAACTTTTTGTATGGACGGAAAAATTTAGGGGGTCTGGGATTTTTTTTTCTTAAAAAACCCTAGCAAATTGAAAAAATTTCCCAAAAAGAGGGGTTGACTTCCAAAACCCCCCTAAATACGCCCCTGACCCAATCCTGAAATCAAAAGTTCATGCAAAAAAATATTTTTATTGACAAAATTCTCGAAACAGGTCAAACAAAGATTTTTGTTTTGTCAAAAAATAAAAGATTGATAAAATTTATAGAGAGAAAAAATTGAAGCCCCCTTTATGAAAACTTCTGGCTATGGCCTTGCTTACGACCCCAAAATATAGGGTCCATATACAAGTAAGAATGTATTTAAACAAAAATTGGCTTACCTAAGTTTGATCCATCAAAGCACAAAAAATTAACAAAACAACATGAAAATTAAAAGTAACGGCTTTTAAAATTTCAAAAAATTGATGTGTAAAATTACAAGATCAAGATCAATTGTTCAAAACAAATTTACAGACTAATCATGGAATTTTTCTTCATCAAATGATTTATAATTTATGAAATATTGAAAGATCTACTCCAAAATACCATTAAGATCAAGCTATCTAATGTCTAAGTAGAATTAAGCCAACGGCTGAAAAATATTTGAAAATGTTCTACACAAGGTTCATCAACTTCAAAAAAAAATCGTAACGTTCTAAGATCAAATTTTTTTTCAAAATTATCAAAAAAAATTTAAAATGCAAAAAAACATAAAAATTTATTTAAATCTTAATTTTTTGATCTCAGGATTCTAAAAAAATTTTTCTTCTGAAGTTGATAGACCTTGATTCTGTTTACCTCGATTGTTTACTTTTTTTAGAAGTGCAGTTTTTGTCACATTAAAATTATTAATTTAAGTAATGAGCACAGCAAGTGTAGGAAACTTAATCTTGTCAATAACGCTTGGATTCTTCATTTATCACGTTTTATATTGCATTCAACCATTCTTTAGACTGGAAGAAGGTAAAAAAATTAATTAAATTAAACAAAAACTTGATGATTAACTTATGTAAACAAAATTATCTCTGTCATGTCATTTCAGATAATTATTTCTATTCAATATTTCCTCCACTTAACTTTGCATTTCTGGTTCCATCAATTTTTGGCGTTTTATTCTGTGGAAGTTTAATTATCTTCACGCTTTACCAGTTTCGAGATAATCTGCTCAGGACGTCATCGACAGTTATAAAAGACGATTAATAAAAATAATTTTATTATCATAATCAACATCTCTCTATAGACAGACTTATTATGTACGTCAATAATCATGAGATTATTACATTCTGATAACCTTCCTGATCTCCTGTATCATTCAGAGTTGTTTACTCTAATTTCTGATTAGAATATCTATCAATTGACAATACTTCCAGTGAAATGTCAATAATAAAGGAACTGGAGTAGCAACTCTGATGTTTTTCACATAAAATGCTCACGATTTACTTAATTCAAGCAAATATTTTTATTAATTCATCTATTGTAGTTTAATCAAGCAAAGCAGGCCGACTGAAAATGGAGCAGTGGCTTATTGTGGGCATATCTGGTGTAACATGTGGTGGAAAGACAACATTGGCCACTAATTTATACAATTATTTTAAGGACAAGTGTGGACATGAAATTAAGACGGGTGTAGATTTAAATCGTGTTGAATTAATTAAGCAAGATGACTACTTTCGTCAAGTGGATGATCCAAATCATCAGAAAATTGAGCAACTTAATCATATAAATTGGGAAATTATCGAAAGTATTGACACTGATCGCATGATTACAGACATAATGAAAATTCTTGGAAAGAAATTCACAATATACAACACGCGATCAACACTTACACATATGGACAATGAAAACTTATTTGCAAATCATTACGCTGCGAATTATAGCGCATTAAGCTATAATAATGATCTAATGAAATCTGATGACGACAATGTAAAGTTTAAACACATCAAACATAATAACGTTTTAAACATTCTAATTGTTGAAGGCTTCCTCATACTGAATCATCCAGTTACGCTTGATCTGTGCAATGTTAAGTTTCATTTACATGTTCCCTACGAAATTTGCTATGAACGACGCAAAAGTAGAGTATACGAGCCACCAGATGTTTTAGGTATGTGTTCCTTTCTAAAATTTCATTTTTCTAGCTTATTTTTACAATAAGAAACGTCTGTTTGAGACTGGCAAGCTTTAAGTTCCAAATTTTCGTTAAAATTTTGAATTTTTGACTGAATTTGAATTGAAAATGTTTCCTATAAAATTCAAATTTTGAATGACCGCTAAGTTAGTAACTATAAAATTCAAATTCTAAATAACCGTTAAAATTTCAAATTTTTGAAAACCAGTAAAGAATATTCCAGAAATGCGCAACCAGTTCTCATTCAATGATTATTCCTACACTTATAATAATTTACAATCAGACTAAAATCTTCTCAATAAATTAATTTCTTTGGCAGGCTATTTCGAGATGATTGTATGGCCGGAATACGAAAAACACCTGAAAGGCTTTAAAGATCGAGAAGATGTTGTGTTTCTAAATGGCGAGGCAACACCCGAAAAATGCTTTCAGTATGTCTTAAAATCTCTCTTGGAAGAACTATAATTAATTATGCATAGAGAAAATCATATTAATTAAGGATCAGAGTTGTTGTGTGGATTTTGTTTTGCATGTCAAATTGGCTATAATTGGGTGATGGAGCATATTTTTTCGGTGTTAGTAATACGTGAATATCAAGTTGATCTTGATTATAAATTTGCGAAAAATGGAGCAAGCTGAGTGGGTAGAAATGGACTCGAGTACATTTTTTTTCTGATGAATGTAAACAGATTAAACTAACTTCACAACATCCAATTTAAAATAAGTAATTTAACACTAATCTTCTACAGATCGGAAATAACGCTGATGAATGATAATCGTTTGACTCAAGGATAAATTTAAAATATGCAAACGACGTGGATCGCACATGATTCTGAAGAATTATTTATATGGTGATATGTGATATTTTATTTAGACTGTGTTATAAATATTGATAAATGCACATTTGTGAAATTTTGGTAAAATTATTCTAGACAAAAATTGCATTATTCAACAGTTTTGTGCAATTCAAATTAACGAATTTTTAAAATTCAAATTAACGGTTTTTTGATATTTAAAAATATGAACTTTGAAGCAACGACTTTTTTAAAATTTAAATTAACGGCTTTTTTGAAATTCAAATCAACGTCTTTTTTAAATTTAAATTTTTGAACTTTAAATTAACGGCTTTTTGATATTTAAATTTTTGAACTTTAAAGCAACGTCTTTTTTAAATTTAAATTTTTGAACTTTAAAGAAACGACTTTTTTAAAATTTAAATTAACGGCTTTTTGTAATTCAAATTAAAAGAAATTTTAAATTTAAATTAATTTGATTGAAATGAAGAGTTTGTGAATGACTTGGTCATTTCCATTTGCTACAATATCGTATTCATTTATTGAAATTAAGGAACTAACACTCACGTTTATAATTTACGGACATCACGATTTTAGAACCCCATTAGCTCTCTCTGACATGAAACTCTCTATTTGAGCTAATGTATATCCAGTATGATTTTTGGGGTTCAAACATCCCATCCCTCTTGAATTTCCAAATACATCTCTGCCTAAATCTCTTTTTAATGACAAAATTTATTAAATTAAAAGCACATCCACATCCTAAATCTATGCAAAACTTCTCATTATCTACAATAAATAAATTAAAAATTGTATTAAGCTAACAACTCTGATCACATCAATTAGTGATAAGAACATAAAAAAAATTTCGCAAAATTTCCATCCTATAAAAAACGGGTTATAAGGAATTCCATTCAAACATATTCTTTCCGTCTACGTTCAGCGAACTGAAAACAGAATTTAATCTTATTTATTCTTATACCAAAAAAAACATAACATATAAAAAATTATTTTTGTTAACCGAGGAGAAACTTAAGTTTAGAATTAAGACAGGTCATTTGCCTATTGCCTATATTATAAAATGTAAATTTTTTTTTTCAATAATAAAAAAAAAATAAAATAAAATAGAAGAACTCATAAATTGTCTATCATCAGGCTTAATGCCAATGAAGAAAAGTTTCTAAAGCGAGTGGAATAAAAAAGAAGAAGAAGAATAGGAAATTAAAAATAGATAACCAGAATTAATAATAACGGCTCTTTTGACAAGCTGTTTGTATCACATTTTAATTCACCTATGCTGTATGCTGCTCATTTGTTTCCTATGAACTTAAAACACTTTCTTTGGTCGTGATAAATTCGCTAAGCAATTCTTATTTATGAATTTTTCACGTCATAAAAACCTTAAAAATATATATTTTTTTATGTGAATACTCTCGAGTTACATACGATGTGCATGAACTTGACATTGAATTACATACGTAATCGAGAGACTTGTTTTGCTTAATGTAACCATAATCGGGCAAAACAAAGCAGCGAGCTAGTAAGAAGGAAAGAAGAAGAAGATGACGATGGAGAAAAATGCGATGCTTCTCATTTGCATTTGCTGAGTCACGAGATTTAATATTATTACACCGATGAATATCAATAATTATGCAGTAAGTAAATCAGACATTATATTAGCACGATGTCTGGACATCCCTACATGTATATGTGCACCATTCTATTATCTTTAATGAATTTAATTGCATCACACTCGCTCGTTGCTGCTGTGTACTTAGGGAACAAAAATAAAGGAGAAGGCATGCAACATATACATTTATGTGAAATTCGTGTTTGATAATGTTAACTGTGGTTGTTATCTCCTTTCCGTAAGATGTAAATTAATTACTGAAATTCATCTTCCCTCAACGATAAATGCCCTCAATAGAGATGGTTTACATTATGGACAGAGCTTTTGACCGTTACAGGAACTTGAAATTCAAAATTTTCAAATCTTTGTTTACAAAAATTTCAATTTGAAAATTCTATTTTTAACTAAATTAAAGATCAAAACTAGCTTATTGGTCATCATAATCTTGATTATTCTATAATTAGTAAGCTAAAGTTTGATAATTAGAAGATCCAGTGCAGTAAAAATGAACAAATTCATCATCTACTTATTACTAAAAAAAGAACGTAAACATTCAATCCAGAGCACTCTGCATCTTCCTTCTTGCAAGCGAGCAGCAGCAGTAAAACAAGCAGCATGTAATAATATCAAAGAATGTACATAAATGCACAATCATCATATAGACAAGAACAAGTTCTGCTGAAATGCAATTATATAATAAAATGAAGGAATTACACTGAAGCAAGTAAGTACGAATTCTAATTCATTATGCCTTCATTCGCTCATTTGCGTTTCCACCGCTCTCGTACATCATTAATGACTGTGTATCATGTGAAACTAATGAACTTT
The DNA here is from genome assembly GCA_963573255.1 of Chironomus tentans. NCBI lineage: Eukaryota > Metazoa > Arthropoda > Insecta > Diptera > Chironomidae > Chironomus > Chironomus tentans. The sequence goes on along the minus strand of OY754302.1, from coordinate 40,884,581 downwards.
CAAAACACAAAAATAGATACATAAATATTTATTTAGGTCTATATCACTAGAAAACGTAAGTAGAAAGTGCTTGATGAATTGGACAAACTAGGAAATTTTGGCAGTCGCGTCGGACTAAAAATGTGCTAAAAACTTACGATATCTTCACAATGAACTTGAACTCAAAAAATAAAAAAAAAAATAAAGTCGAATGTACGGCAACAGATACGAAATGCGAAAAGAGAAAATGAAAATCTTTGTTTTTTTTATCATACATCATTTGAAACAGGAGAAGCAGAAAAGAAGAGATACAATTTCAGATTCGATCGAATAAGATGAATGTAATGGTATGGAGACCCATCAAGCTCAATCATGATTGTTAAAGCTGAAACAACGAAATAACAAAATACGCATCATGATGCTATTTTATTATCATAGTCTATTTTTATGATCACGTCTTTATGATTCGACGAACGAAAGAATTATTGTAATCATTGAAACATCATCATCTTCTGCCAGTTCAAACCTAAAGTGCAATGAGTTGAAAAATAAAAAAAAAATAATGTATATAAAAAATGTAAAGAACTGGTAAAACAGTCAGACCTCGGGTGAATGCACTAAAATGCACTTTAAATTTTGAATTATCCGCGAAACACAACTTGTTGGATGGCTTTTGATATTTTGGCTTTTATAATGTTGGCATTGAATATCAGTGAGATTTTTTTTAAATTAATTTTCAAGCGCTCAGTTTCTGTAAACTCTAAGATTTTGGTAAGGGGGTCATTCATAAATGACGTCTAATTTTTAGGGATGGAGGGGGTTCTGAGGCTGTGTGACACTTCCATACAAAAGAAAAATTTTTGTATGAAAATTATGTGACAGAAGGGGAAGGGGGGTCTATTTATCAAAAACCCCTAAAAGGTTCTTGGAAAATACGTACATAAAATAGCTTCTGAAAAAAATACCTAAGTAAAAAACTTCAATAGAAACCCGTGCGGCACCAACAACAACTGATTTTAAGTCTACACTGCGTTTTTAGTAGCAGTGCCTACAAGGGGTATTGAAGCTGGATTTCGTTCCATTTTTTCATTCCTAAAATGGAACGAAATCCAGCTTTAGGACGCCTAGTAGGCCCTGCCACGGAAAACAGCGACGTAATGTTACAGCAGCAATGACCTAAAATCAGTAGCGTAGCCAGGAGGGTCTTGTTCCCCTACGAAAAAATTTGAACCGCAGCGAGAGCACGGCTCAAAATTTTTTGGAGGGGGACAAGACCCTCCTGGCTACGCTACTGCCAAAAATCAATTGTTGTTGGTACCGCTCTGGAATGTTCTAAACATCTAGAAGTGAGCATCCGAACTTCTAGATGACAAACCAACAGAAAAAAATAATAACTTTGAATAATGGATCTCATGCAGGACTCGAACCCACGTCATACGATTTTCTACCACTGAGCTATTAGTAGTGTGTTATCTGGTCATATGGCTAAATGCCATATATAAGTTACACCCTTTTCTGTTAAACCTAACACTATTCTGATTTATAGTTGATAGGCGACTTTATAGGAATCTCTAATTCCAACAGGCAGGGGCGTATTCAGGGAGGGGTTTTGGAGGTCCCTACCCTTTTTGGGAAATTTTTACAATTTGCTAGGATTTTTAATAAAAAAATCCCAAAAACCCCCCCTAAATTTTTCCTTCCATACAAAAATAATTCAAAATAAAAACAAATTGCCCAACCCAACTTCTCAGCCATTAAAGCTTGAATACCCAAAGTGCACCATTAATAACAATCAAAGCAAATCATCCATAAACTCCGTTGCACTAAAAATAGAATGAGAAGAAAGATGGAATTATTGAACTATTGCAATTGATGAATTGAGATGTTCATCATTCTTGTATAGTGGTTCTGTAAAACCATGGACGATCATTAATCGAAACCAATCAGTTCTATTCCATTATTCTCATTCTGCATGTTTCTTGTACATTTTTGCGGTTCCAGTGCACATAAAAGCTGATTTATTTTATAATATTGTTAAAGTTTTATTTGCATTTGCATTTGCAGAATTATTTCTATGTAACATTGGATCTCTGCCTTCGAAGCATGATGTTTGCCTGCTTATCCAAGACTTAAGCTGAGTGTAAGCAGCATCAACACCTACAAGAGAAATGAAAAAAGTCATCTAGGTAGCTTAAGATTATTATTATTATATAAACTCATTTTTATACATATTTCCTTTTCGAGAATAATCTTAAAAGCGGTGAAAACGGTAAATTCTGACAGAATGAGACCTGGGAGTAATTTGATAGCAAGTTATAGTAACATATATATTCATATCTGTTGAATACGATTGTTGTTTTTATTCATTCTCTTCTCCCCATAACATATAAGATTTAATTACTTTTTAATAATAATTTCGTCGAATCATTGACGAATAATGGACTTTTTTAACACAAAAATGTACTTAAGAGAAAGAAATCTCGACGCTTTTTTTTGTGTCTTCTTGCTTGTTGCCTCACTTAAAAAAGCAAATTTTTCTCAATATTTTATTGAGGCATTTTTATGAGGCACACTAAAAGATTTTTTGTTTTTTAAAGAAGAAAAATGACTAAATGAAATAAGAATCTGCCAAAAAGCACAATTCATTAACCTTCATGTTGTGTATGCGAACATCATGCTGAAAATTATCGCTATTTGAAGATAAATTTACATAATTTTTAGGTCAAAAGAATTAGCCAATTAAAGTCTCTTTTTCTCCTCTCCTCAATTTCGAATTCACAAATCGTCTTTTAAATGAAGGAATTACTTGATTTGAATTTTATAGCAGTATTTTGCAAATGCAAGCATACGGTTAATGAAAAAATTCTCATTAGATAAGTTAACAACAAGATGCTCTAGCAATATAAAACAGTAATTAATTAAGTCACTTTCCAGAATTCTATGTGTTTATTTTTCCTGTTAATCTGTCCATTCCATAAAATTGACAGCAATCGAACTCATTGGCGAATCATTTTATGAATGCTATTGTGGGGGATTCTATAGCTGTGGTTTTGTAAAGAATTTAGGAAATTTATGCTTTTTGAGGTAGGCTAATCAGAACTATGATGCAATATTTCAAACATTTGTAAGGTTTTTGATCATTAAGTGAAACATTTGTATGGTTCTAGAGCATTAAATGAAACATTTGTAAGTTTCTGTAATCTAGATCATTAGGTGAAACATTTGTAAGGTTTTTGATCATTAAATGAAACATTTGTAAGGTTTTTCGTCTCATCTCAAACATTTGTAAGGTTCTAGATCATTATGTGAAACATTTATATGGTTCTAGAGCATTAAATGAAACATTTGTAAGGTTCTGTAATCTAGATCATTAAGTGAAACATTTGTATGGTTTTGGCATCTCATCTCAAACATTTGTATGGTTCTAGATCAATAAGTCAAACAATTGTAAGGTTCTATCACTAAGCTAAACATTTGTATGGTTTTTGAACATTAAATGAAACATTTGTAAGGTTCTAGATCAATAAGTCAAAAATTTGTACGGTTCTAGATCATTAAGTGAAAAAATTGTACTGTTTTCACTAATCTAAGTAAAATTGATTGCGCAACAACGTTCAGCTGGTCTATAAAAAAATAATTATCCATCCATAGAATCGCCTGCTCATTTCCTTCGAAAGACTTCTAAACATTTCTATCTATTACGAAGAAGCCATAAAAGTATGCTCATCAATTATTTATTATTTTTTTCATTCCCATATCAGGAAAAGTCGCATCATTTTGAGAAGAATCAGTAGCATCTGCTGAGTTCAACCAACCAGAATCAGTGAACTTTTTTTTAAAAAAATAAGGAACATGAAATTTCGCATTCAAATTACAATTTTTATAGCTGCAATAATTCTTCCCGTGTATGCTCAAAAATTAAGTGAGGAAATTAAAGCCGAAATGTTTTATGAGAAGATAAACGAGACACTGCGTGGACCACTGAGAATGTATCCAAAACGAATAAAATGCATAATTAAGGAATTGAAAAGTAAAAGGACGATGGATGTAATTGATGAATCTCTTTACAATTTCACATACGCCGATAATGGATACAAGTGTAATTTTGTGAACATAACAGGAGTAATGAAAGTACTCGATCCGATTATAGATAGTGCGAGTTTTGGATGCACCATAATTGGATTCTGTGCGATATTTTTAATATGTACCGTCTTACTGATTGTTGTTACTTGCGTTGCATGTTTGCATAAGTGAAATTCTTTCTGTAAATGTGAAGAACAAACAGACACGACCATGGACCTTAAGTCCATAGTAATAAGAAGAAATTAATATTGAAAGAACATTAATGATGTATATGTTAACAAACTCCATATCTACAAAGTATTATCATAAAATCTCTTTGGGCTCTTTTTTTTGGACATTCGATTTATGGCCTCTGGAAGAAAAATTAATCGCCTTTCGCGTGTCGCTAAGAAACATGCAAAAATTTTGAATTTCGATTCACTTCTTTCTTCATAATAAAGAGTAAGAAATTAAAATTCTGTTTTTGGTTTGATACAAAATTTATCGTCTGTAACTTTTTTTTCGTTATTCTTCTATCTCATTTTACAAAAAAATAAAAAGCTTAAAAACATTATTTGAGATGCTCGTTTGTATTTTTTTTTATTCTTTCAACATTGGTTTTTTATACTCAAAACACGCTGCATACATTTTTTTTTTCTTGAATAACATACATATATTTATGTATGTATATACTAGCAGAGCTGCTCGTTGAAGCATCGTTAATTCAGTTTTTTGACTTTTAAAAATTTAACGGATAAAATTAATTTGAATTTTACTAAATTAAACTAGTGACTTCCCCTTGCTAGTTGCTCGCCCCTCTTATCTGTTTATTTTTCAGAATTTTGAAGCGAAAGCATCTCTAAATTGATTAAATCAATAAAACTAGCCAATAAACTTAATTAAGCTACCTAGAAACTTAATAAAATGATAAATTGCAGCAATCTACACAAAAATCAGCCAAGAACGAAGAGAAATTTATAACTTAATTAGCATAAGATCTCATTCGACTTGAATTTATAAAAGAAATACGATATATTTCTGCAAAAAACCGAACTGTAAACTTATTTTCACACCTTAAAAATCAAGTTACTATGGAAATCAATACGAGAAGATACGACAAGGCCGAAAGATGAATGAAAAAAATTATATACATAATCTATACACATTCTCAATCCACATACTTGAATATATATTTTCAAACTTAATGGTATGAATTTCTTTCTAATAATGGGCAAAGATAAAGGCAAGACAAGAACCGATCTCGACAATAATTTAATTTTATTGTTGTTGGTGCCTCCTCGCGATTGTTGTTGAACATAAACAAGAAGAGATGTTGGAAAAAAGCAACAACAAAAGAAACGATTGGAAAGATGTGTATATGCATAAAAAAGAAAGAAAGACAGAGAAAAATGGAAGAGCAAGAAGCATCGACTCTACCTAACGGTCACTGGCTGGACTTTTCTCTATAAAATGAGCTTCTTTCCTTATGTTCACATTCAGTTTGTGATAAAAGGTGACCGAGCTAAGAACTAATACGCGAAAAATAATCTCGGATACATAAATTATTAATTTTTTTTTACTTCTGTCAAGTGATCTTCAAAGTTCTTCGCGTGAATCAATATAATTTTTTTTGTGGATAAAAATGAAAATTCTCAGTGCATTTTTGTGTTTGATTGTTGTGGCTCAAGCTGGAATCATTAAAAGGGAAACAGCAGACGGAATTGTAGGCCCGATTGTTGAAGAAATTCTTAAAGTTGAAATTAAGGCTGACTTAAAGAAAAATAATGTTGTTCAAATTGATGAAAAGGAGCCTGTCATTGTTGAAGTTGTAAAGAAAGAAGAAATTATTGTGCCAATCGAGAGTCGCACTGTCGATGAAGTAGTCACAGTTGATGAGAAAAAAGATCCAGAAGTTGAAACCAGTGTAGTAAAAGAAATCATTCCTGAGCCCATCGAAGAATTACGTACAGTAGAAAAGGTTCCAGAAGTTATTGAAACAGTCGTTATCGAAGAAGTTCCAGAAAAACCTGTCGATAATTTACGCACAGAAGAGATTCCTTCAGTCGAAGAACCAATTGCTGAAGTTATCAAAGAAACAGTCGTAATTGAACCAGTTTCAGAACTTAAAAAAGATGCTACCATCGTAATCAGTGAAGAAATCATTAAGCCAATGATCAGAAATGTCGTCAAAGAAGAAATTCCTCAAGTAGAAGAACTCCGTAATGTTCCTGAAAAGAAGGAAGAAGTGATGATGATGAGCGAAGTTGTACCAGAAATGCCCAAGGAAGAAGTCAAGAATGATGCTTTGCCTGAAATGGTAAAAGAAGAGGAGAAAAAAGAAGTCGTACCTGAAATGCCGAAAGAGGAAGTCAAAAGCGAGGATATGCCAGAAATGATTAAAGAAGAGGTCAAGAGTGAGGTAGTTCCTGAGATGCCAAAAGAGGAAGTCAAAAGTGACGTAATGCCAGATCCAGTAATGCCAGAAATGAAGGTTGAAGATGTACCAGAGCTTCCAAAATCAGAACCAGTTGTTGAAGAAGTAAAAGAAGAAATGAAGGTTGAACCAGAGATAAAAGAAGAAGTTAAATCAGTCGAAGATGCTCCAAAAAAAGTCGATGAAGAAGTTATGCCTGAAGCTAAACAAAATATCATTCAACAAGTACAACAACAAGTCACAAATGCTTTAAGTAACGTTCCAATTGTTGGGCCACTATTAAACAGAAATACACAACCTCCAAGTGATGAAACAGTCACAACAGTTGCCTCAGATACTCCACAAGAAACAGCTGCTGATGTCACAACAGCAGCACCAAATCGACCAATTTTGAATGCAATTCAAGGATTAACAAATCAAGTACAAACAGCCCTTGGAATCACCCCAGTACAATCTGACACTACACAAGATGCACAACCGGCAGCAGGTCCATTGGGTGCCATCCAAGGAGCTCTTACAAACTTTCAAAACACAATCCAGACTGGTGTCCAAGGTGCATTCAACACATTAACAAATGCATTCAGACCACCAGGATCAGCAAGCACCCCAACAAAGACTGAAGAAAAGCCAGCCGAAGAGACTACAGTGGTCGAAGAGGAACAAAAATCAGCAGATGAGCCAACTGTCGATGTACAAAAAGAAGAGAATAAAATTGAGGACGAGGAGCCGAAAGAAAAAATTAGTCAAGAATAAATTCAAATTGAAATTTAATTTCTTTTTAAAAAACTTTAGATCATAAGACACTTAAAAATAAATTCCTTAAAAAGACATACAAAAAAAACACGACATGAAAAACAAAACAAACAAAAACAAAATTTCTCTTTAAGCTTAGTCACCACCAGGACAGACAGTAAATCATCACATTAATTATCACAAACGAAATCATTTTACAAATAAAAAAATATTGACACCGATTTTTCTTTTCTTAAGAAAATATTTTAACTTAAAAAGTAGGTTTAAAAATAGGAAACAGACTTTGTATCAGAAGACTTGAAATAAAAGAAAAATTGTGAAAAAAATTTAAATTCAACATTTTTTTTTAATTTGCATTCATTTCATAATTGATTTACAGTTAAGTAATGAAGGAAATTCTTCATTTAAGATGCAGCAATTGAAGCTTTTTGTTGCAGAATCTTAAGCACTTGCTAATTTGAATGTAAAACTGTCCTGAAAAGAGATTGAAGTCATTTTGAAATGAAATATCGAAGATTTTAACAAAATTTTCAATTAAAAGCCAATAACGGCGTGGGCGTATCCATCAGGGGGGTCTGATTGGGTCCGGACCCCAAACGGACCCCCCCCCCACGAAAAATTTTTTACATGGAAAAATAATTTTTCTCATAAAATTTTTTCCAAGCTTTTCCTAAGCTCAAATGTGTTAATTAATCACGTACCACTAAAATTAACAAAAAGTAAAAAAAATTTGGTTACACCCCTAAATAACGGTCAAAATAAATTTGAAAAAATTAACTCATTTTAATTTTAAAAATTTAAAGAAAGTCCTCGTGTTATATATCGAGGGACTTCAGCGCATTTTTGTGTTAGCGATCAGTATTTGATTGGCAAAGTACTTCGTATTAAATTAGTCAATCATGAATATTTTGTGACTTAAATAAATTCGACGGCTCGATAACGGTTTTTTGGCATTCAAATTTTCTAACGGTCAAAATATATTTGAAAATTTCCCGCGCAAATACACTTGAAAATCATTAATTATAGTATAATTAACAATTTGCACGGTGAATTTTCATATAATAAAATGGTTTGTCATTTAACGGTTTTTTGAAATTCAAATTTTCTAACGGTCGAAATATATTTGAAAATTTCCCGCGTAAATGCACTTGAAAATCATTAATTATAGTATAATTAACAATTTGTACAGTGAATTTTCATATAATAAAATGGTTTGTCATTTAACGGTTTTTTGAAATTCAAATTTTCTAACGGTCAAAATATATTTGAAAATTTCCCGCGTAAATACACTTGAAAATCATTAATTATAGTATAATTAACAATTTTGCGGTGAATTTTCATATTTTAAAATGGTTTGTCATTTAACGGTTTTTTGAAATTCAAATTTTCTAACGGTCAAAATATATTTGAAATTATCCCACTTGAAGTTGGCTCTATTGTATTGAAAACAAAAAATCATTAATTATAGTATTTAACGTTGGTATTGAGATTTTTAAATGTCCGGGGGGCCAATCGGGGGGGGCCAACTCGATGGCACGGAACTAATGCAAAAAACTAGAGCTCTCTACGATGTCTAGATCAAAAGTTTTTAGTGTGTTCCGACCGACCGACCGACCGACCGACCGACCGACCGAACAGACAAAGTGCATTATTAAGCTACCTTTTTAAAACAAGTTTCAAAAATGCGCTAAAAAATTCTAAGAATCATCTTCGTAAGCATGTTAATGTGGTGAATTTTGCAAACTCACCACAAACTCACCACAATTTACTGATTAGCAAATTCTCCTCACGTCGTGTGTCTCGGCTAACAATACACAGTTTCGTGACGTAGACAAAAATATTCAAGAAAATTGTCTCAAACTTAAAAGACACAAATATTAAAAATTCGTGAGAATAAAGTGATTATTGAAGACTTGTTGATTTACATTCCAATTTAGAGCATCAAAATATATAAAGATGGTGGAATTAAGTGGAAACTCGCCATATAAGCACGGATTTTCGAACTATGTGTTTATTATCCCTACAATCTTAGTTCTGGCATTGATGGGTAAGATACAGGATATAGATTGATATTATCTCAAATGATAACATAATTACTGCCAAAAACTATCACAAAACGGTCGACTTTCATTCATTCGGGATGTTAAAAAAGAGAGTTTCGGAATGACTCAAGTTCCACGTACGCGAGATTTTCTTCCAACAAATCAAATCTCATTCAGTACAATGTATTAAAAAATCAGCAATAAGAAGTGTTTTTCACAGTCTGCTGCAGATCTATACCATATGTTGACACAAAATTTCCACGACCAAAGCAGCAAGGTCAATGTCACACTATGGATAATTATCCACATGTTGATTTTCACATTCATCAGGTGGCCATAAAAGAACTACATTCTTGTGTCCATTGCATTTTATGACATTCTCATTTTATCAAGAATGACTTTTGTTTTTTGAGAATTTTGAGCATGTCTAATGAGCACACATTTAAATAAATTTCGATGAAAGATTGAGAATATTGATCAAAAATCAGAGTCACAGACATAGAACAGAGCAGTTTTCGTTTGAGTGTAAATAAGTAAAGAACTTGACAAGCGACAAGAATAATAAAAAAATCAAGTTATGGAACAGCAAGGGCTGAGGGCTCCCCAAATTGTGCAAAAAAAAGCAGTAAAGTGCAGCAAAGTGTGACAAAGTGCAGCAGAGTGTGACAAAGTGTGGCAAAGTGTGACAAAGTGTGACAAAGTGTGGCAAAGTGTGACAAAGTGTGGCAAAGTGTGACAAAGTGTGGCAAAGTGTGATAAAGTGTGACAAAGTGTGACAAAGTGTGATAAAGTGTGATAAAGTGTGACAAAGTGTGATAAAGTGTGACAAAGTGCAGTAAAGTGCAACAAGTGCTGCAAAAGTGTGACGAGTGCTGCGAAAATACATTAAAGTGCAGTAAAGTGCAGTCTATTTTAAACATAAATTCAAATATTTTAGTAATGCTTTAAAATTATTTCAACAAAAATATTGTATTGACAAATTTGAAATTTGGTACATAAAATTTGATAAATTATTAATATTGTCTAAAAATCATTCAAAACAAAGGGATTGCACTATCATAAAAAAAGTAATTTTGATTAAAATCGACTGAGAAGTAGGATGAGTCTATTTTATCTAGTGTAAAAGGTCGAATTTTTAGAAATAGAGGACATTTTAACAAAAATAGTGGAAAATTTCTGAAAATAGAGGAAAAATTGAAGCAAGGGTTAGGGGCTCCTCTGCACTCATTGCATTTTATTGCAAATTGTCTGAACTTTATTGCATTTTGCTGCATTCTTAACACTTTACTGCACTTTATTGCACTTTGTCACACTTTGTCGCACTTTACTGCACTTTGTCACACTTTGCCACACTTTGTCACACTTTGCCACACTTTGTCACACTTTGTCACACTTTATCACACTTTATCACACTTTATCACACTTTATCACACTTTATCACACTTTATCACACTTTGTTGCACTTTACTGCACTTTACCACACTTTGTCACACTTTATCACACTCTATTGCACTTTACTGCACTTTACTACACTTTACTACACTTTGTCACTCTTTATCATACTTTATCACACTTTGTTGCACTTTGTCACACTTTATCACACTTTATCACACTTTGTTGCACTTTACTGCACTTTACTACACTTTGTCACACTTTATCACACTTTATCACACTTTATCACACTTTATCACACTTTATCACACTCTGTTGCACTTTACTGCACTTTACTACACTTTATCACACTTTGTTGCACTTTCCTTTACTTTTTCCTTTACTTATAATATTTTGAGGAAAAATATCGATAAATGTGGTCAAATATCAGCTTAATGTACTTTAAAATATATTTTACGTTATTATTTAAAAAAAGATGTTAAATCTTTTTAGAATAAATTATTAATAATATCTAAAAAGCATTCAAATCAAAGGGATTGCATTATCATAAAAATATCTTAAATTATCTTAAATATATATATATATATATATATATATATATATATATATATATATATATATATATATATATATATATATATATATATATATATATATATATATATATATATATATTTATATTTTTATATTTTTCCTGGGCTTAACCAGCTAATCGAAGCCTACTCATATTGAACCGATTTTTTATATTAACACGTGAAAACAGCGTAAATTAATTATTAATGATTAAATATCTTACTTTTTGTGTCTGTTAATCGGCTCCCCTCCCCCTTTTTGACAACTTTTTATATATGGTGGAATCTAAATTTTGTAAACAAACTGAATCTCTTATGATTTCAAGACAGTTAAAAATGTGTATTAAAAATAAAAAATGACCTATACCTTTTTATTTTTTCAACATTTTATGTTGTCAGTCGATTTTCATCAAAGTTATTTTTTATGATAATGCAATCCCTTTGATTTGAATGCTTTTTGGATAATATTAATAATTTATTCTAAAAAGATTTTACCTAACTATTATGAACAGACAATTCTTCCGTTATTTCGTACAAAATTTCAAATTTGAAAAAAATCAAACACACTAACACGTACACAGAATTTTAAATAATTTTGATACGTTAAAAGTAGAACATTTTCTTCAACATTTTGTAGCCAAAATTGACACTTATTCATTGCTTGAAATAGCTTTAAAGTAAATAAAACATCATTAATTGTACAAAATATAACTTAATTTAAATAATTTGAAGCAAAATTGAGTAAAATTTACCAAAAAATTCTTTATTTATTTTAGGATATTTTAGAACATTTTTAATTTTTCATGAATTATTCGGCGAAAAATAGACTAAATTAGCCAAATATTAATGCAGATCACTTATTTTACCCTTCAAATAGCGCTTAATGTGTTCTTAAGTATTGAAAACCAATGATTTTTAGAAATTTCTGAAAAAAATTGTTCTAAGAATAACGACTGCTAGGTTCTAAAATAAGGCGTACTAATGGATTTTATTTTAAAACAAATTTGAAAATTGGCTGTAACGTATTTGTTCATAGTAGTTGGGATTTTACATCTTTTTTTAAATAATAACGTAAAATATATTTTAAAGTACATTAAACTGATATTTGACCACATTTATCGATATTTTTCCTCAAAATATTAAAAGTAAAGGAAAGTGCAACAAAGAGTAGTAAAGTGTAGTAAAGTGTAGTAAAGTGCAGTAAAGTGCAGTAAAGTGCAATAGAGTGTGATAAAGTGTGACAAAGTGTGACAAAGTGTGATAAAGTGTGATAAAGTGTGATAAAGTGTGACAAAGTGTGACAAAGTGTGATAAAGTGTGGCAAAGTGTGACAAAGTGCAGTAAAGTGTGACAAAGTGTGGCAAAGTGTGATAAAGTGTGATAAAGTGTGATAAAGTGTGACAAAGTGTGACAAAGTGTGATAAAGTGTGGCAAAGTGTGACAAAGTGTGACAAAGTGCAGTAAAGTGTGACAAAGTGTGGCAAAGTGTGACAAAGTGTGACAAAGTGTGACAAAGTGTGACAAAGTGTGATAAAGTGTGGCAAAGTGTGACAAAGTGTGACAAAGTGCAGTAAAGTGTGACAAAGTGTGGCAAAGTGTGACAAAGTGTGACAAAGTGTGACAAAGTGTGACAAAGTGTGACAAAGTGTGGCAAAGTGTGACAAAGTGTGGCAAAGTGTGGCAAAGTGTGACAAAGTGTGGCAAAGTGTGACAAAGTGCAATAAAGTGCAGTAAAGTGTTAAGAATGCAGCAAAATGCAATAAAGTTCAGACAATTTGCAATAAAATGCAACGAGTGCAGAGGAGCCCCTAGCCCTTGTGGAACAGCTTGCAAAAGAATTTGGCAATTATATGAACGAGGGATCAGCAGCCGGTCCAGAATACACGCCTGAACAAACAACAGGCATGCTAATGGCCTTTATTGACCAAATGCAAGTCGATGATGAGCAGAAGGCAAGACTAAGGACCAATTTGCTTGAAAGGCTCATGAATCCGGATGCATTTCAAATGCCAGAGGATGTTGGCACTAAAGGATCTCTTGCAACACCTCAGGATATACTAAAATTAGTTGCGTTATTAATGCTGGTGTTCGGTATACTTGGTAAGAGCACACATACTTTTTTTTATTTCTTCTTATAAACCTCATAGTTAGTGTATATTGAACATTCAAGCGAACATGTTAATCTTTCTGATTAGATAGCATCCATACTTTAAGAGAATTAATTTATTTATTACTTCCATTGCTCAAGTGTACTTAAAGCTGAATGTGTGTCAAAAAAAAAATAATTGCTACGTGGATTTAAAAAATAATAATTATTAAATATGTCTAGTGAAAGTTCCTTGCCGATTGATACTCAAAAAGCTAAATCAGTAATTGAGGAATTGATGAAAACACCTGAAGGTCGTGATCTTGCTGATAAAATCAGAAATAAGCTCATAGATTTGAATACACAATTTAAAAATCTTTCGCCGGACGATAAGCAGAAGTTTGCGGAAGAATTTAAAGGAAAATTCCAAGAGACATTTGAGGACCTGAAAGATTCATTAAAGACACAATTAGGAAGCGATCTAAGTGACGAGACTGATGAATTTAATGAACAAATTCCATCCAATTACGGCCCACAACCCAATTATTTTTTATTCCTGATTGCATTCATTCTGATTTTATTGCTATTCGGTTAGATTCTTGGAACTGAAATTATCGAAAGTGAAATGACAAACATTTATAAGCCATGTGATAAAAATATCAATATTACGGTTACCACAGTAGCGTGTCAATAGTTGTGAAACATTATTATTGTGATTTGTGACAATTTACGGTGTGACTTTGTTATGTCAGAGCTTCTGTTGGTAATGTTTTCATAAGAAATCAATTAAAAGGGTGATTTTTGTTCCAATTTGGAATTTAAGGGATAAAATTGAGTTGGATATTAATCTATTCCAGTGTTCTTTGAACTTTTTCGAGCGCGACACACTAAACAATGTAGCTAATGTGACAGTGGTGAGTCGCCACTATCGCTGGGACACACATGAAGGTTATGGTGACCAAGTTTTGTACCGCAGAGGATATATTGAGTAGCACTGGTCTATGCCAAGACTTTGTCATTATCATTATTGTCAACCATAAGGCATAACTAGGGTGACCATCTAATTTTCTCAAAAATACAGGACATAAAGGAAAATTCAAAAATTAACGGAAATTTTCATGAAAGAAATACAGGACCTGGAACAAAATTTTCAAATTTATACAGAACAGTGTTGAAAAAAACAGGACTGTTCGTTGAAAAATCATGATGGTCACCCTAGGCATAACTCAAGAGGGACCTAGAGTAAATCTCATTTTTGCCATCAGACTACCAACAGGTCACCCCACGTCTCTGTGATACTGTGTCGTCAACACAACGACTACGTTGAGTCATTTGGGTAGAAGCAGAGGCTTTCCAGAGTTCTTGCTAGAATTTAGAGATGGTTTTGGGATTTTATTTCCAAAAACTCTTACAAATTAAAGAAAATTTTCCATTCATGCGTGGGTTTGACCCAGAAACCCCTCAGGGTCAAGTTTCATGTGTATATTCTAGCTGAGTGTAACTCAAACTATGCTTTAGTGTGTTGCCTACTGAAAAGCTTGAGAACCACTGTCCTAGCTATTGTCTTTAGTATGACAAAGATTTACTCGAGAAAATGGCTCTTGGATACGTTATGCCTTAGTATTAACAAAAACCAGAAATTCACAAAATCTAGATGTTTATGGATTAAAACTTTAATGATGTTTGGGCTCGTTCACTTATTACTTACTCGCGTTTTAGGGGGAGGGGGGTCTGATATTTTGTAACAGGATGAACTAAAGAGAATATTTTTCGTTCAAAATTTGTAACGAGGGGGGAAGGGGGATATAAAAAGTCGTTGCTACGTAATAAGTGAACGAACCCTTTTTGGTCAACCTTTAAATGACTTACTTTAATCGATTCGATTTTGTTTGCATCTGAATGTAAATAATAAAAAGGAATTGCCTGGAATTACAATAAAATTTACTGTACAAAAGTTTCATATTGGAAAAACCGACAATCAGTTCCCCTTGTTATCTCCATAAAATCCTCAATATCACTCTTTTTATTATTACTTAAGTCCATAATCAGTGTTAAGGTAAATAGCAACGTGTAATGCTGCTATATGCTTTAGATAATGATTATAAAAATTGAAAAAAATTATTAAAGTATCTCATGGCATGCTCGTTGCCTAAAATTTCTCAATTAAGTATGCTTCCTGACAATTCAAACGCTAGATTCGTGCAAAGTGATTAAAAATAAAATTAAAACCTTTTAGTATTTACGTGATAGCCGTTCATCGCATGGCACATCGTCAAAAAAAATGTTATCATTTCATTAAAGTGTCACTCAATTCCGATATGCTGTGCTAATAATCAACACTATCTGATTGCTCTATTTTAGGTTTCTTCGGATATAAATTGTACTTATCAATTATGGAAAAGGAACTTGGCAAAGGCAAAAAGAACAAAAAGGAGGAAAAGAAGAGCAAAAAATTAAATTCACCACCATCATCGCCACGATCCAAGAAGGAAAAGTGAATTTAGTTAAATTCGTGTACTTTAATTTTATATTCAACATGTTTATGCCCTGTTGCTGTTTTTTTTAAATATTAAATTACCTATATTGAAAATTTATGCAATGCATTTGTTTTTGGTGCATTAATGATTCATTCGACCAACGAAAAATAATTACAAAAATGTTTAGCTCATTCCATTAAAAATACACACAAAAATAAGTGTACAACTTTCTAAATTTAAACGATAATCATGGAAAAAAGTATATATGTGAAAACAACAATAAATTGTAAACGATAATCTTTTAAATGAAAAACTTTTGTCTGCATTTATTCTTGGGAGATGTTCGATGATGATGTCCATGAAAAGTTGAATGTTTTAGACTCCTTTCCATTAAGTAATGTCCACAAGGGACTGGGGGAACCCTTTCAAAAAATTTTGAGTCGTGCTCTCTCTGTGGTTCAAATTTTTTCGAAGGGGGTCCAGACCCTCTTGGCTACGCCCATTGTTTACCCCTAGAGCGTCCTAGGGTATTTGCTCAAAGTCAAAGTACCAAAATTCTGTTAAGAACACCCAACCCACCCTCTTTCTACCTAAATACGCCCATGTTCAAGTTTTCATCCTAGAAAAAGAGTAGGATTAACATGGCTGGTTTCTAGGACTACCCAGGGCACCCTTCCCTACTGGATAGCTACACCTGGTAGGTATGTGAAACCGGTATACCCTAGGTTATGGCCAAGGGGCGTATTCAGGGAGGGCGGTGTTTTGGGGGTCAAGCCCCCCTTTTTTAAGAGATTTTTTCAATTTGCTAGGGTTTTTCAAGAAAAAAAAAATCCCCCTAAATTTTCCTGTCCATACAAAAGTTTTTTTAAACCCCTCCCTCAAAAAATTTCTGGATACGTCTCTGGTATGGCCTAAGGTAACCTTAGTGTATACCATATGGGTGCTTAAAGTACAAGGTATGACTTTGATATACTCCAAATACACGCTAGATCTATCCAAGGAATCCATCATAATTTACATCAACCGGAGTCGTAGCTAGAAGCCCCCTTGTCATTCCATTATTTAAATATTGGACGTCATGGGAGTCGTTCGTAAATTACGTCACGCAGAAAACTACTTTTCCAACCCCCTACCCCCCTTGTCATAAATTTTCTATAGAAAAAAAAGTTCCTTTGTTACTTGAACTGACCTCTAATCGTCCTGCCATTCCCTAAATCCCCATAATATTGGACCTCACTTGACCAATCCTATTAAGCCGCGCATTACTCCTTTTGTTTGATTTACGAGACTATTCCGTGAATTACTTAAGTTAACATACACAGTCCAAGTGCTGATCAAAAATAAATATTATGATGATATAAATGTGCTAATTTTAGGTGAAATCTCTGTAACTTAATATCATTACAGCTTGGAAATTCCTTTTCAGATTTTAATGACGGAATAATCCGTCTTTAATTCTGACGAATTTGTTCCTTTCAAAAAAATTATTTTTTTTTGCTCACATCATTCAGTTATTTACAGCACTTAAGAGAATGTTTGCTGTCACGTCAGTTGTCTGCACATTACGAACATGAATAGTGTTTGCTGAAGAATTTAAAATAAATAATTCTTGGAAAATCATCTGTTGCTAAGATTGAAGAAATTATTGCGGTGATTTTAGCTCCTTCACACTTCACACGATGATGACTGACTTTGAAGTGCGAAACAATAACACAATTGGGGCGAATGAATTGCTCTTTACAATACTTGATAGACTTTGCACTTCTTGTTGACTCATTGTAGGTAAATTGAGGGCTTGTTTATAAATGATGTCTATCCAAGAGTGCTGAACTCATCAATCAGTTCCGTAACCTTATTTGCAAGCAATTTTGTCATGACTATTATGATTTTCCAAATTTTTAGGATGTTCCTTCATGTCATTTTGGACCCAACTCCTAGTTGGACATATAAGCCTTAAAAGCTGACTTAATCTTGCACCTTTAACATTACCGTAGCACTGCAGTTCATTTACATTTGCATGTTGTATTCCAGCACATTCCATGTCACATTATTCAGCAAATTCTCAACCATATGAGTCATTAAGTCATGTCACACGCCAAATCTGACATCCATAAAGAAAATATTGACAATATTATCGCATGCTGATTATTATCAGATATTTATAAATAAATATCTACACCCAGCTTCTTACATTCCGACCTAAATATTAGTTATTCATAAAATGTACACAACCATGCTTAGTAAGGAGCGCAGCTAATGCAAAAATCTAATCATAAATGCCTTGATATAAATCTCAAATGACATTAACACATGAACGCGAAAGAAATTTTGAAATATTCTTTGAGATACAATAAAAATGCAAAAGCACTAAATAAAATGAATCGATGACCTTCAACGAGTAGCAAACAAGATTTACTATAGGAAAAAAGCTGAATGATGATGATATTATGGTGCGGCACATTTTTTGGCATTCAATGTGAATTTTTTAGTAGATTTGCAATCGGATGTGGTGCCGTAAAGGACCATTTTGTCGAGCGATGTAGGAAGATTGTCTGCATGCAAAAAAATAGATGAGTAAGAAGATCTGGACGGTGGCTTGGTCAATGAACTACCAAAATGATTCATTATTTTCTATCAATCTCATTTTTATTTCTAAACTCAATCTCAATCATACGGTAAATGAAACAATTATAAATTATTCAACAACTACTATAAATATAAGTTTAATGGTTGTATAGAGATTTCATAAACTTTTCTTTTTTTTTGTCTTTAAATCTGAACGATCAAAATCACACGTTGAAGTTATAGAGAGTTCAGTTAGGATCCACAATTTACCGATGGCGATTAAAGGACAGAAATTTTCATTCACTAAAAAAATTTGTATACGATTTATGAATTATGGTAATCGACAAAAAAATGTGTATTAATGGTGTCTTTCTTATCATTTAGCTACACCATATATTAATCATCCTTACTTATCTATACAATATTGTGAATTTGAATTTTGAATTTCCATTTTGAGAATATACACGATACTGATCGAAAGCATGATAAAGACAAAAATCGTTATCCATTGCAATGACTGCATTGTTTTAATTTGTTGCTGCATGTTGTGGACGCTTTCAGAGAGCTGATTTATTGTGACCTGCAAATGCTGTTGTGAATGCGAACTTGTTGGTTTCGTTCCATTATGAGTTACACTACTATGGACTATGTTTGATGATGTGACTGTAGTTGAGTCTAGAAAATAGTCTAAAAAATATAAATGGAAATATTAAAGGCCAACTACTCTAGACACTGAGAAATATGTACAAATTATTGTTATTAAGCTTTCATATTTTAACGGTTTTCAAAAATTCAAAATTTAACGGTTTTCAAAAATTCAAAATTTAACGGGTTTCAAAATTTCAAATTTTAGCGGGTTTCAAAAATTCAAAAATAACGGTTTTTACTGAAAATCAATATAATTAATTTGGACATTAAAGACTGAAGTTCACGTTCATTTAAATGGCTCTAACATATAGTCAAGTTCACGTTATCTAATCTAAAATTACGCAAACGAGCAATTTGGTCAGAATAAATGTCAAAATGCGCATTTACTGAAATGAAAAGCAAACAAATAGACAAAAAATATAGAAAAGCGGAAGCTCACCTGAAATCCCTTCCATATTATTGATTATAGCCGTTGTTACAGGCATGGCACATTTTAAACGATGTTGTTCAACTGGACTGCTTGCGTTCACTTCTTTCCAGATGTTTGAAATTTCTTCATTCGTAAGAGATTCATCAGGAAGTGGCATGCACATTACCAGGAACTTGTCTTTGTTTACAGGTAGTGTATGCTGATTTTTCTGTATGAGGACGTTAATTGTGACATTATTGTTAGGCGATAGTGTTCCGGAACTTGGACGAACTCGAAATTTATCTAGAATAAGTTAATTAAATTTTACACCTGACACAATCAACTCAATATTCTAATGATAATACCTGGAGCTGTAGTTTTCACCTTTAATTGATATGGACATGAAATGAAAGGAAAGAGAAAAATTATAAACAATAAAACTAGATCCAGCGAGCAGTAGAACAAATAATTTGGGGTTCTCTATTTCTATACGAGATCATTATCATGAATACAATTTAAATAAATGCGAGGAACAAATGGTGATTTACAGTATACACGCAAGGTATAGAAAGAGGAAAACAGTCGACTGGGGAAAGCAGACTAATGAATTTTTCATAGTATCGTGTACAGAGAGCGACTACATCAATTCTTTTAAAAAATGTATATATCCGATAGATAATTTTGTCTCATTTCACACTCACTTTATATGTTATAGCCTTTTTGCCGATGTTTAGAATCTCAACATTTCCAAAGTACTCATTGTTATTGTTCTTTTGAAACATGATTGTTTCGGCAGGCGTTAGTTGAAGCATATCTGTTAATTAAATTAAATTAAGAAATAATCAGTCATTCTGCTTATCTTTTTAAGCAAAGCTTGTTCTGAGTCATGTAACAAGGCAAATATTCTGCTTATCAACATTCCAGCAACAGAATTTGTACTTTAGACACAGAATCGTGACACAAAACAGGCAGTTATTGCTCACCTCCATAATTGTTTTCGAACTGTGAGTTTGATGATATATCCGACATTGGCGATTCTTGCAAGTTTGCGAAATGAACCTAAAAGCATTGAAATTTTAGTTAAATTAAGAGAAACAAAAGGATAATAAAAATGAGCATGCAAAAATAAGATTTTTTGGCAATAAAATCACAGCGAACGAGCAGACAGAATTTGCACAAAGCAATTCTAAGGCCAAATGGCAAATAATTAAATTATTTTGTATACACGAAAAATAATATGAGAAGTAAATTCAATATTTATATATTCCTTGGATTCAGCACATCGTACGATAGCATAAGTCAACATAATAGCTATCACAAAATTCATAGATATACATAAATGTGTCTGTGTGCTGAATCCAAGCAATTCCTCTCAGTCACTGAGACAAAAAAATATGAACAATATTTTTCCCCGATAAATTAATTAAAATAATTGATAATGTCAGTATGTGTGCAGCATAAGCCGTTAAGTGAGATGTCAATAAATTATTCAAAGAATTTAAAAATGTAATTTGCGTTTAATTACTCTCTGCATATTCCTTTTCTTTTCAATTTTTCACAAAAGAATATGAAAAAGAAACTTTTTCTATTATTTTTCCTCCAATTATGCGATAATCAACATTTAATTAATATCCAATCGACAACTATGTAGCGTTCAACGGAAAGAATTACTTTTAGACACTTTAATTAATGGAATATTTCCTGATAAATCACAATTCTGTATTATTTTTTGACCGAGCCAATTATTTCGACTATTTTGTGTGAAAATTGTAAACTGAATGAACATAAAATTTTCTTTCTACGTAGAAACTCGACAAAAGAGAGAATTCTGTCTATGTATTAGTGCTCACTATATTCTCCTGCTCATGCTTTGGACATTTAGAATTTTTTTTCACTCTAATTAACAAATATTTTTTGATTTTTTTAAAATCACAGATTTTATCGAAGCACATGGCTTTGTTTACAAACTTTTTGCGGGAAAATTTCAAAAATAATTTATACGTTACAAATTAATATCTCATTATTCGTAGATTACGTGGCTGATTAGTGAATAATTTATTAATAAATGATGATTCTGACAATGCTTGATTGATTATACACTGCTAATTAACGTTAATTAGTGAGAAAATAATTTTTAAAGCAAATATTCAATTTTTAAATTTGAATTTTAGAATGTCGTTGATTCCAACGGAAATTCCAGTTGTTCCAAAAATAATTAATTTGACTTTCCCATTCACTTTTATCAAGATCAATAGATCACAAATGGAAGGGTAGACAGTATAAATTTCATGTAATTAACCAATAAAATCGATAATTAACAGTAAGTCTTCAACTCATCAGGAATTTCCATGACTCGTGCTCATAAATTATAGCAACACAATGCGACCATACACGAAGCTTAACTTCTTTCCTTCGGTAAGCTCTCACAGTCTACAACAAAAAATCTAATAATGTCTTACTCAAATTTTAATGATATGTCCTCTCGCGCTTTCTAAAAACGACTATTTATAATGTCGCGATCGTAATCAGTAGTTAGGAAAACATAATAGACTTACATCCTTTTTGAATGTTCTTTATTTAACTTGATTATTTACATACAATTTAATAACCACCGCCTCAATGAGAAACTGTCAACTCATCAACATAAATACTAAATTAAATGCCATGAAAACCATATCATTTCAGGCGCACCTGTCACACACAATGCTCTTAAGGAAAAGATAACAGCCTAAAAGGTTAAAACGATAACGCACTCATTTCAGTCAAATCAATAAGTTTCATAAAAATAGAGCTGTGTGAGACAGGCAATGCGATGGTAAATAGAAACGGAAATGAGATATGCTGAACGGAAGGAAAGGAATCAATTTTAATTATCAACATTTTAATTCATTGTGAGCAACAAAACACGTCAGTAATCAATTTTCTAGCTGAATGCACTAGTAATTAAGTTGGTGCTACTCGACACTTTAAAACTCATTTATTATTTTTCAACTGGATCTACATGACTTTTTTTTTGCTCACCTTACGAACAGTGACATTTGTAATATTAAAATTTTCTTGTATTTCTTCATTATTATTCTCAAAGTCTTCTTCTTTTTCCATCAATTCTGTTGAGTAAACTTCTGGCTCGAATTTCAATTCATAGTTGTCTAAACCGCCCCACTCGTACGGCATATTTTCATCATCAATGTATTGTCGTACAGTTTTCGAGTTGATGAACTTCATTCGTTCTACGACTTTTTTAGGCAACAATCCTTTGATAATTTGAAATACACCTAGTATGAAACAATAGAAATTAATTGAATTAATTTTATGGTGTGCTGAATAACTCAGAACTAAGTGATACAAGAATTAATTTCATTGGGTGTCGAATAAAAGCTGTTATTTTCGAAAAACTAGTTTACTGTTCAAATTTGAATTTCGAAAATCTAATTTACTTTTCAAATTTGAGTTTCGAAATTAAAATTTAACTTTCGAAATTAAAATTTAACTTTCGAACTTCATTTTCGAAATTGAAATTTAACTTTCGAAATTAAAATTTAACTTTCGAAATTAAAATTTAACTTTCGAAATTAAGATTTAACTTTCGAAAGTGAAGTTTAACTTTCGAACTTCAGCAAACCTATATAACATTGATAATCAACTAACACAATTTCATTTTTGCGTCACTCACAGTATACATCAAACTTACCTGACATTACCCAGGGCATGTCATAAACGAGGATGTAACTCAACGAATTTGGGTAGTATGATTTCAAAATGTTAATCATTAGTCTAATGTATTCCAAATCCATGTTCTTCAATCCACTATTAATCATGTCGAGGACAACAGTCACTTGATTATCACCTGCCGTCCTCATGCCTCTTTCAAACCAATATAATAAGAACCATTTAAGACCTTCAAGCGTCCTGAATCCTCTTGTGTAAATTCTAATTCTAAAGAACAATAACTTATGACCTTCGATGTCTTGACCTCTCATGTAAACATTCCCAGTCTCTAAATAATTTGGAGGCACGGTCTCTTCGGTAATATCTTAAATGATGGGTAAATTTGTTAATCAAGTTAACATTGAAATTGTTTTCATAATTTTAAATCAGAGGAAGCCAAACTTTTTAGTAATCGACTGAAAATTTATTGTCAATATTTTTTGAAGTCAATCAGACAATGTCAAGTTGATGGAAGATGCAGAGTTGGTTCAAGTTGGGAATTAACTTGATATTTTTGAGATCCAGGTAAGTTTTACTTGGATTTTTTAAATTTGAATGGATATTAACTTGATTTGATAAGATCCAGGGAACTTTTGCTTAAATATTCAAGTTTTAGTGTAAATTCATGTAAATTTCTAAGATCCAGTGAAGCTATTCCAAAGTTTATAAGATCCAGTCAAACTGTAAGGACTAAATTAACTCCAATTCACCAACTATAGCCTCAAAAGACATTTACAACACATCACAAGAACAATACACCTGTGACCTTGATTATATCGATTTATTTTCAAAAAATTCCATCTGTCTTCAATGCCAACTCTTCTTCTTCCATCAAGTCATTAAATTTTCAATTAACTACAAAAGTTTGGACATCACTGGATCAAAACAATGCATAGCTTAACGTACCATTCACGCCGAATTTCTTTCTCCATTCAAGCGTATCCCAACATTGTTTGAATGACTCTTTCATGTTGTAATCGTTGGCGACGAGAAAGTTTGTCATCCAAAAATCCTGATTTATTCTCAATAAATCCTTTGGATGGAATCCATCTATATATAGGTGAAGAAGTAAGTAAATTGAGTTTTTTTAGGTGACATTGTTTACTTGCCAAAATGTAAAAAAGTTATTGGTAAAAAAGAGCTTTTAATCGAAGCGCAAGAAGCAAACATTCATGACAATGTGCCATAACGAGAATTTCAAGGTTACTCGTTTACTGTAATATGTTTGCGGTGTATTAAGAAATGCAAGTGAAGTGTTATAGTCTCTCTATGCACGCATGGCAATACACTGGGGGGTCCTCGGTTTGAATAAACATTTTTTAATCAAAAATCCTGTTCAAACTTAAATTTTTTGAAAATAAAATTTCCGTTACAAAAAAATATTTAATTAAGAAAAAATTGAATTATTCAAATCGAGGACCCCCAAGTAAATAATTTCATTTTTAGAAAATTTAATATACAGTTCTATCCACAAATGTGTTGGAATGGCAAATTCTAATTACATACAATTATGTGTCTGGTATGGCAATTAGCAACTTCAAGAGACATATTTTATGATTTGCTTCACATAAACATCAACATTGCGAATATTAAGTCAAAATAAACCATGAAGACACTGCCGCGTTCTTTTCTTCGCGGCAAATTGAGAATTAATTTGATGAACATTCGTTTTCGTTTAGTCTGACGCAAAACCTTGAACAAATCAGCTATTAGAATTTTTTTAGATATTAACTTTGGATTCACATTGGAACTCTCTTTGTTGAATGAAATGTTTAGACGTTAATTAAAGTTATGAATGAAAAATTGTGTGGTCATTCATCTTCATCTTGAGGAGTACAGAAGAGTGTGTTTTATTGCACATTGAACGTACGGTCCTTCAATCTAAAGCTTATGATGAAATAAATAATTGTTTCTTAAAAGTGATTTGCAAATTTGAAGATTGAATTGCTTTGAAAAATGAATGAAAAGTTTGAAATGTATTGAGGTTTGAGAAGCATTTTTAAAAGATTAAAGTTAGTTTTTTAAAATTTAACGGTTTTAGAATTTTTAAAATTATCCAAGACACATTTTGAAAATTTAACGTATTTATAGAATTCAAATTTTCTGAAATTATCCAAGACACATTTTGAAAAGTCATAACGACCTTTTAAAATTCAAAAATTTTCCAATACATAAAGTTGTTTTTAAGGAATTCAAAAATTTAACGACTTTTAAAAATTCAAATTTGACCAAAATTATCCAAGACACATTTTAATGTTTTTCAATATTTATTCTAAAAATTGGCATATTTCAACTTTCAACTGTTTTTCACGAGAATTTTCATTTAAAAACAGTTCTCTGGTTATGGCTCTTATATTTCAAAAACTATTTTGTTCTATAAAATCTCAAGGAGCCATGATTCTGAGTCAATTATCTTCTTAAAGCCGTAAAATTTAAAAATACTCATTTAAACAAACTTAATTATCACTTCTATCTTAATCCATAAAATGTTTACATTCAATTACTAAGAAATTGAATGTTCTCGTTAGATCAGCAAGCTGCTAATTCCTCAAAATATAATGCCAATATTTATCTTTCAACTTTTTATGCATCGCAATCGTAAGACTGAATGTAGTGCCACAAAAGGACAACAAGGTTAATAAATTCATTTATAAAAAGTATCAATGTCAATTACCAACAGACTGATCGTCCCCATTTGAAATTTTATCCAATATCATTTTTCTCAGTTCCTCAACTGCTTCCATGTCCAATTCTGGATCTTCAATGTGCTTCACCATTTTTTTATTTTTTTTTAATTTATCACAAATTGTATTGCAAAATATCACAATTGCTTATTGATTGTTAGTTCCTTTATATTTATTTTTGACTTAATTTATTTATTTATGTAAAGTTAATGAGTTTTTGCACAGAAATAATTTTTAATAGCACTAAAATATGTGTATCCAAAAATATATCATTAATGTTCGACTGCTTGCTTTAAACTAAACCTTAAGATATTTTTAAGTAAGCAAAAGCTATTTAAAAAAAGCTTAATTGTGTATGAGGTGTATACATGAAGTATATCAACACATGAAAATAATTCGCACACTTTAAAAATTTTCAACAGTCATGCTGAATCCTACAATCGGCTACATTTAAGTGTCATATTTGTGGCTTACTAATCTTCTTAGTTAAAGGATATCTTCATTTGACGATATTTAATTTTTTTTTAAAGTCATAGCATTTTTTTGTACAGATCACAAAACTTGTTTCTCAAATGATTCATGCCATTTGACTTATTGTATCTAAAACGGAATTCTCCAATGAAGAATAAAAAAATATTCTCTGACGTCAAAAAATGTTATAAAATGCTAAAGAGTTTCGAGTTACGTTTGTGGTATCGACCTTTTTAACTTTTCTTTGCGCAGAGATATTTGCGGTGCCATCATCCATCAAATTATTAATATGGTTTAAGGAGGGTTGTATCCAGGGGGGTTAGACACCCTACCAGTTGTTTTTTTAATTTACATGGGGTTCCTTCATAGATGACGTTTAAAATTTAGCAGGAAGGGGGGTTCTGGAGATGATTGAGGGAGAATGGTCCTAGAGTCTCATTTTAGAGTTTTTTGATACCCCCCCATCTCTTCTTCTTCATTGAACATATGAAAGATTCTAACAGAACTTGATGCTGCAAAAGTTTTTGCAAGATGTTAATAAGCGTCATTAATAAAATGAAGGAAGAAGTTTGTCTTAAATTTTATTTAATTATTTTAATTGAGCAAAAAATAGCGGAATAAAATTAATTTAAATAAGATTTTAATGCATACCTACATTTCCTTGTGTCTAAATGACTATTCAATTTGTCAAAAAAAGCATGGCATTTAGAATATGACCCTGAAAATTACAAGTCACCCTTTACTTCAGTTCTTTTTGGTTGGATATTTTAGGCAACATACAATGTGCTACTTATGATTTAAAACTGGTTTTTATCCCTTTGTAGTAAATACCTTGTATAATCGACTTTAAATATTGAGTACGTACTTCAGAAGTTTCTTTTTGATTGGCACTGATTTGGATAATAACGACCTGTTTGTATTAAAATTTAAAACTGAAAAATAATGCATTGTTCCTGCAAATGACGTGAGCATTGGCTGAGAGATTAGATTTTGGACTCTTGTCCTCAAAAACTAAATAACTCTAGATTGAAAGGCTGTTGACTACAAACATAGTACCCAGGTGTTCTGAATCACTTAATATTATTTCCAACCTCTTAAAAAATTTCTGGATGCTCCCATGATGATTGGCGTCAAACCACCCTTTTTTGACCTTTAATTTCTAAAAAGTTCAGAACAAAAGTATTTTTTTAGAAATTTAAAATTCATAAAATATTCATGTAATCAGTATGATGGCACATCTCAAGACATTTTGAGTTGAATGTGCTTTAAAAAATCATACCAATTTAAAACTTAAAGAACTTCAATTTGATCCAAAAATAACTGAAATTCAAAATTCAAATTTAAAAGCTCACAAGCTTTCGATTCAAATAAAATAAAACCGTTATTTTTATAGCAAAAGCTCGAAAGCTTCAAAAAACTTTTAAAAATCTTGTAAAACGATCTTTCAAGTCAATATTTTATTTTTTTAGTAGAAATCTGTTGGGAATCAAAAAGATTTATAGCCTGAAATGTCTATAAAAATCAAAAAGAAATAAAACTGTCAGTGTTTTAGTCATTATTGAGGCACGATTTTTTTTATTATTTTAAAAATTTAAATCAATCCACAAGAAAAAAAAATATATCGCATTCCATCTGTACAACCAACCTCTCCCTTAAAGACAACACTGACCATTCTTTCCAAAAAGACACTTAATAGACTTAATTTTAGTACAATAAATTAATTTTATAAAAGCACAATGTTCTTCTTAAATTCCTAACAATGCTTAATTATACTGAATTATTATTTTTACAATCATAAAATGTGTTGTTCTGTTTGTCGACATAAATTATTAAATAATTACTTCATTAAGATTTGCTTTCCATATAAAAAAAGTTATTTCTTTTAGAAATTAATGAGTTAAGCCCATTTTAAACAGAATTCTGATTGTGAGTATTGAGCTCATACTTTGTTGGTAGCTTTAAATTCTGACATTTTTCACGCCTCTTGAACTTCAAAATTATGTGACACACAAATAAAGCAAGTACGAATCCCAATGCTGAGCCAGCAAGAACATCTGACCCTGTGGAAATAAATAACAGCCAAGATTATGACAACATTCTGTGCCTTATTTTAATTTATTACGACTTACAGTGATGCTTATAGTCCGATATTCGACTTAATGATGTGAACCATGCCGCAGCAATCAGAATAAATTGGAGAAAATATTTCAAAATTTTAGTGCCGTTCCATTGAAATCGTGCATTGAGATAAAGCTAGTGGGAAATACATATGATCATAAATTATTATTAAATACAATTTTTTGGCATTACTTACCGCACAAAAAGTCATTGTGAAGAAGCTGAATGAGGAGTTAGCACTGGGAAAGGATAATCTCATATCCTTAAGCATCTTATCGGTAACGTCTGGATTACTGCAGGTAAAATCCTCAATGTATCGATTGAAATTCTTTGTGTCATTACAATCGCTACCGTCTGCATTTAATACTGGTTGACAAAGCTATAAATGTAAATACAAAAAAGTGCATTTCTTTAATAATTACTATGGCACCGAAAAAAATAATACTTCAGACTGCCGTACGATGATAAGCGTGATGAAAATTTATGGCTTTAACATTTACAACTTTTTTGCCTCTTCTTCCTCATTTTTTTTGCTGCTATATCCATTCTTACATAAACATTGTACATGTTCATTAATTTTCATCAGTCGTATGTTTCTCTGGTCATAGCAAATGAAAAGCAATATATCTTGTCGCACTTGATATACATAACTAAATTATTTGATCAGAACAACAGAGTGAGGACAAGTTTGGGAGACTGAGTTATTGAAAGTAGAACGTCTTTAGCCTTTTAATTAAAATTTTTATTGATTTTTAAATTTTTAACGGAAATTCTGAATTTGAATTTTTCATAGCTTTTGTTCCTTCAGTTCTCAGGGGAAAAACTACGCGAGTAAGTAAACAAAAGAGTTTATTTTCAATTATATCATCAAAATAGCTCGAATTGGCTTGAACTGTTGAAATAATAGAATATACATAACTGTCATTAATACATTTGAATAAATATAATCTAGTACGTTAGTTTTCACAGAAGAAGAAACACATTGATAAAGTTTTACTTTAGTTAATTCACTGTTTTCAGATCTCCAATTCACTCGCTTTATTGCTCTGCCAATAGGTTATAGTGCCCAGTTAACGAGGAGTATCGAGTACAGTGAAAAAGTAGTAATAAAAGTGTTTAAAAAGTGAAAAAGAAAATTTCTCAAGAAAATTTTTCAAAATGGCCGAAAAATTAATGCAGTTGTGTGAGAAGTTAAACAACAAGAACTATATTCATTGGAATTTTAAAATGAAAATGATTTTAAAGAAAGAGGATTGCTGGGATCCAATTGAAACCGAGAAACCAACAAGCGAAGATGAAAAGAAGGTATGGGAAAAACAAGATAACAAAGCTTATTGTTTTATCTCATTGTGTGTAGAGAATAATCAGTTAACGCATATCAAGAATTTAACAACATCAAAAGATGCATGGGAAGCACTTAAGAAATATCATCAAAAGTCCACATTAAGCAGCAAGATAAGACTAAAGAAAAAGTTGTATAAAGCTGAGATGAAGAAAGATGATGATATGGAAGCTCATTTGAACAAGTTGTCTGAATGGATGGATGAACTGGAAGAGCTTGGTGAGGCATTGGACGATAAGAATAAAGTTGCAGTTATTCTGACAAGTCTCAATGATGATTATGACACACTTATAACAGCATTGGATGCAAGAGATGAAGAAAAGTTGAGTTTCGGTGAGGTCAAAGCAAAATTGCTGGACGAGGCGGATCGACGAAAGCAGAAAAATTCCAAGGAATTATCAACAGCATTGAAAGTGACAAAATTCAACAGCAAGAAGAGAAACTATGCAAATGTCAAGTGCTATACATGTAATAAGATGGGACATATTAGCAAGGATTGTTTCAAGAGGATGGATTCGAAGAAGGAGAATTCACATGCTTCAAATTTGGCATCAAATGGAAGTGTGAATGCAGCTTTTCATGCAAGAAGCAATGAAATAATTGACGGATGGTGCATAGATTCTGGATCAACATGTCATATAAGCAACAATAGTGATCATTTCATTACAATAGATATGAATGTTCAGGAGCAGATTGTTGTGGCCAACGGTGAGAAGTTAAGTGCAATTGGTAAAGGAAATGTCAACATAGTGACAAAGACCGATGCAAATGAGAAAATTAATGTGACGATTTATGATGTACTGTATGTTCCTAAGGCTAAAGGAAATCTGTTGTCAGTGCATAAGCTAGTAGAGAAGAATCTCAATGTTACATTTAGTGATAACAAGTGTAGAATCACAAAAGGACGACAAGAATATGCGGTTGGTAAATTGACCAACGGATTGTATATATTGCAAGAGTTTGTAACACATAAAGCAAATTTTGCGAAACAATCAGATAAATTGTGTATTCATGATTGGCATCGACGTTTAGCACATAGAAATCTGGATGACATCAAGAAAATGACATCGTATGGATTAAAGATCAACGTGTGCAAATGCAATGATGATTGCGAAGCCTGTATTATGGGAAAAATGCAGAGACAGTCGTTTCCAAAGAAGTCGTTGAGTCCTGCAAGAGAAATGCTGGATGTTATTGTAACTGATGTATGTGGTAAAATGCCAAAGAGCTCTATAGCTGGTAAAGATTACTTCGTGACATTTATCGATGAATTTACGAGATATTCATATGTTTATTTTCTGAAAGAGAAATCAGAAGTTCCTGATGTTTTAATTCGATTCGTGGAGATGATTAAAACAAGATTTGGTAAGAAACCAAAAATAATACGCAGCGATCGAGGAGGAGAGTATGTCAATGGAAAGGTTCAAACCTATTTACAGCAACAAGGTATTCAAATTCAATACACGGTTGCGTATTCACCTCAACAGAACGGAATTGCAGAAAGAAGGAATCGTACATTGATGGAAGCAGCTAGAACTATGATGTTTGCAGCCAAGTTTGACAGCTGTTATTGGGCTGAAGCTGTTGCATGTGCGAATCATGTTCAAAATAGATTGATAACAAGTTCAACTAACAAAACTCCGTATGAAATGTGGTATGGTGAGAAATCATTAATGAATGACTTTCATGAATTTGGAAGTGATGTGTATGCATGGATTCCTGGTGAACGACGTAAGAAACTTGACAAGAAAGCAAGGAAGTTAAAGTTCATTGGATATGATGAATCATCGAAGGGCTATCGTTTGACAAATAAAGACACAAAGGATGTCATTATAGCTAGAGACGTTAAATTCTTAACAAGTGATTCAGACATAACAGAAGTGGAATCAACAGATGCTACAAAGGAATCAATTGTGGACTCAATTGATTGTATCATGGATACATATGAATGTAAAAGTGATGATAATGATGACATACCAATTATTAATGGACATGAATATAATAATGCAATTAATGAACAACAATATGACAACAATATTACTGGACATGATGACAGTATCATATCAGAATATCATGATACGGAATCAAGTTATTATGAGACAGACATAAGTTATCCTGAGATTGAGCAAGACAACGATGAAGAATACATTGACACAACAATTGTACCTAATCCAAATGAAGTTTTGAGAAGATCAAATCGACAAAACAGTGGTCAAAATTCTAAATATAGTGATTATGCCTGCAATAAGGTCATTAGTAATTTAAATGACAAAGATCCAACATCATATAAAGAAGCTATATCCAGATCAGATAAGGAATTGTGGCAACAGGCTATGAATGAGGAAATGGAATCAATTCATAAGAACAATACCTGGACATTGGTAGATTTACCGAAGAACCGAAAGGCAATAGGATCAAAGTGGGTATATAAAGTTAAACGAGATGTGAACGGAAATGTTTTGAGACATAAGGCTCGTTTAGTTGCTCAAGGCTATAATCAAAAGTACGGAACTGATTATGATGAGGTGTTTGCACCAGTTGTGCGACAAACAACGTTTAGAATGTTATTGAGTGTAGCAGCTAAAAGAGGATATAAAGTAAAGCATTACGATATTAAGACTGCATTTCTCAACGGTGAATTGGAAGAAGATATTTACATGAGACAACCACCAGGATTTGAGAAAAATAATAAAGTATGCCATTTACTGAAGGGTCTTTATGGATTGAAGCAAGCGGCAAGATCATGGAACAAAGCTATTCATAGTGTCCTGACATCTAATGGATATAAGCAGAGCATGTATGATAAATGTTTATACATGAAGACTACAAATGGTGAGTTATGCTACATATTACTCTATGTTGATGATTTTATCATTGCAAGTAAAAGCGAAGAAGCAATTAAGAATATAGCAGACATAATTGGTGAAAAGTTCGAAATGAAATGCCTGGGTGATATTCAACACTTTCTTGGAATAGAAATTGAACGCGATGAGCAAGGAAATTTTATGATGAATCAAAGAAACTACATCAATAAAATTATCGCAGACTGTGGGCTGACTGATGCAAAAGTATCAAAAGTTCCATTAGACGTTGGATATGAAAAGCTGGAATGCGACAAAATGTTAGAAGATAATAACATATATCAAAAGATGATTGGACAACTGTTATATGTATCAATCAATACCAGACCGGATATATCTGCAAGCGTGTCAATTCTCAGTCAACGTGTAAGTAATCCAAGACAGGCTGATTTAATTGAAATCAAACGAATCATGAGATACTTGAAAGGAACAAGCAACTTGAAGTTAAGATTAAGTTCCAATGACAAAGAGCAGAACCTGATTGGATACACTGATGCAAATTGGGCTGAAAGTAAACTGGATCGTAAATCAAATAGCGGATACATTTTTATGATGTATGGAGGAACAGTTTCATGGGCATGTAGAAAGCAAGTTTGTGTATCATTATCATCGACTGAAGCAGAGTATATAGCATTGTGTGAAGGAAGTCAAGAGTTGGTCTGGATCAAAGGAATCTGCAAAGAGCTGCAAGTTCAAATGCAAAAATCAACAAAACTGTATGTTGACAATCAAAGTTGCATGAAGCTGGTGGATAATCAAAAGTTTAGTAATCGAACCAAACACATCGACACCAAATTCCATTTCGTAAGAGACTTGAATGAGCGTGGTGAGCTGACATTGGAGTATTGTTCATCAGAACTGAATGTTGCGGATTTGCTGACAAAGCCACTCGGACCGAAGAGAATAAAAGACTTAAGAGAAAAGGCTAAAGTTAT
Source organism: Chironomus tentans (assembly GCA_963573255.1). Lineage (NCBI taxonomy): Eukaryota > Metazoa > Arthropoda > Insecta > Diptera > Chironomidae > Chironomus > Chironomus tentans. Next base: position 40,851,043 of record OY754302.1, on the reverse strand, counting down.
GAATTAATGACAAGGAGGAGTGTTGAAATAATAGAATATACATAACTGTCATTAATACATTTGAATAAATATAATCTAGTACGTTAGTTTTCACAGAAGAAGAAACACATTGATAAAGTTTTACTTTAGTTAATTCACTGTTTTCAGATCTCCAATTCACTCGCTTTATTGCTCTGCCAATATGAACTACTAACCCAATTAATTGCAGGTGATTGTATTAAATTAATTAAAATTACAATAAAGAACCTGAGAAATCAGAACAGCAGAAAATGTGATTATTCATCTAAATTGTTTTATTTCCTAAAAACGAGAACTAAGCAAGCAAATTGTTTTATTATCGTGAATCATAAACATGTGTGAATCATATTAAGCTACTGAAAGTCATCCGAAAAACATATTTGTCTTGTTAATCCGATTGTGACTAATTTTATTGAGCTTAAAATCTTTAATCTGAAGATTTGATCATAAAATTGAGGAAGGCAGACAAATTGCAGTGTAAAATCTCTACATTTACTTTTTAACAAGTTCTAAGAATACAATCAATCAAACGTATTCATCATCCACATGTTGAGTTTTTGACAAGAACATTTGCTACGTATTGCTTTGTACGGAAATGATGAATGGTCTGAAGAGTTACATGGTCAAATAACAACTTTAAATTGAAAATAATATGAGATGGTCGTGTCGACAAAGAAAAAATAACAAGCACAATGGACATCCAACACAATTTAATCATCATTTGCATGAATACTTGAAGAGGCACTTGTTAGATCCAGGCAAATTGTTTTTTTTTCGCGATTATATTGAATTAATCATTGACATCATGAAGTAGACATATTGCCATTTCTTCAATATTGAAACTTGTTGTTCTTCACATACGTTGAAGACATGTAATAATGTAAATAATGTATGAAGAAAATTGAATTATAAACTCATAATATGATTGCATTATTCAAGTGATCTGGCAACTTAAATTGCATACCATAGGCAATGTTCAATTGACAGGATGTGGCCGTTCAACAAGACCATTAATTAACTCGTTAACAATCGTGCTTCATAAAGACTAACGTAAAGAGAAAAAATTTATAAATTAAGCAAGTAAAATGAATCGACATGCCTTCCTTTCTTTAATTTACTCTACTGATTATTCTTACTTTTGCGATTTTAAATTTCCACGTCCTCTTCTTTGTTGAAATAACATTTCGTTGCTTGTATCATGATCATATCATTTAAGAAAAGGAATGTTATCAGCTTGACCACCGTAACATGATACATTTTCATTCCTTGTTTCCTTATTCATTACATCGTCTTGTATCATGTCGAGCCATAAATTAATTTGCCTTTATTCATCTTTGTTATATTTATTTACTTTATGGGACGATGAGATGGAATAAATAAAGTCGTGAAAAAAATTTATCATCGATTATTGGAGTGGAAGAAGTAATCTATAATCTTCGTTCAGCATGAATTAATTTACTCATGATCGAGAGGCGGAAAACAAACATAAAACGAGTAAAAAAATCGTCACAAATTGTGTATGACTTTAATGCCTTTTTGTTGTCGACAAGGTAATGTGCCGGAAAAATATTTATATGGAACTTTATATCAAAAGTTGCACGCGACACGATTTCAATTGGAACTCGATTGAAACACATAAATCAACGCTCAAACGGCTCGTTGAGTCTTTCTTAATTTAATTTTGCCAAATATCATTTTTATTGAATCGTGTATGCAATATTGTAGCAAGCGTAGGAGACTGAATGATTAGATCTGTTCAGTCTTTATTAACATTGAAAGTTAATAAATTCGTCTGCAACTTTTTTAATCAGATCCAGTCATCCACTTATGGATTTTTTTGGATGAATAATTCGTATTGATTGCATCATCGGGAAAAATATTGCTGGTGCTGGATTTAAATTGAATTTTTCAAGGTCTAGTTCAAATTTTTGATATCTTTTACATTTAAGAGTATAGCAAAATACAATTTACATTTGATTTACTATGTTGCAAGCTCCAGATTCCTTTCAAAATTGATATTTAAGGTAAAAATTACAAAAATGTTAGATTGTTTATAAATTTTAGGTTGATAATCCCCTAACATCTAAGGGGAACGTCAGATCAAAATCTTAACGGAAATTTCAGACTTTCCAGCATCCAAAGGACACAAGACAAAGTAAAGACATGTCCTCAACCATAAATAATGAAGTATTTAATTGCAGGCTCAGTTCAACGAACCATTAATTACTTCATTGTAGGACGGGATCTTAAAATTCTCATTATCAGCTCATTTATCTAATGTCAGTTATGTAGTAATTACCTGACATAAATAATAAAGACATCAACAAGATACTCACGGTTATAAAATGCGGTCGATATCGTCCTACTGAATATTTTGCGATGTCTGTTAATAGCTGGCAACTTATCGTTCCAAGGAGAAACATTCCAATATATTTGTATAGATTTTGCTTGCATGCTGATACTGTCCATTTGAAGAACTTTATGTCTTGTTCCTCATCGATGCCCGTTTTCGAGCGACAAATCTCCGTGGTGAAAATCTATAAAAGACATACAAAAAAGAGGGTGAAACTTATAATTTATTGGATGTACAGGCACAGAGTATCATTGTAAGAATGAGATGGAGTTGTAAATGGATCATAAAAACCACATTTAATAATATTAATTTGCATAAAACATGATCCATATAAAATAAACAAACAATAACAATAATTTTACTCGAAAAGGAAATTTCTCGTAATCACGTGCTCTATAAATAAACAATGTTTTTTACGTCTGGTACAAGAAAATTATGCATTTGTCGAACTCCTTTGCCATTCTCTCATTGCTCAGCATTTTGTCTTACATTTTCCATGTTTATGTTTATGATTGTACAGCAGTACTAAGGCACAAGAAGAAGTTCAATTTGCATTAACTGGATATTCATTTTCATGTTATTGCCTCTGGATGTGTTTTATTGTTGTAATTCATTTTTACAGAATATGCAGACACACAAACTGCAAATTGCATTTATCGTTACAGTCGAGTAGAATTGCATATTCTTGTTGTTGTTGTTGCATTTATGCTCAAATGGCATTCACGAATGGATGGGAGATGAGAAGCGAAGGGAAATCCGCATAATAAAATCGTCATTTTTACGCGGGTGATTGAAGCGCAAAAAAGATGAGAAAAATTTGGAGTAGGTCGTTGCGTAAAGATAAATATTTATATTTGAAGATCATAAAACTAAGCCACAAAAGAAAAAATTTTTAATGATATTTTTGCCAAAAGATTTTCGTAGTAGATTCTCCTAATTAACCTTACTTTCCTTAGATTGAGGTTATTTTAGTGCCCAGTTGCTTATATTACTGAAGTCGTAAAGTAAGTCTTAAGTATCGAATTCATTAGGACGATTTATGGATGATATTGGTTATAACTGTACCCTTCATTCCACTTTTTAGCGCATTTTCCTTAGAAAGTAATGCGCTTAAAGGTCCACTTTGGCTGGCTGGCTGGCCCGCTGGCCCGCTGGCCCGCTGGCCCGCTGGCTCCCTCAAAAACTCGGCAGGGGAAGCACGTAGAGACTTCGGGTTTTTTGCATTAAATAGCTGATTTTTCGTAGGGGTGCGCAACGTATTTAGTTTTTTAAAACTCCCCTCCTAAACTTAATTAAATTAACTTTTCTTATTTTGGTGGAAAAAATCACTGACCTTGGATTAGTCAAAGTTTAACGTGACGCTTAAAAAGAATACTTATATTAAAAAACCCTTCAAGTCGTGGGTTCGATCCTCTCCGCGGGCAACTTTTTTTTACACTTTTTTGATTCTTTTTTACACTTTTTTGATGTTTTATGATATTTTATGATTTATTAATGCATAATTAAATTTTTTTGAGTCATAAAACAGCAAAAAAGTACATTTTTTCATAAATTTTATTTTCTCGAAATGTAAATGTATGTAGAACCATACAAATGTTGCTGTCATTACTTGTGAAGTATAAGTGACAGATTTAATTTGTACTAAAACCATACAAATGTTTTGAAATAGTTTCCCGGAATTTTTTTCAAATACAACTTTAATATATTTCAAGCATTTATGCTATGTTTTCAATTCATTTGGGGAAATAAATTAAGTGGGTAGTTATTTTTTCATTCTGAATTATGGATTTATTTACTGATCTGTGCGGGAAAATGCGCTTAATTCCCTCGATGTATAACACGAGGACTTTCAACATCTTTTTCCTCTCATGCCACACGATAAAGTTGAAAGCGGCTTAACATCAAGACGATGGGATATTATCAATATATGGAAGCAAAAATTAATTCTGTTTTTTTTTGACAAGGTGTGTTTAATGTGAGTGGCTGATCGAACAAATATCCTGCTGATTGCTTGATGTATTTATCTATGAACATCGTTCATATTTTTGTCTTACACTTTGTTTGGATTAAGAGATTAAAGTTTATTGACCAGTATTTCATTCAACTTAACCTCCAAATGTGTAGAAACTATTTTTGTATGTAATATGAGGATGACACATTGATATTGGATAGAAAAGCAATTAAATTTGAATACCTTGTTGCCTGAACTCATTCACACTTCGGATGATTTAGTTATCATCCAATGTGTGCAAACATGGATCTTATTTTTCGAAATTCGAAATTAATGGATCTTATTTTTTCCGTTACAAATTTTCGAAATCATTAAATACACTTTAATACTCATTGGATTTGCTGTTAACTGATTAAAATGAACATTCTAGTGGATTATTCAGTGAAAAAAAGCTATTAGAATCAAGAATTGAGCAGTTTTTAGCAAAATAAAATTTCCCGCACTTTCGAAAAATTTGAATTTTTTTTTCGAATATTTACATAACCTTTCTGAATGCACACATTGGGTTATCATATTTATAAAATTATAGACTGGTGTCAATTACATCTTCTTGATCAGTAACAGCTTGCTTTTTGATAGAAAGTTTTGATTATCTTCGAAAGTTGGAATATGACACAAAATTTACATCTGAAGCTTACGTAGGCTAACTTAAGAAGCTTCTTGGTAGGCTTCTTAGTTATTCGAATGATGCTATTCAAGATAAATCTCGCATGTAATATTTTGAAGAAATGGAGGTCTGACCTCTCGAGTCTGGATTTTTTCTTATAAATTTTAAATTTTTAAGGAGGAGTCAAAAACAAATTTCAATATCGAAGGAGGGTCCAAACCTCTTTGGACCCCTGTTTGACTTCCTCTCTGGATTCTCCAATAAATACACAGATTCCCAGATTTTATCCTAATCTATAATTTAGATCAAGATCTTAGTTATCCCCGAGAAGCCTGTCCCTATTTTAAGGCATGAACCATAACACAAAGTTTGAGAACCTCTGACTATGACTCAAAAGCTCTGATCAGATCAGTCGACTTGATTGATTGAAATAATCTATACTTAACATCGATTTTACACATAGTTCCAGGGCTTTTGCTCTCAAATTAATATGTAATCCAACAATTCTCCAGTAATTTGATCAACAGAGCATAATCACCTCACCAAATTGCTTCCAGTAAAATCAAATTGTCCAATTTACAAGATTATTCAACCAGCAAGTCAAAATGAGCAAGAAATTTGCATTTCACAAGTTGAATTTGCATCGCAAAAGCACCTATCGTATATTTATTGTTATTATTCGAGCGTATTGTTGCTGGCATTATCATTATAACAAACCAATCAAAAAAAATTAATTTTAACAAAATACGTGAAAATTGCAGGAGAGAACGTCAATGGGGAATATAATAAGAAGCAATGTGTAAAGTCGTGTATTGTTACTTAAATTGCGATGAAAGAAGATTGAAAAGAGAACTTGATTTTTTTGCTAAATTAATTTTTCTTGCGCCTCTCATTTAAGCTTATGTCCATTCGCGATTTTAATTATATGACATCAAACGAGAATGAATCTTTTTTTTAATGCATAAAGATTTAAATTGATTCGCTTCTCGTATTTTATTTTTTCTTCATATAGCTTTCGAAATTACTTGATGATTTATTGCCTCTTGTTGATATTGAAAACATTTGGAACCACCAAAGTACTTAATTGCGAAGTTAGAGGCATAAATTTACAACTTTGAGAAATGGAACCGATATTAAATGCCTTTTTTAATCTAATGAAATACAATTAATTAAAACCGAAGTGAATTTATGTCTTTTTTGATTACTAATTTGAATATTTCCGATTTAATCAGTTAGGTAGCAGTAAATTATCAATAAAAATGCATCTTGAATTCTAGAAACTTGTTATACCCCCCCTCATGACTGTAAAATTTGAATTCTTATGAATTTTAAAATCCTCTTGACATTTAGATGTGTGAAGCTACTCAGAATTCAGGAATAAACTTTTTGAGGTCATCAAGATTATCCGCGTTTAGAGTTGGACATGGAAAAATATTTTTTGAGGACTTTTATTGCAACATTTTACTGCTCACTTATCGTAAATTTTGCTATAACATGGAAAGTCATGAATTGAATCCACAATTGATGTTAATTTAACTAACGGTAGGTGCTGGTTAGGTAATTTTTGTTGTGTTGAGTTGGACATAAAATCTCTCGAATTTCAAGTGAAATATGTTGACGATCGTAATGCACGAAATATACAAAGGGGTATTTTAGAAGGTACGTAGCACTAATGGACAGGGGCGGGGATCATACTCATCAATACCATATTCAAATTTTGATACAAAAGTGAAAGAGATCCAACAATAAAAATTTTCAGTGTTCCACAACACTCGAACAACCCCAAAGTAGTATGAAGATCCATAAGATGTTTTATTCAGATTGTATACTTAAAGAACAAAATTAATGATAATTGACTTAAGTAATGCAAGTTAACAGAATGGTCATTCCCGTTTTGCATGAACCTTTTGGGTAGCTTGTGGAATCAACTTCTTTATTTTACATTGAATTAAGCAGAATATCGTTGAGAAAATTAAAATTCAATATTTATTGAGGTGATTTTAAGAAGCAAAATGAGAGTTTTGCTACAAAATTTCTGAATTAGCTTCGAATCTGTAAGGCAATGATGATCCATAAATAACAGAGTTTTATTTTTTGCATGAAATGCTTAAAATTTAAGGTTGGTTTGCATAATCTTACTGTAAATCGCAGATTCCATTTTATTTGACCAATTTCAGACAAGATCAGCAATATAGCCAGTAAAGGGATGTGATTGATTAATAAATTAAAATAAATCTGCGATTTACAGTAAGATTATCCGACCTAACCTTAAATTTATATAAATTATTCCCCTTAACACGCGAAAATGACAGAAATTCTGGACATAGCCATGGAATTTTACCTTACCGAGGTCCAAGTTATCGTTTTACTTTGCTATAACACTCTCAAACGACACAAAGGAAGCAATATGGAATACACAGGGATCTGCTTCCAAATGGCTGCTAAATCGAGCCTCGAATTGTTCTGGACTGCACCATCAAAAATCCCAACAATAAAAGCATGAAAAATCTCAGCAAAAATTCCTCCAAGGGGAACTAAATCAATTTCTGTTCATTTATTCACTAAATGGCAATTAAGTTTAATCTCAATTCAATTATTTCATTTCTTTGCCCGAAATAAATTTTTGTTTTATGTCCATAGACATACAAAGGTCAATAACTGATACTTATAAATCATGATACCCTCAAAAAGAAGCGTTTCTGCACGTCTGCAGCCTCTAAAGCGCTAATCTATTTCAAGTGCAAAAAATTTTTTCATTCAAATTGATTTCTTATCAAAGCATAAAAAATCTTTATTGCAGAATGGGAAGAGCAATTTCTGCGTAACCTCCTTTCATTTTTTTCTATAGCTTTTAAGAAATTTCTGCAGGCGCAAAAGTAATAAAGAAAAAAAGGGAATTAAAGTGTTGATATCGCAATAAAAAAAATTGTTTCTTGTTCTTCTTTTCTGCGGACTTCACGCAACATTCAATTAAGATTGAGGATCTTCAGCATTAATAATATTGAGAGGCCCTAATAAAATTTAACTTAATTATACGGCTGAGTGTTTCTAATGGACCGACTTCGTGTATTAACGTCAAAAATATTTTATTTATATCTGAATGGAAATTTTTTTGATTATACAGCATAACGTGTGTGGGATTAGAATCTTCATCGACGATCGAGAGCAATCACTTGATATTTCTTTTTCGTTGAAGAAAATGGAACCTTTTGTGTGCTGTGTAAGCCAACTCAATAAATTAGAATTTAATCCAACTTGACACAGCTCATGTTAAGTAGGAACATTCTTAATATAGTTATTTATCGCTATATCTTGAAAATTTTTGTCTTATGGATGCCGAATATAACAATCTGGTGTTAAAAGCCACTTCTATTAGACGAAAATGTCTACATGGCATTTATAGATGAGAATAAATGAAATTAATGAACAGAAACTGAAAAGTTCTTTCCTCAAACCTTCTTTTTATGTCTAAAGTCAATTTTCTTTTCGGGTTTATGCTAACAACTTCATCTTTGTCATGGATTGCGTGATAATCTTGAATATTTTGTTTCTCATAAATGAATAAATTTAGCTCTTGTTTACAGCCTCATCAACCCGCCGACTCTCTTGCTTGCTAGAAAGAGGAGAAAATCGTGCATGGACAACTCTACAGATTAAGTGAAATTCGAGATGTTTTAGAAAATTATGCATGTTTTAAGCATTTGATCAGTTTTCTGTTTGGAATTTTTTTTTAAAATTTATGCTGGGCTGTTCGTGTTAGTGATGTATTTAATCAGGAACTATTTTTATGGGATTTCAGCCTATTTCATGGATGAAAAGTCAATAACAGTTAAGAAATTTAACATTCCTCTATCAAATTATCATAGTTGATCATAGTAACCATAAGAATATAAGGAAAATTCAAGAAAAATAACAAAAATCAAAAATTCCAGCTTATTAAGTAATTTTCTCGTGGATTGGACATAAAATATTCAGCAATTTACAAAAACATCAGGTGAGTCAGTAAAAAAGCTAATTAAATCATAATAACAGCCAAAAAAACAATAAACTTTATGCTGCGATTTACATAGCAGTAAATTCTCGAGCAATTGTACAATAATTAACGTCGTAAAAGTGCGAAAGAAATGTATTTCTTCCATAAACATAAACACAATCTTTGCAAACAGCTTATGTTTATAAATTACGTCTAATTAACCTGAGAATTAACTTAGCACATGCAAATGCTGCAACATTAATTCATTAATTACCTTAATAAAACAGTAAACATCACGGTAATTAATGAATAAGTGTACATTTCCTCTGAAAAAATATTTCATAAGTAATTTTCTGTGTACGGAATCTTCCAACTGTTAGTTTTATCACAAAAGTCAATTAAAATTGCACTACGTAGGACGAAGATGTGGGATATACTTGTTTAATCTGTATTAACTGAGTTCATATTTCAGGCATTTAATTTTTTCGTTCTCTTAATTTAGCATAACAATAATTTAATAAAACCCAACTAGAACTCTTTTTTTCTGCACTTAGAAGCCACTCATAAATCTTGCAGAAACAAACAATAAATTTCATTTCTTGTTACATATATTCTACTCGTAAGAATCTTGTTTTCTCATACGTGATGCATACTTTTTCGTGTTCATCTTTGATCATATCTTATTAAATGGAGTAATGTGAATTTAAAACGATATAAAATTGCTTTTTTATAGCTTTATAACTTTTTTTTGTTCTCATGAAATGTTAAAACGAAAAATTAATTTATTAAATTTTATTGAATTTTTTATCGTTTAGATAGAGCCGCGATTGAATAGATTATGTCTAAATTCTTTTAAAACTTAAAATGAGAGGGAAACGAGAAGAACTTATACACAAATAAAAGATGTGCTAAAAAACAAACAAAAAATATATAAAAAAATTTAATTTATCTTAGAGAGGCATGGATGTTGTCAAAATATTTGTTTCTCTTATTTAACATCTTTTAACAGATCTTCATTAAGTTTTCATTTCTATTGTTTTCGTCTTTCGAGAATGATGAGACTAAGAGGTTTTTAAAATGAATTTTATATCTGCTAACAAGCAAAAAAAATTAATCTTCAAAGAAAAAGGAGAGAAGGAGATGAGAAACAATGAATAGAGTTTCAGTAGCTAATTTTTTAATGCTCAAAAAATCACATTGCGGTTTTTTGGAAAGCAGAGACACAACTTTTAGAAATTTTAGCTTTATTAAGCCACAAAGAATCGAGTTACCGAGAAATGCCACACAGCACATTTTTTTGATATGTATGTAAAAACAGGGGTGTATGAAGAAATTATTTGAGGAGGGGTGGATTCATTTTTTATAGGCGAGGGTTTTTTGGATTTTTCATAAATATTCCTAAGGATCGATCATAAATGTTGTCAGAAAATAATGAACTCTCTTCAAAATCACTAACATATTAGAATTCTAAAAAAGCTATTTATACCTTTTAGCCTCCCCCCTCCCATGTGACGTTATTTGTAAATGACCCACTAGGTTTGCTAAGTAGTAAACATCGAGATTAAGACATTACAAATCTTAGTCTGGGTTCTAGATTTCTCGAAATATATTGGGGTAAAGGTCAGTGAGAAAGGATCAATTTTTTCATATGAACAGATAAGGGGTCATTCACTTATGACGTCCATGATTTAGGGGGAAGGGGGCTTTGAGATTTTGTGACACTTTAAATTAAAGAAATTTTTTTGAATTAAAATTTTGTGACAAGGGGGGGGGGGTTCTAAAAATCCCATTTTTTGATGGACGTCATAAGTGAATGACCCCTAATTTGGGGGGAGTGAATATTTTCTCATGTCCATCAAGAACGAGATACTAATAGTCCATAGTTACCCCATCCCTAAATACGCCCTTGAATATATGTAAATTCCAAATATGAATCCCATGTAACATGAGGAAGTGTTCATATAAAATAATTTAAAAAAATACTTACAATTACGACAGGTATGATAATGCCAAACACAAACAGCATCCAATGTTTGACAGTTGATGTGTGGTAGGGATGCATTAAATCTTCATCATTACAAAAGAAACCACGCTCGTATGGTTCGCCGATGAGGAAGAAAATTATAATTGAACATCCGACTGCAAGTCATGATAAAATAAAGAGAAAAATATAAATAAAAAAAATTCAGTAAAAAACATCAAATGCATGCAAAGGATCCGGTTATGTATATGTGGACGAACAAAGAAATATCTTTATCGAACATAAAAGTGTGAAACAAAGCGACGAGAATGCATATAATGGCTCGAACATACTTTATTCTCCTTCGTTCAGATTAAAATTAAACGAAACGTGCCCAGTAAAATCATCAAAGGAAAATGCAGCCGACAATTGAAGTACAAGAAATGAATCTTGTGGCATTTTTTATTCCTCATTCTTTTTTTTATTTTCCTATGTTTATGAAGAACAAACCGAATTGATTTGACTTGAGTTTGGTGTAAGAAAAATTTCATCGTAATCATCATCACATAAACAATAAATAAACATCAAGAGGAACTCCAAGTTCTATGAGTCAACCCACATTTTCAACGAGTACTATTCACGTGAGGTTCCAATATAAACAACAAGTGGATCATATCAAAATAAACTGAGCGTCTTCTCTGCTTCTCTTTCTCTCTCTTATGTAAACTAAATAAGTTTTATGAGAGGAAATAACTGACTTTTTAATATTTTATGAGTTCTTACGAAAGTTTGACGTCTTGGCTGTTTGTTGATCATAATAAACCCGATCGGTACATGATGGAATGCTGACCATATTGTGGTCAAACGGACACACTTATAGAAAAGATTTAAAAAACCTTTTTAAACTTGTATGAAGAGATTTAAAAACGTTTTTTAAACTGGATTCTTAAAAACTTTTTTAAATTTTTAAAAATAATTTTTAAATTCAAATTATTTAGAGCCGTTAAAAAATAATAATATTTTGAAAAAAATTGCTCAGAGTGAGTATCGAACCAGTGACCTCATGTTTAGCAGCCCAGTACTCTAACCACTAAGCCACCGAAGCCTTTAAAATTTTAAAAACCAAATTTTAAACTTTTAAAAATATTAATTTAAATTTTAAAAATATTTAAATTTTAAATTTTAAAAATACTTAAATTTTAAATTTTAAAAACATTATTTAAATTAACTTCTAAAAATTTTTTAAAAACGGTTTTTTAAATTTTTTTTATGAGTGCAGTATTCCGATCTGCACACTTGAGCCCTGTTGTAGTCACATGACGATTCCAAATGCTGATCGTCGAATGACAATGTCAATTACACTTAAAACCTAGTCAGATGCCTGCTATTTTCTAAGTATAATGTCCGTTTGGTTCACTCATAGAAAAGATTTAAAAAACCTTATTAAATTTGTATGAAGAGATTTAAAAACATTTTTTAAACTGGGCTCTTAATAACTTTTTTTAAATTTTTAAAAATATTTTTTAAATATTCAAATTATTTTGAGCCGTTAAAAAAATAATAATATTTTGAAAAAAATTGCTCAGAGTGAGGATCGAACCAGTGACCTCTTGGTTAGTAGCCCAGTACTCTAACCACTAGGCCACCGAAGCATGTTAATATATATGACAATTTGTCAGTATATATTGAAAAAATTTAAAAATCAGGTTTTTAAATTTTAAAAACAAAGTTTTAGACTTTAAAAATATTTTTTAAATTTTAAAAATAATCTTTAAAGTGACTTCTAAAAATTTTTTAAAAACGGTTTTTTAAATTTTTTTTATAAGTGTTGATGTCAATATTTCAACGTGTCTCGATCGGGTATAAAAATTATTTCACACAATTTATCGTGTGGAAATCGAAAATTCCAAATCAAAATATTGACAAATTTGAAATGAAAATTAATTTATAGTTATATCCAATTTCAAAGTATCGACAGACACGAATTAAATGCGTTTCACTTTGAAATTACCTTAATTACCCTCAATTTTCTCTTATTTAATTTTTCATTTTTCACTTCTTATTTTTGATACTTAGATGTGATGTATGCACACATGCTGACGTTTTCTGTATAGAGCATATGGAGCTGTTGTTAATTAATTGCAACAACATGACATTTAGACACGATTCTCGTGAACCTGCAATTGTGCATTCAAAGCCAAAAAAAATATAATTCATAAAAAAGAGAAATTATACGACGAGGGAATTGACATTTTGGCTTTCATGCTACACACACAAAATAATGCAGACAAACATTTTCGTTTCCTTATTCACGATCATGAACTTGTATCTGTTATGTGTGCATTGCGTAAGAGGCATATTGAGGGAAGAGATCATTTCTGTGAATGAAAAAAATTTGTACAAAGACAATTCTTTGTTTCATTCACGTCTCGTATGTTAACACAAGAGAACAAGATCTTTTCAGACTGACGATTCACATGTTTATGCTTAATAATAAAGAGAAAATAATAAAATGATAAAAACATATTCACGAGAAATGGCATCAGTAGAATATATCATGAGGAACAAACGCCAGATGATGATTGTAACTTGTTGTTTCTATTCCTACTTGATTCAAGCGAGCAAATGATATTTTTGGAATCTGGAATATCTTGTATGATTTTATGCTTAACAAATTCTCTCATGAGCAATAAAATTTTCATTTCATAATTTTCCATTTCTTCACTTTCTTCTTCTTGCTTGCCTGCTTCTTTTAATTTATTGTGGACCATTTCACAATCATCACTTGAGAAAGATTGTAATTAATGAGACCAATCGATGAAACTTTAACAGCACTTTCCCCAATAATTTACGATCACGAAATTAAAAGTCTTTTGACAATTCTATAAACTATGAAAAATATTATTTACATGCTGAACAATTTAGTGAATTGAGAATTAATTGATGACGAATGTTCTTGCTTCAATAGTCACTTTACTTGATAAATTCATTCTCAAATGAAGCACGAAAATGCGACATCAACATGAATGGGATTTAATGATGTAAAAATGAATATGAAATGCAATAGCAATAGAGGAGTGAGAAGCAACGAACTTGAAAAGAATCTCAAATAAAAAAATTATAGACAGCCGTAAATCTGAGACGATAACGAGGTAACTGGCATGAAATTCTCTCAGTTCTGTTTTTGAGAAAGTTGTGCTGCATCGGTCGAAATAGAATCGAGAGAGTAAATGCATTTCCATTAACATTGTGCTGACCATAATGTGTCACATTACTTTATGATAAAACCAAACCAAAAAGCAGCGAAAAAATCTCGTTTCCACATTTTCATTCACTTCAATTTAATCTAAATTGGTTAAATTACCAATCCATTCGAATGGAAATATATAGAATGGGTTCACCACATGTCCATCACATTAACTGTTTTGCATGTAAATCTCTCAATTTAATGTCAGACATGCACATAAACAGAGAATTTATGAAAATGTATGGATTAAAGAACTTTATGGCTGTACTTAACATGAAATTATTTTTTTTCATCAAATCACTTTCGCTGACTACAAAGTAAAGACCTAAAGACTAATAATAACATCAAATTATCCGTTCTGATTTAGTTATCGTTTGAAACAGCTTGAAAAAAAATGAGAATTTTTGACGGTTTAAAATGGCAGCACTATAATTAAATTATTTTATGCTAGAACATGTGATAGAATCATCACCGTAATTATAGCCAGCTTATCTTGATTGGGAAAATTTTTTATTGCTGAAAATTTCATGCGTGAAATTTTTAATCTCAAAAACGTGTTTTAGCTACTAAAATTGAATATCAGACATAAAAAATTAGCCATAAATAAGATTATCAAGATAATCTCGGATATTTTTGGTTGCCCCCAAAAAAATAATGAAATTACTTGAAGAAGATCAGCACAAAACGCGTTGCCTTAGAGCGTCTTCGTCAATCATCATGTTCATTCTTTACTAATCATTAGTACAACGCAACGGCATGTATCTTCTTTTCAACATATTCTCTAATTATTATAGTCCGCAAAATTATTCATCCCGACAGTTTTTGTTTCACACTTTCTTGAAAAAATGTTAATTTGTCATGTCAAAAGAGTTTATTAGTAAGATAATCAGTTTGAGACTAGGAATAAAAGTGCATTTTCGTATGAATTTAGTTGAACTAAAATTTAACGTATTTTTGATATTTGAATTTTAATTAAAAAATAGTTGAGTGTATTCAGTAAAAAATAATAAAATAATAATTACAAAGTTATAAAATTGACCTAAATAAATAATTAAATAAGTTTTCTGTCGAGATTTGAACATTATTCAAGTCAATGCTACGTCTGAGCATTAGAAGAATTTTGTCGCCATTCAAAGCGAGTAAAATAACAAGTTTTTTTCTAGCAAAAAATGCATTTTAATTCATAATACAGCACCGAACAAAAACTCACCAATTAAAAGCACAGCAAGGTCGATAATGATATTAAGCAGGAGTTTTCTTGATGATTGATTTGAACTATTGTTATGTATAAGTTTTTTGCAACTTTGTTCACTTGCAACAGCTGAGGAGGGTGACGATGATATATCAGAATTATTATCACGTAACCTTTGATTTAATGGAGATGTTTCAGTCGAATCTATGTGTGGCTGCTCCATTGGCAATTTAACTACAACAGTTTTTCCGTTTTGATTCACCATCTGAATAGGAATGAATGACGGTTGGGGAAGGAAAAAGAAGACATTGTATTTTTTTATATTACTATTGTTATTGCGACGATCGGAACATTGATTGAATGATTTTGTTGTTTTTCGTACTCATAAAAAAGCAAATTCTGCAAAAATTATAAAACTTTATGACTCTTCGATAATTTTATCGCAACTAAGCATCAATTCGTGTAGTAAATTGAACAAAAATTAGCATGAAGAATATGAACTTGCTGTATAATAAAAACGTACATAAAATCTTATTAAAATTGTAATAAATTTCTAGGTTTTTCAGTAGCCATTAAAATGTCTTTGCAAAACAACAATCTAATGCTAATTGAGGTATTATAGCAAGAACGTTTTATGTTAAACGAGTTTATAATTTGATTACCTTACTTCCCTTTCCAAATCTCACAAATAAATTCCAAAGACTCCTAATAAAGGTCTTAATCCTTATTAAATATTTAGAAATGTTGGGCTCTAAAAACTAATTAGCAAGTTTCATAAAACCAGCTTAAAATTCATACAAGATAGTGTTAATTAAAGGAACTAATTCATAAAACTCTTTATGAGCTCAATGTATGCAAATTTTTTTCAACTAATTGCCACTTCAGTCTGATAATTATAAGAAAAAAGTATCAGGTACAAAAAATAGCTTTTAAATGTCAATACAAATGAAATTTATTGTTTGACATTTTTATGACACGCTGAGGAAGTTCTCATGGACATCTATGAAACAATAGAGTTTCGATCATAATTCTTTATGTTGTTAGAGACAAGATTCTGTTAATTAATGATGAATATTTGTGGTTACAGAGCAAAGTAGGATCTGGAGAGCCATAAGTAGGGTAGACCATGGGCGTATCCAAGGGGTCTGGATCCCATCAAACCCCCCCCCCCCCCTCGAAAATTTTTTTCTAGGAAATATTTTTTTCTCTTAAAAATATTTCCAAAGATTTTCTGAAGCTCTAATTTAATAGCTAATCATTCAAGTACCATTAGAATTAACAATAATTAAAAAAACCATGAGAATAATTGGGTACGCGTCTGGGGTAGGGATCAACATTTCATAAAATATCGAGACATTTCTATAAATTCAATAAAAAGCCCAAACTTGAAGGAAAATTTAAACAAAAGAAAAATTCAGGATACAAAATAATAGCTTAAAAAATCAGGGAAGTGTTGCATAGTGAGGATCATTCCCACCACTCTAGCCTGCAAATGACGAATCAGCCAGTGAGACAGAAGGGTGTCTGTGGTCGAGTGGCAAGGAAACAGACAGGAAAACTTGAATTAATTCTTTTTTAATGACGTGGGTTCAATTCCTACCAGAGGCTGATCTCTAAATCATCAGACAGAGTCTTGTGAATATCACACAATACTCACGACATTACAATATCTAAGGAGCACATATATCATGCATAGAAACTGTGTAGGAGAAGCTATCTATAGAGAAACAGAATGACTAGTGGGATGAATGCATTTTAATGAAGAGAAAGTTGCACTTCCGCCTAATTCATCAATACTATTCTTAAATCTTGAATTATTTTTCATGACAAAGCCTTCGCGTGCATAAAATTTCCAGTTCTGTACACAAAAGGTAGAAAGTAAGACCCGAACAATAAGAGCTGATTAATCTTGTAAGTTTTCTTTATGCCGACACGACAGCATTAACTATATTTGTCCGTATTCCTTAAACGACACAAAAGATAACTGACAAAGTGGCAAAAAAGCCCCCTTTTTGATGTCAATCTGATCAGTTAAATCTATTTAAAAAATGTTCGTCCATAAAAATAAATGTGAATAGTCAAAAATCATGAATTTTACTCAATTTGCAATTCAGATCATTTAGTTTTGCGCGCAATTCAACATAAAAAAAATCCATTTCGTTCTTGACTAAAGAAACATGTGGAATTAAATAACAATTCTATTTTAAAATTCTTGTCATATAGTCAAAAACGAAAGAAAATGACAATAAATTTGTGATTCTTTTATTTTCTATCGTTTCTATCGTTTAAAACTGTCAATCAATTTAATGCTATTAAACCCTTTGTTGCCAACAATAAAGCATCAATTACAATCGGAGGAGATTTAAACAACATCATTCGTTCTATTTTTGCAAAAAAGTTCTCGATAGAGAGAACTCAATTTTGCCGTATGTAGCATTTTCATTTATGTTAATTGATGAATCTCGGCACAACAACCAAGCGACAGTATATATAATTTATGTAAATGCAACAAGTCGACTTTTTCGACAAGTTTTGCGGCATTCCGAATGAATTAATTAATAGCAATTAAAAAGCATCAGATTAAAATTTTAAAAGTGTGGATTTGAAGCTTAACAGCAGATTTTTTTTTGTGTGTGCACAAATCGATAAAACGATAATGACTAATAGATGAGATTAAATGTCCTATGTGTGGCGATAATGATGATGAAATTTTATTGTTTCTCTCTCTTTCTCTCTCTTAGGAATCTAATAATTTTTTTTCGGGGTGTAGCAAAATTGGAATTTTATTGATCAATATTTTTTTGGAAGGTGTGAATGGCGAATAGTTTCAGTTTTGTGGACGATTTGTGGATATTTTTTTAAAAATTCATTAATTAGCTTTGATGCTCTTTTTAATAGCTTGTAAATATTTGCAGATTTAGAAAAGAGTTGAGATGGATATTGAGGAAATTATTTTCACATATTCTGATCCTCTATACTCGAGTGAAGGTAGACAATTTTTGAAATTTATTCATGCAAAACTAATCTCATTAAAATTCTTAGGATTTTTAAGAAACTTTATATTTTAAAAAAATGTTAGTTCCTAGTAGAAATTAATTGAGGTCATTCAGTTTTGTGGCGTCCATCATTCAGAGGGGCTGAGAATTTAAAACCCTTTAAGACATGATCTGAAAAGTCCCATTTTTTTATTGAATTCATAAATGAAAAAAAATTTACACTGAAATTTTCAAATATTTTTTAAATTTAATAATGGACATATTTTGTGATCAACCCGAAGAAAAATGCGAAAATATTCAGCTACAAAGACATTAGGCTCCTAAGATACTGACTTCATTCTTTCGATCGACATATAGACAGAATAATTTTTAATTAAGCCAAATTTAGAATTTTTTAACATTTACCAAACTCAGAATTTATTTTTTTTTGCAAGCTTGGACAATATCTCCCAGAAATTTATTGATTATTCATATTGATCTTTATTAAATTTAAATATTGATTTAATTTGTGAAAAATATCTTAACTTAATATTCATTGATGAAAAAATAAATTTTAATTTTCTTTTGAAATATTAATAAATTTAAAATTGAATTTACAATATTTCCATTTTAAAGAATTAATTAATTCTAGGAATAAATCAGTAATATTTTCTAGTCTGCAAAATTTCAAGTCACTCAAACTATGCTCCGCGACATTCTAAGTGCTTCGTTAAAATATTCCAGGTTCTCCGCAAAAAAAATTTAAAACACACAATAATAGCTTGATTTTAAAAAAATGAGTTTTTTAAATTAAGAATAAAAGCGTGTAAAAAAGAGAATTTTGATTTTTAAAAAATTTCAGAAAAATTCAAGACAAATTGAAACGTTCAAGTTTTGGTATCATGTTTACTGTGATGAAATTTTTCAAGTACTCCAATTTGTTTTGCAAAATAAATCATCGAAAAATGAAAGTTTTTAATAACTTCCATCCAAAGCAATTTCAGTTTGGAACAAATTATTGAAGGTCAGTTAATATATCAATTTCATATTTAAACTTGAAAACTTTATTTTGGTTGGATAATTCAAGAAAGTTGAAAATTTTTCAAATTTCAAATAGAAGTTTAAAATTAAAATTCAAATTTTAAAAAATTTAAAATCAAAAATTCAAATTTTAAAAAATTTAAAATCAAAAATTCAAATTTTAAATAATTTGAAATCAAAAATTCAAATTTTCAAAAAATTAAAAATTTAAATTTTCAAAAAATTAAAAATTCAAATTTTGAAAAAATTAAAAATTCAAATTTACAAAAAGTTGGAAATTAAAATTAAATTTTTTTTTAAAAAAATGGAAAATGAAAATTCAAGTTTTTAAAAAATTAGAAATTGAAAATTTTCAAACTCAAATAAAAAAATTGGAAATTGAAAATTTTCAAACTCAAATTTAAAAAAATGGAAATTGAAAAATTTCAATTTTTACTTGGAATCTATTAAAATACTGTTTGCATGATGCCAAATTTTGACAGCTTTTAGCTTTTTAGTTCTAATTTAAATGAACCCTGAATTAATTTTTGTCAAAGTAAGAAAATAAGAAAAGTAACCACAAACTATCAAGTATCCTCTCATTGCTAAAAAACACCAATT
The DNA here is from genome assembly GCA_963573255.1 of Chironomus tentans. NCBI lineage: Eukaryota > Metazoa > Arthropoda > Insecta > Diptera > Chironomidae > Chironomus > Chironomus tentans. The sequence goes on along the minus strand of OY754302.1, from coordinate 40,831,066 downwards.
TAAAAATTCTTTAATCTCATTAAAAAAATCATTTAATCTCCTAAACTCGTGCTTTTTTTTCTCCAAAATAGTTCCTGCCAGATCATCCCAATTCTATTTCTTTTGAGAAGAAAAAAAACACATCGATATCGAATTTACATATTTATTAATTAACAGCATCTCTTTATGTAAACAAAATTGATTCCGATATTATCTTATCGACAGAACACGATTTGTGCGGTAAAAACAGAGCTTCACTGTGACTGTAACCCCATAGCAGCAATAAAGTGCCAAACATTCATATCACCGGGACATTATAGCTCATCATGATAGCTGATTAGATAAATTTGAAAATGTAAATGCTCACATCTGGATACATTGTTGAAAAAAGTATTTTAAAGGGGGACTTTTCATGATATTTTATTTTTATATCATTTTCACACTTCATAAAATTTATTTTAAAAAAAATATTCACATTGGATTTTTTTAAACATCGAAGAGTCATAAAAGAAAAGAAAATTACAATTACTTGATCGCTCGTTCCTTTGCTGTTCCTTAGTCAAAAATATATATTTTATTGCTTCAAAGTGCTGACAGCGCATGAAAGTGAAGCCTCAATTACTACGTTAAATTCTTTTTTTCAAAACTTAAACAAAAATTCTATTGCAAAAAATAAATATTTTTTTTCACTTTTCAATTTAAGCTCATTTCTTTTCTCTAAAGTGTGTGATGTACTTGAAGGCACATAAAAAATGAGTAATTCTTCTTCTCCTTCACAATTACTTTGTCATTTCCATTAATCAAACAATCTCTCACTGATGATGATTTACAATCATCTTTCACATAAGTTTATGAATTGCAACTTCCGAATGATCGCGTGCGGCACCGCATAAAATTGTTTTATTTTTATTTACTTTTTAAGTTCAAGTACAGTATTGAAGAGAGTAATGGAGAGAGTGGAACCCAAAATAAAAACACACAGAATAAGGAACAAAAAAAAAATAATATTAATTTACGTGCGTATCGAGTGAAATATCATCGTAGACTGAGGAAAGAAAAAAACATTATTCACTCTTTATGCATTCGATCGTCGTCCGAATGTTTCCACATACATGTTTAAAAAACATTCAGCATTGCGTTGCGTTGCAACGTACAAAATGTGGGAATCCTTTCACAATGATAAATCGCAAATGTTGACAGCAATATAAATAAATGAATTTTTAAAAAATATTTTGTAAATTGCTCAGACGACATGCCATAAAATCGCTGCAATTAAGGTGGAATTAATCAAACTCATGTTTGGTGTCCAAATTCAAGTGTGCAGGTTCTTGATGTTTTTTTTTCACTCTTCAAAATGCAAACACATGAATAAGAAAACATTAGTTATGACGACTGTGTTAGATAAAAAAAAATCACAGGCGAACATTACGATAAAGAAGAACAAGCAAGTGCATTGATTGACATGAAAATGTTGGATTGCTGATGCGCATTTTTTTATCGAGTTTATATTTTTGGGGGTCAATTTAAAGTGAATTTTTTTGCTATCTGACTGTCTTGTGATAAGAAATTTATTGAAGCTTTATGTTTGTTAATTTATTGAAATTCAAGGCTTTCCAATTATAGCAAAAAAATATTATTGATTGGAGAAAATCTTTGATTTCTCTATTTGAGTTTAAATTTATTATACGAGCTCTTTGAAAATAAATTTCATAAATTAAGAAATAAACAAAGAATAGTTCAAATTAAAAATTGAGATTAAAGATCATCCAAACAATTCAACATGGAGAGTCTTAAGTCAATTTTATGAGTGTTTATAATCTTAAATCTAATCTATCTGGCAGATGAGAGATATATCAAATAAAAATTTTATGTTTAAAAATTTAAGGAACTGATGATTTTGTTGAAGATTTACAAAATTATTAAAATACTAAAGACAATGGGTTGCCAAGGGTGTGGAACTGATCAAGAGACTCTAGATAATTTTGATCAATTTCGTGCCCTTGGGGATTGCTGGAAAAATTTTAGGGGGTCCTATGATGTCATTCACTTATGACGTCCAACATTTAGGAGTGAGGGTGTCTGGAGCTGGGTGACACCTTCATATAAATTTTTTTTGTATGAAAATTTTATGACTATGGGAAGGGGAATTAGAGATCCCATTTCTGGACGGGGGTCGTTCATGGAAAGAACTAGATTTTTAATATCCCCTTTACCAGCCTCCCCCTTTGTTCATACAAACAATTTGCTTTTGAATGGAAGTATCATGCAGCGTCAGACCTCTTCCTTCCTTTACATTGGATGACATATATGAACAACCCTACGGACCTCATAAGTGAATGACCCATAAGTTAATTTTCTTGCTCACGTCGAACATTTCAGACCAAGAACGAAGCCTAAGGGTTCATCATCTCCTGACTACGCACCTCAGGGGCGTATCCAGAAATTTTTTGGGGGAGGGGTTTTGAAATATTTTTGTATGGAAGGGAAAATTTAGGGGGGGGGGGGGGGTGTTGGGTTTTTTTCCTTAAAAACCCCTAGTGAATTGAAAAAGTTTCCCAAAAAGGGTAGGGATTTTGACCCCCAAAACCCTCCCCTGAATACGCACCTGATCCTATAATAATTCATTTTACCAAGGGGTTTCACTTATTTTATAACATGTTACAAGAGGGAGGGTGGTCTGAGATTTTGTCACAGCTCAAACAAAAAATTCTTTATGCAAGATTTGTGACCAATTTTTGTTTAATAAAATTTTTTGATTTGTGGTTTAATAACTCGTTATTTGCGTATTAAGCGAATGGGTTCCAATGATGTCTCTAAAAAATTGTAATTTTCAGAACACCTTATTACATAATTTTCATTTTAAAGAATTTTCTTTCGCATTAAGTGTTACACATTGATGGCATTTGTGAACCACCCCTTATTAAAATTCTACATTCACAAAAGTGTCCACTCAACAGACAAAATGACTAAAATTCAACCTCTTCCTCCTCAAAAAAGTCGCTAAAGAATTCAAAATTGCTATACAAACTATAAAGCCGTAAAGGAACTATAACATAATAAACAGTATATTTTGCACCATGTAATTTTAACGCGCTCGAGATAACATTATTGAGGTCTATGTGCGAAAACAACAAGCCAGATATATAAACAATATTTCTCAAAATGTCAAGCGGAAAAGGCAGATATGCGGCATGTATGAAAAAGGTGGGAGTTTTGATTTCTTTTCCTTTTTCTGATTCTTTCTGTTCATGAAATCATATTAGTAAATTAAATTATTGCATTGCGAGAATAAAACAAACAAAAAATTGAGAGAAATGTAGTCTTTTAATAGCTTCCTATCAACTCTCAAATGTCACAATGAATTTTCGTTTGCCTTTATGTCATCGCGAGAACATTCAACTCGTATCATTCTCAAGTATCGCGACATGTTACAGTGTGAACAAGTAAATTTTTAAGCGCGCGAGAGAGGAACAAGAAAAATATATTTTTTTGGGAAAGAACAAAAAGATTTTTTTTAAAATTTATTTATTGTTACCCAAAAATAAAGGAACCTTTGCAAGGTGGACATGAAATGAGAATTATTAGCTTGTTGCAATTTGCATAAATCAACATATCGATTAACAGCAATGCTGTTTGGCATAAAATTACAATTAACAACATATCGTTGATAAATATTGAGAATTAATGCAACGTGCGCAAGCATACTGACACGTTGACTTTATTTATTTAAAGAAGGGGTCGTTCGTAAATGACGTCATGTAAAAAATAATTTTTTCGACCCCCTCCCCATCCACCTTGTTCACAAATTGTTTGGACTGTCGCAAATTCCTCAAACCCCCCCCCCCCCCCTTCCCCCCTAAAAGCCAGACGTAATTTGCGAAAGAACCCCAAACAAGAATGGATAGACGCACATAAAAAAAGTTTAATGTTCTGTCCTCCCTACCTATCATCACATGTCATCAACTAAAAAAAATAATTATTTAATATTACGATGCTAAGAGGCTTCTAAACAAGCTGCATAGCTGATTATTATGGATAGCGAAAATTATGCTAAATAAGTACCTAAAAGTCATATACGATATTTTTAGAATCATAATAATTTATTCAATGAGTACGTTCATGTACGTACATATACGTAATTGGCTTAATAAATTAACGGAAAAAATGAAATGAGACATTGAAACATTTTTGATCTCTGTGTATTGATGATGTCGAAAAAAATATATATATCCGCTAAATTGTTTTAAATGAAACTCTTTTTTATCTTCAATTTTTTATTTGATATTTCGATATATTTTCTTTCTTCTTCTTTTCTCTTAATAGATTTAATGGAAATCAGTTTAAAAATAAACATGCGAATGAGTTTTTGAAAGCTTTTAGTGGAGCTAACATTGTTTTGGCGCATTTAGGGAGAATGTTGTTGATTATTTGTAGTTTTAGGTCTATTTTGTGTTTATTTTAAATGAACTGTTTTTGAATTTAAATTAATTTGAATTTTTTAAATATTTTTGTTTAAAAACGGTTTGAAATTTTCAAAAACTGTCCGAATATTTTAAAAGCTGACGAATAATTAAAAACAGACTAAAATTTTTAAAAACTAGTCGAATTTTTAAGAAATATTTAAAATGTGGTCGAATTTTAGAAAAATGATCAAATTTTTTAAAACACTAACCAAAATTTTTAAAATCTGGAATTTTTCAAAAATTGAAATCTTTTCGAATTGGAAAAAACTAATAAAACTAGTAAAAGCTACCAAAACTATCAGAAATTTTCAAAATAAACTGATCGAATTTTTGAAGAATAGACCGAAACATTCAAAAACTTTAAAAAATATTGAAATTTTCAACAAAAAAAATCAAAATAATCAAAAACTGTTCAAAATTTTAAAAACCTTCTCAAAATTTTCAATAACTGGCCAAATGCTTAAAAAAAATTTAAGAAATAGTCAAAAACTAGTCGAAATATGGAAAAACTGGTCGAATTTTTCAAAAATTTGTGCGAAATGTTCTAAAATGGTTTACCATAACATTCAAAAACTGATCGAAAATTTAAAAAACTGACCGAAATTTTTGAAACATTTCCAAAATTAAAAGAAAACTTCTAAAACTATCTGAACCTCCCTTTACCTCCCACAAACTAAAGAACACAACTCAAAATGCCATTTAAAAGTTTACAAAAACTCCTCCAAATACTACGCAATGTTGTAAATGTCATACCCCCCAAAAGAATCACACAATAACGTAAACATTTATCAAATAGGAACGAGTTACATGTGTCCAATGCGTTAACAGATGTTCAAGTTGTGTAATTACCGTTTCGTTATCTCTGGAAGGCAAACAATTTGCTTATAACGAACGTTTTAGTCTTGTGTACGCATATTGGATTTGATTTATTGAAAATAATGGTTTGGAGAGTATTGCACAGACAGGAATTGTGCAATAAGTGAAAAGTAATTAAAATCAGCTTGACCTTCAATGTAGAAGTTATAAACTAAAAATCATTCAATCAGAAAATCTCCTTTGATCGTTGAAAATTAAAAAACAAGGTGGTCTGTTTTTAATCTATGCGATTTTCAATAAACTCCTATCCTAAACTGCTCGACATCAAACACAATCGCATTTAGATTACTATCTGTGTCTATTCTTTGAATTTCATTTGGAAATTTTCACAATGTGTCCGTTTTCAGCTCAACGATTTTAATTAAATTGAGTGCGTAGCAATCTTGATAAAAAAAAATTTATAACAAATCAATCTTCAATGCAGACGATACAAAACACTCGCGAATATGTTTAGTTAATACCAGCCCACTGAACGAAATAATTTGATTATACTCGTGTGAATAAAAATTCTCATATTAAACTTCAAAATAAAGTGAAAGTGATGAATGCTTATTATTTCCACAAACTCTATCTATATTTGTTTATGTTCTGTATGTACATAAATTGAGAGATTTACATGCAAAACAGTTAATGTGATGGACATGTGGTGAACCCATTCTATATATTTCCATTCGAATGGATTGGTAATTTAACCAATTTAGATTAAATTGAAGTGAATGAAAATGTGGAAACGAGATTTTTTCGCTGCTTTTTGGTTTGGTTTTATCGTAAAGTAATGTGACACATTATGGTCAGCACAATGTTAATGGAAATGCATTTACACTCTCGATTCTAATGCGACCGATGCAGCACAACTTTCTCACAAACAGAACTGAGAGAATTTCATGCCAGTTACCTCGTTATCGTCTCAGATTTACGGCTGTCTATAATTTTTGTATGAGAGATTCTTTTCAAGTTCGTTGCTTCTCACTCCTCTATTGCTATTGCATTTCATATTCATTTTTACATCATTAAATCCCATTCATGTTGATGTCGCATTTTCGTGCTTCATTTGAGAATGAATTTATCAAGTAAAGTGACTATTGAAGCAAGAACATTCGTCATCAATTAATTCTCAATTCACTAAATTGTTCAGCATGTAAATAATATTTTTCATAGTTTATAGAATTGTCAAAAGACTTTTAATCTAGACGATCGTAAATTATTGGGGAAAGTGCTGTTAATGTTTCATCGATTGGTCTCATTAATTACAATCTTTCTCAAGTGATGATTGTGAAATGGCCCAAGAAGCAAGCAAGAAGAAGAAAGTGAAGAAATTGAAAATTATGAAATGAAAATTTTATTGCTCATGTGAGAATTTGTTAAGCATAAAATCATACAAGATATTCCAGATTCCAAAAATATTATTTCTTGATTGAATCAAGTAGGAATAGAAACAACAAGTTACAATCATCATCTGGCGTTTGACTCAGCAGTTCTTGTGAATTATTATTCACATTTCTCTTATTGTTGACATTATGACATGTGACTGTCACACATTGTGAATGAAATTTTCAATTCATAAATTTTATTTTTGGAGAAATTTTCAATTTGAGGGGTCTTTTGGATGTTATGTAACGCTAGAAAGATGAGGGGATTAGATTTTTGTACTTAAACATCAGTTTATGAGATTTGAGAGAATTAATAGCTTCCAGAGTTTGACAACAGCACTCAAGCTTAGAAAAACTGTTTCTAGTGTGATCCAAACCACTTTAGTGCCAACATTACGGTTTGTGGCCTTCAAATGGAAGCTTTTTCTAGTAAGTATGACTCGAAAAAGTGACAAATTACCCTGACTAGTCTAAATTCTATGATAATAGTATCAGTGTTGTCATATTCAGGTACCGAAGAGTTAGACTGGTGAACTAGAGCACTAGGAAGACTATAGCACCTTCAATACCCAAATTCTGTACAACTTAACATCCATACGACCCCCATGTCACATTATTTTAAGTCTCATGTACATAAAACACATTTTCATAAGTCAATAAAGAAAATAAACATGACTTGATTCATTCCCTTAACATTGATAACCTTAAACAATTTAATGCGGCGTTGAACGATAACACTATTGCATTAAATCCACAGCTTAGCTACTAATTCCCGAAAGAAAAATTATTATTTATTCCCAAAAGGTCAAATTCTTATTAATGATCAAAAAAATGTTGTTAACCATAAATTATTATGTTTTATTAATGAGCTTTCATATTCGTTACAGTTATAACTTATTAGTTTGTGATTTTTTTGGAATGTTCTGCTTCGTCTTTTACAGAAACAAGTTATAGTCTAGATAAATTCTCATTGGATACGTGTCATGATGTATTAATACCTTATTTATAACGCTGATTATAAAACGATATAAATTATTGTAAAAAACTTTCTTGCTGATCTTCCAGCTGTTACTGTTTTTGCTACATTCCTGTAACTGATTTGACAAGTATGTAGGCATAACGTGTTTTAGTTTGTTACATCTCCAAAAAAATGTTTATTAATATTAATGATGGTGATGAAGATCCCGTCATTAGTTTCTCTCAGAATAGCGCGGGCGTTGCTGTTAACAACCTTAATTAGTATCACATCAGGTGTGAAGTTTTGAACAGATTACAGTCTGGATCATTATTTTGTAAATGGAAATGTCAAGGCTGATTAACAAAGATTTTTTTAAATTTTAATTAAGGAGGACTTTTATTAAGACCGAAAGGTACGCGGTGTAGAAAAGGCGAGAAACAGTGTCCCCAGACCAGCGTGAGGCTGAAGGTTCAAGAATCATGACAATTTCAAAATTCAAATCCAATATAAAAAGTTATAAACTGTAAAATTTCTAGAACAAAGTCAAAATGTCCCAGAAATCCAGCTATTCAGCTCATCTGATGTCGCCGTCTAATATATTCATGCAGGCCGACAAACGATGCTTTGAAGTCTTTGATTTATAATATCTATTAAATCTTCTGAAATATTTAGATTAAGGAATCAATGAAAAGCTTCTTTGACTTTATTTTGAGACTAAAAACGATTTAAATTGGATTTATTTCTTTACGGATCAGACTTTCTGCAAATAATTGATGGCTATATTTTAATCATCGAAATCTTGTTAAGCCAAAAAATGTCCAATCAGGAATCTAACACCAAATAATTTAAATATGAATACAAAAGATTAAGACATCAATAGCAGCATTTCAGAATCTGGAAAAAATTTCAGTTCTCATCGTTAAATTAGTTTAACATCTTTATTGTTATGGTTTCACATAATTTGTTAGAAAAATGTCATTTAATATACAAAATATCAAAATTAAATGATATCACTAAGCTCCGCGTTATCACAAAATATTAAATAGAAAAGAATAAACTTCACATTTAGTCTGAAAATTATGATGCAAAAAATATATATTTTTTCGAGCCAATTATGGCGTTTAGTAATGCGAAAAATATGTTTGAGTCATCTTTAGTCGATGACTTTTAAAATTTATTTTATGTTCACGGCGAAAGAACAAACATCAGTTTAGAGAGTTGAGGCTATTAACAAATCAGCTTCATTTAACATTTTTTACTATTTTAATGTTTTAGTTAATGAATTTTTATGGCTGTGATAAGAGAATTTGCTAAGCCAATTTTTTTCTACTGGTGGCATTTTTAATGGGAATTTTATGATCGTACTCACGAAAGAGTTATGGGCAAATCATTCAAATGATATCAAATTTTAATGCGATTAAATATAAAAGACATTCACTTCCTTTATAAATACGCACTTTTAAATTTTATATTACATCGTTTTTCTCTTTAATAATAAAATGTTTTTAACGACTTACACTATTGACATCGCACCGGGTCTAAAAGATTGTAAATCATTAAATGAAGAATTTTTATTCGAAAATTCAATATAAAGAGACCTTTCATTTTTTTGTTGAACATTTGGAGATGTTAAAGTGGTCTATAAATTGTTTTTGATGAGTTGGTTTGAGAAAACTGAATTTTAGAATTTATTGACCTAAAATTGAAAAGAAATTGAAAAAGAAAAAGTTTGTTAAAATTTGAATTTGAAATGTTCGTTAAATTTTGAATTTGAATAGTTCGTTAAATTTTGAATTTTAAAAGATCGTTAAATTTTGAATTTGAATAGTTCGTTTAAATTTAAATTTGGAAATTTGTTTAATTTTGAATTTGAAAAGCTCGTTAAATTTTGAATTTAAAAAGTTCGTTAAATTTTAAATTTCAAATGGTCGTTGAATTTTTAAATTTTATTGTTCTATTAGTTTTTGAATTCAAAAATCTATTAAAATTCAATCATTCCCATCCAAAACTACGCCCCATTCATCACTTTGTACTGCCTTTCACTAACAAAATTACTTTTACTAAACAGAAAGCAATAAAATTTCAACATTTTCCCAAATGTTGTTTTTCTAAACACTTTAAAAATCAAGAACAAGTCACTTTAATTAAACATCATGTTTGTTGATATTTTTTATGTTGAACAAATTTTTATTTGCTGCTACGCTGACATTTTTATGGGACTGATTTTGAACGCAATAAATAATGATGAATTCAACAAAAAGTTGAGCTTTTCAACATTTTTGAGCTTTCAAGTTGATCGTGAATTCAAATTTTTTTTGACAGTTACGAAAGCTTAACTGATTTTTAAAGAATTCATGCAATAAAAATAATTCACGCGTTAAAAGAGTTAAATAGTATCACTTTTCACATAAATGCGTATCTATAAATGATATTTGCGTATAACTCAAACTTGAGCTTGAAATAAGGAAGCTATAAAAAGTCAGCTGTTCACATATTTTTGATTACTGTTTATAAAATAATCATGAACAATACTAGAGTTAGATAATTGAAAGTTTCATCAAAAAAACGCATTTACAGTAAAAACTCATGCACCTTGTAAATTCCTATTAAATTAAATTTTTCCTTAATAGCATTTATTCATGCTTCATTATAGACATAACTCTATGCAATTAATTACCTTTCCGCTCATTGTCAAGGTCATTTTTATTTACACAGCATTTCTTGTGGTGCCGTATGATTTGATGGAATTTGCATAAAGTGGTTTTACTGGTCTTTCAAGTGGATGATCACTGTGAGAATAAACCTCAAAAAAATCTAGAATGTCCATGTCAATTTACATAATAATAGTTGATCGATTCTGATGACAAACGATTTAAAATTAATACGATATGAAATACGAATGAGGTCGCGATGAGAAAATTTAATTTAGTTAAATTAATTGAATATTTAAGAATATAATGAAATATTGTGTGTAAGGGGATCGCATCACGATTAAACTATTAATTATTATATCATGAAAATGAAATCCTTGACTAGATGACTCACATCACACGACAATCTCATGCATATTTACAACGAAAATAATAAAAATTGATTGTAAATATGTGAACTGAAAATTAAAATAGTAAGTTAATAGCAATGATAGTGCGATGCACATTTGCAGTAAATTAGTGAGTAGCTTCACATTCTTGACATTTTTTTTCTTTGTGATGATTTTGAATTGCTAACGAGCTTTTGGAATTTAAATAGTTTAACGACTTTTGAATTTTTAACGAACTTTTGAAATTTGAATCTCTAACGAACTTTTGAAATTTGAAAATTTAACGATTTTTTAAAATTTGAATCCTTAACAACTTTTCAAAAATTTGAATTTTTAACGACTTTTTAAAGTTTTTCTGAAAAACAAATCACCGAATCATTGCAAAACCCAATCATCCATAAAGGCACGCGAGAACAATACGATCAGAATTTTAACAAGATACTTCACATCATGTTGAATTGCGGCAATAAAACTAATTTTTAAATGATATGCAAAGTAATGAATTATATTAATTAGCAAGTGCCACAATATCAAACATCCATGTTTTTTTGTTATTTTTAAAGTACTTCAAACGAACCACAGGAACCATCAAAAACCTGTTTTGCTTACGAAAAATTTACATCAAACAATTAAAACATGACACGATCAGAGCTGTAAGTCATCTAATTGCATACATATATAAACTTATCCATCAATTTCATCGTTTACCTTTTCAAATACTTATTATATGATAATTAGTCATTTCTAGCTGCTACGGTGTGAATTATTTAAGGGTTCAAATGGAATAATTCACGTCATTCTGATGTCTCACACTTAAATATTACTTTGATTCCAAAAAAAAAATACTCGTGAGAATTTTCTTAATCGATATATTTTTGTAGACGGAAATAAGCTGCTTTATAGAAAATCATGCACGCAAAAATATTTTATTCTCATAAATCATTTTATTCATATGATAACTAGAATTGCGTACTGACAAGTTAAAGACACGAAAAATGATTTGGGAAAATATTTATTGAGTAATTTTTGATAATATAAAATTTATTTGTCATTAAGGAAATGACGGTTGATAAGTAAAAAATAATTGATTTAAAATAAATTAGCTGAATTCAGCAGTTTTTGAATTTAACGGATTTTTTTGAATTTTAACGAATTCAGCAAAACAAAATAAATTTTTTTTGAATTTTGAAAATTCGTTGCTGAATTCGGCGAATCTTGATTTAAATTTTTAAATTTATCGGTAATTTAAGACGCATTTTAGCTGAGTTGAATTAAAAAGTAAGCAATTTAACTTAATTGAGCTAAGTGACATATTTTTGCTGAATTCAGCTATTTATTTACCCAATACAGCACAATTTAGCTGAATTAAGCTCTTTTCAGCACATTAATGCTGAATTCAGCACACTTTTTGTTCAATTCAGCACACTTTTGGTTCAAATCAGCACATTTCTTCCCCAATTAAGCTTATTTTAGCTGAATTCAGCAAATTATCCATTCAAACTTCCCACATTAAATTCTATGTTAATTATTCTCTAATTCATGACGTCAAAAAGTTACATAATTTAAATAGAACAATTCTTAAGCATAAATTCCTCCCATTAAGTAGCAAATTAGCCAGAAAATCAAGTCATTAACACTTAGAACCAAGCTCAACATCCAGAAATATTCCATTTAAATCAATTAAGATCTATAGTCCAAAGTTGTCGGTGAGACAATGCTGGAAATTATACAAACAAATGACAATGGCTAATAGAAGGGTCCAAAGGAATGTAATTATAAATGACTTAATATGATTTTGTCTTTTTAAAAACAAATTGACAGATTCTGTTGAAGAATTTTCCCATGACTTCTTTGTATACGAAAATAAAGTCCGATCGTCGACACAAGCGGATTGATTCCTGAGCTAACGATAGATATAAAGCAATTAACTTAAATCTGATACAATAAATTATTTTACTAATGGAGCATAAATAAAATTTCTGTGGTGATGATTTTTACAGGCTCAGAATGACCTAGACATATCACGTGCATATCCAGCAGATAAGCATTGAACCATCTTCATAAGCAGTCATAAATATGCTATGAGCATGTGTGAGCATCAAAACGTGATCTCATATGAAATTCATAAGCATGCGGTACGAATGAAAAACATTTATTGCATAATTATCAGCTATTGTTGTACTTCTGTAATGCTGTAGATAATTTACCTCAAAACTCTAATTAATTAACACAATAGAGTTGAGGCAGGTACATAAGCTAATAAAATCGCATTCTACACTTTAAATTATCGTTAATAAAATATTCGCAACAGATACTCAGGTAATCAGTCATTTGCTAGTGACGTCCATAAAGTTTAAGTAGGGTAGGTGGGTCTAGAGCTGTGTGAAACTTCAAAAATATATTTTTTTGTAACTGGAAGATCAAAATTTAATTGACGTCATTTACAAACGACCCCAGTTCAGTCATTCGATTGTTTTTTGCGCCTCCAATTTGCATTTTTGATTCATCATCACATTGAGGTTGAGAAAATATATAATTTCGTATATCTATGTAAGCTGACGATAATAAAGGTGTATAAGTGCTGATGGAATGACTTTAAGTAGTAGAAACAGATCTCCATTCTTATCAAGCATTTCAATCTTTTCGTAGAATCCATAAATTACGAATACAATTACTGAAATGATTACGGACAAATCATAAGTTATATACGGACACAGGAGACATTTGGAGCCTAACATCTACAATAAAAAGTAAACAAATGAGGGAATCAATGTAATATGATGATTAATGTGCTGTTGAAGTTTGTTGTTGATCAATTTGAGTGGAATTTAAATTTTTGAGTAGCTACAAGCAGGTGTCAAAAGAAATGATTGGATTAAAATGCTTGTTTGTCTTCTCTTGGAGAGATTTTGAGTACAGGAACTAGGAGAGAATCCTAGCTTTACATTGTTAGCTCTAGGTTGTAGGAAATTGAAAAACTCCAGCTGATTTTCTACGGATACACTCCTTAATTTGAAGTTTACTTCCTATTTCTCATTGACTCAAGCCCTAAAGGGAATTATTCAAGGATAACATAACCTCAAACATTTTCTATTTCATTTAGTTCTCAAAATAAATGAAAATTTCTCATCAAATGATCATCAAAATAAAACATCATGTGATTCATGAATTTCATGAGTCATAAGTCACTAAAAATAGGAGCAATTGAAATTTTCTAATAAGGTAGAGGTGAGAATTAAAATATATGACTATTGTTGTGCATCGATACACTTTAGTAAATCTTCTCGGAATATCATTTTGTTAGCTGAAATATTGACACGCTTACTGGGTACCAAGGAAATGATTCCCGAGCGACACAAGGTTCTATGTGAAAGTCACACAAGAATCGAAAAGATGGTTACCTAAGTTAAGGGAAGGGGTAGGGTAAGGTACCCCACCCATCTTAGGGGTACCCTTGGGTATACTAGGGTAGTTTACACCAGATAGCCCCAGAAATCAGTCTCTGATAAATTTTCTTGATACGAAGATCCAGAATTGAATTTATCCGTTTACAGACTAACCTTAGTCATAGCTACGATTTTGATAAACATTTATTGTGAATCAAAGGCCATCAAATGTCATGAGTCATGACCCAACAAACATAATCCGACCAACACGATAAATTTTTCCCTCAAAGAGCATCTTCAAAGCAACTTAAATCAATTTCCTTTAAAGCTAGCCAATAAATAAACAAACAAACAATGACAAAAGTCAGTCCAACACCTTCACCTCAACAGCAAGCCAGCAAAATAAAATGTAAAAATAAATTTCACAATGAATCGCTTACCTTTGTCAAGCCAATGACGAAAAAAATTGATAAAATAAAGTATGTACCGCAGACGAAGACCAAAAGTGTATTTATTAAATAACATTTTTCTAAAAGTAATCAACATGCACACATTAGTGATAATTGCTTATGACTATCTCACCCAATTTCACCTTGAATTATTCGCTGTTCTTTGACATCGAGATAAGTCAAATTTAGATGTCCAAATACTGCGACATAATAGATATTGGTGTCAATGTTTTGGGCAAATTGCTGTGTATTTGTATAATGATGATCAAACATTTTTCCATAATTGATTGCGGCATATGAAAGAACGGCCCAAACCATAAGCTCACAGCACATATAAAGTTGTAAAATTTTTCGCGTATTCACATTTATTGTGTAATTAATGAGAGTCAAATTATGTTTCATATTTCCAATTAATGATAATCAACTGACGATAACGAAGACGAAACAAACGAATTTCATTTTACTTTACTTCTTTTATTGACTCAGATGCGTCTCGTGTAGTCATCGGCTTGTGTGTCAGTCTCGACACAGTGAAAATAACAGGTTGAGGTTGAGGATGATCGAATAAAAATGCTAGAAACGCAGTTGCAAGTGATATTGCTTCGAAGTGACTGAAAAGAATTTCAAAAAGAATTGAAAAATATTTTTTGGAGCTTGTTTGTAAAATATTTTTGTCATGTTTTGCGAATATGCCAAAAATAAACAGTCAATGTTGACGAATTCATGAATAATATTTATAGACAGAAGCTTACTTTGTTGAAGCTAACTTTATGTAAGCTATTGTGTCATTTTTTCAACTCTGACTTAGGGGTCATTCACTTATGACGTCCAACATTTAGAAGGGGGTGAGTGATGAGAATATATCAACGGTCATTTTATATTTGAATTCTATAATTAGTTGATTTCCCCTTGTCATAGTTGTTATCCCCTTTCTATGTATTATTTAGTATTTATTGTAACTCGAATGAGAGAACATCGTTTCTTAGATAAATAAACATTTAACTTATTTATATTGGCATTCTGATTGTATTTATTCATCTTAACAGTGTAATTCTGGATCTGTGTGAAACCTAGGGAAATTGATTCAATAAAATAAAATTGATTCTAGTTCTTAACTCCCTTATTTTAACCGCTTTTCAAAACAATTAAAATTAATGATCAGCAAAACAAAATGTACCTGTCATTTTGCGGCAACCTGCAATGCATTTAATGAATATTCAGATTGTCAGCTACTGTGGTTGAAATAATTTACAGTGAGTTTCTATTAAGATACCTTTAAAACTAAAATTGGCTAAAATTCCTTAATTAGATCCAGTTTAGGATTCTTTTAGGGCAGATTTCTTAATCTAGATAGATCTTTAATAGTTGAACATGACACAGGATATAATCAGCAGTAAGAAGTTCTCATAGCATGTCATTGATCAGTCTTTATGTCCAAAATGATCCATAAAAGAATAAAATCAACATTAAAGATATTTATTTTAAAGAAATTGATTTAATCCAACACAAAAACCATCAAAAGTAGTAAATTATGGAAAACTCCATCGGTTTTCAGTTAGAAAATGCAGCACATGACAACATTGTGTCCAAAATTTCCATTTCTCGAAGGCAAAAACACTTTCAATACTTCCTGACCATTACCAGAACTATTGTCACTGCTGACCCTGATTAAAATATGCTAAAAACTCCTAAAATTCAAGTCTCTTTCGACATTCAATCACATCACTGTCTACACACTTTTTTGTTGTGAATCCATTAATTTTTCAATCAGCGATTTGTCAAATAAAAAGTTAGTCAACTGTCCTTCTTAAATTCGCATCTGAAGCCTAACCCATGTAAGTTCACATTGAAAAAAATCTAAGCCTACATTTCCTTGCTATTTCAGTCATTAGACAAAGAGAATCAATAACTACATCATCAACTATTTCTGATTGATGAGCTCAGATCCAGTTTTGATGAATTAAATTGCTAATTTCTTGAATATTCTCATTTTCTCTTACTTCTTACATCCATAAACCATTTTGGCATTTAAAAAATCGTTCACTTAAAATCCAAACATTTGTCTTTGGTCATCCACGTGATAAATATTATTTTTTTGAAGACATTAAAACAAATCTCCATAACAAAGAAGTGCTAAAGCATCAGATAAGTCAGTCGTCTCTCCTCAACATGACTTTGAAATGATTCGAGTCATTTTTGAGTGACTTGTGAGCGATTGACATTACCTAACACATTAATTTCGGATTTATTAGATGATTAATGTCATAATATTTAAATCCATACAAGTCAATGATATGCTTCCAGTCGAAATGCAAAAGTTTAATGAGGTTGTCCTGATTTACTTCACATGATTTGAGGTATTTAAATTTGTTGATGCCATAAATTCATAAAATTGGAGATTTTGATGGATATAAGGTGTATGGAACAGTTTGAGAGATGCTAGAAGATATGCAGCATAAATCAGTGTCCACAAAAATCAATAAAAATGTTTATAACCTTCCCGGCATCAAACATTCAAATATTAGGTTAGGAACATAAATTTACAACATTTATGTGGGATGATGAGCACCAAACAGGTGATTACAGTAACTAGCAAAGACTTTAAAGTTAATTTCAAGTTCATGATTGAAAATTTATGAGAATGACAATAATATGTGCAATTATTTTAGTCTGCATGTGCTATGGACAGTGAGGTAACCATGGGGAACTAAAAACAGCTCAAGGAGTAAGACAATCTTTCTTATTCCTAGACCTACAGTCGCTAGAAGGATCAAATCCATTTCATTCACAACATTCCTGTCTGTAGACTAAAAAAGAGCAGCTAAGAGCTTCGTTTCCAGTAAATATGATTCAAACAAACAGCAAGTACCACCTGCCAAGCACATTTGGAAATAAGATAAGTTCTAAAGCCTTCAATGACCTAAAATTAGCAGATAGGTTCTTCAATCCTTTATCCGTAATGCTTCATCGTCTGCTGCTCCAATCCTTCCTTGCTACTACAATTGATCCAATCAACATACTTTACCAATATTGAGCTATTTTAGGTCAACTTACTGACTAAACTGCGAAAATAAATGTTTCTGTAAGTAATCAAATAAAGTCTAGCTGGAAAAAAGATGTGGAAATAAATGCGTAAATACGAATACCAGTTGTAACTTACCAGCTTATCATAAAAACAAAAATATATTCAGTTTGACAATGAAATTCTTTTATTGTGTCTGTATTATGAATTTATAATTATGCAATGCACTTTTTTTGTGTGTCAATTTATGTCTCCGATGTCCGCGGTATGAGAGAGACAGAGAGAAGCAAATAAATATAAAATTAATCAGCAATATTGTTCGTTGGCGCTTCTATCCATTGCGTCATATTGAAAGCGAAAGAAATGATAAAAAAAGAAGAAAAATTTATAGGCACGTCTGTTTGCGAGGCAATATTTCTATGCAAGAGCATTTAAGTCTTCTGTTTACTTCTCAGCCTTTTTCTTCCGCTCAGTCTTCATTCATTCATTTCTCTAAACTCGCGCCAAAGTCAAATAAAACAACTCATTAACATACCGTACATTCCGCATAAATGAGATAGTGTGGTGACATCACAGCGAATCATATAAGGACTTTTGGGGGTCAAATTGAAATGGCTGGCATCTAAATATGAGATTTTTGGTTGGTTCTTTCTTTGAGGGTATGCTGTATTTTTTGTAGAATTTGTGAGTTTTTTTTGTAGAATTTGTAAGGTTTTTGTAGAATTTGTAAGATTTTTTGTAGAATTTGTAAGGTTATTGTAGAATTTTAAAGTTATTGCAGAATTTGTAAGGTTTTTTGTAGAATTTGTAAGGTTTTTGTAGAATTTGTAAGATTTTTTGTAGAATTTTAAAGTTATTGCAGAATTTGTAAGGTTTTTTGTAGAATTTGTAAAGTTATTGCAGAATTTGTACGGTTTGTGTAGAATTTGTAAAGTTATTGCAGAATTTGTAAGGTTTTTTGTAGAATTTATGAGGTTTTCAGCAGAACTTTTAAATTTGAGACGTAAAAAATGAACAAACCCCATTGAAATACATGCTCAGTTATTATATCTGCGGTTACAGCCTTACAATAGGTCATTTGCTATTTTTTGTGTGTTTATTCATACACAAAACTCAAAAGAATCATTCAATTGTTTTATTTAGTTCCAGAAAATTGCTATGTATCATAAAGTTTTGCAAAACAGGCAAGCTGATTAACATGATTATAAAAAGTATTTTAATGAATGGAAAGACATTGAATAGCCTGTAAAATTGGGGGGTCTTCGCACTTAGTAATGGCTATCAGAATCTTTTTCATAGAATCGTGCCTGTTAATCACCCAAAAAAGAATCTGAATTTTAAGGGATCATGTGACAAACTTTGTCATCATCAGTAATGCCTTTTGATAGTAATAGTCATCATAGAAGAACAATGGAGTTGGATTGTCATTAAGAAAAGTAATTGTTTAATGATGGATTTCCCTCACCTGCCTCACCTCTCTGACCGTGTATGACTGCATTTAGTCGCACATATTAAAATGTATTTTATTTTTATTATTTGTTTAAACCTCTAAACTGCATATAACGGATGAAAAATTGTTATTGATTTGTTTTAATGAGTTCCAGTGCCTTCAAATTATCCGGGCGACGATAAAATAATTTTTTTAGAACAAAGATCGATTTGTGCCGAAGCAATTAGTTACGTAAACAAATCAATTTTTATGAATCATTTCACACTTGGATAGGAGTGGATCCATCTAGTCAAAATACTCAAACAACCCTCAACTGACCCCATGATACCTCCCTGACTCGATAATAAGTTCAAATCATTTGCCTCTCTTCCTAACTCACAGGAAACTAAAGCTAATTGAACTTGAAATCAGCAATAAACAGCTTTACATTTGCCGATTCGAAAATGTGCTAATAGAAGCCTGCAAACGATACACTTGCTAATGAAACACCATTGATTGGAAATATTTAGATGATATTCGTATGCTTCAATATCGTGAGCGCATTTTAAATGATTGATGAATTGTTTTAGTATGCTAAGCAGTAAGGCATTACTGGATGTTCGATTAAACGATCTTTGTTGAATGTTGATTATTGATTTATTGTTAACAAGTGGATTTTCAATGAATTTCTGAGGAGGAACTTGAATGTTAGTTTTCATGTTAGATTGCTGGATGTGAAATAATGAGCTGATTTTAATTAAATTGGCACGTGATTTATATTTTGGGATTATCCATAGTTTTGTATGACGGTGGCTTTTTGAAAGGTATTAAAAGGTATTTTTGCTTTTTTAAGGGGTATTTTTGCATTTTTAAGGGATGTCGTTGGATTTGTAAGGTTTTCGTAGGATTTGTAAGGTTTTATTTAGGATTTGTAAGGTTTTCGTTGGATTTGTACAGTTTTCATAATTTGAATTTCTGGAATTGTAAGGTTTTTGATGAAATTTATAGGGTTTTTCTGAAATTACAGGTTATCGAAGATTTTAAAATGAATTTGTAAGGTTTTCGTCAAAATTCTAAATTTTTGATTAATTTACACTACAATTAATCGGGATTAATCAAATAAAGCTGCTTGTAATCAATTTTTCACGCCAATCAATGCAAAAAAACTCGCAATTTAAATATTTTTAGTTACCCGGCATTCAAATAAATTCAATTAATATTCAAAACAGTAGAAAACAAAAGAATAATGAGCAGACAAAGTGTTTTGGTACAATCAACTCTTTAAATATGGGCATAACAAGGCGAGAAAACCGAGTCATACATGCGTATCAATATCAAATTTATTTATAAATGTTTACATTCAGCGACCGACCACCGTTTGTCTGAAGAGTGCAAGCATGTTTGATTGTCTTAGTCTCCTCACATTAACCTTGATGAAAATATCTTATAGGACGTGATATGTTTTCGAAAAAAAAAAATACTTTTTTGTTTTGCTTTTGCTTTTCTCATCTTAATCATGTTTTTGAAAACAAAAATTTGAGACTGACGGGACCATAACAATTAGTAAAGAGCCTGACAATCCCGAGATCAACACTATTGCGCAACAATAATAACAATAATATAAGTTGTAACACAATTTTCATATAAAAAGCACAACACAAGTTCAAGATTATCATCATGTGATTGATGTTCCATCGCGTATGTGGAAAAAATTCAAATGTAGAAATCTCATGATATATTGTCGTTCCTTTAAATATCTTATTTAAGATATAATAATAAATTTATTAAGAAAAGAGGCTGCTGTTTGAGTGATCCTAAAATAATTTATTACGATTTTTTATTCTCATTTAGAATGAATCGTGACATTACTAAAGTCAAATAAAAAGATTTTAATTTACAAAAACATTCATTTATAACTTTAACATTAACATAATATTTAATAACCTTTGTTAAGTTGGTAACTTTTTGTTTGGTCGCATCAAGTACAACCTTTTCATGTTTTTTAATTAAACAGAAGATGAGAAAGCGACGATATTGTTAATTATTTTACTGTGGTTGAGGTTGATTGAGATTTCTTATCCAAAAACCGCGTGGAATTCGAAAGCTATTGTTGAAAAAATTGTGAAACTAATCCAAAACCATACAAATTCATTTTTTGAAGTCAAAAAACATTTGTAAGGTTTTCAAACATTTTTATTTGAATTTGTATGGTTTTGATGAACATTTCATAGAATTTGTACGGTTTTGAAGAACATTTGAAACATTTGTATGGTTTTGAAGAACATTTCATAGAATTTGTACGGTTTTGAAGAAAATTTGAAACATTTGTAGGGCTTTAAATAAAATATAAAACATTTGTA
This sequence comes from Chironomus tentans, assembly GCA_963573255.1. Taxonomy (NCBI): domain Eukaryota; kingdom Metazoa; phylum Arthropoda; class Insecta; order Diptera; family Chironomidae; genus Chironomus; species Chironomus tentans. Next base: position 40,809,734 of record OY754302.1, on the reverse strand, counting down.
GGGTTTTCAGTGATTAAACAAAACAATTGAACAGTTTTGAAGCACTCAATATTACTTTTTCTCTCAATCAACTCCAAAAACCAGAGTAAAATTCAAATCAATTAAAATAATACTTGAAAATTAAGACTAGGTTGATTCAAAAATTAAATAATGTAAATCTACTCATGGAAACTGTGATAGAATTGTCTTAAATGTAGTGCAAAATAATAAAGATATTGAAAATAAACATTTATGGCTTACAAATAGGCCTAATTTAGATTTTCTAGGTAGTCCTTACATTTGGCGGTCAGTATGAAAATCTACAGTATTAATGGAATTTTTCTTAACATCGCACACAAGAAGCGAGCACGTGAAATCATAAAAACTTTAATATTTTTGTTGTTGGTATTTCTCGAGAATTAATTTGCAATTATTAAATGAAAAAAATTAGTGTTTTTGGCTTTGAAGAGATATAAAGCATGAAATTTCTTGATTATACGTCTATGACGTAAAAAAGGGGGCAACAAAACTAAATTAAATACTTAATAAAAACCGCCAATAATCCAAACAGCAGAAGACCTGATGTTTTATATGATGATGGTGAGCTGTTGTAGTACTGACCTCCAACACTTCCTAAAGAAATTGGCGTTGTTGATGAAATAAATCCACTGCCCAATGTGTTGCTGTGAATTTCATAAATTGGACCACTTCCACCAATATTTAGAATATTTTCCTCATGAACTGATGGCCGTCCAGTGTGTACATAAGAGATTGTACCTGTTTTTGATCTTAAAATTCTAAAATTGACTTGATCTTCGCGCAGTCGTCCAGCAACGAAATCATGAAGACGATTAACTACGACATAAAGATATCCATTCTCGTCAAAGCCCATACCTGTCATAAGTAGCAAAAATAAACAATCTAGTCACATACATAAAAGAGAATATTCAAATCTCACCATCTGTCCACTGAATATGAGTCTTGTCACGAGCTACAATTTGCTGATTATCATATGTAAATGGACGATAAGAATCCCATTTGCAAATTGCATGATTAGCAAGTAATCCAAAATACAGGTATCCATTGTTGTCCATAGCCATGCCGTCGGACTAAATATGAAATTTACAGCACATGAGTCAGTGACAAAACAACAAAAAAACAAGAAAATTATTGTGAAATGTACATACCTGAGATGTTTTCAATCCATGGTCTGTTACAGCTTCAAAAACTTGTCGAGGCGTTGCCCGTCTTGCAAAGTCTGGGTCACGAAGACGAGTTGCAGGTATGGAATAAAGATGATAACTACTCAATGGAGAATAATAGACATTTCTTTCGTAATTTTGTTCGACTGAATAGCTGCCAGTAGCATCTGTATTGACATCACCAGTTGATGGATTATAATATGGACCTAATGCGATACCATCGATGTGAATTGAGAAATTTAAGCTCGTTCCATTTACAATGAATGATAAAGCTTCCCTGTTAGCTCTCATTGATGAATTTTCACGAACTTTCCATGCTCTATTGATTCTACGACTAAATACAACAATTCCAGGGTCAGCACCGTTATTATCCGTGATATAAGCAAAATCACCATTAGCGTCATCGACGACAATTTTGTTCAAGTAATTTGTGCCTCTCGCGACAACTTCTTCAGGAAAATCGTATCGCAAAACCAACGATTCATTACGTTTCAAGTCAAACAGCATAAGTTTGGGATTACAAACGAGCTGATTGTTTGCTATATTTAGAGATATGTAGAATATGAAAATGAATATGTGTAATTAACCTTTTGTACTCATTATCATTGACGTTATAATTACGTTCTCTATTACCTGGAAGCAATGTGTTGACACGACCGCTATCTACTGCCCATAAAATACCTCTAGCATCAATTGCAATTCCTTGCACGAATTGAAGGGCTGAACAGTTTCCTACTTGATTCATTGCCCAACTAGGGTATGGTTCGATTTCTGGGTCTGTTTTTCCATTATTATCTGGGGCAATGATATAACCTAAGGTTGCTGGTGATCCAGGCAGCATTCGAGGAGTCGTCTAATTTGGGATGGAATTAATAAATTTTTAAGTTCTTTAGTTTGTGCAATTTACGTCACATTTCAATTGTTTTAATGAGTGTCGGAAAGAATATTTCACAGGTCTTGATTCGCAAGCTTGGAAGTCAAGAAAGTTCAATGAGTCATAGAAATAATTATAGAATAGAGGATGTTTATAGCAAAATCAACAACGACAGTGTGAAGCACACTCAAGAAATCAGCAAAAGAATTAGGGGATGATCATAAATGACGTCACGCAAAAAACTAAATTTTAGACCTCTGCCTTCTCTCTACTTACCAAATAAAGTCGGTTTGCGTAAGGCTTTATATCAGATATTATCACATTTTTTGGAATATATTCTCCTCTAAAAATAGCAGCCGATCGTTCTTGTTCATTGCGATAAGCAAAATCGAGTGTTCTCCATTCGTACCCAACTCTAAATTGTCTCTCTTGTGGTGTTATATCAGGTGGTTGACGATCTCTTTGCATTTTTACGCACGTTGTTGTCGCCAAAATTAAAAATATCACATATTTGACTTTTTCTGACATCATTTTTGATGATTTAATGATTTTCTCTAGAGAGATGAAGATAAATTTTTGATTTGTTAATCACTTTTTCACTTAAATCTGGTTAAAATAATTAATTTTTCAGAAATTTAACGACTTTTTGACAAAAATTTGAATAATTTTGAACCGTTAGAAATTTAAATATTTTATGACCGTTATTAATTAATAAGAATTCTTAAAATTCACAGTTATTTACGCGAAATGATTTATGTCACTAAATTTCACATCCAATTAGCAAAAGTTCGTGCCTTTCTCTTTAATAATGCAGCCGATCTATATGTGTTAATTAAATTATCATCAACAACAGTTCATAAATTGATCATGTGTGATCTGTTTAACTTATTTTTTTCTCAACAATCGTCACAATATTTAACTTATTTATTTCTGAATATCCATTAGCACACAATGAGTGATACACTTGATTTGATATATATTTTTTTCGGCTCAACTTTATGTTCATAAATTATGAAATGATTTATTGTGTTCATCTGTCGATTTATGAGCGTCAATTGCATTGACAAAGGCACTTGATTTAAATTTTTTATTATTATTCCACTCAAGTAATAAGCATGATCATGAATTGTCACTTAAACAGTTAAATCAATGTTGCATTAACGAAAAATAATGACAAACAACAAAAAAAATGTTCTTTAATTTCAAGGAAATGATCGGAAATCGAATTTAACTGTTTTATGCGCATTTATATATTTAACTTTTTATGGATTTTTCGTTCACTGACTTAGTCACTGTATTGTGCGTAAGATAAGACGATTTTTTTGAATTTTCATGCACTGTCTAACACTAGATTTAAGGCCAAAACAAGTTTGACGCCTGTTTTGATGTCTGCGTGCCCTTTGATGTCTTGAATATTCTCTAATTAATTACTTATTGGATCACAAAAGATTAATTTAACAAATTTACTTACGGGGTCCATGATTTTAATAATTATAATGAGTCAATTCAAATTAAATGTCATTCTATATGCAAAATTTCCGTTATCAAAAAGTTTGAAAATTTCCGTTATAAAAAATTTCAAAATTTCCGTTATGAAAAATTTGAAAATTTCCGTTGCCAAAAAATTTGAAAAGTTTCGTTATAAATATTTTTGAAAATTCCGTTATCAAAAATTTGAAATTTTCCGTTACCAAAAAATTTGAAATTTTCCGTTATCGAAAAATTTAAAAATTTCCGTTATAAATTTTTTTGAATTTCTGTTAAAAATGGAATTTATTCAAATCGAGGATTCCCAAACATTAATCGAACAACACAGGATTTTTAAAGTACTGGAATTAAAATTAACTTCAAGTACATCCAAAGGGTCACTTGACGAAATTTATTAAGAGATTTAAAAAATATTTTAATCACTGATGGTATTTTTATAGTTTCTGTAATTCAACAATTACTCAACGGATGTTATCATGAACCTCCTTAAAAATATGCAGGCATTGTTAAAATTTCACTTTTGTTTAAATATAAATATTTCGTAATATCATATTTTTTTTGTCATTTACACATGAGTTACGGCACTTCCAAACAAATAGTACAAAAAAATGTTAATTAAACAAAAACTTTCTTGTCAACTTTTTTTTTGAAAAAATATTCAAATTTGCATTGAATTACAGAAGTAAATTTTTCACATCACTTACATTTTTATTATCTCTAAAAAACACAATTAATTAATTTTTTTTTGTGAAAATGTTTACCACGAATTTTCAACGATATATCAAGCACGAAATCTCAGAAGAAACTAAGCTTTTTTCACACTGCGAGCATTTGCTTTATAGGAAATTTTAAAGCTTTGAGTTTTTCTCTTGCGAGCATGTTTTGAGTGCCTGCTGATTTGTTAACATAAAAGCCGGGTATATTTTTGAAAAGAAAAATCCTGTAACGTATTTTTAAAATTTGAATTTTTAACTAAAATGAGATGAAGCTTGATCATTTTGCAATTTTGTTAATTTTACGCTTATTTACTGTGTTATGAATTGTGTAATTAATAGTTAACCATCTTTAATCATCAATTAATCGATCTGTGAATAAATATCTGATAATCATTAAGTATTAATCAAATTATTAGCAAAGAAGTGAAAAAACCGTTATTTAAGCCCTTGTAAAAATTCAAATTTTGTATTCAAATTCAGCAGGGGATTGTCAACTAAATGACAGTGTTGATTTACCCTATTCAATTTGACAACAACTATTTTGTGTGTGATTATTTAAAAAAATTAATTTTACTAATTAAATCGTCAATTTTTTACATAAAAGTATTGCCTCGTGAATATTAAAGTATTCCTTAACAAGTACAGTGTGTAATTAAGTGTCTAAAAGCAATGAATCAACATAAATTAAGTATGTAAAATTTGTTTAATACCATCCACAAAAAAATAGCATGCAAAAGAAGCATAAACAAACTAGAGAAAGAAAAAAAACGTAAAAAGGATTCACAATAACATTATTTGCGTGTATTTCTGATGATGGAACTTAGTTAAATTAATTGAAACGCATGTTAAACATTTTTCCGCGGAAATTGATTTAAACGTTTCTCACAGCTCAATGCCAAATGAATCACTTATTTTTTATTAATAATACCTGTTTTCATTTTCATCACTAAACAAGCATCTTAGTCTTTTTCTGAATCACTCGAACAGAATTTTTGTGTGTGTTCCTGTGTATTGGTTGGAAAAATGATCATAAAACGCCTTAATGTGCTCACCCACGATAACGGCGACAATAAATCCTCATTACATGCATATTTTATGCTACATTTCGTGATGCCTACGTAATTCTGAAGATTCTCATAGCTTGAATGTTTGTTATTCTTTAGTCAGAGACAATACAAAATAATAATAATGAGTGATGTGTATGAGGAATATGCAAAAGTTCAATAAATGATAAGATACGAATTATAGAGCATCAGTGATGAATGAAACAACTACATAGGCTGTATGATAATTTAACACAGACAACAAAGACAATAAAGAATTGCTGAACAAAGTATTTTCAGCACATTATCCAAGTAAATGTGCTACGGTCTTGTTATTGTCTAAATGTTTAAATAATAAAAATTAAAATGTAGAATAATGAAGCGAGTAAATAGTGTAATATGTACAATGAGCACTTAATACGTGTTAACACATAATGTTCACGAATTTTAAAAACCATAAAACCAACCATGAGCAAGCCAAACAATATCGTGCATTCTTAATGATGAATTTAAAATCTTCTCGGAGAGAAGGAACTCAGTCGTATAAGAAGTAATAAAATCTGCATGACCACATGACGCAGTTTTGGGTACGGGTTGATTTTTTTTTTTTCAATTATTATTAATGCCCAAAAAAAGAAGAAAAGTAATTTCAATCAAGTGCTGAAATCACATAAATCTACAAAAATTCAGACAACCACTTAACCAGTCATAAAAACTGCTCATGTATGTAAATCTCTTCTTGCAAATCATGGCTATAAAAAATATTATTATTAAATAGTCAAGAGCAAAATTGAAATCCTTTTCTCTCGTCGTACAGGCTATAAATATTTATTTAATTCATCATCTTCCTCTCACCACAAATTAAAATGCCCTCCATACAAATTGGCTTCTTATTTCTGCGGCTGTGTGTGCAGTTCATTGCATTCTAATGAAATTCTGTCGTATGCGAATTAAGCATTGCTTTTTGATACTTTATGCCATATGCGTGTGAGTCAATGAATTTTTATGCTATAAATAAATGCCTTTTTAATTTAAGTACTTTCGTAATAGAATAAAATGCGAAAAATTTCTTTCTCATAATTTTTTTAGCGGATTTTTCTGTCTTTTTGTGAAAATGCGCTATTGGTCGTGTTTTGACTTTCTATATCCACTTGCTCAAAAAGTTTGGTCGGGTCAGAAAGCTTCAAAAATTTTGTAACCGTTTTTTAACGAAAAATTCAAATTCAAAAGTTCCTTGATTTTCAAATATTTTTTGACCGTTATTTTTTAACGAAAGATTTCTCATTTAGTTTAAATATTTTTCGACCGTTACATTTTACAACCTTATTTTATTTAATTATCGTTACTTTATACGTGATGAATGCGCTTTAGCCTACCAAATATGACCACATTCACACGAATTTTCCCTCTTCGAAAAGAAAAGTGTAAAATAGCATAAATCCATTCGCATGTTTGGCATTATTGAAGCATTTAAATCAAGATTACAACGAAGAAAAGTATCTCTTGTATGAAGATTTGTTCATTTCAATGAGTATGTTTTGTATTCATTGCGGCAGTTCATCTTTTAATTATCACAAAACTCAATCATAGCATAATGATCGTTTTATGTGCCTCAACGGAATCTGCTTTACAAAATCCTAATAACAAGCCACGATCAAAACAAAGATGTTGTCTTCAGTAACAGATCTCTTCATCTTTCTGGCTGTTTTGTCATAAAATTTATTCAATTCATTAACAAAAATCCACGGAATGTTTTGACACAATTGTAAATTAAAATTATTTTGATTAAAAATTTCAAGCGCGTCCCACAGCTAACAGTAATTCATTTGCCGCATTATGAAACCCATGCGCTTCTTCGTCCCATTGAAATTTAGTATTTTCATCAAAAAAAAAAATCCAGACCACTTGAAAAAGAAATAAGAAATAACTAATTCCCCCTTTTACGAATGGTGCCAACTTTCAAATGTATAGTTAGTATGGAAAATTCTTCACACAAAACAAAAACTTCGTATTACATTTCATTCTTAATACACATTGTCACTCATATGTGAGCTCTGTACTTTAAAAAAAATGATCAGGAGGAATTTTTCCATACACAGTTCAACATTTGTTAAAATACATTAGTTCTGGCACTGTTTATTATTTTACGCCAGTGTGCTATTCATGCTTTTTTTTTCTTTCCATTTTTCTCTTTATTTTTTTTTGATTGCAATTGCCTTCTCCGTACTCAATAGTCAGTCTTCATTCAGATTTCGTCTGTTATAGTTCGTGCTTCAGTTATTCGCTCGCGGGGTCTTATTATTATTATTTTAGTTAATTAAAGAAGGTTTTTGTTATTGTTTTTTTGCAATACGTTGAGGAAAAAAATAATAAATAAGAAGTTAGGCAATTTTAATTGTAGATCTTTTCGCAATTTTGCACGTTACAGTAAAAAAAAAGTTTCACTTGTTTCTGCAACTTTAATTTGATTTGTGTGCAAACCTCGAAAAAAGTGCTTAACATCCATTAAATTGAAATTGAGAACACTATGAGTGTCATTCTGAAAATCGATCCTTCGAAAAAGGATGTCATAATAAATTCGAACCATAACGGAATAACAATAAACAATGCTAATGTAATGAAATGTAAGTTACACGCAATTGAACTTAAAGTAAATTTGACGGAAATGAAACTTTAAAATTATCGTTAGTGACAATGGAAGTGGAGAGGATAACACAGTTTAGCATTCAACTTGAGAAAATAAGAATTGAGTGGTGCAAATTGCTTTGAAATTTGATGAATGGAATGAATTGTGATGAAAATATGAATATTGACTTAAAATGTTCAATTATTTGTTGCTTAAAGTTGTTAATTTAATTAAATCTCATATTGATGAAACTTTAAGACTGGAATACATTCATATTGGACATTTATAAATGATGAGCTCATTAGAAACCTCAAAAAAGTGCAAATTAGAACTAAAACCATATAATTTATTGAATTTTAGTGCTAAAACCTCACAATTTCTTTTTTAAAAAACCGTTAGAAAAATTTGAATTTGAAAACCCTTCAAATGTTGACGAATTTTGCACAAAACCTTACAATTGTTTTCCAAAAGTGTCATGAAACACTTCAAATGTTTTTCAAATACTGAAAACCTTTCAAATGCAAACAAATCCTGAGAAAACCATACAAATTCTTTTAAGATTCCTATAAAAATCATACAGCTGTGCAATTATATTCACTTGTTTACAATATGAGAAAGTAAACCTTCAAAATTAAAGCCATAAATAAACTAAACTCTTATCTCTAAAAGCATACAAATGACAATATTATAAATATCGATATCTATGCAGCTATATTGATGGCATTGTAAAGATTAAACGTTTATACAATTTCGCGTGTTCGTCATCAAAGATATTTTAAGAATCTTATACTCATTGCTCTTTCATTTGAAATCAGAAAGAAGACTTTTGCAATGAATCAACACCGTAAAATAAACTCATAATAGAATATTTCGCAAAATTATCAGAAAGCGATTTCCTGAATGAAAAATGAGAGCTGTTTTGTAAAATTTTTGCATTGAACTCAAGATCGATCGATCATTTTCTGCATTTTTCTCCCTTCTCAATTGGATAATGTAATTCAATGACAATTTCTCATACCAATGTCTTCTTTCTTGTCATTGACTTTGAATGAACATGGAAATTGCTCGTTCAAGTCAATCTACTTATGCTCCCCATATTTTGTGTAAAACGTTATGTCTCTGCATCAATTTACACCAGTTCTTTATTTATACACGACACACGATGTGCCTTTTTTATGGAGAAAAATTGTTGCAGTCTTGTTTTTGTGCGGAAAGAAATTTTTTTTCTTCCTCAATCAACAAATTAGATTCAATTGCCTTTCTTTATTAAAAGGACAAACTATCACATCGAGAATCACTTTTTACGATCACTCATACCTATGATTTTTTTTTATTTGATATTAATGTTTTATTTATTGATATTTATTTTCTTCTCATCACCACATAAATCTCATTAGTTTTTTTTATCTCTCATTTTTCCGGTTTTGACTCTTTTTTTTGTTCGTTCGAAACATTATTATATGTTCTTGATCATTAACATCACTGCATTCTTGATTTATGGACATTTATGTAACACACTTGATGTCATAAGCAGCTGTGAGTATACTTTTCATTTCTTTCTTTTTAATTATTATTATTATTTTTATTTTCGCAATTTATTAGTTTAATCTTTTTTTGGAGACGAATCTCGTCGTGTCTCTGTAAACAGTAGATTATTCTGCCCCTATTCTCGTAATTACTATTTTTAGAGGACTGTCAGATGTCAACTGATTTTGGTACTAACTGTTATTTGCTCATGAGCATCTTGGGCTGGTTTCTTGGGTATATCCCATATATTGTCGCTTTAGTATGGCAAGGATATACCTGAGAAGCCAGCCCTTGGGTCATTATAGGTCATGTCATGAAACAGTAACCGAATTAATGAGGTATACTGCACAGTGTCCAATACAATCCTAATCTAAGGTACTTAATCATCATCTAGGTCATTAAATGAACTAGAAATCAAGTTGATAAGATATTATTGACCAAGTTCCCATGTCTTATACTAGAAACCAAGTTATTAAGGTACATTTGGTCATGCAATGGACTAGAAACCGAGTTGATAAGATAAATTAGACATAGTACTCAAAGCAGACCTAATCTAGGATGCTGGTGTCATTAAAGGCCATGTCATAGTTTAGAAACCAAGTTTATAAAATACATTTGGCTTAGTGTCCAATGCAGACCTAATCTAGACCATTGGGGTCATGTGATGGACTAAGGTAAGGTATCCTTGGTCATGTACCCTATACAGACCTAATCTAAACTACTGGGGTCTTGTCATGGACTATAAACCTAGTTGATAAGGTATCTCTGACCTAGTGCCCGATCTTGACTACATCTAACTAAATCCTAAGCCTATCCATAACGCATCACAATCCATTGACATCCGACAGTCCAAAAAAAATTCTATTTTTACGATTCTATCGAGTTTTATGAAGGTTAAGTCTCTGTAGTTATTTCTTTTATAATTTTTTTTGTTATAATCATAAACATTCATTGAAATGTTATTAAACAACTAACGATAATATTTACAACGTGAATCTCATGTTACAGAATCAATTAAAATGTGAGAAAATCTGATATTTAATAGTAGTTAGCACATAACTTTGTAATGCCTAATCTGTAGACAGCATAAAAACGTAAACAAAAATCTTAATTGTAGGAGAAAGTCAATTTAATAATAACCCGTACCTAAGTCATGGAGAATCAAATGAATTTTTTTTTGTGCATTTTTTTCTTTCTTGCCGCCAAGAAGAAGGAAAAAACTATTTTTTTATTCACTCTCAATGTAGCAATTTGAATCACTTACTCAACAGAAAACAATCCATTGTCGGTTACATGATATCGGAAGCTTTTATTATGTTGCTTATATTTTTTTTCTCATAAGCAAATTTTGTGTTACCATTTGACCGCATCAATTACGAGAAATATACATTTTTCCATTTCTACTCAAGTCTTGAAGTCATGAAGAAGAAATTTGCATGACAAAATAACCGTCGACGATACATTACGTGACTTTCATCAAAAATATAATACAAAAAAATGTCAATCAGAGTGGAGAAGGCTAAAATAAGACTGGAAGAGACCTAAATATTTTTTATTATTATTTTTTAAATTATATGTATTTAGCGACGTATTGAAAATTTCAACCATAAATTCTTCCACTACCGTTAATTTGTTAATAATGCTAATGCTCAACAAAATATTATTTTTGGATGTAAAATAACTGTCGAAAAAATTTCAAACGAGAACCGTTCAAATGTTCCAAGAGAGCGGAACTTACAGCTGTATTAGTAACACGCAGAGTCAAACAAAAATTGAGTAAAAAAATTTTTTTCTATCATTCGAGTATGTGAAGCTGAATTGATAATACACGAAATTATAATTCAGAATAAGATTTAATTGAAATTAATGTGTTAAGTTGCTGTCAAAATTACAACCAAATTAATCATTAAATGGAATAATTCATGTGAATAAGAGTTTTAGTTCTGTCTAATGCAGATATCATAATAGAATATTGAAAAAATTAAACATATGCACAACCGGGGAATAATATAATATACAAATGAAGAGAAGGAAAAAAAACAGGGCGATGAAAGAAATGGAATAAATTGAAGCATAAAGAAATTTGGAAAAAAGGCAAAGTTATGGATTTTGCTTACATTTGTGATCCATAAATATCATATTGGTTAATTACAGACACAAAAAGTGCCATTAAAGAGAAGCAAAAAGAGAAGCTTCTTTGGTGAGAGTGAAGAAAAAAAAAGCAAAAAAGCAATATGAAGTATTGATCGGAACTATGCAAGGAGTAATGGAACATGGAAAAAAAATTCTGTGCCTTAATAGAAATCACATCTTTTGTGTATATTCTGTGGCTTGTTAACGTTAAATGAACAACAAAATTGATATTTCAATCATAAGAATGCATAAATGAGTCATAAATGTGCTGCTTGTGTAGTGCAGTGCTGATAATAAGCCTTAATGTGAATTATCAGTGGCCACACACTTGAAAAATTTCGTTATCAATCTTAATTATTGTGGCACAGCAAACAAATCATGTAATAAAAATTAAGTTACAGCAAGCTACGCTACACACACACAGACACAGTCATATTTCCATTTTTTTGAGGACATACAGGATATGTTTTTATTTTTCTCTCCTTTCGTCATGAATGAATGAAACGCCCAACATGACGTTCTCTCATTCTCATTTTCAATTCAAATCTTGTGTCAATGTTAGAATCCATGGATGGAACCCCTTTATTTTTGAATAATATTCAGCCTATAGAGTAAGCCATGATCAAGGTCAACATACAGTTTTTCCTTTTATTTATAAAAGCATAAAGGCATAATTGCAAATGTAATAAAAATGGATTATGCTGAAAAATACATATACATACAGCATGAGAGTGCGCGAAACATAAATAATATGGAACATAAATTTTTTTTTATTGAAATCGAAAGTTTTTTTTTGTTTTCATCTTCTTTTATGTGATGTTAAGTGAATACGTAACAAGTAAAACAGCTATACAAGACGAGCAAAGATGGATTACCAAAATATAAAATATAAACATCAATGCATTGCTGGAATTAATTAATAAAAGCGTGTTAACATGATATTATATCAGTGAAGATTGTGAATCATGCGGACATTTAAATGAGCAGTTCCATAAAATATTTCTTGTGCCATTTCGTGCGAAGAACTTGATACAATTTTGCTAGTTAAAGTTCAAACTGTAATATTCTAACTGTTGTAGACTTAAGTGACACTGAGTTGGTCTCAAAAAAAAAGTATCTGGTTACATTGATGATGAAATTTTGGGGGGGGGGGGGGATTTTTCATAAATGACGTCCATAAAGAAAGTTTTTCTTCGTCTAAACTGTCTTATTGAATTTACAATCCTGGGCGACACAAAGTAGTCGTTAGGGCTCTGCTGCGTCAACAGTAAAACGTCAAAAAAACGTGTGGGGTGTCGTGACGGTGGTTATTGCCCCACTTGACCGCAAAATCTGCAGCGTGTCGCTCAGGAATACCTTCTATAGCAATATCAAGTAATGGTTCGAATGCTAAGGTTATTTTCAAATTCAGGCTCATTTTATAACTGTTCAAGCTGATCCAATGAGTATCATTAGGTCTGTCCTCTAAATTCTCTGATGGTAATGAATTACAGCATTTAGAAATGCTTATTAGACCTTCCTGATTCTCTGACCACTTTTCCTGTACCAAGAAAGAGTAAAACTATCCCTTAAAATACACTTGTCCACAATTTGGAAGCAAGGTCTGCATCCACATCAAGTTAGATGTCTAGAACATCAAAAAGACACTCATATCTCCCCAGTAATCAATTCCAGGAAGCAGACATTCTCCCCCTAAGCTATAACAACAATTTCGCTTCAATTGTTGGACGTCATAAGTGAATGACCCCAAAAATCTCTCAACATACTCTCGTCTGCCTTTCTATTTCATTATAATTGTCTATCTTCAACAATGTTGTGCGACGAGTGCCTTTTTTTATTTTGATACTTATCTTTTCAACAGCTAAAACTTGCTAGGGTGTTTCAAGTCAAATGTCGAATATTTTTAATTTTTCCAGTAGCTTAACATTTGGTGAACTTTATGATTACTCAACTAATCTTCATCGGAATTAGAAATTTTCTTTCATTAATTTCATCATCATGAGAAATTCTACGAAGAAAACAAAAAAGTTATGAAGAAATCATTGATTTTTATGAACTCACATTGCACTTCCAACACATTTATAAAATTAGACCTAATAAATGTTACAAATTGATGTTGAAAACATGTGAATTTTGCTCAGAGCATTTGTGATAAACGAATGTAAGGTGCTTACATCCATAAATGTTACTTTGCCTCTTCTTGTTTGCTCCTTTTCGTTATTGCTCGGTGACTAAATTGCTCCCAAATGTGGAGAAACTCTTGGCTTTGAATGGTTAAGTTATGAGCTTTCTTGAGGTGCTGAAATATTGATAAATTGGTAAAGTTCAGTTGACATTATTTGGTACTTGACTGGGGCGTATCCAGGGATGGGTTACTCGATATACATCTACGCCAGAGGTACCCCTACTTTCTACCAGAATACCTAATGGTACCCTAGGTGGAGGGAGGGGTAGGGTCACCCTAGGGTACCCTTCCTACCCGGGATAGGGTAAGGCAGTATACCCCATGTATCTCTAGAAACATAACTACGTATTTACCCGAGATATCGACTCCTTGAAGGCCAATAAATGAAATCAGACATTAAAAGTGAATAATCCCCTCAAAATGTTACTTGATCCTTAAAACTCTAAAAAACTGACCTATCCTTACCTCCTCAACCCAACAAAGTAGCACTTTAGTCTCTGAAAGAGCGTCTACCTCTTAATTGTCCTCATAATAACAACAACTTGAAGGCATTTGACAGTAAAGAGAAGCGTGCATAATGCGTACACTTAATTGCTCTAATGACATAGGGCGCCACTTTAAGACAGAAAGAGCAATTTTGTTTCAATTTATTTAAACTCTAATTAAAAGCAATTCTCTGTATTATACATGCACTATTTTTTCCCGCGAACGAAACTCGAACCGATGACGGAATAATAACGTGCCTTTATTGTTTCCAGCCATAAATTCAATTTCTTTATTCTCTCATGAAAATAAATTCAAGGAAATAAGATTAAGTGAAATGCTCTGATGTTGCCAAGAACTTTTTCTTTCTATTATGGACTAAAGACATATGTGCTCGTGCAGATGGAAAGCACTTTTGGCATTGACTTTCAAGTGGGATGAGAAAGATTTTTATGTATTTTGAATCGATAGAGAAGACCTGATTTTTTTTCTTAATTGTTTAATTCTCCATTCAATTTCGTCTTTCATGCATGATTCAGCTGAACACAAGAAAGAATTTAATTAGATTAAGATGTGAAAAAAGAGCTGAAATTAACGTTAAATTTTCATTATTGTAATAGAATGAATTGAGTAAAATTAAAAAAATTGAATTTATTTCGACTATTTGCAGTTAAAAAGCCTCTTTAATCATGAAAGTTTTCGAGGCGTCATATAAAAAAATGAAATAAAACTTTCCCATTAGCTTATTGATTTCCTCCATAAAGATTGAGCATGTACAAAATATTTTGTTGTTTTGAAACTCGCAAAAAAAAATTATTAGCTTCATAAATTTTCTCTCACTTTCGTATAATTACTCAATAAATTGATTTCTTTTGTCTACGAAGTGGTTTTTTGCAATGCACAGAGGGGAAGAAGACACGAATTGAGAGTGGATTTTTGATTGCTTACTGGTTGATTTATAGAACGCATTTATGTGGTGGTATTGAAATGGCTTAATTTTGGGATTCAATGAGGTTGTTTTGAGGGGTTAAGGGGTTCACTAGAAGAGTGGGTCTCAAACTTTTTCGAGTGCAGCACACATATTTAGGGTAAAATTGACATACTTGAGGGTGTCTGTAATATACTAGCCTATCTCTATAGTTTGAGTAGCACTGTAACTAGGTAGTTGTTCATCATTTCAGGCTTCCCCTAGAGCTTATGACTGACTAACTCGTGTACAACTGCTGCTGATACGAAAATCTTCTCCACTTCTGTCATAGAATTTCAAGACGTTTCTTACGTTTTAGACCTCTCTTCCTTATCTGTGACGTCATTCATGAACGATTCTTAGGAATTAACCAAAAATTTGGTCAGATTCCCATTTCACAAACTCCTGCTTACTCCTAAATACTCTAAGGCACTCTTGCTTCAGGGAGAAAGAATTTTCCCACTAGATTACGGTCAAACCTCGAAATGGGTCGTTCATTTATACCCCCCTTTCTTCCTTGGACCTAGTAGGTCAACCTAAGGTTAGAATAACCACAAATTTAATCTTCTCTAGAAAAATTTTGAGAAAGTTTGACTAGAAAATCAATTCATGTCTAAAAACTACTTTATTAATTCCTATCATTTTTCAAGACACCAGTTTCTAGAATACATTGGACTCAAATCTCCATAATTTCCAGTTTATTGACTAAATTATTCAAATTAACAGTTTCGCACAGCAAAATAATAAAAAGATAAAATTTCTATCATCAATATCTATATCCAAATTAGGTCAAAGCATCTGCATAGCCTCTTCTCGTCAGCATTTACCCAAAAATAGAAATTAAAGTAGATTGATTGATTGATGTGGAAAATATGCTAAAAAGACAAGAGAGCCTCAAAACCAATCATGTACGATAATTTCATGTATTTACTTTTTACTTATTATAGAAAACACTTATAGTCTCTCCTTGTTTGCGTGTACATTATTTGGGCAAAAGCTGACGGGGTTTGTTCACAAGTGACGTCTATAAATATTTGGATTTGGAGGAGCATTTTAACTTTTGACTTAAGGGGGTCAAAAATACCAATTTTTAAGAACAGACGCGTAACCAGGGGTAGAGTGGTGTATACAGGAAGGGGTTTTTGGGGTCAAAACCTCCCCTTTTAGGAATTTTTTTTCAATTTGCTAGGGTTTTTAAGACAAAAATACCAAATTTTCCCGTCCATACAAAAAAGATTCAAAAACCCTCCCTCGAAAAATTTCTGGATACGCCTTTGAAGGGACGAACCCCCAATAAAAACTCTAATTTGCTAGAGTTTCTAATAAAAATGTCGACCACTCCCCCAACTTTTTGAAATCCCCTTTTTGCCCCCTTACGAATAATTTCTGGCTAAGCTGCTGCTTAAGAAAGATGAGGGGTCGTTTACAAATTAGGGTGTGGGGTGGGGTTTGAAGAACTTGTGACAGCCATAACACTAAATAAAATTCTATGGAAAATTTGTGATAGGGGGGGGGGGTCGAAAAAGAATTTTTTTGCGTGACGTAATTTACCAACGACCCCAAAAAAGAGAACTCCCAAAAAAACTGTATAATTCGCACTAAAAGCATTTCATGTTTTAATGTAATTTATGGCAAGACTAAAGTCAAGAGCAAACAATTCAAGTGGGTGGCCCTGTGTGTGTGTATTTGTATGAATAATAATTTTCATAAAAGCAAAGTTTGTGCCTTAATAATTTTTCGAATATCATTCGTCAATTCTTTGCTCGCTGCAAATTCAACCTAATTGAGTATTTCCGGTTGTGCAAAATGTAATATAAGTTAATTAAAGAAGAATAAGACTTCATTTTTTCTCTTTTCTATTATTCGCTATCGACTTAGACATGAAATAATAATTTTAATAAAAAAAATTCTCTGTGTGAATTTAGAAAATCGACCGTGCACAACGATTAAATGTGATTGAACAAAGAATTTAGTTTCGGATTAAATTCATAGGATATAAAATAAAATAAATAATATTAAAAAGAAGTTGCTAATAAAAAAAACAAGAAATGAGTTCGACAACCCCGACTGGTCCGCCACCAGTTCCTCCAACGAAGCCAATCCTATCAACTCCTGGATCTTACATGTCATCATTTCAAACGGGTCCTTCTGCTACCATACACAGTATTAATAAAACACATGATAAGCCTGCAATTGCAGCACGGCCAATTCCACCGCCAACAGTTCCAAAATATTCGTCGTCGTTTGGAAAAATTGACCGCGACAGGAATGAATTTGGCGGAAGTAAAATTGATCGACTCGAACGTGAAAAGGTTTGATTTTTAGATATGAATATCTAATAAATTTTATATATAGCATATAGCACAGACAATCCTTGTACACAAAAGTCTCTATGTATTTATTTAAACACTTATACGATTAATTAAAATATACAAAAATCCAACTATAGTCATCATCTTACGTCTAAATTAATCCATAAATGTTCAATTTGCTTTACCATGTCAAAATTCAATCATATTCATACATAATGTTTATGTTGTTACTTACTTTCCGTAAATGTCTTTATACTTTTTATTATTATTTCCCTTCCTCGACTCGTTTCATCGTTAAACAATCATAAATTATGATTTAATTAGAATACATGAAAGCATTCTCTGTTTTTTTACAAAAATAAATTAATAATAGCTCCATTCTATTTAGATTTGTATTTAATATTCGTTATTTACTCGTTCCGTTACGGTCTGAGGAGTTTCTGAAGCAAGTAGTTAAGAAAACATCTCTCTTTTTAATTCAGGGGGAGCTGATTCTTTGATCACGATCGAAATGTATCAGAATTGAGTAAACAAATTGATCAATTTATTAATTTATGAATGATAGGGTGGAAGAGAATTGGTGATTGAGATGAAAGTTGTAGTTGGATAGGACACGATAGGAATATGGGATGTTTTTGGAGGATTTTTTGGAAACATAACCTCAAAATTTTTTGAAATTTTTCAATTTTAATTTGGTTTCTGAGACTAAATTCAGTGCTTCTTAATGTTTTTCGGTTCAAGGCACTCCAATCGCTATTTTAAAGATTAGACGGAATAGCTAGAATTCCAAAAGGTTAAGTTTGAATTTAATTTAGGTTGTTTTAATACTCCATGTGGCTTGCATAATTTTAGAGTTCGAAATTTTTTTAAAGAAAAGTATATACTGTAAAACAGAACCTATGAAACTCTTTAAATACACTAGAATTCTCCCGACAGCCAGTTTAGGTATCTTATCCTGTTTCTCGGATAAATCTAAGGTAACACCCTTAACGTTTGATTTTTTTAGGGGTGTAATCTTTGACATAACCTTAAAAAAATTATAAAATTGGATCAGAACCAGATCCAGGGTTAATTTTTTTAAATTTTATTTATTAAGCTGTCTAAAATCAGTATCCTACTGGGGTGTAGATATATTTTTTGAGGCTAGGGTTTTTCGAAATTTTTAAAGGGGGATGTAGACTTTTTCCAAAGAAGTAAGGGGTTTGACTCATCCCCCCCCCCCCCTCTGGCTACACCTTAGGTACCCTTCAAAATAAGTTTTCATTCCTAGACTAATAGACACCTACCTAGTACCCACCTCATCCAAAAATATCCCATCTGTACTAATAAGCAAGTATTTTCACGAAATTTGAATCATTTAAATTAAGAAATGAAGATTCATTTGTGTATGATCATAAAGCGGCAAAAAGAGCATTATACTTTAACAAATGCGTCAATTTTTTGGGAAGATATACACATTCTTCTTCTATTCAAGTATTTCTCTCAATAGAAAAGATAAGAAAACGGAAATGCTAGAGAAATAGAAAAGAATAGACTGAAGCAGTCGTAAAAAGTAAACACACGCATTATGGATTTTTGATGGAAAACAACTGAAAATAAAAATTATGGATTGTTAAAATAAATGTCTCAGTTTCGTGTTCGATTAATCAAGCATTTAAGCGGTGACTTCTTGAAAGCTAGAAATAGAAACAAATGCTAACCATTTGTACCGTAATCCAAACATATTTTTACCAAATCTTTCTTTGCTTGTTAACAAGAATATCGAAGAAATTTGAATAACAAATACAACATAAAATAGTTCTAAGGCACACAAGTATTATGTTTACAAACATTTCGTTGAAATTCCTCTTCATTACTTGTAATTCAAGCTCATTTCAATGTTTATGAGCGGATTGATCGCCTGAGATCATCAAAATGATGTAAATTTGAGAAGGTTTTTGCTATAAAATTTAACGGAAATTTGATATTCAAAATTACTTGTTCATTGACATTTGTACGGTTTCAAATATTTAAATTTTAAAAATCCGTTAAAAATTGGTAAAAATTTCAATTCTTAAAATAAGTAGAATGAACAAATTCTAAATTAAGTCACTCCACTCGATGACACTTACTATAATAAAATATTCTTCGAAGATGATCGTCATAAAGTCCATAAATAGACTTTCGTTTTCAATTGCATCTTCCACGGAGAACGTGAATATTCTAATTTATTAATAGATCAGAATCAAGTTTTATGAATGAATTAGGAACGAAAAGAGCAACATCCAAACAAGGTCTAGGAATTTTATATGAAAGAAATCGTCGTGCGTGTCGGTTTATTTTATGGAAATTAGATAGCATGAACATAGTCGTTGTAAAAAGATTTACTAACTTCTTGTGACGCAAAAAAAAATTCTAAGTACAGAAATTTTTGTTCATGCTTCCTATTTACAGTCATGAAATGAAACATAAGCTTATTTTTTTTGTGATAGTTCAGTGTAAATCGATACGTGTATACCTAATACCTGTGCAAAAAAAAATTATAATTTGGCGGAAAATTCTCCATGTTAAGCATTATTACCCTAGATTCCATTGTCGAGACTTAGAGTTCTTATTCCCATTTAGTAAATTTTAATTTATATAATTTTTTTGAATGTATGTTCGTAATTTTGCATGTATTATAAAACAAAACAAATGTGTTTATTAGGAAGGAATTGGTGGTTCATATCGGTTAGCAAGTCTAGATCGATTAGCAAATCGTCAAAGGTTATTGGAGCAGAATAACGGTTTGGGACAATTGGATAATAAAAATGGAACCACTGAAAATGGTGGAAATATAACAACTGGGGTAAGAATTAATTCTATTTTGTTGATTGCAATATTTAATTGTGTATGAGATTTAATCGTAGCCTGTAGCAATGAATATCCACCAAGAATGTGACTAACAAAAGAAATCTAGAATTTTTTTTCAAGAATTAATTGTAGTTAAGCACGAAATAGTGTATTGTAGATTAATCCATCCAGTCAAGTGTTCCTTTTAAGAACTAAACTAATATCCAACGGTTGTCAGAATTCCGAATTTATTAAATTATTGGTAACATGATTCATTTGGCAATGAACTTAATTGGCGTTAACAAAAAAATAAAATCAAAATTCAAAATTATTTCTTTCTAATTTTGGAAATCATAAAAAAGCAGTTGAGACGATTCAGGGCATCTGGCAGCTTTTCACACACATAAAAAAAGCAGATCAATGACCAAAAATTTTTGTTTTTTTTGAATTAGGAACGAATAAAAATCACTTAATTTCGGTTGATTTCAATTTAAGAAGCTTTAAAGATAAAGAAAGCAACATTCATAAATGTTTTACTGTGTGCATGCTATGGCATTTTTAATCATGCCTTAATGTACAAAAACTAGGAACAATGTGGTTCAAATGAATACAAAAAGCTAGAACAGTGTTGTTAATCTGGATGTTTAGGCAGGATGTAGATCGTAGACTTCACTTAGACAACATTTGGTTAAGTTGTCTATGCCTGGCGAAAAGTTCAGACTGGTCTACTATTATTCCTTCCTAGACACTTTATACACAGAGTTACTTAAATTCCTGGATCTATCTAGATGTAGTCCGAGCAGCAAACCACACTTTCTGGTATCAAGTCAGACAAAAACCGTCATCAGGTCACCCTTACGGCTTTTTGTCTTAACGACCACGTAGTATTTTCATGATAGAGCACTCATGGTGTTCCTATTTTGGGGAGGGGGTGGGACCCCTACTCAAAAAATTGAAAAATAATTTTTTGAATTTTTTTAAAGCTCTAATTTGTTTGTTAATTTAATTCTACCATTATAATTAACAATAAGTGAAAAATAGGTCAAAAAAGGTTTTTGAAGACCATAAAGCACCCCCCCCCCCCAAAATAAGTCTGGGTACCTGGTGACCCTTCTTGTCGACAAAAAAAAAGTTTGTGGCTAGTAATCAAGCATATAAAGTATCTAGGAACTAGATTGTCTAGTGACAGACCAAAAGTTCCTGTCTTGGAAGATTTGAATCACATCTCGACTAGACTAGTCAAACATCTAGGTAACAACACTGAACCAGAAGAAAGTTTCCATTGAAAATTGTAAATAAATTTCCTCATAAATCACTTAAGCTTTTAATTCAAGGATTAATGAAGTGAAAAAGAAGAAAATTAAAATTTATTATTGACCAATGTTCTTCTCTAGTTCCACGTACAATCCAACATTATACAAACTGTAATTCTATCCAAAATAAGTAAATAAATACAGACTTTATAATTTTGTTCGACGATCAATCATCGTCGTACGTGTAGATTAATGTCATCTCATTTTTATTATTATGCAAACGATTCAAAAATCGATTTTAAATTTTCTTAATTTTATAGAAATTCTTTCGTTGAGGTTCAGTTACAAGAATCACTTATTTCAGTATTAAAATCCTATAAACCTCGTTTATTATGATTATTAAAAGTTCTGTTTTTTTCGCTATTTCTCATCATTCATTTAAGCAATAAAATTTTTTAATAGCTTTTTGTTTTCATATTTTATATTTTTGTGTGTCTTGAGCCACAAATGCGGGCACTTTTGAGAGAAGTTGTTCTAAATAATTATTTTTTGTCTGTCATAATATTTTTTTGAATGCGTGAAGAATTCGAGGTTGTGATTTGGTTAGATGCAGTCTTTTTGGTGATTTATGAGATTTTTCTTGATGACTATCAGGAAGCATGATTCTGGAATGGAATCTATAGCTATAATCTACCCAATCTACATCTGAGAACGTTCATGCTGCTCTGGAGTTGAATTTTTGGGTATATGTAGGATATTTATAGGTTATACTCAGGATATACCAAGGGTTAAGCTTAAGACATACCTAAATTACACTTCAGGATGGTTATTAAGGTTTCACTTAAGTATATCTAAGTAAGCAACCAGGGGCTGTTTTCTAGAGCTACCAAGGGTATCTATCCTATTCTATTCTAAGGCATCCTATGGCATACATACTGGGATACTCTATCTTCCACCTATGGTACCCTAGGGTATACCCTACCTACCCTATCCCAAGGCATCCTATGGTACATTAGCCATGGGGTAGGGGTACGTTAGGTGGGGTACCCTATTGTATAATCTACATGGAGTACTCTAGGTATACCCTAGAAACCAACTTCAGATTATATCCTAAATATACCCACGAACAACCCCTAAGAATCAAAAATATTGACAGACCCTAGTAGATTCAACTTCCTATAATCCCTAACAGACATTGCTTACTTAGCAAGGTACCATACCACTAAGCATGCAGTCTTTGTCTGTTAGGAATGTTGCACAAATGTAAACACGCTTCTATAACTTATCAATCCTTTGTAAATACACGTCTTTGACTTCTTACTTTTATAAAATATTTTTTTGGGATCAATTGGCATATAAAAACATTTTTTTCTGGTATTCGGACACTAACCATAAAATTTTTTCAAAATTATTTTATGTTTTGCTTATTTTGTGTAATTTTTTCAATGATATTTTTTTATGTGTGTTAATTTATTCTTATTCTTTTCATATTTTTTTTATGTTTCGTTCTATAACATCAACATGATAACAATTTAAATAACAATTTTCATCATCCAAATACTACAAATAAATACACGATCATCCCCCTTTAATTATCTACATAAAAAATACATAAAATTGCTTGTGATGAAATAAACACACACAAATACATAAAAAATATTAAACTATATTAGTTGCAATCTAAGCGTGAAATGTTTTTCAAGGGTGAAACGCAAAGTAGTCCAACAGCTCCCCCACCTCAGCCACCTACACCACTCATTACGCCATCTAATCAGGTAAAAAGCTCACATCATTATCCTCAAAATTGATTCATTAATAAATTAGCATTATCGTGTGTGTTATATTGCACTTTGCGGACGCCTTGACAGTTCTAAAATCTCGAAATGATAATAATTGTGTCAAGGTCATTGATTTTTCACTTTTTAAAGATTCTTTGAAGTTCTCACAAAAAAGTCGTTAAAAACTTTTTCAAATTCATAAAAACCGTTATTTTCAAAATTATTTAAATCTCAAGAGACCGTTAAAACCGAAAATTGATTTACTGATTCGACACACGAAAAAATAATAATTGATTTAAGTCCGCATTATTTGACTTTCTAACACTCCATTTATCCATGTCCACAGAATAACAACAACGAGAAACTCCATATTACTACAAACGGAACACATACGACTAATAATACAGTGCAGAATAGCATAAATAAATTAATAATGAAAGAGAAAGAGGCAAATGATATGAATCACCATCAAGATTCAAATAAGTTGGCAACGGAACGTCAAGAGAAGGAGAAGGAGAAGCAACAAGCAATTGTACGACCGAAAGTAAAGGAACTTGATGGATACGTTGGATTTGCCAACTTACCGAATCAAGTGTATAGGAAGGCCGTTAAGAAAGGCTTTGAATTCACGCTCATGGTTGTTGGAGAGAGTGGCCTTGGAAAATCGACCCTTATCAACTCAATGTTTTTGTCTGACATTTACAATCAGGAACAGCATCCAGGACCGTCATTTCGCGTAAAGAAGACAGTCGCTGTTGAAACGACGAAAGTTTTGTTGCGTGAGAATGGCGTTAACTTGACATTAACAGTCGTGGACACGCCAGGCAAGTTATGACTGATATTATTTGTAAAAATCTCAACTAATTAATTAATTGTCGTTTGCAGGCTTTGGAGATGCTGTCGATAACAGTAATTGGTAATTATTACAGAATTTATTTTTGTTCAATTTATCAAGATTCTAATAAGTACCTTTTGTGTCATTATTATACAGCTGGTCGCCTATAATCGATTTTGTGGAATCAAAATATGAAGAATATTTGACAGCAGAATCACGCGTTCACCGTAAAGCTATTTCCGATAGTCGCGTACATTCATGTTTATATTTCATCGCTCCATCCGGGCATGGATTGAAAATGCTCGATATTGAATTTAGTAAGACAATAAACAAACCTATTTGTGTGATGAAAATCCACTTACAATTTTTATTACCTTTTCATTCCATTCCACAGTGCAACGATTACATGACAAAGTAAATATCATTCCTGTCATTGCCAAAGCAGACACTTTAACACCCGAGGAATTGCAGCAATTTAAGAAGCAAATATTGAATGAAATTGCACAAAATAAGATCAAAATCTATGACTTCCCAGAGCCACTTGACGATGAAGAGGAAGCTAAGGCTCTTCGAGTTTTACGCAGTCGTGTTCCATTTGCAGTTGTTGGCGCAAACACTATTA
The DNA here is from genome assembly GCA_963573255.1 of Chironomus tentans. Classification (NCBI taxonomy): domain Eukaryota; kingdom Metazoa; phylum Arthropoda; class Insecta; order Diptera; family Chironomidae; genus Chironomus; species Chironomus tentans. The sequence continues at coordinate 40,784,900 of OY754302.1, read as the reverse complement.
TTGAAATTGATGGAAGGAAGATTCGAGGACGAAAGTATCCCTACGGTATTGTGGAAGGTGAGTGATTTAATTAACGTATTCTATAGGTTATTCACAAATAACGTCAGGATTCAAGTTACTAAAGGCTTTTCAAAAAATTTAAATTGTAACGGTTTTCAAAAATTCAAATTATAACGGTTTTCAAAATTTTAAATTTTAACGGTTTTCAAAAATTCAAATTTTTAACGAAACTACAATTTTTAAATCCTGGAAAGCCGTTAAAAACCGTGACTGACCCCAAAAGTCACAAAAAATAGCTAATTATTGTCTAAATTACAGTGGAAAATCTTGAACATTGTGATTTTATTGCTCTCCGCAACATGGTTGTTCGAACGCACTTGCAGGATCTTAAAGATGTTACAAATAACGTTCATTACGAGAATTATCGATGCCGAAAATTGGCAGGACTTGGAAACGATGGAAAGACTAAATTATCCAACAAGTAAGTATCAATCATCTAAGTGTCTAATCTCCTCCCTTTCTCCCCACCCACGTAACATTAAAAACTTTATGTTCGACAATAAATCATGAATATATGCTCGCTTTATAGTTTTCATTTAATTGTTTCTTCATTTCCTTTTTCAAACAACAAGAAATAAAGTACATAAGTAAATGTATTAATGATCCATCCACGATAAAACTTTATAAGGTTCAGAACCAACATTTCCACGTTTATTTTTGTATATAAATCTCTCTGATGTACAATATAGCATCAAGTAGTCGTTGATATCTCATCCATAAACCTTAATTTCTTATCATATTCATCCACTGACTGTGTTTTTTTTCCTTTTAATTTTTTATTAATTTTAATTTTCTTAAATTCGAAATTAAAATCGTAAAAAAAAATCATGAAAAATCGAAAAACAAAAAATCTCTTTTCATTCAGTTTATGCAATCCTGGAAATGTCATGAATTCGTTCGTGACTGTTTGGTAAGTGTGAATGAATCAAAACCAGAAAAACATTTCATGAAAAAATAAATTAAAAAAAATATATATTTTTAAAGTTTTTCCTTTTTTGAGTCTAAAACAAAAAGATTTTCCTTTATTTTCATTTTTTCCCCATCATTCTTTATGCTTTTCGCTGATTCATTTAGAATGAAAAAGTCTCACACTGCCTTACTCGCTTCACACACTCTATTTTAAATGAAAGTTCCAGTCATACTAGTTGAATTTATGGACAATCATTACTCTTTTTAGTTAATTTAAGCGCATTTTTGTTTAATCATTCAAGCCTTATGCGTATTTTATTACTTGTACTAATTAGTCACGCTACTACTCAAAAGTGCGCTTTAGTCATCCGTAGTAGATTGATGACTTTATTACATGTTGATTTGCATAAGCGCTTTCATTTTTCACATATAAACACACATACACGATCTTTATTTGTTGTTATTCAATTAATTATGATGTTAATGTTTCCAACTTAATTAAATACACGAAGGAACTTTACTTAATTTCCTCTCTCACTCTTTTACTTCTCTCTTGTTTGACTTTAGGAATCCTTTGGCACAAATGGAAGAGGAGAAACGTGAGCACGAGTCAAAAATGAAGAAAATGGAAGCTGAGATGGAACAAGTATTTGAAATGAAAGTTAAGGAGAAGAAGCAGAAATTGAAAGATTCAGAACTCGAATTGACAAGACGTCACGAAGAAAGGAAGAAGGTATGTGCTAACGGTTTTTTAAAATTCAAATATTTAACGGATTTTTAAGATTCAAATTTTTAACGAAACTTGAAAATTATTTGAATTTTAATAATCCGTTAAAAATAAATATTTAATTTCACAAAATATTTGTACAGAAACCACTTTGTATGGCTTAGTCATGCATCTCTTCCGATAGAATGCATTAGTCAGAGCATTATTATTGAATTAAATATTCTAATTTCCATAATGCAAAGTAATATTAAACCGGATCAGAAATTTATTCCAAAACTTGATTTTTAGTGACAGTAAATTTTCATTCATAATTGCTTAATCTTCTTTTAGGCTCTTGAACTTCAAATTCGTGAATTGGAGGAGCGCCGAAAAGCATTCGAGCAGGAGAAAAATGATTGGGAGCACTCGAATGGCGTAACGTTGGAAGAATTGAGACGAAAAAGTTTGGAAGCAAACAGCAAAGAGTAAGTTAAAGTTTTAATCATTTAATGCTCGGATTTTTCCTTTAGTGCTAAAATATTTTTCATTAACCATCTAGTCCTAAAACTTTTTATCCTCCTTTATGATTCTTTATTTCCCTATTTTATTATAACTTTTATTAACACATCCATGCAAAACTGGGATATAAGAGAATGAATATAAAATGGCTAAAATGCACAAACACATGTCTTTAATCCTACAAAACTAACAAACAGAAATGTTTTCTACTAGAAAGTCGCTTTTTTGTCTAGTAAAATTCTTGCATTTTTGAGTCGTACAAGCTTTTAAAGGAACTGTGCTCGATTTTTATTATTATCTTTAAAAAATAGTTCTTGATTTTTTGTTTGGTGATTGGTTTTTTAATTACTTCTTATTATTGATCCTAAACAGTAAATTTTTGAATCTTTTTCCCAACATAATTTTTTCAGTTGAGCCAATTTTTATAAAACAATTGCTTTTAATCCACAAAAAAATATACTTTGAGAAGGTTTGCAAAATCTAAATAGTTAGCTACTTTATTTTCCTTAATTTTCCTTAAAAAAAATCACACTCGAATGAGAAATTTTGAAATACACGTGATATTCCCGTAAAACAATTACAGGACCGGTTCATTGGCATCAAGAACGTCAGATGAGTCAAAGAAAAGTCGTGTTTTTGGATCATTGTTACGTCGTCATACGTCATTTGGTGCACCAGATTCTAGAACTCTCACAGCGCCACCAACAATTTCAGCACCAATTATGCATAACGATAACCAGGCGAATAATCATGAATAATTTTTTTTATTGCTTCTTTTTTTTAATTTAAATGTAAATCAAGTAGACATTTAAATGCTTTTCTGTTTTTCCTTCCCTTTAAAAGCTTAAAAAAACAACAAGAAGAAGAAAGAGAAAATAGTTGAAGTTAAGAGTGATAGGAATCCACATTTGTATAGAAACAATATTGTATTATGGTCATGGAATTTAATTTTATTATTATTAATGCTTTTATTATTGTTTTGACGCTATTTCATATTGAAACTGTATTAGTTATTCATATTATGGATATTATAATTTCTATACTTACTCTTTAATTATGTTTTTCACGCATTTTAATTTCGTTTTATTGGCCATTTTACTTACAAATCGATATATATGAAAAAAAAGAACCAATAATGTATTTTTAAAATGAATAGGCAATTACTAATATAAATATGTTTCTCTTGGAATTGATTTATGACTTTATTATTCATTCATTAATTCCGCTTAATTGATGATGGTCGAAAAGAGTTCAAAAATTCGACTTTTTGTTGATTTTTTTTTTTGAGGCAAACGAAACCCAAATAGCCCCAAAAGTGTTCAATATAGAAAATATTAAACCTCAAATTCTCCATCTTTCGCAGGACAACTGAACTTTTAGCAAGCATGCAAGTTAATGGACACAAAACCTCAATTAAAAGACACAGTAGAGTCTTCGGGCTTTTTACGAATTCAATCCGTGCCGCCCCAAAGAAGAACTGACTCTCAAACCCATAAATATTTGCCTGGCCTACATCGGCTTTCTTGCCGATACACTAGTTTTGTATGAAATTTGATGCTATTTTGCAATTTATTGTCCATCTTGATGGGCTGTTTACTTATTACGTAACGCAAAAAAAACGAGTTTTTAAGACCCAAATGTCACGAAGTCTCGGACCCTTTCCACTCCTCCATGTAACGCGTTACGTAATAAATGATCAGCCCTTATGAATTCATCTAAATGCAGTGAATTTGTCCCAATTTTCTAACTTTGTGGTGAATTTTTTAATGTTTTGTCCATTTTGTGGTGAATATGTTGAATTTTTACTGCTTTTGTGGTGAATAAGTTGACTATTAACTTCATTTTGTGGTGAATATGTTGAATTTTACTGCATTTTGTGGTGAAAATGGTGAACGCTTGCATAAATTTCAACTTTTTGTGGTGAATATGTTGAGTATTAATAAAGCTTTTGCGGTGAGTTTGGTGAACTTTTTTAAAGCTTTCAAAAAAAGTCATAAATTCACCAAATTTAATGCAAAAAAATCAACAAAAATTAATTAATTGAATTTTCTTTTCGATCCATCATAACTCATTATTAATCAGATTAAAAGCTCATGGAAATCTCAGTTAAAAAAAGCTAAAAATATCCCAGTATTGTAACAAAATTCCCTTCACTCTTCATTATATTAATCTTAATCATGTTCATTAATGTGTAAATATATTAATAAAACATGTAATTTCTCATCATATACTTCACATACTTCATAGAAATTTGCTAATTTCATTATCCTTTATAATATTGCATTTATAGTTTTGTTGATTTTTATTTGATTATTGAGAAATATTGTACATTAATTAATAACATTCAAATGAACATAAACAAACAATTGTGTTTACTTACAGAACAATGGACGGTAAAGAGAAAAAGAAAGAGAAGAAAAAGGGCTTATTTTAAAATGCGCCAAATAATCTTAGACATATACATGTATTCAATTTGCTTATACTGATAGGTTCCAGAATAAATTGAATTAATAATAATAAAAAAAATCCACTTAATTAATGATAGTGAATTAAATTAAAAAATAATAATATTATGCAATAAACACATGAGACGGAAAAGAGAGAAAAAGTTATTAAAAATTTTATATTTTGCTTGTATACAATTTATTTTTTTAAGACTCACCTCCGAAAAAAGAGTTTCCATTACGAGATTGGTGGATACAGCATGTATGTAGAGCGACAAGGGTGTATTTTTATTAAATATGAGATTTCATATTTGTAATGAAAAAAAGAGAATTATTTTTATGAAACGGGGATATTCAAAAGATATTCTATTATTATTTATATGTTTGAGGACCCCCATTAAAAATGTGAAAAATTCATTAAGTTAGACTTAGTGAAGGTGAAGTTGATGTTGTGGATTTTGAATGTACAAGGTTTTTATAACAGTCACACGATTTCTGAAGATTTTGTGCCAAAAGGATAATTTCTCAAAATTAATTGAAATCTAACGGCTTTTTGAAATTTAAATCCTAACGTGCATTTCAAATTTGAATTTTTTTCGTCAAATCTTCGTTAAAATTTAAATTTTAAAAAATCGTTAACTTTAAATTAATTTTGAGAAATTAATTCTTTAAACTGAATTCACCCGAACATGTCTTTCAAATTCTCATTCTTATACTCTTTTTAAATAAATGTCCTGGATTCTCGTAATTCCTTCAATATTTCTCATGGTTGTGATGTGTTTTTTGGCACTAAAAATATTCTGGATGATGAAATTAGTAAATTTAGATGTCACATACTCAAATTAATTATCAATGTGTGCAAAATTTTGTTTTTGTTCTACAGATCTAATAATCCAGGACATTTTTGGTCTAGAACGAAGAAGAATGATACATAAAAGTTGTGAATTCAGTCTTAAATCTCTAATAAGTAGCTAATTTTGAGAAAATCCAGCTCAATCGACAGACCTAAATTTTATAGATTCTCAAATAGTCGTTCCTATGTGCTACATTGATCTTCCAAGGGGATAAAGTTGATGACTAGATTCCTAGTAATCAAACAGTCCTGCTAAGGAGCATCAATGCGAGTACAATCTAAGCTACATAGATTTTCAATAATTCACAAGATCCAGCAGTCCAAACATCAACTCAGCCGAAACGTGAAGATAATACTTGTGTGTAGATGCACCATAATTAACCCATAAATTAAAAATGACATTTAGTAGTACAGTTATTTCGGAATCGTGTTCAGTATATCAAGCATTTAAAGAGGATTTTTGGATATGAGTAAAGAAAAGGTTTTACGTAGATTTTATCGAAAACGTTGAAGATGAGTCTTCAGGATTTTATTCCTCTAAATAAAGATTAAAATTCCAATTTATATTATACACTCACACTTCGAATATATTGTAATCTTGTTAATATAATTAAATTAAAGTGAAAAGAAAAAAAAATGAAGAAGATTGAGAAAATATTTAAAACAGAACCAAATATATGATTTAAGTTTTTTATACTATATCATTTACACACTTCATTTTAGAGTATTACGCTCATGGATAAAAAAGTTTTCATACTTAAATTGAATGGGAAATTAATCTGCTTTAATTCCTTAGTTCTGTGCCATTTTCTTATGAAATGAATCGAAAAAACAATTTTTTCTAATATCTTATTAAATGAGCAGTTTGTAATGCAGCACATGACATTTGATCTGGGGTTCTGGATGTTCTGACTTTTGCATTTCAAAAATGTGGAATTTTAACGGATTTTTAAGATTTGAATTTAAATTTTTCTTCGTTAAATACTTCCGCGCTTAAATTTTTTAACGAAATTTTGAAATTTTCCGTTAAATACTTCCACGTTTAAAATTTTAACGAAGATTTTAGACTCAAAATTCAAACATTCTACAGAACACGTGAGTGAACATCATTTCACTTCCAGCGCCCCAATAAACACTAAAAAAAGTAATTAAAAAAGACATACAACACATGGCATTTCTTTCAATTTCCTATGTAGATAAATCAAGTAAAAAAATTTCATTGCAACCTAAAAACGAGTGATTTAATGCAGCTCAAAATAGCTAATCATAAAGAAAAAAATCATTAATTCATCAGGCAATTAAAAACTTTTAAGATATTTCATTTCAAATTTATTTTTTGCGAAAAAATGAAGATATTCTTTTGTATTAGACTTATGACTCTTTTTTGATAATCGAGAGACGAGATAAAAAAATTATGAAATTTAAACTATTTATCGTATTAAGTTCTTGCATAAATTATTAGAATTAAAATTTTGAATTATTTTATATCTTATGGAACAAATGAATAATAAAAAAAATCATATAAAAGAATTATGCAATTAAAGCAACATGAAGAAATCTTAAAATTGTGTATAAAACATAAATTTTTTCATAAATAAGTTGTATTTAAAAGAGAATCGTGTAATAAAAAGAATTGCAAAAAAATTAAATCTTTTGTTTATTCAATTTTTCATTTACAGATCATTTCAGGTGGAAATCTGGCTTACATCAGTGAATTATGCTTCCTGTTAATCATAAGTTTATTAACTCGTCTGCTGTTTACTTAATATTCTTGTTAATAAGTGTGTCTGAGAGATGTGAATCATCGTTTTCTCTGATTTTTAATGAGCTGTTATTGATTGCCTTTAAATAATTCAACATTTTCTGAAATAACCGTCAATTTCAATTTGAAATTTATTGAAAATTTTGTCATAGTAAAATTTTGAAAGCCACGCTTTAATTTCCTCGTTTAAAAATAATTTATTCTTTGATCAAAAAAAATTGCTATTAATTCAACAATAGCAATAGCTATTCCTAAGCAATAGCAAAATTCTAATCAAAAATAACTGTCAAAAGAATTTCGAAATTTTTCCCTCAAAAATTCAAATTTGAAAAGTCCGTTAATCAAAGCAACGCTTTCAAAAAATTAAATTTCAATAAACAGAACAAAATTATGGACCAGAAAACAAAAACCTTTGTAAAACCAGAGGATGTGAGTTAATTTAACTAGCTTTATACATAGAAACTCATCAAATGATGTAAATTCTTTCAGTTTTTAAAGATACAAATAAGAAAGCAGCAATTACAGCAGAGATTAAGGCATAAATCAAAAATCACTGCTAGCGATAAACAAGAAAATGATTTGACTAATAATAATGTAATTAATAGAAATAAACGAGCAAATCCGTTTGCAAGGTAAGCATTTTTGGACATTCAGCATATTTGATCAACTTATAGTCGAGATATTTTGGAATTTTCAGAGATACAGAGCATAATCAGAAGAAGTCGCGGGAAGATAATTTAATTGCAGTAGATGACACAATTTTCGAGTTAATCCACAGCACAAAATCAAAACCGTCAGCAAATCTTGAGGCACCGATATTAGAAGTGCTAAATGAGTATGAAAAGAATGTGATTGGAACTGTACAAGAGAATACGAAAGAGGAAGCGCCACAAGTTGAAATTTTAAAGTTCTTGCCTATAGATTGGAGCATTAAGAGATGTATAAGAATATTAAGCAAGTCTATGGTGACTCCAAGCACATTAAAGTCATCAGTTGAGGCTTCTGGATTGACTGGATTCGTTAGATGCTTAGATATCAAAAATACAAGCTCAGGACTTGACATTTCAAGCAGTGCTCGTTTCCATCAGAATCTTATGTATTGGCAGTCACCACATTTACCGTGGCTTAATTTAGTTCAAAGAAATTCGAGCAATAATAATCCATTCAAATTGAATGAAAACGAAATAGATTCACTTTATAAGGACTGGATGAATAGCTTTAAGAACCTTTTTAATTTATTAAGAGCTCGTCAATGTCCGTACTTTTATGTCTTAGCCAATAACTATAATATCTTATTTAGAGCAGCTGGAATCGGTGGACGTGCTGAAATGCATGCATTATTAACTCCAACGTCTAAAGGATTTCGACAGATGCTTAATGATGAGGAAATTGAGTTTATACAGCCACTAAAAAAATCCGGTAAGAAGAGCATGACACCAAATAACAGCATTGAAGGAACAGCTGATGAAAATAATGAGGAAGAAGAAGAAGTGGACGAAATGGCATTTTTAGAGGATCTTGGAATTAATAAGTCAGACATAAAGTTTAAGGAAAATATCAAAGAAAAGCAACGAGAACTTGAGGATGATCATGGAGATGTATCGACGGCATTAATTGAAGGTGCTGATTGTCAGACATTTTTCAATTTTCTCCTTAATGCTAAAAGTACGTTACCAAAAGTAGGAAAATTGGCAGGAATCCCACCAACTTTATTAGCTCCAGTTGCGTTTTTAGGAGGAACTTTGAGACGACAGAACATGAAAAGTAGCAAGTTGAGAATCGATGGTGCTGATTATTTTTCAATCGAATTAATTGGTGCTGTTCTGCCACATACAGTTCATACATTGACAACATTACTGTCGGAACTAAAGGATAACTATAATTTAACTATGTCCAATTACATCAATACAATCGCATTCACAAAAGTATCAAAGGAACTAATTAATGATCTTGATTCGTCACAAACTTTTGCTGATAATGTTTTTGGCGTTGAGAATCTTTCGGATTGTGGAATTGACATGGAAGTGCTGAAAACAATGTGCAGTGTCAAGTCTGAAGCTATTAATATTACAGAACGACTACAATATTGTCGAAAATTAGGTGGATTTACTCATTTTTAGTGACTTATAGCTTTATTTTTTTTTAATCTTAATTTGTTAATAAACTTTTCTTTATCTTAGAGAAAAAAAAATTATGAGAAATGTTGTTAATTAATCTACAATTATGAGTTCATCAATAGCCCAATCCTCATAACTGTTGTCAGGTAAATATCGTCGGATAATGATTGGAATCTTTCGTTGTTTTAATTCCTTCATGGCAATTTGCAATGGATCAGTCTCGCCTTCTAATTCAACCATAATCGGTGCACACATGGCTATTTGTAAGGCTCTAGTTCCAAGCACTCTTGCGCGCTCATATTTTGTCATATATTTTGTTGTAATTCTCTTACTTTTTGGAACTGATCCTCCACCTCCTCCACCTGACATTACCAACTCAATATTATCTCCTTCATCTTCCTGGATATCCTCTAATTCGTCATCAACATCATCATCGGCATAATCGTCTCCTCCAACACTACAATTAAATTTTTAATTTCATGAATATTTGTAAACATCCAATTTTGCTGTTTTTTGTATAAATAACTGCAAATAAACAATGTATTCGTATTGTACTTACTCATCTCCATCAAAATCTCCGTCATCCATAGTTTTAAAAGTATTAAATCAGCAGAATAAGTTAGTAAAATTAAGTTTTTTGTTTAAACGCACAAAATGCACGAGAATCTTCGGTGTAAACAACTGTAAGGGGATAAACAACTTCGAGAGGGGGAAAACAACTCAAGAACGAATCAATTTATTGATGTAATTCAAAATTTTAAAAGTCCGTTAATTTTAACAAATTTATTGATTAACTTAATACAGTAGGTAGTTTGTTAAGGATTTCTCAAGGTAATTCATAAAGTAGTTAAAAGATATCTATAAACATAAAATTTAGTAGTAGGTAATCATGTAAAATCATCTCAATTCGCTTCACACATTTTTTTACAGAGCTTGAAATCAACCAAGTTTTCTCGAACCAACTGACTGACTGACTTCGATCTCTGTTTTTTATACACTATCGTCGTGAAAGAACCATTTAGTTTTCTTTGGATTCTTTGAGCACGTTCGAGTATATAAAATATCATCCGGAGGACGTTCCTTCTTTGTTGCTGATGACAGCATGCTACGAATGCTCAAACATACAGCTCCTACAGACAATGCTGGCGTCCAATCTTCAGTTAATATACTCAAGCATATATGCCCGTTTGAATAAATATGGGAATGTACAGGAATTTTATCACCAGTAAAGAGGACTGTCGGCGAATCGAATGGATACTTTTCGTTGAAACTAAATTGAAGTTGAAATGTCTCGCCCTAAATGAATACAATATGAATGCCCATGAAATGATGAAATTAAGGAAGTAGATTTCATTTACCTCATATATGGTTCCATCCGCTCCTTCGATTGTCACTATCCATTCGTTTATATTCTTTCCTACCTTCTCTTCATCTATGAAAATTCCAGGCATAGGATTGGTAAGTAATTCAAGCAATTCCTTCCTCAGACGTCGCTAAGTTAAGATCAGATTACAATTAAAGAAAGAAAAAAATACAATGTAAGGATAATTAAAGCACTTGTTTTCGTGACAGCAAACCCAACTTACTTCTGCAGGACAAGACATTTTGAAACTTCTAACATTAAAAATGAGCCAGCATTAGATTTACGCCTAAAAATAATTTTTTTCACAATATTTCTTTATTTCCTAAATAACAACAACTGTCTCAGAAGGCTTACAATGTCTTTGGACGCATTCACACCGTGCCTTTATATAATGACTGATAGACGTTTTGAATAAATTTTCAATATTCACTTAAATTGTAGGAAACATGAATTTAAAGAATGAATTCTTACGGATGGATATTGATAAGTTTGTGGATGATTAGATCAGCCGTCAGTTAGGTCACGCGACAATTGGTGTGAATTTAAAAATTGCAGAAAAACTTAACGAATATTTTTAAACTTCCATGTTTACTATGATTTCAATTGTCTAAAACAAGATTCTGATCAATTATCTTAAACATGCTGTAATTAAACTACTTGTCATAATCAGTATAGACATTAAATAGGGTAAATAATCTTGTCAAAATTGCCGTTAAAGCCGTGAAGATTCAAAAAGTTTCGTCAAAAACTTAACGAAGAATTTCAAAACAAAAAAGATTAAACATTAAATTTCATTGAATTTTGTTATTACATTATAAATCGCTCAGTTTAATGAGTTTCTATCGGCTTTTCAAGTAAAAGTGTGTGTAAACTTACCAAAATCAAGATTGTATTCAGTTTCTGTGTTGTGTAGATAAGTTTAAGCATAAAATCATACTTTTCTGCAAGGGATAAACAAAAAAATAGCAAAAAGAAATTTTTTTCAAGAAAAAAAGGAAAATAAGTGAAAATTTACTGAAAAATCCTATTTATCAAAGAAAATAGTTGCGTAATCAGTAAGTGATTGATCAATTCGGAGGTTGAATCAATAAGAATCGGCTAAAAATAGAGAGAAAAGTGCATATTATTGAAAAGATAATTAGTGTTCAAATCGAAAGGTCAAAGAAAAGAAGACAAGAAAAAAGAATCAAAATCTCTCTCATATCTACGGCCAAAGGCAAAGTTAAAATTTGTTTAAGTTTTGTTGTGCACTCTGTGCTTTATTTATTTCAAAACAAGCTGGATTTTTCAAGTCTCAAAGATGGATTTTTGGAGCTTGTTGGAGGGTAAGTCAAAATTTTTTGGATGTTTACAATCTCGTATGATAATTTGTTCTATATGGATGTTGTATGTATGATGAGAATAAAGAAAAATTCATGCATATAATTGAATGAACAAGCGTATTTTGATAACCTCTGATTAATCAGCATGTAGTGACCATTTTAAATTCAACTTATGACGGCCTCATTACTCTTCTCATCGATTGTGTCTACTTTTAATGCACTCCATAAATCAATGATTTATTTACTCATCGTCCCAAAAGAACTTGTTTTGAAGGAATCGCTGTCTATGTCTGTGTGTAAAACTTGTTAAGTGACGATATAAAATTAATATTTCATGATAAATTTCCCATCGAACATCCTCTACAATATTCTTTTTTTTATCGTGCATATAAGCTCTAAAAAACTGAAGGAGAAAAAAAGAAATAGAGTAATGTATCAAAGGAAAATATTTCACCCATTATATAGCGACTTACGACCCATCCGTATCGTATGTTTTTCTTCTCTCCTCATTTTCCACTTTCTTCATCTCTCATTCGCTCTCTTTCTATCGCCAATACGTAAAGAAAACAAGTTGAAATGACTTGTAAAGGCGTGACACGCATTTTCCTCTGGTGTGCCTTCTTATGCTTAATCGAATGGCCACTTGATTCAGACATAAACTAAGCAACTTATGTAATAAAATGAAACCTGACCTAGTTAGAAGAAATAATTGGCTTTTTTAAGTGGCCAATCGATCGATCCAACTGACAAAGTATAGCCAAAAGGCACAATGGAAAATGCGCAAATAAAACACACAACAAAGAATGAAAAGCAGAGGATAGAAAGAAAAAAAAAAGTCGAACGATATGACGCTAGAGAGAGAAAGGAAAATTTTATTGATTTTCTCAACGTGATTTTTCCATATAAGATTTCAAGGGCTTTTTCTTCCATGTACATGCAGCAACTTCTACCTCATGTACAGAATATATAAAAGACACAAACGAGATATTAACATTGGATCAATAATTCGGGAAAGAAAAGCTTCTTTTTTTACTGCATCATAAATCAATGAAAATTGTGTATATATCTGTGCTGTGCACTAAAACATACAGTTTCATCTTTGAGACTTTTTGGCTGATATAAAGTGAGCGAAAATAGCACGAAAAAATTTTTTTAAAAAAAATCGTGTCATAAGAGCATGGAAGAAAGAAAAGAAAATCAAATTTCTTCGCAAAACAACAAGCTTTGTTGATTTTTTTACGCTTTTCCGACTGCTTTACGTACGGTTATTGTTTCATACTTAAATACATTCTTAATTGAATATAAAAAAAATCGGAAAAAACCATATTCGGTATGTGTATAGGAAGAATAAACTACACAAAATATTATCGTTAGTGCTTACAAATCATTCGTGCAATGTGGACTCTTACAAGCTTCATATCAAAAAGTTCATCAACAAATTCGTCGGTAGATCATGACACGATTCGTTACTCAGTGATTCCCAATGATTCTGGTTCGCGACGACAATTGTCTAAAAATTATAATTTGCCATTGGATCTTGATGAAACCATAACGTGCTTTTGTAGGTGAGTCTTGTCTGGATTGCGACACTCGAAAAATATTTCATGACTTTATTTTCACTTTCAAAAGTGGATTAAAATTATTACTTTTTTTTGAGGCGTGCTCTTTGACTCATATCCAGCATGCTCATGCTGACTATTTAGTGCAACATGAATTGATTAAATCAAACATTAATTTTTTCTTTCGAAAGGTCCAATTTATGGATTGAATATTTTTATGCAATAGTGCTGCCTGCTTGTTTAGGAATAAAAGTAATTTGTTTTCTTTTCGTCGAATGAAGTTTTATTGAATTGTTTTGATTGCTCGTTCACAAATGCCTTTTATCAAAAAATATTGCTTATTTGACTTTGTCAATTGAAACAGTCTTTAAAAAAACTTTAGAACATCCTTCCCTCGTCAAGTATTGGACAGGATTACTGTCTGATTTACTTGCATATTTTGAACCATTTTCAAGATTGATTATCTTGTGATGCATGAGACGCTTCCACATCCTTTACTCTAAATTTTTATATGTGTGTGTAAAAATAAGCAATAATTTATAAATGTCATTTCGCCATTTGAGGTCATGTTAGTTGACATTAGCTAACTATACTCTGGGTTATAATGCAGGGTATTCAAAAAATAATAAATTGTATTTTATAAATTCATAACTTAGGGCACTTAAACGGTACATGTGAAAAAGTGAACGACTCTTGTCTATCCTATTTAACCAGAAGTTGTAGTGCTATCCTCGCTTGTGCTAGTCGTAGAATCTTCAGACATTGAAGATGTGCTAGTCGAGTCAGACATTGAGGATGTGCTAGTCGAGTCAGACATTGAAGATGTGCTAGTCGAGGATGTGCTTTCAGTAGTTGACGTCGTGCTCTCACTAATTGTGGATGTACTTTCGCTAGTTGAAGATCCAGTGGTGGTAGTTGTTGAATCTCCCGACGCATTTGAGTCATTTCCACTATTAGTATCTTCTCCCATGCTTGCTGACATATTGGTCTGATTGATATTTTGGTTTATAGTATTTCCATTGCCCACAATAACATTAGAATTGTTTAAATCTCCAGTCGCTACGCTTGTGCTTGAACTGCTTCCATTTGAGCTAGTTCCAGAGGTGGATCCTGATGATCCTGACCCTGATATTGTGATATTCAGAAATGGCTTAATAAACTTCCAAAGAAATATCCCGTCGACTTCACAGTTCTAAAAAATGACAACAAATTAGGCTTCCTTATCTTTCTTTTACCAGCATAAAAAATTTAAGAGCTCAGAACACGAAAGTTTAATTGTTGCGTCAAGACAATTTACTACATCTATCTACACACATACACATTATTGGCCAATAAATTTATTTTTCTCTACCTGCAGAGTCATTCCATAAACCAGAAAAGCAAACAATAATGCGAGTCTCATTTTTGTATGTGCGTAATATTTCTTTTCTACTTAAAGTTAGTCACTATCACAAAAAAAATAACACAATTTATAGTGTTGATAACAATATTTATCAAGCGATGAACTGCAAATGATATATGACCGAGTTCCTACTTATATACACGAAAAAAATAGAAAAATTCCTATCCGTGTTTATTTTGTTCCTTTTGTATTGATTAAAATAAATAATAAGATGATGTTCACATGAAATATCCACGTGATTATGCAAACTAAGGGCAGGTTGTTGCAAAAACTGAAAGAATGGAAATAATGGAAAGGGGGAGGGCAAAAAAAAGTGTGGCATTTACATTGTTGTTCGTGTAGTTCAGAAAGGACGTCATTTGTGTGCTATCATGAATGTGAACAGCTGTGAAAAATGTGTTTACATAAAATTAAAAAGATTCTTACCGTAACATGCACAATGTGCAGAAAAAAGTAGTTTTAAACTTCTGGAATCTGTAAGATTCATAAAATAGACTCATCTGTTCCTTTCCATCCATATTGTGTTTATTTCTCAACAAGAACTTTATTAGCATCTGCAATATGAAGATTATGTATGTATACATAAATGTTTGATTCCAATGTTTACAGAACTTATGTCTGCATTTCACTTGACTTCCTTAAGTCACTTTATTTACTACTCATCGGGGGCGTATCCAGGTCTTGGTCTTTTGTGTTTTACTTTCAAGATACATTTTCTAAAGTCAGGGGTGTAGGTAGGGTCCTTAGGTGCACCCCCCCCCCCTTCTTCATGGGCGTACTCAGAGGGGGGGTCGGATTTTGAAACTCAGTATAAATGAAACAATTTTTAAAAACTAATGATTCCTTATAATTGACTACACCTAGTTAACTATGAATCAAATAAAACTTTGATAAAAGTTGTTACAATTTTCTTGAAAAATGAGTTTGAAAAATCCAAACAACCCCCCCTCTGGGTACGTCCATGACCTTCTTCAAAAATCCTGGAATCTCTTTGGGGTGTTCTAGGATATGGCGAGCAAGCTAGCTCAAATTGGCTCTAAATCTCCCAAATACATCCCTGCTGCTCATGTAAAAATTTCATAATATTTACTCAGCTGATCAATATCCCAACGAACGAGAGAAATTAAATCATTCATGTAAGTGCATTTCTCAATTCCTGTAGAATAGTCAGTGAAGCGCAAACAAAAACGTCATATTCGGTAACATTGAAATTCAATCGATGTATGTATGCATGTATCAGGAAAGGGAATATAAAATGTCATATTTACACTTGCGGTTCTTTGTTCTTGTCATTGTTTTGACAATGTATGTGGAAATGAATGGGAATACAGGTCGTGTCAGGAAGGAACTTTCAATCATTTGAAAGAAGATACTTATTGCCATGAAGACGCGACTGTGGAAGAAGAGGGAAAGATGAAAAAAAAATTAAATTAAATTTATGTGAAAGATAAAGAGAAGAGATCATAAAAAAACTTTATATTTATATCTCGCTCCATCCATTCCATTTCAAGGAATTTTACACGATTTTCCTTGTTTTCTTTTCGTTTGTTTTTATTTTCAACTTCTCATCCTCATCGCATAGCTAATTTGCTATTACTTCCTATGGCTACATTCTTCGAACATCGTATGTTGTGACTTGTACCAACTTGCATGTATTTGTAAGACTTTTACGGATAATTCAGGTATATAAAAGAAAGAAATCCTATTGAGTGTGTAATGCGGACTTTAAAATTAGGATTAAACACACCTGATAGAGATCAAAAAGAAAAAACATTGTGCTACGGTTCTAATCAACATTTGAGAGTGTTGAGAGGGATAGACTTAAATGCTATCATTCCTTTTTGGGTGGGCGACGCCGTCAGGTGAAAATTAAAGAGATAGAGAAACCCGAAAGGAATGAGTCAGAACAATGTAAGAAAGAAGATCAAAGAGCAACATGTCGAAAATTCCACAATTTAATTTCTGAGTGGATCTTTTAAATTTTGGTACCGGTGCGCTTAGTCATTCAATTTGACAGGAGAAAATCTTTTGATCTTTAATATTTTGTCATTTTAAAGATGATTGATTTATTGGGATGTTTACAGTAGAGATTCTGCCATGTTTTTGTGCTGAATAGTCGAGATTGTGGATGAATTTTGTTGATAGTTGAGGAAATAAAATGCAAAAACTTTTTGAGGTGTGTAAATCCGCCATTTTTGAATTTGATTTTTTTGAATTTTAAAAATCCGTTAAAAAAGTTTAGAAACCACATGGACTTTTTATAATGAAATTGAGGACAGCCAACTGCTGAGGGCTTCACTGACCTTAAATCATCTAGAATTTCGGCGTAATTGTGAATGAGAAAATTATAGAGCTATTTTAAGCACTGAGAATGAGCAAATTTCGCACAAAAAAAAAAGCAGCATAAAGAAGATTCGAAAATATGTAATTAATTGAAGAAGAAAAATTTATTATTGAAGTTTCTCTCTCTCACCGTTCTTCTTCTTCTTTATCATCTTCCATTTGTTTGAGCAAATAAACAATTTCATCACGGTGAATGATAAAGTTAAACAAACGGTTGTTTCATAACGATGATGATGATTATAATTTTTTTTATAACTAACTAGTTCATGCATATCTACTAGATTTTCTACTGTTGATTTATATTTTATCATTATTCATATTCATACAGCACAAGTATATTTCTTTTATTATTTCGATGCCAAAAAAATGTCAGAATCATTTTTTTTTCTACCTTCAACATATTACATTGACTATCTTGGGAATTTTGTGTGCCTCTCTCTCATCTTCTTATTGCCTCTGATGCTCAATGAAATTGTTCTTACTTGTTCTTGCATTTTTAGCGCATTTTTGAAACTTGTTTTAAAAAGGTAGCTTAATAATGCACTTTGTCTGTTCGGCTGTTCGGCTGTTCGGTCGGCTGTGAATCGAGATAGAAGCAACCAGACATCGTAGAGAGCTCTGGTTTTTTGCATTAGCTCAGTGCCATCGAGTTATTGGCGTATCGATTAGTTTGAAAGCTCAAAACCATCTCTAAATACTATAATTAATGATTTTTTGTTTTCAATACAATAGAGCCAACTTCAAGTGGGATAATTTCAAACCAATTTCAAATATATTTTGACCGTTAGAAAATTTGAATTTCAAAAAACCGTTAAATGACAAACCATTTTGAAATATGAAAATTCACCGCAAAATTGTTGATTATACTATAATTAAAGATTTTCAAGTGTATTTACGCGGGAAATTTTCAAATATATTTTGACCGTTAAAAAATTCAAATTTCAAAAAACCGTTAAATGACAAACCATTTTATTATATGAAAATTCACCGCAAAATTGCTAATTATACTATAATTAATGATTTTCAAGTGCAATTACGCGGGAAATTTTCAAATATATTTTGACCGTTAGAAAATTTGAATTTCAAAAAACCGTTAAATGTCAAACCATTTTATTATACGAAAATTAACCGCAAAATTGTTAATTATACTATAATTAATGATTTTCAAGTGTATTTACGCGGGAAATTTTCAAATATATTTTGACCGTTAGAAAATTTGAATTTCAAAAAACCGTTAAATGACAAACCATTTTATTATATGAAAATTCACCGCAAAATTGTTAATTACACTATTATTAATGATTTTCGAGTGTATTTACGCGGGAAATTTTCAAATATATTTTGACCGTTAGAAAATTTGAATGTCAAAAAACCGTTATCGAGCCGTCGAATTTATTTAAGTCACAAAATATTCATGATTGACTTATTTGATACAAAGTACTTTGCTAATCAAATACTGATCGCTAACACAAAAATGCGCTGAAGTCACTCGATCTATAACACGAGGACTTTCTTTAAATTTTTTCCTTCCTTTCCTTTATTCCACAATTTTTATTTTTTTGTCATGAAAAATATTCATTATGACTGAAGGCACACAAAAAAAAGATGAAAAGAAAAAAATTTGAGATGCTTCGCAAAAATGCCATGTGTTGCAGCATGAAGCATTGACAGTCAACAATGAAAACATTGGAAACATTCAACCACTATAGTCGAGTTTCAGAAGGAAAAAAATACTGTCTGTTAGTTACAAAAATACATCCATCGTGTTAAAGTCGTTCGCTTTGAAAACTCGTACTGATTCATTCGGCCATGAGCTGAAACTGTGTTTTTTGCTGTATATTTTTTTTAAGTTTTTTTGTTAATTCTTCAGTTTCAAAATTTTTCCTCTAAAGTTTCTTTTGGACTTTATGATGAAATAGTTTTTAACAACAAGTTTCGACAGGAAGACCTTAAGTTTGAAAGTGAAATAAATAAAAAAAAATAGGAAAGAAAAAGAAAAGAGAAATTTCTTGATCCTTGTCTATCTATTTTTGAGTGAATTATTTAAAGATGAAAATTAGTAAAAAGAAAAGTCTTCAATCAGAATGAGTGGATTAAGAAGAAAAATCAGAGTGTAATGAATGAAAAAAAGGTGAAACTCGAAAAAGCATAACGAAGTGTGGAAAAGCAAAGAAAATTAACAGTACATTTTTGAAACAATGAGCAAGAAGAATCTCTATGTATATGGCATAAATGAACAGTTGGAATGAGCGCAAAAATTACTTTTCTTTCACAAGCATATGGATAGGAACGATTCTAAATGCAAAGTTCTATTAAATCACAGTGCAACGGGATAAACTCGTCTTGTACATCTAGATTTTGCTCAATGTATTTTTCTCTGCCTTCAAAAGCATTGAAACATTTTTTTTCTGCTCTGCCGTTTTGGCTCTTTTTATGCTTGTATGAAGTGACACACTCGTGTGTGTATCTGTGTCTGTTTGCATTTCACAAATAAAAAAGTCCTCCTCAAGACTAAGATCAGCTGATACACACAGTGTGTCATACGTGGACGTTTTTTTATGTAGCAATAAATGATATACAACTCGCGCATTTCATGCTGATGGTGAAAATATTAAATATTTTTTTCTTCTTTTTCATCTCGAAAAATGTAAATGAGAAAACGAAAAGATTTTCATCTCGAACCAATACAATGATAGGAATTGGAAAATTCACGAAAAATTGTGAAACTGTAATGAATCTCATGTGTCGGACAGTGATTAATCTTCATATTGGCTGCTTTCATTAGCAAATGAATCGACTTATGAAACGAGCTTGTATCATTCATTAATTAGAATTAACATGAGAAGTTTTGGATATACAGCTAGTCTCTCATTTACAATTATTGCCTTTAACTCATTTGATGAATTTAAAATCTAGTGACGCAATGCTAACAGACAGCAAGCATCATGCTGCTGGTGCTGTATGTCGAGAGGCATGGAGTGAGTGAGGAAAAAATCACACGATATGTAATAATTGTAATTGTGACGTTGGATGTATGTCAATTTTCCAATGCGCACTTTTTTTCTCCTCTCCATCTCCGGCAATTTATATTACTATGAGCTGCCGATGTCGCTTAATTAAATTTAATTGAAAGAAGTCCAAAACAACAGCAACGCACGATAACAGAGACGAACAACAATGAAGCAGCGTGAGGCAGTCAAATAAAACTGCTTTAAATGCTTATCAATTGATAATCGTAGGACATTTAATTATTCTCATTTGACGATGATGGAAAATATAAACATCAACATCGATTATGATGATTAGACACACTGTACGCTCGGTGTCGTACGATGATTATTTTTTTTCGGAGACGACTTATTGACGTAGCACAATTAATACATTTAGCAGTGTATTTTTAATTAAGTTCTGTGTCTGTAATTATGCAAATAATTTCCTTACTTACTTGCTCAATGACTAGATTATTACTACAAACTAATAGTATTTAGTGCCAAAGTTGTATTTATCAAGTAAATTTCCAATGAATGAACATTTATTATAAAAAGAAAATTTAAATAATGGAATATAAAAAAAATAAATAAATATCGTTCCTCTTCTGCTTCGCGTAAATACTTAACAATTGTAATTCATGATAAGCGAAAAATCACATAAATTTTCAAATTACGCTGTGAAATGTGCTAACTATATGTGTTAATAGTTCTAACAGAAGGAAATAAGTCGTTGATTTGAAAAGTCGTTCTATTTACATTTTTAATTTGCTTTTTCTTCTTAATTATTTGCATAAATTTCTGAAACTTCAAGGCAATTTTTTGTAGTACTTTTTAAAAAGTTTGTGCCCTCGTAACTCATCAGACAGTAATTTTTGTTAACGATAACATAACTTACTACGCAAATGAATAACTCAAATAAACATGTATTACAATATTAGTGATATAATTCTGTTCAAAAGCACCGAAGCCGTCAATTTTATTTCCTACCAAGGTTTCTTCCTCTTTCGCCTACTTGCTTATTAAATTGTCTCTTTTTTGGGGGTTAATTGTGAATGATGTGACTTCTTTCAGGCTTCCTGAAAGATTTTTAATGCTACGTGATTCCCAAACGACCCCACAGATTAAAATTCATTCCAATTTGCAAACATGCTCATCAAACCATTTAATTTCTGTTCTGTTTCTTAATCCAAAAGATTATTTCATGAAAATGTCATATTGCTGCTACAAAAACTTTATGACATGTGACTCTTGTTCACAATATCAGATTTCTAAGTCCATCAAAAAAATCATTCTTGAAAGCTCCAGTGATTTCGTAAGAATGAAGCTTAAATTTCCAAGCTAATATTACAAATGCAAATTTTTTCCACGTTGTTTTGTTTTTCACTTACTTTAAATTCACATTATTTTTTTTTGCATTGTAGTTTCACAGCGCACTTTTTCGTTTGCCTCGTGTAACAGTTTCTATAATGTGCTCTGTAATTTAATAATTTGCATTATGGATGATTTTTCTGTCTGACTGTCTTGTTCTCATTTCCTGTGTTAGACTTGTTTTTGTGAGATGTGATGAACGAATTCTGACAGGTACCTGTGAAATATTTATATCACTTCCTCATTTTCTCGTTCTTCAATGAATTTTTCTGTTTCATTTAAAAAAATCTAAATTGAGGCAATTGTACCTGCTTGTAGAGTCAAGAGCCTCCTTTAGTCACCGACGTACTTCAACGTCCAATTGTGCGTCAAATGAGGAACAATCCAGTTTATTTACAAATGAATTAATCACCATAAATTTTTAGATCATTCACAACAACTTAATTTTCTACCTTACATCCTGTTTACATTGTTCACCTTTTAACTTTACATTAAAAATTGTCGATGAAAATGCGCGACTTATGAGTTGCATGAAGGCCCAGATATTTATTTATCTAAATCTGCTGTCTATGTTGATGATGAAATTTATAACAATTTTTTGAGCCCTTGTTGTTATAAAATCTTTTTACATTATTTTCCATGCCATAATTCCAGCTCTCTTTTTATAAAACTCATTGTATTCATGATTATGCGCTGCTATATGGAAATTGGTTAGTATTTGTATCTGTGCCTCAATCCAAATAAGTAAAATTCATTACTTGTATTTTTCTTCCCATTGTATTCTAACTTACTTGGAGAAAGAAATAAAAATGCGGCACGGTTTTTGAAGCATCATCGATGAGAAAATACAAAACAGAATCGAGATCACTTTAAAGATTTTTCCTTTCCTCTGAGCTGAGCTCTATCTCTCTCTCACACAAAATTTCTTTTGTTTTACATCAAGTCAGTCAGGTCGATGTAATGGAGATGAAGTTTATATGTCTATCCGTCGATCTAACTTAATACATGTATCTTTGAGGCAGGTATAAGAAAATGATTTTGCATAATTATCCATAAATATCTCATCCATCTTCTTTCCATCGTCCGAGGGCTAGAATAATGTTTTAATGTTGTTTGTATTGTTGATGATGATGAACCGTAAATGAAAAGGATGTTGAAAGGGATGAACAACATTTTTAAATCAGTGGGATTCATCCTTTCTTCATAATTAATTAAGGCCTTCTAGAGAGATCCATTTGTTACTCAATTAGATGCTGGCAATGTCTGCCCTCTTTTAATGTGCATTAATAATTCTTGGATTAATAAATTCAATGATCTTTACTTGTATGGAATATAAAATTATTAAAAAAGAGAAAGGAACTAGTTCAGCCCAAAATTGGATCTGAAAATCAAATCGATCTGTGTGTATTAAATTAATTCAATCCTGACAGTCAGTCAGAGTTGATTCCTGTGAATCTGACACATGCAGACGTGATCTAACTCTGCTGACAATGTCCATCATACCTATCCGTATAAAAAAGTTTCCCTCGCTTAGTCAGCTCAGTTACTAATTGAAACTGAAACGCTTGTTGTTGATCATTTATTAATTAATTTAAAAAAAATTGCTCTGTGTATCAAAATAAATTTTATTTCACGGTCAACGTCATGTCGATCGAACGAACGACGACTCATTCTAGCTATTTACATTCTGTGCCAGAAAAGATATCATTTATACACGTGCATTAACATCACTTTTAGTTTTCTTTGCTCTTCCGAATGCAATTAAACAAAAAAAAATAAATATAAATTCGCGCAAATAAATCGATCGGCATTTGAAGCAAGTTCTGCTTGCTTTCTATTTCGCGAATGAAAAAAAAAATGTTCTGACGAAATTTAAGTGAGAAAAAAAAAATAAATATAAATTATATTTTTTTTGCCTTTTACAGAGCTCTTTTTGGTATTGAAGGTTTCGCTATTTCAATTCAGTGCTGTTTTCATATTGTTTAGTAATTTGCAACTTAAGCTATTAAAAAAAAGCTGCTGAAATATAATTTCTGCTACTTGCTGTGCTGTTGTTGAAATATTAAAAGGAAAGGAAAAAAGAAAAAATTGCTGAAGTGTAACATACAAAAAAAGAAGAAAAAGAACTGTTTATATATTCATTGGAAACGTATGTAAAAGTCATAAAGTACATGCACGTTTAGAAGCCAATAAAAATTTATATAAATCAGAAAAGGAAGTGAAAAAAGAGAAACTATTACATAAACTGAATTATAAACACTGATCAAGACGTTGCCGAAAATTGAAAGCCTTAAAGGTCTGGTGAGAATGCTCCGATCACCAGCACACATAATTGGTCCACAAACACCAGCCACCAACACAACATCAGGCTTATTTGACTCATGCCATCGAAAAATAAGACTGATAGGAGGCAATTTTGCATTTTTCGGTGGTCTTATGTCGTAAGTATCATTTCTATTGTTGTCTGTAGCTATTATGGATTCAGGGATTGTAATTGTGAATTGTGAAGGGCTTCACCCATAATTCTGAGTGATTTTGGTCCCAAATTAATTGGTATTCAACCTTTTGCAATGGAAATGAATCTAAAAAAATCCCCAAAATGACAACTCATACCCCAAGCTGAGTAGCATCCAAAGAATCCACCCGAACATTATTAGTGATGATGACTTAAGCGATATTATTTCGAAGATTTCAAGAAAAAAGACGTCTTGAGAAATATTCTAAGCATTCACCACACGGTTCATCTGATTCCATTAGTACCATACTACAAAAATAATACTTTACATCTCGTCTTCTTTTAATTCTTCGGTATTATTCAATTGAAAAAAAAACTCATTCTTTGAATAGAAATAAAAAAGGTATATAAAGATTGTGTTAAAATCGATGATTATTGTTCTTTTTTCTCTTTAACGGAACTAAATCCCATCCATTTACTTACTCACACTTCTTCTTCGTCTTACCTTCTTTGTACTTCTTTCTTTCTTTTTATTATTGAATCAACTGGTTGGGGAAAAATTGAGAGAGAAAAATTTCTACAGACTTTTTTTTATTAATTGATGGAAGAATTATTGTAAAGAGAATAAAAGTACGAGGAACTCCAATGGAAGAGAGTAATAATAACCGCGATTGTGTAAAAAAAATAAAAAGTAATTCAAGAATTTCATTGTATGTAAAAAAGAAAGGTTGGCTGGAAATGTGTAATAATAAGAAGGAAGACGAACGATGGAGGAACGAAGTTAAAATCATTCTAGATGGAATTTTCTTTTAAGAACATAATGATTAAGGGTATTTTTGCCTACATATGTATTCGTTCGGAGAAGACAATAGTAATACCGACATTACAGCATGTATGTTTTCCGTCTTATGTTATTTTCAACTTGACGGGGCTTTCGTGCTTAACGCAATGAGTTTTCTATTTCATTCTGAAGTTTACCAGTATTTCTCTGCTCATTATGTAATATTTTATTGCGAGTATGTACGAGTATAATGCGTAACAATAACATTTCTTATGAGGATTTATGCAAGTGCTCTTCTAATCTACTTTTTGTTCGCTTCCGAATGAATAAAATAAATATGACGGCAGTCGAAATTAATTTTTTTTTTTGAGAGTCTCTTCCTTTCCATTCTTCCCATGATGATGATGATGATATACCTATTGTTCTGCTTAAGATCCGTCTTGATGGTATTAATAAGCTTGTCTGTGGATGTATAATGTTAATGTGGACAGGTGATGAGTCTATGTTGCTGTGACACTATTCAAATAAGAATTTATGATCTAGAGCTTTCAAGTGCTCTTTATTGTTACACTTTTGAGAACATTCCGTGACATTCAAGTCTGTAGCAGCTTTATTCCAAAGTTTAAGGTCGACTTTAGAATTGAAATGTAGAAAAAAAAATTAAATCGAATTCAGAAATGTCCTTGAATTTGACAATGCTAACAACTGCACTAGAGTTTCAACTATCTAGACTTGAATCTAAAGAATTTCAAAGGTTGAGTTTTTGAGTCCATGAGTAACTCGAGTGACTTTGTAGCTCTACAACAACTCTCTTTCTAATTCCCATGGAACAGCTAATAAAAAATATTTTAATAATTTTTACATCTTGTGTCATAATGACTTTATATAAAAAACAACAGCACGAAGAAATTTAAGACATTATTGTTGGATCTTTAATAAAGTAATCTTATTAATCTTATCTCTTGTTGAATTTCATAACAGAGCATTATCTTATTTGGTTCCCAAGAAATTTAAACGGAGAGAATTGTTTGTGTATATATTTTTTGGAGATAATGAAGAACGACTTATTGTTAATATATTCATTCCATTTTCTGTGATATCATATTCCACTCTGTAGACTGCATGAGAGACACAAATATTGTCAGACCGGAAAAAAATGCAATTATTTGGAAATGCAATGCTTCTATTTATTTATTAAATAAATATGGACAAAAACGTGCGCGCATTGTGCAAATTTGCATTCTTCATTTACAACGAAATAAAGTCATCGCCTATTTGGATATAATATAATGTGTTTTCCACGTAATTGATTAGTTAATGTCTTGAAAATGCTGGCGAGAAAGCTTAAACTTTTTTTTAATGAACATTAAAATTGATTAAAAAGTTAATTTCTTATAAAATTGTATTCCCAAATTGTCGACGACGTTAAAATCGTTCATGGATATTAAACAAAACTGAAAGTGTCTTAAAATATTATTTTACTTGAGGGATCGTTCGGATATTACGTAATACTTGGGGGGATACACTTCATATTAATTTTATTAGATTTTCTCACGAAATTTGCTATGGGGAGGGGGGGTTGTCAAAAATGGTCATATTTGGCGTACAGAGACGTATCCAGGCGGGTCGGTTTACTTCATTTTTCAAAACCATAGCTACCCTAAAAAGGGTCATGATTCGAAAAGATAAAGATATCCAAAAAGGCCATACTTCAAACCCCCTCCCCCCAAATCCAATATACCCCTTGGTTACGTAATATCCAAACGACCCCTGATGACTTTTACTAATAAAATAGCAAACAACTCAATTTAGCTTCTATTATCTTAGATTATTTGCTTTCGTCCATTCATATTTTAATATATTTTTTTCTCCTCTCCTATCCGATTGACTAATGTCTTGCCTACATATAAAAGAAGTAAGTAGTTAACAAGTTTCACCATTTCAATCTCTTAGTTCTTCTCTATTAGATGAGGAAACATTTGTTGATACATGAGAATTTCAACTTCTTTATCTATCTTATATATATTTAAGATAAACATGCCAGCCTCGTTGGTGAAGTTGAAGTTGAACGACTTTGTGGATATATTCACACCGAAGATGT
The DNA here is from genome assembly GCA_963573255.1 of Chironomus tentans. NCBI lineage: Eukaryota > Metazoa > Arthropoda > Insecta > Diptera > Chironomidae > Chironomus > Chironomus tentans. Next base: position 40,757,846 of record OY754302.1, on the reverse strand, counting down.
AGGCTTAATTTCAAGTGAATATATTTGAGTAAACACTCGATCGCTCGTTCACGTTCTATTTATCCTCTATACATACTTATTCTCTCACAAAAATATTCAAATACGGTTCGACAACGAGAGATCTTCTATTAAGGAACGGCAACGGCTGTTTCTACTACTTTTAAAATAATCAAAGAGAAGAATTTTTTTTCTATAATGGAAGAGTTACTCAATATTCTTCTATTAAGTCAATAAGCTAATAAAGTAAATAGATTAACCGTTAATTTAAGAAACTTTTTAAAGCTGCATCATCAGTTGGTTGTCCAGGAATGATATCCATTAAAATATTGGCTTTTTTATTCCTAGCTCCCTCTGTGTCACATAATTTTGGGGTGTACGGAGGGGTCCAAGGGGGTCTGACGCCCCTGGATTTGACGCTTCGTGACATTCCATAGAGACATTCCATGAGAAGAGCTTCAGAAAGTCCAATATTTTGATAGACCTAATTTCTGCACGAATCCCAAATTATAAATTTGTAATTTTACTTTTCAAAATCTGCATATGATGCACTTATGTCTACACACATCTACACAATAGAGGAAGAAGAAAGATTCATATCTGTAATAATAAAAGTAAAAAAGATTTTGAAAGATCGGCTGTTGAAACTAGCAACAGACAAAAAAGGCTAGCAAGAGACTTAATGCATGATTTCAATTTTAATTTATTTTATTTTTTTGAGAAATTAATTTGATTTCATCATTCAATTTCGTTTTTCAATAAAAAAAGAAAGTTTGCTCACTTGCAAGGCCAGATGTTCTTAAATATTCAAAGCTCTGTTTTGTTCACACACAGCCAACAACATAGCTTGTTCAAAAAGTAAAACAACAATAGAGCATTATTGATTCTTATTATTCCGATAAATAAGTGAATTGAAGTAAAGTTTTATAAACTAGAAATCACGTCTATGACAATGACGTGCTTAGCATTTCAAAGGAAATGTTCTTAAATGTGTGTTTATGAATTTCATGCACGGCAATCAGTTCTGATTATCCTTTTGAATGCTACTTTGTAGTGTGTAAATTGAAGTTGGCAAAGTACTGACTTGCTTCTATGGAATTAATTTATGTTTATTTCTTCGTTGAAATTTAAGACGCTTTCTCAAGTGTAAAATTACTGAATGAAACTCGAAATTGTTGTTAATTATTATTTGATTCTCTTTGATGGGTTTTGTGGGAATTTATGAATGAGATTTTGGTAGGGGTGTAACGAAGGTTCCTGGCACTTTTTGGTTAGGATTTATTGAATTTTGCGCCCCAAAATAAGATATGGGGAAATATTCATCTTTCCCAACCCTTGTTACGTCCCTGTGGCGGATTTCTTGTTATAATACTACATTATGGTATACCCCTACCCTACCATAGGGTATACCCCTACCCTACCATAGGGTATACCCCTACCCTACCATAGGGTATGCCCCTACCTCTACAATAGGGTATTCCCTTACCCACACCTTCCCTCCAAACTGTATAATGACTGAGCTGAGCTAAAAATCCAGCTTATATTAATGCTAGATCGTTTTTAATCATTTTCCGGGTGTGCTGCTGACTTATCATCGAATGAACCTAAAATATCCATAAAAAATGACGAAAGCCCTTTTATAGTCTTGAACTTTAATGCACAGTATGAATTATTTTACTTCCTTCTGACATAAAACATTTTCTTTAATCCAGTAGAATTTCACAAGATCTTGTAATCTTATAAAAATTTATGTAACTACGGAAACGAAACTAAAAAGCAACTACAGTGAAGAATTTCTTTTGTGACTGTAAATATTTGTAATAAATTCCGGAAGTATCTTATATTGATGTTATTATTGATTATGATTGCAAGAATCATTGAGCCCGACTACCGCCATCTCATTTTCGAATACTTCGAAATTACTTCGAAATTAATGTCGAATTCTTCGAACATCAAAACAATAGAAATTTTTTTTTATCGAAATTTTGCTCTTTTGCATACTTTAATTAAGTTTTTTGCACCATGAAACTAAACATTCACACTAAATGAACCATTTAATCAACTCAATAACCAATATTTCATAGAATTCAATTAGAAAATTAACAAAAACTTTTTCTGAAATTTTCTTTGTTTATGTTTATGTTTTGATCTGCAATTAAAAAATTGTCAAAAATTCTCATTTTAAACAGCTTTAGTAAGTTAATTAAGTAGTCTGGAGTTTAGAAAATGATTAATTTCATTGATCTAAAAGGATAAATGCAAAAAATGTCATGAAACAAGCATTTATAGATTTATTTTTTAACGGCAAAAAATATTTTGAAAATATTCAAAAATTTCGAATAACTGACGTTTTTGAGATGGCGGTAGTCTGCATTGAGCATTAACGGAATTTCTACCTTCTTTCTTCTCAACTCACTGATTCACATAATTGAAGGCACAATGCATTAAGTATAGAAATAGAACAGAAAACAATCAAGACTAAGAAGATGAAGAATAAAAATGGAAATTGATGTTCGTCTTCGTCTTTTATGCAATCCGTGTTTATCTTCACGTGAAAAATTTATACATCTTCTTTACATAAAAGCGAATGAAAATTTAAAGCTGCCAAAAGAATTCAAATAAACACTTCCAAAAAAAAATGTGTGCAGATGCAAAATTAGCTGCGATAAATATTTTAACAATGAGTCTTTCCTATGTGATATAAAAAGATTTTTACGATTAAGTCAATTGTATTTAATGTTTCACCAGCACTCAATAAAACGAAATGAAAATAAATATAAAACGTTGATTTGAGATGCGATTAAACCTCCTCCCACAAGTCTAGTAACGAAAATGCAGTAGCTTGACAAATTTTCAAAAGCATTATTAATCAATCGTAAATAGCTTGAATCATCAAGTTTTATTGCTCATCTACAGGCAGGGGTGTAGCTAGAAATTTTTTGTATGGGGACTTTGTATCCTGGATGTTTTTGCTGTTGCTTCACTGGATCTGATTAGTGACGTGATTTTTTCTTAAAAACCCTAGCAAATTGAAGAAAATCTGACGAGAGGGTCCCCCTGACTAATTGCCTGTCCACAGCATTTCGAAAAAACATTTCTGCTGTGGCTTAATGCAATAGCATTTAATTGGTCAAAGAGTCGTGTAAAGGCCAAAACAAGACGATTTCGATATTAATGGTTTTTCTTCTATTTTCATTTCAAATATCGTTAATAGCTAATGGATACTGACAACAAAAGTGAGTGTGCTGAATGAATGTTTCTACAGATACAGCAACTCCAACATAGCAATCTTTTTTTTTTGTGTGTGAAAATTAAAATCTCGATTTCTTTTTCATTGCTTCTCTTTTCAAAATATACAAAGCAATATTCTCTCTCTACAGAAAATTGTATTTACAGATAATTTTGTATCAAAGTCAGATTAGCTCCACCAACTACCAACTGGTGCGAATTTTTCATTCGACGAAATTCAGTTTTTAAGACATCAATAATTATAAACAATTTATCAGCACGGATGAAGAGGAGAGAAAAGTAAAAATTATACAGACTTGCAGGTCAAATTACAGTTACTGTTTTTACTTTCATAATTTCGTCATGTCAGACAAGCAATCCGAACATCACAATTACATTTTCTTAAGAAAACGTGCTAAAAATTAATGAAAAAAATGTTTAATGTGAAGAACGTGAAAAACTCAATGAGATCAATGCTGATGATGGTCAGAGATACCTAAAATAATAAAGATTGAATGCTAAGCCTTACGAAATGCCATTACAATAAAAGATCTAAGATTTGTGGCTTACTAAAGGGAATTAATTAAAGTTAAAGCATCTCGTAAGATTGACAAACAAATATTTCGACTGTGAAAATTGGACTAGAACTAATTTCGTGTTTCCGGTTGATATGGTTTCTGAATTAATTTATAAATTGGGTTACAAAAAAGTATTGGATACACAAATTTTCAAAGTAATTGATTACAGATTTTTATGTCTCGAGAACCAAAATAGACTTGAAATATTCATAAACATGTCAAGAAGCTAATCCCAAGATAAATTGCTGCTGACTGAGAATTTTTCCTATTCGCATCACATAAATCCTTCCGTTTCATCATAGCAAGTCTCTCAAGGACTTGCAAAGTACTTTTCAATGTCAATTAGCCTTCAATGTTCTGCCAATTTATGCAACTAAGTGCTACATTTACTGACTTCTCAATCGTCACTCCTCAAAATCCAACAATTTTCCAATTGAGCATTTCCTCAACATGCACCCAAAGCCACAAATTACCCATTTGGAATTAGTATTTCAAATTCTGCTTCATTATTGGATCCAATATACGTGATTTTTATTATGCGCATCACATTATATCGATAGTTTATAAATCATTTATTTCGTCTTGCCTTATGATGGCTCATTGTAACATTTTTTTCCATCATAAAAAGCAGTAGAAGGAAAAATTTGAAATATTAAAGCAAGCGTAAACTCAAAGAAAGGCGCATTGAATGCGAATGTTATGTAGGTTTACTATAATTATTGAAAAAAAGTGAAGTTTGATGGAGATCATGCGCTATTTATTGTATCAAAAAACGTCATATAATAAAGTAAGTTTGCAGCAATCGCAGCGAAAAAAGCATAGAGTCCGTAATTGTTATTAGATATAGACATATAGTTGGAGAGGGTGTGAATTATTGAGCAATTTATAGCGTATACTATTTTGACCTTGGACTAATATTATTGAGAGACTGGAGCCTGTAAGTTTTCGTTGTTGCCTTTCGCTTCTGTTGCTATTTTATTTCTTCTTTCTGTTGCGATGTGATTTTTTCTGAAATACACGGCTTGTTGATTTTCATTGCTGTAGAAATAAAAAATAAATCTCAAGACAGTTTTAACTCAAAATTGTGGATTTTTATATTTTGCGAAAAAATCACGATTATTATCATAATAAACTACAAAATTGCTATTCTTTTCATGATTCTTGATCGTAGTAAAAAGCTATGCTTCGTTCATCCGCCAAACGGTGACTTCTAATTTTTTTTTGGAACAAGAAATATTTAGTCTTTAAAAATGCGGCTGTGGCATGAATAATTATTTAGTGCTCTTAATGTTTACCATAAATCCCTACAACTTGACTTTGCTTTGTTTAATTTTTCTTCTCACATTCTCATTCATCTCTCCTACTTGCTAGCTTGCTGACTGTTTGTGTAGAATTTTCCATGGAAATCTTTTTTGTTATTTCCATGAAGCGTGAGTAACAAAAAAAAAGATGAAAAAACTAAGTCAACGAGAAATTTACTGTAGCAAGTTCGTGTCTTTCTGATTTTTTTTTTATGCTGTGTGCTCTTTTCTTCATTCCCTTTTCTGTGTTTGCATCATCACATCATGAACAATTAACGTGAAAATTATGGAATAATGACACTCCATTGTTGCTGACTCTTATTGCTTTATGATGTGATGTAGCACCATTGACGTCGAATGTCGAAGCTAGTCTAAATTTCGTTAACATAATTTTTTCATGCATGATTTGTCTCGAACGCCTCATAACACCCAACTAGATGCGTTGCTGTGCTGATGACATTTTACGACGCTGCTCTTATCATCCTCTGTCGTCTTTCTTTTGGTGTAATTGTTAAATGAGTTTGTTTTTCCTTTTATTGTTTTATTTATTTAACCTTCTTCTATCTATAGCTCTTTTCATTACATTATACACACTTTGTATACGTATATAGACTATATTATTCTCATTAATGACTGTAAGACTTCATTAATCATTATTGTAATTATGTGCTACTCGCTGCATAAGCCAATTCTACGTCTCACTCTCCCAGCTTTGTTCGCACAAATATAAGTGCTTAAATGCCGCCCTTGGAAGCATAACAAAGCGCTCAATAAGTCACATTATGAGTCAGTCGGTAAGTCAACTAGTCAGTTACACACAGACAGTACCGAAAATTTATATCCACATGTACTTTCTATCAGCTAATTTGTTCTCATTTAAAATTCATGAAAAAAAAAGTCAATCAAGTCTCACAGAAGACATAACGCGTCAGAGGATGTAATGAAAAATTTTTATCTTCGTAAAGTTGGAAAGAATAAACTGTGAAGGTAAATTTAATTATGATATGGAACCGTACGTTACACACATTATATTCTCATTTATTCTTCGTATGTTTTAAACATTAGCAAAGAAACTGGAATAGATAATAAGTACGAGATATATGGGTAAATTCCGTATGGGAAATCACGAGACTCTTGCCGCGGAAAGAAAAATTTGCAAGAACACATCAACTACAAATTGATGACAATAAAATAAGGCACACGAAGAGTTTTGATATTATTACTTTTTTTAGAAACCGGTTTAGCAACTTTTCCATTGTCATGGTTACATGAAGTCACTTCTTCTTCTGCTTTAATATACCGGAAGAAATGTTAAAGTGAAAGAAAAGTCTCTTCTGTGTACATCCACAATAATTTCTATAAGAAGTAAATGAACATAATAATGCTGGGCTGACTTTTTAAAACTCACATTTCAATTGACATTTGCGATGACTGACTTTGTATGTATGCTAAAGTCACTATTTACCTCTCTTACACACAGTTTGTCTTTATAACGAACAATTGCAGCTCACAACATCACACAAAATATGAAACATTCACATCAATGTCGTCATTGTGATTGTATTGATGCTGCAAAAAGTCGCGCGATCGGTAAATAAAGCATTGAGAATGAAAAGAAAATATGAAAGAAAGTGACGAAACTGAATGTTCAATGCTTCAATGCTGCAGGCATGACTGTATGTGTGATTTTGTGGGCACGTTAAATAATAAAAATTTTCAGCCGTTTTGTTACCGTTTCTCGTACAAATTTAACGCAGAAAAAAAATGTTTTCTTATGTCTGATGATTTATAGTTTAATTTTTTTTTCTTGGCTTTATTGGATATTTCGCCTCATAAAATGAAAATAATTTAAAATGAGCAGAGATTCATTTCATTAAAAAAAAGCTCACTCACTTACTTCCATCCAATTATCACCTTCAAAAGACTAATTTGTCCATGTTCTTTGTGATATCTTCACATAAACTATGAATATATGTGCAAAATCTCGTCTTTTGTGCTTTATTGAATGTTTTTTTGCGCGTCGTTTAACCTTCACAATAGATTTAATTTTATAACATTTCCATTATTTCTTCCATTTTTCATTTTTATAATATTATGTGTGGTATGACACTGACCATGCTCCACTATATTTTGTTAAAACGGCCACAGTTTATTGCACGTGATTGTTTTTTGACGAGAAAAAAAATGTTTTTTTTTGTGCAAAATAAAAAAGGACATAAAAAAGTTTTATTGTATTAATTTCTGTTTATTAGTATTTTAAACTCATGCATAACAAAAAGAAACAATACTGAGCATCGAAAGAAGGTCAAAATACTCAAATTAATGATAATTGTCTTAAATGTTAAGTTCATGTAGATGTGGGGATAACAAAAGAGATCTGTGAGGGGATTAAGTTAGAATAAGATTAGCTTTATGATGAATTTTTGTTCAGAGTACATAAGGGTCCATTCATAAGTTACGTCACGCTAAAAATGGGATTTTTAGATCCTCCTTCACGTTCCCCAAATTATTTTTTAAAGAATGGAAGTGCTTCAGAGCAGGGGGTCTGATGCTCAGCTAAAAATTAGACGTCATTTACGAACAACCCCCAAGACAAGTAAAAGAGAAAATAATAAAGTGCTTTGTTAGGTCAGCAGTTAAGCACTTGACTTCTTGAACTGTTATCTTAACTGTTTAAATTCCATTAATCATTTGATTAATTTATGGCCAATAAATCTTTACAATTCTCATTAAAGGATGGATTAAAATGATTCCACTTCAGAAATGACACAATTTTTAAGTTCCAATATCTCATAAATCTTCCGAGCCCCCCAAGTTCCACACAATTGAGTCTTTCGAAACTTTTTTTGTTTGGGTTCAAGATATAATCAGTTCTCTAACGTTAATTCATTTTCATTTAAGGCACTAATTCACAGTCAATCTTCTAAATGACATTTACAAAACTTGTCGCAGGCAATTGTTGTTGTTGCCTCAAACACCAAAAAAAATAAGATCTCATTTCAAAAAATAAATGAGCATAAAAGTCTTCAACCAACGTTAAGTTGTGCGGTTAATAAATGAATAGAATGAATAGGCACTAAAAATGGAAATTGTGACCGAAATTTTTCATCATAAAAAAATCGTAATTGTTATATACGCAGCACGGGAAGTTTTGTATGATGTTTCTCTAAAAAGAAAATTATTGTTATTATAAAATACTCTCATAAAGACAAATGAAGTGTCTAGAAAGTAGAAGAGATAGACGAAAATGAAATTGAAATCATTAATGCGGATACTTTGCTTTGATAATCTTTAATATCCAGAGAAAGAATTTCATCTTGATGAGTTTATTGGTTTATTAAAGAATGTGCTTTTATGACGGCAATAAACCTTGGATATACTTTTTTGCAAGATATTTCATTTTTTGCCAGATTACGAAATTTTTTTTTGAAAGCTGACTTTTTGTCGAGTAAACAAAATTAGACCGAGAAGTGAGCAGAAATTTGTATGACTAAGGTCAACCCAATTTACAATAGCAATTTGAAGATATTCTGAATGACTTTTTGGTGAATAACTGGACCGTTTAGGTAGATTTGCATAAATTAGTCATTCGTGTCAATCCTGTATCGGAAAGTGAAATTCAACCCTAGACTTAACTTTCATTTAAAAAGCTTCTCATCAACTGTCGATTTCACGCATTTAATTTAAAAAGGAAACGATATTCAAATGAGAATGGCCAAACAAGAGCCTCTACGAGAGTAATGAAGTCATCTTATTTGAGAATGAATGACTAAATCTCCACGGACCAATCAGTGTAAATCAAATACGTTTGGACAGTGTTAGTAGAAGACCTCACCTTCATGCGAAAGTATACATTACCAGTAATTAAGTCTAAAGTTCGCTACATACAATACGTGAGTCCAGATTAAGGACAAAGACAGAGACAATAAGCTCATATTGTTATGGTGTAAATGACAACCTTGCTGCTTGCAACTCAATAGCACCAGAAAATCAACATGCTGACTGTAAATGAGTCAGTTTTTTTGTGGTCCAGATGATTCTTATGACTGCAATAATTTTTTTTTACTTATCAACTATAAAACTGACGCGCGATAATAGAAGCTCGTTATCATAAACCAGACGCGCTTTTTGCATGGGAATGAAAATGTTTTCAGTTTAATTTATTCATAAGCTGACTGGTTGACTCAAAATGAGCGGTTGGATGATGACTAATATCGACGCTAACTTTGTTTTCTTGTATTTTCTTCTCTGTTTGTTTGAATGTGACAAACGGCCACTCCACGCTGCTTATAACATTAATGTGTATATATAACTTTTTAATATAAAATTCTGTTGCTTTACTCATTTAAAATTCATAGTTGATCGTGACACAGTTAAGTCGTTTTGTTTTCAATGAATGTGTCCGTTTGATGGCTGCTGCTTTTTAATATTGGTTTTTTCGCAAAACGGTGTGGTTGGGTTGATTCCAGTACAACTTGAAAAATTAGTTCTATTTATGGAAAAGAGGAATATCAAAAATATAAATTTAATATGTATGGATGGCTCAGCGCGTATGTCACTCATTTGAGAGGTGATTGATCTTCCTCGTTGTGTATTCTTTTCGCAATTTTATAACTGAATCACTCGCTTTTGATCTCTTTTTTGCCTTTCACTGAAAGATTTTTTCCTTCGCTCGTCGTTTTGTGTTTAAAAATATACGAAATTCTACTCAAAAAATGATTTGTTACATCTGGAGACACTTTGTCGTCAAGATAGACCGAGAATGAGTTTGCTACGTGAAATGTGAATAACATTTGGGAATTCCGAAATAAAACCACGCGGAAAATGGTGAATAATTAGTATTCCGAGGTGCTGATGAGTTTTTTTTAAACGCATTTTATTTTAATGATTGTTTCTGAATTGGCAAATCGATGTGACTAACGTTGGCTGCTTGCTAATGTTGAATGAATGGCAATTTTGTTCCTCAATCCTTCAGATTTCTATTGTTCCGTTAGCGTATCCAATCTCAGAATCCAGATACATAAGATATTTGAAACTCTTTTTCCCACAAATTGCGCTCAAAAAATATTGTTGTTATCATCGCTTTTATGCCAACCTGCACACGATGAATTCACTTGATCACGCACCCACATGCGCAATCATGAAAATAATAATAAATAAATAAAATTAAACAATGCCTTTTTTTGAAATTTCATTGGTGAAAAAAAAGAACGGAAAAAAGAGTTAAAGAACCATAAAAGAGAGAGACGTAACAGCGTGCGATGATAGAGGGCAAATGCGGGCGCGACTTCACACAAAGAGTAATTTGAGTTTACTATTAAAATTATTTTCTCTTGTGCCCACATTTCGAAGGTCTAACAAACACAAAAAATATTTTCACCATGTAATGAAAAATTACAAAAAAAAATCATTTCTATGATAAAAAAAATACCTGTTTGGTGCGGTTTTGATATCTAGAAAAAAAAATTGTACACTTGTGGTAGTTTGCGTTATCATTTAGAGCAAAAATAAAAGTCACAAATAATTTATTGTCTGTTCTTTGTTCTTATCTAAGTTTCATGTTTATTGATTATGCATGGAATATTATCGTGAATATCGAAATGATTTTTTTTTTTGGTATTTACAGCTGAAGTAAATTTTGAAAACTGATAATTCTGGAATTGAATTATTGCGAGGTTCGTGACTAGGCATGACAATTTGTCACTTTTTGGAGTCGTTAATTAAAATTTAAGCTATAAAGTTAGTAGTGAATTATGAAGTCTAATGAACTTAGAGCAGTGCTACTCAAACTATGAACCACGACACACTAGTGTAGTGTTTCTTAAATCTCTTCAAATTTTTTGAGGATTTCGTTTTAAAAAATTCTTATATGCACGGCAAAATTTAGTTTTAGGATTTTTTTTTGAAAACCCCTAGCAAATTGAAGAAAAATTCCGTCGAGGGTGGTGTTAACACCCAAAGCTCCCCCTGGATACGCCACTGTCTTCTAGTTCAACACACTAAATACCACTATTTAGTGTGATATTGCTGTGTCGCCATCTCAAAAAGCATACGATGTAGAAACAGGAGCTTATTCAGGGAGGGGTTTTGGGGGTTAAAACCCCTACCCTTTTGGGAATTTTTTTTCAATTTGCTAGGGTTTTTTAAGAAAAAAAAAACCAAACCCCCCCCCCCCCCCCCTAAATTTTCCTTTCCATACAAAAATATTTCAAAACTGCGTAGAAGACGAAAAATAGGTTAGAGGTATAGTCAGGGGGGTCCAAGGGGGTCTGGACCCCCTCGAAAAAATTTATTTTAAAATTTTTTCTGATATTTCTTCGAAGCTCTAATTTGTAGTATAATCATTCATGTACCGTCATAATTAACAAAAAGTACAAAACTTTGGACCCTCTAAATGAATTCCGACCCCACACAGGCCCATATAGACACTATTTTTCGTCTTTTCTACACCGTGTACCTTTCAAGATAGCGATACATGAATATCATACTATATAAGTGATATTTAGTGTGTTATGCTATAAAGAACTTGAAAACCACTGACCTAGAGTAATTAATCCACTCTCATCAGCCAAGGATGACAACTATGGATCCTCAAGAAGTCCTGTCTCTAATTCATTTGATTATGTCACTTCTGTACGATCCCAAACAGATTTTAGAAGAGAAAAACCGCACTTGGCAGCATTTAGAAGTCTATGATTCCCCCAAAAGCCACAAAGATTGATTAATGAGAAATTTTTTTTGGTAACCAACCGAAATGCATTAAAAATAATTATTGCCAGAAAAAAGAAAATAAATTTATGACCAATGTGAGGCATTCAAGTGCTCATGTGAAAATTATTAAAAATTTCTCTCTATTTATCTAACGAACATGATAATTAAAAGTTTTGAGCAACAGTCATGAGCTGAACAAATTCTCTGCTATTCGAGATAAGAACAAGCTATAAATATTTTCTGTTTCTAGGAATTATCATGTGGATTATAATAATTCTCTTCACAACTTTGTATAATTGCGTTATTTGAAGGATGAAAGAAGAAGCTTTGCGGGAATCACGAATTTTCTAGAAAAACTTTCCATGTTATGAACAAAAAAAGAATTACAGTACTCGAAATAGATATTTCCTGATACTCGAGATGTTTACATTTAAAATTGTACAATTCACATGATTTTCGTTCTTGCTTCTTCTTCCACTGAGACATGCCAGATTTCCTTCATTAAGTCGTTCAATAAACTCTATAGAATACCTCGCTTACATCATTAGTCGTGATGTGTGTACGTATTTAGTATTAAATCATGACAGTCGTGATCTATTTATGACTGTTGATCCAATTCTTTTTATCGTGGGACATAAAATGTGTGATTATGGCATCAGTGCCTTCAGCAATATCCAATAACATCGAGCCAAACTAGCAAGATATCGTATGATACTCATAATTAAAACGATTACACATGATAACTGAGTAAAGCTTCTTTTTATTGACGACTATTCTAGATTTAAGCTCATGTCTGATAAAGTTATGATAATTAAAATAATAAATTTTTATTATATGCTTAATCATAAATTTCATAGAAATCCTTGACGCTTCATTCAAATTAGATCTGAATCATTAAATTATAAACTTATTTTCAACTCAGCAGTTGCGAAAAATTTCTTGAGAATCTTTCGTAAAAATAAAAATGGAAAGAAGCAATTCAGTTGGGATTAAACTTTCACAATCTATCCGGTGGTAATGATGAGTCGTTAAAATAGGAATGACTAAGTAGAAACTCGTTTTGTCATCTAAGGGGGTGTTCACTTATGACGTAACGGTTTTAGTGGGGTTCAAAAAAATCGATGGATAGGTCGTGACAATGGGGGAATGAGGGGTCTAAAAATAGTTTTTTCTTGGGTCACGTAATAATTGAACAGCTTCTAATCATCCACAAAGATACGTCACACACGATAAATCCAATGTCACTGATGCATCAGTTTGAATATCAAATGACCGTTAAATTGCAATGATTTTTTAAAGCTTAATTAACGTGTTTAGGAATAACTAATGATGAAAATAATGAAAACATAGCATAATTTATAATTTTAGAACAACAAAATACAATTTAAATGGCTTTAAATGACAAAAATTTAGTGTAATTAATTAAAGCAAAACTTTTTGAACGGACGTGAAAATTTGAATCTCAAATGACCGTTAAAATTGGATCGAATCTTTTGACACTAAATTAATTTGTTTTAGAACAAGTGATGATGAAAATATTAAAAATAAAGCCTAATTAAACTTTTTTCAATTTAAATAGCTAGAAATGACAAAAATTAATTAAGAACAATTTTTTTTCGATTACTAATGATCCCCCTGCTCATCCACTAAAAGCTAGTTGAATTTCATTGATATTTAATGAGAAATTTAATGAAAATACGCAAAACTAAAAATGTAGAATGAAATACAGGAATAATTACGTGAGTAAATCTCGGGAGATTAGACACCAACGTGATAAAGCTTAAATTCTTATTTCAAATTGAATTAGTTAGTGTTAAAAGCATGTGTGCTAATTGATAGAACAAATAAAATTCATTTAAAGACAAATTGATATAAAATATTATATAGAACGATACTTAAAGCTCTTCGACATTATCTCTCATGTGAGTCTTCCCGTTTCTACCGAAAATGTACAATTTTTATCTCAACAGAAGTGACCTCATTTTCCACTTGCTGGGCTGTGTATCTATGTTGCACATACATTCAATAAGACATAAGAAATAAAAGAGAGAGAGAAGGAGAATAAAAGATAAAATTACAATTTTTTTAGGGGTCGTCGTAAGCTACGTCACCCACTTTTTTGGATACCCTCCACACCCATGCTAGAATATTTGCGTAGAAAATAATTCTTGTGTCTTGTGATTGTCAAACCCCAAGTGTGACGTAAATTGTGAACGACCCCTTACATTACCATCGAATCTTATCACTAAACAGCGTTTATAGCGAAAATATCAAGTGAATATATGAGTGAGGGTGAATTTAATAAGCCCAGCATAATAATAATTCAAAACTGTATTGTGTGTCCACCAATACAAATGCTGCAACACCTGATAACAATTTAGTTAAATGTATTACTTCTTTTTTGCTACAGTAATTGTGGTTGGTGAAATCTCTCGCATATATATATATGTGTGTAATGCGATATATGCGTCAGAAAGAGGGAATTTTTTTACAATTATTAAACTTGTGTGTTTGTTTCTTTTCTTTGCTCAATTCCTTCAGTTTAGTTAGTCTTGCTGTTCATGTCATTTCGCGATATTTTTTTTGGTTCTTCGACATTTTTTTTTCTGAAGTCGCCCAAACAAAAAATTTAAAATAAGGAAATTTGACCAAAAAAATCAATCGAACAAAAAATTTGTGTTAAAAATTGCGAATCAGATTACAAACATTCTGTAAATAAATTACGGAGTTGAAGTAAACCACTTCCGGTTACTCTGTACTAGACATTATTCAGGCCTGATTTTTTATGTGGTTTTTTTTCGAAAAAATAAAAAATAAAATAAGAAACATTGTTTCCATTAAGTGCTGACTGTGTGTGCGGAAAAAAAATCAAAATAATTTATTTAGACAAATGATTTTAATGTGTGATCAGTGTTTATTTAAGGCATTTTCGACATTGGCAAATTTTAGACAGACCAATGTGCGATGGAACTGTAATAAAGTGTAAATATCGTATTGATATTAATTTACTGTTGTATCCTCCCCCTCCCTGCTTCATTTTTATTTATTTAATCCTCCTCATGAGACCTCCCTCGAAATAATACTCAGCATACCAACTAACAAAAAATCTAATACCATTGGGTGACTCATTGTTTATCAAGCAAAAGCTCTTGAATAATATTTTTACGTCCTATAAGCTTCAAGAAAAAGAAGAAGAAGAAGCAACGAAAATCAAGTGGTTTAATTGATCTAATAAGCACTTGGAGCCACTCTCATTATCATTGGCTCTAAATTAATTATAACAATGCACGTAGGCACGCTACCGAGTCGCTTTGGTGATGCACTCAATGATTTAATACGTTATGCACATCAATCTGTGACGATCGTCTTTTGTCCCATGTAAGAATCACTTTTTTTCTCTCATATGATGTGAAAAAAATTAGTTAATTTTATTTGTGTGTCTCGTCGACTTGTCATCATCATCGTTCGTGTCTCTTTCCTAATTTTTGTTCTGTATCTCTTGTAATTAAATTTTAAATGCCATCCAAGAATGTTCTGTTTCCAATCGAGTGACATAAAACAATGAATTTAAATTGATTTTTTTGTTGTTTGTTGTTGCTGTGCTTTGCCTTCCATTCATTCAAAAAGTTTCCATTCATTCCTCAGCCAAGCTTCATTATTTTATTTATAAAAGTCTATGACGATGAATGAAAAGGACTAATTAGTGGAAATTACAATTAATGAATTGATTATGACGTCCACTTGTGGCTTCACTTTAATTGACGATAATTTTTCTGTTTGTAAATAAGGAAATCTAGTGAAATGTTCTCATGCTGTGCTTATTATTTATCCTGTATTGATTTGTCATTTCCAGTACACTTAGAGATCTATTTTATGTATCTAAGCATGTCCACTTAGCAACGATTAAATTTGAAGTGTGTCGTAGCGAGTGTTGTTGCAATAATTCAAGGCCAACTCGTTGCAAAGTGATTTTTTGACGCAATTAAATTAAAAAAAATTTATTTCACACCTTTCAAGACTTTTGAAAGTAAATTGATCGTTGCGAATTGGCAATTAGGAAATCTGTTTTATTTGTTCGTACCTAAAAATATGTTATCATTTAATCCAGCGTATAAATTTTGCTACTTGCCACCATTTGATAATGAAATGGCGCTTTTTTCTATGCTCACGATGTGATTGTATTGATTTTATTAGTCATGACAATTGTATAATACATTAATGACCAAGTATTTCATCATTTTCTAAGTAAATTTATTCTAACATGCTGACGAGCTCATTTAAAATTTCCCTTTAAAAAAATGTAATATAAGCAGTGAAGCTTTAAATAGGCTGGCTATTTGATTTGTTTTTGGATGGAATTGTTATTTAGGAGGTTAGATAGTGTGATGGGAAGTTCCATTTGATTTTATGGCTATATAAAATGGTACCAGTTTCTAGGGGTACCCTTCACTAATCCTACTAGGATACACTAGAGTATACCTACCAATTAGAATTTCAATTGGATTTGCCGTGCCTTTAGCTGGTTTCAATACACCATGCATCAAATTTGTGTTGCCCCCGAGTTGCTGATACCCTTTTACATTATTATTATTACTATTACTCACATATTCTACCCTAGAGTACCCTAGTGGAGGGTAGGGACACCATAGAGTATACCCTACCTACCCGGTGTATGGGAGCCCTAGAAACAAGCCCCAGTTGAGCTCCTAAGTTTTATAAATGGTGCCATGACTCATAATTTGAGAATCACTGACCAACAAAAATCATCAAATTAAAAATTGATCTAGAATTTAGGCTGACCAGACATCTTTCAGACAAATACAGGATATTACCCATTTTTTAAGGAATTTTGAGTTTAGAAATAGAGAACAGTCCCCTAAAAACCTTAGTAGATGTCCAGCCTACCTAAAACAATCCAAACTCTATCAAATTTACAGAAAGAAACTTCTCTAAAAAGTATCAAGTCAGCCTGACCTTAAAACAAGCACAGAAAAAATATTTAAATTAAGTAGAAATACAGTAACTAAAATCGTTTAACCTTTTCGCGAGGTTCAAGTAAACAAAAAGAAACATTTGGTGCACTTGTTGAATGCCTTATACTCAAAAATAGCACTTTCGTTTTTGTTTTATCTCTTCCTTCATATCTGCTTTTATATTGTTTCTTCTTTTCTTCTTCGTTCATTCGAATTGATCGTATGATTATTAGGCACACACAATAAGTCTGATGGATTTATGAATATTATGATGAAAGTGCATATTTTGTTGTCTCAGTGATCTCTCTGTGCCTGTTTACTTTTTCTTTCGTCACGTTCTATAAACAAGGAAAGCTTCTTCAATGTGTTTTCATTTCAAAAAACTAATAGATTAAAATATTGACAAATATAGAGCAGCAGAACATGACAGAATGCTGTTTGTGACAGTAAATTCCAGGCATTTATTTTATTCATTCCTGCTTGATAGCTGGAAAATTAGACAAACTTAATGATTATAAATTAGTTTTATAAGTCGCAAAAACAGGCATGCTTGATACGAGAGGAAGAGAAGTCTTACAAGACCGCGTCTGATTGTCATCATCAATTATCGATTGTCGTTGATATAAGATATGAGAAGCCTCAACAACAACAACAAAACAACCTAAAATTGGAATCACAATCAATTACTCAAATTAAGACCATTGAAACGTGAACAAAAAAAACTATATTTAATTAGAAATAAATGATTCATTGTTCATGGGAGTTTCAAGTGGTTTTGTATGACGAGTTATTCTCAAACCACACTCTACACACGCAAATCCTTGATAACAGCCAGCAATTGTAAATAGAAAATCACGATTTAAGTTATTTTTATCAAAATAAATAAATGCTCTTCTGAAAATATTTTCTTAAAGCTCAAACTTACGACAATGTTATCTAATTCGTATTACGTCTTAGCTTTAGATTAGATTTTCCTAAATTGCGTTGGCGATATTGTTTTAAATTTATTGCGTGCCTTGTTTGGGTCAAAATTGTTGAGGATACATTTTTGGGTTCTTTTTACTTTATATTCCACGAATGCTCTCTAATTATTAGGTCTGACATCCCTTTCTCAGACCTTGGTCCTTTAAATTTGATGCTCTAGCTCATGTCTGTAACTGGACTTACTAACTTGAGTTCCTTGATCAAAAATCAGATACACGAACTAAGTAGCATTGCTTGGCGTCAAGTCAGGGCCTTCAGGGCACCCCCATGTGACATTTTACCATTATAAAGTCCACGTAGCCTAATGACTACATTGTTTAACTCAGGCAGGCCTGTTCTACACTCTTTGGATGAAAATTAAGTCGAATAATGCAGAATGTAATTTAAAAGACTTATATTCAGAATCAGATTAGCCATAAGAGAGTTTTCTAGCCAATAAACACGTTTACGTCCACAAATCCCTAGAATATGCTCAATACAATTGAATACAATATTAAACTGGCGATTTTCTGCTTTCTAGATCAAAAGACTAACGGCACTCAAGCATGCTCAATACAAAAGCTCAATTACGATGATGTAGCATCTATGACTTAATTTGAATAATAATTTGACTAATTTCATAGCTTATGGAATTTTCCGTCAGTAGTAATTGCATAAGAAATTATTAAAACAAATCAAATAGAATCAAAAATCAATTTACAACTTCGGTTGCTTACGTTAGAACTTACTATTATTAGACTGCATTAGTTAGCGTAAAATTGAATATTTGCAAATTCACTTAACAATCCCGTAACTCAGAAAATAAATAAACATACACAATATCCATAAACAAATTCTCAAGTGTCGATGTGAGAAATAATTTTATCAATAAATTTAATTTCCTTTTCCTTTTTTTCTTATCAAATTATAGAAAAGCCCGCCGCAAAGAGCGCGATGATGCGGCACAAGGTGATACAAAATTATATTTAGAAGAAAGTGTACTTGAACTGTTAAAGTTCACACCAGCCGATTTAAGATCGATGGTTGACTTGCCAACAGGCGTAGATTATAATGAATGGTTAGCTTCTTACAGTAAGTATCAATTGTCATGTCTTGTAAAGACGTTTTACACAGAATGTTTTAATTAAAACACTAAAAATAATAATAAAAAATCTCCCTTTCTTGTAGCTATACAAATATTTGAGTATGTAAATTTAGTTTATGGTACAATAAGCGAGCATTGTACGACAAATGGATGCCCTGATATGACGGCACCTCAATCAAAGTAAGTATACTTGTGCTGAATTAATGAGTATGTCTGCAAAAACAAAAAAAGGCAAAGCATTATGAGTCATGTGCTGTATGACTGTTTTTGGGATGTTAATTTGAAAGTTTCTTTGTGTTTTCATGACCGGAGGAAGTTTTCTTTTCAAACAAAAGTCCTTAATTAACATAATTTCTTTCAAGTTTGTGGGAATTTTTTGAAAAATCTTCAAGTGGTGCTTACTGCTTGTAAAAATATTATCTTGAACCTTTTTCTTCTGAAGGCAAATGACCTTGTCGAGACATTTTATTAGATTCATTATCTGATACATTCCCTTAATTGGAAATATGATTTTTATATGGGCTGATGGTGCCTCTTTTTTGGCAACGATTCCTATTTCTAGAAATGCTTCCGTAAGTCAGAGGTCAAGCTTATTGGCTATATTTTTTAATGCGCAAAAATATGACTAAGAAAGTTAAAATAGGTCAGTTCCTTAAAATATATATATACAAAAGTGTCAAGGTTGATAAATTGGATTTTTTTGTGGATCTAGCAAAGCTTTTTAGGGCATTTAGAGGAAGCAAGGGGATGTATTTTGTAATTTAGTCATTTAAGTACCATTAGAATCAACAACAAACACTCCCTAATCCACGAAGATCTGGTCAAGTTTCTAGCACTCTTTGTTATTTAGGGACTTGAATAAAAAAAAAATGAAAAAAAAATATTTGGACCCTTTAATTTCTCTGGTTAAGACCCTGAAAGGGGGGGGGGGGGGTATGAAGATGAGTACCCAATTAGTTGGCCATAAATTGAGGCTTTGAAATGAACTTCATCCAAAAAACTCTAAAAATCATTCTTAAATCTGTCATCAAAGCTTCCGAGCCAAGCTTGTCTCCCCTAAATGTCAGATGCCATTGATGAATAGCAGATAAATGCTTCATTCCCACGTCAAGAATCTCAAACAAGCTTTCCAACTTTTGGGAACGATAATATTTTCTTTAAAACTTTCGATAGTTTTTGTGAAGTTTAACGAGAAAAGTTTTTGCGATGATTTATCCGACTTCTGGGTATCAGCATTTATTTTCCTCGAATATTTGTCTTAATCAGCAGTAAGTGATTATTCTTGTTCAAACTTGAGTGAATTGTCTTATCACAAAATTGAGTCCTACAGCTCATAACTTTATCAAAAAGCATTCTAAATGTGATTACATAATGAATTTTTTATCATTTTTTTAATTTGCAGAACTTATCTGTGGTACGATGAGAAAGGAAAAAAGAACAGATGTCCTGCACCTCAATATATTGATTACGTGATGACATATACACAACGTACTATCAGTGATGAGTCATACTTTCCCACCAAATATGCAAAAGGTATGTAAAATGTATTGTGTAAACAAATTTTTAAATGTTTCATTTCTGGAAATAACTAACGAACAAGAAGCAGGCAGGCAGTCAGTCATGTTCTTATCAACAAGCATTGTAATGTGTGTTTTTTATTGCATTTCATTCGCAGAATTTCCATCTGGCTTTGAGTCACACGTGAGGAAAATGTTGCGCTTATTATTTCACGTTATTGCGCATATGTATGCAGGTAAGGCAGACATAACTGAAAAAATACATTAATAATTTCTAATTTTATATCTAATTGCATTATAATTAATTTAAATTCTCTTTCTCTCTCTGTTATTGCAGCACATTTTCGTGAAATTGCTCTGCTTGGACTGCATCCGCATTTAAATTCAACATATGCCTTGCTTGTAGCCCTGCAAAGGTACGAGTGCTTTTTATATTTTATTGGCAACTATAGCTCATTAATCGCTAATGATTTATTTCTTTTTCTTCTGAAAACTCTCTAGACGCTTTAATTTGATTGAACCCAAAGAGATGGAAGTGCTTGTTGATTTAGAGCAGGCACTTCATTTGTCAGATGACGTATCATCAACAACACCATCATCGTGCAGTGTGGCCAGCAATAATAATTCATCGTCTAGTTGTAATTCAAATTGTAATTTAAATAGCAATACAGTGACGCAGGCAATTATCTCAACATCATCACCTATGCGTTCAATAAATACACCATTGGCATTGGATGGCCTAAATGTTCATAATAGTCAAATCGATGATGTCACTGTGATTGTGAAGCAGCCGCTTATTAGTGATTCGGCGACTAGTATGCTAAACAATAATAATGATTTGGCGATGAAAGATCGGGTCCTTGTGTCAACTTCAGTAGATACACAACCAATTTAACGTCAATTTTAGTTTGTAGGGGAAATAAAAATCTATAAAATATATTTAATGAAAAAAAAACTCTTGATTCAGATAAAGCAAAAAACAAGAAAGAAAGAAAAAAAGGATTATAAGAGCGAATTTGTGGATGGATATGAACATAACAACAAAAACGCCTTTTTAGCTGCAAATAACTTTTTATTGTTTCCTTTTTTCCCAATCGTAGAGGAAGAACTATTTGTTTAGAGAAACCAAAAAAATAATGTTTTGAGAAGCAGGAAGGAGGGCTTTAATCGATGAAGATTCGACTGTTGTTCTTTAATTTTGAGGATGTGCTTACTGTCATTATTTATTCCTTAATAGTTCATGCAGCATTGTTGATTTAGACACAGAATCATGCCAGTTTCTTGTCATTCTCCTTTAGATACACACAAACACAATAGTTATTAGAAATATGTCCTCGAAACTAAGTGCAAGAGTAGATTTGACATTCATAAATCCTTTCCTAATAATGTGAAATGTGTAGTGCATTACAAGCTCTATATAACTTTTTTTTTATATACTTCAGTTGTGATGAATTTTTTTCTCATCTTTTTCGTTGTTGATGAAAAATAAAAAAAAAATATATACTTTAATAACAAGAAATTAATGAAAATAATATATATACAGACAGAAAAAGACAGTTTAACATTTTGAGGATGTAATAAAAGCTGAATGTTACTATATGATGATATTTCGAGTAGAATTTCATGGTGAATTAAGAAACCAAATCGATACAAATGTGATAAGCAAAAGTATTCCTTTTTGTGGGGAGTTTAAGCTTATACGGATACATACATGCTTATGTCTTTAAAGCTATGAGTCATATGTTCCAATGACGCAGGTGTTGTGTGTGAAAAAATTACGAAATTATTGAACCAGAAGACACGTGAAGATTTGTTTTTGTGCAATGACAAACATTTCATGCACAGATTACGATTTAAAATTTAAAATTGAAGGTTAGCTTATGAGTTGTGAGACTAATGCACTCTAAATCTGATTATTTTGATGGACAAATCATGCTCAATGCTTAACGGTCATTAATTTAAATATTTTTGTTCAGAATTTGTATGGTTTTGAAGATTAATTATGAATTTAGGTATACGAATTAAATTATAACTAACAAGGAAATTAATATTTGTTTTAAGGCTAGCTTAACATCCATATTTTTAGAAGATTATTAACAGTTTAAATGAGTTTGAATGATCAAAAAAATGCATTTCATTTTCGTTAAGTTCATCGAAACAATTTTAATTTAAATTTTTTATGACCGTTAAATTTTTTGAATTACAAAAAGCCGTTAAAATATCCATAAATAATAATTTAAAATTCTCTCTCAATGAACAAACTGCGAATAATGCACACTAAAAAATTTCCTCACGTTACTCTTGATAATTTCCACAAAAACCTCAACACACACCTGAAAACGTAATCCTATATAATTTTGCTTTGTAAGAAATCTTCATATTTTTAATATATTAATTTACCATTAATGATATCACTTAATATCGTGGAAAAACTTAATAAGAATTGATTCAAACAAATAATGATCTTTATTAGAGGTTGTGAAAAAAATTAATTCAATAGCATAGTTCTCACTAATTATTTTAATTTGGTATTACGATACTGAGTACTCATGTTCTTGCGCTTAAATCTTAGACGTAATTTATTCGTACAATTGGGAAACTTCTTGAAACAATTCACCGTGAAATTTTATTCGAAACTATCGCGATGCTCTGAAAGAAAAATACTTTAGAAACACAAGATGAATCAAGTAAAAGATGATGAAAATAAAATTGCATTAATTGTTAAGCGTAAATATTGATTTAAAATGAAAAAATGCTATTTATAATAAAAAAAAAGTATAAAAAACTGTGAAAAAGTTTTATGAATGCCTAACGCCTCTTTTTCTCCCAATTAAGGTTTATGGAAAAAAAGAATAAAACAATACAAAGAATTAAACCACAAATACACACACACACACACTTACACAGACACAACAAAAAAAGAATTTCCTTCATTTCTTTTGCTCTATTTTTCTCGTAATGAATCAATTTTTCGGGAGATGAAGTTGAGTTTGCTGGAATTGGATGAATCATGTTACTTAAATACTTTACAATTTCTGTGATAATGAAATTGTATTAAAAATCAATCGATGTGTCCTAAAACCTTTCAATTGCACTTAATTTCAAACATTTGAAAGGTTTTCAAAATTACGCAATTTGTTTTGTTTCCAAAACCTTACAATTGTAGATAAATTTGACATTTGAGAGGTCTTCAAAAATGATCCTAAAATTACAAAGTTATAACGGTTTTTAAAAACTTGAATATTTGAAAATTGTCAAAATTTAACGAAACTTTTTAACGGTTTAAAACAATTTGAATTCAAATTTTTGAAAACCGTTACGATTTGAATTCAAATTTTTGAAAACCGTTACAATTTGAATTCAAATTTTTAAAACTTTCAAATTAAAAAAATCCGTTAAATATCAATGATTAAAAATCTATCATGCTACACTCGTCAGCCAATTCCAATTCGACTCCATTTCCCAGATTGTTATGAAAATAAAGAAAAGGAATGAAACTATAGTTTTAAAAAGTTTAAAAACAAGAAAAAGTTTATCCCTTCAAAGAAAATTAAAACATAATTGTTGCTGCAAAGTAATTTAAAAAACGAAAAAAAAAACTATGAAAGTGAATAATGTATTTACATTAAATTATTATTTAGTTATTTCGAGATGAAGGATGAAAAATGAAGAATTAAAAAATTTAAAAAAAAATCAATTCCATTGTGTCTCATTCATAGTATATTTATATATATATCATTGCTTTTATTTTACAGGAATTTACAATCGAACAAAAAAGATTTTCATTTTTCCATCAGTTCTCGACACTTCCATCGATATTCTTCAGAATGGCCAACAATTGAGTTTTTTTCTTTCCATCAAGCTTCGGAGGTTTTGTGATAACTTCCTTCCGTCCTGCCGTTGATTCGATTCCGGTTTTGGCATGTCCATTTGATTTAGCGTAATTGTTAATTTGATATGATGATTGGTTTTGGTTTTTTGCTGCTGAGAAGCTGCCGTTGACTCCGTTGACTCCATTTGTGTATCCGAAGCTGTTAGCAGCTCCTCGGCCGTATTCTATCTTGCTAATTTTTGTGATGGTCTTTTCACTGTAATGAGAGTTTTTATCGTCATCAAAAATCGTCTCACAATAATCATCCAATATGGATTCGCGCTGTAACGTGCTATCGCGTATTTCACGCTGTAATGTTATGAGTTCATTGTCGCCGCGATCATCAGTGAATGTATAATGTGTCATTTCTTCATTTCTTAATGTTAAATCGTCATGCGATGAGAACGATGATGAGGTTGATGTTTTTGGCATAGATAATGATGGACATTGATGATGAGCATTTTTATCGTCCAAAGAATTTTGTTTCATTTTTTCCTCCAATTCATTAATGTGCATTTTGTGTTCAAGCAGTTCTCTTGCATTAATATGTGGCTAACAACAACAATAATATAATAATAAAAATATTTAATAATTTTGGGTGTGAAAAACTGATAAAAATTATTTAATAAGGCTTCGAGATTCGCTAGAATTGATTGCAATTATCATGAATTAAATAATTAATTGGAAGCACTTAATAAAAATTAATCTAACAATATCAACATGATTAATTGAGGCTATTAATATGCTTGTTCTTAAATGTCAATCCAACAGAATTTATGAGCTTCAATCGCTTTAAAATTGACTAATTAAGCCAATCACAACAGATTTTCAGCTTTTTCATTGCAAATTAAATCTCAAATGGCTGCCGATTTATCGAGCTTTATTTTTGTTCTGCTAATTAGCCATTCTGAAAGCGATTGAGCTACTTTTCAACAAATTTGAATTCAGAAATTGCGAGGCACGTGACTTGAATCAATTTAAAGTTATAACGTATTTTTAAAATTCAAAATACGTACGTAAAATTACGTAAGAGTCAAAATACGTACGTAAAATTACGTAAGAGTCAAAATACGTACGTAAAATTACGTAAGTGACAAGAACAAGCCCCAATTCTCTAAATTCCCAACAAAACGACCTAAAATAACAAGTTCAAGTACCAACAAAAATAAAATTTTCTAAGCCAACGAATCACTCAACAGCCCTATCAAATCATCAGATTCTCTAATCATAATTGGACTAATTATTACCGTTTTTGTGCCATTGTGATTACTAAAAAATTGAAATTCATCATCATCTGACAACTCACTATCGTTAGAAATTGATTTCTTCTCGCTTTTATTATCAATCGATTTGTACGGATTTTCTGTGTGCAATGGAGATAACTTTGTGCTCGTCTTTGTCGATGGTAATGTGTTTCTATTGTTAGTCTGCTGACGAGCACGTATCATGCCATTTTTAACTCGATTTGATGTCTCATCATTCTCATCCTGGCCATTTTTATGATACTCAGTCGATTTGTCAATACAATTTTGTGTTAAATCAAATTCAGACTCTGATGCATTGATAATCTCCAATTTTACATTATTGTTGACGGACGGTGTATGATGATGCTTATTTTCATCAATTACTTTCTTTGAGTCATTACTGCACGGTGGTAATGTTGTTGTGGTGCCTGCTGAAGATTCTTTCTCGTCGCTCACGTGCAAAGCACTTGCTGATGATTTTGAGGAAAGCCGATTTAATGGTGATTTAGTATATAATGCTTTGGCTTTGTGTGGAATCGCTTTCTTGTCAGTAATCGTTAAGAAATCAGACATTTCAATTTTCGTTATTAAATCACGATATTTTTGCTGTTCCAATGTAAGATTAGACTTAAATGCCTTAGATTCTAACTGGAGACGTCTTGCAAGTAATTTTATTTCATTTTCTTTATCCATGCACCGTTGCTCGAGTATTTTCACGCGCTCCTGAAGACCGGCACGTTCTTGAAGATTTTTATCTTTATTTAATTGAAGTAGCTGCTTATTTTGATCTGAAATTGTCATCAAAATTGTGTCTTTCTGCTTCATTTTCGCTTGAAATTCTTTATTCTGTCGCTGTAAATTGCGACAACGTGTTTGCCACATTCTTAATTCTTCCGCGTGCGAATGAAGTAACTGTGGCAATTCTGCATTAGAATGTTCATACTTTGTCAATGCTGAGTCTTGTCGTTTGTGGAGAGACTTAAGTAAGCGATTTTCTGATGTCAATTCCTAAAAGAGTTTAATTTATTTTAATGGATATTATGTGGACTGAATTAATCATGCAAAAAACAGCTTTTAGAGTCACTAAATTGAAAACTTCTGGATATGGATTGAAATCAATTTTAACTGACTTTTGAAATTTGAAATTCTAACGAACTTTTGAAATTCAAAAATTTAACGAAACTTTTTCAAAGATTTGTTTTTGTTTAAAATTACAAAATTTACAGAAATCTACTTGAATTAACCACTTCCCTGGACTCTCAACCTACATTTCATCCCACTACCATCTTTATTTTCTACAAACTTTCTCTTAACATTGCCAAAAATAAATAATCTCAAAAAAGATCCAGTAAACATCCAGAAACGAACAAAGAAGCCCAAACTAACATTAATTAAGTAAGCTGCTCATGGACATAGTCTATATGAGGAAGACAAGAAAAAATATCTTACAGCAATACGATGATGTGCTTCGCCAATTTGATTTTGTAACTGTTTAATACGGAGCATTCGAGCGGACAGCACACGCTGCTTAATTTCACTAACAGCTGGTACAAGCGTTGGATTTCGATCACGATTATTAGCCTTCTGATTAATCTTTCGTCGAGACAACACAGAGAATTTTGAACTGTTTTGGGTTATTGAATAAATACTTTCCATGCTCTTGAGAGATCTTCTGTATTTGTACGTGATGTCACAGCATGAAAAAAGGCAGAGGTAAAGTTGATGATGTAATTGGATAAATAATGAATGAGTTAGACAACAAAGAGAAATATATGAGCTTATCTTACGTGGGTGTTGTATTTGTTTTTATATGCTTACAAGTTTCCGGTTGAACCGTGACAACAGACATATCATTAGTCACCTTATTCACCTTCTTGTCTGTTACTGCTAAGTTTTTAAAAATGTCACAATAACTTTTTTGTTAAACTTTCTTCTGAGAAAAGGGAAATAAAGGCAAAGCAGCTGAAATTTTTGTTTGTTTCGGGTTGTCAAAGCAACTGTGAGCTATTTCCAATGACTTGAACTGATTATTTCCACTTAATTTCACTTTTCTTTCCTTTTTTTGGAACGAGCAAAAAGTTTTGCTGAATTTTTTCAACAATTTTAATTAATTAAACTATTTTGCAAAGCATACTGCGATCAAAAAAAAATTAAATTTGTGAATCCTTCACGTGGGTTATAAATAAATAAAAAAGACTGACAATCAGTAACAGTTTCAGAAGCACGACTGAGGATGTCAAAATATTATTGGTGAATATTTGATCGATATCAGCTTTGCCTTGCTTGCTTGCCTCACAATGTATTTTTTCCATGCATAATTTAATGCACTTCGATAGCCTAAAAGAAGGACAATTTTTTTCGTATTGCTGCTGAAACTAAAAGTGTGTGTGCATATTGATTTCCTTTGTGCTGCTACCTTGGAATCACAATAATAATAATTTGGATAATAAATGACACACATATGTGTAAACGGACGAGTCTAAATTGAAAACGAAAGGGTTTTTTATTATTTAGCAATCAATCAATCGGAACAAATTTCACTTTATTACTATTATTAAATGAATGAATCAACATGAGAGGCATATGTATATATAAAAATGGCTAATGTATCTCGTATCTTTGTATTATCTTAACTGCTATGAACTTAATTTTAATTTAATTAATCAATCAATGTTCTATACACTATCTAAGTCTGTGATTATTTTCAATTATATGCTATCTAGCTCTAATTTCCATAAAAACCGTTAAAAAATTTTTTTGAAAAAAACCGTTGAAACATTTTTTGAAAAATTTCTAAAACCATACAATTCCACAAAAAAATTTGAAAAATATCCGTTAAAAATTTGTATGGTTTTGAATTCCTGAACTTTTCACAACTTTCCGTTAACTTCTACAGATTGATTATTGAAATATTTTATGACACCAATTTAGATCCAGATGTAATCCAGTTATTTAAAGCTGTCTCATTTACAGAACCAAACGTCCATTTCTGATTAGAATTATCCTTATCACATGCACTGACAAAAACTTCCTTCTTTGCAATATTTGCGTCTAAACATCTATTGGATATGACATGCTGTATCATTTTTGTGTCTAGATGATATCTGAATAGCTGATTTCCTTGCATTCCATGACAACCAAAGAGAGCGACTGGAGCATTTCCACTTTCTGAGACATCCCAACATTGTTCACCATGTCTAATTCTTATGTCACGCTGCCAACTTAATGCAAAGTTTTGTGTTGCTTGGGGACTTACTTTATCCATGGCACAAAAATACAATCCTATTTTATTTTTTCCACTTAATGTATCCACACAGAATGTGGGATTTTCTAATGACTGAATGGCACCACTTGCAAAATTGGGTGGTTCAACTGGTGGATATTTATCCATTAAATCAAATGCTACTTCCTTCATGAACCAATCAAATGATTTGCACTTTAGTTTATCTCTAATTTTAAATTGCTCTGTTAAGTCGCCTGGATCAACAGATTTATATTTTGGATTTTTTTCATATAAATATTCTTTGTACTCATCCATCCATACCTAAATTGTAAACAATAAGCGGTTAATGACTTTTTTTGCAATTATTATTATATATTTTTTCACCTCAGCTACTCGTTTGTAGTTCTTTGTTAGGAAATCACCCTTTCGTGGATTATCAAATGGCGCGTAGCCTGAGATAAAGATATTTTTATGAGCATTAAGTCATTGGGTTAATTAAAAGTATAATCTACCTCGATAAATATGTCCAACTCTCGAGCATGGCGCATCGACCATCTTACCTAGAATTTATTTTAAAATAATCAATTGATTCTAGTACAAAAATGATTTACTACCGTGACATTGCCAAATCTTGAATGACAACTCATATTGCTCGCCACCCCAAATGTCCAGTCCTATAAATGTTACAAAAAAATGAGTGTACGGTCTTTATTCCAAAAATTCACAGTCCTTACCTGGATCGTAACCACCTAACTCCCAAAAGAACTTTGATGAAATTGCAAACAAGCCACCAGCCATCACAGGCGAGGGAAATGGTTCAGTTGGATGCTCAAGATCTTCTTTCCTCAGTGGCAATCGTTTATAGAAGAATTTCCAGTCGAATGCACCTAAAAATGTTTATCAAATGTCAGTTCCAATAATTATAAACAACAAAGAAATTTGCTCTTGCCTCTTGCACCCTCATCTTGTGCGCGGTACTCAAACGTATCGTAAGCAACAACGTCAATAAAAGGACAGACACAAGTTTTATAATCTTCTGCTATCGGCTCTAAAAGCGGAGGTAGCCAGTTCACATTCGCTTCTGTGTGTGAATCCAGAAAGATTAAGACATCGCCATAAGCAGCTTTTGCACCAGCCTTAAATATTAATTAATATAACTTATGAAATTAGTTAAAATATAACGACTTTTATAAATTTAAAAAATAACGGCTACAAAATATTTGAAATGAACTTAACGAACATGAACTTTGAATAACTGAACGATTTGATTTAAATTCAAATAAATTTTTAACGACTTTTTACAGACAATTTACAATAATTATGGAGAAGCTTACCAATCGAGCTGTTATTAATCCACCTCTTTCCGGTAAATGAATTACTTTGACCTTGGGTAGATTTTCTTCTATATAATCATCCAGTGTCTTCTTTAGAAATTGTTTTTGTGAGCAATCATCAACTAAGATTATTTCGGCTAACAAGTCACTAGGACTTCGATTTAATACTGAGTATACTGTACGTAGTAATGTAGACCAGTGCTCGTTATAAAATGGAACAATAACACTAACAGACGGAAGCTCACTTAAATACTTTTTATCTCTACATCCAGCATGTCTTATGTCAGGTACACTTCTGTTTAGTGATATTTTATCACTTAGTAATGCGTTAAATCCATTTTGTCGATAGAGCTTGTCTTTGAGCTCATTTTCCTTTGGATCTAATGTTTCAGATTTTCCATGCTCGCCAATTCCAGTACGACTTTCTTCCTTCTTAATTGTCTCATAGTCATGCCAGTCAATTTTTTTATTCTCAAAATTTCTGTTTCTTCCGAAAAATCGTCCAACTCTTGGATGTTGGTCATGCTGTACGGGTTTTTGAATTGACGGAAATAAATCCTTTGTGAATGAGGTTGATGATAACGATTTTAGAAATAAGATAACGATTATTAAAGCTAATATCGATAATATTAACAATTTAGTTAGTTTCAGCAAATTCCGTTTCATATTAAAGTATAGATATGTGTGAATGCCTGAAAATGAAGAAATTCTGATTAATAAAGCTGTATTTTACGTATAGAATAATATATTTTACCTCCACATAATTAAAGCATAAAAAGTCAATATTTATTTCGTCTGTTCTGTTACTAATGGCAATTCCTTATTATTGATTGATTGTGTGTATTAAGTGATGTGATGAGTTGTCAAAGCAATAAATTCTACATTATTTAGTATACATTTGAGGAACTAGAAGAAGTATTGGTTGTCATGTACTTTTATTAGTCGTGTCCTATACTTTTCACGTTAATTACCTCTATTCTTACAAGTGGAATGCAATGAAATCTATTAATTTACACTTTCTGATAATAAAAACAATAATACAGTCCTTCTAAAGCTGCGTGCTGCGATTAATCAAGTGCCTTGCTTGGATATCTGGAAATTTGTAAAGATCCAGTAAAGTCAAGATCCAGAAAAGAAATTTTCAAAAATTAAGGAAGTAATAAGCAGGTTTAAAGTAAGGAACAACACCATCGAGAACACCTGCAACAACAAATCGATAAATGAGAATTATACTAATACAAGTACGGTCATATCCAATACATAAGAATTTAGTTCTTTCCAAGCATTCGTTCGCTATAGACGTGAATGCGACTTAATTGTGCAGCAGCAAGCAATTGAGTAAGGCAGAAGGCTACGGAGAAAAAATATTTATTTTTTAAATGTGAAAAGATTTTTCTAAATTTTCTTTATCATCGCGTAAAGGAATCATCCATTAGCAAGCATGTCTAAAGATGTCATCACCATCCACAACGGATGTAATTATGGAGATGTATTGCCAATGGAGGTAAGGAAGTGAAAAAATCATATAAAGTTTTCATCATGTGACCTTGTTCAGAAAAAAAGAATTATTATTAAGCTCAGAAAAATCTTCAGGGTCGAGTGATTTGATGAATTAAGCACGACATAATTTGCATGAATTCTTCTTCTAACAAAGGAAACTGTTTGATGAGTTTAGATTAGGATTAATGAATTTCCATTTTATCTTATCAGTGCTATCACTTTTGACGCTTTAATAAATAATTAAATCTGTTTGTTGTGTCTCTTTACAAGTCAGCTGTTTGAGATTAATGCTGCGTCCTTCAGTCTTTGTGTCGTACTTTAGTTATGTCCATATAGTTTTTTTTAGAGACACAGAACAGCATACAATTGATTCTTTTTGACAAAATGCGTGCTTAAATTTCATTGAAAACCTTACAAATGTTTATGCTGTAAAATAATTTGTAAGGTTTTGAAACATTCAGTTCAACATTTATACGGTTTTCAAATTTGAATTTTCAATGACCGTTATTTTTTGTCAATTTTATTAGTCTCGTTAAACTGTTTAAAGTCATTCAGGTGATTTTGCTGCATTATTCTACTGCAATAATTATGAAAATGCGCTAACACACATTTTTAATGCGTCATTTCAGATTATCGTGAAAATATTTGAATACTTACATCCAATCGATCGACATTACGCGAGTTTGGCATGCAAACGATTTTTGGAAGCAAGTGAACATTATCGATTCATTGATGACACCAAAATTAACTTTTGTAAAATTACATTTAGTGATAATTTTTCACCAGCTAGTGGATTCCTGAAAAGTTTTAGATGCTTTCCAAATGTCCAATTTACGGAAGTGGAATTTAACGACTGTGGACGATTTTTTCAAAAATATGGAGAGGATATTTACAGCTTATCAATCAAGGCTTGTGACATTTCTGAGAAAAAATTGGCATCAATCCTGACTGAGACGAAGAATTTGTCATATTTAAGAATACAAAAATGCAGTGACTTGTTCATAAGCGGACGACTTTTTAGCGACATGAACATCGTACTTGAAAATGTCACACATCTTTCGCTGCCTGAAAATCGACACTTGACCGATCTTTTATTTAATCGCATCACAGCACTTATGCCAAATTTATCGTCACTAGATTTAAGTCTTAATACAATTTCATTTCATAAAGGCTTATTTAAAAAGTATTATCCAGGAAATCATGACGAGGAACTGACTGGTTCCAAAACAGTCCTCACATCACATTTTATACAGAAATTCTTTAGAGAACGTGCTGGTAAGATTAAGGAACTAAATTTTAATTCAACATTAATTGATGGAAATGCGCTGCAAGCTTTAGCCGAGATTGAGGAGCTAGAACTTAATAGTCTTTATTTAAGATCTTGTGATCAATTGACAAATGAAGGAATAATTAGCATCGTATCAGCACAACAGAATTTACAAGTTTTAGATCTGTCAATGACAGTCCGATTGACAGACATAGCACTGATTCACATTTGTGACCATTTAAGGAACTTGAAGCAGCTTAAAGTCAGAAGATGTCGAGCTTTAACAGATATATCTATAAAGATGGTCTCAAACATGCCGTACCTTGAAGTCTTGGATATTTCAGAATGTGAGGCTATAACAAGTTCCGGAATACTTGAAGGAATTGCCAAAGAACGTAATGAAGTTCTGGTTGAGCTTTATTTATCAGCTCTAAACATTTCAGAAGCAGCCATAATTAAAGTAGCTGAAAATGTCCCAAATTTAAGAGTTTTAGATCTAAGCTATTGCATAAATCATGTTAATGACGTTTGTGTCCAAATGATTCTGAAAAATTTAATATTTTTACGTGAACTAGACTTGAGATTATGTGAGAGGATATCTGATGCAGGGCTAACTGGAATGTCTATGGAATCAAAATTAAATGAGTGTAATAAGGAAGTGACAGAAGTTGAAAGAAAGGCAGAACCAATAATATCAGGAAGTATTTATTGTCCAGAACCTCTTCGTCCACAAAATCCAATAAGGATATCGCTCAAATCGAAAGCAGAACAGGAGATTGTTGAAGATGCTATGAGGAAGAAAGCAATGCTGCAATTAGCTATGGGAATAAATTTGCAGGAACATGACAGCAGTAATTATTCA
This sequence comes from Chironomus tentans, assembly GCA_963573255.1. NCBI lineage: Eukaryota > Metazoa > Arthropoda > Insecta > Diptera > Chironomidae > Chironomus > Chironomus tentans. The sequence goes on along the minus strand of OY754302.1, from coordinate 40,724,172 downwards.
ATAGCAAGATTGAAAGGATTAAGGAGCTTAAAATTAGGAAGTTGTAATAAAGTTTCGGACGTGTCATTAATCTACAACTTTAAATTGGCAGAATTAAGGGAAATAGACCTGAGTAAATGTCAACAAATATCACTGCAGGGAATTAAGGAACTAGTAATCAATTGTCCTGCATTAGAAGTCGTTAACTTATCAGAATGTCACAATATCAACGATAAATGCATTGAGCTCATTTCGAGGAAATTGACGCGACTAATTTCACTCGACATATCACGTTGTCATCAATTAACCGACTTTTCGCTTGATTACATCGCCATTAATTGCAAAAGAATTAGACAGTTGAGCGTACATGGATGTAAAAGCATGTCTGACGAGCCTTATTTGAAGCTAACGAATCTTGACACTCTCAGGAATGTTACAATGAACAAATTAAATTCTGAACTAGAACATCCATCAAGAATACCTCGTCCTCCACGGCTTCCTGCTTTTTAGACATTATCTACTTTATATTTTTACTACTTATTGTATTTAATAAATTATTGTGAGCCATTTTAAAATTTTCTATTTTATTTTATTTCCACTTTCTATTAATTATGCAAACATTGAACTTACGGCTAACTTATGTCTTGGTCTTTCTATTGAGCCATTTGTAAAGATATGAAATGCGTTTGTCTAGTTCTCTCCACTTTGATGGTCTTGCAACTGGATATGCTGTTTTCTTCAACATCTTCTTCTTTCTTAACATCAGTTTGAATTCATTTCCACTGACTCCTCTCAGCCACGATGGAACATTATAAAGAACTTTTGATGGATGTAAATTATCATTTCCTAAAATATCGATATAATCGTTCTGACCAAACAACGCTCGCTTCTCACACCATGCATTTTTAGGTCTACAATGAAGAAATACAGTTAATTGATTGTTAAACTGTGCAATTTATGCTTAATTAATGTTACTTGTAAGTCGGCATCGGAAGCGCTCGTCCATTGTCAATTCTAGGTAATAATCCATGTCTGGATGTGATTAAATCATCTTTATAGCCCCATCTCTTAACGATTGGACCTTTTGCAGCTCTCTCAGAATACAAGTATGTTCTGTTAATGAAATTAAAGGATTTGTTTATAACTTTTGGATGTGAAAATTCATGCACAATTACTTTGAACGGATTTGCTGAGACACTGGATTGATGAATCTTTGCAGTAAATTTGTAAATAGTGACATTTCTGGATTATTGTTATTCCTACTATAATTAAGCACTAATTCATTGGGTATTTCTTAGTTAAAATTGAATTTTATAATTTTTTTAAATCACACTTTTTTAAGGTTTCCTGACAAAGCTGCTAAACTGGTTAATTTGTCTGTCTGCCTCTTGAAAATTTAAATTTTTAAAATCCGTTGATAAAATGTGACTTTTGGTAAATTTATCTAATTTAATGAATTAAAAATGATTATTATAAGAATTATAAAGTTAGATACGCTAATATCTCATTTAAAAACGCAATCATTAGATGGAAAACTCCAAATAAACATAAAGAATATTCAGAACTATTTTGAAACAAGTAAAATTGAATTTGTATTGGTGAGAAACGTGCTTGCAAAAAAGTAAACATTGAGAATAATATTTAAAATTGTTAAATATCGTGGCAAATAATGGGTAATGAGGATGATTTCATGGATAAAAAGAAGCCGCACAAGGCAAAGCATTCGGGTAAGTTGGAGATTAGCAAGAATAATTCCTAAAATCGTCAGAAAATTAACTTTATTAAATTCTCACAAAAAAGGTGTTAAGGCAAAGAAGAAGGAAGACAAAAAGTCGAAACAGCTACCAACAGATAAGCAGAAAAATCCAAAAGCATTTGCAATCAATGCCGTACGAAGTGCTGAGAATCGATTTCATAGAAAACAGGACTTGAAGACCAAAAAACATCATATTCCGATTGTTGACAATAGTACAGAGGAAGCTCCACCGATTGTTATAGGCGTTGTTGGACCGCCGAAAGTTGGAAAATCCACGTTAATTAATAATCTGATCAGAAACTATACGAGAACAAATGTGACGAGCATTAAAGGTCCAATAACAATTGTTGTGTCCAAAAAACGTCGAATAACTCTCATAGAATGCAATAATGACATAAATTCAATGATTGATTTAGCTAAATGTGCAGATTTAGTGCTATTAATGTGTGATGCAAGTTTTGGATTTGAAATGGAGATTTTTGAGTTCCTTAATATCGCACAAGTTCATGGAATGCCTAAAATTATGGGAGTTTTAACTCATTTAGATGCTATTAAGAATACAAAAGCTCTTCAGAAACGTAAAAAGCTTTTAAAGCATCGATTTTGGACTGAAGTTTATCAAGGTGCTAAATTATTCTATTTGTCTGGCATACAGCATGGCGAATATCTCCGTAATGAAATAAAGAATTTAGGTAGATTTATTCACGTCATGAAGTTTAGACCACTAACTTGGAGAGGACAGCATAGCTATATTCTTGCTGATCGTATGGAAGATATTACAAATCAAGAAACAATTCGTTTAAATCAGAAATGTGATCGTAATGTCGTTTTGTATGGATATGTTCGTGGAATTCCATTAAAGAAAGGAAATTCTGTTCATATTGCTGGTTTAGGTGACATGAAAATTGATGAACTACAAGCATTGCCTGATCCATGTCCAATGGCATCAAAAGAGAAGAAAAGAACATTGTTAGAAAAGGAAAGACTTCTTTATGCTCCAATGAGTGGTGTCGGTGGAATTGTGTACGATAAAGATGCTGTTTATATTGAACTGCATGGATCGCACAGTCACAGAAGAGAAAATAGCGAACAATCTAAACTTGTTAGAGAAATTATCGATAAGAAGGAAACATTCGATGAACAAATTCAAAATCAAGAATTCCGTCTGTTTTCTGATGGTAATGTCATTAAATCTGGTGATTTTCAAGAGGACATAGACGAAAGTGAGGAGGAAGATTTACTTGATGAAGATTCAGGCATGGATTCTGAGCCAGAAAATGACATTAAAAACAATTCTACTGGCTGGAATCCAGATGAAGAGAATTACGAGGAACAGAATGATGAGGGATCAGAGGGCAGTTCCGATGAAGAATATCAGGAAGTAGAAAACGGAAATGGGTAAGTTTTCGTTCAATTATAACGGTTTTTAAATATTCAAAAATATTGTTTCGTTAAAATTTAACGACTTTTTAGAATTTGAATTTTTAAATATTAAAAATCCGTTAAGATTTGAATTTAATTTAACCGTTAAAATATAAATTATGTTTTATTGACAGATTTGATGATACAAACGACAATGATGACGACGACGAAATGATTGGCAGTAGTTGGAAGGAGGGAGTCGCAGACAGAGCTCGAAATGCTTATTTAGAGAGACAATCAAACAATAAAAGTATAATGAAGTTAGTTTATGGAAAATATCACCAAAATACGTCAAAAAATGTTAATGATTCCGACAATGAAGAGGATGACGATGGAAAAATTGGTGGATTGTTTAAAAGTATCTCAAAACTTCAGTCACAAATTCACCAAGAAAAGCAACAAAGAGATGTCGAAGAATGTCCATTTTTTGAGAGTCATAATGTTGGAATTAGAAATTGGCTGTCAGCTGATAATAAAAGTTTAGTTGTTAATAAATTTGTGACTGGAAAGTGGAAAAACAATGAAGATGCAGAACAGTTATTAGCACTCGACGATATGAGCGATGGAGACAGTGAAATTTATGGTGATTTTGAGGATTTGGAAACTGGTGAAAAGTTTGACGGAAAAACTGTCAAAAAAGACGGCGACGACGATGAAAATGAGAGTCAAGAGAAGGAAAAAGTATCAAAAAAGAGAGATCGTGTCGAAGAAATGAATATGACACGTGCTGAATTAGTTGCAAAGAAATTAAAATTGAAAGCTAAATTTGATTCGGAATATGATAATCCAGAGCTCAAAGACTCACACAGAATCGAGGATGATGAAGCATTTTATGAGAAATGGAAGGCCGAGGCTGAAAAACAAGCTGAAATAAATCGTAAGGAATTTTCAGGTCTCGATGATCACGTTAGAAGTGAAATTGAAGGTTTTCGAGCTGGTCTTTACGTAAGATTAAGCTTCAAAAATATTCCATGTGAATTCGTCACGAACTTTGATGCTTCTTATCCAATTTTGATCGGTGCTTTAAATATGTCTGAAGAGAATATCGGATTAGTAAATTGTGAAGTCAAAAAGCACCGATGGCATCGAAAGATTTTAAAAACTGGAGATCCATTAATTATTTCACTGGGTTGGAGACGCTTTCAAACTGTTCCTGTTTATTCTAAACGAGAAGATGACTTGAAATATCGATTCTTAAAATACACACCAAATCACATCAATTGTCATATGAGCTTTTATGGACCAATTACACCTCAAGCAACTGGATTTTTAGCCGTTCAAACAGTCACAAATGACATTACGGAAATGAAGAGAATTGGATTCAGAATTGCAGCAACCGGATCCGTTAAGGAAATTGACAAATCGTCATGTATTTTGAAGAAACTTAAGCTTGTCGGTACACCAATTAAAATCTATCAAAAATCTGCGTTCATTAAAGGTAAGATCTTAACCAAAATAACGACCAAAAAGTATTTGAAAAATAACGACCAAAAAGTATTTGAAAAATAACTGTCAAAAAGTATTTGAAAAATAACTGTCAAAAAAATATTTGAAAAATAACTGTCAAAAAAATATTTGAAAAATAACTGCTAAAAATATTTAAATAATAACGGTCAAAACTATTTATTCTAATTAACAGGAATGTTCAACAGTGATTTGGAAGTAGCGAAATTCACGGGTGCTAAGATAAAGGCAGTGTCAGGAATTAGAGGTCAAATAAAGAAGGGAATTTCATCGATTAAGGAAAAATCAGGAAGACATGTAAATGTCGAGCCTGGAACTTTCCGTGCTACATTTGAGGATAAAATCAAAATGAGTGATATTATTTTCTGTCGAACATGGTTTAAAATTGACGTTCCACAATTTTATGCACCTGTTAATAATATGTTGCTTCCAATTGAGTCGAAATCACAATGGACAGGAATGAAAACTTTAGGACAATTAAAACGTGAACGGGATATTAAAAATGAAGTTAATGAGGATAATTTGTATAGACCAATTGAGAGACAAGTCCAAGTCTTGAAACCTCTTAAAATCCCAGCTGCATTACAAAAAGCTCTGCCTTATAAGGATAAACCCAAGAATGCAGCAATTAATCCTAAACAAAAGTTTGAATCAACTCGTGTTGCTGTTGTGCATTCACCGCATGAACAGAAAATTGCCAAGATGATGAAAATGCTGAAAGCTAATTATCAGGCAAAGAAAGAGAAGCAAAAAGAACAGTCCACAAAGAAATATGTTGAGAAGATTAAGGACAGACAAAAGGCTGAATTCCAACAATTGCAAAAACATAAGGAATTGAAGAGAAATATCTTTAAAGCTTTGTCTAAGAAGGAAAAAGATGAAAAGGATGGAAAAGGACGTCATAAGAAGGGGTTTAAGAAATCATTTAAGAAGGATTAACTGAATTTTATGCTATATTAAACTGTTTTAAATGGATTTATTTTGAATAATAAATTGAATTATCTTGTATCTTAGTGCTTATTTTTTGGAGATATTCCAGGACATTTATGATTATTTTTCAGTTTTAATCTCTATTTAGTTTTTCATGAGCATCAAAAATTGATTTTTGGAAATATATTTGAATACTCAACGGTTTTTAAGTTTTTGAATTCATAACGGTTTTTAAGTTTTTGAATTCATAACGGTTAAATTTTTTTCAAACATAATTCAAAACTTGAACAGTTTGACAGTTTTTTCATTGACCACTAAAATTTATTAAATTTAACTTTTTCTTGTGATTTACAACAATTATTATTACTTAAATTAAGTTTTCAAGTAAAGCACAAATCAGAATGGCAGAAAATCGCGGAAGGTAAGCTTGGGCTGATGATTTTAAGGCAAAATTTCAATTTTCATTCTTAAATTATTTAGAATCACGAATACTGAAAGATCGCGAAATTACAGAGCAAAATTAAAGCAACCAGGAAATGAAGAGAAGCTGGCCACGTTTCGTGAGCGAAAAAGAGAACAAAATAGGAGATACAGAGAGAAACAGCTGTTTATTAATCCTGTAGAGTATCATCGAAGATTATACTTGGCTCGGCGAAGATCCAGAGCAAGAAGGACATTTCAAAATGGTGAGGAAGATGTCAGTCCTTAATAGCCAGCAAGTCTCAAACAAAGAAAGCTATCTAGATGTTGTCAGAGAAGATTTTGTAATGTGAAAAAGTAACTGCTGGAAGTTACAAATTCCAAATTTTAGTAGTATTTAAAGGCATTTATAAATGCATGATATTTATTTTAATTGACTTTATTGATCTATTTAATCAATGTATAAAAATATATAAGAACTTGAAAATTTTCAGGATTAAGTTTTCTTAGCACCGATAACGGATTTTTAATATTCAAAACCATACAATTCCTCAAAATTTTGAAAATTTAACGAAAGATTTCAAATTTATTTTATCCGTTACAATTTTAACAAAAATAAAATATAAAAATTATTTTAACAAAAAAATTGCATCGAAGCGTAACCGCAATAATTCAAAAACTTGTGGATTGTGAACAAAGCAATGTCTCTTTGTGGAGCTTTTCGCACTCTGCTGGAAATTTTGGAAAGCAAAATTGTTTCTGGAATTTTTTCTCTCGTCACATTGTACTCGATTTTCTCACAAATCAATGCTTAATATAAGGAAAATAGGCATATAACATAAACTAGATGCATTGGTCAACAGAATTAATGCATAACAAATGTAGATCACCACAAAATAAGCGATAAATTAATGAAATTAAATAGTCTATTGATTACAACGATTTTCCAGCATTTAAAAGTAGTGCTCAATTGTTAGATACCACAAATATAAACCTCCACACAGAAGATATAAATATAGAGAGAAACAAAAACAGTTCACTCAAAGAGTTCAGTCAATTCAGTCGAAATCGAAGTAGTGATTTTTTTATTTTAGTAAAAAAATTTTAGTTGTTCGTGGCTTACGCGAAAAATGAAACATTTTATGAACGTTCTTTGTGAATTAAGATAACGAGAAGCCATAGAAGCTTCAGTTTAATAAATCATCAGTGCAAAAGAGTCAATAAAACAAGTGTCGGGACGAAAATTTTATATTTTATTGTAAATTTTTTAAAAGTATTTTTGTGCAAAAAAAATATCTTTAAAAGCATAACTCACAATGACAAAGCTTACAGAGGAAATGATTATTGCTCGGTCCAAGCAATCGGATTTATCACAAATCAAGAAACTCAATTGCTGGTAAGGATTTAAAATAAAATTAGTTAATGAGTCAGCGAGAAATTAATTATTTGTGCTATTTTTCTCTTATTATTAATTTATGATGAACTTTTTCTTTATTTTCTCTCCTGTCGATTCACTATTTTATATTCAGCAGATAGTGTATATTTATTTAAATATACTAAATTATAATACATAAAAAAATACTTTCATGGCATCAAATTTTAATGATACAAAAATAGGAAAAAGTGGATAAATTTGTTGCATGTTTGCATTTAAAAGAGTGAAATGTGTAGCATAGGAATGTTATTACACGTTCCTTACACTATCCGCAGCTCGTGAGAAGTTTATAAACTATTTTGCTATTACAATCCAGTTCTCAATTTATTTCTCATTCAGAGAGTGAATTTAAAGTATAAACCAGTTTGGCTACAAAATAAATAAACAACTGACTCCTACACTTGCGATGACATTAACTGACTCTGTGCTGTCATTCTCTGTTATATCCTTTGATTTCAAAATTTTTCTAATGAATACTTTTTTGTGTGTTATATTTTCAGGGGTTCTGAGTTATCGGATGTGTCAATAATTCGAAGACTTAAAGGCGTCGAAGTTTTAGCTTTAAGGTGAGTCATTCATTAGGAACTATTTATAGATCTCCACATTACATTTATATAAATTTATTCTCTGCGATTATCTGTGCAATAAGAAAGAAGTGTAGCATGACAATAGAGTCAATGAACCTGAAAATAAGAGATTGAAAAGAAAAAATCTGCATCGGGATTTTACAGCAACGTCCTTGACATTCATTCACAATAATCTTTTTAGACTTTGTCAATATTGATTTTTAATGTCATACACACAAGCAACCGAAGGGATGAAACCTTTTCATTCTTTCATTTTTCATCTAATAGACACACACCTCAATTGTGAATGAATGAATTATGTCCTAATGTCTAAGTATAACACAAAACACTTTTTTCCCACATGAAATTTCCACAGTCAAATAAATGACAATGCGCGCGAAAAGAAGTCAATTTCATGGACTGTTTGAGTCTGGTGGGGTCGTTCATCTCTGACGTCCAATATTTGGCAAGCAGGGTGGTCTAATGGTGATTGACAGGGTCAGTTACATTTATGCTCATCAAAAAAATGGGATTTTTAGAATGTCATCCCCCACATCACTTATGAACGACCCCAAAAATGACTAAGAGCGAGAGTGCTGTGACTCAAAAATAAAAATAAAATTAAAACTTGTTATCATAAAATTCCAATAATGACCCACTTTTTAATGTACTTTCCACTCTATTCGATTCTGTCTTCTTTGTTGCTACTCTCCGACTGTGTTTATGTTGTTGCTACACTAAACAAGCTTCTATGATAAACATCAGTAAGAGAATTGCATGAAAGAAAGAGAAAATATACCTAAAGAACCGTTCGTTTCCCGCTAACTCTGGGGCTGAATCATCTATAAGCATTAGTGAAAATGAAAATTAAGTGACTTCTTGCCTTTGCCTCACTTCTTGACATGCTTTTCGAGGTAAATTATGGATATGCCGTGTGTTTGAGAAATGGATGAAGAAGAAGACAGACTTGTAGTAGTTTGTTGCGATAATTAAGACCCATTAAGACAAATAAAATGTGTAGCGTAAAATTGAGATCTTAATTAATAATGGATACGCGGAAATCTAATATGTTTCTATTTATAATGCACTTTCCAAAGCAACTTGATACGATATACACACAACATTGTTGTTGTTGCTTATAATATCAACATTACCTTTTATAGGAAAATGTTAGTAACACCAGCATCAATTTAAAATGTTAATGCCGCATCTAAATACTCAGTTTATGAAGTGAATATGCCTTGTTTGTTGATCGAGAATGGAAAAAATAAAAATAATAGTGTGTAAATATCCAAGTATTGCGCAATAATTTATTACAAAGTCGGATTCATACTTAGAAGCTTCTTTGAACATTTTCTTTTTTTGAAAAATGAAACATTTAATTTGACGCGTTGCTAATCGATTACTGAAATTTTAAAAATCACTGTCGATTTTCATATCGTGTCTTGCATAAATTGAATCGTTTAGTTAATTTATCATTATGCTTGTTAAGTGGTCATGTAGACGGAAAAAAGTGCAAGTATGTACAAGTGTCAGTTTAATATAAACATCTTGTAGAAGAGAGAAAACAAGTAAAGATGTTGTATGCGGTTTCCGTTGATTGAATAATTTCTCATTTTTCTGGTCATTAGTTTTCAATATTTTCAATTAGGGAAATTTCCACGCCCCTTAAGATTATCCAGACTATTTAAATGCTAATATAATCTTCTAACGGTAATTTGGGATTTAAATTTGAAATAGAATTTGTAAGGTTTCTAAATAACGGATTTTTGGAATTTGAATTTTAACGAAACATTTTTATGGTTTCTAAATAACGGATTTTCGGAATTTGAATTTTAACGGAACATTTGTAATGTCTGTCAAAATTTGAAAATTGTACAGTTTCATGAGGAAATTAATTTTAGCGAATTTTATGAATGCAATTCATTTCAAAAACAAATAAAACACTGTAAAGTTCAATAAGCCGAGAAAATAAAAATTAACATTATTTTACGCGATCTTTTCTTCCGCCTTTTATAATAATTATCATCCCACGATCAGCTATGAACAAAGTGAATTAAACAAGTTCCCCATATTTCACTGAAATCGACGATAAAAAAAATAAAAACAAAAGCGACATGATATGAAATTTTAATGAATATGCGTACATGATTATCATGTCGTATAATAAAAAGATGCTTTCATATTTGGTCAAATCAAGATTGTCATTGCCTGGCTGTAAAACTTCCTTCATTTATGAATCGATGATGGCGAGAAAATACAATGTTTACACACTGACTGCTAAGATCGTGACTCATTTATTCTGCGTCGTTTTTGTCATATATGGATCTTCTACTACTTCTAAAAATGTGGGCCGTACGCTTACTCGTGATGATGTCAACAAAATTTTTGATTAAGGCACTGTTTTTGCTTTAATTTTTGACTCAGACACAGAGTTCATTAGTGCTTTCCTTTTAAGTTCATTGCCTTTTGTACTTTGCGGTTGCAACGTCCTCCACCCAAGATTACACATGTCTCTCTGACTTCATATATGTACGTAGGAAAGTGAAACTCATAATTGCGGCATTATTATCATGTAAAGCAAGCAAGCAAGAAGCGTGCAAGGTGGAAGCTAATTAAAAGACCTTCAAAAGATTTATAAATATGTTTTTTGTTTTGAATGAAAGTAAATTAATTAATCAACACAAAAGATAGCTTTTTGCTGATATATCTTACACATATCAGTGCTTATATTGTAATTCCATTCACATAATAGCAATAAAATGTTATGATTTAGGTATAAATAGTCATTAGACATGGCTAACAAATTTATCATATGGAGTAATTATTATGCACAATAATTTATTTAATAGAGCATGGATGTACATAATTTCACTTTAAACGATCTCCATAAAACGAAGTGATTTGAATTTTATTTCTACGATGATTAATTGTTACTGACTTACGAACAACTGCCGGGGATCATTCTCACATCTCATTGTTAGCGCATTTCCCCAACGCTGTTATTAATCGCATTTCTTCTGCCTGTCAGGTGGTCTTTTACAATAATTTAGGATTTTTCCTTCTTATTTTATGTTAAAATATAACTAACTAGGTCAGTGACCAACTGTCATTTACCTTTTGAAAATAATAACCGATTTGAAATGATTTGAAAAATTCAAATTTTTTCAACCGTTATTTTTCAAATATTGTTTGACGGTTATTTTTTAACGAAAGTTTTTGTTTTTTGAATTTATTTTTGACCGTTAAAACCTTTGGCTCTATAAATGCGCTTTCTTTGAATTCACCATTGAGTTGATGCCAATTTCTTCTCTTACACACATATGCTAAGTCGATCTATTATGTTATTATTGTTGGAGGCAATTTCAAATAGTGAAATTAAAAGTGAGAAATTATTTTTTATCATTTTGTACGATTTCTTGTGAGATTTTTTTTTCACAACAAACTAGTTTACTCGTCAGCTGTAAAATTTAAGCATGATGTTGCAACACACACGATAAAGCTCAAAAGGTCATAATTTCTCTCAATTAATTTGCATGTTTCGTACGAGGGATATTTTTGATAATTAGCATTGATGTAAGCACAATTTTGCTCATATTCAGTCAGTATTGAGTCTAATGGAAGGGAGTTGGACGAAGAAATTTTTAATTTTGCATCATGTCTCGGTAGTTTATCAAGTGTTGCATAATTATTTCGGCATGCTTCGCAATCGCACATGAATTTGTAAGCTTGATGAATTTCTTTCTGCCTTGCGTCGAGGTCTGTGTAGAAGAAATTTTCGCGGTAGCAGACAAACAGCTGCTGATTCTTTTCGATCGGCCTTATCACAATGAAAATTAATTTTCCTTCAAACGTTATTCGATAGACGTTTGGGGCACAGCTGTGATTGAAATAAGAAGCTAGTGGAAAAACACCAGCACCAATTTCTTCGGAATTATCGATTAGTCCAAATGAGTTGGTGATAATTAGTCCCATTTGATGTCTCATAAAATCGTGAAGGAATTTTTTGTTATCTTTATTATCAGTTATGGACATCATGAGCTGACAATGCTTTTCCAACGGTTCCTCTAGTTGTGACTGAATTGGATTTCGTTGCAAAAAATGTGTGGCTAATAAAAGATTCTTTTCTTTTTCTTTGTCGTCTTTGCTTGACGTGCATGACATGACATGATCAAAAATAGTTGTAGGCTTAGAATGTTCCTCGAGAAATGTCTTGAGTTTGCCAATTTTCCCAAATATACCCAAAGCCTCAAACACGACACGATGGCACATTTGAAAGATGCAACTGTCTTGGTCCATTTTTATGTCAATATCACATTCGTACTGATGAAATCGATGTCCTATTGACATGCACTGCTTTGAACAAAACATTGCTACAAACCAGAATCAAGGTTTATTTTTAAAATTTATTTGTAAATGATATACTTACTATAATTGCATTTGTGGCACGGAAGCAAGTTTAATTTTTCACTTTTTAAACAATTTGCGCAATGCGTGAATCTTGAATTGTTCATAATATACTTGTAGAATGGCTTCTCGATGGCTATGATATCACCAGCATTAAGTTTACGCGTCGTAATTAAATGTCGACCGTATTTCTTCGATTCCCTTAACTCAACACCATCAATTATGTATGGAATTTGTTGATTGGCTGGATGTGACAGTCGGAAAAAATTCCACGGATCATTGTCTGAATTCTTCTTAAAGCACTCAATTAACTCAGCACATCTGTCGTATCTCTCATGTAACTTCTTCACTTTATCTCTCGGATATCCAAAATCAATTGCCATTTTAATGTTTTCCATGCACGCGTCATATTCTTCAATTTCAAAATAAACAGCTGATCGATTTGCAAGACTCAATGCAAATTCTTCCGACACTGGGGTTGCGTGGCAAAGGCTTTTATTGTAAAATCGTAATGCTTCAAAATACTTTGATGATTTGTAAAACTCATTGCCAATCTGACGATATTTACTGGCGTGTAAATTATTCTTTTTTGTACTCATAATTTGTGCCTTACTACGAGCTGCTTTAGATAACAGATCTTACTACACTGAAGTCTAAAAATCAATAGAGAGACTGCCCTTACAATTTACTTTATTTTATTTTGTGTGACTCTCTACGTCATTATTTTAAAATAAACATTTATTGTTGCATTTCCTCGATTCACACAAAGAACAATAATTACAGCGTTCGTGACTCTAGTTTTTTTTGTAAAAATATAAATTTTCATGTCCAACGAACTTTTGAAATTTGAATTTTTTTGACCACTCAGGTTCGATGTCAATAATCTGCAAAAATGAGCAGCATAAGAGTGAGTTGCCAATCCTTTTATGCTTCAATGATTTATTTTAAGTCACTCACAATACAATGTTGCTGAAATGAAATGTTTCTGCATTAAAGTTGTCAATTGAATTGGCAACAACAAAATAATAATAAGAACAGCTCAGTAACATTAAAATTAGACTGCGAATAAATTTTTCTTCTTTCTCCATGCAAAAATGTTGAGGAATGTGCAGTTGAATGCACCAAGCATGTCTCATGTAAAATAATTGTGCAATCACAAAGCATAAAACAATTGTCAATTTATTTAGTTCCTATTGTCTGTCTGGATTTAATCAATTTGTCATCAATTTTCTTGTAAAATGATTGAAATTAATTAATTTTCTGAGAAATAAAAAAGTTAGTCAACGGAGCAATCAACGAGTTTTTTCCCGCACAAAATTTGAATTTTTGTGAGAAGTCGAGAGAGAGTAAGGCAGCAAAAAGACGATAGTGGAGAACTCTAGCGGATTTTCAGTTGTTCTTCAAAAATGGCTGGCTTAGTAAAATTGTCAAAACTTGCACTTAAAATTACAAATAAAAATAGTTTAGGATTAGTTATCAGGAGTGCAAGTCATTGGAATAAAGACTGGAAGCCAAGTCCATACCCACAAACACAAGCAGAACGTGAAGCAGCGGCTAAAAAGTATGGAATTCCAGTAGAACAATATCAGCCATATCCAGATGATGGAACAGGCAACGGTGATTACCCAAAATTGGCTGACATCTCGACCGAACGAAAGGATCCATATTATCCATATGATTATCCAGAAATGAGACGTAATTTTGGCGATGTCATGCACGTTGACACTGATTTATATTCGGAAGATCGTCACAATAATAGTAAGTTACGAATGTTCAGATGATGAAAAAATGAAATTTTCATTGCTTTAATTAACTTACAGCACCTCAGAGATATTCAATTACGTTTATGCTGTACTGTTTCCTCGGTTTGATGACCATTTCAGCTACAATCTTCGTTTTCTTAGAGGATTACAAAATGTTCCGACCAGTCTTGCCTAAGCAGTATCCAGGCAAAGGAAAAGTACATTATACATTTTCGCCAGTCGATTAGATTGATGGTTGGCTGTACTGTGAAGTGTTAAACAAATTGTAGAGTTATGTTACTCATTTGAAGTGAAACAGAGAAATAAATTATCACAAAAAAATAATTAATTAATTATGCTATGAAAAATATATATGTTAAAGAGGCAACAGTCATTAAATTCATTCATTCATCATTAAATGATTACGTACCAAACGAAAAAAAAAAATTACGTAAAATTGAGAGAAGTGAGCGAATAGAGAAAATTTGAATGCACAGAACCAAAACAGAGAGAAGCAGCATAAAGCAGCAATTATTACGAACTTTCGTGCTGTTTAATTTTTATTATGATAATGCGAAATAATATATTTACGCTTCAATCACTAATAGACCGCTCTTTGCGTGGATTTACATGGTATATTATTAATTAAGGTCAGCTACTAATTTACTAGCTGTTTCTGATCATGATCTATTTTTAATCATACACACTATTCAGGATAGAATCTAAACGATATGGGTGGGAATCCTGTTTATTATTGATGGTTCATATGCAGCACATGAATACACAAATAGCTTGTTTGGATTTACCATTAAGTCAATAAGTGATAAAGTATGGATATACTTAGTCGAATGACGACAGAAAGTCAACGATAGCACGACATAGAACAGTCATTTAGATGTAAATATCTAATGAAACAGCATAAGACAATGAGGTTTATTGCCTTGATTTATGAATTTGGGGGATCCAAAAACTTGAGCTCTGTTTTATCGCCTTTACTTCTTTTCCACTTATCGATTTTGTTTAGTTCCGCGACATTTGGCTTTTCCCAAAACAAAAAAATAAATTGTGATTGATGGTAATTTGCTACGGTGACAATTTTGTGGTAGGTGAAACAATTATAATCACCATTTAATTGACTCAACCTTCATTATGGACACTTGACTATATTGATTCATATTGACTGGAAATAAATGCATACGTAAAGCTGTAAATAATTCTGTAATAATTCTCATAGACATTTGTACACTATTGTTAGTGCTAAAAGCAGCTATTTGCGAATGATATACATTTTTTCTTCCTCCTACGTGCGTGTCGTGTTAAAAATACTTTAGACGTGGAACTGCTTTTTATGGACATCATTCATACACATGGAGAATATTTCTCAATTTATTAATTTATGCGTGTATTAAGCACCTCTTTTTGACTATAAATTAACCTAGTATGACTTTATTGTCATCAAATTGTGAATTTTCTTACGCTATAATTTATGAATGAAAAATGCTTACTTGCTTATGAAAATATTATCGGATATTCGTTCCTGAATTCATTAATCTTTCGAAAAAAAAATTTCAGGTCAAATTAAACTGTGCAATTTCTTTGTTGACTCACATGCTACATTTTGGTCTTTATTCTCATACAAGTCATTCCCCGTAGGAGCTTTGACCCTTTAGTCATGGACTGAAGTATTTCCTCATAGCCATATCCTCACAAAAAGAGAAGTTCTTCCTCATCACATACTTATTTATTATTATGGTTTACTTGGGGGTCGTTCACAAATGACGTTCATCATTAAGATGGGTTTGAGCACTTTTTATGAGATATAATAATCCTTTGGGGAGCAGGAGAGGTTCAAAAATACAATTATTGATGGACGTAATGTGTGAACGACCCCTTGGCAACAAAATGAATATTATTTAATGATTCATGCATCTCTTAGTCTTATAAATGTTAAATATTATTACTCGTACAAATTTATGGTAGTTGAAGAACAAAAGCAGACTCTTTCCATCTATGGCTTTCTCCCGTAACGGTCATTGAATGTTGTCTTTTTGTCGTACAAAGGCTAATGTTGCATTTGGTCTTCGAGATCTTTTTTAAGTTTATATGAGGACTTCCATATTTCAAATAGACAAATGGTCGAGTGGAATCTACATAGATATTTTATGAATGCGAAACAGGTTAACATGGAAAGATGATAATAATGGCAATTATTAATGTGCTTACCTATAGAAAATTGCCAATGGCATTGATGTGTGTGTAATTATTGTCCAACTCCATTCGCCAAAGAAGCTGAGATGTGTGGGACGAAAACTTGCGCGATTTTTGATAAGACAGTTAATGAACCAAATTGCCATGTTCGCGACTATTAAGAACGTAATAATCTCACGACCAGGTTTGCTACGACTTTGTTGAATTCCTTTTGTTCGACGCCACCACGCATTGAGGATGAAAATTGTTTGAACTGTTGTCTGTATAAGCGCTAATGCTTCAGTTACTAATCCGGTAATTCCGTTGGGATTATCCTTAAGTGTAAAATAGCAGCCGAGAAGACTGAACATTGAGTATATGTAGACACCGCTTTGTGCTGAATTGTTTAAAGTTACAATTGATAAAATTATAAATTTTGACAAGGTTTACATACCCAAAATTAGTAATGTACAGTCTAATCCGACTCCAGACACTGTGAATTATATAAGGTTTTATTTATTAATCAATTAGAATCATTCTGTGCTATTTTTGAGACTGGGGTGCTAATTTTTCTAAAAATTGATTTGGTTCAAGAAACCTGATTGCTCGGTATATCCTAGGGTATAAACTACCCTTAGGGTTACACCCCCAAGGGGGTATGGCCTAGATTATACTCTTGACCGGCCCCAGATCTGTGAGTTGATCCATATCCACAGGATTACAATTGTTCCAAAAAAGCTAGCACCCGAGAGTCATGCATAAAATTCATAATAAATCTTACCATAGAGCTTGGAAAACTTCATGTCGCGCATTTGGCGCATAGCCAATAGAACAGCAATGCAAGTGACAGAATATAATAAAATTTCACAATATGTCACTTCAGCAACAGCCGTTGCCTTATAAAGCTTCTCTTCCTTAAGTACAAAAAACATTATGAGTGAAATTATTGTTAACACAATAACCAAAATGCCGGCAAACATGCCTCGATGTGCTTTCGAACAATCAACCGATAATTGACGTACATCTTTATGTCGATGCTGGCCCATTATTGAGTCTTGATGTTCACGCGTCGATGGATCTCTCATTTTAATCTTCTTCCACATCTCATATAAAATTACAGCACAAATTAATGAGTACTCAATTGTACATGGAAAGAGGAATGGTGCTGCTTTCTGCACCAGACGTCCCATGATATTTGTTCGTTTACATTCAACGAATATTGAGACTGATGTTGCACGTTTATGGACGAGATGAGATGTTGCATTTAAATTTGTATTATCTAAACTATGTTGTTCCATAAGATTCTCAATTTCGTGCTTAGTTTCCTCGACGAGGACGTAAACCCATTCGCATAAGTTTGTAGCCACAAGATGCATCAATCCAAAACGTGATATGACCTTGTGACGCGTCATATTGAGCTCTTTAGTATTCAAGAATATGAATTGCATTTGAACGATTGTTAGAAGCATTCGTGCGGCTGGATTGACGGCAATTAAGAGATTTTGGCATCTGTCGTCCTCTTTAAGCTCAAAATATTGGCCAAATTCCAAACCAGAATATACCATTGAGCCTATTCCAAATGCAATGGCACCAACTCTCAAATAAAAGCTTCCATACCGAATGATTCGCTTCTTGATGCTCAATTTTGTATCTCCAGTCCGTTCCTCATAATGATCAATCATTGAGAATACTTGACGGTTCTTGAGATGTGTCGAATAGACAAAGATGACAAAGAGCACGCTGACTAAGTACAGAAAGAGATAAAATCCCTGATAGAAAGTCGTTGGTGCCTTATCGGCTACGATGCCCGTAATTGGAAATGCAATGCCAAGGACGAATATGAATTTCGCATAAAGTGCTGACAGGACGAGACTCAATGCGTCACTATAATGGAATATATACATCACTAATGGCTTGATGTTAAGGCACAAAAGTTGAAATTCAATCTTAATCAGTTAAAACATAACAGTCTTGAAGGACATTGGGTACGGACCGCACGTCATTCACAGATATAATTTCTTAGACTTATTTACAATTTTTTAATGAAGTTCCAATTAGCAAGTTTAATTTGCGTTTAAAAATTTACCAAAATCGTGTTCAATGAATTTCACCTTTTGTGCCTGATCTATTTATGTGTGTCTACTTACTTTCCCATCTCTCGGTTCCGCATTTTTTGCACATGTGCCATGTGCTTCTCTCTTAATCCATTAATTGAAATATTATTGATAGACTTTGTGCTGTTACTGCGGCTGGACAATAAATCGATGATGAATTTTCTCTGAGATACCATTAAGGTTGTTGGTCGACCGACGGATATAATACCCGATGGTGACTTGTGCAGCACAAGATCTCTAACTTCGTCGTCATTTTGCGTTGAATTTAAGCGATGATCAAATTGAACTGTCTGTGGTGATAAGTAGTTTATATTATCGGTAGTAACCATGTCACACTCCTCGTTACTGTCCTCTTCAATTGACTTACGGCAATTCATTGTGATTCTACGGATAAAAATTTATTTTTCGGACTATCAGCATAATCGTTTATTTCAGTTTCAGTATTCAGAAATGGATAAGTAAATATTTATAAAATTGGAACTGATTAGCGGATTTAAAAAAGCAAACAATAAATATTTAATCTGCACATGAGATTGAATGGTGCTAATTTAGATTCTGTTGGGATCTGCAAAATCATGAATGACTTAATGTCTTACTTCCTCAAGTACCTCACTTTCTATTTACACTTATCTCAAGATAAACACTCCAAAGCTGTCAAAGTCTCGTCACTTAGAAATCATACAGTCGGCATATCTTAATCAATTGATTTTAAATTCACAACTGATTTTATGGCCTGTAAGATTCTTAAGTCAACTCAAGAGAGTAAAGTAAATTTGATATTGGACTCTCTAACAAGAGGATGCTAACTAGATCACAATGAAAAATTGATTTGTTAAATACTTTCGTGGTTGTTGTTGAATACGTGAATAAAGGTTCTCGATAGCATTCAGTAAATGAATATTCCTGCGGTAAATTAGACATCTGAGTGTAGATTTGGATAGAAGTTCCTAAATTATATAATTTATTTAAAAATAAATAAGTTTAATCTCCGATAACTGTTCTGTGGAGTCACTCGAGTAAACTGCGTTGTTGTTCAATGTTAAGTACTAAACTAGAGGAGAAAGTAGAAAGGCTTAAAGGTCGATATTCACACCGTTCATGCTCTTCCTTGCCTTATAGAGCTGCAATTTTTGTAAAGTTATGTCCATCGATCTAGTTTTCATTTGATTCTTTGAATTATCTTTCTGTTAAGACTTGCTAGTGATAGATCATTGGGAAACAGGAATACATGACAGACGGTGTGAATATATAAGAATAAGGGCATAAAAGAAAATGTGAAATTAATCCAAAGTTGCGGAATAGCGGAATAGCAGATTAAAAATACTTTTGAATGTTTGAGAACCTTACAAATGTTTGCGAATTTTTGAAAAATTTCCGTTAAAACTTTACAAATTTTTTTATATCCTTTATGTAACTTTCAAGGTCATGGTTCATAATGACTCATTAAAACTTCCTATGTCTATGGATAATAAGCCCTTGTCACTTTCTTGTACACAGAAAATACAACCAATTTCCCACTCGAAGCTCAATAATTCATGAACTACCTTGTATAGTAAATCATTCCATAAACTAAATAAATTTGTATTTTTTATTGATTTGAATCAAAATAAATTTATATTTTATGCTTTCAGTTATCGTTCAATTAAGTCATAACAATGTTCATTTCATTTCTCATTTCAGTGTTAATAAAATCAGCGGCCTTGCCGACTTTGAAGAATGCCCAAACTTGCAGGAATTGTATTTACGTAAGAACAATATACAAGATATCAACGACCTGGTGTATTTACAGGTAAATCAAACTCTCATTAATTAATTAAATCCACATTAAGCGACCTTGCGACTATTTCTCATAATCATAAAAGAAGGCGAGGTGAGAATTTTTGGTTTTCACGCACAAAAATAATAAATTTGAGAAAATATTAAAATTATTCATTTTTCCTGCGCTAGACTTTCCGTTTGACCTCATAAGCCATCACGTCGTGCTAAGCATATTTTTTCCTTATTTTTTTCTGAATTCTGGGTCAAGTGGATGACTAGAATTACAGAAAAATTAAGTTTCTCATGCCTCAAAAGCAAAGAATTTCATGAATGACAAGGTCAAGATTTACAGAACTAAATGCTTCCGTTTTATTTTTCAGAACCTGACGAAACTAAAATATTTATGGTTGGAAGAAAATCCTTGTGTGGACACGACTGGCGCAAAGTAATTTCCGTTGAATTTCTCACTAACTGCATGTGATGTGACTCAATGTCTTTTAAAATTATTTTTTTAGTTATCGACGAATTGTTCTACGAGCTCTGCCAAACTTAAAGAAATTGGATAATGTTGAAGTGACACCCGAGGAAGTGAGAGACGCAATGAGAGGACCAGTGGCAGAACAGCAACAAATCAAAGAGGATCCACATGAGGAAGATTATGAATCAAATTATCGACAACAGGCAGCAAACTCAGGATTTCGTGGTCATAGTCCCGTCAGAGAAGTAAGAGATAGTTTGAGTGTGTAAAAAATTATCATTTTGGGCTTAATAACACAAAAAACAAAAAAATTACCATAATTATTGGCCTAATACAGACTTAAAATTCCCATCATTTTTAATGTCACTAACAAGTCGTTAAAATTCTCTCTAACAATATTCATTCATATATTATTAAAACTATATAGCAGCCTCCACCACCTCAATCAATGCAACAAAGCCCTGAAGGCACGGAATCAGAATGTGCAAGCGATCCTATTGATCGCCCTCCGTCAGTCTCGTCGCCCATTCAGGTATTTTTCACATTTTGTTCCTTAATAATTAATACATTCATCCATTATACACACGTAAACACACATACACATACCACAAGTTCTAATTGATGTTAGTTAATTTATTATTTGTTGATTTTTTTGGTGGAACACGATGCAATGCTGTTTTTTTGTTGAGTTACAAATCTGTAACGGTTAAAATTTGAATTCAGAACCGTACAAATGTTTATTTTTTAGAAATTGAAGAGTTTTGAAACATTTTTAACGGAAACTTTTTGAATTTATTTTCAAAACCATACAAATTCTTAATATTGGGAATTGTAAGGTTTTCAAATTCAAAAATAGCCGTTATTTTTGGAATAATTTTGTAACTCACTCAATTTTGAAAGAAAGCACGTGCATCTGTTCCTTAGTGTTAATGTTTGATATTTGAATATTTTTTTATGAATGAACCTTAAAATTAGAAATCACGCGAAAAAAGATTTGCAAAGTAAATTTTCATTTTGTCACAGAGAACACCCTCAAATCATCATCACTTAGATAACTATTCACCGTCAGAAAATAATCACACCCCATCGCCAAGATATCAAAATCAACGAATGCAACAGTCTTATGAGGTGAGTGAGACTTAATTTAAGCAAATTAGGTTTGAATGCACGAATGAACTAATGTTTTTCTGTATGTAAATACACTTTCACATGTTAATTGAATTTATGCAGCGATCACCTGACGACTCGCCACAAATTAGTGGAAATTATCGAGATCCACGCGGTCAAATGTCAACGTCTATGTCCACACACTCAATGAAGGTGAAATGACTCGTTTTATAATGTTTGCTAATTTTGTTCCTGCACATAAAATATGATGATCCTCTTAAGTCTGAATTTGGACGCTAATTTAATGAATTTTCTAGGACTACTATCAAGGACAGCAGCCGCCACCACATTATCGACATAGTCAGTCAGATTTAACAGGCGGAAATGGAGAATGGGAAGAGAATAATCAAAATGGAAATGGAAATCATCATCGAGAATATCCACAAGAAAAGACGAGACGAGGAATGATGACAAATGGAGGCAGTCAAGATAGATATCCGGATGAGCGAAGGGAAAACTTTTATCAATATCGCAATGGAAACATGTCACGTGAGGATTTTGGAGATGATTTAAGGCGAGGAAGAAGTGAGAATACTGTCATATCAAATGCCGTACTTAGCCATCTTGCAGGACTTCATCGAAGGCCAGTTAATCGAGTGAGACATTTTTCGAGTAGCTGCTCGGGTTAATATTCTCAAAATCCATTAACTATATTTTTTGTATTTTTAGAGCTCGAATTTACTGTCGGCTGTTTTATGTTTAGTGAAAGAATTAGACTATCCATCACTCGAAGTTGTTGAACATGCCGTCCGATGTCGATTGGACGAGTTGGCTGACTCTATATAAATTCCTTTCTTAATCACAAAAAATCTCTTGTTAGACAAAAGACAACTTGAACTTTTTTTTAAAAAAAACTTTGTTTCTATTACTTACAAATTTTTGTTAATTAGACGAAAGCTTTCCCGAGCAGCACTTGATGGAAATGGCAGATATATCAATTAATTTTGACTATTTTGTCATGATTATGTGCTGCTCAGGTTATTTGTGGGTTGTTGGGAGCTATTAAGGCATGAATGGTGCTTCTGTATGATTTTAAGAGAAATTAGAACTAATTTGACACTCGAGTACACACATCAAGTAAGCTAAGGAATTTTAAATGATAAGTCTACTTTAGGCTCTTAAAAGCTTCCCAACAATCCTCAAATTAATCTTATAGTATATGAATTTTGATGAAAGCATCAAAATACTTGCCAATAACCCAAACCTTGTAATTAAAAACTTAATAAGTAGTAACAGAAATTATTGTTTCTTATCTTTCTTCTTAACTGAACATATTAACATGTAGGCGAGAATTACAATTTAGAATTTTATACAAAAACAATGAACTAATAACAGATGATGACTTATCATTTATGAACAGAACAAAAAATATATCAGAACTTGAATTTATTTGCGAATTTTTTTACAATGGAAATGCAAAGTGTCTTTAAATAAATGCAATATGTATGATATTAAGGAAAGAAGTGTCTTGTTTAGACGACAAACGATGTCTAGGAATAAGGGTGGTAAAGATATTTGAATACGGTACTAAAAATAATATTCAGCTTTGTTACTAACTGATTTTACTTTTTGACTATTTTTTGTGGCTTATTTTGAGCAGTTAAGGGGTTTGCTGGATCTTTTTAGTATGAATTGTGGATTTTTAGGTCTTCTGGATTTGATTTTTGAATACTTACTGGATCTTACTTAAAAAACCAACTGGATCACTAAAATTCAGTCAATCTTGCTATTGTGACACCAGAATCTACATATCCAAACCATTTCAAAGCCTTTTGATGATCAAAACAATGAATACTCAGATTCAGTAAAGCAAAACTGCTCGAAAGTGCTGAAAATGTTGAAATACTTTGCGTCCTTGAGAGGAATTTTAAATTCAAATTCAGAAATGCTTTTTATATTTTATTTTTAATGTTTTTAAACGAAATTTATTGAGAAAATTGAAAATTGTGAAATTTGTTTTTTGATAAAAATCATTAAAACTTTTCTTGTTAACTGAGAATCTGCTGTGTGCTTTAATATTTTTTTATGCCTTAACACATTTACAGTAATTGCCTCCTCGTTCTGGATGGTTCTTGCATGTATATCCACAATACATTTCCTTGACTTCTTCAGCCAATTTCTTGTCTTCTGGTGTGACGATTAAATGAGCATATGGATTTGTACTTGGACGGCCTCCACCAGCATGAGCACCTTCAGCATGTGAAGTCGGTCGGTGATGATTCATCATCATACCAGAAAATGGACATTTTGGACATCCTTTTAATGAAATATTGTTGTAGATGTAAAATGCAAAGCAGACCATGACATTTTCATTTTTGTGATAAGTCTCGACTTCTGGACATTTGCAGCGGTTGAAACCTGAAATTATTTTAGCCATTTTTAGTTATTCCTTAATAGAATTAATTTTTCAGCACTTACCTAGTCCATGGTTGCATAAAAAGTCACAAAAGTCTGTAGAAACGTCAAGAACTTCTGTCTCAATTCCAGTGCAATCAACGTCACATTCAGGACCTGATAAGTCATATTTGCATAGATCCCGACAGAATAATCCATTATCGACTTTCATCTGCGATAAAGTTGTTGTCGTTTCAGCCAAAATGGCATGTCCTGATGCAATGATGACCAATAAACATAAAAAGGCGTTCTGTTATGGATAGAATAAATGTTTATAGCAACACATAAAACTCCACTAAATATTAATACTCACCATGACTGTTCTCGAACAAGGATATCTTTACAAATAAATCTGCAGCATTAAATGCACTTCCTTTTATACTTAAAAACTTATCGAAAGCAATTTTCTGTTTGTTGTTTTGTCTATAGAATATTTGATGCCAATGTTGCATTCACAGGTAGGTACAAAGTTCATCCTTTTATTATGAGGACAGACATCAACGTCAATTCTATTCAGCTATTTTATCTACCTGTTAAATATTCTGGTTTTTACAGTGGAAAAGGTTTCTTCTCGTAAGTTCTCTTTCATGCTCATTCATAATAGAAAGGATTTGTGGATTTCCATAGAAAGTGATTTTTACTGCGTAATTTTAGCATTGTTGCCAGCTGTTCAAGGATTTAAATGAATTGTCGATGAAAATAACTACGCAGTGAATTTTAAAGCAACTGCTGGAAAATTTTTATTCTGCTGCCATGTTAAGGACCATCAGTTTCTGATATCTTATTTTTAAAAATCCATTGTAAGATAGCATCATTTGTGACAAATTCTACTCAAAAGTGCAGAACTGATCATAAGTCAGTTGATATTTCTTAATCAAATTCGGGAATGGATCTCGTCGCATCTTGTTAGCTATGCATATTGAACAAGTCCATAAATCTATACACAGAGCTGCTAGATCGGATTTGTCTGTGACAAAATCAAAACAGATCTAGAACAATTAGTTGTAGGCACCTTGTCAGTACCTCTGTATCGAAATAATCCAGTAAGCTGTTTCTATTAAGGGTCGTTCTTTTATTACGTAACGAAATTTTAAGACCACATCCCCCTTTTGTCATAAATATTCCATACGGAATTTTTTTTGGTGTGTTAAGCTGTGTTTTTGACAGTGTGCAGCTTTTAATGGGGAATTGTCAGTTTATGATGCCAAGTAACTTAGTCAAATTCAAAATATTGTTTAAATCAATAAAACTATTAAGCTGTAGACAGTCTAAAAAAGCCTGAAAATTATTTTAAGTCATGAAAATAATAATGCCAATTTAATTTTAATTTCAGTCTCAAATTTTATTAGGAAATTTTATTAAAAAATGGAAAAAAGCATCAAAATTGCCACAAACATTGCTTCAAACTTATTCCTTTCCGCATTTACAGAAGGATGTCTTCTGGTTATTCTTACAGGTAAAGCCACAAAATATTTTCATTGTCTCGTTGGACAAGCGTTTGTCTTCTGGTGTGACAATAAACTTCTTATAGAATCCATGAATATCATTAGGTTTTGGAATTGCCTTATGATTGTCTGGATCGATGAATGGACAGTATGGACATCCCTTGAGTGAAACATTGTAAAAGATGCTGAATCCGAAGCAGACGAGGACATTTTCATTCCTGACAAAGTCATCAACTTTTTCACATTTGCAGCGGTTGTAGCCTAAATAAATTTGATTCCTGATTATTTTTGGATATGCTCAATTAAGGCAGCAACTTACCTAATCCACGTTTGCACAAAATATCACAGAAATCAGGAGTAACGTCAAAAGTTTCAGGAGTAATTCCAGAGCAATCGACATTACATCCAGGACCAGATAAGTCATATCTGCAGAGATCCTTACAGAACAGTCCATCATCGACTTTCATTTGAGAGAAAGTTGTAGCCGGTGTACCCAAAATGGCTTGTGCTGATAAAGCGACGAGCAATACACAAATAAAGGCGTTCTAAGAAAATATTTTGATTTAAAAATATATTAAAAATCACTGGATGCACACTCACCATGTCTGTCAATTGAGGATATCTTCACAAATAAATTCTCAGAACAAAATGCATCGACTTTTATACAGAAATAGCTTCATATGTAGAGGAACATATCCTATTGACGATTCTATCTTGTTCTCTCTCAAATACATGCATGATTCTCAGGTAAATTACTTTCTTTGCAGCTGTATTGTATGCATCAGGATTTATGTTTTGGGAATTTTCCATTGAGAATGAGTAAACACTGCTGTGTGTCTATGGGCGATTCTTTAGATGATTTTTTTGAATTTTTTACAAAAGAATTGTTTTTTTTCAATATTTTTCTATCAAAGAGCTTAATATTGTGACTTTGAATCATGTATTAGGTCTAATACTATCATTTTTAACAAGAATTAGATCTCAAAGATCTATATTAATTAAGTTATTTCGATTCTTCGGAGAATTTCTCGATTTCACAAAATGGAATTCTCGTCTGAAGAATCAAAATTTAAGCAAATACAAGAAATATTCAACAGTAATTTATTTCACAAATGAAAGAAGGTCCCTTGATGTATCTATGAAGACTATAATCTACCTAAATTAACTGTTAATTAAAGCGAAAAATTGATTCTTTATTCTGAAATGATGAAATCGAGAAATAGTAAAGCGCTTCAACAAAATTTGAATTTCTAAAAACCGTTAAAGTGAAGTTTCGGAACTTGTCCAGTAAATTTTATTAGTTAAGTAAACCTTAATATTTTAATTCTTCTTTAAATTGAAATTTAATAAAAATGTTTCAACTCGCAAAATGTAAACAAAAAATACGGTTTTTAAAAATTTAAATTTTCAAGTAGAAATGGAATTACAAATCACACTTTTAAAAATTCAACTCATTTAAAGAATCGCCCTATATTAATCTGCTGCGTATAGTTCCTTACATGATGATGAAATTATTACAATTATTATGAAATTCAGAAGAAATTATTCGATTTCTTATCATGTCAAGCATTTGGGTGGTGTGGTCTGACTTGTTACATATCCCAGTCATAAATGGGCGGAAGGAATCAAGTTAATTTACAAGGAATTTGCAATTCTGATCAACATCAGCAAAAAAGAAGCCAAATCAGCCACAAATTATACTTAGAAGTTACAAAGTGGAATACAGCAAGCATCAAGTTGAAATGGGGTGGTTAATGTCCACAACTGTTGTCCATAAATCTATTCCTCGGCTAATATCTGAATATCCTTTAATATGAAGCAGCTTAAGAATGACGAAATCCAGTTGATATTTTTTAAAACTAATTGAAATTTGAGTTTGTAGATGCCAGGAACTAATGATATAGATGGCATGGAGGTATCACTCATTTTGAGACTGCATTACACTTGGTATCAGAAATTGGTAGACGGTAGCCGATGATTTTGACACAATTAGAAGCAAGCAGGGATTTTTATTTGACATTTCAATTAGAGAAAAGTTTAATTTCGAATAAAAGATCCTGAGAGACAATCCAACCCTCACATGGAAGCTACAGGAACCTCTTGGATCACTGTAATAACCAGCAAAGTAAGAATTAAATAACTCATTCTGAAAAAAATGCAAAATAAATCCACACAAAAAAAATCTCTTCCTTCTTCAAAAACTCAAAATTGCTTTTGTTCATTCTGAGTTTCCCATTTATTTAATTATTGCACATTACATTAACTTCTTCTTCGGAATTGATATTACATAAATATTAATTTTGATGGTAAATTGTAAGTTGTTACACTTTCAGATGGTAATCTATCCTCAAGGTGCAAAGTATTTAAATTTTAAAATTTTTTTTAATGACAGGTTGTTCGAGTTTATAACAATAATCTCTGATTGATATTCCCAAAAATTATGTTTATGCTGCTTCAAATAAATTGATTGATGACTTTAAGCAGCAATTTGTTGGATGTTCTTTAGCATTTACGAGTCTTCCATAGTTAAACATTTAATTTTTTGTTAATTTATGAATTTTAAATGTGATTGGGTTAATGTGAACTACATACAATTGGATTATGGCTATATCGATAGTTATGCTATCATAATTAGTTAGTTAGTTAGTTACTTTATATGAATACATATACTGAAACACCACTCAAAAGCAATTTATCATTTAATTCAATTTATCTCATATAATTGATTTAAATTTTCCATTAATTAATTTATTTATTATCATTTTTTTTTTGAAATTATTAACACGACCATAAGTCGTGGAATATTTCATTATTATTGTCTTCCACAGCAATTTTTCTTATTCAATAAACTTTATTTTTTTATGAAGCTTATTTTCAAAAGTATTGAACGGGGAAATAAAGGGGAATATAGATTATTCTTCATACTTTAATCACTTTATGAAAATTCTTATTTTTTTTCAATATATTTAAAAAAAAGACTTTCCAACAAAAATGAAAGAAATTTCATTAAAAAATTCCTTCGCTTCAGCAAATTTTATTTCCATTAAAATTCTTCATGATGTCAATATTTTTTTTTGATGTTTGTGGAGAGTTTTTAATGCTTTCAATGTGTGAAGAGATTTCAAAAGAATAAAATCACTGATTATTTCCAATCATAAAGTTCAGCTATGATTCAAAATATTAACGAGAAAACTTTTGAATGAATTCCTTTAAAAATTACTTTTCCTGCCAATAGATGGCTGTTGTGGCAATGAACAATGTTTGGTATCAAACTGAATTTTTTAATGAGAATTTAAATGATTTTTAAAAGGATTTGGAATTTTAACGGTCTTTTGAAATTCAAAACTTTCGTCAAACTTAACGAAAAAGATGCAAAAATTTGGATTTTTTAATTACCGTTAAATTTTTTGATTTTTAAATTTTAACGGTCATTTGAAATTCAAAACTTTCGTCAAATTTAACGAAAAAGATGCGAAAATTTGAATTCAAGATTTCCGTTAAAATATTTTTTGATTTTTAAATTATAACGGTCATTTGAAATTCAAAACTTTCGTCAAATTTAACGAAAAAGATGCGAAAATTTGAATTCAAGATTTCCGTTATTTTTGGATGGAGATTGTAATTAAAATCATAATTTCTTTCCTTTTAAACAATCATTTCCATCTCGTGCTAAATATAAATGTACTTCTAATATCTTCATTAAACAATTTAATCCATATTTTCTCAAGGTTCATGGCTCGAATATATCTTTCATAAATATCTCAAAATATTTTCATTACATTAAATTTGGAAGCCCATGTGATAAATCTCGATGGGTATGGTTTTCCCATTGAAACGAAATTTATTTACATAAAATTAATTAAATGAATAATTTTTTTAAAAAAAAAATGGAAAAGAAGACTTCAAGATAAGTTTTTATTTGGATCTTACAAATGGATTCTACGATTTTATGTCCCTTCATCCTGAAGTGAAATCTCGATATTGGTTCTCTACTTCCATTTTCTTTGACAAATATTTTTTTTAAACATTTATTCTTCATATGGCTTTGTTTTTTGATGAAACCAAAAGCTAATAAGTTACATTCAATACTATATAGCAGATAAATTATTTATCTTTTAACTCGATGACACTTTCACGTCTGATTGTCTTCGAGTCTTAGCTTGATTTTTGACATCAAGCATCGACATTTCAGAACTTCAACATGAAAATGCTCGATTGAATTGACATTTAGTTTAATTGATATTTTTTTTAAATATATAATAATTCTTGTGCATTCTGCTCACCATTTTCTACGTCAAATTGGTGCAAATATGATTAAAAATGTCTACAAATGTAGGACGACTAGAAACTGAAAATTTTGTGTTCATTTTTTACTATCATAAAGTGCGCAAACTTATAAGTTTGTTGATAAAGGTGCAAATGGTGTTCTGGAAAGAAATAAATAGGCAATTGAATTTTAATTAATGATAAAATTGTTAAAGTTATAGCGAATTTTAAAAAAATTTTGAAAATGTGATTTAGTCTTCAAATTTTATGAATTGTTAGAAAAATTGAAATTTTTACTAAAATTGAAGTTTGAAATTTTTAAAAAGTTAAATTTAAGTCAAAAATTAATTTTAAAAAAGTTAAAACTGTTTTCATTTAAAATGTCAAAAAAAATATATTTTTGAATTTTTGAATTTTTTTTTTCATTTTTGATTTTTTTCTTCAATTTTTGAATTTTTAATTTTTATATTTTTTTTATCAATTTTTGAATTTAATTTTTTAAGTTTCAACTTCAGTTTTTAATAAAAACAATTTCTTTAAATTTCTATCTTATTTTTTAAAAATTGAAATAAGTAATGAATTTTGAACTAATTCTGCTCTTTTCGAGCTTCTTGACTATTTTAAATGAATTTAACAAAACTTGTTGATAAAAATTAAACTTTTTAAAATGAAATAATTTCTTTTAAAATTGTTAAATAATTGATTAAGAAAGTTAGGAATTTTAAAATTATAATTTCAAAAATAATCAAAATTAGTTTCGAACTAATATTTAGTTCACGATTTCAAAATGATACTTAATTATTTATTTATTTTTTTTGAAATTTCTAACTTTCAAATGTATCCAAATTAAGAAATTTTAATTTTAGTCAAATTTAAAAATTTACGGCAATTTATAAAATTAGACAATAAATTTAAATAAATTTTTATTTGAATTTCTAAATTTAAAAAAATCAATTCAATTTGAAAATTTCTATTTAAATTGTTTTTTTTTGCAAATAAAATTAAAAAGAATTTAAACACTTTCCGAATCTTCAAAATAATTTTTAGCCAAAATTAAGTTTCATGAAAAATGTTCAAACTTTATTTTTTGAATTCTCATCCCCAAAAAATGCTGACTTTTTAATAAAGTCTAAAAAATTTACATACAAGTCCAATCAATCATTCAAAAGCGATGAAGTCTATCCACTTCATTCAATGAAAGGTGATTAATTGTTCCGAGAACAATTCATTTCCATTTCCCTCCCAAGTTCCTCTATCCCAGTATAATAAAATAAAGTTTACATACCTACGTATCCTACTAAAACGGTGGCAGATCACAATTACAAAGAAGACCTCCAGTGCCGTTCCGACAAAGTTGAGCACAAATTCGATTCCAGTCAGGTGTCGTCGAGTCAGTTGTAGATTGTGGCAATTCTAGTGGAGATTGCATAAAACTTTGTGGATTAGGTCTGAAATTTTGTCGAACTGGCATTTGTGGACTTAAGGCTGGAAGATGAGGAGGTGGTGGTGGCGGAAGATGGAAACGACTGAAAGATTCTTCAACACTGTCCTCAAATGGACAGCGTGAACAGCCTCTTAATGTCACATGATAATAGCGACAAGCATCAGCGCAAATTTTAAATCTGTCCGGTCGATGGACTGCTGGTTCAAATTGTGCTGGTATTATTGGCACTTTACATTCACACTGATTATCTCCTAGATTAAGGAACAATTTAATTCACAATTTTGAAATGAAAAGTCACTTTTAAGTCACTAACTACACACCTAGCCCATTTTCACATAAATCCTCGCACAGGTCTTTATGACCATCGGCTGAAATGTTGTCAGCCTGAGCAACAAGATCTTGATTGACTGGAATTTTATGGCAATCAAGCCCGCAAGCGGGACCTGATATCTTCAAACTGTTGAAATAAATTTTTATTATTATTTCCATCCCAGGAAAGAAAAATGTCAGCAGGAACTTACCTACAGAGATCTTCACACAGCAACGTCCAATTTCTGACTGCGCTAGAATTTGTCACAGAATACTTATTATGTAATGTAATCTCTGTTGGCGCGGCATGCGCAATGTGCAGTGATAAAAGGACTACGAGTAATTGTATTAGTAACTGTAAAGGAACAATATCAATGAGTAGGCGTGGCTTGTTGCATAGGAAAATTGAAAATTTTCACAATTAGATATTTGGAAGTGGAAATTAAGGAAAAATGTAATGGAATTTTTACAATTGACACTTTAAACGACATTAAAAATTAATGCATTGTAATTAATGGTGGAAGTGAATTTTTTCAATGCATCCATTCAGTTGTGAACTTTTCTCAATGCACACAGAATAATAATAAATGAAAGGAGAAAAAAGTTGGAAATTTATGGCAGAATAAAAAGTTTGTCGTATCCGCTGATACAAATAGTGTAGATTACAGTTGGAACTAATTGAAAATTCTTCTTGATTTCCTCCAGCGTAAATACTTTTGGTTCATTACATTTCTTGATGCTATCTGAAACGGATTCATGCTTATTCAATAGACTAGACCTTTTCTTTTATTTCTCTTAAGCACGTAGTCAGAAGATCCTAAAATGTCATCGAAGAGTTTCTGAATTTTTATGACATTTTAATGTTTCTTAAAATTGAAATCATTTGACTCAAGAATTTGGGTCTGATTTTCATTGAGTTGGATATTTTAGGTACTCTGAGCAATAAATCTTTTTGTCATGTAAAATCATATTTTGTGGAAAATTGTTTTTGAAAAGAATTTTTATTGATGTCATTTTTCTATTGAAAAAACGGTTACAAAATTTTAATTTTAATTTAAATCTGTTGAAAAAACCGTTAGAAATTTTAATTTGAATTTAGAACCGTACAAATGTTTTGATATTATTTGAAGAATTTGTAAGGTTTTCAAAATTTGAATTTTAATTTAACGGATTTTTTTCCACCACTTGACATTTTCGCAATATCAAAGCAAATTGAAGCATTCACGAGCCACTTTACAAGCCTCTTATGTCTTGTTTCAAGTTCATGAATCACTTGATATTCACGGTAAAATTGCAATTTCATAATCCATAAAGAAAATGCGTCAATTTGAGCTTTTGTGCTCTAAAAGCTCTTAAATATGTTTGGTCATGCCATAAATATGAGATTTATGCTTCAATATCTTTTGTGTAGGATTCTATTTTACGACAAAGACGTGATATAAGATGAGATGTAATTTTACACAAATTTCTTCGTTTTTGTTTCCACTTCCTGCACAATAAAATCCATGATTTACAATCAGAACTTTTTATTTTTTTGGCACAGCACTCAAATGTATTTTGGAAGCCACAAATTCTTCATTTTTATCAATTTTTTTGCACACAAAAATTTAATTGTGCACAATAAACAAGCTTCTGGCCCTCATTATCACTTTGGATCTTGCAGCACATGCTTTTACATCGAGACATTAAATAAAGCAACAAAGCTTCTTATCTCAATCATGAAGATGAAGCGCGTTGTAGCATAATTTTATGTAATAATATGTTTAAAAATAGATTTAAATGAGGTTTGTGGGTGGGTTTAGCTCCTTATATCCATCAGATATTTTTTTTATTCAGTAAAATGTGTTGTGTAATGAATTCATAATATAACAATTTATTACCATGTTTAAATAACTTTTTTTTCTCTTTGTTTCTTCTACACGAAAAATCACAATTGCGACTAAATGGAAATGCGAAAATCACTCAATAATTTATGCAAGGAGAATCGACAATAAATTTTTGTTATCAGCACTTGATTTTATTTCACGTTTATGAACACTATCAGCTTTTATCACTATTATCTACTTTCATTACTTTTGTCTGAGTATTGGAAGTTCACAGTTTTTAGCTTTTGTTAATTACAGCGCATTTATTGCTTGCAAATAAAATTCTCAGTTAATTTTGAATTTAACGCCTTTTTGAGATTTAAAAGTTTAACGGTCTTTTGAAATTCAAATTTTTGCATCACATTTTTCGTTCAAATTTTATAAAACCGTTAAGATTTGCTATAATTTTTATATTCCACTATTTTCATGAGTTTTTACACATCAGTAAGCACACTATGCTCATGTTAAGGCTCACAGCACTCAGAAACACATGCTTTAAATCACTTAATGTTCGATTATTTGCAAATGTTTATTGGCAAATCCATTGAGGAATTATTATGAAATTAATGTTCAGCACATTCAGTTTGGTTAATGGACTTTTGTTTGAGACTAAACAATTATTGATTTAATTACTAGTTTATGAGTAAACACATAACTCCGATAGACATGTGACGCACATCAATTTTTATGACTGTGATTTATTTTTTCCATCAAATTCATTACAATTTTCTCAGATCGACGAAAACAAAAAAAAAGTTATTTTTTGCGGTTCCTCTTATCTTTACAATAATATGACGTGATAATTTCCTCTTTTACGTAGTAAACGATATTGCACAAAACTATAATTGATTAGTTCTAGAACTTTATACGTACTATTATATAGGGTATTGTCATGTCGACTCGCCTATTCTACCAACAACTAATTACTGTCTGTATCTACTATAAAGTTACGTAGTGAAATAAAAGATATCAAATTACAGATACAAAATAAGTTGTCCACCTTTGATGTTGTCGGAAGTATCTGATTGCGCTATACATGATAAGGTGCTTGTTGAGAAACTTTTTTTCTGTTGAAATAAGGCTTACACGCCGTAAGAGGTGCATTTGTTAATTACTGCACTGGAACTTGTGTGGAGTTTTAAGAAAATTTTAACCTAGCACTATCCTGATTTATCGTTAAGAGACGAATTTATAGGAATCTATAATTCCAACAAGAATCAGATAATTTATCAATAAATTGGAAGATATTTACAAGATTTGAGTTTGCTTTTGGTTTTTTACAGCACTTGGTCGCTAAATGCACAGCTTACTCTAAACACATAGCTAAATTGGGCTAAATATCTTCCATTTTCACGTTAAACAGAATAAAATTGATTTAGAATCATCCAGTTACCAAAAAAAGCAATGAAACAACAGATTGTAAGCCGTTACAGCTATTCAATGAGATTCTACTCATCCGAACGATGCTTAACGACATTACAGGAGCTAATTTGATACTTTTTCTAACAAATTTTAAGTAAATTTCATAAAAATATCCATCAAGATAGCATTGAGACAGTAACGAACAAAGGTAGGCTTTGTGCGGCTTAAAACATCAAAATTACTTGACAATCTATGAAATAAAGGACTTTATAACTTTCAGGACACCTGATGCATCCTCATTTGACAGCCAAACACCCTAAAAACAAACATCAAGCTTAATTCCACCGACTTCAAATGAAAACAAACTGAATTGCTGATAAAATAGCATCGAATATTCTCAGCTCAATGACTAGATTCGAGAGACCTCTACACGAATAAGATAAAGATGACAATACATCATCATGAAGTAATTTCTTTGATGACGAAACCTTTCATTCTGTTTCGCGGCTGACTGTGATACAAGATAAAAGTTTGTAAAATGCCTGAAATCGTTTAAAAAGTGAACCTTGTCTTAATTTATAAAATATCACGTACAGCTGTATTTTGAGTTGAAATAAATTGATAAAGATTAAGGAACGACTGTTGACATTTCAAATTCTTTGCTTGACATCATCAGCGACTTTTCAATCCCCAGACAAAAAAAAATTTTTTCCATCAATTTCTAATAAGCACTGCCAAGTGTGCTGTAATTCACAATTCCATTCCTTACATTTATGCTAGCAAGCTCCTCCGTAGAGTCATAATGGAAATAAGAACAAGACAAACTCTCACGAAAATGTTCGTTGCGTCCATCGCGCACGACACAATACAATCTCGAAAATTTTCACATCCCTACACAGAAAAATGTTGAGAGCGCACCAGCATCACTTAGCTTTTTCCGTTGTTGACTGTCGAATGAGAAAGTTCAGATTTTCGTCGTGCTGTGTAAAAGTTGGGATTTTGAGATAAAATTAATTAAAATTTTAGAAAAGAAAAGGAAAAATTTTTGTTAAAGAAATTTGAAAATTTAATTAAATTAATAAAAGAAAATTTTGTGTTGATCCATAAGCAAATTAGTTGAATAATTGTGTAGACATAAAAATTTAGACAAGATGGATAGTTTTATGAAACTTAAATCGGAATTTGACAATCTTGTGTCGAAAATTAAAATTCCTGCAGCAGAAGTGAGTATTGAGTTCCTTTATTCTTTAATTTTTCAGGACATTTTCAATTGAAAATCATAACAACATCCATTTTATGCTCGTGGAAATGGAAAATCGATCGTTACATAACATCCAACATTTTTGTTCCTTTCTGTGCCTCACAAGCTGAGCTTTTTTGAATGAAAGGCTCAATTCTTTCTGTTCAGTCAACTGCGAGAGCATTGAAAAAAATTCCATAGCTTACTCAGTTTGAAAGTTCAATTGAGCTTTCTGGATGTTTATTGAGCATTTTATAGTCTGGATGGATTTTCACATCCATTGTTTTCAGGATTTTTCGATTGAATAGCTTTTCTGTATGCAGAATCAGGCTTTAATGTATGGATCTTGATTGATGGTCTGCGGTTCTTTTGTTCAAACTTTTTCTACTTAAAATATCAAAAAATTTCTTCTTAATTCAACCAATTTTCATGCTTCATCTCCCAAAAGTTCCACCACAAAGCTCATTCCATAAACTTTTTTCATTAATTCCAAAAAGAGATCAAAAAGCTATAAAAAACATGAGAAGCTTTGCATAAGCAATCAGTCCAATGACTGTATTCATATGACACAGTTTGTATTGTCAATGTCCTTGAAGTATCATTGACTTTACAGAATTTTCTCTCTCGGTGTGTAAATGTTACACGTTGAGATTATTTTGTTACAAAACGAGGACTATGAGAGTATAAAAAATAGAATGGAGAGAGTATTGATTATGTATAAATAAACAAAATGGTCGTAATAACCTAAATATCACGTTGATTTACTGTCCTTAATGGATATTATCACAACAACATTTTTCATCTGTATTTATTACGCTTCAATGGATAGATTGAAGTGTGACTTATTGCCTCATAAATTATCTGCACAGTCAATTACTGTTACAAGCTGTACATTAAGCAGCAGACATGGAATTAATTCTTGAAGAAAATTTCAACGGTTTATTTTTGAAATTTCTCATCTTTTTTTACCGAGATGACGAAATTTTACATTCAAATTTTAAACAACCGTTATAAATTTCAAACTCAATAATTCCTTTTAAATTCCAAAAACACACCCCAGTAACAAAAACCGTTAAAAAGTTAGTTAATAACTAGCTGCGACTAACTTTCAGATAGTTTTTAACTAACTTTTAACGGTTTTGGTTACTGGGGACAATTAAAATGGTTTAAACAGCTTTTAAATTCGAAAAGCCTATTTCACAAAAAAACATTCCAATTTACAGAAGATTATAGAAAATTTATTACGTATAAAGAGGATCAGTTGAAATTTGCCAAAAAAAAAACAAAACAAATTATTTGTGTGGGCGACAATAACATGAATCTGTGACATAATCTACAGCATAAATACAATCAGTTTTTGCTGATATCAGAATCTGATTAATTTTTTTATTCTCTTCCGAAGATAGAGAAAGTTTTGTTCCAAGATAAACTTTTTTATGTATTTTCACATCCAGATCCATGTTTCGTATTGATTTGTAAGCACAAAAAAGTTCGCGTACATACTGAATCAACATAAATTATAACGCCTACACAAATGAGACTAACAATAGCGTCAACAATCGTCATTATGTTTGTACGACACGTAAAAGTACAGAAAAAAAATTCAATTATTTCCAGCTTAATGCTAATGACAAGTTTGATGTGAGAAGAAGAAACTTTTTTTTGTTCCTGAACAAGATGAAGATGGAAAGTAGGTCACAAGATATGCCTAACATATCACAGAACCATTTTCATTGTTCTTCTTCCTGATGACGTCATTCAATGTGGAAAATTTTTTTGTGACTGCTTTCCACAGCAAAAAATGTCTTGTTCCTTCCATTTACAAATGTGTGTAAATGAATGAATGAAACAGACCTTCCTGCCTGCTACTTATAGCGTAAATTAATTATACTTTATTTTTTCTTCAACTTTCACTACAATAATGATATTAAGGATGTTGGCAGAAAACTTATTGTTATTTCAAGCCGTTAATTTATGCCTCTTACTTAATAGCACATCATCAGTAGCAGCAAAAAAATTAAATAAATATGAGCGACATGACGAAAAGCTTCTGTACCACAAAATCTCCCACAATCCACCCACACACTATTCAATGTTCTCACTCCAACATCCCCAATTTCTCGTATTTTTTTCTGTGTATTATTCTATGCTCCGCCTCGTTTCCAACATGGCCGTCTGATGACGCAATTGTGCTCCCCATTTATCCTATTTTCTTTCTTATTTTCTCTGTATGTTCTCACACTTCCATTGCACTTTAAATATTTTGTGTTACAATCAGAACTGAATCATAACTGCTCTGCTCCTGCAACTGTACAGTATTGCAATTGAGACCAAGATTTATTTTTTGTGAAAATTAAAACTACAGGGCAGTTGAGATAAATTCAAGTGATATTCTATTTATAATAGTGTAGTCACAATTTAAGTGATTGTGATATTTTAGGAACAAATAATCTAGTTCTTGTTAATTAGAGAGTGAAAAATATTTATTTTAGAAATTTATCAAATTCCATATCTACAAAAAATTTGTTGTTGAATATTTAAAGTCTATTTAAAAAAAACATAATCAATTAGAAGACTGTTGTCAAATATATACGAAAGATTCCTTTAAGTAGCAATAATTATATAATTAAAGGTACATATTTGGGGATGCTGTTGAGGTTGCATTAATTAATATTAATTATTTCTTCATCATCTTCTCATTTCAGAACAGGATGACATCCATTAATCCCAACAATTACAAATTGTCTGATAAGACTGCTAATCTTACAGCACAAGGTGAGTTATCTATTGAATTTATTACTTTATTCATTTAGGTTTAGAAGTTGGGAATTAAAAAATTCAATTATAAAATGTTTTTTTGAGAATTTAAAAAAAATTGAAATTTATTTAGAATTTTTATTCTTGCAAAATTTCAAAAGAAAAATGGCAATAAATTTAAAAATAGGTAGCTCATGGCAAGATCTAATTCTTTATAGAGTACACTATAACTCAAAGGTCGAAGCTAACTTGAATTTTGTATGAAATCTAGTCGACATTGAGCTTGTTTAAATAAATGTATAACACATCAAATTGTGAAAGAATCGAAC
The DNA here is from genome assembly GCA_963573255.1 of Chironomus tentans. Classification (NCBI taxonomy): domain Eukaryota; kingdom Metazoa; phylum Arthropoda; class Insecta; order Diptera; family Chironomidae; genus Chironomus; species Chironomus tentans. Next base: position 40,684,936 of record OY754302.1, on the reverse strand, counting down.
TTATAGTTATAAAATAATTTTTAAAAACCTGTTTAAAAAATTTTAAGTTTTGTTTTTCAAAGTTTTAAAAACTGATTTTTAAAAATTTTATATTTATTGACAAATAGCAAAATAATTTCACATGTTACGGTGGTTGACTGGTTATATCACTGGGACATAAAACAAGAGGTCACAGGTTCAATTCTCACTCTGAGAATTTTTTAAACATAATTTTTATTTTTAATGGTTTAAAAAATTTAAAAATATTTTTAAAAAATTAAAAAAAGAAAGAAAATTTTAGTTAAAAAATTGTTTTTATTAAAATATACTCTTTTAAATGTGAATAATTAAAGGGTACTCTTTTAAGGGTAAATCCACGAGAGATTTTTTTGAGTAAATTTACATTTCCTTAAATATCTCTAAAAATACTTAATATTTTTATCCCTTTTCAAGCTTAATTTGTTCAGCAAGTGAGCATCTACCATTATATTAACATTAGACGTATTCATATGTCCTAAATCATGAGTTATTTTAATTTTTAGAGTGTTTCATCGTTAATTTTCTGAAAAAGCGCGTTTATACTTTTCCCATTTTTGAGCTAAATAGTCTTAAATTAGACCTGGAAAAGCATAAAAACAGTTTCTATCCAAATATACTTTACTTTTATAATGTTTTCATTATGAATTGATAGCTAATTAATGAGATATTTAACAAAAACCGCGTTTCATCGTTAATTTCTCAACTCATTATTGCAAAACACAAAATTGTTCAAAACAAAAATTTCCGTTACAATTTGACTACAAACAAAATAAATTTAATTAAATGACACTTTTAAATCCTCCATTTATATCAAAGGCAGTTTATAAATGAAAAGTATGATTGCAGCTCCATTTATTCGTAGATTTACTCATGATAGTTGTCAAAAAATAAATGATAGTCTACAAATTGTAGAAATTTTGACCGTTATAAATAAATTTAAACAAAAACAAGTAGAAAAAAACTGTAACTCAATTTTTCCAGTTCTGTTCTTTCGTGGATTTACCTTTAAAAAGGTCCTCTACTTCTCAGCCACCGAGTATATGACATTGTAACAAAACCCTTTAAAAAGTTGCCATTTGTAACACTTGCCAACAAACTGGCATTTAATGGATACCTAAATTGTTATTTTCTCATTTTTACCATAAATTAAAACAGAATTAATTTAAAACTAGGCATACTTTACCTAGACAACTGCAATAAAATTTAAATTCATTGCTGAAAATTTTCCCATAATTCCATTTAAATTAAAAGCAAAATTTCCCATCCATTTGTATGAGTGCTATAATCCCTTAATTGAATGATGTTAGCCTACGGGACCCGATTAAACATTTACGATGAGATTTATGTTGTATGTTGTAGCATTTGGCATAAGTTCCCATTTATGAAAAGTGTACAGCATTTAATGATTGTGTTTCGTTGTAAGTGCAAAAAAGAATGTAGAGCAGCAGGAGGATGAGAGATAAGAGAGGGAAATTGATTTCACTTCCTAACAGGAAGCAAGCCTCATTAATGCAAATCTGTTAAGAAAACGTTTTGTTGTAAATACCTGGAGACTTTCCTCCCGTCTCAATTGATAATTCCAACTTAAGCTCATGGAAGGAAGTCAGAGAAGTTTATGACAATTTCCATAAATCAAAACTATATCAAATGACAGCTGTGGCATTAAGAATATGCTTCTTTTATTGTATAAGATCCGATTACAATCGTAAAAATATGATGTCAGACCTAGCTTCTTTCCGCCCACACTATCAATAGCTCATACATCATTCTCAGTCTGCTTATTCTTATCTCCACACTCATATTTTTTGACTGAGGGATTTCTCTCTCTTTTTTATCATCCTTACTTCTTTTTATTAATAATAAAAAAGACACGACTATACACAACATGGCACACGTTTCTCCTCTTATTCACAGCATTCTCTTACACATCCTGCGTAATGTGAATGAATTTCGAGAGGGGTTGCAGAAAATGCAAAAGACGATGTGATGAGGAGGAAGGGAAATTTGAGGTATTAAATCCACATAGCTCTCAAACAAATGGCACAACAAATAGAAATGTTTGTAACAGAGCAACAAAGCATTTATCCACTCCAGTGACTTTTATTTATAATTCTAATGCTCTCTCTGACTGGTTTTGCTGCTTCTTTTTTCATAAAAATTATTCTTCTTGAAAATTATTATTTTTTTTCTTTGTCAAGGATGAGAGAAGAAGTTTTGATTTTTTTTGGGTACGAGTAGGGAAATTGCTTGAGTTGATATTTTGTTCTTTTTTAAGGAATTATTTTATAATTTATGTAAATATGATAAGAATTTTGCAACTTAGAAATACAAAGTATTCTGAGAAATTTATACAACTCTGAGGAATTCAAAGGTTCGAATCCCAATTATAAGAAATGTTATTACATATTTTGGGTGTTATCTTTTTTTTTCTTTTTGTAGCACATTTTTGAAACTTGTTCACTAGATTAATAATTTTTGTGGGACCGTACCAGAGTAGAATTGAAGGTATCTTATGGTATCCTAGATATATCTTCTGATACGCGAATAACTAAGCCAAATGACCAAAGAATTAGGTTATTTTTTTGGTCATAGGTAAAATTCCCATAGAGTAATGATTTTCAAGCGGATCACAAGCTGCAGAAGCGTATTCAAGAGGGGGTTTGAGGGGTGTTCCCCCCTTTTTGGGAATTTTTTCAATTTAATAGGGTTTTAAGAGGAAAAAATCCCAAAACCCCTCTTAATTTTCCAGCACATAAAAAAAATTTAACCCCCCCCTCAAAAGTTTTTGGATACACCCCTGGCTTAAATCTTATCTAAATTAGATATTATTCTCGATTTTTCACGAAATTTCTTGGAAATTTCACGAAACCTGGACTAGCCTATAGAACACTGATTTAGGGAATCATAAAGCACAAGAAGTACTCTTAAAAAATGTCTTACCCTTCTGAAATTTGTTCCTAGCTACATCCTTTAGGCCATTTTCACGGATATGCTCTAACTTTTGTCTTTAGTATGGCAAGGGTATACCCAAGAAACCTACCTCTGTTCCTAGTTAAATCCCTCCATTTCAATTTATTTTACTCCATTCTTACCAACATTTTACGATGAAACTGATAAAAAGACTCGAGATTATGAGACATTTTTATCCAGTCGGATATATCTCCAAAAAAATACGCGAATTTTATTTTCATCTTGCGAGTTGCGACTGAAATGGGGAAAAAAAATCATTTGAAGCGTGAATTAATGGAATTAAACGAGTGCTTTTGACAGCAACAAAAATTTGTTTTTAAAGATTTCCAAAGTTATTAGCTTTTGCCATTAATTGAAGATTCTTATCGTTTATTTCCCATCCATAAGTACAATCAACTACGAGACGTAAGGCGATTATGAGACACTTAGGAAACAATTAAATGTAGATACATTCAATCCTCGCTTCAAGACAATTTTACTTCCATTACGATTACATGTGAGGGTCGTCTCCCCTGTCACAAATGCGTAGGAATGTTTTAAGAACTGGATGGGATGTAAGATGAACATTCCATTCTAAAATTTATATATTTTAATCAGATCACACAAAGAAGAGCATTTTTATTATTCCTGAAATAACAAAATAAATTCCTCAGATCTGCTGAAATGTTAAAAATTTCATTGGCAGTGCGTTTGGAAGTAGGATATTGCTTTACGTCCTTCACAATGTCTATTTTTGGATATTCTAAGCTTCTCTTTAGATGAGAAAAATTTATTGTTATTTTAAATTTATGTTCAGTTTGCATAAAGACTAAAACTGTTCATAAGCTGCTATGCCACATGCTACCCACAACTATGAGCTTATAAAAATCTATAAACTATTTTAGTTGAAATAATAAAACTGAATTTTCATAGCCATCTTCAGCTGTTCTATATTTTTAGCATAAATTATCAATAAAATATCATCAATGTAGGAATAGAACATGGATATGCGCTTCCTATGCCAAAATAAACTTTCTACTCCTGCTGATATACGTCCTTCAACTCAATTGTTTGACAAATTATAGCATTTAATTAAATTCTCCCCTCCCTCGACTTTCTCTATTCTCTCTGCCTTCCTGTGTCTAATAAAATGATTTTTATGTGCGCAACTAATTTCTCTTCTGCCTTGCCAAACTAATGAAAAAGTATATGGAAGTAGAAAAAAGTTGTTTCTGCTTTGTGCAACTTGAATAAAGGCAAATATCAACTGTCATTTGCAGGCTCAGCGATTTATCATAATTTTTATGATTCCACTGACATGAATGCTCAATTATTTTTATTCCTACATGAGTGATTTTTATAGGCAACATATTTTCCGAATGCATGTAAATTACTCGTCTCATCATTTTCTCATTTATTTTCAATCACGACTGTTTTTATGATTTTATTAAAAATTATCTTTGTGCTCACTACCTTATTGTTGTTCATAAATGACGTCCAAATCACAATAGGAATTTAAATTGAAAATCAAGTCCAAAAAATTAAAGAATAAAAACATATTTGAAAAAAAACGGCTAAAAAATATTTAAAAAGATGCAAATTAAAAAAATTGAAAATAACGGTCAAAAAATATTTGAAAAAACAACTTTTTTGAAAATTAACGGTTAAAAATATTTAAGATGTCAATTGTGAACGATTCATTACCACGAGTGTAGTCAGTAACATTTCCAAAGCCTAAGGACTTCCAAACCCCTCCTTAAAAATTGAAAATTTCTGAGAATAATACTCCAGGCACCCCAAGAGCTCGAACCCCCTTAAAAAAATTTCTACCCTTAACTCGTAATTCTGATCAAATCTATTATTTTTCCACAACATTAAAATTCAATTTTGATACAAAATCCTTTTGAGTACACTCATCTAACCATAAAGTATCAAAATAAATGTATTAATTTATTAAGTGCGACAACTTAAGCCCCCCTAGAGCGATAAGGGGAATTTTTATATGAAGATGTTTATTTGAGGGGTTGAAGTGATTCAATTTCGAGAATGGCAATTTTTTCCTAAAGATTAGCTGTAGTCTATGAGTTGAGGGATTTCTTGAGATGCACAAAAGATGAATTGGAAGATTCTTTTCTGAATGAATATTTTTGAGTAAATTTGTAGATCTGGAAATTAAGTCTAGTAGCTAAATTAGTAAAGAAGCTTAAGACTTTTAAACTATAAATAAGATTTTCATAGAAAAACTACGTTTTAGGCTCAAAATACGAAATACATGATAAATATTTACATTCCAACATCCAAGATTATCACTGCTTATAAGCACTATAATTCCGTGTTATTTTATGAAGATTTATCACATAACATAGTTAATTAATCTTCACAACAATTTCTCAATAAATCCTCTTGTCATTTTGGAAGATGATTTCTTCTTTTTTACATAACTTGAATTAAAACTAATTTATCATGTCGGAATCTATACTCTGCAGATGGAAGAAGATGAAGCTAGTTAGTATGAAAATTCATGAAAAAAATTTCATGAAATTTTAAGAATTTTTTGCAAATGTTCGCGGAATTAATGTTTGTTAGCTATTGGTTGAAAAATTGAAGATAATATGCAGTGGTGTAACCAAGGGGAGTTTTTAGGGTCAAAATACCCCCTCAACCGAAATTTCTGGTTACGCCCCTGATACTATGATAAAGTGGGTTTTTGACATGGTTTCTTTCCTAGGCTACACCCCTGAGGTAGTATACACCCTAGGGTATATCAAGTAACTTGCTCCACATCTCAATTTCTATGAAACTCTATGCACCTCTCTATGTACCTGCAACCTCTACTGGGTACCAAAAATTCAACATAAAATTGTCAATAAACCATTAACATAAAATTCAAACCTTACTAATCAATACCAAACTTCCTTTCCTTTACAGAATTGTTGCCTCATTCTGAAACGGCGCAGTTGGAGACTCGAGAATTTCTTCAGAAAGTAACTGACATCCTTTTGGACTATGTTAATGCAACAAACAATAGAGATGAGAAGATCTTGGAATTTCACCATCCAGAAGACATGAAGAAATTACTCGACTTGGATATTCATGAGAATCCAGTTCCATTACAGCAACTGATCCATGACTGTGCCATAACTCTTAAGTATCAAGTTAAGACTGGTGAGTAGTTCTTGTTTAATTTTAAGGAATTTTGTGCAGCAATCTTGGATTATAATGCAAATTTATGGCTGATTAGCAATCAATTTTCAATCCAAAAGAATAACATGTCCCGAGGAGAAGTAGAAAGTGCCATAATCACATCAATAAATGCCCATCAAAATTCAATTTCGGGTTTTGCATCACAAAATCCTTCCCACAAAATCATTTGTTGATACGATTGAATATAATAAAAGGAAGCATAATTCAAGAGGGTTCTATTTTAATGAAAATTCCATTCAATATTATTCTCGCATTCACAAACTTATGGAACGTCAAAAAAGGGGTACGGAGATGATGTAACATGAAAAATCAGAGCAAGAAGAACTTTTATATCAGTTATAATCACATTTTTTATTCAGCTCATTCAAAGCGAGAACAATATTTGTGTAGATTTTACTAATCTAATCAATATTGTGTGCACGTGACTCTCTCGAAGGAACTGAAGGAGGAAAACTCATCCCCTAAATTATGTTTTCAAATGAAAACTTTTTATTCGAAGATTTTTTTTGCTTCTTTTGGAATGTGAAAAAAAGTTGATGAAATTTTCCCAGTTGGAATTTTTTAGATTTTGTTAGGATTTTGGACTGTCTGAAAAATTCTTAAATGAAATGCAAAAAACGAGTTTTTAGACCCCCTTGTCACAATTTTTCCATAGCAAAAACTTTTTGTTTGAACTATCAAAAAATCTCAAATCCCTAACAAGTAATGTCCAACGTTTGGAGGAATTAAAATTATTATAGATTTTAGATGAAAATTATATGTCACGTATGGAGGCAGGAGCGTAGCTAGAGTGGATTTAAATCCCAACCCCTTGACGAAAAATATTTTTTTAAAAACTTTTTCTCACTCTTTTCATATCAAAAAATTTTGAAACACCCTCCCTAAAAATATTTCTAGCTACGCCACTGGTGCGGGGGTGGGTGGGACATGGAGGGAGACCAAGAATACAATTTTGTTTTTATAAATGAACAAGAATGAAAATATTGAATTATTAATATAGCATTTTTGTCGAATATTATTTAATAGAACAATTAATAATTTAAAAAATTTAAAGAAAGTCCTCGTGTTATAGATCGAGGGACTTCAGCGCATTTTTGTGTTAGCGATCAGTATTTGATTAGCAAAGTACTGCGTATTAAATAAGTTTATCAGGAATATTTTGTGACTTAAATAAATTCGACGGCGTAAATACACTTGAAAATCATTAATTATAGTATAATTAACAATTTGCACGGTGAATTTTCATATTTTAAAATGGTTTGTCATTTAACGGTTTTTTGAAATTCAAATTTTCTAACGGTCAAAATATATTTGAAAATTTTCCGCGTAAATACAGTTGAAAATCATTAATTATAGTATAATTAACAATTTTGCGGAGAATTTTCATATATTAAAATGGTTTGTCATTTAACGGTTTTTTTAAATTCAAATTTTCTAACGGTCAAAATATATTTGAAAATTTCCCGCGTAAATGCACTTGAAAATCATTAATTATAGTATAATTAACAATTTTGCGTAGAATTTTCATATATTAAAATGGTTTGTCATTTAACGGTTTTTTGAAATTCAAATTTATTAACGGTCAAAATATATTTCAAAATTTCCCGCGTAAATTCACTTGAAAATTATTAATTATAGTATAATTAACAATTTTGCGGAGAATTTTCATATATTAAAATGGTTTGTCATTTAACGGTTTTTTGAAATTCAAATTTTCTAACGGCTAAAAAAAATTTGAAATTATAGAGGTAATGGTGAAATTATAGAGGTATAATAAAATTTTGACAGGTTACACCGTATTAAAAACAAAAAATCATTAATTATAGTATTTAGCGTGGGTTTTGAGATTTTTAAATGTCCGGGGGGCCAATAACTCGATGGCACGGAACTAATGCAAAAAACTAGAGCTCTCTACGATGTCTAGATAAAAAGTTTTTCGTGTGTTCCGACCGAACAGCCGACCAGCCGAACAAAGTGCATTATTAAGCTACCTTTTTGAAACAAGTTTCAAAAATGCGCTAAAAAAGTAGAAATAATTCACAAAGAAAAAGGTTCAAATCCTTAAATTGATTAAATATATTAAATTTTATAAAGTGATTTTTTGAAATTTTCGAAAGAAAAACCCAATCCAAAATATTTTATTTTTGCTACAAATCAAACTAAAATTAAATTCTAAATCTTCAAGTCCATTCCTAACTGGGTCACAAAACCAAAAGAAGATCATAGGGAGAAACAAATATTATTTTCATCGTGATAATAATTCAATCATAAACATGACTTTTAACGGCACACAGCAACGACACGGCAAAAGAAGGAGGAAGAATAAAGTATGAATTATGGATAGTAAGGAAGGGCTCGATGACACGATAAATTGAATAGAAAATTATCTATTAAAATCATGTTGGTTGCTGTATTTCTTTGATTTAATTCTCGGTTTGTGAACGAATTCATAATTTCCTGTCCTTTGTGGTGGTTGTGCTATTATTAGGACATTGTTGATATCGGAAGGACTATAAATAGAATGTATGAATGACTTTTACTACACGTTATCGTCTGGTGTAGTAAAAAGAAGAAGAAACAATCAAGAAAAGAATTACAAACACGAGAGAGAATCCATTCATCCAAAAATATTCATAAAACAGACGCAGACGATCAATGAGGGTGGTAGATTGTATTTTGATGTTCAGGAAGAACAAAAAAATGAGAAAAATACTTTCATTTATTCGCAATCGAGGAAGCATCAGGGCATTTACTCACGGTACACTTGCTCGAAATAATCGAACGAACTGAAGTTGCAGAATGAGGAAAAAGTATTTTTTTAAAGAATGTTATTTAAAAAACAGGATTAGATGATGAAAAGTGGTGCTGGATCTTGTTGAAGAAGGCGCATTCTTTGAGACTTGAGTCTTAAACAGGATTAACTGAGCCTGAATAGATCTAACAAGGTTTATGGTTTGAAAATTGGCTGAATTTGAGGTTTTGTTCCAAAACTTACGAATCTGGTAAATTTAGGAATGATCCAGCAATTTGATGAGTTAAAGGAACTACGACCTTGCTGTGAAACTTACATTTTGGAGTAATTTGCTCCAAAATTGATGAATCAACGCTAAAATTCAGATTTGATGCAAATCTATCAGATTCTAGGATCTTTCTAGTGACATTGACAAACTGCAGTCCTATACAAACTCAAATCAACAACATCCAGTTAATTCCGTTGCAAGCAACTTTAAAAGACAAATCGTTTTAAACATTCACTTAAATTTTCCATCCAGTACAGTACTTACTGCCTTTAATTGAAAAATTTTTGAAATTCCAAACGAGAATGTTTGTTATTATTATTTAAAGTTCCTCGAATGCTGCTGTTGAAGGAGGGGAGCGATGCTGTTTCTTTCTTCTTCCTTCATGTGATTTTTCCATTACATTCCGCCTTTCTGAGCATCTGATGCGATTTTGTGATCGGATTTGTGTGTCTAATGCAGGGCTTAAAATTTCATTTCCCTCATTGCTGTTGATAGAGCAATTTTTTGATTCAACTACCCTGCATTAAACAATGTGTCTATCTAAACGTATGATGATTATGTCAAATACTGACATGAGATTACCGACTTATTTCCACTTTCATTCATTAAAAGCATTCCAACCTCTCCCCATGACTATGAACATTTTCAAGAGATTCCTTGAGAAAATCTCACAGGGCGATTATTCCGATACATTTGCTGCACAACGAAATTAAATTCTTATTACTCATGCCATTATTTGTAATTTTGCATAATGCTTGCTTTTTTTCAGGCCACCCTCATTTCTTTAATCAGCTCTCATGTGGGTTGGATCTCGTCTCAATGGCTGGCGAGGTAAGTACAAAAGGATATAAAATTTGAACATCTTAATCATGCAAACATTCTCATTTTTATAGTGGTTGACAGCAACGGCTAATACAAACATGTTCACCTATGAAATTGCTCCGGTCTTTATTCTTATGGAGACTGTCGTGCTGACGAAAATGCGTGATATCATTTGGCCAGGTTATACTGGAGGAGATTCAATTTTGGCACCAGGCGGTTCAATTTCTAACTTGTATGCCTTCCTTGCTGCACGTCATAAAATGTTCCCAGGATACAAAGAACACGGACCACGTGGACTTCCTGGTGACTTGTGCATGTTCACATCTGATCAATCTCATTATTCGATTAAGTCATGTTCATCTGTTTGTGGCTTGGGAACTGAAAATTGCATCATGGTTCCATCTGATGAACAAGGAAAAATGATTCCAAGTGAATTGGAACGATTGATTTTGGATAGTAAGGCACGCGGAAAAATTCCTTTCTTTGTTAGTGCTACTGCTGGTAAGCATCTCAACTTGATTGCTAAAAGGATAAATCTATAATTCCTTTATTTTATGTAGGTACAACTGTTTTGGGTGCTTTTGATCCATTGGATCCAATTGCTGACATTTGTGAGAAGTACAACTGTTGGTTCCACATTGATGTAAGATAATTTGACATAAAAATCGATACAATTGAACTTAATACATGTCTATTCCAATAATACAGGCTGCATGGGGTGGTGGATTGCTTCTATCAAAGAAACATCGACATCCTCGCTTGTCGGGAATTGAAAGGTATGGAAATTTTTTTTGATATACTTTTAATTACGACAATGACTAAGGATTGACATTTGAATGCTTCCTTTCATTCATTGCTGTTCATTTAACCCTGAAGCTGTACTTTTAATCATTGTATTGTTAATGTTCCTTTTTTCGGAACTGCTTCAGTGAATTTATGGCAATTGCAATGCAAAATAACAGCTATTGTGCTATTTTTCAATAGCAGAAGCGGTCATAAAATGCAGATCTCATGATACATGGATATTTCGACCACAAAACTGCTTAAAAAATGCCAGTGACAGAAAAATCAATATTTATGTTTTGAGAGCTTATGCTATTCTTCCTTAGTCTGATTGATTGTTGCGGCTTTCTTATCATGAACTTGTCTATTTTCTTTACGAGCAGTTCCCTATTCATATTCCTTTATTCCTAGCTCTATTCTCTTCTCTCTTTTTTTAACATCGATTATTTATGTTAGGATTAAATTTTATGGACATGAATAGATCTTTTGATGAAGAAGGGGAGGAAATTGATTACGTTTTTATTTATTTTTATAGGCAAATGTGAGCAATTTTAAAGAGTAGCATTGCATTCATGTCAGGAGAGAGCTGTAGCTCATAAAAAAACAGAGCTAAGATTTTAATGGATAAAAATCTGAGTGAAAAATTCACTTAAAAGCATTTCCTTTATTTAAAACCACAATTTTGCGTAATTAGATGTTGATCCAGCATGATTTATGGAAGTTCTAGTCTCATGATTATGAATAGAACAATTAAGCATAGCTCCGATGATGATGACACAAATTTTAAACTCAAATTAATTATAGACACGTGCTAAGTGCTTGAAACTGACACTTTATAGTGCCACACATTGATTAATTGACGTGCTGTTGAAATGGCTGTGTGACTTTGCTCCTTTCTCTTCCTGAATGAATGAGGGTCAATTTTAATTTTTTGGAAACAAATTTTTCAAGTCATGAAGTTTAATTTTAGCAGAAATTTCATTAAATTGTTGAAAAATTGGGTCGGATAAAAAATGATCTGGAATTCCAATAAAATATGGTACCGCAATTGAATTCAAGCGTGAGTTTTAAATCCATTTGGAAGTTTAATGAATGTTCATTAATCTGGAAATTCTTAATTGTCGACTGAAGTGGAGGATTGAGCTTCTGTCATGCTTCTGTTTCTAACTTGGTTGAAAATTGACAGTCAGCAGAGGGAAGACAACTCAACGGTTAGGACCAAACGGAAAAAAGTTGTGTTTAGGCCGTTGAGTTGTATTACCCCTAATAGTCAGGTCACTTACTACGTTCGAAATTTAAGAAAACTGTGAGGAACATTACACCAAGGAAGGCGTGATCCAGTTAGATGATGCTAGGGTGTGGAACTGATCAAAATTATCAAATATGATCAAAAGACAGTTGATCAGTTTTACAGGCTTTGTCGTGATGTCAATTTCTCTTCAGATTTCGATAGAATTCAGCTTCACAATAACCAATGTATATTTAATTCTACCCATGCTTTCTAGGTCAACTGATGTGTCACACTCAATGAAAATTTTAAGGTTGTGGCCGACGGGAACTGAGGTAGAGAAAATGGGACTTGCTTCTGAGTGTTTTTCATAAGAATTAATTGGAGCATGAACTCAATTCCCCAATTTTTCATTCTCAAAGTTTTGCAGCCACAAAAAGTTCCAAAAGCACCATAAACCATCAACAATATGCAAAAATTCTGCTGCATACTCGAAAAAAAATCCACCTTTCACCGCTCTTAACCCATTAAAAGCTTAACTCAGCACTCACAAAGCATGATGGAAGTGGTTTAACTTTTTAATTTTTACAGCAGATTTTATGTTGATTTCCATTCATTCTGAAAAGTACCTGATGTATGAAATCCTCTCATGAATGAAATATTTTTTTATGTCGTAACAAAACAGCGACGAAAAAAAATCTGCAACATATGCTGTCGACATACGAGTATGAAATGGGCGTCTATCTTGCATGTAAACAATTAATCATGCTCTCGTAAAAATGAAACATCTTTTTGAGATATATACAGACTGCAATAAATACAGGACAAACACATATCAGCAACAGAATTATTTTTGCAGTAATCTCAATCATTCTCAAGTTGCCAGAGAAGTGTCATCATTTTATGTCTATTATTTGAATCCTCTTACAGCCACAATTTGTTTGAGAATAGTAAACATTGTCTGAATATCCTCCTACTGCTACTGTTAATACTATTCAAATAAGAGGGTTGTTGCTGTTTTCAACGTGTGCTGCATTCAATGACTTTTCCTTCTCTTCTCGTTTTCCCCTCCATTTAAAGCTAATTGCAAAACTGAGTGTGGAATAAAAAATGAAAAAGGGAAAATTTTATTTCCTACGAACTGGATTTTGGTCTAGGGCAATTTCTGTTGAGTCGTTTTGTCCATAGAATATTTAAGGCTAGATTTTAGGCTTTAGATTTTAATATTTTTTAGGTTATGTGATATAGTTTTGAGGTTATAATAGAAAATTTTGAGGTTAGAACACAAGTTTTTAGGTTAGGCCCCAAACTGTTAGGTTGTACTTGATAATTTTACAAATTATAGTTAAATCAGAAATTTTGAGGTTATGTCACAGAGTTTTGAGGTTATAATGGAAAATTTTGAAGTTAGAATGCAAACTTTGAGATTAAATCGGAAATTTTGAGGCTATAATGAAAAAATTTGTGGTTAGAATGCAAGTTTTTAGGTTAGGTCATGAGCTATTAGGTTATGTCACACAATTTTGAGGTTAAGTCAGAAATTTTAAGGTCATGTATCAAAATTTTGAGATTGTGTCTGATAATTTTGAGGTTATGTCACAAAACTTTGAGATTAGGTTAAGATAAAAAATTTGAGGTTAAGTCAGAAAATTTGAGGTTATGTCTGACAATGCTACAAAATCTATTTAAATTCCATCAAAGAAGCTCCATGCCTGTTTAAACACTGATAACGTCAGTAATTTCCATTAAAATTCAATCCACAAACACAAAATGCGTTCAGAACAATGCATCACTGTTGCGCTACATGCAAATTGAAAATTAAAAATTCCTCAATGTATTGAAAGTGTCACTGAGCAAACAGTTGATAAGGGGTTGAAATGTATACCGTTCGGGGGAGTATTGAAGGATGAATATCCTCATGTGTCTATTTATATTTAAATTTCCATCTGAGACTCATTTTTGTGTGATTTGAAGTTGATTAATTTTAATTTCTTGTATAAACATGAATTAATTTTATTATTCATAAACACACGTAATCTTTTTTCTATGAACAGATCTCACTCAGTCACATGGAATCCACACAAACTGATGGGAGCTCTCTTGCAGTGTTCCACAATTCATTTCAAGGAAGATGTGAGTACTACTTTTTTGATATTATTAAAATAAATCAACTTTTCTTTTTGCTGTCTGAAAATTAATTTTATGTTGAGGCACAATATGTTGCTCGACATTACAATTGGTCACAGTTGCTTGACTGCTAAATGAGGATTTTCTTTTCTCGTAACTAACGAGAGGGGAAAAATCTCATAAATTTTGCATTATGAGAAAGAAAGAAAAACTTACGAAAAAAATCATTTTTTCTTCTGAATAAATTTCAGGGCTTATTGCTTAGTTGTAACCAAATGTCAGCCGAATATCTCTTCATGACTGATAAACTTTACGATATTGGATACGATACAGGCGATAAAGTTATTCAGTGTGGACGCCACAATGATATTTTCAAGTTGTGGCTTCAATGGCGCGCAAAGGGTGATAATGGATTTGAAGCACATATAGATCGATTGATGGACCTTACCCAGTATGAAGTGAAAAGAATTAAGGAACAGTCTGATAAGTTCCATTTGATTATGGAGCCTGAATTAGTCAACGTTTCATTCTGGTACATTCCAAAACGTTTACGTGGCGTTCCTCACACTTCCGAAAAGGAAAAGGAACTTGCAAAGGTAGGATTCGACTTATGACTTACTAATAAGCAATTAGATCTAACAATTTAACTTTTTATTTAGATCTGCCCAATTATCAAAGCCCGCATGATGCAAGCCGGAACATTGATGGTTGGTTATCAACCAGATGACCGTCGTCCAAACTTCTTCCGATCAATTATCTCATCAGCTGCCGTGTTTGAAAAGGATGTTGATTTCATGTTGAACGAAATTGATCGTTTAGGTCAAGATTTGTAAATATCTTCCCTAGCAGATCCACACACATCCACACCAGTTGTTTCATTATAGTCATTAATATCGTTAGCAAATGTAATTCACACCATTCATTATCCAATTATTATTCAACCAAATTATTGAGGCAACAAAATATAATATAATCCGTAAAAAAATACATTTATCTAGCAGCCTCATCTCTAAATTGATTTCTTGTCCTCATTTATGAATGTCTGTGAGTGTACGATGGGCCGTGAAATATTAACTAAACAAAATACTTTAATGAAAAGAAGAGAGATGCTAGTTATAACATAAATTATAGAAAGTTATTTTATTCAACCAAGAAAGTATCAACTTGGATGCATATCAAAATTTAACTCTCAATCTCATCTATCTAATCAAAATATATTTAAGATTTCTGTTATAAACTTATTGTTGAGTTTATTAATTACAATTTAAGTTCTATGATATTAAAGAATAATACTCGATTCCATCGCAGAACATATCTAACTTTATCAAAAACGTATAGAAATGTTAATTTAAATTTGTTAGAAATTAAAATTTATCAATTTTTGTTGTCTACCATCTTATTCCTTAATTCTTACTAATCTTTGAATGAAAAATCCTTTGATTTTCACAAATAATGCCTATGAATTGAAAAATTGATTGGAAAAGTCTTGGAAAACTCAAATTTTCCTCAACTTTTGCCATTGATTTCTATTTTGAATTGAGAAATTGATGCGAAATTTTTGCTTCACTTTTGCTTCACCAAAAAACCGTTATTTTTAAATTTTTAAACAATTTCAAATTTTGTCCGGTAAAATCCGTTGTTCTTGCAAAAAACATGTTGAAGATTTTATTTTTAGTTGCTTTAGAAAAATTTCACACCAAAATTTCTCAATATTTGACATAAAAAATTTATAATTAGAGAAACTAAAAGAAAATTGTAGAATTTTTAATTAAATTGAATTAACGGTCATCATAGCACACAAAATTATTAAAAATTAAGTATGAATTAACCTATGATAAAATAGATCGTATAACAGCCTGTGTTGTAAAATGAGAATTAGAAAATAATAAATGAATGAAAACGAATGTTCAAAAGAAAAAATTGTGAGAATTTCGGTTAAGAAGAAAGGATATAAAAAAAAATGGAAAATAATACAAAAAATAGATGTGATAGTTTTTGTCAAATTTTGTTTAATTTAAAAAGCAACCTTTTCGCTCACTCAAGATCCGTTTCCACAACGAAAAAAATGATGATTGTTAGAGTTCTTCCAAAAAAAAATGAAAATGAAAATTATCCAGCAAGAAAATATCTCCACATATATCATCATGTACTTACATATAAGTTGTAAATTTAGTTTTAAAAACTGATGAGAAAAAAATACTATTGTCAAGTTATAAATCCTATATAGAGTCAATTAATTAATAGTTACATGACTTGATGGATTTTGAGTCTGTG
This sequence comes from Chironomus tentans, assembly GCA_963573255.1. Classification (NCBI taxonomy): domain Eukaryota; kingdom Metazoa; phylum Arthropoda; class Insecta; order Diptera; family Chironomidae; genus Chironomus; species Chironomus tentans. The sequence goes on along the minus strand of OY754302.1, from coordinate 40,668,511 downwards.
CTCACTTTCATCAAGTCTTTTAGATTTTCTTCTTTCCTTTGCATAGCAAATTCTCGTTTCCCGACAAAAAAAATCAATTAACAACGACTGAATTTATGAGAAAAAAAATTATTGGAAATGAAAAACAATTCGGAATATTTAAGGTTATTGCAATATATTTTAATTTAATTTAAATCTTTTTCTTTTCACCTTTTAATTCGTCATGTTCTTAGAGACATTTCGTCATGTGTAGATCGCAATAATCGATAAATTAACTGAAGTATTAACAAATTAATACCTTCAGCCAAAAAAGACGTTTAGCTGTAAATTTTTAAATGAAATGGAAACGCTTTTAAAAAAAGATTCGTTAAATTAAGTAAATTTCAGTACTTTTTGTTGATTGTTTTGGAGTTTGAAGAATTTGAATTTTTAACGGAAAATTTGGATTCGAATTTTTAACGGAAAATTTGGATTTGAATTTTTAACGAAAAATTTGGATTTGAATTTATAAAATCTAGTACAATTTTAGGTTCTTTTGGAAGAATCTAGTAAAATCTTCAAAATAATCTAGTATAATTTTGAAGAATTTCAAAATAAATCTGTTACAATTTTGAAGAATTTCAGAATCTCGAATTTCAAAATGGACTAGATTTAAAAATATTCAAATTTTCTTTATAACGGTCAAATTCATTCAAACTTCAAGCAACAAAGTTATAATCAAGAGATCTGCAAATAGAATCTCTGATAAAAGAAATAAATGATATTATTATTCTACAAATTAAGTATAAATATAATTTAAAAACTGTACATATAGAAATGGAAAAGACCTTTACAGATCAATTATGAAACTTACATTGGCAATTAATGAACAAAAAATATTAAATTTTGAATGATTTAGCGCAAAAAGTAGGAAAAGGATTTTCAGAATATTTTAATAACGTTAAAATGTTTAGAATTTCAATTTCTACGTACGATTATCAATTAAGCACTAATTAACAACGTCATTTAATTATCAATTGTTAAAGTTTATTTGCAAAAATGAAAAACATACGAAAAGGAGAATGAAAAAAAAGTATTTAGAAAGAAAGCTTCTATTTTTGCTCATATATTCAGCAGTCAAGTATATACATATTATATTTAAATGAAAATTGATATTATAGAAAATTAAATGACAACAAAAATCACAAAAGTCTTCCAAAAATAAATAAAACTTTAATGCGTGATATGAAAGTCATACACAAAACAAATGTTGTTCAATGGAATCATCATCCACATTGCCATACGTCGTAGAGATGATTTCCATAAAAAATCTTAATTAAAAAATTATAATTAACAAGAATAAAAAAAAAATCTATAGATGTTTTATGTGTTGTTGATGCCGAAAATGTTATGCGGATTGCCTTTAAACAGCGGTCAGCATATGGTTGAATAAAGAAGTATATTATTGATGCAGAAAAGAATATGAAATAAATTAAAAATAAAATAATCGAACAACAAAAACCAAATGTCTTTTAATGCCATCTATTGTCAGGAATATTTCGTTTCAGATTAAAATATCTTTACTGCCAAACAATTTGCAACAAGTCAAATGCTCCTATAGCTCAGGGGCAGAGCGCTAGTCTTGTAAACTAGCGGTCGAGAGTTCAAATCTCTCTGGGAGCAGACTTAAAATAGAAATGTGTTCTTTTTTTTTGAAGATTTTTTACTTTTTTTGTTTATTTCGACTTTATTTGGATGAATAAGACGTAAATTAGCTGTCAGACACAGAAGATCAACCAACTTGTAAGCAAAAGGTGATGAATGATCTTGATTTACCTACTCTTGTGATGTTTTTTTCTGTAAAAATTCTGAAAAGTTTCAAGAGAGGTCCATGACTCTAAGAAGTTAATTTATGTACTCTGGTTGTATGTTTTAACCTCTCAGTGGTCGATGGTTGATAGCTGACCACTGTTATAAGCCCTTTCCGTCATCCAATTCAAGTTGATTTTTATCTGCTTTACCGAATACAATTAAATAATTTTAGAGATTAAAATGCTTACTTTGATGAAAAAATTAACAATTAGCTTATAATGAGTGTGCATGCCATGCAGTTTTTAACATTATTAAGCATTAAAGTGAATTATTGAATTTTAGCATTTAAAATACAACGTAAAGCTGTTTTTCATTGATTTTTCTTCGAATTTATGATCTCAAAACCAAGAAGCCTATTCAGAGGGTCAAATGCCAACCCCTCCCCTTGCTTATTTTTTTAGACACCCCCAATTTCTGATTATGCTCATGCTATAAACATATCCATATTACATAACTGCTCATTATGGACTAGAACATAAATGGTCAGCAAATTTATGGTTATATACAACTAGATTTGTGAATCGTACAATCTTTAGATCTCTAGTCATAACCCTGAGGCAGGGAAGGGGCGTAACCAGAAATTTTCATGAGGGGGGGAAGGTTGGAGTATTCTTTTCTATAAAAATAACTTAGGGGTCGTTTGGATATTACGTAATGCTATAACCCAACTAGTCTAAGTCAACGTATTTTTCCTTATTTTTTTGAATTTAGTACTTTTAGTACGCCTTATTTGTGAACATAAAAACCGTTAGAAATTTTATACAAAACACTCAATTTATGCCAAAATATAGATTTTCATATAAACTCATCACTTTTACATGATTCATTAAGCATAATTAAACATCAATAGATGCTTTTCTATTTAATTAACTCATTATTCGAAGAAAAATCGAAGAATGAAAAATTTTACATACAAAATTTTTAAAACTCACAATCAAAACAAAAGATTTAATAATGAAGAATTCTTCGTTATTAAGTGATTGTGACTGCAGGAAAGATTAAAGGCATAAAGATTTCATGCTTTTTAACAATCTTACGATCACAAAAGTAATAAATTAATGGTTTTCACTAAAATTTCTAACGTACAAAAAATATATGAATTTTCCCCCCAAAATTTTTTCACTCAAATTCATATTTCAAATTTGAATTTTAGGAGTACTAACGGAAAATTTCTTTACTCAGAGTAGTTGGGCTATAACTATTTGAACATTTTTGACCACTCCCCCCTACCCGTAACAAATTCTGTTAGAAAATCGGAAAAATTTAATATGAAGTATAACAAAACCAGAAACTCCTTCCTACCCCTATAAGCGTTACGTGATATACGAACGACCCCTTATCTTCCCGTTAATCATTTTAAATGATATTATTCAGTAAGTTAGTAATTTTTTCCAGTTTTTTAAGGTAAGGTATGGGTTCTCAAGAACCCCCTTCTTGACTTCTCCCCTGCCCTGAGGTCTTTAGCATCATACCACTAAGTTGTCATTCACTTATGACGTCCATCAAACGTTAGGATTTTTAAAAAACCCCTCCCTCCTCCTTGTTACAAAATTTTCATACAAAAAAATTCTTTTTGTATGAAGGTGTCACAAAATCTCAGACACCCCCTCCCCCCTAAATGTTGGACATCATAAGTCAATGCCCCCTAAGATCAAAGTGGACATTGAATCGAACTTGTTAAGATAATTAATATTTTTCACACCAACAATGAATATCTACACATTAAAAAATATTTCGAAATAGTCACAGAACGAGCGCATTCCCCTCATTGAATATTTTTCATAATTCTACATGCTTATGTCTCATGAAGATTTTCAAAATAAATTTTGTCTACATAGGTCAGCTATATAAATAATGGAAGCACTGTTAATTAAAGTTTAGTCAATTTACTTAATTACAAGCGTAATGAAGCAGCTACTGCTGTTGCTAGTTTTTGTGTTTTCTCAAAATATTTTGATGACAGAAAGTGCAAACATTCTTGGAATTTTCAACTATCCAAGCTATAGTCACCAGCTAGTGTTTCAAAAAATTGTTAAAGATCTCAGTGACAGAGGACATAGCTTGACTATTTTGACTGTGAATAAAATTAATGAGAATTATCCAAATGTCACGGAGATTTATATGGAAGGATCTTACGAAAGTAATGACTTTAATCTTGCGGAATCAAAAGAAAAGAACTTTAGTGTGTTGAGGCTGTTTAGTATTTTTTATCAGTCAACTGTGAAGCGGACGTTCCATCAATTAAATAATCCAGAAGTTAAGAAGTTGATTAACAATTCTAAGAATCAGACATTTGACTTAATGCTTGTTGAGTATCTTTATCAACATCCATTAATCTATTTTGCTGAGATTTACGACTGTCCAGTGATTGCTGTCTCGTCAATGGAAGTGACTAACTTTATACATCATATTATGGGAAATTACATCAACTTTGCAATCCATCCAGATCACATCTTTGAGTATGAACATGGAAAGCTCACTTTACCACAAAGATTCATGTCAGTGACTGTTCATTCCTTCATATTTCTCTTAATGGTTCCGTGTATTTCAGTCGGTGAATTTATTTTCAAATGGAACTACTTTCCAAATGTCAAAGCATCATTCGCTGATATTCAAGAACATAGAATTGAATTCCTGTTACAAAATGCAAATCCTGTTCTTGGAGCTACTCGTCCCGTAACTCACAATACGATTATGCTCGGTAATCTGCACATTGAGCCACCAAAAGAGATTCAAGGAGAATTGAGAAACTTTTTAGATGCATCAAAAAATGGAGTGATTTATGTCTCTTTTGGCACTAATGTCAATACAAACTATCTAAATGAACGTTCCTTATCAATCTTCATCAATACATTTAAAAAACTCAACTTTAATATTCTATGGAAGCTTGATGGCAACCATGAAAAAATACTGAACCAATCAAGCAATATTTACGTCTCAAAATGGTATCCACAAGCTGATTTATTAGCACATCCAAATGTAAAACTGTTCATTACTCATTGTGGATTAATGTCAGTTGAAGAGTCAATTGACCGTGAAGTTCCAATGCTTGCAATTCCGTTCCTCTTCGACCAATACCAAAATGCATTTAAGGTTCGGAATGAGGAAATTGGAGTGCAACTTGAGTACGCGACATTAACAGAAGACATTTTATTCAATGGAATAATGGAAGTGACAAAATCAAAGTACAAAGAAAATATCAAACAATTCAGGACATTGATGTATGATGTGCCAATGCAGAGTCGAGAGAAAGCAGTTTGGTGGATAGAATATGCTATAAGAAATAAAGGCAGAAATCGATTGAAATATATTGGTGCACAAGTTCCATTTTATCAGCAATATTATTTAGACGTTATACTCGTTTATGTCATATTGATATTATTAGTTAAGAAGGCACTGACATTCCTTAAGTCTGTCTGTAAATTCACAATAAAATATAAAATTGAATAAAAAAAGAAGCAAAAAAAATAAATTCCTGTTTGCTCCCAGAGAGATTTGAACTCTCGACCGCTAGTTTACAAGACTAGCGCTCTGCCCCTGAGCTATAGGAGCATATAACAGTTGATGTTCGAAGTTGACAAATGCATCATATGAAACTGGAACGTACTTTTCTATCGTGTTCCATTTTCCATTAAAAATATCCAGCACGTTCCATTTTATCGGATGTTGTTTACAAAAAATTTAACTTAATTCTTTACTAATTTATGCAGAATAACTTTTTTAACTTAAAAACTGGATTTTTCACATCAAAAATATTCAAATAATGCTGCTTAAAACAGCCACGATTTTCAGGAGGCACGACAGTTTTCAGTTAGTCTCCAATCTGTGAACATCACATTGTTGCATCTACTTCTGTTATTCTGTGTTAATCTTAAGATTGTAAATATTGATAGCATTATTAAAATGTCAACATTTGTGGAAGTGCCTGCTGGAAGTGATTTTCCAATACAGAATTTACCTTACGGAATTTTCTCGACATCATGCAATGTAAGCTTTAAATATTAATTAATTTATTCTGAAAATTCTTTGTTTTGATGAAGGCACCATAAATTTTTCTGTTTTCAAGGCCAACCGGCGAGTCGGAGTTGCGATTGGAGAACAGATTCTAGACTTGAGCGCTGTTGCCAACTTTTATCCTGAATATGTTCAAAATGCTTTGCGTGCTAATATCATGAATCCATTGATGGAATTGGGATATGATGCATGGAATGATGTTAGGACAATGACAAGGGAGTTGTTGCTTGCTGGATCTGCGTTGGATAAGAATGAGGAACTTAAGAAAATGTAAATAAAATGTTTGAATTACTTTTGATCACTTTGATGAATTTTAAAACTTCCAGAGCACTTGTTAAGCAATCAGACGCGACAATGCACTTGCAAGCAAACATTGGTGACTACACGGATTTTTATTCATCGATCCACCATGCAACAAATGTTGGTATTATGTTCCGTGGAAAGGAAAATGCTTTGATGCCAAATTGGAAGTATTTGCCTGTTGGATATCACGGTCGTGCTAGTTCTGTTGTCGTCTCAGGAACACCAATTAATCGTCCTCTAGGTCAAACACAGCCAGTCGATGGAGAAGCTCCAGTTTTTGGTCCATGTCGATTGCTTGATTTTGAACTTGAAATGGCATTCTTTATTGGTGGTCCGCCAAATAAACTTGGTGAGCGAGTAACAACAAAAGACGCAGCAAAACGTGTGTTTGGCTTTGTTTTGATGAACGATTGGAGTGCACGTGACGTTCAGAAATGGGAATATGTGCCACTCGGACCATTTACTGCTAAGAACCTTGGAACTTCAATCTCACCATGGATTGTTCCAGTTGCTGCTCTTCAGCCATTCGCCGTTCCCAATTTCCCTCAAGATCCAAAACCTTTTCCATATCTGCAGCATGACGAGGTCTTTAATTTTAATATTGAGCTGTTTGTGGATATTAAACGTGAGTTATTTTCAAAATAATTCCAATGCAGCTGTAAATATTTTCATTTTTCATTTTTCAGCTGAAAATGGTGCACAAGTCACGGTGAGTCACTCCAATTATCGCCATTTATATTGGACTGCATTACAACAAATTGCCCATCATTCCGTTACTGGTTGTAACTTAAATCCTGGTGATTTATTGGCATCTGGCACGATAAGCGGTGAGACTGAGGATTCTTATGGATCAATGCTTGAAATAAGCTGGAAAGGAACTCGCTCAGTATCCGTTGGTGAAAATCAGACACGTAAATTCTTACAAGACGGTGACGAGGTTGTTATTCGTGGCTTCTGCAATGGAGATTATCGAATTGGATTTGGCGAATGTCGTGGAAAAGTTTTGCCAGCAATTCCATTTGAAAATTGATTTTTTTGTTGTTTATGAATTAAAAGAAGTGCAAAAATAAATTTTTTTATATCATCAATGAAGGTATTTTGGTGCTTACTGCTGCTGTACAAATTTACGATACTATCGTCTCGTGCAACAAAAAATAAATAGAACATTGCCAAAGAAAAAAAAAATTCCCGCCCAATTCTATGCAGCATGAGAAAACAAACACGACACAAAAAAAAGAATGTATTGGATGTGCATGCATGAGGACATTGAACTCGGTTCACGAAAAACACACAGTCTCTCGCAAATTTTCTTCATTCTCAATAATCGGTTTTGCATCAATAAATGTCTATCCCTAATCAAATAAATCCTATAAATAGACAAGCACGAGAGATAACAAATTAATGATCTTTAAAAATGATTGGCACGAACAAATTGGAATTAATGTCCATTAGGGATGGAAAATTATTCAAAAGGATACAAATTGAAATTTTAAATTTTCATGGATGATGATTCTCGTGATTGATTAAAATTGCATCATATCCTCATGCTTTGCGCTCTCCTTTACTCTCACGACTTCTCATTGTGCTCACGAAAAAATACTTTTTTTTTCTGTGTATGCTGATTATTTTTTTTTCTTTCACTTGCTATTTGTGCAAATTTCTTTCAGTCTGTGTTCGCGTGTGTATTGCTGACATTTGTTCTGATTAAAGCTGACGGTTGAATTAAATTTTTTTATTTCTTTTTTGTGTTACTCGAATTTCAAATGAGGAATAAACAGTCTTGTGTCGATTCCTGAGGAGCATTTTTTTTGGGTAGGGTTGGAACTAGAAGCAGATAAGGGTGTATTTGGTCATGTATGAGAGTAAGCCTCGATAGCTCAGTGGTAGAAGCATGCGACCAGAATTCTTAGGACGAGGGTTCGAGTCCCACCCAGAATTACTAAATTTTCAGTTAGAATCTACGACTTAGGTGCAGGCATAACAAGCAAGATTGTATTTTTATTGTCAATACCTAAGCTTGACCGCCCGCGAGAGAAATTGCCATTCACAAAAAAAGAAAGATCCTCAGTCGAATCGACAATGTCAATCAAAAGTGTCACAAAAGAATTCCTCGACTTGCGGACGATATTTTTAGCCTCATCGCATATATAAAAATCAATTAAATGACGAGGAATGAAGGAAAAGAAGACAAAAAGTTGACGAATAATTATGAAAATTGTGCCAAAAAAAATCATTTTATTGTGATTTTATGCTAAGTTCCTTAAGAATTTTTCATGTGACGCTCGAGAGAAAAAAAAATCGATATCGTCTCTTTTAATAATGCGAAAAAATTATAGTTTTCAATTCCTTTCCTCTTCTTACTACTATGTTTATTATGAGCAAAGGAAAGTTCATCCCCTTGCGATTTTCTTCCTTTTTTCCATTTTCCTTTCATCCGCACGCTCTCACGACTCTCGGCAATTTTCCGACCATTCTCTCTCACTCATCGTCCGCAGGAGAGAATTAAGCAATAAAAGCTGAATGAGAGTTGTTTGGGGGATGAAATTTTACGACGAAACAAAATCGTTCATAAAGAAAGAAAGAAGTAAAAAATCAATACGTTGATTCGTCAGACAATTTTATACAAGTTTTTCCTTCATTCGTTCTATCTCATGTTGAAAATTTTGTAGTTTTTGCTCATTTAGGAACTTTCTTTTATAGAATTTGGACAATTATTTACTGTTTTGTGGCTTAGAAATGATAGAAACTATCGACTGAAGTGAATTGAATTTACTTAATCACGAATTTGTGGAATTTTTTTTTAACAATAAAGACAAAGGAAAAAGGCAGGAAAAATGTTTGTGAAAAATGTTCTAGACTAAAAAGTGACAAGAAAAAAGAGTTTTTTAAGTGCCCTCAATAAGAAAATTATAAAATCCAGCATTGCATTGATGTTATCGTAAAGTTTTGTGTATTTTCTGAAAGAAAAACAAGTCATAAGAATCAACAATGAATTTCCTGTGGATAATACTTTTAATATCTTTCACAATACCAACAGAAGCAGGTAATTGTCGTTTTTGTGGATCTTCGTCCTTATCATTGATAAATATAAATATTAAATATGTTGCCAGACACGGTAAATACGTTTACTAATAATAAGCAATTTAAAATTTATACAAAAACGCCCCATTTATTTGCGCTTTCGTTGGCCTCTGTTTGTCTGGCAAAAATTTACTGTAACATTTTTTTTTCTTCTTCACATACAGCGAGAATGTACACTTTCACGCGGATGAATCATTCAATTTCTATTTGGGATGAAAATCAGTCTCTATTTCGTCATAGTTTCATGTTTGTGAACTGCAATTCCATTAATAATATATATTTTTATTAAGGATGAAAATAGCAATTGGAATGAATTGTTACTTAATTAAAATTTATGAATGGAATTTTTTTTATTCATTCATGCCAAAACTCTTCTTACAAAAATATCTTTTGTGATTGGAAACTGTAATGGGAAACGTTGACTATTAAAATCCAACCAGATGCATGTAATTTTAGATACGAGGGTTGATGATGAAGTCATTAAAATCTTTTTTTGAATTTTATCACAATTATTTTAATAAATTTATATGTAACGGTCATTTGAAATTTAAATATGAATTATAACGGAAATATTTTGAAAAAATAAGTCATCTTGGAAAAAGATGCAAAAAATTCAAATTTTAACGGAAATATTTTGAAAAAATGTGTCATCTCGGTAAAAAAAAGATGCGAAAATTTAAAATTTAACGGACTTTTTAACTAACAACTTCCATCACTTTATTATCACATTTCAAATTATTATCTAAAAACTTTCATAACTAAAACAAATACTTCAATTACATTCTCATATTCCACCCAACAGAGAACTCACCAAGAAGATGTATGCACTTTGAAAGACGAAGAGTAAGCAAAGCAAGTGAATTGGAAGATGATTCGAAAAATGAAATTCAGGAAGATTCAGAAGCTGATGAGAATGACATGGATCAGAATTATACTGATTTGAACTCAACTGAAGTAAGACATCTTTGACCTTATCTTTTATGTAATTTAATAAAAATTAATTTCAATTCACAGATGAACTTGTCAGGGTCAGCAACAAATGTTTCATGTCCAGGCTCACAGAATTATTGTTTTTCAACTTATTTACCGTTGAAAGATGGAAAGTATCGTCTTGATATGCAAGGATGTTGGGAACACAGGGATATTTGCAATCAGTCAACATGCATGGCAGTTGAACGCAAAAATGTCCTGTTTTGTTGCTGTAATTCCGACTACTGTAATGCAAACTTTGTTTACACGACTCCCAAGACATCACCGGTAATTGTATCACCAGAAGAAGGACATAATATTCATACTAGAATTCAATATAGAAATTCAGCTATGTGGATAAGTTTTGCATCAACAGCCATTATGCTCACCATTATTGGCGTTGTCTTCTTCATATCCTGTCGAAGCAAACCAAAGCCATTAAGAGAAACTTCACCATTAGCACCATCTGGCCCAGGATATTCATCAAATTTATACAATGTCGATAACCTCAAGCCAATATCAATTATTGGTGAAGGAAAGTAAGTTCAGAACCACAAACTTTTTATTTGAAATTTTTTTAATAACATTAAATTGACATCAAATTAGATATGGAACAGTTTGGAAGGGAATGATGAACGACTGTCAACCTGTGGCGATAAAGATTTTCAGTGCAAATAAGAAGCAGTATTTCCTTAATGAAATGGACGTCTATACGCAGCCATTCATGGATGTGTGTCCTGCTTTATTAAAATATTTTGGTAAGATGAATTTTTTTGGGGGTTAATGACCTGTGAACGGTTTCTTGACATCCCATTTGGGGATATTCTACTTCTATGATGTATGCTTTAGGGGTTGTTCTGTGATGCAGTCATGGAAGTACTTTAAAGTTCATCTTCGACTCTCTTTTCTGAGGTATCTTAGGGATATCAATCAGGTATAAGGGTAAAGTAGGGTGCGTGACCTAAGCGTGACCAACCCAACCTAGAGTATATCCCAGAAGAGTAGGGGTTACCCTATGAGATACCAAGAAACCGATCCATATCCAAATCAAATAATCCTAAAGCTAACATTGTCTTACCTTAATTTCCAGGATGTGATGAGCGTATTAACTCAGAAGGCAAGATTGAATACTTGCTCGTATTATCACTAGCTGAATGCAGTCTTTATGAATATCTCAAGCAAAATACAACATCATTCCCGGTATTCTCGCGTATGGCAACATCAATTTCACGAGGGATATCACATTTACATACAAGAATTCAGAAAGCAGACATGCTTAAAATGTGTATATGTCATCGCGACATAAACAGTCGAAATATACTTGTGAAAGCAGATCTCTCATGCTGTATATGTGACTATGGCTTTGCAACGAAATTGAGTGGATCACGTTATGAATATCAAGGTGAAATGATACTGGCTGAAACGAAGAGTATTTATGAGGTTGGAACATTACGATATATGGCACCGGAAATTTTAGAAGGCGCTGTTAATCTACGGGATTGTGAGCTTGCATTAAAGCAAATTGACGTTTATTCGCTCGGATTGGTTTTATGGGAATTATGTATGAGATGTCAGGAGTTTTATCCACCAGAAATGCCAACACCGACATATAAAGCACCATATGAGGCAGAAATTGGTATTCATCCTACATTCGATCAAATGAGAGCATTAGTATTGCAACATAAAGCAAGACCATTATTTCCACCTCAATGGGGTGGTGGAACGGCAGCGCATGCAATAAAGGAGGTGTGTGAGGATTGTTGGGATCCAGATGCTGAAGCTCGCCTTACATCCTTGTGCGTTGAAGAGAGATTGATTGAGATATCCACTTTAAAGCCACGATCCCATTATGTCACAATGTCAACATCGTTAAGCACAAATAATAAATTAATATCAGCAAATAATAATTACAATAACAGTATAAGCAGCCCAACGAGAGAATTTTCGTCAGCCATTCCACCTAATCAAATTTCCACAAATCGAGTCGAAAATACATGCGACACATACATTTCAAGTCCATCAAATGACTATGGAAGCATCCAAAAGAATCGGGAATGTTATGGACAACAAATTCAACAGTTTCAAGGACGTAATTTATGTTTGGAACGGAATCTGGTACAAATCCATCAAGCTGATCAATCACATGATGAAAAGTCAATAAAGAAATCGACATTATGTAATGGAAATCAATTGATCAATAATCCGACGGGTAATGACAATTTCTATAATGGTGAATATGAAGTATTAGTTGAGGAATTGCTGACGAGAAAATTAGCATGCACAAGTTCCGCAACGTCACGAGAAGTATTACAAAAGAAAAATAATTCTGAGAAGAAATCGACACGATGGAGGGACATAATACATTCTAAATTCCAAATGAAACGACGGAATCTAAATGCACTGAATGTTGAGAATGTTCAGCAGAGCTTCTCATCGCCAGTCCGAAAGGTCGTCAATGATGTCGCTTTCAATTGTGATGATAAACCAAATAACATTCAGAGACCCACAAATTTAGACCTAATTTCTCCCATTGTCATGAACTGCTCGATATCTGATGAAATTCAGAGCTACAAGACTCCATTAAATGACCCCAACAGTGATTCATTCACAGTCATTCAAGCACCACCGAAAATTGTCACCTCAAAGTCAGCAACATTAAATACAGTAACTTCTGATGATTCCAATGATAGCAATCAGTTGAAACGTCAACGGTCGCTAGAAGTGTTTCGCGAGGTATTTGGACCATCGAAAGTAAGTTTAAGGGATGTTCAGTGTCGTGTAAAGACTCCAGGCGATTTGCCTGCTAGTGTAAGGAAGGTGAGAGCATCAAAGACATTGTCACTGTACGATGATCGTATTATGGATCCAAATGAATACAGACGCAATAATAATAGTTTATAGCATGAGGAAGTCCTGCTGTTAGAGTTGTAAAATGGAATTTATTAATGAATTATTCTAGTCATCTTTTCCTCTTCTTTTTATATATATATATATATATTCGAAATGCTCACGGGTGTATCCAGAGGGATTTAATTTTATATGAGGGTCTGGTATTACGACGTCCAACTTTAGAAGGGTTTAGTGGCTTTCTGAAACTGTGGGACACTCTTATATGACCAGGGGAAAGGGGGTCAGCTATGGAGCGTCTCACAGCTTTCAAACACCCCCTCCCCCTTATTGGACGTCATAAGACTGAATGAACCTTGAATTGAAAGAATTAACAATTTATGATGAGTGGGAGGATGGTATGACCTACCCTAAAGGATAACAGGTGACCCACCCTGAGGGTGCATGAGGGTCCTCCTTGGATACACCCCTGAACTAGCCTAAACTCTTAGCAGCAAAACATGAAATTCTGCACAATTTATAAATAATGAAAATGAATTTAGTCGGTAAGAATTAAAGTGCTTTAGAAAGCACTCTAAATACTTAAGTGGCTCTACATGATACTCAGCGTAATTATTAAAATAATAATAATATATATTCTTTCTACCTAAGACATTTAGCTATAAATTCTTCAATTATTTATATACATTTAAATGAATTTAAATGAAAAATGACCACAGAAAAAACTTTTTTGGACTTATTGGACGAATTAAGGAAATTGAGAGAAATCTAATTGATATTGATTATGAAAATTTATAAATGAAATTAATTAATGTAGCATTTTGTCAAATGATGTTGTTAATTAAAATAAAAACTTATAATAATTGAATTATATTAAAGGAACTTAGTCCAATTGATTCTTTCTTGCTATTTATGTTTCAGTAATTTGATTATGTCAGCAAAAGCTTCCTTATGGTTATTAATAATTTATATTATAGGTAAGTAATGCAAAATATTCTTGTTTGAGGTAGCAAAGGTTGCTTCGAAACGATTAATTAATAATTTTCTGTGGTAATTAGCGTTGTCATGACTGGCAAATATGGATTACATTTCGATAAAAATTGAAAATTCCCTAAAAATATTCAAAAAGTTTATTTCGATTACTTCATTAGGCAACTGTTAATTATATCTAAGTTACCTGCTTTAAAATTTGAATTTTTTTCCAACGTATTTTTTAAATTCAAAAATTAAAACCTTATAAATGTTTTCTGTAATTCAAAATTTTCTAACGTATTTTTTAAATTCAAAAACTAAAACCATACAAATGTTTTCTGTAATTAAAAATTTTCTAACATATTTTGTAAATTCAAAAATTAAAACCTTACAAATGTTTTCTGAAATTCAAAATTTTTCTAACGGATTTTTTAAATTCAAAAATTAAAACCTTACAAATGTTTTCTGAAATTCAAATTTTTCTAACGGATTTTTTGAAATTAAATTTTTTATAAAACCTTACAATTTTCTGAAAACATCTCAAATGTTTAACAGAAAATTCAAATTGAAAAAATCCGTTAAAAATTAAATTTCTCCAATCTGAAAGAAAATTATTAATTAAAGTAATTCAATACATCATTTTGCATGAATTGATAGTTGTATGATCGTGAAAATTTTATTCTGTTTATTTCTTTCAAGGGATTAAATACAATATTTAAGGTTTACACTGCCTATGAGCTAAAAAATTAAGTTGATTTCTATGCGATCATTTTTATATCAAAAATAGTCATTATTAGTAAGCACAAAACTATTTAAAGTAATTTATTAAGTCATCTTTTGTATGCAAAAACAGCTTCCAGATTAGAAAATTTTAAAACTTAAGCAAAACAAATTGCAGTTATTGTCTAATTTATCAAAAATTTTAATGTAATTTGAAGATCATTAATACTGATTCTATTTTACTAAATTTCCTTCCATCTGGATATAAAATCGAAAATTAAAAATCACAAATCAAATTTTTTTTTCAAAAGTATCAATCTGGTTTGAACTTTTTGCTAATTTAACTAATTATAGAAAAAATTATAATAATTTTAAACTTAATAATTAATTGAAAATTTTAACTTAAATTTGTCTCTGTGTTTTGAGCAAGGCAGAGGCTCTAGGTGGCTGTGTTGGATATATTTTAAGTATTCTTGTGATAAGTTTTAGGAAAATCACAAAAAAAAACTTCCTTGCTGACACCTGGAAGTTGAACACTCAGATCCATCAACAAATACCACACAAAGCACCCTGCCTTGCTACTTTTAATTGTGTAATAGGAAGAGAAAAAACTGTTCTTATTCTACTTCGAAGTTTTACATCAAATAACTTTGGAAATTCTCGTCGATTTCACTAAAATTACTAAATTCAGTTTACATTATGTTTAAAGTTCAGCTCTTAATTTTTCGGAGGAACATTTTAAGTTTATGAAAAAGTATTAAGTGCATTTCTGTGTCTGTGTCCAAAATCTTAAGCTGCTATGTCATAAAAATTTAATTTAACACGTTTTTCGAGACCCAAAAATTCCAGAAAATTTTCATTTTATGATTTAATCTGAGCTGTACCGAAAAAGTTAGTACACAAAGAGGCATTTTACAGTAGCTAAGTCTTAGTTCCTTGATTTGAATTATTTTGATCGATTTCGAATTAAATTTTATCTGTTTAAATTATTTCAAGGGAGTTAGTGCTTCATAAAGTGCCTTTTGCAGTCTGTTTTTTGGTACAATTCAGGAAATTTTCTAGAGTCGACATGGACACAAACCACAAAATGCTTTATTGATGTCAATAGGATAAGATAATGGATATAGCAGGACATTATTGGTTCTTTTATTTGATACCAAGTCAAATATTTGCTAAGCTTAAGAGTAAACAATAAAATCGGTCTTTCTGCCTCATTAAGTCTATTTTATTTTGTTGCTATACGTGGTATCAATTTTAACTCTTTCCATATTATTTATTTACCCAAAATTCTATCCATTGTACATTGTCTGTTACATTCAATATGTATGCTTGTGTTCTGCCCAGAAGTGTATCTGGTAGGAGTTTGGCGAATCGGCAGAGATAAATTATAAAATCTAGCGGTCGAAAGAAATTCAAACTGGATGAAAAAATTCTGTTTGAAAAATAACGGTCAAAAAATATTTGAAAAATAACGACCAAAAAAGATTTAAAAAATTTTTCTTTGAAAAATGCGCCAAAAATCCATCGATTCAAAAAAATTCAAGATACACGCCTGACTGACTCTGTGTAACTGACATTAATGATAAATAAAAGAGCAGAATTAACTAAAATTTTATATTCTAATTTTTATAACTTTAATCGTATCGGACAATATGATAAAATTAAGGAAAAAGAAGTAATGTTAAAAGTGAAGAAAATTAGGAAGAAAAGGCTTCCATCAGATCATGCTCGTATATGGCAATAAACAGCATAAATAATAGTCCAATAAACATACCGCTAAATTGTAATGAGCATTGTACAAGCATACAGTTTCCTTCCTTTCCGTGTGATGATGTCAACTCAGGCATCTAAAAATAATTGTGCAAAAGAAAAACAAAACAGTTATAATAAATTGTGACAATGACCTACAAAAATTTTTTCCTTACCATATCAACAAGTGCAATGTAAATAAAAAGACCAGCAGTACCGGCAAATATATACTGGGACCCTTCTGGAGTGTCACCAATGAAGATACCAGTAATCATGCCAAATACACACAAAATCCCAGTCAAAATATTGTAGCAAATGGCTTTCTTTGGACTCATTCCAGCTTTCAGTAGAACTGCAAAGTCACCCAATTCGTGTGGCAATTCATGACATAGAACAGCAAGTGCAGTCGAAAATCCTCCAGTAATGCTACTAGAAAAGGCAGCTCCAATTGCCATGCCGTCTGTAAAATTATGCAAACCGTCTCCTAAAATCACCATCCAAACAACAGCTGATAAAGATTCTGGTGGCGAATGCACATGACCGTGTGTATGTGAATGTCCGTGGTGTTTTGATTGGTGTTCTCTGTAAAACATTGAAATGTTTTTTTTCGAAAACCGTTAGAAATTAATTTGAAAATGTATTTAAAAGCCGTTAAAATTTAAATTTTTAAAAGCCGTTAAAATTTAAATTTTTAAAAGCCGTTAAAATTTAAATGTTTAAAAGCCGTTGGAAGCTCACCTTAAAATAATAGTAAGTTTCTCATCATTGTGTTCCTCAATTTTAACATTAGTAGATGCAGAATTGGACATTGGGTTTCCCGATTGCTTAATGTTATTACATAGTGCACTACTCTCAATGGATCCATCCAAGCTAGTCGATAATGTTGTATTATCAATATCATTGCTATTTTCATGGATTAATCCGTTAACTTTTTTGGTGTCATTTTGTACAATCACAATATCATTGTCTTTAGGACTAAGCATCTCCTCTTTCTCATCATGTTCATGATTATGTTCTTTTACCTCTAAATTTATTTCATCGTAGCAATATGGATACGACGAATATTTATGTTTACACGTTGTAGGATTAACTGCCGTTGATTCCGATTCCCGTACAACGCGAATATGTTTCTTTGGATTTTTATCTCTCTTCTCCTTTCGCTGACGACATTCCATAATTGCAGCAATGAACCGCTCAAAGAAATATGAGAAAATAATACACGCAAACATTATCAATCCGCGGTGCATCATTGACGTGTGTAAGTCTTGGTCTGGTGTTAAGGGAAGCATAGCATGAGGCAGCAAGTGAAGTAATGCGTCGCCTGCCATTGTTCCAACCGCAAGAGCCACTAAAAATTGTAAAGTTAGGTGATAATAATGCTTATCCATTATTGGAACGACTATAACACCACACAGTCCACATAAACTGATAATAATCACACACAATGTTGAATAAAGCCACACAAGCTTTCTATCCTCCATCACTATATATTCAAGACCTGGATTTGAATCATTCGTATTAAAATGTAAAGCATCAAAGCATGATTTCTCACTTAACGTAGTATCACGATTAATTACATAATAAAGAAGTATAGGACAAATTGACATCATATTCTCTGTGCTTAATTCTATGTCATGATGGTGGTGGTGTTCATCTTCCTCGTGCGAATGACTGTGACCGTGTGAATGCTCATGGTCCTCGTGTGAATGATTTTCAGTCTCGTGACTGTGTTCATGATGCTCGTCGTCGTCCTTCCCGTGTGTCAATTTCATTAGAAAACTCTCCTCACTCATACATTGTGATTTATCTTTATGTAATGTTGAATTAAATAAATAATTAAGTTTTAGCTGTGAAATCAATTCCTCAAATGCATGAACATTCATTGTTGTTTGGTTGTTGCTGCTAAATTGACGAATTGTTTTCTCTAAATGTATTTTTGTTACTTCTGGCATTTCAAGTCTTTGATGAGGTGTTGGAACTGAATGTGCATGATTTGTATGTCGCTTTCTTCTCGACAAAATTTCATTCCTTCCTTCTTTGTTATACTTATTCCTACTTTTATCGTAATAATGTTCAGCTGCTAAATCAATAATTGATTGAATTTGATAATTATTATTAGATTTTAATGATAAGTCATTGTTTCCATTTTTCCATTCAACAGAATCGATATTATTGTTGTTGCTATTCGACAGAACATGCTCCTTGCATGGTAAATGTTCTGCACAAAGGAGACAAACAACACAAACTGCCATCAAATGCCGATGTGCCATTATGGTCCAGATTACTTGCCCAGAATTTCTAAAATGAGAGAGAAGAAGAAAATAACTGTCAAAATTTATTTGAAAAATAACTGTCAAAATTTATTTAAAAAATAACTGTCAAAAAATATTTGAAAAATAACGGTCACAAGAAATTTGAAAAACAATGGTCAAATTTAAAAATAACGGTCAAATTTTAAAAAAAAATTCAAATTTTGTGTGTCCGTGAAGTAGGGGCGTGACTTAACGTGTTGAGGGACTTTATAAGGGAATGAAGTAGAATTTTGTAGTCCTCCAAAATCGAAAACCTAAATTTGTAACCCAGTATTAAACATGTGAAGACAGTCCCTTCCAGAATCTACTTTCTCACTTGCATTTTCGCTTATAAATTTGAAAGTGCTAATTCATTTTTAATGAAGCTATGCATGAATTCTGTAGTCCTATGCAAAAAAACTTACGCTGTGCAAAATATATTCAAAACAAAGTGGAAATTCCCCTTCACGAAAAATAAATAGTTTTTCTAATTTTTCCAGGAAGCAACGCAATGAATGGGGAAAAATAGGGAGTTCCCCACTTTGTTTTGAATATATTTTGCATAGAGAAATAAACTAAATTTTTTTGCTCATCAGGGGTCATTCAATTATTACGTCCATGATTTAGGGTGAGGGGGGTCTGAGATTTTGTGACACTTTATATTAAAGAAATTTTTTTGCATTAAAATTTTGTGACAAGGGGGGAGGGGGATTCTAAAAATCCCATTTTTTGATGGACGTCATAAGTGAATGATCCCTTAGAGTCAATAGGGCTACAGAATTCAAGCATGGTTAATTCCCATACAAAGTTTGAACCTCAACTCGTTAGGTCACGACCCTACTTCACTGACAAACAAAATTTGTTTCTAATTATTCATGAATAAATTAAAGCTTAAATTACTATAAATGGGTCATAAAAAATCGCATTTCAAATGAGTCAAATGAATGCACTTCAAATTTGGAGCGTAAATCTCAAACCTACACCAACTGATAAACGAGAATAGATTGAAAACATTGTACCTTATTAATTAAAAGGTAATAAACTGCTACGTATCGCTTGTACTCTTATCATTATGGCCGTGTTTACTGTTGATTTTTTTTTATGTATTTCCTAAATGTATAACTTTTGTAAATATGTCACAATATGTTGGACCGC
Organism: Chironomus tentans; assembly: GCA_963573255.1. NCBI lineage: Eukaryota > Metazoa > Arthropoda > Insecta > Diptera > Chironomidae > Chironomus > Chironomus tentans. The sequence goes on along the minus strand of OY754302.1, from coordinate 40,648,580 downwards.
TTCCAACATTATTAAGGAAACTCTTCCTAGTTTTTTCTATATTCATTCATAAATTTTGAAGTGCTTTATACATTTGCTCAATGAGAGTTGTGAGATTTTAGGCACAAATTAATCATCCACAATCTTATCGCTAGCAGAATTTTCAGGTAATCCCTGATTACATGTTTGATAAGCATTTTGAAAATTTCCATATTATTGTTTTGAGATGAAAAGGCATGATACAATCATGGGATTTTTTTTGCTCTAAAATTCAACATAGAATCCACATGTGTTTCCCGTTTGTTTCATGATCAATAATTTTCTTTTCTCTCTCCCGTTTGCAAAATTTCAAGGTTATCAGTGTGATTTACGTTGCTAGTTTCTAAGACGAAATATCACAGCTATTCTGAGACAATTTTCTTCCTTTATAGATTACGATGTTTATTTATTTATTTTTGTGGAAATTAGAATTGTTTTTACAGGTTTTTACATACATTAGTCACGATTAATTACTTTAATGTAGACACACTTATGAAAATTTCATCCGAAATATTTTAAAAATTTAACGGATTTTTGAACTTTTGAATTTTTTGAAGTTCAACTTTATTCAAATTTCAAAAAGCCGGTAAGAATTTCAACACTGTAATTTTACATGTTAATTAACTTAAAAAGCAATTTTACTTATAAGTCTTTTTACAGTAGGCTTATTGTCATTGACAATTTCTTAAGTATGACTCCTTATTTCTCCAAAAACAATCGAGACGACAGAAAAAATTCAACAAAATAACTTTACTTAAAATAGAAATTGTATTTTCGTGCCACAATCATCGTTTGTTCGTATTTAAAAAAATCATTAATTCCATGAAACATTTTTTTTGTCAATTAATGATTGTTAGCCTTTTTGTAATTTAATTGATGTCAATTCAAATATTTCCCTCGCGAAATTGAAGTCACCGGATTCTGTCGTATTGATTCGTGGTCAATATCATCGACTAACTAATTTAAATCAAGTGACTAGACTGTTTGAGGAATGTTATTTGAATCATAGAACACGCCTCTCGTTTTTGATCACCAATTTATCCCAGTTTTTTTTATGCTATTGAATTTAAACTTGAACCCATTTTGTATCATTTTCGTTTAGAGTTTTGCCGAACAGTCTGGCACGAAGTTATGTAAAAAAAATCTATTACTGAACATTTTGTAGGACGAAAAAGTAAGAATCCTTGCCGATATATCACTCATCGAAACGTAAAAAGAAATATTCATCATACCTAATTGACATGCAAACAATGTTGAGAATCGCTGCAAGCATTTTATTATTATTTTTCACAACAATTTAATGAAAATCCACAACACTTGAAATTTTATTTTGAAATAGATATTATGTAGGTGTTACACCTTTCACGCGATTTAATAAAAAAAAATGTGAAAAAATGAGAAGATTAACGTCTTTTCACTTGAACGAATGAAATTAGAATGATAACTACTGATTTAACGTAACGTGGATTCCTTTTTATTTCATGTGTGATTTTTTTTTAATAAATCAAAACAAACAAGAAATCCTAGAAAACGATGACCTGGATGATCCTCTCACAATTTAAATACTTTATTTTATTTTATTTAGCTTTCATCAACAAGCATGACTTATTTTTCGTTATATTGCATTTTAAAATTGCTTCCATAAAAAGTGAAGTGAAAAGGGTGGGAAAAAAATTTAAATTCGAAACAAATCGTTAAATTTTTCACCTTGAATTAGTTTTTTTAATTAAAAAATAGAGCTTCTCACTCGATATCATATATTATCAAAATAGCATGCATGCTTGTATTTACCATCATAAAAAGCGTTTGGAATTATGATAAGAAATTTACGTCAACATTTTAAATTCTATTTTAAAGAAAATTTAAGTAAAATGTTCGTTAAGTTTTTGCATCAATTTTTAAATGAAGCAGAAGATTCAAATTACAAAATGCCGTTAAATTTTGTTCAATAAAATGAAGCAAAATGTTCGTTAAGTTTTTGCATCAATTTTGAAGATTTAAATTACATAAAAATGAAGCGAAGAAATTCAAAAATAAAAAATACGCTTGAATTATCTGTTTTACAAAATTTTCATTTCCACATTCACGCGATTTCATTCCGGAAGGAAAATATAAATAAATGTGATCTGAATTGCATTTATATTTGCAAAACTTATTCATTTCATGATTTATATAAATGAATTGCAGCAATTAGAATATAAAATTGTTATTTAAAGAGAAAAAAATATAATACATACAAATATTATAAATTATAAACAATCACGTGGAAAAAAACCAAATGCGTCACGACTTCGAATCCCTGATTTAAATTCTAGCCTACAAAATTTATGTCACGGTTAAAATTATAAATTTTGATGCATGTAGAATATGCTAAAGCACCGAAAAAACTCGTTTTTCGAAACAAAATAAAGTGAAAAAGTTGCGAATGTATGAAAAATGTGGTTGTAAGTTTGTGTATTCAAAACCCCACGTTATTTCTCTTTTTATGTTGCACAAAAATTTAAATTCTATTTATAAAGAAGTGCTAACTAAATTCCATTAGCGATTATTAATATTTTTTAACGTAATTTGAATGAGAATTACATGAAAAATTTATTCATTCATTCAATTTTTAAACAAATATTTTTAATTTGATAAAATATATATTTTTTCTTCTTTTAACACACTCACCGAAAAAAATAGCGTCTGTATGCCTATTATATATTATTTTGAGATTGTGTGCACGGAGGCATGAAAAAATACTTCTGATCAGCACGAAGAGAAAATGACGAATGAGCGGAGTGAGGTTCGAATCCACAAATTAATTACATTTATTTCTTCTCTTCGTTCTCACGGGAATGGGATTTGAGAGGCATGCAAATCCTCTCTCGCGTGTAACGTGATCATAAATCAAGCTGATGTCATGAAATTCCAAGGGTTCGAATTCTCGGTATTTTTTTAATTCTTGTGAATTTCTTGAATTTCGCAATAATGTTAAACTCGAGACGAAATCTTTTTAGTGCACTTTTACAAAGGCCCGTTCACTTATTACGTAACACAAAAATCTTACATTTTAGACCCCACCTCCCCCTTTTGTCACAAACTGTCACAAATCTGCAACCCCTCCCCCCTTTTGTTGTTACGTAACACATTAAAATATTACCCTGTTTTTTCGTTATAAACTGGTAGCTTAGTAGAATAAAAAGTTATTTTTTTGGCTCACTAGTAGCTTAGTAACGAATAGTAGCTTAGTTAAAAACCTGTACTAAAATCAAAATTTTAATTAATTAATAAAATGTCAAGCTGTTTCTAAATTTCATTTCATTCATAACGTCTTATTTCATTGAAATCAGTGCTTAGAAAGTAGTAAAATATTAATTAAACTATTTTTTGGAACAAAATTGGTAGTAGCTTAGTAAAGATTTCCAAAAAAATTTGGTTCCCAAAAAACTCTACTAAGCTAGTAGCTTAGTAAAGGGTGGTAGCTTATAACGAAAAAACAGGGTATTGAGTAAAAAATAAAAAAAGTTAAAAATTCGAACAAAATGTTTTTTAAAACCCTCAAGCCTCCAAGTCTTCAAAATTTGAAAGAAAATAAGTTTTTAAAAATGTATTTTAACCAAAAAATACTAATTTATTATTATGCATTCATATTTTGATTTTAATTATATTTTGTCATATTTTTTAAATATTTTCTGACCGTTATTTTTTCAAATAATTTCTTGTCGTTATTTTTTGTGCATGATTTTGCAAAATGATTAATTCCATTAATTTATAGGTATTAGTCTATCAAATTTGAAGTAACAACTTTTCTTTGATCGATTGTTGCGCTATTTTCATACACTTTTTAATACATTTTATATTTAGTGCTTGGCAGTGCAAAAGATCAAAAAGTTTTTGCATCAATGCTTTGAAGGAAAAACCCCACTTCCTTTCGAAAATTGAAACTACGGGAAACTTCGATAGAAAATGCTGTTACAGCTTGTGCACTGCTGATTTAAGCACATTATTAAGTTGCAAAAATAAAGGGCAATTTTTTTTTAATTCATTGAGTATTCTTAATTTAATTCTTAGGAAAACACATTCTAGACAAAATGCTTCTATTTTTCAGATCCCAAAGACCATCCAGAAAACTAAAGCTGGACTTAAAAGCAAGCAGTTCCCTATAAAATTGCTTCAAAAATCAAATTCGCAATCCAAAGCGCATCAATATGGTTTAAGTAAATCCATATTTAACAATTTTGTTATGCCACATCACATTGAGCTTTTAGTTTGCTTTAATGTGTGTCAAATGCTTGAAATTGATGAATTATTATGGCGGTAAACATTTCCATTAAATTGCCACGAGTTTTTCAAATGACTCCAGCAATTATGGAAATCAATTACGATCTTTTATTTTCATTTTCATTTTATCATTCAACATGACTTTATAGAAAATGCATTAAATTTATACAAAACTGTAGTACACGTGAAATCGATTTTATATCCCAAAAAAAAAAATTATACATGTGGGGGAGTTGAAGCAAATGAAAAATCAACAAGCCCTGAACTTGAACAGTACATAAAAGAACTAAACATCACACAATAAATGCCTCAACTCATTTCTTATGGACGTAAATATTGAGATATTTGACATCGACACGAACGTTTTTTTTTTGCTTTTGGAACATGCAAAGCATTTATTCTTTTTGTTGTGTCAAGTGCCTATTTCTTCTTTACAATGCTATTGCTGATAGCAAGTTTGATGCATAACAAATTACAATTTGCACCACCTTCGTCGAAGTAAATACACGTGAGGCTTGATGTTAAGTTATTAGATGTGAGATATACTTAGTTTTCCCTGATTTTTATTCAATTTTTACTCTCAATTTGCAATAATTTAATTTTAACGGCTTTTCTAATTTTGAAATTTTTCTTCGTTAAGTTTCAAACACAAGCGGAAATTTAACGAATCTCTTTAATGCTCAAAATTAACCTTTAGAACTACCTTTTCAGAAACACAAATGTTCAGCGTCACATTACTGCGTGTCTTCTATTTATGTTTAAGTCATTCAACTCCTATTTAAGCATTGAATTCCCTAAAATTTTAAGAAAACTTTTTAAATTGATTTTTGATCGTGTTAGTGAGTTTCGTTCACCATAAAATTCAAAAATATTGTTTCCGTTAAAAACCCCAAAAATTCTGCTTTACAATGCCTGTAAAAAAAAGCCTTGAACAATTTAATGCTGTGGTTTGGTCTTAGTTTGCAGATAGTATAACGTGACAGCTCACGATAGCGCGAAACATTGATTAGAAAAAATGAACGTAGAAGAATTTTCACTGACAAGGTTACGACGTATCGAACATTTTAATTAATTATTCAATTTTACTCGGTCGGCGCATGCATTACGACACAGTATTTCACTCAGCTTGTGATATAAATATTATTATTCACATGTTGCACAATCCAGAGAAAGTAACTCTTTTCGGACTTTTTATTTGGAATGGAGATTCATCATCATTGCAATATATATCTTGTGTGTGATGATTATTGGATATACAGTTTAATGACTATTTTTAGGACTTCTTCTTCGGTCTCATTTTTTTTGCATTTTTAGATTGTACAGACAAGAGAGGAACATATCTTGTGTCATATAACTACATAAATGCTAAAAATAAAGTTCGGCATAAAATAGACGTGTGAACACACGTTTTCAAGCTAGCTACATAATTTAAGTGTGATGTTCACGATATAAATGGAAAAATACTAAAATTATTTTATCGCGACTTGTTTTGATTACCTTTTAGAGTAAATTTTTGCAATTCTTGATGATATCAGTTATTCTCGTCGAATAAGCAGCCGTTCTTTGATTCCTTTTTAACTATCCACTATCTTTGCATGAACTTTAATTGATTTAATACATAATCCTTGTTGTTCATACAGTTTAATTAAATAATTTATGTATTTTACTAAAGAAACACTTTTCTATTCTTTTGGCTTTCCTGTGATGCTTGTTTTTTGATCAAAACATATTTTCAGCACACTCTGATCATATAATACTCATCACACTAAGTACACTACCAATAACTTTGTGTAAGATTCCGAATTAATTAAATTTTATCAAATAAACCGAAATTGAATAAATTTTTTGGATTCCTTGAAGAGTGCTTAGTTCAGTGCTTCTTAAATAACGTGGCACGACACGTGGATATAATGTGCTTTACTTACTGTGTATTTATCTTACGAATGTTATATCCAAAATGATTGAGAAGAACTGATTGCGTTTAGTAAAATAAGACCAAAAATTTATTCAAATTTCAAAAAGCCGTTAATTTTATTTTTTTTACAATACTCTTCTTGCTAAATTGCTATATCCAACTCCTACACAAGCTAAAACGACTTTTGGGCTCCTCATATTGTCATCTGTTTCTTCCTCGTCGTCAACTTCCTCCTCATGTGTGTCTAATTTAAATGTAATTCCTAAAAATTCTCTTAATAATTGAAGAAACTTAATGCTGTACTGCGACAACGGTCCAACAACAACTTTTGAGACATTCTTTGGACTTAAAGCCATATAAAGGATCATTATCCATTGGAATGTTGAGTCACAACAACCTCCACGATAGATTTCATCAAGTAATTTATTCGCACATTCCTTTCCAATGTCTTCAGGTAATGTTCCTTGAACATTTGATACAACTTCTGCTGCATAAATCACATTTTCGGTCGTTTCTGCTGATAAATTCACACCAAATCCAGGTGATAAGCCACTTAGTTTACCTTTATTCTGATCTGTATGGATATAAACGTCTGGAAGGAAATTTAACATTGTTCCTTTCGACGATTCAACTGTTCGATTAGCAAAACTTGGCGACACTTTACAGGCATAGACAATTCCTCTAATTCTCTTGACCATTCCTGAATTCTCAATTTGTAATGTTCTTAATTTCATGACTGGCTTTATTTTGAACAATATTTCACCGCCACCCAATGGCTTCATGCCTCTCTTTAGGACCTTTAATTCAAATGATTCTTCCTCAATTATAAATCTCTTCATTATGTTAAATGCTGAGCATTTATAATGATCAACTGATGGACTATCTGAGCTGTTTGTTATTCCCTTCAAATTCGCCTCAATTGGATGCTTGCAAAATGGACCAAAAGCAATCAGCGCATCCAAGTAATATCCTTAAATAGTTTAAATTAACTTTTTTGGTTCACTGGATGTCACTGGATCTTACTTACCAATACTTTTATCAAGGCAACATTGATGTTCTATCTTTCCGCCTAGTAAAATACCTGGAATATACTCCAATTCTGTCGGATGTAGCTTGATTTTTGATCCATCAGTCAGCTTATCAATTAATCTAATTAAATTTATTTCAAATTCTTGTAAACCACCATTATTACTTCTAATGTCTGTGATTTTTACTGCCTTTCCGGAGATTGTAGCCAGTATGAGCTTCTGCTTCAAATAGTTGCTTCCTTTGAATGTTAATTCTGTCATAATTGCTGTAATTAATTAACTTTTTGTTTTGTTTACTTCAAGCACATGTGTTACAGTAGAACCTCTCTAGTTTAATTTGAAATTTACAAAACCGTTATTCTTTTCCTCTTTTCTCGTTCAGTATTTAATTAATTTAACTGTGATTTAGATAGCATAATTTTAAAATAAGAATAACATTGAAATATTTAATAACTTCCTGATTTGGTTCTGTTGTTGGTGATATGGTATAACTGTCAAAATAAATTCAAATTATTTTTTGTTTACAAACAATTTTTAAGGAATAATTTTTGAGAAAAGAAGTGAAAAATCATTAATTATAGTGAAAATGGGGGATATGTTTAGAGAAATTCTTAATATTGAGCAACCGCCGACTCCGGAGCTAACAAAGGAGTCGGTAATGACGAAAAAGAAAGGAGCTAACGAGAAGTATGATTGAAAATGCATGAAATTTTGCTGTGAAAATTATTAAATTTTATAAATTACAGAACGAGAATATCCAGAAGACCGGAAGGAATGCATAGAGAAGTGTTTGCACTGCTCTACAAAGACAGTAAAGATGCTCCACCGTTACTTCCAACAGATTCAGGTAAAACTTATTAAATAAAACAAAAAAAGATCCAGTAAAAAGACAAAAATCATTAATTAGGACTTGGATATAAGCAGAACAAGGCACGATTGGGAATGAAAAAAGTCCGTAAATGGGAATGGACGAGATTTACAAATGCAGCACGATCAGATGGCGTTCAATTCTGTCATTGGCAGCGAGCTAGTGACGAGCCAAAAGAATATCCATTTGCAAAGCTTAATCGTCAGCTCAGTATTCCAACATATAATTTAAATGAATATAATACACATCTTAGGATGAATACAAAATGGAACAAGTCACAGACAGACTATCTGTTTGAATTAGGCCAACGATTTGATACACGATTCGTAATTATGGCTGATCGATGGGATCGTGACAAGTACGGAATTAAGACAGTTGAAGATTTAAAGGAACGATATTATGAAGTGATTGGAATACTCCAGAAAATAAGACAAGGAGCAAATAACGAGAAAAAGATTTATGTCTTTGATGCGGAACATGAAAGGAAGCGAAAAGAGCAATTAAGGAAACTTTTTGATCGAACACAGGCACAGATTGAAGAGGAAACAATGTTACAGAATGAAATGCGTAAGATTGAGGCCCGTAAAAAGGAACGAGAGAAGAAAACACAAGATTTACAGAAATTAATCTCACAAGCTGATAAGCAGGATGAACAGGCAACATCGACGACACCACAAGCACGTAAACAAGAGAAGAAACTTAATCGTAAAAAAGTTCCAGTACAACAGAAGATTAATAAAGCTGATGTAGTGACATCGATGGAAACAGCAGCAATTCGTTTTGGTGAAGGAGTCAATAAAGGAACTGGAATTGCTATGCGTTCACAAAAGATGAAATTACCGGCTAATTTTGGACAGAAGAGAACTAAAGCATTGGAACAGATTCTTGCAGAATTTAAAGTAGATCCAAATCCACCGGCAACAGAAGAAATTTGTACAGCATTTAATGATCTTCGATCGGATATGATTTTGCTGCATGAGATAAGAAGTACGCTTTCGGCTAGTGATTTTGAGCTCGAGACATTAAAGCAAGTTGCTGAAATTAAACAAGAAATTGCTGACTAAAAAATTATAATAATTTAAGAGAGATAAATAACGATTTTTGATTGATGGCAGATTTACATTCAATGACAGAATCCGTTTAAAATAAAAAATGTTTAATTCATTTTTTCCTTTCTTTTGCTGCTTACATCCCAAAAATAAAAAAACACAAAATCGAAAAAATACATAAATTCTGTGCATTTCAATTTTTGCATTCAATTGTCCTCTCTCGTCTCCCATCTTTGTTTGTTTGATTACCAAAAACCAAATCTTTTAGTTCTGTTTTCTCCTTCTTTCATTTCCGAGAATCTTTAATCATTAACCACGAAACGAAGACGAATTTTGAGAGCATTTTAATCTGATCCATGCATTTGAATATGTTCCTTTCTTTGACTTGCTGTCTGTTATTCAAGTGCTTATTAATATTTTTCGTATGAAGATTTGTTCTTGGTCCATTTTTATGTTGTAAGGTTTTCAGACATTTCAAGGTAATTTGTGGGTTTTTGAAACATTTAAATGTAATTTGTAGGGTTTTGAAACAATTAAAGGTAATTTGTAGGGTTTTGAAACATTTCAATGTAATTTGTAGGGTTTTGAAACAATTCAAGGTAATTTGTAGGGTTCTCAGTTTAAAAAATTAATATCCGTTATATTCCCATTAATTTTGTTTTCAAAAAATTCGCTTTAATCATTAGCTGCTCCTTTTCCACCATTTTTCTTCTTATTTTCAGAAGTTTGTTTTGTTCTCCAAAAATCTTTATTTCGCTTATCCACTCCGTAAAGTCACCGCAAGCATAAAAATAATGTTGAAAAGAGAATGATGACCAAAAAAGAAGATTGACGATTGTCTTCAAAACGGCAGTATTACACACATGATTTCATTTCGGCATCCTCACATTTTTTCCTTCCTTCTATCCCAGAGCAGTTGCCTGTGGTCAGTATGTTTGCCTTTTATTTAAATAGCATTCGACACGACTAACACCTCTGGTCATAAAATTATTTTTTATGCGGTTTATTCCTTTTTCTACAAAATTTCCTTTGTGACGTCAATTGAAATTTCATTCGTGAGATTTGAAAACTCACGAAATTTTAAATCAAGTTTTCATTGAAACTTTTTTTCCTCATTATCACAGAAGAATTTTTATTATTAAAAAGTCGTAATAAAAAAGTTATTGGATATAGTAATAAATATGCCTGAAGAAGTTTTCGATATATTATGTCAATATTTGAATAAAGGAGATGTTAGTTCAATGAAAATTAAGCCTTTTGTTAGAACAACATTTTTTTCATAAATTCTAACGTTTTTTTGAAATTTGAATTTTCATGTGGGTAGTTTTTGGTGATTTTCAAAAAGTTTTACCGTTAAAAAATCGCAGAGACTTGGAAGTTAATCCAAAAAATTGTGTTTAAGAAAATTTAAATAGTTTATTTTGTGAATTCAGAGCTGTAAATCAGCACAATACATACATAAAGTTGTTAGCTACACGATGTAAGTGAAGAAATATTACATTTTAACCAAAAATAAAACGAAAAAATTGATTTCAACAGAATTTTTTGGATTTTCAAGTCATGGATTTATTAAGTGCTTTGCCGGAGGAGATTTTCAATGAAATCGCAACATACTTCGATCGACGTGATGTTTTGGAATCATCAATGGTCTGTAAGCGATGGTATCAAATGTTTGGACAGTCCAATGAGTGCATGAAGAAAATAACTGTAACGTACACCAACTATAATCGTCGACATAATTTAAATACACTATTATCAAGTGAACGCAAATATCAGAACATCAAGATTCTATTTCAACGCATTAAACTTATGAAGGATACAAAACTTGAGCAGAATATTATAGCTATTCTGAATAAATTCGCTAAATCAATGGTTACATTAGAGTCAACGCATGATTTTCAGCGAGTTTATGCGCTTCCGAAATTAAAGGAACTGATATTTGACACGCCAAATTATTATCCAAAGTATCCCAATAATTTCTACTCAAACGGGTTGATGACGAAGTGCACTCCTGAAATTATCAAGAAATTAAGCATTAAGCGTGCTTCGTACCCTAATAAACTAGATGATAAAGCGGTGAAATTAGTTATGAATGCACTCACAAATATGCGTAATCTGAAGTCACTGAGTTTCAATCAGATGGAAATACTTGATGCTTTACAAACGGCTGAATATCATTTTAGACTTGAAGAAGTCGATTTGAAATGTAAGTTGTCTAAAAAATCTCAAAGTAGTGCTGCTATAAACTTCATGAAAGCTCATCAATCTACACTGAAAGTTATTAGACTGGATTCAATTTATTTGGAGGACATTGGAATAATCTTTTCAGATTTTCCAAAACTTCATTCACTTTATATTAATCATCGTATAACTCATAATGGCATGGTTATCGATTTTCCGCAGAATTCAACGATCAAGAATCTCATTATAACAGGATATAAGTCAATTACATGTAAACAACTTCTCAAAATGTTTATTAATTTAAAAAAACTTGAGCATTTTAAAGTTCATCATCTATGTTGGGGAGCATTATGTGCTGCTACCCATTCTCGAACACTTGAAACAGTATCATATCTAACTATGCAATCAGATGTTACTGAGGATCGCCGCAAACAGATAAGCAATTATCACAGAATTCAATTCATCAAGCAACCACTCCGTCATGTCTTTTAGTAAATTAAGTCACAATTTGAGGATTCCTGTAAAATGCCAATATGTAACTGTTAAATATATTGAAAAATATATTTAGAATAGATTAATAAAGACACATTTTCTCTCATTAATCATTATCTAGTTGATGTTTTAATTAGCTCACAACTGAAGTCGTAGATTTGCTACCAAAGTGTGTCAACAGCCGCTTAATAAATCTGCACCAACATTAAAATTAATTTTAATCGAAATACAAGCACTTTATTGAAGGAGAAACAGACAAATTCAGTTTGTGAAGCCTACGCAGTTCTCTTTGCAAACTTGGCAGTCATGCAGTCATTCCATTCAAGCTTGTTTTGCTACACACAAGGTTGTTAGTTATTCAGGCTTAAATTATAGGCTGTTAAATATTTTTTTTGGAAACAAAGTAACGCATGCATTTAGGATCCATTGATTCTCTAATAATCAGTTGCGTTGCTACACAAAGTAGCATTTCTATTTAGACACAAGTTTAATCATTAATACAGCAAGAATTGCGGTTTTTCTTCCATCGTGTCTTGTTATTTACACACACTCCTTTTAAAACTAACTCAAATCAGTCTTTATCCTATTTTGGTAAATACATGTTGCAGCTTATGGCAAGAATGATATAAGTCAAGTTGTTTAGAAAAAGCCTTTTTAGAGAAGTTGACATGCATGTTTAATTTAATTTTCATGCGATTTATAGGTTCAGATTAAGATTTTCTTGTGAGCACAACATCAGCAGAGCATTAAGGCATGCCACAATGAGTTAAAGGCATTAGAAGTTAGTTTATTGAAATTATTTAAGGATTTTCATAGATGACAGTTACAAAAATTCAAATTTTCCCCCGTTATAAAATTCAAATTTTTGTCGTTATGAAATTCAAATTTTGGCCGTTATAAAAAAATTGCATGATTCTCAAGTTTGCATGAAATGACGACTTTTGGGGATGATTTGAGAAGCACAATTTTAAATAAAAATCAAGTTCAGACTCGTATCAGCACGCTTATCATGCCGGTCAACACTGTTATTATTTTTCTCTCACGAATGTTTTCCTCTCTCCAAGAATGCTGCAGTTGAATGTCGAATGTTTTCTCTCTCTACGGAATGTTTTGATCATTCACAAGTTTTTCATTCATTCATCCACTTCGTTAGTTATTCGTTGAGCTGTTTATCGATACGGACGTACAATTTGCTGTTTAAATATTGAAATTTCACAATATTTTCATGTGCCTTGTTTTTTTCTTTCTTAAGACGTATTTTATCACATAGCAAAGGAATTTGTTCAATAAACGATTAAATACTTTTCTCTCATCGGCTTAAAAACAGAACATCCAGTTGTTGATATGTGATGATTATTAATAATCGTTAGATTATTTCGCCAATGTAATATGCGAAATCATAAAACTAAAAATCGTAAAAAAATACAATAAATTAAAGAAGCTGTGAATATTGTTGAGAACTTTAAGAATTCCTGGTGTGGCTGGCCTTAAGTGATTATCAAACATCATAATAATTCTATAAAATAAAGATGACATAATCAGCATGATACGCTAAATGCGCAAAGTAGACAATCGTTCAAATCAATCATATAAACATACACCACATGCTAAAGGAATACAAGAAGTGATAAAAAAGAGTAAAGTGTAGCAAAGTGCTTAAAATACAAACGAGAAGAGGAATTGAAGAGAAATATTTTTCCTGACAGTCATCGTGATCATTGAATTAATTAAATAAATTATTTTGGAAAAATAGAGAAAAAGAAAAGAAGTTAAAAAATTTCAATTTCAAGGAAATATCATCAATTGATTCACCATGAATCGGTTTCGCTTAAAGTGAGTAATCTTATATACATAGAAATTAATTAAATTTTTACAATTTGATTCTCTCGTTTTCTTTTATTATTTTCTGAAAACTCTTTGAGAAGAAAAAAATACTGCAAGTAAATGAGTTATCGTGGGCGGGTTACTCAAGTGCATTTCTTCTCGATTGACCTTTAAGGTCTGTGTCGATTATTCAATTAAAAATGTTGTAATGTTCTAGATTTTTATCATGTTCTAGTTTATTGGAATGAATCATAGTTAATTTGATATTTTCAACTGGGTTTTTAGATTTGAATTGAGTCATGTGAAAAAATCCGTTAAAAAATTATGAATTCAAATAGTTCGTTAAATTTTGAATTTAAAAGGTTCGTTAAATTTTGAATTCAAATAGTTCGTTAAATTTTGAATTCAAAAAGTTTGTTAAAATTTGAGTTCAAAAAGTTCGCTAAGTTTTGAATTCAAAAAGTTCGTTAAATTTTGAATTCAAAAAGTTCGTTAAATTTTGAATTCAAAAAGTTCGTTAAATTTTGAAATCAAAAAGTTCGTTAAATTTAAAAAGGTTGGTTAAAACTTCTAAAATAGCAATCTCGAATTAAAAAGCGAAAAGAGTCACATATTGAAGACAAACTGGCTGCACAACCTCAAATTAGCCACCAAACATGCGTAGAAAAATGAGAGTAAGAAGAAAATCATTCAATTGAAACTTGTGCGGTTTGTCTTTTAACACCATGTTAAGATATATACCCAACTATCATTTTAGTGTAGTTTATTCATTCATGAATTAAATTTTTTTAATTTCTTCTTCTTCGAATCGACAGAGAGAAAAATGGAAAGAAAATAAAAATAATTCTTCACAAGAAAAAAATATATAGAATCAATGAATGTTCATAGATGAAAAAGGCATATAAGTCGCATTAAGAGTAAGGCACAATGGATGAAGAATAAGAAACTTCTAAAGATAATTTAATTTCATTTTTTAACATTTCCTTTCTAAAAAATGAGCTGGAAATAGAAAAAGAGAGAAACATAAAAAAATAAACTTCTATTGTTGACTCCGGGACTCTTATCATTAAGAAAATATAGTCTATATGACTGTATGTTTTAAGGTGCCAAGTAAGCGAACCTGTCGAATAGGAAATGAGTAATTGGGTATACTAAAAAAACATATTTTTTTGGGATCTTCTTATATGTGAAACTTCTTCATTCCCATTCTTCTTCGCTTGTTATGAATGAACACACAAGCAAGAAATGAAAGAGAGCGTATAAGATAAATTGTGGATGATGCATAGAATTGTAATCTTCCTCTTTCTATCTGTATCTTCCTCATATGAAGCATAAAAGAAAAAGTTTTGAAAAAAAGGACAATAAAGTATGAAGAGGAAGCGAGATGGAGATGGAAGGGATATGAGTGGTAAAAAATGTTTACATTTCTTCTTCATGCCGATTTTGTCTCTCTAATGCGGGACGATTTCCTGTTTATTTTTTTTCTTCTTACACATCTTTTATAATTTGTGTATCATACACGATCCATTGAGAACTCAAAAATTCTCTCAAACAGAACTTCGTCTTTTATTCATTTTTTTCTGTGTTAGGCATGAATGAAGAAGGATGTTTCATTTCCTTTAATCCCATCATCAACTAACTTCTTGTAAAGTTCTCATGAAGTGAGTGAGACTCCAAAGTACAAACATTGAGTCTAAGATCTATAAATATGAATTTATGTACAATTTAAATAATTGTGAGTATTGAAATGTTTCAAAAATAATGATGACAGATGATGAATGGCACCTGGCAAGCTCTTTCTCTATCTCCCACTTGTTTTATATTCAAAGCATGTCATTCATGAAAAAAAGAAATAAACTGGAGTTGTGCTTGCCCATCCATGTCCTCCTCATTGCACGGCGGCTCATAACCATTGTTCTTTTCTTCCCCTATCAACTTCCAGCAATCTAATGTTGAACAGAAAAAATAATAAACATGGCTCTTGTCTGGCTTGTACATACATACATACATACATATTTAAATTGATGATACACCGGTATGAGATCCATCAAATTGTGTTATGCCAGGCAGCAACAAGTAAACTAACTAACAACAGTCAGCGGAAATTAATGATTCTTCTTTTTATTTTTCAATTGTGCCTACATGCTCACTTTACCAAATTAAGAAGTACGTTTTGCGCCATTTCCCAGAATTTTCTTGCATTTGAAATTCAATGAACTTTATGCTTATGAAAAAGCAAAATTAGTCAGAGAAAGTACCATCATATCACAAACGTGCCATTTTAGTGCCTGCCGATGATGGTCGGTCATAATACAATTATATAGTGGTTGTTGGATCACAATGTGCATGAAGGGAAATCAATTGTGTTGTGAGTAAAATAGAAAAACACAAAAAAAATTAAATTCATTCATAAAAGCTACATTCATAGAATTTTAAATTATTTCTTATGTACACATTCGAATTTGAATTTAATTTTTTTTTGTTTGCTATTAACGTCACATAGAACTGTTTATGGTGAACATTTGGTGGAGCAGATTAGAATTAATTAAAAATCACTATTGTATTTGTTAATGGCGTTTGCTTAAGTTTTATTGACTCTAGTTCCGTAATGAGTATCATTAATTTGCTTAAATTAGCAATTTCTCCATAATTTTTTAACGATCTTTGTATTTTTGAATTCAGAACCATACAAATTTTTACAAGAATTTGTATGGTTCTGAAATTTCTCAACAAATTTTAACGATTTTTCTATTTTTGAATTCAGAACCATACAAATTTTACCACGAATTTGTATGGTTCTAAATTCAAATTTTAATCGTTAATTTTAATTCCACAAAAAAGTTAAATATTCAGCAGGTTAGACTACAGGTTAATTGTTTGTAAGAGAACACATTCATATAGAATGAATTGTTTAATTCACAAAATGAGATAGACACACAGAGTCAAATCGATATTCAGGTAGAACGAATTGATTCTTCTCTATAATATTCTCGACTTTATTTCCTTATTCCCTCATTCACTCAGCTGGTCTTTACCAATCAAGCACGGCTATATAATGCCTATGAATGGAAATACTTTTAAAAGTCACTTGTGATTGTCGCTCTCTGTACATTGTACACTCGGTAAATACGTTCATTTTTTCCATAAACAATAGTAATCGTGTTTCCATTTCTATGGTGTAAAACGATTGAAGCTTAAAATTCAAATAACAAATATATAGCTCGTCGCATGAGAACCAACAAGTTTTCATGTCCATAAATGTAATTTCGATTGGATCGATTGTCGCTTACCTGCCTGCCTGCCTCTTCCCTTGAATTACATTTTTTTTTTCAACGCTTTGTTGAGTATCATCGATTCAGGTTAAGTTGTAAGTCAATATGGTTTGCGCTTTACATGGCACATGTACAGTAAGCAGAAGAGATGATGTTTAAATTCAGTGGCACCGCGGGAACGAGTGGTATATTAGGGCTAAGTGATCGTCAACATAAGATGATGTGCAACTTTTTATCTTAAGCACCACAAACTCTTTTGTGTGAAACGTGTGCTTCTTATTCAAACTGTTTAATGATCATTTTATGTAAATAACATTCGAAATCCACTTTCAAAAAGTATATATATGTAAGCATAGATACGATATTATATATCGACAAAAAAAATACTTTTATGGACGTCATTAAATTTATTGACAATAACGCCTACACGAAAAATGTACTGAATTGTATCCAAGTAATGTAGTTTCACTATTAAGTGTTACTCTGATGAATCTCAAGCTCTCATACTCTAATTTATTTTCTGAAATAATAATGACAACACTATTTAGAATATGCTGTGCGTCGCCAAGTTCAACAATCTCGTATTGCTCTCGGGCAAAATAAAAAACTGCATTTCTTACACCTTCAGCTTTTTATTATTTCTTTCAAGACCTCATGCTCCCTTTTGAATTTGCAACCTACAATGCATCAACGAAATGTGTACGAGTTGAAGTGTTTGCGTTGGAGTTTATGGTTATGGATGTGGCGCATGCGATCTTTTTTGATGATAAATCAATTTTCACTTAGCTGAAGTTCATAAAATGTCAGTCAATAAAAACTGATTCGCGAGTTCCGCCTATAAATTATGATTCTCTATCAATTCTTTTGTGACATACCCTCTCGAATTTGCATTTTAATGGCCATGACACCATAATCTTGTAATCTATTTTTAGAGATGATGACAATATTAAATGCAAAAAAAAATACTAATTTTTAGATAGAAGATTTATGTCCACCACACCCAGTCAGCCAGCCACTAGTCTCTTAGAATTAAATAACATGTTGCTGTACGAAAAATGCAGTCGGAATCAAAACATATCGCATCCCACACAGACACACGTACCTCTTCTTTATCTCAACAGAATTTGCAATATATTAATTCAGCCATATGAGAACGATCAGTGCCAAACAATGAGAAAGAAAAAGAGTCGCCACGGAACACGGAACGGAACTCCTTCGCATTTCATTCTGAATTGTCTTATGATGAGGATAAATTGTTTTATTTTTTAATCACGTTAAATTACCGCGATTCGTTGAAAAATGTAAATTTTTAAAATCAGTCAGCCTCATCAGCCTCTCTCATGTTTGACTAAAATGTGATCAAAACAAAGGAAAAAAAATTGATTTGCAAATGTTTAGCATTGAAGAAACAGGCACAAAGAAAAGGAATTAAATAATTTGAATTTTATAAAGTAAAACAGCATTAGGCATAAACGCGAGTATAAGATCGAGAAGAAACAAGAAATTAAATTATACAACACCTACGTTTGAATCTCATTTCTTTTAGCTCTTTTTTTTCGGGGTTAAATCATTGCCATTCGGTTAACGATATAAACTTGCGAGATGTATAAAGATATAATGCTGAAATGACAGTATGAAGCTTTTTAATATTCGATTTAAAGGCTATAAATGAATTAAATGATTGTCAGTCAATGTATGTGTGTGTCTGCGAAAACAGCACACAAATGTCATGTGAGAAAATATTTTGATACAGATAAAACGCCTTCATGTTTTAATTTGATTTGATTTCAAATTTTTTAAGCTGTCAAAGAAAGAAATTTTATCTATTTTCAATCACCGTTTGGGAAGAGACGATGTGCTTGATGGATATCGAGTTTTAAGATGTGTAGCGCACCCAAGTTTTAGCAGCTTTTTGTGCGATCAAAGTGATTTTTTTGATCACTTTTGTTTATTGGGCTGTAAATTAATAAATTTATTTGATTTTTTCTATTATTGTCTGCATTTTATTAACCTGGATGTTTATATAAAGCATTTTGCCATGATTTGAATGCTGTTCAGCTGTCAAAATGCTCTATTTTTGCTCTATTTAATGAATTATTCGAGAAATTTTCTTAAATATGGGAAAATCCACCATTTTGATTTAAATTTTTGACAGAAAAATTTCAAATTTTAAAAATCCGTTAAAAATTTCAAATTAATCTGCATTTTTCTTTTTTCTTCAAAATATATCAAAAGGTGTAATAACATGTACAGTGTCGCATCGTTAAAAAGAAGAAGACCAAGATGATGATGATGATCAGTTAAAGTAGGATTGAATGTTTATTTGATGATTTAATAAATTATCACGATATGGGCAGATATCATTGTCCATCTATCTTATCGTCTCGTCTTCTCTCTCCACACATTTGTCTTCTTTCTTTACAACATTTATATTAAAAACTTCACAGTCGAGAACAAGGTGTTTCCTCTCTTCATCATGTATATGGATGTATATCAATATGGAATTCAATATGAATGTGCTTCTTTCCATCGTCTCCAGATATTTTTTTTCTCTTCATTGATATTTTCATTTCTTTATTATATACGACGATAAATATTTACACTCCTCATCTTATTCAATTAGGGGCCTTTGAATTATATTAAAAACTATTAAATAATTTTTTTTTCTCTCTCGAATCTAAACAAAAAATTTGTATAATTAATGAATAATTTAGTAGAGCAGATGGGCTTGTTGGCGCATTTTTTTGATGATAATGTGAATGACTTGACATGGGTGTTGTTGGAGAATTTAAATTAATTGGAAGTTTATCCATAAAATACATTTTCTGTAATGATCTCATTTATCAACTTCCACGCAAATTACAGAAGCTTGGAATTGTGTCAATTTTAATCATCCATTCGGTTATTTCTTTAAGGGAAGTGAGCGTTCAACAGACAAAGAGTATACTGTCTTAAATCTACTAACTGAGGGGACTAACCAGTGAGTTCTGACCTTGCTCTGCTCTTGAGAGCATGCTCTTTGCTTGCTTAGGTACAGCTCCTTCGAGGCAAGCTATTTCAGTTTAAATTAGAGCTAGGCTATAGTTTTTTGATTTGCGGCAATTAAATCTCGTCACTTAGGGTCGAGTCTCTTAGAGGCTTCCATGTAAAGCCACATCAATGAAAACTGCAAATTTACGGTTCAGATTAATATTTTAAGTTGGCATTCTGCCAAGATCCTAAGTAGCCCCCAATAGCTCAGTGGTAGCAGCATGCAATCGGTAGATGTAGGTTCGAATCTCACTCAGAATCCGTTATTCGAAATTTTACCTTTTTCTGTTGAATATTCGAACTAAAAGTTCCTTAATTATCAAAATTAAGCTTCAAGAGACTTCCCCTGGTTGATATGCTGTTGCTTCAGTCACATTCCTTTAATCCATTATTTTTTTATTGTTGGCACACCTGGATATTGAAAAAAATCAGATTTAACCCCATTCATAGTTGATAAATTGACATACAAGTGTGCCACAGAAGATATCCAGCAGCCTGGATCATAATAATGTAGCATTAAAAAATTCAGTAGTTCAAGATTAAATGGACAAATGTATCAATAAAATCGACTTTGCTGTCATAAATGTAAGCTAAAAACAGAAGAGCCATAATGTCAATATTTTCAGATATGTTCTTCTCATTTTCATTCACATTTGTATATAAACAACGAATAATTGTCACATCTCTCATAAAGTAAAGAAATGTGAGATGGAATGTGGGAAAATGGATCTCTATAAACAAGACAGATGCCTCAAATGAGACCAAAATGTATTTTGTTGTCATAAAAATCCTTCAGATTGCTCAAAAGTGGATCAAAGTCTCGTCAAAACAATAGAAGCTTTAACAAAAGTACGTGTAACATTACCAGCTTAGCTTACACTACTGTTTCATCTTTAATAGCCACTTCCATCAAAATTGTGAAATCTCTATTGTGCGCGCACGTTCAATGGCATAATGAATAGCTCCAATCTCATAAAACTATTTTTACACTTCACCACAAACAGCCACAAAAAAAATGAAAGAAAAGAAAAGCGAATCGATAGACACAGAGCTTCTTCTTCATCCTCTCATTGAAATCATTTGTCATCGCGTTTTCATTTTCATTGAAGATTCTTTTTTTTTTGCTATATGGTCGGTCAGATAATATCTAATGATCCCGGTGTACATAACCTCTTCTAAATTCTCTTCCGTACACTATGATGATGATGATGGATAGACGAGCAAACGAGAAGATTAAAGTGATTTTAAATTTTTCTATTAACGTTCAAACAGTCAGAAATTGATTTGTAGACTTGATGAGATAATTACAGCTTATATCTTTTTTTCCTTTACATGAGAAATACTCTTTAATTCCTCGATTTCATTCATAAAAAAAGTTATATAGTATTTAGTGTCGGATTTTCTTCGTTATTCCTTCATTTTTTGTAAAGATCGCATGCTTTTTGTTGTCGACTCAGCTGACAAATATTAAATTACATTGAATTATCAAGCCTTTCTGAGGAAAAAAAATTTTAATTAAAAATCAGGGGGAAAACCACTTGGAGGAAATATTTTAGAAGACATCTAGACTCAAACTTTTGGCAATATCTTAAGAAGAACCAAAATATGCATAATATTTTCTGATAGGTTTTCCACCAAGAGACATTCAAGGATTCAAAATTCATTGCTCAAATTGTGTTTAGTGGAAAATGATTTTTCCCACAAGTGGTTTTCCCCCTGTTAAAAATTAAAATTGTTTTGATTAGAATTTATTAAATAATACTCTGGGGAACTGGATGAAAAATTGATGACTTTAGAATTTTTTGACTAATTTAGTTTTTTGGGTTACACCCTAGTAATGAGGCACACATTAATTATGAAATACTGTTTAAAGAACTGCTTGAAAACCTTTTTGGAGCTAGGCAGTGGGTATTAATAGAAATCGGAGGTCACATACCTCGACAAAATCTAGAAACCCTCTTCGATCCCTCGAAAAAAATAAGCAAACGCCACTGTATCTATTCAGGGGAATATCCACGACTTTTGAGGGGGTAACCATTTTTTATTTTCAAAATTTACTTGAAATTTAACTTATTTAGAAAGTCGATGTGGTGCCAAAGAACAACATGGCTACAGCCCTGCATCTATGTCACGGGATTAATCAGAAAAAATTCTAAGGTTGCACACCCATCTCCGTAATCAGAGGGAGTTTTTGAGGTTACCCCGAGAGTATGGGATCAGGGAGAGTAGAAGGTCTATTATTTTGTGTAACTTTAAACAAAATAAGTTTTTTGAATATAAATTTTGTGATAAGGGGGGAAGGGAGGTCAAAAAAAACAAAATTATTGACGGACGTCATAATCGTTTAACAAAGTCTGTGTAGCACTGGACTCTAATATTTACGACAGCAAGATAGAGCCCAAATCTAACTCGAATTTAGTTTGAAGTCTTATCGATAATTTTCCATACAAAACAGACTTCGATGTAGGCTGTCCAAGTTAAGACATGAAAATTCATCTGCGTGAAAAATCTCCACACCTTCAGGTCAAAGCCATCGCTTTATGATCCTCTTAAAAACAAATTAAATTTTTTAATTAATAACAAAGTTGTAAGGAGATGAAAAAATCCAATTTTAAGAAGCTTTAATCTTAATAGTAGTAAACATTTGTTATAAATCTGGTTAAAGTCCATAAATTTTGGCACAAACGTAAGGAAAAAATAAATCCAACACAATCTGGCTATAAAACAATCGCGTAAAAAATAAGAACTGAAATTAGAAGTGAGCAAGAAAGAGAAATAAAAGGTAAGGTATAAGACACGATTATGGACAGTCAGACGAACGTAATATTTGTTCACAGTCAATTATCTTGAAATTAGATGTCCATTTTCGCGATTTTGTTATTCTATCCATCCGTCGGTAGCTTCAATCATCAACAGAAAATAATGATATAAATGAACAAGAAATTCAAAAGAAAATTTATGGATGAGTACAAAAAACAATGAATTTAATCATTATAATTTTTAGAGGATGAGAGAGAGAGGGAGATGGATGGAAATAATATTCTTGGTGCTAGCTTGACTATAAAAAGCATAAAACAATGGAACATGTATAAGAATTACCATTGAAAAGCAAGCAGAAGAATCATACTGTAAACTTTTTTTTGATAAAATTCTTTATAATGTTTGTTTTTTGACGCACAACGTCAAAGGTGTGTCGACGACGAGCTTAAGAATTCTTCGGGTGATGTAATGCATAAAATTCTCTCCATTCTGATGATCTGATCTAATGAGAAATCCTTTCCAAAGTCATGTTTCGGCTTAAATTCTTATGGTAATTGACTCTGTCTATTCAATATTTCGATTGATATGCAAACAA
This sequence comes from Chironomus tentans, assembly GCA_963573255.1. Lineage (NCBI taxonomy): Eukaryota > Metazoa > Arthropoda > Insecta > Diptera > Chironomidae > Chironomus > Chironomus tentans. Next base: position 40,625,285 of record OY754302.1, on the reverse strand, counting down.
GCCATGACTCGAGAAAAAGAAATATGTAAAAGAGGTAATGAATTAAATAAATTGGATGCATGAGCTTTATTGTCAATGAAATGGGAGGAAGAGAAAGAAATTCTTTTTAATTTCCAATATATGAATGCACGCGGCGCTTATTGAATAATTTTAAGAATGAAAGACATACGAAGAATTTCAATTTACCTCACACATGCTATGGTCTCATCTTATCTTTTCCAAATAATCCAATTCTTCTAATCCTCCTTAAGAGAACAGAACTAAGTCTCTCTCTCGCTTTTTGTGTATGTGCGAGAAGTGCGGCACGGATCAAACAAGCTAAGTTTAAAGTATCACTCTCAATTTCATTCCGTGATCATATTTTTCCCATCCACAACAGAAGCAATCAATTTTTCCACTAGATTTGCTAATTTTATGAGATATCGATATTTATTAGTAAATGAATATGTGGGGAAGGAAGGGAGAATGCGAGAATAAAACGAGTTTTATGCCTTTTGATTCTTCATTCATGTTTTTATCGGGCAGGCAGCTGAAAGGGAAGTAGTAAGATATGTACAAAAATTAATTTATTTCTTCTTTAAAGTATATTATTCATCTCTCTTTTTGTTTATGTATATCAATATATGATAATAATACACATGGGTGTGCTTTCATTAAATGTACAAAAACTCTAACTAAAAAGACCTAAATTCATTGAAACGGCACAGCAACAACAACCAAAAGGCAAATGAAACTTGAATTGAATACGATGAGGAAACGAAACAGCACAAAAATAAATTTATGAAGAAACATAAAAACGTAAGAATGAATTATTGGATATGCATTGTGGTAGCGCATTCTTTTGAACATTCAACCATTGAATTGGAAGAATTAGAAATTTATTTATGTCTGTTTTCTCTTTAGAGAATTTTTGTCGGAAGTTGAGCTTTATTTGGCACTGGATGTTGATAATTAAATTTTGGCAGATCCATTAGCTATGTTTGAACTCAACTGATGTCATTTGGACACGTATTGATGCCCTAGATCCTTAAAAATTTGATTTTTATCAATTGTTAATTCCAAAAATTAATTCTGCTCAAAATATCCATAAAATCTTCAGCATTAGACCATCCTCTACCAAAATCTCAACATCCAGTAACCAAAAATCCATTCCAAGTCAGCCAATAACCCAAAACCAATCCAATCTTCAGCATTCTTCTAAAAAATTATGATCAAAATATAAAAAATTCAAGTTGAGGCAGCTAATCGTGTTAAATGTTGATTGCTGTTGTGATGCAAGCAGATTTATGAACTTCAGATAGAGAAACTATTTGTGCGTAGGTGTCGTTTGAGGCACACAAAGATGGAAACAAGAAACATTTGTATTATGAATATGAGTTGTTGAGGTAAAGAAAGAGAAACATTATTAAACACAAATGAGTCAGCTGTTTCTACATCTTGCCTACATTAGTGATGCTCCATCATCATTTTAAGACAATCAAGAAATGGTAAAAACAATTCATATTTTTTAAATCCGACTTCTTAGACATCTCTTATGATTTCCATTGAAAATAAAATAAATAAAAATATAAAATGATTGCGTTTGAATTTTAAATTCGAAAACGATGTGAGGAAAAAAAAGAAGCACAAGACACAGAGAAGCTGAGTCAACTGTAGAGGCTGAGAAATAAGAATCGCGATTTATTGAATAAATTAAAATAAAACGATTGGAATACATTTAAGCTTCTCTCCTGCAGGCGTTGATTTTACATACAGATCTCGTTTACTCCCGAAAAAAGCAGCTCTCGCTCTCACGAGGCAGTCTCGAAAATTGATTATTCCTTGATGAAAATGCATATTAAATGAAGAAATTAGAATTTAAGAAACTGATCCTGAGGTCATCTTTATATCGCTGAATTTTAACAACCGAAACAGAGTTTTTAATGACGATGAATAAAAGATTTCCTTGATGATGGCCATCATCTATTTAATTTAAGCATGTCTTTTTGGAATAAATTTTAAATATCAACTTATTAATGTATTTAAGCATCTGTTGATGGTTTATCAGTAATATATGATCATTATTACTGTATTAAATTAATCATTCATCTTTCTTTTGACATGCTTCTCGCCAAAATATTATGACTTTATTGCTTTTAGCAGAACTGCTGTTTATTGAGGGAAAATTATGAAAAGATTTTTTAACGGATTTAATTTGAATTTTCTTCGTTAAAATTTGGAATTTCCTTCGTTGAATTTTTGAATTTTTTCCGTTAGAACTTTTTCTTCCGTTACAAATCACATTGGACAGACACATCAATAAAAATTCCCAATGAATATGTCCATTAAGCATTTTACAGCGAAAAGTAAACAAACTCCATCAACATATTATTATTTGTGACTTAACACTCAACTCTGAATGAATTGAAAACCGAATGCATCAGCACAATGTTCATGTTTCCGATGCGCTAAAATTATAAATGAACGGGTCTACAAAATAAAAAGTTTTATATACGTGATTGAGCTTACCTTAATTTGATTATAGCACATTTGGCTCCCAAACACAATGCAGAGCCGTGATTTTTGATCGTCGCTACCTTTTATGTCCAACATTCATCAAATTAGAGATTTCATTCATAATATTTTTAAATGTATGATTTAAATGATTTAAGGCTTCGTCAATGACTATGGGAATAATAACATTTCTGACAAAACAAATCAACGTGAAAGACGTTTTTTTTCAGTCGCTCGACTTAACAAGACTTAAAAAAAAATGTTTTCCTTTATTTCCGTTTTGAGTCGTCTCAATGCCTCTCATTCCCATTCCTTTTGAATGTTTCGTTTAGGTATTATTCTTGTGCTCTTATAGCCCAAAACTGAAGACTTTATATATAATTTGAGTATGTAGATTTCATATAATGAATTAAAGCTGGATCTTAAAAAAACATACACACTTGTATGTAAGTAGTTAGACCACTCATTACTTACGCTAAACTGAACTAAGTAATTCTGGGTAATAAAATAGATGCCCATGTCCGAAACAGTGATATCTTTCTAGCGTATCTGCTTATAGTTTTCATAATTTATGATATTAAACAAGAAGAAAGATCCGGAACATTCATATCAAGTCAAAATCATCTAATGAACATAAAAAATGTATCAACTAGTCTAAGCAGCTTTTAATAGGAGATTATGGACTAAGTTGATTGTTAATTCGTGAAATTTTTGCTCATAAAAAATTGAACGAGTTTGCGTCAAACGACCTAAAATAGTCATCTATTTAGAATTGCTAATTTCACGTGTCTATAAATGTTTTGACAATTTTTTTCATGCTTGCTATGAGATGATTCCTATGGGATGTGACTTTGCTATGAGATAATGCAATTTTGAACCTTGATAACCTCAAAATCAGCACATAAGATGGAGATTAAAAGTAATTTTATGGCTCATTTAACTCGTGTACATTAAGTCATGAATAAAAGCTTAAAATTCTTGAGTTTAAGTGCTGGCACAAGAGATTTATTAAAGTTCAAAATTCAAGATCCAGTGGATCAAGTTTGTGATGATATAAAGACATAAGTGTGCAGTACAAACTGTTTGATCAGCTAATGAAGCATTGAACTAATTCATTCAGTCAAAAACAGCATAACAAAGAACCAAACTCATTAAATAAAGTATCATATAGCATAAGCCTCAAGATATAAGCCCAAAAAGTGTGAACATACTCAAAATTAACCAGCATAAACAAAGAAGAGTCTAAGAATCTTCAAAAATGATAATTCAATTAGCGAGGTGTTGAAGATGAATTCCTTAACGCCATCTAATTATTTTACTGAGTGACATGCTCTTCCCTGAAACTGTACAATAAAGAATTTTTCAATCTGACACCACGCTGTCACATTAATCCAGTAATAAGCTTTAAACGTATGATTTGCATTTTTATTAAGTCATGAGAAAGAAACAAATCACAAAATGTAAATAAAAAACGGTGATAGCCATGCAACGTGACCGTAAAGACGCCTTGCCTTTAATTTCTTGTTCCCACAAAACGGAAACGCCGATTAATGAATTTTCATAATAAATTGGCAAAAAAGCGTTGAAATGACAAATTTTTGCCAGTTTTCAATGACTTATTGGAAATTTAGTAACATTTTAAATGCTTTTGTGCTGATAAGAATTGTGGATTGGCAATACGTTTTTGTAGACGGTGAAAAATTTGATTCCGTTGGATTCGGAAGTTGTTTTTCACAAGTTATGTTATTTTAGGGATGGGGTCTGTTAGGGGTTCTGGATATTGGCACTAAGATTTTTTAGGAAGTACCGACAATCCATTGGTACCTGGATTTTGAGAATCTCTGTGTTCTAGCACTATGACAAAGACAAGGGGGTTAAAATCCAATTTTTGATAGAGCGACGCCTAAATAGACATCTTTTTAATTAAGGAACTGCCAAAACTGAGAATCAACTAATTATTTCATTAAATTCAATTAATCGCTTTATTAAATTTAATTCTATAAGCTAATCGTACAATCTCCTTATTCTTAATATTCTATATTATAAAACACCCACAAAAGAAGTAAGCCCATACAGTATAAAGTATCAACAAAAAATATATAAAATCGTCACTTGTTTCTCAAATTTGTAAGGAATATAATAAAAAAGTGGTAAAAAATTCCGCGACGAACAATAAGTGTGTGTGTATATGAGTGTACGTGTCTACTGAAGTGAGAAGAAGTCATGCTGTATGTAGGTTTTGTTAGTTTACTTCTTGCGCTTGCCAAAACCTTTCATTTATATGTAAAGTGTTTTTTTTTGTCGAATTTATTGAAAATGTTTTATTTTTTTTTTTGCGGTTTATTTTTTGGTTACCAATCGATTGTCCAATTGTTTTGTTTCGGGATGTGTTATTGATTTGTTGTTCGTGAAGGAAGAAATGGAAACAAAGAAAGAAGATAAAAAAATGTTAGTTCTTCGAACAAATTTTGAATTTTAAAATTATGGCTGGGAGTAGCAACTTGAATGATGATTTTAAATCACCGACATGCTAATATTTAAAATCAAAATTCAACGTTGCCAGTCACATCACAAAAGAACATCATTTAAAATGTCTTTTCTGGCTTAATAGACAACAATAGAGAAAACAAAAGCGAGGAAAAAAAATGATTGAGTGATGTGGAAATTGACAACAAGCAATTCTCTATTTAGGCATACGAACATTTTGACACATCGGGTAATGGACGAGATTTGCATCGTGACATCCATCCTTTCCAATTTTTAAAACCGTATCGATTATAAATTACTTTGGCACACTTGATATCATCTTTAATGTCTTCTGTCAGGAAATCTAAAAGGATTAAGAAGAAAATACAGACATTAGTCAATCCAGTCAGTAAAACAGGGTTTTAATCGAATTGGATAAAGCTTGATAATCTTTATAAAATAAATAATTTTAACGGTCATTTTTAATTTGAATTAAATTTTGAAAACCGTACAAATTCAAATTTGAATTTCAAAACATTTGTATGGTTTTCAACGGAAAATTGATAAAATTCCCCAACTATTACCTTCACATCTTATTCCACACTCTCCACCCTTCCTAGACTTCCGACACCATTCCTTCGAGTTAATTTGAAAAATTCCATAACTTGTGCTCAAATTAGGTAGCTCAGAGACTTTTGATGTGTCAGCACCTGATTCTGCCTCTATTAAGCAAACCCCTAGCAAAAAAAAATTAACGAGGATGATGATGATGATGTTAAAATCCGTAATAAGAAGTTAATTTAAGGAGCAAAAAGAGTTCTTAATGCACACTCACTCACTTACAATTTGAAATGAATGTCTTGGGTATTCCACTATTAAATAATTCTTTTGCTAATTCGCATCTTGTAAAGATTTTGGCATCTGTTACAGCCATATTAAAGAGAGATATGCCAAGCAATAATGATAGTTCAATGTATCTCATTTTTTATAAATTGGATGCTCGCCCTGTATTATTTTAAAGAGTCGGTTAGTCAAATAGTCGTAAATAGCAATAATAACAACAATAATAAAATAATATTGTAGCAATAAAAAAGAGAAATATCTTTAAAGAATTAAAATGATGCTACAAGTTAATTAGATAGACATGAACAATAAGAGATATAATGGAAGTAAACATTAGACATAGACATTTTCTGTTTCAAACAATTTGCAAAATGATGTGTGAAGTCAATAAAAAAAGAATTCTAACTAGAATACATTCTATACGGTCATAAAAGTGAGAGAATTGACGCTGTAGTAGCGATTATGTGACCTTCATAAAATGGGGATTATTTACAAATGACGTCCATCAAAAATTGATGTCCATCCTCTTTCTTGTCACTAACTGACAGTCATAGAGTGCCACATACCAGTCTAGACCCCCAAAATTTAAGACCTCACACGTGAATGACCCCCAAAAATGAAACATTGAGAAAATACACAAAATTCAGAGAGATAAGCAGGCGAGAGAGATAAAATCAGCAATAAAATTACCAAACTGAATTAATTAAATTTCTATTTCCACTCCAAATATTTAAGAAGATGAAAACTTTGTTCATAAAAAGTAAAATTAATAGAAACACTTTCAATTAATGTAATTTTTTTTTATTATTTTCTTCGCGGCCAACTAATCTTCAATTATATCTCTTGGATGTGAAAAAGAAGCTGTGTGATGGAATCAATAATTAATAAAAAAATTCCACTTTCATTCAATCAATTAACACTTTTTTTTGGCAATAAATTAAATTATCACTTCTGTAGATTTTAACACTAGATTATTGTACACTTATAAGGAACTTTTCTATCTGTTATATATTAAAATAAGGAAGAGAGCGCTCGAGCTTAAAGAATATTCTATCCGTTAAGGTATTAAATTAAATAACAACTGATCTCGTGAGACATTTGAAGTAAACTTTTTGTTGATTATCATTTCGAGTTTATTATGCATTTTTCCCGCTTACTCTGAGCCAATAATAGAACTCTGCTCTTTTGGGTGACTGCTTAATCAAAAAAATATTAAAAACTTGATTAAATTGGGGTTTTCCCTGTCGAATTATTGATATTCTTTAGAATTGAGATTGTTTATTTGGTTTTTAAGTGATTGATATATTTTTGATGGCTGGATTCTCATTGTTTAGCTGAAAATTATGAAATTGAGTAAGGGTTTGCCTCTCTTTTAGGGACTGAGGAGGTTAGGTAGAGTTATTTAGTAAAATTCCATTTTATTTTGAAAATTTGGTTCCTGCAATCCTTACCAAAGCTTAGCTTGGTGCACACTAGCAATTTAATGCTCCGCAATTGTTGAGAATATATCAACGGTCGTTTTGTATTTGAATTATGTAAACAACTATGATAAGTTTATTACCCCTTTTAAAAATGTTTTCCCCTCTCTTTGTAAAGTTCAGTATTCATTACAACTTAACATAGTCTCCTTATTAAATAAACATTAAGTCACTTTTAATTACATTACAATCGTGCAGTTTATTTATACCAACAGCAATTGAGTTTATCTGCTGGTTTGGAGCCAAATTGATGGTTTTATACTAACTTGGAGACGAATTTTTTTGGTGCTAATAAATCTTTCCCAGCTTCGTGGATACTCTAGCAGCTAGATCGTACCTTAAAGATTAATTTAAAATCAATACCAAACATTCTGTCATAAAACTCATCAAATCCTTCTCAAAAATGTAAATTTCCAAGCATCCTGTATTCCATAGCAACAAACACATCAAAATTATCAAACAACAAAGAAATCAAACAGCCTCAAGATCATCAAAAACGACCAAACACCCACTCGCCATTCAATATTTGCAATTTAGACAAACTGCGTCATTAGAATTCTCACAAGAAAAAAAGCCATTCAAACTTGCTTTATTTATTTATAAAGTAACAACAGCTTAAAGTTTATTCTCGAGATCTCTCTGGATTACTTTGATTAAACTGTAATCAACACTCGCTTCGTACTGTGAAACTTGCATATTTATTTACCTTATATTCATTCATGAAAATTATACATGTGGATAGATTAATTCGAATCGAGAGTTGCGGTGTATAGATGTTTACGGAGCAAATCATAATAAATAATAACAAAGTATGAATTGTGTATGAGAGGAACACAGAGATTCTCAATTAGCAAGTAAATTGTTTTGTTTGTATGGGGAAATTGTTCAGTGACGTAACTAGGGGTTTTTGGTACCCCGGGCAGCAATTTAGTATCCCTCATAAAACATTTTGTTAGATCAAATTCCCAATTCAGCACCTCGGGTAGCCTGCCCCCTTGCTACGTCACTGATATTGTTCAAAGTGTCTGGGGAGTTTATTCTCACAAAATAAATAGATTTGTGTGTCTGACACTTGTGTGTATGTAGTAGGCTCAGGGAATTCCTGGTTGTAATTGAATGATAAGCACTTGACCTCTGTGTTTGTTATGAACTACTGAGAAATTCTAATTAGTATTATGTGAAATTGCTTGATAAGCCGGTTTATTTATATTGACAATTGATTAGATTTGGAAGTGCGTTGTTCTTCTCTGTTGTGCTTGTCGATTTGCACCTGTTGACCCAACCTTTCCAAGCTTTGAATCCATCACGTGTAAAGATATCTTTTGCGCATTTTATATCATCCTTTATGTTGTCATCGAGTAAATCTAAAAATAAATTATCGGAAACATGTGTCTAGTCTTACTCAATATTGACTTTGATGACTAATATTTATTTAATTTGACCTTATACATACCTGAACATTTGATATTACAAAGTCCGCCTTTTCTGTCTTTACTGCAGTAATCTTTACTGTTGATCTGCATTTGTGCAAAAGGTAGAATTAAAAATTGAGGGATGAGCAGGAAGTGGAAGGGAAACTTACCTGAAATATGCCATAATTTGATGATTTATTCGGCATTTCCACGACTTTTGAAGTATTCATTTGACTCTCCGCTTGCGCCAAGCAAATCCCTAAAATTCAATAAAATCATATCCAATTTATTCAGGAGGGAAATAAGCAACAGACTTACAATGTGGAATCAAATGCCTTTCAACACTACTAGTACCCAATTCTTTTGCAAGTTCGCATGACAAGTAAATTTTTGCATCAACTTGAACTGCGACCCAACCGATAAGAACCAAAACAAATGTGACTGCTTTCATTCTCGCTTTTTAATAGACTGACGTTAGTTAATTTATTTTTGGAATATTTTTTTAATAGATTCACCAATACAAAAAAAGCTTTTAAATTATATACATTTTTTTCAACATTGCTGAATCACTTTTTTGGAGATTTTTTCATAATGATAATGGTAATAATACAATACATTTCAATTAAATTTAATAAGCTTGAACATAACAATAACAGTGAATCACTTGTCGCGTGAATACTTTAATGACCGCAATTGATAAGATTGGGAAGAAATTTTAAAGGATCTCTTGGATCATTGCTTTTGCATCGGTCATTCCATCGCTTCCAGTACTTGAATCCGAATTGTGTTTGAATCTTCTTGACACACTCAATATCATCAATGACTGTTGGATCGATAAGTTCTGCGAAGAAAAATTCAACTGTCATTTAATATTTGAAAATAATTTCAAAACCTTACAAATTTTTCAATTAATTTGTATGGTTCTCAAACATTTAAATAAAAACCGTTGAAAATTCAAACTGAAAAACCGTTAAAAATGAAAATTTCTTACTATCGCATGGCAACTGACACTTTCCACCAACTTTTGAGTTTTTGCCACACCATTCTTTGTTAGGAATTTGAAAAATCCCCAACTCCAATAGAGTAACTGTTCTGTTATTAACTTTTGACGTCTCTAAAGAGCTCACAGCCTCTGCTAAGCAAACATCTGTGCGCAAAAGATTAATACCGTAAATTAATAATTTAATTAATTAACAATTAATAGCATATTACAATTAGAAATCAAGGTTCTTGGAACACCGCTTTTCGATAACTCTCTTGCCAATTCACACCGACCGAAATTCCTACATTCAATGAATGTAAACAAAAGGAATATTGTGCTCACAACGAGGAATAATATTTGCATTTTCACAGCTTCACGTATCAAATGGAATTAAAACGAAGTTGGCTTATTTTTTTTTTGTTTTTAAAATATGATAAGAAATTCATTTTTTTCTAAACGATTGCATAAAAAATTGTAGCTGTGAATTAATTTAAATGTTATTGCATTAATTAATTTAATTTTCCTTTATTTGCAGATATTTCATAATATTTTGTAACATATTGCTGCTTTCGGCACTAGAATATGAAGACGATAATGGTTATCAGCAAATATTGAACAAGCAACAACAAGCGCAAAATAGTTCTGTACTGATAACAAAATTACTTAATATTAATCAAAGAACCACATCAACATTATCTACAACGGAAGCGCCACAACATGGCTTCAAAATTAACCAAAGTTTAGAATTAGAAAATAGTAAGCAACAAAAGAATGCAGACCAAAGTTTTAATGTTAAGAGTTCACCAAAGCCTAAATATGTTAATAAGAGTGCAAGTAATGCTGACAAAAAGTCATCGTTGATTCTTCGGAAGAACTTGAGCTTGACACAATCGAAACTTATTGAGGATGGAAATTGGAAGTGTCCAAATATCACAGACAATCGTAGTCTCGAATGTGGCTGTGATGTTCCATTAACTCTTCGATGTTCTGGAGCTGATGTTCATGCTTTGTCATTAATTGCTGATGGAATGAGAAGAAGCAACTCATTTGTGTCTATCCTCGACTGTACTCTTAGAAATGTCACCGTACTTAATGAAGCACGAGTCTTTGAAAATGTCTCATTGACTGGACTTTTCATCTCGTCTGGAGAAATTAAGCGCCTCCATAGACTTGCATTTAGTGGACTTAAAACACCTCTTCAGATTCTCGGATTACCAAATAATGCTCTCACATCTGTGCCATCAAATAGTTTACAACAATTGACCTTACTCGATCGTCTAGACTTGTCCAATAATGATATCAAGATGCTGTCATCATCAGACTTTATTGCAGTACAGAAATTAACATATCTTGAGCTGAGTGAGAATCAGATATCGTCAATATCGCAAAAGACGTTTCTGCCATTGAAAAATCTAGTCACATTAAAACTGAATGGAAATAAACTTGGTGAATCACCAGGAAGCTTAAAAACGCTCGCAGAATGTGTTAATTTGCGAGATTTAGACCTCAAATCTAATTTAATTAAAGGTTCATTAAGCTCTGAAATGCTCCCGATTCTCAAAGAACTTGAGACACTTAATTTGGAACGTAACTCATTTTCCAGTGTTCAGCGAGAAACTTTTAAAAATTATCCAAAACTTAAGTCACTGACATTGAACCACAATCAAATTGATGTCCTAGCTGATGATGCATTTTTCGGACTAAATTCTCTTCAGAAATTAGATTTGAGCTACAATGGGATTGTTGCTGTGTCTGAAGGTTCTCTCAAGCACATGAATCGTCTCGTACTTCTTGACTTTACTCACAATTTTTTGAGGTAAGCTCCTGTTCAAAAATGACGTCCAAAAATCTAGACACCCCACCTGTGACGTCATTTCTGAACGAAACCCCCAATAAATAGAAAATAATCATTTCAATCGAGTAATCTTTTGGCAATTAAAAATGTTTAAACTTTCTCTCTCATCAGGGCAATTACGGCTGACATTATATCACCTCTACCACAGCTTAAAGAGCTTAGACTTGATGGAAATGATATAGCAATTATCGAGAAGAATGCATTGGTGTCGTCGAAAAATTTGAAAATCCTCTCGTTACGCGATAATCCACTGGCATGTGACTGTAAATTACAATATTTTGCCGAGTGGCTGTCAAATACAACTCAAATTTCTGCAAATGTAATACCTTTAATGCTGCCATTTTTCATCAGAAATGTTTTCATTAATCGTGTCATTTTTTTACAGGATTTAATGGCATTTTGCAAGACACCGCCGTTCCTCGAAGGTGCTCAACTGTCGCAGCTTGAAATTGAGAAGCTTACATGTGCTGAAGTTAATCACTTGGAATCGGACACGGAAGATCGGATTATGCAGCAAATTAACAGCATTTACGTAGATTTTCTCGACAATTTCACACTTGTTAATTCAAGTTACAATGTGAGCCACTGACACCTTGCTCTATGCCTACTTATGAATAATTAAAAATGTATTTTTTTAACAGATTAAGTTCCTCGACTATAATTTTACAACTCCAAACATTCTCAATCTCAATTGGTTGATTCATCTCAAGAAGACCATCGACTTTCATTCACTGATCGTCTTTGAAGGATCCGATATACGAATGAGACTTGATAGAACAATGGTAAAATAAACAAAAATATTATTATAAAATTAAAAATAAATAAACATAATAAATCATCTTCTCACAGGTCTCGTATCGTTCCATCATGTCGTCATCAGATGATGAGGAATTTCTTGTGTCAATTCCGCCAAAAGTTCCACTCAATTTAGGAAATTCATATGAATTCTGCATGATATTCTCGGAAGATAATTATCAATTCTTTGTCGGGTGTTCAAGTAGTTTCTTATTAATTCCGCAGCATGTAGTTACAGTTGATTTGAATTCAAGAACACTGCAGTCGTCAACCCACGAATCGGACATAGCAAACTTTGATGTCATTTCTAATAAAAGAGATGAACAAGTTTATATGAATGACGATACGATGAGATCAACGAGTTACTCGACAATGAGGAATGAGTTTAAAAATGTCAAAAGAATAGATCCTATTAGTGAACATGATGATTCTATTGATGTGTATCCAAGTGAAGGATATTACAATACATTATGGCCTAACTTAAGTCTTAGCTTTTTAATTATTTGTATGTCAATATCTATAATTTATATTCTATGGAGTAAATATCGTTATTATTATAAGCACACAAATCATTCAGACAATAGCATATCACCCTCGTACTCGGACGATTCCATTAATACGCAAGCTGAGGATGAACCGCACACTAACAAATATGTCAAATTACAAGCTACTACTGCACTCTAGCAAGCTTTTTTGTGATTTATTTTTAACGATAATTTTTAATGATTGTAATGAGTCAATAGATGTTAAGGACGAGATGTGTAAATTATTAAATTTGTTTATTTTTATTTTTATTTTTTGTGTGTACATATTATGAGCTTAATTTAATAAAATGTTTGATTTTATAATATTTTTATAAAAAAATATATTTGACTTTTCATTGGTTTTCAGCAGTTTTCAGTTCATGCTTCTTGACAAGACCATGTGTTGTGGTGAGATTCGATTTCGTTTGGTGAATTTATTTTAACGGTTTTTAAAAATTTGAATTTAATTTTTGAAAAATAAAAAAGTCGTTAGAATAACAGCACAGACTTGATGGAAGTACGATTTTTATTAATTCCATTCATTTCTATCATAGTATGCATTTCTAAGAAACTAGCTGTTTCTTCTGATAAAAATAACGGTCGTATAAAATTTGAACATTCGAACAGCGTGAAGTCTCATTTTAAAAAATATTAACGGTCGTTTCGAAATTTCAAAACCAAGTCGACAACTCTGGAGTTTAGTTCATTTTTATCGAAACTGAAAAAATCAAAATAATATTCAAATAAAAACAAAAAAATTTAATTATCTTAGTGTTGCGAGCCATTAATGAATCAAAAGATTGTATGAAACGTTTTGTTGTGGACTATTAGTTAAGGGATAATCGTAGATCACATGAAGAGGTGCCGTTTAAAAGGAGAAATTGAGGATTCTGCGGCAAAAAAATTTGTTTATAGAGTTTTCTAATTAAAAACATTAAAAATGACAACAGAAAAAAGTATATTGTATCCTAATCAATTGAAACCATGTTCAGAGGATCTTCGGGATGACGAGCTGATAAGAAGGCTCAAGGTAAGTTAATGTTTTAACGAATATTTTGTACAATAACAAAGTTTCTAAACAAATAAAAAAAAACAATTTGTTTTTACACAAAGGCGCTATCATTAACATTGCAAGCTATGGGCCAAGACGATGAGAATTTCTCAAAGTATACACCGTTAGCATTACATTTAGTCAAAGACTTTTTCCTAAATCACGACTCGAAAGATGTTCAGCTGCTTGTTGGCTGTTGTATTGCTGATATTTTGAGAGTTTTTGCACCGGAAGCGCCATATAAGGAACCGGATCAAATTAAAGTAAGTCAAATCATGCCAATTTTTGCAACCCTATTGTCTGATTTATATTTATCATGTCATGTTTTAGGAAATTTTTGAATTTCTAATTCGACAATTAAACGGATTAAAAGATCCGAAAGATCCAGCATTTAAGAGATACTTTTACTTGCTCGAGAATCTAGCATACGTAAAGAGTTTCAACATGTGCTTTGAGCTCGTTGAAAGCCAAGAAATCTTTTGCTCACTCTTTGGTCTCATGTTTAAGATTGTAAATGATGAACATAGCGCTAAAGTTAAATCATTTATGCTGGAAATATTAGTTCCACTACTCGCAGAGTCTGATTCCATTTCGAATGAATTACTGGATATTATTTTGATTAATATTGTTGAGCCGAATAAGACACAAAAGAAAAACGCTTATAATTTGGCTAAGGACTTGATTATGAAAACGACAGATTCTCTCCTGATGTATATTCAAGCTTTCCTTAACGAAGCTTTAATGACTGATAAGCCAGATAAAATCTATCAAAGTACCAAACGAATCTATGATCTAATTTATGAATTAAATGTTATCGCATCAACATTATTAGTTTCCGTGTTACCGCAACTTGAATGTAAAATAAAGTCAGCAAATGAAAGTGAGCGATTAAAGGCTGTTGCATTATTGGCGCGAATGTTTAGTGAGAAAGATTCAAAGTTGGGTAAACAGCACACGGCACTACTTAATCATTTCCTTGGACGATTTCTTGACATTGCCGTGTCAATTCGTATTAAATGCGTACAAAGTACAATGCATTTTCTTGTAAATCATCCAGAATTGCGTACCGAAATCATAAATGTATTAAATGGACGTCAACATGACTCGGACGAAAGCGTTAGATATGAAGTAGTTAATTCAATTGTAGAAACTGCGAAACGCGATTATAAAATTATTGCAGAGGCTGCTGATTTAATGGCAATTTTAAAGGAACGCTCACAAGACAAGAAATTCAAAATAAGACGTGCAGCAATGAATGGATTAGCCTTGATCTATAATGAGCATCTAAAAACGACATTAGCAAGTGAATCACCGGCAATATCGCCATTAGATTCAGCCAATTGGATACAAATTAAAATCCTAAATGGATATTATCATGCAACCCTTGAAGATCAATTATTAATTGAACGACTTTTAATCACGAGTCTTGTACCGTATACATTATCAGCTAATGATAAAATGAAGGCTCTCTATAAATTATTAGCAACAATCGATGATCATGCATTAAAAGCTTTTATTGAGCTTCAAAAGAATCAAATGAAAATGCGTAAGAATGTCCTTGACTGGGTAAAACTACATAAACTTAAGGAAACGCCCGAGACACAAAAGGAAATAACGAAAAAGATGAATGTCTTGTTGAAAATGTTTCCAGATCCATTAAAATCTCAAGAATATATCATAAAGTTTTCAGCACATCTGCGAAAAGATAAAGCCATACTTAAAGATATGGATACAATGTTGCGTCGCGACGTCGATAATAAATCATGTGCTGAGGCCATGTCAAGTATACTTAAAAAACTCGGAACTCCAATCATGACCAATATTTATTATAATACTGTAAAAATTATGTTAAGTCGAATTGCGAGCGTTATGATTGATCGTGAGAATATCGAGGTTCTGATTCAGTTGATTGAAGGACAATTGCATTTGGCAGCAAAGTCACAGCAGAAGATTGATGACGATGATGATGAGAATGAGGATCCAGAGATTGATACGAGATTAAAGACGAGTAATGTATTACTTGAGAATCTCAAATTACGTCCAGAAGACACAAGCGCCAAAGGTTTAAATCTTTTAACCGTCTTAATTTATCTATTTCCTGCACATTTCCTTCACGAGTCTGTTTTACGATCAATGATGAGTCTTTTGGGTAGTTTTGAGCTTGATTTTGTATCGGCAAGTGTCTTTAAGGCACTCACACATCTAGGACGATTTAAACCTTTAATTGAATCACATCTCGAAGTTATGGAAGATTTGGCGCCAATTTGTAAAGAGTTTGCCACTAATGGAACACCAAAACAGGCAAAGCATGCGATAAGATGTCTCTTTGTCAACTCTAATTCAACAATGATTGAGAAGGAGGATGATGATTCAAATGGAAAGAGAATTAAGAAGCAAATTGATGCTATATTTCAAGAAATTGTCGATGAAACAAATAAGAATCTTCAAGCAGATTGTGAGCATTATCGAACAGCAATTGTTGCTTTTGGACATATTGCTTACAACATACCAGAACGCTTCAATATTCCTCTCAAAAACATCGTGTCGAGGAAGATTGTTAAGGACTTATTAATTGGTGATATTCCAGACAGCATACACGAGGAGAAGCCTGAAGGTGATTGGTGTGAGGAAGAGGACTTGCCTGAAGCGATTCGGTGTAGAGTAGAAGGACTGAAAGCCATTGCACGTTGGCTTGTTGGCTTAAAAGATAACGTAATGGCTGCACAAAAGACTTTTCGAATGTTATGTGCTTTCATAAGTAAAACGGGTGACATTTTAGATAAGGGACAGTTGAGTGAAGCTGAAAAGGCATGGTTGAGAGTCTCGGCTGGAAATGCCATGCTCAAAATTTGCGAACAAAAGGGCGTCGGTGATGAATATAATGCTGAGCAATTTCTAACTTTATCATCCTTAATGGTGAGTTTTCAACGGATTTATGAGATTTGAAAAATTAACAGACTTTTTGGATTTGAATATTTATTTTTTTGAATTTCAAAAAACCGTTAAAAATGGTAAAAGAGTTCCAATAATTTAAAACAATTTGCAGAACGATCCAGTGGTACAAGTACGCGAGCTGTTTGTGAAGAAGCTTCACAAAGGACTGTACAAAGGAATTCCCCACAAATGTTTGCCACTTGACTTCATGGGATTTTACGTGATTTGTGGACGAGAAAGTGATAGAAAGTAAGATTTAGCAGCTAGTCTTGAAAATAGTACTCTAATTAATGCTGTTTATTTACAGACTACGAGAACAAATGAAGAACAATTATGAGATTGATGTGAATCATCGAAGGGAATATGTGAAGACTTTCTCAAACGGTGGGAGTAAGATAAATTTCCTATATCCAAAATTTGCATTTAATTAACTTTTAATTCAATATAATTCTAGTGGAAGGCGCATTAGCTCAATTAGCAAACATTTTACCTGATCATATTTTGCCATTTGCGATAACAGTCTTGGCCCATAGTACAATACTACAGGATAGAGGCAACATTGAACAGCTTAAGATGGCTGAAAAATGCCTCAATTTCATTCTTGAACCACTTATAACGAATAAGGAAACATTTTGCTTTAGTTTATACACGAATATGATACAGAAAATGAAGAATTCTAAAAGCGCCTATCAGCAACTAGATAATCAAGTGAATGAGGTAAGTACCTGCTATGATTTTATTGCCAAAATCTCATTGATCAGAAATTAGCCGTTACTTTTTTTTTTTTTAAAAAAATTGTCGTTACTTTTCAAATATTTTCTGACCGTTATTTTTCAAAAAAAAATTGTCGTTACTTTTCAAATATTTTTGACCGTTATTTTTCAAAAAAAAATTGTCGTTACTTTTCAAATATTTTTGACCGTTATTTTTCAAAAAAAAAATGTCGTTACTTTTCAAATATTTTTTACCGTTAATTTTCAAATGACTAAAATTGAATTAAATCAATGCAGAAACTATGGACACTTTGTGATCTCTCCCTACACATAATCTTATCGAAGCTAAAGAGTGTGGATATGCGTGAATATACGCTAGATCAAGTGCACATTCCACGCATGTATTTCCAAGAACAGACGTCAGACTTTGAAAACAAACGTAATTATTTATCGGAAGAGTTCAAGAGCATCTCAATGCAGACAGATGATGGAGAGAATTCAAATAGTATTTCTGGACCGTCGGCAAAGCGATGTGTTGATCTACCCACGCGAGATGCCACAAAACGATTAAGGAATGCTTGAGAACAATATTTTAATTATTTGACTAAGACTTAGCTGTTTAAGTTCGATTTAATTTTATATTTAATTAATTTAATTTTATTCCTTTCTTTGTCACACCACACGATTTTTTTTAGACTAGCCATGTCCTCAGTGTCCTCTTTATTGTACTATTTTTTCGCACATTATTTTACTTTTAGTTTTCATTTCAATTTTTAATTTAAGGACAACTTGTGTTTACTGAAAAATAAAAAAAAGAAAATGAAGAATAAAAAGTCAAGTTTTATTATGAGAAAATAATAATTATATTTATATTAAATTGTATACATTAGAGCTCAGTACACGGTACTAAGGAGGAGAATTAAATTTACAAAATTTTTGTGTATAAAAATCTCAAAAAAAAGAGAATAATAAGAAACATAAAAATGCAAAAATCCTACAAAATTTTTAAACAGAAAAATCCTCCAACCTTTTATATATTTTTTTTTTGTGTTTTACGAAGTCGTTGAATCGATGAGTAGAAAAAGACATTTAGAATTACTGGGATCACGAATGACTCCTCGTACACGCACACTGTTGCGAGCACTTCCTTGTTGTTGACTTACAGACGGAACTGGCACTGGAACTTGCTGAATTCGAATTGGTGGAGTGGATTTTCGTCGAGACTCACTTTGGAGCTGATTAAAGCGCGGATGAGAAATGCTAAAATAGTCGTTTGACGTTGATGCTTCGGACATAGGCACGTATTTATGTTCTTCTATCTCAATCTCGTCGTCCGATCTGCAAAAATGATAGAAAATAAATTATTACGATGATGTTTCATGTAATTTGATGCTGTCCAGCAACTAATCTAAGCAACCATAAACGGTTTTTGTCTCGTCAAAATTTGAATTAAAAACTAACTGAAAATTTAACGAAAGTCATTCAGTAAGCCATGACTTCACTTCAGTCTGGTTCAATTTGAATTTCAAAAAACCGTTAAATTCTTGAAAATTTAAATGAGACAAAAAAGGCACTGTAATTAACTAATCAACCACAATTTCAAAAAAAAATATACTCAATGAACCTGTTAGAAACAATCTTGCGCTTCTTGTATTGACGCCTTGGTTTCGATTCAGTGCCAACTTGATTGTCTTGATTCTTGACTTTATTGTATTTACGTTTTGGCTTGACACTTGCTGGAGTCATGTCACTTCACGATTTCATGTTAATTAAATAATTTTCACACATACACAAGAAAAAATTAATTAATTCTTACCTATAAATTAAATTATGCTCGTCATAATCGTCGTTTGACATCTTCATTTCATTGCTCTTCATAAACGCAAGAGATCCTGACTGTACGTCAATTATTTCGGGTGATGGATGCTCGGTATTTTCCATTTCGTCGTCTTCAACTTCTGTTCCCTTTGAACGATAAAACTCGAATGAGAATTTTTCTGAATTTTTCAAAAATCAATGCTAACTAAGATTTTTTTTACCGAATCTTCAAATTTAATCATTTTCATATTTTGCTTCATTGTGGGTGACAGCATGTGCGGTGGAAAGGTGTCGTCTGATAAATGCTTCCCTTTCCTCGATATTCTGTACTTATTTGGGTCATGTCCATCTACAAAGCATAAATTTAGCATAAAATTCAACAAAAATTAATTAATTTTTAATCACCTTTTCGTATCATTTCGGGCAGGATTCTTCGTCGTGCATTAATGAACCAATTGCACACTTGGAGATTTGTTAGTCCAGTTTCTTTGCAGAGCATACTTTTTTCTAGTTCTGTTGGATAAGCACTCAGCCTATGATTGTATAACCAGTTCTTTAAAATATTAACAGCTCGTTTAGGAAGGATGCCTCTACGTTTTCTGTATGAGTCATTTAATTCGGCACTCACAATTTCCTCACTCATCACTTCTAGTTCATCCTCAAACGACCTTCTGTCTAAAAAATGGCAATAAATTAACGTGAAATTATTTCAATCAGGTTTTATGCAGTCAGCCATTTTTTTCCTGTCAATCATTTTGATTGAAAGTACAGCTTTATGGACGCTAGCAGTCGAGAGAATAAGTTTGTGAAAAAAATAGTTTTGTCGGAACTGCTATTGGATGTAATTATTGAAGGTATAGAGATAAATTTGAAGTATGTCATAAAAATGTCATGTCAAACTCAAAAGAATGTCACATAGACGAAATGAAAACAAACATTGGATTATTAAATAATTTACGGTCAAACTTACTCTCTGCAAGCATTTTTTGTTGCATTTCCGATGGCAAAATAAAGGGTTTTTGATCTAATTCACTGCTCGACATCTTTTCTTTAAATTTTTATTTAATTTTTTCATTAATCACTTTTCCTCGTAATTTCATCAACTTTTGAGCATTTTTATGGATTCTTAAAAATTTGTCGCTAATTTCTGATCGTTCTTTGTGACTTCCTTAGTTATGGACTGTGCAGAAAAGTCAAATTTACTTTTTAAGCTTTAATTTTAGATATTTTTGTGAGAAACGTCATTTATGCACTGACATCGTATTCAACGTCATTTTTGTTTGTATCCATACAAGTCAGTGGCACACAAACTACGTGCTTTGGTACCTTTTGTTGATATTCAGCATAAATGCTGGATGTGACTTGATTTACTGTCATGTGATCAACAAATTTAACTGTCAAATTATTTTTTGAAAATTGTGACAAATTTGCATTCCATGACAGAGAAATTTCAAAATTTGAAAATCCGTTGAATTTTTACTAAATTTGTTTTCATTAATTAAAATACATTTTTATAACAAACACAGTAATAATGGATAAATTAAAACTTTTAAAAGATGAACATCAACAAAGAAGAACGACAATTAAAGGTTTAGAAGCCACTGGATCATGAGCAATATATTCAGAGAGAAACTTTCCGGAAGTTTTGTTTAGCTGCAAATTTTATTAAATTAATCTAGGAAAATGGATTTGTTGGTAAGCTTTTCTACGTTAATTCAATCGACTGCCTCACAAACTACCAAATGATAGCAAATATGAGTTGAATTTCAAGCTATTTAAAGAGATATTAGTGTGATGATGTGGCTTACAAAATATTTCATAATTTTAGGAACCAACATTATACACAATAAAGGCTATGGTCATCATGGATAATGATGGAAATCGTATGCTAGCAAAGTACTATGACAAAAATGTATTTCCAACAGTGAAAGAGCAAAAGACGTATGAAAAAAATCTCTTTCAGAAAACTCATCGTGCAAATGCATCAGAAATTATTATGCTGGATGGACTTACAGTCGTGTACAAGAGCAATGTAGATCTATTTTTCTACGTGATGGGTGGAAAGAATGAGAATGAACTCATCTTGTTGTCAGTATTAAACTGTCTTTTTGACACGATTAGTTTGATTTTGAAGAAGAATGTTGAGAAACGAGCTTTACTGGATAATTTGGATGTCGTTATGCTGGCTTTTGATGAAATATGTGATGGAGGGTAAGATTGCATCCCATTTTCGTACTTACAGTGTCTAATAAGTATAGTATTTTAGAATTATTCTTGACGCTGATCCAGCGAGCGTCCAAAAGAGAGTTGATTTAAGGAACGACGAATTGCCACTTGGAGAACAGACAGTTGCACAGGTAACGAACGCATTGCACGGGTTATTTTGGTAGCTAATTTGAGTATACACATCATTAAATTGTGACAAAAAAATAAGTTAAATTAAGGAACAAAAAGCCTGCCATAAAAAAATCAGTGATAATAATTATTTCTATAACTAACTAAAAAACTTTTCATATCAGCAATATCACTTTAATTAGCACCAAAAGCAATTGTATCCACTCATTGCATTTAATGCAGAAAAAGTTAATTAATTATGTCAAAACATCACACAAAATAGCTTAAAATTGTGTTAACAATGAAATTTGAATTAAGATGAGATTATATCCATTAATGACTGAATTTTATTTAACAAACCTATTACATTCACTCATAAAACACAATATATCTAATTTTCAGGTCTTCCAAAGTGCAAAAGAGCAACTGAAGTGGAGTCTTCTAAAGTAAAAAATATAAAATCTATCCGAATATCATTTCCAATTTCTTATTAAGCATCTTTCTGTCTATAAATTTTAATTACTTGATATATTATTGTGAAAAATAAATTTTAATAATTTTTAAGCTCATTAAAAAAAATTCAAGCAAGCTTTGGATAGTGAAAAAATTTAATTAATTTTCAGAAAAACGTTTTTTGTTCAGTCGTTAAATAAATTTATTTAAAAATGTCGCAAATATCGTACCTGCCACATCCAGAAGATCCTTCTCTCATTTCTGTTCACTCAAAGCAGTCGTCTAAATGCAGTTCTTACGATGTTCAGAACAAATTGTCTTCAAAAGTTGAGGTAATTGACATGCCTTCAAAATTTTGATGGATTTAAGAATTAAACGGCTTTTAAATTTTTGAATTGCTGACCTTCGTTCAGTTTCGTTAAAAAATTATTTGAAATTGAAAAATCCGTTAAATTCAAATATTGAAAAACCGTTAGAAATTAATTAAGCCAACTCCTCAGATTATCAAGTAACAGCATTAAAATATGCATTTAATTTTCCAGAAACTGACACAAAAAAATGGTAAGTTGCATGAGAAACTCACTAGAAAGGAACAAGAGCTGCTTGAAATGGAGGAAAAGAATAACAAACTCAATCAAGCTTTAAGTTCTCTAGCCGTTGAATGCTCACCAGTCTCGTCACAAAAGATTGCTGACTTAAGCAAGAATAATCGTAATCTGAGTACACAGTTGATGAGTGTCAAGTCAAAGTATCGTGAGCTTGAGGATAAAAACCAGAAATTGGAGGAATTGATTAATACAAAAGACATGCTATTGGAACAATATGAACGTACCAAAGATCCAGAGCCAGTTCAGCAGTCAGAAGTGCAAATATTGACAGAGAACTTGGAAAAAACTAAAAAGAAGCTTTTTGAGGCATCAAACTTCAATCTCCAACTGAAAAATGAGCTGAAAATTGCCCATAAATGTCTCCAGCAAGAAATCGGAAGTGACTCCGTCAATTTCTCACAAATTTTAAACTCAACGTCTAATTGGCGTGGACGTGCTCAGCAGATTCAAATGCTACAATCAAAAGTTGCAGAACTGAGAGAAAAATTGGATAATTCTGAGACTGATTCCTTTGATGCCAATTCAATGCAACTTCGACGCCTAGAAAGTGTCAGAAAAATAGAAATTGACTCGTTGACAAAAGAGCTTGATAACTGTAAGAATGAACTTGATGAGTTGAGACATAAAGTGTCATCATTAAAGATCCGCAACAAGACTCTCTCAGACGATGCAAATAGCTACAAAATTAAGACATTAGAATTGATGGAAAAGTCAAAGAACGACGACGATTATGTCAAATGCCTGAATGAGAAAATTTCTATGGTCAAGTACGAGTGTGAACATAAAATCACTGAATTGGAAAAGGAAATGACAAAAATGAGACAAATGAGTGATGATTCAAAATTGGAAGTAAAAAAGCTTCAATGTGATTTAGAAAATGCATCACAGATCTTATCAGATAAAGACCGAGACATATCAAGTCTCAAAAGCCTTAATGAAGAGCTCGAAAATAATCTCAGAGATATATCCGGTGATTTTCTCTTCTCATGCCGTAACATGAGTAAAAGTGATTACGTTAATTTGATCAGCACACTGGAACAAGAGAAAAATCGTTTATTGAATATGATTGAGGAGCTGAATAAGCGTCTCAACAACCAATCGCTTTTGGAAAGTGATCAGCATGACACGATTGCAAAGCAGCGAGTCAAAATTGCACGTTTGGACGCAAAAGTGAAGGAATTGGAGAATGAGAAAGAAGCAATGAAGACCAAGCATCGTCGTGGAATAAGAATTAATGAATATTCGCGATCATTGAGTGGAATGAATATAAATGATAATCGTCCGGTGACAAAATCAAGTGAACGGCTTTCGTCTGAAATTGATCGTCTAAAATTCAAGTACGTCGAATTGATGAAAGTTTAAATAGGGGGGTTGTTCATTCATGATGTCAACTATTAGGGGTCTTTCGTAAATTTGAAAACCTTACAATATTCTAACGGTCATTTTAATTTTGAATTATTTAAAACCTTACAAATTCTCAAAAATTGAAACATTTGTAAGGTTTTCAATTTTAACTGTCATTTCATATTTGAATTCCAATTTTTTGGGTTGTGCTTGAAAACCTCACAATTTTTTAACGGTCATTATAATTTTGAATTATTTAAAACCTTACAAATTCTCAAAAAAAAAATTAAACATTTGTAAGGTTTTCAATTTTAACTGCGTTTCATATTTGAATTTTCAAAACATTTGTGTGGTCTTCAATTTTAACTGAACTGTCCTCAGACTTTTTAGGATGAGAAAGCGTATCCAAAAATTCAGATTTTCCATGTAGACATCATTTTTGAACGACGTCCTCTACCAGAAATTTTAAATTTAAATTCAATTAAGTTAATCTGCTTTAGTGAAATAATTTCCAGACTCGAATATGCAACAGAGCGTATAGACTATTTGGAAAAGAAGCTCCAAACGCAGAGTGCTGATCGAGAAGATGATTGTCAGAAATTTATTGACATCATGGGCAAGTCGAGGGAATGCTTTCAAGAAATCTTTAATGAGACGAAGGATCTGACATGCAGCTATGCTGATACGACTGTTGAGACGATTGATGATGCTGAAAGCAAGAATGAAACACAATAAGGCTTATTTTGTTCAACAATTATTTATTTATACGAATGAATTTATCTCTCAATGTTTTTCTTTTTCGACTCCAAAAAAACATTAAAATTTCCATTTATTTTCGCTAAAAATCGACTTTACGTTTCGAATTTGATAATGTATGACGGCATATAAAAAAAATTATTAAATTAATTAATTTACAATTATTCCCTTTCGCTCTCTTTCTCTCTCACTTTCAAACATAAATTGTGTATCATTTTTAATACTTTTGCAATGAGCTTTACTTCTACTATTTTATTAATATATATTTTATTTCATCTTTACGTGATTCATTTTCTATTTCAAATGGAAGGAATTCGTTAATTAATTAGGAAGGAGATGGAAATAAAGAATAAAAAAATAAAATTTTGCCATTACGATTAAAAAATGCAATAAATTCTACTATATTTACATGTGAATAAAATAGCTTGCCATTTTTTCTCTCTCGGGCTTTCATTAATTAAATTTAATTTCTAATTGACATTATTTATAATTTCGCACTTATCACCACTTCAAATTTTTTTGTTTAATTTATTTTAGAATAATTTTTTTTGTATCATCAAAATTCTCAATGGAAAAATATAATTTCTTTTTGATCGATTAATTTAGCGATATAACTAGAAAGATAGATTAGATTATATATAAGAAAATGCCAAAGCGTGGAAGTTTACAAGAAATTTAGAATAAAAATTTTGCTTCTACTAAAGTCACTAACATCATGTTGTAAAAAATATCGTGTATGATACAGTATGAGGGGTTTTCAAGGGCTAGTGCTCATTATACACGATTATAACTTTTTCCTTTCTAAGATAACTTGAAGTCCGAAGTTGACATTTATTTTCCAATTTTTTGAATTTTTGAAAACCTCACAAATTTTAACGGTCGTTTTAATTTTGAATTATTTAAAACCTTACGAATTCTCAAAAAATTGAAGCATTTGTAAGGTTTTCAATTTTAACTGTCATTTCATATTTGAATTTTCAAAACATTTGTATGGTTTTCAATTTTAACTGCCATTTTACATTTGAATTTTCAAAAACCCTACAATTTCGACTGAAAATTTCAAAACATTTGGAAGGTTTTCAAACACAAAGCTTGAATTTTCCGTTAAATTTATTACAATTTTGGCAGAGTTGCTACTCACTTCACAGTTAATTGGCTACTTTGATTATTCTCATTAAAATTATTATTATTATTTATTATCATTTATTTTGCTACAAGAATAATTATTGTACACAAAATGACACCTTTCGGATAACTTGATGGATTTACATTAAATATAACGTGTACGTTCGAGCAACATTAATTAATTTAGGCTTATTTCCAAGTAACAACTCCGAATGATTGATAAAATTTTACTCTCCGTTAATTGTACTTCCATATTATTTTAATACGCGGTATGCAATCATGTTTTAAGTAGAATATATTGAAGCTTTACTAATTTCTTCAAAATAATCCAAAAAATACCAGAAAAAAATTTGAGAAAATCCGATTAAAAGTTTTTAGCACATTCTCATAATAGTCTTTAGTTAAATGGTAATTATAGATTATATGCTCGCAACAAATGCATATTAATTAATTATTTAGATGTTAGATAATCGTTTATTAATGTAAGTGCACTTTTCAATAAGAAAAATATAATGCAGGTCGACGTTACTCTTTTATTTTGTGAATGAAAGACACTAAACTGATGGAATATAGATTTGGAGCTGATTTGAGCAAAAAAGTTTCTCAAATTGTCCTCACAAAAAAATTTCATTTATGTTGCACTTCTAATTTCTAATAAACTTCACTAGATTAAACTTTTCTTCTTCTTCAATTAATATTATACAAAAATTTATAAAGCATTTTAGGGGATATTAGTTTATAAATAAAGTTTCTCTCGTTACTACTTCCTTAAAATTCTGAAAGTTGTTAGTAAAAGAATTGACAAAAAAAAATAATTTTATAAAGTAGGAAGGAGCTTCTTAAATCATAACTTGCTCGATGTAGTTGGCTGGTAGCATTCCAATTTTTCCCGTACGCTCAACTCGTCCCGTCATCCAACCAGCGTCAATTGAATTAACTTCGAATATTAAATCGCCTTCGGAGAAACTGACTTCATCGGAATCTTGAGCTTCATAGTCATAAAGTGCTCGATACACTCTCTGAAATTGGATTTGTAATGCATGATAAGAGTGAACATTTATAACAAAAAATTTAAATAAAATGTCATGCAACGGAGGTAAAAAGTAGAACGAGTAAATTCAGTTCTAGCATGCGAGGGACATCTAATGTGCATTTTTTGACCTTGGGCGTTATTGACTGATTAATTTTTGTAGTCTGAGTTTTTAACGGATTTTTGAAATTTAAATTTTAACGTATTTTTGAAATTTAAAAATTACATGCTTCATGGAAAAGAATATTTTGGCTGGAAAATTTGTGTATAAAAGGCTGAAAATTTCAAAAAATACTTCAATTGAGATTTAGATTTCACAGAGGCAACATCTAAGAGACAGATCATACAAAATATTAGTGAACCTTCAACAAAACACAAGATAATAGAATTGAAGATCATTCTCCACGAAAGAAATCAGTCAATGAGACAAATTGGAAGTAAACAAAAGCTATTCTCAGTAAAAAACGCACATAAAAGTAAATGAATAATTTTTTAAGGTCTACTGCACGACAAATCATGCTGCACTAATTTTATTTCTACATCTACGACTACCATACAGCACACTCACCACTTTGCTCACCGATTTAGTTTGCTGCTGCTGCTGCTGTTGTTGCTGCTGCTGCTGATAAAGTTGTTGCTGTTGTTGAGCCGCCAATCTTTGTTGCTGTTCTGCATATTGTCGCTGTTGTTGCTGAATTTGTTGCTGCTGCTGGATTTGCTGTTGCTGCTGGATATATTGTTGTTGCTCGGCAATAGAACCATAATATCCATTAAGTGGATCAATGTCATTTACAGAACCAATTCTTCGCTGTTGCTGCTGATGAGCTTGCACTAAAAATGATCAAATTTAATTGGAATAAATTAGATGGGAAATATATGCAAAATTATTCAGTTTCGAGAGAATATCCATCATCTTATTTAATTAAAGAATTGCCAATTAAGCGAGAATAATAACGAATACGAATAGCAATGATTATTGATATTATTTGCTCGACTTCTTTTGATAATAATGCAATTTTGTGCACGACAAATAAGAAGAAAAAAATTACAAATAATAAAAAGTAATAGTAACAATTGGAATGATAGACGGGTTGGTTAAATGAATTAATTGAATCTGAATATATGTCAGTGATATAAATGAAATTCTATTTCTACTTACTCGCAGCTCTATCAGAGCTGTAAATTAATGTTTGGTTTGTTCGTGTCGTTTGTGGGACATTTCTAGGACTATCGGTCATGGGATCATAGTCAGATATTTTACCAACTCCACTCGATCCATTCTGATGATGATTATTATAATTCTGATTATTATAATTCATTTGTTGATTATAACTGCTCGTCATTTGATTCGCTGGATGTCCATATGCCTTTTGTGCTGGATTATTATTATATGTACTTTGACTCATTCCATTGTGATTATTGCCATTATTATTTCCATTTGGACGCATTTGGTTCTCATACTGATCATAATATTTCTGTTGTAACTGCTGTTGCATTTGCTGTTGCTGATTTGTCGTCGTTGTTGACGACGACATTCCAATCGGAACTGTAGCACCATGAATTACATTATTGCGCATTTGTTGGATATTTCCATTATTTGCATTGTAATTTTGAGGCGGTTGCTGATATTTTGGATTATTATTAATCACATTATTATTCTGTTGTTGTGGCGGCGGAGCAGTCATTGGTGGTGTTGAAGACGGCACATACTGCTGACTGTTATTATTTGTGTAATTATTTGTGGCATCAACTGACGAATACGGCGAATGTGTTGGCGTTATTTGCTTATCAACTTGCGGTGGTTGATAATGAGGCATTGATTCAGCAGCTAACGTTTCGGAAAAGTATTCAGATTCATTTTCTAAATTTTTTTTCAAATAATGATCGTAGATGGGATTTATGAAAGATAATACACATACAGAACATCAACAGCAACAACATTGAAAATAAAAATATAATAAATAGCAACAACAATGGTTAAATATAAATTAGATATGGATGATGAGGTGTGTATGTGTAAATGGATTCATGATGATGTTGATGATGAGTACACCAAGCGCGAGACAAGGAATACACACGTACATAAAAAGAGAGGAAGCATAAAAAAATATATAAATCATTAGTTTTCATTAAAATTAGCAAAACTTAAGAAAAAAATAATACAATAGCGATAATAGTGGGTCATAGAAATGAGCTGTGGTCTGTTTTTTTGGGTAGATGCCTCAAAAATGATTATGAGCTTCTTTCCCATCATAACCGAAATAAAAGTGTAATAAAAATTGTACAAAATAGAATGAACTCTTTTCTTCTAAATTAATTATTCTTCCCTCCACGCTTCTCCTACCTTAAACAGAGGGAAAATTTGTCTAAAGTACTTCCATTAAGCTCATTTTGTAAATAAAATTTAAAGAAAGTCCTCGTGTTATAGATCGAGGGACTTCAGCGCATTTTTAGCGCATTTTCCTTAAAAAGGATGCGCTTAAAGGTCCACTTTGGCTGGCCCGCTGGCCCGCTGGCCCGCTGGCCCGCTGGCCCGCTGGCCCGCTGGGCCGCTGGGTCATCAAGTGCTCGGTAGGGGAAGCACGTGGAGACTTCGGGTTTTTTGCATTTAATAGCTGCTATTTCGTAGGTTTGCAGGCACAAAATAGTTTTTTGATATTCACTACCATTACTTAATTAAATTAACTTTTCTGTTTTTGGTGTAAAAAATCACTGACGTTGGATTAGTCAAAGTTTAACGTGACGCTTAAAAAGAATACTTATATTAAAAACCCTTCAAGTCGTGGGTTCGATCCTCTCCGCGGGCAACTTTTTTTTTACACTTTTTTGATTCTTTTTTACACTTTTTTGATGTTTTATGATTTATTAATGCATAATTAAATTTTTTTGAGTCATAAAACAGCAAAAAAGTACATTTTTTCATAAATTTTATTTTCTCGAAATGTAAATGTATGTAGAACCATACAAATGTTGCTGTCATTACTTGTGAAGTATAAGTGACAGATTTAATTTGTACTAAAACCATACAAATGTTTTGAAATAGCTTCCGGAATTTTTTTCAGCTACAACTATATATTTCAAGCATTTATGCTATGTTTTCAATTCATTTGGGGAAATAAATTAAGTGGGTACTTATTTTTACATTCTGAATTATGGATTTATTTACTGATCTGTGCGGGAAAATGCGCTTAATTCCCTCGATGTATGACACGAGGACTTTCTACATCTTTGTGTTAGCGATCAGTATTTGATCAGCAAAGTACTGCGTATTAAATAAGTCAATCATGAATATTTTGTGACAAATAAATTCGACGGCTCGATAACGGTTTTTTGGTATTCAAATTTTCTAACGGTTAAAATATATTTGAAAATTTCCCGCGTAAATGCACTTGAAAATCATTAATTATAGTATAATTAACAATTTTGCGGTGAATTTTCATATAATAAAATGGTTTGTCATTTAACGGTTTTTTGAAATTCAAATTTTCTAACGGTCAAAATATATTTGAAAATTTCCCGCGTAAATGCACTTGAAAATCATTAATTATAGTATAATTAACAATTTGCGCGGTGAATTTTCATATAATAAAATGGTTTGACATTTAACGGTTTTTTGAAATTCAAATTTTCTAACGGTCAAAATATATTTGAAAATTTCCCGCGTAAATGCACTTGAAAATCATTAATTATAGTATAATTAACAATTTGCACGGTGAATTTTCAGATAATAAAATGGTTTGTCATTTAACGGTTTTTTGAAATTCAAATTTTCTAACGGTCAAAATATATTTCAAAATTTCCCGCGTAAATGCACTTGAAAATCATTAATTATAGTATAATTAACAATTTGCACGGTGAATTTTCAGATAATAAAATGGTTTGTCATTTAACGGTTTTTTGAAATTCAAATTTTCTAACGGTCAAAATATATTTGAAATTATAGAGGTAATGTTGAAATTATAGAGGGAAAACAAAATTTTGACAGGTTACACCGTATTAAAATTAAAAAATCATTAATTATAGTATTTAGCGATGGTTTTGAGCTTTCAAACTAATCGATACGCCAATAACTCGATAGCACTGAGCTAATGCAAAAAACCAGAGCTCTCTACGATGTCTGGTTGCTTCTATCTCGATTCACAGCCGAACGAACGACCGAACGACCGACCGAACAAAGTGCATTATTAAGCTACCTTTTTAAAACAAGTTTCAAAAATGCGCTAAAAAATGTGAAATTTGTTTTGTCTGACTGTGACTGTCTTTATTTAGGAAGTAAATAATATTGCATGACTTTTTAAAATAATGGGAACATAAAATATAAAGGAACAGCCTAAACAGATAAAGTATAATGAGTAATTGTGTATGAATATGTTGATAAGGTTTATCTTACGGCTGGTTATGGTTATACTTATTAGAAAATAAATTTAAAAGAAAATTTATCATGCAAAAAATTAAACATTTAAAAAAAAAATATCTAACGCATACTACTTGGATAAAGTGCTAGTCCAATGACATAGGCCATGATTTAGGGGTGAGGGGGGGTCTGAGATTTTGTGACAGGTTAAATTAAAGAAATTTTTTTTTTAATTAAAATTTTGTGAGAGTTTGGAATGGGGTCTAAAAATCCCATTTTTTGATGGACATCATAAGTGAATGAACCCATAGCTAAAAGAATAGTTTTGTAAATTGACTTTGGATCCCTTTTTTAACTAGATGCCCCCTCCCTTATATTATCCAGGAAATTGTTGAGTGAATCTCTAAATTTGAACCGAATATCGTAAATACTACAGTCTTAAAGGGTTGTTAGAATATTACGTAACGGTAAAAATTTCAATTTACAACCCCTTTTCGTAGCAAATTTCGTGACAATTTAATATGAAGTGAAACAATAGTTTTAACCCCACCCTCATCCTTAAGCGTTACGTTATATTCGATCGACTAGTAAACAAGGGTGCGGAACTGATCAACTGACTTTTGATCATTCTGATCAGCTCCGTACCCTTAGTCTTACAGGGTTTTACAGGACATCAAGAGCAGTGACAGAGCTTACTCGTCATTATGCTCAGTTAAGTAGGGACGTATGCAATTAGATTGACCAAGCATTTACATTTACTAATTAACAAGAAAACTAATCTTCCTGCTAATCTTTTAATAACCCTGTCCCCCCCCCCTATCCTCCTCTTTATCACAAATTTATCTTATCTAATTTTACCCCTAAATTGAGAACGTAATATGTAAATGACACTCCTAAGATGTACCCTATGGCTATTGGTCAATTCAAATCAGAATTTTAGGTTTTCCCGATGTGTCAGTCTCATCAAATTTTCGAGATGGAGAACGCCTACCCAATTTGAAATGACATGAGAATCGTTAGTGACCACAATTCAGACTAAACTTCTATTAACTTCAATTTCTAATAAGCATTGAGAAAAATTTCACAATTAGGTCAGAACATTTCTAAAAAGATTCTCTATCCATCCAAATGATCTCAATAACGACGATTTTAAAAAGAAATCTCAAAGGCTGAGATCATTAAAAACTCTAGTCACGTCGGAGACAATACACTATTACAGCTATGCAGATCAATTGAGAGGATGATACAAACATTCTCTTAATCGTATATAAAAACGTACTTTGATGATTCATTAATGTTTCACATAAAAAATTTGTGAGTGGTATGAATACGCGGAAAAAGTTATCAAGTACTGTGAATGGGGGATTTATAAATAGTTCTGGATTTTAGATTGGTCTGAAATTTCACAATGTTATGATGTGATCTTTTTGGGTGAGTCTTTTATTCCATTTTTGAGGTTATACCTAGGGTGTCGCAACTGTCACCTTTTGCGCAGGGGACACGAATTTGGGGGCGCCAAATGGTGGAAAAGTAGAATTTTTGAGGTTGTACTAAGGTTAAGACCTTTAAATTGAATCTAGAACTTTGAGAAGGTGTAGACATTGATATTCGACAAAGGAAGGACGTATCTAAGGGTTTACTTCAGTGTTGTCAGGTAAGTGGCTTTGAAGAGGTATGAAACCAAGTCATGTCTTTGTTCAGGCACTACAAAGGTCGACGTGTCATTCCTAGCCATCCTAGCTTAGATTCAGGTAAGAATTTATTATTTTTAGAATTTTTTTTTTGAAATTTTAGGTACATTCCAATTCTACGCTGAGATTGTATAGGCCAGGGGCGTATCTAGAAATTTTTCGAGGGAGGGGTGTTTAAACTTTTTTGTATGGACCGGAAAATTTGGGGGGGGGGGGGGTTGTGATTTTTTCTTAAAAACCCTAGCAAATTGAAAATATTTCCTAAAGGGGGGAGGATTGACCCTTAAAGACCTGGAAAATCGGTAGACTGGATTTTTTCTGAGAAAAATTTAAAAGTGCATCAAAAAATATAATATAACTACATCTAATAAATAAAATGCGCTCTAAGACTCTACAGAACAAGAAATTCACTACTTATTTTGTACTTGAAGAAATTTAATAAGAATGTCACAATTGAGGAACAAGAAGAGAACAAAGAGTAAGCTAAGAATACTTATTTTTATTTGAGTGGAAAATAAGTGTATTAAATAGCATTAACAATTTGCCAGGAAATTATATTTTATTTGACATCAAACATCCTCACTGAAATTACTTTATTTAATGGCATAAAACTAAATGTTTTTATTAAGGAACAAGAATTTAATTCTATGCTGATTAGTGATTTTCTTATTCTTAATTGAACGACTATAAAAAAAAAAATCGATCATAAAATTTCATACACGACACTTACCTCGAATGTCTATTACATCGGTTAATTCACGTTGTCGTTCCATAGCTGCCTTCTTCTGAATCTCGCCATGATACGCGACATTGGAAATATTCATGGTATTTTGCTTGATTCTTAAAGTTTCTGGATCATCGGCAATCTAATTTAAGATACAAAACGACATCGATGTTAATTATCGAATTTGTCTCTCTTCCTCCTCAATTTCGCCATCGACTTACCTGTGTCAATTTTCCTTTTGCTTTCTCAAATTCAGCGTGATATTGTACATTTGATTGAATTTTTGTGTTTTCGGCAATCCGTTTTAATTCTGGTGTTTCAGCTATCGTCGTTGCTTTCGCTTTTGGAATGTGCCTGGGAAAAGAAGACCAAATTTTTTTATAATGCAAAGCATGTACGAGTGCATTTGACTACAATGTGTGTTTATAATTTTGTATTACAATCTTTTTTTCTCTCTCTCTCCCTCATTTCATTTGTTTATGCTTTAATGTGGGTCCACCTTCAAATAACATGTATGACTATGTTTAATTGAATAATGCATGTACGCTCATGAAATTAATGTATTCCTATTTTGACTAGTCGCAAAAAATGTATATGTTTGAAATTTTTAATTTTAGAGCGAGGTAGGAGGTACATTTTGGGGAAATTTGCAATTTATGATGAGTCAGGTACAATGTTAATGCAGTTTTCTATTATTCTGTTGTAATATGCTTGAAATTATGGTGAAATTTGGATTTTAAATTTGATAATTTTTGTTTTAATCGATAAACTTAATTTTCTCTTCAAATTTTGCATCAATTTTCGTTGAATTTCTGCCTTAAAGATGCCAAAAATAAAGCAAAGATGAAAAATGATGCAAATTTGAATTTTGCTTCAATTTTCGTTAAATTTCTGCCTCAATTTTCGTTAAAATTCTACATCAATTTTCATTAAATTTCTACATCAATTTTCGTTAAATTTCTGCGTCAAAGATGCTAAAATTGGAGTAAAAAATGAAAAATGATGCAAAAATGAAACAAATTTTACTTCAATTTTCATTGAATTTCTGCATCAATTTTCGTTAAATTTATGCTTCAATTTTCGTTAAATTTCTGCATCAATTTTCGTTAAATTTCTGCCTCAATTCTCATTATCAAACAATTTCAAAACCTTTGCATCTATTTCTCCTGCTCTGCATCTTTTAACAGACAATAAATTCAAATTTCTTTCTATTGCAAGAATTTCCCAATCTGCTCATTCCGAAAAAAATCTATAAATAAATCTAATTTAAACAATGCTTTATTTTTCTCCAATTAAATTTTTGTATGCACATACGTTGAAGCCAAAGAAAAGCAAATCGATTCTCCAGAAATCAAAACTAATATATTTGGAATTGATTGAAGAGGAAATTGAAATTTTTCATAGCTTATTTGAAAAGTTTTGCGTCAACAGACGAAAAAGGAAGGCAAATGAAATTTTTCAACAATTCACATCTCAATTTATTTTCGATGTATGAAAAATCTCGTTTACAATCAAGAAAAATAATGCTGGAGAAGCCGATAATGATTAAGGTGATGATGATGCAATTGTAATGCTTAATTGAACAAACATTTACCCATTTAACCATGTGGTTTTCAAACAATCTGATTAAACAACATTGCGACATAAAAGGCGTCTCATACTTGACAATTTTATTATTGCTTCATTTCCATTTCCAGCTCTAGTTCCGTATATTACTTAAACTTTCACTTATGTGCACAATTATGCTTGCTATATGGAAATTCTTTTTATCAAAATTGATTGGATTTTTTTTTCTTAACCGAAAATCTCTTCATCAAATTAATGTCCATAGACACAGGTGGGTAGATCAAATAATATTATAGCATGAAGTATTTTCATTTGTGAATTTTAAATTCATTGTTAAGCCACAGGCTTTTTTCAATTTGTCACTTTAAAGTACGGCTGAATGAATATTCATAAATGAGTATTGTGTTACAATGCACATGTCGGTGCCAAAAAAGCTACTTCTCAAAAAAAAAAAAAAACTACAGAAAAAAGCCTCCATCGACCTCAACTCTAATCTTTCTTCATTATTATTCCATTTTGTATATAAAAATGCTATTGTTCTGTCCGCTGTAATTAGGAGAAAAATTTCGATTCAGAAGTCCGTAAACGGGTCAGAGTCTTTAAAGAAATGTGTTTTATAAATGAAAATTTAGTGCAAATGTGGACCAACGGGTAGACGATGGAAATTATCACACAGAAAATGAGATGAATTTTTTAATCGTGAAGTTTTGTTTTCTGTGAGAAGTAAAAGAATCGCGGTTAATTGTTGACTTGAATGTTTTAAAAGAAATCGTAAAATCTCCTTAAATTACATCCAAAGATTTTTTCAGGCATGCTGAATGAGTTAAGTTTGTCATTGAATTAATGACTTTTTTTGTTGAAAATTTAACGTATTTTTGAATTTCAAATTTCTGCATCTCTTTAAACCAAAATTATTCCAAAAATTCAAATTTAAATTGACAGTTGAATTTAAAATTTCTTAATTAAATAACAAAACATGTAAATTGACTCATTCTCAAAGTATTTCCATTCAAGAAATGCGCAGTAACACGTCTTTGAATCAATCGTCGACAACAAAACATGTTTTGTATTATCTTTCAATCTTTCTGCATATTTTTTGAGC
This sequence comes from Chironomus tentans, assembly GCA_963573255.1. Classification (NCBI taxonomy): domain Eukaryota; kingdom Metazoa; phylum Arthropoda; class Insecta; order Diptera; family Chironomidae; genus Chironomus; species Chironomus tentans. The sequence continues at coordinate 40,588,834 of OY754302.1, read as the reverse complement.
TCTTTTTCTATAAAATTAAAATAAGTCTATTAAATTACTAATGAAGCGTTGACATACGCAGTGTGATTGACATTCAACTTCAATTCATAAATTCGTTCCCCCAAACGATCTATTCAATTGTCACAAGCATTGTGTATGAAGGAAAAATCAAACCGCATTAAACTTTTTGGTCAATTTATTTTTTTTGGCATGTTAAATTTGTTGTTTTTGTAAATTGTTTTGACTCGATGACCTTGAACTTTTTTTTATTTTTGTTTCTCTTGCCTCTATTTTCATTCTTCTTCTTTCGCTTTGGTTTTTTGGAACGAAATGTTTATTCCTGACATTCTTGCATATAAAGTCTTTTTTCTCTACCACACACGTGACTGATAGATAAAGCATTCGTGTAGACAGGAAATTTTTGCGTTTTTTGATTATTTTATAAACGACTTGAGGTTTATGAGTCTTGCATTCTAAGTTTTACTGGAAATGATTAGTGGCGTTGCTGAATTTTTTAAGCATTTTTATTTATTGCTCTTTAATTGTTAATAAAATCTGGTTTTCACGAAATGAATTGGCTTTTGTATTCAAATTTGTGGTTATTCAATGATTAGAATTTAAGAATGTCAGGATCAATTTTTAGAAGAAGTCACTTTAAAGCAGGAAATTGTTATCATTTGAATTTTTGTGAACTTGAGGATAATCAATAATATTTGGAGAATGGCATGCTGCCACAATAATATTTGAGAACATCCATAAGTCTGGCAGTGTCTTAACGGAAATCGGCAATTTTCTAGGCACTTCCTGTCGAAAAAATTCTTAATTTTTAAGAATAAAGCGATTTAGGATTGAAAAATTACTTTTGAGGGAATATTTTAGCTGTCGGTTACTTATAGATGTGGAAATTGGCTGAACTCTATTTCTTCGTTAATATTGAATCTTAAAAAGTCGACAGGCACAGGAGCTGGGTTGAATTTTTGAAATCATATGTTACAAAGCTTTCTCCAAAAGTCCCTAAACAGGTGCAACCCCAGAAAAATTTTTAGGGGGTCCAAAATTTTTTTTCATTCTTTCACTCAAGTTTTTTTAGTTGTTCTTCATTCTAATGGTGCATGAATAATTAACTAATAAGGTTGAGCTTCGGAGAAACGTTGGAAATTTTTTCAAAGGAAAAGTGGGTCCGGACCCCATCAGACACCCGCTGGTTACCCCATGGCTTAAAACCATTGACCAGCATGTAGATAGTATGGATGAAAGTGTAAATGGTTGTACACTGGGTAGCGAAACTAAGCCAGAATGCCTGGTTCAGTATTAATTCATACATATTTGGATAAATTCTATAGTGACTTAAGTAACTAGATGACCGAATGGGCAAGGTACCCGATCAGATATCAATTGTCCTTCTATTTGGATGCATGGGTTCGAGTCCCATCTTGGTGGACTCATGATAAATTTGTATCATGATTATGAAACATTAAACATTCCAACCAATATACGAATCAACAAATCTTCAAAACATCCAAAACCTGCCCTGCCACACGCAAAGCTCATCCGAAGCTAATAAACACTAATGAGTTGTCCAGAATTATATGACATGGAAATAAATGCCTTGTTAACTGCTACCAGTCTTAAAACTTTCATTCAGCCATTAACATCTCCATCAATTGGTTCGTAAACATTTTATCAGATATAAAAATGTGTCAATGAAATTAAAAACTTGTGTCAGTCAGTGATGGCTGTGATTATTGTCGATTTCACAAAATTATCACCCCGAAAATAAAATAAAGACGCCGGTATGCAATAAAGTGAAGACAATTTGAATAAAGTAATGGATACAGTCATGACAACTCGAGTCTACCCATCAATCAGTCAGCCGTTCGATATCCTCTGAGAAATTGAAGATCTAAAGTCTATTGTGCCATAAACAATATTTTTATTTATTTTCAAAACTATAATTTCGAAATTTTCATACAAAATTTATTCGTAGACCTTTTAATGTAAATTGATATATCATCGAGTATATTATTTTCTAGAAAACTAACGTTTCTCTCTCTCATTCCAGGCTTTTAAATGATGTGCAAAAACAGACAAAAACATTATTCATGATGCCATGTTTAGCATATGGTATTGCCATTCAATGAAATATAACCCCTCTTATGTACTTCATTTAAAAACGCATTTAAATTTATTTCTATTGCATTGTACCTCAGTTGAAAAGCTTTACATTTAAATTTTAAATGTATGCAGAGCTCTTTAATAAATTGATTATGACTTGTGTGTAGGAAAATTATTGAAAATCCTTCAACATTTGGCATAAACAAATGAATAATGCTGACCTATCTCTCTCTCTCAGCCAACGATGAAGGAATTAAAAATAACAGAGAAATATAAAGAGGCTTACTAATGTCTTCGAAGGTATTAATTTCTACGGAACTAATCGTATAACTTTGTATTGCTTAATGACTCGCTTCAATTGTGGAACTGTAAATTTGATAAAACTTATCAATTTGATAAGCTTAAATGGTAAATGGACTTATTGGTAATTGATTTGATATGAATGTCAATTGTATATTTTTTTTGGAATTTACTATTAACATTGGAGAAATCAGCTGTATTTTAATTTTGTATTTTTTATTTTCAAACCAAAACCGTTAAAAATTTCAAATAAATATTCATAGTTTCTCTCCCTTTTGGAATTTGAAAGGTTTTGAATTTCAAAACTAAGAATTTGTAAGGTTTTTAAATTTTTCGAGTGGTTTTGAAAGGCTTAAGTGTCAAAATTAGAATTTATATGGTTCTGAATAGCAAAAGAAGAATTTGTAAGGTTTTGAATTTCAAAAATTGAAATTTGTAAGGTTTTGTTTTCACAAAATTGGGATTTGTATGGTTTTGAATTTCAAAAATTAGAATTTGTAAGGTTTTGTTTTTCAAAAATTAGAATTTGTAAGGTTTTGAATTTCAAAAATTGGAATTTGTATGGTTTTGAATTTCAAAAATTAGAATTTGTAAGGTTCTAAAATTAATAAAAAAAAACGAATTTGAAAGGTTTTGAAAGGCTTAAGTGTCAAAATTAGAATTTATATGGTTTAAACAGCAAAAGAAGAATTTGTAAGGTTTTATTCTGAATTCCAAAATAATTTGTACCGTTCTAAAAGCAATTTCTCAAATTTAAAAAGAAAATAACCGTTTAAAAAATCACAAATTGACCATAAAATTAAAAACTCGTGAATATTAGTGAAATTACACAGAACATTAAAGTAAATGCGCTTAAAATTATCCAAGCCATCTGTTTGGAAAGAAAAACTTTCATCTCTAAGATCATGGCAATTGCTTCCAGCTAGGAAAGAAAGATATATCGACTTCATCTCCTCTTTTATTTATCGTGTTCAAATGCATAAGAACATTAAAAACTAAACACTAAAAGTATAAATTATGCAGAAATTGAAGAAATCGGTGACATTTAAGAAAGAAACTAACAACTTTAAATGGTAATACAATTGTCCATAACTGTTTTCCTTGCACACAATCATTATTATTATATATAGTGCTTAAAAAATAAGGAACTGAAAATGGTGTTATAAACAGCATGAAATTGCAGAAGAAAGTAATTTTCAATTTTATTTCATTCACTTAAGATCAGTGGTGTATCCAGAAATATTTTTTTGAGGTCTCAAACCTAAGTATGAGTCGAAAAAATCTCCAGAAGGGGGGGGGGGGGCTCCTAACTACGTCCCTGTTTGACATGAGAAGTAAATAAAAATATGAAAATATCAATTCCAGTCTTCTTTCAACAGTCATTTCTTTAAAGTGGCTCATTACAAACAATGATAATAACACCGTCGACTATTATTATAAGAATTTAAATTAGCTTACAGTAGTATTTAGAAAATAAATAGTAACCGTGTTTAACTAACTGAATTGATGATGAATGAATTGTTAGCATCAGTAATTATCACACAAGTTATGTTGGACATTAATGACATGAGGGAAAGAATGAGCGAGCGAGAAAAGTTGAAAGAATTATGATCTCCATTTCGCCTTAAGCTTCACCTTTGTGCAAACATATAGAGCGCTAAATCTACGTCGTAAAGACGCCAATGATAAATCGTTTGAACTCCTTATTGTGGATATATGGTTGGTGTAAATGTAAGTTGAGCATAAAGTCTCACTATTCTTAAATACATTCGATTAGTGGAACTAGGCTAAGATATATCGTAATATAACTTAAATGAATGAATGCCTTTACTTTTTCAAGACATGGATAATTTTTCATCATTCGTGTATGATCTTACATTAACAAATTAGAAATAGAATTAAATGAGCAAGGTAATTTTCTACTTCAATCATTTTTAAGAAAAGAAAAGAAAACGTAAAGATTAAAAATCATTTTTTAAAGACTGCCTTAAAGTAGTTATGAGTGAAAATGCAAACATCAAATAATATGCAGTCGTGGCCGAGTGGTTAAGGCGTCTGACTTGAAATCAGATTCCATCTTGGAGCGTAGGTTCGAATCCTGCCGACTGCGCAATTTTTTTGCCAATTTATTTCATTTTTTGGGAAAATTAACGGTTTTTATTGTTGAAAGATTTGAAATTTGAATTTAACGGATTTTTTGAATTTGAATTTTTTTTAACAATTTGAATTCAAAATTAAATTTAACGGACTTTTGGTAGAAAAATATCAATTTTATCATAAATTCCACAAAATAAAAACAGTAAGCATTCCATAAATATTGTTTTACTTATCAAAAAATAAATTACATATCTGGAAACAAAAAACAATCACGCGACCGATAACAAATGCGGTAATAATTAATTGATTTGAAGTGTTATTAATTTCATAACACATCGAGCATGTCTATCAGCACGTAAAGAGCACAAATTTCCTTCTACAGCATAACGCTTTGATAATGAATTCAATCAAAAATTGTGAGTATGGGGGGATCAGTCAATTGGATGGAACATGACGGAAAATGGAACTGAAGAAGATCCAAAAAAAATAAAATTAAATCTGAAGCAGGTAGCATGAAACTTTGTTAGAAACACACAGAAAAAAAAGCAAAAAAGTAATCGCCGAACGTGGGGCTCGAACCCACGACCCTGAGGTTAAGAGCCTCATGCTCTACCGACTGAGCTAGCTCGGCTGCTTTCAGATAATTTGTTTTTGTGCCAAAATTCCTTTTTATCTTCGCACAACTATTAGTGCATAGTTCCCATTCACACACATGAATAAAACATTATTTCAAAATTAGCTAGAGATTAATTACGGTTGTCATCAGGTCTGTGCATGCAAAAAAATATAATGAGAAAATGATGATTTTAATTTTCACTTAGACTTTCAAAATCAGCACGAAAAACGATGGTAAATAAATTTTAAATGATGCAAAAATGTGCTTTATGTGGCGACGATAGGGAAATAAAATAATAAATTTCATGAGAAAATCTGCATTTGCCACACAATTGCTATTCTAGTCGAGAGGGAAAGAAACAAAAAATAAAAATTGTAAGACGGAAAAGATGCATTATGTATGCAGATGCATCAGATGAGATAATTTTTTTGTGGAAAATGATATGTCTCTGTTGTATAACAACAACTAACGACATTGTTACAATTTTCAGACCATTACAGTCTGCACATTTTGTCATTAAGAAAATTAAGTGTTTAACTTACGCTTCACAATATGGATTTTTGTTAAAGCCCTTGTATGTTTTCATGTTGAGAACCATGTTGCATTCGGTACATTTAAAGCACGTTTTATGCCATATCTACAAATAATAATAGAGAGAAAAGAACGATTGTTAAGTAAGTTGTGTCTTTATGTGTGAAATAATAAACAATTCTGTCTGCAAGTTAACACTGAAATACTAAATGCTTTAATTATGCATTTTTTTCACTTTCGCAATCTATTTAAATGGGAACAAATATTTATATACAGCACTTTTGTAGACTCAATCATGCGTCTCGATAATTAATAATTTTACACGCTTATTTGTAAGACTTGATGTTTTATTTGTAAATATTTTGTCATAATATTGTCATTGCTAAACACAAAAAGGTGTTAAGTCATTGTAGGCGTCGATATCTGTTTCCATTTTCAATTTGATCGTTTGTTTGTATCAATTAATGACGGTATTTAGGCTAATCCGATTTGTTTGATGTCAACGGCTTTTCTAAATTTGAATTTAATTGCTTTTTGATCCTTTGTCAATAATGTTGCGTCATTTTATTAGAAAAATTGATTTTTATTAACAAAACAGCTTCAATCCTAATTGTTGGAAGTGATTCATTCTCTTTTGACATTATGACATATATTTTACAATAAATACATCAAGTTACTTACGTAATTAAGCTTAATTTATCTGAAAAATATTCTCCAGCCCAAAAAAGTCGTTTCCGTGGGAAAAATTATTCAAAAAAGTCGTTATGAAAAGATAAATCAACTGTGAAATAATAAATGCTACTTCAGTGATCAATATTTACATTCGGTCAATGGCTTATTGTTATTACTCGTTCACTATGTGATTTTTTGTGTGTCATAACAGGCATTTGCATAAAAAATGAATTTATTTATTACGATATTTAAATTATATTGTTGATGAGAGAGAAGGCACAGCCTCCTTATCCCTCAGAAAGCTCTGTGTATGTGTCACTTTCACATCCATTCGTCTGATTTAGTAAATAATTTTTTTGACTTCTACATGGCTTCGTGCCTATATCGCATTACACGATGCTCAATGGATTATTATTTGCACATTAAGGTCGAGATAATTCTATTAATGTCATTATTATCATTTAGCGAGGAACCTAGTTTTTTTGTATTCGGGGGAAATACTCGCAAAGCACAAATTCCTCACTCACATTGCTTCCATAAAAGGCAGTTAACTTTTTTATGGAATTTTTATGACACCACGTTTATCTTATCTTATCTCCCCCCCAACTTGTAATCTCATAGCAGACATTCTGTTATAAATATTTTTTATTTTTTGTCAATAGCTCCTCACAGCACCTTTGCCATTTTTTTCGAAATTGGTATTAGCTGCTTCATATTCACACAAATATTCAGTCTCATGCTTAACATGATTCAAATTGAATGTGAATTTTTCTATTTTTTTCCTTCTCTTTCCATTCACAATAATCAGCATTGTAAAATGAATCGACGGGTGCGTCCTTGAAAATTAATTAAAAATGCGTAAATTAATCTATCTCCCATTTATTTTCCTCTCTCATTCTTGTATTAACTATAATTATCGCTAAATCTATTTTCAGCCAACTTTAAATTCATTAATTGTTTTGCACTATGTTGGCTGTTACTGTTGTTAACTGGATAATTGGGTTGAAGAGTTATTGACGGTTGATTTTTGAGGCGCATTTAAGACTTTTGTGAGAATTTTGATGAAATTTCAACGGTTTTCTAAAATTTAAATTTTAACGGGCATCAAAAATTCAAACTTTAACGGTTTTCAAAAATTCAAATTTCAAAAATTTAAAAGCAAAATCTTAACGAATTTGAACCTAAAGTTCAAAACTATCCAAGACACAATTTTGGAATGCAAGAAACTTTAATCAAGACACAATCTGACAATAAAAAGACAAGTTTTCATGTTAAGAATGTAAGCAGCATGTCATGACAAGTCCAACATGTCTTTTTACTAATCCGACAAGTCAGATAAAGTGATTAAAAAAATGGCACATTTACATTCAGAAATGTTGACGACAAAAGGCAGAAAATTGAAAACAGAAAGTAAATGAGTGAATAAGCAGTAAGTAATTTTATCCATCCAACCATCCATCGATCATCCATTGCCATATCCATGACTATATATAAAACACAAAAACAAGACATTATGTAATGAATTTTTTTTGTGTAACAGCAAAATGCAAATTGGTATTATTAACCTACTTCTCTCAAACATCATAACCGAGTAATTTTTCCATCACATTTCCCATTCATAAATGATATTACATTTTTCAAAAAGAAGAGAAAAAAAATGAATCGTTATATTTTAGATGGCAAGATCAATTTTGTGTAAAAATTTGTATCATAAAGGAAGCATAGAGTTCAGCATGCTTTTCATCTCAGCTGAGTTGAAACATTGAAGACTTGATTGGAAAATATAAAATCGAGATTAGACCATGATCTGTTTATAAATAGGCAATTTAGTGATCGAAAGCAAAGAGAAAATGATTAAATTATTGTTAACCTCTTCAAGGTATAGCATGTTGAGAATCTATCAAAGAGTCAAGTCATTTGAAATCTCTATTTTTTTATTTATAATCTAGCTGAAAATTGTTGATAATTTGTTAATTTTTATACGTGTTTTACTATGTAGGTTAAAGATGTTGATGGAATTACGAAGTGTTACTGGATATTTTGCTTTTTAGTAACTCGAATCACGTGAGATATTGAGAAATTAATACATTTTCTACAATTTTATGAGGTTTCTGATTTTAACGGCTAAAAATTTGAAAAATTCCTCAAAAACCATACAAATGTTTTGAAAAACTCTACTGTTGTACGGTTTTCATACAAATTTAAATTATTATTGACCGTTAAATTTTTCAAAATCAGCCTCAATTAAAGAAGTTAATTTAAAAATCAAATGAAGCATCAAGAATTCATTCATTCATCAATCCACACACAATTAGTCATAGAAGCGATGACAAATTCTTTCATTATCAATTTTTCGTGCCAGTTATGTACAGCATAAATCACTCATTCGTCCATAATCAAAGTGTCATTTATTTCTATTCATGAAAAATCATAATTTCAATTGATCATGACGGAAGGCTTCCAATGAGCAGCGAAACATTAATTTAATATTGTCTCAAACATTATCGTAAGAACAAATTGATTTATGGAATGTCTTTGACCATCCGTCATCAATTCCAATGACACTATTCACACAATAGTCTCGTAACTTTTTTTTTCTATTTTGATCTCGCAGACGTGAAACAACTGAAAATAAATTGGATATAAAAGTCGACGGTTCCATAAAACATCATATGGAATGAGGAATAAATATCATGTTATTATCGCGGCTTCAAAAAGATCCGAAATGAACAACAAAAAAATGTAAAGTATGTAAGTAAGTCGATTGATGGAACAGAAAAAAAGAAAGAAATAAAAATCTCCTCGTGTGGTAACGAGTAAACAAGTAAGTTGAATGAGTGCGCCTATCTATCGAACTAAGAAAATCGTGAGGTGTGGTTATGATCGTAGAATTTCTGATTTTAATAATTTATATAATTTTTTTCTGTCTTACTTTATTTTATTACAGTGAAAAAAAAAATCACAGAGAGAAGTTGATGATGAGGTCGTGCACATTTCAATAGACTATAAAGCAAACAAAGAGCAAATTTGTGTATGTGCACACATGAAGGCACCTTAATGATTCAGATTTGAAAATAATGTTCGAAAAATGATAGTTAAACTATAAATACTTAATGTCAATTGATTGATCTTAGTTTATAGTGTAGACTATAGAAGAATCTTGCTTCTAATCACTGCCAAACTTTAGAAATCTTGATACAAACTTGATCGTTTTTTGTTTACAAATATTTTTCTTAAATTTTTGACTTTTCGCTTCAAAGTTCTTGTCTTCATTGCTATATTTAGCTTTAACATGCTAAAATCTCTGCATTTCTATAAAGAAGCAAACAGGCAACTCAGTATTTAGCCTACAAAATGTAATTGAAATCTTCTAACTTTCCTTGAACTTTAAGCATCCATAAATATGAAAGTTCTATCTACTCCACTACAAAACATACATAAATCGATAGATCAAAGTCTATTCTACCTTCCATATAAGTGTAGAAACACATCCACCAATGTCTTCAGCAAAAAATCTTTAAGATCCAGTAAAAATCACAAATTTTGAACACTTTTCTCAAATCTGGATCAGTATGGTTACCCTTTTTCGATCATCTAGAATCTCAATGTGATATTGTTGTATACTTAAATGCTCCCGTACAAAGTATAATTGAATCATCGAAAATGGCTTTCCATCTTCTTCTTTATAGTCGCTCTGAATGAACGATGGGCGTGTAGATGATGATTGCAATTTACAGCACACACACAGGCGATCACTAGCAAACTCTTATTCCCATTTGCTTATAATCTCATTTTATATTACTTATTTTGGCAATGTCATTCAAGGCTCTTCAGTCAGTCATAAATAGTGATTTACTCTGTGCCTTTTGTTGGGTTAATAATACATCAGGCAAGAGGTCGTGTCATGAACACACATATATTTTGAAATATGTGCCATGCGTATTCTGGTAGACAATGTAAATGATTTAATAGACATTAATCTAAAATGCATTTTATCTTCTATCCATAAACACAATGATATTCAATTAAAATGAATTAGACTTAATTTTTTTGTGTTAGAACTGAGGCTGTAAATGGTATTTTTGTTTCGGTTACAAAACAGATAATGTCTTATTTATGCTATGCCTTTGAACTAGTTTCCAATTCTATTGTGCTGTTCGAGCAACAATTAATCATTAATGCATGCACGTTACTTCACTTTTTAGTGCATTTTTTCAGCAAAATTGACAGATCAGCTGACTTGGATCTCATATAACTCAAAAGTTTGAATGGATTTTAATGACGGATTTATTGCGATAGATCGGTTACGTTCGATAGAAACATAAACAACACGAATGTGCCCATTATTCCTTGTCTTTAGGGCAAATCCGCGGAAGGGAAAAAGCTCAAAATTTTGTTTTTTCTTAAATTCTCTTTAAGTTCGCTATTAAAGTAATGTTTAAGTACCAAATTACATGTAATTTCAACAAATGTACAAGTTTAGATACTTATCTGATGATAAAAATCATTAATTAAAGAGATATTTTGATTTTTCTTGTGTCAATCTCTCCTGCAATAAAAATTTTCTATCATAAAATTGCAAAATCTTTCATAATTATACATTTAGACAGAATAAAACATATTCCATAGCATTAAGGAGGTACTTTTCTATCATTTTCTTTAATCAGCAAGCGATTTAAGTCGCTTAATAAGAAGAAATTAATGAAAAAAGCGTCAATCTCTCCTGCAAAAGCGCTTTTTACGAATAATTTTCTCAGCAAAATTTGATGCAAACTTGTGCGAGCTTTATTGTTTACAAATTTGTTTAATTAAATTCACAGACAAATCAGTATTGAATCGTTTTTAATGACTTATAATGTCTGATTTGTAGTTCTAAATAATGATATTTGAAGGACAAATTCTTATGTAAACAGCTAAATCCGATTATTTAATACGAATTTTAACGGATTTTATGAATTTAAACCAGCTCAAGTTGAGAAATATTGCAAGTCGTTTTTCCCCAGTTTCGCTGTTTTGCGGATTTGCCCTTTAGACTTAATTAAATTAAAAATACATTTGCAAACAATATTTTTTTCTGCAGGGTTATCACTACGATAAATTCAAATTTTAAAAATACGTTATTTAATTAATGCACAAGTGACCCCTTCCATTTGCCTGAAATGAATTTTAATTATCAATTAACGTTTCGCGATAGGACGAGGAAATTTATGACACATTATTTATAATTAATTGTACGTCAGAAAAATGTCATCACAGCAATTTGCGACATTCGAGATTATTTTACACGCGCTTGCCATAACAATCTCGACAGTTGTTTGCAATCAGAAACTTTCTCCTATTTCCATGCATTCTTCTTCCATTAATCTGATTGAAATCAGACCAAAGTTCATTACCAAAGTTATAGTTCAGTTTAATAAAGAGATTTTTCATCACGAGATTGAAGAGAAGAAGAAAATAGCTGTAAGTAATTTGATCTTGTAATGTACATTAAAGAAATTGCAGGATGAAAAGAAAGTTGAATGCATGCAGCAGTGAGAGAGAATGACATCGGAACATAATAAAGAAATCTACTTTTTATGATGTTTAGGTCGTTAAACCCTCAAAAAAATATAGATATTCCGTGTTAATGATTATGATCAGTTTTTTATGACGCAACTTAATGTTTATTTTATGCATACGACAAAAGTGTGCCTATGTCATGCACATCTAACATAATAACGACTAATTCGGTCAGAATAATTAATAATTAATGCCTTAATATTTTAATACAGTCAGTGGGAGCGACTGCCTGCCTGCATCGTTAGTTCGCTTTCACTCATTCCAGATAATTTAAAATCCATAGATATAGATATCTTTATAAGCCATTGAGAGGAGATATGTGTGGATGAGTGAGATAAAGAGATAAAGCTGAATAAAAATATTTTTTGTGTGATGTAATGAGAGTCTCGGTGCTCATAATGAGTTCATACAAACTGCATGCTGTAGCAGAAGCAGCTTATAATCATTTTGAGCGGAATTAGCAATCATCGGGTGCTGTTTTGTGGTCGTTTTGGGATTTAAGACTTAAAAGCTTAATTGAATGGGGAAGATTAGCATTTTCTGAATCGTATTAGAATTTTTGAGGTTAGATGGGGTCTGGTCTGTCTGAAGTGACCTCATGATAATCCACAATTGGCTATAAAGTGACAATTTACACCAAATTTCCAATTAAAGCACCAACAACAATATTTAATTAAGTTGTTATAAAAATGCGCCTTAGTCACACCTAGTCAGTGACATTCCAACTTGATTTTCTTTCTTTTTCCGCAAACTCATTGGTATTTCTCTATAAACATGGCATTATTTCTTCTTTTCCTCTTCTTATTTATAAAATAAAAGTATAAAATATATAAAACTAGATTGCATGTTGACGGAATGCGCGTGTTTCAAAAGAAACTGCTTCCGTAAATATACAAGACATTCCAAGAGATCGCATAAACTACAATGGATTATTCATAAAGCGGTGTTAAAACTAGAACCATTAATAATCTCTCTCTTTACATCTGAGCCGTGTACATTGAAAAAGTCAAAGACTAATCGGACATGATCAAACGATTACAAATCATTCAACAATTAAGCTTATTTATTGGGTAATGCTTATTATGTAGCCTTGATTATGTTACAGGCTGGAGTTCAAAAAGTTACTTATTTTATATAAAAAAGAGGTGAGGAAAGAAGAAATCATCAATTATGAAGCACAACTGAAAATTTCGTTAAGAAACTTTGTAAAATCAGAAAATATTTAGCTAATTACGTCATGTTTCTAGTGGTCTTGTGAACAATCACATAAATTGTGTAGGAAATATTGAATTTTGAGGCAAATAAAGTTTATTTTAAAGTGCTGTTTGTGTGCTTTTAAAGTTCACTGTTGATGAACTGATAATTGCTATTTTTAAATCAGTTACGCATAAACAAGATTTTGGAATTTACAATTGTTTATGTTTTCGGTGTGTTTTGAATATTTTTAGAGCTTGTTGAGTGATTTTAACTTATTTTGGAATTTTAATTGAAAATTTTGTTACCAACGGAATTTTAAGATTTGAAAAATGGTTAAAGATCAATTTTTGAACCTGAAATTCAAAAATATTTTGACAGTTAGGTTTTTAAATTTATTTTGACCGTTAATTTTTTGGAATTGCTAAATTTTGACGAAAACTTTTGAAATAATTAAAACCGTTAAATTTTAACGAAAGATCCAATTGTCTGTAAATGGAGCAACAAATTAAATGATTTAAGCACTTGAAAATCCATTTTAATCCAAAATGATCACTCTTTCACTTCGAATAGCAGCAATAAATCCAGACTACAGTATTGTTAAGAACAGAAAGAGAGAAAAATTGACAATAATTTCGCCATATATCATGCATTTCCTTTTCTTGCCTCAGTCTTCAGTGATATTTCGTTCATCCCATAGAACTTCATAAGCATGAATATAAATGATTTTGCTGCTAGGAAATCTACAAATAACCGTTAAATGACTTTGGCACACGTTTTGTGGAGGAATAAAAATATTTTTTCTGGTTCAATAGAGTAGATCTATTTCATCCAGCTGCCTGCCTTAATATACAGAAAATTGAAGTGATTTCTTTTCATTAAACTGCTGGATTTCTTTCTTCTCGCTTTAAAGACATGAAAACATTTAGTTCCACTTATTATTCGCAATAAATTTGGGTTGAAGCTCTACGGGGCCGGAGCGATATTCATCTTTACAGTTTAGTTGACAAGCACATCCTCTATTATCAGCACATAGCAAAAAAATGACTGTATGCAAATTTATATAAAATAGTCATGATAGAAAGAAAATGAGATGTCATCATTAAATATGTAAAAACAGTTTCAATGTAGACAAAAAAATGTTCCTCTTTCACATGCAAATTGAGAGTGAGTGAAATGATGACGACGAAAACATTTTTTTAAAAATATAAATGGGAAAGAAATCATCATATGTTTTGTGTATAGAGAGATGGAACCATTTAAGTAATAAGGAAATGAATCATAAAAACATTGCTGTGTTGTGCTGCTGTTGTTTGTAGTTATTTTTTGTATATTTATCATTCCCCATGCACTATATTCTTTTAAGCTCTTTTTATGCAGAATGAATGCGGCATTTTATTCACTTTAGCTGGATTGTTGGCTAATTGACTATATGGAAAAATTTTTTCTCAACATTACATGAAAAATCGATGCTACAGACTGTCTGGATCTTTATGGAGTGATTTATGCGGTCGTTTGTAGGATTGTGACATAGTTTATGGCTTTTCAAATGGTAATTTAAAGTGACTTTTATGTAAATTTAATGTTTTGTTGACAACTTTCAATATTTTGGTTTGTGTCTTTGCTAAAGTTCAAAATTTTAGTGAAATTCAAATTTTAGAAAGCCGTTAACAATTTGAAATCTAAAAAACCGTTAAAAATTAACATTCACTTGTCTCAACTGCGCCCCATCCATTCACTTCCGACAATTTTCTCACAATTTCAATTTCTTCGAAAATTGAAAAATAAATTCATTAACTTCCCAAATACATAAACATACACTGAGCATTAATGAAGAATTAAGAGTGCATTTCTCTTTCATTTGCCAGACCCTGCTGTTTTTATTGATAAAGAAATATTTTTTCTCCAAAAATTAATTCCTTTTCTGTCGATAATTTCACACTTAATTGATTTTCTTTTCTTCATTACTCGCTCAGCTAGAAACAAAACGACATTTTTGTGGTGGATATATGAATTTGTGGCAGCTGATAAGTAAGCAAAAAATACAATTAAAATTAATGTTGATAGGAAAGTACAGAAAGGAATGCTAAAAGCCTCAAAAAATAAACAATAGCATGTGGGCACATCCACCCTAAAGAGAAGTTCTCTTTCTGGACGTACAATCTTCGTTAATTGTTTGCAACATGTAACAACGTGCCGTCTAAAAATAGACATTAACAATACACACAGCCAGGTGAATACCAACGAACCAGCAGAAGAAGTAGAAATAAGAAGAACAATAATAATGAAATTCCATTGAGAAATGACTTAACTAAATGACAAATTATTTCGTTTCGGTATAAGTAGGAACTAGTATAGACGTGGCTGTGATGGAAGAAAGCGCCTTTCAACAATAACGAACAAAAAATATTTGAAAAATAACGGTCACAAAATATTTGAAAATTAACGTTCGGTAAATATTCAAAAAATAACTGTCAAAAAATATTTAAATGGTTGAATTGTAGGAGACAGACAGACAAAGTGTGTAAAATAGCGTCATAAACCCGTTGGAAAAATGCACATGAAATGTATATGCACAGCTTATAACAAGAATTTCCAAATAAAGTAAAGATGACGGGGTCGAGTGAGTGAGAAAGGAAATAACAGGAATAATATTTGAATTCATCAACAAAAAGGGACAAGAATCTCTTTACTTTTCGGTGTGTTTAAGAAGACATTTCGGAAGCAATCTTTACACAACTGTTATTTTTGTTATTGCAAAGTTTAATTTTGATGACCTTGAAGCTGTGCAAACAAGTTTTCTACATGTCTCAACTTGCTTTCGTTTCATATATTTTTGTAAATATTTAATAATAATTTGTTTTGTGTGCACTCATATTTTAAGTCTATTCTGAGAAACAGGACAACAGTTACGAAAAAGAAATTATCAGAAATTCTTTCGAGAATGAAAAAATAACAACAACAAAATACCGCATTTTTGTGCTATTGGAAGTTTAAAAAAATAGACAAGAATAGGAGAATGTGAGATTATAAGAATTCAATAATAAATATTATTGAGAGAAGTATGTATGGCAACACATACACAAGAATATTAAAGAAGAAATGGTAAGAAAAGATACATGTAAGGCTGTAATCCGGTTTTTCATGAGCATACTCTCTTCCTTTTTTTTCAAGAGTAAGTCGAAAGTTGATTCTTTTGATAGCGCAATTCCCTAAAGGTGTGTTTATAGGGGTGAGCATCTCTAAGTTTTATCGATTGATCAATGAAATATTTGTTCTGGATGTTGAAATTATTGCTGGATCTTGAGGTTATTTTTGGAATTGATCTTGTTTGTTGAGATTTTTAAGATTATTTTCGTGAATATTGAATCTTTCTCACGAGAAAGGTTCAAAACTAACCGAAAAACCAAAATTTGCATGAAATTCTTATACTTCACAAGAGAAAGATTCAAAAGTGACCGAAAATTCTAAAATTTGTATGAAATTCTTATACTTCACAAAAGAAAGATTCAAAAAAGACCGAAAACTCTAAAATTTGTACGAAATTCTTATATTTCACAAGAGAAAGTTTCTATAAATTTAAAAAAAAAAATCACATCAATTTTTATTTTAAAAAACTACAAAAAAAAATCCAATTTAACCTTCAAAATGCAAAATTCCATACACAAAAATGCGACACAGAAAGAACCTTGCAAGATTATAAATATCGATGATTTTAAAACCTCCTTGATATTACACAATAAACGGCTCTTATCGCACCCAGTATTTCGTCTACGAAAAAAATAATATTTAATTTGCACTATAGTCTGCCGTATAATTGACATTGGAATGTTTTTAAATAAAAATAAAATATATACATGTATGGATATTAGGCAGGCAGCACACATCACACAAAAAGGCAATATAACTAGAAGTTGAGAGAGAATGAATGAATGACTTCATCATAAATGCGAATGAATAATAATTAAGTTAAATATTTATAGCATGAAGGCAGCAGCAATTTCAACAAGAGACGAACGACAAACAAAGTATTTTTCTATGCTGCCTCATTTTTTTTCGGTTAATGAAACAATAACGAGAAAATAATGCTGTTGCAAAAAAATTTTTTTTAACTAAATAAAGAACAATCATGACACTTTACCAGCAGAAGAAACGAGCAACAGAGCGAGAGAGTTGTAGATGTTGGTGACTCAAAAGTCACACAATCACATACAATTCTTTATAATCGAAAATAAGAAATCTTTTTGAGTATGTACATATAAGAGACTTTTTTTTCTTAGTTTGGCTGGAGAATTTCAGATAAAAAAAATACTTATTGGAAGAAATTAGACTCTTCTGTTGGACTCGTTGGCCATTAAGCCAAAAAAATATATTTTTTCCCATTTTTTTTGCAGACATTTTATGCTCAACATCTCGAATTTATTCCAACATACTTTGTCAAGACATTTCAGCTCCTCGATTGGATACACAACTTTTAAACAGCGAGCACAATTTTTATTACTCATTTTGAATGGATTTTTTTTTATTCAATCTGCGCTTTTATATTTTTTTTCTCAAATAGAATTAACTTTTTTTTGTGTAATTCACAATTTTTTTGTAGATTTTAACTCGTTTCGTTCACTTTTACACCAAATTTAATTATCAACTCTCGTAAGTCGTCTTAAATTTCACTAATTGCGAATATTTTATGCACTTTGTGTTACTTTTAAGCCGGAAAATAATGAAAAAAACCGAAAAACATGAAAATCGTGCGTCCGATTATGTTGAAAGTCTAAATACAATTGAATAAGTTTATATGCACGATGAGTGCTCAAGCCCCTTGGTTTGTGTGTTGCTCAGTTTCTCATTCCTACTTCGGCACACGCTGCAAATTCTGTTTTTATAATTTCTATGTTTTTTAAGCTTTAAAAATCTTTTTTAGCATTTTATTTTCATCTTTAGTATGAATGTAGCACAAAAAATGTTTAAAAGATTAAAATTAATCAACACATGAGTTTTGAGAGATATAAAATGTGTGTGTGTGTGGGTTTGTGTAGTACAAATGAATTTTAGTGGATGTCTTTTTCCCTTTCGTCCTTTTTTCAGACAATTTCTTAAAAATGATTAATTAATTAAAGAATAAAAACAAAGCAGCAATAAATTATTTTAATCTAAGTCTCTTAATTCTTTACTCCGTACTCCTGCGACCATTTCTCAAATTCCTTCAAGCTTGCTGGACCGACTGACTTCCGGATCCGCTTTAGTGAATTTTGGAAATCTGACATTGTGATGCTTCGGACCTTCGATAAATCCATCTCCTTTACTTCCTCTAAATCAAGCCCTCTAATCGGTTCCAATGCTGCATCTATAATTACAAAATTTTACACTCATAGAAAAGATTTAAAAACATTTTTTAAACTTGTGTGAAGAGATTTAAAAACATTTTTTAAACTGGGCTCTTTTTAAATTTTTAAAAGTATTTTTTAAATTTTCAAATTATTTTGAACCGTTAAAAAAATAATATTTTGAAGAAAATTGCTCAGAGTGAGGTTCGAACCAATAACCTCTTGGTTACTAGCCCAGTACTCTAACCACTAAGCCACCAAAGCATGTAAATGTATATGACAATTTGTCAATATATATTGAACAAATTCAAAAATCAGTGTTTTAAATTTTAAAAATAATTTTTTAAATTTTAAAAATATTCTTTAAATTGACTTCTAAAATCTTTTTAAATTTTTTTTATAAGTGTATTTTTAGAATTGTTTAACAACAACAAAAAAGTTTGTGTTGCTTAGCAACAGATTTTGTGTCACTTTGTAACGTCGTAAACAAATTTTGTTCGTTGTGCAACAAGAACAGTTTAAATATTGACAGTTGTGTGACAGAATTGGGTCAAAAAAGTATGTCACGTGGTTGCGACACATTAAGACAACAGTGTGTCATGCAACTTCTCAAGCTTTCACTTGTGTGTCACATGGTTGCGATATAGGAACAAATTTTATGTTGCACGTCTTTTAAATTGAAATTCAGCACAATTAAAACAAAATATTAACAAAAGTCCTCGTGTTATTGAACGAGGGACTTATGTGCATTTTTGTGTTAGCAATCAGCACTTGAGAAGCAAAGTACTGCGTATGAAATTAATATACTTGTATATTAAATGGATTTGTCATTTAACGGTTTTTTGAAATTCAAATTTTCTAACGGTTAAAATATATTTGAAAATTTTCCTTCAAAAGATGTTTAAATTGTACTGAAATCAAAAATTGATTAATTATAGTATTTAACAATGGTTTTGAGATTTTAAAATGTCAGTAGGAACAATAACTCGATGGCACGGAGCTAATGCAAAAACCTAGAGCTCTCTACAATGTCTGGTCTGAACAACCGAGTGAACAAACTATTAGAGAGCATTATTAAGGGGTCGTTCACTTATTACGTTCGCTTTTTAGGGGGGAGGGGGGGTCTGAGATTTTGTAACAGGTCAAACAAAGAAAATTTTTTTTCTTGGAAAATTTGTAACAAGGGGGGAGGGGGGGGGGGGTCTAAAATTTCGTTTTTTTGCGTAACGTAATAAGTGAACGACCCCTAAGCTACCTTTTTGAAACTGAGTTTGGAAAATGTGCTAAAAAGAATCATCAAAATAGAAAACAATCTTTAAGTGGCTCGCAAAATTGTGTTACATAGAGCAATACGTGAGTCTCTCATTAATAGCACTTAAGTGCTACAAAACCCTCAAAATAATTTACAGCGTGTAGCATCAAGTGACACTTATCTTGTAATGTGATTGAAAATCTAGTACCATCCACAAGAATTAATAACAACCAATTACCTCTGGCTAACGCAGTCAAATCAGATCCCGAATATCCATCAGTGGCGCGTGCAAGTATTTTTAATTCCTCTTGATTAAGTGGACTATTTTGCTTTTGCAAAAGACTAGAAAGCAGTGTGAGTCGTGTCTCAAAGTCAGGAAGCGTGACATAAACTCTCTTTGGGAATCGACGAAGCGCAGCTTCATCTAAATCTGTTGGTCTATTTGTGGCAGCCATAACGACAATTTTCTCACTTTCTGAGTTGTTTGTCGGAAGTCCATCGAATTGTATGAGAAATTCTGTCTTTAATCGTCTCGATGCCTCATGTTCACTTTGACTACGCTCAGATAATAATGAGTCAATCTCATCGATAAAGATAATTGATGGCTGAAGTTCACGCGCAACGCTAAATAATGCTCGAACCATTTTTTCACCATCGCCCACGTATTTTGAAGTCAATGATGCAGCCGATATACTGAAGAAAGTTGCAGAACATTCATTTGCAACTGCTCTTGCCAGCAATGTTTTACCGTTACCTAAAAAAATTATAATGAATGAACAATGAACAGACAGTCGTGTATAAGAATTTAAAACCCATGTTCAGTGAGAGAGAGATAAGTTAATTAAGGCAATAAAAATGCAACTACCTGGTGGTCCAAATAGTAAAAGTCCTTTTGCTGGTGTTCGCAATCCAGTGAATAATTCAGGTCGAACAGCTGGCAGAATCACCATTTCTTTCAACGCTTGTTTTGCTGCCTCATTTCCAGCAATATCATTAAACTCAACCTTCTGGCCACCCTCGATTATCTCATCCATAATCGTTTGTACTAGTTTCTGTTCCACACCCTTGACAGAAATTATATTTTGTGTAGGCTGCTGCCCTTGAGGTGTACGAGATCTTAACGGTGGCGTTGCTCGTCCAGAGAAATTCGTCTTTCTCGGCGATGAAGAGCCTGAGGCTGAAAATTGTCGCCGTATAGCTGGTGGTGTCGCTGGCTTTTTTGGAATTGTTGTATTGTTGACATGAGTAAGTGCTCTAGACATGTTGCGTGGCAATGTTTGTGATTTATTCATGATGGTAAGATTACCTGGTCTACGACTTGACAGCTTACCCGTAGCTGTATTAATGTGAAATTAATTAATACATCAAAGTTAAAATATTCATGTTAATCACATTAAAAATAACAAAAGTGAAATGATATTCTGATTATCAAGTCAAAAAGGAAGTATGTACAAAAATTGTTAAATGTTAATGAAAAAAATATACAACAAAAGAATAAGAAAGAGAGCGACGAATGCAGACAAATGGGACCAACCAATGTTAAATTTTTCATTCAGTTTTTTTACTCGTCGTATGCGTATGGTTTGTGAATTAATTTACAAGCACTCCAATATGATCTTTCAGTATGATAATTTTTTTTATTGGGTGATTCCATGAATGAGCTTTTCAAAAAGTTTCGTCTTTACATCAATTTGAATTTGAATGAACGACCCATAAATATTTTTAAAAATAACAACGTTAGTTAAATATTTGAAAAATAATGGTCCAAAAATATTTGAAAACTAACGTTCGTTAAATATTTGAAAAAACATTCGTTAAATATTTGAAAAATAACGTTCGTTAAAAATTTGAAAAATAACGGTCAAAAAATATTTGAAACCTAACGTTCGTTAAATATTTGAAAAAACCTTCGTCAAAAATATTTGAAAAACTTTCGTTAAATATTTGAAAAATAACGGTTAAAAAAGATAAAACTTGACGAAAAGCTATTCGATGGAATCACCTCTGACTATTATTACTTATTACATCTGTTTATAGTTGAGTGAGTTCTCTTACCTTCGGAAGACGTAGTTTTTGAAGTGGAATGATTGCTGTTTTTAGTATTATTAAATGTCACAACCTTTTCTCCTTTATCACTGCATGCATACTCATTGACCAAATATGGCTTTTGCAAAGAGCTTTTACGATTCGTTAAACGACTCATTTTGTCTGTGACTGATTGTACATTTGCTGCTACTTTACGACGTTCCTGATTCAACAGTTTCGTATGTTCAGCTATCATTAATTCTGTATGTGTGTTATTATTATTTTTATTAATAAGGAAATCAGATTTCATAGACATTTATGATACATATGAGATATAAATAAGGTAGTTTCAACGTTGGTTGGTTCGGTACGGAAAAAAAATAAATAAAATAAAAAGTATAACTTGATTAAAAATGATAAGGAAATGAATGTTCACACATAGATGCAATTAAAATTGGAAGTGGAATTCTAATTGTTTTATCTAGCAAGGAATAGCTAATTGACCGTAAATTACTCACCTAAGAAGTTTAATCTATCTTTCGCCATCGCCAAGTTTGTTTGCATTTTATCATGTAACCTTTGCGCTTTTATCCATTTCTCACCCGTGCCTTGCCACACATCTATGTTGATTCCAATTTCGAGTTCGTTGATGCCCTTACGGTAAAGGTTGATGGCAATTTCCTTTTGCTCTGTTTTTTGCGAGAATCATAAACGATATTTCCGTTTTTAATGATTTCATGTTTCTTTGCAGGATATACATAAATATTTTTTTGTGTGTATGTGTATTTGTGTAACATAGCATGCAATGTTATGACTAGAATAAAGTTCATCTCTTGTGGTTGACGAAGGCGCATTTTTAAACATTAAAAATTAACGGTCGAAAAATATTTGAAAAATAACGGCCGGAGAATATTTGAAAAAAATTGTGGGACAATTTTTGAAAAAATAACGGTTTTTACAGCAACAAGCAGAAGGAAGTACAAAGTGCTGAATTCTACATATATTCTTTGGGAAAATGCACTACAAAGGAGAAATGGATTTTTCCTTCTTTCTTTCCTTATTTGGGGGAGTTTTTCTTTTTGTTTCAAGCCATGATTGTCGGGGTGGAATGAGTGGCCATCTTTTATAGAATAAAAAAATTCTAAGTCACTTTTGTGTGACTTGTACTCATGTTTCATGACGTCTCATGCACACAGCATGTAAGAAAAATTAAAAAAGGCATTGAAGTTTTTATTCTTTCATTTTTTGCGCGGAACGAAAGGAAGGAAGGTCGAAAAAGCACAATAGAAAAGAAGAAGAAAAGTTTGTTAATTTAATAAAAAGGAATAAACATTTTTAATGAAATGATGATAGATTATGGTATAAGCACTCTGTTGTGCATATATTTGATAGTTTGCCAAAACATTTAGCTTTCCATAAAGTGACTCATTCCAACAATGATGTTAAAAAAGGAAGGGAAAATCAACGTAAGGTCAATAAATTGTTAGAATTGTACTAGACATGTGCAAAGAAGATTTATAAAGTTCCAATGACATCATCGTTAAATGTCTCTCGTACAATAAAAGCTTGATGTGTTTTGTATGGATTGTTTTGTGTAGATTTTTTGATGACAGTATAATGAAATTCAAATATCTTGAGACTAATGATTTTGTCAGCCAGCGTGACATGTCTAGCTTATAATCACACACAATAAAGCTTAATCTATGGATTTATTCTAATCTGGATGTTTTGATCTGGTTTTTTGTAAAGTTATTAATTAATGACATTTGGGTAGCTTACCTGAATTCTGAGTCTCGTCTATCTTCAAAGCTTGCGAAATGTACTCAAAGGCTCTTTTGTGATGGTACTTTTGTCTAGCAAGTAAATCCATTGTTGTGTCAATTTCTTCAGAACCATTCACAGTTTCCAAGTTAACTTCTTCTGTTTGATTCGACGGCTTATTGAGTATTCTTGATGAGGTATTATAAACGAATTTTAAAATAATAAAAAGTTCAAATAATAAAGTCTTTAAAATATTAAACACAAGAATAATTGGAAAGGATAATAACAAAAAAGTTTTTCGCTCTTTATCTGAATCATTTCCACTGTTTTTTGATGGGCAAGCATCCGTTTGGTTCTTTGTCTTGCGAACCATCACTTAATTAAGGTAAATCGATCACTCTTTACATTTATTTCCACATTTTTCTTGCTTTATTAGTTTTTCCTTCTAATACCTTTTATCCACTAAAAGCTTTGTTATTTTCAGCGCGCAGCAGTCTTTAATGATGAGTTGAATGCTGTCACTTTGTCTGATTTACAATTTTATACATTAATTTACAACAAAGAGGATAATTATTATTAAATAACGATATTTTTGTTTTTAAAAGTGCTTCAAAACCATATAAATGTTGGAAATTGTAAGGTTTTGGACAAAACATTTGAGGTGTTTTAAAGCATTTTGAAGGGATTTGAACAGTTCTCTAATTTGAATAATAAATGACCGTTTCTAGTTAAATTTTGTCAAGGCTAATCATTTGTTTAATTATAAAATATGCGCCTTTTACACAGCTATGAAGGTTTTCATGCTGATATTATCGCAATGAGCAACGCTGAGCAACAAATTGAAACTTAAATTTCTGACCGTTTTGTACACACGTCTGCTTATATACAGGCTTTCATGCTGACCATTAAGTAGCTCTGTTCAAAGAAGATCTGAGAAATAAAAAAACTCGGTGATAAGATTCTTAATTTATTTTATTGGTTTTGAAAATGAAATTTAGCAAATGACTCAGCAATTAAAAGTGGAAGGATGATTGTTGCTTCACCAAATATTTTCACTGGATTTGCATCTGGTTTTATTTTTCCAGCAGCTATTGATTCATCCGGATTGGCTCCACTATCTGATCCGTCATATTCTAAAGCTGTATTCAAAAAAACTGTATAATCAGCACCATCTCGAATACAATTAGCCTTCATTAAATGATGTTTTGAGACTCCAGCACCAATTGATAAAATTCCTGATTTTATTGCCTTCATTGCCATTTTATTTATTCGTTGAAGATCATTTAAAATATCAAGAATCAAGCCAGGATTTCTAAATGAATGAAAGTACATCATGTCACCTAAAGAACCGTCAGTTAATGCAGGACAAAATATAGGAATCTTATTCTTTGCTGCCCAATAGCAAATTGATTCCTCATTGTCAATTCTCTCGCCAAGTCTTTGAATGACTTTTGATGGCGTCCAAATAGTTCCATTTTCTTTCTGTTCTTGAAGCATTTCATCTAATAAAGGCATAATCCAGTTCTCAAATAAAACATAATTATCATTTGGCACTAACAAGTTTCCAATTCTATTGATTCCTTTATCCCTTAACTGTTTTCCATCCAATTCAAAAGATCCAAGAAAAGTTGGTGCCATACATTTTATAAAATCCTCTTCTATTCCACCAGCAGTAGATACAATGCAATCAACAAGTTTATGCTGTACAAGGAACTTAATATTCTCTCTTAATCCACTGGATATGATATTTGAAGTGTATCCAATGAATATTGTGCATTTATGCTTTCTTTTAATAAACTCATCATCTTCATAAACATCCAGCTCGTCCTCGTCGAGTGGTTCATTGCGATCTTTAAGCATATCATTAATTTCATTCACTGCCTTTGAGAAATTTGATGCCTGAAATCCCATTTTTCCGAAATTATTCAACACTTCACTATAATTAATACCCTGATTAAAGTCATATCCTTTAACTACTTCAGAAGTTGCTCTCAAGTCATTCGTAGTCTTTTGAAGCACAGCATTTTTAGCTAAATCAGGCTCTTTCATGTTAATTTAATAAAAACAACAATTTTTGCAAAATGTAAACAAAAACTCAGCAACGGTCGTTTAAAATTTAAATTTTTGAGAACCGTACAAATTTTTTTTGGAAACTTTCAAATGTTTCTTCACTAAATCTCAACGGTCTTTTTCATTCGAAAACAAAAGCATAATCTTAAGAAACCTTTTTGTTAAATATTTTAACGAGGAAGTATATTTTATATTTGTTTTATACATTAGTTAGTTGGTAAGACGAGTGTGCATAAGTGAGGAATGAAAGATGAGCAATTTAAATACGCCAAATCAACAAAATCGTCGTAAAACAATTATGTCTCTTGAGACACCAACTTATGCTAGAAATACGCGAAGATCTACATTAATTCAACGAACGGAACTGCCAAAAACACCTTTGGTGTTGAGCCAAGAGCCTAGTGTACTGACACGTAAGTTACAAACATTAAAAATGATTAAAATAACATGTTTTTGTAAATAAATAATAATTAAATTTATTAATTACATTTTTAGCGCCACAAAAGCCAAAAGATGCAGTACAGCAGTCATTAGAGACACCAAAAAGCAGATTACTGGATCCAGTTTTTGAAAGGATTCAACGAGATTTAAATAGTCCATCTGCAGCAGCAAGAATTCGTGCACAGCGCGCATTGAAGTCTCCAGGCTTTCGTAAAGCAAATTATCAGATTTTTGATGTTCCACATGAAGAACAGGACATAATAACAGCAGAAGAGAGAAAACCATATGTCCCAAAAACTATGAAAGAAACATTTGAAAATTGTCGAATTTATGTTGAAGTTCGAACTGGTGATGATAATAGAAGTGCTGGAATTAAGAGCGTATTATTAGGAGAAGGCATTAAAGTCAATGATAAATTGTACAAAAATACAACACATGTAATCTTTAAGGATGGACTACTTTCAACATATAAACAAGCACAAAAAATGGGAATTCCAGTCACAAATATTTTATGGATTGATGCTTGCAGAAAGCAACATCGCCTCGTTGATACATCACAATTTCCAATATCCAATAAGGAACGTTATGATAATCCAGAGATTTATGGGCGTGTTCGACGACAAAAGTCAATGCAACCAGAAATAAGTAAAATTGTTACTTTGCCGAGCAGCAAAGCTAAAAAGATTTTACAAATCGATTCCAAAGAGAATTCAGAAGACGACGACGACGTGACTATCACAAATGATTCAGACATGTGTGAAGAGACTGTAAAAGACTGTGCTGAAATGGAAATGACTGCAATTAACAAAACAATAACAAATGATTCAATTGAATTTGTTACACAAATCGAAAAGACTGCTGAAAAAGTAGGAACTAGTCGCCGCTTAACTACATTCACACCACGTCCAATGGAACAGACAAATATTGAGTCGCAAGCTTGGAAGTCTGTTGATCGTCGTCGTACAATAATTGCATCACATTTAGGTGATGATCTTACACCTAAAAATATTACAATTTCTCAGTCGAGAAAGTCGTTAGTATTCAACTCTGCAAATCGTATCGGAAGTGCATCACGCCGTAGTGTTCTTGACATATCGATGAATATTTTTGAACTTAATTGTAAGGCAATGACTGACACAAAGAAGAAAGTGGATGATGTGACTGAAGAAGAAACTGAAAATGAATTGGATGAGACCAAAAGCATCACAATAACTCAAACTGTTAAGCCAGCAATTGTCCGTAAACGTAAATTATTCTCAACTGATCATGATGATTCCGTTGAGTGTAAAGAGAACTGCAATACACCAGAAAGTGATTTGAATATGAAGAAGAAATTAAAACGTGATATTTCAGCATCAACAAAGACCGTTAAAATTGATAAGAAGTCAAAATTATCGGGAGCATTGGATCGTCGTAGGACAATTTCATTCTTTAAGGCTAGAGACACTATTAATGAATCAAGTGCTGTCGTTAAAGCTACTCCTACAAAACCTTCTCCTAAATATATTGTTTGTACTAATATGTCTACTGCTGATAGGGAAATAGCTCATACTGTGAGTAATGAATTTTAGTTCCTTTAATTTTGTGCTTCTCATTTCCTGATTATTATAATTTGTAATTTTTTTCCTTTCCTTTATTTCCTTTTTGAGTCAAAGACTCTCATTTATTTGTAAACCTGTTCCTTACGATTGAGAAAATAAATCATGGTGAATCGCTTTTGTTAGTTGCATGTTGAGTGATTTATGGATTTATTGTGATGATTTAATAATCAAAGCGCATTTTCCCTTCATAGTATTTATATAGACAATGACTCAGAAACTTGCTAGTTCCAACACAGGCCACAGTGGGCCCAAAAGTGGAAAGTTTGGCAAAAATTCAGTAGTGTATGGGAAAAATAGAATTTCCCCCCAAAAGTGCACAGTGCACGAGAAAGGGGGGAAAGTATATTTCTCGTAGTTGACATTTTCAAACTGCTCTTGTGCTTCACCAGCTCAACCAATTTTCTTCAAACTTTTTTTATTTATTAGGTAATTGTTAAGGGCTTTTAAACAAGTATGCACATAATATACTTTTGATGCACTGTGGATACAAAAAAATGAGAAATGTCCGAAAAAACATGGTTTTTTGTTGTTTTTTTAGCCTTATGTCTATATAATGCACTATGAATTTTTGTAAGCTACTGCGTATTATAGGTCTTATTTATACCTACAAATATTATATACATCATGCACTGATATTATGTAGTTTGAGTAGTGAAAATTAACTTTTAAGTTGAAAATTTTCAATTTTTAGCGAATTTTTTCTCTTAAATGATGAATTCGACCCACTATACAAGGTTGGGTCCCAAATTTTATTTCGTGTGTTTGTACATTTTGGTATGAGCTATCGATTAGTGCCAAAAAGAAAAAAAATTTCCGCACAGAATGCATCGAGAAATGGACCTGAAGGTTGTCTAGTAGGGGTACCTCGAAATTCAAAATTTTGTAGCGCTTGCCAATCTTAATGAAAATAGATGAAATTTTCAGGGATTATTTAAATACTAATGCACTTCAAATACACATCAAAAAAAATTGATGCACAGTGCAATTTTGTCGAAAATTTGCAAAAATCGAAATTTTGATGATATGGAACTTTTAAATGTTTAAAAAACATACTATAACAAGCTTATTTTAAACTTTTTAATAAACCAGTGCATAGCTCTTTAAAATACCTTTCTAATGATATATAATAAGCTATACTTGGGTAAAATATCTCTTAGATATAGCGAGAAAACTGAAAAACGAGTCAAAATTTTGCGAATTTGAAGATCTATACTCTACAAATTTGCTCATAACTATTGCAAATATTTAGTATATGTAACAAATTTAGTCTTGTTAGAAAGCTTAGAGTAATACCAACTTATTAATATAAAATTTTGAGTTCGACAATTCCTTGTTGCATATATATACTAAGTCCAAAATGTCATTTTTTGACTGCCCCTATTAGGAGCAAGAAACATCCAATTTCTATTTTTTAAAGAATTTTCCATTGATCTATGCCAGAACTAAACGATAAAAGTCATAAAGGTTCTTTTTCGTCATTTATTGCAGTAAATTAGTACATGGCAAAATCCATAAGTGGAATTTTCCTAATTTTTTCGAAAAATTGCTATTTTCAAGATTTTAAAATTAAATTTTAATTAAAATTAAATTAAAATAATTATTTAATTAAAATAATAATTTTAAAATTTTAAAATCTTGAAAATAGCAATTTTTCGAAAAAATTAGGAAAATTCCACTTATGGATTTTGCCATGTACTAATTTACTGCAATAAATGACGAAAAAGAACCTTTATGACTTTTATCGTTTAGTTCTGGCATAGATCAATGGAAAATTCTTTAAAAAATAGAAATTGGATGTTTCTTGCTCCTAATAGGGGCAGTCAAAAAATGACATTTTGGACTTAGTATATATATGCAACAAGGAATTGTCGAACTCAAAATTTTATATTAATAAGTTGGTATTACTCTAAGCTTTCTAACAAGACTAAATTTGTTACATATACTAAATATTTGCAATAGTTATGAGCAAATTTGTAGAGTATAGATCTTCAAATTCGCAAAATTTTGACTCGTTTTTCAGTTTTCTAACTATATTTTATAGATATTTTACCCAAGTATAGCTTATTATATATCATTAGAAAGGTATTTTAAAGAGACTGCACTGGTTTATTAAAAAGTTTAAAATAAGCTTGTTATAGTATGTTTTTTAAACATTTAAAAGTTCCATATCATCAAAATTTCGATTTTTGCAAATTTTCGACAAAATTGCACTGTGCATCAATTTTTTTTGATGTGTATTTAAAGTGCATTAGTATTTAAATAATCCCTGAAAATTTCATCTATTTTCATTAAGATTGGCAAGCGCTACAAAATTTTGAATTTCGAGGTACCCCTACTAGACAACCTTCAGGTCCATTTCTCGATGCATTCTGTGCGGAAATTTTTTTTCTTTTTGGCACTAATCGATAACTCATACCAAAATGTACAAACACACGAAATAAAATTTTGGACCCAACCTTGTATAGTGGGTCGAATTCATCATTTAAGAGAAAAAATTCGCTAAAAATTGAAAATTTTCAACTTAAAAGTTAATTTTCACTACTCAAACTACATAATATCAGTGCATGATGTATATAATATTTGTAGGTATAAATAAGACCTATAATACGCAGTAGCTTACAAAAATTCATAGTGCATTATATAGACATAAGGCTAAAAAAACAACAAAAAACCATGTTTTTTCGGACATTTCTCATTTTTTTGTATCCACAGTGCATCAAAAGTATATTATGTGCATACTTGTTTAAAAGCCCTTAACAATTACCTAATAAATAAAAAAAGTTTGAAGAAAATTGGTTGAGCTGGTGAAGCACAAGAGCAGTTTGAAAATGTCAACTACGAGAAATATACTTTCCCCCCTTTCTCGTGCACTGTGCACTTTTGGGGGGAAATTCTATTTTTCCCATACACTACTGAATTTTTGCCAAACTTTCCACTTTTGGGCCCACTGTGCAGGCTTTAAATATCCTGTAATAGTATTTTATAAAATAACGGTAAAATAATATTTGAAAAATAACGGTTAAAAAATATTTGAAAAATAACGAATAAATTTTTTTGAAAAAAGTTTTCGTTAAATATTTGAAAAAATACGTTAGTAATTTTCATAATTCAACTGGATGTTTTATAGCTGATCCAACAGATTTTTAACTTGAACACACTGCTACACATATACAAAATCTGTTAAAATTAATTTGGGAAAATGCGCTAAAAAGATTGAAAAATATGAATGATATAATTTAAACAAATTCCTTTGAAAACAATTTTAAATTAGACGATAACAAAACTTGGGGGAATTATTGAAAAAGAAGTGACTGAAAAAACAACTCACGTCATCACTCCCAACACTGAGAGAACGATGAACTTACTTAGAGGAATTATCAGAGCTTGCTACATTCTCAAATATGACTGGATCTTGGAATCTGTTAAGGCTGGAATGTTTCTGGATACGACTTTGTATCAGCATGAAATATGCAATAATCAGAAGGTATGATTAAGTTTTACTTATTTTATCTTCAATTTTGACCTCAAAATTCTTACAAATTCCGTTATTATAGATCTGCGAACGTTCAATTTTGGGCAAGAATTTCAAAAACCTTTCATTCTCACATTACGGACCATTTTACATCAATAAAGATACAATTGACAATATAAAGAAGTACGAATATGTTAAGGAGATCATTAAACTGTGTAACGGTAACATGACGAGCAGCATTAATGATGCAAAGATGATAATCAGTGATCGTCCTTTGATATTACCTCTTAGTCATAAAAAACCAACTGTTGTCATATCCACATATATTTTTGACGCAGCAATGCAAGGAAAATTGATTTCAAATGCTAAGTACATACCAAAAGTAGCATAAATTTCAACAAACTAATTAATTAGTGTGAATTATATATTTTTTATGTTTTAATGATATTATTATTTTTTATTAATGAATAAAGTTTAGCATGCTGTGCTTAAAAATTAATTAATTTTATTTATAAATGTACTTATGCAGTTCTCAAATCTCGTCTGGTACTTATATTCTAATTCTCCTCGACATCCATATCCGCCAAATTTGTGAATTCTGGCATAATCATGACAATCGATACGTCCATCACCATTACAATCTTGTCCAAAGCGTGACATGTAGCCTTGGATGGCTCGAGCTGCACAGAATGGTTCATTTACGCAGTTCGTATATGCTAAAAATATACAGAAACATATTAAAGTCATGATCTCATCGTTCCAAGTTCTCGAAAACTGTAAATTGTTTTATTTTTTCTCATCTGATTTTTATCGTTGCATCTTCCCGGATTTTATTCAGGTTGTCATCGTAATTATCATTAAAAATAAAATAATAAAATTTGGAATTACCATTTGGGCTGTCAGGTGCTTCTCCTTGCTGTGTTGGCTTTCCACTGTCTGACCAATAAGCCCATGTAATTCTAAACAGTCCACAAACATCTCCTGTGCATTTTAAACTTCTATCACATTCGGAAGCAGCTTCACAAATGCATCCTAAGCAGACATCAGTAACGGGTAGCGTTGTGTTCTTTTGTACTGTGAAAACAATAAGAGAATCCCACACGATTATTGTCTAGCAATTTATTTATATTAAGTCATTGTCAATGAGACAAAATTGTACATAAAAGGGGAACTCATTTACATTGGCATTTAAATTCTTTGAAACTCACAGTGATGTGAGTAATGCACATTATTTTAATAAATATAATGAAGATAAATCATTGAATTGCGTGAGCTTCTTACTAGTTTTTGCTATTGAATTGACAGCTTTTATTGAGTCGATTCAAGTTTAATCAGAAGTTGAAATGGGATGTTATTGAAAAAATAAATGAATTGCAACTTTTTAACGGTTTTTAACTGAACGAATTTGAATTTTCAAAAGTAGAACCTTACAATTCCAAATGAATTTAAAAATAACGGTTTTAACGGATTTATTTTGAATTTTCAAATCAAAACGGTACAATTTAAAACCATACAAATCCAAATCTTTGTCAAATTATGAACCTTACAATTTTTTAAAGTTAAGAATTTGTAAGGTTTTCAAGATCCAGCTCAAAAGATCCAGTAAACTTGAAAATCTACCATTAACATTAAATCCTAGTCTATTTTGCTAAAAGAACATTCCAATGACAATAAGAAGACAAACAACCATTCACTGCAAGCGATATCACTTACTTTAATGTCCGATTAAGTTGACATTTCATGTAAATAATAAAAATAAATGTAACCCTGCGTGCATTAAGCAACACAGACTGAAAATACCGGAACTTTTTTTCCATAGACACTTTAACATAATGCCTAAAAATATTAATTGTGAACATCAAAACAAGAAGATTTAAATGCGTGCTTCGGCGACAAATAAATGAATTCTAGCAGTGCTTAGTCACTAACTTGTTTTTTGCTATTGATCAAATAAATCTTATTTGCTTTTCTCTAAAGACTTGGTCTTATTTATAGCTTATAGAACCTTGCCATTGATTTTTATTTTTTTTATGAATTCTGAACTGGATTTATATTTCTGCAAAGTTAATTTGGCAAATTTGGAGCAAAAAGTTGTAGTGGATGTAGATTTAGAATATTGAAGGCATTCAGGGCCGTTCAGATATGACGGCTAAGGATCTGTTTGAAGCTTCATAGACACTTTAGATTGTGACTATAGAACTTTGTCATTTTCGAACGACCTCATTGGAAATTTCCGATTTTTAAGCCACAGAAAGTAGCAAACTTATCAAAAGTGTCCTCAATAAATATCAATTTAAGGGTTTAAGGTCAATAATAATCAACAAACTCACCAACATGTGATACATCCGCAGATGCAAATGACAATAATCCAACAACAACTATTACACTAACTTTAACTAAATTCATGTCTCTTTTTTCTAATTTTATAATGCACAATAATTGATATGACACACTTTTAATAATGAGAGTGATGCACTTTCTCACTTCAAAAACTCACGCGCAACTGAATTAACTCAAAAACTTGGCATTGCTTTTATAAAGATTATTCTCTTGCTCCGAAGTTCTCTCAAAGAAATTTTCATATGTACAAGCAGAATGAATGTGATTTAAGCTCCGGGAGAACGATGATGACATCATAAGAAATTATGAGTTGAGTTCTTGCGAGTTGTGAATTTTGCAAATAAGGAAATGTCTTCGTTTTTGGTCAATTTATGGACGAAAGTCACGATAGAGTCAAAAAATGTCTTTTTTTCTTTCTTATTCCAAATAAATTAAGCATGTAAAGAGCGAGAGAGAGGAACCTTAATATGTATTCAATTTCTGGTTTCTTTATCCATTAAATCCAGTTTTTTATAGATCTGTTTGGTGAACTTCTTACTTTCATTCTACATACGTGACACATTCCATTTGTAATTTCAAGTTTTTTTCTTCAAATTCTATCTATTTGCTTTGTTGCTTGACCTGCTATGACGCTTTGGGACAAGAATGAATTGATTGAAGGGATATGCTGAGTTATTTATAGATTGAGGTGGTTTTGAAGTTGAATTTTGATGTTTTTATGTTGTTTGGGGTCGGTAAGTTTTATGATCAGAGTCTGAGGATATTCAGGGGGAAGGACAGCTCTAGATACTCTTAATATTAACTATACCTGGAATTACGTGCTGATTACGGCATTTTGACTCAGAAACATGGGCGTACCAAGAGGGGGGGTCTGTATTTTGAAACTCAGAATAAATGAAACCTATTTGAAAAATTAATGATTCCTTTAAATTGACTACACCTAATTAACTATGAATTGAACTAAACTTTGAAAAAAATTGGTACAATCCTGTTGAAAAAAGAGTTTGAACCCCCACCCCCCTTTGGGTACCCCCATGCTCAGAAACACACTTATAAAGACTTTATCTTGATGATAATAATAAACTAGGAACACATGACGTCAAGAGATCATTAACGGACATTTTAAAGTCAGCCTTCAGTCGGCAATGTTGTTCAAAGTAACTAAAATCAAGCTTGAAATTAGCACAACAAAAAACTGCAAAAAACCAACGATCTTCATCTAATTATCAAGTATTCATTGATTTTATAAATAATTTTTTTCATCAAAATTCGTGTCAATCTCCAAAATAAACCAAGCATCAAAAAATGACTGAAATCAACCAGGAACCAGAAGACGATCTTGATAATCAAAATTTTGGAGAATTTATTAACCAAATAAATGCAAACTCGACTGAAGTTCAAGATGAGTTCGACGAACCAGATGAAACAATTTTCGAGAGAATTGCTGCACTTAAAGAAATTTTTCCTGAAAACTTTATTGACAATGTTGGATCATTCATATCGACAGCATATGACATTGCTTGTGATGCTTCATGGATCTTCTTCTCATCTACATTAATCCTACTCGGACCGATTATTTTTGAGCATGAGAGAATGCGATTGAATGAAAATTTAAACGATGATGAGGAACAGAATTCAGTGGAATAAAGAACGAATATAAAATAAAGTCATTTTAATGTTGCTTTCTACTGGATGTTCTAGAAATTTACAGAACTAACTGCTTTCATTTTTACGATCCATACTTGTTAGCTTCCGTTATCACAAATTCAGGTTTAATAAATTTAAACATAAACTAGAATGTTCCTCTATGCTTATGGGGTTCATCCATTAATGACATCAAGTCAGTGGCGTAGCATGGGTTTTCGTCGCTTGAGGCCAAAGCAGCAATTTGCCTCCGTAAATAAAAGTTGTGACAAGGATTGTTCTAATATCTTTATAGACGTCACCATGGGGGTACCCTAGAGGTGTCCTAAAGAGGTCAATACACCCCCCCACACCTAAAAAAATTTACATGGAAAATATTTTTCTAAAAAAATTTCTCTCCGGACGTCATGTCATTTATGAATAACCCCCCAATGACTCAGCAGCAGATTCTTAAATAACTAATTCACACATGCTTGTTATTCCAGAAATATTATCTGTTAATTACAGTAAATAAAATTTTATTCAGGGATAAATGTTAATAGTCACAAGAGATTCATTAGTTATCGCATAAAATAATTGAGATTTCTAGTTTACATCTTCAAAGGCTTCATTGAAATTGTCAGGTAACAAGACAGTATTGAGAATCGGGAGTTGTGCTAAATCAATGTCTGAATCATTCAAATGAACAATGTTCTCACTGTCTGTCAAATTATCACGTGTGATGTGGACGAATGAAGTGTCAGCTTGCGTGATATTGACAATTGTACCACTGAATGGTATTGCCTTAATCACATCATTAATATCACCAACAGCTCCAATGTGTACAGGTGCAATTCCTGAAATTTATAGCTTGTTAGCATGCAGTCAGTCTATAATCAATATAATATTGTCATACCTGTAATAACTTGACCCTTTAGACCGGTCGTCTTCACTGGAAATGGAATATCACCAAAGTTTATATCAGTTCCATTGCTTTCGGTGTTGTAGAAGGTCAAGTCAACTTGTTGACGTGTAACTGGTCCATTATCTGTTGTTGTGTCATTGTCTGGAACGTCTGCTAATATTCCAATTTCATATGTTGTGGCCTTAATAACATATCTGCAAGAAATGACATAGAAATGAGTCTTTGCATTGGAATTTCCGATTGACAATCAAGTTCATTCAAGGTCAGTAAATGGTAAGTTCATTCCACATACTATGTTAGTCGGAATCTCAAAGGTTAAGGTTAGGGATCATCATGTTGTTAGTACAGGAAGAAGAAAATAATAATCACTTAATGGCACTCAATTACTTACACTTCCTTTTTGGTTACGTTTCTTTCATGTAATGTTGAATTGTCTCTGTTATTTGTGTGTGTTTTCGGGAATGTTATGGGAAAAAGAGAAGGAAATAAAGGTGTTAAGTGCTGCTGATTAATTTAATTCACATGCTTTAACTCAATATCAATCAGAATTCGGCAAATATGTCCACAGAATGGTTGCTTAGGATTAGGGAATCTAAAGATTCTCATCATGGACATGCCAATTCTCTATTGAGATAGGAATTCAGGAACTTACAAGGTACTTGAGGTAAAATTCGTTGTTGTACTATTTCCATCATCATAATAATCACTGGATTTTTTGTGGATTTTTCAGAATGGAAGAGAAGAACAGAAAATTGTCTAGGATAAGATCTGAGGATATTTTTTGGAAACTAGAGCTTTCATTTTCGTTTAAGGAATCAGAATAACTCTTTTCCGCATTGTGTTAGTAATATGCTAGCTTGGCTAAGGATTGATCTCGTCATGTAAAGATAATTTGTTTTGTTAGTAAGTTTAAGGAGTGGACATGTGTGATGATGAGTAAGTGTTTGTGAGGGTTGAAGGGCTTTTGGGTACTAAAACCCTTTTTAATGGTAATTTTCTTCAATTTGGTAGAGGTTTTCCAGATAAAAATCTTATAACACCCTCTTCGAAAAATTTCTGGCTACGGCCTTGGTGGGTTGGTGTTCGTGGAGTAAGGATGATGTCTGGTATATTTATTGATTTAAGGTTCTTAATGATCTTTGTATTAGAATATTTCAGGACGTATTTAATTGGTGTCAGGTGGTTTAGAAGGGTGCAGAACTGGTCAAACTGATTAAAAGTCAGTTGGTCAGTTATGCATCCTTGATTATCTCATTTTGGGTATTATTAGATTTTGGACTATTAATAGAACTTATTGGATTCAGTTGCAATTCTTCTAGACTTAATAATTTCAATAGAAAGGTGGTTAAAGTTGAAACTTAATCCATCATCCTCCAAAAAACAATTTAGGGTATACTCTACCTACACGAGGTAGGGTAGGTGGAGTACCCCTATAAATCGACACCTGATCAAAAAATTTTTTTTTTCTATGAAATGAGCTTCTAATGATGATTACTTAGAACACGGAACTAAGAGAAAGTTGATGATAGTCTAGAGAAAAATATTTTATCTGTTAAATCCGGGTTTATTGTGACTATATTTTTCTTAATGACGTGTAGGCTTGAAAAATAGCAATAAAATGATTTTTATTAATTTCCACATTGTATCATGTGAATTATTTTAGTATTGTTGCATTTAGTGATTGTGGCGCAGTAAAAAATTAAATCTAAGCTATCGAGTCAAATGTAAGGAAGTGCATCAAAAATTCTTACTATTTCTGGATTAGTAAAGTATCTGATGTAAAGAACGTAGCTGGCATACCAGATATGCCCCCTTTTTGAGGATTCTGGTTCGATTCCCATAAAAGAGAGTGATACCAACATGACTTGACCTGATATCTAGAATAATCATGGCTTAAATTCTTAAAAATCTTCAAAACAACTTCACTTTCCACAGATGTTCACTCCTTATACAATACCTAGTTCTATCTACCTATTCTAGGACACACTACGACTACAAAAACTTACTATTCAGTCTCTGTTACGTTAGCAATCGTATCTTCTTCAACAATACTGATTGACATATTTTTCATGGATTAACAAATTCCAAGATTATCAAATGAAGGAAATGAAAAAGGTGAGAATAAAAAAATATTATTTTGATTATTTAATGTGCTGATCAATTCTTTTTTTCTACTGAACTAAATTTTAGCAGATGATCTCTAAACATGCTTCATGGTCAGATGTGATTTTGCCATGAAAATATTGGATTCTTTAGGATCTAGATTGCGTTACAATTCAAGATCCAGTAGGATCCAAGTCACATCCAGGGCTACAATACAAGATACAGTGGTCTTGAATTTTAAGATGAAAATGATCATACAGCACAAGAAGTCATTACAGGAAGTATCAAATTTGAAGACATACCAAAGACAATATTGACTGTAAACACTTTAATCCACAACAATCTAAACATTCTTTCTCTTTCGTGTTGCGAGACTTGACTTGAATGAACTTCTTTACATAGACATAAACAAGACAATGCACAACAAAACACGAATACGCAGTAAAACGTCACAACAATAATACTGGATAAAATTATTTTGTTGAACTCACGTTTTTATTGATTTTGTCAAGTATGTACGTGATAAATCTCAAGATTACTTTTTACTTGATGGGAATCCTAGATTGAAATTATTTTATATTAATCAGCTTATAGTTAAGGAATTGTTGTGAATTTATTTGGGATTATTTTGAATCAGAAGATGTTCTGGAGATCATAATCTACATTATTATTTAAGTGTAGGATTGTTGGCATCATTATAATGATGAAAGATGTGATTCATTGATGTAAATATGAGTGATGTAATTTAAGTGACTCTGGTGTTAATTTTCAGAACATTGTACATGCTCTTCCAAAGAAACATTTATAAATAGAACCGAGAATTTACTTGAAAAATAATCTATATTTAGATATCAGTTTTCATTTTTGGAACGCAAGGCTTTTGATTATCACATTTGCTCTCAAATGACGGTCTGAGATAAACAATTTAGTGGAAATAAATAATAATAACAATTTGATCCAAAAATATCTGTCAATATCAAAATAACAGTTTCTGAGTCGAGTAATTCCCGAAATATGAATGAAATTTACTGTTTCTATGATCGTTCTAGAACAATCTCAATAAGATTTAGTATTAAGGTGGAGGGGAAGGGTGGGTAAATTTTTGTCCGTTATTTTTCAAAATTATTTTGACCGTTAATTTTCAAAATTATTTTGACCGTTATTTTTCAAATATATTTTGACAGTTATTTTTTAAAATGATTTTGACCGTTATTTTTCAAATATATTTTGTTCGTTATTTTTCAAGTATATTTTGACCGTTATTTTTCAAATATTTTCTGACCGTTATTTTCAAATATTGTCACGAAGTTTATATGAAGTTTTTCTAGTATTCCAGAGTTTTTACGCACTCATTTATGCATCTTCTTAACCTTAAATTTCTCATATCTACAACAATGATCCACATCTTTAATATTCCTCTATTCTATTGATTTACTCTACTAACTTACTATTCTTCGATTATCATCTCGTCTGAAAGATTTCCTTTATTCACTATGGGACTGTATTGATTATCGGAAAGTGGATAGGAAAAAAAAATTATTTTTAAGGATGTTCAAAATTAAGCATTTTTGTGAGAAATTTTCAATCCAATCAGCGTAACTTCGGAATTTGTACAATTTCATCACAAATATTATTTTCTCAAATGGATTTAACGAAAATTTCATCACTGATTTGTTATAAATATTTTCTACATCTGATCATGTGAGGAATGACTTACATCTCGTACATTTTTATTAGATCATCCAGTGTGACGTTGTTGGAATTAAATATACTATAATTGGCAGGAATTTGATGAGGAGGTAGAATTGTTAGTAAATTTGGATGTCAGTGATCCACAGGAAGGTAAAAAAGGGTGTTCATTTGCACTGTCTATACTTACAATTCCTTGTGAGTATTATTTGTTGAATTATTTTCGGACGAAATATCCACAAATGACTCTGTATTTTCCACAGGCAGTCCAAAAATTAAATTAACACTGAAAACTAATGCAAGAACTGCACCAAACATCTGGAATCCTTTCATTTTTTATGTCTTATTAGAATTAAATTCTTATTCTAAACTTCTTTTTTTACGGACACAAATGTCTCAACTGCGATTGAAATTTAAGAAATGACTTGATGAGAAAAAAATTTGATGCTTATATACTGAAATTGTCAAACTGATTAGCACACAACCGTTAATTGATTTACGCTGTATGTTTCCATGTATGATATCAGAAGCTCAACAACATCAATTTTCAATTAATTGCAGTTTGCCTTTCTTATTCATCTTTATCTCTTATCAGTCAATCAAAGAGAAAATAAATTTTAGCTGACAGATTTATTGTGTACACTTGTCAATCATATATTTTTGGGTTAGTAAGGGATCCGTGGAGTGTTTGACATAATTTTTGATAAGGTTGAGTATTTTTCGGCAAAAATCTTCCACTTTTGGATTTTAATTGAAAAAGGTTTGAATATCAAAAATTAATTATCTTGAAAATTAATAAATTTTCAGACCTTTAAGCGTCACGTTAATTAGAGAAAGGAACACAGATGTGTATTTTTCCGCTTAATCAAGAAGAGAAGAAGAGGTTTTGAATGCTTGAGGCTGTTTTTTCATATCAAGCATCATTAAACATTTTCACATAATTTGGATAATGGTGGATTAGTACTGAAGTCGTTCATTTGACATCCTCTAGGAGATATTCTTGGATATACAAAATTTTTCTAGGATAAACTCGAATACCCTACCCTTCTGGGGTATTCACGAGTGGAATATAAAAAATTACTTTACTTTTTTACATGACAACCTGGAGTGTACCCTACCCCTACCTCTCCTTGGGTACCTACCCCAAGGATGGCTTGTTTCTAGGGATACCTGGGGTACCCTGCCTAGGGTAGGGGTAGAGTGGTGTAACCAGGGGGTGATTTTGGTGTTGAAACACCCTTTCAATTGAAATTTTCTTCAATTCGCTAAAAGTTTTTAAGAAAAAAATCGTTAAGTCATAAAAGCAGCTAAATTTAGTGAGAGAGCCACTTTTTCAATTCTTCTAGGCTTATAAACTAGACGGTATACATCCAAAGTTAATGTAATTTCAGCTAACTTCTATCAATTTGTATGAAATACTGCCAATGCAGCCTGGTTTCCACTCATGGATTGCCATCTCTGTAATTTGGCAACACTTCATTACCACTCAGGTAATTCTAAGTATTTAGAGAATACCTTATGGATGAACCTTAGTTATTATCGTGGATGTATACTTTAACGTTAACACTAAGGATGTATACTTAGTGGATGTATACTTCTCATTGTATTATTAATTCAAACATTTTCTAGAACATCCACATCTTGTAAGTTGAAGGATTGTTTAGTATGCCAATTTGATGAGGCTAGAAGTAACTTAGTAACGGACATAGTCCGACTCCTTCTTCAGCATCCCAATAAAAACATGATCAATGTAGATTCATAGAATTAATTCACGTAGATCCAATTAGCTCCTAAAAAATAATTGTTGACAAATTTCTCATGCAAGTCACTTATCACCATTGAAAAATGTCACATCATTCATTTTACAGATGAAATCTATCATGATTCATGTGTTTATCAAATCTGGATCTAAAAATAATTTCTCAATGAAAAAGTTTTTACTCATCCACAACATGTTAAATCCAGCTGAGAGACAGATATTTTGTCTCCATAAATCAACAGCCATCGTCATAGTAATACACGAGTGATGCTTCCAATTATCACATTTGATTTGCTCGATATTTTCAACAGAATTTTTCCTTTATTTAATTATCACGTCCATCAATGACGAAAAAATTCGCATTGGAAGTTTAAATTAGTGGAATCTGTATAAATAGAAGTATAAAGTATCAATTCAGATTTAGTACACTGATGTGCTGAAGCAGTGAAAGACAGAATCTCAAAAAAATGGTGTTACGTAAAATTGTGAGTAATCAAGTTGATATCAAGTCGGTGTGCCTTACTAAAAATTCTCATTTCATGTTAACAGATTTTGACAATTTCACTGATAACAGTCGTGTACTCGCTTCCATTTGATGATGACAAGGAAAATAACAGCACAGAGGGACGAGGTTTAAGTGTCAATGACATATTCAAACAAATTAATATAATTTTAGAGCAAAACATTGAATCAGCAATTGGTGACAGTTCCGTGGAACATGGTGATAATTTTACAAGCCATAAAGATCATGGAAATGTTCAAATAACAGTTGAGAAGTTTGAGTATGGCGTAGATAAGTTTCCAGTGACATTCCAACCAGATCATGATGATGGAAGCTTAGAGGATGATGACATTGTTCCATTGGAAGGTGATTATGATGAGATATTGATTTTTAAGGAAGAATGTTATGATCCAGAAGATGAAGACTTTACAGATACAACAACAATTGCTGATAACCAAAATTCAGAAATCTCAACAGCCAATCCTGTACCAACGACTACTCAATCTCCAGCAACAGACAAAAAGCTGCTAAATGATGTAGCAACACAACCCATCCTCACGACTGTCTAAGTAATTAAGATTAGTGTGTTAAT
Source organism: Chironomus tentans (assembly GCA_963573255.1). NCBI lineage: Eukaryota > Metazoa > Arthropoda > Insecta > Diptera > Chironomidae > Chironomus > Chironomus tentans. Next base: position 40,546,292 of record OY754302.1, on the reverse strand, counting down.
CATTATTTCCTATAATATCATCTAAATTAAATTAAGAAGTCTAAAATGTAAGCATGTTGATACGAGACGTGAAATTGATTGGAGATTTTACAGGATAGGTTTTTTAAAAATCACGACACTTTGTAAATTGTAACTTTGTTTTGTGTTAGACGTGAATTTTTGGCAAAATTTTTTAAGCATTTAAGTACGGGTTTTTTTTGGAAATGTTAATTGTGTTAAGTAAGTTATTGACTGGAAATTTTAATCATGCAGTTCTGTAATAAATGATAAGAATAAAAAAAAATTATTTTCATGAAATTATGTAGTGCTATTAAAGATGTATCAAAAGAAAACTTCGAAAGTTAATTTATAGTTCTATATTATTTAATATCTCTAATTCTTATGGGATTTGAACCCATGCCTTTGCATTTCATATTTCTAATTTGATTTTCTGCTTTTTTGGTCTTTAAAATTTATTGGCAAATTCTTGATACCATATTTCTAAGTAAAATATTGAAAGATACTAAATTTTATTCATATTAGGTGTCGTTAGCAAATTACGTCACTTAAAAAGAGACTTTTCGACCCTTTTCCCTCCCATGACACAAATTTTTATAGAAATTTATAGAAAAATAAATATTTTTATTGGAAAAAGTTCTTTCGTTTGAACGGTCATAAAATCACAGACCCCCAAAAAACGAACGTAATAAGTGGACTGCGAGTAATAAATGTTAATAAGGAAAAAAAATGACTTTTATAATTTTTTTCGAGTATTGCTGTTTATGGATGTATAAAAAATAAATAAAAAAGTTTCATAATGCTACACAAAATATGTTAAAAATTTTATATTATAATTCTCTTCTAGGATTTGAACCCATTCATTTTCGTTTTATATATTTTATTTTTCTTCTGTCTTATTAAGATATTTGGATAATTCTTAATACTCTCTCTCCCTTGTCACAATTTTTTTATGAAGTCGTTCGCCTATTAGCTATTACGTTCGCTTTTTATGGGGGAGGGAGAAGGGGTCTAAAATTTTATAATAGGTCAAACAAAATGTTGATGTTTGATGTTGTTTTTGATGGACGTTATTTATAAACGAAACCTAAAAATGCAAATTACTAAATTTTAGTCAAAGAAAGTCCCAATGAACAACCATTAAGTATTGCATATCCATTAAGACTAAACATTTACTCTACAAATACATTGGAAATAACGATCTAATTTTATTTCTGAATATTGTTTATCATTATCTTTCCTCACATACCCATTTGAACCAAGATAATGTTTGTGTATGATATAAAAAAATCTTATCAATATTTTTTTTTTAGAATTTAATGGATTTTTCATACTGCTGCAAAAGTAATACAGTCAAAGTTTTCTGAAGACATAAATATTCATTTACATTTTGTTTTTTGCTTTGGATAGTCATTTAAAATTAAAAAAATTGAGTCATGAAATTGAATCTTTCAAGATCAACAGTTTTAGTTTGTAGTATTTACACTTTTGTAAGTAATTTTATTTAGCACATCTAATTTTATTTTCCACTAAGTACAGATATTCATTTCAGGCGATAAGTGTCATAATGCTAGTCTTATCAATTCTCTCATTAGTAGCATACGAATGTGTATTTCAAGATGGATTTGCAAGCGCGCCTGAGTCATATTTCTTCCATCTATTCTACTTTCGATCGCGTCACTGCAATAGCTTCGTAGACTGGTCAGTATTTGGACTAGATAATGCTGAACATTTAAATGAATTCATCATAATGCCAGAGGAAATTGCTATTGTGTCAAGGACACACAGATTGACTATAATACAAATTATTATCAATAGTTTATTGATTGTGGTGTCGCTGATCGCAATTGGTAAGTATTTAGTAATGAAAACAACATTTCTAACTTTGAGTACGCTCCTGATCTAGACACATGAAAGGCACAATCCAAGAAGTGTGTTATAAATTTGAAATCCAAGCTGATGCTGTTCTTGGTGACAAAACTGCTCTAAACTTTCAATTTGCAAGCTTAGCGCTAGCTTGATGACAATTCAGTTCAAAAAATGCCATTTGGAGCTGAATTAATCTAAGTCTTAGTGAATTTCATGTAAATTTGAATTTTTGGAGGGAAAATTCCTGAATAATGCAACATTTTAATAATAATAATAACAAAAAAGGTATAACTTATATATGGCATTTGACCATACACTTAGATAACCCCTAATAGCTCAGTGGTAGAAGCATGCGACCAAAAATCATAGGACGTGTTCGAATCCCACTTCCAAGATCCCATCGTTCGGAGTTTTTCTTTTTTCTGTTGATTTGACATCTAGAGGTTCGAATCCTCAATTCTAGATGTTTCAACAAAGTCAAAGGTAGTTCATCCTAAACTAACAAGCCTATTTCAATTTTTTTCAGCCGCAGTGATCTTCAACATCTACTTCCTCTCTAAGAAAATAGCATTCATTGTGTTATTCTTGCCTTATTTACTCGTTCTTCACGTGTCGGTTGTCTTCGACTTTATAGCTGGAACTCTCTATTCCGACGATCGTCTACGAAGCTTTGTAAGTTAAATGATCACGATTATTATGAATTAATAGCTAATTAAGATTCTATTATGTACAATTAAATGCTAATTTCTATGACTCATCACACATCAAACATCGACAGTCCGTTGACGGTACAATGACAATGTTGGAAATTGAGAATCGAAATGAAGCGAGACCATTTATAGAACAAATTGATCAAACATTCCGTATTATAGCACCAAATACGATGTTCTTCATATTCACGAAAGTTATGTTTATCAACATCATTAACGTTGTTGTCATATTCTTCATGGTATTTGCCGGCTGGGAAGTAATTGATGGAAATAAAATGCGAGTGACTAAAAAGGATGACAGCAAAAGTAGTGAAAATATTTCAGCAGCAACACAACTAACGCAAGGGGATTAAGATAAAGATTTTTTTAGTAAATTTACTGTATTTATTATATTAAGTGCTTGTGTGTACACACCATGACAGACTAGAATGAAATAAATGTAACACCATTAAATATTGTGCCTTATCAATATCATGATTTATAGTACAACTACTGTGCTGTATGTTTGTTTGTGTATTTAAATAATTTTTTTGCTATAAAATTATTTCTCAGTTTGTTTTTGTGCTTAGCAATGGAATTTTCAAGCAGGCAAATTATTGCCATTACTCTTTACTCAACAGTAAGTTTAATATCACAAAATGTTCTCAATAATTTCATGGACTTTTTTAACTTCCCGCAGTGTCAATCAGTGATATTCATTATTCTGTCGATTCTCTCAATATTCTCTTACTACTGTTGGATAGAAACTTCATTCACCTTATCACCAACATCTTACATGATTCACTTGATGTATTTTAAGTCACAACATTGTGGAAACGAAAGCGATTGGACGCATTTGAATGTTATGAACTTTAATGATGTTCAAGCTGTCAGACCTGACACAAGTTCAGCTATTGAGCGAACTTTTATCATCTCAATTTTATATTTGATTCTGTACAGCTGTTTGATTTTATCGAGTGCTATGATTATTCGTATGTATTACTTTAGTCATCATGAACTTAATCATCATTAAATTTATTCCTACAGTGAAGCTGAATCATCTTGCAAAGAGACATCTACTATCATGTATTTTGATTACGTTTCCATTTGTTCTCACGATGGTGCTCATCTTCATACTTGATAACTTTGCAGCAGCTTATTATAGCGTTGATTATGTGAGAAGCTCGTCAACATATGGTGCCATGACTGTCATGGAAATACAGAATAGAGAAGACATCCGACCTATTTTAGAGAAAGTTAATCCAAATATTTTGACATTTCCACCTGCATTGATGATGTACACGTGCTTAAAATATTATTTATTCTATGTTTTAAATATCTTATCAATGATTGTCATTGTTCCTTCCGTGTGGAATAACTTAAGTCAAACGAAAGAAGCGAAAGTGAATAGTGAGAAATTGTATATTTTAAGAAGCTCACAAGCCATAAATGTTGAGTTAGAGATGCCTTTAAATTAGATGATTTTTTGTCATATTGAAGAATTTAATAAAATATTTAGTTGATAAGAATTAATTATTTAATAAATTAATTTGGGGTTGTTCAAAAATGATGTCTAACTTTTAAGGGAAGAGAGGGGTCTGAAGCTGTCTGATAATTTTGTGACAGATGGAGAAGAGGGTCCAAAAATCCTATTCTTTTGATGGACGTCATTTAGGAACCAACCCCTAATAGTTTGATTTACTCCCATAAATCATTGTGGACAGGGTTTCATGATATCACGTAATTGGTCTTCCAGATAAATATTATCTAACACTAAAAAAGGAAGATGAGGAATTCAGACTTTTTTCATGCTCTTTAAAGCCCCCGAGCAACACAAAGTAGGGAATGGTATCCATATGGAATCAACACAGAATGTGCTCGACTGACACACGTGGAAATATTGACCACATAACGAAGATGAAGACAGGATACTTAGAACTAGGAGGAACAGGGTAAGTGATTTCCAAGTGCCTGCTAAAATTTCTAATCTTACGTTATATCCGAACAAGAGGTCGTTCATAAATTACGTCACGCAAAAAACCCTCTTGTAATAAATTTTCGAATAAAGAATTTGTGTTTGGATTGTCACAAATTCATCTACCCCCTCCCTTCTAAAGCATGGCATTATATCCGAACAACTCTTTAGAAGTCAAAGATACACGGAAATGAGTCCTAATCTCCAATAAACAAAGATTGCATCGATAAAAAAATACACAAAGAAAGTTTTTTTTGTCAAATCGATTAATCTTTATTGATCAATAAATGACAGCATTTGATGATTTCAGATATGTTATCAGAAAGCTATTTATACTTCCTTGTTTTTGAATGTTCTAAATGTCCAGTTAATATGTATGTCAGCTTGTTCTTAGATTGTCAGTAAGTCTGAAATTTCTTAAATATTTTTTCTATTTTAAATCAGTAAGCTTTGATTTTTTTTTGTTAAAAAGTTTCTCATTAAAAAGTTTAGACAAAAAAATTTTAAAATACATTTTCTTGAGGTTGGTTTTTAAGGAATCAGACTTGAAGTCTTTTCGTCACTTAGTTTTGTTTTTAGATTTGAACTGTTTTTGCTATATTTATAATTTTGAGCTGCAGGACGAATGTAGAAATTTAGACCAGTGGTGCTCAATTAATGGATTACGACACACTGTTGTGTTAGACAAATTGTTACCGGAAAGCTTTGTCTCAAATTCCACTCAGACTAGTCAATCATCCTCACAATAACACTCTAAAGTTGCCATCAAGTTCCTCACACCTAGAAATGAGCCGAAAATAGGAAATCCTTTCATCCACCCACAAACGTACTTCATTTTCAATTCCAAATGCGTGCATTGCCATTAACAATCATTGCCTCAAGAGAAAAAAGAGATTCGTCATCGATTTGTTCGCAACAATTCAAGCATTTATTGCTATTGTAGCGTCTACATGGGAATTGGCAAAATATAAACAATTTCATCGTTGTTGTGTCAATGTAGACGCGTGTATGATTAATAACTTGACAAATGTTTTGGCAGTCAGAACTAAATATTTGTAGACACAATTTAAGGAAGTAAGCTTAATGTTGCGGGTTAATAAGGTTAGATTGTAATTTAGTCAGCTAATTTTTAGAGATTTAGATTAAATCTTAATCCGTCAAAATTGATGTGACATGCTTGTGGAATTTACCGAAATATTTTTATTTGTCTTAAGTCCAATAACTAGTTTTTGATGAATTATAGCGATAAGATAACAGCAATTGGATGTTTATCAATTTATGAAATCATTTGATGGATCGAATTACTATCTTGTCATAAGTTTATTTATTTAGTTTCCTTTAGTTTGGACATTTGGATGGTATTGAAAAGTAGAGCAAAGGAATTAAATTGTTAAAAAATGAAGGCACCAAAGACAATTATTTACTTAGTTTCATTGTACTGCATTGTGAGTTGTGTAGAAAAATCTAATATTTTGTGTTCCTTAATTCCTGTCTGCTTAGATTTCAGGGATAATTTTCATAGGAATATCCGTTTTATCAATATGCGCATTTGCTTGTGCTTTTGACTTTACAAAGTCACCATTCAATTACATGATGTACTTGCTGTATTTCCGAAGAGGAACTTGTCATAATATGATCCAATGGGAGGCATTAGAAATCGATATGGTGCCAGTGGAGAGGCTTATTATGCCACCAGAAACGGCAGCTGTGCTAAGAACCTTTTCGTTTTCAGTATTTTATCTGGTATTGAATTTATTTTTAATTTTGGCAGCATTCAGAGCTATGTGTAAGTCAGTCAAGGGGTCGTTCATAAGTGATGTCTGGCATTTTATAGGTTGACCTCTCTTCTAAATTATCATTTGGTTAGTGGCTATGCCTGGGGCCGGTTGCTTGGTATACCTTAAAGTAACCCCAGGGGTATAGTTTTGGTTGACCCTAGTGCACACACCTAGGGTAACCCCCTGAGGTAATGTATACTGAAGAGGCTCTAAAAATTCAATTTATCACTAGACGTCATTTTGGAACAACCCCCAAATGAAAAATTTAATTTTTTAAAAATAATTTTTGGAACTAATTTCCAGCCGGTGTTAGTAAAACTTCAATTAATCGACACGCTTTGTTCTGGTCGTATTATTCACCAATTTTTATTACTTTTGTTTCGATAATCGTTTTGGACTTTTTATGCGCAGCATTTTATATCGTCGAGTTCTTCTTGATGTACCATAATTCGGACAATGTCATGACAACATTGGAAATTGATAACAGGGAGTACTTTAGTCAATTTTTTGATGAAATACCAGCCAACACTCGCAGCTTACCATCACTTTTGTTTTTCTTCATCTCGTCAAAATTTGTAATACTATTGACGGTAAATGTTGCTGTCATATATTCAATGTTTACTGCCGTATGGAAAGTTTGTCGTGACAATCAGAAACAAGTGTTTAAAATTCATGAGATTTCAAAGAAAAAAGCGCCAAGCCCAGTTATGTCAATTAGGAGTATTGAAAGTATGAATGAAGTTCCACCGCTTAAATTTGAGACTTTTTCAAAATCACCAATAAAGCGAGCTGCTGCACCCGAAAGACCACAATCAAATCCACCACAGCCACCACCGCCACGAAAAAACTCTGTTGAGTCACAGACGGAGTCGTTTAGTGCAACATTGGATATAGCAATAATTCCAGACAATCGAAGTATGAGTAGCACAACGACAGTTGAAGAAATGGAATTTGACGACTTGCGCTTACCAAGAGTTCCATACGAGAAATCATATTTCCAATATCCAATAAGCTACAATGACACTTTAGACCGAAAAACACATTTTTAAGATTTTTCAGATGTCTCTCCGCATTTTTTACATTATTCAATGAATGAAGCTACAACAACAAAAAAGTATTGACAATAACAATAATAGTAATTGTAGTCATGCCTTAATACTTATCTTATCACTTATACACAATTACATAAATGAAAAAAAAAATTATTTACACTTAGTTATGATATTAAAGTAAACACCTTTATTGAGAATAAGCTGTGGTTTGTGCCCGCGCTCTCTCTCAGTCAGTCATCAACGTGAAGTGTCGGAGTAAAGAACGATCGTAGCGTGAGATCTATCGGAGAAGTGTAAAAAAAATATTATTATTTTTTTCTTCTTTTGTTATTTATATTAATCACATCATTTAAATTTCGTCATTAGCATTGAACACCTCTCTTTTTTTTCATAAATAATGTCTTCATGAATAATATCTATAAATATGAATATGTTAATATCATTCAAGTATTGTATTATTGTGTAATAAATACTGTAGTAATATAAAAGTGGAAGTGTGTTATTCTTCTCTCAATTTTTTCTCGTAAGAACAATCCCGAGTTATACAGGAGTTTAAGTTAAACCGGTTTGATTACTTCACATATGATAAACAATCAATTTAAAGATTTGTTGATGTTTTGGTTTGAGTTGAGATTCTTAAGGCATACGTCACTTGCATGGGAATTAGCTGATTTGGGAATTTTCTACGTGCCTTTTACTAAGCTTTCTTCAGGTATTGTTCTCGACATCGTTTTAAGACGATATGCCATTTTTAAGATTTTAAAATTTGCTGAGCAGTTTATTCTATTGAAGTTGAGGAGTATGGGGAAAAAAAATGGAATATGAGAAGTTCCAAGGTTTCCTAGCTAGGAATCCTAGCTAATGACAGTGTTCTGCATATTTTTAAATATTGATGAAGATACTGACTATTTTATCAGACTGTTCACAAGCGAGGATCATCAAAAATTTAGTTTTTTGAACACCCCTTCCTTAGCTCTTCTTAGTTACAAAATTTTCCTCCTTTCGTAGAAAATTATTGGGATAGTAAAATAGGCAAAGCTTACCTCAATGTAGAGAATATTGAATATGAGCAGCGGCGTAGCCAGAAATTTTTCGAGGAGGGGATTTTCAAATTTTTTGTATGGAAAAATTTAGGGATAGATTTCAGGTTTTTTCTCAAAAACCATATCAAATTGATTTTAGGAGAATTTTAATTTAATCCCCAAAATACCCTGGCAAATTAGAGAAATTCCAAAAAGTGCACCCCACGTTTACGTCCCTGATCAGCAGTGAATGACTAGATTTTGAATCAATCTCTCTTAAAGTTGACTTCAATTGATCGAATTCAAGCTCTGGATCACATAAAGACTTAACTATAATACTAGAACTCGAAGAAAACACGAATCTGATATGAAGATGAGTCAACTTAGGTCTAATTTTCAAAATAAAATCCTAATCGACTTCGAGCTCTGCAAGATACCAGATAAATTTACTAAAAACCACCAAATAGAGTTAATTTGTAACATACATCTTGTATTGTGGGATATGCCAATAAAAAAATTGGTGTATTCTCGAGAGAATGTAGTGTAACAATAGTTATATGCGGGTAGCAGATAAAAAACTTGCATAAGGTGTGTCTTTAAGAATAAAGTTAAGGTTTGCCTGACGATACATAACCCAGAAAGTATTTAATTTGTATAAGAAGTGGTAAGAACAATCATCCACTAGTCAAAAGCGCTTTAAATCGATTTCAATTCCAGAAGACTCATCCATTATCAAATAAATCTAAAGTAGACTTAATTCCTGCATTACTCGGATCTATTCAAATGCAACAGGCATTTGAAGAAAACATTCCTAAAAGTGTTCTTTGACAGAGTCTCAGAAAAAAATCTTCTTTTCATGTGTTTGTTGTTATGAGGCAATCAATTAATTTATGGAAGACGTGTTTGGTGTTTAAAGGCAAGACAAAAAATAAAAATAAAACGTTTACTTGAACTGCGACTCAAAGTCTTAACGACAGTCATTGTTTGCGCATTAGAATAGTTAGTCAGATGTCGGAAAGCTGATGAAACGACAATTAAATAAGAAACTTAGACAAAAATAATTTGTGTGTTGTGAAAAGTCTCGGTATTATCACTTAATAAAATAAAAGTCTCAGCTTGCATTGTGAGTCATACACGCTCGACAATAATCTTGAATGTAAATAAATAATTAAAATATCAGCCGTATAATCTAAAAATGTGAAACGCTAACATTCTCAAGTGCATTTGTATGTAGCAATGTTTTTTTATTGATTTATTTATTTTATTCTCTCTCATTCAATCAGAATTAAAAGGCACTCGAACTGATTAATCGTTTAATTGATTGTAAACGAGTTGTCATTTCATTCGTGTGACAATTTTCCTTACGATGATTTCATTTAAGTGATAAGATAATAGAAAGAAGAAGACATTCGAAAAATAAAATAAAAATTGTTGTGTGGACAGAACTAATCAAAGCACCATGGCGAAGAGTAACTCAGTAATGTACGGCGCGATAATTTATTCATTGGTAAGTCTGAAAAATATTCTTTTCTGTGAGCTTTAAAATCACGATTGGGAATTGATTTGCTTAATTGAGTTGAGGACTATTGAATATTTTTTTGATGATAAATAACTAGCGAAAAATTTAAAGAAAGTCCTCGTGTTATAGATCGAGGGACTTCAGCGCATTTTTGTGTTAGCGATCAGTATTTGATTAGCAAAGTACTGCATATTAAATAAGTCAATCATGAATATTTTGTGACTTAAATAAATTCGACGGCTTTATAACGGTTTTTTGACATTCAAATTTTCTAACGATCAAAATATATTTGAAAATTTCCCGCGTAAATGCACTTGAAAATCATTAATTATAGTATAATTAACAATTTTGCGGAGAATTTTCATATATTAAAATGGTTTGTTATTTAACGGTTTTTTAAAATTCAAATTTTCTAACGGTCAAAATATATTTGAAAATTTCCCGCGTAAATGCACTTGAAAATTATTAATTATAGTGTAATTAACAATTTTGCGGTGAAATTTCATATATTAAAATGGTTGGTCATTTAACGGTTTTTGGAATTTCAAATTTTCTAACGGCTAAAAAAAATTTGAAATTATAGAGGTAATGGTGAAATTATAGAGGTAAAATAAAATTTTGACAGGTTACACCATAATAAAAACAAAAAATCATTAATTATAGTATTTAACGATGGTTTTGAGATTTTTAAATGTCCGGGGGGCCAATAACTCGATGGCACGGAGCTAATGCAAAAAACTAGAGCTCTCTACGATGTCTAGATAAAAAGTTTTTAATGTGCTCCGACCGACCGACCGACCGACCGACCGACCAGACAAAGTGCATTATTAAGCTACCTTTTTAAAACAAGTTTCAAAAATGCGCTAAAAAATGGAAATGAAATACAGAAGTGATTTGCGTTTAGAATGGGAATTTAATTATGAAATATTGCCCAAAAATTGAATTGTTTACTTTTGCTGACTGTGAATTTTTCAAAAATTAATACGAATTAATTGAGGATTCTTGTGAATTTGGATAATTTCCAGAGACACTTTTCAAGTCATATGATTGCTGTTGTTTGAACTAGCTACTAGATAAAATTTTGATAAGTTCTTGATTGTGTTGTCACATTGTTTTGATGAAAATGACTTATGACAATGGAATTGTCTGTAAATCTGCACGTATGCTACTGTATTCAAAGGTGCTTGCTATATAGGTGTCTGCTAAGTGCCTGGGACTAGGTACTAAGTCCAAAAAATAAAAGTTGGGGTAGAGTTTTGAATGAAATCGAATTCGATACTAAATTAGAGTAGAATTAAAGCTCTGCTTGTCCTAAACCTAGCATTAAATATAGTCTAGACAACAGTATTTAGGGATGTTCATAAATGATGACCAATTTTTAGGGGGGGGGGGGGGGGGGTTGGTATTAAGCTGTGTAACACTTCCATACAATATTTTATTGATTATTTTTATTCTTAACAAGAAGGATTTTGTTTGTTATGCACAGCAGGAGCGTATCCAGAGGGGGTTCTATATCAACCCCTCCCTATTTTATGAAAAACAAATACTAGCGTAAACTAGAAGGAAAAGGACTTATGGTACGCCCCTGGTGCACAGTCTATGTGCTTACATATGTCTAGCATCTTATAGAATATTAAACAGTTCAAAAAAAACATTTTCCCGCCAAATTATATCCAAAAAAGTCTGCGTCATTCAGTTTACCTGACAAAACATCCAAATGTTTCAAAAAATATTAGGAACAATACCTTCACAGCAAACACGTGTTCCTTCATTCATTAATAATGCAAAAAACGTATCACGACATCAATTCAAAAAATATATGTGCCGCACTGATCAAACAGTACCTCATAATTAAGATGCTTTGTCCTCACACTAAGCGCAAAATGTGGTCACAAAGTCAAGAGACTGAAAAAATAAGTAATAAAATAATTCAACAAATGAGACGATTATAGCAAAACATAGTTCAGGTATTTTACACTAGACACTTAGCCGCTATGCCTTCAATTTTAGAAATAGATGAACTGACCTTCTAGCCTAGCTATTACGCATAGTTTCTATAACGACATTGTTTGCAATTAAATCGTGCTCTATGTTCATGATATAATTTTAACAAGCTATGAAGTGAAAAATTGGAAGAATTTTTGATTTTTTTAAAGCATGAGATTTTATTTTCCGAGCTGTGAACTATGAATTTTATATTTTTATAGGGTTCTCGAGCACCCCAAAGCTTTGGGTCTCCTAATTATGCTTTTTCTTCTATATATATCCATATTTTCCTTAAAAGTATATTAACATTGTAGTAACCTGAACTGCAATAAGGTCTAAGTTGACGTGATGGCAGCATGGTCATGCTTTAATTGTCATTGTCGTGTCATCACCGTCAGAGCACCCTGTCAATTAGAAAACAGCTATACAGGTGGATAATTCGATATTATGCTGCCACTACCTCAAAGTAGACATAATTGCTGCTCACTTAATGTGTTGCTCGGGCTTGATTAAGGATATTTTGATTTCTTATCATCAACTCAATAATCTAGTCCTATTTTTGTCAGTCACAATTCTAATTTAATTGCTGTACTATCTAATATTTTCGTTCTAAATAATCGTCTTCAACCTTTTTTGTTTTGACGGCGAGAGAAATGAAAATTCGATAAAATCTTTCAGTGTCCTCAAACAATTTCTATGTTTAGCCTCAAAATACATCATGATTGATATTAATACCCAAAATAATTATTAATTATCGAATATCATAATTTAATTGATAACATAAGTCATTGATATTGATTGATTAGATAATAGAATAATTCTAATGCCACTTTATCTCTATTTACAGTTTGTAGGTGTCGTTTATTCTGCATTTGCCATATTGGGTCTGCTTTCAAGGTGGTGTATAATAGAAACGCAAAGTTCACCGCTTGTTTATATGTTTTATATGTTCTACTATAGAGGTACGGCATATCCATCTACAAATTAATATTTTATTCAAATTTTTTTCAATTATTTCTGTCAACAGTTGAGAGCTGTGAGCCAAAGTTTCAGTGGAGGAAATTCAATATAATTAATTTTGTGGATGTAATCATGCCAAGTGAAACTGAAGCTGTACGACGAACCTACATCTTCACAATAACGTATTTGGCACTACACATTGCATTAATTGCTTTTGCCTTATTGGCACTGTGTGGTTTGAGATCCACCGTGACGAAAAAACGCATTGGATTTTTCTTCCTCCCATTAGTTTTTATTCTCATTGCCACCGTCATATTTGATGTTTTGGCGACGGTTTATTATGTGGTTGACTTTGTATTCGTTACGGTGAGTCATGCTTAATTGACAATAGGAATCGTCTTACTAATTAATTTGATTTTATTTCCCATAGAAAAATGATGGACTGATGAAGATTCTTGAAGTTGTAAATATGAAGGAGACACGACCTAATTTCGAGCAACTGGCATTTTCACTTCGTTACGTCCCTCCAATAGCAATGTTCCTTGTTACATCAAAATTATTCTTTTTCTTAATCTGTAATATTATCTGGGCAGTGACCATTGTCCACACAACATGGTCGAAGACAGAGAAAAGTCAAGAAGCTGAGCCAAAGACAAATGGTGATGCTGCAACTATGGCAAATGACAATCCTGCATTTGAGAATGACAGTGATGAAAAAATGTCAAAACATGAGGTGACTTCAAATAAAGAATATGATGGACTTTCCGAAAAGAGATACAATGACACAGCACGTGAACAAAACTTTGTCTTTCCACATCAATTATATGCCACAAGTACCAAGCAGAAGAAGAAGATGACAGATGATGAATCTTTTGATGATGATTCAATCGACTTTAGAATACAACGACCAACTCTATCTGCTTCATACTACAATAATTCAAGTAAACTCCAACAATTTCCTAATGCTACTTACGAAAATGATATTGAGGATCGATTACATCGATTCCATAAAAGTAATGGGAACCTCGAGTATGATGAAATCTCACCAGACATTAGTTATAAGGAAATGAAAATCAGACCCACACCTCCACCAAAGCCAAATAGATTAGAATACCATTCGAGACCGTCAAGTTCATATTACTTAAATTCTACAGGTCATGAAGATTTAGTCCTATATAGACCCGATAGTGGATTAAGTGAATCAAAAACTGATCGATTAAGTGGACATGCAAGACCACCTCAAGAACTAAGAAGTCAATTACCTTGGAGTTATTTTAGTACGGGTGATGAAGTGCCAAAGCATGCTCTTGTACACATGGAGGACTCTGAACTTCCAGGAACTCCATTACCTGACTATGATGAAAATGTGCCGAAACGAAGACATTATTAGAAAAATTCTTTAATCATCATTAAAATTAGCACATTTTTGTATTTCCTAGATTGTAAATGAACTGCTAATTTTAATGTAGACCTTCTCGAAGATTCAGCAATGAATCAGATTATAAGTATTGTTAACTATTTCATACTCTAAGTATTACTTTTATAAGTATTTATTGTGAAAATTATATTAATGTTGTAAATTGATTGAGTTGATCTAGTGAAAAATTTCGTGATAGTTTCTCGATCGATACACTTTCAAATGTTTCAAGCGTCTTGGTGGCAGGTTACTTAGAACTATGTTACGATTACTGGACAATATTTGAAAGAGTGTCAATCGGATAAGTCACTTTGAAGGAGGTTATGTTAATTTTTTGGGGGCTAGGGTAAGGGGTCGTTCGCAAATTATGTCACGCTTTTAGAGGGGAGGGGGGTATAAGAATTTGTGACAGTCCAAACACAAAATTTGTGACAAGGGGGTGAGGGGGGTGGTCGTTATTTTTGGGTGACGAAATTTGCGAACGACCCCTAAGATATAAAAGTAAAGAAGTAGTACTGAGTCATTTTGGATTTAATATTGTAATTAACCCCAACAAACAATGAGGATGCTCACTGGTTCCGTAATATGCTCACTGAGCAGCTGTTAGGAAAATTATCTGCTTATTGAACTTTGTTTGAAGTTTACTGGGTAGAATCAGTTCTGCTGATGGTATATCGAATGATCTAAGTAATACAAGCAACACAATACTGCAGAATCTTGAAACTTAGTGACAATGTTGCATACTTGGTAAAAAATTATCCCAAAATTCCAATAGTGTGCTGCTCGGGTTAGATAACTCTACACCTAAGATGTTGACAATTTGGGCATATAAATTACAAAAAATCCAATGCTTGCATAAATGAAGCAGAAAATTCTTTAATATCATGTGAAATCTATTAGACCCACTTGTCATACCCAAATTACATCCAAACCTTCATGAAAAAAATTGGCATAATTTTCTCCAAGGTAGCAGAACAAAATGAATTACCATGAATCGTAATTTTTAATTGACTAAAAATAATAATAAATCAAGTTTAATGTATTCAAGAACAAATTAACAAAAAAAAATCATAAAATTTATTTCCAATGAGCCATAAAACGGTTCAATAGTTTAACACAAAGCTGTTTAGCAGTTCCAGAAATTTTTTTACAAGCTTACGAACTTTTTCTTTAAGAAAAAGAAAGTCCTAATTCAATAAAATGGAAAAGAAGACATCAGAACAGACATATGTGTTTGACATTCTCAATCACATTGATCCACTCAAGTCCTCATTTTAAAAAAATGACCCTCTTACCTCTTTTTAAGGATGTCATTTCAATCTATAGAGTTTTTCCTTAAATCTTTTGATATTTTACTCTCATGGGTTTTTCTTGTGAAATCTTTATGTCAACATCAATGAAATGGTTCCTCATATTGGATTTCTATTTTATTACAGCATAGATTTAGATGTCTTTTTCAAGGTTTAGGAGACTTTTTGGACGATAGAGAAAAGTATCAAGATGGAAAGAGCTTTTGATGCTTCTTACAAGTTCTTGGAAATTGTCTTAGGGTTTTATGGATTCATTTGGATGATACATGGAAGGAAGTAGAGTTGGATAGAGCATGAAGATGTCTCAAATGGTTATTTGAATAGGCAAGGACTGAATGTTGACTACATAGCTGGGATGGAGACTAAAATTCTATTTATAAATGGAAATGGATATTCATTCTCAATGTCCTTCCAAGGAACTCACACCAGTAATAAATCGCATCATAATCAATGAAGTTATCACAAGAAAACTTTTCCATGTTACGCAAACAAAAAAAGATGACATAAAATATGTTTGTATACGCAAATATTGTTCCATCTTGAGGCAAAACGTTTTATTTTTGTGTCACAAAAAACTTTGCACATGACAAAATTTCTCGGAAGGTTCAACGTTTCCTTTTGGCTTAAAGGTAATTAAATGAATTTATTTGAGCAGGAAAATAATGTAAATGGATCTATTGGCCGGAATGTAAAGATGGAGATGCTGAATTTAAATTTATCTTATTTTCAGACCCAAATTTTTTATTAAAATTCCCTCAAATTTAATTTAAAGAATTTTTTTTAGGTTAAATAATTCAAAACACAGCTAATCTAGTGAAACACTGACCAACATTTGTCACTATGACACCAAGAAAGCAATAATAAAATTTATGTAGCTCAGCGAGTTCCAAGAAATCTATTTAGTAAATTTTAGAAATAATGGGATGGAAGCAACAAGTGGGATGTCTCGGAAATGAGATTACATTGATTCAAATGACGCAAAATGAAATTTCTATAGAAATAAGAGATTTATTCATGGACAGAAGCTTAAAGGGATTTAGTTTGTGTATTTCATATAATTTTATGTCTCCTTGGTTACTGAATTAAGATTGAATGTGACAAGATCTTGAAGAATTTTCTTATGAAACTTGAATTTACTTCCGTGACTTGAAATTGGTCAATTGTCATATGTAACCCCATTTTTAGGGCTAGAGTTAGCCCTAAAGGGTACTACCCTATCCCATGTTTAAGGAATCATAGGATGCTCTAGGTGGGTTACCTAAGAGTAGGGTAGGGTGTGCCTTAGGGTAGGATGGGTGGGTTAGGTTACCTTGTAGTCCTAGTTTAGTTTGAAGCTTATTTCAACGATTGACTATTGAATCTTAATTTTCGTGTATAGTTGAGGTCTCTGATTCCTTGTCTTAGTGGTTACTAGGTCTTAGTGACCTACTGTTATCTTTGCTATAAGTAAAACTTGCATCCAGAACTTAGAATTCCATCAGCAACTAGAGATTTAAAAAGAAAACTTTAATGAATTCTACACAAAATTAAAAGCAGTGCCTTCAACTTGAAAGACTTGACCCCCATTAGTTTCCATGCCAAAATATTTCAACCTTAAACTTCTTCTCTTTAAACTGCTGACATTGTTCATTTAAGTGGATCCAAAATCAGAAAAAACAAATGATTTGGGTCAAGAAGAATTCAGAATCTCACAGGTGAATCAGCACAACTCATTGCTTAACCCAAATCTAATTCTCTTTCATCAGATGAGGAAAAAGTAATAAACAAGTGATGATTTGTAAGGTTTTGTAAATCATTTACAACACATTTTACATGCGTACGAGTTTGTTACTTGATTTAATACACAATGTTAAAGATGTTTGTAAGTATGATTAACATATTGTATGTGTATCGAGACGAGGAAGAAGAAAATTACATTTTCATATTCAACAGCAATTTTGTCTTCCTAGAAATAATATCCTGTTGATTTCCTTCACTTCATATACACACATATAATGAATGTGTATATCCAAGAAATATTTCTTAAGGTCAAATAGATTTACATGATGAAAATCGGATCATCAAACTTTCTGTTGTATATATAATATCTGGTTATGTATGCATTATGATGTACGAAAATGTATCACATGTTGATGAAAAATAATGTAAATTTTCGTTAGATGCCGTCATCGATGGCGTCAGTACTCTCATTTTCTCTCTCTCTTTCCATTCCCTCATGAGCTCTCGTATAAACATTTCTGGATTGTTATTCTTGTTTCAATGCAAACATATGAAAGCGAAGAAAAAAAAGCAATTTTTATCACCGACTGTGCGTTTGTTAGCGATTAAGGTATTTAGATGAGTTCCCAGCTATTAAGAAATGATTTATGTATTGTTTATAAAAGATGAAAATGAAATAAAAAAACTCTGTTCGTTTATTACGTCACACTCATGCTAATTACAATCTTCTGTGCTTTAATCTGAATTTGGCGGGAATTCAGGGGTGTATCTAGGGGTTTTGATGGGGAAATGGGGGTAGGGTGTTGGTCATTCACTTTTTTGGTGTAAAAATCAAAGGAGTTTTAATTATTTTTTGGACAACAGAAATTTTTGAAGGGGTTCGAGGTCTAACCTCTCAAGGGTGGGGTCCGGAATTTATTTAAATAAAATTTTAAATTTTAAAGAGGGTCCAATAATTTTGCATACACATGTCAATCTCAAAAGGTGTACTGACCCTTTTGGACTCCTTCCTGACTACAACCCTGTAGGGGGCCCTTCCTGGCTACGCCATTGCTACTGATATTTAAAAGGCGAATAATTAAATATTCCCTTTCATGTGTGCGATAATTTATCATGAGGGTGATGTGGTTTGAATCAGCATTAATTTTAATAGATATTAACAACAATTACATACTGTGCTCCAGCAGCTTCTCTCATTCTCAAATTATATTTTGTGGATACGAATCGACCATATTTTATGAATATATATGCAGAATATATGCTATGACATAAATTATGCTCAAGAACTCTCGAAATTTATTCTCCCTCGTTTCCATTGTTTGTGTTGAGCTTGTTGATCTTTTTTGTGCTGCCTCTTCTGAAACTCAACGGAAGTTGAAAAGACTTTTTAGGGCTTTTTTTTCTCTTCCTCGCAATTTATTTTCGCTCTTTACATAATCAGAAAAGAATTTTATTTTTAAAAGTTCTTAGAAGAAATTGAAGGTTTTAAGTAAAGTTGAGTAAAGTTGAGAGTTAATTTTTCTTGTTTAATAAAGAAAAATAAGTATTTAAATTTACATTGTTATACATTACAAAAGTTTCGAAGAAAATTCGAAAATTTAACTTTTTTATTATATAAACACAAACACGTGTTGATCTGAAATTAGTTAGGTATAAAAATAAAATATATTTTTATATTCAAGCTGTGGTCTGAATAGTGAGCGTGGGAAAATAGAAATTTATTTTTAAAATTTAATGTCTGTAAAAATAAGCATAAAAACGTAAAAATAATTTTTAAGAAACATGTTATGTTTTGAGCAGGGGCATGTTTAGGGATAGAAGGTTTTGGGGGTAAATTTTGAAAATGACGGAAAATTTATTAAATTGCTATGAATCACAAAACCTTCTTTCTCACAAAATTGTCTCTATATAGCACTATATAGTTGCTCAACTTTGGATCTAATTGTTAGACGTCATTTGTGAGCAACCCCTAGTTTTTTTTGCAAACTAAAAAATTTTTGGGAACATTCCTAGCAGGGGGAGGACAACTTGGAATAAAAACTTTAATCATAAAGAAAAAATTTAATTTAATTTAAAATTTTAATCTTTTTTCTTTTAATCTTTTCTTATAAATTTTTAATCAAAAATAAAATAAAGATTAAAATTTCAATCTTTTTAATCTTTTTATTTTTTATTCCAGGTTGGCTTCCCCCTGATTCTTAATTGGGTATCAAAGCCAGGTTATCTAAGGGGTCATTCATAAATGACGTCATACAAAAAAATGAGATTTTAGATACCCTCACCTTCTCTGTCATAAAATATTCATTCAAAATTTTTTCTTTTGCATGAAAGTGTCATACAGTGTCAGACCCCCTTTAAATCTAGGACGTCGTTTATGAACGACCCCTAAAGCGTAAGTTTAATGTTGAATTAAATTAATTATCAATATTAGATACCATCAATAAAATTTTAAATGTTGTCTACATGCCAGCTTCTTGGTAAATTTGAACATTTTTTGGGGTTCTGCTTGTGAAGCACCTACCGCTTAATTCTAAGTATACTAGCAGGCTATCATATGAACAATATTTAGAATTCTACTAGTCAGAAATAAAGGCTTTTCTGTTATTATACTCACAACATTTGGCGTATATTTCAAGAAATGAATAATTACTAGATTTATGACAGTTCCGGCAGAAATCCACCTTATGCTTGAAACAATCTGTACAAAATTGTATTACCTCTCTTCCTTCTTAAGGTCACGAAAGCTGTAAAACACACTAAAGCAAGAAATTTTAATTTTCTACATTCAAAGTTGAAATAAAAATTTTCACAATAAAATAAATTAACTCTCGACCATCTGCCATTGTCTTCTTTTACATCCAAACCGCTCCCTTTTTTATTCGAGTGTCTTATTAATTTATTACAACATGAAACAACTCGTAATGAAAAAGAGGACAACATTAAGTTGTAAGGCGAAAAAGGCACAAGTGAGGATGATGATTGTGTGGAGCTATCCTTTAAATGTGACACCAAAGCACATTCGTGCTGAATTGATTCGTAAGTTTTGATGAAAAAAGCTCTTACAAATGAGAGATAAAGTACTAGAAAAGTCCAAGTGGACGCAGCTGAAGGGAAAATGTATGTATACAGATTGTTTTTATTCGTACACGTTTTTAATATGGCTTTTTGCCTTTTCTCATATTTCTCTGAGCGCACAACAAAAAAAAAGAGCACAGCATAGATGCGAAATTATGTTGTGATATTGAGTTATTTATAGAAAAAATTACAACACTGTAATTTTGTAGGCTTAAGGGATGAGAAGAGCAAGAGGAAGCAAATATTGGCAGTAAACGATGATTTTGGATGAAGAAAAATATTCAGAAAGTCTGACAAAAAAAAATTACCATATTTATTAAGCTTTATAGATTGAATTATAAATTAGGCTATGCATAATATTTTTGCGGCAATATTTTCATTAGGAATGAGAATATTGGAATCTATTAAACAGCACTTTAGGGTGAATATGAATTTAATCGATAATCACATTTTTTTGTCTCGATTGGATGTTGATTTTTGAGGAACAACTAAGACGAAGAAGATATCATTGAGTTTGTAAGGCAGTACAAATAAGTGAAATGGCATCAGTGGTCGATGTGGTTCGAATTTTGGGACCGGTTGATCGGTCTACCCTAGAGTAACCAAAGGGGTATGGCCTAGGGTAATCCTAGTGTATACCATAGCATATTTAATGAAGGTGTTTGATGGTCAACCCAATCCCATCACCACATGGGAGACAATAAACCGTTTCATAGTAAATTTTGACATCATAATACAAATTTAAATGACATCTTTAGGTCTATGCAACATCCTGGGCTCATTTTTTCGGGGATACACCAGAAATGCAAGGAGCCAGTTGCTCGATATAACCTAGGGTTACCATAAGGTTACCCTATGCCATATCCCAGAATAACTCTTGGGGTATAGTCTAGGGTATATACTAGGATAACCCCTGAGTTAGGGAATACACTAGAATATACCGAGCAACTGGCTCCAGATCTACAAAGCGGTTCATATTCCACTTCATACTGTCTGAAGAATGCGGTACTTTAGTCATTCCCTAGGCTATTAAGTCAGAATATTTTTTTTGAAAGCCTCTCAAAAGCTGAAGACCACTGAGCAGTTTAATTAAGTTGTTGGCTTTATGTTTAATGTTATATGGATACTCTTTTTTGTACAGCATAAATAACAGCTTCTCGTGTCATGAATGATTCATGTATCTTTTATAACAATAATAAACTCAGCATGTCGCTAAGAACTTTGCTTCTATATTGTCAATGTTATTGCTATTAACATTATTATTATTATTGCTGTTATTGTTCTTCGTCCAATAATAGGAATGAATTGTAGTTGAAAGGAAGGAAGGAAGGAAGTCAAAGAATGAATAAAATTTGCCGGATAATCTATAAACAATGTGTCACTGCTAATTGCCATAAAGAAACTTTCATTCATAAAAATATAATCACTTAGATAGCTTTTCAAAACGAGGCGAGGAAATTGATTTTTCCCTCAACTTGATTCTCTCTCTTTTTTTTCAAAAACACATTTTCCATTATGTGCAAACACCATCATATATGCCATTGTACACACATATATGTTTATACTAGAGGACGATTGATGATGATGAGGAGAAACTGCAAAATGTACAATAATAAATTTATGTGGAATAGATAGAAGGAAATAATTTTTTTTCTATGAAAAAGAATCATTATTGAACGTTAGTCTTGCCATTGTAATAATTCAATTTCTTTCTCATCGATATTGATGGAAAAATTTTTGTAACAAGATCATGGGTTAGGTCGATATTTTTTGAGCTTTTAGCAGAGTTGATATCTGAGAATCAGAGGGAATCATAGCCACAGAATACCTTGCATTCATTAACAGAATCACATACTCAGTAATTTTAATTCTAATGTACATAAGCAGAGTTTTTAGCTTCAAGCTCGGTGACACCAAAAGCACCCCCTGGCTATGCCCTTGGTTAAGGCTAACTTAAAGTTTTAAATATTTCCTTCAAAACTGAATTTTTTCAAATTCACATTCACTTAATTATCACGTCCTTTTCACATTTTTTGTACTAAACCACTTCTTTTAGAACATAATTTTTAAATCTTAAAATGACAGTTTAAATTTCAAATTCCAAATGTCAGTTAATTTAAATCTGTAAATTCTTTATCTACAACCAGTATTGGTAATAAACATTACATTACATTACACATGTTTGAGTAAATTCAGCCAAATTCAAGCTTAACTAAGCTTCATAAAACTGATCTGTCAGAAATTCTATTCTTCCTCTGACCAGTCAATCTATGTGACAAAGTTGCCAAAGATACTCACGCATCTCATTAACAACTCTGTCTTTTAGCTTTTATCACTTAATCAATTGATATTGAATTGAAGAAAGGACCACAAAATGGAATGTTATTAAATTTAAGGCTGATTTTATGATGATTTGATAGTGATTTCCTTTATTTACTATCAGGTCGTCACATCTCTACATCGTAAAGTATCAGAAACATACCTTTTTGATGTCAGTATTTGATGATTGCTCTGTATTGATTATTTTATCAAGAAAAAAATTTTTCATCACAGTAAACATTTGACTTTTTTTATTATTATCTGAAGAAAAATTTTCTCATCGCGTTGGAATTTTGCAAGTCATTTAAAAATTTAAACTCATAGAAGTAAATAACCAGCACCTTCCAGGAAAACACAATAATCCATCCTTTATCTTCTTTAGATCAACAAATATCCAACATCTCACAAATTCGCAATGGCAAATCAATCTTTAGCAATTCAACAGTTATTAGTCGCTGAAAAGCATGCAGCTGATAAAGTGACGGAAGCTAGAAAGCTCAGACAGAAGCGCTTGAAGAAAGCAAAGGAAGAAGCTCAATTTGAAATTGAAAAAGTTCGTCAGGAACGAGAAAAACAATTTAAGGAATTTGAATCAAAATTTATGGGATCTCGTGATGAAGCTGCTGCTAAAATCGATGCTGATATGCAGACACGTATGGATGAAATGGCAAAGGAAATAAAGGACAAGAAAGGCAATGTCATCGAAGACATTATCAAGTTGGTCTGTGAAATCGAGCCTACAGTTCACAAGAACTACTTGTTGAAATTTGGAATTTAAATTTGTGTTGAGCTAAAATACAATTTGAAACTTGTTGATCGATTGGACGTAAATGTGAGTTTTTTCATGTAGTCGAGTTTTTAGTATGAATTTAAAAACGGGTCTCTACATCGGATGGTTTGGGAACAAGATGGAATGTTGAGTTGGAATCTGTGTGATTCTAGAATGACCTGCAACTTGGCGTATTCAGGAAGAAAGAGAAAAAACCCCAGTTTGATGGTCAAACCCCCTACTTTACTTACATACTTTGAGGTCACCTTTACTTCTTAGATGTCAGCTTCAGGTGGTTCTATCCATCTGGTTGCTATTGTCTGCTAATAACCAATACCAAGTGCAATACTGTCTCTAAAAACTGTTTCCTTCCATTCATTTTAACCACCTGTCTATGCCCCTGACTAAAATGAAGACTATATAGTGTCCATACAACAGAACGGCTAACAATAATAAACTTTCAAGATGACTTCCAAGAAGTAACCCTTATTGATTACTTACATGTTCAAAAGAAAACCTTTTTTAGACCATACCTTTCTACGAGAATCATCGTCCCTTTATAATATCACAAATGTCTATGAACTCTTGCTTGTAAATTCCTTAAATATTAAGGCAACAACAAAAACTTTCATTGTTTAATTAAATGTGGCAAAACTTTCCATCATTCATCCAAAACATTACAAAGAAGAAGGATTCTAGTAAGGGAGGGATGAGGGGGCTCGTTCGGTTATTACGAAACGCTCAAAATAGACATTTTTGACCCTTTTATTTGCAACAAAACTTTAAGCACACTGTTCGTCTGGTCGATGTGCTTTTGACACTTCAATGTGTACCAATCAACCCTCCCCACCATTAAGCATTACGTAATTTCCGAACAACCCCTAATTTCATTTTATTCTGATACTTTAAGCCATAAATAGTTTATCATGAGCACAAAACTATTTTTTTTTTCTTTAATACTATGATGTGCAATGATGATAAAATATGGCTGAGGGGAAGAAATCTTTTATAAATACAAGGAATGACGTGATAAATATTGAATCATATGTTACCTATGATATATACCAGAACAGAATGGAATGAAGCACAAAAAAAGAAAAGAAATTTTTTTACTAAGACGACTACAATGACGTAAGCATGTAAGAAGGAAAAGTGCTTATTAGTCTATTTTCGTGAGAGAATAAAGAAAACTTTTTTTCTTCTTTTTTTGCACTCGATGTCTTTAGAGAGTATAAACATTGGTGAGAGATGACGAGTACAATTGTCGTAGCAAGAACTTTTTTATGATGATAAATTACATAAGAAATGTTCCTTATTTTTCCACTCACAGGGAGGGAGTGGAGATGCATGTAAACAATAAGGTGTGATCTATTTATAAAACATTATTATGAGATTATGGAAGTCTCTCAGACATCTTTCGTTAAGTTTTTGTTGTAAGAAAAAATTGAGAATTTCTCATAAGAAAAACTTATATCCACAGTTTAATTTGAGAATTCTTCGCGTTTAGATCGCATTATAGTGTATATTTAATATTATCGTCATTACATATATACATAATAATATTTATTATACAATATTATGGACTTCCTTTCAAAATGGAATAAAGGAACGAGAGTGAAGAAATATTTTCGGTTAAGATGAAGCATATGGACAGTGAATTCCATTAAGCTAATGAGTTTTTGATAAGATTCAGCTAGAATAAATATTATTGGGAGTATTACTGTATATAGGTACTCTTCTTATATATATAATGTTGAAATATAATACAAAAAATAGAGAACGAGGAAATTTGCTACTTATGTGAACGGAAGCAGAAACGTGATAGAATTTTATTTTATTTATTTGTTAGCATGTTTTTTTTATAAAAAGGATATTTGCTTATGTTTGTCCTTAGCTCTGTTCTTCCGTTCATTTTTGTATCGTAATTTAAAAAGACACATTTGGACCTTTCTCACCCTTCTTTCTTATGGGCCGTTCATTAATGACGTCCAGTAATTAGGGGGAGGGGTTTTTTGTATGAAAATTTTGTGGGACAAGAGGGAGGGGGTCTATAAATCTCGTTTTTTTGCGTGATGTCATTTATAAACTGCCCCTTACTTTAACAAATTTCATTATATACTCGTAGAAATAATCTAAAAACGCTTTGTCGTTTTGTAAGAGAAAATCTAAAAACATTTTTTGGATTTTACTCTTAATAATAATTTTTAGAATCTAAAAACGTTTTTTTAAAAATAAATATTTTGATAAAAAATTGCTAGGAGTGAGAATCGAACCTATGAACTCTGGGTTGGTAGTCCAGTGTTCTAACAACTACGCCACCGAACCATGTGAAACCATGTGGCAATTTGTTAATATATTTGAAAAAAAAATTAAATCAGTTTTTTAAATTTTAAAAACAAAATTTTCGATTTTAAAAATAATTTTTAGAATGTTTTTAAAAATAGAGTTTTAGAATTTTTTTATATTTCTATAGAAATTTGAAAAAAAAACTAAATTTAAATTTTCTAAATTTTCTAAATTTATATTTTCTAACCCGTCAGCTTCCTTTTACAATCCACGTTATCTTGAAGGGTTTTTTTGCGTTACGTATTAAGTAAACGGCCTTATATCAAGATGTGCTTTTCGGAAGTAGTTTCAACACAGAAAGTAATAGTTGTGTAGTAAAAGTGGCTTATAAGTAAGGTGACCATCTGCTTGGTTTTCTGTCCTCTTTGGTTTCAAAAAATATCTGGTCACCCTACTTATAAGTCACTATTTTGAATGACGTCTATTAATTTTAATTCTCTCTAAAAAAATGCGCTTTTAAGCCACAAACTTGCATAGTTTTTTTACTTGTTTTTTGCTGACAATTTTTTTTGTTGAATTTTCCTTTTTTTAAAGAGGCAAAAATGCTTTTAGCAAATATAAGAAAGGAACTTTTAATTTCATGGAGATTTTCATTTTTCATACGAAATTGCAACATTAATGCTGTTCCATTTCTGTCATTCGCTTGCCATTCGTATTAAAATCACTCACATTTATGTGGCAATAACAACGTTTAGCGTCAATAACGATGAGACTTATGCTTTAATCCTGAATGATAGCTTTATAAAAATGTGAACATCTAATTTGGAATCGAAGCTTATTATCTTCAAATTTTTGATGATTATTAATGGTTCTATACGTTCATTGCCATCATTCAATCGCATTATTGATATCAACTGTATAAAAATGAGAAGTCAAAAAATTCTAGGAAAAAATTATTGCCTAAATCAATATTGAGTGTAAAAATTTTCCTTAAAGTGAATCAATCTGATTAATTTTGTGCCTGAATAATAAAAATTGCTATTTATAATTCAATATTAAAATGTCATTTGATATTTATCAGTGCTGAAAATGTGGGGTAAATTCTGTTAGGATTATTGAGAATAAAATTATGCTAATTCGACTGATAAATTGAATTTAAAATTAAATATTAAAGACATGCTAAATCATCGTGTGTCGTGCATTAAGAATCCAAGTTAACCCTGACAGCATTAATCAGCATCCACATCCAAAAGCTAAATTTATAAATTTTCTCAGAACAAGTCAAAAGGAAATACCGAAATTACCTACAAACAGAAGTGAATATTTGATAACTTTATATTTAAAATTTCATTATAAAAAAAGAGAATTGCGTACAAACTCAATTATTTATTAATGTCTTAAACAAGCCATAACAAACTGATGAATTAATTCTCGGAAAATTTTCTTGATTCAAAAATAAAATTCATTGTTATTTATGTGCTTGGGAGCTTGTTGTCAGGTTGAAATGAGATTTTTATGCAATTTGTGTTATAAAATCAATTATAATGTTAAATTTATGGTTCTCTTAGCTTTCAAAAATCAACAAATTTTTTCAAAAACAAAGAATTTTTTGAAAACTGTCCGAATTTTTGAATAAACTGATCGAATTTTATTAAAACTGCCAGATTTTTTTAAAACAAATTTGCTGAATTTGCAGAATTTTCAGAAACTGTTCGAATTTTTAAAATTTTTAAAAACTGGACGATTTTTTCAACGGTTTTTCAGAATTTTTGAAAATAGTTCAAATTTGAACAAAAGTTTCGAAGAAAAACTGGTCGAATTTTTTTAAACTGGTCGAATTTTTGAAAAACTCACCGAAATTTATAAAAATCTATCTGAAACTTTAAGAACTATCCGAATACCAATAATTTGAAATTTTTATCAGTTTTTACTTGTAAAAAAGCTTTACTTCCACAATAAATAATCTTCCAGCAGCATAAATAATTGATGCTTCTTGTTTTTATGGCAAAACATATTTGTAAGAGAAAAAGGGATGAAAAATTCAAAATTTAAGGCACTCATCAGACAAAAATTTATTGCGTCGTTAAAGAACAAAATATTATTTTGGAGATTGAAATGCTTTCCTTTCATTCTGCTGTATATCGACCAATGGATCTGCTAAAAAATAATTGCAGTTTCAAGTTTCTATATAAATATTAGGTTTCGCATTTTTACTTCTCATTCGCTTCCACATACAGCAATTACTCGACGTATAATTTCGGTAATATAATCTAAAAATATTATGTCTATTCATAATGTTAAGCCAAATATTATGAAGCTTTCTATACCGAGTGACACATGGCAGTAACTTGCGATTATGACTGTCTTGTACCAATTTAGATTTGCAGCATTTAGCTTAGATGGACTAAGCTGACAAGTTTATGACTTGAAGCTGATTTAGAGCAATATAAAAATATTCTAGCAAGCTCTGCCACTCGGTGGAGCAAAAAAATCATATGACATGCTGTAATGTCCGAATGCCATTAAGTTACGAAGTTAATTATCTTTTACCGACCGTACCATATGCATACATATGTAGACACAAATTTTCATTTTTTATTGTATCTCGTATATCAAATAATTTGATACATATAAACATGAGCGAAATGTGAAAAAAGAAGGGATGGAAATAGGAGGGAGACAATTTGATCCACCTTAATTAATTGATATGTATTCTCCAGGGTCAATGATATAAATCAAATTAATTGCTATTCAGTAACTTACCAAATAACGTTCAGAAGATGACAATTAAGTTTCCCTTTCATCATCTTCTTCGATACGACGAGCTGTTCTTTGTCTTCGGCTTCTATTGTTGCTATGGAAGTTCCAATTTTTTACCGCACTTCTATTGCTTTTGAGAATGGTCGATTTTTTGAGTGTTATTGAATTTTTTGGATGTTTTCAAATATTTTTAACCGTTATTTTTGAAATTTGAATTTTTTTGGACGTTTTTCATAATTCAAATAAATTTTGACCGTTAATTTTTAAATAATTTTAAGTCGTTATTTTAGGGGTCGTTCGCAAATTACGTCACGCTTTTAGGGGGGAGGGAGGGTCAAAGAATTTGTGACAGTCCATACAAAAGATTTTTTTCTTTGGAAAAATTGTGACAAGGGGGGGGAGGGGGGTCGAAAAAGTCGTTTTTTAGCGTGACGTAATTTGCGAACGACCCCTTATTTGAATATTTTTTGACCGTTATTTTGATTATATATTTCATGCTGTCCAAGAATGATTCTTCACTTGTTTTTATCTTGATGAGAAATGACGGAATTTAATCAAAAATATAAAAGAAGAAAGTGAGAAGAAAAAGCCTCTTGAAGCATTACTGCCCGAAAATATAAGACACGCATTAATTTTAAGAATGTTAAAATTGAAAATTGAAAGCACTTCCGCCTTTCATCCCTTTTTTATGTTCATTCTTCTACTCTAATGTTCCATTTTTATTATTATTTCATTCATTCCATCATGTCATCCAACAATGTAATATTAGGCAGCAGCTATAGCACTGTCATAAAGTACATATTACTTAAAAGAGAAATGGATGCCATTGCAAATAAATTAGAGCTGAATGGTAGTGGCGTTGGTCGTCGTCACTTTTATGTTGTGATATGAAGCATGACAGGAATAAGAAGATAAGCTGAATATGTACATAAAAGAAGGTCTAGTAAATTAGATTATAGCTACTGTTTTTTATCGTAATAATTTTTTTCCCTCAGAAATGATAAATTACTTTAATTAATCATGATCCAATTTCTTATGAAAGTTCTTTCATATCCCCGTCAACATTCTTTTCTCTTCTCTCCCTTGATGCGATACGTTTTTCTTCTTCTTTTCATTTTCCCAACTCATCTGTAACTAAATAGCTGTCATTTCATCATAATCTCTAAGCTTATTTTCCATTATTTTCACAAATCCACATTTAGAATTTTTATATACGTGTGTATTGATTGAACTTTTAGTATTTCATAAAGCAATTTTCTTTACTCCTCGACTTTCTCTAACTTAATAAAGATTGAAAAAAAATATATTTTTTGGAATGAGATTAATTTCGGATTTTCTTTTGGAGATACACCAAGGGATATGAAATAGAAATTTTTTGGGAGTGGAAGAAATTGTCTTTGAAGTTTTATTCTATTAACTATGAAGATAGCGAGGGATATGAGATGGGATGGATGTGCTTATTATCTTTTTGTTATATTATACTAAAATTTAAGGAAAAAAATTAAGTTAAAATTTTGAAAATAATATTCAAGCTTAATTTACGCTGGTACAAAAAAAAGTTGGGGGATCGTTCTTTTATGATGTTTAGATCAGTGGGGGGTGGTGTAGGAGACTCAAATAATTGAACTTTAGTGGTCGTTTACTTATTAGGTCACACAGAACAGTGACTTTTTGACTTCCCTCCTCGTTACAAATTTTGAACCAAAATAAATTCCTTTAATTTAGCTTGTTACGAAATCAGAGGGGAGAGGGGTCGCTAAAAGGTGAAAGTAAAAACGATCTTTTAGAAATATTGTATTTTAGAATATTTAGCACAAAAAAACTTTCCAACAACATTGTCTGAGCAGGATTCGAACCTGTGCTCTTACGATTTCTGGTCCAATCCTCTTACCACTAAACTATTAAGATTTTATCAGAAGCTTGACAGAATACCAACTTCAACTAATTAGGGGTACTTCGTAAACTACGTTACTCTTTAGGATATTAAAGGGGGGAGAGGGGGTTGAAGAATTTGTGACACCCCAAATGTCAAGAAATTTTTTGCTTTGAAAAATTTGTGAAAAAGAGGGAGGGGTTCGAAAAAGTCGTTCACATTCAAGAAGGCAATCCTACTTACTATACCGACTAGTCATATATAAAAATAAATAAAATTGTTCTATTTATAAAAGAATCTGATTCCATTCTGGATCCATTTCAAAATGTCCATCAAAATAGAAATTGATGCTGCAAAAAAAATGAAGAATAAATCAGGAAACTTATATCCGTTTGACAAAGAGAAATGTCAGAGCAGAAAATACAGTTCACATTAAATAAGATTCGCAGTATGTCTTTATGTACCTTAAAGATTTCACCAAAATTAAGCCAAAAATATTTCCTTCCCCACCAAGAAATCACTTCTCAGCAAGTAATAAAGGCGGTTATTTCATGCACAGCAATCACAGCTAATTACTTAATGTAAAGATGCGCTGCAGTTGTCCGACTCATTAGAAATGATGACTTTCTACCAGAATCTCTTTCATCAACTTTCAGTTATTCACCATGGGTGGCGAAATTGCTTAATAAAAGAGAGAAAAAGAAAAGAAAATTGATGTTTCTTCTGTGTACATCTCGTAGATGACTTTCCTTCTTATTCTTCTTCTTTTTGATGATTTTTTTGAACGAGGAAAAGAAGAAAGAAAGAAAAATTCATTAACCTTCCTTGGGGATACTTAGATGTATACTTTTTGTTTCACTTATAAACTCAAAGATGTTTGACATCCTTTCACTTAATTAAAAATCTGATTGCTGTGGTAATTTAAACGTGGCTGTTATAATCGCTGACATAAATTCGTGAATCTTATGAGGAGGGGGTTCATTAATAAATTACGTTAAAAATATTTGCTTTAGCTGTTTGTACCTTAAGATTAAATTTGGGCATTTAAACGAGTGGGGGCTCATTAGATAAAGAGCTCGAAGTCCTCTCGACTTTTTTATACGAAATATGAGTCTACTTCATACTCTAATTATACTTCAGCACTCAAACTTAGACCTAAAGTTAGCGGTGTATCCACAAATTTTCATAAGGAGGCACCAAGAGCCCCAGGTTTTCCTGTTTCCTCGCTACCCCAGTTCATAATGTGATTAGAATCAATTTTTTGATGATATTTTTTGAGGAAATTGACCAAGGATGTCATGAGTTACGTTGAAACTTATCTGAGACCTGAGTTGAGACTCACAGCCGGTAACTGGATGTATGCGTATGATGTACAGTAGTGATGAGGCTAGTACCTTGTAGGTCACGTGACAGGGATCATCGACTACTTGGTCATATCATTTGATGGTCTAGTTCATTTATGTTCATTTACATGTCCCAGTTTTTAAGCCCCCACACCAAAAAAGGTGAATATTGTACATCATAAATGAATGAACCCCCATAATAAGACTTTACGAATTATGTTTGAGGAGCAAAAAGAGTTAATTAAATTTATGAATTCTTTACAAAAAATGTTAATTCTCTTTGACTTTGAAAATACTCAGAAAGTCAGTGACTTTTTTCTACAAACTTAATATAATTATTTACCGATTCCGCTCATGCCTAAATAATTTCTTTTGATATTATGTTAGATAATCGTACTATAATCTCAAGTTAAATAGAAAAGTCGACAATTTAAGGATTTGATTATAAAAATGAAAATTACGATCGCTTCACTGAAAACTGAGTTGTGAAATATTTTCATTTCTATTTTCTTCTTATATCCTTTTATGTCATTTTATTTTATCCATAAAAGATTCTCGACAAAATAGAATTTGCATAAATTTACTATGTACATAAGATGATGGTGAAGATAAGGAAGAAAAATGATGAAAGAATTCGTTTTTATTGCAAGGTTCTGGCGCATTTTTTTCATACAGTCAGTGGAAAAATTTATTATCTTTATGATAAATGACTCTTGATCTACCTTAAGGGACTCGAGCGTGACATAAATTGCTTTGGATTTATATTTTCCACACGATTTTTTTTAATTTTTGAAATTGTTGATATTTTGGGAGAAAAAATATTTTTGTTTGTCATTTTTTTAATTTCTTGAGAATTGATTTATGGAGCTGTAAAAATTTTAAAATTTTGTATTCAGCTAGTTAAGTCTGAAATTTTATAGCAATATATCATACATCACTTTATAAATAATAACTTTTTAATTGATAAAATTCTGGGTGGTTTAAAAGTAAAATTTTATTGTAATTGTGGCGATAGTTGATTTCATAACAAGGAATTTAATATTTTGGTTCCTCAATTTTTACTTAACATTTTTTAAAAGTTAAATTTTTAAAAAACGTTAAAAATTCAACTTTTTTAAAAATATGTAAAATTTTCATTTTTTAAAGAAGTTCAAAATTCATTTTTTTTAAATAAAAAATTAAAATTAAATTTTTAGAAAAAGATTCAAAATTCAATTTTAAAAAATTTAAAAATTCAACTTTTTTTTAAAAAAAATTCATGATTTCAATTTTTAAAAAGGTTAAAAATTCATTTTTTTAAAAATTAAAATTAAATTTTTTAGAAAAAGATTTAAATTTCAATTTTAAAAAATTTAAAAATTAATTTTTTTTAAAAAGTTCAAGATTTCAATTTTAAAAATTCAATTTTAAAAAAAGTTTAAAAATTCAATTTTAGAAAAAGTTTTAAAATACATTTTTAAAAAATTTAAAAATTCAGCCTTTTTTTAAAAAAATTGAAGAACTCAATTTTTAAAAAAAGTTTAAAAGTTCATTAAAAAATTAAATTCAACTTTAAAAAATATTAAATTTTTTAAAAATATTCAAATTTTAAAAAATATAATTAACAAAAATTTAGATTTTTACGCTCATTTTTGTTTAAGAAACACGAGCCTTAAAAGATCTGTAAATAAATACATTTAAACCAGCTAAGCCTTAAAAGATTTTCACATTTCCAAGAAAATATCTCATTTTCGTTTAACATCAAAATACCAAATTTAAATTAAGATTATTTTCAAGAAGTCTAATAATGATTCTTCTGATATTGTTTTTGCAATTTAAAAAAGTGACTAATGGAATGATCAAGAGTAAAGACAAGATGTAGACACTTCTTCGTGTTATTTTGTAAGACAATTTATAATTTTCTTATTCTCGACTTCTTCATATTATTTTTTTGGATGAAGAAAATGGAAAAGTGTCAAGGCATTACGAAAAACAGCGTAATATTTTTGTTTGGTGAAAATCGTCAGCTTAGAAATTTCATACTGGATTAAATTTATTTATTCAATTGTCCTGGCCTGTTCCTTGACCCAAAATTGATTTAGTGCTCCAATTTTGTCTTGATCTGGTATATTATGCAGTCGAAGGATCTGAACTTCGAAAAAAGCAAAACGTTTTGGAAAATAGGAGGATTCGAACCGACGACCTTCGAATTTCCAGACTAATTTTGAGGCAAGTGACATGCTGATTACTCCAGAAAGGCACTAAACTGCTTCAAAAATTCTGGCTTTACTCTTGAAGATAAGTTAAATTGCAGATCAGAATTAAAATTTCAATCTTAAATTAGCTTATAACTGGAACATCATCAGTTTGAATGACATTTTGCATACAAACTATCTCTAATTTTTCCCTGAGAATGTTACAACAAAAAACTAATATCCAGCTTTACTAAACACCATTCCATATAACTTTTTTCATATTTTCCATATTTTTATAAATAAGCATATAAAAAATGATCTGAATGAAGATAAACAAGCTCATCCTACATAAACATTTCCAAGTGCTCAATCACTGTGAATTTAGATAAAAAAGGCAAAAATAAGAGGAAAAAAAGTTCAAAGACATTCCTCGTAAAAATATAAAAGTACATATTACAGAATAGAGACAAATGGCAATTCAATATGACATGAAATAAAAAAAGCTCCGAATGTCGATTTTGAGTGAAGGAATCATAAATAGATATAATGTGATATTCAACAAATTTATTTCCTGTAATATCATTTTCAATTGCTCTCATTCGTTAAATTTTCTCGCGTGAGCAGCAAGAGAGGATGTCGATAAAAAAAAACTTTCCATGAGCACCGAAATAATATAAAGCTCTGAAGCAAACGATAAATTTTCCTCAGTCTCATTCGGTGTGTCGGCACATTTAGAACAAAGTAGTGGAAAAGCAATACAGAAGAGCTGAAAAAAAAGAAAAAAAAAATAATAATTGTAGTAGTAAGAAGAAGAGAAGGCAAAGTCGGCTCGCGTTTGTGTATAATTTGTGATTCTACCGCATTAAGATATTTTTATATCAAAAAAATAAATATTAAAACATCTCTTTTTTTCGCTGGTGTTTGTTTTTATAATTTTTTTCTCCTACATTCTTTTATTATCATCATCGTACTGTAACGAGTATTTGCAGTACATAAATCTGACTTCGTTCTCTCTTTCCATCTCATACACATCTTTGGGGGTCGTTCACTTATTACGGTCAGTACATATTTAAGAGGGGGGTCTGAAGCTGTGATTGGTACTCGATTGATTTTTTTTGGCGCCCTGGATTATTTTTTTTAAAGAGGAGAGGCTGTTGTTGTTAATTAAGTCTCAGAAAACAGACCAAAAGTCAGCTTACAAGAAGAACAGACTCATGTCGGCTGATTTTTGGGCCTATTGTCTATCTGTACAGTTGTTCAGACAGATTCCTCTACCAAACGTAATTCAGTTTATCCCAGTGTGTCTAGATGATTGTGACACACTTATCAGCGTAGCTATAAATTTTGTGAGGGAGGGGGTTCAATTTTTTTGCATGGGAAATATTTATGGAGGAGATTTTCTGGATTTTTTTCACAAAAACCCTAGAAAATTGAAGAATTTTTCGGTGAGATGAGGGACAATTTCTCTGCCTACTTATTACCATTTTAGAAGATTTGGGGGCATTTTAGAGTCCTAAGATGCTATATTTGAACAAGGGTCCGGACCCCATGGCTATGCCCTTAATGATGAAATTTAGTCAGTCTGCTATTAATCCATAAAATATATTCTTTTAGAATAATATCCAGTAATTTTTGAAAATGAGAAGGGATTATTTCATATAATGGACGTCATTTATAAACAATCCCCAACTTTATTTCACAAAATTCTTTAAAGATGATGGCAAAATGGGTCATTATAATTTTCTGGCGCTGGAAATAGCCATTCTATTATTTACACACTCATACATATTGTCTATGACTATGACGCAAAGAAAAGTTTCATTCTTTCTTGGCAAAAAAAAATTAATTTTCTCTTCTCTTCTTCGTGCCCAAACTCCTCCGTCTTCCTTAATTTTGTTTCACACCCAAAGGACTTGTAATGGAAACAATATAAAGCAATGTGTTTGGAACAATATGGATTGTTGACGTTCTAGAAAAAAACAATTTTCTTCTTCTCACGAATTTCTTTATCTTTAACGTGCCTTTTTATAGATGCAGAGTTGACATTCTGCGGTGGAATTTGAATCTTTTTTTTTGAAGTTTTTGACTTCAAAGAAGTGTAACTTCCGAGCAATTTCTCTCCATTCTCAGATAACGGAGCGTTAATGTTTTGTTTTAGTGATGAAAAAATGCCATTACCTCACAAACCAATTTTTATGATAAGTAGTCTCGAGGCTGAATTTCTTTAAAATTATTATGGGGGGTAATTCAAGTGCGGTAGATTAAGTTTCAGGGGTAATTTGCGGTAAAATGTTTTGAATATTATTTTCTTTAATGTTATTTTTTGATAATGTTAGAGAAGGGGGAAATTGTTTTTGGAAGACTTTTTTTTGGATTTTCTTGAGAATCAATATTGGAGTAGGGAGGTGAACTTAAGAAGTGGAGGGGGATAAATATTTTTAGGTAAATAGCTTGTGATATTTTTTATGAGTTTTCGCAAAAAGTTGTGAATTTATAAAGTTTTGTGAATTTTCAAATCAAAAACATAATTTCGTAAAATTTTAAAATATGTTACCCCCCTGGTTACCCCCCCTGAAATTTTTTCATTTTTTTCTCTCAAATTTTATATAAAAAGCAAGGCGCTAACACTCTAGGCCAGTTTCTAGGGCTACTGGGGTATCCTACCCACCTTACTCTCTGCCTTAAGATATCCCACCTTTCTTTGTACTAAATTACTCTATGTGGAGGAGGGTAGGATAGGTAGGGTACCATAGGGTACTAGAAATCAGAGGATTAATCCCTAGAAATTTCAAAAAAGATCCTTTAAATGAAAAGTCATTTAAAAATTATAAATACACATATTTGAGGCAGTTTAGAGAGGAAAATAACTAACAACTTTCCATTCAACATCCTCAATTAAGATTTAACCCCTCTTTAGGCAATGTTTACTTCAAAATCAGAAGCTTGGCTGGAAAAAAAGGTTTTGGACCCCCATTTGAAAGTTTTCTAGCTATGAACCAGAGTTGGGAGCGTCCTACTTTGGCGTCGGACGCCACCAGCGTCGGACGCTCATGGCGTCGGACGCCAAGTGGCGTCGGACGCCAGGACGCCGGGCGTCGGACGCCAGTACAAATTTTGAAAAAAATTGGGAAATGATGGAAAATGTTAGAAAATGATGAAAATTGGTGGAAATTGATGGAAAATGATGGAAATTCATGAAAATTCATGAAAATTGATGAAAATTGAAGAAAATTTTGGAAAATGGTGAAAATAGTAAGAAATTGTTGGAAAATTGTAAATATGATAAAAAATGATGAAAAATGATGAAAATTGTTGGAAAATGTTGGAAATTATTGGAAAATGAAAAAAATCGTGTAAAAAATGATGGAAATTGGAAGTTGATGGAAAATTGTGAAAAATGATGGAAATTGTTGGAAAATGATAAAAATTGTGGAAATAGATGGAAAATGATAGAAATTATTGGGAAATGATGAAAATTGTGAAAAATTATGAAAATTGGTGGAAATTGATGGAAAATGATGAAAATTGAAGAAAGTATTGGAAAATGATGAAAATTGTTGGAAAATGGTTGAAGTTAGTGGAAAATGATAAAAATCGTGTGAAAAATGATGGAAATTGTTGGAAATGAATTCTGAATAAAGCAAAAACAGTTCAAATCTAAAAACCAAAACTAAGTGACGAAAAGACTTCAAGTCTGGTTCCTTAAAAACCAACCTCAAGAACATGTATTTTAAATTTTTTTTGTACATACTTAACATACAGAAATAAAATATTATTAAAAAAAAAAAAAAAAAAAAGTTGGAAATGATAAAAAAAATGGTGAAAATTGTTGGAAAATGATGAACATTGTGAAAATAGATGGAAAATGATGGAAATTATTGGGAAATGATGAAAATTGTGGAAATGGTGAAAATTGTTGGAAAAATGGTGTAAATTGTTGGAAAATGATGAAAATTGTGGAAATGGACGGAAATTATTGGGAAATGGATGGAAAATGATGAAAAATGATGGGAATTATTGGGAAATGATGAAAATTGTAGGAAAATTGTGGAAGTGGTGTAAATTGATGCAAATTGTTGAAAAATGATGAAAACTATAGAAAAATGATGAAAATTGTTGGAAAATTGT
The DNA here is from genome assembly GCA_963573255.1 of Chironomus tentans. Lineage (NCBI taxonomy): Eukaryota > Metazoa > Arthropoda > Insecta > Diptera > Chironomidae > Chironomus > Chironomus tentans. The sequence goes on along the minus strand of OY754302.1, from coordinate 40,508,272 downwards.
GGATATGATAGAAAATAGTGGCAATTGTTGGAAAATGATGGAAATTGATGACAATTGTTGGAAAATTGTGGATGTGATAGAAAACGATTGAAAATGGCAAAAAATGATGAAAATGGTGGAAATTGGTGGAAAATGATGGAAATAGTTGGATGATAATGAAAATGGTGGATAAACTTCGCACAAGAGAAATCTTTGTTCACAATTTTCTAACAATTTCTTATTTTTTCACCATTTTCATCAATTTCCATCATTTTCTATCATACTCACGATTTTCCAACAATTTTAATCATTTTCCAACAATTTCCATCATTTTTCACCATTTTCCAACAATTTCCATCAATTTCCACCATTTTCACAATTTTCATCATTTCCCAATAACTTCCAACAATTTCCATCCATTTCCACAATTTTCATCATTTTCCAACAATTTACACCATTTATCCAACAATTTTCACCATTTCCACAATTTTCATCATTTCCCAATAATTTCCATCATTTTCCATCTATTTTCGCAATTTTCATCATTTTCCAACAATTTTCACCATTTTTTATCATTTTCCAACAATTTCCATCATTTTTCACAATTTTCCATCAACTTCCAATTTCCATCATTTTTTACACGATTTTTATCATTTTCCACTAATTTCCAACATTTTCCAACAATTTTCATCATTTTCCATAATTTTTTATCATATTTACAATTTTCCAACAATTTCTTACTATTTTCACCATTTTCCAATACTTTCTTCAATTTTCATCAATTTTCATCCATTTTCATCATTTTCCATCAATTTCCACCAATTTTCATCATTTTTCACAATTTTTATCATTTTCCAACAATTTCCATCAATTTCCACCATTTCCACAATTTTCATCATTTTCCAATAATATCCAACAATCTACATCTATTTCCACAATTTTCATCATTTTCCATCAATTTTCACCATTTTTTATCATTTTCCAACAATTTTCATCATTTTCTATCATTTTATATCATTTTTTATCATATTTACAATTTTCCAACAATTTCTTACTATTTTCACCATTTTCCAAAATTTTCTTCAATTTTTATGAATTTTCATGAATTTCCATCATTTTCCATCAATTTCCACCAATTTTCATCATTTTCTAACATTTTCCATCATTTCCCAATTTTTTTCAAAATTTTGTACTGGCGTCCGACGCCCGGCGTCCTGGCGTCGGACGCCCGTGGCGTCGGACGCCACCGTCGTCGGACGCCATTGGCGTCGGACGCCCAAAAAAAAAATTGGCGTCCGACGCCACTTGGCGTCCGACGTTTTGGCGTTTTTGGCGTCCGACGCCCGGCGTCCTGCCAACTCTGCTATGAACCTTCCTAAAAATACAGAAACCCCTAAAATTTCCTGCAAAACCTCAGAACTTTCCAGTATCAACCAATTTTCTTGAATTTTATGATTTAATTCTAGAAAATTGCAAGCAATCAAAACGAAACAACAAAACAACTAACTGAATGTCTGGTAATTTCTTTCACAAAAAAGAAAATAAGTTTCCAAATTAAATAAAAAATATTATTTTCTTCCACATTTTGTTTTATTTACGCTGCTACCAAAATGCGATGAAATTAATTTCTGCCGCTAAGAAAGTTGAGGAATAAGACCAGCAAATGCCATAAAAGAGAAAAAATTTCATTTTATAAAATTCTTTTTTTTTTATTTCGCGGTAATTGAAAGAATTATGTTGTTAAGCTGACAACTTTTTTAATTAAACTTTTTTTCACAAACGAAAATTGGCATGATACCGGAGGATGATATAATAAGAATTCAAGTGTTAAAGGTTAGACAACATTTGTCAATGTAGGATGCTTGTTAATTGGCAAATATTTACGATAGTTCTTCATGAAAAACATGTTTTCCAATTTTCATGCATGGAAATTTTTTGGAAATTTTCCGAATCAACAATTTTATGGAAACGTAATTAATGACAGAGAACAACAGACTCTCTTGCTGGGAGATCATCAAAGTTTAATGGAAATTTTTTTTTCAATTGATTCTCAAGGGTTTTGTTTTTGCATATGGAATTGTGAATTTTTTTTGCGATGTTAATTTTGTGATAAAATTGAAACTTATTTTGTAGTGGCAGTTTGGAACTTTTAGCAAGTTATGTGACAAGATTCTAAACAATTATTATGAATTTATCTGAAAGGACAGTCAAACACAATTATCGAGTGTCGTTCCAGAGTATTTTTGGTGGCCAAGGCAAGAGTTCGAATCCCAAATGTCAAATTTTCTTATTTTTAGTATGATCAGATCTTTAATCTTGTGTCATCAAGTCATGGCGCTCAAGACAACCCATTCACCATTTCCTTGCCACACTTCTAAGTCCTTTGATCAAACTTCCCAATAAAATCCTCATCCTCATGAAACCAACACCTTTAATTAAATAATATTTCCCACCATTAAATCATTAAAGTGTCATTAAAAAGTCCTCTTGTAATGGGTACATTCATCGTGTTTCATAATACAAAAGTTTGAGTTAGTTTACACACTTCTGTTAGTGTTAATAAGGTTAGCATAATAGTTTCCAGAATACACGTGCCTCCTTTTTATCCGGTGACATTTACAATTTTCAGTAATTATGTTAATATTTTCTCAAAAGAAGGGAAATAAAAACTTTTTCCTTTGAATTCTTTTTGTTATTGGATGGTGGTTGGAGGTGTCTATCTGTGAGGTTTAAGGTTAGATAGTCATAGTTCTTTAAAGGGTTGTGCTACTTTTTTGGTAATGCAGCAGAGTGGAATCTGGGTTATTGAGTTTTATATAAGAACCCTAAATTTTGTGAGGACATGAGTTCTATTCTTACCAGATATTAATTTTTCAATCTTCTTTATGATATAAGGAATTTTAAAATATCATGACATTAGAGCATTTTATAGGCTCCTCCTAGTATACCAGTCAGTTGATCGGGAAGTGTATACCCCATGGTTACCATGGTTAAGTCCAGAGGCGTATTCAGGGGTTTTTTGGGGTCTAAACACCTACGTCTTTGGAAAACTTCTTTAATTTGCTAGGTTTTTCTGAGAAAAAGGTTCTAAAATCCCCCTCAAAATCTCTATATCTTGATTTAAGTTTATCGAGCAACCGGCTTTTGAGACTATTTTTCACTAAATTATAAACACGGACAAACAAAGCCACGGATCGTTCGCAAAAGTGATAAGAAATTGGATTTTTCGAGGATTTTTAATTCAAGCTTCCTCAGAAACGTAGCCATGGGGGTGTCTTTGGCTGAAGTCAAAAAACCCCCTCGATGGAAATTTTATTCATTTGCTAGGGGTTTTTGAGAAAAAAAATCCAAAACACCCACTAAATTTTTGAATTTGAAAAATTTCATCGTCATAAATGAATGATCCCCAAATTAGCAACAAAAGGTTACCCTATTATAAAAAGCACTTAAATCTTAATAATTCTGCCTATAATTTATTCACTTTTTCATAACATTTCTGATTACATAGAGGAGTTACAGACATCAAAAACCTTAATCCTTATGTGTGTGTGTGTAACTCTTTAATAAAAATAAAGTATTATTATAATTTTTACAGAATGCAAATGAGGTAGTTATGATGATTGATGGCCAATGTATGTGTAGAACAATGTGAAGAAAAGGTTATTGAGAGAGAAATGAGTTTTAAAAAACATTAAATTGAAATAAGCGAGAAGAGCCATTAAAATTCTTTTTACGAGTGTTTAAAAAAAGTAATTTTCTTAGGGTTCGCCCACATGCACATACATGCGCATGCATGCAAAAATACCTGCATATATGCAAATTTCACATGCGCATGCATGCGCATGTACTGCATGTAAATTTTTTTTAAAAAATTAACTTTTTGCGTATTTTGTTTCTTTTATCATTTTTAAAGCAATTTTAATGAAAATTTTCGTAATCTTGAAATTAAAAAAAGACCAAAAATGGATAAAAAGCGCTTAAAAGCACACGTTTTTACACGAAAATCACTCAAATTTAATTTTTATTCACAATATTTTGATTAAAATCGTTTAATATGTTTAAATAATGGTTTTCATTAAATTTTGATAAATTTTTATTAAAAAATGAATAATTTTTTTTTGAAAAGTGAAATTTCCATGCACATGCATGCGCATGTATGCGCATATTTTTACATGCGCATCCATGTGCATGTGATTTTGGCGAACCCTAAATTTTCTCGATTTTTGTGAAATTTTAAGACAAGAAAAAATCTACTTTTGAAGTTGAAACGGAATGAAAAATTACAACTAATATAAGTTACAACACAAACATGCTCGTGAATGTGGCAAATTTCCCATAATACATGTATTAAATTCATCATTGTGGTTTTTCATGGCTGACATAGTGTATTGAGTCTTTCCGATTGAATAGCATAAATTTATTGATATAAAGTGGCTCGGAGGGGAAACAAAGAAGAGAAAAAAGAGGAAAAAGGAAAAAAGTTTATTGATGTGAAAGAGAAAATGAGAAACATGAAAGGTTGAAAGGTGAAAATCATCGGTAAAAAAATTCTCGTCTTACGTCCGCAAAAAAAAATCTCCAAACGGTGAAAAAAGTATTATAGAAAAATAATAAAAAGAGAGAATATACAGAGGAAAAAAAGCAGAGGAAAAGGCACTTCAAAATATTATTTGGAGGAAGAAGAAGCAGAAGGAAAAGGAAGGATAACAAACAACACGAAAGGTGAATATTTTTGCATAATAATCAAACACATCCTATGAGGTCGTTTACAAATGACGTCTATCAAAAAATGGTATTTTAAGACACTCAAATTTCAAAGAAGCACTGTTTCTTTTTTCACTTTCTGTTTGTAGAATTTAACGGTCAATAAAAATTTGAATTTTTAACGGTCAATAAAGATTTGAATTTTTAACGGTCAATAAAGATTTGAATTTTTAACGATCAAAACAACTATTTGAAATTTTAACGGCCAATACTGATTTAAAGTTTTAACGAGCATGAAAATTTTAAATTTTTAACTGATTTTTGCAAACAATACAGCTTCCGATCTCTGTCATTTGGATGTCATTTGTGAACGACCACTTTATTGTTCTTTAAGCTCACTTTCACTTACGATTGTGGCTGTATGTGTTTGTGTGTGTATGGGTGAACGATAGCTTTGGAGAGTGTTTGTTCGCCTCTAAATAAAATAATAATACCAGACTGCTTCCTTCGTCGTCGTCAATTCTCTTTTTTCAAGTGCTCGTGAAAAAAGGAAATTTCCTTGATATGGATTTTCAATTATACTTGGAATTTACATAAAAGTAGGATGTATGAATTTCTGAGACAGTTAACGTTATGGATTTATAAAATGTGTTAGAAATCTTGTAAATAAGACAAGCCATTGAGTTTTGTTGTGAAGATCCTTTGCGATTGAAATGGTTTTTGATTCTTTTTAATGCGATTTGAAGCTGATAGGAGTATTCAGGGTTGTGGTTATAGTAATGTTGTGGAATATTGTAGAGACTTACCGGTATTTTAGAGAATTCTCCTGCCTCAATATGACTTAGAAGAAAATCTTCAGATTTTCTTTGTTTTTGTTTAGATTTTATGTCAAACATTTATGGTTTGGTGTAAAATTTCATGGCATACTTAAATAAAAGTTTGACAACATAAAAAAATTGTTAAATTTGATTTTTTGGCTGGAAAAGGTCTATAGGCACAATTAACCATATTGTGGCAACTAATCCACTAATCGAAAGGTCAAAGTGATTAACCCTATATCGAAAATCCTTTTTTCTAGAAGGATGTTGGGTTCGAGTCCCAATTTTATAGGATTTTAGCTCATAATAATTCACAGTTTTCAATTTAAGGAAAGATCTTGTCGAGAATCAAATTTAAAAATACCCATAATACAAAGATTCAGTAGAATCAAAATATTGATCAAAAGGAAGGATCTCGTTGAGAATCAAACCACAAAATCCCAGAAAATATTTTAAAATTCAGACATCAAGCACCAATTCTCTCGATCCATCCATCAATAACAATTCCTCATGCAATTCTCAACACGGAAATTTTTTGAATTATTTGACATAATACAATTGAGAATTTCATGCTTTTGACTTAAATTCCAATTTTTTGATTGCTTTCATGTCTCTCTTAAGCTCAAGTTCGTTTTCCTATCGCTGTTTACATTTCCGCGTTACTTGAGTAAATACAACGTGTATGTCAAATTTCATAATGTCATAACATTTTGTCAAATTTGTAAATGTCGATTCTAATTTAAAATTAATTATGTATGCAATGATTATGGAATATTGATTTTTGCTACTACCAACTGGTTGGTGAAAGGACTGAGACAGAAGGAACTTCCTGATTCTGAAGAATTTTTGATGAAGTATTTGAAAATTCATAAATTTATTCACATCGAAATAAAATATTTATCATGCAGTGGGTGAATATAAATAAATCCCTTTATGAATAACCCATTTCTCGATAGCTTTCTTTCCAAAAAAGATATGAACCTTTAAGGCTCCGCTTCAGATGAACGAAAATAAGAAAATCAAATTTAATGTTAAGTAAAATAAATTATTTTTCACGGAGTCTATAAAATCCTCACAATAGGAAGCTTTTCGACATTAATCAATTCTATGTGTAGACCTAAATTCTGCTCTGTGGCGTAGCTAGGGGGCTTCAGTCGATGAGATTCAGACCAAGCCCCCTTCACTCCTGCTCAAGTTTCCTACAATGATATTTTTAAATGTTTTAAAAAATTTAAAAAAAAAATTATTTTTAAAAGAGTTATTTTTTTTATTTTTTTTTAAATTAGTTTTTTAAACTATTTTATTTTTTTAAATTTATTTTATTTTTTTAAGAAAGTTATTTTTAATTTTTTTTAAAAAAGTTATTTTTTTAACGTTGAAAAAAGTTATTATTTTAATTTTTAAAAAGGTTATTTTTTAATTTTTTAAAAAGTTATTTTTTAACGTTAAAAAAGGTATTATTTTAATTTTTAAAAAAGTTATTTTTTTGATTTTGTAAAAAAGTTAATTTTTTCAAAAATTATTTTTTTAATTTTTAAAAAAAATTATTTTTTTTCAAATTTAAACCAGAATTATTTTCGTATTTTAAAAATTGACTGAAACAGCTAGTCAATGAAAATATATCCCCCTAAAAAAACCATAACTACACCCCTGCATGCAGTCTGAAAGATAGAAATTCAATAAATAAATATGTAGATTGAAAAAATATATATTTTTGCATGGAACTGATGCTGTCAACTCCTACGCATTAAAAGCTTTCTGCAATGACAACATTTATTTTGGCTTCTTTAAATAAGCCTTATTTCTGTCAATGCTTAGTTCAAGTCACTTGCTGTTTTTAGTCACGCCAATTCATTTTGTCAATCTGACAAGGGGAAATTTTCTTAAAACGAATATTTTTCTATCTTCTTTTTCACATTTAATCTTCTATGGTATTGCGTTTAAGCAACAGCAGTGAATTATGTCGCATTGGATATGTATTAAAGATCCATTCGGAGCTGCTGTTTGGATATTTTTTGTGCCTATGGGTGTTTGGGGACATTAAAGAGCAAATATTATAGAAATTAGAAGAGATGGTATTTTAAGGTTATGTCTTTTTATTTTTATATGTGGTTGGTGCTGAATAATTTCCCAAATTTTGTTGGAGGTACCTTAATAAAGACTCATCAACGGTCACTCCAAATATATCGTTCATAGTAGATTAATAGTTTTAATTGGCATTCTGTCAAGCTTCTCTATAACCCCCAGATAGCTCAGTGGTATGAGACTGGAAACTTGTAGAACATTGGTTCGAATCCCATTCGTGATCTTTTATTCAGAAGCTTACTTTTTTATATTAAACATTATATCCTTACTAGTAAATTTTCTTCAATTTGCTAGAGTTTTTAAGAACCCCCACCAAATTTGAAATATTTCTGGCTACACCCCTGTCTACATTGACATAATAACATTCCTAAGGCACTCCAATCTACAAGCTACTTGTTCCATTGACCAGAAAAAGAATTCATTTCCAATCTAATAAGCTCTAGAAATTTCAATTTAAAATTCCAATTTTCACCACTGCCTTCTAAAAATCCTATCTCAGTTAAATTATATAGGCTTGACTTAACCTGACCATCAACCCTGCATCGAACCATTTGTTGATGTGACATTGGTATCTTCAGAAAAAGAAAGAAAATTTCCATGAGCTCACATGTGTATATCCATCTACATATACACACATACCGCACCACAGTTATTTTCCAATTTTGTAAAATGCGTTCATGCGTATCATTCGCAATGAGGATTACGTAAAACAAGGCATATGGCAATGAGCATAAAAAAGCGAACCACAATGATTCTCTTGATAGCAACAAAAATTCACTTTCGTTTGATATATTGATTAGGTATAAGAATATGGAGGAGGAAGAAGAAAGATCTAAAGAGATGGGAATAAATGAGAATGGAAATAATTTTTCTCATTCGAATGCAATCCAAATGGATCAATAATGAACAAAGCATAATACAGCAAAGCAGTTAAAGATGAATTTATCGTAAAAGTCGATAAATATAGTTCAAGGCTTCCACATGGATAGAGCTAACATTATAGGGTTGAGCATCAAAGTAATCGCGATAAATCAAGGATCACATGAGATATTGTTCATGTACATAAAAAATAAGAGGAACTGAGCTGATTCTTTTTGATACCATCTTAGACGCCCACCACAAAAACACACACATAAAATAATATCACATTTACAAACAATAAGAATTACTGAGCTTTTTTTTCTTTCCCATTTCATTTCATTGTGATAGTAATCGTTAAAATTAATCAACTAATTCTGGCTGAACAAAGCTCGTGCTTTATCTTATAATAGCTTTATTCTATCATTTCTCGCCAAATGGCGATGATGAAGAAAAATGTTGATGATATTAGAATTTCTTTCTTTTGTGCATCTTTATGTATTTATTTGCCATTCAAACAATGGAAATGGGACAATTTATTTACACAAGAATCGAATGTTAAGCATTGATAAGTGGATGGAATGTCAAAATAATTTTCATCTTGTTCCTTTTCCCCCTTTTCCTCTTGATTCTATTGAGCCTTGTATTTGTTGACTACAATAGGCTTTTAGATGAGCTTAACGGTGTTTGGGAAGTGGATGAGTTGGAATGGGATATGAATGAGCGCATTTTGATGAGGTATTGAGTCTTGGTGTTGTTTTCAATGTAGATAAACACCCCGACTAGTACTAACTGACAATTAATCCTCAAATTGTTTAATTTAGTTAACTTTTTTCTAAAACAAAAGATTCAGAAATGGATCCAAGAATACTTACTGAGAAGTCAGAATTTTTTCGAGGGGAGGACCAATCTTCCTATTTCTCCCTCCTCTGTTCTGTTGATAATCGATCGACATGATTAAGAACAATTTTATCAAAATATTTCACGCACTTCAATGACCAAGGGGCTAAAAGCTACGAAATTGTAGTACGCAGGGGAAAAAGCTACGAAATTGTAGTACGCAGGGGAAAAGCTATAAATTTGAGTATATTTGAATTTAAATCTTACAAGACCGTTACATAACTGTCCTAAAATTTTATCTCAGAGAAATCAGGTTCTATTTTCGAAGCAAGTATAATATTTGGTAATATTCTGAAATTTTTGAAGAAAGTTTCAAAGCTCAGTTCATGTCTAAAGTCAAAAATAGACTATATTCCTTAATAGTGATGTAGACAGAGGGGATTTTCAAATTTTTTGTCGAGGGGAGGGGATTTCTCCCCTGGATACGTGCCTGCTCCTTAGCAACAACCCTGACTGAACTATAAATCATCTCATGCCACTTGTAACACAATAAAAACCCTTTAATATTTTTCACAAGATGACTCTTTGCATGTAACACGTGTTATTTTATTCTCACACAATATCATCACAAATTTGTGGATTAAGCAGTCTTCACGGTGTGTGTGCCATAAGTTTTGTGACATGTGGCTTTATTTGATATATTCGAGGTGGCAATTTCGTTGTCTTTTTGGATATCAAAATTGATTGAATTTATTTCTGAAGAATGTAAAGACAATGTGGCCTTAAGTACAGGGGTTTATCCATATTAAGTCATAAATTTTTATTTAATTAAAATCCCACAAATCAAATTTTAAGGACGACGCTAAGTAGGAAATGATGATGAATTTATGTGATAGGAAGGAAGATGTCAAAAATTAGAAAGCGATTAAAAAATCTTTAATTCAATTTTAGTCAGCATTCCGCCAGTTTTATGAATTGCTTCCTCGTGCCTGAATATATAAAAATTCCATGACGTTATCAGTGCGTAATAAAAAGCAAATAAATTTCAATTTAATACTCGCATATCCTTGGTGAAATGGAACAAAAAGAAACTCCTGTCAATTCCGAATTCGATTTCGTACTTTGATAAAGCTCTTTAAGTTTTACGGTTGTTGAGCATGCTGGCGTAATTTAATAGAAGAATTGGGTGAAATATTAAAGTATCTAAAAGTTCTGACATTTATTACTCGGTTGCCGGTGAAACTTCAAAAGAAGGATTGAGACTGTAAATTTTCATGAAATGTTAAGTGTTCTTCAGTGAAACTTAAAACCCCTTTAATGATTTATGTTCTGCTCGCATTTTACGAATGTAGGATGACTAAAATACTTGAAAAAATTTGCCTGCTTTTAAAAACTGTTCAAGAATATTTTGATATTTCCATGAAAACTGTGGAGGTTCAAACAAGAGTGAAAATTTGACGTAATGTTAAGTTTCACCTCTCAGCATCAGATTAAGGAACATCCTACTGAGTTTTGATGTAAAAGTTGGGTATATGATATGCTCGTAGGAAGGGAAAAGCTCTCGAAGGTTACTTATTCATAGCAATAATCATTTCATAAGACAATTTAAGGGATTGTTCATAAATAATGTTCAACATTTAAGAGTGAGACGGAAATTACGTCACGCTAAAAAACGGCTTTTTTGAACCCCCCCCCCTTCCCCTTGTCACAAATTTTCCAAAGAAAAAAAAATCTTTTGTATGAACTGTCACAAATTCTTTGACCCCCCTCCCCCCTAAAAGCGTGACGTAATTTGCGAACGACCCCCAAGAAAAATTTGAATTTAAAATTAAATGTAAGAAATTCAAATTCTTTTTGTCCGTTAAAAATTTAAATTATTTTTGTTCGTTAAGAATTTAAATTATTTTTGTCCGTTAAAAATTCAAATACTTTTTGTTCGTTAAGAATTTAAATTATTTTTTTCCGTTAAAAATTCAAATTTTTTTTGTCTGATCAAAATTCAAATACTTTTTGTCTGTTAAAAATTCAAATACTTTTTGTCCGTTAAAAATTCAAATTGTTCTTATTCGTTCAAAACTCAAATTTTAATCATCCATTAAATTCTTATGGGTTTGAAATCCCATTTTTGTTAGGAATCATTTCAGTTCCTTTAAGTCACAAACAAAAATCAATTCCGAAGCCTGAAGCCCTTAAATCTGTCCCCAAAAAAGGCAAACTTTCACGGAGATATTTTTTTGCGAGGGAAAAAGGAAGGAAAAGATGTAAATTTTAAAAGACATTAGGCACGACATTAAAATTCATTGAAAGACATTTAATAACTTTTGTAAGACAATTTTCGTTCATATTAATTTTTACAAAGTAATAACATTTAATCTTTATTTAATGATAATGATGATGACGATCTGAAAACAGAACCTGACAGCGATCATATTAATTTAATTTGGGAAAATTTGCCTAAAAACGTTTATTGATTGCAATCAAGTTCTCCATCATCGATTTTGACGACTGCACGTGGCACAATGGTGATTAAAAGAAATTGAATAAGACATAAGCACCTAATTAGGTGAGAAATGTGTTGTTATTATCGACTTATGGTTGGGATATTTTGACAAGGAAATTATGATGGATTATTTACTAACAAACTTACATGATTGATGATTCCAAGGCTTGTATTCCTGGGAGAAATGAGGAGAAATTGATTATTGATTGGTTTGATAATATAAATTACTGAATAATCGAATGGAAACAATCATAACTTGATAGTTAATGTTTGTATTGGAAAAATATGAAGAATTACTCATTAAGTATATAGTTTATGGGGAGAATGCTAGGATTTTCGGCGCTCTGTGCTGAATTTCAGAGGCAAGAGTTCTATTAATGTTATTTTGGTTATTAAATTGTTTACCAAATTGAAAGCACGAGGGGGAGGGGTGGGTTTACTTGTATATATGTACCCTAATTACTAGAATGTTGAAAATTTTATATATTTGAACAATAAGGACAGTAATAGCATGGAAGTACCCAGATTAGGTCTTAGTCCCCCTTGAAATTTAAATTGGTATGGGGAAAAATTGGGACCCGTTCCAAAAATTGAAACGGTATGAGAAAAAATATCTTAATACGGAAAAATTGGTCTGAAAAATTAAAATGCACTATGCTACTCCATTTCTCGGTACCTAGGGTACCATCCTAGGAAGGTAGGGTATAACGCTATCAACTCCGTTTCCCCCATCTTGTCAAAAAATATTCGAATTTGCAACGTTTTTTCCAAAACAAAAAAATAGGAAATCAACAGCCTAAGTCCTCAAAAAGTGCGTCTTGTTCTACCTTATACTCAAACCATTCCATTTAAACTTGAAGAACAAAACTCAACTAGAAGAAGAATCACCATAAAATTATACTAATTGATTCCTGATTGTCAACATACAATATTGTTTCATAATCAAACAAAATTTATGCTAATAATAATTTTCAATTCTATTAATATTAAAATAAAATTTCCATTAAATATAAAAAAATAATATTTTCTCGAAAAATAAAAAATTTATTTCATCAATAAAGCTCGTTGAAGAACGATAAATGCTTATTAGTTATGCAAGCACTCGTTCTGCTGTTGAAAAAAGTTTTTCTATCATATTATTCAGAGACCTTTAAATTAATTAATTTTTTTCTGTCCACTAGAGACTATTCACGTAAATCAATCAAACCTTTTTGTGAATATTAAATTGAAAACTAAGCAGCATAAGTAATTTTATTAAAAATTCTATTTCTGTTGAGCAGAAATTTCTACTTGAAATGAAATTTAATTTTTGGACAATTATGTTGTATCAAAGAGATGAGTTGAGACTGCTGTTAGCAGGAATGCTAAGTATTATTCATGTAGATCTGCTCTTTGTCTTTAAATTTATATTTTTTGAATTTTAAATTCCATAAAAATGTAAACAAAAGGAAAGTTGTACAAAATTAAGGAATTTGAGGAATAAAAGCAAGGATTTAAATGCAAATAGCACTTTTAGGCCATATTTTACTATCAGTTCAGATAGTTCAATTGATAATTTCATGTAAATTCGTCTGTAAAATTAACAAATAAAATTTTTATTGAAAATTCAAAAATGGCGGGAAATTTTTCAGAAAAATTCAAATTTTCAAAAAAAATAACGGTTTTTTTACTTGAATGTCAGCAGCTACGATGTTAAGAACAAATTAAGCAAATGGCTATTAACTTTAGTAATGAGGACAAATTGTTTAATGCAAAAGTATTAAATATGCGGAAATTATTAGCATAAGCTCAGCAACACACCTCACTTTCAGCAAATAAGCAAGAAAAGTCTCCAGATCCTCATAAAAAATTCAATTTCCCATTGCCCAATTCTGATTGAATGAATTTTTTTTGCTTCTTATTATTTCAAGTTTTGCATAAATTACATTTTTACACGTACAAAATTTTCCTCCACATAAATTTTGTTATTCATACTTTCCATTTTTTTTCTTCTCTGAGAGAACGGCAGGCAAACAAACGAGGAAGAGAATTGTCGCCATTTGGATTCAAATTGAGTAGAAAGAAAAGTAACATAACAGAAAATTTATTTATCATCACATCGCAAAATAGACATTTTTTGGCTTTTTTATTACCTAATTGAGTTGGTTTTTCGTCAAGTTATTCCAATTAAGTAACTGAACGAGTATCATTTTCCTCTCTGTTTTATTATTTCACTCCTAAATTGCATGAAAACATACAGCTGGAAGCTTTCACAGTCGGAAGGATAATAAAGCAACTAAAATAGTTTCTCGCTTGCTCGAACACAGAAAATTCATTTTCTTCTTCTAGTCTCGAGTCCCTCACACTCATCCATTACTATGCATGTGAGAGTGGATATATTTAGGGAAATTACTTGCGACTATATGACATCAATTGTTCTGCATACAAATTAGATTTCCCATCCGAGGAGAACTTACAATTCACATATTATACACATACAGTATAAGATCCCCCATTGATTGCTTTAAGCTTGCTTTTTATGCTAATAGCTTCCTAATGAATTTCGTTGTTAAATGTAGTCAGTATGAAAATATTTTTCCTTCAGTCTGAAGCTCTGTGGATGTGGATAAACTGGTTGTGGAAATTCAGCTTCCTGAAATCAAATGCTGATTGTTGTGGCGCATTTTTGGGGTGTTTGACAAAGGTTTTCGTAGAGTTTGCTCACTTCATGAGATCAAATTTATTTTGACCGTTATTTTTTAAATTTATTTCGACCTTTTTTCAAATTTATTTTAGCCGTTACTTTTCAAATTAATTTTGACCGTTGTTTTTCAAATTTATTTAGTTCGTTATTTTTTAAATTTATTTTGACAGTTATTTTTTCAAATTTCTTTTAATTATCCTTATTTAATCAAAAGCTTTAAAAATGAACCTCGTTGTTTGAAAATTAAAGTTTGTTGAGTTACTTTCGTTTGTTGTATACACAAAAGGAAATGAAAAGAGAGGAAAAAAGGATAATTGATGAGTTTTTCGCTTTTAGGTGCCTGAAAAAAAGGAAAAATCATTCAATCGTTTCCGATAACAAAAAACGTTTATATAGAATTGAATTTTTAATCAATTTTCGTCGATAATTTGAACTGGCATTTTGGTTAATTGAAATTTTTGTTTATTTTAAGAGAAGAAAGCATTTTTTTCTGTATTCCATTAAATTTTTCTCCCCTCTAGAGAGATCGTTTGAAACATAAATTTTAGGAATTTACATAAAATTTTCATATTGTATATGCCCCACACACATTTCTTGCTGTTAATGTATTTTTCGAATTCATGGAGGAAAAAATTTCTTAATTTTATTAAACCTCAAACTACACTCGTGTCGTTAGCCTCTTACAATATTTTTATGCTATTTTATGTCTAATTTATGCGAAAAAAAAGAATTTCTTTTTACATGAAAACATTCCATCCATAAATGACGTCAACAGCATCGAATATAAATGTTTTATATTTCAAAAAGCGGAATTACAAAGTTTTTTGTTTCAACTTGCTCTTAAAATTCCCTTGCGTCTATTGACGTCAACATTACAACCCCACTCTACTCTGTGAGCATGCTTTATGACTTTTTCGGAATCATTTTTTTTGTGCATGGTAAAAATGTCTAATTGAAGTGATCGTAAAATATTGTAATTTTATTATATATTCACGATTTTTACTCTGAACATTTCTCAGACATGAATATATAAGTGGAATAACGGAAGTGTCTATTACAGTGCATGCCATAAAATGACTTTAGACTTGCTAATTTTAATCATTTTTCACCCCTTTTCACGTTGCTGTGTGTGTCTACTTCAAAATTCACTTCGTTTTCCTCCTTTTTAGCGTTGTTTCCGTTTACAAATTAAAGCTTTTGTTTGTGATTTGTCCGTCTGTCCATCTATTCAAGTTATTTAAAAAATATTTTACCGTTATTTTTTAAATTCTTTTTGATCGTTATTTTTTAAATTTTTTCTGACCGTTATTTTTTGAAATTTTCTAACTGAAATTGGTTACTTCAGGAAATACGCTTTCTGTTTACACATTAAGAACAGTCATACTTGTTCCTTTCATTTATTGCTAACTCACGATTCCATATTGAGAAGGGACTACTTAAATAAGAAGGAAAGGATAAATAACCAACGTGAAGGAGTTCCTTTTTGTGTGCATTCTTTTATTCTCGATTTTTATGGGCAAATAATGCAATAAAACGTTTTGTGACCCTATTAAAAATTTATTTTGCTAATGATGGAAGTAAAAACGCTTTTTGTTTCAAGCAGAAGGGTGAAAAGACTGTTAAGGATTTAAACATTGAGCTGCTTAATTCTTTCATTCTCATCAAATTGAAATTTATGTTCATTGCAGGAGGTTCTCATGATGGACTTTGGTGTTTCGAGAGTTTTCTTGTTATTTGAGCTCCTAGAAGTGGAAAGAAAACTTTTTTAAAAATAATTATGAGATATCAGTGTTGTATCAAGCAACTTTAACATCCACAAAACCAAACAATTTAATGGCTTTCGAGTTTGAAAATGTCAATATATGCACTGCTTTGTTTTTATAGTTCCCTTGAGTGTCATGACGGTAAGAAAAGTTTTAAACTTCTTTGATATGCTCCACAGACTACATTTTTAGTACAACTCGGAACTTAACATTCTATCTCGGTAAATTTTTGGAAGTATTTGTCAATCTTGAATGATAATAAATCAGATTGAGATTGTTCCTTAGCTCTCTGGGGTTACACAAAGTTTTGTGAATTTTAAGACATGTTTTTGCGTTTTAAAGTTGAAGTTGTTACATGAAGGTTGTTCAAAACTTTAATTATCTATAAGCTTGAAATTTTTATTTTCGAAAGTTAAAATTTTGATTTTCGAAAGTTAAAATTTTGAATTTTGAAAGTTAAAATGTTGATTTTCGAAAGTTAAAATTTTGAATTTCGAAAGTTAAAATTTTGAATTTCAAAAGTTAAAATTTTGATTTTTGAAAGTGAAAATTTTTAATTTCTTAAATGAAAATTTTGATTCTCGAAAATCAAAGTTTTGATTATCGAAAGTAAAAAATTTTTTACTTGAGATTAAAAATTTAAATTTTCGAAAGTTAAAACTTTTATTTTAGCGAAAGTTTCAATTTAGAAAATTCAAACAAACTCTTTCAAAGCACAAATACTTCTTAATTCGTATTCAAATTTCAACATCAACAACATCAAATATTTAAATGTGAATGTCAACATGTTATCATGTGTGATAGACCTGAAAATGAGCAAAAAATCGTCCCTCATGAAAATATTATGTATCAAGTAAACAGTACCCAAAAAAAATCGATTCCTGGAATTTAGATCACAAACCATTCAATAAAATGTCATTCAATTTTATAAAATGTCGTATCCATGTGAATAAGGGATAGTCAATAACAAACATAACGTGCAAATGTCCGTCACAGAGTGAGAATTTTAATTACATTTTTTTTTCGAGAAAGATAATCGAGTCGTACGGCACAGCATGAGATTTATACACAACAAAATTTTTTTTGCATGTGCGTCAATGAAATTTTCGTGAAGATAAATGCGAAAATAAAGTTGTGTGCCTGGCTGCTGTTGACAAGCTTCCAGAGATAAAGATATCAAATCGAGATGAAAGTCTTCGTTAATGAACTTGCGTAACATGTAATTAGCGTTTTGAAACTTTTCCTTCACTTCTGCTTTCATCGCCTTAGCAACGCTTTTCACTTCTCAGATGCCATAGGAGTTTCGTTTCTACACATATACATTTCCTTCGCTTCTTATTACATGATATTTTTCCTTGAATGTTGAACAATTCATTATTTTTTTAAATTTCGTGGGAATTTTTTTTCAACATTGTTGTTCTTTCTATTCTTTACCTTTAAAGAGGAAAGAGGAGATGGAAAAACATTGATGGTGGATATGCTACTGAAATAATTAAAAACATACACACACACGTGTTACATAATTTCCTTTTTTTCCTTTGAATAAGTTTGTTTGATAAAACAGCCTGGAGCTTTTTTATTTATTTATGTCAGTGGAATGAGCCTCAACTATTGTAAAATATGTGATGATAGCTTGTCTGTTTGTTCTGGAGCGTCTTTGAGTCCTTTAATTGTGGATTTTTTGGATATAAGTTCATCCTAGTTCAAAAGGGTTTAAAAGTAAGGTCCAATTTTTAAATCACCTAGGGCAGTGTTTAAGTCAAGGAGTAAGATCTCTGTGACTAAATGGTTGTGCAACATGCTGCATCTAGGCTTCTCATCATACATATTCCCCTCTCCTGTTAAGTCTAAACATCTCCCCCCTTAAAAAAATTAGACGTCATTTATGAACGACTCCGAAAACTAGGTTTGATTCTCACTACCCTTTACTACCTATTTAGATATAGCACTATGAGGGTTGTTCATAAATGACGTTACGCAAA
Source organism: Chironomus tentans (assembly GCA_963573255.1). Lineage (NCBI taxonomy): Eukaryota > Metazoa > Arthropoda > Insecta > Diptera > Chironomidae > Chironomus > Chironomus tentans. Next base: position 40,490,060 of record OY754302.1, on the reverse strand, counting down.
AAACCAGATTTTTAAACCCCTCGCACAAAATGTTTATATAAAAATTTTTCTTCTGCATGGAAGTGTCCAGGGGCGTATCCAGAAATTTTTTAAGGGAGGGGGTTTGGAATTTTTTAAGGGAGGGGTTTTGAAATTTTTTGTATGGAAGGGAAAATTTAGGGGGGGTTTGGGATTTTTTTCTTAAAAAATCCTAGCAAATTGAAAACATTTCCCAAAAGGGTAGGGTTTTGACCCCCAAAACCCCTCCCTGAATACGCCCCTGGAAGTGTCATACAACGGCAGAATTCCTCACCAATTGGTCGTCATTTATGAATGAACCCTTGAGGGATTCCCCCTTTCTAACTGTAAATAAAGATATTAATTAAAAAATTCTTCAAAACTCAAAACAAGTCAGTTCAAGAGACAAAACCCTTCCACACACAATTAATAATTTGTTAACTCTACTCTGACAGATGATGACAGAGAAAATGCGTTAACACGAACTTCACCTTCAAGTACTTCAATGCTGGTTTGTTTTGCTCACGAACTGACTCTTCTTCCTTCCTTTCCTTTCCTATTGTTTTCGTACTATTACTTTTATTTATGAAAAAAAAAGTTCAAAAACAATTTTATTTTCTCTCCCACTGATGAGTGATAATTCATATCGCGATTGTAAAAGTTATTGTGCTGAAAATAGGACGGAAAACATGCCTTTTTAATTATATTTATGTACATGTTTATTATTATTATTATTTTGAGGAAAGGAACTAGAATTAAAATTAAGTGAATTACGCGCGAGGGACAGCAATCAATTATTTTATTAAATTGTAGTCAATGATTTTGGCATTTGAATGTTGTTCATTATTAAATTAAGTTGTAAACTTTATTTTGTATACACAATAAGGCAAGTATCCTCGGTTGAGGTAGAAAGTATGCAATGTAATTTAATTTGGAGCAAAAAATTACTAGCTTGGGAGATGAAAAAGGAAACTTTGTGTTTAAAAATTCATTCAAGCTGTAAATGAAGGTAGTGCATGTCTCATGCTTTTAAAATAAGTGGATGAGACGTCTTTACTGTTTTGTAGAAACTTTATTTTGTTCATAACGACTTGGAAGCATTTTTATGTTACACTTAGCGATTACTATGATGTTTTTTGTAAGAGAAAATTCATGGTTTATTGATTGTGAAGGATTTTTAAATAAGATTTGATTTGAAGGTTAAATCAAGGATCTTAAACAAGTGCCTGTGACTAAGTCAGTGGCGTAGCAATGGTTTTGTAACACTCGGTACGAATTTAAAAATTTAGCGCTCCTTTTTTGGGTTAGTGAACCAGTCGTATTCACTAAATCAGTGGTTCTGGAACTATGTACTACGGTACACTATTATACCAGGTGTGCAACGAATTTCTTCTAAAACAGCCAATGGATGACAACAGTATTATTAACCGTTATTTTTTGGAAATTCAAAACGGTTTCGAAAATATTTCGAAGTGTTAAAATTTTTAAATTTTCAAAAACCGTTAAATTTGCTTATGAAAATTTGTAACGGTCATATTTTTTTTTGAAAAAAATTACATCTTTGAAGTTTCGATTTCGAAGACTAGGAAGCAATTTCGAAAAATAAGAAGTGTTGTCCCCCATTGGTAAAACACAAATTTTCTCCAGATTTCCAATTTAGGGATGTATAGAACTTTTCAAGACCTAAAATTTGTGTATTTCCTGAAAAGCTTTAATAGGAACTTTCAATATTCATGGAAAATAATTTAAACATCAAATTTCTACTGAATTTTACAACAACTTGATTATACAACATATCATTTCTGAACTCAAAAGAAATGTCACTCAAGTCAAGATAATTATATTATGTACGTCTTAGTATTTTATTTTAATATTCACAATATTATTTAGTAATAAAAATCAGAATTGTCGGATTCCATGGATTCCATATAGGTTATTCTTCTTGGGTTGTCTTAAGTCATTCGTAAATTCTGTCACGCTTTAGGAAGGATTTGTGAAAAGGAGGAGGGGGTTCAAAAAACTGTTTTTTCCATGACGTAATTTACAATCGACCCCTTATTCTCGGAAGTAGTCTGAAGATATAATACAAAGTATCAATATCTGTGTAGCTGTAAGCTATGCAACAATAAATTTTAAAATCCATCCTACAAGAAAGTGAGAAATTAAATTAACAGCACAACATTATAGAGATACAAAATTACGTTCCATCCTTTAAACAGACAAAATGATACAGTGTATCCAGAGCAGACAACATTAAATCTAGTCCATGAAAAATAATTTGCTCTCCAAGATTGTAGCACAAAATTTAAAAGAACATTAAAAAATTTTCTTAATTAAATTGTAAATGACCGTTTTTGCTTAATTACCAGAATGAGTTTATGTGTAAACATGATTATAATTGACTTTGAGTCATGAGCAATAAAATGAGAAGATGGAAAAAGAGAGAAAAGAGGAAAATTAGTGAGAAGGCTGAAAGGGAGGGGGTTGGGGATGTTTATTTTTATATACATGGCATGTCTATTATACATTTGATATTTGATTAAGTATCAACAGAACAGACTCAAGCTGTGAATTGCCTGTCAGGAGTCGTCATGAAATATCAAATTTTCATTCGAATGCCGATTTTTATTTTCACCTTTCGAATTTTAGGGATAGGTTGAATGATTCAGTGATATTTTATTGCTGTGGCTGTTTGGATTGGACCTGACTATAGAAAATGATATTTAAATTCATTGACCTTTTTGTGGATACAGAGGGAAATTTCTGACATTGCCTCTGTACCCAACTTAAGTGTAGGCTGACAATCTGCTTGGTTTTTCAGAGGACTGTCCTCTGAAAGGTTCAATTTGTCCTCTATTTTGATTGAAATGTCCTCTATTTCTATAATTTTGTTGCTTTACACTAGACAAGATGGACTGAACGTCGACACAAAAATTTGTATCCAAAAAGTGAAAATTGGGTTAGAAAATGTTTTGTCCTCTATGGTTTCAAAAAAATATCTGGTCACCCTACTTAAGTGGCATCTAGACCAAGCTTGTCCATTACAATTGTTTAAGGCAACAAAATGATGATAATGAAGTTATTTTACTCAAAATTGACAACATTGTAGAACAAAAAGACACTAAATTTGCAGCATTGAATTACTCAGTTAGTCCTCAAGTATGCAATCCTCCTGTTTATTCCTACCAATTTCCAGTTCAACAGCATTAACAGCAATAATCACATTTCGGTGAAATGGATGAAAATTTCATATTTTTCTTCCTCTTTGTTGTGGCCATGTGTATCCACTGTGTTGTTTTTCTCATCCACGCGCTTTTCCTTTTCGCTCTCGGAAAATTTCCCTCTCTTTTGAATTTTCATTTTCCTCTCTTTCGTTAAGTTTTCTCACAGCTAGAAAAATTTATTCTTTGATCGGAAAAATATTTTTCTCATTCAGTTGCTGCTCGTCCGTGTCTCGAGACTGCACGAGTTTTAGATTTTCGTGAGGAAATAATAATAAAGAGGAAAGAATTAAAGTAAATGATGATTTTGTGAAGGAAAATAGTAGTGAAATAAAATTCACAGACTCAGCTGTTTTTATTCATCTTTAAAGAAACAAAAAAAAAAAAAATAAAATAGAAATTATAATCCTCAACTAGTGGAAGTGAAGTGCGGTGTTTAAAAAAATTTATAATGCGTGTGTGGCATACTTACTACTAGTTATGGACAAGAAGATTCTCTCCTTTATTTCTCGTCACATAATAATTTTAATAGCATCAATGTCGCCGGTACACAGTTAAAAAAGATTATGATGTGATTAAAATGAGCATAAAATATCGTAAATATCGAGTTGAATAATTCTTTTTTTGAGTTTATGATTTTATGGACGATGAAAAATATTTTTCGTGATGAAATGAATTATTTCCGCGTATTTTGATATTTATTGGACATAAAAAAATATTTTTCTTTCTTCTCTGTGTTAATTATTTTCCTTGAGGAATTAACAAGTTATGAGATCATATTTCTCATTTGTTTAATCGTTAGACTCGGATCCAAAAAGCGCATGAAAAATCGCATTAAATTTTGAGCTAAAAATAACAGAAAATTTTTCTTGAAATGAAAAAAAAGTAATTAAAAAACTGAAATACAAACGATTATAGTTAAACTAACTTAATTGACTAGCAGAAAATGGTCATAAAAATATTTATTGAATTTTTCTTCTCTTCACTCTCCACTGAGTCTGAAGAAATTTATTATGTCTATGTCACTATTGAGAATGTGAATTGCTGTTGATTCCAAAAATATTATTTCATATTTCAATTGTAATGGAATTTCACTTTTGAACTTATTTATTTGCTCACATGAAATACACATTTTATGTGCCTTCAGGCTCTTTGAAAGAAAAAACATATATTTATTTATTGAGGGGGGAACATATGGAAAAAAGTATGGAAAAATTTATTAAAAGTGAATTTTTTTTAAAAAAAATCTCGTTTAAATTTTTTGATCAATTAAAAATTAATTTCTTGATATTTTTAAAAAATATTAGAAAATTTTGAAAATTTAAATTTTTTTTAAAATTATTAAATATTTTTTTAAAACAATTAGAATTAATCCAATAAATAGAAAGAAAATTTAAAAAAGTTTTTAAAAATTAAGAACATTTTAAAATTAAATAACTTTTAAATGTTAACAAAATTAAAGAATGTAGTTTTTAAAATAAAATATTAAGTTTTCTAAAAAAATAAATTTTTTATAAAATACTAAAAATTAAAAAAAATTTAAATTTCTTATAAAAAATTAAATTTTATAACAATTTAAATTTCTTGTAAAATATTAAATTTTATAACAATTTAAATTTCTTACAAAATATTAAATTTTATAACAATTTAAATTTCTTATAAAATATTAAATTTTATAACAATTTAAATTTCTTATAAAATATTAAATTTTATAACAATTTAAATTTCTTATAAAATATTAAATTTAGAAATAAATACATTTTCAAATAATTTAAAACTAGTTGCAATTCTATAAAATTAAAATAAAATCGTCAAAAATTGAAAAATACAGTAAATGAAAAATGATTTTAAGTAAAATTCAAACAAAATTATTTTTATGTTCTAAAAAATAAAATAAAATTTCAAAAATTTAAAAAATATTTTTAAAAAATTAAACTTAAAAATTCTAAAATATCAAAAAACTAAAAAATATTTGAATTTGGTAATAAATTTAAAATAAATTAAAAAAGGTCGAAAAAAATTAATATTAATCAACAACTCTTTCAATTCTGATAAAAGTAGAATTTCCAATAATTTTATTTCCATATGTTACCCTCTTTAAAAAACTCATATTTCATATAATAATGCATCGAAAGCCTTCAATGAAGTTCCCAATAAATTTTCTTTGTTGTGGTGAAAGCATAAAATACTAATTTATTGTGCCTTTTTGCAAAAAATTCCGCCTATTCATTATCCTGAAGTCTTTAAATATTTATTCTGTAGTAGAATTTGTTTGATTGAGTGGATATAAATAAGTTAGTGCCAATACAATTGCTAGTTAACTAAATTGATAAATAATTTATCAAAAAAAGTCATAACTTTACCGAATTGTGTGGTTTTATGAAATTTATTTGACATATCTGTCACGCAATTTGACATTAAATCGAACATTTATTTGTATCGTGATATGATTTGTACTTCTACATGTTTATCGCTAGTAATATTTGTTTTCTTAGAATTTTCTTGTTATTTACAAGATTACTCAATAATTCGACTTAATAAAGGATCAGTTGCTTAGTCACATCAAGTTAGTTCAATTTTCATTGCCATAGCACTCAATTGTATCAAGTTGGAAACATCCACAAGATCTTGAAAAGTAAAAAGTTTCTCGCTTTTAATAAACTTTGAGAGCTTTCAATTAAGCATAATGATGCTGGTTTCATAACATAGGCATAACTTCCTAGAAAAATCGGAATCTTCTTACATAAAAGAATCAATTAAGGCGCGGTATTTGAAAATTTGTTTGTCAAAAATTTAATAAATTGTGGGAAGCTTTTTTAAATTCTATTTATGTTAAAAATTCTGTGCTTTTTAATTAAGGTATTATGAGTAATTTAAGGGAAGCAAAGGCTTTAATGGAACTTAAATATTGCTGTATTTGAATAACTTTCATTTGTGTTTGGGAGTTGCTTTGAATTTCCAATTATAGAGTTTCAGATAAAAAACATACTCGGTGATATTGTAAGGTTCTCACTTCAAGCGCGTAGCCAGAGGGGATTTATCCTAACTCAATGGAAAATTCTTCAATTTTCTAGGGGTTTTAAGGAAAATCCCCCTTTCTAAATTTTTCCATACAAAAATGTTCAAAATCCTCTCCCCATTGAAAAATTTATGGCTATAAACTTGGATTACTGAAAATTCTGTTTTCTTGAGTGCCACAGAACTAAATGACATGATTTTTGAACTAAGTGACGTTGAATATTCTTGTTTTCATTCAAATTTGTCAACTTTAGTTTAACGGCTTTTTAATGTTTGAATTTAATTGATTCAGCTTTCGTTAAATTGAACGAAAGTAGTTTTTGCCCTTTTATTTACAAATTTCGTACAAGAAAATATATATTTTTTCCTAACTTTAATTAAATTTTAGGCAATTTTGTAAACTAATTCATAACAATTTATTCAAAACTAGCTTCAAAAAACGTGGAACCCCCCCCCCTCTGAAAAAAAATTCTACATTTTGCTAGGGTTTTTCACCGAAAATGAGAAACCTCCCCCTTGGAACAGGTAACTCTTACCATCAAAAAAAGGTCATGAAAAGTCAATTTGGAGTAAGTTAGTATACATTTTCCACTTTTGAGATTTCAAACCCCCCCAAAAAATTCCTGGATACGCCCCTGCCGATGATCCTTCTTGTTGCATATGAGGACTTGACATTATTTTGTTAATTTCAAAAAATTCAAAATTTTCATGTTTCATTATTAAAGTTCTTCTAACAATTAAATTAAATCAGTACTTACCATAAACCCTAAAGATAGTAAAACCATCGACAACCTGTGAAGCTTTTAGTCCATGTTCCTCATATTTACAATGAATGTCACTTACAAATTCTTCAATGTTGAACAAATTTATCCACTTAAAAATTCTTTGATGTTATGTAAGAGTTGAGACAAGGAATTCAGCTTGAGGGAAACATTCTTTTTTTTTGGCGGTTGTATCGTTCATGTTCAGCAATCTTCTCTAAAAGTTCGTTGTATTGGCAGAAGCAAGAAGAAGCTATACTAGTAGCTTTGAACTGTGTAAGAAGTAAAAGATTTTCATGAAGAGGAAAGTTATGTTGTCGATTTTGTGTCCTCGGGGATTTCATTGCAAACTTTACCTTACACTTTGCTGTGCATTGAATTAATGCTGTAAGAAGTCAGTGTAAGATGTTGTGGAGATTGCATTAAGTGAGTCTTCTTTTATGTATTGGGAATTTGAGTTTTTTTAGTATAGGTAGGTGGTTTATAGAAACTTGGGGGGTGGGGTTTCAAGGAAGGTTACTTAAGTTGATTATTCTGGTAAGGATAATACTGTTATTGGAAATCCTTCAACTCTTAAACACAAGTAAGAACAAGAATAAACATTTTTTGGACTTTTTTTCTGGGTACGCCCTTAGTGGTATCAAAGATGGGTCTCCCTCGAGTACATTATGAATATTGTTATATTAAGGAGCATTCAATTTTCGATTAAGGCCCAGTTTTTATTTTTTAATTAAATTAATCGAATTTTTTGATGGACGACATAATTGAATGACTCCAATATTGTCATTATATTCCCACTAGAAAATCAAATCTCTTTGTAACAAGAGTAAATTCTTCAAATTAATTCTCAACAAGATCTTTTTTTAAAAAAATCTCCTCAACAATGACAATAAACAAAATCAAAAGACTTAAAATTCTATTCATTTAATGATGAAGGAACCTCTCCGTCCATGAAATCTTAATAAATCAACTTAAGACATAATTAATTTGTTGAAAAAACAATGTTTCGGACGGAATTCTCCAAAAACATAGCTTTTTAATTAACAGAGCAAAAGTAATTTTAACAGTCTTGACGTCCTCGACATGGACAAAAAATGCTATCAATTTTTTTTCTAGACTTTCTTGGGGGCCGTTCACTTATTACGTAACGTAAAACAACTGACTTTTTAGACCCCCCTCCCATGAAGAAAAATTTCTTTAGTTTGAATTGTCGCAAAATCTCAGACCCCCTCCCCCCTAAAAGCGTTACATAATAAGTGAACGGCCCCTTGTCTATTTATTCATTTAATCACGAAAAACGAGGCAGAAGAAAAATTATGAGAAATAAGGTCAGAAATTTAAATAAAATTTATTAAACAAATAAATATTTTTCCTCTCTCATCTCTGTAAGGCAGTTGTGCCACACACACACATACAATTGAATGAAAAGATACTCAAAGTGCAGACAAAAAAATGAATGAATTTACAATCTGATTATTTGTACTCTGTGAATGGCTTAATGTATTTTTATTGAAACAACGAGAAGAAGAAAAAAAATGGAAATACGCGAAGAAAAAACAAGATAAAATTAGGTAAAAGAAGAAAGCTCACATTTCATCAGTCAGTGTACGGAGATAAATAAATATATCTAATTTTTCTCCAAGGTTTTTTTTACGTTATCAGAAAGCAGATTTAGTAATTGAACGAGCAAAAAAAATACATAAAAACGAAATAAACAAAACAAGACAAAAAAAAATAGACAGAAAGAAAATTTGTTTTGTGCTTGTTCCTTGCTGTATTGTTCAATAAGCATAACAGTGCAAAAGGTAAATATATGGCAATTAGCTTTTCTTATGTGTGCTTGCATACCTACATTGAATATTTTATGTTGTTGTAAATCAACACATAAAAAATAAAGGATGAAGACAGTGTTGTTATCTTGATGTTTGCATTGGTTCGACAAAAATCTGAGTCAGATCTGTCTGTGATGACATTGTGACTCACTTAAACTAAAAATATCCCTAGTGGACAACTGGATGATTCAAATATTGTAGTTAGATTTGAGTTACTAAGGCTAGACATTCGTTCATTTGTACATCGAATTATAGTTGCAACCAAATTTCATCTGTCTTGGAAAAGTAAATTCAATTTCGACAGACTTTCCGAAAGTCGGGGGGGATTAAAGTATGCACATTCAAAATTTCAATTTTTCAAAAACCCCATTGGCTGCAAACAGTTCTTATTATTCGAAAATGGTTCTTATTTTTCGAGGACAAAATTTTGAAAATTTAGTTTTTTAAAAATTGAAAATGATTGAATGATGTAAATCAAAACAAATTTTTTTGCTTATTTTAATTAAATAGGAGTAAAGCTTGCAAAGTTGCTGGCTGTAACCAAAATAAATCAATGAATCATGTTTTGGAAGTGCCTAAATATTCTATAAATAGGAATAAGTGGAATTTTTTTAAACGGTATTTTCAAATTCAAAAAAATTATCAGTAAAATAATCTTCGAAAAAATTTTGAATTTAAATTTTGAATTTAATTTAGTTTTGTTATCCCGATGCGTGTAATTCAAGGAAAGTGGCCGTTAAAGTTTCCTAATAAACATGTAAAAATTGCTTATTTGTCTGTCTGCCATACAAAATTCGGAATTAAATACCCCAGTTTCGAAAAATCGAAAAACCAAAAAACTTGAAAAGAACAGTTTTTATATGAAATTTCAAGGAAAAGTTAATGAAATTAATCATTTGTAGCAATAACAAAGCTAAATGCTTTGTGTAATCGATACAAACATTGAGAAAATTGATAAAAAAAATCCAACGGTTTTTTGAAATTCAAATTTTTTGACCTGTGTATTTTAACACCCCTAGACTTTCGATAAGTCTGTCGAAATTGAATTACACGCATCGGTTGTTATCATTACAAACAATTAATAATTCATTAAGTTCTTCAAATATTTATTCTAATTATGGCATGGTTTTTTAACTTTTAAAGTTTTTTGATTTTTCGAGAAAGAGGTTTCAAATTTTGCATGACAGACAGACAAATTGCCAATTTTTGCAAGTTTACTAGGAAACTTTAACAGTCACAATTTTTGAATTTCACCATTGGAGGATACCCTAGTGAATACCCCTCCCCTAGAGGTAACCTTAGTTGTACCCTTATGGTTACCCCTGGATTAGTGTATAACTAAGGTATACTGAGCATTCATGACTGTGAAATAGCGAATTATGAGATCAAAATCTTAGACTAAGGGCTATTAAGCTGATCATTTGACATCTGATCACTCAGTGGATATTTAGGTGCTCAGTTGACATTAGTTGTGACTCTATCATGATCTACATATTTAAATAAGGGACCGCTCAAAAATGACATCATGCAAAAAATTTGATTTTTAGACCCCCTCACTTCCGTCACAAAATTTTCATTCAAAATTATTTTTTTTGTATGAATGTGTCACACAACTTCAGACCTAATCTCCTCCATAAAAAATGGACGTCATTTATGAACGACCCCTTTGATCCTATGATTCTTTTAAATATCTATAATCCGAGCTAGTCCAGTCATCTAATGCTAACAACACTGGATGTGGAAGAGAATGAAGCAGAAAAATGTGCTTATTTCATATAAATGCGAAAGGCAAATTCTGAAGAAGCCATGATTTATATGATTACGACAAATGAGCTTTTTTTTATTTTGACAGATGAACGTGAAGAGCTTTTGGTTAGTTTATTGGAGTTTTTTTTTGTGTCGACTGAATGCTGTGGTAGTTTTATTAAGGCATGAATGGATGCTGATATGAATTATCAAGAGGGAAATAACTCCCATTCAAGTATGGTAATTGGAAAGCCAAAACCTCTTCACGCAATATATTCTATTACATTTGTCGATAGCTGAAGTTATTATACCACTGAGTGTTTATGCTGATTTATTTTGGTTGAAAGATGGAAAAATCACGACGTACAGATCACGCCAGAAACTTCCACGCTCTCTTGTGTTAGTTTTGAGTATAAACAAATATTACAATCCACACTGTCTTGTTTTAGATTAAATATGATATTTGTATTTAGTTAGAAAAAAGAATTTGAAAAACCACAGTTTTTGGAAAATTATTCGTAAAATATTTTAAAACTTCAATAATTCTTTAATTAAAGCTTCATTTTAACTAAATTAAGTACAGAATGATAGCTGCTGACTTATTTTATACATCAAATAACAAAACGAATGTAAATATCAAATAGTTTTGAAGAATTTTATGAAAAAGTAAATCTACTGGAAAAAATCTTTCGTGGATTTACCCTTATAGATTTTTAGTTTTAACAACATCTAATATTATACCATAAAGTTTTTTTTGTACATCCACATTCTTCACTCCTATTCACTCCATTCAGGATGTAAAAATTTGCTCAACTTAATCCGGTTTTCGTCCAAACTAATTATTATCAATAAGTAGTAAAAGTATGCGGCCGAGGTAACGAGGTCGCAAAAAATTTTTGGACCCCAAAATACTCGTTTTTTGAAGTTTTGAACCCGTAGATGATACTTAATCCAAAAAATTTATAAACAGAAAAATGCAGACTTGCGATACACAACTTTGGTATCATTAGATTTTTTAAAACAGAAGTATTAATACCGTATTATAGTAAATTCAACTATCTATATCTTACTTATATCTATAGGCCGTAAGTTTCGTTTGCGCATAGAAATACTCATAGAAATAATTTTACCAAACTTTAACTATTTGTCTGCAAGTTTTAACCAAAAAATCGATAAAATAGCGTTTACAACATATTTGGTTAAAATTAATATTTCTGGTTAACTCAAACGACTATTAATTTTTAGGATAATAGTTTTGATCCGAAAAATATTAATTTAACTTTTGTTAAAAAAATAACTAAATAATTGGTAAAATGAACAAATTTTATGGTAATAATTTTAACCAAAAATTAATATTGATGCACAGTGGATCAATATTTTTTTATACCCAAATTTGCACTCAAAAAGTATTAATAATTCAAAATGTTCAATAAAAATGAGATCCAGTAATCATGCAGAGCCTCTATGTCTAATAAATAAGATCCAGTAATCATCCAAAGCCTCTATTTCCGTTTATGTAAGATCTAGTAAACATCCATGTCCAATAAAACAATATCCAGTTATTATCCAGAGCCTCTATGTCCAATAAAATAAGATCCAGTAAACATCCAGAACCTATATGTCCGTTTATATAAGATCCAGTAACATCCAGAACACCTCTTTCCAATTATATATGATCCAGTAATCATCCAGAGCCTCTATGTCCAATAAAATAAGATCCAGTTACCATCTAGAGCCTCTATGTCCATAAAAGAAAGATCCAGTTATCACCCAGAGTCTGTTTATCCAATAAAAAAGATCCAGTTACCATCCAGAGCCCATGTGTCCATAAAAATAAGATCCAGTTATCACCCAGAGTCTGTTTATCCAATAAAAAAGATCCAGTTACCATCCAGAGCCCCTGTGTCCATAAAAATAAGATCCAGTTATCACCCAGAGCCTCTTTATCCAATAAAAATAAGATCCAGTTACCACCCAGAGCCCCTATGTCCATAAAAATAAGATCCAGTTATCACCCAGAGTCTCTTTATCCAATAAAAAAGATCCAGTTACCATCCAGAGCCCATATGTCCATAAAAATAAGATCCAGTTATCACCCAGGGCCCCTATGTCCATAAAAATAAGATCCAGTTACCATCCAGAGCTTCTATATCCAATAAAAATAAGATCCAGTTAACATCCAGAGCCTCTATGTCCATAAAAATAAGATCCAGTAATCATCTAGAGCCTTTATGATAATTCAATTTTTTTTAAAAAAAATCCATTTTTTTCGATTTTCAAAGTGCTGTAGAATCTCAGGATTAAGTCCAAACATAGTCATGTGGGGTATTTTTGTAAACGTCATGGAAAGGACTATAAGATAGGATACAAAGGTATATCCAGTTTGAAAAAAACCCTGGGTCGTCAGGCGTTTGAAGAAAAGTGTAATTTTTCCTAGGTTTGTCAACTTTGACAGCCTTAAAATCACTGAAAATTTCAAAATTTCCTAAAATGACTTTCCATTCCCCTGGTCGCTTGATATGTGTGACCAAATGGCAAAAAAACCAAATTTCCATATGTACATGGCTCGGCTGTGACCCTGATTACCAAATTTGTGGACCCTAAAAAACACGTTTTTCGAGGTTTTGGACCCTTAGATGATACTTAGTGAAAAAAATTTATATACAGGAAAATGCAGCCTCGCGATACACAACTTTTGGCATCATTAGAATTTTTTTAATAATAAGTCTTAATACCGTAATAAAAAAAGTGTGTTTTTGACGAAACTAATAACTTACACGCTTTTGCGTGGAAGTTAATTTTCGGATTTGAATGATGTGATGTCTGATTTTGATATGTTGGATGTGATTTCAATCTAGAGAATTTGAAAGAAATATGGAATCAATTTCCAATGTAGGATGTCAAGCTTAGACCAAACAATTTGTTTATTTCGACTTTTTGATTGTTGATGCCAATCAGTTTTGTGTATTTTTGGATTCACTTCTTTTTTGTTTGAGGAAATTTATTGATCGTAGCTAATCGTAGTTTTAATTTGGAATTGAACCTTCGACATTATTTAATATCTTACTTTAAAATTTAGGGGGGTTTTTGGATTTTTTTTTGGTTTGACACCAAACCCCCCCCCCCTCTTGGATACTCTCCTGACCAGTGACATGAAGGGGGGTTCAGTATGTTTTGTAAAAATCCTTAGGGGTCATTCGGATATTACGTAACGCTTGGGAATGAGGGAGTTCACATTTTTTCACAAAATTTGTTGTGGGAAGGTGTAGGGGATCAAAAGTTGCCATTTTTAGCATTACGTAATATACGAACGGCCCTCAGACAAATTTAGGAAAGTTTTCCGAAAACATCAAGCCCCCCAGATGACAATTCAGATTCCTCATAACTATTACTTGCTCCAAAATAAAATTTTAATACCAATGATGACTAAAATGTCAAATTTCGAAAACTTTCTCCATAAAAATTTTCAATTATTTTTCCACCTAGTCATTTGTTTGTCAACAAGTCATAAATAAAATTCACTTCCTACATAAACAATCCCATACATCAAAAAAATAATATTTTCACCCTTCTGTCACAAAACACAGCCTGAATTCTATTAATTCTCATTTAAAATATTAGCTTTTTACTCATTTTTCCGCCACTCACCGTGCTGATTGCTTTCACAAGTCATTTGACTATGAAATTAGGAAATTGAAATGTCATTCTGGTGTTTCCTATTCGCCAGATTTGCTGTTCAATAAAACATAAAGTCATTCACTTAAATGGTCTATAAACGCTGATCTACATTAAATCATCATATCTGATCTAATTTCCAAGTCTAAATCTTCAAAGTAATCAATTCACGAGATTCAAATTGTTGCTTAGGAATAAAATTAAGGACATGATGGGCGATTTAAATAAAGTGGAATTTTTTGTTTCTAATGGTAATGAATCAATTTACAGATATCTTTTCGCTGCTAACTTTTTTGCTGTTGCTTTTTATTTATGGGGTCGTATTAATATTGCGTATCACTTATGGTGGAAGGGGGTGAAGAGGCTTAGCAAAGGAAGTCCGAAAGGGTTGAATCCCCCTTCAAGATAGAAATTTGTTTGGGAAAAATTGAGACTCCTCCTGAAAACTGAAAATTAATCTCTGATCCATCACTCAGAGGGAATGAACCCACAAAGGGGCGTAATCAGACAGGCTACGGATCAGTGCTATGGCTTTTCAAGAAAAAAATCCTAAAACTACCCCCCCCCCTCACCCTTAAATTTCTGCATCCATAACCATACCCCCTCTAGAAATTTCTCATTATCCCCCTAGAGTGGATAGACTTTTGCTACACTTCAATCTCCATACAATATTTGTTACCAGCAAAAGGCTGTTGAAAATCCCCGATTTTTAAGATTTACGTAACATCCAAACGACGCCCATAAGTAATTTACAATTCAAAGAGCCATTTCAGCATCTTATTTCCCCCATTTTACCTCTCTATAAATGTAATAGCTGTTTTAAGGATTGTTGGCATTAAGATTCAAAAAGTTTTCCATCCTCTGTCTCGAAGGATTCAAAGTTATGTTGACCCTTCATTCCTTATCTTTAATATTTTATCCGTAAAGAAATTTTCTTTCATTAATAAACTTCATGTCATGAACAAAATAAGCGATTTATTTTTTTTGGATACAAAAATGGTAAAAAGAGTTAGAAATAGGAGAAGCAATCAAGGCGCAATTTTCAGTATGGCCATGATAAATTGATTGAAATTGCTTTCTATCACTGTAGATTTTTTTCTGAGCTGCTTGAAGTGAATTAAATTTAGAATTCTCTGCGGTATGAATCGAATTGAATCCGATGCTTCTTTATGATTTTGATGTTAGATTGGGGATTATTCGCTCATGACGTTCAATATTTAAAGGGTAGAGGCAGGTTAAGGGGTCAGGAGATTGAGCATGACCTTTTAAAGCAAGGGATTGGAAAAAATTCCATATAAAAATATGGACGTCGTTTAAGTCCTCCCCGTTCCAAATCCAACGATTGCTTCCTTAACTGAAGAACAAGATGATGAAAAAAAACTAAAAAGTCAAATCGAATAATCATCCAATGAGTAAACGAATGTCTAAAATGACTGATAGGGAATTAGAGAGATGATTGTACAGAAGCACATATGTATCATAAAATAGATGAACATACGGAAGCACAGATGAACAGTTGGATAAAAAAAGGCAGATGAGTTTTAAATGAACGGACAGATGGCTAGACAATCATGCTTACTGTTTAAAAGATAAAGGAATGATCAGAATGGCCTTGAGGGTTGATGAATAGACAAAATGTGGAAAGATTTTTTTTCCTCGCGGTAAGATGTGCTAAAAAAACAAATAGAAACGAAGACACAAAGCTGCCAAGATGAAAGAAGAATAAACTTTTTTTTGTGCTGCTTCTTGTTTGATAAAACGAAGAGTTTATTGAAAGATGGAGCAATAAAAGGGATTAAATCTGCACAACCAGGGTTTAACCGTCACATCTTCCACCTCATTATATCTCTTTTTTTATCGTATTCGAAGTCAATGTGGTTTTGACTGTGTTTTGTCCGTTATTACTTTTCGAAATTTAAAATTTTTTGACTGTTATTTCATTCAAATATTTTTTGACCGTTATTTTTTAAATATTTTTTGACCGTTTTTTCAAGTTTTTTTGACCGTCATTTTTTTAAATATTTTTTGACCGTAATTTTTTTCAAATATATTTTGACCGTTATTTTTCAAATATATTTTGACCGTTATTTTTTAAAATATTTTTTGAGTATTTTTTTCAAATACTCAAAGGTGAAAACTTTGGCGTTCATTCAAATATTTTTTGATTGTTATTTCAATCTACATTTTCAAAAAAATGGGTTTCTTAGTCACAAACTTATAAATAATTTTCTAATTCCTCTATCTAATTCCGACGAGAAACAAAAGCGGATGAAAAATCTAAAGTATTTTTGGTATCATCACGAAACAAACAAAAGAAAAAGCGAGCAACAGCAGCAATAACTGAAAAACTTTTTTTTTGTAAAAGCAAAAGAAGAAAAAAAACGAAAGTTGAACAATTTTTTTTCCATCCACATCTTTGTGAGTTCATTCCATTCATTCCCTCCGAAAAACAGAAAAGTTCAAGAAAAACTTGTTTTTTGACTTTAGCGAAGTATTTTGTTCATATGACGAGTAAATTTGTCATCGACAAGAAAGCGACGAAGTAAGAAAATTCGTAATAAAAAGACATTTTCATGCCTTAACATCATGGACACCATAAATACAAAAGAGACGACATAAGAGGATATGAAGAAAGATGGGGACAAAAGTTTAATGTTACGAGAAAAGTTTCAACGAAATAATTTATGTATGATAAAGATCCAAATAAAAAAAAAGTAATTTCATGGAAAATAAAGGCATGGTCGTAAAGGCAGTAAATTATAATTAATTAAGAAAGAATTGTGAAGATAATAGAAATGTCAATTAATTAGAAATACGATTTGGTAAATAATTTCTGACCTAAATTGAAGCCAATTACTTCAGATCATTACTTTTAATAAGGTGAAGGTTGAATATTTTTTCAGTTTTAATAAGTTCTGGCTAATTATGTTAAATAAATAGTAATAATTTAAGGAACACTTTGATATGATGCTGTCTGGATTTTTTATTTTTGAAGCAAATTTTCTATTTTTGAGGTTAGAAATTATGAATTTTTAATTATCATTAGGAATTTTAATCTTAATAGGCCTTGAAGTATTCAATTTTGTAAAAAATTAAATGTCTTTTCAAATTTTTAAATTTTACATTCAATATTTTCAAAAGTTTCCAGTCAATCTTCAATCTTTAATGCCATTTTCCTTCTTTTGAAATAATTTACACAATTTTCCTTGAATTCCACTTAAAAATCTGTATGCTTTCCACATTCTGCGTCACAAAACAGCAGCAAATTTTTACACAACGAGGAAGAAAATTTCATTAAAAAAGAGAATTCTTGTGGTTTATATGGTAGGTTGTGAAAAATTCACAAAATGTGGCATTGCGGTAGTTCTCGACTAAGAAAAACATTTTGTTTTGAATAATGCGTCACTTGTGTTAATGCTGACAGAATTTTAAATGTTATTGAAGATTTATGTCTGATTTAGACATAGTTTCCCATGTTTGTGTCCTAAATAAGTTTAATTAATCAAAACTAACCTAAAAGTTGGTTAGTTTGGCTTATTCTATCGTCAGTTCTAGTGCTAAATCAAATTTAAACCATAACGTTCCAGGCAAATGAGATATTTACCTCATTCTCGTTATGTCACTGACCAGTTCTTTCGAATATTTATTTTTCAACAAAATTTCCTATCAAAAGCTATCCCAATCATCCTATAGTCAGTAGCCTTTTTCAAAGGGAATTCAGACTATCTTCAAGATTTGAATTTATATTGAGATAAATCGACCCCCCTCTCCCCTTGTTACAAATTTTCAAAGAAAATTTTTATTCTTTGTTTGACCTGTTACGAAATCTCAGACCCCCCCTCCCCCCTAAAAAGCGAACGTAATAAAAGAAAGGGGTCTTATTACGTTTGCTTTTTATGGGGAGGGGTCTGAGATTATGTAACAGGCTAAACTAAAGAATTTTTTTTCATTCAAAATTTGTAACCGGAGGGAAAAGGGGTCTAAAGAGTCGCTGTTCTGCGTAACCTAATAAGTGAACAATCCCTTATCAAGCTATTGCTCAAACTACACTAAATAAGTGTGTCACCCTCAAAATTTTTTGAGAAGCACTGCTTTTAAGACTACAATAACAACGCTGTCAGCGACACAAACAATGCGGTCAAAAAAATTAATAAAAAACATATTTCCTTATTACGTCACAACATCCAAATTATAATTTCCGTATCAACCCTCCCACAATGCTTTTAAATTAAATGAGAAATATTAAGAAAGTAAAATGAGCTTAAAGTATGTGCATGAGAACATAAACAACATCTTAACAACTCCGTACGAAATGGTAGAATATATCTTTGCTGCTACTGTGTATGAATCAAGCTATGAATGTATGATGAAATTATGTGAGATGAAAAAGTTAGTCTTTGATATGCAAGGAGCTATAAAGAGCGAAATGAGAATCCCTTCCATAAGACCAACATCATCCATTTTTCATAATATAAAAAAAATAAGAGAGAAAGACGAGAAACTTATTTGTTATGAATTCCTTTATCCACAGATGGCATCGTCTTCACAATCACAATGGGATAAGCTCTCGCCCAACGAGTTCCAACAGCTTCAGGATTTTGCAAGCTGTAAGTACAGAAAGACACAATTTTTTAAAGTGCATTAAAAAATCCTGATCAGCAAATTGCTATGAATTGATTTGATGTTCCTGAGCGACACAACGTAGTTGTTAGGACACAATATTTTTGGGGATTTTTGTGATTTTTTCTAAGAAACCCTAGGGGAGGGTTTGACCCCAAAATCCCCCCTCTGGTTAAACGCTTGCCAGGATACTGTCACGTCACAGTGTTGACGGAAAAGTGTCATAGGAACGTAGCGTTCCTGACAATACGTTGTATCACGTCGCAGTGTTAATGAAAAAATGTCACAGTATTGACGGAACAACGTGACAGAGAAGTGGCGTGCCTTAACCACTATGTTGTGCAGCTCGGGAACGTCAAATGAATTTTCCAAATATTTCAAATATTTTTCACAATTATCTCCATCTCTTTTGTCTTAGATTCCTCGAAAAAGCTTGAAGATGTTATGGATGAATTTTGTGGACCAACATCGACTTATAAGTTTAATCAGGATGACGTAAGTTCTCTCCTTTTTTCTTTTTAATAATATTTTTTTATTATCAACTTTAATGTCATCGCTATCTTCCTCCATTCCTCTTTCTGTTATGAACATAAGAAAAAAAATTTTTGTAGATAAAAATCATTTTCATTCATTCTCATTTTTGTCATGACTAGGACATTGACTTTGAAGGCTTTCAAAAGTTTATCGACTTGTTTCTTGACTGTGAAACGCCATTGGAACTCTCGCAACATCTGTTCTTGTCATTCCTGCGACCTTATCAGTCACAGCTATCAGGTAATAGTACTTTAAATTGTATGGCCGCAGTTAGTAGCAATGCAGCATGTGTTCCTGTTATATCACATAACACTAGAGGTACTTTACTAATGCTTTACTCATTACTTTTTTGATCTGTGTTATTAAATTTAAGAATCTCTTTTTTTTGATGGGGTGAGTTTTGTGTGCTGGATTTAAAGGATGACATGTTCGACTTATTGGCGACCTTTTTTGGGAGTTAAATTTAGAGCTAGATGATTTGAAGTTTGATAATCCAAAGCTTGCTAACAGAAAATTTACATTTAATTAATAGTGAGTTTGCCTTAACATTGTTGGTACTTAGTGACCAGTGAAGTAGATTTGCTAGGATAAAATGCATGGTTGAAAAGTTTTTTGAAGTTATTGCTATGAAGTTTATATCATACTTAATTTTAATAAATTGGAAGTTAATGAAAAAGTTGCAATTACATTTTTAATCATGCTTTCTATGATTTTGATTGAAACTATTTATTCTAAAAATAAATTCAGTTAATGAGGTTGCATGGATGACCCTTCACTCCTATTCCTAGTTCTGATTACAACCTAATGAGGTTGACATTCCTAAGCAGGTGCGTAGTTAGAATTTTTTGAGGATGGGAGAGGATTTTCAGATTTTTTCTTAAGAACCCCAGCAAACTAAAGAAAATTTTACGACGAGGGGATTTGTGCACCCCTCTCCTGGCTACGAGCCTGTTCCCAAGTATTCTTGACTTAAGATCCTGAGTAGGGCCAGTCGTAAACAATTGAAAAATGGTCAAACTATTCCAGAATATTTCTTAAATAAGAGCGTAATTGGAGAGGGGGCATCGAAGGGGATCTGGACACTCCACAAGATTGAAATTTGTATTGAAAAAAATAAGATTCTAGTTCCCTCCCTCGAGTGATTGGCCTCCTTCAAGAAATTCTTGTTGTGTCTCTGCCTTCAAATGAATGACTCACGGTTAGAGCATCGAAAATTTGTATCACTAGGCTGACGAAAATCCAGCTTGTAGCCAGATACCTTGAAATTTGTCTTCATGCTAGCCTCGTGTTGGCTTGATGACGATATTTTTCAAACTTTTTTATGTTGTGTGCTATTCATGAGAGTGTACGCCTATAAGTGAAGACATATTCAAGCAAGGATGAAAATTGTGACATCCACTTTAAAAAAATTTATGGATACGTCCTTGATTTTGGGATGTTGACCCAGAAAATAAACCTTTCGAAACTTTAAAATTTCAATTTAAAAAAAGCATAAAATTTCATTTTTATCTTCTGTTTTCTAATTCTGATTAAGTGAACCGAAAGAGCACTAACTTCATAAAAATCCAATGGAATTTCTTACAAAACAAGATAGCATGTCCTTAGCAATGTAGCATTTCATATAAAGTACAGCATAAATCACTTATATCTTCAACAGTTCATTCAGAAGAAGAGAAGAAATGACGCTCAAGATTAAATGTGACATTCAATGAACTTTCCATGTTGTTTCTATTTCAAGCTATCTTCTAAGAATTTTCATTGTAAAGTTCAAATGCACAATGAGAATAGAAAATGAAGATTTATTGCTGTCTGACCACTTTCCGCTAGCTAATTTGAGTACAGCAACTGAATTTTAATCAAAATAGTGCTTATTAAGCACTCGAAACTATTCAACTAGTCGCTTGTAAAGCACAACAATCGATCATTGTCATAGAACCATGTGTACAGAATATCTCACAGGCTGTGCATTGTGTGACAGAACAAAATAAGTTGAACATGCAAAAATTTAAAGCAATTTCCTTACAAAAGCATGCCAACATGCATTAGTACATACATTTTCACACATCAAGATAAGAATGAGGAGGAACAAAAAAATTTTTATTTTAATGCTGAGCGTAATTCATTTGCATTATAAAAAAATCCAGAAAAATTTGCTGCTTCCATTCATGAACAAAAAACATTTTTCAGCCATTGTGATGCCATTTATTCATGTCATGAAAATTGCTTTAAATTTAAACACGCAAACACACCATTCATTCAAATTTATTATTAAATGAACGAAAAAAATAGAACTGAAGAAATAAAAAAAAATCGCATATCATGATAGAGCTAGAGAGTTGCAGCTTATAGAAAATGCAGAGAGAATGAACAGTTTCTTTTATATTGCTTTATATTTTTCATTTTTAAAAATGTTATTGAAAGTGGAGAATGTGGAACTTTTAGCAGCGTTTTTTGTAGAAAATTTTAAAGGTTTGCACTTATGGCAGATTGCATGATATTGACGATTTATTAAGTATTAAGGAACAGGCAGTAAGTGCACAATGATTGAGAGATTACGATTGAGGAGTAAGTTGGTTTTTGGAACTAGAGCGTGAACAAGCCGAGTAGCTAGGAGTTGGGATTATGAGACAAGCTCCTCTGGTTAGGTATTCCAGAATAAGCCTTAAACTATAATGTCAAAAAATGTAATGAGTCTTAAATGGTAAAATTTAGTAAGTTTATCTATTTTAATAAATTTCTTCCAAAATAACAGAGTTGTCAGGTTATCAAAACTAGCAAAGGGTGTAAGATATATCCATCATGTTCCAGTTATGTTATTGGTTCCTTCAAAAAATGTGCAGGAACAAAACTCAAGTATAAAATGCAACAAATCATAAGTTATTGCATTTTGATCTACTCAGAATCTACTTCAATTCATAAAAAACCGTTAAAAATTTGAAATTAGACTTGAAGCTGGCTACAAATGAATAATTTTGAAAATTATATTTCCGTTAGAAATTTTTCTGTCCCAATTTTTGAAAAATTCATACCAAAATCATCCTTTAACTGCTACAAAACTGCGCCAAGTCCACAAAACATCCTTTCAATGACATTTTTTCGCTAACTTATTTTTTTATTATTACATCACTTAAACTGTATATATTTCAGGAAAATTAAAATTTATGAGAAGTTGTACAATCTTTTTTTATGACTCGCATACATTCTTGCAGAAATAGAAGAATAGAAACTGAGGAGCTTTTTATACTCAATTCCTTTTCATCTTTACAAGAATGTGACATTTTCAATTTTTCAGTCATTGTTCGGAGTTTGATAAAGAATGACGAAAGTATAGTTTTTTTTAAATAAAAAGTAATCATATAAAAAGAGAATGTAATTCATTAGATATGCGGGAATGATAGAGAATAGATTGAAAGAAAAGGGAAGGAAAAAAGTACAAACATAAAATCTCATTTACTCACATATTCACTTAGGAATTACTAATCACATTCTTGCACTTTGTTCTTCTCTTCTTTTTTTGCCATTACATTTTTGTATTCACATCTTGAAAACATCACCATCATGATCATCATTATCATCATGTGTACATACTGCATACCTAAATCCACATTTGTAAATAAAAACTAAAGGATCAATACCGAACATGAACAATATTGTAAATTTACAATGCTTAACGCCTGAAACGAAAACGCATAGCTTTGTTGACACCCTTCACGGCCTCACTGATAAGCTTCATCAACTTAGACACGATGATAAATCGAAATCGGGTAAATTCCTTTCTGGCATTCCCATTATTTTAAAATTCTTTTGTTGTGATTTTTTGCTGTCCCGGAAATTTATTTTCTTATTTTGTTGACATTTAATCATTTGTTAAAGTATTTTTTTGTATATCCGCTTTTGAAATGAAATAAGTTCTTAAACTGAGTTTTGGAATTTCTCTTTTTTTGGTATCATGCCTTAACAAAAGGGCTTTGTAAATTTTGTAAATAATGATGAGTGCCTGAGCAAATTAATTTTACATATAATCTAAGCAAGCTTGTAAATTTTTTTTGAGACTTAAACAATATTTAACATTAATTCAGCAAATAGTTTGAAGTTTTATTTTGTAAGTTTGTGAAATTAATATGAGATATTGAAGATGAGAGTGCAGTTATTGCTCATTGTTCGTGACTTGACCGAAATTGAGCAATTCTGAGCAAATCTAAGCAAATTTTATACAAAAGTGAGCAAATTTGAGCAAATGTAAGCAAATTTTGTACAAAAGTGAGTAAATTTGAGTAAAACTGAGCAAATATCAGCGAATATTGAACACATTTTATCAATTCTTGATAAAGTTTGAGCAAATCAAGCAAGTTTTATTCAAAAGTGAGTAAATTTGAGCAAAACTGAGCATATATCAGAAAATGTTTAACAAAACTGAGCAAATTTGATTAAAAATTGAGCAAATTGAACGAATTTTATCAAGAATTGATCAAATTTGAGCAAATCAAGCAAATTAAGACTACTTAGATTACTAACAATCCGTTTAAAACAGAAATATCAGGTATAATTTTTGCATCAAATTAGTCTAGTATAGAATAACCCCAGTAGTTTTTTTTAAATCAAATTTTTCCTGGAATTTGTTCCATTTTCTTGGGGAGGGGGTCTATAGTTTTGTGACACATCTATATAAGAAATTATTTTTGTATGAAAAAATGGAGTATAAAACATGTGACGTCAATTAATGAACAGCCTCTTAGATAATCACCTCCAATTACAAATTAAATCTTCTTAAAATTCTAACCTCAAAAAGACATTTAATAAGAATTCCATCAAATAAATTTAAATTCCTCAAAAGAATCACATTTTCAAATCATCACAAAAAGGTGGAAAAACTTCCATTCCTCAGAGACAAGTGTCGCATTACAAAAATCTAATTATTTTCCCTCTGATTCTTTAGAATTTGAGAGGCAATTTATCAACGTCACTTTTTGTTTGCTTCTTCATGATGAAGGTTAATTGTTTACAATTTTAATCCACAGACAACATATTTTTTGATAAATAATTAATGAATTAATATTTGAGGCAGCAAACTTGAATTTCGATGAAATTTATTCAGGCTTCTTATTTGAAATTCAGAATGTAATGTTATGCTTAGTAGATCGTCTTTATTCGATTTAATATTTATTCTGATGTCGACCCACATAATTTTCATATAAGGTAAAAGATTTTCGAGTTAATTCACTAATAATGTTCAGCATTTAAGAGTTTTTAGGACACTGAGGTGTAGCTAGGAATTTTTCGATGGGGATCCGTCCTCTCGAGGGGGTTTTAGACCCCATTGGACCTTACTACACCCCTGGTAGGGTTTAAAACACGATTAATGGACGTCATTTGTGAATAACTCAGTTTGCGGTTTATAAAATGTCATTTTTAAGCCCTTAGTTGCTCATAAAATCGGACTCACCATAAATTTTGCGCCAAAATGTCAAAACAGCGTCTTTAGAGCTTAAAATTCTCCCCATGCATGTCAGCTCCACGGACATGCATTCTTGCCTTAAACGAAATGTCAAAATGAAGTTTCCAATTTTCCTGTCACAAACTGTTGCTCAACTCCAAAGCTTGATTATTTGTATATATTCCCTCCTCGAGCGCATTTTGAGAACTTTTTTTTTAAATTAAACTTTTTATTTCCTTTTTTTTTGTTCCTCTCACAAAACAATTTTATAATCCAATTTAAGTTTTTCCATTTGAGTAAAAAGAAATAAAGCAAGCAGTAAAAACAAACAACAGAATATCTTTATAAATGGCATATAGCAATAAAACAATCATATAAACATAATTTCTTTAGGAACAATTCATCCCTTAGTGACTGTAACACCTAGTCCATTAGCTCCAAATCACCGTCGTTCAGCTGACTCTAGTCCCACGCATTCACACACGCACTCTCACTCTCAAATGTCGCGTAACTCATCGCGTAAAAGTAATAACTCACTAAACTGCAAAATTGATGGTAGGTAGAAGTTGAAAAATAACAATAAATGTTTGTGGCTGTCGTTATTGCTGTTGTTGTAGACTTTTTTTTTCGGGGTGCCCTAGATTCTTTATACCACATAGACAGATTTTTCTTTTTTTTTTCCTTATTTGATTCCTCAAAAGACTTCCTTCCAATTTTCCACATTTTCTTCTTCTTTTTTGTTTCCGTTCCTTTTAACGGCAAAACGCTTTACACATAAATTGATCCATTTTTATTGTTTGTGAATTCAATTACCGAAATCTCTTCTTATTACTTTCTCTCTTTTCGTTTTTTAAAGGTTCTCATTTAATTCGTTCCGATGCTGGCTGTGGATTTTTATCGAATTTTTCTAAATATTAAGCTGAAATTCTTTTGAAATTATAAAAATTCTAAATTTTACTGCAAATTCTTGCTCAAGAAGTCTCTAATACAGTTTAAACGATGGATTATCAACTTTCTAATGACATCCAATCATTTGATTTGTGTAAATAATGTTAATTAAGATGAAAATTGCCAAAATATTTGTTTGTTTACACTTTTTATAGTTGATAGCCCCCTAAAAAATTAAAGGAGCTGTTAATCCCCTAAAATTCAAAAAAATTCAAAAAGTAACGGTTTTTTCTTTGTTATTTCCCACCAGCATTGGATTTTTACTTTCCTAAATGGCTATAATAAAAGAAGAAAAATCTGTAAAATTGAGGGTCGCATTTTATTTCTTAAAGTATAATTTTTCTTTCCTTTCTTTCTGGTCTGGTCGATTTTCAATTTCAGATTTGAAGTTGTTGCCCAGGAAGCAATCGTTTTTAGATCCATTATCCATGAAAGTTCCGCTGAAAGACGTTGTTTGCTATTTATCTCTGTTGGAAGCAGGAAGACCCGAAGATAAATTGGAATGTGAGTAAAGTTATTTAGTTACTTTTTGTTATATGAGTAAATAGTTAAGGCATAATCAGAGATTTGTTCTATAAGAATAGATGAAAGGAAATATTCACAGAGGATCCAATTTAAAAGCTATTGATAAGATATTTCCTCCATTTTTGATGGAACCTTTTACTATGAATATTTCAAAAGACTTTTAGATTGAATGATCCGGTATGACTACTTAGACGAAATGGATAGGTCAAGGCAAAAGTTTTGTCAAAAATATGATTCCCTCGTGATTACTGAAATATAGCCTCAGGCATTCATGAATCATGATGGGTAATGAAAGATACATAAAGAATAGAGAATAAGATTCTATGTCTGCTGCTCGATAAATTTCATTGGACTAGTTCTGAATTCTTTTTTAAGGAACACTGTAGATTGAGATAGATTCATATGTTGGAATAAATTTTTCATCCTTTAATGGCTTCAATTTAATATTAATGAAGTTATCCATGCCAAATGAGGATTGAAATTTAAGACAAATGGAAATAGATTTTCTGTAAATTCATTTTTTATTATATTGTGAAGCTTCTCATTTAAAAATAATTTTGTTTCGAATAGATTGGGAATTTAATTTAAAGCATTTCCGTTAAACGAAAATTTGAATTATATAGCATGAAGTTAGCTGCAGTATGGAAAAAATTTGAATTAAAAATGACGGTTGGAGGGAATGATAGTTGAAATCCTACCAGATTAAAGATGAAATAACTGAAATTAAAGCACGATCTCATTTCCTCACAAAAATTAATCATCTTCAAACAAGTCATATTCATAATGATCAAAGCGTCATGAAGAGTTGATGTAAAAATGATAGAATGCTGTACGCTTTAGTGCCTACAAGAAGCCTTGTCCTCATTGACATTTTTTATTGCCACGAGTCATTTCTCTCTCTCTCAAATGAATGAAGTGGAGGATGAAAATTTATGATATTCTATTCTTATGTGAATATCTCTTTCTCAACAATTTTTATTGCCTTTCTGCCTAACAACACAAAAAAAGAAACTGAATATTTCTCATTTCTTACATCCATTTCCGTAGTCATGTTTCGTCTTTATGATACGGATGGTAATGGCGTACTGGATAAAATCGAAACGGATGCAATCGTTAATCAGATGATGTCTGTTGCGGAATATTTGGGATGGGATGTATCTGAATTGAGACCGGTAAGTTTAATCGATAAAATTGGAATTTTTTATGTGACATATGAACATGCTCTTAACTGACAAAATATGTCTCCCATTTGCGTCATTCATGTCGTCCATCTACATCACTCTCTTTCTCACATGCAGATTCTACAAGATATGATGACGGAAATCGATTACGATGGAGATGGTTCGGTATCACTTGATGAATGGAAGCGAGGTGGTTTGACAACAATTCCATTATTGGTATTACTAGGTAAGTGAAACGTGTCTGATTTTCATGTCATTGCCTCGTTCATAAATTATAGTGTTATCTAACTATTTCTTGCCTTATAACCTCCTTCATACCCATTTCACATGTACATACAATAAAGTTTTTTTCTCTGCCAAGGAAATCAACTCGTTAAATTCTTTATTACATTTTGGAAGAAAACTAATGGGAAACTATATATTAAAGCTTTCTCCCTCCCTCAACTATTTCTCCTTTATACTATTATGTTTTAATTGCTTTGTGGTATGTTAAAAATTTATTTTATTCATTTTCTGTTGGAAATGAAAGTGTTGGACATACACAACTACAATCTATTAAAACTTTTGCTCGTGTATGACATGAAAAGCGTCTTTTCTCAATCGACTGACTGAAATTTGCTGAAAAATTTAACTAAAAAGTAACGGCCATAAAATATTTGAAAAATAAACAGCCAATTCAATATTTGAATCTTAACGGTAATTCAATATTTGAATTTCAACTTCCAAAATTTTCAAAAATAACGGTCAAAAAATTAAGAAAAATATGATATTGAGATACTAGAAGACTCTAGAATGTCCGACAAATTGAACACAAAAGCATCTTTTTCCGAGAACAATAAATTAAAAATTGAGGGATAAGAAAGGAGAAAAATTTTCTAAATGAATACTTCCAAATGCTTTAAGAATATTTAATGAGAAACAAAAACATTCAACATGAATTCAAGTTAATTTTAGTAAACCTTGAATAAAGAGCTCTGAAGTGTAATATAACAGAAGTAGAAGAAAAGTTTGTGAATAAGAAAATTATATAAAGTAACTGAATGTGAATGGTTTCTATTTCTGTCCAGTTTGAGTAATAATATGTCAATTTTCGTGTCAAAGAGCTTTAATTCTGATAAGTATGTATGAATGAAATATCGAATGTCATAGATGATTGGATAGTAATATTTTTAGACTAATAATAATCTCTTGATACCATAATTACATTGAGTTGTTGTGACAAGTTAAGAAAGTTGTTACTTGGATATTAAACATACTAAAATTAGCCATTTTTGATATCATTCTATTCTATTATTCTATTATATAAAAGCCTTCATTTTTCTGTCTTTCTTTTTGTCATTCCGCTCTAAGCCACGCCCATTTTTTTCCAAAATTTTTTGTTATTGAGAATTTCAAAACAGTTTATGACATAAACTTTATGTTCTTTTTCCTACCTGAGATTTTTTTTTCTTCATTAACTGAGATTCTTATTTACTGTTTTGAGTTTGACTGTGCTGGATGTTCATATTTCCTATTATTTCCTACTGGATGTTACTGTATCTTAATATTTTGGTATTTTAACTTTCCCACTTAATTTTCCCGCCATTTTTGAAAATCCATCCAAAAAAATACTTAACATAATTGACAAAAATTATACGTGAGTGATGCTTACTTAAAGTGATTTTTTGAAGTAACTGTTAAGGTTGAGAAAACAAGTTATATATCAAAAGATGGGGAATTTTTTTCTGTATAAGAAAAAATAACTTGCATTGCTGTCACTTTCAAGGGTAAAGAGAAAATCAATAAAAACAAAGCCTTACTCATGTATAATTTCTTTGTGACGGGGCCCTATACTAAACCAATAAATCAATCAGCTTTATGTTTCTATATCAAAATCAAGAAATCGCAATAACATTAAAATATTCATTGCTCAAGGTGTACATCAAGGAAAGCTTCTTAAAAATGATAAAATTTTCACACAAAATGTTGTTTATAAAAAAAAATTTAATATCTAAACTGCTTAAAGTTTGAAAATAAAATTGAAATTAATCGTTTATGAATATAAATTTTACTGTTTTAAAAGAAGAAAAAATGCCCGTCATGCTTGACGGGGTACTACACTAGTTCTATTATGTTTTTTAATGGTTATTTTTCAATTTTTTATTTATATTGAGCGTTATTTTAAAATTTGAATTTTTGTCAACCGTTAAAAATTTTCAAATATTTTTCGGTCGTTATTTTAAAATTTTAATTTTTGTCGACTGTTATTTTCAAATACTGGGTTTCTAATTCTATCGTTTTCTAATGTGTTTTTGCTTTTTTGAAGATACTTTTACGACAATTTCATATTTATACTAAACAAAAATCAACAAAAAAGTAAATTTAAAATTTATTTTTAGGGTTATTGAAAATAAAATTGAAAACCTTACAAATGTTATTTTAACCACATAATTTGTAAAGTTTTTAAATTTGAATTTTTTAAAACCGTTATTTTCATAACGATTTTGTGATTAATTGTAATTTTCAATAATTTTAACATATATTTTCTTTGAATTTGAATAATTAATACGATTTGCTTCAAAAATTCATTTCTAAAAATGTATAACATTTCTAAAAAATATTTGTTTTGTAAACAATATGAATCGAAATTTTTCAAATCGAGGTCCCCAAGTAGAGTAAGTTCTGGGCCCAAAATAATCCACAAAACCATAAAAATTTCAAAATTAATTAAAGACAATCTTACGTCCATCCATATTAACCGCAACAAGGAATTAACATATTATTATTATTACATAAGCATGTGTTGATAGTAAAATTGCGTTAATTCACGTGCTACTATGGAATTTCCATTCATTTTCCGACATTTTTCCCTAGTTATCGTTTACGTAATAAAATTCTCATCTCGCATTCAATTGCATTTATTTTTTCACAGAAAGAAATTAAAATAGAGAACAGATCTAAAGAGAAAGAAGATAGTTGAAATGACGCTGATGACAATACTCACTTTACGAAATGCATACAGAAAATAGAGTTGTAGAAAATGCTGACATCACAATGAATGACCTAAAAATAAATTTGCTCAAAATGCAATTTCCATGATATTTAATTCAGATACTGTGGATGTACATTAAATTTATTGCAAATCTGCTTTAAAATCAACATAGTAAAAATAGTTTTTATAGCTTTAAGATTTAATTTTCCTATTGAAAGGAAATTGTCGTAAAGTTAATGCAATTAAGCTCAAGTTTGGAACTGAAAAGTTGAATAAAAAATTTATGACTTGGAAGCAATTAAATTATTTAATTCATGAATTTCGAAAGAGTCTTTGATCTAGTTATAAATGAAATAAAGTTCACGAGCATGTTGGCGGATTAAGAATTGTCGTTCAAACAATTCTTATCCTATTAATAGCAATCAGTTTGTTAATAATGGATTAATGAGAATCCAATAGAAACTTTAAGCACGAGATAAACTTTTACAGCTATAATTAGATCCAGCTCTTGTAACTGGATAATTAAAAACAAAAGAGTAAATTTGCCTTTACGGTACACTTGTAATTTTTTTGGAGACTTTATGTTTTTCTATTTGAACAAAAATATCCGAAAGGAGGAAAGGATAGATAAAGATAAAAAGGCTTTAACGATAAATTTTCTGTCACATTCATTTTGTTATTTATAAGCTTCTAATTTCATGGGGTTTTTTTTTTTGGAAAAAAGGAGGTAGATGAGTTGATAGAGCGCTTGTGGGTGTCGATACAAAAGACAATTTACTTTTGGCTCTTGTAATTTAGAATTTTAGTCAATTGCTTACTGTTTATTTATGTTAACTTTTTGCACAGGCATTGCCTTTGGAATGGCAACAAATTATGCATTTATCTAGGCTCACCTCGGTCTAGTCATTCTCTTCGGTTGAGAAACTCAGGACCAATTTCGAAAAATCCCAAAAATCTTAACTAGTGATGCGTCTACGAGCTGCGGGACAAAAATGTTTAAATAATAAACACATTTTTTTAAAAAGAATAACAGTAAAAAATTTTGGAAAAAAATAACGGTCAAAAAAAATTTGAAAAAATAACGGTAAAAAAGTATTTGAAATATAACGGTAAAAATATATTTGAAAAATAACGGTCAAAAAATATTTGAAAAATAACAGTAAAAAAATATTTGAAAAATAAACTGACAAAAAACATTTTAATTAAAACTTTTGAAAACGATTTAAGTTGCCTGTAGAAGTTATACAAGAAGCCAGTAAAAGCCTCTTTCGCAATTTTCCTCATCCTTCAAATGACATCTCTTATTCCTCTAACACTAAAAACTATTTTATCATAAATCATTTCATCACATAATAAAGTTCTAGACATGAAGACATTCAAAAAACTCCTCCAAAAAACATCAAAAGCCCCTCAAATTTCACAAATAAGCAGTAACCATAATTAATTTCAATCCTATCTAACGATCTGTGAATATGGCATGCCAAAATGACACTCAAGTCATATCCATTGTACACAAACATTTATCACAATAAGAGACGTATATTAAGCTTATTACATTTCTCGGTTGACTGAGGCACACACAAGACACAAAAAAAATTTCTTAACGAGAATCTCTTATACAATTCAAAGGAAATGAATTGTAATCCTCGCGTATAAGATGATAATATATCCAAACTCTCTCATTCTGTTCTCATATTCTAGGTGTTGATAGCTCACTTAAAGAGGATGGTTATCACGTGTGGCGGTTAAAGCATTTTTCTAAGCCTGCTTATTGCAATTTATGTCTCAACATGCTTGTTGGTCTCGGAAAAAAGGGATTGTGTTGCACACGTAAGTCATAAAAGACTTTAAATATGCTGTAAAATTATATTACATGCATGAGAATGATTACGATCATAATGCGAGCTCGTCATAAATAAAATCATTTTATTTTTTTGCCCTTTTTTAAAACTCACTCAACAGTGTGCAAGTATACAGTACACGAGCGTTGTGTACAGCGTGCACCAGCATCATGTATAACAACATATGTCAAGTCGAAACGTCCTGGTGCACTTCAACATCATTGGGTGGAGGGAAATTGTTATAGAAATTGCTCTAAATGCCACAAGAGAATTAAGGCATACTCAGGACTTACATGTCGATGGTGTAAAATGACATTACATAATCGCTGTGCTAACAATGTGAAGATTGAATGTAATCTGGGAAAATTTGCCAATTTCACCGTACCGCCAACAGACATCTGCCCTGCCGTACTCGACCGACAAAGATCAGCGAGTGTAACAAATATTAAGTCGAAGGTAATTGATTCTATTTCTCATTTCTGAAATTGAGAACCTTTTTTTTCTTCTTCGTCTTCTCGATATCCATGAGATTTCTGACTCTATAATTTTTTTGTTTGTATGTAGCCCGCACCACCAATTCATTTCCAAGTAACACCACATTCACCCACATCGACACCTTTGCTCGTATTCATAAATCCCAAGAGTGGTGGCCGGCAAGGCGAACGAATATTAAGGAAATTTCAATATTTGTTGAATCCTCGACAAGTTTATGATTTGAGTAAGACGGGACCGCTCGAAGGTATTTATTTTTGCATGCTGTTGAAAATTATTTGAAAATTATCAACACCGTAACTTTTTATTACATTCAATATTTTCTCTCTCTCATCATCTTATTTCTTTTTAACAGGCCTCACGATGTTCAAAGATGTGCCGAATTTCAAAGTAATTTGTTGTGGTGGAGACGGTACTGTTGGCTGGATTCTTGAGGCTATGGGTAATTTTATTTCTTTTTCGATCTTCTGAATATTAATTGGCTTTTTTTCGCGCGCATTTTCTGAATTATGGTTGAAAATATTGCTAATGTTATGTCTATCTGTCTACCTAAATTTGTAACACTTATAGAAAATATTTAAAAAAAATTTTAAATTTGTATGAAAAGATTTAAAAACATTTTTTAAACTGGAATCTTAAAAACGTTTTTTTAAATTTTTAAAAATATTTGTTAAATTTTTAAAAATATTTTTTAAATTTTTAAAAATATTTTTTAAATTTTTAAGTTTTTAAAAATATTTTTTAAATTTTTGAATTTTTTTAAACCGTTAAAAAAATAATAATCGGAGTGAGGACCGAACCAGTGACCTCTTGGTTGGTAGCTCAGTACTCAAACCACTAAGCCACCGAAGCACATAAATGGATATGGCAATTTGTCTTTATATATTGAAAAAATTTAAAAATCAGCTCTTTAAATTTTAAAAACAAAATTTTAAACTTTAAAAATATTTTTTTAAATTATAAAAATATTTTATAAAGTGATTTCTAAAAGCTTTTTAAAAACGGTTTCTTAATTTTTTTTAAAGAGTGTATATGGGTACCTAGGAAATTGAGCGTGGAACTCTCAAAAGTTTACGAGATAAAGATAAATTAAAATCAGTTGTTCGAATCCCATTATAAACTGTAAATCTAAAAGGTGTGGTCAAAAGATTGATGTCACTTCCGAATGTGAATGACCTAGCGTTACCAGGGTGCTGATCCCTCTAATCCTCTCCTTCTTGCTCCTCTTATTGTCCATACTTACTAATTATAGTTATACTTCTATGTAGTATTGAATTTAAAACAAAAGGCTCCATATGACTCTTTTGCTAGCCTTGCCACCTGGTTTGTACAAATTCTCTGTAAAAAGTACAGAGCTGATATTCCTTCATGTAGCATTTAGAGCTCTAAGATGTATGCTCTCTTGGGGGTTCCATCCATAACTGGTCTAATAAATTTGTGTTTCTCTTCCAGAGGCTGGTTTCTTGGGTATACCCTTGGTCTAGTAGCTAGGGTATACCCTAGGATAAATTACTAGCTATTAACCCAGCAAAGGACCACAGAAAATGCGCATAAGCTTCACATTTTTACTTACTTTCTTAATTACTTTTTAAATATTAATTAACAATTTTTTTAAAAAAAAATTACTTTTCACTTCTTCACGACCACAAAAAAAATTTCAAATTAAGATTCTGTGGAAATGAAACATCAACCAGCAACAGCCGTGATACCACTTGGAACAGGTTCGAAAAAATATAATTTTATAATGATTTATGATGATGACATGATGGTTTTAACCTTCTTAATTTTAATTTTTTTCTCCTCATCATTCCTTAGGTAATGATCTAGCACGATGTCTTCGGTGGGGTGGTGGATATGAGGGCGAAAGCATACCGAAATTATTTGATAAAATTAGCCGCTCTGAGGTTGTAATGATGGATAGATGGAATGTTAGCATAGAGCCAGCAATTGAAAAGGAAGAGACGACAATTCCAGCTCATAAAGTATTAAAGGTGATTGAAGAACTTTTTAATGAGATTTTTCTTTGTTGCTGGATAATTTGCATATAAATTGAAATTAAATCAAGCTGAGTTCAATTAATTAATTCTCACTTCATTACTGAGCATTTTCACTTTAATCTTTACTCACTCAATCACGAGTCAATCAATCGACAAATCGCCTCAAAACCAAGAAGATTAAATTTCTTCCGTGATTGAATCAATCCAGTAGATTAGACAGCAAAGTGTATCTAATATAATAAGAAAATGCTTTTGAGAATCTCACAAGAAGAAGCTCAATGAAATTTAATATCAATTTAGTTCTCTGTCAGTACATTTTGTGCTTCAATGAGTACAAAGAATATTCTGTAAGTGTGAAATGCACAAGAATTTTATACTCAATTACAATATCGAGTAGCTGTAATCCCAAATTACCTGATCAGCACAATTTTTAAATGTTGTCTTCACGGCGCCGTCTTGATAGAATACTTAGTGATGTGAAACAAGGTTTAATAAAGGTGGGATTCCAGTTTGGTATGAGGTTGTTCGAATACTAAGTAATGCTAAAAATGGTCATTTTTGACCCCTCCCTCCCTTACGAGTAGCAAATCCGCGACCCCTCTCCCTTAACGTTACGTAATATCCGAATGATCTCTAATTTGAACCATTTTGTCACCTGGTTACTTTGAGTCACTAGTCCAAAGGCTTGAGCTTCCACAATCCAGATCATACTAACTCACAGACTCATGTACATTGAGAACCAAAGTGAACATACTTAAAATAGCTATGTGACCATCACTAAGTATACTTCTGACGCAGCACCATCATGGCAACACTTGAAAGTGTGCTGATCGGGTTGTAATAAAAAACCTTATCAATTTTCTCAGGTAACGCTATCTGAAAATGTACAAAGAGTAGTTGAATTATCGCAAAGGATAGTTGTTGAAAAATCTGTGATAAACTCACATGAGCAGGTGCAAAAAACATCAGAAATATCAATTGAGAATTCCAAGCGTGTCATCTTAAGTGACAATAACTCATCATCCACGTCAACGATTGTCGAGAAAAGTCATGAGATGACATTGGAATCAAATGGTATGCTGCAAAATTGTGAGAAATTTAGCGATAAGGAATGTACAGTTGAAAATAATTCAAAGACAGAAAATGATGAAAATTGTATAAATAATAGTAGCAATGGCACTAATAGACCAAAGAGTAGTTCTAGTTGTAATGATCTTCTTATGTTTGGCAAGTCACAACAATTACAAAGTATCCCGTCACCGCTTAAAGATCCACAGCCGACAGCTGCAGACTTCTCGATTCCATACAACATCATAAATAATTATTTTTCAGGTAATTAAGTTGTTTATTATTTATAGGCAGGGGTGGTATAGCTCTTTTATTTTAGTGATGGTGAAATTTCGAACATTGAATTTCGAAAATGGAATTTCGAACATTAAATTTCGAATTTCATTTTTTGAAAACATCAAAAACTGATAATTTCAGTTTTCAAAAATGAAATTTAGAATTTTCGAAAATGAAATTTCGAACTTAATTTTTCGAAAATTAAAGTTCGAATTTTTTCGAAATTGAATCCTGGAATTTAATTCCAACTCTGCATAAATTAAATATTCATCCCAAAAAATCTTCCCATACTAATTGCAATTAATTTTCATTTATCGCTCGTGTGACGGTCAACAGTTGGTGTCGATGCAGCAATCTGTGTAAAATTCCATTTAGAGCGTGAAAAGAATCCACATAAATTTAATTCACGTATGAAAAACAAGCTGTGGTATTTTGAGTACGCCACAAGTGAAACATTTTCTGCAACCTGTAAAAATCTACACGAATATGTTGAGCTGACATGTGACGGCATTCGTTTAGACTTAAATGGCATATCACTACAAGGAATTGCATTATTGAATATTCCATATACACACGGCGGATCAAATTTGTGGGGTGAAAATTTATCACAGAAACGTATTCGACGGAGCACGTCAAGCAACGGTCCTTTTAAGAAAATGAAAAAACTCCGGAGTGCTGATAAGGAAATGTCAACTCAGAGTTTTAATTCTGTTGATTTAAGCATCGCCATTCAAGGTAAATTTCTGCTTCTGTTGGCTACCGTAAATTCCTTTTTATGCCATTTAACGATGATTTTTAATTTTCTCGTTCATTAGACATTGGCGACCGTAAAATTGAAGTTATTGGATTGGAAAGTTGTCTTCATATGGGACAAGTACGGACCGGACTGAGAGCATCAGGTTGGTCTTGTTGATATTTCTATAATCCTCTTCTCCTTCTAAATGTCATGACTCCGTACTCTTAGACGGCATAATATTCTCTTTTTATTTATTTCTGTATATTTTTCAATATCAAACCATAAATCAGGTCGACGCTTGGCGCAATGCAGTGAAATAATACTTAAAACAAAAAAGACCTTTCCAATGCAAATCGATGGTGAGCCATGGATGCAAGCTCCAGCAACTGTAAGTAGATTAGTGATGAAGGGAAAAATTTATTTATAAGCTTCTTAAATTATTCTCTTCATTCTGTTACTGCTGATGATTTTCAAGGCTTTTTCACTTTAACTTTTTTCTTCGATGTCAAGACTTTTAATGAAGCTTCACAAGAAGTTTTAAGGGTCCTTAAGAGTTTAATTCTGAAGAAATTGTAAAGGAATTTATTTATTTGAATGTTGTTTGTTTGGAAGAAGTTGTTTTAAAGTCTAGTCCGAGCAGCAGGCTACCGCAAACTTGACCTTTTTGCCATCAGGACACCACTATGTCTTTCTGTCGTAGCGGTACTCCTGGTGACTTTGTTTTGTCGCTTGGGTAATGAAGCTCTTTGTAAGTGAAATTGATAAAGGTTTAAAGCAGAGTTGGCACTAGCAAAAGGTCAAATATTATCAAATACAAGCGACAAGGACATCCTCAGGTCCTCGCTGGTCACCAGCTGCTTTTTGTGAAGAATAAAAGTCAGTGTAACTAGCTTATAACCAACTCTAGTGTAAAGTACGAGTCAAAAGCTACAAAAGACTAAATTTAGCACCAAAATTAGTCTGTCACGTTTCCATCACATCACCAAACATCTTAGTGGCACTTTCACAATGTCATAGATACGGATTTCAATCTAATTCAATTTCACATAGAGTTATGCTTCTCATTTTATTCATGACATTCAACAAATTGAATTCCTTAAAAAAATTTGCCACACATGCACCTCGTTAACGAAAGTGAAAAGCAATTTGAGTGAAAAAGCTTTGAATGACGTGCAGTTCTGTCAGAGTTCATTTACATAAAATCTTATTTCCTTTCCTTTTTCTTCATTCTCATGCACAAATGGAATCAAATTTAAATAATAGATTAAGATAACCCACAAGAACCAAGTTCCAATGTTAATGTCACCGAAAAACGATAAAGGTAGGGGATTTTTCAATTTCAACTTCTGGCGCAGATGACTAGCGCGGGATATTCCAGATGACGATGAGAATTGATTTATATACATGACATAGTCAAAATAGCACTTAATTAAAATATTTATAATATATTGATAATTAGTTAATAAAAAAACTTAGAATTAATGAAGACTCTAGTGAAAATGATGAAAAAAATTGTAATTTTATAGTCTCATAAGAGAAATGGGAAAAAGCTTTAAAACATATATTTTTAAAACACAAATTGTAAAGAAAACAAGATTGTGAAAGCTTTAATAAACTTAATTGAAGTAACTTGATTAAATTATACTTAAGGAATATAAGAACAACAATGGAATCTGATTATTATTTTATTTTTATTTCATGATATAAAACAAGAGAACCAAAGGGAAACAGTGAAAGCGAAGAAGTTTGAAAGTTAAGGTTAAAAGCTTTACATCGAATATTTAAACTAATTATAAATCTCATCGCATATACTCTTGAAAATTTTATAAGTTTAATTTTAATCTTATTTATATTTGTGTACGAACTTCATTTTTATATTTGTTAGTTTATAATAAGGGGTCATGCACTTATGTCGTCCAACATTTAGGGGTGTGAGTTCTTAACCTACGTGACTATGTTTTTATGAAGATTTTGTTGGATTCAAGTTAGTGAGCAGAAGAGGTTTGGTGGTGTAATGATTTAGTGCTTTGGTACTTGATTAACTGATAAGCTGACCTAGCTATCCTGGGTTCGAAACTCGGGAGGGTAACTTTTCTTGCAGTTTTTCCATTTTTATAGACTAACAGACAAAAATGACTTTTGAATGCTTCGGTTTAAATCCAGTTGCGTAAGCTAGGTTTTTGGTGCACAGCAGACGCATGTAGCCAGAGGGGAATTGGGTTATTTATACCCCCCCTCCCCTACCCATCGATGAAAAAATTCTCATTATTACGTTCGCTTTTTAGAGGGGAGGGGTTCTGAGATTTTGTAAAAGGTCAAACAAAGAAAAAAATGTAGGGTTTTTAAGAGAAAATTTCAAAAATCCTCCCTCTAAATTATTCCCATATTCTTTTTATAATGAATTTACAGCATCCTTTTATAAAGGATTGTGTGCCTCTATATAAAATAGCCTGGGGTCACCCCCCTCTAGTAAGTTGATGTTTGACTGCTAATATCTGATCCCTCGATAACCATTAAATAAACCCTAGAGCAGCTTTAAATTCTCCTCAATTCTGAAAAGCTTACAGACGTCATTTGTGCACGATCCCAACACAACGAATGTTTTATTTAATCAGCTAAATTGTTATTTAGGGATAAACTTTCAGGTCTCTCTCTCTTTTCATTGAATCTCTAACTTTTTAACATTCTCTAAAATTGAATTTTCAATGTTGAAGATGTGTTTAGATATGTATGTAACCTCCCCTAATCTATTAACTTACATCCATAATATTTGACTTGAAGGAAGCATATTAAGGAAATTTTCATTCAAGGGGTTGATGGCAAAGGATTCATTCTCATCATTATTATTTTTCGTCTTGGAATGTTGATACGAAATTTTTTGTTTATTAAAAGACGTGGGAATTTTTCCATTTTAAATCGAATAATAATTTCATTAGACAAAGTACATGGAAATGGATGTGAGAAAGTTCTCATATCCATTTTAATCAATAAGAAGGATGAAATTGTTATTAAAAATTTATGAAATCTAATGAGCATTTTCGAGATAATCCTAATCTTACCCTGAAGTTTACTAGATTGTATCTATAGAATTCTATTGCTTTAAATAGACTTTGCATAATTTTATGGGATTATGTTATCAATTTTTGAGTGTTTAGGTGTGTGTTGAAATTGGCAATTTGTATGAATTATTCAGGAATTTAAATTAAAATGAATTTGAGTTGAAGATTTGCATTGCTTTCAAACTGAAATGTTTTATTTGACAATACAATTTATGATGATTAGTTTATTATTTACATATTTTGAGGGCTTTCAAATGCTTTAATTAAAGACTTTTAATATTTATTGATTTTTGTGCTCAAACTTAACAGAAAATTCAAAAATCAAATGAAAATTTTAGAAACTTGCAAAATAATTTGTATGGTTTTAAGAATTTGAATCCTAAAAAACCGTTAAAAATTGACATATGATTCTAATATAAAATATGATTTAATTTGAATCAAAGCATTTTGTTTGATTGTTGCTATTCATCTATTCAGTAGCTCTGATTGTAATTAGTTATATCCATCACAATGTAACAAACTCAAGTCCATTGGATTTAGTATTAAACTCATTTAACACACTCAATCACCACTTTCATCACAAGCAGTTCATACTCAATGTCTATTTTTAAACTCTATCCAAACAAACGTGCCTGCTCATGAATTAAGATCCAGAGAAAATGAGATTTCC
The DNA here is from genome assembly GCA_963573255.1 of Chironomus tentans. NCBI lineage: Eukaryota > Metazoa > Arthropoda > Insecta > Diptera > Chironomidae > Chironomus > Chironomus tentans. Next base: position 40,449,458 of record OY754302.1, on the reverse strand, counting down.
ATCAGGAGTTGATGTCAAACTTTTCTACCCATTTCCGAGTATTTTTGTACCTGTCAGTTCCCATATGTAATCTACGCCAACGCTGTTTACTTAAATTATGGAAGAATTCGTTCCTAAATTTCTCATAGCTAGATTTCTTCGTCAAATTCATAACAAATCATGAAACATCTTGTAAAGTATATCCCAAAAATATTTATTTTAAATTTTCATGAAAATTTTTGCCATCAGCACCTTAAACATGTTTATTTTAGGCACGAATGTGTACGTAAGAGATGTTTATATTTACAAACGCTTCTGAATGAATTTCAATAACGCCTAATGGCATATTATCATGTCAAATAATCATACGTGTAGAATTAACATTGTGAGCTTTTATTTTGTCAATAGAATAAAAATCGGCTTTGCTGTCGAATGTCATAGAAATTGCTTTTGTTCTTGAAGAATCGCTTTTTCTGTCACAATTGAATGACTTTATTTGACTTACAAATGCGTCAAGACTATTGACTTTAAATAGCATTCAAAAAATATTCAATAAAGTTTATAAAAATATCGTGAAAAGCTTTTAAGGACCATCAGAGAATTTATGCAAGCTAATTTCATAAAGCATTGAATTTTATCGTCAACATTTTGCATAAAGGGAATGCTTTTAACTAAAATTGGAATCATTAAATGTAAATGGATATTTCAACAATGCTATCGCGATGAATAAAAATTTCGCGATAATATTCATAATGCAGTTGGAAAGTCCCTCAGTTGAGCATTATGGAAAAAATGGAATTTTATTCGTTTTGAAATAAAAATTGCATAACTGATAGGATTCATTGAAAATTATGTGTTTTATGGGGTAGCAGCTGATTGACGTTTCTGATGGAACGGACTTGAATTTGTAGATTTTTTCAAAGGGGTCTTTACCAAAATATATCACGCTTTAGGGGGGAGAAGTTGATGTGACAGACTACACATAAGAAATTAATGGGAGGGGGTCGAAAAAGTCATTTATTGCGCAATGTAATTTACGAACGACCCCTAATGCTTTAATTCTGTTTAATTCTGAAATTCCGAGTTACACCAAGAACAATATCAAAACAGTATAAAAAGGGACCAAAGTCCATCTTAAGGACACCTTGACGTAACGCTCCCGTAAAATCATTTATTGTTGTGGATGTCTTTCGGAAAATTTCCAGAAAAATTTGCTCCCTGGAGTTTATTAAAATAAATTGACACAGTTGAGCATTATCTTAATTAAAGCAAAAAAGAACAAAAAGAACTTTTAAAGCTCTTTGAAAAAAGTTTGAATAACAATTTGATAACAATAATGAGCAGTGCACAGAAAGACGACGAACAAAGAAAATATTTTTAACAAGCCATTGCCATCGTCAACGAATGAAAATTTTCTTCAAGCTTTTCTCCTTAAAACTGGGTCTGTTTCTAGGGATCTTCGGGGTACCCTACCCTATGCTATTCCGGTTAGGTAGGGTGTACCTGAGGCTACTGCTACCTATCCTTCCCCTTTCCTTATCCTAAGGTATCCTAGGGTAGGAGAGGTGGTGTGCTTTAGGGTAGCAGTGGTGGGGGTTACCCCGAGTAGCCCTATAAATCGACTCCTGAACTTAAATAAATTTTAAAACCTTAAAAAACTTTTTTTCGTTTTTCATTGCAAAAATTAATAAGAAAATTGTCCAGTAACAGTTAACAAATAAATTTTTATAATACATACCTAATAAATATCATAGAAAAGTAATTAAATAAATCACATCAAACAATGCGAATAGTTTTAAAATACAACAAAATAAAAATATTAATTTCTCATTTAATAAAGTTGCATATCATCTTACTCTATAAATAGAAATATATAAATCTAGATACGAATATTTATTTATTTATTGTGTTAACAAATCAATGAACTTATTCTTTCTTGATGATGTTAAGGAAGGAACGATTTATAATACAAAAAAAGATGCTATAATAGAAAATGTGTATTATTTACATTCCATTAACTTTTAATTCGCAATTCTTCTATTCTTTATAATTTCCTCGAATAAAATAATATAAGATTGAGATAGAAGGAAATAAATATAGTGGAATTATATACTAATAAGTGCTATTTAATATGGTAGATAGATATTTTATGATAATTAAGTATATACATATATAAATTTTAAATGAAGTTATGAAGAATAATTTATGGATGATACGGGGGGTTCATTATGGAGGTTTATTAAATAAAATTTGAAGATTTAATGATTTTGTAGTTGAAAAATTTGTGGTAAAAATTATTTAGGTCCATCTTTTGTATTTTTGGAGATTCGAAGTAAAGACGGGACTAAAATTACTATCAGACCAGAAAACAATTTAAATTGGCATTTTGCCATAGTTTTCAAAAATATTAAATGACTTCATAATTTGTTATGAAATTGTGTTTAAAAACTTTATGACACGGGTTCGATTCCCAATTTGATTAAGGGTAAATTCAATAATTTTGTTGCGAGGATGTATAAAAGAATTTTTTTTGTATTAAATTATTTTTTTTGGTTGGTTTTCTCAAATGTGCCGTGAAAATATTTTAAAAATTCAAAAATAGTTGTTTTTTGCAGAAAATTTCATATTTTTACTGAAAAATTATCTTCATAAAATCACAAATAAATCAACTGCAAATCAACCTGTAAATAACCAAGCTTCAAAGTAGGACTTAATCAATTTCCATCCTGAATCCCTCACGAGCATATATCCAAAGTTAATAAGCAAAGTGACGAAAAATTATTTTATAAAATTAAGAGCGAAAAAAATGAAAAATAAATTGAAATTCTCAAATGAACTCAGAAAGAAAAACTCGTTAAACTTTTTTCCAACTTAATTACTGTAGATATTCATGTGCGTATTAATCCTTCCAACCTCATTCCACTCAATTTCCTCTTCCTGCAAATAATAAATTAAGATTTTTTTTCCAGAAATGTATTAAATCATAAGATCAACAGTAATCATCCGTTTATATGCTTGAAAGATACACACACGAATATCTACAAGCAGGGGTGTAGTCAGAATGAAGAGATCCGATATCTCAAATGGTTCTGGATTTTTTTCTCATTCATTTCAAATTTTGGAAGGGATTTTTAAATTTTTCTATACAAATTTCAATCTAGAAGGAGTTTCAGACCCCTTAGACCCCTCCCTGGCTGCACCCCTGTCTACAAGTATATCTGCGATTTTGTATTCATGAAATGCCAGTAGATATTTTGTATAATGAAGATACTTTTCTTCCTCTTTTGTCTATTTCCATCCATATACGATTGCTATATTTAAGGATTAAGTCTTAATTATAATTTTCTAATATTATGTTATATATTTTAATTAAATTATGTTCGCATTGTAAACTTAAGTTTATTTATAAGACATTTAAATTGTATTATATGAAAAGTGATGTGTACATGGCTAAAATTATCCGTGGCTTATCTCATGTTGATTCTATTTCTATTGTTAATATTGACACTAAAAATGTTATGAGAAAATTATAAAGGAAAAATACAATGATGTTGAATTAAGACAGTACTAAAAGCTTGATGGAAATTTTTTTGAAAAAAAAAACAAAATTGTTGAATTTATTAAGTTTTTTGGTGAATTATTGATGAACAAATGTTAGAGTAATTTCAGTTTAGGGTCTTTTGTATATTGTAAACCCCCTCCTTTGTAGAATAATTTTATTCTGTGTTTAGATTGCAATAACATAGCATGACAAAATCACTCTTCAAAGTGTTCCATATTAAACGGACGGAATCAATTTTGGAAGATAAATCGATTTTTTAATTTAAACAGTTTAGAATTCTTTTGACATCTAACCCACTCAGCAGTAAAGTATTCAGAAATTTGGTGTTTAATTCCTATAGCAGGAGCATAACCAAAGAGGGGTTTAAGGTAGTCCAGACCCCAAATCGAGATTGAAATATTTCATCCCTCCTAAAAATTAAAGTTGTATTGAACCCTCTGTAACAGGGACGTATCCAGAAATTTTTCAAGGGGGATTGGAATTTTATGTATGAATGGAAAAATTTTGGGAGATTTTTTGAGATTTTTGTCTTAAAAAAACCTAACAATTTGAAAAAAGTTTCCCAAAAGGGGGGGTTGACCTCCAATCCCACCCCCTGAATGCGCCCCTGCTCTGTAAACACCTCTTCTCTTTAAACCCCCTCTCCCTATAAAACCTTCCATCTGGGGATGGTCCGGCATTCTTTTCCTCAAATTTAAATTTTCAGGGGGTGTCCAGACCGCTTTGGACCCTTTTCTTGGCATAGTTAAGGTCTGTTCACTTATTACGTAACGCAAAAACTAGTTTTTAGACCCCCTCCTTCCCTTGTCACAAATTTTCCATAGAAAAAAATTTTTCTTTTGTTTGAAATGTTATAAAATCTCAGACCCCCTTTCCTTAAAAACGTTACAAAATAAGTAACCGGCCTTTCGGGGTCGTTCATACATGACATCCAATGTTTAGGGGGAGGGGGATCTGACGCTGCATTCCACTTCAATACAAGAAAAATTTTTTTGTATGAAAATTTGATGACAAAGAGGGCAGAGGGTCTCGTTTTTAGCGTGACGTCATTTATGAACAACCTCTTCTTAATTTTTCGAATTTTAAAAATTCAATTCAACACAAACATAGAAAATGAAAAGTGCTTCATTTTCTGATAAGGATAAAAAGTTACAATTGCAAAGCTTACAGACGTAATAAAACGAAAACTTTCCAAATCCTCCTTTATTTGGGTTAATTTTTCTTTATCTTCTAGCAAATTCTATAATCAGATAAAATATAAAATGTCATATTTCAATGTGAAATAAATTTGGGTAAATCTTTAAGGTTCTTTCCCCAAACAGACTTTTCCCAAATCTCTTAAATCCCATCCTTCTGAGTACGCTAACATTACCAAAAAAAGACATGAACCGATATTTTATAAGCCATAGAATGAACTGCAACAGACACATATGGAATGATAAAAATAATAATGAGACATAATACATGCATATCTATGCACAATGTATATTTTTTGGACCAAAGAGAAAATAAAATAAATAAATTGCACTTACACGTCCTTATGCCTGTATGTGCTCTTCCAATAAAAAAAATGATATTATGACTAATGTGGTCATTTGAGGGTCATTCTAGTCACAAATCCATGAATCAACTTAAGTAATGAGCCCAAAGCATAACAAATTCATGGATATACATAATTTTCAAATTTTTAAATTTTGTGCTTATCATAAAACGATCTGAAATAGTTGAATAAAATCTCGCATAATCAAAATAACTAACAACAACTGAATTATAATTATTATAACCTAAAATGATAATAAAATAAGGAAAAATCATTTGTATACATAAAGAATAAAGTCGAGGAAGCTGAAATTATTGTATAAAAAGAATAAAAAATTAATAAAATAAATATGAAAAGAAGATAAAGAAATTTAAGTTGTTTGAATTTATGGTTAAATTTATATGTAGGAGATTATTCATCAATGATGTCATCCACATTTTCAAGGTTGAGTTTATCTTTCAGCAAGTGGTCCAGTGGCGAACTGAGAATTTTTTTGAAAGGAGAGGGTATTTTTTTGTATTGAGAATTTTTAGAGAAAGTGTGAATGCACCTGAACATTTTAAATCTAGTGTAAAGGCACCTGAACATTTTGAGTCTAGCGTGAAGGCACCTGAACATTTTGAGTCTAGTGTGAATGCACCTGAACATTTTGAGTCTGTTGTGAAGGCACTTGAACATTGTGAATCTATTGTAAAGGTGCCTGAACATTTTGAATCTAGTGAGAAGGCACCTGAACAATTTGAATCTGTTGTGAAGGCACCTGAACATTTTGAGTCTAGTGTAAAGACACCTGGGTCAAAAATTTAATCTATAGATACCTCACTCCCTCTAAATGTTGGACATAAAATTTAACAGGACTTGAACTTATGTCACATTGGTCAAGAAACCAAGCTTTTAAAACTTACAAAGATATTTAACAGATTATAAAGTTAAACCACTAATAGTGGTCCACTATCTTATGCTTCACTTTTAAATATTTCACCATATTAGACATCATAAACGAATGCCTCCCACCCTCCGCAAAAAAGGAAGAAGATTTATATTTGTTTAGGTTTGAAGGCTGCTCTGCTGAATAATAATTACCGCATGGAAGAAGATATTTTTGTCATTTTTCACTCGGCTTGTAGTTTGTGGAAAAAGAAGGCGTTTTATGCCTTCCTTTTTCGTTGTCCTATTTAGTCATTGTCTTGTGAATTTAAGTGACACAGGAAGTTCATAGAAAATATTGAATTGTTAAAGATTGTCAATTGATTTTATGTCCGAAATGGACAATGCCTTTATTTTAGTCACGTTTTGGGGGGAATTTTAATGGGAAAAATGGTTGGATTGTCGTTTTTCCCAGAAAATTAGATAATTGGTATTATGTGACCTTCAATTAGGAATTTCAGAGTAAAATTTTATGGAACTCCACAAATTGATCTGATTTTGATAAAGGTTGAATTTTTTTAATTCACTGATTGATAAATGCTGGTTGATTACAGGAGATTTGTTGCTGGATGATGCATGTTGAATAAGCTTTTTTGTCAGAAGTCAGAAAAGTAATCGATATCTGATTTTAGGGGCAGCTTGACTTGTTTTTAAAATTTTTTCTATACCATTGAACAGACGTAGTGTTCGTGAGCTACGTCATCATTAATACATAAGTAAAAATCCTCAAATTGATTATTATGTCTTTAAAAATGTGCTGATGCCGTCTCCATTATGATTTGATGCTAAATTTATGGTTTTGAGCTAAATATGCGTCGTACAAGTAGATTCACTTTAGCGTTACACCAAACATAGCTTAACATCTAGCTTCACACTAGTCTTGCACAAGCTTCATACCTTCACACTAAAATATGCTCTTCAGTACAATCTATATAAAAAGCCCTCCAAAAATCACACAACATCTCATCCATTCCAATCATCCATACCCCCATTACTTCCACTATCTCACAGATAATAAAAAAAAATCATTCTAATTTTAAATGACAAAGGTCTAGTTTCACTAAAATCATTATCAGCATCATCTCACCCAGAAAATTATCTTCGTAATTAAAACTCATTCAAGATTTACAACATCAGCATTGTTGTCTCGTAGACATGACAGCTCTAAAATTATAACGATAGAGAATCAGCCTAAAAGAAAATAAAATCACGGACTAAAAAAATTTAATTAATAAGAAATGAAAAGAGAAGAAAATTTCTCATTACTTTATTCATAATTTATTCTTTAGAAAAATTTACAAAAGTTTCCATCAATTGCATATCCAATCATGGGATGTTTATAATTATCATCATAAAGTTGAAATATGGTTGTTGGGGGAAATGAAAGTTTAAATTTGATTGATTATCCTACAAATTAAGTAAAAATAATAAATATAATTTTTTTCGTATTTTTCTCATTTTTTTTATTCCTCATTATTATTTACACTATCACCAATCAATGGAATGAATTGATTGTGTATGAGAGAAAAATTTAAAAGCCCGCAGCAGGACAGGAAATAGTTTAAGGAAGATAGAGTGATGGATCGTTCACAAATGACGTCTAACATTTAAGGAGGATGGGGGTTCTGAAGCTTTTTGAATGATAATTTTTAAGAGGCAAGAGGAAAAATTAAATTTTTTGATGGACGTCATTTACGAACGACCCCAAAGAAGCTGACAATAAAAAAATTCACCTTAATTTGTTAATCACGATAATATGCATACAAAAATATTCTACAGTGATGAAAATTATGATGATTTTCAATCTCTAGGTGGTCTAAACCCCAATGGACCCCTCACTGTCTCCACCCATGTATCCAAAAGAATGCCATTAATTTCCAATTCCAAATCCCAAGCAGAGTAATTTAAAATCCCCCCTTTTTTGGCTTCCCAATGGAGCATCAATATCCCATCTATTTTGAATCCCTTTGTAGACTGAATTTCCATTTTTGTATCTTCTTCCGTATTGACGTTGAGATTCTTATTAAAGATTGACATTGAAGACGATTTTCCGCTCTTGTTACACAGCCCACTTGAAGTTTTCTGTCGCTGAATAGAATTTTCATTTCTTTATTTATATTTATGTATTCAACTTCCGAAATAATGTTGCTTGTTGGCGTCTTGGGTGATTTTGAATGTGCTTTATGCAAAAATAGAAATAAATACTTAAAGAATGCCTCGACCTTTACAGAAAAATATTCTTCGTTCTATTTTTAACACATTTTTTTAATATTTAATATTGTTTTCTTCAGTTTCGAGTTATCGAGTAGGCTATGTATTTTTAATAAAGGTTTATTTGGAATTTTTTTATTCAATAAAGAGAGGACATGAACTTTTTTCCAAGGTAAGATTTTGATTGAATTCTGAGCCTGATTTTGTTTGGGTTAGAAAATTATAAATCGTTTTATCATTTTAATATAAAGTTTATAAAGAAGTCTTAAAGAATTGTCATGAAAGCACAAAAATTTGAGGAACAAAAATCTAAATTCGTTTCAAAATTGAAAAGAATTTTCCGGTGAGGGGGGAGGGCAATCCCCCAATCCCTTTAGGCTACGTGACTGAGCAGAAACTATGTCTAGCCCTGAAGCTAGCAGAAGTGGTTGATATAGTACAAAACAGAAAGTTCAGTTCAACTGCTTCATAATTTACCCTACGATTTACTGTGGATCAATAGGAACTAATCATCATTAGGGATCGTTCATAAATGACGTCCAATTTTTATTGAAAAGGATCTGACACTTCCATTTATGAAAATTTTGTAACAGAGAAGGGGGAGAGAGATCTAAAAATATCTTTTCTGTGTTACATTATTTATGAACGACCCCTTATTATGTCTGAGCAAGCAGCATTAAAGACACACCAAAATCCCCAAAAACCCAAACAAATTCATAATATTTGCACAATCGAACAAAGCCGATTATAAAAAAATCGATACTTTCAGATAGAACAAACTAGTTTTCTAAAACTGTACAGTATCCACAAAGCTGACCTTTAGAATCTCAAACCCTTGACATTCAGTCTATTGTCAAATATTTTTCCTTCTCATTAAAAATTAACTGAACCGAGAGAATTTTTTTAATTATCATCATAATTTCCATCAACTGACGTAGTTTTTAAACAAAAAAAAAATAAAAATAAAGGAGAGCATAAGAGCATAGAGACAGTACATGAATTGAAAAAAATGTTTCGTAATATTCATTCGGTATATTAAAAAAATCACTTTAAGAGATGAGCTTGAATATAATAAAAAAAATATGTACAATAAAAAAAATTCATATGCAGACTAAAAGTGAAAATTCATCATTTTGAGAAGAATTTCTTTGCAGTCATCCTCAACTCTTAGTGGGAAGGAGATAACTTTATGCAACATCATCAGCATATGTATCATATTCAAGCTCGTCCTCATAATACTCTGGTAGTGGTGTTGTTGTGGCTTTTTGTGATGGTACTGCTGCTGCTGGCTTTGATATAAGATGATCTGTCTTACTTGAGATTTTTTGATTCTGTGCATTTTGTGGATGATCTTTGTCGTTTACATCAACGGTTGACGAGCGGGAAGAAAATCCTTGGACGTTACGACTAGAAGTTAAAGGTTTCAACATTGGGTTTAATGCATCATTCAAATCAACATCATACTCTTCATAAAGGTCTTCCAATGTCAACTTGTGCGTATCTGTCTGCTTTCTGTTTCCGTCATTATAACTTACGTTTTTTTCATCTTCTTGCTTCTCCTGTGATTGTTGTTGTTCAGCAAGGATGCCGACCGGTTGCAGACCTCTTGCCTTATATGGATTTCCACCTCGACTCGGTAAGAATGGTCGTTTAATTACCTTTACTGTAGACTTCTGTAGATGCTCTTTATCGTCTGCAATTGGCTCAATGTCTTGCTTGTTGTCTAAATTTCTATTATTGTATGCATTTTGGAAACTAAATTTCTTCGTCGGTATCTCTTGTGTCACAGGCTCAAAGACAGTCTGTTTGTTTGCAAACTTTCTACTGTTCGCATTTCCATTAGGGATAATTGATGGAACCAATGGTTTTCTTACTAATGGAAAATCTACATACTGCTGCTGCTGCTGAATGTTTTCTTTTGAATTATCGTTTTTATATCGATTTAATCGAAAACTATCAGGACTTGATGCCGCTGTCGTTGATGTCGTGGACGGTAATGAAGATAATATAATATTTTCATTCCGTACACGACTACTGTACAAACTAGCACGTTCATCTTTCGATTTGATTGATGATATCTCAATGATGGGCTTTTGCGTTGGCGTAACTGCCGTATCGTAGTCTTCATCCTCATACACATATTCGTACACTTCTGTTCCATCATCCACAGACGCTAAAGTTGTTGTTGTTTTAACTGTCGTTGACAGTGACGAGGCTGATTTTAATTTTTGAAAGGAGAATGGCTTCGTACTTGAAGGAGCAGCACTTGGCTTAGGTGTTGTGCTGCTTGTTGAGCTGGAAATTGAGATATCTTCATACTCATAGGAAGCATTTGCATCATCATTTTTGCCTCCATCTCGTACATTTGCATTTGGACTTTCCGATGCTTTGTATGCAAATTTATTTTTCTCTCTCAATGGCACGGGTCTATTAATTCTCGGTAATGGTCTTGGACGATCGAAAAGAGAGCCGGTTCCAGCTGGTTTCACAAGTTTCTCGTCACTTACTGTCTCTTCCGTATTTTGTTGCTTCCTCTCGACAACATCCGTTGGCTTTCTCTTATTTTCATCCAATGGATTATTACGTCTGTTATTGTAATTCTTATTGTCATCGTATCTATCACGTCTATCATCATCAAAGAATCTTCTCTCTTCGCCACGAATTTTATCATCTTGTTGTTGTCGTCGTCTATCGCCAGCTCTTCTTTTATCATCATCATAAGCTGGACGTCGTCTACTATCATTGTGTGTACCTCCAGCACGACGCTCATCATATCGTGAACCACTATTTCTAGCCTCAGATCGATTACGGTTTCTCATTGGGCGTCTCTCATACTCGTAGTCATAATCATCAAAATCATCATAATATGGACGACGATTTTCACTGAAATTGAATTATAGGTTATGTAAAGTCATGAATATTAAATTTCATCAATATGTGTCTTACGGTCTGCGGGTGTCATAATCATCATACATTGGTCGACGGTGTCTTGGGCGATTTCGTCTTCTATCTCTCTCTTCATAAATTTCATCCGCATAATCATCTTCATAGTAATCGTATGGTCGCCTGCGGCGATATGGTGGCCTTCTTAAAGGACGAGCAGGTCGTCCAGCATCATAGTCATCGTTATTGGTATTTTTATTATTGTTGTTTCTATTATTAGTGTTGATACTTGCTGGTGCATCCTTATTACTACTCGATGACTTTTCAGAATTCTTCTGTGAATCATTATTACCGTTGCTGTTGTTATTATTATTATTATTGTTAGTATTCTGTGAAGATGATTGGCTGTTAAGGAAGGAATATCTCGTTCGATTATAGAATCCCCTATCGATTAACGGAACTAAATTCGATGAACTTGTTGTTGATTTCTGTGTTGTTGCTTTATATAAATCATCGTTCCTATAAAAAAAAGACATATCATGAGTCATGATGGAAGGAAGAATAAAAAAAACAATTTTTATTGTCTCATTGGAACCGAGAGATACATACCTACTCCAATATTTATATGAATTTTTACAATCAACTTCTGACACAAAATGACAAATGAATGTTTTTTGGTCGAAGGCTGTAAAATTTGCACATATAAAATCCGACCGTACTCCATAGAGACAGTGATGATAGAGCTATATACATATTGATACATGAGCATGAAAATTGGCGTAAGAAATAACATTATGGTTCAATCACCTGACATCCGAATTTTATTGATGCGTAAAATCCATTTATCTTATCCTCACAATCAAAGCCTATATCCTCCTCGGCTGGCATTGAATCCAAAAACGGATAGTGTGATAAGTTGAATCTAAGTTGTTTGTGATTTTATTTGATTTTGTGGGAAAGAAGAAAATAAATATTAAGAGCCAAAAATAAAATGAAATTAGAGTCGATGGTAAGGTGGGGATTTCAGATGATTTCATTCTGGTAATTTGTATAATATCACAGATGGAGATAATGATGAATAAATTACGCATCATACAGCAATCGATTAAGTTTTATGTGTGGAGAATTAGAGACTTAATATGAATTAGTTCTTGATAAAAAATGGAAGTTCTTGGAAGAAATTTTTTTTAATTTCATGGACTGTGGATTAAGATTTATCTACATTTTAGACTTGAGGCAACAAATAAAAATAAACATTTCTTATTCTTGAAAAATTACTCACAAAAAATGGACATATAAAGTAAATTAGTGGGTTCTGTGGGATGTTGCAAATGGTCAACTGCTGGATTTTGGAATTGAGATCCACACATTTTCTCTCATTCCTTATAAATATTGGGGATACAGCAATTATTTATTCTTTAATATTAAATGAACTGTCAAATATCCCCCGTTAGAGTTAATTTACAGAAATGAAATCATCTTTTTTTCAAAATTAGACGCAAAATTTAGAGAAATGCTGACAAAATCTCATTCTTAGTTTTATTTTTATTCAAGCAACGCAAAAATGGCAAAATCAGTCATATGCATTGTGAATCAAAATGAGCCTTGTGTCTCTTGAGTTAAAATCTCCAGAAATATCATTTGTTTACATGTTTTTTCCACCTGGACATTTTGTGCTTTAATTTTGGCTTAGTTTTATGATTATTAGTTCTTTAAATCATTGCAAAATACTTGAAAAATGTGAGCAAAGCCTTTGATATTATATCCATAGCTCAAACCAGCTTGAATACTTCAAAAATTACAAATTTTTGTTTCTAAAAAATTTCAATGTTTGTAAACAAACTTACTAAAAAGTGCGGGAAAGTTCAAATTTTTGTAAAAATAACGTTCATTTTGATTGTTTGATTCAAAAGTTTATGTTTCACCTTCTTAAATTTATTATCTAATAAAATATTAACAATGGATAAGCTTGCATCAAAACAAGACCAAAATAACCATAAACCAAATTCCATTATCGAATATTTACACGCATAACAGCACAAAAATGTAAAATAAAAAAATGTTTTAAAAAAACCATAAAAATTTACCCATTTAATTCTCTCGGTAAATTTGGATCCCATACATAATCGATTTGTGGTATTCCAGTTAAAATTATTTTCGTACCATTCGCATCGACAGGCTGTACAAAAAGTAGAAAAATAGAGTACATAAAAATATTAAGTAAAGTGCATAGTTTATGGAACGAAAAAATATATAAATATAACAGAGTATTAAGTAACAGCAAAAAATGCACGTTGGAATTTCCAATCCATTCAACTGCCGCACAGGTTTAATAGTTTTAATCACTTTACATGTAACATTGTTCATTGTTGCCAGGAAAATAATGGAAAAAATAATTTTTTCATATCATGGACATAAATCTAATGTTTAATCCTTTTAGACATGACTAACTTTCTCCGTCACATGATGCTGCATAATAATATGAAAATTTTCTCATATGCCTTGCTGCCGTTGCGTCTCATTTGACATGACAACTTTATATGCTCGCTCGTTGTCAATTATTGGTCATTTGAGTTGATAAATCTTTCATTAATTTTACATCATTTTGATTGAATCATTAATCTACATTTTCAGCTTCACTAGTGTTCGACACATATACGTGAATAAACTGCAACAAAGCGACATTATATATGGATGAATGGATGGATGGTAGTGTCACGTACATTTTATTTTATCGACAAATTTACACGATGTAAAAATATGTTATTTAGGTGTGTTTGTGTATTTGCCGATTGGATAGGCATTAAATTGACAGCGAGAGAAGCTAGCATAGTTTTTTACGGTTGACCTATTAACCTTTGCCCATATGTGCTGGGGAAAAGTGGTAGCGATGATGTGGACACGTATGGTATTTGGAGATACATACTATCCGTGTTGAGGTAGTAACTAGAATGTTAAGTCTTATCTCGTTCCTTCTCGAAGAAGTAAGCGTTTATAGTTTATTATATTTATGACTTTATCACTATGTAACCGAGTTATATAACCTTAGAGCAGTGGCAAACGACTGGGTTGCAACCACAAGTTTACAGTAACATTAAACCAAAAATTTGCAGCAAGAATTCGAAATTGTAAGAAACTTAGAAGGAATAAGACAACCTTTTTAAAATGTTCTATTAAAAATGGTGCAAAATTAGTGAACCTTTTACAACCTGGAAGTTGTAATCACTTAAATCAATAGTCAGCTTGTTCATATTTGACATTGAGTCAGGTTTAGTCAGGAAAAGTTTGATTCTAGGTATCTTCTAGATAATTTCCACCAGGGCTGGGTTTCTCGGTCTACCCCTACCCCTTTGGTATACCCTACGATATACAGGTAGGAGTAGACCCAACCCAGACCCGGGCTAGGCGGTTTGTGTCATTCAGATCCAATTGGCAACCAAAGCTTTACTGTAAGGTGGTTGACAGACCTTTGCTAGTCCAGTATGCCAACTCTGAACCTGTCTTTCTCAATTTAAATGATAAATGGACCAGAAAATATCATATTAAGGAACTAGCTAGTCACCAAATAAATACAACAATCATAAACTGTCAAATTGATGTCATCTGATACTCTGTTATAAAAAATATTTCAAAAATTATAGTTTGTTGACTTACACCATCGTCATCCTCTGGTACCTCATCTAATATCACCTTTTGTTGATCATTTGCAGGTACTTGTGTTGACGTTGTTGTTGAACTGCTATTTGATGTTTGATTAATTGGCTTTGAAAATCTCCCCGTTAGTGATGTTGCTTTCAGACTATCAACTTGCACTACTACAAACACAGTGAGTGCTGCAAAAAAATAGACAAAACAAAAAAAATTAATCTCTTGAATATTTGTCATTGATGGCAGATTGTACGAACAGAAATGGAAATGAATGCAAAACATTTCCATTTCCATTGAATTTCTGTTTTTCTACTTCCATTGAATATCTTATTAGAGGCCAAAAAAAAACAAAATCTTCGCCGCATCTCATTATGCTGTCTAAATATATCATCTACTTCTAATTTATTAATAAATAATATTCATGCAACATTGTCTACCGTCCGAGAAACATAATTCAAACGACCTTGTCGTGTGCTTTGCCTTTTTTTCTTTCTCTTTCTCTGTCTTACACGCAGCACACAGAATCGTGAAAGATATTAACAGTGTACGTTTATCGATGGGGAAAATATATGGACGTGTAATGACTATTTTACAAACTGGTTGTTACATTTCGAGACTACTGAATTCAGTAATAATGATAATGTATGTGCTTTTTCATCACATACCGACATGTTGACTTATTTTTTGTGCGAGACTCGATTTGCTTTAATTAGTAATAACATATTGAACATAAATAAAAATCACATAAATTTTGTACCGTGTGATTTTCAATTGAATTTATTGATTTTTAAGTTTAATTAACTTTCACGATTTTTCCCACAAGAAAACGTAGATATGCTCAATAAATTACATTGAAAAAGTATCGCACCAATGACATAATATTGGAGTATGAGGCTGATTAGCTTTTGAATGTGACAATATCTGGGGAGCTAAGTAGGTGGAATTAAATTTCTTATTAAACTTTTAATTACAGAGACTTTTTTGAAAATATTTGAAAGTTGTAATTAGGTTTGAATTATTGAATAATTAAGGGCATGACAACTCAGAATTTTTTGAATTATTGGAAATGGTATTTTATGTTTGATAATTATCACATCTATCGGTCGTGAATTGAACGCGAAATTTAATTTTGCCTTAATTTTTTAATAAGGAATTTAATTTTAACGGCTAGGAAAAATTTGAATTTTAACGGATAGGAAAAATTTGAATTTTAACGGATAGAAAAAATTTGAATTTTAACGGATAGAAAAAATTTGAATTCTAACTAGTGTTTGAAATCTCACCAAAAATCTCGCGAGAAAATTTTTCTCAGTGAAAACTTGATTTGAAATCTCGCGAGTTTTCAATTCTCGTGAGAATTTTTTTCTCACATTTCGCACGAAAAAATTTCGCGCGAGAAATTTTTTTCTCTCGTGCGAAATTTGTGAACAAAGGAAATTTTTCCAAAAATTTTGTATGAAACTTTTGAACACAAAGATTTTAAATGATATGAGTGTTTCTTCTGTGACTGATTGTGTTTATTTTCGTAAGCATATCAGTTTTCAGCTCCAAAACCACTAATGGAAGTGCGGAACTGATCATATCCAGTGCCTAAAACTTCAAAAAACTTCATTTCCTCAAATTTTGATCCTGATTCCATTTTTGAAAACTTATAAAAAATGTGCGGAACCGACCACTTCCGCTACCTCCATCGTGTTTTTTAATGTTTCTATCAATTTTAGAAGGGCAATATAACCCAATAGCCCCATAAAATGTTCAAAAAGTCATCAGTTCCAGTGCATAAACTGTTTATTTTCTTTAAAAGACAAATTTAAGCAACTTTCCTTAAAAATAGATGACTTTTTGAACATTTTATAGGGCTATTGGGTTCTATTGCCCTTCTAAAATTGATAGAAACATTAAAAAACACGATGGAGGTAGCGGACGTGGTCGGTTCCGAACATTTTTTATAAGTTTTCAAAAATGGAATCAGGATCAAAATTTGAGAAAATGAAGTTTTTTGAAGTTTTAGGCACTGGATATGATCAGTTCCGCACTTCCATTAGTGGTTTTGGAGCTGAAAACTGATATGCTTACGAAAATAAACACAATAACACAATAAACACAGTCACAGAAGAAACACTCATATCATTTAAAATCTTTGTGTTCAAAAGTTTCATACAAAATTTTTGGAAAAATTTCCTTTGTTCACAAATTTCGCACGAGAGAAAAAAATTTCTCGCGCGAAATTTTTTCGTGCGAAATGTGAGAAAAAAATTCTCACGAGAATTGAAAACTCGCGAGATTTCAAATCAAGTTTTCACTGAGAAAAATTTTCTCGCGAGATTTTTGGTGAGATTTCAAACACTAATTCTAACGGCTAGAAATAATTTAAATTTTAACGTCTAGAAAATATTTGGAATTTAACGGCTAGAAAATATTTAAAACTTTACTGTTTTCCAGCATTTTAATTTTTGCCAAATATTTTCAGAAGCATTCACATAATCGACAGCCGAAAGCTTTAACCATACGAAATTCAACCTTCTCGAATTTTCATTCATTTTTGAGTCAAACCATTTTAAATGAAAAAAGATATAAAAAAAATTTCTCAGAACAAATTCCTATATCAACATCATATCATATCGAGATCATATTGCGTCATTGACAAGCACAGTCTCGTTCTTCTTTTTTAAATCACAAGCTGAAGGTGTGAGCATATCTAGAAAATAATCGTTATTTTTCTCAATGCAGCATGTAGCAAAAAAAAAATCCTACACTTGAATGGATTTTGAAAATAATAGAAATTTTTTTACGTGGAAGATGCAATCTCGAATATTCCAATCGATTTGACGAAAGAATATGTTTTTAAGTTGGCGGGGCTTTTTGTCTTCATTGATTGAGAATTTTATTTTTGATTAAAAAAATCAAATTGAATTTTCTTATTCTATTTCCATCGATTCTATTAATATCATCAAATGGGATGTCTGACGTATCATATAAGTTCACGTCAATTAGCAGTGAATTTTATAATAAACAGAAGATTTTCTTATGGCACAATTAAAAACATAATCCAGATCTCATGCGAAAATTTATTCTATTCATAAATATTAACTTACCTGTAAATATTAAAATCCATCTTTTGTATTTCTTCATGTTTTATTTAAATAATATATGTATGTGACTATTGTAGCGTTGAAGTATATACACTCATATACACAATTTTATTTGTGCCCGGTGATCTAGAAAAATCATAAGAAGGAAAAGAAAAAAAACAATAGAGCTACATGCTTACTTACGTAATATATATTTGAAAGGTTTATGACATTGATACAGTATGCGTGACATATCAATAATTTCAACATAGAAAGTGCGAAAAATTGCACATAGAACACATACATACATACATATATGTAAAATAATGATACGGTTATACATAAAAAAAAGTTTATTTATTGCCTATTTAAAATGCGGAAGCTCAAAACAAAGTAAACATATCGGAGTAATAAATAAAAGTAGTAAAAAATGCTTGCATTAATATGCAGCTTGGAGGTGCATTTTCTGTTTGTGGTATACCAACTTATTTGAAATTAATTCTTGGCATAGTTTCATGCCCTTCTAACCTCAAAATTGTTTTAGCTTTATAATTAGCTAACCTTAAAAGACAAAGAGCTTGCTCATAGTACAGTTCTGTACTCAGTTAGCACATTAGGATATAATTAATCATGTTCTTTGTTTGTCGATCGGATATCTCTGAGTTTGACTTAGTTGCATGCTCCTCAAAATGAAAAATGACATTGGTTGCATAATTAATATGGAATATAGGGTACACTCATGAAAAAAAATTTAATAATTTGTAAATAAAACCTTATTTATAAAAATTTTAATGAAAAATATTAAAATTTTAATAAATTTTAGTATTATATTTTTATTAAATTTTATTATATTTTTATTAAATTTTATTATATTTTTATTAAATTTTATTATATTTTTATTAAATTTTAATAATAGTTATCAAACAAGATTTTAATGCATTTATATACTTCACAAATGCTCCCAGAAATGACTGATACAAGAATGAGCCTTAATTCTCATACAAAGTCATACAAATTAATTGATAATTTATAAAGCATATAAATTGCCATACATTTGTCAAAGTCATATACTTTGAGAAAGTTTCTCAGTTTTGACTTAAAAAAATCTTTATACTATGAATTAATTATAGTATAAAGCTTATTTTTCAAAGAAGTTTTAATAACTTTTTATTAAAAATTTCGAACAAGTTTACTAAAAGTTATTAAAAATACATCTTGCTAACTTTTTATTAAATTTTAGAATGAAAATTATTAAAATTTTAACGGCTTTATGAAATTTGAATGAAATTTTACAAAAACAAAAATTTTTAATAACTTTTATTAAATTTTAGTAAAAAGTTAGCAAGATGTATGTTTACTAACTTTTATTAAAATTCTTCATACATTAAAAAATAATTTAAAAAAATCAAAATGATGAGAATTGAGTCAATTAGACCTTCCATACAAGAGAATTTACGAGTCCAGACAGAGCCACAGACAAATAAAGTGTCTAAAGTATCACCATTCCAAATAAATGAGCTAAGAAGTGGATATATGCAAATTCTCGTTTAAATCATAACCATTTCGTTATGTGTATTTAAAGTCCAATCATGTGTGAAGGAGAAAGAAATGAGTATACATACAGTGGTCTGTTCGACCGTTACTTAATTCTTTGTAAACAAACTTCGATTACTATTTGTACAAAACATTGCGATTTCTGTGCAAGACAAATGCCAATTTCATAATATCTATCCACACCCGCGTTCATATTGATTCGCAATTCCATCAACAGCCTTACTGACTGAATGGCTGACTAAAATGCAAATAACAATTTTTTTTGGTCGCGTAAGTTTGTTGCAACTTTTTAACATGCACACACGAAAATGTCCCGTGAAAGTGTCAGTATGATTAATACATTTTTCACTGATACGTGACTTGCTGTTCTGGCAATTGAATTTTTTTTCCCGCGACTAACACGATTTAATAGAATTCGGATGATAAATATTTGTTTATGTCGAGGTGAGAATGGATGCATGAAACGAAATGACATCTTTATTTATCTCAATTTACAATGTCACATTGTCAAGGATGATATGATTCCTTTATTTTGGTGTGCTGTTGTATAATTTTCATGGTCGGTGCTGTTGAAAGGAGGCTTTGGGAGTCGGAATAATTTCATAAGTAAAATTGAATTTTTAGGGGGTAACATAGTTGGAAAAATATTTAGTAAAACTGTTTTTGGATATAAAATTCATATTTTTTGATTTTTTTCTATTAAAACTGCAACAAAGCGTGCCATGACTCTAAACATAACTCAAAGTGATGAATTTTTAATTCATTCTCATCATGACTCATGAGACCCCCCTCCAAGGGTGTAGAACTATTTTTGATCATTCTTCAATCAGTTTCGTACCCTTGTTCTCCTCTAAAATATTAATAAATCCTCAAAATATTGACAATCAAGCATTATTATACACAGCTACACCCACACATTCCTCATACCCAACGGGAATGCATTCTAGTCACATAACATTCTGTGATGAACAGATTTCCAATGTAAATGTCACTAACAGTCATTTTTTGTTATGGCATGCTCTGAGTCTGATAAAAGATTATTTAATTGGAAGTCGCAGACGATGATTTTTTTTTATTAATTCTGTGAATTGTTTCTATTTCAGCGAATTCATGCAGAGTTGAAGTTACAACCAGTTATCGTGTCGGCTAAAAATAAATCAAAGATTTATATAGAATGATAAATTCACAACCAGAATGACGACATTTAATATTCTAAACACAATGTCCAGTTCCCATTCCTTGTCTTTTTTTTCACATTTGACATATAAAGATTATTGGTCATTATTGAAATAGCCAGACTAAGCTTTTATTTGACATTATTCTTTTGTGATTTGACTTTGACTTTTCATATTTATTTTTAAAATATCTATAAAAGGCATTCAAGATTCTCTCATTTTATTTTTGGACAAGACCCATTATGGATAATTAACGATTTATAGAGGAATGTTTAGGGGGAGGGTTATTGGAAGAGGTCAAAAATGACTAGTTTTAGCGTTACGTAAAATCCGAACGACCCCAATGAAGAATTGAAGAAGATTATGATGTCTAAAGATTTAAAAATTAAAGAGGAAACGCGAAGAACAGACATTAGCCGAAATAAATACAAAACCAATGAACTTTCAAGAAAAATACAAATTTTTAAATCGTGCTGAGCATGGAACGTGCCACAAGTAATGTAAATGTGAAAGACCATTATTTCTATTGTTAAGGAATTATTGCTTGTACCTTTTATAGATGTAATTTATTAGAGATTAAGTGATTACTTTTGGAGATTTCGAATGTTTTGGAGGTGATATGAGATTGGATGCTTTTTTTATTAATTTTGTTTGATTTCTCGAGATTAAATGAAGATGTTAGATATGACTTATGCAAATTTAGACTTAACTGGAAACACGTATGGCTAGAAGTTTATTTTTGACTTGACATTATGTTAATCATTGTTATATTGACAATATTTTTCAATGATTAAGAAGTCTCACTCAGTCTCTGATGAGAATTGAACCCACGTCCCAAAAAAAAGACAGGCAGTGGCGTATTCAGAGAGGGGTTTTTGGGGGTCAAAACCCCTACCCTTTTTAGGAAATTTTTTCAATTTGGTTTTTAAGAAAAAAATCCCAAAACTCCCTTAATTTTTCCCGTCCATACAAAAATATTTCAAAACCCCTCCCTCGAAAAATTTCTAGTTACGCCCCTGAAGACAGGGTTACATATTAACGGTCTGTTGCTTAACCTCTTGACTGCAGAGTTGATTTGCCTACATGTAGCTAGATATCTAAGTTTTCATTCTGCTCTGAGTCGGACTACTTCATAGAAGGGTCTCTTGGGTGGAGGGTGTCTTGTTCCAAAAAACTGTTACCACAATGAGGTTTCGAACCCAAAGATGGAGTACTGGCATTATGTTTTGTGTTCGATTTTAACTTTCTGATTAAAGATATACCTAATTTTGCATCTCTTAGACCAATCCATCCCAGACAAATCTCTTACTTCCCCCAACTATACATCGTCATTAAGAGGATAGATTTAATTATAATTTGCCTCCTAAGATCGAAAATTTGTCCATGATCAAGCAATAGACATGTCAAAACTATAATTTTCCCCATACAAATGACACATACGACACGCTATACGTTGTCAAGTGTTCATAATTCTCTCAACAATCTCTTTTGAAATTATTCAATAGCTAGTTACCATAAGACTTCTCACAAAGAGCAGCTAGTAAATCTTGATTCATTTACAAAACTACAAATCAATAAATAACAAATAATCACGCATTACAATTTCATTTGAAAAATGTTTTTAGAAAGTTTAATGAACTTTATGGATAGTCGTTAAGCCAACCAAGAAGAAGTTTTTCGAACTTAGAGCAATTATAAATTGTTTTAGACATAAAGTTTAATGCGGATTATACATCAAAAGAAAAGCAAATTTACCTTGAAGATAAATTGGTAGCATTAAGATACGCATGGAATTGTTCCCTGAAAGGAGCTTTATCACATGCATAAATCGCTTTACTAAACACATAAAATACAAAGGGAACTTTAACACATGCCGTATAATTTAAGAATATTGCGTACATAAATTTCTGATTTTTCTCATTTCCCGTTCCTAATTGATTTATTATCTTAAAGCTGCTTCCTCGACAACTTTTTGACAAGTTTCCTTTTTCATCACAATGGCTTAGCAACGTTCATCATCAAGTCAATCTCATTAAAATCTTTTAACTTCCTAATTAGAGCCGATTAGTTAACTAATTAAATGAGATATTTGACAAATTTAGTCAAATTGAGTCTTTGGAACTTCCTTCAAAATTAATTTAATTGCTTTACTTTCAATAATTAAGCTACTAGTTAGCAAAACTTTTGTGAATGTAAGGCATATGACCTTCGTCTTTAGTCCATTGTGAATGGTAATTTTTTTTGTGAAAGTAAACAGGCACAAGTTGTGCTGGATATTTTAAATTTATTAAATGTTTCCAGAAATTTCAGTTGGGGTCGTTTAAAAATGTGGTGTCTGAGCAGAGTGGAATCCATCCTTACGGGACACTGTCGGCTCAACAAATATCTCTATGATATTGGGGCTAGTAGGGATGTTTTTTGTAGATTATGCAAGGACAAACCAGAGACTTCGACTCATCTACTTTGCGAATGCAAAGCACTAGCAGAACACAGAAGAAAACTTCTAGGTTCCGAGCTAGTGGAAACAGCAACTATTAAAAGGACCAAGTATTCAATTTTATTAAATTTCATCAAACACTCCGGTATAGCGGAGCTACTAACTTCTGTTTAAGTTTATTCGCAGGGAATGGTACAATAGACTCCGGTTCAATAGGATTCGCAGTGCCTTCAGCTGGATTCATCGAGTCGCTGACACCCCTTTTACATTATTATTATTATTAGAGTGGAATCTGGGGTATCGAACCATATGTAGGAAAAGTTGCCAATACGACGATAACGCCTCTATTCCTGAGTGGTTTAGTTAAATTATTATATAGAGTGTTGTCGATATGACAAGGATTTGCACAATGCTCACGACACTAAAATAAATAACGCCTTACTTTTAGGAAACAAGGAGGGTCCAGTAGCACACTTAATGGCATAACAAGGTTGGTGGTTGTGTCAACAACCCAAGCATCTTATAATAAGACTCAAAATCTCATGTAAACAGCCACAATGGGGTCATTCATAAATAATGTCAAATTTATATCCGGGAAAGGGGGTCTATCATTCACATGACGTCATTTATGAACGGTCCCAAACGTCACTGAGATGGCATGGAACAGTCTTAAGCTTTTTTCGATGAAAGTTTTGTGACAAAAGATTCAAAAATCCTAATTTTGATGGACGTCATTTATGAGCAACCCATTATTAATGAAACCAACCATTGGACTATGGTTTTGCTCATTTACAGAGCAACAAAGACTGAAAATGTCAATTTCGATGTTTGCAATTTTTCAGAAAAAATTTGTTGCTATTTCCACATTTACAGCATGTCAAAGGGAATTGTTTTATTTGCATTCATTTGTAAATAGTAGAATGGAATGGTCAATCTACTGCTCTATGTACTTTTGCTATTTCATTTGAAAAGTAAATCTAGTGGAAAATTTTATTTACAGAATATCCACAAACTATGTCCAGCATGAAAACTTTCAAATGTAATCAATTTCAATCTGTGCATTTGATTCCGTCTGGTATTCAATGGCTGAATATGAAAAGTTAACTGAAACCAGAAGCTAATAAAGTTATAGAAGATGTATGATGAAATGCCATACTGACTAATGATTGTTACCAGAACAAAGGATGGTTCTAGAAAAAAAATTATTTTGTGATGCTGAAATAATGGAAATTCACGTTGCTGTTAATTAAGCAGCAGTAAACTATAATTTTGCATTGACACCACATGAATAAAAACATTAATTTAATTTTGGGAAACAGAAAGTCGATTCATTGTTCCATGACTTCCTAGATGACTAAAAGTAGTTGGATTGGACTTTGTGGAAATGAAAGACATTCATTTGCGACTAATTATGATTCCAACCATCAAAATTCAAAGGAATTGTTCATGTTTATGGCTTGTTTTGTGAGATGAAAAATAAATTCATGAATTTTTGATAGTGAAAATTACGCAAAATATTATGAGAATAATCAAGTGTCCTCGAATTTTCATTTAAACAATTCTCAAGTGATAATGGAACACATTTTGAAGTATAATTGAATTTGTTTTGTTGAAATCTCGTTTAATGGGAAAAATAATTTACGTGAATATTTTTTTCATGCTTTATTCTGTTCTTCTTGAGGGCATACTTTCCCTAACAGACAAAGAGCATGCTCTCAAAGAGTGTGCTCACCTTAATTTACTGACTGAGTTATCTCGTGAGTATACGCAGTTAGTTCATTTTAGTGACCATACTCATTGTGCATGCTCCTTGTCTGTTCTTCTTGAATGCATACTTAAAACTCGTTCTCGATTAATTTTAGGGGTTTAAAACTCTAGAGTGGCCTGGAGTCTAGCATGACTAGGGATAAGCTGATAAGAAATGCAGCATATTTTTAGGACTGTCCATTGACACAATTCTAAATGCTGATCTCAAGACAACGTTGTCTGGGGCATTAAAAAGAGTCAACCCCCTCCATGACAATAAATTCTGTTCAATTTACCAGGCAGCGACGAAAATTTATGAGTCGAGAGGAGGAAACCCTAGAAAATTGAAGAATTTTTTCGTTAAATGGGTACAAATCTCTTCGATAAGACATGACTACTTGCCTATTGTTAGTTATACTAAAATATCATGTCAATATCAAAAAATTTCAACTTCCTCAAAAAAAATTCCTGGCTACACCCCTGTTGCTACTACTGAGTTGAACCCTAGGTGAGTGAATGGGTCTGGACCCTCAACCCTCAAGATTGAAATTTGTATGGATCCACATATTGTCAACATGGACGCTATAGAAACAGGAAATTCAATATTTTCATACCAAACTCGAACAGAAGCAACTAAAACCCACTAACCCATGACAGCAGAATTGGAACCACTCTATACACCTTCCTAAGTTCCCAAAATTCACAAAACGAACTCAATTAAATTTTTTAATTAAATTTAGAGACATCAGCGCTTGAAACAACGCTACATTGTTAAATTTTATTCGATCAATTTCTTCCTTTATTCTCGAACATCCCCTTGATGTCCTAAATGTTGATGGAAAATCGATGAACAAATGAATTCTCGTCTAGCAAATGATACAGCATATTTTTGAGATTCAATCCATTTTATTGGAAACAAAATGTGGGATAAGTGATGCACTTTATGTTGATATCAATAAAAACTTTCAGTTACGGTTCTACAGATTTTTTTTCATGCATCCAGCACATGAACAAAAAATGGATTTTTTTCATGCACAACTTATTATTAAATTTCATCCACATCGAAAAATTTAAATTAAATTTCATCGATTTTTACAGACATGAAGTGAACATTTAACATCAAGCACATGGATAAAGTTTCAATGATGCTTTATTCCCTATTCAGTAAATTAATGTTTTGTCATTTACAAAAATTCGAGAAAAAACTTTGTAAACTTCACCTCATTGTAGAAATTATTTTCAATTTATTATAAACTTTTGCTGTGCTTCTCATCATCATCCAGGACTTGAGAGTGTAAAAAAACATCGTCATGTAATAGCAATAATGATGATGAAGTTCTCATATTTAGTAATTTATAGCGTCAATAAAAATAAAAATGTTCTTCACGATGGGGGTTGTTAAAGAGTGCTAATCTAGGGGTAAGGGGGGGGGGGTCGGTTTGACTTACGCTATTGATTCAACATACATGGACACAATAATGGAACTGCGACTCCAAACTAACCGGAATCTACTATACTGTTAAGACAGGTAGGTAAAAAATATCCAATAACAGCCATTACGTAACTTACAAACGACCCCACCATATTCATAACATAAATATCATTAAAGATGTAAAAATAAATTGCTGTGAGGAAGTAAAGTAAATAAATAAATAACGACACACATGATGATGACGATGACGCGGTTCTGACGGAATGTAAATGTTCTTTGCTTTAAACTCAAAGCAAAAGAAGTCCATTAAACTTATAATTTACTTAAAAACTTCAATTAATGCTTTAACCAACTTTGTCTTGTGTAAAGAAATTGAAGATGGAGAATTTTTTGCGCACTTTGGAAATTAATAATTAACGGGGGGAAAGGAATAGAATTGCAAAACTTGGAAACTTGATAAATTGTTATCAAGAAGAGTGAAAAAGCACAAGTTTATTGACATTTGGATGTTTTGGTCGTGAAATTATTCAGAAATTGGAAAAGAAGAACGCGATTGAGAAAATTAATAAGCAAGCCAATAAAATGCATTTATTTGCGTTCTAATGCTGAGCATTTAAATGGAAATTGTGAAAAAGAAAAATATTCTGAATTTCTTTTGAGAAGCAAGTTTTTTTCTGTTATTGACTGCTTTATAGAAGTAATTTGTTCCTTTGAGACGTTGTTTGAATTTGTTTTTTTTAAATGCTTAAAAGGAATTGCAGGATGTTAACATCCAGACATGCAAATTGAATTAATTTGTCAATGGAATTGGGTTCAAAGAACTGAGTTTAAGTTCTTGATTGAAATATTCAAATTTGAAAAGTACGTTAAATTTTAAATTCCAAAAAACCGTTAACTTTCAGTTAATTTTTAAACACTTAATTTCAAATTTAATTGACAAAAAGACTTAAGAAACAGCTCGAAAATTCATTCTTAATTTTCAATCAACAAAAAATATCAGTCATCCAGCCAGTCACTGACTCAAAAGTATGAAATTCTACAAAATCATTAAACAACCTTCAAAGATTTTATTCATAATTATTATTTATCTTGAATTTCTTTCAGACAAAAAAAATCCCAACTTCTCACTTCCCTCGATATTCGAAGTCAGTCACAATCTTATGAATCGTAAATTCCGTATTATTAAACGTTAAAATGCCAATTGGATATTTTTTTTATGTCTCTCATCATTTCCATTTCCAAGAAGCAATGAATAAAGAAGTGATGGTACTTGTTCGACATTTCAATTCCATCTTCTTCACTCTTGACATGATGCAGTCATTGACATTAATAAAAAATTTTTTAGCACCATGCATATGAAAATAATTAACATTTTTCTTTTTGCGGTTGGCTGTCTTTGATTGCATAAGAGTCGAACCCGAGCGGTGCACTGCTGTGGATCTCATTTCTTTGTCGTCAGACAACTGTCACAGCGACATTAAGACACTTGTACATCGCTTTGACCTTTTTCGGTTAACATAGTGGTACCCCAAGCGACAATTAGGTCTAAGCTGTGATGTCATCACCGTCAAGGCCCTGATAGCCATGTAAGTAGATAAATCGATATATGGAAACATCACAACGCTGCAACTACGTCAACTTAGACCTAATTGCTGCTCGGGTAAGTTGAACCACTCGGCAAAAAAAAACAACTTGTGCCTGAACAAAACAAACACACATATCGAAGTTGTAAAGTGAGTAAATTAAGAATGTTATTAAAAATTTCATAATTTTTTGTTCAATGCAACAATCCAATTCACATTTCATTTCATGTTGTATCGTAAAAGTACGATCTTTAAAAGGCGCAATAATAATATTTTTAAATTGTTCGGCACATTATTAAATTAATGCTGGAGAGAAACGCATGGATAAAAAATCTTCACATGCTTAATGATTGAATAAAACTTGAAAACAAAAAAAGTTCACAGGCAAATAAAAAAATTGTTATGCTCGACCTTGACCTGACTTTTGTACTTTATGATGCATCTTGCATGATCTCTTGATAGTAAGTCAGCAAATAGATATTCAATTCAAATTTAGTTTTTTACCTTGATATGTGTTAATTAAATCAGATTTCTATCGACCATAAACATAATGCAAATTTTTTTACCATGTCATGGCATTATGTGTGCGTGCCTGTATGTATGGATTATATTACATTGACTCACTGACTGAATTATGATGATATAACATCAAGATTTTCTATTTTGTCTATTTTTTTCGACGAGATGATGAGAAAGACGAGAGAGAAAAAAAGTAGGAAGAAGACACAAAAAGTTTATTTTGATGTGGAATTATGATGAACACTTTTTTGTGTTGATAAGTTAATGAGCTTGCCATTTAACTACGAATATCTGATAGTAATCGGATAATATTCATAAAAACACTCGAAAAAGTGGACAGATAATCGATTG
Organism: Chironomus tentans; assembly: GCA_963573255.1. Classification (NCBI taxonomy): domain Eukaryota; kingdom Metazoa; phylum Arthropoda; class Insecta; order Diptera; family Chironomidae; genus Chironomus; species Chironomus tentans. The sequence continues at coordinate 40,420,840 of OY754302.1, read as the reverse complement.
GATTTGGGACAGGAGCGTAGTTAGAAGGGTACGGACCACTGCTTTCAATTCTTAAGTCTATTAAAGTGGAAACTTGGGTATCGAACCATAAGTAAGCGAATCAGCTAGTGCAAGTGTAAGGTATCTTTGAACGAATGGTTAGGTAACCGACGTAATATCTGTAACCCTTTGAGTTCGATTTCCACCAAATCTGACTACATCCCATGTCACAAACAATAGAAAATGTTCTTAGCTACTGGAAGTTTTGTAATCAATACTTTTTAGAAGATGAGGATGTAAATGTTTTTTATAGAAGAGAATGTGAGGGGATTATTGGATTTTATGAGGCATTAAGCTATAAAATGACTCAATATTCATTTATAGGAGCTTTGGATAATTTCAGCAGCACATATTAAGATATTAATTCTAAAAAATCTATAAAAATTGGAATCAATAATTCAATCAAACTTTGTTGACTGAATTCCATCAATCCCTATAACTCTGTCCAGGGGCGTAGCTTAAGTTTATATAATTTTACTTTTTCATGCCAATTTCGATAAAATTCGAATTTTGCTATAATAAAAATAATAATAATAAATTCGAGTTCCGTTCTGCCCAATGAACTAGCTAAAAATTGTAATGTTCAATATTTTGTGGATGACAGCCTCCAAAAACCCTCTCATGATTACGCCCCTAACTCTGCACACAACCCTTAATATCCCCTAGCAATTCTAGAATATTCACCAACATAAACTTTTTAATTTTATTGTGCATGACTAATACAGAATATAGACATGAAATATTAATGAAGATTTTAATTTGATTCATATCAGATTAAAATATACAACAGCTCCTATTAAAAATACTGAAAACTGTCAAATAAATTTTCCAAAACAGAAAAAAACTGTGCAAAATACTGCTGAGGTATCGACAGCATAGATAAGGGGTCATTCAAAAATGACGTCCTTCAAAATATTTAGTCAGGCAGGGGCGTATCCAGAAATTTTTCGAGGGAGGGGTTTTGAAATATTTTTGTATGGAAGGGAAAATTTAGAGGGGGTTTGAGATTTTTTTCTTAAAAAACTCTAGCAAATTGAAAAAATTTCCCAATTTGACCCCCAAAACCCCTCCTTGAATACGCCTCTGCAGTCAGAAATAAGGACTTAGTAAGAAATTTTTCGAGGATGTTTTGAAATTCTTTTGTATGGAAGCAAATATTTAGGAGGTATTTTGGGATCTTTTCTCGAAAAACTCTGACAAATTAAAGAAAATTTTTATTGATTTTGATATCCTGACACCAAAAATACCCCCTGGACACGTAGGGGAGTAACAATAAATAATTCATGGATAGAGGGGTTCTTTTGTATGAACAGAAAATTTTAGAAGGAGTTTTTTTACTCAAAATCTTTAGCAAATTGGTAAAAGTATTCCATCCTAGGGGATGAGGAGGGTCAGCTACGCTCCTTTACACTACCCACCCTCATCCAAAATATATTGCGTCATTAACGAACAATCTTACAGCAAAAGGATTTGAATTTTTCGTGACATTCACGATTGTTTGTATAAATTGTTATCGAAGCACTCAAATTTGTAATTCTAATTATTATTGGTGAATTTTTCGTGACTTGAGGCTGTTGTGATTTGAAAAGGTCAATGAGTGGTAAGCTTTTTTAATTAAAAATCAACGAATTTGATTCATAGTCAGCAAGTTTTAATAAATTATTAAGAGTAGGAAATTGAAATGAGTTTTCGAATGATTTTATGTAAATTGGTGAATGTTAAGCTATGGACTGGGGCGAAATTTTGAGCTTTTGTTGCTGAAATTTCATTCTGTGTGTTCATCGTCAATTCTAGTTAAGGAAAATAATGTTTATGTCCAGTAGAATCTCTTAAAACACCTTATATGGAATTAAATACCAACAGTTTACATTTCACTTCCAGGTAGTCGACTAAACGTCACTTTATATCAAGATTAAGTCATTGGACAGACATTTGTTGTGTTACATAAAATACTTAACATTTCTACATTTTTATACTTAGCAAAAAGCACATTAACTTTTATTTATAATCCCTAGACATCTCCATTTGTTTCTTTCACTGATCTTCTTATGAAATGTTAATGGAAATGATTTTTTATTGCTGGATATTTCTCAATACAAATTCTCAAGAATGTAATTGAATAATCAAAGAGGAAGATCTTGAAAGTATTGAGAACTTTGTTGGTTTTTCCAAGCTTCAGTCATCAACGTGTCAATCCTTGAGATTGTTTTCGTTGTTCAGTTCACTTTACATTCTTGTATTCTAAGAAATTCGACTTGTTGTTCATTCCCAGTAAATATTGTAGTTTGACCATGAGAATTGCAAATGAGGCAAGGGACATGTCTGATTGATATTTGGAACTAGAATGAAATGTACTTTTGTGGATTTAAGTAAGTTGTTGTGTATTTTTGGGAAATTTTGATCTGGATTGTTAGAAAAATCAAATTTGGTCCAGAAGTAATAGACACAATGTAGTCAGTGGCTTGATTATCGAGTATACTCCATCTAAAGTTGCACATCCTGTCTCATGATGTCTAATTATTCCAAAAACAACATTTATAGACCAAAACTATCGGTAAAAATCAATTTAACCTAGAATAACCAAAAGTAAACAACATAACCAAAGATTCCATCCACTGGATCTCAAACCAACATTCCAATCAATCTCATCAATTGATTTTCAAGTCAATAATTTTCAATTAGAAATAATGACCAGCCAAATCACTTCCTAATAATTCCCCTACTTAACTTAGCTCAGTTTTAGTGCAACGACTCATTACGGCTGTATATATAATTTCAGTTACTCATTTATTACTGTTATGACCAACAAAACTGAACTTTTCTGTATTTGTTTGATCATGCAATCTATAATAATAAATAATAAAAATTAACACCTTTTGCCATTTCCATTCAAATACGATAACTTCGTAACCTACATTTTTATTTTCGCTGCTGGCTACTGTTTACTATTAAGTCGGACAGAGACAATCACACGAATGTTGTGCAATATTTGAAAATCGCGAAAAAATTGTTCCAATTAAGTGGAAACAACGAAAAGTTAATCGAGAAGCATAATTATTAATTAATTTGCGGAATTATGTCGAGTGTCGATAAAGAAGTTTTTGTCACGCGAAGCAGGCTATGAGTAAATGTTCTGGAAACTTTCAATTTTAAGCCATAAAAGTGTGAGTTTTCCAATTGTTTTCAGCGTCAAAAAAGCGTGAAAATGGAAATTAAATACGAGCTTAAAAAATTATCAGTAAAGCATAATTAATTGTATGAATGAGTAAGTTATAGTCTGAGAATGTTAAGCTAACTAATCTCATCAGCTGCTTAGATATTGTTAGTACATCCATCATACGCTCCGGCGAGTTTTTGGGGAAATTTTCATTAACGCAAATGAAAATATCATTTATGATTTCTTTATTGTTACTGCTCATGTGATTTATGGTGCAGTTATCTGATCAGTGAGTTATCATGCAATTCATAATCATAAAAATTAAATAAATTTTATTACATTGCATGCAGATCGTCGCATTTTATTTTAATGATCATTGGAAATTTCCAAAAATTTCTCTCGATAATTAATGGTACTGGTTTTTTTGAGGATTTATTGCCTTTCTTTGGAATGACTGTAATTGAAAGTTGCGGTACATTGGACATCATGTCAATAAGGTGTACTTTATCATAGTTAAGAAAAATTCATGCTTAATGTGATTTAAAAATTTATAATAATGTGATGTGAAGCTATATTTTTGAGAAAACTTTAGTATTAGGGGTCTACGGGGGTCTACCTAACCTTTTATTATCTATTATGTCTTATATCTTTTATATTCTAAATTTGAGAGGTGAATACCACTGGTATTAGGGGGATCTGGGTACGAGACTAAAACTACGCATGAAAATTCAAGATCATTACAAAATGTCTTGAAAAATCAGGCTTTTTTGCCATATGGACGTGCTTTCGGTATCAGTAGACAATGCTACATGTTTGTGTATTTCTTAATTTTCACAAATAATATACTAATTGAGAACTATGCTAACCCTTGTCATCATATCGACAACACTATATTCTTATGTAATGATTAAGAAATCGTCATCTGGTGGGAATCGAACCTACGTCTTCATAAATGGTTACGCCACTTGACCACAGGAGTCTTATTCTTCTAACAAATTTTCCTTCATATGGTTCAAGGGGGTATCCAGAGGGGGTGGGGGTCGATTTCTACTACAAAATCCACTCTGATCCGATACCAAACTCATTATTGAGAACTTGATTAAATAAATTAATTGAATAATCTCGCCTACATGCTCATTGTGTGATTTTACAGTCAATTGTGAGAATTTTAAGAAGCTGTAAGAATTAATTATAAATTTGAAGCGAATTTTCAACTAATTTCAAGCCACGTGCAGCACCAAAAACAATGTAACCATAAAATTCCAAAAGTAACTTCGAAAATTATTCAGAAATGCCTACAAAAAAAGTAATAATTGAAAACTTTTTGGCAGCATTATAATCATAAATAATTTGGTGTTATTCAAGCACGCTTTTCATAGGCACGAGGAACTTGGCAGTTCATCACGAAGTCTATATAAATTCCGAGAAAAAAAAATTATTTCTGGCTTCCAGCTTTTTTTTGCAGCTTATAAAAATTCATAGAAAAAATTTATTCAAACAGAAAAACTTTCTTCATAGAAATTCAACAAGCCACACGGCTGCCGAGGAGATTGTATAACACTGACCTAAGTCAATTTATCTCCGTTATTATGATGAGCCTAAGACTGTCAATAAATCATTCAAATTTTCACAAATTTACTTCTTTCACTTTCGATGATCATGCCTTAAGTGCATGTCATGGACTCGGTAAGTACATAGATTAGTATTTTAATGATCAGACATCAAAAACAGACACAAAAGGTCGCTAAATGTCATTTACGATTGTGAATGCAGGCTTTAATTTTTATTGCAATATCCGTATTTGGATATGCTCATCAAAAAGCTTCGTTACCGCAGCCGACGTGTCTATTGACACATTCTTGCGATTTATATTTGATTTACATGATCTACAAATTCGATGATGATGATGTTCCATTAAAATTTTCTTGAAAGTGCCGAGGCGTTAATGTCCAAACCATATAAATGTGCTTATTCAGTTCAAGTTCATGCTGTTATGTGATGTGTGCACATGAAAATTGAAATCTCAATTTTAGAAAGAAAAGAAAGAGAAATAATCAAGTGAGACGTCTTATAGTGTTGTTTTAAAGCGCTTAATTTGACTAAATGAAAAGTTTAAAAATTTTAAGTTGGAAATTTAAATCGTTAAAATATTTGAAAAATAACGGTCAAAAGATATTTGAAAAATAACGGTAAAAAGATATTTGAAAAATAACGGTAAAAAAATATTTGAATTTTAGTTAACGTATTTTAAACCCTCCCAAAATGTGAACAGACAGACAACATTGCTGCCAACAACATTGCTTTCAGATGTAATGCACAAAAAATCATTTGAATTACATGACGTTAAGATGTTTAAGTCAAACATAAATCATATGTAAAGTAAAACCTTCAATTATTAAAATCACGATAATCATCAGCAAGAAAAATATCATGTAATACAATATACACATTTTTAAACAAAATCATCATAATGACTTCAAGCTCACTCGCGCAAATGTAATTTCTAATTTTCATGTGATTTCATTGCTCACTTAAATCACTTCAGCCGAAGAAAAACAAAAGAAATTTCTAAAAAAATTTTATGAATATTTTTTGGTGCTGCATTTCTCTCTTTCTTTTCAGTCTTCTTTTTACGTCTCGCCGAAAAAAAAGCTCACAAAGAAGCAAAATTATGGAGGTTGATGATGTTGTAAGTGATGCTAAATAGTATTATCGCATCGCATTGAGTATTTTTTAATATTTAATAACTTTTTAAAGTTTTGCAACAAAATAACCGGCAAGAAATTGTCATTTTATGGAATTTCCATTGGCTAAGTTATTTTAGAGTGTGACTTAAATGTTTTTAGCTGTAAAGCACGTTAATAATCGCATCCAACCAGTTCTTTAATATCTCATTTACAATTTTTTCTACATTTGCAAACAATCTAAAAACCTTGAAAGTGCGAGAGGGAGAGACCTTGAAGGATAGAACAGACGTATGACTTACTTCACATGCATTAATACAGAATGTAATGAGGAACTAAATCTAGATCACGGTGTTGCTTAATGGACCGTTAAACCCTGTAGTTTATATGATATGTAGACAAATGAATTTGTAGACAAAGAACATGAGTGGATGATGGAAGGTAAACAGGTAGATGGTTTATGACTGTGACTGAATATTCATTGTGTATCTGTAGATTAAGCTGAGCTACTGGGTTTTGACTTTAAAGAAAATTTGTGAATATTTTAACGGAAAATTTCAAATTTTTTGAATGGAGCCAACTTCACTCTAGACTTTTTTAAAAATTTAACGGATTCTTTTGAATTATTGAAGTCAACTTCAAGCTATATTTTTCTGATCTTTAACGGAATTTTTTCAAATTTTAAAGTCAACTTCAACTGGAAGATTCAAAAAATTTTCAAAATTTAATTTAAGCTAACTTCATTCTATACATTTTCAAAAATTTAACATTTTTCAGCATTGAACTTTCAATTTTACACAATTTTTCTTCTTTATTCTGAACTTTAAAATCATCTTGTTTATAAAAACACATCACTCAATAATATTTAAGAAATCTTGAATAAGTTTTGAGAAGGAGTAACCATGTTCTTTACTATCAAATTAACCCAAGCACCTCATCACGTCAATCATCTTTAAACTTCTTTTTTATCTCACTTGACATTGCCTTCCCAAAAATAAATTAAATGCGTAAATTATCATTGATGTCTATAATTTACTAGACATTGATGATCATGATGATGTTAATCACACAAGATTGTTAGTAATTCACGTAATTGTTTAATATTAAAATGTCAACAAGTAACATTAAAGAGAATGCTCATTAAGTAATCCGTACGAAAGTCATTCATCACTCACATTCATAAGATCAAAAACAAAAAAAAAATCAAAGACAGCAAAAACTGCACAAAATGTGTATTTTAAGTATTATAAAATGGCAAGCAGTTTGTTATGAAATTGCAACCAGTTCTTTATGTATAATCGTAACCGATATGAATATTAAAAGTCTTTTTAAGCAACATGAACTCATATCGTGTCTCAGTCTATGTATATTAAATAGATTATAACAGGAAGGAATTTGCAATTGTATGACTTGAGTATGTAATAAGGTTGACTTAGTTGCACTTAAAAAAATGGCAAAAAGAAATGAAATGATTTCGATTGTCTAATCAACTTACATGACCAATTGCAGTGCATACAATGGACTGATTTTATTTTTCACGGCATATCCAACAAAGTATTTATATTATTATTTTTTCAACAAAAATTTATGATTCAATTTGGATCGATGTGCGCCAAATAAAAATTAAGTTTCACTATGGGGTTGTCTGGCAGTGACGTCCAATGTCTAGGGAAGGGTATGGAACAGTGACACTCCATAAAAAATCTTTTTTGGATCCAATTTTTGCAACTGGAACTCAAAAACTCACAAAATAAATGGACGTCATTTACTGACGTCCCCCCAATGGCATGTAGCATGTAGCACTGATTGTTGTTGTATTGGTGAATTTTCTCTCTCGATTGCATTTAATCGATTATGAAATTTTTCATTAGAAAATAGCTCATGAGATATTTACAGCTTAATATTCACAGACAATAGTGTCAAATAATGTAAAAAATTTGCAAAATTGTTACACATTAGAGTGAATAGGAAGGCATTAGATTGTGTTACACGTTCAAAAAATTTACATTTAGTATGTTGTTATTTTATGCTAATGTTATGTTAAAACATATAATCGACTATAAGTATGATCGATACTTGATTTGTGAGGAGAATTGACAAAATTACATAAACTTGCTCTATGCTTAGCGACAGACTCTATTTATGGCATTGTGATTCATAGAAAAAAATTAATTTGAATATTTAAATAGTTGCTCGACAGTGAGGAAGTTCTGGTTTTTTGACATTCTTCCTGTATATGCAATCAAGTTGGATTAAGCTTCTAGAATAGTGTAGATTGCAATGTTGCTGCTACGTGAGGGACAAATGCTATGCAATTTCTAGAAAATTGACATAATTTCAACATAATTAATGCTGAGCCCTTGAGGGTCATTCTGCTATGATGGGGACTATAGATGGGGACGCCTTCTTCCTCATGGGGAGTTATGATATAGATAATGGGGAGATATATAATGAGACATGGGTTACATGGTATACCCATTGTATAACTTAGTCTATACCTCTGGGGGTACCCTTATGGTGTACTTAAGGGGTATACCCCTGGGTTGTAAGGGTATACCAAGCACCTCAGTTCAACAAATCTAATATTTCAATAGACTTCACTTATGAATGACCATTGCACGAAATCACTTGATCGATTTCTTCAGAACTTCTGGTCGTTTCCACCTCAAAATCGACAAAAACAAACGTTTCATTGAAAAAAATAGACAATTTGAAAATTGATTTTAGAAGCAATAAACAAAAGTGGACGCCTTTCAATTTATTTTATTTTTTTAAATATCTCAGACATAACAGAGTAAAAAGCACAATTTAATGTCCACAATTCTTGGCTTTTAAATGGCAGCAACAGCTGTAATAAATCGTGGAAATTATCACATAGCTAAGTAAAGTAAATGAATTGTGTTTATAATTAAATTGGCGTCAGTAAAATAAATTTCGTAAGAGGTTACTGGGCAGGAATTATGAAATTTCATGAGGTTGATTCATGATTAGCTCATATTCAGTCGATATCATCTGGTGAATTGATTAAACTGAGATGGAATCTGGATAAATATATACATACTGAGCATGCCTTGATTTTTTTTTGAGGAATACTTTCAATAGTTTGTTAATCGAGAGATATCTGAAGGTATCCTTGATATGGTCATAAAGTTCATATGGAAAGCTTGAAGACTAAGCACGTGTATGAAGATATTTTAATATTTAAGATCAAAACTAATGGCTTTTTAATTCGTCTTGATGCCTGTTTAAGTGAATATTAAATTTTAATGGCAAATGTCATCAATTCAGTCTTCTAGCGGTCTTACTAACTTAATGTGGTGGCTGAATAGATTAAATTTAATTCACGGCTCCATCAGATTTTGCCTATCGTTGGGTATTGTCTAACATAGTATTTATTAAAAATTTTGGAACGAGACATACTAAACAACTTATCCAGTGTCAAATTGGTGTTGCCACACTTTTTGCGGTACACCAGAAGGTTTTGGTAGCGTACTAGTGTGTCACGGATCACAGTTTGAGTAGCACTGATCTACCAACTTACAATACCAAGTGCAATACTGTCTAGAACTCAAATTTAGTAAGATTGGCATGAACTGAATTCACTTTATATCTCTGGATCACTACAGTAAGCATACTCTTTATCTCGAGAACCTGTTAAGACCAAGACATTGTGAAAGTTTACTCACAAGCACATTCAGTCAGTATACTTGAATACAAACCCAATAATAAGTCTTCTCAGAGTGTATTTGATGTCTGTTAAGAATCAGTGACTTATGACTTCAACATTGAGATTGCAGGACGATATATAGATCCGCGTTTGCCAATCTGCACTAATAAAAAGTATCGAGCACTAAACTTAAATCTGAATCCATTATTTCAAATAATCTTCATTAAAATAAAAAAAATCATGGGCTTCTGAGATAACATTTGATGAAACCAAATGAGTCATCAGCACAATGACTTTTATTCAATTCACCTTTTATTATTATTATTATTTTACTCTCATTTCCACCCAAAAGTCATCAAACCGATAACAGCCTCCATGAAAAACAAGCCCATGGTTATTGAACGATGTTGATTTTATGGCAGCTTATTGGCTGCTATTGACAACAATTTTATGATTATCACATGACTATTGTATTGCTAATAAAAAAGGTATTTTAGGTGTTACAATTTCAGTGCCTTTTTGTAGGCATTGTTTGATTCGGACAAAAGAAATGTTGTAAGGTTGTGTAGACATTCTAGAAAAAAATTCAGAAAATTCCCTCAAAAAATCAATAAAGGTCATTTGTGAATATTCTCCATGTCAGATCAATGACCGGCATTTCATCAAGTTACTGCACATAGGATCCGCTTATGATTAGACATAATGTTATGATTAAGACAAGTGATTGTGATTATCTCAGCTGTGTTTAATTGATTTCATTTTTATTCATTAAAAAAAACTGGAGAGAAATATTGAAGAAAAAAAGAAAACAGCAACAGCAGCAGTGACTGTAAATTGTCGTAAATGCTTTTTGAGCTTCACGCTAAACTTTCACGAACAATTTTTTTATATATTATGACTGTATTTACTTGCTATTTATATCTCCAATCGGTGCTGGATGTTGGATGCGTACAACAGCATGCAAGAAACAAACAAGATTTATAGATCGAGATGTCGTGCCTTAGCTGAATTGTCTATGCTCTTGTTATTGTTTCCAACATCCGCAAAAGCCTCGTTGGGATAAATATATATAGCCAGCATAAAGAATTGAATATACAGCACCAATATTTCAGCAATTTTCGACAATAGTTGACGAATCAAAGTCATTCAATCAGTTTCTATCGCTTAAGAAATGAAGCAACACAATACAGCACATTCACATGAAGTGTTCAAAGTCTTTATTGTAAATTAAAGTGAATTTATTGCAAGCAATCAAGAGACAAGAGTGTCTCGCATAGATGTGAGAAAAAAAGCAACTTTTACTGAACTTTTTTTACTACTTCTTCGTTTTCTTCTCGTTCGTATGACTTGTGTCTTATATCTGACATTTTGTTTCAATTGCAATTCGCTTGGAATTGGAAATGTACAGCATGTATGTATGTATATGTTGGTGTAGGCTTAAAATTGAAATTATTGATACACATATTTTATTTAATGTCGCAGTTAAGCTGCATGCAATCGAGATTAAATGAAATCTCTGATAGCCTGACTGTGTCTTATGTATACATAAGACTAAAGTGTCTCTTTTCATCGACTGTACGTACCAAAATATTAAATTTACATATGGTCGATTACATAACCCATGTGGTAGTTCGGGTTTTATATTTGTATCTATAGCTACAACTATAGATCTGTTGAGAAATATGAAATTCACGAAAAAAAAAATCAGGCAGTCGACTTATTTATTCACGAAAAAGTAAGTTTCGTTTGGCATTCAATCGTTGATGTCGGGTGAATTTAATCTTCTTCTTGCCTTTGCTTTTGCCAAAAATATAAATATCCAATTTTGTCTGTATTCCTGTCTGAATTGCACTTCTTCTTCTTCCTTAATTGTCAATCAATAAAAACAATTTTTCTTCCTCTTTTTTTTGTATTTTCTTTTCTTAAAATTTTTAATTTATTTTCACTTTTTTTCTATTTTATTTTACACTGCACTGCACTTTTTGCGAAATTTCTCTCTCTTTTTCACTCACTCGCTATATTTTCCTATTAATTAATCCAGTTTTGTTGTGTAAAAATGCTCTTTTTAATCAAAACTGCATTTCATGCATGTACATAATATTCAGATGTGGTCTGGTCAATATCTACCAATACTACTATTGCCAATTTTAATTAATTCACTACTTTTTAAGGCTGTCTCGCGAACTTACTATTTTTTTCAAGGCACGTCTTAGCGCAACAACTGCTTCTCACCAACTGAATTTAACTTTTTTTTCGTGTTTCTCTTTCCGTAAAAGAAATGAAATATAAAAAAACACGTCTGAGTGAGAAGAAAAAATTATTTTTAAAGTTTTTTTTTCATTTGTTTTGTTTTTGCATGCTCCGAAAATTATGCTCGTGGTCAGCGGCGGTTGAGATTGATTTTGGTAGCTGGCGGATTCCATTGAGTGGATTTTCAAAAAAAAAATGTGTAAAATTTACAATTTTTTTGGGGGTTCTTTGATTTAAAAAAAATACGAAGAAGAGAAAATAGTTTAGATTTGATCACTTTTGAAGAACAAAAGTGCATTTACTTAAAAGAGGTCATTCACTTATGACGTCCATGATTTAGGGGGGAGGGGGGGGGTCTGAGATTTTGTGACACTTTATATTAAAGAAATTTTTTTGAATTTAAAATTTGTGACAAGGGGGGAAGAGGGGTCTAAAAATCCCATTTTTTGATGGACGTCATAAGTGAATGACCCCAAAGAGGTTGTTCACAAATGTAGTCCAACATTTAGTGAAGGGGGTCTAAAGCTAAGTGAAATATCTCAACAGAAAAATATTTTTGTGTAAAAATATTTTGACAAAGAGTTTGTGGACCCAAATTGAATTTTAGTAAGAAAAATAAAATAAAAACAATTCAATAAAAAATTTAAATTAATAAAATAACGGTCAAAAAATATTTGAAAAATAACTGTCAAATAATATTTGAATAATAATCTTCAAAGAAACCTTGAAAAATAATATTCACACATTTTGAGCAAAAAGACACAAACTCATTGAAAAATAAATGATGAAACACGCCAATCCAAATTAATGTAATATTTTAGGATTCGAACCTAATCCCTGACCAAATCTGATTTTACTACAAATTTACTTTTTCTGTATTTTTATTCAACTATTTAATGTAAACTTGACAAAATGCACACCTAAATCATTACTTTTATTAATATTCAAGCTTGTTCTAAATTCCTTCCATTTAACTAAAGTGCCAATTTACCCACAACAACAAATTCACAAGGAATGTTCACAAACTGTATCAAAATAAATATATTATTTATAGACCTGTCCTTAATATTTATCTCATTGTCGCATATTATAATCTTGAAGGTAAACAAGAACTGACATTTCTTGGTGTCTTAACATTTTTGTTCCTATTAACACATAAATAAAGATTGTTCTTTAACTTTAAAAATTATTTCACGATTATTTTTTTGTTAAGTAATAAAATTATTTATTTGAAATATTTAATTAAGTTAATTAAAAAATTGAGATTCACTGACTGACTCTCATTTTTTTGATGACTTTGAAGCTGAGTATCGTGAAAGCTTTGAATTTCATGCTCAATTAAGTTTAACTAGCGCAACTTGAATCATAAATTAATTTATTACCCCTTAAAATTAATGCAACCCGCAATATGCAGAAGCTTACGCTGCTGGATTCATAAAAATTATTAACGATTCCAACTGAAAAAGCTTCCATGCAAGTAATTTGAATTTAATTATCAAATTATCTGATTCATATCTACATCTGGATATCTCGATTAATAAAAGATTTAAAATCATATCTGAAAGGTGAAATATTGAATTAATGAAAAAAAAATACACGAATTGATTTTTAAATATTTTTCCAATTTATTTTTAATTTTTTAACAAATTTTTTCTTTTCTTCTTTAAATTTACACAATAAAAAAATTTACATAACTTGTTATTGATGTTCAATGGTGAGTTAATTACTCAGCTTAATATTTTTTCTTTCTTGATTATTAATTCGATTTAAATGATGATTATAAAATAAAAATGAGTAGCTTACTGATGAAGGTGGATTGAATAAATGAACAATGGGTGATAAGGAGATGAAATAACAATAAAAAGTAAGGAGAGTATGAAAATTAACCTTGTTGGGATTCTCGATGAAATTGCTGGTTTGAAGGTTCGTGGATGGAAATTTGATGATTATTTATAGCGGAAATCACGGCAAGCACTAGAAAAGCAGCTGTTTCCTACATTAACGACCCAAATTCGATCCTAGAGAAAGTTTAGTCGAGTTTCAAGTGCTTCTTCAATGTTCTAGATAATTAATTTTGATTGTTTTTAAAAAGCTTTAATTCGACTCAAATTACAGTATGTGAGCAAAATAATGTGTACTTTTTTAAAACTCAGTTTTTTGGATCTGGTGGCTAAAGCTTAATAGATATCCAAAAACTATAAAGGCAAGAAATGCTCCAATTTTGATTCCCTATCCAATGATATACAATGTTGGACATAACTTCCATGCGTATAATAGCTATGTCCATTTTTCGATTTTATGTCTTACCCAATATATGAAAAAAATCACATTTTTTGACATTTTTAACCGTATTTCAGCAGTGCTTTGTCCGATCAGTATGAAACTTTCACAGAATATTCCTCTTATATTGTTGATGAACTGACAAGAATTTTAGATTTTTTGAATGCACTGTTATTAAACTTCCGCACCATTAAGTTGTGCTTCATATAAAAAAGCTTATGACTAAATATTCAGTTAATCCAAATAGTTGTTAATAATTCTTATAGCAATTCTGAAAGCATTTTGATTTAGCTTTCATTTGATATATAATTCATTACTTGAGCTGCAACGAGTCAAGAGAAATCAATAAAAAAATCCAAGATGGCGGAAAATTTTTCATTGAAATTTTAGAAAATCATTGATATTTCTGAATAATTACTCAGGAACTGTTGATGTTTTTATATATTCGTAATCTTCAGTTTGTTTGCAAGATATAATGCATACATTATATAGTTCTACTGTAAATGTAAACGCAACTTTTTCGGGTGCAAATATCATAAAATTTCAAAATCGAAAAATTTTGTATGAGCAAAAATAAAATTGAAGTTTTTGCAAGAAATGCATTCGAATACTTTACAAAATGAGTTTATTTTGCAATAAATATAAACAAAAAACAAATTACAAGCATCTAAAAGCTTTAAACAGCTCTAAATAAAAAAATTTATTTATGCCCATACAAAATTTTTCGATTTTGAAATTTTATGATATTTGCACCCGAAAAAGTTGCGTTTACATTTACAGTAGAACTATATAATGTATGCATTATATCTTGCAAACAAACTGAAGATTACGAATATATAAAAACATCAACAGTTCCTGAGTAATTATTCAGAAATATCAATGATTTTCTAAAATTTCAATGAAAAATTTTCCGCCATCTTGGATTTTTTTATTGATTTCTCTTGACTCGTTGCAGCCCAAGTAATGAATTATATATCAAATGAAAGCTAAATCAAAATGCTTTCAGAATTGCTATAAGAATTATTAACAACTATTTGGATTAACTGAATATTTAGTCATAAACTTTTTTATATGAAGCACAACTTAATGGTGCGGAAGTTTAATAACAGTGCATTCAAAAAATCTAAAATTCTTGTCAGTTCATCAACAATATAAGAGGAATATTCTGTGAAAGTTTCATACTGATCGGACAAAGCACTGCTGAAATACGGTTAAAAATGTCAAAAAATGTGATTTTTTTCATATATTGGGTAAGACATAAAGTCGAAAAATGGACATAGCTATTATACGCATGGAAGTTATGTCCAACATTGTATATCATTGGATAGGGAATCAAAATTGGAGCATTTCTTGCCTTTATAGTTTTTGGATATCTATTAAGCTTTAGCCACCAGGTCCAAAAAACTGAGTTTTAAAAAAGTACACATTATTTTGCTCACATACTGTATGATGGATTTTTTCATGGAAAAATTCAGTTGACTCAACTCGACTTCATACAAAATTAGTGTCGACTTCGAGCTCGAGTTTGGACTTTAGCAGGGTTAGTCATGTTCAGATTTTGATTTCTGGATAGGGGGCACGGTGGGTCCCCAGTGGCCTATCATGGCTAAGCCCCTGGTCAAGTTCCAAAAATGTATATGAGAATTCTTTGACAAAATGACAAAATTTTAGATGTAATTTTAGTTTTGCTCACAAATACAGTCCATGCTCACACCTTGCTGGTTTAGACACTTCTGTCACAAAATTTTCACAAATTCAGAATAAATTCCTCTCTAAATGCTGTATGCCATTTTTAAATGGCTCCTGAATAAAAGAACCTTTACGTTACGAACAAAAACTGCTTCAAAATTCATCATAATTATTGGTTCACTGATTATTGCTGTCTGAGTACAAGTAACTACTTAGTGCTTGAGCTTTAAGATCCAAGATGATTTAGAGGTTCAATCTCAAAAATTCTCGCTGTCAAAGCTAATCTAGTCGTTGAGATCAATAAAAAAATCCTCCAAACTAGTTTACTTCTCGTTAGTAGCATTGCATGCCTACACAGTTGCATTTCAGACCACAAAGCCTCCGTTAATTATTCATAATCCTTTTTTTGCATTCACATTAAAAATTTATGGACAATTTTAAACTTAGTGAGAATTAAATCACAGTCCATGTCACTTTTCTCACAATAATAAATATTAATCATATAATCTGACAGTGGGAAACGACCTTTTGCTCTAAATACATAACCAACCAAAAAAGATTTAATTCAATCATAAAGTCTCATAGACATCAACAACTATAGGTCAATTAAAAGTCATGAGACAGTAAACAATTTATTCTATTATTTGTCTATTTAAAATGCAAGTCTGTCTGCGAGTCGTCGCGAACGGAAGTGCACATTTCTTTTCTGTAGACTGAAACGGAAATGTCAGCAATTTTTTTTTCTATTAATTCAGTTTTAAGAAGCATGTTTGATTTTTTTCAGACCATTAAAATAAATTATTCTTGCTTAATGTTAAACATTTTCAGTAATTTGATCACTTGCTGTGATGTTTTCCTAATAGATTACATGCTTTTTACATTGAATATGACCTTTGCATTTAAATACAATTTTTCACAAATTTAATTTGCTTAATTGCAATTGTCAAAAGGGTGAACAGTGTGGCTTTCAATTAATTTTGACGAGGAACTAATTGATGATTGCAGGATTTTTAATGTTTTTGAGTGAATCTTCATATGGGAAGTAATATCATCAATAATTGGTAATAATTAATGTGGATTTGCTAATTGACAGGCGTAAAAATCGTGAGGAAGCAATTGACAAAAATTTAATTTACAATATCTGAGTCTAATGGATTTTAGGTAGCAATTTATGTGAAACCTTGGGATGATTTTGAAATATTTCCAATCAGATTGTGAATTTGAATCTTTTCGGTTTATTTCCTGTGGCTTCAAGCAGGTAGGATTTAGTGATTGTTAATTTTGAGGGTGAAAAATTGGGAAATCAAATGGAATTTTGAGATTTTATGGGTCTAGGTTAGACAAATTGAATAAATCTGCCTTAACTGATTAATTTTAATTTTAGGTCTTAAGGGGCTCACTGATATTGAGCGACGAATCAAAGTTAACAGGCTCCGATGGGTCATGTTAGGAGACCTGTAGAAGCTCCAATTAATAAAGTCTTTAAGTCTGATTTTGTAGATGGCAAAAGATCACGTGGACGTCCCAAGAACTCTTGGAAAGAAGCTGTTGACAATTGGGAGCCAGCGATAGAGCCAGCTTCAGGCGTCATCTAAGGGAAGTCATGGATCACAATTGATTTGTACGGCCAGCGAAGTAAGTAAGGGGCTCACTTACGAAATAGGCGAACGTTGGGTCTGAATTGACTTTTAAGGAATAATTGGAAAGCATTTAAAGAGCTTTAATTAAATTGCTTTCAAGGAAAACTTTAATATTAAAATCCTAGCAATCCCTAAGTCAAATAAAAAGCATGCTGATTAATGTCTGGTAGAGTATAAAATAGACATTTTGTCACCCTTTCTACAAATAAGATTACTTAAAAGTAAAGATATGTAACTTTTAATTGTAAGACGCGGATTGTCGGTTTCAAGTTCGATTCTCATTTTTGTACAATTTGGTGAGAAATTATATTTTTGAAGAACCGACCACGTTTATACATTTTGGGTGATTATATCCAAAACTAGTCATTTCCCGCAAAATTTACAGTGCTTAACATTGCCATAGTTAAAAAAGCTTATCATCAGCATGTTATATGCCATGCCTAACCTCCAAAAGCAGACAATTTTAAGAAATAATTCTGATGAATTCTCAATTTTTAAAAAAATCCATCACAAAACCTTCAATCCACAACTTCATGAGAAAAAAATCCACCAAGGGCAAGGATTACATCAATTCTTTATCCTTGATAATAAATTAAATAATAAAATTTATATCACAATGAAACTCATTCAGATGAGGCTTCACTTTGTCTTAATTCTTCTTTTTTTTCGTTGATTAATCAAAAATAATAAAGTGGACTTAAAAATGCTGAGAATTATATAGGATTTCCCTGTGCATCCTTATAAAGCTCCTCATTATTTATGTATTGATCCTCAGCCTGTGAGCAATCTACGTTGAAGAACCAGTCACATACTCGGTATGCCTGTGGATGAGACATTAAAAAAATGTCAAGCATTAAAGTAATTTAAAGGATGAATAAATTAATTAATTAATTTGCCTGATTGAAAACAGTTCCGTTGGGACAAAGGAATGAATATTGATGACCTGAATGTACACACCAATGCCACACTTGACATTTCGTTTCCATATCAGCATAATATCCTGTAAAATTTATTTAATTTGCATGAAATGTGTTTTGGTTAATTATGTTAATTAAGGAAAAATTCCAATTTACCAGGAAGTCTATTTTGGCATGAGAATGAACCTCCCACAGGCACTTCTGAATAATTTGGATAGTCAATTCCAGCTGTATACCCGGCGATTTGCTAATCGAGAATAGATAAAAATAAAAACTCATTTATTGACCCAGAAAAATGTATTTTTTTCACACTAGAAACTCATCATCATCACATTTTGTTATATTCAATTAAAATGGGGGCACTGAGCAATCATAATGCACAAAAGATTTATCTCACAGTCACTTCTGTTTTATTTTCAATTAAATTTTTTATTTTTTTCACTTCCATTATTTTTTAAAGCACCAAAAAGTGAATTAGATGATTACACAAGCTATAGGCAGCATAAACAGTCATTGGTGCCCTCGAATTGAAAACTTTATTCACAGATTCTTTTGCAAACATGTTGCATGCTGTCTGTTGTTATGATTTACTTAATTTGCATTAAAATTTGCTGATTTTCTCATATTCATGCAGCACGGAATTACTATTATATGCAGAGATACTTACGCCGCTGACGATTATGGTGAGCATGTAAAGTCCCAATGTGATTTGAAGGAGGCACACGAATTTCCACATTTTTATATGATTTATTTTAGATTTATGGTCACTAAATTAAGATTACTGGATGATTACTGGATCTTCAGATTTTTTTTTTTTTGATTTTTCGTCCACAACTTTTAAATTATCACTTCCAAATTATTTAACTTCCTTATTTGTCACCTTATTCAATTCCAATTAGATCATATAATTTTTTGTATATCCGAATTAAATTCACAATTCACGCACGTACGTAACAATATCTTTACTTCAAAGCATCTGGCGTTTAAATAAAATCTCAGCAAAACTGAATCATATATTTATATTTTTTTGCAGCAGCAGTACAGCAACACGTAGATTGTTGTTGCTCATCGCAAAACCCCTCCAAATTTTCTCAATTTTTTTTTCGTTTTGTTTTGGATGAAAAATCTCACAATGCTGGAAAGAATATTTTTTTCTCGTTACTGCTTCTCAGCAAGAAGTGCCAAAATATTATTTTAAGGTAAATAAGATTCCGATGTCATTCAATGTTGCTTTATGTTGAATATGAATAATTGGATTTTAGGCCTATAACCACGATTTCATGTGGTTATGCATGATCATCAATTGAAGACGAAGAAGATTGAGATGAAAGAAGCCTCTTAGCATATGATGTAATGCGCTTTTATTTTCTTCATCTCTCATTGTCTTCAAATTGAGCTTTTTTGGAAATGGTGATACATTAAACTTAATTTTTATGAGATCGGAGCTGTGAAAAGAAATTGTCGAATGTTGATGCAATAATGACCATCTTATTAGGCTATAAATAAATTGGAGCTATTTTTAACTTTTTTATTCTTCCTGTGAGATTAAAAAAAATATAATTTGTGACTTTTTTTTGCATAAAAGTGGATATGGATTTTTTTGGGAGAATATTTTGAAATGCTCATATGTGAGTCACATGCTTACTTCCTGTTGTGGTGAGAATGTGTTTTAATGGTTGAGTGATAAAGAATCTTATGTTGGACGAAGCAAGAACAAGCAATAAGTTTATGTGAAAATCAACACTTCATATTTAATTTAATGCAACCTTTGGGGTCATTCACTTATGACGTCTATCAAAAAATTAGATTTTTAGAAACCCACCAAGGGGGGGCCTTGTCACAAATTTTAAATTCAAAAAAATTTCTTTAATATAAAGTGTCACAAAATCTCAGACCCCCCTCCCCGCTAAATCATGGACGTCATAAGTGAATGACCTTTTTGGTTTCGTTTGGAAATTTCATAGCGCTTTGGGGGGAGGGGGTTTGATACAAAATTTGATACGAGAAAGAGAGAGGGTCCAAAAATTGTCACTTTTTTCGTTAGATAATATCTGAACGACCTCTTTAGCTCCTAGCCACTTTGATGTAAAGTAAACAATTTTAGAAATTACAATTTTTAGAACAACAGCACTGCATACTACAAAGACACAAGAATGTATATCATTAAGGCTTAGGGCCAGTTTCTTGTATTTACTTTATACTTTCTCGGGTATACCCTTACTATTTATCCAAGAAACCAACCCCAGATATACCATTAAACATATATTCTAAACTTGTGTACTAAAGATACCAAGATATCATCCATACTCCATTATTTCCTTGAATATTTACCAAAGGAAGCATTCTGTGACTATGACTTCAATACTGCACCCATCACACGCACTGAGTTTCATGATTTGAACTGAAAAACGAACAACGAGCTTACAACTTAAACCTGACCTGGGATCAAACCCAGACATTCGGTACAATCGAAGGCCAATGCTCTAGCAATTAAGCCACTAAAGGCATTTTACACATAAACAACCGTTGATATAACAAATTTAACCGAGAACCTCATTTTTATGACTATTTGCTCATGAAACGCAGTCACACTGATAATACAAGCTGGGAGAGTTCAAAGAAGGATTTAAATTCTCTTCAATGCAATAATTCATCACCTAAACGCCTGTAAATCATCACCTCAGCATGAAGGTATTTTGAGGTCTTTGTTAACCCTATTAAACCATAAAAATTTTCAGTCAGCGGTATCCAAACTTGAACTATAAACATTTGCTGAGTTAAAACAGCATTTAAAGATCAAAATTAAGTAAGATGACTTTCGTCATTTCCATTAATTCTACCTGCTTAATTTCTTTTGTTTATAGACAGCAACAGCAGAGAGAAAATTGAGTAAATCCATTTCCTTCCAAGATGACCATCGAAATGGAACAAAAAAAGGTTGGTTGGAAATAAAAAAATAATTATAATATGTGAACAGATCTTGCATACATAAAATTTTTGATTTTTCAGACCTTTGCGTGAAATCGGCAACAATCTTTTTTGCTTAAGCTTTACGAAACTTTTTCCATTCTTCTCATTTTATTTTAATACAATAATCTTTTTTTCCGTTTTAATTATTTCTGATTCTCGATTGCTAATAGGTAATGATGATGAAAAGGGCAAGTAATTAAATCATTATGCAAACTGCCTTCTTCTCTTTTCAATGAACGGCACTTGATTGAATATTTTGCATTATTTCATGCACATTTACACTTAGAATTTTTCATAGTTTGCGCGCGAAACAACAAAACATGAAAAATCACGCACTGAAAGGTCGTGAGAAAGAAACAGAAAAAAATGTTGTGAAATTAAACTAAGCGAAGCGATTAACTGGAAGCGTTGGGTATGAAACACGGCAGGAATAAATTAATTTTCGGTATTTAATGTAATTCTAACTCATTTTCATAAATAATAATAATTCTGATGAACATTTTAATTTTCAAATTTATGGAAAATTTGTGTAAATATTAAATCGTTTCCATCATTAATCTTGACTGAATGAGTAACTTTGACATTGCGATGTTAGTTCAGTGAAATACAAGCACTTACTCTTTTTCATTCTAGAGTCATGTCTTGAATTAAACATTTTCATTTTAAATTGCATAGTGTTCCTGGAGCTTGTTAGCATCGCACATCTTTATATATGTTCTGGATAGGCGATTGAAGTGAAGATTGCTGGATTTTTTTGATGTTTGTTTAGAATGGTCAGACCTTTTCTATCTTGTCGATTTATTTTGTCATAACTTAGCGCTTGGATGGCAAATTTTGAGGAATACTAAGAAATTTTCTATCAAAATTTGAAAAAAAAAATATGGAAAATTATATTGTAAGCTATTACTAGGGTGACCATCTGGAAAATTCATGTGGTTGGGACTCAACTGGAAACTAACTGCCTTTTCAAACTACTTGTCCTGAAAAATCTGTTCTCAGCCTATATTTAAAAGCTACAGGAAGAATTTCTAACTATGAGTTCCCAAAAGACACAAAGTAGGCAAAGACAGTCATATAGGATCCACACCGATTGTGTTGCTTGATCCAAATGGAAAATTAAGCTTTTGAATGTTAAAAAACTTCAAAAACATTCCGAAAACAATTTGAATTGAAAAACCTTTCAAGAATGAATCTGGACTCTTTCGTACTGCCCTTCCTCTTAGCGATGCTACATTCTGAACCCACATTTGCTAAACTAGCCATGAAACGCATTTAAAACACACATCAATGAATCTTTATAATAATATAGAAAGTGTCAGCGACTCGAAGAATCCAACTGAGGGCACTGCGACTCCAAACGGACCGGAACCTATTGTACCATCAATGAATCTTTATGGTCTGACTATATTTTGAGCTAGTCTATTAGAATCTGGTACCTTCTTGACATCTTAGTTCAACTCTAACTTCCGAAAAGTTCCCTGAAACATAATATTTACATCAAAATTTGTTAGCTAACAACTAATAAATGAAAAAAAAATCACCATCATGCACTTCATCATAAAAATATTTATTTTCACATTTTCATTTACATTCACTAATTTATGGATGTGCGGTATGCAATGTTTGTCCTTTATTCAGATTTTACTACCAAAAAATATTTGATGTTTACTGTAGATATATGATTCATGAGTCTGTCTAACTTTGTCTATGCATGTTTGAGTTATGAATATTTTTTGGGAAGTAAAATTGCATAAAATTGACTGTTGATGCCACGTGAGATATTACAGTCTGCATATCTAATCTAATTTTAGATGAATGCTATAGTTTTCAATGTATGAATGTTATGCATTAGGGGTCGTTCGCAAATTACGTCACGCTTTTAGGGGGGAGGGGGGTATAAGAATTTGTGACAGTCCAAACAAAATTTTTTTCTTTATTTGGAAAATTTGTGACAAGGGGGAAGAGGGGGTCGAAAAAGTCGTTTTTTAGCGTGACGTAATTTGCAAACGACCCCTTATTTTGTAATTGAGGATTTATTTGTAGGGGATGACAAAAGTAATAAATAATAAAATAAATCATAAAAGTTTATGTAGAATTTGATGACACTATTTAGTGGATACAATGAATGGAATTTAATGAAATAATCACTATAGTAGAATTAGGGGTATCAAGTCATATGGTAATGTAAAACGGCATGGAAGTATCTCAAGTGGTCGGTAACTCCATTTGGATACATATTTGAGGATAAAATTTATCTTTAAATCTATTCTTTTTACGGAATGTGCCCTAATAATGTTTCCAAAACATGTGCTTCAAAAGAAACTTCGATCAGGCTAAAAATTTGTTCCCACTAGCACTGTGACCATATGGAGAGTATTATTAAAAACCAGTGAGTTGCCGTTTAAGTCAAATTATGCTTTTTTGGGCCAAGTGTTCGTAAAGTGACAACCTGCTTTGTTCTAAGTATAATTAATAGATCCTTGTGTCATTCGAGAATATTCAAGGAAAAAACAACTCGATGGGAAATATTTGAACGGACACCGTTAGGACAACATTAAATTATGACGATCGAGAAGTTTCAAGCTTTTGATGTCACAGACTTTATTCCACAAAAGCGTTCAAATGAAATAATTCAATTAAATTTTATTCAAATTAAAACTCATTCAATACCTATTTTATGCATGTTGAATCCAACCAGAAGCTGCATTAAATTTATAAATAAATTTTATTTAAAAATGGACATCACGAAGTAAAATCCAGCATCAAAAATAGACTCCCGACTCAAATTTCAATTTACCAGCAACAAAAATTCATCGCTAAATGATATCGCAGCTATTATCATCATTGTCCTCATATTTAACGAAAGCAAAGTCCATTTTCCACTTAAAGTACTAAAACCCATAGCGACATAAAGTCTATTCAATAAAGATGTTTGCCTGACAATAAGGCAAATTGACGATGGAAGGAAAATTTTAGTTTAAATTTTACAAACAAACAAGAAATTCAATCCAAAAATTAACTTTTATGGAAACAATTTTGCACACACAATTCAATCGCTTATTTTATCAAACAACATGAACATTAAAGCTCGCAACAAAGTTGTATAATAGGAGTTATAGAAATAGAAGAACGAGAAAATCGAGACGGCAGACAATTCTTCTTCGTCTTCAAGCTCATATTTTATTTTCAGAATTTTTCATCTCTCAATGAAAGAAGACGGAAAGAACTGAAACTCAGACATTATAAGTGCTATCATGTTGAAGATATGAAATGTGAATTGGCAGTGTTTTAATTGAGAATAAATCAAGAAGACAATTAAAAAATGAACTTGACTGAGCATCATATTCTGCAGCCAAAAAAAGTTCTCGTTATGTCTGAAAAACAAGTCGAGTCAATGAAAAGTATAAAATTCTACATAAATTTAATTATGAAAATAAAAGCTTCATTAAAAACTTTCATGATTTATTCATTTGAATTACATTTAATTGACATGCCACAGAGTATGCTGAAAAAGTCACAGAAAGATTGAAATTTTCTGTCATAAAGACTATCAAAAAATTGCTTTAGGATCAATCATAAATGACGTTATGGGATAACATATAAGTTTAGACCTGCTTTAATTAGGGGTGCAATGGTGTTTCAAGGAAGTGACCCCAAGCACCACTTGAAAAATTCATTTTGTGGGGTTGCAAATATTTCAATCTATTCTAGACAATAAAAATCGTTGCTTCAAATTTGAAGGGTGTGACCAGAAAATTCAGGATTTTTTTGGAAGATTTCACGAATTTTCAAGGAAATTGACAACCATGAACGTATCCCTCAGCACAAGAACAAACTCAGAAATTTCTATTTTTTTGAATGAACGAAAATTAGGTGTAGGGGCATTCATATATGACGTCCACAATTTAGGGGGGTTTTGTATGAAAATTTTGTGACAAGGGGGGGGTGGGGGAAGGGGTCTAAAAATTCTCTCAAAAACCTAGCAGCAAGTTTTAATTATCGGTCCAGGTGGAATCTATAGAAAAAATTATTTAGAGCTCGTTCTCTGGTGAGAATCGAACCAACATCCTCACAAAAGCGAAAATCTCAGATTTTTGGTTTGTTCCCTAACCATTCGACCATTAAGATCTTACTTTTGACTTGACTAATTCACATACATATAGATCGATACCCAAATTTTTCACTCTACTCAGACACCACACCAGACGACACCTCTACCTCAGTTCTTCACAAAATAATAAACATCATAAATGAACGACACCCAAAAATGTCTTTTAACGACAAGTGCTTAACAACCGAAATTATCAAATTATCGCACTCGTACCTTGAGGTAGGTTTTATGGATGTTTAGAAAATGGAAATGAGCACGTCATAAAACGTTGTTTATGTTAACCGAGAGACCATCATCAAATGCTGATGATAATTTCATTAAATTCCCATTATTGTGGCTGCGTAAATATTTGGTTTTATGGCATGCGTCTGATTTGGCTTCTCTGACTGCTATGTTATGACTGTGAAGAAAAAAAGATCATTAAATTTACCTGGAATGATGCTACACGAGTCTCAGTCAGATGCCATAGAAATAATTTTTTCTATTTTCAATTTCGATTGAAATTTCATCTTCATCTAATAAGTGCACAAGTCTGCAAATATAAAATGCCATGGCATTGCATCTTCTCATACTTTTCTTGAGGCATCTTTAAGTTCATTCATTAATTTATCAATTGCGCAACAGAATCTTTAATGATGACCAATTGATGAGCAGCTAATTATGTGCTGAATGGAGATTCTTTTTTTCTTATTTTAATATTATTAAGTTACAATATATTAGGTCAATTTCATCAGCATTAGACTTAGCTGGCTCATTAAAATTTAATAAAGGTGAAAAAGTACTTTACACATCGTGCACAGCTGAATGTTTGTGGCTTTTCAAGATCACGGTTAATTTTAATGCATTAATATTGTCGTATTGTGAGCCATAATTAAGTCGAATCTACGCAACTTATGAGAAGTTTATGGAAAACATCCTCTCGGGATTTTTATTTTAATAAAGTCATTAAAGCTGGTTGTTGTGTAAAAAATATGTATGAAAGGGAAGATAAAAATCAAATTAGAAGACATGTGAGGAATTTTTTTGATGGAACTTCCTCTTTTTGAAAAAAAAAATCTAATTTAAGTATTAATGTGTTTTTAAACAAGTGACGATTTTTTGATGGTGCAAGGGATGATAACTTTTTAATTATTTAGAAAAATTCACAAAAATTTCCATAAAATTATTCAATTTACTTAAATAACATTCAAACAAAAAACCACTCAAAATTCATATTGAATTAGCCAGGGGCGTGACTAGGGGGGGAGTGATTTTTCGATTCCCCACCCTCTTTCGAAAGAAATTGGTCGAAACAATAAATATTATTTAAAATTACCACTTGAATAAACATATTTTTTTGAGGGACTCGACCTCTTGGGCCCCCCCTCCCCGGATATTTTTCTCATACATTTTCAATTTGAGGTCGTTCGCAAATTACCTCACGCTTAATGGGGGAGGGGGTAGGAGAATTTGTGACAGTTCAAATACAAAAATTTTCTTTCTTTGGAAAATTTGTTACAAGAGGGAGATGAGAGGTCGAAAAATTCGTTTTTTGCGTGACGTAATTTGCGAACAACCTCTTTTTAAGGAGCTGCCTGAATTTTTCCCTCAAACAAATTTCAATCTTGAGGGGATGTAGCCCCCATCTCTGACTACATCTCTGCAATTACTCAACAAAAAAACAATTCTAAATAAATTACGCTTCCCTTGTCATTCATGCTAAAATGAATAGAAACAAAAAACACAAAAAAAAATCACTGCAGCTTATTAGCAAAGCATTTACACGGTTTTGTGAGTTGAAGAAGAGAAAAAAATTAATTAAAACAAATTTCAACGTATTATTCATTTTAGGCTATCGCTAATCCAACAATCTACAAATTTTATTTAAGTATTTTTTTGTTAAATCTTTTTTTTTGTTATTATTCGAATCATGATTCGGCTATAGTCGAGTGAGTGAATTGTTTTGTTTAATTTTAAGCGTCACTTAAAAGTCAATTTTATGGAGGAATTTTTCTTGTGTGGATTGTGAAATTCTCATTTTTTGGACATTTTTATTGCACAGAATGATTTGCTGGAATTTGTAAATTTATGGTTGAACTTTTTGCTGTAAAATTGGTCAATATTTTTAATTTGGTGTCGTTTGGTCACGTAATTGGGTTTGATTGTTTAGTGTATCACGTAGAATCATAACAATCATACTCAAATCCACTTTCTATAGAATTCTGCAGTCAAAAATCCCTTCAGAAATCCTTATAAAGTGGAACAATCTTTTAAATCATAGATTGAAGCTTAGGAATTTCTTTATCCAGATAGAAAGCGATTATCCTTTTACGGTATGCTTTAACTTTACTTGGAAACGATAGAAAATTCTCAAAGGGACAAATAATCCTATTAGATCTTTTTTATTCCATCAAGTTCTTTGTACAGACAACCCTTCGGTTAATCTGTTATTATATGTGAAGCTCAACAATCCTTGTTTGTTATTTCCATACCACAAAAGTGCATTGTGACTGTTGATCCATAAGAACCGTAATTTAAAGCACAAAGAAATTTTTTGTCGAGACAGAAATTGATTGAAATTCTTCTAGGTATAAATAAATGTCTGCAGCATACAATAGAGTTTAGATCAAGAAGTTGTAAATTGATTGAAATATTTTAATAAGTCTTTTAAGTTAAGAAATTGCTGCTTATTTGATAACTCCAGATAACTCTTTGGAAAGACTCTACTTTTCAATGTGAATCACTATAAAAAATTCAAATTCTATTGTAGAAAACCGTTAAAATTCAAATATTTTCCAGCCATTAAAATTCATAATTTCAGAAAATGTAAACTAAAGTAACCAAAATCGGAAAAAATCCCACATTCAATTCATACGTCTGAAAACCATTTTTAAAAAATTCAAATTATAAAAAACCGTTAAAATTTAAATATTTTTCATCCGTTGGAATTCAAATATTTTGGAATCGTTAAAATTCAAATATTTTCCAGCCGTTAAAATTCATAATTTCAGAAAATGCTGCTAACTAAAGTAACTAAAATTGGAAAAAAATCCAACATTCCATTCACACGTCTGAAGACCATTTTTAAAAAAATTCAAATTTTAAAAAACCGTTAAAATACAAATATTTTTCATCCGTTAAAATTCAAATATTTTTGAATAGTTAAAATTCAAATATTTTACAGCCGTTAAAATTCAAATATTTCCCAGCCGTTAACATTGAATTATTTAATGTCTATCAGTTCATGTCTAACGGCTGAATCAGATATAATAAATTTTCAAATGACGTCATTATTTCAACTCTTTCAGCAACCTACGAATCAAAAATTCAATTAAATTCAATCCTCCAGCAAGATCCTCATTTACATTTTTGATTTATATCCACATACTCTCATTTTAGTTCATCAATAAGAAATTAATTTAAATTGACGTGAGAGAAAAGACTCAATCAGCATTGAGTCGACCACGCTGCACAATAACAAGCTACAGAAATTTTCTCTCCATTATTTTTTTTTTGAATGAGTCTAAATTATGAAAACTAAAGACGACCTGAACGTGACTAATGCATCTGAAAATTATTAAAAACCACAGGCAAAAAAGCAGAAGCTGCAAAAAAAATTTGCAAATTAAATGGAAACAAGAAGTCGAAGAAAATAATTCATCATCGTTTCTATTATTTTATTCAGCACTTAATAGATTTTATTCAGATCTACATCTCTTGCAGTAGCAAACTTGCATAAGTTTAGGCCATAAAATAATGGAAACAAAAGAGGAAGATTAATCTAAAAAATAAAAGTCTTGCTTTACTCTACTTAATGTGCATCTGCTTTGAATAAGAAGCGTTTTCGATGACTTCCAGATCGCTTACGAATATTGCGAATTGTCGTTACAGATTCTTGCGTCTGATCATCATCACCAGGCATTTCAATGATTGGATCGAGTACGGATAGTGAAATATATTTGTGTGGCGGCGACGGCGTTTCATCAGAATCCATATCAAACGATGATGTAGAGTCAGAAATGTCTGATGTTGCAATGCTTGCATCAATATGATATGTTGAACTTGGAATGAGTTCTGCTTGATAATCATTTGACTCTTCCATTTCCTCACTTACACTTTCGACCTCCTTCTCGTCAATCGAATTCTTTTCAGCTTCTTCTATTGAGTTTATCTCAACCATTGGAGACTCATCGTCACTTGTTATTGAGAGCTCTTCTGTTGGAATAATCTCGTATAGCTTCACTTCCTCCTTTAAGGGAGTATCTGTGTGATCCTCAATAATCTCCACAGTTTTAATTTCCTGTGAATTTTTAATATTCTCATACAGATTCTCTTCTGCTGTCAAGTTGCCAAGGAATGCACGATTCGACTCGTGATAATATTTTCTCGATTGTGAGCAGTCAAAGTTGTACTGATGCTCCCAAACACACACAAGGACACGTTGATCAAAGCGTGTTCCATTTGGACATATGAATGAGTAGACGCCCTCATGTCCCTGGACACATCTGTGGAAAATCTTTAAGTATATCCAATAAAAATTAAAAATCTGTTCAATCAACCGTAAAATGTAATTAAAAAGTACCTGACAATCATTCTCCATATCCGCATAGTAACCTGGCTCAGTGTCTTCACAATCAAATTCGCTATCAACAATATTATTCCTGATTGATTCCGAATCAGCTGGCAAACGTTGAATTGTTGGATTTTTTATTTCTTCTTCCTCATCACTATCTTCACTTCTGACTGACTCCTCTGTGTTTTCACTCAAATCTAATTCAAATGGCTGAAAAAAGAAGAAGGAAAAAAAATTATTTTTCATGATAGGAAATGAGGGATGAATTTGATGGAGCATGAAAGGTTGATTTATGTCTATAATGATGATTTTTAAATAAATGTCGACAGTGAATAGACAGCGAATGCAGTATAAATTTGAATAAGGTAGAAGGGGTGACCTATAAATAATATTTTAGTACCGTAATTTTCATTTTACTGTTTCTAGGTTAATTTGAAGACAGTTTTGGTTCAATTTCCTTTAAAATAAATCATCTTTAAATCAAAATCGAACTATACGACTTACAAGCACATCTGCTGACTAAGTTTAAAAGCAATAACATCATTCAAAACTTTTGCTGATTCAGATAAGATGCAAAATGTTATTTCATTTTATAACCCTTAATTTTATTTTGATAAAGGATTTTCTTATAGAATATGGAGCACGACTCTTTATGAGATGAAGGATTGCTCTATTTTAGGATGTGATTTAAATAAAGTTTTATGAACGGGGAAATAATATTTGGGTTAAATGAACTAAATTTGGAGGAAGTTTATGAGTTTGTCAGATTTATATTGATTTTAAAGGCAATTTTGGAAAAGCATTGGGATTCTTTCACAAATGATGTCTAGCTTTTATATGGAGAATGGTATCTTGAGCTGTGTTACATGATAGAGGAGATAAGGTGGTCTGAAAATATTATTTTTCATTGACGTCATTTGTGAGCGACCTCTTAGAAGTGGGTGTATCTGTCATGATATCGTTGATATTGTTACAAATTAAAATTATTGTGAGCATTTTGTAAATGTTTTTAGTATCACATTGAATTACAAATTACTTGTTGAGATTGAATCTACATTGTTAAATATGAAAGTGCTTCGATAAAAATGTATCTGACGAGAGGGGTAAAAATCAAAGGTCAAAGTCCACTTGGATTCTGGATGCAAAAATTGAATTGAAGTCGAGTCGAGTCCATACAAAAACTGGGTCGACTTCAAGCTCTAGTTAAAACTTCTTTAATTTTAGGAGTCATTCATAAATAATGTCATACAAAAAATGATATTTTTAACCCCCTACAAGTTCTGTCAAAAAATTCAAAACAAAGCGTCAGACCCCCTTCCCTTAAAATCTGAACAGCATACATCTTTATTACAACATCCAAATTTAGAATCTAAATTAATGGGGTAATCGGAGGTAATCAGAAATTTTCGATAATTCTTTCTCAAAAACCTTAACAAATTAAAGAAATTTTCTAAAGAGGTAATGATTTGGACAACAATGCTCTGAAGTTTTAAAAAAGTTGAGAATTTTTTCCTCAAATTTTCACATGAATTGAACTTAATTAAGCTTAATCCTTCAAAATAAAAAATTAAAACCCCATCAACTACATCCCATTAGTTCGACTAATTAATTAAATTTTTATCAAAATCAAATTGAATTTTCCACAAATTAATTATTCCCAAATAACAAATTTAAGAGCAATAGCTCATCCAAACCACGATCACTAAAAAAATTCTCGAATGAAAATGTAATTGCCAATTACACGTTTAATTAGTTTCCCATTGAATTCAATTCATCACTTCTCTCTTTTAATTTAAAAAATGGAACAAAAAAAAGTTCTACATAAATCCACGTCATTCAGCATCGGCAGCACGTGTTAGAATTTTTATATGCAAAAGTGATGCAAATTAAATCTCTGAATTGTTCTATTATTCAACATAGTCGAGTGTCGCACATAACTTTTTATTTTGGACTGAATGAATGAACCGTAAAGCTGACTGACTGATTATATTGCGCACTTATTCAAGTTCAAGAGCTTTTTTTTGCCATCAGCATTGATTTTCACATGACGATACGAAAAAAAAAGAGTTCGATGGCTTTCACACATAAAAAATTTAAATAATGTGCTATATTCTTGCAATTTCTATACTGCACGTATCTCCTTATGTCACTTAATTGTGTATGCGGAGTGCTATATTGAGTTTGGGTTCACCTACATAAATTTTCATTTATTCAATTGACAATTCCTTTTATACCATCGCATGTGCTTGCCTGACTATGGTGTGCCCGGAAAAAATGTACAAATTTGTATCTGTCCGTTTATTTATAGCCACAATTCACTGTCTCACTTCACACACTCATTCAAGCTTAATATCCGTTATCCACTTTTATTTTAATTTTCACATAATCATGTAATGATTCCTGCATATGTGGATAGACAATCCTTTACCTGTGTGGTAATTGCATCAGTTGTATCACTAATTGCTTCGGTTATATCCTCATCCGCTCTCAAATGATTTAATCCAATTAGCAGGATAATAAAAATTAAATATCCACCCTTTATGCTCATCATAATTGCTTCACAATAATCATCAATTCACTAAAAAATTACTGCACGGAGGGTACTTTTAGATACACGGAAAAAATAATTGCACGGTTCTTTTATTTTAATTTACACTATATGAGGTCGAGAATAGTAATGAAACTTAGTCAGTCGTTTAGCGTTATTTATATATTATTTTTGTCAACCACATTTGAATGCTATCCATTCAATTGAAAGAATGTTTTTTTTATTTTTCTTTTCGTCACTTACTGCGCTTAGCTTCTTATTCTTTGTGTTTTATTGACGACCATACCGCATGGTGAATTTTGAATTGAAGATGGAATTAAAATTTAAATGGTGTAAAATTAGAATATTGGAAGTAAAAATTATTTATGTATATGGCAAGTCTGAATACACAGCTAGAGGCGTTGCTAGAAATATTTTGATGGGGTTCGATCAGAAGCGCAGCCAGGGGGACGAATTTGGAGGACAAACCCCCTCGACAAGAAATTATTTCATTTACTTGGATTTTGAAAAGGTTTGATTAGATACGAAGCAGGGGGTAAACTGGGGGGAGATAAACACTCCTCGACAATAAATTCTTTAAATTGCTAAGGGTTTTAAGAAAAAGATATGAAAATTTCAACTTAAATATTTTCATAAACAATTTTTTAAACCCCCTTCAAAAAAATTCTAGGTACGTAGCTGGGTTCGACCTCTTAAGGGTAAAGGGGGATCTGGAAATTTTCACACATTTTCAAAATTTCTTTCTTATACAAATTTCAATTTCGAGGGGGTCTAGCCCCACTTAGACCCCACTTTCCACTACCACGCCCCTGATAAACACATGTGTGCATGAATGCATAAATCTATTAATAGAAACAATTTATTTACTTTATTTTCTGGCATCGGACATCAGTTTGACGTGCCACAAGTTCTATATGTGCTTTTGTTCTGCATACATGACAATTATTTACAATTCATTTGATATCCTCATGTCTGTCTCGTTTTACAGCTTTTTCCACAAGGTGTTATTATTATTTTTTTATTCTTAATTGCCAGCAATTTTTCTATTCTGATGATGCTTATTTTTACTTTTTTTATTTCAATCCAGAAAAGCCATTTGATTTAAATTCAATTCAAAATCATTCAATAAATAAATTCTTTTACTATTTTTCCAGTTATTTGCAACAATGTTTTTTTCGTAGCTTGCCAATAAATTCAATTCACGTACTGGCTACCGAATAAATTGTCTCATGTGTGAATCTATCTAGTTTGAAGAGTTTCTTTCGTGTGCTTCTGGATTTTAATATCAGTATATTGAAAATTTTATTTTTTTCTTTGGTATTTGGAGCACTTGTGAATGTTGGTGAAAAATTTGCTGTGGATGGTCGATGGCAATGCATTATTAAATCGTAACATGACTCCAGGGGTCGGTTGCTCGTTATACCCTAGGACACTTGGTATATACCCTAGGGTACACCAAGCAACCGAACCCAGAACCCCTGCCTTTGGACTAAATTTGGATTAAATTTGTGCTAAATTCGAAATTTAGGTTAGGAAAAAATGATAATTACCCAGAAAAATATTAATCCAGCATATTTCTTGTTACTGCTCAGAAGACATGACAAAAATTGCCACATGCTATCATATCCTTTCAAAAAATAAATTTTTCATAGGAAACATCTCTCCCACTTTCCACTACAATTATGTCAAGAAAAAAATGCATATCTTGTTATCCCAAGTCACTTAACCTCTGCTTTACAAGTCAGACATCCGCCCTCACATGAAAATCCTTTTTCATCACAAATTCATCAAAACAAGCTAAAAATAAAGAAAGTCACAGGTGGATAAAATTTCTTTATTTATTTTTTTTGTCATCAAACAAGGGTGAACAATCACATAACTGCATAGCATTGAAAAACAATAGCTCGAAAATGAAACACCAACATATTTATTTTTTTTCGTCAGTGCTAAAGTCACGTAGCAAATTTGTGATTTTTTCAAATTAAAAACTTTTTCCATTTCTTCTGCAATTTTCATCACGGATTTGTCACATATATAAGTCTTAAAACTTGTCATCACATCCACGCATAGATGTCAAAGATGCCTTCCTTCTCTTGATTCTGTTCTGCCAGTACAAAAGAGAATGAGAATGGAATTAATACAAAAGTAACTGAATTAATGAAGAGTTTTAATTACAAATTGGATTTTTATGTCTGTGTTGTGGACTGAGAGGTAAGTTTACTGTTTTCAATTAAGTTCTAAGGGTAACAAAGGTTAAGCAAAAAGAATTAAAGAGATTAAATTGAGAGAACATGCTGTGGGTCAACTTTGTAGTATTAAATGCTGGATTAAGGTGTAGAAAAGGATATAATAGCCTAGAGTAGTTAAAATAAGACAAACGAGGTGGCATAATACCTTTGTTTTAAACAATTAAAACTTTGTCTGTGAGAATGAAGAATGTAGGCAGGTCAGAGGACTTGTGATAATCCAACTTGAGCATCTAACTTTAATTCATGACTTGTCTTTTTCTTTAGTGCTCTATTCTGAAACTAAAGTATTTAAACTTTTATTTAAACTTTTAAGTATTATGGTAATTTTTCAATTTTATTTAATTAATTAAAGCGAATTTCAACAACATCATTACATCCACTTTCTTCACTACAATTCCCCTCCAACTGTCATTTTAAATTCAAATTTTTACATAAATGACGCTAACTTCACGTTGAAAAAAATTCAAAATAATTCTTTAACGGAAATTTAAATTTAATCCGTTTTTTTTTGGAATTTAAGATCACAAAGCTAATTTAATTTCATCTCCAGACCAGATTAGCAAAAAAATCTCAGCATTTCATCATCAATGTCTAGCAGCTAGCCATCAAAACATTTTGTTAATTCAGATATAACCACGTAAGTGTTCTTTATTTTGCTGACTTTCAATTTGTCAAAGATGAATTTTTACCCGCCTCCAGAGAAGATGAAAATATTGACACAGAACAGAACAGACACAAAAATAAATAAAAAGTTATTGTGAAGCTTGAACGTGACGTAGAACGTCCGTGATATTTATTCCATTCTGAACAGAAAATAGTCATTGACGACGAAGAAGAAGGGAAAAACCAATTAGTAGTTTACTTGTCCAATTTGCATTTGAGATTGCACGAGCGAATGACACTTTGCTGTTGTTGTGAATTTTTAGATTTATAAGCTGTTGAATAACTGTTGTTAAGCCATTTTACTACTTTTTTTCATTCAATTGTTCATATTCTAATTTGCATTACCCATCAACAACACATGACAGAATGTTGTAGCAATTTGTTTTATAAAAAAAATCTAATCCAATTAAGCATGAACAAAATACGAAAAGTGAATATTAAAAATGGATGGAGCGTCAAAATAAGAAGTCAATGGTGAACGATGAATCATAATAATGTTTATTTTCGTCATTCCACTTCCACAGCCATTCATCAAATTTTTCTAATATTTGAATAATTTATGGGATCAATTTTTTTTGTACGTCTATGTCTGTTGTCTCTCTTCACTTCTTCTTAAATCACTCACCGTTGCTGTAATCTCGTTTTTGCTTCTCTTCCTTCTTTCTTTACACATTTCATACTTTCTAAAACCGGAATTTATCGAAAATGGTCAAGATACGGAGAGCGTTGAGATGAAAATATCAGGGGATGGTCATGTCGTGCAAATTTTATGCTAATTTTGTGTCGGTTATGCATTTTTTGTGAGATCTGCTTGAAGACACAAATTAATTGGATATAGAAATGATTCAGAAACTCGTTTCATTCGTTCCCGATCAGCACAGTGCGCGAAATCTAAGTTCTTGCTGTCAGACAACCGTCACGGTGCCTTTAAGACACAACCACGTTTCTGTGACCTTCGTGTTCTATGACATTTTGCTGCTCGGGATTATAACTGTCAAATCTGAATGTCACATAAATATAATAATAAATGTCCAGTTGCCCCTTCACTGGATCTCCAGATATGAGAAAATTAATCTCAAACAACTCGTAACGCTGTTGATATTTTTTTTCTATCTATTTTTAAACTCTTTTTTTGTTTTAAGTCTCAGTTGTCGTTTTTATATCTACCGATCAATAGCTGAATGCGTGTGCTCGTGCAACAAAATGATGCAATTTTGGATAGCTTTAATAGCATTTTTGGTGCACAATGTGTGCGTGCAGACACAAGATATAGGGCAGGAAATAACGTTAGGGATAAAGCATGAATGTGATGGAGAATCACAGGAGATTTGTCATACAACCAAACGATATCATTTTGTGACCATTTTTAAGGTAAACGTGACGGGATTTTTTTATGTGTGAATAATTTAGAATAAATGATTCAATTTCCGTATATTAAAAAGGCAAACTTTTTCAAAGCACATCAATATTGTCAATTGCATAATTTGGAGCTCCTGACGATAGACTCGAAAGAGGAGGAAATAGCCTTCCTAAATCTATTAAATAGCAAAGGTAAGTCAACTTTCAAAGACGAGAGAAAGATGCAAATGTCAAAAAATATTTCATATTTTTTATCTCCCCAAAACCATCTCCAAATTGACAAACATAACCCGATGTCAATAACAACAAATTCGTCGCCTACTTAATATGAATAAATTGCGCATCAAATATTCAACAACAGATTTCGTACACAAATCTGCCAAAGATTTTTGGACGAGCGGAACCGACCTAGGAAATGAAGGCAACTTCTTCTTTCTGTCAAATGGAAAATCTGTTGACCAACTCACATGGGCACACGGAGAACCGAATAATGCTAAGAAGAGTGACAGTAATGAAACTGAGAATTGCATGTCCTTCACAATGAATGAGAATTTAAAATTCTTTCGTCTCTTTGATCGCTTCTGTAGCATGAAATTTAATTTTATATGTCAAGAAACAAGTCAGAGGCGAAGAAGTGGCGGCGCAACCTCTAATTAAGAGTCTTAATGGATGTAAATGTTTGATGGATTAAGTTTAAGGAACTAAAAGAAAAATCAAAATTAAATATGTAATTTTAGGAGATTTATAGTGAAAATTTAATGGATCCGGTGATGATGAAGTGATTATTGTGATTTTGAAGGTTTAAGACTATTCAGTTATTTTCCCCCTGACACTGTTGCTTTAAAGTGTCAAATTTTGATGTTGAGCTAGTTTAGACCAGTAGAATAAAGTGAATTTCTGAAGTAATCACTAAGTGGGTGTTAAATACCACAAATTTCTTTTTCTCTTTACCATCCATATAAAAAGTTCAAAATACCCCCTTCAAAAAATTTCTAGATACGCCCCTGGAGGGGAAAGGCAGGGTGTGGTCAAAAATATCATTTTTAATGGACGTCATTTCAGAATGACACAATTTACAAAAAAATACATTTTATTCTTACTCAACATCATCAAATATTCTCCAAAAACTCATTCGGATCCATTCAATTTTCACAACAAACAAAACAAACCAAATATCAAAAATACACCTCAAACCGTTACTCATTTTTTTATATAATCATTTTATTTTTATTTCCATGTTAACATTTATTGATGTTGATACATTCAAAAAATTCAGGACATGACAAAAATTTATAAAATTGTGCAAATTTGCACAAAAATTATTCCAAAATAAAAATTTTTGACACACAAATGCAGATGCATGCAATAATATCTACAAAATTGACACTAAATGCTAGAATAAATAAATAAATTAACTCAAATCAGATGTTTGCATGATGAATAACCAAAAATAAACTATGAGGATGGGTTGACATAATAAATAGGATAATAAATAAATAAATAAATTAACAACAAACAAAAATTGGCAGTTGTGAGGGAAGCATGAATGCATGAGTGATCTTAATTAATAAATTAATGGATGGAATCTGACTGAAAATCTCATTCTGTATATTAATATAACATTTAATGCGATTGCTACGTGATTAGTTCTTAATTATTATAAGACAGTCAATCTTAATATTGCTGTCCTGTATGGCCTGGATATGCACTGCTTCCATACGCTAATCGATGAGCAAAATCTTGTCCCTGATATTCTGGCTGTCCTTGTGTTCTCTTCCATGAGCTACCCCAGTCATCATGTTCATCGTAATGATGCTGTCATTTATTAGAAAGTAAAAGTAAAGAATTTATTAATAGAATTAAAAATTGATACGAACCTGGTGCTGCGCGTGTTCCACATATACAACCTTTGTCAATATAATGTATATTGAGTTAGTCATTTTTTTTAAATTAATTTGTTTTTTTGGTTTAGATTTCGCAGCAGATCAGATGAACAGTAAGTGAGTCGGGTATAAAGTTTTTTTTTTCAGTGTCAGTAAGTAGGTGCAGAAGATTGGTTTTTTAAAGACAGTTTAGAAGTAGAAAAAAAGATAAAGAGAAATTTTATTGCATTTGTTAGTGAAAAGAAGAAATAAGCAGTAAGCATATCCAATAACCTTGCTTAAAGAAAGCTAGTTGGTTACTGGACATAATTTCTGTAGAAGACATCTGTGTATCATGTGTATTGAGCTGTAGAAAATTTTACAAAGTTTTAAGCATCCAAATGGTTTATTAATTTTTGAATAGATCTGTCCAAAAAAGGTGAATTTTGTTGTTGTTTGTGTCTGTAGGAAATTTAAAGTTTTGGATTTGCATTTATGGATTTTTTGCAGTTTTATTTTTTATGGCATTTTGATGGTCGATAGAATTTTGATTTTGACATGTTTGTGTCCATCACGATGTGTGATTCAATCTTATAGTGTTTAATAATTTTATCCAGAGTTAGAAGTTGACTCGAATTTTGTATGAGACAGCCTACTCAAGTTGACTTGACTTCATGCAAAAATTGGGTCGATTTCGAGGTCTGATTTTGGATTTATTAGGCTTGTTAATGATTGCTCGAGGGATCAAATTTCAGTTGTTTTTTTTCAGTTATCTTGTGACCAACGGTGTTCAATTATTTACACTAGAAATTAAGATGAGGTTTCTCAGAAATATCATGTACTCAGGGGCGTATCCAGAAAATTTTCGAGGGGTTTTGGGTTTTGTCTTCTTAAAAACCCTAGCAAATTGATAAAATTTCCAAAAAAGGTTAGGTGTTTTTAACCCCCAAAACCCCTCCCTGAATACGCCCTTGTCATGTACTACTCGGAGCAACCTTACACGAAAATCTGGGAATTTTCTTATTTCTAGCTATTTCTAGAAGCTTTCTTGTGTCAATATGTTGTTTTACCCTGATTATTAATATCAGAATATGTCTAAGAGAAGATCAGTTGTGAATTTGTATTGTCTAAATGTCAGTATAGTCGTAAAGATGACATGAGTCACAAATTTTTCATAGCACCATTCAAAACATGGCAAATATCACTGCCACCCGTCCACCATGAAGAAAATGTACCAATAAAGGAAGTAGGAATTTATTTGAAAAAACCAAGTCCAAGGGGATTGTCTGTATATTCGTTAAAAAATGTTCAATTAATTTAGGTCATACCTCGTCAGTTCTGTCATAAGGACCTCTTCTGTGGTACCAGTCGCGTTCCTGATTTTGAAAATGACAAATTTTAATTTATCAATAAGGTATTTCACATAAATTTTCATGAGACCGATTGGCATCCCAAATAATGAAGGGTAATGACCAAAATTGATTCACATAACTACATTAGTTACTAATGATATCAAAGTCTATTAAAAATAAATATAAATGATCGAAAGTTCTGTTTTGTCAAGCCCAAAAATCACAAGATTCTTCATAAAGTCCCCAAACAATCTACAAATTTAACAATAAATTAATATCACAATAAAAATAAACTGCAGATTAAGTTTTCTTAAACAACAAAAAAAGAGTCAAGCTGTAAATTCCCCAATTTATGATAATTCCTTAAGTTTTGAAGAATATCAATGAGGCCCTTCCTAACAATTTTAATTAAAATCAACCAAAAAGCCACAATCCAAATTAAACTTTAAATTTCCATACATATCAATCACCTTCCCATGAAGAAAAAAAAATAGATATCCAAGAGTCAACAGAAATTAGCATTTGGTAGAGAAAGTTGAAACTTAAAGCTCTTACCTTTTGTGGCTGTCTCTTCAAATCAATCCAGAATCTTGCCAGGTTGATTATCATGTTGATCAATGCAATGGCAAGGAATTTAATTTGCAAGTGGAATGAGAGGATTTTTAGCAACATTTCAATCTTTGACTTGATAATTGCACCGAAGAAGAACAACTTCATCAATCCTTTCTTGCCTTTCTTTCCTTTCTTACCTTTTCCTTTTTATTTCGTATTTTAGGATTGTGGAAAAAAGAGAAAATACAATTAAATTATTTAATGTAGATATTCAGTAATTATGGCAATAATAAAGTGGCCAAGTACTCTCGATAGATGTTTTTAGGGTTAATAACGAGATTTTAATTTAGATTTTTAAACTTCTTATGGCTGATACCTTGATGTTTCTTTGGGATACCCTTGAGCAAACTCTTAGATGCATCTAACCCTAATTGATGATACCCTAGTTGGTGGTATCCAATAAGTTACTAATTAGGATTTCTAGGGTAAATCCTAGCCCAAGTGGCAGAACATAATCGCTAAGGCACCACTTGTCACCTTGTTAACTGAAAAACGTCAAAAATACGTCGAGTTACTCATAGCAACTTCCACTTCTCTGTGACATTTTGTCGTTAACATGGAGATATGGCTGATTTCTGGTGACTACGTTGTGCCATTTGGGATAGGATTATGAGTATTTTGGAAAATACTTTAAGTTACCCCTTAGTATAAATTCCAAGAAAACCTTCATGAACAGCAAGCTCTAAATTAAGGCATTAAAGTATAATCTCAAAAATGACT
Organism: Chironomus tentans; assembly: GCA_963573255.1. Classification (NCBI taxonomy): domain Eukaryota; kingdom Metazoa; phylum Arthropoda; class Insecta; order Diptera; family Chironomidae; genus Chironomus; species Chironomus tentans. Next base: position 40,379,519 of record OY754302.1, on the reverse strand, counting down.
AGAAACCAGCCACAGGGATGTTTAAATTTTGCAATATTATTAAAATAAGACTTCCAAAAAATTCCAAAATCATCACTAAAATAAAAATAATCTCATTTATCGAGAGTATTTAGCCTTTTATGTCGGTTTATGTTATATCTTTACATGTAGCATAGAATGAAATGTTTGATGAATTATTTATAAATGATATGATGCATGTGTGTCATATTTAATGTGATATGTGGTAACATGATTTATTAGTCAATGAGTTTAAATTATTCATGGATTATTTAACACAAAACAATTTTTCATTCATACATTCTATTTATGCTGTCGAGTCGGTTAGTTTTTGATACATATTTTTTTCACAAGCAGTAAAGCATGGATATGCAGTTAAAAAGCTTCCAAAACATTTGTGAGGTTCACGTCTCTCAATTTTTTCAACATTCTCAAGCTGAGAGCGTCGATGACTAGCGAGAGAAGCACAGAATGTTTACAATGTGGATGAGCAGCCACACTGAGTGCAATTGGAATCATTAATTTATGAAGATATTGCACGATATTGGTTAATAATTTATCTTAATTGCATTATTCTACTTACAAAACTTTCTTACGCGTATTTTTTTATTTTGCTGATAATGAAGTCGAATGGACAAAAATGGCATTTGTGGATATACATGACAAGTTAATCTAATTAACGAGGTGAAAAGTTTTTAATTAAAAATAATAATTTAGTTCGGAATTTTTAATATAAATTTCTAATCCATTTAGTTCCTTTTTGGAATCAACAAATGCAATTTAGTCCACTCGTACTAAATTGAACTATAAAACGGAATTGATGAAAATTTTAGTTTTAATTATGAAATGAATTCAAGTGAATGATGCAAATTAAAATTGAATGCAAAATTTATTTTTTACCGAAACAATAACAGCTGGAGGGACTGCATGTTTTATCTCGAAAAAATTATTGTATATTTATATTCCAAAATAAAATGAATCACGGTCGATAAAATTTTTGAGCAGCCTACGTGAATTATTTTACAAATGCAATGAAGGAATTTAAGGAAGAGTAAGGAAGATTTATTATTTATAAATGGACATTAAGGAACGGGATGTAGATTTTTATATCAGTTCTGATAATGAGCCACAAGAAATGATACAAAGATGCAAAAGGTTCTACGTTTTTTTGGTAAAATGAATAAATTTCTGTCCACAATGATATAGATTTTAAATTTAGTTGATCATACACACATCATTTGTTAACGGCATCTAAATTATTTTTATGCTTAAATCTGGCATATTATCCATGTAACTAAGCATATAGGGATCGTTCACTTATTACGTTCGCTTTTTAGGGGTAAGGAGGTCTAAAATTTTGTAGGAGGCTAAACTAAAGAAATTTTTTCGTTCAAAATTTGTAACGAGAGGGGGGTTAAAAAGTCGTTGTTCTGCTTAACGTAATAAGTGAATGCCAAATGGAGCCTTGTGGTATTCGAGAAAATATCTAAGGATCGTGGGATGGATTAGTTTTAAATTCTCTATTCTAAGTTAAAAATGTTCTGACAAGTAGTTTACAACCTGCTAGATTCTCAACCACTTTTAAGCCATTTAAAAAATTCATAGCTGAATGAAACAAGATCTACAAGTTGCAGCAATTAAAAAAATTAACCTAATTAATTAAATTGCTGTTTATTTGTATCTTTAAATGATCCTATCCGTCAATATCTTTAAAATGAGCTTAGAAACTTATTTACTAAGGAATTAGAAAATTTACAAGACAGTTCTTAAGCTGATTAACATCAATTTTTGATGTCTTATAAACACTTTTTGAAAATATTCTTCAAATTAATACTTAATAATTCATTAATCTCTCCATAATTACCATTTTCCAGTCTCTTAAGCACTCAATTAATTCAAGAAGCTATTTAATTTGATGAGTTAATTTATTATTGGATGCATGTTTGAAAGGTTTACGGGAGTGCTCTTTACTTGATTGTTATCAATAACAATAAAGTAAATAAATCAAAGGAAATTATGAAAAACGCACGAGGGAAAGCAGTCGGTGCATTAAAAAATCTTCATAAAAGCGACATCAATTAAAGAAAATAAAAAGCAAAGGGGAAAACTAGAAAAAAGTATATCATGCAATTATAAACTGTAGCAAGGCAACTAATTAGCACATTTTAGACGGAATTTAAGATATCTATAAGTGTAACTACGTGTAAGTGATGCCGTTAACCGCTGAATAATATTTTCTTTCACTTATTAAATAACTTTTCAGGTGAATTTCGTAGAAATCTCACTTTACGATTATTAGGAATGAAAGAGAAAAGTTATGTACGGAATGTTTCTGGTTGTTGCTGTTTTCTTTGTAAAGATTGTGTGTAAAAAATTTTTTTTTTTTTTGGTCAGTAAGTGAAGGTGGATGAGGAAATGTATGTTGCACAAAAAAAGCTAATGTTAATTTATTACCATAACCACCATAACTCCATCCATCACGATCTTCATCATATCCATATCCTTGTTTCTTATTTCCTTTGTACCCCTTCATGCCTTTAGCTCTACCTTCTTCTTCTTCTTTGGTTATATTACCTTCTGTCCTGAGTGTATCATAAATTGAGAAGTCATCATTAAAGTCGTTTGTATCGTCATCATCGAGCTGCTTCGTCTGTGTCTTGTCCAATGCACGACCATTTCGTCCACGGAGGCTATAATGAATTATTATTGTCATCTAAGTGTCTCACTTTATTAATTTGCAAATATTTTTCACTTACTTGTCAACTTCGTCAGTAACAATATTAGCCAAGGCACTAAAGCCCTTTTCGAGTGCGTTCATAATCTCAGATGGACGTTCCTTCTTCTCATCGTCGCTCAATCCCCTTGATGTCTCACTTTCTTTCAATTCTTCATCCGCTTCAACTAAAAAAATAAATAAAAAATCTTGTAAATAAATTGTCACTTTCTTCCACAACCGACTGACATCCCACAAGCTTATTCCCTGTTTTGGACATTTTGCAGTTATTCACTTCTGTGTAAAATAATACAACTCGAGAATCCGTTTTAGATTTACTTGATTTTCTTGTTGGCATTGCACGTTGATAACCCAGAAACACAAATACTTTTCCAATATATATGAGTATTTGCCTCTCTGTGCACATCTCATTCTAATGGAATTATTGTAACATATGCATGAGTTCTTAACGAAACGTGTTGATGATAATGAAAAACGTCTTAGATGTACTGTTTTGTTCATCTCTTCTATATTAGCATTGATGTGATTCTTACCGTGAAATTGCAGCTGCTGTTTGTTTTATAATTTTAGTTTGCAAATTAAGTCATAGCATTTTCAATTATTGCTGTTAAGCATTTTATGCTTGTGTGAGGATATAAACGTTTTTAATCAGAAGTAGTCAGGTGCTAATGGAAAATTCTTCGAGGGGAATTGAATGGAATTTTGTTGACAAATTGGGAATTTGTTCATGTTTGGAAATAGGAATCTCGTGACATTAATGCTAATTTTTGAGACAGCAGCGTCCAAATTTGGAAATGTTTTGAGTTTAACTGCGATTTAAGATTTTATGGATGGTTTCAAAGACTTTAAATATAAAAACAGAAGCTTCTGTTTCAGAACCATTCGCACTGATCAAGATATTCATCATGAGTTACTCAGTGGAACTAATTATATCCGACAGAACACAGTTGTATTGAAAAGCAAGCAGCAAAGCATCCAAGCAGAGGTTCTGGTAGTATAAGCCATCATGTATCTCTCCCGAGTGATACAAAAGCAACCATATGAAATCTGTGAGACTTCCAAAGGGCTGCGAAATGGAGCCTCGTGTCTCTTGTGTCTGTATGTTTTGAATGACAAGCTTAACTGCACTGGATCTTTAAAATAAACATTTTTAAAGCTTGAAACATGAACATTATTGATAAGGTCATCATAAATAATTTAATAGAAAGTAAATCTTATGACAATTCCCTGTAAAATCCATCTGACCTTGCTGGAAAGTGTGTCTCGGACTAAAAATAAATGCAGTAACCACAAATTTGCATAAACCCACGCAAAAAAGAATAAATTGCACTGGTAGAATTCAAAAATTATTGAATTACATTCCAAATATTCTGCTTGCAGTTCCTCTATCTTCAAACAGTCTCGTCGGTAATCAATGCTTTAATCTGATAATTAATAAAGCTGCAACTTCATGCTTAAATAATAAATTTCATAATAATTCATGCTGAATATTCAAAACTCAATCACATGAAAACACCGTTAATTTTACAAGCCAGCATAATTTTAGCATACAACATAATTTATGCGATCTCACTTATGCCTGCAAATAACCCAAAAAAATCTGCTAATTAGAGGAAACTGAAAGGAAAAGTAATTTCGACACAATAATCAAGCATCACCGCCTTTATAGCTTCATCACTTGCCCTTGATACTTTCTACGAAAATTACTTAATTTAATCAGCAGAAGAAGAAATTTCTTTCTAATCTAAAAACTCGCAAGAAGAGCAAGCAAAGTTGTTAGTCATTTTCCATGGTCAGTTAACAAGCACTCGTCGTCATACATGGAGAATTTTTATAGCACTTTGTAAGTGAAATGGAACGCTAACAAAAATATTTGTTCATCAACGTCACTTTCATAGGTCTCAACGGGCCTCAACATGTGCCAGCAAGTCACACGACGCAAATAGTTTAATTCATGTCCTACAGCGTGAAATAATTTTTTATCGACAATTTTTAATTGATTGATATGCATGATATGTGGTCTATTGAAGTTCATGGTATGCAATTGATTATTTTTTACTGTAAGAGAAACTAGTGTCAAATTTTATGCATCTTACAGGCATTGTTGTGATTTATGGGCCATTGAAGATACTTAACACTTGTTTATGTTGTTATGGGATGTTATGCTGTCATATATTTTATGATAATGCTGGCAAGACATGTGAACTACAACAATGAAAATTATTTTCGGTCATAGGGACCATCAGTAATTGAACTGATGTACCTTTCGGCCCTCTAACCTCGAAATTGATCATTTATAACTCAACATGAGATAATTTAAAACATACATCCAAAATAAAATTGATCAGAGAGAAATTCGTGAATTATTGCTTGACGGGAAGTGATGATGATACTTAACACAGACCCTACAATTGAATCAATGCTTTTATCACGCGTACATGAGCAGACAATAAAATAATGAGCAATGTGTCGAGAGAAAAAATTATTATTTTTTTCACTTCTTTTTCTCTTGATTCAATTAATAGATTTTGTTTTGTCTATCATCCAGGTCATGAGGTCGAAAAGTAAAATTTCTTTTTCGGTAATTGTAAAAAATTTATTATTTATTTTCTCATGTAAATATTTTAATTAAAAATGCTTCATGAATAAAAGATTCCGTTATTATATTTTTTGAGAAATTTTTGAATTTTTTAAGTTGAATTCCCCTGTAAGGATTTGAGGGGATTGTCAACTGAAAAATTTGTAAACAAATAAACTTTTTAATAGTTTTTAAGTAAATTAACATTAATTGCACAAATTTAATGTTTCTAGAGCATTCAGATATCTAGAAGTTACCTGAATTGTTGAGAATATATCAACGGTCATTTTATATTTGAATTGTAAAAGCAACTACAATTAGTTGACTTCCCCTTTTTGAGTTGTTTTCCCCTCTCTATGTAAAACTTAGTTTTCATTATGAACTCAAGAGAGAAACATCGTCTCTTATTAAATAAACATTAAGTCACTTTTAATTACATTACAATGGTGCAGTTTATTTATACCAACATGAATAAATCCATAATATTTACCCAAGCAGTCTATTAGTTGCAAAATCATCAATTTTAGGAATTATTTGTATAATTCTTACATTGAAAATAGATGTTCTTGGATTAGAACATAATTCTGAGATAAACTGACACCTGCCACATGTAGGATGTGCAAAGATCTATCAACTGCTATCCAACTGACCCATATTCAGACAACAGACGAGAAACAATCACAAGAAACAAGCTAGAATCGTTCTCAATAAAGAAAAATTCTTTCCTCGTTATTTTCTCATATCACTAAACATACCGCAAGATATAACTGCTCTTTTTCCTATCTGTAGCACTATTTACACACATTTTTCAGTATTCAATTATATCATATGATGAAATTCTACAGCCTTTGTTCTACCTGTTTGTTGCATAACAACAAATAATATCAACATTGATCTTGATGTGCGTAAATGGCTCTATGATTATGCACATGGGAAATAAATTGAATCGAATGATGGAAGAAGAAGCGGTTGAGGGAAATTGCTTCTATGCGAAACAATAAATTGCTTTTTTATACTGTTTTGCAAAAAGGTTAGACTTACTGTTCAGTTGAATAAACATAGGATGTTGAAAGCATACTCGGATTGTTCTGTCAATAGACTGTTAAGTTGATACTCAATTTGGTTTAATTATTAGCTTTGAAATATGCTACAGACAACAATAGTGCCTTATTACTGTGCATACATCTAGTTTGGAACTATTTATTAACTTCTGAATATTTTTTTTTTATCAGCTACTGGATCAGGTTTGAAAGTTTCTCTTTAATGAACTTATTGAAGGTAGAATGCTGTTTGGTTAAGTGTGCTTTGAATTATCTGATAAAAATGTTGAAAATAAGTATTTTAGTTGAAATGGTTGTTTTAAGAAGTGTTGACTTGATCACCTGATTTTAGGAAGTGCAGCTGTTTTGAAGTTTGAAAAGTTTCAATAAATTGATGTCAATATTAGATTACTGATTTATTTTTAACAAAGCCTCCTGTGATTGTAGATTTGTTTTCAAACTAAAGCAGAAAAGTAATGAGAGTTTTGCTAAGTCGACCGGACGACAGCTCTAATGGCTTGAATGTGACTTACTTCCCGGGAAGTCTTGGTCTCAGTCTCGATATTAGGAAAGCTTAATTACAGCGCAATTGCAGATTTTAAGCTAAAATCCTAACTTATGAGATTTAATTAAAATTATTTTGTAAAATATATTCTTGAGCAGTACAAAGGCTTCATTTAGAAGTCTTATCGAGTTTGGAAGCTAAATTTAATCGATATGAATTTCCTATAGCTGTTTGTGCCTCGATGTGATGCTTGAGATTTTTATAAGATTCTCAATTTAAAAAAAATAATCCAGTTTAAAGCCAAGCTTAAAAGCTGATTTTTCCTGTTTTGTTTTTTCTTTAAAAGTAAGGCACCACTAGGCTGACCAGACATCTTCTTGGAGAAGTAATAATAATCATGACGGGTATCAACAGCATCCAGCTGAGGGTACTCTAACCAGAATCAATAATTCAAAATAGTTGAGGGCAAAAAAATTCTTTTTTCATTATCTTTGAGTCGCTTTTAGTCAGTTCTACTAATTTTTAGAACTAACTAGATAGTCAGCCTCAAGAAAATAATTTTAGAAAATCAGAAATAGAAAAGTTTTTGCAAAACTTGTTCCAAGCACACTCAATACTAAAGATTTTCTGAATTACTGAATAAATATTTGTTGAATTTCTCATTCATTTCGAAATCATCGGAAATGAAATCGAAAGCATGGAAATATTTTAAAAATTTAATGATTTTCATAAAGTTCAACAGAATCAAGATAAACTTTCAATCATTATGAAATTCCTCAATTTCCACAACCACTATTGATAGCTTTCCATTGAAATATTTAACAAACCCCAAAAGCTATAACATTTCAACTAATTAACTTATTATCATGTAAACATGCACTACGTGATAACAATGTTGCAACGAGGTTCAATCAACCATAAAAGACTTATCATCATCAGTTCCGTAATTGTAAATTATCGTCATAAAATGCGTTGTTTATCAGATTAGTCTATCGTACTTATCATTGATCTAATTAAACAGTTATCTAATGCAACAATCGATGGAATGTGACTATATCCAACTTAATTATAGGATGTGCTCCACATGTAAGTGACATTCTTTCAGCATATATCTGTGGGAAATTCCTAACGCAAATATGTAGAATATCGAAAATTTCATTCCAAATATTGAGTGAAAATTATTCACATATTTGCATCTTCACCGCAATGATAAATTGCATTTAAAGTGGCTTGATATCATCAGATAAGTATCAAATTGCAGCTCACAATACGAAAGTAAATAAAAAGACACAGAAACCAGTCACGACAAGCATTTGAAAATCAAATAAGAAGAAGAAATGTAAGCATAACCAGCATCATGACTACATGTTGATGTACAGAACATAAATTCACATTCAATTCGATGATAGGAAAATCGAAAGGCAAGCATCATCATTTTCATTTCACCCATTAGATGCTTAGATTATCAGCAATGTACAATTCATGTGCATAAATTTTTAGAAGCATCGAAACAGGCACAGAAAAAAGAATTGTCATTTGGGTGCATCGCATGGGAAATGAAAAGTGAATTTCTCTTGCCAAAGATGTCGCAGTATCATTGGCAAGGCTGTATCACGTTGCAATTTCTTCTTCACAAGTTCAGCATGCTGATTATTGGGTCAGGTATGTTTACATTTACTTTCAGTCTTTGCCGATTAAAATTGAATTAGAAAATGGCAATGTAGAAACTTTTATTTCAATGATGCTGCATATTTTTCGGATGTGCACAATTCCTATGGAATCATGAGACAACAAATCATTTTCTACAATCATCTAATGTACATATGGGCTTTTTTGTACCTTTCAAAAATGTCATTCTCACATTAGCACGATACATCCACCATCCAGCTGCTTGATAAGTACAGCATAAAAGAAAGTCAATTGAATATGAATGATGAACGGTTAATTGCATTCTTTAAGTGCATTTTACCTTCCTATGTTCCTCATTCTTAGCTATTTTCTCACCATCTTCGGATGGAAATGACATCTGACAAAAAAATGATAATTCCTGCCTTAAAATCCTCATTCACAGCTTCATCTGTGGGTAATCTCTACCCAGTAACGGGTACGGAAAAGTTAGTTTAAAACTATCCGAAAGTTAGATGCTGCATCTAGCTTTTAAGTAACTTTTTTAATTGATTTTTATTACTAGGGCATGTAAATACTAGACGTCACATCTGCACGCCCCCCAAATATTATTTATCTATTTTAAATACAGTCGTGATTAACTGCAAGACATCCTTTAACTTTTTATCATTTTTGCGCATATAAAACCTCATCAAAATGTCAAAAAAGGCAAACTTATGGTTTGCAGCCACAAATAATTACTCACCCATCAATTCCTGTCGCTTCTCTTCAACTTTGCCCTCCCAATAGTCCAGCATACGTCCTGTTTGTTCTTTTAAGCAATTTAATGGCTTTGGTGTGACGTAACACAGCGCCACTTCAACGAGTGATGATGGTTGTGGGCCTGTAAAATTGAAAATCGAAAGATCATTATTAGTTATCATGCCTGAAGGATTATTTGCTATTTGAAGTTCCATGGAAAATTGAGAAAATCAACATTTGATTAAATTATTTATTTTTTGATGAATAGCCGAAAGCGATTGAATGATTGGTACCCCGTCTCGAATCACTTTAGTTCTTCTCACTTCCAATTTATTTTTCATTAATAGCCATTGCTGTGTGATATGCTGTGCATGTGAAATCAATATAATTGAATCAAAGAATTTTTATGTCAATTTCTCTGGTGGCAACAATTGATGACTATGAGCAGTCTTTGAATTTATAATTTTAATTGTAATACTCATAAAGAAGAAGCTTATATGACCACAAAATTGAAGACATTTGCGATAGGAATTTTAAATTTATTTTTTGCTATTTCACTTTCAGGTTTTGTGTCTGATTCTGAATTGTAGGTAAATAGCAAATGTTATTATCGACAGTTTCGTTTTCTTGTGGCTTGTGATACTTATCGAGTTTAATGGATACTAGGAAATGCTTTTAATTTTTTATAGATATGGGTCATAAAGTTTAGCATTTTGCATATAGCAAGCAGCTTTATAGTTTATTGATTATTGGATTGTTTTTATTTCTGTTGATGGTTTTGATCATAGAAGGCTGTTTTTTCTTGAATTTTGAGTTTTAATTGAACATAAATTTAATCAAAGTCAAGCAGTGGTTTAGTGATTTGATATCTGAGAACAGCGACAACGTCGACTCAATCATTCTGGATTTAAGAGCTGTAAGAGTAACATTTCGAGTTTCAAATTAAATTATAGATACAGCTGAATCTTACAATTAATCTTTGAGGACTACACATCCAAAATTTTGAAAAGACGATAGAAAAATGGAAAATATACTTAAAACCAAGTGGCTACCACTTTACAACCACTTGCAACTTGGTAACCGATTGGTTCTAAATGAACTATCCACCTGGTTGTTGTGTGGTCAACATTTCAACGTGTGTCGGAATTTTAGACAAACTGGTGTGTCGCGGTACAATCCTCAAGGAATCTCTACTAGAAAATATCAACTGTCAGTCTCAAAATCCGAACTCAAAACTATATGACGAGTGAAAAGTGACTCCTTTAAAGCCTGATACAGTCACAAATATGCTCAACAAAGAATATTCTTCAAGCAAAGGATTCCACATGAATTAAAGCACATAAAACCAAACATTTACAAGATTTAGTAAGTCATCTTAAAGACACAGCAGTTACTACGTCTTACTCACATACCTTGAAGGCATCAACTCAAAATTTATCTTAAAAAACAAGGAAATGTTGTTTTTAAATTGAAAAATCTTTGTGAAAATATCCACAGGAGCTTTATGAGAATCTCAACAGATGAGCACAAAAATCACAGACTCATAATTCAAAATCGTCATTTATGGCAACAATCTCTTCTTGAAGATCTTAACTTTGAACTTTTCGATATTTATTTTAGCAAGTAACACAATTGCCTTCTCATAACAATCCATTGCCATTCTACATCAACAAATTGTTGTTTATAGCAAACAAGATGTTCAGAGTGAAAACAAAAATTCACGAGTAGTCGACAAATATTCGAGGAAAAATCAAAAAACAGCTTGTGCATGCCAAAGGCTATCGACGAGAAAAATTTTGTAGAAAATATCAATTTCCATACGCCTATGCTGTCATTTACTCATTCAAATATTCAATAATATTTCTGAGTTTGAAAAAAAATCCGAGCAGCACAACATAGTCATCTGGGCACCACCACCTCGCCATGTTAATTGTTAAAGCCTCAAAAAGACGTTTAGGATTCCAAAAGGCTGTCTGATGACCAAAAAATGAAATTTGCCACAGTTTGAGTGTGCTGCTCGGGATTTGTTTACAACAAAATAATGTTTATTGTCTCAATTTGGGTCAGTTACCAAACGTGGAGTAATTGAATGACAGCATTGGATAGGGTTGAGAGTATTACTTTCGCTGATGACTCATGAGTCATTTGAAGATGCAATTTCATGCAAAATTGAAAGCTGTATAAGTAATTAAAGTGTATTCAACAGCTACTCGAGAAGACAAAAGTAGAAACTCATTAGAAAATGTGAAAAACGTGAATAGATCCAATTATAAATTAGTGATAAGATCATCACATATGAAGACCTTCTTTAGGTAACTGCTGTTGTTATTTTCATGACACATGCAATGTGCTTTATGCCAATTCTTAAATCACGAAAACGAAATTACAAAGAGAAGAGGAAGAAACACTTTCGATTGTGCTCTCGTAGGTCTTTAAATATCACTTCCATATAGATTATAACTATTTTCACTTGTGACTTAAATCCACAAATATGAAGTATATGCATTACGAGAAGTGGAACATAAATTATCACAGAAACATTTAATTTTCCATGTCTGCAGTTTTTTGGTGTTTATTTCTTACCATTTTTTGGTTGCTGCTCTTCTTCGGCATGCACACACAGTGTTGTAACTATCAAAACCGCAAGGAATCTCCACATTTTTTTCACTTCACAATGCAGCACAGAATTTATTGCAAAATAATTAAAGTAAATTTCACTTTTTTAACCGCACACAAAACAAACTTCCAATTAATTATTTTTTTCTTATATTATCATTGCACAAAATGCAGCACAAATTGAAACTTTTTCCTCAAGTCAAGTTGAAGGTGTTGAGCGTTCAAGATCAAGGTGAATTGTGAATCTTTTTTCAATGCGTCGCGTTTTTTTATATGCGGAAAAAGAAGAGTAAGATCTTGCCTTTCCAGAAATACACTTGGAATTGCTGCTCTTTCTCTTTACTTTACTTTACTTTAACAGCAAGCGACAACTTAAGTATGTAAAAAAAGTTTTCTGATGAATGAAGTTGGAAGAAACGGTAAAGTCGAGTGCATTTATGCGGATTTTCATTCAGTTTCTTTTCTTTTCATCTTCTCTTTCTCCTCTCTATGATGATCGTTTCTGCTGGGTGATCTCTTTACCTTCTGCTTTAAACTGCAGTGATGTCTGCTTACAAGCTTGCTACTCACTCTCTGCGATTTTTTTTTTGGATTCTCCAAGAGTACCACAAGAGAAATGTAAGGTGAGAGGAGATCGAAAATTTCTTTACAATTTTCATTTAAAAAAATTACTGTGGAGGGCTTGCATGCATGCATGGTTCATGGAAATAATCAGAATTATGAACTAATTCATGTCTATAGTCGAAAATATCAATTTGATTGGATAGATTTTGAGAAAATTAAAAAAATTTAATTTTCACTTAGAGTACTTAAAAATTTACATCGCAGTAAACATGTTGTTAAAATTTGAACGTTTTATTATTCGTTGTCTGGCAGTTGGGTTTTGTTCTTCAGTTGGATTTTAGAAGAATATTCAAGGCATTAATATTTGAATTTTTTTTATGTCTTCTTCACGTAATATCTTGAGTCTTCTAAGAAATCTCTGGCCTATTCATCATAAATGAGCGTACCCAGAGGGGGCAGATGGGTCAGGAATTTTAAAACTCTTTTTTCAAGAGAGAAAATTGTACCAGCTTTTTTCAAAGTTTGGTTTGATTCTTAGTTAATTAAGTGAATTAAATTTGAAAAAATCTAAGTACTCTCGAGAACAAAATCTTCCGCTAATTCGTACAAAAATTTGAATTTAAATTTTTTTACCTGTACGAAAAATTTACAGAGATTGAGATTAAACAAATTTTTCAGCTTTTTCGAAATAATTACGAGTGAAAATTTAAAGATTAGTTGATTTTTAAACCCCCTTCCCTTTGGGTACGCTCATGTCATCATATAATATCAGGATCCACTAGAATTTTTGAGATACCAAGTCAGGAAGTCCTAAGATTTTTGGGGATTAATGAGTGAGTGAACGTGAATGAAATTTCACTGAAAAAAAGTTCTTATTTAGCAATACTGAAACTCATTAGTAACAAAGTGTTTCATCACCTGATGTAAAACCAGAAATTTGCAGTCCATTCACCCTCCCCTTGCTTTGCACCCCTGCTTCTAGCTTGAAATATCAAGCAATACCTCATAAATGTTGCAAAACGATCGTTAAAAAATAACGAAATAAATTCAAACAAAAAAAGCTTTTATTCAAAATATAAAAGCTCAATATCAACGTTCGAAAGCTCTATTGAGAGATGGGCAATAGCAATGAAAAACTTTTTTAAGCACTTTAATTGAAACTTGAACATATTTATGTTTTTAAAATTGTCATAATAATTACTTTTAGGAATTACAACAAAAAAAGGTTTGGGAATAAGTTTTATATTAGGTCTAGAAATAGACAGATCACAAATATTTTTCTTGAGTTGAGATAAGGTTGACACTTTATCATTGTTTATACTTTTTTGATCTTAAAGAAATAAACTTTATCTGTTCTGACATTAAACCTGTTCAGATCTATAGCTGCACATTATATTGCCGAGTGAGTATTCACCAGACCAAGGGTGCCCTGGTCACCCTGATTTTCAGAAATAGAGGACAATTTATGAAAATAGAAGACAAATTTAACCTTTCAGAGGACAGAATACAAATTTCTAAAATAGAGGACAGTCCTCTGAAAAATCAAGCAGATAGAAAGCCTAATCAGACCTCAATATTCATACCTAGGTCCCTACAATTTATAGTGGGATCTGAATGACATCTTATTTGATGACAATCTGCCAATAGCCTACAAAAGACAGATACACTCAAAGAATAGATTTAAAAAACTTTTTTAAATTTGTATGAAGAGATTTAAAAACATTTTTTAAACTGGGCTCCTAAAAACTATTTTTAAATTTTTAAAAATATTTTTTAAATTTTCAAATTATTTTGAAAAAAATTGCTCAGAGTGAGGATCGAACCAGTGACCTCTTGGTTGGTAGCCCAGTACTCTAACCACTAAGCCACCGAAGCTTGTAAATTTTTATGACATTTTGTCAATATATATTAAAAAGATTTAAAAAATAGCTTTTTAAATTTTAAAAACCAAATTTTAAACTTTAAAAATATTTTTTAAGTTATAAAAATATTTGTTAAAGTGGTTTCTAAAAACTTTTTAAAAACGGTTTTTTAAATTTTTTTATATAAGTGTAGATGCTTCAGTTTCAGCACCCATGATCTTTGTGTCTGTGTGCAGTAATGAAGTATTATAGCATGCAACATAGCCACTATAGTTGAACCTTAGGATTATACAAATCACATTCAGGATATTTATTTATTCAATGTTTTAAAATTAATTAATTTGAATTAATTTTTTACTCTGAATATAAACAGCATAATTCATTCATACGAATTATATACTCAGACAGTCATCAATATTTATTTTTTAACTCGTAGAGGGAAAATTCCTTAAGCCGATTTATTATTTGTTTATTATTCCCGGCAAACGATTTACTTTCATTCTGGAAACAATTTGATGAAATCTGTTTAACCTCTTATCACTTTACTCCGGGTCATCTATAGAAATTACGTCACAAGTATTATTTTATTAATGACTTAATTTCTCCAGATTCATGACTTACTTAATTTTGAGTATCTTACGCAGAATCTGACGAAATGATTGATATAATCAAGGGAAGTCAAAAGTTAATTCAATGAATCATAAAGGCATGCTTTTATTACATTTCCATTTAAATAAACATCATTAAATTCTTTTTTGCTCACACTTGTCAGTCGTTATCAAGCATTTGAAGAATAAAGATCTGAATAGATAGAAGTGCTATTGTGAGAGAGGAAACAAAATTGTTTTTTTGAGACTTGACAATAATAACAGAGAATGCAGGTTTGTTATGGACATAGAAATATGCATGCTTTGCTGTGTGTGAATATTTTGAAACGTGACATTTGGACTAGCTTGATATTTGTGTGGAAAAACGAACTTGGTGACATTGGTTCCGGAAAAATGAATTCTAAGCATTAAGAAATTTGGAGGTTAAATAGTATCGACCTTGAATTTAATGTTTTGGAATCAAATTCTGAGAAGCTTCAAACTTAATTTCTTTAGTAATTGACCCTTAAAATGATCACAAACAGGGGTGCATTGAGGGAGGACCCTCCCACTACTCGATAAAAATTTGAAAATTTGACTCTACATAATTCATGATCATGACTTGATAAAGCTTCTTTCATGCTGCGAACAGACACTGCAATTAAAATCCATAAATGAGTTGATTCCATAAGCTATAACTTTTATGATGCATGCTTGTAAAAACCACACAAGTTTTCAGATGAGGAAAAAATAAGAAGTAAACTTTTCAAAATGCCACTTTATTTCCAAACATGAAGCTCATGTGACTTAAAAGTGCGAACACGATTTCTTTGGTTTTTCCGTCATTCTGCGGGTTCAAAAAAATTTAAAAGTAATAAAATTAAAATTGACATTTATGCAAACACAGTTATTCTCATACTTGGTTGGATTAAATGTCAATTCCAGTGGCACAGAATGGCTTGAAAAGTAAAATTTCAATCACTACTGGAATGAATTTAATGCTAAGTTTTCCTTCATCTGAATTAAATTACAATGTATTAAATTAAATTGAATAATTGAATATTTTGGATGTGAACCGAAATTATTCTTAAATTTAAACTCTTATCACACTGGCTGATGTGTTTCTGGAATTAAAAGTCGCTCTGAAAATATTCTGGGTGGTTCAGTTAAAGGAACATGATCTCATGTTCTGTCCTAAATGAACTAACTGAGCTAACTGAGCCTGCTAACCAGTAAGCTCTGACCATGCTTTGCTCTTTGTTTGTTAGGATCTGTTAGATTAAATAAAGCTGCATCAACGATACCACAAAAGATGCTGTTCAAAGGAGATTACGTAATGCAAAAAACTAGATTTTTGGATCCCTTCCTCCTCTATCACAAGGTTTTGATAAAAAAATTTTTACTTTTGCATGGAAGTGTCACACAGACCCCCTTAACCACTAAAATGGACGTCATTTAATGTGCGAGTCATTAATGGTTTACAGCTTCTAACTGACACCAACAAGTTCATTTTTTTCTGACAAATATTCAAATTAAAGTTACTTAAGTATCAAGTTCTAACGAGAATTTCCTGAAGACCCAGTTCATCAATCGTCTCTTTGAGTTCATTTCGAAATTTTTATCCCCGTAACGTACCTCCAAAAGCTCTACTAAGTATAATACAATGAGCTACTAATTTTTAAAATTACCAAAAGTTATTTGCTTAAATTTATCTAAATTTGCAATAAAGTGAAACAATTCAAATAAATATAACTCAATTCAGATGATAAAACAGAAGTAGAGCAACTCTAGTAAAGTCTTATTTTCACACAACAAACAGTCAATAAATCTAGAAGTTCTCAGTTTGAATTTAAGCATCATTAACTTGACTCTCGCAACGAAAACTTTTTTGTTTAACTTCTTCTTATTTAATTATCACTATTGTTGAATTAATAAAATATTAGTGAAAACTTGAAACTTGTGAATGAACTTCCCGTTCTAAAGAAATTGTCGTACATGATGAGAAAAAAATCTAATAAATTTCACGATGTCAGCATATAGCTCTAAATTATTAAATAACATCTATTAAATTAACTAAGGTTAATTGATGATTATACAGAACATTTAAACTACATATTTCAAGTCCGGACACTAGGTATCAGTTAGTGCCAATTGAAAGAATTTTGAAAGTAATAAATCACATTTTATGACCAATTATTAGAACTTTTTTAATAGTTTATAAATTTTATGACCTTCATTGAAGTTCATTGATTTATTAGCTATATGTTATTGAATATTAAATGTTATAGAATAGATTTAACTTTAAAATTTTTTAAATAGATTTACCAGGAAATTGTAAGTGAGAATTTGGGGGATATTCATAAATGACGTCATGTAAAAAATGAAACTTAAGACCCCTGTCACAAAACTTCATACACAAAAATTATTTTGTTTGAAGGTGTAGACCCTCTCCCCACAAATTGTTGGACTTCATTTATGAACAACCTCTCAGAAAAAAAAGTTTGTAAAAAATTGAATAATTTAAGGCTTATTTTTGTTAATATTTTATTTTTTGAAAAATTTGAAAAAAATAATAAAATTTAATTAGAATAGAATTTTTAGGTTACAGGGGCCGGTTTCTTGGGCATACCTTTGGGTATACTCTTTCCATACTAAAGGCAATAGCTAGGGTATATCCTCGAATATATCCTCAAGGGTGTAACCGAGGGTATCCCTAAGATATATTCCAGCTATTGTCTTTATGGGTCATGTGCATACCCAGAGGGGTTTCGTATTTTGAAGCTCAGTATAAATTGACTACACATAATTAACTGTGAATGAAACAAATCTTAAACAAAAGTTGATACAATCTTCATGAAAAAAAGTTTGAAAACTCAGAACCCCCTCTGTGTATGCCCATGGCACGGGTATACCCTGGAGTATGCTCGATAAACCAGCCCCAAAGAGATATCCAGCCACATCATTCAAGTTTTTTTGGGTTCTTTTTCGGTTTCTTATCAGTCATTAAATTAATCTTAGGATTTTCTAAGTTATTTAATTAATTTATAATTTTATAATAATTTTCTAAAGTTAAAAGTAATATAATTTTTCTAATTATCATCGTCGCATTTTTCCGTGAATTTTCTATGTTGAGTCTGACTTGTTTTACATGTCACATCCAGTCAATAGACTTTTCAAATCACATTCTCGACTTTTCTTTGTCATTTTAGCAACAATCATCCTTATCATCGTCACAAACAAGCTTTCGTTCTGTAAAAAGGTCCGTTAATATTGTACATCGAACAATAATTCCAGATGACATGATGAAGACACGACTTGTTGGTTATGTAACAAAGATAAGATCTGGAAGTAATTTTGATATTTCCTTACTAAATTGTACGTTTGAACTAAATGCATTGGATACGATTCAGCCAATAATTGACAGTGAAATAATTGAGGCGATATTTGATTGTTATGATACGTTTACTGAACAGCAGAAGAGCAGAATCTTGCCAATATTATCAGCAGTGTCCGCAACAGCATACAAAAATGTGATTGTATCTAAAAGTTTGGAGGATTTAATGAGGATCTTGAAGCTATCCTACAACGAGTCAACAATGAAGAAAATTTTGGGTACAATTAAAGAATATTTGGAACTTGATGAAGCTATAACCGAAAAGATCCTCAAACTTGGTGGGTTGGAGATAATTCTTGAAGCATGCAGATCAATAAACTCAGACATCCTTTATCTATGCTCAATAATGATCCTTTACATTGTTTTATATGGTGGAAAAAGTTCAGTTCAGATGTTAATGAAAAGTAACTTGAATGCCTGGATACTTCCACTGGTTCACATTTATGAAGACAATCGAATCCGATATTTTGCATTCTTTAGTCTTGTCTACATCAGAAGTGTCTTAAAAATTCATCATGACTTTTTCGAGTATGGATTAATGGACAATAATGTCCATTGGTTGTCAGAAAATGAAATTCATCTGCGTGGTTCTGCGTCATTCGAATGTAAAGACACGGCTAATTTGCATCAAAAGCTTTTATCCATGCTGACAAGTAAGAATAGAATGGCACAAACATTCGGAACTTTTCAAATGTGCTGTGAGCTTTCATCTAATTTTGATGCATTCTCAATTTATCATGACATGAATGTCATTCGTGCATTACGACGAATTGCTGTCTATTCCAATATTATTACATCCAGATTTGCTATAAATGCATTGATAATTTTGACAGGCATTTCAGACAATCGTGTTCAAAGATTTCCACCAAAAAGTATTTCCGAATGGTATGCTGAGGATGTCCAAAAGTGGCTGAAGATTTTTGGATTTCAGGATTATTGTCTGTTCTTCCTTGGCGTTGATGGAGAAGCTTTAATGAGACTCAGTGAGAATGATCTAAAAAATCATTACTTTTTGGTTGATTCCGGCAAACGGAAGTTATTTCTCGAAGAAAGATCAATTTTAGGAGGTGAATCCAGCCTTAAAATGGTCAAAATTCTTCAAGAGGAATCAACATTGTACCAAAGTGAGCCGCTAATGAACAATGGACTTTCCATAACATATGATCAAAGAGCTTCCGTCATTAGCTCACCATTTGGGGTTGTAAAGAAGAAATTTGACGTTTTTATCAGTTATCGTCGACAAGGCGGCTCTGATCTCGCTAGTTTGATCTTCATTTATCTAAAAGGCAAGAAACACCGTGTCTTTTTCGATGTACAAACATTACGAGCTGGAAAATTTGCTGATAAGTTAAAGAACTCAATTCAGCAATCAAAAAATTTCATTCTTCTACTCACGACTGATGCATTGAATAGATGTAAGGATGAAGGAGATTGGATAGCAATTGAAATTGAAATGGCATTGAAGTCTAATTGTAACATCATTCCCATCACAAAAGATTTTGATAATAATGCATTTGATGATGATAACCTTCCGGATAATATCAAGCAGATTAGGGAATTTAATCAGATTCACTGGCATCATGACACGCAGGTAGGCAGGAATTCAATTTGAAGTGCTTTAAATGTTCCTTAAAATTAATACTTTTTTCCAATAGAACTCTTGCCTCAAGAAAATATCAGAGTAAGTATGAAAATTGCATAATCAGCTATAAAACCGACGGAATGTTTGCATAATTTTGTTTTGATAACAAAAGTCTCGTGTTTACAGTTTGGCACTACAAGCTTTACGTCTCACAGTGAAAAATGTAAATAAAACGGAAATAACTTTACATTTCCGGACATAACAAGTTATGACTAATGGGTATGATGCAAGGAAATTAGTTTTTAGACCCCTTTGCTCCTTTTTGTCGTAAATTGTCAAAAATCATAGCAAATTGAAGAATTGTTGAGGGGGGGGGGGGCTAATCCTCAATCCCTTCCTGGCTACGCGCCTGGATTGAGACAGCAATTGACAGATAGTTCCTTTTAAAAGTTAATTGCAATATTTGACCTGTAATTTTAAGCAATCAATAATATTATTATTTAAGCGGTGCTTTGGAAAATCCACAATATAACTGGTTATTACTTAAGTTGTAATATTTACAAGTCTTTTATGTACACTCTATTTAAAAGATGCATACTATATGCGGCAGGAATGTAATCATATGAGGGATTCCCATGGGACGGGTCCATCTTCCTGAAATTAAATAGGCCAAAATTATTAATTAAGCAAAAATAAGAAATAAAATTCCAAGAGTCTAAAAATCCTAGATAAGAACTCCATAAAAGTTTCCTAGACCCCTCTCACCCCTCTGTCACAATTTTTTTTATTTTGAATGGAAGTGTCATAAGGGTCAGACTCTCTCTCTCCAGAGACGTACTCAGAAAATTTCCAAGGGAGGGGGGATTTTTGGAATTTTTTCTCAAAAAACCTAGCAAATTGCTGTAATTTTTCCGTCGAGGGGGAATTTGTCCTTCAATCCTACCCCCTCGCTACGCGACTGCCCCTCCCCCCTAAAAATTAGACCACCCCATAGAAAACTTATATGAAAATTGGAAGTTAGTGCTTAAAAAATACTAAAATACTTTTTCTCGACCAACATAATTTTAAATATTGTTCAAACAGCGACTGAGCGGACAGTATACCAAAGACCAGGATTTCACGATTTTTCGGTCCCTTCTCCAAGTTTCTTCATCTAAGCTTTTTAATTAATTCATTTATATTTTAATTTTAAATAAACAATATTCTTGTTTATATCTTTCTCTTACAATTTATACAAATTTAAAAAATGTGAAGCTATGTTATGTAGCAATTCTCAAATCGAACCCGTTAACCTTCAAGAAATGAACTTTTTATAAACACAATAGCATGCAGATTCTTGTCAAGATTCTTCTTTCTTTTAAATAATCGTCATACAAAGATTAAATAATCTTCCAGAATATATTTCCTGGAACTAATGAGTATAAAATTACGACCCCCCTCCCCCCTTGTCACAAATTTTGCAAAGAAAGAAAAATTTTGTATTTGGACTGTCACAAATTCTCCTAACCAACCCCCCTCCCCCCTAAAGCGTGACGTAATTTGCGAACGACCCCTAATGTCATCAAGCTATTGATACGTCATCTTTAAGCTATCGCAATAAAATGTTTTTTCAGAACCTTGACTAATCCAGAAACAGCATTAAAAACAATTTTGTTGACTGTGAATTTTTAATTTCGTCCAAAGGCCAATCTCAATTACACACTTTGTTTTCATTCTAATTAGAAATTTTGAAAATATGACGACAAAAAAAATAAAGAAGCATTGATAACCTTTAAGCATGTAAACACGCACCGCCGCACTTTTGTTTACTTTCCGTGTAAAAAAAATTAAAAACAATTTAAATTAATAATATTAAAAATTATTTCATAGATATATGGAGAATAAAGACGATCCACCATGCTTCTGGAACTGGCGTAATATGAGAAAGAGAAACAGTCACGAACAGTCATAAAAAAAAGCTCAAGTATTATTAACTATAGTTATAAGATTGCATTCACCTATTTTCAATTATTATTTTTATTATTGCTATGTCCAGCTCATTGTTCGAGTGATAACAATTCAAATCTAAACATGAATAAAAAAAATAATCAAAAAAAAAAAATAAGTAGGCATTTTACTTCATGTGTGTGTTAAGTGAGAGAGAGTAGCTGATCTCAAAATTCATCTGGGATAAAGCTTTACATGCTTCATGAACAAAAAAATGAAAAAAAGATTTTAGTTGCGAAACAGCTCGCGATTCGTTTGGTTGTGTCTTAAAATAAGGAAAAAAGTGAATTTAAAAGCTATAAAGCTTGTGTCCAATCAAGTTTAATCAGTGCGGAAATTTAAGAAATCGAAAAAAAGTGACCAAGGCGATAATGACGGCGAAAGATCCAAGTCGAGAAAACCTTGGTAATGAAAAAAAAAATCAGCAAATTAAATTAGTTCCAATAACAAACAAAATTAGAATCAATTAGTTTGTTAAAAATAATTTTTAACGATGCCTACTTAGAAATTCCAACATAAATTATTCAGTGCAACAAATCAATCGGATTACAATGAAAGCATTAAGTTCCCATACATATGCACGGCAATTGGTAATGCGAACAAAAAGAAACTTTCAAATTTGAATCGTTTAGGAAGTGAAAATTGAGATCATTTTCAAAAATTATTTGACCTCGCTACAAAGCAGCATATCTTAAAATGTATATTAAGGCTTGATTGAATTGAATATGTGCGAAAAATAATTTTTAGTAAGTGATTTATGCACAAAGTGATAAGCACAATGCTTGCTGGAAGGTAAAACCGCTAATGATCATTGATGAGTGAAAATAATTTCATAGCTTGTTAGCAAATTACAGCTGTAATGATCCAATCGTGCAGTCAAAAGAGAAATTTGCTAGAATTAAGTCGAAAGATGTTCCTACGAACTAAAAACGATAATGGTAGTTTAAAAAAAACCGTCAAAAAAATTTAAAAATATAACGGTCAAAGAAAAATTGAAAATTTAACGGTCGAAAAAAATTTGAAAATTTAACGCTCAAAAAAATTTGAAAATTTAACGGTCTCAAAATTTTTGAAAATATCTAAAATCTTCCCCTTACAAAACTTAACATTTGAGCGGGAAATCAATTCAAATATCATAAAGCCGTTAAATATCCCCGTAAAACTTCTAGACTCTAGCAAATTCATCTCTGCTCAATATTGTTCGATGGTCAAGTCAAGAAAAGTGTGTACAATTTCTCAATTTATAAGCCACCAATCTTAATAAGAAGCCGAGATTTTTATTAAATAATTTTTTTTATGTTCATTGTCATTGCCAATCTTTGTCAATTTAGTGCTTTAAAAGAGATTTTAGAATGAATATGTACAGTTGATTATTTCACATTATGAACTATGTATCTGGCGCTTAACTAGCTTTAAATTGATAGTAGGCACACATAAATGTGTTACTTCTTCATTACTAATTTGAGGTCAGCATAAATACTGTTAATCATCAGTCTGCCTCGCATTTCTATTTGATGAGTTATTTTTAACAGCTCTTTAATGTTCCTAAGAATATGTCAATCACGTGATAATTAATAAAATAATGAAAAGAAAATTAACAAGCCGCAAATATTTAAGTCAACTTGTTAATTTCTATTCACCAAGCATTTTTTGGACTTTTACTATTGACATGACTCACTTTTCTCTCTTTTTGGCAATTTCTTTTAGAAATGGAAGACTCTAATGTAAAAAAAGATCCAGTACAAAGCGCAATTGGTGATATTGGCTATTGGCAAATCTTCATTTGCGCCATTATTTTCCTCCTCAAGTTTCCCGTAGCATGGCATCAAATGGGTAAGTTGAGAATGTTAATATTAAAGGTTACTTTGACTTGAATTGAAGTCAAGGCTGTCATTCTGATGACAATAACCCTACATCTGATTCAATTTAAGCCAAGAGTGAAGCTATTAAGCAGATGAATATAAATTGAATGCTTTCGTCAATTCTCGTCCAAAAAGTCTTACACCTGATTCATTTCTGCTGAGCAAATTCTAACCCCATTGACACACATTGTAATGTTGACCACATGACGGTTAACCAGACACAGTGTACTTAGCAAATAGCAAATAGCTTGATTCTGAGTATGCTGTCCATTTAGCAGCCGTGTAGTCAACATTACATAGTGTGCAGACCGGGCTAGAGTCAATTGAGTTTGAAGTCATCTATAGTTCATCCCAAAAATGCTCAGTTTAGTTCTCTGTCAATAAACACGCATCTGATCCATTTCTGCTGAATCAATTTAGGTTAATTCCACGATTAAAGCTATTCAGCAGATAAATCTCAATTGAATGTTTTCTCTAACAAGCATGACTTACACCTGATTCATTTCTGCTGAATAAATTTGACTTAATTCTCATACAAAAGCTCCACAAGTAATCTCTTCCCTTTCCGTTTTCAATCTTAGGAATAATTTTTTTGGCACCAAAGCCTGACTTTACATGCTCAAATGAAACGATCAGCAAGTGTGATCCAAACTGCCCACAGCACGTATTTAATACTGAGATTTTTACCAATACAATCCAAAAACAATGGGACTTGGTGTGCAACAGAGAATATTTATCGAATTTATCGCAGACAATTTTCATGCTGGGTATTTTAGTCGGTAACATGTTTTTCGGCGGTCTCGCCGATAAATTAGGAAGAAGGTAAGACGTGACATGATTTCACTTTCCATTACACTCACTATTTACTTTTTATTTTATGAACAGAATTCCATTAGTCATTGCCGTAACCGTGCAGCTCATTTTTGGTGTTTTGGCTTCGTTTGCTACAAATTATTGGCTATTTGTTATATGCCGATTTATTACAGCAGCCGCAACAGGTGGAACTATGGTAACCAGTTTCGTACTTGTTATGGAAATCATTGGAATTAAATGGAGAGAATTGTTCTCCGTCCTTTATCAAGTTCCTTTCAATTTGGGTCACTTGACTCTCCCACTTTTTGCATACTTTATTCGTGATTGGCAAAAACTGCAGTTTGCTCTATCAATTCCATCGATTATATTGCTTTCATATTTCTGGCTTATACCAGAATCACCAAGTAAATATTTAATTTAAAATTAATCATGGATCAAGTCATTAATAATGATAATTAAACTTTAGGATGGCTGTTCACAGTTGGACGGGTCAATGAGTCTGCAAAAATATTGGTTAAGGCTGCTAAGAAGAATGGATTACCAACGGAGCACATAAAGAGTGATTTAGAAGCAGTGCAAGAAAATAAAACAGAACAAGTTGCAAAAGGAACGATCGTTGATCTGTTTCGAACGAAGAACATGAGAATAAAGACAATTTGCATGAATTTCAATTGGTTCGTTTGCGGTATGTGCTTCTTTGGTGTATCACAGTATGTTGGCGAGGCTGGCGGTAACCTCTTTAAAAATGTTGCCATTTCCGCGAGTTTAGAAATTCCAGGTAAATTGACTGATGAGTATGATTGGTAAATCATTAAATTATAATAATTCATTATAAATAAATACAGGCACACTTGTTTGTATACTGTTACTGAAATATTGGGGACGAAAGAAGACTTTAATCATGTCAAATTGCATTAGTGGATTTGCTTTACTTGCAATTGCGTTTGTGGATGAAAATGAGCATGAAGTTATTGTGATTTTAGCAACTATCGGAATCATTGGAATGTATGTGGTTTTTTTCCCATCCATAACCCGTAAAACTAGTTAATGGGTAATTATTGTTTCAGGTGCATCTCATTCCCTACAGTCTACCTTTATGGAGGTGAGCTGTTTCCTACAGTCATTAGAAATATTGCTATTGGTACGGCCAGTATGATTGCTCGAATTGGCTCAATGATATCACCATTCATTGCTAGTGGCTTAAGTAAAACAGCTCATTGGTTACCTCCAGCAATTTTCGGAATCGTTCCTCTTATTGGTGCTGCTTTAGTTCTGTTTCTGCCAGGTAATTTCTCCTTATTATATATTTAATTATAATTAATATAATTATATTTAATTTTACAGAAACGAGAGGCTTCCCACTTCCCGAGACTATTGAGGACGGCGAGAACTTTGGAAAGAAGGACAAAAAGAAGTTAACTGCTTAATAATGCCATATTTAACATCCAAAGCTATCAGTATATCTATTTTTAATTTTTTCTCCATATCGTGTGATTGAATGTTAGTCGCGTGCAATGGATTATTGCCCGTATACTGTTAATTTTCAAGGTATAACGACATCTTTTGAAAATTAAGAGAACTAAATAGACTAAGAAATAATGATTTAAAATGACAAAACATATTGTTGATGAAAAGTTCCATGAATTGATTGATTTCTTTATAAATTATAATGATTACATTTTGCTCGATGAGTTAAATAAACTATGTTTTTTATGATTTAGAAAAAAGAAATAACTTTTTATTGGATATTTGTCAGAAAATTACTTACAGTGAGATATAATTTTATAAAATTAGCTTAAACTTCATCCTCATTGAGAAGCATATTTGGAATTCCATTATTTATAGGAAATACTCGTCCAGTTTCGGGACATATCAGAGATCCATTGACAATTTCAATCTCTAAAAGCAAGTGATGAAGTTTTTGTAAGAAATCTGTATCATGCAGTGATGTCTCGACATTCATTTCTTCTGGAATTTCAGTACATCCAACAATCTCAGCTGCACTCTTTATTGCCGACCATTCTAATCGCGGTAACATCCTCTGTACGAATTCTGGATTAAAATTTTGCTGCTCAACTTTTTTCTCAACAACCTACAAAAATTTATTAATCTTAGTTTTTCTCGAAATTAACACAGTGATCTTTTGACTTACATTCAATTTCAGTGGATATCCAACTTTTACACCTCTAATACATTTTGATGTCAGGAAATTGTATGTAATTAGCTTCATTTTTAATTTTTTTAACTTGTTTGTTTTTAAATGCAATTATTGCGAGATCTACAATAACAAGGGGCAGGAATTTTTTTGTAGAACTTAAATTTGAATTTCAAACGACCGTTGATGATTGGTAGAACTTTTTTAAATGGAAACTTCTTTATGATAATGAAAAATTGAATTTTCTCGGCATTTCCTCTTGATTGTTATTACTGGAAGTAAATTGGCATATTCTTTATGCAATTACAAGTAGTTCTGTAAAAGAAAATAACGATCCAGTTAAGAAAAAGAAAGCCAAATTCAGAATTTTCATCAGATTTAATTTTTTATTTCACATAATTTTTTTCTTTAAAACCATTTCTTTCTCAAAGGTATTATTTCTCATTTATTTAAGGAAATTTTTGTCATTCCATAATCATGAACGAATCAATTTTTTCATATTTTTTTCTTATAATTTTATATACTTTTCCATCAACAAAGATTCCTTTATTCTCTTATTATTTTATTTATATAATTTTTCATCTTTCAATCGAACAAAAAGAGGATGAAAAGGAAATAAATTCTCGAGATAAGCAAGCCTTTTTCGTGGATGTACGAACATAAAAAAAAGTTTTTAATTTCTCACAAACACATTGACAAGATTGAAATGGATCTTTATTACCCAAATAAAAAAGAGATCCTTTTTTTAAACTGCTTGATATCCTCAATGAAAATTGCTTTGGCATTAAGAATATGAGTATGAAATAAAATAGACTAGAAACTTTTCTGACCTCATTAACACATGACCATTTTTTTATAACGGCTTTCATGGAAGGTCATAACCTAAAATTAACACCATTTATCAAGCAATTTCATCTTTCTTTATTTTTTGCTATATTCGTAAAATCATCTTCCCTTTCCACCAGCTGGCTATGGCTGACTCTGAATTAACAAAATAATTCTTTGAAATTTTTTTAAACATTTTTTGTTTTCTTTTGCGAATGATTTGAAAGAAATTTTTAGATGAGTTATTTGAAGGATTTTTTTGTTTAGTTTATCTTCATTTACATGCTAATATCATCTATGCTAAACTTTTATCTTTAATTTTTTTTTATAATTTTCTTATTCATCGCACATCCATAACTAACTAAATTGTTGTGTTTTTCCCATCATTTCTTAAATTGTTGATGTTTCAGTTTTTTTGGAGTTAGACATTCATTAGAAGTTTAGGAATTTTCCTTTATGGCAGAAAGTTTTAGATTTAGAATTTTAGTCGCAAGATAGAGGATGTGCTTTTTTGAGAGCTTTTGATGATGAATGCAGTTTTTGTATGTCTGGATTAAGCTTTTATTTGACAAATCCTAGTTTAATGACTTCAAAATAGTAGAAAATTTTTAAACGGTCATCTCAGATTCAAATAATATTTATTGCAACATAGTTGATTACCCCTTTTAAAATTGAAAATTTAGATTTTCATAGAATTTTGATCAATAAACATTGTAATCCATAAACAAGTGTATATTTGCTTAATTTTGTGAGTTATTTACTCAACAGTTAAGTGTTATTTACTCTAAAAGTATTTTTAAGAGGTTTCTTTAGTGAAACTTCATCAATTTCGAGAGCCAGTTTAGAAAATAACATGGAATTTGCCATAAACATCATTTTAAAGCTTATCACACGCTTCTTTCAATAAAATCTTAAAGTCTTGATTTCCAATCAGGATCACAAAAATAATCAGAAGTACAAAAACAGCAGCCATCAATAACGCTCTCAATCATCAGGGAATTTTAGTTCCTTTCTTCTCATTTGTATCTATTGCTTCATTTTAGGAGAAAGTTCATTTAAAAAAGTTACGATTAATAAATTTCTTAAATTTCTCATTTTTTTACGTATCAAAAAAATTGTTTATAAGGAAATACTTTATTATTTTTGCTTCCGTTAGGTAACAAACGAGATTCTTGTTATATCATTTTCACTACAATGAATGTTGTACATTATCTGTCGTATAATATAAATTCATATAAACTAAGAATGATCTACACTAATAATATGTTCAAAGGAGGTCCACGATTTGAATAAACTCAATTTTAACAAGATTTATCAGGAACAAAATGGTTATTCAAGTTG
The DNA here is from genome assembly GCA_963573255.1 of Chironomus tentans. Taxonomy (NCBI): domain Eukaryota; kingdom Metazoa; phylum Arthropoda; class Insecta; order Diptera; family Chironomidae; genus Chironomus; species Chironomus tentans. Next base: position 40,350,711 of record OY754302.1, on the reverse strand, counting down.
AGGACCTCCTGTTTATGCATTGTTGTGTTTCGTGTACCACTTAAAAGTTAAAAAATATCATTCCTCAATTTTGCTTTCGTTTTCAAAGACAAATTGGGCTTAAAAACGGTCGAATGACGTTGATGCTGTGGATGAAATTAAAATTACTGGAACAACTAATGCATTTTGTTTCTATCTTCAGCACTAAAGTAAAGTCTAAACGTACAAATTCAGTTAATAATCTTCAGTCTATTAAAAGATGCTTTTCATCTTTCTTAACCACTCATTTCACTTGAATTATCAATAAATTCTGAATGTTATTAATCATACATTAAATTTAGGTATTTAAATTATTAATTAGAAATATTGTTTTTGTATAGTTTTTTATGGTATTGATTACCTAACAGGAATTCTTTCATTTTCTTCATTAAATTAATTTCTTTATTAATTGTTGAGGTAAGAAAATTATACATACATGTATGCTTTTTATATTATAATTAATTGTGGTTCTGTTCTGTTGTTCTTTTATTATTTTATTTGTGTGTAAACATTTGGTTCTAATTAGGATAAGTAAAGTGGAAATAAAATATTACAAGCATTTGTGGTCGTCAGGTGAGTTGGGAGGAAGAATTATGAGTCACGTATGTGCAATTTAGGGATTTTGTGGTTGCTTTTTTGTTTATCTTGCTGTTTGCAGTATGGATGAGCTTTATGAGGATTTAACTCTGAATTTATGATAGTTAGAACTTAAGGATGTGTTGAGTCTGAATTAAGATAATTTAAATTATAGTATTCAAAGGTTAAGTGTCCGGAATCCTTTGGCTGAGTTTTAGAATTTTAGCAATTTGTAGAAGCCTGGAGAAGCTTTGAATTTGTATGAACTAAATTTGGAATCTGGGGCAGTCTTTGACCCGAGCAGGCATAATGCTGTGATGTTGATCTGTTCACGTGACTGCCATACAATCACTAACGCTATGGGGGTACTAAGGGGGTTCGATGGCGTCCCCCCCTCGAAAAAATTTTTATATAGAATTTTTTTTGTGGAATATTATTTTTCTCTTTAGAATTAGCAACTAGTACGAAACCATGAGCATAAGGAAGAGAGAAAAATTGGACCCCCTAAAAAATTCTGGGTACACCCCTGACTAACCCCGCTAAGACAATGACAGCATCTCGATGCCACCCGGTCAATGATGGCCTCTACGGTCAATGAAGACCTTATTGCTGCTCGGATACATCCCAAAGACATCTTTAGTTGTAAATTTAGATGATGAAAATGATTAAAAATGCATCTAACTTAGATCTTTTCTTACAGAACGCAAATCTGCTCATTTGTGTCATCAACTCTTAATTTTCTAGAATTTCTCGAGGAACTAAAATGTTTATTCTGGTTTGTTAACTTCCAGTGAACATAAAAATGCCTGATAATCAAGAATTATGGAATGACGAAGTTCAAAGACACCCTCATTAAAATAGTTTGATAAAAATTTAGATGTCATGTCAGTTGCCCATTAATCCTGTCTCTAATGACCCACTCAAAATAGAAAACACCATCATGTAAGTGAAAATTTACATTTAATTTTATAAAGAGCGTCAAGAGTGCAATACGACTCAATAAATGGAACATCTGTCCGACTCAATAAGCATGCTGAATGTGCAAATATAGTATTAACATATTCAACACCTATTTATGGCTCAAAAGTAACCCACTTATGACGAATATAAAATTTTATTTCCACTACTCATTCAACAGCATGTAAAGGTTTAATATTGAGTATTTCTATCAATTTTATTATCATGATTATTCATTGATTCTCTTTCTAGAAAGGTTAACAATTTTTACGGATTATTGCTTTAAAAAAGTATCAAAAAATCATAAAAAAATAGAAGAGCAAAGAGTCTGAGAAGTTTGAAATGTTTGTTGTAAATTTGGTTTTCACGAGAAATAGTAGAAAAAAAATCTGTTCCACTTTGTTGATATCATTCTTCAATGTTTTATGAATTTTAGGAATTTATTTCACATTTTATTTTTCTTTTTCTTAAAATCTATTGTTATACTAAGTTTCTTCTCATTTCCCTTATTTTATTTTTATTATTATTATTATTCTTATTTCCTTTCTTTCTTCTTTTTTATTAAAGAAAATTCTCTCTCTCATTTTTATTATGCTTCTTTCTGACTAAAAGATACTCAACCGTAATTATTATGATCGTCGTTTGTTGTTAAAGAAAGTTACAGCAAAAGTTCAGTGGCATAACATAAAGAGTAACAAATTGAATTTTAGAATTCGTGGAAATCAAATTAGGTGTTTGCCTTGTTCACAATACACTCACTGACAAATGAAATCTTTTTTAAGGCTAATCTCACGAAATTGGATTAAATTTTGTGATGTATTTTGGATTTGGATGATAATTTTCTGTCTCAAAGAAAGTTTTATTGAAGCATTTAAGAAGATGATAAGCTTGTGTGCCGAGCAACAAAATGGTTAGAAGACTTGCTATAGTTTCCACAATATACTCAAGATTGAGGGCCTCTTACACCCTCCTTAGATTAAAGATACTATTCAGAGTAAATAATTGTTTAATTTGGTATTATGTCAAACTTTTGAGTAACCATTGTTAGCTTAGTGGTAGAAGTATTTGACTGGAAATCAAAGGACATGGGTTCAAGTCCCAATCACGATAAGCTTACTTTTTTTGAAAATATACCAAATTATAGTTTCTTAAGTGTTAAAATTAAGTTGTAATATGTGATTGAGTAAAGGGTTGACCATCTTCATTTGATAAATTTTCTCAAAATCACAAAACATAAAGGAAAACTTTCGTGAAAATAACTGCAAAACTGGGTTTCTCGGTATACACCTGCACCCTACCCTCACCCTACACCAGACTACACATCTGTCAAGGGGTCGTTTTGGGGGGGGATGGCAGGGGTCTGAGATTTTGTAACAGTTCAAACAAAGAAAAAAAATTTCTTGAAAAATTTGTAACAAGGAGGGAGGGGGTCTAAAATTTCGTTTTTTTACGTAACGTATTAAGTGAATGACTCCCAAGATTTGAAATAAATTTTCCAAATTTATGCAGGGACAGTGTTGAAAAATACAGGACTGTCCGTTGTAAAACCACGTAGATGGTTACCCTAGATAAGTTGTACCCTAGTTGGTTGTTCCTGTTTATCCAAAGGTCCTGAGACCGATCCCAGGACATTTTTAGTTTAAAGTTCCGTTATTAATTTCACAGAACTCGTCACGAAGCTTTACGTTTGCATGTGTATAGGATTGCAGTTTATGCCTCTTGATTGTGCAAGCATCCTGTCTTTAATAGTGTTCTATTATCTGAATAACTTCCTTACTCCATCTAGCAATCTAGCATATACGGTAGTGAGCAGCGCTTGCAAATATTTCCAAATTCTACCTCAAACAATTCAACTTTAAAAAATACGATGCAATAAATTCACAAAGTTATCTCTAAAATTCATAGCACTGCCTCCAGCATAAAATAAATTTCAGGAGACGTAAGCAAAGAGACTCAAGATTTCCCACAGGATTAAATGAAAATGTTAATCAAACTTTTTTAATTTCAATCTCATAATCTAAAAATCGATAATTTTCAATCTCGCGAAAGCACACTTGTTGCCTCAAGAGCATGAACCCACGCCTTATTATCCACAGAATTTCATCTAATTCATGCGCCACTCGGGAACAGAATTATGTTATTAATATTATTCGTAAAAAAAACTTTTTCTCAGAAAGATTTTTGACATTTTCTCGAGATTTCCTTTAAAGTGCTTTAAAGATAAGAGCATCATAAGGAAGCCTCTTATGGAATTTAACCTGTTCATCTTGAAATAATCGTATATTTTGTTACAAATTCACAGCACAAGAAAAATTTATAAAGGTTAAGATGCTTATCATTGACACATCGGATCACTTGAAGACTAATAAATTCAATCCATTTTCGTGATATCGATCCTTAATAATCTTTTCATTCTCATAGACATTTATAACATTATTATATTCAATCAATATTCCATCTGTATAAGAATTTTTCAGCTCGAAAGGTCGCAAGAGAAGGTTCAATAAAAATAAAAGGGGTCGTTAGCAAATGACGTCCATCATTTAGGAAGGAGAAAGGGAGTTTGGTGCTGTGTGATATTCCGTACAGGGAGAGGGATTGAGTAAAATTCCAATTTTTTGATAGACGTCATTTGAGAATGGTACCTTAATAGCAATGAAGACCCAGATTGTAAAATTTTTCATCATAATCATCTCAATTATTTCAATATTATTTTCAATACCAATACAAGACAATGAAAGAAACAGCCGTTATTTTTTTCATAAATTTGAAAGTTCCCGCACTTTTTCTTATGTTTGTTTACAAATAATTTTCGAACTCGAAGATTGTTAATTTTAAAAGTTTAAAATTTTTGAGCTATTTAGTGCATATTGTTGTAATTAAGTGATACTAATAGCTTTAGTTTTCATCATTAAATACTTTTTAATCAATTATCCAGTTGATAAGTATGAAGTATATTCAAAATTCAGAAAACAAAATTTCATTTTGAAAATGTAAACAAATGATTTTCGAAAACAATTGTTTTTCGTTTTCGAAAATAAAATATCGTTGTCCTGTATTGGTTTCAACATTGATTTCCTCATCGTTCCTCCATTTTAAAAAATTTATTAATTTAATTAGCAAGAGAGAAACTTTTTTGTAATTTAATATATTTAACTTTTTTGCTCGTGGCATACTTATATCAAAGTAATTGCAATGACATTTCTCTCATTGAAATGATGAAGATAAGCGTAATAGAATTGTAATAAATATTAAAAAGATGGATGATTAATGGATTAGAGACATTGCATGAAGTATACAAATAATAATAATAATAATTTTTGCCTAATTAATTTTCTAAATATCACGATAGTTCTGAATTTCCAACAGAATATTGCGTTTCCAACGTTGGACGTCGAAGACCTGTTCGGGTTTGGGAACGTAATGATGCATTTGCAGCCGTTTGGTATGCGCCTTGATACATTGGCGGACAATCAGCTTTTATCAACTCTTGAGTCTCTCTTAATTGACGCTGCACCTAAAAATAGAAGCATTTTGATGTGAATTTAAATTAATTAGGAGAACATGATGTTGTCATTTACCTGTGGTGTTAAGCGATTGACCGATATTGCATGAGGAAAGCGCGGCTCTGAAGGTTGTTGAACCTAACGTGGAATATGGAAAGTATTTAAAAGTCGTTATTTAAATGGGAAAATTATGATAAATCATTTTCATGATGCTAATTAACATAAAAATGTGATTTTACATTCAACCCTGAATACCCACAAAAAGTATAGAACTTCCAAAACTCATGAAAATGAAGACAACAAATTAAACATGAAATTTAGGAGAGTCTTCATATACACCCCATGACTTGACACATTTTCCATAGCTATAAATATTTCATCAGACATCATCAAAGATTCTCATCACTGGATGTAATGCAAACTCATTCTGTAGCCTTTGAGGCTGTCGTCGTCATGTCTGATGAGATCTATTATGTGACTTTAGATAATCATGATCAGAATTTGAACTCACTAGATTATTTAGTAAGGAACAGGACAAACTGGATGTAAAACTCCACTTCTTGCCTAGAATATGCTAAAACTAAGGGTCATGTGCAAAACTTCTGGAAAACTTTTCACAAAAGTTAATTTGCATCTTCCAAGAAGGAACTTAAGGAACTCATGAGATTTTCAGCATAAAAAGTTTCTTTTGTGGGTGTTCGTGGATAAACAGAATCATGAAATTGATGGACATTAAAAATTCAAAGCAATTATTATGGTGATAATACTTGAGAATGTACAGCTTCTCCTCCGTAAAGTGGCACCGCATTTGGCTGAGTAGGAAAATATGACATTTGAAGACACGCAATATTACGATTAGCTGGAGCTTGTGGAATACTTGTGGCACCCGGAATTGGCGGTGAATAATTGGATGACGGTATGACAGATGATGCAGACAATTGTCTCAGTTGTATATTTTGCTGTTGCTGCTGTTGATATTGAGCGAGTATATGTGCTTGTTGCATTGTCTGTTGTGGCTGAACACCATATGTTTGATGAATGATTGTTTGCGTCAGTAATTGCTGACGATTACTTGGATTTAATTCTATTCGTTTTGGACTATTGATCGATAGATTTCCAGCCGCAACTGCAGCCGCCTGATTCGCTTGATGCTGTTGAAGCTGTTTAATCATTTGCTGTTGCGTTAACAGCTCAGCACTAAGTGGCTGTTGGAATTGAGATCTTAACTGTTGTCGACTGCGTGTCCGTAAACGGCAATAAAAATGTAATGATAACAATAAATCAGATTAGTAATCTTGACACGACACAAAACGATTGTGTGTAAACAAGACGGACTCTCTTGTACTTAATTTTCGAATATCTATTTTATTGTGGGGTCATTCACAAATGATGCCAATGAAATATTGAATTTTGGACACTCTTTACGCTCTGTTACAAAGCCTGCAAGTGTTTGGATATGTCTAGGATACTATAGGTTGACCACAAAATGTCAGACATCATTGGCGACCGACCCCAGCAGTAATTCATGTTTATTGTGATACTTACGTTAATGGTGCACTACGCACTGGCGTGTTTTGAAGAGATCGACTTGTTGATGAACACATTGACGCTGAAAGACTCGCACTCTCCCAGTGTTGGACGAGTGAATTTAATCTTGCTTCCTCAAGGGCTATTTCAGTCTCACTATTCGAATCATAATCCGGACCTTGTTCAATCTTTTGATCGAGCATTTTAAAAAAGTTTTGCTGACTAGTGGAAATATCTCTGCACCAATACAATGATGATTATGCAAAGCATGAAAATAAGAAACAAAGGCAGAGAGGGAATTAAAATTTTTTTCATCATTAAACTCAATTTCCATAAACAATAATCTTACTGGCTCTGTAAAAGTGGTCCATTTTTCTTTAGAATAGGAATCATAATTTCATTGCTGTTTGGCTCGGGAGAGCTGCCTTCCGACAACTGCAGCTCCTCATCGATTTTCTCCTTCTCCTTATGTTGCTGCTGTTCATCTTCTATTTTTGGGTTTCATTTCATTTGTTGTTGTTGTAGATATGTAGGTTTTGGTTAAACGAGAGAGATGCGTTATACATACACCAAAAAAAGGAAATGGAAGAAGACGAGAGAAAAAAAAGGCATGAGAATTTTATTTCAAATGAAATTTATTGTTTTTTCCGTGGTTAAATATTCTTTCTTGCCGCCATGATAAGCAGCAGCCGTAGATTTTTATGCGCAGATTAATTCAACTTACTTTCTTCAGTGTTCTCCTCCTCGTCATCGCCAGAGTCTTCTAAGTGCGATGGATTAATAAAAGAAGACAGAAAGGAGAAATTAAAATTAAGGAATAATGAAACGAGACACTATTAAAGGTATTCGGAAAGCTTCATTAAAACTTATTGAGCATGTGGAAAAAAGGAGAAAAACACAAAAGAAATAAAATAAAGGAAACTTCTTCTATCCTCTCGTTCACTGGCTGCTTTGTATGACTTTGTACTTTTATGCTACGTTTGCATCAGAGTAGTAAAAAATTGAATCATGTTGCAGATTATATGTTCATGATTTCAATCATGTGATATGGGTGAGTTAAAGTTTCTGTCTAGAAAGGCACCACTTATGTCTACTTTATTGATTTATTGCGTAGAAAAATGGGTTCTTGATTGAAATGATAATTTTTTATGGCTGTAAATAAAAAGATTTCGACATTTGGCGTTGCTGTTTCTTTTTGAATAATACTCGGTCAATGACAGAGCATCCAGAGCCTGTGAGAGACTCTTATTCAAAGGCATATGTTGGCAACTATGATGGCATATGTTGGAATTAGAATTGCTGTAAAGTCACCTGCGCAACTATAAATCATTCAAGTGTAATGTGATGATTTATTGAATCAGTATTAGGCTCAGTATGTAAGAGGTAGTTTATAAATGATGTCCAAAGGGGGGGTCAGGGGGAAGACTACTTGATGGAAAAAATCATTTTCCGCCACGCACTTTTTGAGCTATAAATCCAAATTTGCACATATTTTCTTGTATTAAGATTTTATACATGTTAGCAATTTGATTCTTAGTGCTCTCTGAACCAAGTAGTCTTCCCCCTGGGGAGGGGGGGGGGGTCTGACGCTGTGTGACACTTCCATACAAAAGAAAGAGTTTTTGTACGAGAATTTTGTGACAGAGGGTCTAAAAATCTCTTTTTGTGTGTGACTTAATTTATGAACGGCCCCTGGACGTCATAGAAAGTGGGTGCGACCCAGAATCAGCCATTAAAGCTGTCATAAAATAAAATTTTATTTTTTCAATAAGACTCGGATTTTGTATTGATAAGTCAAGTCTGAGATAAAACCACCATAAACCATTAACTCATAATAAAAGTTACTAGTACTTGTCTACCACCAAAAAAATCATGAAAATTCACAAAAAAGACGTGAAAATTTGCAAATTCAGGGTGAGATTATTGACAATCCCCCAAAAAGGTCATGAATCTAAAAGTTCAACACCTTTTGGTACTCTTTCACAGCAGAGAAAAGGGAAGACAAGACCTAAATAAAAAGACCAACATTATCAATTCAGCATAAATTTACTCATTACAGCAGTGGTTCTCAAACTTTTCAGAGCGCGACACACTAAAATTGAACCTCCAATGTGGCGACACAGAGATATATTCTTTTGACCCATTGTACACGTTTACGCGTCGATTTTTTTTTTGGTTCGGAAGCTGAGTCGATTTTATCTAGTGTAAATTTACTGTGTCCCCAAAATTTTCGCGACACACCTGAGATGACGTCGCGACACAGTAGTGTGTCGCGGAGCATAGTTTGAGTACTACTGCATTACAGCATACACTAATTAAATCACGTTGTCAAAAAATTAATTAGATTTATTTTCACGGAATACGACGTGCCTTGATTTTTTGAAATACCTAAATGTATTTTCGGAATGAATGTTATTGATAACATATCAAAAAAGTTAAAATTTCAATTCCCTTAAGCTAGAAGTTCTGAAAAGATTTAATTTAAATAATTTTTCAGCACTGACTTGTTCAAACAAATAGGAGAAAATGGAAAGGCATTTACAATGTAGGCTATAGAAGAATGAAAATGAGAAGTGAAGCACATTGAATGGTAACAATATTATTCATATACGGAAGTAAAGCTAATTGATCTCATGCATATTGAGTGAATGGAATAATGTTGTTGAGAACCTGTTGCATCTGAGTGCATTAACAATGAGGCACAGCTTTATTTCTACTAATTTATACGCAGAAACAATTTCATTTAAATAACGAGTCATGGGCATAGCTGAAAATGAAAATTAATAGATTTTCTGTTAGCTACACGAAAAAATAACAACAAGTTAAGCTTAAGTACATTTATATCCGTCAAACATGTTTCCTCTCCTACACTAAACTTGTTGCTTTTCCTATTTCAAACTTTATGGTTTCACACATACGGAAAATGTGAATGAATTGTGTGAAATTTTTCATACAAAACTAATTCGTTTGTCGTCCCTTCAAAAAAGAAATCCATCCAATCCGGCTACGATTAATAGGTACATATGTTTATGTACGACTCTAACTTCTCACGGTAAATGACATATTTTTTTAGATGACACAAAAATTTTCCTTTATTTACACGTCTTATTAGGTCTGTGTATGCGCACGTTCAAGCGTAGCAAAAAGGAAGAAATGAAATATACATTCCAATATACTGATTAGACAGTAAAAGACAGAGCTGTTGCCTTGGTGTCGCAACAGTGATATTGCCTTTGTCCATGCTGTTGACAGGCAACACGCCAATCATCTCATGGTAATTTGTTTGAATAATTGTTGCTTAAAAATTGACGTTCGTGACCATTTTTTTGGGAAAAAGTATGTACAATTTTCACAACTTGAATTTTTTGTGGTACACAGCTTGCCAGTCAGAGGTCTAATCACAGGCTGATTTATTCATTATTAAATCAATTGACATGACAGTTGTATAGACATCCAAAGAACTCATAAAAGCAATATATTGAAAGAAACTGTGGAGCACATTGAATTCTAATTTGGTAGAGAGTAGCTACCTATATACGGCATTTCAAAGACGGCATGGATCAAGACAACGACTGAAAAATTTTCTTTATTTTTGGAGAAAATTTCAAATCCTATTTCCAAAAATTTTTCACCATCTCCAAATAATTTGTACCCCCCTCCCTCCACCTCCATGGACACTAGATACATATGTACGGCAACCAAACTAAGTTCAACAGTTTACTACCAACCCTAAAACTAAAATCATAGCTTCTATAAGCTGTCAGAATATGCAAGAATGTAAACCTTCCTAGATTTCCAAAAAATATCAAGACCTAGTCTACTGATGCAAGCTTGTAATTGTAACAGATAAATTTATTTTTCTCTTTTAATTCAACGGAATTCTGTAATTTGAATTTTAACGTACTTTTATAGTTTGAATTCAAAACCTTACAATTTCTCAATTTACATAGTTGCACACCCTTATTTTTTAGAATTTTCATTCATTCCTTTTGTAGTATCAAACAATTTAAAATTCTTTGTATTTCTTTAATTAATTAATAAACGCTCTTTGAGATTAATTTGAATTAAAAACTTTTATGTTTCATATAATTAAAGATTGAGTTTTTATTATAGCCTTTCAGTAAGTCTCAATCTCAGTCTAAACAACTCTGACGAAAAGAAATTATTGTGATAAGCAGGTGTTGTATTAATCATGAACATTTGTCGTTCCTCTCTTTCTCTCTATACCACCAACGCCAATATCATTAGACTATGAGGTCGTTCGATCGGAATGAAGAGAGCGGAAAGAAAGGTATAAATTTTTTTTCTCATATTACGAAGAAAATCGAATGGAAAAAAGGTATGTACATATGTCAGTAATCATTCAATATATTGCCACACGTATAATTTCCTTTATTACTCATCCATCGCGTGCTCAACATTCAGAACGAAGTATGTTCATGCATGTAAGAAAAACATTTTTCTAATAGACACAAAATTATGTTTAAAAAAATTTTTAAAAACTTTTTCACAGCATCCCGAACAGATGTACAAAAAAAATATGTATATTATAAAAAAGTAAAAGAAATTAAGTGATATAATGAACAAGGATGAGAGAGAGGGAGAGTGCGAATAACTTTATCTTTATGACACTCGCCATTCACACAATAAATTTCCCACGAATAAAAGCTGGCGAAAGGAACATCATAAGCACTTGACTTTGACGGTGGTTTACTTTTTACAGCATTTACTCTCGCCGCTCTTTTTTTCTTGAGTAAAAAAATAAAGAAAATCAAAGAAATCCCATTTTCATTAAATATACGAGAGAAGAAGTAAGTTGAGAAGCCAATTCGACTTTAATGAGATTAGTGCGATTTCAATTAATGAGAAAAGCAGCTATTACTCTTGGTGAGTGCTAATATTTTGAATTAATACTTAATAAATTTAATGAAATTGTATTAATAATAATTTCATCAATTTCAAGCACGTTAGTTCACTTAACAATAAGGATTTTCCATGGAAATCTGCAGCTTATTGAATTATATATCAATATATATTTTAATCAATTTCTACATCTATGGAACTGAATTAATTTGAATACGATTTTAGTTTTTCATTTGAATATGTACGTTTATTTATGTAAATTTATTGACAAAAGAAAAGCTGTAATCCAAATTAATGAAATGGATTTCGAATAGATTTTCATTTTCAAGGTTCATTTACTATTATTATGTTTAAAAAAATTGAAATTTTGGCACTTAATCCTAGATCTACAGCTTATAGTGTAGTTTGAACCCGTCTGAACTATGGCATATTCGCCCCCTGCTACAAATTAAGGCTTTGACCTTCATTTCTAGTGCATGTAATTAGAAAAAGTATTTCTTCCGACGAGTCTTGAACCAAAGATTGCTGTGTTGGTGTGCAGATGATAGGAACCGAAGAACTAAGCTACTACGCCACTGAGCTACTTAAGCTTACACCATTAATTAATATTCTTGATTAAATTACTAAAAAAGTGACAAACTATCCACAATAAGATCATGATCTGATCTTCATTTCCCTTTGACTGTTACTTTTGACTTATTTCCTATCATTGTATCAATGCTTTGGCCACTGAATCTGACAAAGCATAGTAAGAACTACATAAATGCAAGTGAAAAAGTTCAAACTGAACATTCATCATAAAATAGTATTTTATTAGTTCTGAGGACATTGTTGCAGAATCAAGATAGTAAATAATAGTTGAATCGTTCAGTTCTGTTTTTCTACATGATTGCTTGAATCACGTAAATTTCATATGGGAAAAAATTAATTTTCTTAATAAAGATGTTGAGCATAAAGTCTGACCTAGATCTTTAAACCTCAGAAATTCTGATACTATCATACAGCACGATAGTTCTAGGGGGTCATTCACTTATTACGTTCGCTTTTTAGGGGGGAGGGGGGGTCTGAGATTTTGTAACAGGTCAAACAAAGAAAAAAATTTTTCTTGGAAAATTTGTAACAAGGGGGGAGGGGGGGGGTCTAAAATTTCGTTTTTTTGCGTAACGTTATAAGTGAACGACCCCTAGAGAATCTAAACTAAAATTTCCCTCAAACGAAGAGCATAAAACTATAGTCAGAGCATAAATATTTGAAAATATCTCAGAATGCCTTGAAAATGACATCATTCAATGGACATCATGTCAAAACATAGATTTTGATTCTGAATTATTTAAAACCACAAAAAAATAAAAGAGGAAGAGAAAAAATGAAAAACGAAAGTAAACAAACACATTTGCTTTTAGATTTGTAGATCTCTAAATTGAGATGAGAATTGTAATCATTAATTAATTAGATGCTCTTTCAACACTCGAGCACATTTGTGAAAGAAAAAGAAGGGAGATGATCTTATTTATGGCACGAACGTCTGTCTATCTTTTCAATGAAATCATGAGAATGCAGGCAATCATTATATGTTTATGTATAGTTTTTCTTTTTTCAATCTTTTACTAGCTCTACTCGGCCATTTGACAGTAATTTAAAGTGGCTTATGATGAGATAATGAGTCGTTATCTTTCAACACATTTTCACCTCATAAAACTGTAATTTTCATTGGCTTGAAGACTAGTTTAGGATGAATGAACATTTTTGAGGGATTTGGGAGTCGAATTTAAATGACGTCTAACAGACACAAAATTTTTGATTTTTTTACAAACATTTCAAAATTTTGGAGGGGTTCTTACCCTACGAGCAACGCTCTTGACGGCCAACAATGGATGGGGTAGCTTGTGCTTTGTAGTAGTCAGAAAAGGTCGTTCATAAATGATGTCACGCAAAAGAATGATATTCCCCCCCCCCCCCTTCTGTCATATGGAAGTGTCATATAGAGTCAGATCCCTCTTCCCCTAAACATTGGACGTCATTTATAAACGACCCCAAACAAGATTTTTTTTAAAAATTAAATATTTTGTGACAGAAAAGTAGACATCAACTTTCGATGGACGTCATATATGAACGGCACCTCAAAGAATGTTCAGACTTTATTAAAAATCAATGAAACTTGATGGTATTTATGTATTCATTATAACTTTTATTATCATGTTTATTTTACATATCCAAAACTGTAATGAAATTTTAATTTCGATCTCTTTTGGCTACTGAATTTTCTATCAGAAATAATATTTACCCAACTGCTTCTTCTCTCAGATAGGTCAGAGTTTTCTCATCCGAAATAGAAACAATTCTCGATTCTTTTGTGATGCAAAGAACGTAATGTATTGCCAAATAGTTTTCTCATGGGGATTGTCCGTAGAAAATGGGACCATATCACAAAATTTGCATTTATTTATGGACTGTCAAACAGATCTAGACCCTTAAATGATAAACGACCCAAAATTTTCAGACATGCTTCTGGAAATTCCTCAAATGCAAATATTGATGGATGCCACACATTCTCTTCGTGCCTAAAAGCCTTGTTGTTCCTTCATTGATGACATTAAATATTATGTACACTTTTTTTCAGTTACGATTCGTCTTACACACAGTGATATCGCGTAAAATGTCAATAAGCAGCCAGAAATATTATATAGAGGAAGAAAAAGAAGGAAAATGTGGGTGTTGTGCGGATGGAAAACACGTTTAATGTAAATTTTTGCTTTTCTTGCTTTTTTGATGCCATCACTCTTTTCCATTCTCGCACAGACATCTCCTCAGTCATATGGATGTTGTTGATGATGAAGAAATTAGAGGGGGAAAAATCGATCGTCTTTTAATCTTTGTGTGAGACATGAAATGAGCAAATGAATGGCTTGTTTATTTTAAGGCATGAAATATGTTGAATTTTGATAATTGTGTTCACGCTAATGCTGAATTTTTGGCATAGTTTTAGGGTATTTGAATGATTTTGATTTTTAGTTTATAAATATTTTAGGATCTAAATCTTCTTCCTTGACATTCTCACTAAATTTTACTCTCCTTGACATTCTCGACGAATTTCTTGTGGTAATTCATTAATCAGAGCATTATACAACGAAGAATTGAAGGTTTTGTCTATAAAAATCAAGATCCAGTGAGATCCAGTAGGAAAATTTTGAATGAATCATTGATAAATTGCTTTTCAAGCTATGCAACTTGCACTTCACATACATTTATCATTCAAAATACACAAATCACATTCATCATTGACTTAAAACCAAAACACTCTACAAATTCCCACCTCAATTTACACTAATGCGCTAACATATCATTAATCCATCGTCAGAGCATTTTTCCTAATTTTGTAAGCTGTAAATTCTTCAAACTAATGCACCTCTAGACATGTGCCAAAAAAACGATATTTTTTCAAACTATTATGACTTCAAATAAACATAAAACAAGAAGAGATTGATGTTATATGGGGAATGAGGCAAGTGGACGGCATTCAGACAGTAATTATCGAAAACATGGCTATGCACCAATTACAGACGTTGACAAATTTCACTTGATTGATGATTTTTTTCGTCCGTAAGTGAAAAAAAAAGTCATTAATGATCACATAAAAAATATATTATATCACACGACATGTTGCAGACTTGCTCTTCATCATCTAGATCAGCCGTTCGACAGGAACAACAAATAAATGAGTTAGAGAGATTTTTTTATGATAGAGTTGAGGAAAATCGATACTGAAATTTATTGTTCCGTTGTGCCAATTATTTTTTATAACTTAAACGATGTGACTGTATATAGTACACATGACACATCTGATGATAAATATGTGGATGGATGGAATGTGTGTGCGAGATGAGATTTTGTGATAAAAATAATGATTTTCGACACTGTCGTTCGGATTTAATTGAGTGGGGTTGCATTGTAATTGGATAATTTGCAGACTAAAGTTTAAATATGATTTATGTAACGAGACATTTCTGCTGACTAATTGATTACAATTATTTTTATTGCACGTACTTAAATAACAGCAAACGTTCACGACTGTAATTTGGCTTCACGATTTATGTTTGAGATTCAGAAATGAAAATAATCACAAAAAAACTTTTTTTCTTCTTAGTGCTCTCTTATTTGAAGTTTATATTCTCATAGGAAATAATTTTCATTAACTGCGTCACTCCTTAAGTGCTTCTATTAAACATTTTTTACATTTTCATCCTTCTTCACTCTGAAAAATGTGCGATTTTAATTTCAAATAAATCATTGTCAATTGACAGTTTCATTGTTTTTCCTCCTTCCTTCATTCTATTCAGTTAAACTTGCAGCACACGAGTTGCTTGAAATTCATTCATATATCTTCTTTAAATATAACTTTTGCTTCTTTTTTTCTTTCTACTTTTAGCAATACTTTATCTAACCTTTTCTTTTCCACTTTGTTATTGTACTTTATATAGCCTTACGGATTGAAATAACACTGATAGGTTCGATTCTGATCAACAAATCTTGGAGATAGATAAATATGGTTTTGGAGGCATTTTGGCGGGGTAACTGGATGGCTTTATGGACCGTGTGATTCAAGAAGTTGAGAAATCTTAGTATTTATTTCTCAGTTCAGAAATTCAAATTATTAAAAACCGTTAAATTTTTGAAATTCGTTAAATTTTAGAAATTCAAATTTTTGAAAACCGGTAAATTTCAAAAGCCTAAATTGCAGCAAATTGTTAGTTTCATAATAAATTATGACTCTAGACTGTTCCAGTCCCAATCTCCTAAATTTTAATACATCTTTTGTGATTGACCCCAAATTTATTTCCAAGAATGCGTTTCTATCCCAAAGTCAAGCGACTAGACCAAACTTTTCGCAGATTTCACAAATATGTTTTTGTAGAAAGGCACATAAACAGCAGACAAGGAGGATAAAACGTAGAAATGAAAATAAAAGAAATACGAGGGGGATTGTTTGCTAACAACAGATTAATATTATTATTGGGTTCATATTTTATTGGCTGGATTCCATTTTTTCTCACATCTCTCCACTCACCGACCAACATTCTTTCCATCATTTTTTGTTTGTGTGTTGCTATATGCTTAATAAACTTTATCCAAAGATAAATTTTTGTGTGTAAATCGAGACAAGACATACGGATTAGAATATATTTGCCTTTTCGTTGTTGTTGCTTTTGTGTGTTTTAAATTTCTTCATCTTCTAATAAAATATAATTATATGTATAAACCTCACACAGCTTTACTACAATACAGTCAGTGCCTCGACACCACGAGGAGCTTAAGGTATTAGCAAAATTATTATGTTCTCGTAGATCTTGCACGATATAGTAAAATAATCCTATCATTACATTTAGAAAATTTTAGGAATTCTCTACGCCATCTCTTCCATTATCATTAAGAATTCCCAATAGCTAACTTGGCATGCTGTCTCCTATGATACCAGAATAAAGTCGGTCTTTACAAAAGAATTTCTGATAAATGGAGACTAATGTAAATACTTCATACAAAGTTCTTTATTTTGTGACATAGAAAAATGGTTTTATTGGAGCTCTTGAATGGATCGAAGGGTACAGGGGTGTATTTAAGAGGGTTGGATGGAGGGAGTGGGTTATTGGTCAAGTTCCCCCTCGATGGAAAATTTACTTCAATTTGGTGTGGGTATTTGAAAAAATCTCCTAAACTTTCCAATAAATTAACGTTTATGTAATCAGGGGTGGATCTAAGGGGTCCGGTCCATGTTTCGAGAATTTCTATTTCGGAAAAAAATTGAATATATAAGGACCCGTCCCAAAAATTCAATATGTATGGAAATATGAAAATATAGACCCCCTTTCAAGAGGTTGTAACCCTCTTAAAAATATTGACCCCTTTCTCCTCCCTGACCTCTGTTTGAAAAGGTTCTGGCTTCACTCTTGGTAGGATGTCCATCGATTTTTCCGAATATATTATTGAAGATAATCTCATGATATTGAATTATGATAAGTTATTGAATAGATATAGCTCACATTTTTCTATTATTAAAGTATATATCCATGATTTATGCATTGTTGCTAGGTTCTTGATATTTTATTTAGTTTGTCAAACTTGAGACATCTTTAAATAAAGTATGGAACTGATAGATAGACATCCCACTTGAATGAAGTATTTTGCTTTTATATGAAACATTGTTCACCGCAAAAATGTCAATTATTCTAAAAACTTCTCTTATGCATTTGTTATGGTAACAGAAAATCTCTGACGTCCAACTTTATAAACCACAAAAGTTATTTTAAAATATCAAGAATATCAAAGTTTTACATTACTTGCAGACTAAGATTAAAAATGAAAATTTTTTGGCGCGCAAAATCATAGCAACCTTGATGAAAATAATAATAATAATTTTGAAAATTCACACATGGACTTGTCATTGAGTAGGGACGTAGTTAGGGGTTTTAAAAAATTTAGAAGAAATTTAACTTTTATTCATTGTTCATTAAAACACTAGAAAATTTAAAAAAATCTACATAATGTAGGGATTTAGACCCCTGACTACAACCCTGTAATCAAGACAGCTATAAACATAAATTGGACAGCGCTACCTTAATAAACAACACAATTTAATGTATGCTTGTAAGCGTGGAAAATTTTGTTTGAAAATGTAAAATAAAATATCAAATATAAGAAATCATAAAATCATTGAGGCTATTTTTATTAAATATCAAAAATGATTTTTTCACGATAGGAAAAGGAAAAATGAGAAGATTTTTTTCTTCTTCTAAATAAAATCATTGGAGATGAAAAGAAAGAGGATGGAAAGATAAATAAATAAAGATAGAAGAAAAAATTCTCATCACATACAGACAGAAGTGACATATTTTCTTGCTGTGCTCAATATGCTTAAAGTGTGTTTGAGTGTTGTTGGAATTATGCATGCACATATTCCTATTGTAACAGCATGGGATTTCCACGCCACTGTTTCATCAAAAAGTTAAACATTATTTTCTTTTTTCCACTTTCTCGTTTTTCTCCAACGTTTATTTATTTAGGCGTTAAATATTATGAAATGGAATTTTTTTTCACAGCTCTCATCATCATCATCATCTCGTTCTCTCTCCTATATATCTCGAAAACGCAATAAATGAGATGTTGAAAATTGTAAAGATGAAAATGCTTTTAAAAATATATTAATAAGGCCATTTACAAAAAAATGTGATGAATCATTGACTTTATGCGGGGTCACTCACTTTTAACGTCCAGGCAGGGTCATATTTGAGAAAAAAATTTTAGTTTTATATACAACCCCCTCCCTCCATAATAAATTAAATCTAGAAGTTCCTATAAGTTTTGGCTCATATTTCATAAAAAAATTGTACTTTCCTTCAGTTTTTGGGTAACTCAGGGCAAGGGCGTATCCAGGGGGTATTTGGGTGTCAGAACATTCCTCTTGAAAGAATTTCTTTCAATTTGCTAGAGTTTTTCGAGAAAAAATCCCAAAATACCTCCCAAACAAAAAATTTCTGACTACATACCTGCCTCAGGGCAAAAGCATAATCATAAATTTTATGATGAGGAGGGGTTCCGTACATTCAAGAGGGGTCTTGAATATTTTTCTCATACATTTCAAATTTTTAGGAGAGGTAAAAAACTTCTAATTTAAATTTCAATCTTGAGGAGGGGTTCCTGACCCCTTCGGACTGCTCACTGACTACACCATTGCCCAGTGATGTAGCCAGGCGAAAGATGATAGGATGAAAAATGATCCTCTTTTTTGGAAAAAATTGGCCTAAACAAAAAATATTTGAAACTGTTAGTGGTTGTGAAATTAAAATTTTAACCCCCCCCCCCCCCTTTTAAGAAAATTTTTTGACTACGCCACTGCTCCTGCTTCTTCTACTCGCCACATTAAAAACACAATATTCTTACACTGATAATAATAATTTTCTCTGTCAAAATAACCTCCAGTTTTCGATGAACATCATTTACGAATGACCTTCTAAATCACTTTAACGATTTAAGACAGACTCAATGGCCTTATATATTTATCATGACGCTTTTCACTCCAATCGATACTCATTCATGACAACCACATATTGATTGAAATAATGTGTATTATCAATACACTTCTAATCCTTCATTATTCTATTTATAGCAAACATATTTTGCTCATTCAGAAAGGTACTCTTATCATCCACATATTTCTCTCGTCATCTGTTTGTCAATGCTTTGAGTTTACGCAGAATGAGCGTCTCAGAGGAGAAAAGATTTATCGACTTGATTTATGAGTCAATTTGTAACTAGGATGTGCTTCATTATGATTTCTGGGATTGAGCATGCTTATTTGGATTGAAAATGTTTGGAATTTTACATGACTGTCCTTGAAGATTGGAGCGTCATTGACAAAAATCTCGATTTCTTGCTTTGTTAGAAAAATATTTAAAATTTTCAAAAAATGACTATAGTCAGCCTTCGATATGAATTATGGACAGGGTGTGGGGTCTAACTAATGCTCAAACTTTATTGTAAGTGAAACTTTATGAAAGAAAAAAAATTGGCGCCAAAAAATATTCATCCAATTCTGATCAAGCATCTCATAACCTCATCGTATCTTGTTAAATGGGAAGAAAAAAGGTCTGAAATTTTAGTGATAAAGAACAGCGACGAGAAAAGGGAGAACCACAAAGTTCATCTATTGTAAAACGGATCCGTTGACCACAATACATTTACATTAACCAGCACAGAATAGCACGAATAATTTAAAGGGATTGGAAAAAAACTTTTCAGAAAAAAATCAACAGCTTTAGCTTTAATCCTAAATGTGAATAATAATATGGTGAGAATGCTCTCAAGTCATTTGCATGAAACAACATTCTAAACTCCCATTGTCATCTTCATCATCCCCCACCTCGGTATGAACAATGATAGATCAGATGTTAATATAAATAATCCTCTGTGCTATACAAAGCTGCCGTTGTGAATCTACATAAGTGCCACTACAAATGAGAAAAAATTCATACTTTTATGTGACATACCCGATCAGTACACTTTTTCCATGACAGCAGGGTGGGACCTGATTAGCAACCAAGACACGAATAGTCAGCATCATCGACACCATGTGATTGTCATTCAGCCATCATGAAAAAAGTGTGCTGATCGGAATATTCACAAGAAAAAATGTAAGTCTCAAATTGAAATGGGCAAAGACAACGAATTTGAATCATGTTTAACATTTGTAGAAGATGACATGAATGAGTTATGGTTAAAATAAGAATAAAATGCAAAGCTGGTTTTTGAGAAATGAGAAAAATTTCACAATGTAGACGACAAATTCCATTTTTCTCGTCTCATTCTCGCAATCTCATGGCTGATGTGATACCGCTACGTTTATTCCTTTTTTCTTGAGACTAAACGAACATCAAAAAGTAAGCAAGAATAATAGTAATAATAATGAGAAGTCGACTGGCAACATGGAAGAATGTTGAGGCCGGAAGCTGTTATTGATTAAATTTAAGCAAGAGCAAAAATGTATAAAAAATATATAAAGCATAGCTCAGCAGTAAGCAGCACAGAGTAAAGAGAAACTTTTTTCTTGTCTTTTCACACAGTTTCATTGCATTAACTCCATTCAAATGGCAAAATGGAAGAGCAGCATAAGAAAGTTTACTTTAATGGAGGAAAAAAATGGGGGTCGTTTGAATATTAAGTAACACTAAGGGGTCGTTCATAGATTACGTCACGCAAAAAATGACTTTTTCGACTCCAATTCCTCGCTTGTCACAAGCTTTCCGTAAAAAAATTCAAATTCTTCAACCCCAATCCCCTAAAGCAGTAGTACTCAAACTATGCTCCGCGACACACTACTTTGTCGCCGCGCCATCTCAGGTCATGAAGCTGGTGTGTCGTGAACACCTCACTCAAAATTTAGTGTGTCGCGGTCTCAAAAGTTTGAGAACCACTGCCCTAAAGCGTGACGTAATTTGTGAATGACCCCAAAGTCAAAAGAAAGTTAGACTTTTGCAGTGATTCATACAAAACTTCCAAGTTGTACTTATTTTATTATAAGTTACCATTTTTAGGGTTACGTAACATCCGAACAACCCCAAAAAAAAGTTTAGCAAAGATTTCTTTTTAAAGATTAAGAAACTCTTGAACTTCTTTAGATAATACTTTACTTAAATTGATACACAGACTTGAAGGAGCAACAGCAGGAAGCAATTTACGTTTAAAAATTTCCATGTCAGATGAGAAATAAGAAGCAGCATCAAATTATTATTGTTGTTAGTACTTATTTCCATCTTCACAGACATTCCATCCACCTGTGAGCATTCCTTTATGTACACATCTCGTGCTATAAATGACGTGGGGAAAAGTATGTAAACAAATTAGAAATAAAGATTGAAAATCGAACTTCCAAGCAGTAACAGATGCAAGTGCTGTTCAAACAGATTGAAAAATGTGTGAATGAGTAAATTTTGGCATACATTTCTGGCTTGTTGTTGCTCCATTTTCAATCGATCCTTACACTTTTATTTCATTACATTTTAATGCTTACAATTAAGTCAGTTAAAAGCTTCGTGTAATTCCTTATGACAACTAAGACTAAGTATAGATTATAATATTTCAAAAGCGTAAGTTCACAATTCAATTTACAGCACTTAAGTTAATGGCATTTAAAACGTGTGATTCAGACATTCTTAATGAGATTTTGAAGAATTTTGTATATTAATTCCAAAGGACATAAGGACGAATAATGACATTGTCTATAAAATATTTAATTTTGAATGATTCCATGAAATATAAAACAAATCCTACGTACCGTATCCCACATACATAAACATGTTCTGTTCTCATTGTTAGACATCTCTTTAGTGTCTTTGAATCTATTTTGAAACCTACTCAAGGAAATGTACCGGAAAGATTAGAACAAAGATGTAATTTCTCCCATACAATGTAGCTTTTGTGCTTGATTTTCTCATTAAACTGGAAACCTGATAACAAGCTGTTTCACAATAGGAAATTGCAGATTAAACAATTGCAGAAAAGTCTACAGATTGATCTGTTTTGATGCGCGAAGTGAAGCCAGTGTTCCTCAAAATTAATGAGGTCAAACAATGAGAATCGTGGCACTGCACATTAAATATTAAGCCATAGAAACGAGTTTGTGTCTAATTTACTTTAGGTAAAAGTTTAATGACTTTTTTGAGGTGCGGTTAGACGTAAAAAGCAAAAGTTTTCCATTTATTGGAAGTGGGAGCTAATGACTCAAAAAATTGATGCTTCACCAAAAATTTTGACTAAACACGTGTTCCTTAATAACCCGTAAAAAATAATCTCTATCCGGTTTGGCCTAAAACAAAGTTTGTATTTATTGCCACAGCAAACTTCCTCTATTCAAAAACGAGAGCATTCGACAGGAAAGGCTGCTCATTCAACTTTTAGGTGTTTAAATTTTTAATCCGCTTGTGACATTTTTACAATAGAACCTAATAGAACTAATCAATAAATCTGAGTTTATGGCACCATTGTTGAATAAACATGTTTGAAAGTTTTCAGATTATGACAGGGGTCGTTCGCAAATGACGTCAGAAACTTAAAATTACTTTATAGCCGTAATACGATATTAAATTTCATGTCCTTCTAATGACACAACAGGAAGTTGATCCAAAAATCTGAATTTTAGATGAACGTCATTTATGAATGAACCCAGCAGTGATTTAATAATGTAGGTGGTAGAATTTCACATTCTATGTGGACAGATATCGATTATTTTGTGCTAAAAATGTAAGTTTTGATTGACTTATATCGACTCTGTCCAATGTAATCCATTTAATACACAACAATGTTGTTTAATTACTGCGAATATCGAGCTATTCGCGCTTCTCGTGAACATTCATTTAATTGATGCATAAAAACAAAGCAAACAGTCTTTTTCACATCATTTCCAATTGATTCGTTTGTTTATTCTCTTTTTATTATTTTAGGAGTGAAATAAAAAATTGATTTTTTTTCTTTTAAGCTTATTCCGCAACAATAAATGGAATTCATAAGAAAAACAAGAATGATTCCGAATAAAAACAAAGCTGAATGAAATCGTTGCCGCCCCCACAAAGTATTTAAGATTGTAGAAATTGTTATGTCTGCTGTGCTTAAGTATTACTTTTTGTTCTTTACTAATGCTAAGGTGGAATGCAAAGAATGCAATTCCCTCTTGAGAATTAAGTTTCCTCTCTATTTCCTCTTCTTACTAAGTTATGCTATACTGCACAGCAATAGGAATTAAAATAATAATAGTTTTCATTCGTGAGCAGTTTGAAATTCAGTCAGGGTTCGTACATAATTGGGGTATATTAAAATATTGGGATTTTTGAACCTCATCAGTCCTATGTCGTGTCAGCCACACGTCGTCAATGTAACTGCCTTTTTTTAGTTGTTCCAATTGGATGCCATCTGGTCTCCATGAAATAAGTGTCTCGATCGGTATATAGTCACAGACCTTCCTCCCTACTAAGCAATGACTTGATGTTATAGCAGGGGTGTAGCCAGGAGGGTCTGGACCCCCTACAAAAAAATTTGAACCGCAGCGAGAGTACGGCTCAAAATTATTTGGGGGGGGGTCCAGACCCTCCTGGCTACGCCCTTGTGTTATAGCTATCCGAAAAGAGCTGATAAGAAAACTTACAACTCATGAACTTGAAACCCCTTAAACATATCCTTATAAATCTTATTTCCTAAAAAATCCCAGCATGCTGTTTTTGAATTCAATCCGTCGATTCCTCACACCCTCCAATTACCCACCAGAAGGAAAATTATTATTGTTATCGCCAGGGGTGGCGAACGGTCCTTATCTTTCGATTTCGAATTTTCGAAAGGTCCCTTATTTTACCGTTACAAAAATTTTTTGAAAAAATTTGGTACCTTATTTTTCCGTTATAAAATTTTTTGAAAAAATTTGGTAGCTTATTTTTCCGTTACAAAAATTTTTTGAAAAAATTTGGTACCTTATTTTTTCTTTAGCAAATTTTTTGTGAATATATCATGTTTTTTCCTTAAATTTCGTTTAAAATTAGAAAATCAATGTCGATACATTCACACAAAACAAATTTGCATCAAAATGCACTTAAAATTTTGCTCTAAAATAACGGATTTTTAATTTTTAAATAAAAATCCCGCATTTTTTTATCAAGAAAAAAAATTTTTTTAGAATTTTTTTTTGAATTTTTCGGAAACCAACGGAACAGTTCTTGTTCGCCACCCCTGGTGTTATCGTTATTTTCATTGTTACTAGTGTAAAATAAAGCAATAATATCTCGACATGAATAATTCTTATTCAGCACCAAATGCTATCAAGTAAGTTCACCAGACTCTGAACCATGTCGCAAATCATTTTCATTGAAAATTTCCATTGAATTAGACGGCGCAATTTCCGATTTTATCGACACATACTAGCACCAAAGGAAATCATTAATGGCTTGAAATCGAAGGAATGTACTAAAGCAATTTTATGACAGTGTTGATGGCTTCGCAGCATGACGGTCACACGACCGATAAGTTAAAAAGAAAATTGACCGACACAAAATTGGACTCGGTATTATATTGTGACCACATAAATACATACTAAACAGTTCATTGAAATGCCTGAATTCATTACATTCGGTTCTATACTGGGAATTATTTTCTGAATGAAACCATACATTACTTAGTATTGAACGGAAAAGTTTATAGAAATTATTTAGGCTTCAATTCAGATATGAGAAGTTTGAAGCACTTCCATAAAGTTTTCGTAAAGAAGTCTTCTTTTCTAACAGATTAAATACTTTATGGATTTATCATCTTGAAACTAAAAAGCTTGAATGAATTTTTCCTATTTCCTGTCAGAAAATATTTTCCACTTGCCATCTCGAGTTCCTCTCTTGACCCTTCTCGTCTACAAACTTGACATTTTACATATGTTTGACTGACCACTACCATTAAACTTTGCACACAATTTGTTTCGTGTTTTTGACAAACTCAATATTTTGTAGCTCAAATATTCAATTTTTTCAAAATTAGACGTAAAATTGCTTATAGTATGTAGAATGCTATAGAATGTCACATAGCTCCAGCTTCTCATTTCAGCTATTTGTTATCCAATTCAGGACCACAGAATTTTATTTTCGAATTCGAAAAAATTTGTTTTCGAAAATCTTTTGTTTACAAAATTCAAAATGAAGTTATTTTCCTAAATTTTATCTTAATTCAATACTTATCAACTAGATAATAGAATGAAAAGTATTTAATGAGGAAAAGTAAAACTATTATGATCATTTAGCAACAATAGATCGCACTAAATAGTTAAAAAAGTTGCAAACTTTAAAAATTGGAAATTTTTGAAATTATTTGTAAACAAACATAAAAAAAAGTGCGGGAAATTTCAAATTTCTGAAAAAATAACAGAAAATTCAATCGTTGTCTTGTACTGTGGTTTTATAAATGTCATTAATCATGCATGCAGATAAGATCTAAAAATAATATTTTAACTGCTTAATTCGGGATTTTTTTTCTGTGCAAATTGCAAAAATATTTTCATAAAATAATAAAAGCTGTGGTATTTTGCTGACGATTCAAACTGCTTGTTCAGAATTGTTATTAAAGTTTCAATTCTCATTTGTGATTTAGTGTCATACCATAGCATAATATTTCCACAGATGCTCATTTTGCTTCATCTCCATAAAACTCTTTTGAAATAATACTTTAAAATAGATATTTTATATATAAATGTCTATATAATTCATGTAGATAGTTGAGGTGCGCCCCATATTGATGATGATGACGATGATAAAGGATAGACTTTTATGTCGATAGACAAATGTTGTAGGCAGAACAATACAAAACGTTACTAGTGCTAATTTAAATTCATCTGATGATTGAAATGTTCTATTCGCTTCATCCTCAATGTCAGGATTATTGTATATCTACACATACACATTTGAATAAAAGAACAATGGTTATGGATATAAAGCTATAAAAGCTTTACCAACAAAATAAAATCCAACATTTTCCTATTTATGTGTATTCAAAGCAACAACAACAATAATGGAAAAAGAGCTTCCAGATGAAAGAGTTGGAAAGATGAATGAAATGATACGAGAGAGGCTCAAAAACCCCAAACTATAATACTTTTAGGTCAAAATGGAAACCAGGCATAAAAATAGACTCATATCCAAGATTTTCATTGCAATTTTTATATTCGCTTGCGTGTGTTCATCTCTTGAGGGTGACTAAGGCTCGATGGTTGTTAAGAAAGCACTTAGATATGCTATTTTGTAGAAATTGAGATCTGTATGCTAGCATTTTATAATATAAAGAATTTTTGAAATATCTTCTGCGTTGAAAAATTGTTTTTAGGGATGAAATGCGAGACATTGATTGAATACCTTAGCAAAAAACTCATCAGATAGCCGCCCTTTTGTACAAACATTCCTTTTGCTTTATACATCATGTCTGTGAGTTTATGTGCGTCTGTATCTGTGTAACTCATAATATATATGTAGATTCACTCCTCATATATTCATGAATCTAGCATCGAGGAAAGGCAAGAAGAATGACTTTGTATTATATCTCAGTAGAGTCGTTTCAAGCAGGGGAAATTCCCTCAAATACATGCCAAAGAATTGTTTTTTGATGAGTCTAATGGTAAAGTTCAGCACTAGACTGAAATAAAATATGAATTTTTATATGAATGTATGTTATTACAGGTGTGGATTGAAGCAGTGTAGGATATTGGAAATTATTTTTCATCTATGCACGTAAGTATGCATGCAGATGGAAATAAAGTAAGAAATTTATGTACAATAAATATTGATGGTGAAAAGGAACAGAAGAATCTCGTGTTACGAACGTACATCTATCAAAAAAAGAGAGATTTAATGATAGATTAAGACTTACATCAGTTATGCATGAATAACAACAATATTTGTATGTATGATGAATCGCAGAGGAATCGGATATAAAAAATCAACAGTATCGACATCGGAAAGATTTGAGCGATGTGAAAGAAATTACGAAAAGAATGAAAAAGAAATGAAGCGTGGAACGAGGCGGCTAGAAAAAGAAGCGAATTCATGCCTTTTTGGATTTTCATAAATCTTTATTCAAATTATACCAAATTCCACTTAGTTATAAGATGAAAAACATGTTTCCTTTCCTCTCGTACATTTTCATAACGCAACATTAAGGAGGTCGTTGCTATCGGCTTTCTGCTTCTCTCCCTCCTTGTTGATTGAAGCAGTTTTTTAAAGAAGAATATATTAAGGCATACTCAACCGTATTAAATTTGGTGTGCATGATTAAATTGAGATTTTTTGGAAACTATACATAGAAAAAGGATGTCAACAAATTGGATATTTTATGTCCATTTTTATAATGTGTAATGTTTTGTGTCTAAATCTCAGTTTGGATTATGAATGGATCATAAAATTGGGACATAAAACAACACACAGCAAGGAAGTGTTGTGATACAAAAACTACATAAAATTTGTGGAAATCCAAACTTTTAATCAACAATTTTTCTTTTTTTTCTGACACATCCGTATTGTCTTTTGCACAAGTTCATGAGAGTATGTAAAATTGAGCAGTGGTGTATCAAGTGAAGGGCTTTGAATCCTCCATGTAAAGAAGTACAAAATTTAAGAACCGTTCATACGAAACTTAAAATGGGAGAATCCAATTTTTTATTTAAACCCGGATGCCAAACACCCGTGCTACTCCGCTGACAGTGAGTATGTAATCAAGTGAATGTAAAAGGGATGAGGATTCCTGTACGTATTTTTCCGAGGGAAATGAAAAACTTTTTTTGTATCCTCGCTTGTGTGACAAAATCATTCGACATTGAAAGATGAATTAAGTTAAGTTTATTCCGTGTATGTGAAAGTCATAAAAAATTTATATTTCTAAAAAGGAACAAGGAAAAAAATGTGAGAGAAAGAAGAACTGAAAATGCTTTAAATATTTATGCGACTTTTCCGACTCTAAATGATGTATCCGTGAATTATGCATGTGTATACGAATTTATGCTATTTAAAGCTGTAAAGCCTCATTCTCTCAATTCTTTTCTCTTTCGTCCTATCTCTCTCTAACCTTTTATTCATCATCCAGTGAATAGCTTTAGGGCACTTAAAAATTATACCTTTTAAACAGTATTTCCTTTTTTCACATCATACAAAAGCAGCGCGCGTATTAATAAACACACAAACACAAGCACACAGAATGGAATCTTTTTTATTCAAATTTGAAAAAAAAGCGTCTCGTAAGTACACGACAACAAGGTAAGGAATGAAGAAGAAGACGCAAAGAGGAAGGCAATTTTCTATGTCATATATTCGGTATTCTATTACATACAACTACTGGCTGTTGATGTAATTACATAATAAAAAGAAGAAAAAAAAATTTCCTCGGGAAAGGAAATGACGAGAACGAAAGACGGATAAGAAGGTAGGCAGGCACAGACAGTAATAGATAGAAGATTTTAATGCCTTTGTGCATATTCATGCTAATTGAACTCAAGTCTCCTCTTTAAAATAATCAGCATTTAATAGTGATATACATAACACTACATACAATAGTCAAATGATGCACACACATATACATGTTTATTCATTCATTTCCTCGTAGATTTTATTTTTCCTTCCTTCCGTACAATACCCTCCTTCAATATACCAACTAAGTCATTTTCAGAATTACTTTTTCTGGTTTCGAATTGCCGTAGGCAATGTGATGTTAATATTAGCGTAAAAAATGAAATTGAAGACAGAAATAACAGTAAATAAGTAAACAACGGAATAAAACATTTTTACGCAAGTGCATGAAATCCAAGAGTATTATTTCCATGGTCAATAAGTACTTTAATTGACAAAAAGCAGATAACAAGCTCTTAGAAAGCTTTAAGCTTTTGTATTGGGAATCCCTCATGAATATTGCTTGTAGCGTAGAAGTGCTTGTAGTATTATGAGATATTCTGTCATTAGACATGCTATTTGTACTGATTGACACTTCCAAATCTTGAATTACATTTGAGAAATATTTGTATAAAGAAAAGAAATTTTAACGGTTAAATTAAATTTAAAAATCGATATGAACAATTAGTTGAATTCCCCTCGACCACATACATTTATTTTGAGACCCTTCTAAATTGTTTTTCAGTCTCATTTGAGACTTCGAAGAGGAATCTTCAATAAAATTTACAGCAGTCCGTGTTAAAATTTCATTCAGGTATTCTCCCACTTGTAGCATTAAACACTATCTCATCAATCTAAAGAATTCTCCAAGGAAAAGTAATCATCAACAACACGGAAAAAGACGATTCATAAAAGTTATCTGAAATAGCACAGATAGGAGAGAAATTAGCAGAGCTTTTAACTAGTTATCCAAATATTTAATTAAACTCGTGTTTATCTTGTGTCTATCAGTCAAAATATTCTCCTCACATCTAGATAGTACTCGAATGCACTGAAATTTAATAGATAGAAAAAAAGTAGAGTAAACAACAAAAACAAAGAAGCAGCGGAGAAAAACGTTGAAAATAAGGCAAATAGAAATTATGAACTTGAATCGTGCTGAGCTCGAAAACATAAATCTCATTGGAAATGAAATGAAATGACAGTTTGAAACTTTTGCTTCAACATAGGAATGGAAATATGTACATAAGATTCGTATGAAAACTGTGTAATAAGAATGAAAACGAAAATGAAAGTTTATCTTTGAGTTACTTCATTTATAACCTGCCCTTATGCTGTACAACTTACATTGAACATTCACAATACATAATAAAATATAGGAAAACTTTAGAGGAAAAATATTAAAGAGCAAAAATACAGGCAATAATGAAATGTTGATGATCATCACGAGTAAGTACGATGATGTGAAAATAGGAGAAAATGAGTAGAATGAGAAAATTGTAGAAAATAAACAGATGAGTGGACGAATACTTGAGAATCTCTTGATAGAATAAAGACTTAGACAGAATGAAATGAAAAACCTAGAAAAAGGAGAGGAGACAGTGACAGACAGATCAAGGATGAATGTATGTAATTCCCTGGCCTTTCAACCATCTGTTTACCCAGAATCATTTAGTAAGTTGATGACGGTGAAGATGTATATACTTGGAATATATGATAGAACACTAAATGATGTCAAATGTCGAGTTATAAGTGGAAACAAGGTTCATTATAGACATGTTTTAAATAAAATAACAAAGTATGTACCGAATGACACATAACTGACTTAAAAAGGGTATGTTTTGTTAAGCAGCAGCATGATGTTTCAGTACTTGAGTTGGCGCAGTAAAATTAGAAAATTGAGCTTCAATTCTAATAGGGTATTGTCATTAAATTGTACTCAGAACTCAAATATAGATCTGCAGAGGTATAAAGTTACTCGGCCATCACAATGAACGACTTGGGAGGAACCAAATATAGGAATTATCACAGCAACGATAAATTCAACCAAAAATGAGATAAGAAATGAAAAAGACAGCATCTTGAATATATTGTTGCTGCCATTGTGATTTTTTTATATACAGCAAACAATAATATGATGATGATTCTCGTGAACGGAGGATAATATTGATTGTTGTTAGCATTATCCGAATATTTTTTCAAATTGGATTAAGATAACATAAATAAAATCTTCATTTTCTCGCTTACCATGGCCTTTCTTTCCATTTGATTTGCTTTTGTTTTTCCTCGGATATAAATGAATTTTTTTCGATTGCCCACAGCCCATTCTCAAAGAGCTTTACGCCTGTCGTATCCTTTCCTCTCTTTTTTTGCCTTTTTTAATTATTTTATTTTCTTTTTTGGTAATTTCAATTTCTTTTTCTCACTAAATTTTGTTTAATTTGATATTTTGATCCTTTTGAAATTCTAGTTCACAACTTTCGTATCAAAATGATTTCATCCTTCCGCCCTCTCGGCGCTTTTCACTTTATTTTCTCACGTTATTTAGACTATAATTTTAAAATTTATCGTCTACATTCACTAATTAAATTCTTTGTCGGCGAAAACAAGAAGTTTTTCAGCACTTTCCTTTTTTTACGGTCTTATCGCTTTCCAAACATTTGAAACTAGAAGGCATTAAGAGCTGGGACGAGTATGAATAAAAAGTAATTTTAAATGAGATGAAATGAGCTCCTCCTTTTTGTGATCGCCTTTAATTAGTTACTTATCACAAAAACAGCAACGAAGGACTGGATTAAGCTTTGTTTGGTTGTAAAATATGATTTGAATATTTAATCTGCTTAAACATCCAGCCATTTCATCATCGACTGTAGATTTTTATAGCACACACACCCGAAAAGGCTTTTCATCGTCATTTTTAAGACTGTTTCATCCACGTGAATAATTTTTTTTGGAGCTTCTTAAAAATTAATTGATTTTCTCATTCATTTCTATACTGAATATTTTAGTCTGCTGTTGTCTATTCACCTCCACTCTTGTTCCTTCTGTGTTTGTATGTGTAGATGTTTGCAAATCAAATTAATTTTAATCCATTTAGCAAAACAAAGTTTTTTTTTCGTTTCTTCTTCTTATGAACAAACAAAATTCATGGATGAAAAGCACAAACTATATATAGTGCCTATTGTTCCGTACACAATGTGCACTCAATAAATAAAGAGCGAGTCTAGGGACTTCACATTAGCACATTAGTCAAGTATCGTATGATGATAGGAATTTAATTAGTTTTTTTTTTGGGTCTTGTTCCGTGAAAGTTTTATGCGTGTGTAACTACTTACGGGGCATTTCCATTTTCACGACCATTAATTTGCATTTTATCCTTCTTCACACTCTCTTTGCATGCTTTTTTTTCACTTCATGTATATTTATACAATTTTCGTAAATTTATGTATGGCTGCTGTTACTGTTGCTTGCTGCTGTACACTTTATGATTATTATTTTTATTATTATTTTCCTTTTTAGCTTCTTGTTTGTATAAATATATATCAAAATATTTTCCACATACACTCAAGCGCTGTCGTATTAAATATTCCCGAGCATGAAAATTTCTCTTTTTTTCTCTCAAAGGTATTTCTTTTCACTTAAATTTTCACATCATAAAAATTATCTTCTCATGCTCATATTTCATATTTTTTTATGCCCTAGCCAGAAAAAAAACAACAATCCAAATCAATATGTGTATATGTATATAGTCATTAATATCTTTTTTGAATAACTTACTAGCGCATTTTTGCAACAAGCCTATCAGTTTATTATTTTTTTTTGTTCGTTTTTGGCTGTCTGATTGGGGAAAAATGATGTCAAGGCTACATCGGAAAACTTTTTTCATATTTTTTGAAATATGATTTTTATTTTCAATATTTTTCTGTCATGTCGTAAGCAGCTTTCTTGTTCTTTTCCTGTTTATGCTGGAAAAACATTATTAACAAGGAGAAGCTGCTTGATGGGAAAATTTAATCAATTAATGTAGCAAGATTATAATGAGTGATTTATCTAAGAGAAAAATGGATGGAAAATTCAAGGAAAGAAAAAATTATTTTTTTAGTGGTTGCTCATTTTATAAATGACGTTAATTTTGGACTTTTTAAAGTAGCAACCCTTTACCAATAAATTATATGATGTCTATAGATTATATAGATGCCTTTCATAAAATGGAATGTTACACAACTCCAGTCATCCCTCACACTTCAACCTTACAACTTAGTGGCTTAGCCAGAAATTTTTCAAATTGGGGGGGGGGGGGTTATGACCTCTTGAGGGGGTTCGGATTTTTTCTCATATCTTTTTTAAATTTTTTAAATTTCAATCTCAAAGAGGGCCCTGAACCCCTTGGACACCCCTGTTACAACTCGACGTCATTTGTGGATTTATAGGATGAAGGGTCATTGACATATAGGAAAGCTGCTATTTAAATTTTATGAGACAAATTAATAAATTTTATGATGGACATCACTTATAGACAATCCCATTTCTTCGAGAAAAATTCTGAATAAATTTTTTAGTGATGCCAAAGGCATGAACCCTTGATAAATGGCAAGTTTAAAGGTCAAACTTTCTTTGTATCCGAAAAAGGAACAATGTCTGATATGTTGGGTTGATGGTTCTTTGTGATACTTCAGACAAAGAAATATCCGAGCAGTTTTGTTGTGAGATGTGACACTTGCTATAATTCAAAAACTGAGTGTCAAGTACGACTAAATTTAAAATGTCAAAGATGGGTTTTGGGTTTTATTTAGATTTTCTGAAATTTTATTACGTGAAGATGATTAAGGGAAATTTTTGAGCTTATTTCTCGAATTACGATCCTATTTCTTAATGATATTTATCTAGGAAGATAAGAATGCTAAATAGACAAAAGAAAAACAAGATTAAAGTCGATTAAAGAAAACTGAAATTAAAATATGAGAATTGGTTCCTAAATTTAATGTAAATTTATTGCTGTTCTTACAAGGAAATTTATTTAGGCTTCACGAGTGAAATTTCTCCTTGAATTTCAATTATTCTGAATCTAAACAAGTAAGCCATGAGCATTGTTTGCAAATTTTCGAGAGTTTTGCTCAAGAAATATTTTGCATGTTTTTTAAAGCAATAAAAATACATTTTTTTAAATCACGTGGAGTGAGTTTTGGAGGTAAGGTATGAATATTTAAAGGTATTGCCTTAGTTTTCTTATCTTAGAATTTTTCAAATTTTCGAAAAAAAAATTTTTTTTGCCAGTTTGTGGTATCGTAATATATTATTTGGGGTATCATTCCATGTGTAGGCGATTCTGTCAGTACGATAGAATGTTTCTGTGAGCAATAACGAGTGGCTAAGCAATAGGTCGGAAATTAGGTGTAATCGTAGGTTCAATTCCTACCGATAACTAAAATTTTAATTTTTGCATAGATTACTGTAGCCAGGGGATGGTTTTGGGAGTCAACTCCCTTGCACCTCCTCTACTTTTGACATACTTTGTCTCTAGTTATATAAATGACCAGAACTCGCACAATGTTCACAGCATTGCATCCACGTGACCTTAAATTAACAGATTTACAGTTTCAAAGCACTTTATATCACGGAATTTTAAAACTTTTACGGCAATGCACCCTCTAATTAGACCTCATTTTTCTCACTACTTCAAACTTAACTGGCAGTTAAATCCAAAGCATTTCAACATTTATAATTATGTGGCATTTAGAGTATAAAGTACTCCACAGTAATGAGAGCAGGTGCATTTCTGTGGTGTGTTATGAGAAATGAGAGGATGAAGAAAGCTTAAGGAGGGGGAAATTTCGTGGTTTGGGTTGACATTTCTGTGTCGGAGACGGAAAAGAGCTCAATCTCGAGACAAAAGTTGATGTCAATCATTAACTTAGCTTTAAATTGGTTTTTAACGAAATTAGCTGGATTTTTATGGAATTTTTTATAATAACAGCTAAGGATATCCTGGATAAGTTCTTAAATTCTGCTTCGACTCAGATGCATTGTCAGGGAGGGACAAACCTTCTCAATTTACTAGAATTTTTTGAGGAAAAATCCATGGACACTCTAGAATACATCCATATTAATACACAGACAGTAAAATTTTAGGCATAATTAGCTATTTAGAAGCAACCTGCTTGGTAAATACTGATAAACAGTTTTAGATATGAAACCAAAAATCAGACAAAACAAACAGGTTGCTGACTACAAAAATGCGCTTTCAGTTATTCAAAAAAATGTCCGCCACCTTTACCTATAGCTTTTCATAAATCTATTCCTTATTCCTTCAGATCAGAGCGAATCAAGGTTTAGAAATTATTGGAAAAACATCCAAATTTTTTGCATAAAAATCCTTAAAAGTTATTGGCGTACGTCACTGGAGTGTTTTGTGTTTGATGTTTAACCCTGATGTAGATAGCAAGTATTCTTAATTCTAGAAAATTTTTTGTTTATAATACGCTGGGTAGCAGCACGTTCATGCCAAAAGGAAAAACTTTTTTTTATGATGTACACTCAATTTTGTTTAATTACATTGATTGTACGCTTTTTGCGTCGATTCGAATGTGCAAACATGAAAATGAAGCTTTTATTTATTTTTTTCACTTAATAACGAAAATCGTTGGGAAAAATAAATATAAATTAATTCATTTCACTTTATGTGTAGAATATTTTTCCTTGCTTGATGCTGCGTTCCCTTCCAATCACTCTTTTTTTTCTCTTCCTTTTTTTTGGAGAAGATTTTTTTTTCTCTAGATTCCTTTTAAAATTTATTGCCTTTCCTTACTTCTTTTTTTCACTTAATTAACTGGATTTTTTTTATAATTTTTCTATCAAATTACACATTTTCATCACTTTTTCCACAACTTTTCATCCTTTTCATGTAAATTATTCCACCTCAATTGAGATAAAAAGGAAATTTCTTTCCGACATCGCGGATGGACGCAACATCGCGTATAAAGTGATAACGACAAACTGAGAATATTCACATAGATGTAGAACTCGTGAAGAAAATTTCCATCGGATCATCATGGTCTTGTATTTTTTTCTAAAAGATTTTCCTGCTCATTTTTGAGAGAGAATTTTGTGGAAAATTGAGAAAATTTTCGAGAGAGGAAACTTGTATACAATAGGAAAAATGCACATATATTAACAAAAAATTTTGCAACTAGTTCCGATAAGGACAGATTGTGGCTGATTTTCGGATTTACAATCAGAAATGAAGGAAAATTCTCCAAATTTCCATCACCTGCTTGTCATTTTATCATTCATGGAAGTAAATTTCACAGCTTGTTAATCATAAATTGAATTATGAGCTTGCCAGAGACTCTATATGCCGAGAAAAAAATAGAAAAGCAGTAAATATCGATTTTTACTCTGAAACAAATACTTCCAGTCATTCCAACTTTCCAGTCATTGGAATTTGTTTATAAGAATAATGAGAAGCACTTCCAGTCACCCCCTAAAAATAAAGGAATTAAATATGAGAAGGAGGAAAAACACAATCGAGTACAAATTTTTTTATATCTTTATTTGTAAGGCCATAAAGTTTCTGCTTTATTCTGTTAATGACAAATGTTGCTTGAACATTCCTTTTATCAAATATTTGAGATTCTTATTAACTAAATACTTTTCAGTATTATATGTGGACGGCAATGCCTGTTACTCATTTATAAACTACTATTTTTGTATCAAAAATATTCTAGGACGGAATGGAATTCTTACAAAAAAATACTTTACTTACTACCGAGACTCGCATAAATTTTTAAAACGATAATTGCTGAAAATTATAACAGAGGAGGAATTTATGTGCGATATTAAAATTTTGTGCCTTAATTCTATTGTGGGTCATTCACTTATTATGTCCAACCATGTTCAACATTCAGGGGTAAGAGATGGGTAAAAGGTCGAGTTGAGTAGGCAGGGGCGTATTCAGGGTTGAGTATTAGGAGTCAACCTCCCCCCATCCTTGGAATAAAATTCAATTTGTTAGGGTTTTTTAAGAAAAAAATCCCAAAAACCCCTCTAAATTCCATACAAAATAATTTCAACTCCCCCTCGAAAAATTACTGGGTACGCCTCCTGTGAGTAGGGTCAACTGACATCAACTCTAGTCACTTTAGCTGACTGACATCAAGCTCTGCTTCATGGAAAATCAGTTTCAATTTAAAAACATGCTTTGAGAAAATTCTGGCACCGGTACCAAAATCTGGCTTGCATAATACCTTTAGTGGAGCAACGAGAGTCTGGAAAGTGAAACATTTGTCTAAAGAGACGCAAAATTCAATAAATCCTAACCAAATTGAAAGGGGGTCATTTTATAAATTTTTCCCAGGTTGTTATAGACCTTCGTTACACCCCTGTCTATTAGAGTTCAACAGATACCCCACAGTTTGAGGGAGATAATCTCTAGGAACCAGACAATCTACAGAAACCAAAAAATGTCTTAATATCCAAAGAAATGTCATGATTCAACCCTCTCCCCCCATAATCATGGATACGCCCCTGATAGCAATATATCAAAATCTAACAACACCCAAAGAAGCACCTCTAATTATTTTTGATGGACATAACTTATGAACAACCCAATAATCCTCTTAATGAATAGACGTAGCTGGCATTGTCGACATGTTTGACGAATGCGGTGTTGTTGGTCTCGATCCAGCCAATGATTGGACTGCTGATGCATTTAATGACTGCATTGTACCAATCTATAAATTAAAATGAGGGTAAAAATAGTTTCAGCAGACAATAATAAAGTCATAAAATAAAATTGCTTACTCTCAAATGTGCAAGATCCTCAAGTTTTGTCAAATCAGCAAGTTCGATGAATACTGAATAGACTGTTAGCCACCCATACAAAGAAATTGATATCAACATAATCCATAAAATTGTCATAAAGATATTATAGAAGAAGTACAGGTCATTAACGATGGCAAAGAATAAAAATGCCACAAATCGGAATGCAATAAATACTCCGAAACTCCATAACCAAGGCATAATTCTCTGTTCGTGTTCCTAAAAAACCAATTAAGAAAAGTCACATTACATTAAGTCAACAGACAGACGTAAAATCAACACAGAATGTGAAACAAAAAGTTTGCGCAAATGAAAACTCACAAAAGGAATTAAATTTAGGGAAACGAGAAAAATTAATTAAATCATATTAAAATGATGAGGATGAAGATGAAGAAACATCATTAAAAACACAGTAAAAAGTTAATTCTCAAGCTTTTTTTCTACCTTTCGTTTCGACACATTTCTACGGTCGAGTTTTGGTGTCTTTTTATAATTTTGAAATGTTATGTCCAAATGATTTTGATAGTAAATAAAAAATATTTTTTGTCATTCATCATTAAAAATAGCACTAATCTAATAAAATTAATATTTCTTCTTAATTACCTTTCTCAAAGCAGCAACAAGCATACAGCTAGTCACGAATGTGACACAGGCGATAAGAGCAGAGAACAGTGCGAAAATTACGAGGACATTTCTAACGTGCATGTTGCCGACATAAACAAACTCATAGGATATGATGTAGTATCCATAATGAGTTGATCCAGGCGCGGCCATAGAGTAACAGTACAAATCAAATATGCCAGTTCCAATCGTGAACAATGAGATGAACTAAAATTAACATAATTAACATATTTATGATATAAATTAATTAAGCATAACTCACAGCAGCAACAATTCCCATAATAATTGATCCTTTCTGGATGTTGAAATATTGATTGTTCTTAACATAAGCCCGTTGATACCATGGAATTTTAAGCGATCTTGTTGATCTCGAAATGGCAGATCTTTGTGGGTACAAACAAAATTATTAGTTTATTGTGATTAACGACAATTGAATCTAATTATTTACCTCCCAGTCGTTGCATGTGAATGAACTGATGGGTTTGATCTATAGGTTGATGGGGTTTTTCTTCCGTAATTCATTTTAATTTGTGTCTTGTATTATGCTGTGAATAATAGGGGTGCGGTCATTAAACTAAATTAATGCAATTTTTCGTTGTTCTCAATGTTTCGGATAAATTCTTTCAATTAACACTGATTATACAGGCTAATGACGGTATTTGAGTAAAACTTGATTAAAGTTTTGGGAATGTAAAATGGTCAAAAACGTAAAAAAAATATTAAATTAATTCTAGATGTTGTTATTCCTCTATGTATTTATTTTAAAAGTCGATTGCCCCTTTGAGATATGGCTGATTCTATAGATTTAATTATGTTTTGGAATTTAGTATTATGTAATTAAATTATAATTAAGTTTTGTTAATCATGTTCTCGTTATTTGTTTGAATGTGTAATGTCCGTTAGATTTTATTTTTGAAAAAAATGGATCAAAAAGTGCGGGAAAAAATGTTTAACGGCTAAAAAACATTTAAATTAAAATCTACAGTAGAACAAAATTTAGTTAAACAGTAGATCAGTTTGTGTTTTCAAATTATTAATCAGTAATTAACGAAATGCTGCCTTTATTTCCATCAAACTTAGATCCAACGATCATTGGATCTATCATGAATGGATCCACATCATCAAATAACACAAATGAAGAGAATGAGATAAGGTAATTAAACCAGAAAATGTATTTAAATTTATTTTGCATAATTCATCGATTTAAGACAGGTTTAAATGCTGTCATAAATCAGATGATATACTTTTGAGAAGCTTTAGAAGTGTATTAGATAGTGAACTTGATAAATCCTTTGATTTTTCGAGCTTTATATAAAATTTCTATAATTCAACTGGATCTAGAATAAGTCACTTAAATGATTTACTGTTTTTCTAGTGAACTGGAGCAAGAGCATACAAAATTTTTCCAAGAGCTTGAACGAATAGCATCGGATATAGCACCTTTGGGAAAACTCAATTCAGAACAAAATAATGAAGGAGATTCGGACGGATCTAACTCGGATAATGAGGAAAGTGATGAAAGTGATTCAGGAGATGACGTAAGCGGAAATGAAGCGGAAGTGACTGTAAATTATTAAAAAAGTCTCGTTAATTAATTAATGTAATTACCATTGATCTCCTTATGAATTAAAATAACTATTTTAACGGAATAATTCAAATTTTTGAATTCAAGGGGGAAGTAGCTCATTGTTTGACCGTTATGCAAAAATTTGAATTTTTTCGAGCACTTTCTATTGCGCATTGAGCAAAGTTTGACAGACTTGGCTGTCTGATATTTTCTGGATGTTTTAAGAATAATCAAGGAACTTCGTCTAGTATATAGATTTCTTCCTTCAATATAACATAATTAATGAATAAACTCAAAAAAATTAATATCAAGTCTGACATCCAGTGAGTGAAAGAGTGAAATAACAAAGATCCAGTAAATGCGCAATAGCCACAAGACATAAGCTGCAAGTAAATTTCCACATAGAGTTATTTTCCCCTTGTTTTTATTTGCTTCTTCATTGTAAAAAAATCGCGAAATATCACGTATCAAAAGAAAAGTGAAATAATTAAGAATATGGCTACGCCAGTGTTTATGAAGATATTTCAACAGGCAGAGAAAACTTTTTCAATTCGGAATCGCGATTCCTACAAGGCTAATTTTGCATTATTAAAGAAATTAGTTGATAAATTAGTTTATAGTGATTTGAATTTAAATCCATTTTTATTCAGCAAGAAGGCATTTCTAGTGAAGGTAACGAGAGATGTTATGCTATATAAGCTATAGTATGAATGTTTCATAAGCCGTTTTCGTTCCGTTTATCGTCATTTCAGAATAAGGCACCATGCACATTTATCAATATTTATGAGAAACCAGATAGTCCTTTTTCGGTTTCAATTTTTATAATAGACGAAAATTATAAAATGCCATTACATGATCATCCAAACATGACAGGCTTACTTAAAGTGATTTCTGGAAAGCTAAAAGCTGAGTGCTATACACAAATCCCGACTGATAAAGAAAATGGACTTTTAGAGAAGATTGTAAGAGTTGAGGAACCAAAAATACTAAATAGTAACAGTGAGGCAGCTGTGTTATATCCAGATAGATATAATTTTCATGAGTTGACAGCTTTGGACGGTCCAGCAGCATTTTTTGACATTTTATCACCTCCATATTCGGATATAAGTGACTCAACTCCTGATGCACGGCACTGTTCCTTCTTTAAAAAAGAGAAAATTATGGTTGATAGTAATGGATTAAATCCAACAGTTAAATTAACTCAAATTCCCGTACCCGATCATTATTATTGTGATTCTGTCTACTACGAACAGCCTGACTTTATGCGATAAATCCGTAGCTAAATAATAATAACAACACGATTATGTGTGAGGAAATAAAAAGAAGTTTTTAGCATAGCTGCATTACGCTTTTTACAAATTTCTTCTTCCTCACGATTCTGTACTATATTTGGAGTCAATCCAAATTATGCAATATTAGTGCAACATGATACAGCACATCAATTTTATTGTATCCATAATCTATGCGTTTTTTAATTAATTTATAGCATTTCTCTGTTTTTGAAAACGTAACTACACTTTTCTTCAGAATGATAAATAAAAAAATACATAATAATGATGAGATAAGAACGTTTTTTGCTCCAAATGCGACGTGATACGTGACCAAATGTATCGACTCCAATTTATTTTTTTGCAGATATTTAAGTAGATTAGTCATATTTTTTCTTTTCTTCATTTTCTCTCTTGAAAAAAATAAATCGCACGAAAGAGGCACCGAGCATGTGTGATGTCTTTAATGACTTTTTTTTAACATGAGCATTCAAATTATTATTTACTTAGTTTTTGTTTAATTTTCATAGATTTCACTTTACTACGTGAAATGCCACACAGCTAGTTGAGTAAATAACCAGTTTCGATTGTAATTTGATGAAGTAAGTCTTGAAGGACCAACGCAAAAAGGGAGTTGCCATTTTTTCCATAAAATCATAAAACATCTTCAACACAATGAATTTAGGGGTCGTTCGCAAATTACGTCACACAAAAAAACGACCCCCTTTTCACAAATTTTCCGAAAAAAGAAAAAAAAATTATTTGGACTGCTACAAATTATTCAACAAACCCCCTACCCCCTAAAGCGTGACGTAATTTGTGAACGACCCCTTACTACATCATCGCTGATCTGGAAATGATGAATTATTGCAATATATTATAGATGTCTATTTCTGTCTAGGAACTGTGCAGTTGGTGATTCATTTTGGGCTTGCTCATCACTTATTGGAAGTTATATTGAAAATATATTGAAAATAAATCATCGGTTTTAAAAATAAAGCTGGGGGTCCTCGGTTTGGATTGCTTACATTTAGAAAAAAACAATTATTCAAATGTAAGACTCTCAGTATAATAAGCAACTGTCTTTAGTTAGTTCCTTCTCAGAAAATGCGCTATATTTACTAAGATCCAGTAAAAAATTGCCAATTCTAGGGGCCGTTCACAATTGACGTCATCCAAACGAGATTTATAGACCCCCACCCTCCTTTGTTAAAATTTTTTTCTTATGTGGAAGTGTCATACAGTACCAGACCCCCTCCCTTTAAAATTGGACATCATTTATGAACGAAT
The DNA here is from genome assembly GCA_963573255.1 of Chironomus tentans. Taxonomy (NCBI): domain Eukaryota; kingdom Metazoa; phylum Arthropoda; class Insecta; order Diptera; family Chironomidae; genus Chironomus; species Chironomus tentans. Next base: position 40,308,263 of record OY754302.1, on the reverse strand, counting down.
CTCTATCTTATTCACATCAACGACTCTTTATGTCATCTATTTACTTAATATTCGAATATCTGACAACATCTTGAATACTATTTCTCTTAGGAATCATTCATAAATGACGTCAATCAAAATAATAGATTTTTAAAATGGTAGACATCACAAAATTGCAGACCCATGCAAGGTAGGGTGTGGTTTTGGGGTTAATTCCCTACCTCTTTTGAAATTTTCTTTAATTTAGGGTTCTTTGAGAAAAAATCGACCCCCTCCCAAAAAAAATTATTGAAAACCCTTAGGGTCTAGAGGGGAGGGGGGAGGGGTCTGAAATTTTGTGATAATTCAAACGAAGGGGGTCTGAAAAGTTGTTTTTTGCGTTGCGTAACAATTTAACGGCCCCTTACCTCGAAAAAATAACCCCTGCATTAATGCCATTTATGAAGAAGATCTTGACACAAATTGATGAATTTAATCCTATCAATGTCTAAAAATGTAAGTATCATAGTCAAAAGCTTATTTTTCCGATCAAAAAATCACATTTTATTAAAATATTTTAATCATTAATCCATAAAATAATAAACAGCCATAATTAGCTATCAATCACAACCTGATTGATCGTAGACACTCTCACCTTGACCTTACTCTCAATTTTATATGATTCATAAAGAGAGTAAACACATATCCATAAATAGCAATTAACAACGGTGAGTAGAAAGTAAAAGAGCTTTAAGCTTGTCAAAGCTTCCAGTGCAAGCAGAAAAATGAACAAAAGCTCCACGCCGAGATAAGGCTTAAAAAGTTTATGTTTTTGCTGGAATTATAAAAAAAGCTTTGATTAATTTCATTTTTACGTATTTTTGGAACTGCTACTCACGCTTTGAACTCCTCTTATCACATTAATCGAAATATAAATATTTGCCAACAAAGCTGCAATAACTATGACAAAAATGATAAAGATTTCTAAAACAGAATTGATAAAGAAAAATGTTCGATTTAAAAGATTTGATTAAATAATTTTTTTGCAGACAACTGTCACTAAAGGTAGTCATGAGCATGTATTTAGGGCGTCCCATAAATTTATAAAATAAAATAAAAATAAGGATAGGGTTCCTGGGGGGGGGGGGGGGAGTTTGTTGGTCATATTTAATTGGTATTTAAGGGATCGTTCACAAATGACGTCCGTTTAGTCAGGAAATTCCCATGGAACTAAGGAACACAGATCATTAAACTATCAATCCCATAAATTTTTAAAATCCTAAGGGGTCATTCAGATATTACGTAACGCTAAAAATTGTCATTTTTGACCCCTACCCTCTAAATTTTGTTAGAAAATTTGAATATGAAGCGTAGAATAGTCAGACTCCCCCCTCTCCCCTTCCCCCCATAAGCATTACGCAAAATCCAAACTAAGCATTCATCACTTAGCTTGTAAAAAGTCAGTACATCACCTGAATCTGCAAACTAGCAGATACTAAGAAAGCTTTGAGCGCTTTTGACAAAAATGACGATTGACAGCAAATCGATAAAAGCCACGCATTGAATTATTCATGTAGGAATGCATGAATGAAAAAAGAAATATTGCGGTTTGACGTCATTTACGTGTCAGAAATGTGGTTATAGGAATGTGAGAAGTATAAATATTTGATACACACCTGATGTCTACTTTGACAAGCAACATGCTTGCATTATCTGTGTATTGAGAAACTCTCGAACAAGTCATACAAAAATTTAATTGTCAATTCCAGAACTGCCCTTCCTTTAAAACCGCAATATTTATGGATAGTTTTATTTTTTGAGGTCACTGGGGTAATATTAAGGACTGGGATATCCATTAATATGATAATTTTCAGTATAAATTAGCACAGCACTTCAAGGTCACTTGAATCAGGGATGTTTGCTATTGTACCTTCCTTAGAGCAAGTTATATGACATGCAACTCAAAAATTCTAAATTCTATCAAGACTACGTAACACTGGGAGTCGTTCATGAATGACGTCCATAAAAAAATTCAAGACTATAGACCCCCTAAAATTGAACTTCATTTGTGAATGTCCCCAAACTAAAAAAGCTGTCTGCAATAACTTAAAATCACAAACAATCACAACATTATCTACAAAAACTTACGAACTGCCGGTAAATCAGTCTTATGATGAACTGCAAATCTCGTGCTCAAATAGTTTAAAACTTCATGGATGTTGAAAGCACTTGTCAGCAAGAATGCAATGGCTAGGATCAAACTCATAAATATTCCACAATATCCAATCAAATTAACACCTGATTCTAGGTCCATGAACCATAAAAATTTCTTCACTGTAAACATATTTGCTGCTGAGATCTGTGCTATAAAAAAGTTACTGAAAATTCACTGAAAAAATTCATCATTTTCATTATCTTATCTCTGTTATCAGGTTGACTAACTTTCATCGTTATCGTCGGATGATTTGAAGATAAAATCTGAAAGAAAATTTAATTAATTCCCTAATTACTTTGGTAAGTGATATGTTTATTATGTTATTTTTATCACATTTTCAGAAGATGTTAATTAGTGCACTGATAGAGTAAGGCATTGATGTGTAACCCCAATGTCTCCAGTCGAGTCCTCTGAATCCGCCATGTCTCAAGCCTTAATAAGTGAAATTTAAAAAAAAAATCCGTTAAATTTGAAATTTAAACACTTCAATTGTTTCAATTTCATTCAGAACCTTACAATTGTTTCAATTTCATTCAGAACCTTACAAATTCCAATATCAAAACCATACAAATGTTTTTAAAGTTGTTGAAAGGTTTTGATTTGTGGAATTGGTGTTTTTTTGGATGTGCTTGAAAACCGTACAAATTCAGAAATTTGCAAATTATGAACATATAACGGATTTTTAAAATTTGAAAATCTCAAAACCATACAAATGTTTTTAAAGTTGTTGAAAGGTTTTGGAAATTTGTAGGTTTTGATTTGAAGTGTTTTGGTTTTGTTTGAAAACTGTACAAATTCAAAACTTTACAATTGTTTTTAGAGCAAAATTTTGAAAATTTAACGGATTTTTAAAATTTGAAAATTTCAAAACCATACAAATGTTTTTAAAGCTGTTGAAAGGTTTTGTATTTGAGGAATTGAAGTGTTTTGTTCAGAAAGTTTACAATGTGTTTGAAAACCATACAAATTCAAAATAATTCAAAACTTTACAAATGTTTTCAGAGTAAAGTTTTGAAATTTTAACGGATTTTTCAAGTGAAAGGAACTTCTTAGCTATTTTCAGTGACTAACAACCTTTCATCAGAAAAGAAATAACAATTTAATTTAATCTATGTGCAAAAATACCTCCGGATGTTTTTATTAGCGTTCCTCTTCTTGTTTTTTGTGAGTTTGTTCCATTTGAAAATATAAAGACATATTTTTGTCATGACAAAACATCATGAGCACTCAGCAAAGAAATATTTATTCAAAAAAATATGTAAGCCAAAGGGTGGACGTTCTCATAAAAAATTTCAATAAGCTAGTCTGGAGAAACGTTCAATGAGCACATCCATCCAATGCTTAAATTTATTATTTAACAAATAAAAAACATATGTATTAAGAAACAAATAATACAACAATTAAAACAAAAATTTCTCATTGCTGTTAATTAAATATTATAATGAATGTCACTGTGTTGTTGGCCTTTTTAGTTACTTGAGTAGTGATGAATTAATTGCAAGTGAGAGATAAGGACGTCCAATTATTAATTTGTATTCAAAGAACAAGACATTAACTGTTCAAACGATAATCACGTTTAAGCCGACTGTTTTTTTTTTGTTTATTAAACCGGCGAGAGCTTTGGAACACTGGGAAAATGAAATTCATTCAGCCCGCGAATATTTTTTGGTCAAAACAAAACGTGATAATCCACAGCATGCCTTAAAATTGTATATTAGAAAAATATCGAACACTTTGAATTTTTTTTATTATTTATTTATGGATGTTTGATGACGTAAAATTGATATTTAAACGATACCAGTTCCTCCGGTTCTGACATATAGTGAATAAACACAGAACCATAAGTAGCAATAGACGATAACGCCCAATATTGAAAAGGCATTTTTGAACATCATCAAAATGAAGAAAATGATGACAATAGCATGAATTATCAAATATCCAAACATTTGTGATGCATTTCCCTGTAATGAAAAAAACCAGCAAGTCATGAATTTTATGGTGAATAAATGAATAGGAATGTTCAAAATTGATAACATACATTATTTGATCCCAAGAGAAGTTGATATGAATAATAGAAATAAATGAGGCAGATAATCAGCATAATAACAGCACTAACGAAAGCACCACCAACATTGACATGGAATGGCAGGAATGTAGCGAAATTTCCACGGTCAAATAATAATCCAGCGATGATACTGATGACTGATAAGGCTGAAATTATCATACCCCACCATGCACAGATGATTCCCGCCAATTGAAGTTCAAGGCAAAACAAGAATTTGTCGAGTGTGAATGCCATGCTGTCTTCTTTTCTATAAAAGATATATTTTTCTTAATTATTTTTAGCTCTTCATGTTATTTTTTTTGTTAGATAAAGATGTTTTGAAATAAATGAGTGCTGTCACACACAAGAAAAAAGTAAGTTGTGAGGACTCAAGTGTGCGTTTTCACTCAAATTTATCAAAAAAATAAAAAAAAATTCTCAAATGAACACATTCACATGTTGGAAAATTACTGCTTCTTCTTGACTTTATTGCTTTCAGTTGTTACTTTTGAGGAGAATAATAAAAATCTTTTGATCTGGTTTGTACAATAATTTTATGATGGTGTCGATTTAAATAATTTTGATGCCTCGCAGAATTATAAAACTTAATTTTTAACGTATTTTAGAAATTTGAATTCCAACGGTTTTCTAAAATTTGAATTTTTCTTTCGTTAAATTTTCTAAAAAAATTTCAAATTTTGAATTTAAAAAAACCGTTAAAAACTAAAATTTTCCAACTCTGAATGCAGTCATAATTCATTTATTGCATGAATAATCTTCAAATTTAAATGCCTTGTACGAAATTCAATGTGACTTTCAACTGACGAATATTTGCGATTTATCTTGATCTAGTTGCCTTTAAGTTTAACTTTTTATATCACATTTTAGGTAATTCACATAAACGGTGAGATCATTCGAGGATAAATGCACATAAATGCATGCATCTAACACACATAGTTTCCATTTATTTCTTTCAATTCACACAGAACTTAAGCTTTACTTTTATTTTGGAATCTAAGTCGAGGCTTGGGCGTTGTTATTGACTGTTCATTTTGAATTTTTTTTACATCATTTCTAATTTTAGAATCGCATCAAATTTATACACATTGGATGAAGTAAGCTTTAGAGTTTATAGTAATAGACAACACTGAGAGAAAAAAGCAATTCCGATGTTAATTTTTAAACAATGACCACATGTTGATTTTATAGAAAATAATATTTTATTTTCACACACTTTGCACTGACGTTTCCATCAAATTTCCACTAAATTTTCCGAGTGATTAAAATTGAAATTTTTCACAATATTAAAAATAGGACACACACAAACCTTCTTATTTATTTCCAAGCTTATTACTTTTTTTACAACTTGATCGTTCGAGATCTCCGACTTGAATGAGAATTGAGAGGAGAGTCTGTGCTGCTTTGGTCAAAAAAAAGAAACTACAACAGAGAGTTGTGGAGGAAAAATATGATCACATAAAAATATAAAGAATAAAAATAGCACTTTGTAGTCATACGGAAGGTTGTAAACTTTTGAATGATGATCGAATGCAAAACAATGTACACGTCTATCAAGCAGCAATACAGTCAAACTGTTGTTTTAAATGCTAAATAGCTTATAGAATAGCTTTTTTTGGATATGTTCGTGTTAAATGCTGTTTTAATTCGATTAATTAACATTTTGTTTGTGGCTTACTGTTATTTTGGTGCCTATGTGTTTGTTGGATGTCAACCTGATGGACATTTGGCTGTTTATTGCTGATTTATTTGCAAAATTTCTTAACTTCTGGATCTTGGAAAGCTTTCTCTGAAACTTTAAATTGAGCTTTCTTCTCAAAAAGCTTTGAAGATGATCGTAGGTAGGCAATAATAAGTAAGCCATGCGAATCACTTCACGAATTCCTTGAGTTTCAATTGAAGATGCTTCTCTTATTCGTATGTCCGAGATCAAATTACTGATGATACGATTTCTTAATTATTTATTCATTGACATAAACTTTTATGTGCCTGAACTTGAATAGTCTAACGAGAGAGTCCGCATACTTTTGTCAATAAATTAATATTCACTGCCGAAAAACATTCAAACTGTGACTAGAACAAGAACTTTTTTTTAATTTTTTGTAAGGGTGATTAAGTTGAAAATAATTCAGAAATAAAGCTTACTTCGATTAAAAAAACAAATAATCCAGAAAGTATGTCATGACCTTGAGAAATATTCTTGTTGACGTCATTATTCATGATGTCAAATATAAATCAAAGTAAGCTTTATTTACACATTATTTTCAACTTGATCACCCTTTAAATACCAGTAAAAAATCTTCTTTAAATCAACATTGATAATAGCTTTATGACCTTTTTATTACATTATTGAATTACATTTACATTGCCTTGTACATTAAAAAAAACTACTGTAACTAATAAATATGAACAGATCTAATAAAATATTTTGGATGGATTTTGTGTGTTGAATTCACTAAAAATGGTTATCTTGTATCATAAATTAGTCATGCATTCATTCAGCATTGACTAATGTATGAATTTAGGGCTGATTCGAGGTTTTATGGATTTTCCATGAGATTCACAGACACTCTAAGCTAGTAACGCGTCCATGTTTAAACTACTGACGCAAAAATATTTAAATAATAAACACAATTTAAAAAAAATAACGGTAAATAAATATTTGAAAAATAACGTTCAGAAAATATTTGAATAATATCGCTCAAAAATATTTAAAAAATAACGGTCAAAAATATTTAAAAAATATTACAAAATCAACTCATATCTTGAATGATTCCTAAGCAAGCGACCCAATACATAACTTTCGAGTTACTGAATCTCAATCCACAATTAATTAATCATCATTTATTAGTGAATTCAGCTCTGAGGATTTAGTTTGTGATGAATATTTTTTAAAAAGATATTAAATGAATTTGCATTAAATATGTTACATCCTCGAAATTCTTCTTAAAATCATTAGCTTACTTGTGGAGCTGCTTTATTTGGAAACGAACTTAAGTAATTACTCTTTGTATATAAACATTTTTTCTGTTAAATACATAAATGCATCATGCTGGATGACATCATAATAAAGGTATGAATAAAAAAAATCATCACTACTGACATCACACTCGTTACTTGTTGTGTATTATAAGCGGTGAAACATGAAGACTTTTTATGTTAATTTAATTAATTAATTCAACTGCGTAGTAGTTTTATCCATTTCACACCTTGACAATTTTTTATGTAATTATCACTTCGTTAATTTACTCAATAACTTTTCCCAGATTCTTAATAATTTATCATCCAAAAAAGCAATAACGTCTAATAAGTATGTAATGTCTTTAATGACATAATTTTCGTACGATAATTTATAGTGAGTGAGATTCTAATTAATAGTCAACAGATAAACGTTTGTAAAGTGAATAAATACATAAGAAGAAGTAAATCAGCACGACGCATATAGTCAGCATGAAGTAAAAGGCTCCTTTCTCATACTGTGTGATTGAAATAATTATGCAGGAGATTAAGGCAACAATTGTTATTATCAGGAACGGAACCATTGACCTCTTTGATTTATCCAGAGAGCCTTTAATCAAGAAAATCGATGCGATTCCATATAAAATGCTCAATGCTAATAATAGACCTGCGACAGTTCGCGTGGCTGTTGGATATAAATTATAGATTTATTATTAAATATTGATAAAACTATTAGTGACTTACAGGCTGTGTGTGGATCTAATTTCTCCTTTGTATGCATATCATTGCCGGCTATTTCCTTTGTAATTTCATCAGCATCGCTGAACAGATAAAACAGCAGTAACACGCTGGACACGATCGACAGTAAAAGACATAAGAATCCAATAACTTTTGCACCTTTCTTTAAATTCATGAAACAGAACTCATTTGGAAGTCCACACTGTGACTCTTCACCCATGTTTTTGCTTGTTGAAAAACTAAATGATGTCAGACAAATTAGAAAAGTTAATTAAATTAGACAATGATGTATTCTTCTTAAGTGTTTTATTTTTGTCTGTATTTGAGTTTCTAGCTCATTCAGTCCTACTGGATTTTAATATTTTATTACTATTGAATGAGTTTTCTTACATACAACTTATTTATAACTTTAAATGCACTGTTAATTGATGTTTTTATCAGTTTTTAAATTAAATTTAGGACAATATTATTTTCAGTGTTTTAAAACCGTATAAATTCTTTTAAAAACAATTGTACGGTTTTGACAATTTCAAACGGAAAATTTAAACTCCAAAAATACGTTAAACTATTATTTTTTGCAGCAACACTTGATAGCCGTTTATTGATCCAATATTGCCTATGATTTAGGACAAAAAATCGAAAACATATGACACATACTAAGCGGTGGTTTCTCTCACGAGAGAATCTCTCGAAATTTATTCACACAGTGACAAAAAAATATTAATTCTGACTTAGTGTTAACTATAGTATGCTGTGTATATATATTTGTGTGATCCATCCGTACAGGCATAAATCGTTCGTCAAGACTACGAAACAATATAACACAAACGAAAAAATGTTCAAATTTTAGATAAACACTGAAGAATTTTTCATTAAAATTCAATTTTTCGGCACTAAACTCAACATCCAATATGCTGTTCATGATTAACATGCACTTGACACTCCCATCCATAAAGTTAATAATTTTTTAAAGCATAATACCTGTTGTTTTTCCTTAATATTAAATAACTAAATGGAAATGGTGAAATTCACTTTCAAACTTGAAGCACTGAATGGAAATGAGAGAATGAGAATAATGCGTGCGAAAATGTATCGAGTGGCTTATTTCCACAATTATTAATAAATACGTTCCGCTCTGTTCTATGACTAAAGTATTTGTGCTCGGGATTTTTTTGGCCCCAATAGTGAAAATTGATAAGGCAGGCAATGAGCGGACAAGAAAAATATTTGTGCAAATTTTTGTTGCTTCTTGCTTTTCCTGCTTGCCGTTTCGATCGACAAATTGGCGCCAGTGTAAGGATTTTATTCAGTCTGAGAGAATTTTCTCTCAGTTTCCTTCTCATAAGATGGAAATAAATGAAGAAGCATCCACTCGTGATCTATTGACATTTTATTTATTACTTTTCATACTAAAAGCTGTTATAATCTATAAAAATTTATACATTTTATTGATGCGAAATGTTTTAATTCAAGGATGATACCAGAACTGTCTCTTCTTTTCATTTTCCTCTGGCTGTTTGGTATCAGGCGGCTTGATTTTGTTACGGTCAACTGGATGTCAAGCAAGTCCGAGCATTTTGACTACTGATTCCTTATACTTATTTAAATTGTACTCATTTTCGCCTTCGTTCATCAGATTTTCGACACAAGTGACATATTCCTGTGGTGGATCGACTTTTTTGTCACCGGACAAGCCCCAATTGAGGATCTCTGTGGATGTTACTTTTGATTGATTATTGTTCCAATCATAATATTCCATATCGGACTCTTGCTTGCCACTTTCCCATTCTTCTACTGTCCTTGACTCATGATAAAGTGCTACAAGACATGATAATTATAGCTTAATGTACATTTAATTATAGATTTGACTCACCAGTTAATAAATACATAGCATAATCATAGTTTTGCTGCTTTAATGGACATCTATCAGTAACAATTATCAGCTCGTCTGTCTGCTCATTATATCGTTCACCAACTAAACGTAAAAATTTGTCTCTAGCATGTTCATCAAGTTTTAATTGACTTAATTTCAATTTAATGGTAACAATTCTTGATAATGGATTTCTAATTGTCGGTAATCCATGAACGTAATCTGAAGAAATGAATTTTATTGGAAAGTGCTTTTCTTGCTTCTCTTCTGTCTCTAATCCTTTTGGAAATGGAGTACAGAATTGTTTTAAAGCTTCACATTGCTTAGCTATGATTGGAGGTGTTAAATGGAGGAAATTGGGGATTTTCATGAGCTCAGCATTTGCAAATTTTCCAGGAACTGTCTTGTTTAATGGAACCCATCCTTGTCTAACAGGCAGTGGAACAGATGCTGGATGAAATGTCTTTGGACCTATTGCATAAAAATATTACGTTAATAAAATGTACTGTAATTAATGAAAAAATTACTTACCAGGCCAAACAGCACCCCAATCTTGATCTACTGCCATTTGCTTATATCTTGGAGGTGGTACATCTGGTGGTTTTGGTCTTTTTGAATATTGCTGCTGTGTTCCTTTAGTTTGCCTTAAATTAAGCACTCGGAATTCTGTGAAAAATATTAAAATTGAAATTACACTCAAAATAAACAAAATGTCAAGAAAATATCTTTACCATCATCATGCACAGTTTCTACGGCAGCAGATTCTTGAGAATAATTACGGAAGCATGTCCTTTGAGACAGTGGAATTAAAGAATTAAGATTAAATTTTTTCAACATTGTTTTTCACCGTGCAACCTGCTCAAATTTCCATAACCTCTAGAATTTCAGCACATGGCCGTTATTTTTTCTTTATTTTCAAATTCAAATTATAGAGGTTGCCATCACTGAAAAACATTCGAATTAAGAAAAATTATATTTTTTACAATAATTAACAAAAATTGATGGCAAGGTATAATATAAGTGATTGAAAAGTGTTGCAGGAACTGCCTAGCAGCGAGCAAAAGTGGAAATTCATAAAGTAAAGAGGTGCATTAGAGAAAAACCAGAGTTATTTGAAAAAATTTAAAAGCCTTGTGAAAATTTCTAAAACATTGAAAATTCTCAGTAATTCTAAGAGATAACTTAATTAAAATTGCTCGTACGGATTAAAATTGTGTGATTCTGCAAGAATACGATAATCCAGTGAAAGTAAATTAAAGGAAAAGTTGAAAAACATTGAAAAATCATTTTCTTCGTTGCAAAGAATTAGTTTTTGAGTGAAAGAGATTAAAAAATTATTGAGAGTGAAATTATTGAGAAAAAGAGAGATTTAAGTTAGCTTAGAAAAAAATAGAGAGTGAAAAGTGTTATCAATTCGTTTAAAATTTTTATTCATTCGTTGCTCAACTCTCGTGCACCTCAGAACTTTAAATATATTTTGTGTGTCAAAAAAGAACATTGTGCTGAGTTTAATTAAATCATATATAATATATATTTTTTAGGAAAAGGAAGATTTAATTGGAAATAAAAGTTGCCATATGTATACATATAATTAAATTAAAATAGTTGAAAAGTGATTTCAAAATAATATATTTTATAACAAAAGAATTAACATATACACGAATTGGAAGTGATTTTTTGCCATCAAACAATTTCTTCCCACGACTTATGATCTCAATTTAATAACTCCTACGGAAACCACATTAAAAACGATCAACTGGAAGAAGTTTTTATCAAATTTCATCAAAAATGTTTAGTCCAGAATACAAAAAGCGCTTACTCAAGCACTGTAGCCCGACAGCAAGACGTCTCTTTGCTGCACCAGAATCTTCGTCACCATCAGACCGTTTTATTCCATGCAGGTATATTAAAATTCTATTCTATTTAATTGCCATTATTCGTGTTGCTTGCGAAAGCTGATAAATCACATACAGCACATTAAATAAATGTGTTACCTTCGGAAATAAATTTAAAAACTAGCTCAATGTATTAAAATTTGAACTTTCAGAGCAAACAATAATTGGGAAACGAATTACTCAACGTTGACAAAATCAAATGAAAACTCATCACAATCGAAAAAGCAGAGAGAATGCGGAGAATCCGCACGAGACAGCCTTGCTTATTCATGTCTATTAAAGAATGAATTACTTGGTGCGTCAATAGAAGATATCAAAAATGTGTCAGACGAAAATAAAATGGGATATTTGTCAAATAGTAATCGAGGTCTATTCAAATTTCAGCCGCCGTCCAGACAGGTAATTACTTTTTAAATTAATACAGCAATTTTGTGTTGTATACTGATAAGATTTATATTTTTTCGTAATTAACGACTCGTTTCACTTGTGCGCTTCCTTACAAGCGTGCATTATGGGACTTTTTTTTTATTGCCATACTCAAGAATATTCACTTTATGAGTGTACCTTTTTAATTGCATTTTGCACATTTAATAATCATGAAACTACGAAGAACATTCATAGCAGGTCTCAGCACGTTCAAGGTTTATTACTTTTATTTTCAAAGAGAACATATTTTTGATAACAAAACATGTGTGTGGAGACGTACAGTGCATTTGTATACAAATCATATGACAGATGAGATTAATCGCGGTCAAGTTTTACTCTAGAAATTTAGGCGAGAACACATCGCACTACGCATGACTGAGTGCTAATTGTACAATTTTGTCTTATCAACGTTTCATATGAGTAATTATGAAATCTATACATTACACACACCACTTAGTCGTTATTTGTGAATCTTCAAGGCAACATTGCGGCTTATCAATTTATTTTTTCACTCAGTTTTAGCACATTTCCCATACTTATCCACGTTTTGCCTTTCTTACGGAAGTTACGTTCAAAAATACGTTACTTTCTTTTTTCAAATATTTTTTGGCCGTTATTTTTCAAATATTTTTTGACCGTTATTTTTCAAATATTTTTTGACCGTTATTTTTCAAATATTTTTTGGTCGTTATTTTTCAAATATTTTCTGAACGTTATGTATGCTGCATCCTCTTTCGTGTCACAGAAGGATGAAAAGAAAATTTGCATTGCAATAATTAAGATGAAATCTTTACTGTTTTTTGCACAAATAAATACGCAAAAATAGGCAAATGAAGAAAATAAATTTATTCAATTTTTATGGTCACTCCAAATTTCGCATTTCTTCTTCATATTAAATTAGCGATGAATTCTTATTATCCCAGAGATCGTGCATATTAATTTCTGTGCGTATCGATGCGTTTAAACTAAAGTTATTTTACGACTATAACGAATTAATTTTTTGCAAAAAAAAGCCTAATTAAATGTAATTTATATGTAAATTGCAAATCACAGTTAATGTCTCATGCGATCGCAAATTTACGCATTTTTTCTTCTTTAATGCAGTGAAATTTCTTTCTTTTTGCGAAATATAACCAGTTTGCTTATTTAGTATGACGATCGAATAACAATATTGACTATAACTTTTTTTTTCTTGTGCCAGGAATAATACTCAACTCTTTCTTTCTTCTTGAATAAATGAAATGCAACTTTAAGAATGCATATATATAGCTTGCCATACACATATTTGCATGTGTATTGTTAAACAATGAAAAAAGTCTTATTTATTTAACTTTTTTTTGAGTCATAATAGGCTAAAGTTAATTGAACTCTCTCGATGACTTCTTAAGTGTATGTGAGCAAGACTTTTTTTTTCTTTCGACAAAGTCGTATTCATACGTGATCTTAAACCTAAGCCTTTTTCTTGTTAATTAAAGTAAGTAGTGCTTGAAAACGTTCTCGACGAATAGACTTTGAGTATTGAAATATTCAATTAGCGAAATTTCCTAGCGTGTGTGTGGATGGATGGATATGTGGTTGAATGTATATTTGGTATTGACATAAGAATTCCAAAGATAAAGCTTTCGTGACATATCGTACATTAATTTATACTTCATTTCCGTTTTATGCTTCACATTACTTTCGGGCTGGCTCATTCTTATCAATTCAATTAGTCACAGTCATTAAAATGTTGTGTTCCTTTGTTTAAGGAATGAAGAAAATGGAAAGAAATAGAGTTCGATGACTTAATATGCAATTTTTTTTTGTATTTTTGCTAGACGCAGTAGGTGGTTACTAATGTTCTATACAGCTAATGTATTCATTCTGATTCACTCCGTTCGTCTATTTTCATTTTCATTTTTTTTTCGTGACACTCTAATAATGGAAAATAATATTTGTCGAACTACCATATTTGCTTCGTATTTTTGTCTTCATATTTCCTGCATAAAAGATTCTTCATTTAGAATTTATTCTGCTCATATATGAGACTTCAAGAGGCACACATTTGAATTTTTTTTTTATTTTATATTTAAAGTGTATATATGAGTGACACCTCCGTTCTTTCCCGATGAAATAAAAGACATTCCTTAAGAACACACGAGTTAAGAAAAAAAAATTCAAGAAGTAAAAATAAGAAAAATCTCTTAAAAAACCGCTATTTGCTTCTCAATTATCTCCTGGACTTGTGTCACAATTGTATTTTTATACACGGACAACGTGCTTACTTTTTTTCTTATTTTATTTGTGCAATAAATTGTATTTACCGAATGTAAATAATTCTCTGCTTCTTTGTTTCTTCTCTCCTGTTTTTGGGCGATTTTTTTGTCAAAGCTTATATATTGTCATACTCGTTTATGGTGGCTGACTGGATGACGTGATTGTGTGTTGTGTGAAATTTGCATTTTGCCTGCTGTCAAGATTGTCATTTGTCATTAGCCGACGACACTAATTTTTAAGTCCTGATGGATTTATTTGAAACTAACGGAAATTTGAATTTTTTTAAAAAAAATCGAGTGAACTGAACGAAAGTTTTAAATTTGTAAAAACCGTTAAACTTAACGAAACTTTTAAATTCGTAAAATCCGTTAAAAATGAAAAGATTCTCTGTCAAGGATATTCATCGCAAATTTGCGTTTTATTCAATTCTGTTGACGTATCCTTTCTACTTGCCCGGTTCAATGGTTAAGAAACTCTTAAGAGCCTCTTAACATATCTTCTTAATTTAAAAATTTCTGGCTTTTCGTTTTGTTTCTTAGCAAATATGAAGCTATGATAATTCAATCATCCTCATTTATTATACACACAGAAAGAATTTGTCATCATGATTGCTAATTCAATTAGAATATTTCTCTTATTTTCATACATTTTTCAAAAAAAAAAAACTGATGAATATGATCGGCCGGTATTTGTGGAATGCATCATCGTCAGTTTTTTTATAGCTACTTTTATTTTGAATAACTCAAAACGTCTGCATATAATATTATAGCTTTTGATTGAATAAATAATGAAATTTTATATGCGATATCAACAATAAAAAATGTATTGCAATTCGAGAGAGAAATCAGGGTCAAATTGAGCAGTTCTGTTGCCTGTTCTTTTTCTTTCGAATGAATTTTTTTTTATTTTGTGAATGCATAAAAACTTGAATTGATTGCAGTCAATTTGGTTCAATTGATAATCATTTTCATCTCTTATATATATTTTCTCTTGCTTATAGGATTTCAACGATCCATGTCCATATTCGTTATCGCCAGTTACATTGAAGAGTCAAAAGTTGCTTCGCTCGCCGAGAAAGGCAACGAGAAAAATTTCAAGAATTCCTTTCAAAGTACTAGACGCACCGGAACTACAAGACGATTTCTATCTAAACCTTGTCGATTGGTCGGCACAAAACGTACTTGCCGTAGGATTAGGCAGTTGTGTATATTTATGGTCTGCTTGTACGAGTCAAGTAAGTTATCTTATCATGACTAATTTTAGTGAAACATAAATCATGTGCATACATACATGATAACAACCAAAAAAAAGACCTAAAAGTCAGTGAGTAATACAGCATTAAACTGATAAAGAACTTTCTTTTTCTTCATTAATTATCATAATAATACATAAAGGTGACTCGACTGTGTGATTTAAGTAGTGATGGTAATACTGTAACGTCAGTATCGTGGAGCGAACGAGGGCATCAATTAGCTGTAGGAACACATCATGGCTATGTAACCGTCTGGGATGTTCAAGCTAGTAAACAAGTAAGCATTATTCTTAATTTAATATTAATTAATTACCCTGAAAAATGAGTTCCTTGAAAGTGCACTTTGTCTAACTGTAAAGCAAGATCCTGAAAATAAAATTATAATTAGAACCATACAAATGTTGCAAGTCCAAAAACATTTGTAAGGTTTTGCAATGTAATTTGTAGGGTTTTATGTCCTGAAAGATAATTTGTACAGTTTTAAAATTCAAATTTTTAAAAACCGTTAAATTCGAGAAAATTCTGACCGAGTAAAATGCTTTTAGCTCATCCGCAAAAAATTGTACCGACTTTTTTTTTGGGGTCTAAGAATGTTGGCATAAGCAAATAAGTTCAAGTACATTAATTTAAAATTGTAATTAAAAACGAGTTACAATAAAAAGGTTGGCTTTTCTTTTTTCGGAATAATATAATGTGGCACATAACAGGAATTTCTTTGCGACATGGTGCTGTATGTGCTTTAAATGAAAAAATAATGCGTATTTTATGTACGACTAAGTTTATTCAATATGAATTTTAAATATTTACGCACTCTCAATGTATCTATTCGACCCAAATTTCAATTCACAAAAAAAAACTTCTTCATTTTCGTTAATTCTTCTTCTTATTCTTCCTTATTCTGTTGTTTAGGTTAATAAACTTAATGGACATTCTGCACGAGTGGGTGCGTTGGCCTGGAATAGTGATATTCTTTCGAGTGGATCTCGAGATAGACTAATTATGCAAAGAGATACCAGAACGCCGCCACAGACTTGTGATAGACGATTAGAAGGACATCGTCAGGAAGTTTGTGGTCTTAAATGGTCTCCAGGTATGTTTAAACTTTACCTTCCTGTGCTATTAATTCAATTTTAATTTTCATTTATTTCTGTCGTTTTTTTTGTTGTAGATAATCAATATTTAGCTAGTGGTGGCAATGATAATAGATTATATGTGTGGAATCAACACGCAGTAACTCCCGTACAATCATATACTGAGCATATGGCAGCAGTAAAAGCAATTGCTTGGTCGCCACATCATCATGGACTTTTGGTGTCTGGAGGTATGTGTTATTTAATTACTTTATACTGCACATTCTTGCCAAATGAATCGAGTCTGTTTTATGAGATCTTTGAACTCTTGATTGAAGTATATGGGATTCCCCAGTCAATAAATAATCCCTGAAATGGATATTTAATGAATTTCGAAAGCCGTTAATCCTTAAATTTGAAAAAAGTCTGCTTAATTTTGAATTTCTGAAATGCCCGTTAAAATTTAAATTTGAAATGTCCGTTAAAATTTAAATTTGAAATTTCCGTTAAAATTTAAATTTCTGAAATTTCCGTTAAAATTTAAATCTGAAAAATCCGTTAAAATTTAAATCTGAAAAATCCGTTAAAATTTAAATTTGAAAAATCCGTTAAAAAATAATATTTCTCAATCATTTAAAATACAGGTGGAACTGCCGATAGATGTATTAGATTTTGGAATACATTGACGGGTCAGCCAATGCAATGTGTCGATACGGGATCTCAAGTTTGTAAGTAGCATAGCTGATTAAATATTTGAGAAAGGCAAATAAATGTGATTTATTCATTTCATAGGCAATTTAGCTTGGTCAAAGCACTCATCGGAGCTGGTTTCAACACACGGCTATTCACAAAATCAGATTCTCGTGTGGAAATATCCATCATTGACACAAGTTGCTAAACTAACTGGACATTCATATCGAGTTTTGTATTTAGCACTGAGCCCTGATGGCGAGGCAATAGTAACTGGAGCTGGTGACGAGACATTACGATTCTGGAATGTCTTTAGCAAGGCTCGTAGTCAAAAGGAGAATAAGAGTGTTCTAAATCTATATGCCAATATTAGGTGAACGAGTAAGAGAAGGACTAAGAACAACAACTAAGTTAACTAAAGTTTTTGTGCGTGGACTTTTTATTAGAGAAATTTTTTCGTGTATACCAAAAAATCAGCTTTCGGATTTCCTTTTCAATTTTTCACTTTCTTCCTCATATTATATATTTTTTCATTGTCAGATAATCACACAACTTTATATTATTGCGACACACTTTTGATATTATAATGCAATTGTATATTTACATATATACACTTAATTCTAACATTATAATTATATTAATTATATTTTCATATAAACATCCGTGCTCTGCGTGTGATGAATCTAACTTTAAAAAGATGTGGCTATTATATTTTTTGTGAACTTTTTTTATTATTATTTTGAAATATTCTTTTTTTATACAATTTGTTGAACTAATTAATTTATGAGAAATTATAACACATGTACAAGACCGAAAAAATTGAGAACTTTTGAAACGTAGGAAAGTTAATAAAGAAAAATTGGATTTCACATAACAAAATGATTGAGTTGTTCCTTATTTTGCTTGAATTTCAGCCTGCTACTCGATAGTTATCATTTCTGTGTTTAAACTTGATTTAACGGTTTTTCAGATTTTGAATTTTTGCAAGGTTTTACGTACGTAAAAGGGGATTGGCTGAAATATGGTTATTCGTGAGTAACTAATGGATTTTTAATTGTTTTAATCAGACTAACGACACCTGAATTTCGACAATAGTTCGACATTAATTTTGAAAGTTCGACATTTCATTCGAATATTTTTTGTTTTGTAGTATCTAGATAGTTTTGTAACGGTTTTTGAAAAATTTGAAACAAAATTGGTCTACTCGGAAATCATTGTCTTGAAAGAAAATATATGAAATACACACGAGTAAGCAAAAGTTAAAATTTAAGCATAATTAAGTGAATTAAAGTAACTAAACATAGTTGAATTAGTGAACCTAAAGATAAAGTATAAACTAAGTCAGAAACAGGTGGCAGAAGTTGAAATTTTGGATCTTTTTCGTCACTGGAAGTCGGAAAGATTGTAGAAATTCAACAAAATTAGAGTTTTTGAGCATCAAATCTTTGAGATCGAAAAATAACCTAAGATCCTGATAAATATATAACACGAAGCAATTTGAGTTTATTGTGCTAAACCTCTTCTTGTATTTACTGGGAATTTACAAGTAAGTTAGAAATTGTAAAATTTAGTCAGATATTATAAGTGACTTGTATTTTTAGATAAGAGGTTTTCTCGGCAATTTGTAAATCAAATAAAGGATAAGAATTATAAAGAAGTCAAGATCCAGCGTTTTTATTAAGAAAAGGTCTCCTTATAAATTTTGGGGCTCGCAAAACAAGATCCAGTGAAAGATCCAGTTGACGTTTTATTTTCATTTCGCTACAAACACATCACCCCGGAGACCGAGCTGGCGCCGAACATAACAACAAAATCCAAATTACAAGATAGACAGCATGACGAATAACAGCGCAGAGAATTTAAATGTAGTTGAGCTTGTCGCAGATCCAACAATCAGAATCAAACGTTCACAATATCTGTTTGTGGTCCAAACTAATTTCTTGACAGAAAGACAACAGTTTGCTGAAGCATTTCTACGTGGTTTAGTTTGTGGACAGGAAGGCGAGACGTCAGAAGCATAAATAATGTAGTCCCTGAATTACAAGACATTCTTAAAGACATTATGGAACATGAATAGACATTAAGTTTAGAAATTTGAATTATTCCAAGAAAAGATCAGTAAAGTTAATTTATTGATAGTTTTCATTCATAGTTAGACTCAGATTCTCATTAAAAAATTAAAATTTTTTTTAGAAGAAAACGGGTATTGTAGTATCTAGATAGTTTTGTAACGGTTTTTGAAAAATTTGAAACAAAATTGGTCTACTCGGAAATCATTGTCTTGAAAGAAAATATATGAAATACACACGAGTAAGCAAAAGTTAAAATTTAAGCATAATTAAGTGAATTAAAGTAACTAAACATAGTTGAATTAGTGAACCTAAAGATAAAGTATAAACTAAGTCAGAAACAGGTGGCAGAAGTTGAAATTTTGGATCTTTTTCGTCACTGGAAGTCGGAAAGATTGTAGAAATTCAACAAAATTAGAGTTTTTGAGCATCAAATCTTTGAGATCGAAAAATAACCTAAGATCCTGATAAATATATAACACGAAGCAATTTGAGTTTATTGTGCTAAACCTCTTCTTGTATTTACTGGGAATTTACAAGTAAGTTAGAAATTGTAAAATTTAGTCAGATATTATAAGTGACTTGTATTTTTAGATAAGAGGTTTTCTCGGCAATTTGTAAATCAAATAAAGGATAAGAATTATAAAGAAGTCAAGATCCAGCGTTTTTATTAAGAAAAGGTCTCCTTATAAATTTTGGGGCTCGCAAAACAAGATCCAGTGAAAGATCCAGTTGACGTTTTATTTTCATTTCGCTACAGTTTATAAATTTTATTTTGAAGATTTCATCATTTTAGCTATTTAAACAACCAAGTTTTATAGTCTTTTACAATTACCTATGATGTTGTATCTATGATGTTTAAATGATTTAATAAGCTCAGTGATTGCTAAAACATAGAATTCAGTGAGATTTCATTCAAAATGTTTTCAAAAAAATTTTCACTAAATTTTTGTTAACATTTTTGTTTATGTCAAGAAATTTTAATTTTACTTAAAATTATCTACTAAATCAACATCTTATGACTGATTAGCAGTTGAACAAGCATAAGAATGTTAAGTATTGTGTAAATAAGAAGCTAAAAGTATGATTTTCACAAAAAAATTAATTTTTGTAACGGTCAATGAAACTTTTGAAATTTTCTTTTAACGGACTTTTTTGAGGTTTCGGTAGTCTGGTTTTAATGGAAATATCTTGTTAATATGAAAGGTTTTTAATATCATTACAGCATAATTAATCAGAAACGAATACAATTTGATTGAAGATTAAATAAATCTCCAGTCAAAAATATTGGAATGGCCAAAAAATTCACATAATATTCTCCCAATTTTCAGGGACATCACTTACGTTGTCACGTACGACTCCAAAAAACTTCTACATCAAATTTCTCTGAAAAATTTAATTTTATTCGAAAAATGGCATCAGAACTGATGAGTGTAAGTATTAAAGTAGTGGAAAGTGTAAAGGAGCATCCATTTAATTGGAGTACATACAGAAAACACAAAAAATGGTGTGATTTTGATGAAAAAATAAGATTCTTTTAAACTGATGATTTTTATCAGGCCTAATTCCATGCTCTATTTTTTTGGGCACTCGAATTTCGAGACTTGTTGAAAAATATTTGTTTTCAATGATTTTGCGTTCAATTTAATAGATTAGAGAATTTTTTAAAAACAATCAAAGAAAGCTTTGATAAATTCACTTTTTCTTAGACAGTTGAAAAGATTTGACCTAGAAGCACTTCGCTCTGAAAAAAAAATCAAATTTAATTAGTTATTTTAAATCCAGTGCCTTAAAAACTTGTCAAAATGAACTATCCATCGACATCAAGTGGAGCTATCCCAAAAACTGTAAAGGATTTACTTCTAAATAAGCTTAATTCTGAAAATAAAAATTTTTTCTCTTTCATTGCCTACTTTAATTTAATTTAGCAAAATTCAACTGAACATACCAAGCAGGAACAATTGGCGCCGTCTCAGGCTGAATTAGTGAAACATCCATTACAACATTCGTGGACATTGTGGTATTTTGAGCCAGATCGTAACAAGTCATGGGAAGATAATCAGAACAAAGTGTCGACATTTAATACAGTTGAAGATTTCTGGAGCTTATTCACTCACATAAAGCAGCCAAGTGAAGTTAAAATTGGCAGTGATTATTCTCTCTTTAAGGAGCATATTCGTCCAATGTGGGAAGATAAAGCAAACAAGAATGGTGGACGCTGGATGATAACTTTAGTTAAAACTCAACGTCCAGAATTAGATCGCTATTGGATCGATACAGTTTTGTGCTTAATTGGTGAAGCATTTGATAGTTTTGATGATGTTTGTGGTGCTGTTGTGAACATTCGAGCAAAAGGAGACAAGATCGGTGAGTTGATTGACTTTTTCATAGCCTACTTTAACATATTTTTTTTTCTGACGAATTAAATTTAATGACTCAATATTATTTCAGCTGTTTGGACTGGCAACAGTAACAATAAAGATGCAGTTATGGAGATCGGCCGGAAGTTAAAAGAGGGTCTTAATTTGACTGATCGCGTTAAAATCCAATATCAAACTCATTCTGATTCAATGGTAAAGAATTCGTCGAATATCAAGGCAATGTATGAGATCTAAATGTCTGTTTGCTGTTGCTGAACTTTCTCTTCTTCATACATTATTCAAAATTCTTGATAGTGTCAAGAAACAACACGATTGAATTTCTAACTTCTTTTTTGCGGATCCTTGCGATCAGTTTAGTGCGATAAATTTTTTCTTACAAGTGAATTAATTTAAACCCATATTTTTTCGATTTATTAGTTAGTGCAAGAGTCAAGCCACATCATCATGCGTTTGCTTGCTGCTGTCTCTTTTTTTCGTTGTGTAAAAATGCTTTTTTGTTTCTTTTATTCAAATTATTTGCGAATTGATGTCATTAAAAAAATAGATAAAGAAGCATAAAGGAATGTCTCTTGGCTAATCTCTTTTAAAACAATGAAATAAAAAAAAGCATACATTAGGTGTTACTGAATATGATTAATACTATTATCTTTTTGGAATTAAAGAAAAACATGAAAAAAATACATAAAAAAAGTAAAAACATAAAATGTAATTTTTTAATCGTATCAGTTTATTATTTTCATTTAAAGCCGTTCTGTTCTAAAGGTCGTATCTGTGAATCACTTCTGACCTTCATCGAAGGAGATTTTGTAAACAGATATGACCCTTAAAATAAAGCAGCCTTCAAGTATGTAAAATATGAAATATTTAAACTTAAATAATAATAAAATAAAATATGAGAAATTTATAGAAAAAAAAATCTTTCTTTTTTTTGGGTAGCATCCAGCTAAAGTTCTATTGACTGAATTAATAAATTTCCCAAATATTAATCACTTTAGCTGATCACACGAGATTTTAAAGTATACAGTCTAGTATTTGTTAATGCCAAAAAGTCTTCGATGATGAAAAGAGGGTAGTTTTGGGATGATGCACACGATTAGAGATATAAAGTTGGCAATGAAGTGGATTTCGTCATTTTTGGTGTATAAACAAGTCAATAGGAATAATATAATTGGAATCGAGATTAGCGTCTTCCTCTGCAATGTCCATGGTAAACCACTAAGGATAATAAAGCACAGAATTAGGTATCCATGAATCATAGTCTAATCTAATGTCGTGTACCTGTCTAACTGCTCCCAATGCGTTTCTCTGATGTGCTCATGTGAGTCTGTTGAAGTCCACGGGGCTCCTGACCGAATAAATTACAGATTAATAAAATTCCTGCTTGTCATCACTTGCCTTTTTATGCCAATCGCGTAATACATTAAGTGCAACGTCAAAGAAAATGCAAATTACCTTTAATAATGTGTAGGAAATAGAGATGTGCGAGATTATGAGTAATATTTGTGAGAGTCCATGCCATTGGCGTTGAGATAAAAGGTATTGAGAGTAAGATCAGATGAAAAACGGCAACAAATAGCAGATAAAACATGTAGAATCCTGTTTAAAATAATTAATTTACAAAAAATTTCTTAGACATTTTAATTAACTTGATTTTAAAGACTTTTACCTTTTGACATCGTCCAGTCTTCATTTGGATTTTGATTGCCATGTCCTCCAGCTATCATTTTCGGTCGAGTATGTGGTTAATTATGGCAGAAAAAGCAGTTAAATGTGATGAGAACAACTTGTTTTGATTTTTGAACGAATCTTAACGAAACTGAGTTAGCTTATTTTTGAAAGCATAACTGTCACTTTGTCTGGATCTTGTTTTTCTGGCTTTTTACTCTGTTTCAGGTAGTTTTGGTGTTTTGAGAATTTTAAAAATTACTTCTAAAATAGTGTTTATAACATCCCGCTGCCTATTAATATCTAATTAATGAGGGAATTTTAAAATTTCAATTTGATCAATATTCGTTCAGTAAAACAATTGTTCATTTCATTTCAGTTCATTTGAATTTTGAATCACAGTTGATTTAAAAAAGAAAAATCCGTTAAATATTCAAAAAAAATTTGACCGGTAAAAATGCGCAGCATGCAGTACAAAGCATCAACTTGAATAATCTGCTACCAAGTTGCCATTCCTTTGTTTTCGTCGAGTTTTTTCCGACTATATTCTCTCTTTATTTTCAAAGTTAAGCTTTTCAGTAGTAAAAGTGATTTTTGATGATTAAAACAGCTTTAAATTGCTAAATTAATAAGCATGTGAGCATTGGCTTTCTGTGTATTTCGGTTTTTCAGTGTAAAAAGTTATGTTAAGCATTAGTTTGATCAAATAAAAGCATCTAAATTGGACAAAAGTGAAAAGATATTGGAAAAATCAGATAAGAATTTTTTTTGATGGCGAATGATAATTAAGGAACGAAAAAGTCATAAATTGTTTGTTGTATTACAAAAATTCCTTTACAAATGGATCCACTGAACATCCGAAAAACGAGTATCGAGCATTTAGAATACAGGTATGACAATAATTACGCATTAAATACATTGTCTTTTGTCTCAATAATAACAAAAACAGACTTTATGAGGTAATCAGATATAAAGATTAAGAGTTGAATGTGTCAAAATAGATTTTCCCTGCTTATAATGTATTATTTGGGAGTGTTACGTAAATACAGTCATGAAATAAGCAAGTGAAAAGTGTGTACTTATTGATAAATATTTATTATTCATCTATACAAGCTTTTTGAGATGAAGAGAGGAAGAAGAAAAATCGATTTTTTTATTGTGACATACAGCAAGCAAGCAAAGCGAGTCATTTCCTCAATATTTCATTTGTCATCACTCACAGATTCGGTTCATCAAGTTCGAGTCAGACGAGCGGCGATTTCTGCAGAATATGTCACGAGACAGATGCTATCAGTCCATTATTAACGCCATGTATGTGCTCGGGCAGTCTCCGTTATGTCCATCAACAGTGTCTCCAGCAATGGCTTACAGCAAGTGAAATGAATTCCTGCGAACTATGTATGTTAATATTGAATTCAATGCTATTCATGTCACATACGATAGAATAATTATAATGATTAATAATTTTATAATTTATTTACATTTCCATTCCATGCTATGTCCCCAAAAAACACAAAAATGTCCATACACAGGCAAATTTCCGTTCATAATGCAGTCGAAAATTAAGCCGTTCAATGAGGTGAGAATGACATTTTATTGGGTAATCGGTTAGGAGCTTCTCGATAGATTGTAAACTGCTGTTTATAGGAAGATACACATTTATATTAAGTAGAGCAAATATTTACATTTTTTTGCTGATTTCCTTGCCTGCCTTCTCATTATTAATACTTCAAAAAAAAACAAAATCGTATCAACACGAAGCGATTCCACTCACATACTTCTGTTTTTTTTTGTTTAATGAATCAGCTGTACGAAAAAGAGAAGATTGTAAACAATTCGTGTCTTATGCAAATATCAACAAACTATATCCATACATACGAAATGAAAAGAATCCACACACATGCATTAAGTTTTAATTCCCGTAGTCGCGTAACTAACACGAAATATGGAAATTCTTTTATGGTGATGACCACAATCATTAGCGTGCGTGATTAAAATTGAGCGAGGTCAAGTCAATTGATTCCTTTATCTATTAGAAACTAATATTAATAAGTGGATTTGAAATTCATGAGACATAAAAAAAATATCACTAATGAACTGAAAATAGAAATAGAAAGTTACAGATTGATTATCAATGCATTTAATTATCATAAACAGCAGTTTTACTTTTCATTAGAATTACATTAATGTTGGACTCTATTTTTATTTTTAACAGTGGCGAAGTTTGGACATGTCTGGCGTGGAACGTCGTCGACTCTTTTGTGCTGTACTGTTTCACTTGGCGGCTGCTTTGTGTGTCATTTGGAGTTTGTGTGTCTTAATTGAGCGTTCTGCGGAGGAAGTAAGTGAAAAACAAGAAAAAGTTAATGGAAATCCTCGTGTTATAGATCGAGTGACTTCAGCGCATTTTTGTGTTAGCGATCAGTATTTGATTAGCCAAGTATTGCGTATTAAATAAGTCAATCATGAATATTTTGTGACTTAAATGAATTCGACGGATAACGGTTTTTTGGATTTCAAATTTATAACGGTTAAAGTATATTTGAACTTATCCCACTTGAAGTTGGCTACATTGTATTATAGTATTTAGCGATGGATTTGAGATTTTTAAATGACAATGGCCCACATAACTCGATGGGACTGAGCTAATGCAAAAAACCAGAGCTCTCTACGATGTATGGTTAAAGATATCTCAAACAGCCGAACGAACAGCCAGACAAAGTGCATTATTAAGCTACCTTTTCGAAACAAGTTTCAAAAATGCGTTAAAAAGTTAATGGAACAGCACATTGTGTGACTGTCAATCAATTCCATTATCAATTGCTGTTATTATCGAGGCGTGGACACTTGGAAATTATTGATATCTGATTCTTGAGTGTCCTCGCTGGATCCACCTCGTGTCCTAGCAATAACAATTACTGATTATCTATTTATAGGTGCGATTGGGGAAGCTGGGATGGCCGTTTTGGACGAAACTAGTAGTGGTGACTGTGGGTCTCACAGGAGGCATTGTCTTCATGTACATTCAATGCAAACAATATTTAAATTTATGCTCAAGATGGCGTGCCAGAAATCGGTAATAAAACAATACAATTAGCCTTGTCGTATATATCCATTAAGTTTTTGTATTTTAGAATATTATTAATTCAAAATGCACCCGAGAAACCCGTTCTACATCCATCGCATTCGCCAGCAACATTACAAAACTCTCATCAATCCTCTGTTGAGCCAAACGCCTCATCGATGCTTCGTCGAAATAATAGCTCAATTATGGTCATCACAGCACCAATAAATGTAATTGAAAATAACGAACAGCAACAATATCAGTATAATTCAGCTCATCCCTCGCATCGACAGCAATCCCAAATTGTTGCCAACATCGAGAACAATTCCCTAAGCTATGAACTCGATGATGATATTAGTTACAGTCAGATCTCATTTAAACACCATTTACGTCATGATGAAGGCACTTCGTCTCGTGGAAGCTTACATAATGTCTACGATAACACGTCCGTTTCGACTACAAATACGTCAGCGACAACAAAGAACTTGGGAACTGGCGGTGATAATGATTCAAATTTTCATAGAATAATTCCTGGCTTAGAAGAAGTAAAGGAACACGATGATGACGATAGACGAATGAAAATTCGATACGGTGATAAAATTGGAACGTCCATTTTTGTTGAGAATGACGACATACTTAATGATAAGAATTATCCAAAAATAACCCATCGCCACTCGACTTTATTACTCCCAACATCAATTAGTTCCGTTGGACATGACGAGGACCTTCTTTATGATGAACGACACCAAAAGAAAAGACGTCGTTACTCAGACACAAAGCTCTTAAATAGTTGTGAATTTGAGAATGAATTTTTAATTGATAACAAAACTAAATATGATAAAAGCCAACATGTATTTGGATCACCAACATCGACGTCGACCAAGACGAAAGGAATAATAAAGAGTGAGCCGAATGAGGCAAACATGAATGATTTGATATTCGAGAAAAGTGATGATTTTGATCCTATGGAATTAAACATACAAAATATATTAGAAATAGATTTACGTTCAAACAGAAAAGCATCTGATGGACATACAGCCACTAACAGCTCTTCTGACAATTCACGTTCGCTACCAAATCTGGATGGAGTATAAATTTAATTAAAGTGTCTTTTTTATTGTCACTACCAGAACAAAATCCAGTATGTGTCATTTTTGTGTATCCGTCACTAAATAATATATATATATATTTTTTGTGTAAATTGTGCAAGCATCAAGACGTGTGACAATTGGTTTGCATTTTAATACTCTCTTTCTCACTCACTCTCTCTATCTATCTTCCGAAAAATGACACAAAAGTGTATAAAATTGAACAAGCACACAATATGTGTGCAGAAACTTTCAAGTGACAACCTAGTTCCACATATTATTAAAAATAGAGATTTTTCCAGTTTCTTCTGCCAAATATTTACAAAAAAGTCAGTCAATTTTTTTAATTTGCTTTAATGAATATTTTTCTCCTCCTACAAAAAAAACTGATACAATAAAAAAATAAAAAATAGTGTAAAACATTTATAATTTTATGTATCCCGTGTAGATACATACTTAAACAACGTTTAACTTAAAAAAATATATTTCATTATCTTACAAGCATAAAAAAATAGGGACATAATTGATGGTAAATGAGAAGAAATTATGATAATTATATTTCAATTAATCAATTAAGATAAGATTTGTTGAATGAACCTACAATGACATTGTACATACTACTGAATTATTAATTAAAATATAAATAGATTTGTCTGTGATTGAATGAAATTTCACTAATAGTTTTGATGAAAAGAAAATGAAAAAATAAAAACTATTTAAAAAGTAAGCTAAAATTGATTTTTAATAACGGATTTTGTAGAATTTGTACGGTTTTAAGACATTTTTAAAAACATTTGTAAGGTTTTAGAAAACGACTAAAATACAGCATTTGTAGTGTTTTGAAACACAAACATTTGTAAGGTTTTCTATAGAAACATTTGTAAGGTTTTGAAACACACAAACATTTGAAAGGTTTTCTAATAGAAGCATTTGTAAGGTTTTGGAAAACAATTGTACAGTTCTGAAATTCAAAATCAAAATGACCGTTAAAAGATTAAGCGAGTAGTTAAGAGTGAAAAATCTTTTTCCCGATTTTTATTCATTTAACACTTGTTTACATAAATCATATTTCAATATTGCACAAGGATCCTCAATTGTGACAAATAATATAACTTAATTTACTGAAAGACATGACTGAGTGGTTTTTTGATGAATTGAATTCTACGATAATTGCTTATCTGGTTGCGGCGATCCTCAGTAACATCTGATTCCATAGCTAGATATTCTACTGTTTCAATTGTCGGAGAATGGGTAGCAGCACAAAATGTTCCCCAACATAGACCATGAACCTTAAAATGCTTAAGTTTTTTTAATTTAACAAACATATTGAGAAGTTGTTGACTTGTAATTGACTTATATCCTGTTATGAGATTCTTAATCGTTGAATTCTGCGGAAGATCGATAACCGTGCCATTATGAGTTACACTCCTAATATAAAGTGAATGAAGTTTTGGAAAATCGGAAAAGATTGTTGGAATGTCCTCCAAATGCATTGTATCCAGTTTAATAACTTTAAGTGTAAATCGATGAGCTTTCAGGAACCTTATAGCAGCACTACTTTGAGATTTTTTAGAGAACCAACATTTCAAATCGACTTCTTCAAGTCTAAAATGATATTCAACCGTTTGTAAAGCATCAAGAATTTCCGTCTGATTGAAACTTAATGACTTGAGATTACGCATATTTGTGAGTGCATTCATAACTAATTTCACTGCTTTATCATCTAGTTTATTAGGGTACGAATAACGCTTAATGCTTAATTTCTTGATAATTTCAGGAGAACACTTCGTTATCAACCCGTTTGAATAGAAATTATTGGGATACTTTTGATAATAATTTGGCGTGTCAAATATCAGTTCCTTTAATTTTGGAAGAGCATAAACTCGCGGAAAATCACGCGTTGTCTCTAATTTGACCATTGATTTAGCGAATTTATTCAGAATAGCTATAATATTCTGCTCAAGTTTTGTATCCTTCATATGTTTAATGCGTTGAAATAGAATCTTGATGTTCTGATATTTGCGTTCACTTGATAATAGTGTATTTAAATTATGTCGACGATTATAGTTGGTGTACTTTGCAGTTATTTTCTTCATGCACTCATTGGACTGTCCAAACATTTGATACCATCTCTTACAGACCATTGATGATTCTAATACATCATATCCATCCAAGTATGCTGCGATTTCATTGAAAATCTCCTCCGGCAAAGCACTTAATAAATCCATGACTTGAAAATCCAAAAATTTCTGTGGAATTAATTTTTTCGTTTTATTTTTGGTTAAAATACACAATTCTTAATACTCTTTACTTACCTCGTGATCAAGACAATTGATGTATTAAACTAAACTATAACACTTAATTTAACTTAATATAACACAGCTTAAACTAGTTAAATTGTTGATTTTCCTGGATTAAATTTTCAAATCAATTTTTTAGGACGACAAACTATGCAGCTTTTTAACGGTTTTTTTAAAAAAAAAATTGTAGTCTGAAATTCAAAATCAAAATGACCGTTAAAAAATCCTTTAAAAACAGTTTTATTGAGTACGATCAAATTCTTATGGACATTTTCGGTACAATAGTATGATTATTCAAAACTTAATAGATAGAACTTATTCATTACTCTGCAATAGATTTATATGCAGCATAAAGCTTGTCATTTTCTCTGACTGTGAAGCTTAATGTTGCTTTTTCGTAGTAGTTTGGAACCATTTTGATATTGTCAATGACAGTATCAAGCAGATGGGCCTTATCACAGAAAATTCCAGGTGCATCATATTTCAAGTAATTGAAATGAACATGTAGATGATAATACGAGGGCTGGTAATGAAAATATGCTCGAACTTCATTGGAATTAACTCCATACTTTTCCTTAATTGCTGTCAAACATTTAGACTTGATATTTTCCAATAACGGCAGATGACATTCGCGAAGATCTCGAATTGACTTGATATTTCTATTCATTATTATAGCAGTAACATACATGGTTTCAGCTGTAACACCGTCCCATTTTAAATCAGGCAACAACATAAATCCAACTTCTGGGTCCATATCTTCAATTACGATCCGATCAACTTCCTGTCGATGCTCCAATATATTGTAAACCCAATCGCAGTTAAATTGTTCCTTTTCAAGGCACGGTAAAGTCACTGATTTATACAGTTCCGGTGTTTCCTTTAATACATAAATTTTTTGATCAGTGTATTTGCTGATGTGCTTGTCAGTTGCTGGATAAATTATTGTAGCTTTTAATTTGTTCAAGTCAGAATCAACTTTACAGAAATTATTCTGATAAATGTCATTCTCCATAATCTTTTCCAATGATGAGTTCTTGAGAATCATTGTGTTGTCGTCAGTTCCGCTAAATTGTTCTTCAGTAAATGCAATTTTTTCCAATATGACAATTGCTGGTAAATCATAGCACTTTCCGAGAGTAAAGATGACTTTTCGGTTAGCATTATTTGACAGTATTCGCTCAAATACAAAGTCATTAATTGAGAAGCTCTTAACTTCCTGAATTTCACTAGTATTTTCATCTGCCATTTTGTCAACAACTTGGATCTTTTTTCTGCAAAAGATGTTTTCAAATTTATTAAGTTAAATAAAGAATGTTTTTAACTATTTTTTCTATGAAAAGCACTAGCAATGTCTTATTAATCGATTTAATACTTACATATTAGTCGATATGCTTATTTTCCTATATTTTTAATGCAAAATTTGTAGCACTAAATATTCTTGTTTTGAAAATGCTTGATAAAATTGAAATGTTATCCAACGGTCTAAAAATATTTGAAATTTTCAACGGAAATCCCGTACTGGAACCTTTATTTAACGATTTTTACCACTTTTAACGGATTAATGTGAAGTAATTTGCAAAAGTATTTTATCTACACGAATTAAAAAGAAATCATTGATATAACTGTGACAAAGTGAGCTTCGAGACATTCCACTAATTAAGAAAACAACGAAGTATTAATTAAAATAATCTCAGACAGCAGTGAGCTCGAATTATTAGTCAATTGAAATAAAAATATTGAACAAAAGTAAAATAATTCTCAGTGAATAAAGTAATATTAAATTTTCCACATCGTATAAAGTCCATATCGTTGGAAAAGTACGAAAATGAGTGAGGCGAGTGATATATCAAGTGATCAAGAAAAGGAATTAAGAAGGCGAAATGTGAATATAGGATCTGGAGATTATTCTGATTCTGTAATTAACAAAGCAACATTCGATGAGAATAAAGCAAATTCAGACGATGCAGATACCTTTTTAGCTGAAAATCAGACAATTGATTCAGATCAAGTAAGGCATAAATGAGAGTGTTGAAAAAATTATTAAGTTATTGATTTTTCAAGAAAGAAAGAAAGAAAAAAAAGTTATGGAAGCAACATAGTAACTTTAATAAATTGGATTAACTTGTTCTCATGCCAATTGCTGATTTCCATACTTATTGATTTCTTATGCAACAACTATTTGGGGAATTATATACATTCCGCAATTCTCTCACGGTATTCGTTGATTAACTTTTTATATAGAGCATAAAACATCCAATTGTTCAATTATTAAAGTAATCACTGCAATGACAATTTCTTTTCATGTTTGTTGTCACGACAAAAAAGAGCGTTTCTAGTGCTTATCATGCTACTTTTTTTCGTCTAAAAAGGTCCGGTTGCTCTTATCGTCATTTTTTTTCAAGGCAACATAATTCATTCATTAATTGCGTACGAAAAGAATGTACTAGACTATATATATATATATTTTATCTTGGAATATGTATGTGCAGGAAGAAGAAGAATAAATAAACACAGCTTTAGGTCACGAAGAAATGTGGCGGTAAAAATGAGTTGCTTCTAATAACTTAAGCTATAAGTCAAAAAAAAAAATAGATAACGAAAATAAATCCAGTGAAATGCTAAAGCATACAGCTAGCGCGTAGAAATTATGTGTTTGACAAAAAAAAGTGCAAAATATTAATCATGCAGTCAGTCAGTGTGTAAACAAAAACATTCATTTGTCTTCTTCCCACATCTCTCAACTAAATTTAGATTGACTCAGAGGAAGAGAAATCACCTGATGATAAATATGAAAAAGATTTGTCTAAGAAGCTTCCGCAAGGAACTGATAAAAGACCTGAAGTTCTGAATTCTGCATTGAAAGGTCTACCTGACAGGTATGTACAAAAAACTCAACGTGTTAAAAGCTCCATAATTAGTGGGAAATGACCTTAATTGAGCGCTCGTCACACAAGGTCGAGTTTTAATTAAGCTTTAGAAATTGCTGTTTTATTTACTCACTTATTATGGAAATGAATTGCGGCATAAAAGTATTATCATTTAATATATTTGTGGATATATCGATTTACGATTGATTCCAATAAAAATTATCATTCTCATATTTCGTGCAACAGATGGAAGAACTGGGTGATTCGAGGAATTTTCACATTCATTATGATCTCAGGTTTCTGTATGATGATTGCCGGTGGACCGCTTGCATTGATGATTACTGTAATTATCTTTAAATTATGCACAGATTCTCCTTCATAAATTATTACTCACTGCTGATTTATTTTTTTTGCATACACACAGACACTTGCCGTACAAGTAAAGTGTTTCCAAGAGATCATTGGAATTGGATATCAAGTCTATCGAATTCACGGACTGCCTTGGTTCCGAAGCCTCTCGTGGTACTTCCTAGTCACATCAAACTATTTCTTCTATGGAGAAAATCTCTTCGACTATCTGGGCGTCTTATTTAGTCGCGTTGAATCTTTACGCTTCCTCATCACTTATCATCGCTTCATTTCATTCTGTCTCTATTGTATTGGCTTCGTTTGGTTTGTCTTGTCATTAGTTAAGAAGTATTATATGAAGCAATTCAGCTTATTTGCCTGGACACATGTTGCTCTCCTCATCGTCGTCACGCAAAGCTACTTGATCATTCAGAATATTTTCGAAGGTAATGAACAGCAGCAAAATAATAGAGTATTGACCGGCTATTAACAATAAATTCATTAATTTCTATTTTTAGGAATGATTTGGTTTGTTGTCCCAGTAATGATGATCGTTTGTAATGATGTTATGGCTTATATGTTTGGATTTTTCTTTGGCAAAACGCCACTCATCAAATTGAGTCCGAAGAAGACATGGGAAGGCTTCATTGGTGGTGGATTTGCTACAGTCATTTTTGGTGTCGTTTTCTCATACTTTTTAGCTCGATTCCAATACTTTGTATGTCCAATTGAATATTCAGAAACTGCTGGAAAAATCGTACTCGAGTGTGAACCAAGCTATTTGTTCAGACCACAAGAATACGGAATTCGTATTGTAAGTAATCTATTGGCGTTAATACTGCAGTTCTGTAAAATTATTGACTTCTTTTTTAGGGAAAAACTGAGACAGTTTTCACAATGTATCCATTTGCATTACATTCCTTGTCATTGAGCATCTTCAGTTCCGTCATTGGACCATTTGGCGGCTTCTTTGCTTCAGGATTTAAACGTGCATTTAAAATCAAGGTGAGATAATGAAATTAGAAACAATCTCGTGCTGTTTTCTATTTGCGATGCTTTGTAAAACGATATATTGCACTCTAGTCATGAAATATATTTTGTTGTTGCAAAATTGCATTTTTAGCGCAATTTAAAAAGGAAACGACGCAATTGGCTGCATTTTGACATGCTACGTTACTCAACATGCCATGATTTCAAACTGTTAATTTTCAAATTTCTAAAAACAGACTACATTTTGAATTTTTCTTGACCGTTATTTTTTAAATATTTTTTTGACAGTTATTTTTTTAAATTTTCTTGACCGTTATTTTTTAAATATTTTTTGGTCGTTATTTTTTCAAAAATTTCATACAAGTCAAATGCGCTTTCTTTGTTCATGATAGAGTATTCATACCAGTTTAAAAACGCAGCCAAGTTGTCTGCTGTCTCAATGCTAATAAACTGTCAACATCTGTTGTCGTTTCAGGATTTCGGTGATATGATTCCAGGCCATGGGGGTATAATGGACAGATTCGATTGCCAATTCTTGATGGCAACATTCGTGAATGTCTACATTTCAAGCTTTATTCGCACTGCTTCACCACAAAAGCTGTTGGCACAGGTATGTAGAAAAAAAATGAATTTCATTGTTACAAAATTTTAATTTAATTGTTCGTGAAAATGTTTGTTGCTCATGAAAAAATTTCTATTTGTTTTCTGTTTCTATAACAAAAATTTAGGTTTATAATCTAAAACCAGAGCAGCAATTGCAGTTATTCCATCAATTGAAGGATAGTTTATATAATCGAAATATTTTAGACCTCAGTTAAATTAATGTAAATTAATTTATTAACACAAAATTACTAATGGAATGGACAATGAGAAAATTTCTATTTATTTTCAACTCTATCATGTCCCAATTTATTATTTACAATTTTGTTCGACTACTTTATTTGTTACGACAACTATTTAGAAAATTTTTATATTATATTTATATAAAGAAGAAGACAAAAAAAATCAATTGAATCGCTCAACAATTCTTATTTGGAGTGATTGAGAATAACTGAAAAGCTTTTTAATGTCAGAGCTTAAGCTTTTAACTTTTAATTTTCATTTCGAGTTGGTAATTGACAGGGTTTTAGTATGTAGACAGCGTTAATCGAGACTTTATTGTTTGATTGGATTTTAAGGGCATTAACATTGTAATGGATATAAGTCAGAGGAGATGAATGAAGTGGTAAAAAGGGCTTATTGGATAGCAGTGTTGTTGATCTGGATGTCTCAGTCAGAAAGGATCTAGAACCAGTAAATGTCTGAGATGGAAACTCTTTGAATCAGACCTTGTACTGTCTAATATGCTTACTGTCTGACTCAGCCCAAAAGTCCAGATAACAACACTGCCAGACAGATTATCTGTCAAGATGAGTGGATAAAGTGGATTTCCCCCACTCAAGTGCTGACTTTATTCCAATTATCAACTCTTCAACCATTTAATGGAAAATTTTTAATTTTATAATGTAGAGAAAAAAAAACGCTAATTAATAGGATTATTTTAATTATCTTTTAATTTCTATTTATTTTTTGATAAAATGTATGTTTTGCATCTTTGAGGTGAATGGGAAAGATACGTAGATAAAGAAAATTACCGAGTAAGTAAAAACAAAAATTTAGTGATCTGCGAATTAATAACAATTAGTAAATATTTGAAGGACATAAAACTTACATGAAAATTTAATTGAAATGGGAATAAATGTCATTTTATGTGTGTATTAGAAATTTAATAATAGTTAAAAACAAGAGAGACGAGGAAATTAATTTTATTAGTTTAGAGAAGAGAAATTACCAGTGGTTGACGAAATTAACAGAAATAATTAATTAAGTCTTCTTGCCAAAAAAAAACTTTTAAAAAATTATTAGAAGAGTGATGAAGATTAAATGGGTTGAAAAAAATATCTATTTGTTTGTCTGTAACATTGATGAAACGATAAAAAAAGATGTCTAATTAACAGAATTAATTTCTAGAAGTTAAAAAAATTATAAACAAAAAGATTAAGGATGTTTGATTGTTGAAGAAGTTTATAAAATAGAAATATATTAGCTTTTGGCGCCTGTGTTGTTCACAGAGACCTAAAAAGATGGGGAAAGTGGAGCATTTTCTCAGAGAGCCTCTTATTAGGGGCGCAAAATTCAATAAATCCTAAGCACCTTCGTTACGTTGTTCATAAGGTTGTAGATCTGGGGAAGTTTGCTTGGGTACATCCTTGCCATACTAAAGACAAGAGCTGGGGTATATCCAGGGGGGTATACAAATACCTCTGGGGTATACACCTACCACTATATCAGGGGTACTATACCAGGGGTACCCTAGGCCTAGGGTGTAGGAGTATATCGAGAAACTCAGCCTGGTTGTTCAGATGAGTGTGTTGCATTAGCGTAGACAGAAATTTTTTAGAGGAAGTGAGGAGATTTTCTGAAATTCTAGCAAATTGAAGAATCTTCCGGTGATGGGGAGCCTAAAATTCCCCATGCCCCTGGCTGCACGACTAGTATGTTGCTAAGAAGATCTAATTATTCTTTTCCTTTTTCTTGTGTGACAACAAATTGATAGCAATCGAAATAAAGCATATCCAGAGCTTTTATAGGTTGGCTCTTAAAACAACTGATTGTGACAAAAGTTATGATTCAGATAAGATGTCATAAAATAGATCCAACACTAAATTACTCGTCAGCAGCAACTGTAATCAAAAAAGTCAGATATGTGCCAAGGTTAAAGTACTAAAAAATTGATAAACTATCAAGTGTTCAAGTATTGAGATAGCTTATAGATTTAGATGATTGATGAGAGAAATCTATCAACAGGTATAGACTACAGTAGCTATTAATGTCTATTTTATGAATTTCCCTCCAATTTTCGAGCCTCCTTAAAATTCAAAAAAAAAAAATTAAAGAAAATGTTTAGCATAATTTATAATAACTTATATTGAAAAAAGCGGTTGAATCGGAACAAAAAAAATCACCCATAATATTGAAACAGTGAATAAGTAAAATTCTCTCTGTCATCTAGTCGTAAAAGTCATACACCATAAATCACCAACTCTCTGTATCAGTCGTTTAATTTAAGATATATAAAAAAATTGAATTACATTCTTTTCTTATGGCATGTTTCAAACTATATAAATTTAATAATTGTTCCTTAATCCACATATTCCTTGTCCGTAAAAATCCTACTAAAATTTGTTAATCCATGTACGTTTTAGTCACGTGAAATACTTCCTTAAAAAAGTTCTTTAATTCAACTAATCAATAGAAATTAAGGCTTATAAAAAAAATTCCTTTTCCTTAAAACTTTTTGAATCATGTCATGAGATTGAAACTTTATTGATAATTAATGTTAAATAATGATCCTCAAAATGGAAATATTTTAATTGTGAAAAATAAGAATGCATCATTCCAACAACATTGCATGCGACCCTCTTATATCTATTTCTATCCCAAATGTCCTGTTATTCTTTCTATAAGATAAGGATAAAGGATAAGGTCAGTGCTTGTGTCTCCCTGTCAGGGGTATAACACATGATGTCACCTAAGAGATCATACCCAATCTACAAAAAGCTAGATCTGTGCTTGAAAACTACTGGATCTGAAGCTTCTCAGCTAGGAAAATTACTTACTAATACCGGAGTGTTCCAGCGGACGGCTTCTAGGACTGACTACAGCTTACCCAGGATACCCTACTTATAGAGGTCAATTAGGTACAAACTACCCTGCTCCAGGACATTTTAGGATATCATCGAGTTTCCAGATTGCTCAATGATTCTTGCCTCTGCTTCAAAATACCACAGGCAACTACAGGGTATCCAAAACTTATTCCATGAGAGCTTTGAATTCGAATGAGAAGTGAAAGCACATAAAGACCTTATGATAAGGTATACCCCAAAGTTGTCTTCAAAATGACGCTATACACATGAAATGAGTATATTTCAGGCGATGTACCAAGTAACCTTACAAAGATGATCCTTATTCAAGTCCTCCATCAACTGCACCCATCCCTAACGTTTTTTTTCTCGTGACTATTATTTCAAGCTAAACGATATTTGTGCAATATTATGATAATAACTGTATTATGCTTATATTTTTTGATTGTTATAGGTGTTACCAAATATTTTTTATAATATAAAAAAGATGAAAAAGTGTTTATCTTGTTTCATGCATTTATTTGTTGCATACTTGATGTTATTTTGCTAAAAATATTATTTTTTGGACAAGCAAGACAAAAAACTTTTTTTTGTTCGTATAAAGTTATAAAAAAAATTAATCAAGAACCTGACGAACCCAAAAGATACACATTGTACAAGAATTATTAAAAAAGTACTATAAAAAAATCAAAAGAATTTGAAGAAGATGAAGAAAAATTAAATAAATGTATTAGGAATAAAAAACAAAACAAATGAGCTAAAAAATGGAATACGATGTTTATAATCAGTAACCTGATGAATGGATGAATAATAAAGAGTTAAATTAATTCAAAGACTAAAATAAATCTTTCTTCAATTTCTTAGCCACATGATTGTGACCATCGTGACCTTAAATTGACGTCGTCGAATATCACTCCAACCGACCGGCGAATGAGTCATGCCGAATGAATGAATTCCTCACGTGCTTTTATTCGAGCTTCACTCAGCTACAAAGAATATTCCAACTAACTTGTTTCGTTATTCTCTCTATTACTATTTTGTCATAGGTCATGGAAGAAAGACGACGATCAACGTATCACATGGCGCTCGTGAGAGATGTATTAGTTAGTATCATTATCAACTGCTTCTCATTCGCACCTTAAAACGAGAGAGTTTCTCATTTCAAAGAATATCGATGGGATTTCCGAGAAATAATATCGACCAATTTGCAAGTCACCTTATAAACAAACTTAATGGACGTTTAACGGATTTTCCGGCTTTCACTTATGGAAATAGTAATTTTCCTTACTCTACTAACTTAATTTATACACACGTTAAGGATTTTCAATCGACATAAATTAATAATATGCATTAGAATTAGGAATAACCTGAGAACATGTTAGTGATTTATATCAACATTATGCAGCATTAATAGCATCATAATGATCTTGTGGTTTTTCTGAATATTAGATTATACAAGCAGCTGAATATTGCGGACAACAAGTTATGCTCCTTAATTAAAAAGATTTTTATGGGAATTTTATAGCTATATTAAATCATTTTCTAAACCTACGTCATAATATGTCCCGAGCTGCACAACGTAGTATTTATTGGACTGTTACGTCGACGTTAAAGGCAAATCGTCAAAAAAGACGTAACAGGTGCGCTGACGATGTTGTGACGGTAATGAAGTCCTAGATTTTTCTCCTGTCTAGTTTTACGAATACATCACCAGACGAAATTTCGATTGACTTTTTGAATACACTCAACGAAATATCCCAAAAGTGTACAAATGGAGAAAGTTTAGAATTAGGGACATAGGAAAGTAGATTAGGTACTAAATACAAAATATTGATTTTATATTGAAGAAGATGATTTTGATACTTAGAATTTAAATAGTGGGACTCGACCCTACTCTTTCCGATCGCACACTTCTACCACTGAACTATCAAGAGTTACTTCGAAGCTTGACATAATGCCAACTTAAATTATTAATCTTCTCTGAACAGTGACTTATCAATGACGCGGCTTTAGATAGGAACCTCCAACAACATCCAATTAAAATGATGGATTTTCTTTTTATTATTTTAAAGTTCTAACTATTCTGCATAGTCATGATGATATCTGTGGAGTTCTTATTAATTCCAAAAGTCTCGTCGTCAATTTAATTTAATTTTATGTGACGTTTTTACCAAAAAGAGAAATTTGGGAAATCTAAAGATCAGTTTAGTGGTGTGCATTGAAAGATTCACGAAGTCAAGGGAGAATAGAAAGTCACGAGTTGGGAAAATGTGACTAAGTGACGAGGAGGGGCGTATTCAGAGAGGGGTTTTGGGGGTGAAATCACCCCCCTTCCCCTCCTTTTTGGGATTTTTTTAATTGACTAGTTTTTTTGAGAAAACACACCTCTTTCCTCCTCCTAAATATTCCCGTTCATACAAAAAACTTAGTGATTTATTAAAAGCAATTTTCATTCATCAATTGTTCCTAACAAGCTTCTGAAAAACCGAATAAAAATTCCACATGGAAATTCAATCGTAAGGAATGAATCACGCTCACCCGAAGATCATACGTAAAAAGTTTTGTGTGAGAATTATTTTTATAAAACCTCCGCTCACATGCTCCACAGCTGATTTTCCTTCTTATTTTCTTCTCTCAACTCACAAAGCCGGCTAGAAAATCATTCGATTCTCTGTTTCTGTTTTCGTCTTTCTTGTGAGCGAATGCTTGCCGCCAAAATGAAATGTATATGGACGACAAGCCTTCAAAAGAGCGAAGTTTGTGTGAAAAGAAGAAAAAAAGCTCAAAAAGCACTCCGACTCCTAACGATGATCGATGCTTGTTGTACAATATATAAACTATGGTGCGTCTCAAGCTTAACTTCAGTTTCTTCTAGCTATTCACGCGATCAAATACTCAAGAAATATTATAAAAAGCTAAAATAAGCAGCCAATAAAAATATTGTGGATAATAAAATAATTAAGTGAGTATCACGTAAGGCAAATTACCTCGAATTTTGTCAAATTTAATGTGAATCAATGTGCATTACGTATATAGTATAAATTATCAAGTGCAGTCACGTAAATTAACCGAAAGTGAAATTAAAGTGATGTAAATTGGGTGAAAAAATTTGTTCGATATTAAAATGTGACTTTAATTTTAATTATTTATGAATTTATGATAAGAAGACATGCGATAAGTTTTTTTTTGGACACTTTTTCGTAATTTTCTGATTCCAAGAAATTTGAAATGTAAAGGAAATTGAGAAATTGCTTGGGGGTCAATTTCCTTTCACAGTTGATGGACATTTATGGAAGGTCCCTTGTGGATATACATTTTTATCATTGGCCTAGTAAATTGAAAGACTTTAACTTGATTGTGAGAAACTTAAGAACTTTAACTTGAATATTAAGTAGAAAAAATACAGATCATTAGATCTTGTCCTGAATGGGAATCAGATTAGAAGCCTACGGTTCATAGCGATTTATCTTTCTGTTAGACATTTTCAATTGGTTAATTTTGACAATTTTTGGGGTCTAAGAAAAAATTCAAACTTAAATATTTTGAATTTTAAAGAACTTTTTATTAGAATAAATTGATGTTAGGAGTCGTTCATTAATAACATCAAGCAAGAATGAGATTTTTAGATTCAATTCCACCCTCTGTCACAAAATTTTCATACACAGAGTCAGTTTAAAAAACTTTTTTAAATTTGAATGAAGAGACTTAAAAACATTTTTTTTAAACTGGGCTCTTAAAAAATTTTTTTTAAATTTTTAAAAATATTTTTTAAATTTTCAAATTATTTTGAGCCGTTAAAAAATTAATAATATTTTGAAAAAATTGCTCAGAGTGAGGATCGAACCAGTGACCTCTTGATTGGTAGCCCAGTACTCTAACCACTAAGCCACCGAAGCATGTAAATGTATAAGACAATTTGTCAATATATATTGAAAAAATTTAAAAATTTGCTTTTTAAATTTTAAAAACCAATATTAAACTTTAAAAATTTTTTTTAAATTTTAAAAATATTTTTTAAAGTGACTTCTAAAAACTTTTTAAAAACGGTTTTTTAAATTTTTATTTATAACTGTATTAATAATGTTGGAAAAAACATGATTCTGCTTTAACAGCATCTTTGGTAGTTTTGTTGACGCAAATTTCTTGAAGAATTGAACAATATCTATAAGAATGAATAATGATCTACGGCATCCCTGACTTGTCTGCAGCTTCCTATAATAATTTTCGATTTTAAAATCTGCACTATTTATGTCTTAGCTTCATTCTTTGAATCATGTAGACGTACATGCGACTAGGGGTCACTCACTTATTATGTTCGCTTTTTAGGGGGAGAGGGAGGGAGAGAGGATGTCTAAGATGTTGAAACAGGTCGAACAAAACAATTTTTTTTGTAGAAAATTTGAAACAAGGGGGTCTAGAATTTCATTTTTTGCGTCACATACTGCTATCATCCACAAAAACTAATCAACAATGTTAATCAGAGGCATTAATGACGTCTATCAGACTGTGTTATATTTATTTATTTTATCATTGACGTCATTTTACAAACGTCTCCAACGACTTTCTTCTCAATTCTAGATTTTCTAATTTTAGAATGGACTTTTTGTTGTTTTAGAAAGATTACTGTCTTGTAAATTTTTGGGAGTTTCCCAAGAAACCACGAACGAAGAGTTTGTTGATGCCTTAAAACAATATTGTTCATTATCAAAAAGTTTGTTCTAATAAACTTCACCTTCTATCGGGAAATTCACGCTTTAATCTTTTTTAAAGAAACCATGAAT
The DNA here is from genome assembly GCA_963573255.1 of Chironomus tentans. NCBI lineage: Eukaryota > Metazoa > Arthropoda > Insecta > Diptera > Chironomidae > Chironomus > Chironomus tentans. The sequence continues at coordinate 40,265,637 of OY754302.1, read as the reverse complement.
TTAATCCATTCTTGAGGGAATTCCTGCTCAAAGACTTATTAATCTGAAATAATTTCACACTTTAATTAAAAATAAGTCTAAAGGCAAATGTGCGAACAAATGTGCAAAAATTCTCACAATTAATTTTATCGTCGACATCTGAAGCAGTGCTCATGTTAAAAGTCAATCCATATCAGATGCATAGAAGCGAAAAAACAAAAGAGTTGAATGAAAGTGAACAGCAACATGCAATAGCTAATGTTAATGATTTTTCTAATATTTCTTGGCAGGTGTAACAGCAAACAAATGGAGATCATGAAGATATTTCAAGTTGCTGTTTTATTGGTGAGAATTTCCGTGTTAACTGCTTTTACTTTCTATCTCATTCATTGTCTTCTTCTTCTTCCATCAGTTCATGTTCATTGATGAATTCTCAGTTGCATCATCGCCTTCATGTGGTGGCTATGGACAAGATCCATGTGTATATTTACCAGCAAAGCCTGGACATACGCCACCATGCGCAAGCAAAGGATCAACATTCTGTGAGCAAATCGATGGATATCCAGAGTAAGTAACTTTACTGACATTTTATAGATATCAAGGTTGTGGAATTAATTATACTAGCACAAGACATGCACACTCACACAAAATATTAATTATCAACAAATGAAATCGAAATTTGTTTTTGATTTTGTGCCAAATTTTATTTGTTGCTTTGGTACGCAAATACATAAATTGACTTAACTGCTGCTACTCAAGGGGGGAACATGTTGGGAATTTTGTGGGAATGGATATTCTTTATTTAAAGTCATTTAATAATAGATTAGGAGGTTAAGATGCGTCTAGTGTCATGTAATTTCAAATGTAAGCTTCATTTAGACACAATACTCAAGTTGGTAGCCCCATTGGCTATTAATTGACAATATTTAGGGCACTGAATAAATTACCAAATAAAGTATATCAATTAAATTCATCATTCGACTATCAAATGCCCACCCACGCTGTCTGACTTACTCAGTCTTTGCAAACTCTTGACTTCTTAGAAATGCAAGAAATTTCCGGTAGAGTAATGCCGGCTGAATACCGTAATGTGTGAATGTCAATTTCATACATTTTGTTTCAATATCGCGAATTACGATCGACTGTATTTAACACGATACAATTGCGTAATGGATACAAACAGTCTGAGAGCAAATGAATTGAATAAAAAATATTTTTATGGTTTTATTTCTTCTTGTTTCGTGCTGCAAATTACTCATTCAGTCAATTGTGTTTGAAATGGACATGAAATTTCATTTACATGCCGACTTTTAGTTGCCTTAGTGACTAAATGATGTGTCATTTTTGGATTTGTAGAATTTCTTGATTTGCTAGATTTTTATGCTCGATTTGTGTCTTAATTATGACGAGATTTATTAAAAGGTTTTGAGAGATCCTGGTTTCAATTATTAACGGAATTCAAACCATTAACAAATTGGTTGCTTTAAAGAATTGTTTAGACGTAGCGACGCGGAACTAGAAGAAGAGCAGAAAGAATTGCGAAGAATTAATGATGATTAAGCTGTGAAATTTAATTTAGAACAGAATTTTTTTAAAAAAATTATGATAATCACCTTAAGCACTAAGGCATGCAGTGTTTTGAAGATTTTTGAGACTTCATGCAGACTTCATGCTTAATTCCATAAGATTCTAACTTCAATGAAAGTTCAAACATAAATATTTCAAAGAATCCTTTAAAGCAGAAGCGTAGCCACAAAATTTTGGAACCCTAAACGACTAGATCATCACTTTATGTTAGGAATCCAATAGGATCTAATCATATAATTTGAAATTTATGGAACAAGAAGGATTTGGACATGAAGTCTATGTATTCAAAAGAATTAAAGTTCATTGATGACTTTCAAGAATAGCCTCTTACGTAAAATGAGAAAGTTCAAAATTTGGCAGTTCCTTTTTCAAGATTGGACTTCTTTTCCTTACATCAGAACAATAAGAAATTATGCTAATTTCTTAAGAATCATACGTCAGCAATCCATACTCTCTTTCCTCCATTTATTCTCGAAAAGACGTTTATTCTTGACACATCGTTCCTTCTTTTCTTCAGTTCTATTAATAGCACCGGACCATTCAAAAATCCATCAATCAATTGATTCATCAATTAATAATCAAACTTGATTCCTTTTCTTTACCTTTGAAAAAACTGATACTTGATACTCGAGTCATGAGTTTTTAATTTTTTATGTGTGACTCATAGAATGTTTATACACAAACCGTCCAATTTGTAATACTTAATGCAATGAGTATCACGTGAGTGAAATTCAATGAGAAGCGCACGATGAGTAAGAGAAATTTTGTGACATTTTCAACCCGATAACCAACCTATCTTATTTATTATCCAATCAAGGAAATACTCATAGGAAATAAATACGCACGACTCTAAATGACGCAGAAGAGTCAAGCGTCATGTGCTTCTAACGGTTATAGATTTTACGGTTGTCATCAAATGTCAGAATTTGAATAATTTTGCATCAATTCATTTTAATAAAATTAACAATGTTAATCATTTATCATCAGGTATTTATAGCAGTAGTTAGAAAGATTAATAATTTTTTTTGGGTGAACCACAAGATGTTCGCTGTCTTCCTATGTGAATAAATTAATAGCTCATTTGGTTAAGCTTATGAAAATCTATGGTTACTTAATGAGGAATACGTGCGTCATTAGATAAATTAGATATCTTGAAAATAATGACAAATATCAGAGCTGCTGGTTGCAAGAGATACCTGTAACTGAGTTCTTAGCTTAATCGAACAGCACAATACAAATATTTCGGGAATGGGGCTTGTGTTTTACCATCTTGGTGATAGATTTGAGTAGTTCCAAGCTGACCTCATGCTGAAAGATTTGTTTTTGTGCCGTTCAAACTATCTAGAATCCAAGGGCGTAGACAGGGGGTCAAAACACTTCTTTTTGGGAATATGTTAAGGTTTTTCCAGAAGAAACTCATCCCACCCCCTAAATTTTAACCCATGCTTATGTCTAAGCTTAAAACTTTCCATTATGGATAATCTATTCTTGCCTGAATTTCTTCCTAAACATGCTTAAAAATTGAGTTCCACGTCCATTTTTTTGAACAATTATGAAAGACCAGTTTGGAACACTCTAGAGAGATTTACAGCAATCAGGCACGTAGAGCTAGTTCAGTTGCAAGCAATCTCCTACACCAAGTTCTTTAAAAATTTCCATAAAATCAAAAATTCGCCAAAAATCCAGCTCTAAGCTAGAAATTCACGAAAAAAAACATTTTATTTTGGAAATATCCAACAATCTTCAACCAAGCTGTGGGTTTTTTCAACACAAATCTGTCCATTATTCTCAAGAACATTCTTCATTTGCAAAATCCATAAAAATAGAGGTGTGAGCTTTGATTCCATAATCATAGAATACATAAATATCATTGGAAGGCAGTCGAACGCAAACAAATTTTATTCAACACCAGCACAAACACAGTTTAAAGTAGATTTAATTTTTTTTTTCTTCTTTTTATTTCTTCTAAACAAATTTTCTCCTTTGTATTCTTTTTCTCTCTGAAAAAAAAAATCAATAAAAAAATATATGAAACCCCCTTCCGATCTTAACATTGAATCTAAGAGTAGGAACTTGATAAAGAAGTTGCTGAAGCAATATACAACGAAAGACATTCTGGCTGATGAGACGAAGATTGACTTCAATGCAAGGAAAGAGTCGTTCCAGAAGAAGTACAACATCCCCGCTTATGGACATGATAGTGGACACGCCTTTGGATATCCAAGCGATGGACCATTCGATAATTATGGAAATTTTTATGATTCACCTGTTAACAACCAGTAAGAGAATTTTATCATACAAGCTATCACATGCTACATATAATCATATTATGATGACCGATGCTATTATTAATAAATTCAGACATTTATATACATTTTTATAATATCCAGCAAATTTTGATTCTTTTTTTCTTTTAAGGGGGTCGTTCATAAATGACGTCTATTGATAATTGGGGATTTTTATCTATATTTTTCAAACAGTAGACCCCCAAAATGTTAGACGTCATCTGTGAATGTTCCCTAATCAGTTTCTCTTCCATTTTTTAATGTTGCCTGGAAATAACAAAAAAAAATGGCAAACTTATCATCAAAACCTTTTTAAACTAATCAATTGCCTTAATATACAGTCATGATTATAATAATTACAAAAATCATCATGGATATCGTGGTGGATATAAGGACGGAAATGGATACCATTATCCACGACCTGCTCATTCATCCTCAACATTCTTTCAAATTAAACCATCAATATCATATAGCTTTAGCCAACCTCAATACTATCAAAGGTTCTTGACCATTTACTATTGCTTTTCCATAGCCTAGAATGTAGAATAGAAATTGTTGATTTAAAATTATTTGAGTCTGAAAATTCATAAATCAAACCTCGTTTACAGAACATCGCGTCAAGCACGGTCGGTATTGAATGAAACAGCTCCAGAAGCCAATCAACTGTCATTTAATCGATTCCTCAATGTAGTTCAGTCAGTAAAAAGAAGCAAGCGTCAAACTAACCCAAATCGAGAACAGCTCTGTGAAGTCAAATTAAATTACATCAATCCACAAGCAGCCCTTAATGTAAGAACTGGAAATTGGATGTACATTGTGAATGGTTTAGAAACAGCAACGCAATTAGTACGAACGGAAACTTGTGTGTAAGTTGTGCATGCATTTAAATTAATTGAAAACATTTTATGTGAATTTCTTTGGTTCCTTTTTTTATTCAGATCTGAACGTTGCTCCAACTTGTGCCAATTACCTAATGGATATAACTCAAAGTGTGAACAAAAGTACGTTCAGAAGCGTCTAGTGACTTTAGATCCGCAAGGTGAAAAATTGTTCACAGATACGTTTTGGTTCCCCAGCTGCTGCGTCTGTACATTATCGAATTTCACAGAGTAGACAATTTTTAGAATTTGAAATTTTTTTAGTTACTGAATCTCATAAACATGCTCTCTTTGATTCCATTCATATCATTTATATTTAAATTATTCATGCATTTACTCATAATTTCGCACATTTCATATTCACACCAATTTTAATTGTGTTCTTTATTTTGTTATTAATTGATCATGTTGCTATGGACTTAGAACAATAATTTAGAATAAATAATAAAGTTCAGTGATAATTTGTACTTAATAGCACTATATGCAATTATTATTAAGATATTAAGATGTTATGTCCAATATTTTTGTAGACCAATAAAATGTTAGATTAATTTTCCATATGCTTTTTTGTAATTCACTTACCTTGATGGTGATTTTTAGTTTTAACCTGGAACCAGTCGACATTCGGATTTTGTATGAAAAAGTTCTGAAACTTTAAAAATAAATAATGTCCAATATTTGTAGTTTTATTTCAGAATATAGTAAATAATTTTATTCTAGATTTTTGACAGAAAAGCGGAATAGGCTGAAATTTATAGTATTTTTAAAAAGTTTTAGCAAGGTCATGAAGTATCTGCAAAAGCGGAACATTTATCTTGAGCTGTACAAAAATATCTGGTGCAAGGTAACCCTATGGTCTAAGGGGTCTAAAGGTACACTAGGGTTTACTCTTCGGTAAAAACAGGGGTACTCTAGGGTATACTGAGCAACTGGCCCCAAAGGAAGATAACTCATTAGATCAAGCAAACTATTTTTGTCTGTTTTATGCGAATTTTAACCCCTTTGGTATATTATTAAGAACTATAAGGCTCAATAATCAAATGGAAGATTGAGATAGAAAGTAAACCTTAAAATTACTCGACTGACTCAAAATCATCATCTTTTCAAATTAAATGCAGCTGATGCTACCGAAAAATAATCAAACACCATTTTAGATCCATGAATCCACTAAATAATAACAATTTCCAACATTTATTATCTGAAAAAATTCTCCTTACAAGTAGCATGTTCAGAACACCATCCACAACTACTCATTCATGTGTTTTTCCCCAAAAATAATAATAATAATATTTATAATTACGTCTTCGTCATAAATTGTACAGGAACAAGCATAACTTTCCTAGAAAAACTTTCCAAATAATTGCAATTGCCAACAAATAATTTTTAATGACGACGGAGGCAATTTCGAAAATTAAGAGCATAAAATTATCCGGAAAGGAATCTTGTGGAACTTGTAAATTTCAAGATGCTCATAACTTTCACGGGAGTGTGCAATATTTAACATATAATATGCCTTTTAAGTAATTAACATCATAAATTTCATGTCTTTTTTTGTATTTACGCAAAAATGAGAGGAAGAGCAAGCGAAGAGAAACAACCCAACACATGTGTCCCGGTGTAGCTTGAAAAGTTATGATGATTGTTTTCGTTGCGATGTTGTTTTCTGTTCTCGTTCTGTTATTTTTTATAAATAATTTTTTTAACTTCATTCTCACACACATAGACATAAAGTAAGGCAATGAAAGGAAGAAAAAAAATTATTAACAGCAACAGATATTGGAAAGAAGAAAAATAAAAAATAATAAAAAAATAGGAAAAGCAACAACACATTTGGTGGTAAGATTTATTAAGCACATTGCACCAGGTTCGTTAAAAATCGAATGTAAAAAGGAAGCACACTTTTATGTTACTTACATCTTGCGTATATTCTCTTTGAGAAGATATATTTTAGGGGTTCCAATTTACTTGTTGACATAGATCCTATACTGCTTTAGGTGGGATTTTGTGGATCTTGAAGTTAGTGCCTAAAATTGAACAATTTTTGAAATTTGAAAATTGATAGCTCATTTGCACTAGGAAAGAAGCTGATTAATGAAGTCAACAGAACTCATGGAAGAAAGCTGTTGATAGAGACAGTATTGGAAAAGTCAGATTCAGCTTTAGGCTATGTCTGAGGGAGGTTATGGATCACAATTGTTGTCATAACGTTCATTTGAGATTTAAATAATATTTATTGTATTTTCTAATTACATAGTTGTTTACCCCTTTCATGTAAATATTCAGTCTAAATTATGAACTCAAGAGAGAAACATCGTCTCTTATTAAATAAACATTAAGTCACTTTTAATTACATTAAAATCGTGCAGTTTATTTATCTACGCCAATTACAATTACAAAAATTGTTCTGTACGGTCAGGATTTTTTCCTTTGAATTTTAATCAAAGTGAGCTTTGAATTTTCAATTTAAAGTGAAATTTTAAATTAAAACAAATTAAAATTTCAAGTAAAATAAACATTTGCAGGTAAGACTCAATAATTACTAATTTAGAATCACCAAAAAAACACCGTACACACATTTATACACTTTTCTTAAATACTTTATTTACTTTTTCTCGTTCTTTTGCGCCAAGAAATTCCTTAAGAAAATCAATTACATTTATGTAGGAGTCTTGTAATAATAATACACATAAGATTTTTTAAAATGAAACATATGTCTCGATATGGCACGAGGATAATTTAATTTTTCTTCCTTTTCATTCCTTTTTTGTGTCAGCCTCTATAGCAGCAGCAGCATACGCAGATCTTTTAGACACACATTTGATTTTTTTTGTAAATGAAAAATCTAAAAATCTGTTTTTTGTATCGATAGAGATTTTTTTGTTGTTGAGAATTCGAAAATAAGCAGATTGAATGAATAGATGCTGTGCAGAACAGCAACAGCAAAGAAGAAATTGAAAAGGAATAAAAGAAACACCTTTTGTTGATCCGTTCCTTTTTTTGTCAACTGTAATTTTTTTTGGGATACACTTTCCTTTTAAGTTAATTAAAGTGCATCCAATGGACTTTTAAAAAATCTTTTCTGAGATCCTTTATGTCCTGTCGTCCATTAAAAGACAGAATCTTTAAGAAATTTGCCTTGGTTTGTTTCACATAATTTTTCATCTATTCATAAATCCTCGACAGATTTTTCTTTCTTATGTAACAAATTTTTTGGACTCAAACCTGGCACATTCACATCCACAAAACATTCTCATACTCGCAACAATTTTTTATTTTCATTCTTTGTGCCACTTTGCTGCTTCACTGCTATTACGAATGATATCTTATGCTCATAAACAGAGGAAAAAGTGCACTAGTCGAACATATGTTGCTGCCTGTCTGGAACTTGAAATATATGTGTGTATAAAAAGTGCATTAAAATGATTGCAATTTTGACTTGACGGAAACATTTTGATGCAATTGACATGCAAATTAAAATTAATGATAGAAATTCATGAGTATTTTTTTACTCAAAATATTGGCAGTAAGCTGTGGCTAGAGAACTTACTAATAAAATTAATTTTAATTGGAGACATTCGTAACAGTCGGAGAATAAATTATGAGATTAATGAAAAAGTTGAGGCTAATGAGGAATCGACAGCAGTTTCTATGCAGAAATATATCCGTTTTTCTAATGGAAACTAGTGAACGGAAAATTATGTGTGGCTATAAAAAGTCGGTATGAAGAAAGATGTGAAGTAGATTCTTGGAAATTAGGCTTGAATATTTCAAATTCCGTTGGGAAGTTCGTTTTTGCTGATTATTTTCTGTTGTGAACTACATGTAGACTCAGGGGGAAAACCATTTGGTGGAAAAAATTCCACTGGGCCTGGTGAAAACATCTAGTCTCAAACTTTTGGTCCTATCTTGAGCAGAACTAGTATATAAGATATTCTGACACCGTTTCCACCAACCAATATTAAAGTATTCAAAATTATTGTACAAAATGTAGCTGGTGGAAAAAAAGTTTTTGGTGGAAAATGACTTTTTTTCCACCAAGTGGTTTTCCCCCTGTGTAGACTGCACATATGTGTAATTTCTTATGACACAGTATCACGTTAGGTTTGAAGTTTAAGTCCATTTAGATAAGGAAAGTTAATGACATTTCTTTGAAAAATGATCGCGATCAGTACATTTTCAACTTACAAATGTTGTCCGCACGTTGGTCATATAGACAGTCAGTCATGTACTTAAAACCAATCCAGAAAGAACAAGTGTGAATTGAAATCTGTCATCATGCCGACACCATGCTGGATTTTTATCCTTCTTGGTGCAATACCCAGTTTGGGAAAGTGATGGTTTCTTTGTAAATTTGGACTTGTTTTAAATATTTTGACAAAGTTTCTGTCACTTGGTTCTAAGTAAACTGTTCATATGAGCACCGTTTAGACAACATTTGAATGTAATGCAGTCTGAAAATTGTGTTCTAATTGGAAATTAACAGATGGTAGAAAACAATTATCAAAACGTTCAATTTTTATCTAAATGTGAATAGTCAACCCAGGTATGAGCTTGAATCAACAAATGTGATTAGCTTCAACCTTCAGATCAACTCACAATATTTTCATTCAATATTCCGAAGTAATTTTTGCTTTCAATTTTAAACAACAGGTTTAATTTCATATACAAGGGGGTCCTAGGCTTCATAACAAAATATTTTCAATAAAAATTTTTATTTGTAATGGAAATTTTGTATGAAAAAATTATACAATGCTATTTTTCGATCCCAAACAGTTATTCAAATCTAGGACTCCCCTGCATGCCATATTCAATCAACACATTGCACTCCTCATCCACAAAGTCAGCTATTTGATATTCAATATTTCAATAATATTTCAAAACATCAACAAGACATTCCACAATTATCTTAAGCAACTTTTAAACCCTTTTAACCTTTTTAATTCACATGACACATGACAAATACACATATCTTCCTAAAACCCACGAGGTCAAATCTCAAAAATTCCTATTGTTAACAAATAAATTCTTTTCTTACGCAATTTCAATCTTATCAGCTGAGAAGCTAGTTCTGGATGCTTAAAACAGCTTAAAAACGCACAAAATTTACTATCCAGCAATAATATCAGCTTACAACACTAGAGACTTAACAGTATACTGACGGAATGGTCACATCTTTATGTTGACAAAAATTCACAACCAGTTTTGAATGGAAAAAACTATCCGAATGAAAGATCGTACGGGGAAAAACCACGATTCAACCCGTCGGCTAAACAAGATAATAAAAAAAATTCAAAATTATTTTTTTTTGAAGAATTTCAAATGGAATATCCTAATTATATTGCATGTGACAGGCACAGACAAAGAAAGAGATTCTTTTTTTTTATTAAACCATCAGTCATGTATATCCATAAAATAAATAATTTTGAATATGCATGCATAAATACATCATTCATCAGATAGAAATTTGGGAAAAAAGAAATGAGAGCATGCACAAAGTAAAAGTAAAAAGTAAAGTATATCAAAACAGCAGATGGGTTTTTATAAATAATATACATAAATACATTTTTAAAAATTACAAAATTTCATTTCGTCTCATGGCACATATATAAACATTATTTGTGTTGCTGTGCATGCCGAAAAAGAAATAGAGGCAACAACTGAGCTGTGCATTTCATGCATGTGTTGATGCACTCAGACTCTGTGACTATTATAACTTTTTTGTTATTGCTGTGCATCAATCAATATTGATCCTTATCCATTCGCCAAAAATTTTTTTGTTGTTGTTGATGGAAGTGAGCGATTCAGTTCCGATCCGATGTCAAAACAACTCTTGAATGTTGAAAATGATGCATAATGTTCAGTTCCTTTTTTATCGATTTTTTTTAGTTATCCTCACTAGAAATAGAGTTATAGACACATACAATACCATTACATGACTGTCTATGTATGTGTGTTGAATTTCTACGTCGCCATCGTCTAGTGCAGTGTATTTTAATTAAAACATATGTGTACATTTCCCATTATACTTATTCATTCCAAATGGAAATGCTTATTGTATCCTTATTATAGGAGAGATTCGACTCGAGGATCATTTCACCATTTATCATTCGTATAATTAAAGATTTTTTTTTTTTCAAGTTTGATGCTTCTCATGCTGTATGATTAAATATTAACAATGAATTCTAGTGCACGTGATGCTCTTTGCTCTCTCAAATACTTTTTTTTGCATGGTAAAATCGATAAAAGTTTTATTTCATTAACTTTCCTTCAATAGATGCTCGCTATAATGAAAATGTTTGAGAATGAATTTTTAATTTGTGAACATTACAATGTATGTTCATTATGTTCACATCATATTTTTTCGTTATGGACTCTACACTGGTAGAGATTTCTTTTTTTGGGGTTTAATTTCTCAATTTTTTTTAAAGAAAAAAATTATTAAAAAAATTTTTAAAGAAAAAAATTACAAAAAAAATGTTTAAAGAAAAAAATTATAAAAATCTACCAAAAAAACACGAAACATCAAAACCATAATTATTTTTTACAATGCATTTCTAAGGAATTGAACCTTTACACAATTTTCATTTTATTTTAAAATTCTATATATTATGTGATTATTTATCTTTTGAAGTTGCTTAAAATTGCTTTATTTCTACACAACTGAATGAAAAGCATAAAAATTTATTACGGAATGGGATTTGAACCCTGTTACTCAGAAACTAATTCTTTTGAATAAGCAAAAAAAGTTGTCATTATTATACAACATGTATTATATTTTTTTAATATTATTCTGAGATTCGAACTCTTGCAACTAATGAATTATAGCAACTTAGCAACAAATTACTTTTTTAATGAATTTATCACTACAAAAGAGCATTTTAAACGTTGAATTTAAGATATTGGGTTGGTGACTTAATTCTTGGACACTTTTGAAGCAAATTTTGAAAATTGTTGTTATTTTGAAGGTTGCTATTTAGATATATTTTCTGATTAGTTTTGGTTTCCTAACTCCTTAAGGAAAACTTTGTTGAAAATCAGGAAAAAAAAGTAAACTCAAAAAAACTAATACGATTTGTTTTGAATTCACTTTTCTCTAAAGTTTTCCATTAAGTGATATTAGATCTTTATTCTAAGATTTAGTTCCTATATTGAATTTAATAATATCACTTTCAAAAATCACTAATTTTGCAGTCATAAAAAATAAAAAATTACCTGAAAAATATTTTGTTAACCTAGTTTTTTGTTGGGACTAGCAATCAAAATTTCTAGAGCTCGATGTTCACTGGAATTAATACAAAACTATTTTTATGTATTCAAAAAAAGTTTTATTTTTGCAAAAGGAACATCTCTAATATGTTCTATATATTTAATATCATTCAAGGATTCGAACCTTGTAAATTACTGAATTCTATCAACTTGCTAAGAAATTACTTTTTTGTATGTAATATTTTCTACAAATCAGCTTCAAGATTAAACTTAAGATATGCTGACCAATTGCTTAGATTTTTATTTTGGAACTAGCATTATAATTCCTAGCAGTCTACTTGACTTCAGACAAAATTCTAGTTGTTTTCGAGCAGTTTTGAAGCATACAAAAAAATTTTGCAAAAAATTAATTTCAACAACTATACCACATTATATTTTAAATAATATTTTGGGATTTGAACCCTTGTAAATCATTAAATTCTTTAAATTAACTAACAAAGTACTTTTTCAGATAAAACATAGTCTACAAAACAGCTTTTTCAATATTAAAGGTAGATTGATTATCTTTTTGAATTCTCAGTAGACTGTTTTCCCTTTTAGACTCAAAAACATTAAGAAAATGTCGATCCTTAAAATATCGTAATAAGTCACTGTTGAGCCACAGTTAAAATTCAATTCATTTGTCTTGTTGACCCATGCATTATTAAATTAACTTTAAAATTACCTTATTTCCATGTGGTTAATTTCTCCTCTCACATATGCACTGTGCCTTGATCCATTCCATGTTAATGCTATTGCCATTTTTTTCATTATTCATTATATGATATAATTAATGCATTGTTGCAAGTTGCTATGTCATAAAAATGTTATAATTAAAATTCAACGAGTAACAAGCCAAACATAAATAAAGTAGCAGCAAGCAGCAGCGGTAAAGGAAGAGAAAGAGAGCAATAAATGATATGCACATGGAGTATGTTTTTATGCACCAAATTCACTTCCTTTTTCATGTCCGCGCGCTCATTTCTCTCTGTGCGACCGTAAAAATGTTGAGATATATGCAAAGTGACGAGAAACGGTAATAAAAAGCGGCAACAATGCACTTACGCATTTTTATGTACTTTTTCTCCTTAACAGTCATTGACATCGTCATCATCATCATTTTTATATTTCGGAAATGCAAAAAAAAACTTCATTCACTAACACACACAAAAGAAACGCAATGCACAAACACAATTGTATTTTAATGAGGAAAAAAAATCGATTTTTTTAAATTGAATAATGGCATAGTATTAGTGGTGAATGCGAAAGGAATGGAAATAATCATCATAAGGAAATTTTTATTTCCTCTGCGTTGATGAATCATCATCTTGATTTTTTTATGATAAATTGGACGAATGATGAACGCAATTTTCCATAAAATGAATTACTTCATGATTCATGAAAATTATCCTTCTTAAAATTTTTTTTGTCGGTTCCTTTCCAGTTCTGTTTCATCAACATGATCAAGTATTGCATAAAATCAACATTAAACTTATATTTGCACGCACACAATCAAATAGAATTGTGTACATAAGAAGCGGTAAGGACTAAACACACAAACACATTCAAATGTTAGTTTTTATTTTGCTTAGCAACCGCCACGCTTTATGGACTCTCGTTTCTAATCAAGTAAATTGTTGTATTTTTATCATATTCACACCAATTTTAATTGTGTGTGAATATATTGTTTTTGGTATTTCAGTGAAACTACTTTTTTGGACTTGCTGCTTCAGGCTTACGGAATCGACCCATAGTGTTCAGTATGGAAAGTCTGTGCCTAAAATTACCAATTTAACAGTGAAAACCGCATCTCGATTGGTGCTTCCATTGCCGAGAAATCTCAAAAAAACACTTTCTGTCCTTTAGCAAGTTAGCAAATTAGCAAGTTAGCAAGTTAGCAAGTTAGCAAGTTAGCAAGTTAATCGGTGCGATAACTCGATTCAAACTCAATATCAAGACTTCTGGTTTTTTGTATCTGATAGATATCATGTATGGCAAGAACTGTATTGTTTTTGGAGTCATGAGATGCATCCAGTAAGGCACAAGGAACGAAAAACTGCTGTTTTTGGTCAAATTATAGCCGATTATTGCAAAACACATTTAATTTTTTTCATAGTAAAGGAATGTTTTGACCAAATGAGCTGAAATTTGGTACGTAGGTTCCTTAGCTGTGCCTGAATATGGAACCGACGCCATTTTGGATTTCGAGGGGCTAGAAGCTACGCTAAATTGTTTTTTGCTTTAACTTTGACCAAATGAGCTGAAATTTGGTATGTAGGTTCCTTAGCTATGCCTTAATATGGAACCGACGCCATTTTGGATTTCGAGGGGCTAGAAGCTACGCCAAATTGATTTTTGCTTTAACTTTGACCAAATGAGCTGAAATTTGGTATGTAGGTTCCTTAGCTGTGTCTGAATATGGAACCGACGCCATTTTGGATTTCGAGGGGCTAGAAGCTACGCTAAATTGATTTTTGCTTTAACTTTGACCAAATGAGCTGAAATTTGGTATGTAGGTTCCTTAGCTGTGTCTGAATATGGAACCGACGCCATTTTGGATTTCGAGGGGCTAGAAGCTACGCTAAATTGTTTTTTGCTTTAACTTTGACCAAATGAGCTGAAATTTGGTTTGTAGGTTCCTTAGCTATGCCTTAATATGGAACTGACGCCATTTTGGATTTCGAGGGGCTAGAAGCTACGCCAAATTGATTTTTGCTTTAACTTTGACCAAATGAGCTGAAATTTGGTATGTAGGTTCCTTAGCTGTGTCTGAATATGGAACCGACGCGATTTTGGATTTCGAGGGGCTAGAAGCTACGCTAAATTGATTTTTGCTTTAACTTTGACCAAATGAGCTGAAATTTGGTATGTAGGTTCCTTAGCTGTGTCTGAATATGGAACCGACGCCATTTTGGATTTCGAGGGGCTAGAAGCTACGCCAAATTGATTTTTGCTTTAACTTTGACCAAATGAGCTGAAATTTGGTATATAGGTTCCTTAGCTATGCCTTAATATGGAACCGACGCCATTTTGGATTTCGAGGGGCTAGAAGCTACGCCAAATTGATTTTTGCTTTAACTTTGACCAAATGAGCTGAAATTTGGTATGTAGGTTCCTTAGCTGTGCCTTAATATGGAACCGACGCCATTTTGGATTTCGAGGGGCTAGAAGCTACGTCAAACTCATTTTTTTCTCTAATTTTGATATTTTTGACTAAATAAGCTAAAACTTTACGATTTTTCGTAAGTCTTGTTAGTAACATAATACTAAGCTATGAATGAAAAAACTTGAAACGGTGTGAATATGCCCATGAAGCGTGATCGCTTCATTACTAGTTTTTATTCACTTTTCCTTCTTGCTTTATGTCAAATATTATTTCTCGACAGGATTCCAGGATTTTATTTTCTCTTTCTTTATTGATGCATGCAAAACCTTTTATTCCTTTTTTTTGTAATAATTAATGTTTATCGATTTAACAAGGAAATGGAAGAGGAGAATTAATTTCTTTACATAATCAATTCCTGGTAATAAAAATGTTAATTTTAAAAACATTTTGAAGATGGCAAAAAAAATCAATAGCTCAGCAGACAGTATCAAGGAAATAATATTATAATAAATAAAAGCTGTGCTGTACACTTGGAAGAATTTTTAAATTTTTAAAAAAATTTGAATTTGAATCTGTTTATTTTTATTTTCAAGTTTTTGAAACTGATCTTAATTTCTTTGTTTTTTTTTCAAAACCTTTTGATCGTTTTTAATAATTTTTCTCTCAAAAACCTTAACAAAATCCCTTACTGGATATGTTTTTGCTCAGTTATGGATAAATATGCTGTTGAGATGATTTAAATTAACAGTTTTAAATTTTTACTAGGTAGTTCAATAGGCAGGTATATTTGACACCGATACAACGATCCTGGACCAGGGGCATATCCAAAAAATTTTTGAGGGAGGGGTTTTGGGTTTTTTTTCTTAAAAAGCCCTAGCAAATTGAAAAAATTTCCCAAAAAGGTAGGGGTATTGACCCCCAAAATACGCCCCTGCCCTGGACCAACACATTGCAATGGTCACTTAATTAGGCAATAAGTAAGCTGTAAATTAAAGATTCCATGCAATATGACTTTATCGTGTTTTCACTTTAGATGTCATAATTTTGGATTAACAATGGTGAATGACTAGGTTAACGACCTCTGTGGAAGCTAGAACTCCATGTTTCTTGGATTGACAGTTTCCATCCCGAGAACCTGACGTTGTCATGTACCAGTGGCATCATTTATAGCGTTAAACTAACTGTATGAAAGATTGATAGTGTGATTTATAGTAAACTAGTCAAACTGTGTACCGCGGCGAATTTTTCTCTACATTTTCAGTCTAAAAGCTTCTTTGAAAATGTTCGAGCTACAAAATACCACTTAACACACCTGGGCTGTTTTACCAACTTAAATTGAATAAAAACATAAGTTTTTGGTACTCTAGTAAGCCTCCAAATCTTCAAAATGGCAAACTAGTGTACCACGAGCCAAAATAATTTGAGAAACACTGATTCTATACCGTCAACGAAGTAAATAAAATTTGATTTCAATTTTTTATACCAACATGATTTACTGTGACCTAATGATATAGGACGAGTCTGATAATACACACTCATTGCTTAAGCTTGACAAATCACAAACTTTATCGTAGCTACCACTAAAAAATTTATTTCACCACTATATCAATCAAAACTTCTCAAAAAATGATGTAAGGATTCTCAGTTGTACACTCAGCAGGCTGTCTAATTAAAATCCTAAGTTCCAAGAAAAAACTTCCATAAAAAAATAAATCCTCCAAGGGTATGAGAATCAAATTGATATCACAATAAATTGCAAGATTTCTGCGGCTTCAGTTAATTTAAAAATGGTTTTTACGCTCGACTGCTGATTGAGATAGAAATGGAAAGAAGAATTCGTTTTCCTTTCTCTTTTGGCTGTTTGCAATATTTTTTTTTCTGCTGTTTCACGGTGTCTCTTCCTAGAAATGAATATTATTTTTTTTTGTGTGGAAAGTTCTTGTACTTCAATAATGATTTTACGCTTACATGACGCAATTTTCACATCTCTTTCTCTCTCTCCCATTCGCTTACCTAGTAAATTTAGTTAGCGAAACATAAAACGGCATTGCTCGTAACATAAATTTATTTTTAAATTGGCAAGCGGCAAAAAAAGAGGAAGGAGCGTCATGAAAATTGGAAAATTTCTTCCTTTTCACATTTTGCAACAGAAAGAAAGGAAGAAGAAGAAGGAATCTTTTTATCGCCTAAATCTCAAAGCTTGTGAGTTAGTAGAGTTGGAAATCCTGTGAAATACAACCAATTTCAGATTCACACAATAAAGTTATTAACTTAAAATGGATGGATATAATTTCAAGCATTTCATAATTCTCTGGGACATTTGAGAATATGGCAGGAATAGAATCATTCTGGGAAAAAATGAATTTTTTTTGTGTCTTCTTCTTTTTCCACGTAATAATTTAAATGATTTTATGAGCGCAATAGAGAATGAAGTGGTGGAAGGAAGGAGGAAAAGCATAAGCAATGAGATTTTGTTGAGGAACTTTTAGGGATGGAAGTTTTGTTGGCGCTTTTTTAAACTGGATTAGCATCAAATTTGTTGGTGAACTGAAGTGAGTAAGTGGCACAGTTGTATGTTAATTAGGTACCTGAATAATGTAACACTAGTTTTCGAAACTTCTAGCTCACAGCTAGTATGAGATTCAGTGATATAGCTAGAACTTTTGGTGTCTATGGTCAATTTTCGCTTACATTTAAGTTGGATTAACTTAATCCAGAGCCTTGACCTAGGTTGCTTCTACTTTGCTACTTAATTGTCGAAATAAAGCAGTAAATGTGTGCTTAACGTAACGGTTGTCAAATTTTTTAGTCGGCGACACATTAGAAATTTCAAAAAATTCAAAACATTCAAGACAATTCCTTGCCTTAGTAATCAGGACTTTTTTTTTTAAAAAAAAAATTGGATATAATAACTGTGTCACTGGTCTGTGTTTATTTAGAAGCTTCTAGATCAAAAATGCAAATTTACGAGTTTGTTTGGTTCAAATTTAATTCTTCAACCTTAAGTGGGTCCACAGATTTGTTCATCATGCTCAATACGAAGAGTTCATACTAAGAGTATTATGTAAGCTAGTTATGTTTGATAGTTATTTTCGTTATTTTGTCAAACTGATCAAAAATCAGTTGATCAGTTCCGCACCTTTAGTCACGGGCTAATTTTATATTTGAACTCCAGATCTGAGCCCCAAAAACTCATGCTACGTCATTAAAAGGATGTATTCGATTCCATAATTATCAAAAGATACAATGTAATATGTTGCACCTAACTGTAATCATTGAAATTCGAGACTTAACCAAAAAAAATAGAACACAGACAAAACGACTTCCCCTAAAACCCAAAAAGAAAGTCCTACCAAATACCTGAATTTGATAACAAAAAGTTGACAAGGAGAGGAAAGAAAATTTAATTTTATAAAAAAAATTGTCGAAATCTAAATCTAAATAAGAATGATAAAAAAAAATCTTATTCTATTGAATTGGAGGGGATTACGTTTTTTTCGCGGGCTCAAGCACAGCCAATATCTTTTCAAGATTCTTTTCTTCTTCTTTCCTTCAATTTCGTAGGCAGGTAGAAAAGAAGTTGATCTCTATCCTTTATTTATTTTTTTTATCCTTTCGTCACATCCATTTCCTTTCACAACATTGAAAGGCTTTACGAAAGAGTTTACTGACCCTTAATGTCGCTTCTTTTTCTTTCATTTTCGTTGATTACCTTTCATAAATGCACTTCGTGTCTTATTCTTTAAAGTAACTAATACAGAAATTAGATGTTCTTAGGAATTTCCTTCCATGTCTTCCTCATTTCGATGGAAGGGAATTCCCTAACACAAGAAAAATTAAATTCAAGGGGTTCTCATCGTCCACACTGTATGACACACAGTAAAAAGGTGCTAAAATACTTTTCTCCTCTATTTGTTGCTTCCACACTTTACATGCATTCATAAAAAAAAATTATTGGGGGATTTTCAAGTCAAAGCCGATCAACATGATGATATTAAAATAATGGCATGCAGGAGGGAAAAAAAGGAAAACAATGTGAGGAGGTCATAAACTCAAGTGCGAAGGCGTCAAGTGATAAAATCCTTTTATGAAAGCATAATTGATCATAAAAATTTTGTTTTTGTCGGTTATGTAAAATAAATACTGAGAAATATTTGTCAAATGAGAGGGAGTCGATTTGGAAGGGAAACGGAATGAGATTTGATGAGATTGAGATGAAGGGAACTGCTTGTCACACAAATGAGATAAAACAGGGAAAATAAACGTAAGATAATCGTGGGGAGAAGATTTACATGAAATAGAGGTTTCTGTGTCCCGAGAGAAACTTTATAGCTGCCTTTTGTGACGGAATTTTGATTCTTTATGGAACTTAATATACTGAAATTCAAAGATACATCACTGGAATGGCTGAAAAAAGGTGAAAAACGACTTCTTGGTGCCACATTTTTTGTCTTTTTTACGCATTGTGTTATTCGGTCATTTTAAAGATGCAAGTTTAGTAAGCATTGAAATTTTGTTTTATTTTTGTAGAAAATTCATCAAAAAATCAATTCAGCATCCAACAAGTCAAAATCAACAGCTCAGTACCTCTAAATAATCAAACCTGCTGGAAACCTCTAAGAAGATTCACTCAGAACAAAATACTTTTGTTGAAACACAGAAGTCAAGTGGGAAAATAATGTGAGTAAGTTCTCATTGTCTAATTTAAATGCGGCATTTTTTATGACTTTACCCTTGATTCAGAGATTTTTCCCCCAAAAAATAATTTGTATACATAATCGAGAGCATTATCGTGTCCCTTACGTCACTCAGTATTCCCTTTTTATGTGTTTTTCCACGCTCTCCTCTTATGAGTACCAGAAGCTATCATGGTAAACATTTTCCCGCAAAAAAACACATTGTTCTCACTGACCTAGTGCAATATTGTGAAGTGATGATAATGGCTGTTGGGGTTTCCTTTATTTCCATCTCTCCCCATATCTTTTACTAAAGCCTCGTTAGATTTTTCATACGATTGCAGCCTCGACGTCACGAGTTCTTTGAGGATTGAAAAATGATACAAAAATCTGTCATGAATTTAATTCAGTATTTAAAAAAAAGAATGTTTCTGTCTGAAAGAAGTCAGTCAATAAAAAGCCATAGAAACTTGTACATGTACACTCATGTAGAGAATGTGAAAAAAAGTTGTATATAGTCAGCAGCTGTCGTTGCTGAGAGGATCCTTTTTCGTATTGTATATACGTATTTTTAATGGTTTTTATCATCATCAAGCACAGTAATTTAATACAAGCTTAAAAATTATATTTTTATGTATAGATGAGAAACTAGTTTTTCAGGATTTCAGGATGATTTTAATTCGCCATGTGATGTGAGAAAGTCCTCGATGTTATAAATAGATAAACTGCGTACATGTTGAGAGTTTCATCATTTCCATGCCATTTAAAGTGATGTAAATGCTTTCGCACATACGTGAGAGAAAAAAGCAGCATAAATTTTTAATCCAACATACATAAAAATGCTCTTATTTTTCCTTATAACATAAGCAATAACATAATTTTCTGTTCTGCTTCTTACTTCGCTCGGCTTGAGAAATAAAACACCGGCAAAAATTATATAAAACGTATGTCTATGTACACGACACTTCTCTTTATTTCATCCAAAAATTATTTTTTTATTCGAGCATAAAAAATATATTTTTTTTGTTTCACTGGCGCGAGTTTTACTTTGCCAAAAAAAAAGTTCTTCATTTTATTCATTTCATTTGTTCTTTTTCAAACATTTCTGGACGGATGTTTTGAGCATAAAATTAGTTTTCTTTTTTCTGCATAATTTTTCTTTGTTTGTTGAAATTTAAATAAGCATAATTCATATATTTTGGATGGAATTTAGAACGAGAGAAAAAGGAAAAATGATAATTAAAAAAAATTTCAATGAATTTTTATGCAGAAAGGAATTTTACCTTGAATCATATAATTTCTGTACACACTGTTTATGCTTTGATGTTTTAATATCGAATTATGTTAGATTTTTAATCCAGATATCGCATTTTCTCATCTGTAGATTTGCATGCAATGGACTAAGCATAACTTTTAAAAAGAGCAATAATTTGGCAAAAACTTAATTGTATTTTAATATGAAGCAGAAATAATTGAGGAAACCTGCAAGTATTTAGGGCATTTAGTATGGATATTGCACTCATAGAAATAATCTCTTGGATTTTACTCTTAATAAGAATTTTTAGATTCTAAAAACATTTTTTTTAAATAAATATTTTGAAAAAAAAAATTGCTCGGAGTGAGAATCGAACCTATGACCTCTTGGTTAGTAGTCCAGTGCTCTAATTACTACGCCACTGAATCATGTGTTAAAACAGTGTTGTCCAACCTTTTTTGAGCCACGGCACACCTCGATAGTAAACTATGACCAAAACCGCACACAGCATGCGGTTCATCTTATTTTCGAAAAAATTCTACGGCACACCAATATGCCGCGGCACACAGGTTGGGCATCACTGTGTTAAAATATGGCAATTTTTAAACACATATGTTTTTAAAATTTAAAAACAAAATTTTAGATTTTAAAAATAATTTTTAGATTGGTTTTTAAAAACAGATTTTTATAATTATTTTTATGAGTATGGATGAGAAACTTGTTGTTTTCGTGAATTTGTGAAATTTTTGTATTAAAGCACAAATAGTAGCTTCAATTTTTAATAGTAATGCGTGAAGGGCTTAGCCTTATGAGGTGGAGGAAGATATAGAATCTATTGTATAACATCCTTTAGACCTACAGTTTATAGTGGGATCTGAACCACTTAAAAGCTCTGTGCATTGCAAGGACACTAGCACGTCATAAGACCTGATGTACCCTCCAATATATCTAGTTACAATTGATTCAGTATTTAAATTTAGCAAATTTACTAAAATTCCTCGAACTTACTGGTATACAATTTTTAAGAAAAATACCTATATTTGGGAATCTATCTCCAAACCTAAGACACTTATGACGTTTGAAAATAAATTTCTTAAAAAAATCATCAGTCATACGTAAACGAGCACTCAGTAGATCTAAATTCTTATAAAAACAGCACAAATCCTATACTTTAATCAGAGATCGACTTCAAGCTCCAATCTTAGAGAATTTTATAGTAAAATAAAAATTTAATCATCTTGACCTTTAAAATCTGAGTTTAAAATTAATACTGAAGTTCAGTTAACACATTCTTCCAACCATGAATGTCAATCATTGCTAAACATGTCGAGGGTGAAAAATTTAAAAGGGATAAAAAATTTAGAATCAAGAGAAATAAAGCAGAAATTCATTGAAACTTAGGTATACGGCACCACAAACTTACAATTGTTCACAGAATGTCTCAAGAAAAATTTCCATCCTTTTAAGGCTTCCAAAAACAATCTCATGATTGCACAAAATTCCCCATTAGTAAGAGAAATTGCGTAAAATACAGCAAAACATATAAAATTCAGGATTACCATTGACTCATCTCCATCCTCACGCATGAGTCCTCATTTTTAAATCGCCTTAAAATTACATTATTAACGAAAAATAATCAATCGTGTTTAAACAGATAGGAGATGTAAAGTATCAAATTTAGCCGAGGGGCGAGGGGTCTTTAGTCCATAAACTGCTTCAGTAGGATTTTCCATTATGTCCAATTTTTCTAATGCAACAAAATGACATTCAATTAAATATTGATCGATTGAGAATATTGTCTTTGATTTGGACTCTCCCAAGACATCACAACTTCCACTCCATCCTCAAATATCTCATTTATGTACACAATCAATATATATATATAGTTGCTGCATCTTCGTAATTGTTATATAAATAGAACATTCAACTGAAAAACAAATGTCCTTAAAGAAGAAATGACGGAGAAAGAAAGAGAGACAGAGTGAGCGGAAAAAAGAAAGAACAACAACGACAGCACATAAGCGAAGCTGAAAACAGTTTTTTTTCTTCTTTTCTTTCAAAAAAATAAAAAGCATAATAAATACACATTGCTAGCAACATAAAACAAAAAAAAATTCACAGCTGTCTCTTTTCGATTTGTAGCACACATTTATGCATTAATATGTCCGTATAGGAATATATTTACTTACTCACATTTTTATATTAAATATATATATACACACATGTGTATGGCTAAGTGTGACATACACGCATATAGTACGTTCAACGGGATTATAAAGTTTCCTGTCCTATTCGGCAAAAAATTTAAAAAAACTGAGTCTTTGACGTTATTAATTTTATATGCACAGCATAAAAGGCTGTTTATGCTCTTAATGCAATCTCAGCGATGCATGAAAATGAAGAGAAAATGTTGTGTGATAAGAAAAAGAAAAACAACACGAATCGGAGTCTTTCATTTAGGAAGAAGAGGCATCAACAATTTTCCATCATACAGCACAGCACAGCAAGGCTACATTGGAGAAAAAAAAATGTTTTGTTCTATGATGATGATGCGTTTATTTGTATGCGTTAGCAAATCGACTTACACAATCGTAATCGTGTGTACGAAAAAAAAGAATACAGAACAGAATGAAAACATTCGAAGAGAACTCCGATTTTCTACCTATGTATTTGTAGAGGATGATGATGATTCAACGAAGAAAAACAGTTTTTTTTTTTGGAAACATAGAGAAATAATACATAATTCCCTCTGTCAGCAGTTCAGTTGCTTACCATGTTTCCGTGAGTTCGCATGTATTTTTTTCGTACTCGGCTCAAATTCAAATAAACAAAAACATAATAAAAAAAATAAATAAATTGAAAGGAAGAGAATTTTTTTTATTAATTTAATAATTTCGTGTTAAGTGAATTTTAAAATTATTTGAATTAAGGATTAACAATTAGGAGCTAATTACGTGCTAATTTAAGGATTATTTCTCATTTTTAATCAAGTTACAGTGAAGACATAAATTGATTCCTGTGAGGAAAACAGAAAGGAAACAAATTATTTGCTTTTGTGTTTATATTTTGGATCAATAAGAAAAAAAATGAGAATATAATAACAAGAGTTCCGCTATATATAAAAGGAAAAGGAACTAATTAGTGAAACAATTTCAGTTTTAGATGCTATAAGTGTTTATTGAACAGAACCAGTAACTAATTTTAAGTTCAATTTTAGTTCCAATTTTATTTATTTTAAATTCCAAAAAAAAAAGTTTTTTTTGTGTAAACGAAAAAAAAAGTTAAGAAAGTGCTGCTAGTTTTTTTATTTAATTTATATCATATCCTTACGTACATTCTAATTAAATTTTAAGTGTGAGAAGAATAGTCAATACCTTAATAGACAACTCACAGGTAAAGAAATGACACAAAAAAAATAATTGTGAATTTTGATATTTATTTTTTTTGGCGCAAAACAAGAGAGGAAATTGGGATCTTCAGGAAGTTCTCAAATATACAACAATAAAGGCAGATAAATTTTTATTATTGTTATTATTTTCGGCACTGTTGCCCAATTTCCTCTATCATTCAAAAAAATTATTCAGATTCCTCAATCAGCATTGTATGTACGAAATAATTTCATTTAAATGGATTTGTTAGGCATCATTCTGCTTATGAGATTGAATTGTTGTGTATTATCATACATAAATGTGGCTCAATTCATCGTCAACAAAACGAAAAAACAAGCAAGCAAGCCAGCAAGAGTTGTGAATGCATTTTTATTAAATAATTGGATGTGTGATATGAATATGATTGAAAATGTCTACTTCTGTTCTGGATATTATGGATATAATTTCTCTCTGGAAAAAAAGTATCGACTTTTGTTTCCTGTAACTATAGAAAATAATCAAAATTTCCATGACAATTTTCACAACAATACTTTTTTTTACAATTTTCGAAAAAAAAACTGTGCAACGTTCACTTGATTAATGGCCTATGTCCCGAAAAAATAATGTTATTTGTATCCAGACAACACCACTGTATTTGCCGATCGTTCTTGTAAACATTCTTGCCATACATTGTTGTAATATAAGTATTTTGATATTTTATAAAACTCATTATAAGTTCATTGTAAATTACACAGCAACATGCAATAAGGAATTTATTTCGGCTTTGTTTCATTCTTTCTTTATGAGTCGATTAAAATTTTTTTTCTCCTTTTTGTTTTGCGATATTTGAGAATTTTTTTATGAATGATCTCATTTACCTCGTACATGAATTTTTTTTTCTTATTTATGAATATTTCATTTCATTATTTAAAATTTCTTTTGATAAACTTTTGAGAATTAGCATTGAACATGTAAGGCTTTTAATTTTGTATTTGAGAATATTCTTCTTTTTTTGTGGGGTGTCTATATGTTGGGATCATATTCTTTATGTGACTGAAAAAAATTTGAATTTTTTTCATCCATCTGTGTGTATGTCTAGTGATCTACTTTGTAAGCTGTGATGCTGAAGTAAAAAAATATTATTCTTGTTTGTCGAGACCTATGTAAGCAATTCTGTCAGCACAAAATAGTAACTTGAGAGTTAAGCTGACATACTAGATACTTGATACTCTTTCTTTGTAAAGTCATGGGTTCAATTCCTGTTGGATACCAAATTTTAATTCATTTATTATGGTGATAAAACTCGTTTGTTTAACAGACTTGGGTTCGATTCCTAATTAACATTCAAGAGATCATCATGTAAAAATGATTTTTGACCCTACATGCTTCAAGCTGCTACAATGTAAAATGGTATCAGTGACTCAGTGAACCCAACTGAGACCACTGCAACTCCAATTGAATCAGATTGAATTTCATAGATTATTCAAGAGTTTTACACAGTTTAGACCCTTAAATTTAAATAGACATCAAAATTAAACCCTAAATTTATCACTTTTATGACAAAGAGTTTTCCTAGCATTAGAGCAGATCTCGAAGTCATTCAGTTCAATTTGATTCGTCGTGATAATCAACTGACTTCGATCTCTACATTAGAGAAGTTCCCTGTTAAGTATGACGAAATAAAAAATTGACAAAAATATTATTTGGGCTTCTATGGAGATACAGGAGAATAAATGGATATAGCTAATGGTGTAGCAAGAATGACTTGATAAAAAAGATACAATATCCAATATAAGGAGGCGTAAAAATTTTTAATTCGACCCAAACCCCAAAAACCCTTGCTTTACCACTTCACTGTACTTTTCTGAACCTACAAACATTGTGTAGACAGTCAGACGGCTATTTATTTATTAATTACTACTTTGCTACAAAAAAATTGCCATGGCTGCTAAACTGATCACTAAACTGCCATCTAATCCACTCGTGTAAATTAAAGATTACAAAAGTACAGCCACAGATTATGATTCAGACAGCTAAAAATAATTCAATTAAGTGAAAAAAAATCGATAGCTGCCTAACGACATTAGAATAACATTAGTTATGATATCAAACATGCAATCTATAAATAAAAATTCATTTTATTTTTAAAACAATTTTTTTATGGCCCGCTAAAATTTCAATAGTGAGCTCCGTCACGAAATTAATTCAATTTTGCAATTTTAATGCCAGCTGTTTAAGGTTTCTCATATTTTTCGATGGAAATTAAATTAATTTTATTAAAGCAGCAGAGTGCATTAAAAATATTTGCAAGTCTGCGTTGTGTAGGTTTTCTTTAGTCAAAAAAAATGCTGTCAGTAAACGGAAATTAAGATTTCTTTTGACTTCTTACATCTCAAACTTCTTTTTTTGGCATGATGGAAAAAAAACATAATAAAAATTCTATTCAGCTAATATTTTTTTTGCTGTTGAATGCAACTTTTCCTTTATTTAATCATTTTTCCCAAAAAAAAGAAAATTCGAAATGAAAGAAATCTTCTCTGCCTGTGCCATTGAATGTAATTTCATTGTTAGATCCCTCGATAGTAATAAAGTTGAAGATAAATTTCTGGATCAGAAAATTTGCTCAATTAAATTGAATTCGCATTTATATATTTGCAACAATAGAGCATATAAATGTATGTAGACGAAGTAATAGATGTAACGGCAGTATTTGTGTGAGACACAACTTCCCTGCCCTTTTCAATTTCTCTTCCTTCAATCTATGTGACGTTGTGTGTGAAATAAATGGACAATAACATAAAAGACTTTTTTTTCGTTCTAATTGCAATTTTTGCTTTTGAAATTTTGCACTGAACCATAAATTAAGAAGAGTTTGATGATCAGCTCGTGATGGGCCTACAAAAAAAACTTTTTTTTCCTTTCTTTTAATCTTCATTTTCATTCTTTAATTAAACAGACAACAAGAATAAGAAATTCACTCTCTTTAGCGCGCGCTATTTGCTTTCAATAAGACAAATTTTGTCTTCAATGCCTTGTTGTCATCATCATCATTGTGTCGTCTTCCTCGACATTCGACGCTTCATTCACTCTTTATAATTAGACACGATGATGATAAAAAAGAAATAATGAATCGTATAGTCGATTCTGTTCATCTCACTGACTTTTTTTTCTCTTCCTTCTTTTGTTTTGTTCATATACATTTTGCCCCCTTAATGAGAAAATTTCAAGTCGACATTTTGTTGGACATAAAATTAAATAATGAAAATCGCCATTCTTCGACATTCGCCTTTTATGTACACAAAAGAAGAAAAACTGGAGGAAGAGAGTAGGAAAGAAAACTTTTCATGTTTTCTTCACTTTTACTAGAAACAGAAAGAACGAAAGTTGAAATTGCTGTGATTATTAATTGGATTAGTTGAGCGCATTTTAGTGGACATTATTCTTATATTGATGGTGATTTTTATGGGTTTTGACGTTGGTCTGCGATGGAAGGACGTGTTGATTCTAGAAGTTTTGTGATCCTTTGTTGTTTTGATGTGGATTTTAATGCTTGATTGGTTTTAGTGTTGAATTTAGATCTTGCTTATGTGATTTCTTGGCTGGAGTGCCTTAAGCCTGTTACTGAGTATAGGAAATGTCTGAAACTGGCTGTATCCTTCGAAATCTTCTATCAATCGAAGATTTTAAGGTCGATTGTGTCTTTTCCCTTAAATTTGCATCTGAAACAGCAAAATGATAAAAATTCCAGTTACATTCTTATTCTGAGAGATCCAGACAAGTGTCTAGTTCAATTTTATATCCGGTGTTCCTGATTTTATAGCTGATGAACATTCCAATCATCTTAAAACCCTAAAAGATTCTCTAATGATTTAGCCAGGCTCTGAGATAAATAAAAAAATTCCCAATTCAGCATTCTCATTCTGAACATCCCTCATTCCCTCATTCTGGATATCCTAAGTTGCAACTCGAGTCCCTACATCACTGATGACTTAAAGTTCTCAAGTTACTCTCTGATCTTCAAAATTCTTCTCAAGATTGATCGAAAATGATCTAAATTGATCAAATCTCTGTTGATCTGTTCCTCACTCTTGATGAGATCCTCAAGTTGCCCATTCAAACAAATCAACAGACACCCTTCCAATCCGATTCAATGGCCACCTTTTAGTCTGCAATTTTTTTGTGCTAAAAATCTTCTTTTTTCGAGCCAAGAAAGCAACAAAAAAAAATCTAAAGAAAAAGTTTCAAGCAAAACAATTGATATTTTTCCTGTAACATACAAGGAAGCGAGAGAATTTTTTTCTTCCTTCATAACAAAATAAAAAAAAATGAAAAGAAGAAGGAAAGAAGGAGGAAAAAATTCATTTCAAGTGCTGACAAATAAGAGAAAAAGAAAAGAGAAAAAAGAATGATGAGATTTTTAATTAAAAATCTTTTTTTTCTAAAGACTCGTCGTTTATCTGAGTTAGTTTGGAAACATACGAGGGCATTGCTTTGAAAGTTATGTCACTTGATAAAGGTTAATTCAATTTTTTTCATCTGTGCAGCATCGCCAGGAATGGAATTTGTTCAAAATAATAATTTTCCTTTTAATAGCATCATCATCATCGTCATCATCATCGAATTAATCCTCAAAAAACATTCTGTTAAGGCAGAATAAAAGAACTGAAAATCTCTTTCAAAATTGAATAGAATAAATGAAGTTCTAAGGTTTCTTCATTATTATGATTATTATGTAGCTGTAATTTCATCATTTTCGTCTTTAAATATGCGAGCATCTCGTACATACACATCAATTAATTATCATGAGGATAAAAAGAATTTCTATAATCGAGATATTAATTTTATACATCTTCATCCTCACCACCTCCACGACTGGAATTCTTTTTGCAGGAAAAAAAACTTTCCTGGCAACGTCTCGACTTTTTTTTCGTATCTCATCATAATTAAATTCCTTTTTTATTATCAAGCAAAGTCATGGTTAATGTAGGAGATCTAAGAATACATTTTTCGGCACATTTGCCAGAATCTTGCGAATTTTTAATAAGCTTTAAAAGCGTTAGGATAAGTTTGAGGATATTTTGGGTTCGGAAGAGTCTTGGGAGCATTTCTATGCTGTAAAAAGTAGAACAGACCACAAAAAATGACACAAAATTCCTTTCTGTCACAAACCCACGTGTCTATTATCTAAATCCAATCAACTTTGCCATCAATAAACGCGAAAATGTGGAACACGAGCCCAAACTACTTCCACTCGACTTCACAATATTTATCGCGGTAATAATGCGTAAATTTCAGTCTAGCTTTCCTCACTTTATCGATCGAGTGCTATTGAATATTTAAAGAAAATTATGACAGTTTTTAAAAGCGACTTGTTCGTTCCTGTTTTTGCTAATAAAACGTGATCCTATCGTAAATTCATTCTCAACGTCTTCAATGAATTATGGGCGCGTGTAAATTTTTATTTCACTGTCATGTGCATGCTGCTACTTCATTTCTTTTTATAGAATAAGAATTTTTTTCTGCACAGCATAATCTTTATTATGTATATCCGAGCATTTTCCTTATATTTAAAAAAAAACCCTCAGAGCAATGAACGAATGTACATTTTCGAATGTAGAGTTCAAGTTCATGTTCTCCATTCTCTAATAAATATGTGTGTATTTTCCTCCTTCATTCTTCCTTAAACCACTACATCCAACATGAGAATGAATGTATTTATGTGTTCGGTCATTCACAAAACACAATGAGAGAGAGGTTCTTTTCCATCCCACCCACACCCCATGCTGTCATTCGTATTGCAATAAATACACAACACATATACTTAAGGGCATTTCCATTTTTTTTCGTGTGCTGTAGTTGTACACAGTCTTCTGCACGCCATGCTTCTTATTATTATTCTTCTCATTAGTCATCGAAAAAAAAAATAGAAATAAAGAAGTTGCACGAGGAAAAGTTTTACACAAAAGAAGGCAAAAAAAAATCTTCGATTTCTGGTGTGGGTAAATTCATTGTTGCCAGTTTTCTGAGAATAAGGAATGAAAATTGCTCGTGTGTCTTTAAAACAAACGCAAAACTGCTTACTGTAGATCATTTGCTGATGATAACAACTTGATATGATTGTATTGTGAATGTTTTCCTTAAAATATTTTCATTTCCATTCCTGATTCTTGTTATACACCGATAATGAGGCAGAAAAGAAACTTTACAAGTGATTGTTAAGGAAGTACAGGCAGCATATTTATTTATGAACACGAAGTACATTTTCTGAAATTGTATGTATGAAGGCAGAGAGCATACAAAAAAGCACGTGATTTATGAGTTGTTTGCTTATTTGCCGCTTCTGCGACGAATGTTGAAAACAAAAAAAATATTTTGTTGATATTTTCATTCTCTTCGTTGAGCTTCCTTCGAGACTCATTCGCATATATTGGAGATTTTCATTGAAAGTAAAAAAAACATCAACAAAAGAGCCGAAAATGTGCAATGAGTAATAGCTGGATGCGTGCGCATCCATTGAAGCACAAACACAATGATATAAAGTGCCCGAATATAAAAATGTGGATTGATATAAACAATCAGGATGGTTGTGTACGGCTCATATCGACAAAAAGTGATCCAAATGTAAACAAACAAGTATGCGGCATTATAAGAACGGGAAAAATTATTTTTTTTTTGGGAAATTATTGATTTTTTTGTGCTGTATCAAATGAAGAAAAGAAATTTATGTTGCCTGTTAGTCATTCTGCCTCCTCCTGTGTCTTTTCCTGGAAAGCAAAATTTCTTGATATTTTTTTTTGTGCTGTTGCTGATGACGAAAATCATTTTATTTCCATTTTAATGCTCACCCCTTTATTTTTTTTACATTCATAATCTGATTTTGACGTCAAGATTTTTTTATACAGCCACAAGTCATCAACAGCAAGTACCTTTTTCCTTGAGAACGTCTTCAACAATTATTAATATTTCGCGATGAATTGAAAATATATATATAAAAAATGTCATGTGTGTGCTGTAGATGATGATGATGATTCAATTTGTGAGCGCATGAAAGCAAAAGGAATCTAATAAAAAAAATTGTGTTCCTTCTATGAATTGCAAGGATTGAATAAATCTAGAATGTTTTCTAAGCAAATGACATTTTCTCATAATTTCATAAAAATCACACATATGCCATCGCATAAGTGCTGATTGGTGGGTGGGTGCGTACCTTACGACTGGAATGAGGATGGATGATGACGATGATGATGAAAATTCAAGTTCCAATGAACTGCGAAAATGTTTTTTTTTCGTCTTTCGTCACACAGAAAAATGAAAAATAAGGAGAAAGTGAAATAAATTGATACAAATTTTTTCTGATATAAGGCGACACGTGCTAAAATGTTTATCATTCAGTCAGTTCTTCTTCGTCAACATTCTATGAAAAAAATAACATATTTTTCTTTTGCCGTGTGTAAGATTTGCTGAATATAATAACGTCAATGTTTGAAAAGTCATAAGCATTTCTTCTTCATGTACACAATTTCTTGCTTTATCATTTTTCTCTTTTTTTTGTTGAGTATGTTAAGCTGTCATCGTAATACGAGCATTCACATATTCAATCTACAAGAAGGTGAAAGATTATTGTGATTGAATTATTTTCTTCAATTTTCAATTGAAACATCTGCTAATGTTTTTTCTATATTTGTGCCTAGTTCTACTTTTGGAGACAATGGAGATGGATTGGGTGTCTAAAAAATTAGTTTTGGGAGATTTTGAGGATATTTTTGGTATGAGGTAAAATTGACAATTTATGGATTGATTTTATCATTATTTTTGGGGTCAGTTGAGGGATTAGATAGGCAGATGTAAGATATTTATAACTAGAGTCATATAAGTCCCATAATAATAATAATGAAAGAGGGTATCAGCGACTCCATGATTCCAACTGAGGGTACTGGGACTCCAATCGACCGGAATCCATTGTAACGTTCATATAGGTCTAATAATAAGCTCCAATTTCCTTAAACTTATGATTTTTTCCCACTTATTCCTGAAACATTGGAGTTGTGTATTTATGAAGTCAAGCAATAAGAGGTGTTGGGCTGACTAATACTGTAAGGCACAACATATAAAATTTTTGTACGAGAATTTTGTAACAGGAGGGGATGGGGGTCCAAAATACCATTTTGAATGGACATAATTTATAGAGCACTTCCTTTATATACCCAAATATTCCATTTCAATCTCACCAAAACTCTAGACACCCAAAAAAATTTAAAACTTCCCCATTGATCCTCAAAGACGATTTCCTTTCATTAAAATTTATCATCATTCCTATCATTGTTCCTCTAACAACCGGCGATATTTATTCTCAGCTTTTTTTACTCTAAAGTCAATAAATTTTCAGAAAAAAAAAGTCTTGCTGGAAGCTAAAAAGCGAATGGCGTCTTCAAACTTTTTTTCTTACTGAACAAAAGAAAGAAAAATTTTTTTGTTACAAGGAAGAAAAGTTTTTTGCCTCCTTCAACTTCTTCTTTCAACTGCTGCTGCTGCTTTTTTCTGATTATTCTGCAAAAAAATAATAATAATGTGTATCGACAAAAGATACTTTACTTATACTTACTTCTCTAGTTTGTTCCTTTATTTAGACACGAGGAAGAAAAAAATAATAATATTGTATATCTCAAGTATCACAGTGAAAGAAGGACGAAGGAAGAGAGAGAAAAATGGCGAATCCAAACGACCATAACGAATTAAAAGAAAAAATAAAATAAAAGAAGAAAAATTTTTATATTCATTTATTCCGCGAAGTTTTTTCAGTCCTTAATTTTTTAATCTCATTTCTGTTATTGTTATTATTTTTCTTCATACTAATGAATGCTGTCTTGTTGGAAATTCTCTCTTGTTCCTTCATGTTTCCAGTGGTGTAGTTAGGATTTCTGCCAGGATGTAGTCAGAAATTTTTCGAGGGGGGGTCTAGTCTTCCCAAGTAGGGGGTTCTACATTTTTTTAATATAAATTTCAATTTTAAGCAGGGTCTGGTCCCTCCTGGACATGAATAACATCGTTTCTGGTGTCCAGAGTGTAGATTGGGCATCAAAATCTCAATTTTAAATCTTAAATTGGCCACGAATTACCCTGACTTCTCCACTGATTCCTTCTTCAAAATCAGCATTGACTTCCATCGTCAGTTCCTTTGACTACACCACTGCTTCCTTCCATCTTCAACTTGTGTACATTTTGGTCTGCAAAGATGCTGCTGTACTTTCTATAGAGTTTTGCTCAACTCGAGATCAAGATATACGGTATCGAGGTAAAGTGTCAGGGCTTTCAAGCACAAATATCACAATTTAAGTAGATGAATGTCCATAAATTTCTTGCCCAACAGCCCGTGCAAGATCGCACACAAAAATGAAATGAGAGAAAAGAGAAAAAAAAAAGTTTTTCGTTATTTTTTGCTTCTGCTTCTTTTCATCCTTGTTTGTGAAGTTAAAAACAACGAGTAGTACGATGAAGAGATGGAATCAGAACGTCTTATGGCATCTCTCGGAAAATAAACAAAGGAGATTCTGGCTGAATGAAAAAACTTTAAATGAACTAAGCAGAAATTGCTTTTTTTAATAAAAAAAGTCGCTTGAAAGATTTCTGCTGCTATTCAACAGGAAAAAGTTTTTGACGTTTTATGCTTTTCATGACGATTTTTTGTTCTTACTTTTGTCCTTACCTTATTCCATGGCTTGTTTTCGTGATGATTTCATACCGATAAAATTTATTTTCTTGCTTGATAAATTTTATTTCTGTTCTTTTTTGCTGCAAGATTTATTCAATCAATTGGGTTTGATTTAGTCAGATTGCGGATATCTGAGGAGGTTTTGGATGCTCAATTATTTTTCGAATGCTTGTGAGTTGTTGTGTATTTTTCTTGTTTGATTTCTGAAACATCTAGCAGTGATTTTTGTGGGATTTGGAAGATCCAGTGATGTTTCTGGATCTTTTTGAATTAAATTTGAAGAATTGAACGTTTTATTCAAATATTACATTTAGTAGAGCAGGACTACAGCCAGTAAATTAGAATTTGTTGAGAATATATCAACGGCCATTTTATATTTGAATTGTAAGAGCAACTACAATTAGTTGACTTCCCCTTTTTGAGTTGTTTTCCCCTCTCTATGTAAAAGTTAGTCTTCTTCACAACTCGTATGAGACAACATCGTCTCTTATTAAATAAACATTAAGTCACTTTTAATTACATTACAATCGTGCAGTTTATTTATACCAACTGAATTAGATCCTCTAGACCTCATCAGAATCAATTTGGGAGATCCAGTGAAGTTTCTGGATCTTTTTGGAAATACAAATGAGAAATTTTGTTTATACTTCCAGAATTAAAGTCAGAAGAGCAGGATTATAGCAAATAGAATAAAATAACAGTTACTAGTGCTGGATTACAGTCATTAGAAGCTCTAGTTCTCATCAGAATCGATAGAATCTACAGAACAGTTACTAAATAGAAAAGAAAGAGTCAAGCAACAGTTCAGATATTCAAATCCAAATTTTACAGCAATTAAACTTCTAAATTTATTGCACTAAGCAGACATCCTCCCTCTCCCCCAAAAAGAAACAAAAGATTCGATTTTCTTATTAAACTTTTTAATACAAAAAAAATTCAAATTTTCCTCTGAATTTCATTTTTTAAAAAAAAAATCCAAAAGAAAGGATTTTGTAAATCGCGGCTTAAATTTTCGCGTGGAAAACGAAGAAAAGAAAACGAAATCTCTTCACATACAATACAGGAAAAAAGGAATAAAAAAGTGAAAGCGAAGAAGTTATTAAAATATGTCAAGTAGACAATTTCCATCTCGTTTCTTTTCGTAACTTTTCACCATGATTTTCCATTCAATTTACATATATGTGAATTCGCGAAATTTTCTTTTTTCCATTTTCATGAAAATATTCTTTTTTTGATTTTCTTTTCTTCTTCCATCAACATTGAAACGGTAGGAGATGAACATGAACGAATAAAAGAAAGGCAAATCTCTTGTCAAGGCTTATATTCAGTTGCTTTGTTGTGCTATATAGGCTGAAGAATGAGAATGGGAAAGGAAAGGGATAAGAAAGTCATTATATTTGCTGCGAGTTTTTCTTTTATTTTCACTTTTAAGTGAAAAAAAAGTATAAATTTTCAGTGCGCTGGCTTTCTTAGTTCCTTAGTTATCTCATAGAAGGCTTTAGAACAGATAGAAATTATGTCAAATCTTCACATTCAAATACTTTATCTTGCGTGCTTATTGTTCAATATTTCCCTTCTATTTACAACCCGTACCGTACGCATTATGTGACGGAATGAAGGAAAGTGAAAAAAAGTGTTGAGAGAATAGAGAAGTATGGAAATTACTGGCAATTCAGAGCAATTGCTTTTCACTTCTGGTTGTAAAGCACTTAGAAAGCATTCGTTGTCGTAATGCATAATGATGTCGTCGAATATGGAGATGAGAATTGTGTGTATGCTTGAGATTTTCTATTGCACGAACGTGAATGGCAAGGATAAAAAAAACGCAATTTTAACGACGATGACAATCTTTCATATCCCATATTCCGTGACACTACTCTATATTTTCATCATCATCATCATCAAGAGCATCTCACGCATCCACGCATAGTTTTCTTCCTCGTTCCTTTTGTCTTTTTTTTCAACAATCCTTGTGCTCCAACGATGTTGACGACTATTATGAAGAACGTTAGGATTGAGTTCAATGGGCTACACAGCTACATTCCTCCTCTACTTTTTTTTGAATAAAATAAAGAAAAACTTTTCATAGCTTTAGAAATCTACGCATCTTTTGTACAAAAAAATGAAAAGTTTTCCTCATTCAATAGCTGGAAATGATAATTGAAAAAGAAGAGGATGTAGCATGTGAGCACATTGAATATACTGTCGATTGAAAAAAAAAATGTTGACATTTTCCTTTTCTTTGTTAAATAAACAGCATTTCATGCATTCTTAAATAAGTTTACATTAGCAACAGCATGAAAAAGAAAAAATCATCATTTCAACTTACTTATTGAATATTATTGTGTCGGAAAGTTTTATGCATATAAGATGTAAAATACGACTTTTGTTTGCTGTTTATTTGAGAGCATGTAGGGGTTCTTGTTGTGATTCATGCTGAATTTATGGAAATTATGACTTTAGACTTATTGGTAGGGTTGGGAGTATGCTTAGGTCTGATCAGAGTGGAATCTGGGGTAGTTAGTCAGAAGGACGCGAATCTGCCAGTAGGGTACTAAGACTTCTGTAACTGAGTTGTTAGGTAACAGACCAGAAATCTTTAATCAACTATTTTTGAGAACGTGGATTCAATTCCTACTGGATATCGATCTCTTAACCATTACATAGGTTTGTAACTATCACGATGTTTAAGGCATTAAACTAAGCTTCATAAGTTTGCTTTTTTGAGCATTTTCTAGACTTTTGCATGACAAAGTCTGTGTTATTTATTGATTTTGATACTTATTTAAATTTATTTTGAATATTTACTAGAAAAAAGTGAACTTCTGAATAACGGGAATCGAACCCACATCCTTACGATTTCCGATCATATGCTGTTAGAATAAATAAACTGCACGATTGTAATGTAATTAAAAGTGACTTAATACTTATTTATTGAAGAGACAATGTTGTTAAAATGAAGACTAAACTTTACATAGAGAGGGGAAAACAACTTAAAAAGGGGAAGTCAACTAATTCTTAACTGCTCTTACAATTCAAATATAAAATGACCGTTGATATATTCTCAACATTTGTTCTTACCAATAATCTAGTGATGGTTTCTCAGAAGCTTGGCAGAATACTAACTTAAATTATTTATTTATTCTGAACAATATATTTGGTATTACATTTGATGCGGCTTTACTTAATGACCTCCAACATAAGCATCCCTAAGATTAACTGTATTTCGAAAATTCAAGTCTCTTCACAAAATTCAGCAGTTTCTAGACACAAGACCCCCAAAAACTTTTGATAAAACAATTGCACAAATAAGAAAGAAATGATTTATATCTCACAAGAAAAGAAAAGGAATTTTTCATGCTGTTTTCACTTGTTTTTCACTTCCTACGAAAGGGGTTTTTGTGCCTTTTCGCTGAGCAAATCTTCTAAGATATGATATGTTATGTAGATTTATGACAATTCTTCTTGCTCTTTTCACTGGATGAATAAATATGAGAAATAATGATGATGCCTTTATCCTTTCTAAATTTATAGGCTAGGTGACTTAAGAAGATTTTGAGCTTCCACACACAAAAAAATCTTTTATTGATTTCAATCTTCTTCATGTTGGCAAATCTGCTGAAAATCTAAATCTCAATTTCATTTGCTTACCAAATCATATTTTTTTTTTCAATTTTCTGTGCTGCTCACTTTTCGCGCGCTTAGCATCTTGTCAGAAAATGAGCAAGTACGAAGTGAGATGAAGGAAGAGATATTGTTGTTGGTTGGAAATGAAGAAAGATGAGGCTAAAGTCGAGTCGACAAAAAAAAAATACAATTACAAAGTCAATGGCAGTGAGGAAATATGAAGAATTTTTTTAATATTCTGTCTAAACTGAATGAATAAAAGAAGGAGGAAGGAAAGTTTTTTTTTTCATCTCTCGTCATAAGATGCTAAGATGATGGCAGCAACAAAAAAATTTATTCACGACACGAATTTCGTTTGCGAATTTTCACTTTTTTTTTGCTTTTATCATCATCGCTTAGAGAATGTGTGTAATGTGACAATCTCATTGTTGTCGAGAGAGAGAGAGAAAGTGAAAATTGAAGCTGCTCAACGACTGAAATCACAACGATGAAATCAAATTTTCTTACTACTGCTCCTTGTACAATTCACTCCTCATCGTCATCACTTTTTTCTTGCCTCGTCTCCTTTTCAATTCATAGAAAATTCTCTGTCGCAGGCTCAAGAAAATCGTTTAACGCAACAGAAATAGATGGAGATGAGGAAGCAAAAAGGAGAGATGAGTTGGAGGTGTTTTTGACTGGATTTTTGGCTGAGCGCATTGACATTAGTTTGTTTAGATCTTGGGATCTAACATCTGAGCGTTTATTATGCATTTTATGAATATTAGTGATTTATTGAGTGATATTAGCACTTGAACCTACACCTTCAGAATATAGGGAGATCCAAACCACTTCTTTGATGATACAACTGTCTGTAGTCTACCAAGAAAGGCTGTGAGCTGCAATTTATGGTCAAATGCAAAAGGAAAAGAAATTTTTCATGCTGAGTCTCGAACCTATGATTGTTGTGTTGGTGCTTGCAATAGTTAAGAACCAAAAATCTGAACAATGACGGTACCGAACCACTTCAGCTTACTAGAGCACATTGCTGTCCTTAATAGTTTCCCCACGACTTCATAATAGGCTTTTTAATTGGATCTTTCTGTTGGATCTTGTAAAATTCCCTTCATTATCGATTATTTACCACCCAAAGTCTACAAATTTCAACTTCCAGCCAACCAAATTGCCAATCCAACCCCACCACCATCCACACAACAAACTAAAAATATTTAGATTTTTCACATTATGTACAAAAAAAAAAATATATGTACGATGAAATGGAAAAAATGGATTTACCTCAACTCAACAGCGGCATAAAAATGTATTTTTTCCCATGCAAATATTCAATTTTGGCGTGAAGACAAGTGTGAAGAAAAGGAGTAATTCACTAGTAATTTCACTTTCGAGAAAAATTATAATATTTTTTTTTCTGTTCGCTGTGCTTCTCTGTCTCTCTTATTTTCTATTACATACGTTCATTCGCACATAATATAATATAAGTGGAAGAAGAGAGATTTGCTATGTGTGGAATTTGCATAAAAATTGAAAATGGTTTGTTAGAATATTTTTTTTTATTTTGAGTTAGGGAAGAGCTGCGTTTATTTCATTGCTGATGTTGTTGAGGGTAAATCGTTTATATTCCTAACACTATATATGTGTGTGCCTTCATATATTGCCGTGTCATAACTTTAAATGTTAATGCATTTTTCAGTTTTCACTTGACGAAAATTAAATTCTAGAATAGAGAGTGAGATGGAATGAGACATAGGAGATGACTCATGGCACTGAAATTGAATTAAAAAATTCTTCGCTTTTAATGAAACCATAGACATGTTGGGGTCGTTTGTAAATGACGTTCCATGCTTAACTTGATTGGAAAATTGTGTCAAAGAATCTAAAAATTCTACATGGTGACATCTTGATGCTGGGGCTTGATCTCTATCGAATATAGCTTCACGCCTGATCTATACCAGATTAATTTCCACTTGTGATTTTTGGAGAGGGATTCGAGGCAGGCTTGTTGGTATACCCTAGGCTATGTACTAGGTTATACCCTTGGAGTGGTGTATGACGGGTAGGGATTTCCCTTGGCAACCGGACCCTAGAATATATAAACATTTTGTGATCGGTGGGGGCTCCAAAAACTCAATTTTGTAATGGACGTCATTTAAGGATGTCCCCTCACTAAAAAATGTAAATTTCCTTGTTCTTTATGCAAAAAAATTTAATTTCTAGCAGTTGTCTTTCTGCTGCTTCTTCTTGCTTGAAAAAAAAATTCGTTATCGATGCCATAAAAATCCATTTAAAGCTGAATTTTAATCAACATAGAAAAAAGTATATATATATTCATGAATGTTTATTGTGCTACCACAACAACCACATAATATGAAGCCATTTTAAGCGCTTGGATTTCAAGCAGATGCTAAATTTATCTATTCATGTAGTTAGACTTTTGTGGACTCAAAATTTACGTTAATTCTTCTTCTTTGTCATTTCAGATTTGTTCATCATTATTTTTGATTCTACTTCGTAACTATAACCAAAGTCTAATTTGTTCTTAAACAAGGATATCCTTCAGTCTAAAGGAGAAAAGACGAGTGAAATCTAGTAATAATTAATTTATTTTGCACCTAATTTATTTAATTTATTAAAACGGTCTAGTTTCTAAACTAAATTCATCCCAAAAATAATTAAAAAAATTTGTAAAGTACAAAAAAAGTCTGAAGCGTACCAAAATTGTAAGCAGTGAGAGTACTAAAAGCAAAATATACCAAAAAATAAAAAAGTTTTAGAAGGAAAGACAATAAAGGAGAAGCAAATTTTCGGAAGCACTACAAGCAACAAAACGCAATCAATCAGCATAAACCAAAAAAAAGAAGAAATTTTTTTTATAAAAAGTGACCGACAAGAAAAAAGTACAAATTATTCTATTTAAATCACAAATTTCAATCAACAACCGTACCGTGCCCATCGAGAACTTCTTCAGTTATATATTTTAATCTGCAACAAGACATAAACTTTGTTTCGTGTATGGAAGTTACCAAAAAAAAAGAAAATTTTCTGAGAGAAAGTTACGAAAAAGTTAAAACAGATTTGAATATTTTTAATAAAAAATAATAATAATACGAAAGTGGAAGCAAAACTTTTTTTTTTGTGAATTTTTAAGAGAGCCAGATTGTATACCAAAAAAATTATACCTAAAAATTTTTTAATTCAATGTATATTTTATGCTAAAAAAATAATACGTGAAAATTTTTATCAGGAGACATTTTTAATATATTTCAAATAAAAAAAAAGTGTTCAAATTTTAACTGTAGTGAAACGAGAGCTGACAACATTTAACGAATATTTTTGCTACCTCAAAAAAATAACAAAAAAAGAAGAGAGTCAAAATATTTATCAGAAAATTTTTATCGCGCAATAACTGTTGAAACTGAAAACATAAAAGCATTTTTTATGGTAATTAAAACATGTAGCATATTTTGGATAGAATATAATTCATAAAAAAAGTTATTAACAAGGAATAATAAAGAAGCAAAAAGGGGATAGAATTAAGCAACGAAAATGATGAGTGCTGCCGCCCCGCAGACGGCATCCACTACAACGGATGATCCGTCTGAAAGCGGTCTACCTCAATTCACAACATTTCAATCGGCGGATTTGGAAGCAACTTGGGAATATTATGACAGATCTGTTGTGGCACATCCAGTAAATGATTTATCATCTTCATCGAATAGTTATACGAGGCCATGGGAAATGGAAAGCAAGGAACATCAACAGCAACAAGCACAACAAATTCATCAACGTGGATTTGAGCCATTTCCAAAACTGCCTTCATTCCAAAGTCAATTTCATTCATTTGCTGATAATGCATTGGTACCGGAACCAAGTCTACCATCTCAAGTTACAGCTGTTCCAGTTCCAATCTCGCCCTCGTCTGCATCACCCTCAAATGGAGCATTGACACAATTAACACAGTTAACGAGTACGCCGCTCACACCTTTACAACCGCCATTGGCAGCATTACAGCATACAAATTTCCATCATACGTTGGCAGCTGTTAATGTAAATACACCACGTGGTTATCCATTAGTTCCTGCACCCATTCAAGCACGCGACATTCCAACGATTCAGCAACAATATATCGATGAGCGCCACATTCAATTATATCAACCGATAACGACAACAGCTACATTCCACCATCCAGCACCACCCCAACCCCTACAATCCAGCATCGTTACAGTATTGAAAAATGAAACTGTCAATTATGATCTCAAAAATGGACTGCATCACAATTCGTCATTCCAAAATGCATCGTTAATGAATACAAGTAATAATAGTTATATGGATACAAGCAATGTTATTGGAACACCAAAGACAAGCAATAAAATTAATATGAATGGAAATACGCCACATGCAAAAGAGACGCGGAAGAAAGAGAGACGAAAAATACGGGCGGGATCGTTAGAGTCCAGCACTGAGTCGGATGCAAGCAGTGCGATGGACATTGATGGAGCAAATGGAAATCCTCAGGTTGCTGCCGTCTCAAGTACAGACAATTTCAAGTCACCAATGCATCCAGGCATTGACAATAGCAACGACCATTTAAGCACTGGAGAGAAACAGGTAAGATTGATGTCAAGTCATAGCATGCTGTGACAAATTTCTAAAAGTAATTTTTCTTATCTCTCCCAACAGAAACAAAAGAAGAGGAAGCGTTGCGGCGAGTGCGTTGGATGTCAAAAGAAGGACAATTGTGGAGAATGTGCTCCATGTCGCAACGACAAAAGTCACCAAATTTGCAAGATGCGTCGCTGTGAGAAGTTAACCGAAAAGAAGGTGAGTTCACCCTAGAAAAATTATTTTTTTTTACCCCAGCCACGCGCAATTCCGATAAAGCATATTTGCAATCAAAAAAATTCTCTTCCGTATGAGGACATAAATTGTATATCGCATATGAAATGCGGAAGCAAAGAGGCAGAAAAATTCTTCAAGGTGTCACGAACACCTTTCGTAGGGTAAACAAAGCGAAAAAAAGTAAGAATTGAGCATAACTGATAAGAGAGCACATCGCAAAACACATTATTTAACATAACAAACAATTTTCATATTCATTCATGAAAATGAAGAACAAGAAGAGATAAGAAGAAACTTTGATTCGATTGTTTGCATCACAATGTTTCATTTTCATACACGATAGTTCACCCCATCCAAAAATATATATTTATGCTGCATACCGTACACAGTTAGTATAGTTATTGACACAATTGACAGGTTGCTGCCACAAACATTGAGACGACGAAACGCACGTAGTGCAAATAAGTAAAAAAAGGGGAAGGAATCACACTTTTTTGCCATTTCCTATTGCGAAAACAAAAAAAATTTCAATTTCTTTTCGTCTATTATTTTCTTCGTCTTGTTGCGTAAGTAATCAAAGCTTTGAAGGGAGAATAAACATGATAGTGGATTGTAGCATACTAATATTAAAGAGATAGAGTTCAGTGGGTCTCAAGTTGTGTGCCACGGCACTTCATTTGAACTCTAGAATGTGTCAAATCATCAAAAAAGTTTGAGAACCACTGAGATAGACAGATGGAATGAACAATTTTTTGCAATTCCATTTGGAGCGGATCTCCAAAAAAGAGAAATATCAAGATTTATTTTAATGAATCCAGACTTTAATGAGAACGCGCGCCTTCAATATGTCATGTGGATATAGATAACACAACGTCAGATATGTTTCATTTCGAGTACATGCCACGGATAAATTCCAATTTCTCTCATTTAAAGTCCTTTTCCTTTCTGATTTGAAACAGTTGTAATGCATTTCATTTCTCCTTCATAATCGTCTTTCATCTTCACAGTCGATGTGTAACAAACATCACATATGAGGCATGGTAGTCAAATGCAGCTCTTACATGTTCTTGTTTTACGTTAAAAATACTACAATACTATTAAAGACATTGGAAATATGGCGGGGTTGTCTGTTATGCTATGTGGATGGCTGGCAGTATTAAAGAACAGATGTGAATTGTGGAACATAACTTATTTTTTTTTTTCTGTGTGTGCCTTGATGTTTTCACTTTTTGTTCCTTTTCATTTCGACTAGATGTGTATATAATGACTTTTTTCTGGTAGAAGATGAAGAAATTGACGAGAAATACTTTGAATTCTTTATGTGTCTAGCAGACGATCGATCAAGTTATTTTTTAAGAGCATTAAGGATATATTTCCCACTAATTGCTTCTTCATTATGAATTGTTTATGTAGAAATACGTAGATTTCCGAGTATCTATTGATATCATATGGCATAAGACACTTCATAACGGTCTCAAGTTGAGTAATAATTTTTACTTCAGATTTGAACATCTTGTGTGATGATGATGATATCTTATGTATAAAAAAAACTTTTCTTCTTCTTCTGTTGTTCTCATTCTGTGCAGCACATGGTGTCGATTAAAGAAGTTTGGAATCTTTTTTTATGAACTGCAACAGCGGGATTATCAAACAAATAAGGATATGAGTTTTATTTCCTGATTCTTTTTTTTTGTTTTTCATTCTCAGAAGCGATTAAAATTTAAATTTTTTTCGTTATGAAGATCCAACAACTGGCTCATGTCTATTTTTGTACTTAATTAAATTTTTTTTCTCAAGCCTCTTTAGGCATAAACCTTCTGATCTTTTAATCTGTCCAACAAAACTGCAAATTTATTAAAAACGATTACTTATTTTACAATT
This sequence comes from Chironomus tentans, assembly GCA_963573255.1. Taxonomy (NCBI): domain Eukaryota; kingdom Metazoa; phylum Arthropoda; class Insecta; order Diptera; family Chironomidae; genus Chironomus; species Chironomus tentans. Next base: position 40,221,205 of record OY754302.1, on the reverse strand, counting down.
TTGACCATAAATCACTGAGCATGCAACTGCTGCTTCTTTTTCTTCAGATGCATCACACACAAAGAATCCTTAAATTATATTTTCTTGGCTTCATTGTGACTCGAACAATAGACAAGAGAAAATTACGAGAAAAGGAACCGTCTCTTCCTTTATAATTCTTAATTTTTTTCTTACTCAATTCCTGTGTACAATGCATGCAGCAGTCACCAAAAATTAAATCGAAGAAAAAAATTGCTTTTTGTGTAAATATCAACAAATTACTAACAAAATATTCTCATAATGCAATCGTAGGGGAAGTTCGAAATTGAATTCAATAGTTGAAGTCTCGTATTGTTTGTAATATTTAACACCTTGTCATTGTTGCAACAGCTCGACGACGATAGAAAAAGTTATCATGAACTGATTTGATAGTTCTGATTAAAATAATTTAATATTCGAAATGTGTTTGTGAGGTAACAAAGAGATTATTTTTAGCTGATATTATCGTGAGGAATTCAGTGTTGTTACCTGAGTTGTCTCAGCTGGATGAATTTGGAGCATTTAGACAGCTGTTAATTTTTTATTCTTATTGGAATCTTTTGCACAGCTTCTTCAGATAATTTTGAAGAATTTAGCAGCCTCGTTACTATGTTAATATTAAAGAGACGTAGGATTGTCCTTTAAAACTTCCAAGGTTGATCCAGATGTTCCATGTCCAATCTAATAAGATCCAGTGGTCATCCAGTATTGAAATTTTGTCGAAAAATAGTAATTAAATCAATTATTGAGTATGAGTAAGGTATCAATCCCTGAATCAAGATCCAGTTGGCATCCAGAACTATTATACCCAAAATAGTAGATCCAGCTGACTTCCAGACCCATTATACCTAATATAACAAGATCCAGTTTCATCCAGACACCCCATCCCAGCCACCAACTCTGGATATGACAGTTAAAAGTGTGTTTTATCGAAATCCACATTAGCTTTTAGAGTTTCGTTTTATACATTTTTTTCATTTCTGTGGAAATTACATTCACCACCTTGTCGAATGTCAATTGAATTGCTATGGCACATAAAAACATCTGTTTCATATACTCACAAAAATATATATACTTACACACACCATACAGCAGGAGAAATTGCAGCTAAGAAAATTCAGCGAAGGGAAACGAAAAAGAGAAGAAGAAGAAAAATTTCCAAGAAAAATAATTTTCACTAAAAAAAATTCACTGCCTCAACTTTAAGTGGTTTCAAGTGCTAAAGAACTTTTTCCACTTCCTCAAAGAAGCAAGAAGAAGAAATTAAAAAATTACCTTTGCGTGAAACGACCTGCAAATAGTAATCTAATAAATCTAAAAAGTCGAAAATTAAGGAACGAGAGAACTTCTTATGCTGCTAACTAGAAAAGTAAAGTCAAGTAATTTCCATCATCAGTACAACATTGGGGTGAGAAAAAAAAGTCACAGGGAAAAGAAAAATCCCATTTCAAATATCACTCATGCGATTAACTGATTTTAGACCAAGCATGACAATCGAGTTTTGAGTCGACTTGCACATCTCTTGCTAAATTGGGATATAAATTGTGCGTCAATTCTTTTTCTTCGAACTCACGTTACTCACGACAAAAAGAAATCGCTTCAAGGAACTTACTTACGAATTTCCTTAATTAAGAAAATTTATTATAACAAAAAGAGACTGAAATAAATAGGCAGAAAAGTAAGTCGCGATGCTTCCTTGTGAATTCAAATAAAAAGAGACGTGAAAAGGAGAAAACGAAAAAAAAATTTCAATTCTGGTTGAAAATGTGAAAGACAAGCATTAAATGGATAGGAAGTAAAAAATAATGAAAAATCAGCATTCAACCATTTTTTATTTGCTGTGAAAATGATTTTGATGGAACGGGAGAGGCACTTTTAATGGACTTTCATTTTTCTATCTCATTTTCTCGTGTTTCGTTTGTTTAAAAGTCTTGATTTAAGACACGGCAATGATAGCGAAAGTAAGAACAAATTTTTTTGTTTGAGGTGATGGTTTTTGTTCGTAGGGGTTGTAAATAAGACTGTAAGGTGGCTGACTAGGATTCTGGATTAGTTCTGGCACATTTTCATATCAGGCAACTTTCAAATGAGAGTCTGAGACTAGAATTTGATTAAAACAGCAGTAAGGGACTAATCAGAACGGTAACTGAGTGACAAACATCCACTCCTGAACTAAAATGACCCAAAACCTCTAAATCTAATTTTTTAGAATATTCTAGAGCCTTTAGTTCCAAAAAATGCGCCATACCCACCCACATATCCAGATGACAGTAACTTTTCCAGTTCCACAAACTCAAATTGAGCTCAGCATCGAGAGCAAAAAAAAAGTTTTCATTCTCTAAACTAATATTTGGACTGAAATGTCATTAAATCTTATGTTGATTGTTGGAAGTCAAATTAGGTTCGTTCGCAATTGAACGACGACCCAAATAGCAACATTTTCCAGCATGAGAAATGAAACGAAATGATTATCCCAACAATGAATGTCATTAAAAGATCGCAATAAAAGTTCTTCCATCTAACAAACACTGAATGTAATTAATTTTTTTCTTCTTCTCGACTTGTGACTTCTTCTTCTTCGCCTTATTATTTTCATTTCACTTTTATACAATTTATCTTATCAACTACGTACGGATGCGACACAACGTACACACTTACTTTTTAGCGCATTTTCCTTAGAAAGTAATGCGCTTAAAGGTCCACTTTGGCTGGCTGGCTGGCCCGCTGGCCCGCTGGCCCGCTGGCTGGCCCGCTGCCTCAAAAACTCGGCGGAGGAAGCACGTAGAGACTTCGGGTTTTTTGCATTAAATAGCTGCTATTTCGTAGGGGTGCGCAACGTATTTAGTTTTTTAAAAATCCTCACCTAAACTTAATTAAATTAACTTTTCTGTTTTTGGTGTAAAAAATCACTGACGTTGGATTAGTCAAAGTTTAACGTGACGCTTAACAAGAATACTTATATTAAAAAACCCTTCAAGTCGTGGGTTCGATCCTCTCCGCGGGCAACTTTTTTTTATACTTTTTTGATTCTTTTTTACACTTTTTTGATGTTTTATGATATTTTATGATTTATTAATGCATAATTAAATTTTTTTGAGTCATAAAACAGCAAAAAAGTACATTTTTTCATAAATTTTATTTTCTCGAAATGTAAATGTATGTAGAACCATACAAATGTTGCTGTCATTACTTGTGAAGTATAAGTGACAGATTTAATTTGTACTAAAACCATACAAATGTTTTGAAATAGCTTCCGGAATTTTTTTCAGCTACAACTATATATTTCAAGCATTTATGCTATGTTTTCAATTCATTTGGGGAAATAAATTAAGTGGGTACTTATTTTTACATTCTGAATTATGGATTTATTTACTGATCTGTGCGGGAAAATGCGCTTAATTCCCTCGATGTATAACACGAGGACTTTCTACATCTTTTTTCTTCCTTCTCATTTTGCACAGAGAGTAAAGAAAAAGAAGAAGAAAAATTGTGAAGCGATGGAAAATTAATAGCTAGAAAAATGTGATTATGAAAACGAAATTAAATTTTTTTCTTCCTTCGCATCTCATTTGGATGCTGAAAATAAGTGCGAAATTAAAAATGAAGCACCATGAATATTCAAAGAATGTCTCACACTCTCTTCTGTGAGTATGTCACATTATTAAGATGGACATAGCCGATGTGATGACAAATCTAAGTTTATTAAATAGAAAGTTCACGTCTATCTGCTGTAAACGATCACAAATAGAGCCAACAGTCTCATTTTGATTGAAAAAAATAATGTTAAATGAATTTGTTTGCTGTCGCTTATCAATCTACACATTCATGACATTAAATAAGTTTATTTAAGGCAATTTTATCATTTATTTTCATTCATTGTGCTTAATGTGATGAAGCTTTTTGATTATTGAGATGTTTTATGTGTAGATTATGATCTGGATGGATGGATTTACTTTTGTTGTTGATGAAATCAGTGATTTTCACTTTGGAACTTGTTAAAATTGAGTTTTTCGAAGTTTATGGTGATTTTTGAATAGTTTACTACAAGAATTTGTTGATCAAAATGATAATTTACAATGCTGTAGAGCTAATAGATAAGGTGTTAACACTTCAAAACCTCAATAAATACTAAACAAATAAAGACAGGGGAAAATCAACTGAAAAGGGGAAATCAACTAAGTTTTGTTGTTCAGACAATTTAAATATTTAATGACCGTTGAAATATTCTCAACAAGTTCATTGACCTCTTGCAATTAAAGTCTCATATTGATATCCTTAGCTTAATAATTAAGCTTTAATTCAATCATTCAAAGATATATTCAAGGATATAAGCTATTTATACAATAAAATATCATCAAATCTTCAGCAGATGCATACTCAACTACATAAGCATCTTATGACCCGAGAAAAGAATCCCATACCTCATCACACACAATCCATTCATCATCTTTTTTGTCGCTCAAACATAATTTTTTTAAAATAAAAAAAAATCTGAAACATAATCATCGTCATGATCATCATTAATATCGAAACGTATTCATTACAAGAAGTGCATCAACGGAAGTAAAAAATCTGTCAGCACACACATTTGGATTATAGATTTCTTTTGATCATATATGTCATCTGTTGGCATTAAATTCTAATTTTTACATTTTCGAAAGGAAGAGACTTTAATTTATGACTGCATATCCTTCACAGCAAGGATCATAAAAGAATCCTTTTGAGCAAGCGGCTTCAATATGATTCCAGGGATGATAATAAAATATGTAGTCATAATTTTATACATATGTGCCATTTTCATCATCCTGTATTTCTTGATTTCCATCCACTTTTATGCACAAGCAATTGTTTCGTCTGTCATTAAATTTTATTTCTCTTCCAGTCAGTACACGAGAATATTAATAACAATTCCCAATAGAAACATTCATTACAATCGTAAAGCATTTATCTTTGTCTAATTCCAAAAAAAGTAAAATTAAGATCCACGCATACAAATGCGAATGAGCAAGTACAAAGGATGCATGGAAAAAATTAAATATCATTATTTTGTTTAGTTACGGACATTGCATTTTTGGTCTTTTCATCTCTCATTCATTTTTCTTATATATCTGTGCCTAGTTAATGCCAACTACTAATACAATTTTATGAAAATTAATTCTGAAAAAAAAAATGATTTTTATGCTGTGTTGCCAGATGACATTAAAATGCGAAATATCAATATTAAAAAGGATAAAGCGCCTCAGCTGTGGCAAGCTACAACATACGAAAAAAAAACATAAATAACACGCAGAATGAGTAGAGAGCAATGATGGTGAAAAAAAAATACTATAAACACTAATACATCCATAAAATGCACATCTGTCGAAAAAAAAGTATTTTTTTATAATTTGCTCTTTCACTCACTCTTTTACTATTGAATTGGGGTCTCCTGTACATATATATAGGCTATGTGTGTTGCTGTGTACAAAAATTCTCAGCTATAGATGTGAAATTACATACATTGCATTTGATCAACGTTTCTGATATTAAACCATGAAAATTAAATTAAAAAGAAACATGTACACATATACAGGCACACACAAGTTGCAGGCACTATTACACAAAAATTTTTTTTAACGATTTCTAGCCGTTCCTGTAAAAGAAATAATATTTATTAAGGCTTCCAGTTAAAAAAGGTCTTCTTCTGTTCTTTACACACAGAAACAATATTTTTTTTTGCGGAATCGAAGGTGAATAAACTCAAAGAAATTCCCGACAGTCCCAAGCATTCTTCTTCCTTTTGTTATTCCTGATGATGTTAGACATAATTTAAAATTCAAGAAGAATTGGATATTAACGAAAAAAAGGGTTTCTTGAAGGATTTCATTTAAATTTCCAATCTTCTGTTTATTTTTTCATCATTCCGTTCCTTTTTTGAAGCATAATGCGATGCGAAAAAATTTATCGCGATTGAATGAAATATTTTTTTTTTTCATGTGGAAGGTTCATTTTTTCGGCATCAGCAGCAACAAAAAAAAGGCAACGAAATGATGAGAATGAAGAAGAAAATGAAATTAATTCAATTGTTATTTGACTTAATCATCGATGCGAAAGGCAAACTTGAATCTTTCCATCTTAATACAAATTGCGATTGATGAAATGAAATAAATTTTTTTCGGTGCTGCCTTCATGATGAAGACAATTGCGTTAATTTAATTCATTCCTTCATTTTTTTGTCTTAAATTCTCATTCTTAAAATTATTTATTGTATTTTATAGTCACATGCTGCTTGGTGACTGATTTTTTTCTTTGTATGTTCTGTAAAGGATGCATAAAGAAAGCAATTATCACATGTCACGTAGATAGTGAATGATGTTCGTTAATGGATGAAGGCTGCAGCTTTGATGATTAATGCTGTGATTTTTAGTTTTGGGCAGCTTTAAAAATTCAATTTTTTTCAAATTTTATGATAAATTTTCAAGGTGCAATCATTACGAGTACCTTTATTTATTTAGTTTTGGTTAGGCACTTAAGTCCATCTTATCTAGTGTAAAATGACCAAATTTTGGAACTAGAGGACATTTTAACCAAAATAGATGACAATTTATGAAAAAAAGATGACAAATTTCAAAAATAGAGGACAGGTCCTTTGAAAAACCTAGCAGATGGTCAGCCTATGAGTAGCACAACATAGCTGTCAAGGTACAGACACGTAAGCCGTTGTGTCACAAAAATGTGGCTGGTCTTGTCAGTGATGTAATGATGCTCTGATGGCGAATAAATTAGATTGAATGCAGCCACTAGGGGGTTTCTTAAGAAATTTAATTTTTATGGGAATCGAACCCATGCCCTCATTGAAAATAGGATATTTCAGGTTTGTTGCCTAACCACTCGTCCATAGAATCCTCTCTCTTGTTCTTGCAAAATTGCCTAAATGTGGCTTGCTATCCTAGTCATTCCTGTTTGTAAACTGGAAAAACAAAATTTAATTTCAATAAAAATAAGCTAAATTCCAAAATTTCCTCAAAATTGCTACACCCTGGAATAATTTTCATTGAACATGCATTCAGAATAACAAATGCAATTAATTTTGAATTTTTCATTTCCCATCCAAAAACATGACAACATTATCTAATTAAAAGCATATTCATATCAAAAAAATTCGAACTTCCTTTGACATTATTTTCCTACAATGCCCATTAATTATCAATCAAATACACAATTTTTTTTTCTGCAATGCTTGCGATTCCTTTGTGACTAAAAATACTATGCCTTAATAACGTATCATTATGTCGTCTAATAAAGAGAAATTCAGGACTAAAATGCAGAAAAGGATTTTTTACACGAGAGAGAGAATTAAGCTACCAGAAACACGTGTCATTCACATTCATTTAAATTGCGTTTGGGAGTCGTGACAGTTGAGAACGAGATATAATAAAAAAGAGAGAGAATTTGTTTCATTTTCCTGTACTAAAACAGGCATTGACAAAAAACATATTACAATGTGTGCGCTTCCATGATTTGCTATCAAATTACACCATTGACTGTTGTGTGTTATGCCTGACTATACGAGAACATTGAATGAATGATGAAAAATTTAAACGTAAATGTGACTAAAATTACAGTAATCATAGAATGTGTGGAAGCATGTAAATACATGCTCGAAAATGGCACACAATCTGCATCTGTCGACATTATTATTTGTTTGGTCGTTGCATTTTTCTTACCTTAAGACATTATGCGTGTAGATGACATGACAATGATAATCGTCAGAGGACATTGCCATCGATAAATAATGATGATGTTTGTTGACATTTCCCATCAAGCCAGAGGATACATCCTGAATATTTAAAATAACAATTGTTTAAATATATAAAAAAAATTTATTCGACCGTTATTTGATGTAAAGGCAGAATCCGTGGTACAGGAATTGAGAAATATCCAATATCACTTTTGCTGTTAAATACACACACAGTAAGAATAAGCAAAGAAAACCTTAAATAATTGAATCACCGCCCGGCCACAGAATCAACAATCAATCAATGTATATCCAATGTTATATCGAATTGTACGACGACGATGGCTACGTATTTCCACCCTCTAATGATCGATTATCTGCATGGGTTTTTTTGTTCATTCTGCCATCTACGCCTCAGTGACTTCACAATGGGCAATAAAATATAATTCTGAAAAAATAAATTGTACAGAAATAAAAAAAAAGGAATTGAAAACAAGTTTCTGGGTGAAAAATGGCGTCCATTTTTTGGCAATAAAAAGTTTTTTTCAAACTAGTTGTAAATTTTTTTATGATTCTTAACGTTCGCCAGTTTTTTTGTCATAATTTAATATTAAAGTGCCTCTTTTATGGCAATCATCATCACCATCACCATCATCATCGTCGTGCAATAATCAAATTATTTTCTCGTCTTTTTCTTCTTCTTTTTGCAATATCCTTAAAAATAAATTTATTTAATGGCTCTATGGTTATGTTGGCTCTGCTGCTTAAAAATTACTTTATAGTATACTCCACACAATAATAATAATAAAAATATATATAAATTTCACTGAGATCCTCAACTATTTAATGTTATTAAAGTATCAGAAAGGAATCGAGATTCCGAGCGGCAGATGGGGATTGACACAGTTTTATCCTTTGGGTGTGTTTTGTGAGGCATAATTGCTTGTTATTCAGCTATAAGAATGTGTAGTCAATGCTTGAGTTGATTTTTGTTGGTTAGAATTCAAATTTTTGATTTTGAATTTATAAAATTGACAATTTTGGATTACATGAGTGCTTTAGAATACCTCAAGACATTTAAAACGATAGATTTTTGATGATTTGATATTTTGCCAGCATCTGATTCATCCAAATAATGTTAATTAAAGGAAAAATCGTGAAAATAAACATTTGTTTACAAATATTTGGTTGATATTCCCCTGAAATTTTAGGGGAACATCAGTAAAAAATTCAAAAAGTAACGGTTTTTTTGAACTAAAAAAATTCAAAAATTAACGGTTTTTAAGCCTAAAAAATTCAACAAATAACGGATTTTTGCAAAATCTCAAAGATACTTACTTTGCTGCTCGGAAAAAGTGTATAAATATCCAAAGCCTTCTTTTTGGATAAGAAAGAAAAGAAAACTTTCATCCTCGAAAATTAAAATGAATCGAAAAGGATTTTAAATTTTATCACATTAGATTTGGTTCTTTATCAATTCCATATAACCCTTCAATAAATTCTGAGCACAACTCTGCTCTTTCTCTCGCTGTTATTTAATGGAAAATGGGAATGAAGAAAAAAAAAGTGTCGGGGAAAATTATGTGTCACACTTTCATGAATTCTTTTTTTTCTCCGTTTATTTCTTCGAGTACAGCATTTTTTTATGAAATTTATGTAAGCGAAAATTTCATCTGTCTCGAGACTCGTTTCACGTTTTTCTTCTTCATCTTCAATTTTATTCTTGGTGCGATTTAGAAGAGGTGCTGCGTGTAGGGAATGAGTAGGAGAAATTTCGTATGAAGCGGAAAATTGTGTGCATGTAGCTGCTTATTTTATTATATTATTGTGTAGATCGTGTGAAGAAGAGGTATAAGTGGATGTTAACAATAAGTTAGAGAAAAAAAAATATAATTTTTCCCGGATTTCTTCACACTCACAAATTCAGCAGGAGCAGCATTCAGCAAAGAAGTTTTATGGCAATTTATGTTGCGACATTTCCATAGCATCTGACATTTTTACTCACGCAAGAAAATTATATTTTTTTTTTCAATTTTTTTCACCGCCTTCCTATTCAGCATGGCAATATAAAAAAGTTAATCTGAATATTTTTTTTTTCGCACATATATATTTTGAATAGAGCAGAAGGAATTTTTTTTAAATCCAATTTCCTTGATTGCATTTTCATCGTAAATTTTACACAACTAAACAGCAAGCAAGACCCGATTTGAGTGTGGTTGAGGGAATTTTTTTCGTATCATTGCGTGCATGATTCAGTCTTGTATTGACTGGATGTATGATGACAATCAAGAAAGTTCTTTTATCGATTATTCTGGCCATTTTGTACAGTAATGGATTTATATCCATATTTAATTAAAATCTCATGACTTACTCGACAACAACACACTGACAATCCCATAGCTTACTGCTGTTCCTCGAAAATCACATTAACATCCTTGAAATGCATTTTAATGACGAAATAAATTTATTCAATGCCACACACAAGCATGCACAGACACACAACACAGCAAAAAAGTACATTTAATGAGTGAAACGTTACTAGAATATCATAATAAAAATGAATGAATGCGCAACTCCTCTGTGTGTGACGATAAAATAGATTTATCAAATCGGCTTCCACCCCTCACTTCTAACAATGCACTACGATAAACGTGTGCACGCGCTACGTCCAAGGCAAAGAGAAACGCATTCCAAATTTCTTTTTTATGTTCGGTTTGTTATCCTTCTTTCACTAAGTCTCGTGTGCTAGGAATTACTTGTGTGCTAGGAATAAATGAGCATTACATTGAGATGCATAAATTAACATAAAATTTATGGCTATTTATGTATGCAATTTGCTAATGTAATTTATTTCGAATTAGAATTTTTTGTTTTTTGTTGGCGGTGCTGGTGACTGGTTGAAAGAGAATTTTCCATTTTTGTTGCTTTTTTATGATAATAAAGATGATATTTTCTGTGTGTTTGGAAATTAAGAATGTTTAATGAGCGGAACATTGAATCTTGTCATGTATGACAAAAAGATTATGGCTGATTTATTTGTCTTGAAAGTTGTATAGTTGAAAGGATTGAGTAGGGCAAATATTTTTGAGGGATTTAAAAGGATTTTCTATGCTGATGTAATTCAGTTATCCAACAAAAGTTCGTTAAAATTTGAATATTTAAACTTCGTTAAAATTCAAATTTTAAAAGTTCGTTAAAATTTGAATCTTTAAAGTTCGTTAGAATTCAAACTTGGAAAGTTCGTTAAAATTCAAATTTTAAAAGTTCGTTAAAATTTGAATCTTAAAAATTCGTTAAAATTTGAATCTTTAAAGTTCGTTAAAATTCAAATCTTAAAAGTTCGTTAAAATTCAAATTTTAAAAGTTCGTTAAAATTTAAATTTTAAAAGTTCGTTAAAATTTAATCTGTTTTAAAAACTTCAGCCCATTAATCCTCAACCTAATCAATTTCAATAAGAAACAACCCAGAAAAGTACCCTAAAGGGATTTTAACCCAAACTTCTTAAAGGATTTCTGTTAAAACTAGTAAAAATTTATGAGATTTTGATAAATTAAAGCAGTGCTTCCGAACAACCCGTGCCACAAAATATTGCTCATTAAAATACTTTAGCAATATCTTCTTTTAAAGGAACACGGAGAGAGAAAGAATATAAGTGAAGATATAAAGAATAAATGAATAAGAATGGATGAATGAATGAAGCAAGATAATCATGCTATTAAAAGTAATAAAATACTGTATATCTTTTTATAATAATTTCTCTCTCATACTTTTTTCTATACAATTTAACTTTAGAGGCGCTAGCTAGAGTAAGAAAAGTAAAAATTTAAGTCATAAATTTTTTTCACATTAAAAAGGAAGGTTATTATCAGTAAACATGACGCATCTTACACATGAATAATGAAAACTTTTTTCTCTCTTCTTTTTATCTTGCCATGCTGAAAGGCAAGAGAGCATATATTCAGTTATTGTGAACAAGAATGAATGCCATACAGAAAAGTTTTTTTCTTTTTTTGAAAAGAAGGAAGAAAAAAAAGTTAATGAAAAAAATGGCAAACGATGAACACAAAATTAAAAGGTAAATGGGCTGGAAAAAGAGAAAAACGTGAAAATTGTGCGTGTGAGTGTGAGGTTAGTAGCCGTAAATTCTACTTCCATAAAAATCCTGCTTTTATCGATTTTTTTTTGTCCTCTTCTTTTCTTCTTCCTCCTGCTTTTGACTTTATTTTTTTTTAATCTCGCATGAAACAAAAAAATAAAATTCTCCTCACACCATCACTACCACTACTGCCACTCGTTGCTGCTCTTTACATTATATTTAGTTAGTAACTGTACAATTAATATATATCACATAGCATCGGCTTATAAAAATGGCTGATTTTTAATTAAAAACATTTTTCTTTTGTGTTCAATTTTTTTATGGTTTTTTATTGCCGCTTGACTGCTACGACTTATTACAGCTCTCCCGAAAAGGACGATTAATAGAATAAAAAAATATAATATTTTTTTTGCGAACCTTCGTCTTTTTGCTGTCGACACTAAATTTTAACAAGAATGAGAAACTTCTCGGACTCGATTCTTTTTATTTTCCTGTCATCATCATCATGATTTAATTTCAAATGGTTTACGATTTTCATGTTCTTTTTATGTACTTCAGTGTTGTTTAAACTTCTTCGTTTGAAATGAAACATTTGTTATAAGCCTGAGGAGATGCCGTCGCACAGCACTGCATCAATTCATTACGAAAAAGGAACAATTTTATGACTGAAATAAAATAAATGTGCGATTAAAGGAACAAAAAATTATTAATCAACTTTTCATCTTCTTCTTCTTCTGATTTTGTTTTTGGTGCTGTATAAAGAATTTAAATCTCGAAAACTCTCTGCTTGCATTTTTTCTCACACAAATATTTCTAAGAGGCTAGAATCATTTCCAACATCTGTCAATGTTCACGCATAATTTATGGATTCCTTCCCTTTTTGTAGGATTTTCGGTTCCTTCTAAAGTTAATTAATATTTTTTTTGGATTATGAATGGAAATTAGCAGTGGATTTAATTTTTTTCGAGGGTCAAATATTGGTCAAAATGACATAATCCTCGATAATTGCAAATCTCAGTAATGAGTGGCAAATGGTAGTCTCTAAGGGCATCTCTACGTCACTGTGTTAACGATGAAATGTTTCAGAGACATATAGATGCACTGACAACTTCATGGCTGTTGTCTGAAGGCAAAAAATGAGATCTGCTACTCGGGAGTAGTCAAATAATGTGAATAGCCAGTAAAAAATCAGTTTATTAATTTTTGTTGCTATTATGCAAGTATCCCGACCAATACAAATTTTTTTGGCATCCTAGGGTACCCCTACCTACCCTACCCCTCCCTAGGGTACCTTGGGGTAGGATATGTGGAGTCCTTACAGGTAGTTGGCGTAACAAGGGTCTTATATGTAAAATTGGACGTCCTTTATTAAAAATTGCGCTCCTTTATTTGGAATTGATCGTTTGGTTCTAAGTACATCGTCTACTTGGGTGCCGTGTGCTGATTGGGTCGGGTATGTATCATAAAAATCGAACAAACAACAGTCTTAAGTAACAGTCTATGACGTTCAAACAGTTTAACAACCATTCACAATAAAAGTTTGTTCCATTAAACTCAATTTCGTGGATATTTCTCTTCTTATTCTGAATTATAATTTCCAACTCAACAAACCCTCAACCCAAAAAAGACATTCTCATTAAAGAGCTGAGAATTATGCAAATTTCCTCTTATCGTTTAACAATCTTTCTATAAAGGAGCATGAATTGCCTCTTAAAGTTCACAAGAGTTCAATGTGCTTGCCTAATTAAAATTAACATCATCCAACATACTCGAACGATTAAACAGGGAAGGATATTAATGGATCTAACGTAAGTGAGCTGTGCTTCAATACAATACAATGTGATGCATCAAGAAAGAGTTCAACATCCTTCAATATGCAGCAATCCGCTAATTATTCCTCATTCATTGAAGAGCATTAAGTCATTCGAAAACATGGATACATGACATAAATGTTGGGGAGAACGAAAGAGGCAACAAAAATAATAATAAAAACATCAAAAGCAGGAAAAAGCTGAATGGGGAAATTTGTAAAAAAAAAATTTTGAGGGAGCAACAGAAGCTTCTATACAAATGTGTTTTTCCCGTTTCTGCTAATTTCTCCTCTTCCTCATTTACTTCCTCGCCCTTTCATTTCGTTTCCCACAAAGCCATATATACAGCACTTTCACTTCAAGTCACAAAAAAAGAGAATCATGAGCCTTTGCCTACCCCAATATTTTATTTATTATGAATTAAGAGGTGATGACAGAACGAGAAGTGAAAACGACGAGCTCCAAAATAATACAAAACATTGGGGAAAATGAATATTGTGTGTGCCTTAAAACACATTCCGTACTTTTCTTCGGCTTATTTTTGTGTACACGTCTGGGGTGGAAATTCCTTCGTACTCCACCGACACACAAAAAAGAAAGAAAAGGAGGAAATAAAGTACACGCAAATTAATCAGCAGTAGAAACAACATGAAAATGATGTATACAGGGAATGAGTAATAGCTTTCTCATCAACTCCGCTCGAGGGTATGTGCGTGTGGCTCCCCAAAAAAATAATTCTTTTTTCTCTCGTCTATAGACTCAACAGTCTATGCTGTTGTTTTCTTTTCATCGTAAACGGGGTGAATATCCTTTCGAGCCTCGTCTCTTTTGTCTCGAGACGCGTCTCCATCATCATCGTACTTAATGGAAAATTCTTATTATCCTCTTACCACAGACGAGAATTGGATATTTGCAATGCAAGACAACGGTACTTTATTTTTCGATATTTTTTTGAGTACGGGAAAATTTGTTTTCGAAAATGAATTGTTTACATTTCAATATGAAGCTTTTTTGATGAATTTTACCTTAAATTCAGGTTTATAAGCTGTACGAATGATTAAGAAGTACTAATCAAGTTCAATCATGTCTATTAGAATCGTTTTACACCTTCAAATCTTTTTAAATAGCTTAAAAATTTAAAAATTCAATATTTTTAGAAAGTGATTTGTTTACATTTCAATATGAAATTGTGTTCGATGAATTTTGACTTAAATTCAAGTTTATAAGCTGTACGAATAATTAAGAAGTCTTAATTAAGCTCAATCAAGTCTATTAGAATCGTTTTATACCTTTAAATCTTATTAAATAGCTTAAAATTGAAAAATTCAACATTTCTTGAATTCAAATTTTTTTTGTAAACAAACACTAGAAAAAGTGTGGGAAAATTCAAATATTTGAAAAAATAACGAACTTTTTTCTTGTCTTCGTGCATTGGGGATCTTTATATATTCATTTTTTGGGTGCTGATAATATCTTTATTGAAATGTCTTTTACAAACAGAATGAGAAAATCCAATTACAGCCACTCGAGTATATGTGTGTGTCCAAAAAATGCGCCAACATGTGGAACGTTTGTATACATTACCAGGGGGAAGACTACTTGGTGGAAAATTTTTCCGCCACGTCTGGCGGAAAATTTTCAGGGTGGTCTAGGAACCAAATTTTTGATGCTAAAGTATGTAAAACCTTAATATAAGAACTTTAGACCTTTTTTCCGCCAGGAAATATGTAAAAATTTGGAGTTATAGCTCAAAAAGTGCGTGGCGGAAAAAAAATTTTTGGCGGAAAATGATTTTTTCCACCAAGTAGTCTTCCCCCTGTACATTACCGAATATGCAAACATGTATATGATTATTGTTCTTTGGGGGATAAAAATGGAAATTTTCGCTCTTTCTCTCCACTTTGCTGTGTATTTGTATGTCTTTTTTTGGGGCAGGTTAGTTTTGTTTACAAAATATTGGAATAGTGAAGTAAAAGGTACGGAAGGATATAACTTTTTATGTCACATTTGAGTTCATTGATCTCTAAAGCCTCACTTTTATCAATGGATGGTCATAAATCTCCATAGAAACAAGCCAAAATTCAGTTATCAAGATCAAGGCATTTCCACATCCACAAAAAAATTCCCTCGAGTGGAAAATGCTTAAGAAAATTCATTTTCCCTTGATTCAAAAGAAAAGTTGTAGGCAGGAGGATGAAGAGACAACAACATAAGCCCTTACCAACAAATAATTCACTGATTCATATCCGCACAACAATAAATAAAAATGCCGTAAATTGTGAATGATAAAGAAGGAAAAAGAGAGAGTGTCTGTAGATGAAGAAGACAGTAGTGGATGGGGTTGTAAAAGAACATAATTTTATTACGATTTATGTCTTCTCTATGTGCTTTGCGGCAAACAATAAAAAAGGAAAATGTGGAGCCGAGTTTGTTGGCTATATAAGACACAAGACGGTTCACATGTACAATCATGATTCATGAACACAAAATTTATGTATTTAGCGTATCGTCTCGTAAATGCTAAATAAAAATAAAGGAGGAAATGAAGAGGAGAAAAAAGTCTTTATGCCGTTAGGGATCGCTGATAAAAATCCATCAACAAGAAAAAAGAAAGCCTCCCCATAAAAAATATAAGTAAAGCAGAATGGAAGAAAAATGAGCAACGTCTCAGACGGAGAAAGCACATGGCATAAAGACTGAAGGAAAGCTTTATGTGTAAAAAAAATTACCGCACGCCATAACATTGAAAGCAAAAGGCACACAGAAAAAAAAATTCTCATCGCATTCCTTTTTATTTCAACTTCGTCTTCGAAATGGATGGAAATGGAATGAGGCGGAGACGTTGACTCCACTGATAACACACATATATATCCATAACATTATGAGAATAATACAAACAGTGTGAAGGGATGGATGGATGATATTGAGTAGAATTGGGATTATTTTGTTGCTGTTGTGGATATACAGACAGCATAACAAGCACACGACAACAGTAGACGAATTTTATTGAATGAATAATCGTTCCATGGGATTTCTTTTTGACTTTTATCAGTCAGTCAAGTGACTTTTACACAAAGGACATGAGATGAAGGCAAAGAAAAAGGTTTACAATAACATTCTATTGCGAATGCGATGTCTGTGACCCAAAAATACATGAGAAGGAAATTTTTTTATAGCACTCGAGGATGGAGTGGAGACGAAAAGGTTGTTTGGGTTGTACACAATACTAAATGCGATAAAATGTTGTCGAATAATTTTCTTGGTCGTTTTTATGTCTTTTTTATGGCTTTTCTTCCTCCTATGCCGTACACATAGTCTACATTACGTGAAAAGCTTAAAGCTTCTTTTTTATTATTTCGTCTCAAGTGCAATAAAAATTGTTAGAACGTGAGTCGTTCCCTTTGCCTTGGCATACATTCTTTTTTAGGGGATTTTTCCTCAAACGTCCTTGAACTTGGAAATTCACCTGATTATTGCTGTTTATAAATGCTGATGGGGTGTGAACCCCTTTTTTTAATTACATTCAGACATTCCCTCATCATCAAACATATTATCATCCCTTCTCCTTTCCAAACTGACTGACATTGAACATTGTAGATTCCCCAAATTACAATTCACCTGACTAGCAGCAACATGACTTCTAACTTACACGGGGAACATTAATAAGAAAGACAGAAGGGTCCCGACTGTATGTGTGTCATTGTCAAAGCAATTAGAATATTAAAGCTACCCCTCTTCTTTCCAATGCACTTAAAGTTTTGACCACTTTGCCATACATTTCCATATTATGTATATACATTTTTTTTGAGGGATGGCACTGCACTGCGTTCTTTTATAGGAAAAAATAGTATAAAGCAAGGGGATGCAAAGTACGTTGACTGTGGTTTTGTCTCCCCTACACAAATGTAGATATTTTTTTGCGAAAAAAAACAGCAAGTGATCAGGAAGGGAGAAATTACCCTAAATTGTTCAGTCTATAACGTGACGTACCCCTTCGATATTGATTCATTTCATATAAAATATCGTTTGTATATTTTTTTGGTGTCAACCCTTCCCCTTTCTGCTGGTTCCTTCTTCTTCTTGGAAATTTTTTTTACACAAAAAACACACTCAGTAAATTGTCGAGGGGGCTAATTTCTATGATATAGACGAGAGGCAAGTGCTTGACTTTACTGTTACAAGGGTATTTCCTGTATTTTATATATTTTCATTATCACAACAAGGAACAAACCAAGGGTGCACAGGAATTCCCTGAGAAAATTGTCAAACAATTAAAAATTCCATCAAAGAATTCAAATATGTGGAAGAGATTTATTTCCTTTTTTTATTATTCCAACCGAAAGAATTTATGCTTCATTAACGACTGCCTGTATTGCTGTGACGTGAGAAGCTGGTGAGGAAGGTCGAACAGTTTCAATTGCCTCAACAACTTCTTTAGGTTTCTTGAGAATTTCCTCAATTGCTGCTTTCTTCTCCATCTCCTTTTTCTTCTCATCGTCTTTACTCATAAATTTAAAGGCAACAGGCTTCTCATCGTCAGTGTACAAACGATCTGAGAAATAAATATTCCTTAAACGGCAATTGGCATGAACTGTTATGCGAACTGTTTCCATGTAATTTGTTCCGTAAGCGCGTCGTGTGAAATCGACAAGATTCATTTGTATTTGATTCCATCCGCAGTTTAGAGCTAATGGCAGGTTTGTTGTGAAATTTGAGACTCTTGTCTTCTTCTGGAAATTTGAAAATCTAAAGCGACGGAGCTGATTACGATCGTCCAAAATTTGAACCTCAAATGAAAATTGTTTGTTTAAATTTTTCACAATAATTGTCATAAATGGAAGCTTGATTCCAAGGCATGTACATGGATCTGCTGGTGCTGTGATGTAGCAATTAATTACATTCACTCCACGAATGTCTAATGCCAATGATTTTGAATCTTCGTCAGTAATTCTCTTGATATGACCATGAGATACTTTTGTATCCCATATTAGCAATGGCTTACTTCCAATGCTGTAGAAAACTGACAGGAAGCCTTTTTGAAATGTGTTACGGAACATTTTTGCTGTTTTTGTGGAATTTACAAAAGAACTTGTGAAAAAATATTTCAAAGCTTACTTTAACGGAAATATAAAATTTGAAATTGAAGAATTTTTTGAAAACCTCACAAATGTTTCTACTAAAAACATTTTTAAGGTTTTGAAGAAAAATCCACTGACTCAGCACGCCATCTATGAACGGATGGAAGCATCAATTTATTCAATATTGAAAATTTTTCCATATTGAATTTTTAAAGCTAAATAAATTTAAATACAGAAAAAAAATTAATGGAATAAATTAAAATGCGAAGAATTCCATTAAGTATAAATTAAAATAAACTAGCACACGACTTTAAATAATGCGAGCAAATTTTCTATGGCATTTTTAAACCTCACCTTCTTCCGCTTCGCTATAGGATCTCTTCCTATTATTGCGTATTATTTTTTATTCCTCAATGATGAAAGTTTATCCCATAATGCCTCATTTTTTTAAATAAAGCTTTATCCTTGCGTATAAAAAGAAGAAGACATTTTCTTATGCTTTAAACCAAACTTTTTTTTGTCTCTGTTTTTCGTCACTTCTCCTTCTTGTGTATTACATGAAATTTTTTTTAATACATTTCTTTTTATCATCATATTTTCTTTCTTCCAGATAATTTATTCCGCTGATGGCACCATTTTGCGAGGTGAATCCCGCCGAGGTCGTGGAAAAGGAAGAGGTGGCGGGGTAAGTAAAAGAAGAAATCTTTCTTTGACACTTTATGTTTATGATATATAGAAGAAAAAATATGTTTTCGAGAAAAGAAACTATGGAGGATTTCGTCAAAATTTTTTGGGTATCTGGGGATGTACTGTTGGTGTGGGCTTGTTGACGGATGTGTCTGCAGATTTTTTTTCACTTTTGGGGACTATTTGCTTAATAAAATCTACATTTTGAGGTGTCAGGGGTCTAAAGTTGTGTGATATTTCAAAAAACCATTAAATATTCAGATCCAGGGGATCTAGAGCAATGCTAGAGATAATTCCCATTAGATAAGGGTTTGCTATGCCATAGACCTAGATCTACAGTTTATAATAAGATTCGAACCACTTTCCAGGAGCGTAGCTAGGGTCCAGTTTCTCAAATATACCCCAGCTATTAGTTTTAGCATGGTAAGGATATACTGTAGAGTATACCCATGAAACTGGCCTCTGGGACCGTAGAGTATACTTGGTATACAGACCCCTGAGGATCAGAACCTCAACCTTTAAGGAAAAATTCTTTATTTTTCTTAGATTTTTTCAAGAAAAATGTCAAAAAACCCCTTTTTTCAAAAAAAATTTCTAGTTACCCCCCAGACAGATAAATATACTAAAATTTACATATTTTGTTGCTGATGGTGTAAGAGTGTCGAAAATTTCATGTTTTTGGTTGCCACAATTTTCAGCATTACTAAAAATCTAATTGACCCTCTCGATTCTAAGTAAATGTAGGGCAAGATGTCTATTCTATAACCCAGTTAAAAGTATACCGATTGAGGTCTATGGATCGTTTCTTCTGAACATTCCCTATGACAGCTGAAAAAACTAAAGTACAAAATCAGTTGGCATCAGTTCAACTTCTTCCATAATTTCCACTTCCTTCCTGTAGAAGCATCTGAAAATCTCACAAACGTCGCTCCAAGGGAAAGTTACTAAAATGCATAATGTAACGTTGAGCTGTGAGCGAACTTTAAGAGAAGCCTTTAAGTCTTTAATGTCCATCTAAGTTGAAGTAGAAGGGCGAGAACGAGAGAAGCATAACGAAAAAGAATGGGGAGGTTTGCTGAAGAAAATGTTTTATTATTCAGCTCCTGAAAAGAAATAATTTTTTCATATTATCAGGCAAAAAACACACTCCGCTAATATAAATTTTCTCTCTCCTGAAAGGAGAGCACTGAAGAAAATTAAATTTTTGTCACGTAATTTCATGTTCTTTTCTTACATACATAACTTTTTTTTCCTCGTGCACAGTGTGACGATGCTGTAGCTATACAGCTATATCGAAAGTTATTGCTTGGTAGAAGGAAAATAAGAAATGATGGAAAAATTTTCGCCTCATTCTTTATTCGTAATTTACTTCATAATGTAAATTAAAAAAATTGGCAAAAAATGTACATGTGGCTGAGAAATGAGAGCTCACGAAAAAAATGAGATTAAAGTCGTGAAGAAATGGCTGGCTGGAAAGTTGAATTATGAAGCAATTTTCAACGCCCTCGTTAACTTTTTTTCCTTCCTTTATATACTTTTTTGTGTGTACATAAACACATAAAAATTACTATAAATTCAGATAATTAAAGCACCAAGCAAGACACGTCAATAAATTATGTTGAAGTTTTTATCGGCCTTGTTACCAAGAAATGAAATTTATATTCATATTATGTAAATTATTTGCAAGTCACGAGCACTCTATTTTTGTCGATAAAATTTGAGGGTTTTTTGGTTGTGTCCAAGATTTTTTTTGGAGGGCTGTGTCCTTTTTTAATCACAAAATCCTTGAAAATTGTAGAATTATTCTTTCGAGGGAGCATCAGAGCAGCATTAGGGCATCAACATGATCCAGTTACTTTTTTGTGACTCTTCGACAGAAGCACGACATTATGTAAAGTACCATGGCAACCTCATTGTGTCGTTTGGGGTACGTTTGGGTACGAACCCCTTAAAATGTCTCTATCCAATTTAAAATTCTAGAAAATTGAAGGTTACGTAACTTATACTCAAGAATATGTATTTTAATTTTTTTTGTACATACTTAATGCCTATATTAATATATTAATTTTTTAATGTCATTTCAACATTGGTTGGTGCCTTGGTGACTGTGTTGTGTCGCTCTGGGGGTTGACTCCCCTTAACACCTCTCTGTCCAATTATAAAGTGGCTTAGCAAGTATTATCGTTATCCGTTGCAAAATCAGTGATTTTTTGAGGAACTAAAGCTCCAGTCATCCTCCTCCCCCTTGTACATCTCTGTCCAATTTGAATTCATTAAGCCACAACATTGCAGCAAAACTTCTCATTGAATTCCCTTAGATCCTTAAAGCTTTCTAATTAAAAAATTTCATGCAACAATAACCCGAAAACCTTCATATTAATTAACTTTTTATGAACCGCAAACAATCAATTATTCCAAGCCATGTTAAATGAACCTTTCCTGTACCTTTTAAAAACTTATTTTAGATTTTTTTCTTCTTTTCTTAATTTTTCAATTTTTTTCTTCTTAATTTTATTGATGGTGGAAAATTTTTCCATTCGATTCTATTAAGCAACCTCCTCATTAATCATACTTAATGCTCTTAATGGACATCCAACGAAAATTCTTTCAATTTCAATTTTCCTCATTCTACAAATATATTTGGGCAACCCACCGAAGGTCACAGCATTTGCATAACCAATTTAACAGTATTACGATGTTAAGGTTACGTTCCACAATAGAAATAGGAATAAATGACATTTAACCCAATAAAAGGATCGAAAGGGTCAATGAAAGTTTAAGCATGAACCGAAAAGAGAAAATTGCCTTCGTTCCTTTTTCACTTTCTTCATTTAACAAAAAATTTTTGTTGTTGTCTACTTTTTGCCTGTGTTCTTATCATGTGAATATAAAAAAAGGATGCATAAAAGCCAATTGGCAGTGGAATCAAGTGCTGAACAAAGAAAAAAAAAACACAGAAGGGAAAGAAAACCTCTTCATGCCGTAAAAAAATAACCCACTTGAGGAAAAACCACTTGAATGAGTTGAGTTAGAGTAAGTGCTGCCTGCTTTTGTCGACAAAGCTCAATTCTCGTTTGAATGGAATGAAATAAGAGGCAGATATGAACACATAAAAGGAAGATAGATAATCGTAAAGAGAAGGGAAATAAACAGAGACAGAGGAATCAAGTGAGGCATGGCAATGCTAGAAGATCCGAAATAAATAAAAATTTAATCAGACAATGACTAGACGTATCCTCCATCTCTGTCTATTTCTACTTTTTCCTTTTGTGTTGCTACTGACTGACTGAATGTGTATGGAGAGAATTGCGGTACACTTGAAATGATGAAGGCACACAAGACGATGGAAATCACACCAACAGAGAGGGAAAAAATAGGCAAAAGGATAAAGTTCAACTTACTCCGTTCGAAATGTATATAAATATACACTTATTTGGGGCACAATGTATAAACCGAAAAAAAAGAAAGGAAGAAGAAAAATAAACTCGACACATTTTCATTGTTAAAGCGAGTACAAGTACGAGAGAGAGAAGCAAACAAAACCATTATCCATAGGCATACACAGAACTCGTAAGACGACGGAAAATGATCACAAAAAAACGTAAATTTTTCGTCTTTCATTGATGATGATGCTTTGCTTTCTCGCAATTGTGCCTCAAATGTTTATATACACAGACATACACACAGATTTTTGTTGCCTTCTATTTCTTCTACAAAGAATTTTTATGTTCATTCATTCAATGCCTTTTTCTTTGCCACTTGTACTTTATGTGTGGGAGAATGAAATAAGTATTAAGGCACGAGTGAGTGAAAGGAAAGGAGGATGTCTGGCTGTTAAAAAGAAAATTGATATAAATTATATTATTGTTGTGTTCTCGGTGGAGATGGAAATAACTTTTATGCTAGACATAAAAAGGGGTTGATTTTTGTTTATCTTCAATTTTCTCACTTCATTATTGTCCTTGAAACATCTTCTTGATTACAAGACTTACAATTTCTCACCTTTTTGTGTGCCTGCTTTTGAGACGAAAACTTTCAATTAAAATAATAAACAGCTTTTCACACTTCATGTCTATTCAAATACTTGCTTATAATTTATATTCGAGTACAACAACCCCTTTTTGAGATGAGATCCTTTCATAAATCTATCGATAATTGAAAGGCAGTAGCAATTACACATTTATATCTTCAATTGCCATGTAATCATCCTTCAAATCCTATTTAATTTGCTAGCAGTCTGATGGATTTTAGCTTTATTTTGTGGTTAGTCATGCGACTGGCTGGGGATTAGTATGGTCTTAATGTCTATTCTCACAAAAAGGAAAGAACGTTCAGTAAGAAAATTCTTTATGAAGCCAACTTCACACTGTTCAATTGATTTGAATTTCAGAAAACCGTTAAAATTCAAATATTTTTTATACGTTAAAATCAATTTATTTGTTAATTTGTCTCCAAAAACTGCGCATCATGTAATCACAAATACACTACTTCCTGCAATTCATCCACAACATCTCAAGACTCATGTTCAAGACATCCAATTATAGAAAAAATAATTTCATCATGACGATTAACAATTGCTGATGATAAATCGAAGGGAAAGGAAATTGATTTATCATTGATAAACATTTCTATTTACATTATGACCCAATTCCTAAGTCTCATTCCTATTCAATCCAACAAAAATATTTTCTCATCATAAACAGAAAACCTTTTTTTTTCTTTTGAATTATTTTTATTCTTCTACTACACGCCATATTCATCCCTCCATCAATTCGAAACAATTTTCATTCATTCATTCACTTCATTCATACCCAGCCATATCCTTACACTCACTCACTTTACTTTATTTCACTTCACTTTGTGTATATATACATCCATCCATCCAAACCAACAACACGAAGGAGGAAAGAAACGTCTTTTTGATGATGACGACTGTTGCTTTTCTGTCTGCTGATACTTGTGAGAAAAAAAAGAAAGAAATATAAAGGAGGAGATGAAAACACATTATGATATCGTATTTCAGAATGATTCGATTGTAAATCGTCTGTCGTAACAGTAGTGAGAATGGTAAAGGAAGACGGAAGAGATTGGAGCATTACCAAGCCAACCTTTCGTCTTTTGTGTTCATTTTCAAGGATAAGGATTTTTTCCCTTCCATTTTTTTGCATAGACGCTAAAAATAAAAGAAAAACTTTTTTTTGTTCTGTTCCTTAACGTACTTCGCAATGAAGTGGTCTGAATGGAACGCAGTCTGCCACCCCCTTCATCAGATGGGTTCTTCTTAACTTTTCAATTCTATATAGGAATGAAGAGAGCAAAACAAGAACAAAAAAAGTAGAAGAGATTCCTTTTGAGGAAGTAAAAGTTTCATTTTCATTGTACACAAAAAAACAGCAATGAGCAATGGTGATGATATCATCCGGCATGCTTTCATCGAACTTTCTATTTCGAAATGAGTAGCACAAAAAATATATATATAGCAAAAGAGAAGAAGGAGATTTGCCTTTTTAATACAGAAATTGTATATAGAAAGCAACAGAAGTAGCAGCACGCTTACGATATGAATGGGAAAAGATTTTCCACAGCAATAAAAAGAAGAAGGGAAAAAAGGCAGCCAAAAGAATCTTTTTATACTTTATTTTTCAAGTTCATACTTTGTTGCTGATATCGCTATTATGGCTGAGGGTTTTCCCCATTCACAATTGTTTGGTGATACACATTCCATGACCTAAGATAAATTTTGTGAAATTTCATGCATATAAAAAGCATTCATTCCCATTTTAACTCGTTCTGTGATTTTTTTTTCGGCGAGCAAAAAAACTTGTTGCTATTCTCCTGTTTTTTATTTGGATTTCGAAATCATGAATATGCTATTTCAATTCAACTGGATATGCACACAAAAAAATATAATTTTTTTTCTGTAGATGCGCCAAAATGCCGACGGTAAAAAAGGCATTCAAAGAGGCTACATAGTACAAGCCACAACAACAGCAAGCACATGCGAATAAAAAAAAAGAGAGATGGGAACGTGCGATGTATATATGGACAATAATATAATATCATGTGGTGGATAGTGTCTTAAATTGTGTGCTAAGTGGCTACTAATGGGGGACTTCTTGCTGTGCAAGTATATGATACTGAGCATGATTATGAAAGGCATGTGAAATTCTTATTTAACATTCACAGATGTACTTAAAAGATGAGTTTTAAGCTTCTTACGGATGAGAAATTTACTCATGTACAAAATGGGATTTAAAAATTTTCGTTTCATACTTTTTTTTCTTGGTAATTACATTTGTCTGTGAATAAATGTGCTTCATGTGAGTCTTTTTGGTTGGGAAATTAGAAAAAGTTGACTTTTGGGATTTCTTAAGGGACGTAATGTAGAACTGAAAGCTCGAGTGGCACATCGCAGTCTTTTGGGCACTGCCATGTCACCATGATAGCGGCAAAACGTCACCGAGACGTAGAGGTGTCCAAATGGTGCCGTAAAGTTTGTCTGATGGCATAAAATGAATCCCTAACCCCCCACCTCGTCGTAATAAGATGAACCTTGGATGAACAAATTTTTGATTTGACCCCAGGCGACAGAAACCCTTGCTGACGAATTTTGGTCCTGACAGGACTCTAAAACAGATTGTAAATTCTAAAAAATTCTCACAAAAATCCCCTTTTGTTCCCAAAAAATCCCTGTTACCCGTAACAAAAGTCTGAACAAGCCTCTTTACGTTACAAAGGTCAGAAACTGTAATTTATTGAGATCTTTGTAGCAAAATGCCTTTGAAATGGAACTTACAACAACTTCCAATTAAAATTCTTCATGTGAAAATTCTTGCATGAATTTATGAACATTTTTACCTCACGTTAGTCTGAATTCCTTCCCAGAAGTTCCCTGAAAAAGGCATTCCATGACGGTTGCTCCACAAACGAATTAAAATTCTCACAAAATTTTGTACATAAATACTTCATATTATAATATAATTAAATTATAAACTTTTTTCATCATCATCATCCACTTATTTATTCATTTCATGAAAGCAGAACCGAAAAAAGTGAAATTATCATACAGCGTGAATTGGTTTGTAAAATGCAGCCACAGAAACCACATAATAATAAACATAACATTGATACCGCAAACCCAGCAACATGAAAACATATAATATATGTGGGGATATAATGCGAGATGAGATAGGAATGAAAAAAAAGAAAGAAAAGACAGGAAAAAGAAGAAAACATCAAAGGGGAAGTCTCGCAAATGACGATACATAATGTATGCATCAAGATACGGCTCTTTTTGTTCTTCTTTCAATTAGCACTTGTAGGGTTGAATGCGAAGTGTGGTACAACTTAATTAATGAATATACTTATGATGCATGTTGTTTACTGTCTCAACCGGCAAGAGAAACTATCATATTTCATTTACTTGCATCCTGATTGAATTGAATTATTGACAAAACTGCTTAAAATACTCAATTTTCCTTTTAATTCAAAAATTTTAGTTTTATTGAAGTTAGATCTTAATAAATGGTTAAGAATTAGTTGACAAAATTGTTAATTAAACTTACTTTAAGAAAAATATTGTATTTTCATGCACAAAATATGTAAATACAAAGGGCAAAAGCTACTTTCGTTCAATTTAACGAAGCTTCAATTAATCAAATTTCAAATATGAAAAAACCGTTAACACAAAATTGATTTATTTAAAATGAACAATATAAAATTCACTTAATTCTGTGACAGACAGTGCTGACAGAAACGCGTTAATTGTGTAACCTCAGAATGCAGATCCTAAAAATTCTCCATGTAAACAGAAATGAATATGAATCATTAAATTAATTTGCACAAAAAAAATACCCGACTCGACTGTTGCTCGAAGCATTTTCATTCATTTTTCTGCTGTATTTTTTTTCCGTTGTTGTTTCTGCTTTATTCATCTGCTAGCGCTTGTTATTTTTTCGGCATTGCTTTTATTTTCATTCAATTCATAAAAAAAATTCTCGTCGCTGTGCATTCAACATTCAGAATGAAGGTTTATTTTAAAATTAAATCTGAATCCCAGTCAGAATGAGTGTATACAACCACTACGGCTGATGCTCTTTTGCTCATTTTACCGTTGTCCAGGCAAAAAGAGAAAGTTCAAATATATAAAAAAAGTTTTTTTAGGATGAACAGCACAAAAAAAAGTTGGAATGCACATTTGTGTGCGGTGCAATGCACATTTAAATCTCGCTATGTACATCTCTATAGTATATGACTTTTTAATTCATTGTTGTTCCTCGTTTTTTTTGTGTGGGGAAATTGTAAAAGCTCTATTTTTTGTGCCATTTCTACTAGCCTCATACGCTAGACACTCTCATTCATGTATACATATGATTTTATGATTCACTCTCGATTTTATTTGTGCAACTTTTTTTTCATTATTCGTGCGGCAAGCAGTCACTGCCATTGCACGTTGCTGTTATGCTCATGATGATGATGATCATCATATGAATGCAGTATAAAAAAATCTGTGTCGAATTAATATATAGGTCGGAATGATGCACATTCGCATGCATACCCAGTCAAATTACGCAATCAATTCAATAACACACAAAAAAGCGTGCCTCAATTCCATCATAATTGACATGTGAACGAATGTCGGTAAAACATTGTGTGTCGATTTTCATTCCATATCGTCTCAATCGTGCCTCATTGTAAGGATGGAATGATGATTCATTCGCACAACTTTCATAATCCTCGTTCTCGTCTCGAAAGTGTTGTTTGTCTTCCTCTTAGCACAAGCATGGCACACAGCAAACCCAAAGTAAGTAGCGAAGAAAACAGAATGCGGCATTAAAAATGCGACTTTTATGGAGCAGACAGAAGAAATGAAATGAAAGGAAAGAACATACGAGAGTGAGAGAGAGTGGGAATGGAAAGAGAAGAAAATAATAAAAACATTTATGTGGCATTGAAAATAAAGCAAGTAAGGCAAAAGCACAGTGTGTATATATAAACATAGACAGTGCAAAATACAAAACGATGAGCCAAATATAAAAAGCAAGCACACACAAAACAAAAAAAATTGTAGCATGAAGCTATGATATCAACAAATGTACATGTATCGTATATATAATAATGTAGCAGCATTATAGGAAGAGTAAAAAAATACAACAAATAATAAAATATAATACATGACATTGGAATGAAATGGATGAGAGATTTTTTTATGAATGAAAACGTAAAAATCGGAATTCCATTTTTTTACCCTCAACTCACATCACATTAACGTCGAACTTCGCAGTTTATGATAGAAGGCAGGCAAAAAGAAATCGGCAACAAGAAGAATTGAATGATTTTTTTATATTTCCGAAGTCATGGTGAGGGGAGAAGTCTGGAATGGCTTTTTGATAAGACATTAAGAAATAAATTATCGATTTTTATTCTTGACATTCAAAAGTCGTCTTCTCATTATGTATATCCGACTTTTTTAAGCACTGACCTTCAATTCAGTTCTGACGAATTTCTTCATCCTCATTTCCAATGCAATATTTATAAATTTTTAAGATTTATTGATTTATTCAGAGCGCCCACAGTCGCTCATTATTAGCTGCTTTAATTAGATTTCTTGGTATTGGATTTAATTGAGTAATAAAAAATTTATTAAGGACTTAAAACTGCTGGATTTTGAAATTTAATATTTAAAACTATAAAAATTTATATGTCCGAAATCTCTCAAGTTGTGATTAATTTATAATTTTACTGGGGAATTGGATTTTTCTTATGGCTTGGATGTAGAGTTTAGGCATTTTTATGGATTACTAAGGAGTGGACTTTAGGCATTAATTTAGATTATTAGAGTGTGTGGGATGATTGTTTAGTTTGGATGATATGGAATCTTTTGGAATATTAATATAAAGTCTACTGATATGGATGTCAAGTGTCATTCGTGATTTTTCTTACTTTTTGTTAGTATCTGACTCTGGGGTTGATTTCTAGGGCTACTCGGAGTAACCCACCCATCCTATCCCCACAATAACCTAAGGTAGGGTAGAAGAGTGGCCTAGGGTACCCTATGGGTACCTTCTACTTAGGGTACCCCAGAGAGGGTAGGGTACCCCGTGTAACACTAGAAACTGCCCCCTGTCATCAATGATGACTCTAGCAACTGCACTAGTGACCTTTTTGAAGATTTTTGTTACCCAGGGGTGGATTTCTCAGTATACTCCTACCCTGGGGGTATAAACTTGAGTATTTGTAGATTTATAACGAAAAACCTGCTTTTGTGATTTTGAATTAAGAATTTGGCGACCTTTAGAATTTTTTTTGTCGTTCCTCAGTCACTCTACCCCTCCTTGCTAGACTAATCTTCACGATTAGAGACATAAATCATCATTTGAAATCTCTATGATTCCAAAACTAATAGATCACATGGGAATTACACATTTTAAGTCACAGACACTGCACGATTAATATAATTTAGACTGGATTATTTGCAAAAATTCAGCAATATTCACAATCCCTCAAAAACACTCCCCCAAAAAATATTCAATCATGAGGAATAAATTGAAACTCAACCAGCTTAAAATTTACAAGCGACTGCTGGCTTTTAGAGCTCAACTGTTATTAAAAATTTTTTTAAGCAAACTCATAACATGAAAAGCTTTTTGTGAAACTTTTTTCATTTACAATTTTCATTAAACTGTAAAAAAAGCTCTCCGTTTTCCTCATTTCACGATCAATTCATCATTAAATGTAATTTCCTCCTTAAAGGGAATGTAATAAAGCATTTTGTGCATCTGGTTATGTAGAACAAAAAAAAGACGAACTTTAAGTCATGAAGCATAAAACATAAAAACTCATTACATAGGAAAAATGTTTTAATTAAATTTAATAAAGGATGATAAATTGTCAGTTAAGACTGCAAGGCTTCTCATAATTTACACTTGCGATTTTTTTTATTCATTCTTCTCCCATTCTTTCACTTCCATTTTTTTGGCAGGAGATGAAAAAGTTTTTCACATTAATTTTCATGCAAGTTTCTTTCATTTTTATCCTGGCTTTGAAAACGGCAATACATCACATGGAATGAATATCAGACTCATTTTTCTCGGAGAAGTTTTCCTAGCATGAGAATTCCAGAAAGGGCGGAAGTTGCAGTAGCTTTCCTTGCAAAGTTTTATTATTTTACAATTTTTATACACAACTTCCTGTCCGGGGGAGCTCAAAAGGATGTGAATTGCTAGCCACGATGGCATTTTTTATTATTTTTCTAGACCCAACTTTTATAGTTCCGTAGATTTATTTAATACACATGGAAGTTTGGTAGGATTTTTCGATATTATGCGATTATGGTTCTCTCTACGTACCGAAAAAAAGAACTGCCCATAAATAATATTAAACGACTTCCGAAAGAAATTTTTTCTTCTTTTTCCTGCGATAGATTTAAAACTTTATTTTTTTTTCTTATGTAATTTTTAAAATGCCTTATGGCTGAATGAATGGAAAATTACAGATAAAGAGATACTTGCAACACCATAATTACTGAATCTATTTTTGTTTTTTGAGGAAGACTCGCGTAAGGAATTGAAATTTATAGCGAAAACTAACGCCTTAAGGCACATTAATATTCAATTAAATCAGAACAGAAAATGAGTTTCAGGCTAAATTTGAATATAAAGAGATTGTTTAGGGATTCTCATTTACAGGATAACGGTTTTTTAATTTTCGAAATTTGTTTTCGAAATTCTTTTGTTTACATTTTTAAAATTAGAATTTGTTTCCTAAAATTTGGCTTAGTTTCACATTTGTCAACAGCATTGTTAATTAAGGAGTATTTGTTGAGTAAAATAAAGGAGATTAGTTTAAATAAATCGCAGTAAATAGCTAAAAAATTACGAATATGTAAAATTGACAAGTTTCGATTTCGAAAGTTATTTGTAAACAAACATAAGAAAAAAATATGAGAAATTTCAAATTTCTGAAAAAATAACGACAATTTCTCTTGTTGTGAGGAATTCAGATTTTCCACATTTTAACCACGTGAATCAGAATCATTTCCACGAAAACGCTAAACAAGCAGATTCATCTCATGAGATTTTTAATAACTATCCTGCGAGGGATGAGCGAATGAATTACACAAAATAATAATTTTTTCTCTCCACCGCTGTATGCTACTCACTTCGGGCAATAAAAAGCATTCGCGCCGCGTTTTCTTAATTTCCACGAGCGCTTTGCTTCCTTCAGCAACAAACAGCATCAGAGAGCATCAGCAGCGAGATGGAAGTAGCAAAAAATTGAAGAAATTATCTTGAACCTTAATTTAACCTCAAAAAAATAAAATAAATAAAATTTCATGAAAACAATTGAAGGATGTAATGTGTTTGGCTGCAAGGGATGATGAGGAAATTACATCGCGAGGGGGGAAAGAATTTTCAGAAAAAAATCACAATTCTCACATGAATCGACATTAAAAATTGAGGCACGATGGCGTAAAAAAACACACCATACACATCCATGTCATGCCCCTCGCAGCTACAAAGCTTCACCCTCACTGCTCGAAATGTATGTAATAATAAGAAGAAGAATGAGCTGGAGAGACAGAGAGAGAGAGAGAGAAAAATGAATTTTCATTCTTTTTTCACATAATTTTTCCTAATTTTTCTTTCATGAAAATGTGCAAAAGTGAGGCAATGCGGGGTTATCGTCTCTCATTCGGTCGCTGGGAGTATGAGATGATATGAAATTTTTGTGGGACGACAGTCAGCCAACCCAAACGAGAAAAAAGAAACGGAAGGAAGAGTCACACAAAAGTCGATATCGTATGGAATGAGATGAGCAAAAAACGAGGGGGGTGAAAGAACAAGAAGAAGGGAGAAAAAAAAAATTTAATAACACAGCGAAGCAAGTGTGCTCTGTGTGGAGAATGTAGAAATTTATGTATGTGGAAAAGTAGCCTCAGAAAAAAACCTTTTATTGATTTTCTGCGCAATGGTTTTTCGCGCGCGTTTTTTCCTCACATCTTTCGAGACGAGGCAAATTTTTTTTCCCTCTACTACTGCTTGCTGATTCTGCTGCTGCTACTGGTATATTCTCGGGAAGCCAAAAAAAAGAAAAATTTCTGCAGTAGTGTGTTGCAGGATGAAAAAAAATGTACAGCATATAGTGTATCATGTTAGAAAGCGCACACACATTTTCATGAAAAACTTATATGGGAATAGTAGCAGCAGCAATAGCAATTCTTGCACACAAACAGTGCGGTAGATGGAAAGAATATACCGAGTTGCATGAACTGCAAAAAAAGGGAATTTTAAGGAACGCGGAAGCAACAGAGCAAGTCTTTAACTTTTTTCTTCGTTCGTCTCTCTTCTTTTGCTGCTAGAATTTAATATTGATTAATTAGAGACAATTATTATAGAATTATTAGCCTATTAATGAAAAACATTTTCCTCTTTTTTCTCATTTCTTGAGTCATTTCTGTTCTTAATAAGAATCATAAAAAATTATTTGCATCATTTATTCACAACAAGTTTCTTATAATATATTTTTAAAAATAAGACAGGCAGAGAAAAGTCTCGTAAATTGCTTACTTAGTGAAAATAATAATCATTTTCTGCTCCTGCTGCTGTTTCTTTTGCTGCCATTTAAGGCATTATAATGAAAATATTGTAGCACATGTGTAACGTTCATCATACTTAAGAATATTTTCTTATTCCGTCTATAAATAAATTTTTTATGTGTCTTTTTTGAGAAGGGTTTTGTTCTAGTAGAGCATTTAAGAGGTCGTTGATTTGCAGCATCAATTATGACTGCAAAACTTTTTTTGATAAACTTTATGTCTAGAACTACTAGAGTAGTGTTTCTCAAACGTTTTTGAGCGCTTGACACGCTGAAATATTGACCACATGGTAAATACAGACAATGTACTTAGAATATCATCATCTTGATACCCATTATTGTTTAAAAAACGAAAAAACTATTATATAATGCTAGCAAGAAGCTTTAAAATCCGTCAAATTTTAACGGTTTTGTAAAATTCAAAATTATAACTGTTTTCTAAAATTCAAAATTTAACGGTTTTGTAAAATTCAAAATTTTATGGTTTTGTAAAATTCAAAATTCTAACTGTTTTCAAAAATTCAAAATATTAACGACTTTGTAAAATTCAAAATTTTTACGGTTTTGTAAAATTCAAAATTTTAAGGGTTTTGTAAAATTCAAACTTTAACGTTTCTGTTTTAATTTAATATGTTCTAATTACACAATAGTGTGATAGTTCGAGTAGAACTGAACTAAAATGTCTCTAAGATTACTCTGATGTTGATGGAATGTCTTAAGTCTTTCAAAAAATATTTGAATCTGTCCATTCTTTAGCATATTCATCACCTGAACCCCAGACATTGTACAAGCTCGATAAGAATTCTATCTGTCTCTTTAATGTGTGTCTTTTTTAAAAAAAAAAAACTAAGAGATAGAATAAGCTACAATAAATGTGAAAGAGGACAGTCAGCTTTAATCCCCAGCTTTCATTCTTCTTATTAATGATCTAGATTCTCATTTCTAACTCTTTTTTTCGTCGTACCTATATGCTGTATGCTTGTAGTTGCTTTTTATACACATAATTTTTCATTTAGATGCGAAGGATTTTCTAAAACAAATTTCATGTGCTTTACTGCCATCGTTTCTTCTCATTTTTCACTATTCTTGTTTTTTTTTTGTTTTGTTCATCCTTCCTGCAACAAACAGGAATTGTAGAGTTATGTACGCATAACAACAAGCAACACAATGAAGGGGGGACTGAGTAAAGTTTTTGTTTTCAATTAATTACTGCGAAAAATTGAATGTATTGGCTGCACGGAGCTCAAAAGATGTGTGTAGCATCATAAAATAGCATCGGTAGTAATTCAATATATTTATGTATAAATCGAATGAATGAGACAATTCTCTCTCCTTAGCATACGTGCCAGACTGACGCACAAAAATATCATTAATATTATTATTATTGCTATTGCATCTACAGTTATCTCGCCTTCAGTGAATTTGCTGGAACTCACAGAATTTTAATTAATTTCTCTCCTTTTATTTTTCCGTACGTACCAAAATGATCGTCAAAAAAATTTTTTTTATTTTTTTTATAAAATATATTATTAGAATTTAATTTTAGAAAATTCCATTGCTGATGTTGCCAGCATGAACAGCATGAAAATTTATGAAAGTATCATTGAGTTTTCGTCGAGCTCAAGAGAAAAATTTTCATTTTGTACAGCACAAAATAACCCTGCAATTACTGCTCATTCCAATTTTCACATGTATATGGAGATTTATGTTATACGTACGTAGAAGTTCATGCATATGTACGTCATGTACACACATAATTTCTATTCAGAATACGGAAAATAAATAATTTTTTATTTCAAAAGGCGGAACTGAAAGCAATATAAGTATATTGTAAGTTTTCCTGTCTATCATACAATAATCATAGTTAATTTTCAATGCATTGAATGGAGAAATTTTCATGAATAGAATTTTCTTCCTTCCTTTATCATCTATTAAAAATTTAATTTAAAATCAGAAAGAATAAAAACTGCTGAATAATGCAAGCTTGAGGTGGAATGGAATTATTATTTCAAGCTGTGGTCATTTATGGGACTGTGTAGATAAGGGCATTTTATACCATATTTTACATGATTGCTGCAGTTTTGGTATGTTTGTGACATAGATTTGCATTTATCGTGTTTGTAAAAATCAGTTAAAAATTCAAATTTTTCTCGTTCGTTAAAAATTCAAATTTTTATTGTCGGTTAAAAATTCAAATTCTTTTTGACCGTTAAAAATTCAAATTCTTTTTGACCGTTAAAAATTCAAATTCTTTTTGACCGTTAAAAATTCAAATTTTTCTTGTCGGTTATAAATTTAAATTTTTAATATCCGTTAAATTCCTTTCGATTCTTCTTGAAATGTTGTCTGAAAATCCCATTTTTGATGTCCGTAATTTTTGAACTGATTCTACCAACATCTTCATGTGATCCTCCTTAAAAATTCCCAAAACAACCTCAAAACCCCAAAAATTTCCTCAATAACTTCATCAAAAAGCAAGAATGTTCCCCAAAAAGATTCCCCAAACTAATAATAAAAACAGCAGAAAATCTTTAGATTAATCATCAAACATCAGAGAAACCGCATAGTCATCTACCTATTAGAGCGTAAAAAGAAATAATTCACATATTTCGTAGATGCATCGTATGCAGATTTTTTTTCCATGTTCATGAAAAGCTCTTTTCATTTTCAATCTTTTCCCCATAATATCATATAGCATGAATATTCTCATGCGAGATGCATGCATGAAAAGTTGTTAAAAAGATGAAAACGGTCTACCCAGGAATAAATTTTTTGTTCTTTTTCTGCTATTTTTTATTTCATATTGAAAAGCAGATTTTTTTTCTCGTCGCACAAAAAATATTTCTGTCTTCATATTTTATATGAAATGCCTGTAAATTTTTCATCTATGGCTTTCTCCATTTCTATCGCTTCGAACAGATGAACGATTTTTCCCTAGCAACACATGACTGTTGTGTTTTGTTGACCTTGAAGGCTTCTTTCTTAAGGTTTCATTAGAATTGGTCCTCAAGTCGATCAATTGAACGAAGATCCATCTCAGTCATGTCCAGCTCGGGCAACTTTGCAATGCGAAAAACTTAATAACATTCATCGTCCTCCCATTTTACTTTCATAGTAAAAAAAATCTTTTTCTCATTTTCATTTTCATTTCTGGCTCTTTTCTCTTGACTGAGGATATACATATATGTATATATGCACAATGTCTACTTCATACGCATTAGAAAATTTTCCAATTTTCCCGCATGTTCGTATATTTTTCCTCTTTATATATTTATGTACATACTCACTTCCTATAAAAACCAGCCATCCAAGCCACTATGGGAAAAAATTGAAAAAAAGCGGACATTCACTTTTTTTTGGGAATGTTTTAAATATCCATTTCAAAGTAATTTTTTCTTATAGAGGACATAAAAATAGACTTTTATGCCAATTTTCAGGTCATTTGGTGTTGTTTCCGCGATTCTAGAGCTGTTTGAAGTTCAAAAGGGGTCAAAAATCCAATTTTTTCACACCATATTCAAACTGAGAATTGTCTACAATGATAAAAGATATTGAAAAACGGTTTTTGGTTCCGAATAGTGCTATATAAGAGCTTAATTTTGATACCCTACAAAGTTTATAACTTTGTAGTTTTGGTACTGGTATGGTAGGAAATGTATGAAAATCATAGGAAAAATGACTTCAAACATGCCGCAACTACCTTAGATGGTCACTTTCCAGTCAAGTAAATACACCAGAATGTAGCCCTTGATTTCTAGTTTACAAAACTGTGTAAATATCGGCAAAAACTAGATGCGAAAAAAAGTTATGGTAGTTTTTTTGAGTCAATCTATATTTGACCAAAAACTAACTTTTCTTAGAAAAAAGTTAGAATTATGAAAACAAATGTGTTTTTTTCAGTATTTTAGTTATTTTATGCTATTTTAAGACAAATTGTAAAGAAATTTTTCCAAAAAGTTCAAAATTTACCGAGATATAGGGTACATGAGTTCTCTGACGACTTGACCCTTTTTCACCTCACTCAAACAGCTGTATCTTTTACAAGGTGAAATATTTTTTAATTTTGTTTTCTGATTATTATAGCTTATATCAATACCTTTCTAATGATGTATAATACTTAATAGTTAGGTATGGTCATGGTCATGAAATCGGTCCTTGTTTGTGACCGACCCCAAACTAGTGAAACGCTATTTCTTAATATACTATTTAAAAGCATATTTAGATATTGTATTTAGGTTTTTTATATTTATTTATGATATTTATGACCATTTATACCCAAATTTTGTGTTTTGGAATTTCTTTGCTATCTGTGGGTAGTCTCTTGCTAGCCTCCTAGGAAGTACCCTAGTAGCCTCAATTTTGTCAACAAATCTTGCAACTGAAGTTATTTTACAGACCTTTATCGATTGATCTATGAAATTTATATATGTTCTAGGCAAAATACATATATTTTAGGTACATTACACTGAAAAATTGGGATTTTTGGTAATTTTGTTTGAGATTGGCTTGCGTTGGTCACATTCAATGCACTACCATGGCAACAAGGATGACTATATGTCCAAGTATTATACATTTTTGGAAAGGTATTAATATCAGCTAGCAAAAACAGAAAACAGGATCAAGAAATATTATTCCTATAAAAAGTTCTAAGCTGTTAAGTGGTCTCAAAAACCACCTAATCGTCAACCATCATAGGCAAAAATGTGATTTTGAAAATTTTGATGATATTTCATAAGTATTTGAAGCAAAAAGCAATTAAAAGTCATATAGGAACTTAAAAAATGGATGAGAAACCAAAATAAGCTTGAAATTATCAAAATCACGTTTTTGCCTATGATGGTTGACGATTAGGTGGTTTTTGAGACCACTTAACAGCTTAGAACTTTTTATAGGAATAATATTTCTTGATCCTGTTTTCTGTTTTTGCTAGCTGATATTAATACCCTTCCAAAAATGTATAATACTTGGACATATAGTCATCCTTGTTGCCATGGTAGTGCATTGAATATGACCAACGCAAGCCAATCTCAAACAAAATTACCAAAAATCCCAATTTTTCAGTGTAATGTACCTAAAATATATGTATTTTGCCTAGAACATATATAAATTTCATAGATCAATCGATAAAGGTCTGTAAAATAACTTCAGTTGCAAGATTTGTTGACAAAATTGAGGCTACTAGGGTACTTCCTAGGAGGCTAGCAAGAGACTACCCACAGATAGCAAAGAAATTCCAAAACACAAAATTTGGGTATAAATGGTCATAAATATCATAAATAAATATAAAAAACCTAAATACAATATCTAAATATGCTTTTAAATAGTAATATTAAGTAATATTAAGCGTTTCACTAGTTTGGGGTCGGTCACAAACAAGGACCGATTTCATGACCATGACCATACCTAACTATTAAGTATTATACATCATTAGAAAGGTATTGATATAAGCTATAATAATCAGAAAACAAAATTAAAAAATATTTCACCTTGTAAAAGATACAGCTGTTTGAGTGAGGTGAAAAAGGGTCAAGTCGTCAGAGAACTCATGTACCCTATATCTCGGTAAATTTTGAACTTTTTGGAAAAATTTCTTTACAATTTGTCTTAAAATAGCATAAAATAACTAAAATACTGAAAAAAACACATTTGTTTTCATAATTCTAATTTTTTTCTAAGAAAAGTTAGTTTTTGGTCAAATATAGATTGACTCAAAAAAACTACCATAACTTTTTTTCGCATCTAGTTTTTGCCGATATTTACATAGTTTTGTAAACTAGAAATCAAGGGCTACATTCTGGTGTATTTACTTGACTGGAAAGTGACCATCTAAGGTAGTTGCGGCATGTTTGAAGTCATTTTTCCTATGATTTTCATACATTTCCTACCATACCAGTACCAAAACTACAAAGTTATAAACTTTGTAGGGTATCAAAATTAAGCTCTTATATAGCACTATTCGGAACCGAAAACCGTTTTTCAATATCTTTTATCATTGTAGACAATTCTCAGTTTGAATATGGTGTGAAAAAATTGGATTTTTGACCCCTTTTGAACTTCAAACAGCTCTAGAATCGCGGAAACAACACCAAATGACCTGAAAATTGGCATACAAGTCTATTTTTATGTCCTCTATAAGAAAAAATTACTTTGAAATGGATATTTAAAACATTCCCAAAAAAAAGTGAATGTCCGCTTTTTTTCAATTTTTTCCCATAGTGCAAGCCAAAGCCATCACATACAAAAGGAAAAGGAATAATGAATGCTTTTTGAAGGGGGGACGAAGGGGGGGGGGGGTCTGGGTTCAGGGAAGGTAGACAGTTAGTTAGTGGCATGATTGTGTATGAAGGCTTATATGCCCTTTTTCAATTTATTTTCCAAGCTTATTCTATTGCTCTTAGTGCATATATACATATTGCTTTTCTATGCATGGAGATGGATATACACACATACACATGACTGGTGTGTAGATCGAAGGAGGGAGGATTTTAATTAAATTTTCGGAAAATTTTGTTCCCTGTGAAAAGAGTTTCTCTCTACAAACTACTTTCAGTTGTTGCTAATGCTTGTTAGAAAACTATTTATGCTGAAGGCATGGAGACGCAAAAGCGCAGCCTAATTGATGATGGATTTATTGGTTTTTCCAGGTGAATTGATGCTTTTGCATATATTCGAATAGATAATTAGAAAAATTTTCATGTTGCTCATGCCTCTCAATATTCCTCGGTTGCTACTCGACCAAATTAATGAGAAAAACTCTTGAAACTCAGTTTCAAATTAAATGCATGTGGTTATTCCTGTTTTATTACATTTCTCACATTTCACATTAAAGACACAAAAATACAAACGTAGTCACACGAGGCTGACTAAAGTGCATTTTTGCTGCATAGAAAGTGAGATGAAATTAAAATTCAAAAATCGAAATTAACGGTCAAAAAGTATTTAAAAATCACGGTTAAACAATATTTAAAAATAACGATCATTTTTTTTTTTGAAAATAACGGTCAATGGTTTTTTGAAATATAACGGTCAAAATTAATTTGAAAATAACGGTCAATTTTGTTTTTAAAATAATCATTTTTTTAAAAAAAATAACCGTTAAAATGAAAAATAACAGTCAAAAGGTATTGTAAAGTGACGAATAGACAGGCAGACAGTCAAAACTGCTTAAAATAGTGTCATTTCCCTTTGGGAAAATGCACTGAAAAAGTTTTGATGTGCATGTACAAGAAAAATGAGGAACTTAGGAAATAATTATTGACCTCAAAGTCCCCTCCTTTGTCATTATGTAGAGCATTCTGATTAAATATCGATCATTAATAAGTTATGACTTTATTTCAGCAACATTGTG
Source organism: Chironomus tentans (assembly GCA_963573255.1). Taxonomy (NCBI): domain Eukaryota; kingdom Metazoa; phylum Arthropoda; class Insecta; order Diptera; family Chironomidae; genus Chironomus; species Chironomus tentans. The sequence continues at coordinate 40,180,853 of OY754302.1, read as the reverse complement.
TTGTTTCGTTTGCCAGTGGAGTATAAATAAAAAATGTACGTGATTTTTTCTTCTTCGTAAACTTAATTTATCCACAAGATTGCGACAGAATTTGTGTTTTTAGAGACATTTAATTAAGGTTGAGGAGGAGGACAAGCGAGCGACGAAGACGAAACTATCAAGAATAATGAAGAATTTTAAGGCTTGGAGACTTTTGTTCATCTTTCACATATGGGCGCGTACCAAAGACAAACACAACAGTTTCCAATTCTTTCAAGCACGAATGCATGATTATGGTCAAGAAAATTGCCAAGCACAAAAAATGCATTTAATGTGTCTTACAATTTTTTTAATAATTTAATGATTGTAATAATACGAGTAATGATAATGATTGCTTTTCTGTGTTGTTTTTCCATCATATTTTATGACATAGTTTATGTACGAAACAAAAAAAGAAAGAGACTGAGCATAATTTTCAATGATTGAATGCTCATTCTTTTTTCTCTGTTCATTCTTTCTTGATGACTTTGTCTGGGATGTTTGCATGAAAACTTAAAGGAGAACTAATAGGGGCTCTTAATTTTTATAATTGAAAAGATACCGATGAGAGACTTTTTTCTGTGCTGGCGGAACTGATCTAGCATTGCGATAGTTTTTTTTTGCCAATTATCTTTGTGATGTGAGGAATTAATTTGGATTTTTTCAGAGCATTTCTAATCAGATGTTGGATTTTCTTTGGTTTGATTGTGAGTTTTCTCTAAATTGCCTAAAGCATGCAAATCTATATCTGATTTATGATCTCTAATTGGTCAACACTTTGGGTTGTATTAAGTTGAATCTTCATGAGCAACACAAAGTAGTCAAAAGCAGTCATATGGGATTCATGTGGAATTTAAAAGGATTCTGAAATCCGTATGGCTTTCAAATAAAGTCGTTTTGTGTCTTCCTTGCTAAAATCTATAAAAATGTCATCAGATACCATAAGAAAATCCAGGATTCAAAATTGTTCTCAATTCTTATACAAAATTGCTTCTACATTTCTATAAATTCAGTCAAATATTTCTTAAATTCAGTTTATGAATAAAAAATCATCAAATCCTGATCAAAATTATTAAATATGATCAAAAATGATCAATAGTCAGTCGATCAGTTAAACACTCTTGGTAGCAGACATGTGGGGTCAGGGCAGAGTGAAATATAAAGTATCAAACTATATAGACGCAAATATGTCTATTCAATAGTAAGGTCTCTTTGGTCGAATGGTTAAGCTATTGACCCTAGGTCTGTAAGGTCCTCATGGATATCTTTTTACAAAGTCATGGGTTCAAATCCCACCAAAATTCCAAAAATCTTTCAATCTTTCACATAGATCAGAGTCTCAGAAATTAAATTCCACGATACGGGGTCATTCATTTATTACGTTACGCAAAAAAACGAAATTTTAGACCCCCCTCCCCCCTTGTTACAAATTTTCCAAGAAAATTTTTTTTCTTTGTTTGACCTGTTACAAAATCTCAGACCCTCCTCCCCCCTCAAAAGCGAACGTAATAAGTGAACGACCACTTGTGTGTCTTGCAAAAGGTTCTACGATGTGAAAGGAATTCACCCACGACAATTCAGCACCTCAAAAAATATCCCGCAACTTCAAGTCCCCAAACGTGACATTTCATAACCTCTGATAATGATAATGTAAAAAATAAGAAGAAAAAAATCTCTGTGTGTGCATTGGACAATAATTTATGAAGAGTAAAAATAAAATTATGTGCGAGCGTTTAAGCTTTAAATCTACTTTAGGCAATTTTCATTATTATGATTAAATAAGAGAAGAGGAAAAAAAATTATTTCAACTTTCCATGTCCTACACTAAATCATTTTTTATGCGGCACAAGAAAATATAATCATAATAAAATAATTTAAATACAGCGATTGAGTGAGTGAATGAGAATGGCAAAAAAGGGAGACTTAAAATGTGGGTGGACTCATGCAACAACATAAAAAAGTATTAAAACATAATTTTGTGGTGAAACTGCAAAAAAATGAGAAAAGAAGAAAAAAATACATAAAATTTTCAAGTATGATTATTATTTTTTCCTTCCTTTTTTTTCATTGCATTTTGCGTTTAATCTTCCAAAAAAAAAATTGTCTGGCTGTGAATCAAAGCATTCTGCCGACGCCAATAAAACAGCTCGCTGAGGAAGAGAGAGCACAGCACGAAAAAAAATTACTTTTGAATTATCGCATTTTAATAACAGGTTATTATTATCTGTGCATTGTAAAGTAATTAAAATATCTCCGCCTTAACATCATGTGTGTCTTGATGGCAGTGACTTGAGTACCAGCATGATTGTTATCATGCACAAAAACATAAGCTTTGATTTCAGTTAATGGAAAATTAATCGATATTTTTACTAATAATAATTCATGCGAGGATGGAGAAAAAATTTTAATTAAAAATTATTTTCTAAAAAAGAAGTCAGCAGCAGCATGAGCTCACTCCATTCTTCACTGTCGCATTAATAAAGAACAGCATTTTTGTGTATATAAAAAATGCTTTTATGTAAGAAGGAGTATAAAAAAATGAAAGCAATTAATAACAATTATGATGTGTGATAAGAATTAATGTACATATATACAGGCACACATACAGTCGTGAGCAAATGAAAAAGTTATTACAACGACCTGGCATTTTGTCACACTAATGAATGTGTGTATTCAGATCCACGACCCTCCTCTATTCAGAATGAAAAGTTATTGAACACTATTTAAAGTCAGGCTTGGAAACTAGTGAAGGTTAGTGATATTTGGGGATACTTTTTTGAAGTCCGGAATTTGGACTGCCGGAGTCCTGCCGACCCTACTTGAGGATACCTTTTTACAATTTAGGGATACCACCCCTTAGTTTCCACACCTGGATTCAAAGCCTTTCTGTTAATTTATTTATTACAAAAAAGCACGACAGCAGAAATGGCAACAACATAATAATTATGAGGTAGAAAAGATTCTTGAAGGTTTTGTCGTATGGATTGAAAAAATACAGAATTTATGTTTGGGCTTTCCATTAATTACACCCTTTTTCTTCTTTGCCATACTTAAATATATACAATTTTATGTACACAGCGAAAGAGATAAATAGTGTATACACATAATTTTGTGATAATACCAGACAATAAGTACAGAAATGAATGGCTTTTAGAGGAATTTCTTTTTCTTGATAGCAAAACATAGTAATTATATATTAAGTAAACTTTATTCATGTCCTTGTTTCCATATTCAGCCATTATCCACCTCTGAGTAAAGAACGACGTCAAGGGGAAAAGAAGAGTTGAGAATTGAGAAAAAAGTTTGAACCTGCCATGGATTATGAAGGATTACGGAGCATTTCGTCTGAAATAATCACGACTGCTAAAATTTTGTGGACTTTTTGGTTGCTGCAAAAAGTTTTTGGGAAAGTTCATGTTTGAAAAAGTTTGTTTGGAAAGTCTGCTTTCTGTTTTTGGTCAGGGTGAGGTAATTGACTGATATTCTTGTGAATTTGCTGGTAAATTGTCTATTTTGGGACATCATGATGAAGGTTGTCAGCAGCACGACATGACCAGGTGGAAGACACTGCAATTCCACTTGATTTTGTATTTTCGGACATACTTGAGTGCTTTGTGGTTGTTCGTAAATTACGTCACACTTTAGAGGAAGAAGGTGGGTCGTTTTATACATGACGTAATTTACGAACGTCCCCTTTACAGAAATTTTTTTGGACTAAGAGCAATTTTGAACTTAATTTTCATAACAACTTAATAAAATACCAAAGAACTGACTGAAAAATTCCAGTCACACACCCCAGTCCATATCCACACCAAAGCTCGTCTATAATTTAGACCGAAATAGACAAACCAATCCTGAATATTCGATACCTTACCTCAAAAAATAAATGTACAGAAAAAAAGAGTACAGCAAGAGTGTTTAATCATTTACATGAGTCATCTGTGTACATATATATGAATGTATGTATGTAGCACAACGATATCCTTCAGCATATCAAGTAGAGGAGAGGAAAAGTTTCTCTAGAATGGAACTTCCAATTCTCTATCCATATATAAAATACATACATAAATGATAAATTGGGTTGTCTTAAAATGTATAATCTATAAAATGGCATCGTCACATGCATATGAAATTAATCATGGGAGAGGTGATGAATGTCATGCCATGGCTTTACGATAAATTATTTGATACAATCGTTACTTTATTCTCATCTCCCAAGACATCCATCTCATCATCATCAGCAGCAGCAATCATATCCTTAGCTTTAAAGTACAATTTGAAATTCTTGTGAGAAGTTCCACAAAAAAAATATAACTTTATGAATAAAAGAGAGAATGATCCATTTGCATAAGAACTGGTCGAGGATAGAAATCGAAAGTAATTTTGCGAAAACGTGTTTTTATCGACAAAAATCCGATTTTTTCATTCCTTCTTTTCTCACATTTCTTTCTCTTCTTGGGCAAGAAATGATGTTCAATTCTTTTATATTTTGTGTGCATTGCTGGCTGGTTGGCAACGGTAGAGATAAAATTTGGCAACATTGTTCTTATTACTTGATGGCTGGCTTCATATATGATTCAAGGTTTATTTTTGGAATTAATTCCTTCTCTTATTCTGAGAATAAAGAATGAGAATCCAAAAAAAAAGTTAGGGATTACTGCAATTTCTGTTCTGTTTTACTTTCGTCTCATGTACGACGAATGATTATTCAATGAGTGTAGTGACTCGATAAACTCATTACACAAATACACAGTTTAAGTATTTATATTTATTTATTCAAAGAATTTTACACGTCATGGAGCAAGACTGAGTTTGAGCAAATAAAAGCACGTCCGTAAATGATGTCTTACAAAAAATTGGAACTTTCGACTTCCACGCCACAAATTATTATCGCAATACCCCCATTGGACATCACAAGTGAACGTCCCATAAAGAATTCGTCGAATGCTCATTTTTTGAACTTTCAGCCTTGAAACTCATGAACAAAAGAAACAGTTGAAGGCTTTTTCAGTGCTCGGCGTCTCATTAATTCATCTACATACTACCGATTGTTGTTTTCTCTCTCTCTCTCTCGCTTCCTCATGTTGTGCTGTACACACAAGAACTTTCAAATAAATGTTTACAATATTGCCGCGATTATTCTTGGTGATGAAATAAAAAAAGAATTTTAAATTCTCATTTTGTGGTCTTTGACACTTAATTAAGAAAAAAAAATAATAACAGTTTAAATAAGAAGCTGGCAATGGCTTTTGTATCAATTTGTATTGTTCCGCGGAGAGAAAAGGTTTAGCAGTAAATTTTTTAGGGCCTGAAGTTTATGGCTCTTATGATTTATCGCTTTTGAAGTTTCATAAAAATATTGGCTTTACGAGGAAGCGAGAATTTATTTTATAGATTGGAAATTTTTACTGCAATGGCTTATGACTTGATTATTTTATACTTTTTTGGGGACGTATGAAGAAGTTTTATGGGATATGGCATGCTTTTGAAAATTTGTATTTTTTGGACTCACAAGTCAGAGCTCTAGACCCCCTCCTATCAATTTTTAGACGTCCCTTATGAACGAGACCCTTAACCATAATTTTAATACAATTTCGTTAATCTTCAAACGGCAAAGAGAAAAAATTCGTTAATTCATCAAAGGAAGAGAACCTTTTGAGGACTTAAATTATTCAATTTATTATTTTTCACCTTCCTTTCTTCTTCAACACAAGCCGGGTCTCATAAATATGTAACATAATAATTTTCATACATTTTCTCATCTCCTTTATTCTTGCACTTACCTTTTCATGTCTTTTTAGTTGATGTAAAAACATCAAAGGAATTTATGACATTAATGTCATCATTAAATCTTCGCCATGCAAGGTCATGGCTTAAGAGCATAGTAAACGTAATTCATGCTATTATGAGACATATTGAATTGAGAAGATTTCTCATCCTCCTACCTAACTTGACTGTATAGCTTTATTTATTTCTCTACCCACGAAATGGCTGCCCGGCTTGCAAAGCTAAAGATATTAACATCATAAAAAGAAAAATGTGCAAAATTGCAATTTATGATCATGGATGGCATGGTCTTAATCTCCATTACTGCAAAAAAAAATATTAACGGGACAACAACACCTGGAAAGCAACATCAGGAGCATCATAGCGAGCACAGCGTTTGAGCAATTATTTTTCATAAAAAAAATTGTTGGCATTTTCCTCTCCTTCCTCGTTTGTGTCGTCGTATATCTGTATATGTCGTATATTTTCTTTCTTTTCTTTCGTCCCCATCTCACTGCTCTCTCTCTTTTTTTTTATTTCGTCCTCCTCGGTGTGCTGAGGGTATAATTTTCAATCAGTCTTAATGGAAAAAATGCCAGAGCATTAATGCTCCATGGATGTCCTTCTGCCTTTATGGAACACGATTTTTTTTTCACTCTGAAATTTATTCTTCAATTCTCATCCTTCGTCTACATCATCATTTTCATGTTATAGTGTTCTCATATATCTAGCTGACTAGGTGGGCTGTACATACTCCAAAGCTTAAAAAAAACAACAGCAATGGACGAATAAAAATGTATAATTGACTTTGAGTCATTTTTTCTTCTTTTTATTCCTCAACACACATCCAACAAATAAAAAAACACTTCCCGCGTGCTTTTTGTTTTACGTGAGATGTACACACTCTTGGTTTATGTTGTGATGCTCAAACCATTTATTCTGGGGTTGTGGGATGAGGTGGAAAATATTTGCATATTTTTTTTCGTTGCTGTTGTTTGCGAAATAAAATGAGAAAAAAATTCGCTGTTTACCAATAAATTTGAATGAAGGGGGGTCGAAAAATTTATTTTGACATTTTTAGCCATTTATTCCTCAGCACAAGCAATGGAAACAATCAAAAGAGACAAGCGGTATTGAGATGAGAAGGAATTCTGGACTAAGGGTTATTTTCAATTCGAGAGCACTTCATGAAATTCTTGTTGAGCGCAAAACTTTCAAGTCCAGCATCAAAGGACAAACAAAAAACGACAAGAGTCACTTAAAGCATTTCATAATACACAACAGAAAAAAAAATGTTTTTTGATGATCTAAAAAATTTATTGCAACATTCATACGATGTGTGTGCATTCATATATTTCCCGATTCTTGTTGGAGAGTCAAGAGCAAACAGCGAAGTACACAAAAAAAATTCTTTTCATCTCAAAGAGCATATACACATGGCAAAGGCAATAATAATAATTTTTTTTTTTCGAGGAAAATTGCAATAAACTTCCTCACGATATCATGATGCAAACTTCGAGGTAGCCCCAGTCTGAGCTGTACATGTATAGACACAAAATATGTCCTGCCATATATTATAATTCTTGTTTTTTTTTTGAGAATATTTTTCAGTTTTCGTAGGGAAATATTTTCTCCCCTTATGTACATATGAAATTTTTAGTCATTCATGTGTGTGTGTGTTTTTCCAGCTTCAGAGATGGCGAGCTTTTCCTCTAAAAAAACTTATTTCTCTAGTACATCATATACATGAAAAATAAGTGGATGTGTGCACTTGTGTGTGTATGTACGATATTCGTTTGTAAAATTTTAGTTAGGAGCAATTTTATAACAGCAGAACAGCATCAGCAGCAGCAGTACAGCATGAACAAAAAAAAAATTGAAAGAAAGGAATTTTTGGTGTGTGTAGATGTGTGTATATGTGCAATAGAAGGGAAAAATAAATGAGAAAAGAGCTATGTACATCACATAACAAAATCAATACTTTCTCAGACATCATGTTCATGTATGTTTTAAATATTTTTACTCCCTCAACAACATTTTTGGTTCGAATATACCGAACTGGTGATGGTGGCTCTTCAAAAGTCCTCATGCTCCTACCTTTAACTTTTTCTCTTCTTCATCACTCTTCTCTCTCACACACATCCTTTCTCTCTCTCGCTTACTCTATCTCATGTATTAAGCAAATAACATTATAGTCCTTCTCTCCATCTCCACATTCCACAAAAAAAAATTATTCCTTTTTTTGAAGCTTCTTCCTTCCACAATTTTTTTTGTATTTTTTAAATTTTACCAGCATATCCTGTACATCATCAGCAGTTGGGCTACGATGACGCTCAAAATATCCAGTTCTTGTAAGAATTCCGATCCTCAACCAAGTCATGCTTTCTTGTACCACGAAACAAACGATGCATGTGATATTGGGGATAGGAAATTGAATGGCAGGATTGATTTTTGTTCGGAATCGAAAATGTTACTACAATGCCATGATATAATATTAGTGGTAGTGTAGAAAATAGTTTTTGAACTTTTCTAACAATTTTCTTGATGCAATGAGGATAAAAAGAGAAGATTAATTTGATAAAGTTTTTTTTTTGAAAACACAGGAAACTGTAATTTAGAATTATGTACTCATGTATGTGTGCATGTGCATGTTGAGGGACGAGAAATTTATTTATTAATTAAAATTTTTACTCAAACAAAATTAAAAAGTTTTGCGATGCATTTTCTCGTTTCTGGTGCTTGGAACATTAATTATGATAGATGTTCTTGTGATTGAAATTGATTAATTGAACTTGGAAGATTGATGATGTTTTGGCTATTGCCAATTTTTTTTTTAAAAAAATAAAATAATTCAACGGATGAGAAACAAAAATTAAGTCAAGCTAATTAATTATTTTGCAATCAAATCCAATAAGCTTGAGATAATAATGATGTTCATCCTCTCATTACAATAATTTCACAGCATTATCATATCATTTTACACGTGCAATATGGTCGGAAGGGGATGATAAAGTGAAGCCTTAAGTATCGCACAACTGCAAAATGAGGAATTTAATCTCATTATAACATTTACAAAACGTAGATTTTATATCCACTCTCGATTATTAAAATTTACTAGAATAAAGTACTACAATTATCATCTTACTTGATAAACTTGCTAGTTATTGCTTACGTACATGCAATTTATTCCACAACAACATCACATAAAAAAATCATCTCCAATTTCATGGTGATGCTTAAAGTGCAGTTAATTGACTATATCTCCCCTCGACTATGCACAACACTATCCTTGGAAAGATTAAATTATACTTATCAGCTTTCGCCTTATTTTATTTTATTCTTTCATTCAATGCACACCTCATTACTGTACGCTTGTTGTGCTGTGTTACATGATCGCTAGCTTTTCTGTTCTCTCCTGCTCGCAATTAGCTGTTTTTTTCCTTAATGTTATTTAAAAAGTGACTTGCCAGGCTTTATTATCATTACCATTATCTTCACGATTGAATGATAGTCCGTGACTGAAAATGAGCAGTAAGGAATATTGTTGATTATAAATATTTTAATTAAAAATTTAATATTGGATATATGCTGTACAAACTCAGCTTAGAACAATGTTTGTGATTCAAAAAAGGCATGATTGGATCGTATTGGAAGGAAAGTTTAGTAAACATTAGAGCCATATCTGCATATTCATATTTAAACCTTAATTTTCGGGTTATGTGTACGAAAAGATATGGAATGAAGTAGGTAGATTGGTTGGCATAATAAATTTAAAATTTATGTATGATAAACTACAACCGGATGTGTGTGCCTATATGCTACACATATATAAATACTGCTGCTTATCCTGTTTTATTGTGGTCTTTCGGCCTTTTTCCTCGTTCCCATACACACAGACACACACTCAAATCCTATATCTCTCGATGTGTGTCTCTGCATAATGCAAAAGCAGTAATTAATTTGCCTTTATATTTTCGCAATAGAAGCCTACAATTTTGATCTACACACATTCACCTTCTTTTTCCTGGCATACACACATTTGCATGTACAAAAACTGGAGAAAAAGAAGAAATACAAGAAGGAAGGTTGAGATGGGGTTTAGGGGGGGATGGGGGGTTGGAAAATTTTGTCAAATATTTTATTATTAGCATAATTGCATATGCAGATGTGTGTGCAAATTTAAAATTTCAAATTTTCTTAATCATCGTCATCATCAGGCATGCCATTGTTCTTATAATATGTGCAAATATTATTATTATTATTCGATGTTGTTTTTGGGGTAACATCAGTTTTTGAAGAGAGACATAACAAGAAGTAGAATGAAAAAAAAATATTATCAGCATTAAGTGCATCTTGTTGATAAGGATTTAATAACACCATCCAATATATGAGAGCTTTCCTTTTAATTACATTGCTGATAATGATATTTGAGACACATGCAGTTATCACTCACAAACACCATTCTACAATAATTTATTCTTTCGTGCTGTTTCTATCATTATAATCATCGTCATATGATTATTAATGGCAAAGCTAAAGCCAAAAGACGATGAGATGAAAAAGGCATCTTCTTACTCATGAGGAAAGAATAACCAAACATCAGGACAGAAAATAATTATAAATCATAAATCAAATTACTCCCCATACACACAGACTTATACATATATGTATGTATGTCTGTTTTGTACATAAAATTTATGTATTTTTAGCATTGTCAGAAGGATTTTTTTTTGCTTCTCATGTTTAAGGTTGAGTGTGAGTGATTTATAGGGACTAGGAAATTACGTGAAAATTCGATCGATCGACAGAATCCATTAAGGATCTGAAAACTTGACCGAGTCATGACACCAAACCCTCGAGGGAAGAGCTTAGCCAGAAATTTTTCGAGGTGGGGATTTTCAAATTTTTTTTGCATCGAGAAAAGAAATTAAAACTTGATTATGATAATTAAAGAACTCTAATTTGAATATTTAGTAGAAAAAATGCAAGTTTTTGAATATCGAGATTCGAACCCATGTCCTATGTTTTCCTGTCGAATGCTCATACCACTGAGCTATCGGGAGTAATTTAGAAGGTTGGCAGAATGCCAACTTAAACTATTAATCTATTCTGAACAGTATCTTTGTTGTTATTGTTGATGAAGCTTCATTTGGGAACCTCCAACAACCTCTAATTCATATACTTTACATAGGGTGACCATATAATTTTCACAAAAATGAAGATTATTTGATAAATTTTCTCAAAAAAAGGAATGTTTGAAAATTAACGAAAATTTTCGTGAAAATAATACAGGGCTGTGTTTCTCTGTATATACCTATACCTACCCCTACCTACACCTACTCCTATCCTTTCTAGAGTATACCCTAGTGGTGTATATAAGTGTATACTCTAGAAGTAGGGTAGGGGTAGGTGTAGGAACCCAGCACAGAATTTGAAACAAAATATCCATTGAAAAGTCACGCAGATGGTCACTCTAACTTTACATTGTATTACATAGTATAAATATCATAAATATATGTGCATATATACTCGAGTGAAGGAGGTTTTGAAAACTTTTAGTTGCAGCAATAATTAATAATATACATTCATTCTATTCCCCAATACACATCCATCCTATATGAGACTTGTTTTACTGCAAGTTTGTGTTGTAGATGAAAATGATTTTTTGTTATGAAAAACATAGAGGGAAAAGTTTGTACATATGGATGAACATACACGACGTAATAAAGAAATTTATGTAGAATGTGTTATGTATATTCTACATGTGTACACTTGCTTGATGTCGAGAATGTAAATTGATAATTAATTGATTTCTTTTATATTTTATTTTTTGGTCCGCATAATGCTCCCCTCTCCTCCTCTTCATATGAGTGAGTGCCTCAACATTCCTTAGTCTTTTCGTGCATATTTTGTTGTAAATATTTCACACACAATCTTCATTGTGTGTATATGACCTCCATCCCTCTTCTAATAACATCCGCAAAAAATACCATAAATTTCTCCCACCCCATAGCTCGACCCCCATTCTACCATGAGCAGATGGTGTATATTTGAAAATTTATTATCTGCGGGCGGGATGGAAAATATAAAAAAGGGGGAGGTTAAAAAGCTGCTAGTGAATTTTATATATATGTATAAGCATAGCTCATTCGTAAGGCATATTATGTGTATATAGATTTTTTTTGTAGAAAATAGAAGAAGAAAATAAAAAAGCCAATAGATTGAGGAATTGAGGCACCTCTCGGTGTACTGAGTGTACATGTATGAAATTTTTGTGAAAAATATGTATACATGCTCTCGGTGATGATGTGGTACGGCTTTCAATATACTGCTTTTATTGTTGTTGTTGTGTTAGCTGCCCCTTTTTCACCATTCTACCCGCTCCTTTTTCTCTGCTGTATATTTGGAATAGCTTGAAAAATTGTAAAATTTTAATGAAGCTTTTCTCTTCCATTCCACCTTTCGTGGTATTTTTTTCATTAAAATACCATATTTAGATGGCGGATGCTATATTATTATATGGTGAATAATATACACAGAGGGGTGAAAAACGGAGGAAATACACAGCAACAACAAAAAAAATTTAAACCTTAATTACACTTATTTATTTATTTTCCAAAGTACAAAATATGATGCTTGTGGCTCCTCTGCTGTGTTTAATAGAAAATTTGCTATTTTATGATGATTATTAATGAAAATTTTATCGATTTTTGCTCTCTCATTTTTTTCTACCTCCTGGTATTTTTATTGCTATCTTTTGCTCATAATAGGCACCTTTCTACTCTTCTTTCATATCCTCGTGTCTGACTTTATTGAAAACGTGTGAAATTCCTTTAAATATTTCACAAAAAATGCTCTGTTTTTGTTCGACAGAAAATGTAATTCTGAATAATACAGTCGAGTGTAAATATAATTTTGTACTAAATAATGCAATCATTCGAAGAATGCGCGAAATTTTTTTATGTCGCGTGATTTAATTTTTCTGAAAATTCAATTTTTCTTGGATGTAACGAGATTTTTCAGGGGAGGGGGTGCAAAAATTGGAAAAATAAACCTCTGGTCTTTAAAATTGCAGTCGATCTTCCAAAAAAAAATATTAATATTCATAGTTCAGCACTAAAAAGTCAAACTACAGCAATAAATTCAAAACAGCACTAAAAAAATTAATTCTACTAATAATACCCCATAATTGAGGTGCTAATGGGAACCATGCTAGTTTTTTATAACTCATAAAAAACTACTTATAGCGACATAAAAAAGAACTTCTGTTTGCTACTTGATAGATAAACTGCAGAGACTGTTGAATCATTTTAATATTGAGAAACAGGAATTGACAGTCAATTTTGATTGATATCTTATGACAGACTTTTATACCTGGAAGTTGTTAACAACTGCGTTCGAAATTGAATTTCAGATCGAACTGCATACCTTTAAAAGTTGACAACAAGACGACAAGAGGAACTAATTGACTGCTATTTGTCACGTGGTGACCAAGTGCTTTTAAGTATACTGTCCGCTTAGCAACAGTGTGGTCAACATTTGTCGATCGGAATAAGAACTGAAAAACTTGAAGCTACCCAAAAAAAGACAATAAAAAGCTACAACCAGCTGCAAATTTTGCAGTTCATAGATAAATTCTTCGAAAAAACAAGGAAAAGTTTTTGCTCAAAACAGGTGTGCTTCTGTTAATAAAGTATAATGCACTTCCCAAAACAAAAAAAAATCTGTTCATAACAGAAGCAGAAAATGCACTCAACAACAACTGAGTTATTCATGGCTAAAGCTTGAATTTGAATAAATTTTGATAAAGTTGAGTTGTGAGGTCATAAAATAATAATATTTACATTTCATCAAAGATTTCCCATCTAATTAGCAAATATCAATCACAGTCATATCAATTTATTTCAATCTAATGACCAAAAGCCTCGCACGAAGCAGTAATAAATATTTATTACATTTGCAAGCACCGAAAATAAATAATAAAATAAATTTCGAGAGAGAATTTAATGAATGTTGCTATTTTTAACACTTTCAAGGTTAACAAAAAATATAAAAAAAATCCATTCTTGAGTAATAACAGAAAAGAACAATTCTTATTGCTAATACACGAAAAGTATGTCTATTTTATATAAAAGTATGTACATACATAGAAGTACTCCATTGTTATTTCACATAATGTTATTGAAATAATACAAATAAGAATTTTGACTCTTTTACGAGAGACGTTAAGGAAGGAATCAAGACTAGCACCACGTCAAGACGAAGATGAAGAAGAAGAATTTTAATACACAAAGAAAAAACTGGTTTAAAAAATGCATACACGAGGTACTCTCAGTGCTGTGCATGCATATAGCAAGTGGAAAAATTAGTGCTATGGCAAAAAAGGTGGAAAATGAGAAAAACGTGAAGAAATTTCTGTATAAACAAGTATGAAGGAAGAGGATAAAAAAGTAAAGCAAGCAGATGATGATGATGATGAAAAGTAAACTTCAAGACATGATGCATTTCAAATATTGAAACGCACGAAAATCACATTGACTGTATTATTGATGATGAGTTTCAGGAAAAGAGCAGCAAGCATAATAAAATGAAAAGTTCATGGGCAAAGAAGAGTGATGGAATTTATTTTTTCAAATTACATACATGTATACACACATTTTTTTTCATACAGCAATCTCATGATGTTGTACTTCCATTCCGTATGATGAAGGGTGCCCCATGAGAAAAATCTCATTTCTTCTTTCTTCTTACAATTTTTTTTTGTGTATGGCGATACAACAACAATAATAAGAGGAGCAGCAAAAAAATTGTTCATGGGTGGTACGGTTCGGGTGGGGTAGCAAATGGTAGTGTGTGGTAAAATGAAGTGTCTCACGCTCCACTGCCTTTTCTCAATATTTTCAATTTTTTTCTTCTATTTTTATTTTTATTTTATTTTTTTACATCTCTTTTATTCACTATCTCTTTCTCTCTCACTCTATTCTCCATTTTTAGATGATGAAAAATGTACCACCAACAATGCGGGAAGGAAAAAAAACTAAGGTAAGATAGACGATGGGTTGAGTAGGTAGACATAGCAGCAAAAATTTATATTTTGACGAAGACCAGAGCAGATGAGACAAAAATGGGGGGAGAGATTGAAAATTGTGTGTATAATCCAACTTCTCTTTCCGCATACCACAATTCATCCTCTGCTGTGATCTGTCACCCACCAACATCGACCTCCCCCTCAACTCAATTCTTCTCATTTTCCCAATTTTCTCTTGAAAATGTGTGTACACATACATGACGAGATGAGATGCAAATAATGGAAATTAAAAATAAATAGAAAATTTTCCTCGACGAAAATTTTCCGTTGTTGGTTTTTCTTCACTCAAACACACACAAGAACTTTACATATACATGCACACGCAATGGAAATTTGTAAGTTTTTCTCTTCATCATGCTGATGTCGATGTATAGTTTCTTTCTTGTGGTGCTTGCTTGCTTGCCTTCTCGTCGGTCGTCTCCCGAAGAGACACACATATCAAGACACATACATACACACACATTGTGGATGGAAAACTTTCCCTTTAATGAACGTAAAAAAAAATTCCTTCCCTTATTCTCCACACGACTTATGTAGACTTATGTACATGATGCAAGTGAGCCTATTGTTATTACCGCCAACTCTCTCTCTCTCTCTCAACACATTTCCTTTATGCTCTCACATGCTGCCTCGTTACTCTCTCTCTCAGAAATCCTCTCGCCCTCTCTGTTATTTTTGTGTTACTCGATAAAAATGAAAATAAATTTTCTGTATACACACTTGTATGTATATATATTTAAAATATAAATGGGAAAAGCGTCATCCTCGAGAGTCGTGCATACGGAAAAGTTATTTTTTTTCCTGAGTACAGAAAATAGCGCGACGATGAGCATGTGTTGGAGAGTGTCGGAGCGAAACAACAATAACAACAACAATACAAAAAGTTATCATCGTCTGTAGACGATGCGATGCATGGAAAGGAAAGGAAAGAGGTGCTGCTGCTGAATGTACTTTTTCGGAGAAGAATAATTTTTTTTTGTGAACGTCGTTGCCGTTCTCCAACACTATGAAAAGCGCCACATAGCACATAAGAGAGAGAAAAAAAATCCCGACATTCGGTCTGTAAAATAATATTTTTCCTTTCCATTCTTATAGCCGCTTCAGTCTTGTAAGAAAGTTTGAACGATTCGGTCGCGCAAAATTTCAATAAGCGGGAATAAATCTTATCAGGAACAAAAAAAATTATACACATTGAGAAAAAAAAAGTTTTTCAGTTTTTTTGAGAAAAAAAATAATTCCTTTCAAATTTTTCGTTCGTTCAGTTCAGCACAGCCAATAATAAAGCATTGTGTGATGAAAATCATTTTTTAGTGTGTGCAAGTCACTTGTGGAGAGAAAATCAATTTGCCGAGGCATTGATGTGAAAAATTAATTGAAAAATTATCTAAGTAGCTAGAAAGAAGGAGTCATCGAGTTTGAATAAGGATCAAGTGAAGAAAATCCTTTAATTTTTTTTATATCTATATTTTTGTCTAAAGTGCCGCGTGAGGAGCTTTCCGTGCTTTACACAATTCTCAGTTGAATGATACAAAAATATACACAAAAACAAAAATATATATATTTTTTTGTGTTATTTTCATTCTGAGGCGAGTAAATGAAATGAAAATGTGAATCAGATAAACAGTCACAGCAGTAGCGTACATACATACGGCGAGAAAAAAAAATTATTTGTTTTGATTGTGGTTTTTACTCATTCACGAATATAAAAACATACAATAATAAAAATAAAAAAGTTTTGTGCTCTGTGCGAGAAAAATAATAGTTGAAAGCTTATTTTTGTTTTGAAAACAAAAATAGAAAAAAGAAAATTGGCGTGAAATAAAATAAAGGAAAAGGAACAATTTCCCATTCACAAAATATATATAATTTCGAAGAATATCTTTGTCAAGGTAAATTTATCTTTTCGCATGCTTTGATAATGATTGACAATTTACAATTAAATAGTAATTTTTTACACTACGAGTGAAGCGGCTTAACATTAATTAATGACTTTTTAATATTCTACGAGACAATTTGCTGCTTGTTTCTCAGATCCCTTTGAATAACTTTTCATTGATTTTTTTTTGAAAATTTTAAATTCTAGCCACAAGAAAAATTCTAGCAAAATCATCAAAAAAATCTCCAAACCCAGATTGAAATTCCACAAAACCAATCCCTAAAAAATCGATTCCCAATAAAATTCCATCCAAGTGTAGTTCTTTAATTAAATAATGTTCCTCAACTATAGTTTCAAGAAAAAAAAATAACATAGAAGACTTAAATGTCTTATATATTCGACAACAGAAGTGAGTGAGAGAGACAAGAAAAAAGTAATTAAGAAATTCCTTCAATTTTGTTAAATTGCGGCGAAAAAAAATCCATCTATGTATAAGAAATTAACTGCTAAGGCAATAAATCATTAATTTAAATTAAAAAACGAGTAGAATGAAGACAGAATGAGAGAACCATAAACTGTTGTTTGAGTATGATCTTGCCGTCCTCCCTTCGTCTTCTTCATTCCATCTCCCTCTCTTATGCTGCAGTTTTATGATAAAAGATTTTGATGGTTGATGGGTACTAGGAGTGGATCTCGTTGGGGACTTGAGGATGGTTTTTAGAAAATTATACGGAAAATTAAAAATTTGTTTTTTAGTTTCCTTATTTTGTAAAAAAAATTGAATTATAAAACGATTTTGAAATTCAAAAAAATTATTGTTTTTTTAAATTTTATGATTTATACATTTGAATTTCAAAGATTTAAAAAATACATTACATTAAAAAAATGAATTTCAAATATTTTTAAATTTTAAAAACAATTGAATTTTAAATAATTTGAATTTTAAATATTTTTTGAATTTTAAACATTTTAAATTTTAAAAACATTTGAATTTTAAATATTTTTGAATTTTAAACATTTTTTAATTTTAAGTATATTTGAATTTCAAACATTTTAAGATTTTGAAAACATTTGAATTTTAAACAGTTCTAAATTTGTAAATGTTAAATAGTTTTTAATTAAAAACTTTTTTGAACTTTAAGTAATTTTAAATTTTAAAAGAATTTTGAATAATTTTCAATTTTAAATATATTTGAATTTCAAACATTTTTAAATTTTGAAAACATTTGAATTTTAAACAGTTTTGAGTTCTTAAATTTTTAAATGTTAAATAGTTTTTGATGAAAAACTTTTTTGAACTTTAAATAATTTTGAATTTTAAAAGAATTTGAATTTTAAAATTTTAAAATAATTTAAATTTTAAATATTTTTGAATTTCAGAATAAAATTGAATTATTAAAAAATTTGAATTTAAAATTTTTTGAATTTTAATTTCAAAAATTTTAATTTTGAGGTACAAAATGAGTTTGAAAAATGTGTTCAAGTTAGAAAAAAATTGCTAAAATTTCAACTTTCAAATTATACAAAATTATGAAAACCCAAATTAAAACAAAACTTTCAAAAATATTGCAAAAAGTTTCAACTATTTCCATTAAATACCAAACTAAGTGCTGATAAGCAAAAATTACTAACAAAGAAACTTATAAAATTGCAGAAAAAAATCCACATGCAGAAAAATTATCATTCTCAACGTGCTGATGCTGTTCTTTTTGGTGTGCATCATATAAAAAAATCGCAATTAAAAACAATTGAATATAATTATCATAAAAAATGTTGTACAATCTGTACATGAAAATTTGTAATTTAACATTTTTCCATACACTCTCCGTGCCCAAGTGAAATTTCATTGTTGGTGCCCAAAAAAATAAATATAAATAAAGAAAGAAACGCAAACTTATTATGCATAAAAGCGTTTCCCACGTTTTCACCTTTAAATCCCTCTCCTTTAACTCAACAGCAACAACAACGGAAAAAAATTCTTTATCTCTCTTTTCTCATATTCTCCTTTAATTTATCTCATCTCCACCTCCTTTTTTTTCTTGTGCTGTGCAAAAATTTCATTTATTTTTTTTTCATGCCACACAAAAAAAATAATTTTTTAGAATTTTTATTCTCTTGAAGCCACGTTCGATTCTTTATGTTGATGTATAAAACAAAAAAGTTAGTTAAGTAATGAAGAAAACAAAGCACACGAGAGGGAGAGAAGGAAAAGAAACATAAAATAAAGTTTAAAGAATGTCCAGACATTTTAATTAAATGGGATTTTAATTAAATCGTGATCATAATAAATTCTCTGCTCTTTTTTATGGCATTTTCTCTCTTCCTCCGATTCTCCATGCATTTCCCATTATTATTATCAATTTTAATCATTTTTCGTGTGTAATGAAAGTGCATTATGGTTATTAAAATATGCTTATGGCATCACATAAAACTAGACACAATAGCTTCTTGCTTAAAATTGCTTCGTTTCTCATAACTAAGCAGCTGTGAAGGAGAAAAAAGGTTTTATGAGACTTGCAAATTATTATATACTTATAATTTTCAATATTCATGGTTGACGTTGCTTGCTGGAATTATTGATGCATAGCTGGGTGAATTTTAAAACTCACGAACTGTGGCTTTAGGGAGGAAGTTTGGAATTATTTTTTAGGGGATGTTGCCAATTTTTTAATAATAATTTATTTTTTGAGTTAATCAAGACTGATTGCAATACAATCTGACTGGACTACAGTCACTCCATCATGCTGTATAGTCAAGTTAGTCAATTGGGCTGTAATACAGTTAGTAAAATAGAATTCAAGGAAGTTCCAATTTAAGATGATGTTTTTTTTTCTTTGTCTAAAATATATTTATGCTACGTTAGGTATACAGTCCGAGTTGACTAACTAATACAAGGGTTTTTGACATTTGGGGTTAAAAAAAATCCTTAAATTGAAATTTTGCACCAATTTATTTGGGGGTTTCTAAGTTGTATAGTAAGCAGCCCCAATCGTCTTTCCAAAAAACACAAGATCCTATATAAAGCGGTGTAAATCCAATTTAAAATGAGGCAATATCCCATCCTAGAGTACCATAAAATTTTTATTTAAATCCG
This sequence comes from Chironomus tentans, assembly GCA_963573255.1. Classification (NCBI taxonomy): domain Eukaryota; kingdom Metazoa; phylum Arthropoda; class Insecta; order Diptera; family Chironomidae; genus Chironomus; species Chironomus tentans. The sequence goes on along the minus strand of OY754302.1, from coordinate 40,161,011 downwards.
AGCACCAAAACCTAATTTAATTGGATTCTTCAGCAATTTTACTCAGCCACTGACCCCTAGCAAGGGTTCTGATGGTAGAAGGTCTGATCAAGGGGGTACAATGGATCTTGTATTGGAAACCTTCATGGATTTTATAAACAAAATTTAATCCGCATGAATTCCATCTGACTGTCTTTACCTCTTTGTGTTGCTCGAGAACCTGACAAACTGGTTTAAAGCTGAATTCCAAAATTTTAAATTTTTCAAAAAATTTAAAGCATATTTCTCCATTTCTAACCTTTAAGACAGTTCATAGAAAATTCCACCCAAAACCACCAATAAATTTAAATCCAGCAAGTGCTACATTAAGGGTTCTGAAAATTTCATATCAAATACAGCTGTTGTGAATATAATTCTCAAAATCGCAAGAGACGTGAATATCCCACATAATTTATAGACAAATGCTTTCTTAAATCCAGTTTTCATCCAGATGAGAATTTATTTATGCAAAATATCCAGAATTGCCGTTAGGAAAAAATATCATAGTTCTGACCATCATAGTTGACGCTAAAGAATTCCAGTATAAATATATTTTTGTATCAAGCAAGCAAGCGAGTAAGATGGAAAGCCATAACGAGGGGAGTGAAAAGAGAAAAGAAATTTATTTTCATTCATTTATGCAAATCAACGCTAATTGATTGTTGATGTTATTTTAATCTCACATTAATGATGATGATAAGGCAAATGTAATTGCACAATTGAGAATGTTTTTCACTCAGCTTGTGTATTGATAAGTGGAAGTGAGATGGAGCGACGGAGAGCAATTGTGCAGAAATTATTTTAAGAAGGAAGGAGACTGGCAAGAAAGAGATATATATCCACAATAATAAAATAACAATAGCACAAATAATGAGTAACAAAACAGAAAACTGGTTTATCAAGTCTTTTTTCGAGCAGCAAAAAAGCGCGCGGCAGACAACAGCCACAAGAAAGAAAAAAAATGAACTGAGACTCTTAAAGATTCTGATACAACAACAACAATGGTTGTTCCTTCTTTTATATAAACTTCTTCTTTGTTTCGCTTCACAATTTTGTGCTGCTTTTTTTGTGTGTGTTGTTGGAAGAACAAACGTGGTTCAGGGTCGTTGCGATTTTTTTTTATCTCTCTGTTTCTCTCACACCATACCGTCGTCTCTATCCATTCCTCACGAAACTAAATCTTTTTCAAGCATTTGCATCATATTTTTTTCTGTTTTAAAAAAAATTGAGAGTTAAGAAGAAGACGGGAATTGTTTACCGAAGAGATTGAGTTGTGAGATCGATGAATGTGAAAATTGTGTCTCGAGCAACTGTAAAAATCCCTGTAAACTCTTTGCAGACTGAAAAAAGTGCATTTTTTACATTTCTTACAGTCATTCAATATGAATCTGTGTTATCGTTCAATTACAATTCGAACATCAACTTGTTTTCATTCCTTATTTCCGTAGTCTTCTCTCCAATTTCTTCTTTTCATTGAATGGGATGGGATGTTGAGGAAAGGAGGATGAAAATAAAAATATTTTTACTCTTCAACGGCTGCCAAGAACGTGATTGATTCATACAAAGGAATGCTGGTTTTTTTTGTTCCTTTTATACATCTTACACATCATCATACTTATGTGGTGTATTATTGTAAGAGCATCTGTATCGATTGGAATGAACGGAATGTTTTATTGTGCAATTTCAATCCGGTAGAAACATATGATTTTTATGAATTCACATACGTTTATGTTATGCTGAAATGTTTTTATTGTGTCTTTCATGAAAATAACAACTCTTCTTGTTGATGCGAAACATTCGTCGGCTTGTGACTTGATGTGGCAAAAACATTATGAATTATTTAAGATTTCTTGTTAAATTGAATCTTTTTTCTCAACGCTTGAGAACTTTTTTTTGTCTATCTTGATGTCCAGTGGGAATTGAATGTTTATGTATGAGGAAATTCATGGAATACTTGATTTTTTATTGGAATTTCATTTTTTTTGTTGAAATTTTTATCACGCAAAAATTCAGGATTTTCAAGCAGTCGTTTACGAATGACGTCCAACTTTCAATATCCTCATACATTAAAAAAATCCATGAAGCATCACTCAGCTCCAGATCCTCCACCCAAGATATAAATACCACACGTCATTTATGAACAACCCCCCATCTTGCAAATTTTAAGCAGGTCAATTAAAAAACTCGATTTTTTTGCATACGAAATGCCTTTCGTAACGACTTTGCGTCTACTGTTTTATAGTCTGCAACTGGATCATTTCTTCTTGCTTAATATTTTTAAATATTAGTATTTCAAGTCAGACCTCCACTAAGATCAATATTGATTAGACAGTCATTAATTCCCACCCAAAAAAAATTCTATAAATTCCTCAGCAAAATCCGTTAAATCTAGAATATTTAATGAAAAATCCATTCACAAAATTAAAGCCGAGGAAATTTGCATAACTTAATTAAGAAAGAAATTCTAATTTATGGATGTTCTTTTTTTTCTGCATACACAAAAAAAGGTATTAATAAATTTTTATAATACCATAAAAAATTTCATGTTGAAAACTTTAAGGCAGAAAGGGAGAAAAAGAGCGTCAAGGCAGACAATGTATGAGCAAAGAGATTAAAATTTGTGTGAGTCTTAAACCTTATGACTCTCGATGGACGAAATAAATCTATCAGATAAAAAAAAATCTTTTTTTCTTTTAGAATGCTCACAGGAGCTTAGTGTTGGATAAATTCATACGTGGAAATAAAGGAAGCACAAAAGAAGCTTATTATCTATCGTGTATGAAATTTAATGTGAATCAATATTTTCAGCATATATGTACAATGAAAAAATATGCTACGCTTATCGTGAAAATTTATAGTTTCGAAGCTTTCTTCCTTCTCCTTCCTATCTACAATATTTTTTTTTTCGCCAAGTTAAATTTACAACCTTGTCTAGATTAGAAAGTTTTATTTCCACAAGACTGGCCTCAAACAGTGACGTAGCATGGGGTCTTTGGTGCCCTGAAATTACTTTTTGCATGACAAAGTCCTCAATATGGTCCGTCCGTCCCTAAACCATGACACTCAGTCACACCACCTCCTTGATGTGCCTCTGACCTCAAAGTGCATTCATTTTCTTAATAAAAATTATAAAGCTGATAAGACAGAGAGAGAAAGAGCATGAAAACCTGCATAAAGGCGATAACCTCAAGTGAATGTCGGCGGAATGGAATGGAAATGAAATAAAAGAAGAAGAAAAATATTGTGGAATTCCCATATGACTTCACTTCAGACTATCACAACACAATATTTCATTTCGCTCCCATTTTTTTATGTATATGCTATTAGATATCTTCTCATGCCTGTAACAGAAATTCCACTTTTTTTCGCCTTCCTTCTTCTTCTCATATCTATTTCTATTTCCATTCTCTCCCCGTCGATAGATTTTTTCTTCTTCAATTTTCTTCACCCCACACCAAACAGCCACTCGAAAAATTCCTACCACCCCCCGATACCTTTTCCCAGCTCACAAGAGAGTTGATGGTGGCAATTTATTTTTATGCTTTTCCCAGACTTTATTTTCTTCACTATGTTTTATGTTTCTTTCTTGTTGTTCATTTCATGTATGTACATGTGTACATTACATAAAAGGAATTCTCCCAAGAGGAAGCGCATTTTTGCCAATGGGAGAAGAATGAAGAACAACAAAATATAATTTAGTGCTTGGTATGTTGAACTAAAATTTTTCATTAAAATACTTTACCGCTAACCTGAAAGTACATAAATTTAGAAGCAAACACGCGGTGGAAAAATAAACAAGTGGATAGACGAAATTTTAATAATAATGAAAATTCATCAATAAGCGTATTGTAATTAAACAATAATAACATTGTCATAAACAATAGAACTCCCCACTTTTATTTTTCGTTCAATAACAACAGACACTACAGTGGAGCATCATCCCTGCACTCATACATACGTGCTGCCATTTTCAATTTATTTTGCTGAAAATTATATTTTGCTGGTGAAAATTCAATTTGCATAAATTTCTAAAAACATTTTCCCTTCTATTACTCCTCCTTGCCTTTTTCTGTGTCGAGTTCCTCAAACCCGTCGCAATCTCATCATGAGACTGCAGATGGGGAGCTTCTTGGAAGACACTTTAGGTCCATTTAAATTGCACATAAAGACCTAAAACAACATGTATAAAAATATTTGAATAATAATGGAACTAAACACCAGCAGTGTGGTAGCAGCATCATTGATATTATTCATACTCAAATTAAACAATAATAATAATAATAATAATGATAGCTTGTTGTAGTAGTTTATGTGTACGTTTATTTATAAATTTTAACATTTCTCTGCATCGGCGATAAATTTTATGGCGTTGATGGCTTTTCATGCAATTAAGAACTTTTATGATGGCTCATGGGAGGAGTTGAGCTGGAATTTTCAACTCTCTACTTTGACTCCTCTTAATATACATACATACACATCATCATCATCAAGCCAGCACCAGCCCTGTGTGGGTTGTAAAAAGGAAATTATGGAAATTTTTAGTTTTTTTTCATCTCCAATTTTCCTCGTTCTCATTCCTTCATCTCCGTGATTTATTGCAAAACACCCCGAGAGTGTAATTGAAATTTTTGAGTGCCTTGAGCGTCGCTGTTATTTTTTGCAATTTGCATTAATTGCATAAATTTTTCTTTATTTCATCTCATTTTTTTTCTCGTGAGTTATGTATGTTGAGCAATATTTTTTCTTTAATGCCGAAAAAAAAATCTCCATAAAAGCATTTTTAAGCAACAGCAAGCAGAAAATCTAAGAAAATTAATCAAAGAAATTGCACAGCATTAATTTCGTTTATGAAAACCATGAAGCCATTATTCAAATTATAAATTTTCTTAATATCCTTTACTTTCCTCAATCATTCCTCTAAATTGTCTTGCTGCTCAAAGATTGCCTCAAAAAAGAAATCCGAAAATTAAATTTTTATGTTCTCATATTTTAGAATTTTTTTTATGACTTAAAAGAATCGTTTACATTCTTCCTCATAAAATCGTTCGTTAATTATCACGTAGGATAATCATTACGTTCGATGTTTATGTTCCTTCCAAATTGCTATGTAAAAGGATTTAACAAAAAAAATTATTATCGGTTGCTTATTAAATTTCAAATTGTCAGGTAGAAGGCTATAATTATTATGGATATGTATTGACAAATAGCTATTTCTGAAATTGGAGGTGTTCGTCGAGACGAGAAGGGGACTTGATGGGGGTTTAACAGTTGATAAATATTTAAATCGATAAGTTATTGATGTTCAGGGGTTGTGGATGTTCTTGTGGATAGTTTTAGAAATTGGAGTTAAGTTTCTATTAACAAGCATTGAGCATGCTCAGTGAAACAGTAACGGAGACGCTCTTGGAGGAGGATAGTTATAAACTTGCAGGATTTCAGGATTCTTCTCATGCTATGGTACAATACTGATCGGTTCACGTTGAAATGTCAATCATATGACATTTTTATCAGAAACAAGTGATCACCTCTTAGAAAATGACAGCCTCTTGGTTCTGAGTATACTGCCAGCTTAGCCACCGTGTAGTCAACATTTCAAATAAACGTGATCACAGTACTCTTTCCTCATCATGAAGCTTGAACCTTTCTACTTTATTATTCCAGTTACTTTCCAAAAAATTAAGTTTTGAGCAGACCTTAGTGACACAAAGGCTCCATTTTGACGCCATATGGAGCTCTAGGTTCATATAAATTCTGAATGGATTCCAAATGGCTGTCTTCACCTGCTTTGTGTTGGTCAGAAGACATTATCTTGAGAACATCAAAAAATCTTATTTTTTCTTTTAATTCTTTTAAAATCCAAAAAATTCCATTCAATTCCAATACTTTCTCACTTCCTGAACCCCAATGATCCAAATTCTCTTATCTCCAAAAAAGTATCAGAAAGTAAAGCCATAAATTTTTCTCTCACAGAACCATTAAATTTCTATTTCACGATACAAAAAAAAATGTCTTAAAGACATTACTCGAGAAAGTATAAATACATTACATAAGAAAGTTTACGTGCATTTCCATTGCTGTTTGGAACATGACTTAAAGAATCTGAACTTTATTTACTTAAAAGAAACTTGAACATAATTTTAAATCTAAATGTCAGAAAAATTCAATTTGATTAAGTCGAGAAGAAGAAAATTGAAAAACTAAGAAAAATGGGAAAATGAAAATAGTAAAGAAAATTTTTTTCAGCTTGCAAGGTTACAAATGCGAGCTACACAACAACACATCTACACAGCATAATAAATTTTGCGCTCTAAAATAATAAAAATGAGAACACATACACACATAAATTATAATTTATGTCCAACCATAAATTTTCATTTCTACTTTTTATTTTTATATATTTTTCCTTCCTCCTTCTTTTTGTTGTTCTCACCTTTGACACCCTCTATAATGTCCATAACATCCTCGCCCGGTAACTTAAAATGGAGCAATTAGATTTCTTTTCCATGTTTACGATGAAAAATTATATTTTTATATATAAATATATTTTTTCCGCTTCTTTCACCTTTCTGGCGTTCATGTATTGAGCTTTAAGAAGAAGAAAAGGTGGAAGTGAGAGAAATATTATAGGAATATAATACAATACATATCATGAACATAAGTTTTGTGAGAGGAAGAAATTGAGAAAATCTCAACAATGAAAAGTTTCTGATTTTGAAATTTAATTTCAACTTTGTGATTTCCGGTTAATGTTTACTGCGCTTTTTGGGGAGTCCAAAGGGTTGGGAATATTGTGAAAATCATAATAAGAAGAAAAATATATTAACGGTCATTTTATATTTGAATTCTATAAGCAATTACAATTAGTTGATTTCCCCTTGCCATAGTTGTTATCCCTTTTCTTTGTATTATTTAGTATTCATTGTGTTTTCAAAGAGTAATCATCTTATCTAGCTGTATAGCATAATTAAGTAATCATTGGCTTATTTAAATTGATATTGTGATTGTATTTACTCATCTCAATACTGAGATTTTGTGAAATTTCTTCAAATTTTATCAAATCATCCAGAATTTTGAATTTCCTGATCAAATTCTCATAAATCTTCAAGAATACAATAAAATCAAGTTCCAAGTAACAATCTTAAGTTGACATTCGATCTATTGGCACACCCTTTGTGTACTTTCTTAGTACTCAGTGCGTAGAAAATGAAAAATACAAAGTTGATGTTTACATACACGAAAAAAATATAAATAGAAGCGCAAAAAACATGTTTGACGATGACGATGATGACGAACGACGATGTCGACGACAAGAAAGAAAATTTCCCATTCTCTTATGGACACAAATTTTTTTTCATTAAAAAACTGAATAAATTTATGGTTGAAAAAAGATGATTAATTACATATTAGTTGAGGATTTTTCGACCCTGAATGTATTTTATTTTATATGTGTATCTCCTTCCTATTCTACCTACAGTGATTATGATTAATTATCAGGCTGCTACTTTGCTTTCTACCTGTCCAACATGGCTTGGCAATATTTTTCTTCTCTCCTTCTGCTCTGTCTCCTCTCTCCTTGTACACTCGCTCACATTGACTATAATTATGCATTAGGCGACATTAATTCTCATTTTTTTAACAGTATAAAATATTTCATACACATTCTTTTTAATTACTTTGGCAGTATCAATTAATTTTAATTTCATGTAATTTTACCATTTTTCAACATTTTTTTTAATCATTTTTTTCTGCTATTTTTCTGACTCATTACAGACAAGTGGTCGAGGTCGTAAGGCATTGAATTTAGGCGGTGTTGTTTCGCCGCGTAACTCTGTAAAAAATCAACAACAAGCATCGTCAAGTCCTGCACCGGCAGCGGTACCACAACCCTCACCTAATCAAGCAAGTGCCAGTCAAAATACGTCGACAAATCAGCACCAAACGAATTTGATTGGCGTGGCAACAACACAAATTACCGCACAACAACCGCATCAGCAGCAACATCAAGCAAATATCCAACAAATTCCGTCATCAACTGCTCAAACCATGAAGGAACAACCACAACAACCAATGGTAAGTGCTGCATCTATTGTTATTCACTTACAGAAATAGATTTTTATTTTGTGTCTTCCTATTCCTCTGAATATCAGGCAGCAACATAAAGTATTTCTGTTATTTTTAGACAAGAGAGAAATTGAACATGTTCAGATTACTTGCTGCTCGAAAGAAGTAGCAAGAAAAGAATGAAAAATGCATGAAAATAAATTGAAATTGCGCAAATGTGAAGTCTCTAAAACATAAATTTAAATAATTGAATTTTTTTTTGTGCAAGTCACTGAGCTATCAATATTATTTCTATCTCTCGTGCATGTGTATATGTTAAGTCTACACACGAAAATAACAAGGAAAAAAGTTCCTTGAAGCATTAAACAATTCGGTTGAGTCAGCTTCGTGAGAAATGAAAACTGTCTGAGTGATGTTTTTTTTTCACAAAATATTGTGCTGTAAAGGTCATCATTGGCTGATTGCCATGATCTGGTTTCCTTATTGAGAGATTTTTTTAGACATGTTTAAGGTTATTTGAGATGGGAAATTCGATAATTTTCAGAGATTTTTCTTAAAATAGTTGATAAATCATTTTTGAAATGGTCTTACTGGACATGATCTTGATGAATTGTCAATTTTATTATTTTTTGTACTTCCTGTTACTTGGAATTTTGATACAGCTTCAGTCCACCCATTTACTAAAGATTGAACGTCATTTGTGAATTACCGTAAGGGGTCATTCATAAATGACGTCCAACTTTTAGGGGAGGAGGGGTCTGACACTGGGTGATACTTCCATAAAGGAAGGGGTCAATAAAATCTTGTTTTTCGCGTGACGTCATTCATGAACGGCCCCTAAAAAAGGAACTACTTAAAAAGATTCAAAAAGCTCCATAATATCCATAAACACGTGAGCGAGGGTCAACACCCAGTAGATCATTATCAAAACTATCCATTCAAGCATACCCAACCCCCCAATATCCATAAATCATATTCAAATCACAACGAAAACTTGCGTCACACCAAGAAAAAAAGCTTGATATTGCCGGAAGTTTGCAAAGTGCTGTAACATATTAGTTACATTAAATAACATTATTTTCTCTTTCTTTTACATGAAAGAAGGAACAAAGTCTAATGGGGCGGAGGGCACAAATCGAATTAATTTTTTTCATACATTCTCGATTGCTCTCAGTTCAGTATTTTCTTCCTTACAACATTGATGGTGATGGATCATTAATTTGAAAGGAAAAATGCTGTAAAGCGTAAAAACATAAAAATCTAATTTTCCGCTCGTTTTTTTCCTTCTCTTTTTTCCTCCTCTAATATTTTTTTATATTATTATTTTTTCCTTATTCTTTCATGTTATTTTTATTCTTTTCCTTCACTCACTATAAAGCTTTTTAAAGCTTTTGAGCTTTAAAGTTTTTCATTCCTCCTACTTTTTTTTCAAATTTAAATTAATTTTTTCCCTCACTCCCCCCTTCAAAATTCATTTTCTTTCTTTTTTTGTGTTATGTTGTGTGTATATGCTTGGATGGAAGATGAGGAAAAAAAAATTTATCAAAAGCACAAAATTGAATTTTTTTAACTTTCAAGAAAACTTGAGTTGAATTTTTTTTCTCTCTTTTTTTTCATTAAAAAATCATCCAATTTTTCTTGTGCTTGTGCTGTATGTATAATGAAAACTTACAACATGTATGTTGATGCATGTATGCTTATATATCCTTCTTGTGTACATGCCTTATGTGCACTTTTTACTATGTACTTTACATAAGTTACGAAAAAAAGGAAGAAAAATGAAGGAGAAAATAAAATAAACTGAAATTTTCAGTTCATGAATTCGGATGGGATGTGCTGGATTTTGTATGCACTTTGGGGTTTTTTTTGGGTATTATGGTCTGTATGTGGGGTGTGATTGCAGTTTTGAGGGTGATTGGGTTTGGAACTGATCAATTGATGTTTGATCATTTTGAGGCCAGTAGATCGTGCTGGTAGGCCAGTCACTACCCTTCGTAACTCTGTTTTGGACATGACTAAGTAAAAAGAATCTAAATTTAGACATTTTTAAGCCTATTAATAGAGAAAAGTTATCAAAATCGAAGAAAATAGAATACAGTCCTCTGAAAAACCAAACAGATAGCCAGCATAGAATTTGATCACCTTCTAAGGTCCCCAAAAAAATCCATCAATAAAATGCGTCCAATTTAACTCAAAATTTCAAACTTCTTTGTTCCTTGCATTTCCCCATGTCGTGGAGGAAAATTTATATAGAAATTTATTTTTTTCATCCCAAAAACAAATAAAAGCAACAGCAATAAGAAAAAGTTGATAAAGAAAAAGAAAAACTTCCGAATAAGCACGAGAGAATTTATATTTAAAGTAAATTGTCGTATTTTTTAATGAATGAATGAAGCTTTAAGAAAACTTTGTAGGAATAAGATAAAATAGAATGTGCACTGAAACTTTTTTTTATCGATAACTAAACAATAAAAGCATGAGAAACTTTTTGGAGCGAATAGAAGTGGATGGATAAATTTTTGTGCCGAAAACCCTGCACTTTTGTTGAATGTTTAAATTAAATTTTTTTTCTTCTTCTTTATCAACTTCGTTGGCGTGCATAAATTTTCCCTTTTCTCTCTCTCTTCTCATGCATTTCATGCGCATATCAATTGCGCATTTTCGATCTTTTTTTGTGTGTTATGCCTTCACTCGAAAAAGGTCAAAAGAGAACAAACGTGTCGTGTCGTGTATTCTATGTTCCATCAGTTTTTAATTAAATTTTATAGTTTAAACCAAAGAAAATTACAAATAGAGCGTTTTAAAATATTCCTAACTTAGTTACGATTTAATAAAACTAGAGTGACAAGTGCATTTATCCTCTAATTAAGCAAAAAATTGAAATTTTTATTGCCACCTTCTAGAAACATTAAATTCTCAGATGATTTTTTTCCAAGATATGCTCATGTCTGAATTGATTGTATGATTATTCCTTGAATAATATCGTGATCAATTATCAGGTGAACATCTTCTCCTGGAAAATACTCTGAAAACTTTAATTATAATAAAGCGAATAAAGAAAATTCTTGGTTATCTGGATCATTTTGTTTACAACTAAATATTTACGTAATTCAACCGTCAGGCAAACATTAATTCCTGTGGCGGAGTAGTTAATTTAAAAAAATAAAAAAGAATTAATAATGCCAAGTAAACAGCAGCAAAATACTGATGGTGAGAGTCTAAAAATAAGATCTAATCGAATCTTTAAATATCAACAAAGTCACAAATCTGAGCTGCCGACTCCTCCAACTCCTAGCCAATGCCGTCAACAAAGAGTTACTAAATCCAAGATCTTTCGTAGAACTAAAGTTACTGGAATGCACGACAATAACCGTAATCTCCTTACTTATGGTTTCACTAACATGCCTGATCAGCCTCAAAATGCTTCTAATTCAACAAGTCATGAGCCTCAACTAGAATCAAATACTGAAACTGAAATGATAAATAAGGAGATCACAGACAATATGTCAAGCATAGCAGAGTCAAGAAGAGCCTTGACTATAGAAATCAATAATTTACTTCAAATAGCTGGCAACAAGGACAAGACTCAAGAAGCACTGAATAAAATCATCGCTATAATTCAATACAGCAACGATAAAATGCTAACTCTTCAAGAGTCTACACAGCATAATTTATTAAAACTTTTGGCTCTACATAAGGATCAGGAAGTAGCAAATAATAGGCGTGACATATCTATCACAGCCAATTCCAATAGAATTCAATCTATCGAGACCAAAATGTCATGCAATGATGACCTCCACAAAATATGGATAACTTTTACATGTGACAATGAATTGGAGAATCTGAAATCCTGCAGTAATCTAATCGGTGAGACAAAGAAAATCCTCAAACGCATGGAAATTGACATCGAGAAATTTGGTTTTCTTCCAATTCGTTCTGCACACTTTCAACACATCAAAGTCGAAAATAATATGGTTCCTACTCTGTGCGTTGCTTTCACCAATGACAAAATTGCGTCTGCTGTACGTAGACAAATCATGCTGTTCAATATTAGGCTGGAAGAGGAAAACAGATTATCAGAAATGCGATATAATGAAAAAATATTCTGGTCGAAAAACGTATGGAAAGTTTTAAAAATATGTTGGGAACTTAGGAGAGCAAAACTCATTGATTATGTCTATGTCCATGTTGATGGAATACGAGTCCAATATACAGTTCCTTCAAATTCGGAAGATCAACAGTCAATTTCTCGTCGCATGGTCATTACAAACTTCTCTGACATTGACTGCCTTAGAAAAATTGTAAATGACATCCACTCGGATTCTCCCTGTTCTGTAATCTACGATGATGACTACTTTAAATTAAAATTTGCTGAACGTGATGTGATTCGGTCAGGCGAAGTCTTCTCCGAAGCCTTAGATATAGCTGATAATCTTAATTGATATCCATGCTCGACTGCTATATGTGTGAGTGAAAATAATACACTGGAAAGAAATAAATCAAACGTCAAAACTAATGGAAATTTAAGAATCAATGATGATAAATGTTTTAATCTAACTTCCAGTAGTCAACAAATAATTAGGGATCACGACAATATATCTAGTTCAACTATCACTCTTGAAAGCATTCAACAAAATCTTTCGTCAATAGCCAATATCAATCATCCTTTATCATTAATGATTAATAAATTTTCACATTTTCACACTTCACTCTCTAAGCTTAAGCTTTTAAATCTTCATATTTGGCTATGGAATGTACGGTCCCTCAACAATCACAAATTTAATTATTTACATTCACTTCTTTGCGGTCGAGCATACAAAGAAATATACTGTCCAGATATCCTATCCTTAACTGAAACTTGGATGAACACATCTGGCAAATTTAAAACAAACAACTTTAAAAATTACATACACTACTCAACATCAAGGACTGATGGTCGTAAAGGTGGAGGTGTCTCAGTCCACATAAAAAGTAACTTAAATAGTCAATTAATCAACGCATTTTCACTAGATTTTATGGAAGCCGTACATGTTGAAATCAATTTATCACCAAACAAAAATCTTCAAGTTATTGGGATTTATCGTCCACCGAATGGTTGCATGATTAACTTCATGTCGTTCATGGAAACACTCTTTGACACCTATGGTGTCAATATTGTGTTACTTGGTGACATGAATGTAAGTGAGACAGGATCTAGTCATCAAAACTTTGAAGATTACATGGATCTCATTCACTGTTATGGATATAATCGGATTAACAATGCGACCACGTATTTTTATAGAAGCTCCTCAATGGAAGGATCCATCTTAGACCATATTTTGATTAACGACATTATTGGCAATTGCTTCTCGTTAACAAGTCAAAAAACCACATATTCCGATCATAACATCTTGATGGGAACTTTAAATATGAATACTAGGACTGAAGGAGATAATAAAGTCAGGAAGCATACAATTAATAAGCTCGACAGGAAAAAAGCGCTTTCGGAAATTAAATCCTATCTCCAATTACATGAACCTATAGGAAATAATTTAAATGACAAATGCAACCATCTCCTAAACGATGTTGCACAAATATTGCAAGACAACACCACTCAAATTTCATTAAAAACCAAAGATATAAATTTTCAACCTCCACCTTGGGCTGACAAAAGCTACATTGAATTATATAACAAAATCCACAACTTACAGGAAAAAATCTGGCAATTTGAGACTAAGCTACTGCCAACAAATGTTCTACGCTCAAAATTTAATTATTTAAAGTCAAAAATTGTTGAGATGGAAAAGGTAAAAACGAGAATTTACTATAGCAATTTAATAATATCGAAGCCGAAAGTCTCATGGAATATCATTAATGACTTATGTGGAAGGAAAAGGAGTGTCGAAAAGATTAATTTGAAAGTCAATAACGTTGTCATTAATGATGACTACAATATTGCTCAAATATTTCAAAATAAATTTCTTACCTCAGTTGGACATAAAGGCACAAAACAATCAGCAAAGCATCGCGGTCCATTCATTCTAAATACTTTTCAATTCCATGAAGTTAACGATGAATTCGTTGGTACTCTTATTTCATGTTTGGCATCCGATAAAAGCCCAGGACTAGATGAAATTCCGGCGAGCGTTTGGAAATATCTAAGCAGTGACGTTCAATCAACGATTACAGAATTGATTAACGAAATGATACGAACTGATGAATTCCCAGATGTGTTGAAGAATGCCATGATTGTACCAATTCATAAAAAAGGCGATCGCTGTGATTCTAAAAATTATAGACAAGTGTCATTATTACCGGCAATTTCTAAGATTTTTGAAAAAGTCTTACTCATGCAGATTGAAGAATTTCTTGAAAAATATAATGTCCTCGATAAACATCAGTTTGGCTTTCGCAAAAATAAAGGATGTCACGATGCTATTGCTTTGGTACTTCATAAAGCCTCAAACGAAATTGATAAATCCAATGGAATCGTCCTCTTGTCTCTCGACGTTGCATCTGCATTTGATAATGTCTCGCATGACATTTTATTGCATAAAATGGAATATATAGGAATTAGAGGTAAATCAAATAATCTACTGCGAAGTTACTTGTCAAACAGAAAGCAATGTGTCAGAATTAAGAATGCAAAGAGTGAATTTGGTATTATTTGTCGCGGCGTTCCTCAAGGAAGTCTTTTAGGTCCACTAATTTTCAACTTAATGCTTAATGACTTAATGAACATAAAATCTTGCTCACAGATCGTAAAATACGCGGATGATGCTCTTGTTATTTTCACCGTACATGCAGATTCAGACAATTTAAATTTAAATAGACTTCAAAACTTACTCAATGAGATCGTAGAATTTTATGCTGATAATGAATTGGTCCTCAACAGCTCTAAATCGCAGTACTTGAGTTTTGGGAAGCCTGGGAAAGAAGGAATAGAATTTATATTGAACAGCGCTGGATTTAAGAAATGTGAATGTCTTACATATCTTGGAATTACTATTAGCAATGGTTTGAATTTTAGTCCATACTTGGAGGATGTCGTAAAAAAGCTATCTCAAGCCAATGGAGTCATCTCAAACATTAGATATAAGCTGCCTATTCCTGTGCTGCAAAAGTTTTATTACGGACATCTTCATTCACATCTCACTTATTGCTCTTTCGTTTTTCTGCGCTGTAACAAAACTGAAATTTTAAGATTACAAAGAGCACAAAGCAGAGCGTTGAAGTTAATTTACAACTTACCTTCTACTCATCCAACAGCTGACTTATTTGAAACATATGTACCAAATGTCCTTCCGGTTGTGGGAATTATATTTTATTCAGCAATCGTGATGGTCAAAAAGTACCTCATACAACCTGAAGAAGCTGCATTCTCAATTGATTTCACCAACTCTAGACGTGTAAATGAAATCAAGGCTCATTTAGCAAGATCCAGTTCAAAAAAAGATGATTTATGCTGCTCAGGAATTGCTCTGTACAACAAGTTGCCATCATCGTTGAAATCCATTGCCAACGTCAACCAATTTAAAAGGGAATTGAAGTTGTTCCTGCTAAGTAAAAGAGAAAATTTACTTAAAGAATCCCAGTTCAAAGATCGAGATTTTAAATAGGTTTTTTTTTGGTCTCTCATATCACTCAATACTTATCTAGTTTCTCAATTGATGCTCCTTGTTATTATGCACTATCTAGACACTCTAAAATCACTTTAAATGCATAAACACTTAATATTATTTTTCTTTTATGAATATTCATGTAATCAAAATATTTACATTTTTTTTAGTACATTTTAGTACTTTTTTTTTCTCTCTTTCAAATATATTCCATACGTTATTAGTGCATCAAATGTCTTGCCCCTCTCAGTTAATGTTTATAATCAATCCACTTATTGGTAAAATTTGTAAATTAAGAATCATTTGTCAATTAATTTCAACCGGAATGGTTATAATAAATATACATACATACATACATACATGAAATGTAAAATACCAAAAAAATTCATACTCATACTCTTCATACTCCTTCTGCTCACTCTCTTCTGACTCTGATGCTGGTGTGCTGGTGAGCGACGAAAAACTTATACTTTTTAAAGGAAGACGATGGAATGAGTTATTCACAGAATATAACTAACATCCATGCCTTATACATATACGTATGTCGTATAGTTTCATTACTCACAATCTCACTCACAAAATTTCACACAAATTGGATTTTTTTTTCTTTATTTTGTGCAAATTTGTTCATCACATCCACTCACTGATATGTGCAGCCTCCAAGTAATAACGTATAAAAAATGCTGTAAGATGAAAAAAAAAATTAATTAAATGCAAACAATTTTTTTTCCTTCTCATATCGATTGAAGTAAGAGATTAATAATTGCTTTGAGCGATGCCGATCATTGATAAGAGTTCCTCTTCTTACATTTTTCTATGCATATTTAATGCAATTTTCTTGCATCTTCGTGTCACCATCAATCTTGAATATGATTGCAATCTTATTTGGGTGGTGGCTTGTGTACATGATTCATCATCTTCACCCATCCCTCATCAGAATTATAAAGTTTATTAGTTTGAGGAAAAATAATTTACAAACTAGAAAAGGGGCTCGTGCTGGATGTTGGGATTTTTGTGGGTTTTCATCTAGATTTTGAATTTATTTCGGTTTTGACATGATCAGAGGTCATTTGCAAGTTTTGTCATGGAATATTATGACAGTCCAAACACAAGACTTCTTTTCTATGGGAAATTTGTGACAAGAAGGGGGTAGGGGGATCAAAAAGTCTTTTTGGAGTGACCTCTGTGATTGAAGTCGACTTGGATTATTATTATTGTAGGATCGAGTCTATTCAATACAACATAAGCAAAATTTGTATCGACTTCTAGCTCTGATCAAAATGATGGATTTTGGAAGGACTTAAGCATGATTTTGTTTATGGGATTTGAAGATTTTATAAGATCTTTTAACCAAAAGTCAAAGTCTTGTTGGCAGGAGGGTACCCAGACCCTCATTCATGTGGGTTGTTTTGATATTTATTTTGAATCAATGGCAAAATTTAAGGGTTCTTTGGGATTTTTTAATAAAAAATCCTAGAAAATTGAAGAAATTTTCACTTCAAATCACCCCTGCTAGTTGGGTTTAGTTGAGTCAATTTAAACAGTCTGGACACTACACTACACTGTGTCGTCTTGAGTCGATTCGAATCTACTTAAAATTATACTTTTGAGTTTTAAACTCAAATTATAGAAAGTTCATGATCTGGTTCATAATTTGCATAAGATACCTTAAGTCCCAGTCAATTATTCAAACTATGGACCACTTGTGCTCACTTTTGATGATCTTTTTCATGGAACTTCCAAATATTAGAGCAAAATAAGCCTTGCAACTTCTAATTCCAGCAGAATATAATAGCTTTGACGGTAGATGAGACTAGAATTGACAGGACTCCACTTTGGAAGCGTCTCCACTTAAGTTCAGAATCTAGGAGTACTGTCAGCTATTGATGAGAATACAAACTATTAATTACACACAGTTTTCAAACAAACTTAATGTCATCAATTCCTAATTACATAAAAATCATAACTTTTTCTCGATACATCCACAACATGATCAAATTGCCTTGAAAATCTCAAAAAATTAGTTGATAAAGTTAATAAAAAATTCATCCAACGCTGAGAAATTTCTGATATAACCACATGTTCAATTTAAAAATACAAAATTTAAAACTACAAATTTTTAAAATTGAGGAGAAGTAAAATTTCCACAACTTTTATTTTTTGTCAATCCTCAATGGAAATTATTCACTTGTTCTAAAATAAATTTTTCATCGCACAACCAAAAGCACCTCAGAGACGAACGCATGAGTAAAACTATATGTCGTGTATGCAGACATTGAGGTTGATGGGAGGGAGTTGAAGGAATGGAAAGAGACAGAGCAGCAAGAGAGACAAAGGAAGGAAAAGTTGTTATCTGAAACTTAATTAAAATTAAACACAATTTTATGTATATGAAATTATTAATCGGATTTTAATTAAGATTTTTATCTTTTAATTAACAATTTTCAAGTTTCTTCTTCGTCTTATTGATTCTCGATGTCTCAAGGAGAGTCAATCGGCTATAAAAACCAGAAAAAAAATCGCTAACAATTTACACCAACATCAAAGAGAGCATCCGAGAGAGATGAATATGAGAATTGAATATGAAAATCGCTCCCACGAAAATAATAAACGAGAATTTCTTTTCCATATTATATACATTTGTAAATTTGTTTTTATGTTTTTTTATGTTCACTGCACATTTTCCACGTGCTTATTTATGAAACAACAGAGCGAAAAAAAAATTCTCCGCTTCTTTTTTTTCATTGCTCGTAAAAATTCGATTTATATCTTTTCGTACAATTCATTCATTCATTCTGTTCTGTTCTGTTTTTTTTGGAGTCTCTCATTTTTATCGCCCCGATTTATGTGATAAAAATATAAAACTATCGTGATATAATCTTCATTTTCAATATTTTCAATTCGTGAATGTCTTAAAGTCAAGTCTGAGGCAAAAATTAATAATAAAGAATGGGAAATTTATCGCATGAAAAAAAATCTCATGAGCTCATTAATTTTCCTTATTTTGCAATTTCCATAAAATTCTAATAACGTGAAAAAAATACAGTAGCAAAAATTGCTTTTCATAAAATATTCAATTAAAGTTGGTGTGTCCCCCCTCCTTGCCATTTTTTCCCTTCCACATCATCCATATGAAAAAAAGAAGAAGGAAGAAAAAGAAAATGGATATAAAGGTATACATATACACGAATACATAAGCAGTACATACATATTTTAGATCTATAGAATGAATTTTTATTTTATTCTATTATTTCTTAGCATAATATTTGCAAACATATTGGCAAGCTTGGTAGCTTGCAGTTTGGGATGCTAAATTGTCTGTGACTGACTTAAAAATTTTGAGCAGATCATGTTTTAATAAATATTTAGGGGGTCAAAGCTTAAAAATTGTATTTTCTTACAAGATAGAGAAAATTCTGAACTATTGGCAGGGGGCGTATCCAAAAGGAGTGTTTTGGGTGTCAAAACACCCCCCCCCCCCCCGAAGGACATTTTCTTCAATTTGCTCGGGATTTTGGAAAGTTTTTCCATTCATAAAAAGAAATTTCAAAGAACCCCTTGAAAATTGATGGCAATGCCCCTGACTATTAGTGGACGCTACTTGGCAGGGGCGTATCCAGACATTTTTAAAGGAAGTCGATGGATAAAGTGAATGTTTTTAGAAAAATAGAGGGCATTCCTTAAATTCAACTACATTAAACTAATTTTAGTCAAAAAGTACATAATTTTGAGCATTTTTGGGTCAAAAATAGAGGACATTTTCCAAAATCTCAAGAAAAATCAGAGGATACAGGCAATTATAGAGGATAGTCCTCTGAGAAATAAAATAGATGGTCAACCTATCGATGGGGGGTCAAGAACTTTTTTATCATACAATTTTAATTTTTGGTAGGGTTTTCAATTACATTTCGATCTTAAGGGGGGTCTAGATGCTCAATGGACCCCTATCACTTCCTATTATCGTTGCCCCCTCTTTTTAAAAATGACAAAAAATTCTTGTTAAAATTGAAATTTTATGCATTTAAAGTCTAAAGTAGCAAACAATATAATTTTTTTTAATTTTTAACCTTAATTTCTTTTAAATTGTAGAATAATTATCTGATGGTCAATTACGTTAAGGTAGGACATTTTCCTTCAATTCTTTTTTAAAAAAAGTAGACCTTCAGTCGTAAAACATTTTAATCAAAGCTCAAAGACCCCATTGAGATTGAATCTATATAAATATCCACTAATTTAATCAAAAATATCCAATTCCAACCCCCATTCCATAAACAAAAATGCGCTTCAGAAAATCCAATCAAAAAGTCAGCACGCTAGTTTTTCTTTCCATCCACAAGAAAATAATACCATAAAGAAATATGGCAACACTGCCGAAAATGACACCACCCGTGTTTTTATGCATACTAAAACTTTAATCAACCTGGGATATTGCAAAATTATTTATTCATTTAATGCATGTTAAAAAGATGTTGCGCTAGAGGACGCGCGAGTGAGCGAGCTCACACTAGGGAGTGATGCAAATAAAGTAAAATAAATTACGCCGCGGAGGGAGAAAACAGCAGCAGAAGCAGCCAAAGAATAGCAAAATTTACAATATTTTCTGCGAGAAAGTTTAGCGAAAATCAAATTTATTAAATTTTTTAAAGGAAACTTTTTGGCAAAAATTCAAGAATAAAAAAAGTGATTATGTTTATGATTAATAATAAATTTTCGCTTGTTTTTTTCCATTTTTTTATGTTTCAATTCTTTGCGCCATGCTTGTTAATATGGCTTTATTCTTCCCTCCATCTCCTCACACATTCGCTATGCTGCCTTTTTTTCCTTCCATAATTTTTTATGGTTATGAGATTTTTCTGTAACATACTCACAAAAATAAATTTTTAGAGATTTTTATTACATTTTATTTTTTTTGCTACTGAGGGATCCTTCATAAATGACGTCCAATTTTTTGGGGGTACACCCCTTCCGTATGAAAATTTTGTGACAGAAAGGGGGGGGGGGGTTCAAAGATCTCATTTTTTGCTTGACGTCATTTATGAAAAAGAAAATTCTGTTCCGTCGAAGAAGGCATTGATAAATGTATGAAAGCTTTACATCTATATCATATCTATTCATCTTTCACTAAGTTTTTTATCACTTTGACAATAAAAGAATGTTCTGTTCCTTATTTTCATTCTTATCAGAACGAGACCGAAATATCAAGCTCAAGATTTTCAATTTTCATGCACGAAAGAAAAGTTTTTAATTAAGAAATCCCTCTCGTGTCATTATCTCTAAAGACAAGACAAGTCAAGTCGAGAGAGTGAGAGTGGAATTATTCATTGAAAAGTACAAAAGCTGCAGGATTCAACTTATTTTTAATTTACGACTTTTGACTGTCTTTAATTGTAAATTTCCATATTCTCACTAAAAAACTTTGTTTTTTGTTCCTGTCATAATTTATTTATATTCTCTATATTTTATCTTCTAGACACCAATGGCATTTTATCCAACATGGCAAACAGCAAGTGCCGCAACAGCCACAACAGATCCATCACAGACGTGGCAGAATCAATTTATTCAACAAATACCATCACAGAATGGCGGTACAACAGCGTCTGTTGCTACTGCAATTGCGCCATTAAACTCACTCGACTTTCAGCCTCAGGTATTTGAAGACGACGTTTACCATGTCCAATACCTGTATTTTTAATCAATTTATTATTTTTCTCTATTTTAAACACACACACTAACACAATAACTAACACACAAAATATAGGGCTATGCATATCCAAACGGTTATGTACAGACAACCGGTCTTCAGTTTGATCCAAACAGCCCATACAGTCGTACCGCAACAACAGCCTATAGTTCACCAGCCATTCAACGTTATGAGTTTCAAGCACAACAAATCACACCAATAAATCAAGTGTCATTACAGAGTGTTAGTTTTGCGCCAAATGTCACAGCATATAGTCAAATTGCAAGTCCAACAGTGCTGTTGAATCATCAACAACATCATTCACATTATGCCGCACATCAGCAACCGTCACATCTAGATCAATTGAATAATAAGCAAATGACAATGTCATTGACGACGTCGTCGGGAAACGAAATGCCTGGTTATCCACGAGTGAACAGCGTTCCGCCGCGCTCACTCAACTGTAATGGATATCCAGGCTTGGGAGAATATGGCGGAAATTCCATTAATACAACAGCAAATAATCAATCAACAACAAACACATCGACAGCATCGAATCAGATGCAACCACCTGCATCCTCGAATGTTAATACACAATCGCCTAGTCGTCAACAACCATCGCGGCCAAATTCATCATCAAATCATTTATACCAACAGCAATCGCCGAGTCATTTCAATAACAATAACAATGGCATTCATATGAGTCCAACATCACAGGCACAATCCCCATCAAGTCATCATCACGGTGGATCAACTACGCCAAATAATAATCAACATTATCCAACGAGTGGAATGATAACCCCAACGTCACATCACCAACAAATACAAGATGGTCCACAGGATTGGAATCAAAATGCCTGGAATGGAAGTCAGCATGGCGAAATGTTTAATCAGTCGGATCGAATAAATTTAAATACGCGGTTAAAAACGATGATATTAAATAAGAATGACAAGGATCAACAACAGCAGCAACAATCAACAGCATCAACATCCTCGACCGGTCATTTTTTATCGTATAGCCACCAGCATCTCCAATCTTCTACTGAACAGCAACAACAACAGCTCGGTAGTGATAATTTGAGTAATAACAGCAGCAATAATAATAATTTACCATTAAGCAGTAATAACAATAACAATAATAATAGTATTGAGAGTAAGATTACTGACGCAGGAGATGATGGTGGCTTCAAGATGAATGATTCATGGAAATCATCGATAATAAAGCAAGAGCAAGAGCATACTAGTAAACAACAACAACAGCAGCAGGATTTTTTTGAGCATAAGCAGCAGTTAAATGAAAAAAATATTGGTATTGATCCAGGAGGAGGAGGCGGAGTAGGACAAGAAGAGAGCTCAAAAGAACCCAAAGCCATTGACAATTATTCGAGTAATAACAATGGTAATAATAATGATAACAATCAACATACATATCCATCAGGCGGCGGCAGTGAGGATTTCTCAGCCACGTTGCCAAAAATCGAAAAAATATCCTCGCATGAGAATAATAATGAGAATGAGAAGCACAGTTATGCATATAATTCGGCACATGAGTATCAGCAGCATCAGAATATGGTGAATAATATTAAGAAGGAAATTGGCGATGAGACAACGCCAAATATCAAGTTCGATGGTTATGAGAAGAACTATCAGAATTTTATACGCTATGCGGACTTTTGTGATGCCCAGCAGCCAGGTCAGCAATATCAAGACCATCAAAAGCAGCAATCACAATACCAGCAAGATTATATACAACATCAATCTCAAGGATATAGTGCATATAATTATCCATATCAAAATTATCCACATCATCCGTCACAGAATTATCCACAACCGCATGCACAAAATGCATACCAACCGTTTATGAGTCAACAAGCTGCATATCAACAACATGGGCATCACCCGCATCATTCGGCAAGTTTGACTAACTTTGAACAACAAATACCACTGCATACATATCCAATACCAAAACACTCATCATCGACCCCAACGTCCATTCCTTCATCGCCATCTATCTCATCGTCTAAACATGGTGAATCCATTCAGCTATCGGCGACACCCCCCATTCCAATTAAATCTGAACAATCTAACTCTCTACATCCGTATCCGTTTTTGAGTGAGAATATGGCAGCAGCAGCTGCAGCATCATCTGGAATTAATAAGGATAATGTCGGTATTGGACAGCATTATTCATCTTCACGACCAATTAATCCAATTAATGAAGTACCTATTGAGAACTCTTGTAACACTACACCGACCAAAGAACAAGTAAGTTTATCTTTCTACTTCTTATTATCTTTTTAAAAGGCAGAGTTGGTAGTTCTGATTGCTTATTTTGATTTTCTCGCATCAATTCTTTTTTTTTGCATCTTATGATGCAGAAATTTTAACCTCAAAAGATAAGAGATGCAAAAATAATTTTAATTTGAAAAGGATGTGAATTAAAGAAGCAAAAATGCATCTCTTTTTTTGCATCTCACGATGCAGAAATTTTAAACTCAAAAATTTGAAGATGCAAAAATAATATAAATTCAAAAAGATGCAAAAATTAATGAAGCAGAAATGCATAAAATAAAATAATTAATTCCAATAAAAAATTACCAACTCTGTTTAGAAAATCCCAACACAAGAAAGTTGGTCATCGACTTTCCTCACTTCTTCATCTTATTCTTGTGTTATTATGTTCTACTGTCTCTGAATGAAAGAAAGTTACTTATAGAAAGTTTTCAATTTTAAACCAGCAGAGCATAAAAGAGGAAGTTACAGAAGAAGAGACAACACCAGTGTCTGAAGTGAAGATTGTAACAGCACAAAAGTCAACGTCGTCCTCGACATCAAGTCGTAGTAAGAAACAAGCTCAAAGGGATATGTATAATGAGAGAAATAATAAGCCCGAAGTACCTGAATGTGATTGCTTTTCTTCGGATAAGAAACCACCAGAACCGGGAAGCTATTATACACATTTAGGTATGTAGAACGGATCATTGAAGATTATTATGTCATAGATTGTAATCTTGATTCTTTTTTATCCTCTCAGGTTGTGCATCAACAGTTGCAGAGCTCCGTAAGGAAATCGAGCAACGTGCTGGATTGACTGGAAAGCAGTTGAGAATCGAAAAGGTTCTGTACACTGGCAAGGAAGGAAAGTCAACTCAAGGATGTCCCACAGCTAAATGGGTCATTCGACGTGTCGATCCAGAGGAAAAAGCTTTATTCATTGTAAAAAGACGCCAAGGCCACCGGTAAGCAACTGATGGTCGGCTGTCATCAAAAAATGTTTTACTCTCTGTCTATCCTACCTCTATTCTATTACTTAACTTAATGACTTAAATCATGACACATAAAACAGACACAATTACACATACACAACACAATTTATGCATCAAAACTACACGTCGAGCAACATTTATGATTTTTGTCATCAACATCATTTTATTTCTTCGCGCTTATTAAATATTTATGCTTTATTCATATGCTTGGTTGAGGCTTTTTTTATGTTGGCATTTTTATTAACACACAAAAAGACATAAAACAAATTTCCTTTTCTGGTAATTATTTTTTGCCTACCTTACTCTTTTTTTTTGTTGTTGTTTCCTTTCTTTTAATCCACAATAATAAATTCTGTCACTTTTTAATTCTCGTTAATAAGAAGCTTAACTGGTGTACAGATATTTGTCTCTACCATTGACTAAAAAAAAAGTTTCCATTTCTTCATTTTCTTAACGCAATTTTTTTTGTCTGTTATTGTTATTTCTCTCATGTAGATGTAGGGCTGCATTTATCGTGATATCCATTGTGGTTTGGGAAGCTCTGCCATTAATTGAAGCTGATAACATGTATAAGCTTTTGGTTCATAAGGTAAATGTCCAAACCAAAAATGACGCAATTTTGTTGCTTTTTTTAAGGCTTATTAATTTTTAAATTTTTGTTCAATTACAGTTGAATAAGTTTGGCTTACCGACCACGAGACGTTGTGCTACTAATGAGAACAGAACTTGTGCTTGCCAAGGTGAGAAATGATTCCAATTATATTCTAACGGAAAATTCAAATCAAAAGGGTACAAAAGTGCTTAAAAAATCATCAAAAACATAAAGTAGTTTCACGTCCCTAGCCACAAATTAAACCACAAAAATTCATATCCAAAAACACATAAAAAATTATTTTATTTCATTCCATTTCGTCAACAGGACTTGATCCGGAAACATGTGGTGCTTCATATTCATTTGGATGTTCATGGTCGATGTATTATAATGGCTGTAAATACGCACGTTCAAAGACAGTGAGAAAATTCCGATTATCGGTAAAGAGTGAGGAAGCAGAGATTGAAGAGCGTATGAATATTGTAGCAACGATCCTAAGTCCATTATATAAGACGATAGCACCGAAAGCATATGATAATCAAGTGCAATATGAAGTGGAGGCGCCTGATTGTCGATTAGGATTAAAGACGGGCAAGCCATTCTCTGGTGTGACGTGTTGTGTCGATTTCTGTGCACATACACATCGTGATTTGCATAATATGCAAGACGGATGTACGGTACAAGCAACATTATTGAAACCAAGACCATATGGAATGGCACCAGAGGATGAACAGCTTCATGTTCTTCCGTTATACACAATGGACGGTACAGATGAGTTCGATAGTGAGGAAGGACAAAAGAAGAAACATGAAACCGGTGCAGTTCAAATACTTGAGAAGTGAGTCCTGTAAAATTTTCGATCCATTTTATATATACATTAAACTTATTTTCGTATGCTTTAAGAATATTTGACTAATCTCATTTCTTATTATAATTTATGTAAATAGATTTCCAACAGAAGTTCGTGTCCGTTCGACACCATTACAGCCATGTCGACGTCATGGCAAGAAACGTGGTAATGAAAAGGACCCGGAGGGTTGTGAAACGCCATCATCACAAATTTCTCAACCACTAACGCCCGTTCCAGTGCCCCAGCCAATCATTCAAACGCCACCTCCACAGGCACCGACATCAAAAGATCCAAAATCTAAATCACGAAGTCGAAAATCAAGCACGTCTCGTTCACAAACACCTGTCAATCAAACCCAATTGACTCCGCAAACGCCAACAATACCGTCACAGAACAGTCAAGGCCAGAGCGCATTTTCAACTCCCACTCATCCACAGCAGGCTGTTAATAATCAACAACAACAGCAGCAGCAGCAACAAACACAATTACCTGGAAATGGCAGTAATACAAGTACGTTATTGGATATGGCATCAATGATTGATAATTTCACTGATGCACAGCTTCAATCGAATCAAATATCTAGTACTGTTTTAGATTCACCATATTCTTATGATTATCAAACCGGTCAATATATTGATAATCGACAATATCATTATCAATGGCAGCAAGACTATAATAAATTACGAGGTGAGGAGATATCACCGGATACAACAACGAGGCCCGGGAGCAGTAATAGTAGCACAAATAGTAGTTCAGCATTTAGTCCAAATATACAACAGCAGAGTCAAGGATTATTTGAGACGAACAATAATAGTCTTACGAATGGTTTAATCAAAGATGAATACAACAAAGGTCAGCAATATCATCAATTAGAGACGGCATTTGTGAAGCCAAAGGCGCCTGAATATAATCCACAAGGTTATGGAAATTATACACCTCATCAGCCTGTACCTCAACATCCAAATAATTATATTGGATATTCAGCATATCCCTACGATCCGTACGCATACAATAGTTATAGTAATTACTCGTCAAATTATCCCTCATATAACATGGGATATGGACAGCCAACAGCGCAATCAAACTGGGGATTATATCCACAAACATCACCAATGGGACCGACAGCAACTCCCGTAATTCCAGCTCATTTTCCACCTCAATCAGCACTTGGTCCACCAACAGCCATGTCAATGAATCATCCACCACCCCAAAAAATAACGGAAGTAATTGGTGAAGTAACAGAAGTCAATGACAATCTCGAGTGCTTCCAAGACAAGCAGATGGGAGGCGTGGCAGTTGCACTACCTCATGGCAGTGTTGTCATTGAGTGTGCTAAATTAGAAATGCACTCGACGACCGCATTAAAGAAGCCAAATCGATTGAATCCAAATAGAATCTCATTGATTTTCTATCAGCATCGAAACCTCAATCGACCGAAGCACGGAACGTGTGAATGGGCCGAGAAAATGAGATTAAAGAAATTGGGAATCACAACACCTGAGAATGATCCAGATTTGAGAGAATTGTTGGAGGAAGATGACATGAAGCAAGAGTTTATTGAGGAAGAAGATGATTTGCCACCAGTTATGCCAACAAAGCCAGCCAAAAGGTCACGATCAAGAAAAGACAAGCACGTGGTGCATAATAGTGAGGATAAAATGATTTCGAGTACATTTTCGCCAAAAACAAAAGCGGACTCAAAAGGGAAATCACATTCACATAATAAAGCGAATACACTGACAACAACAAGTTGGACAACATTATTCCCAATGCATCCATGGTAAGAATAGACATAAATTTACGCATTCATCTCGTCTTCTATTTAATTCTATAAAAAGATTCTTTCACAGTGTCGTCACTGGTCCATATCATGAGAATTCACCCACACATCAACTGAGAAGTCCGCCGACAACAAATCCATCGTCGCCTAGCTGTGATGCCATACAAGATCCATTAGCGTTGTCCACTAGTCCGCCTGAGCATCACAACACCAGTACTTGATTATTATCATTAAAAGTCTATTAAAAAATTATGGAGAAGGGATGACAGTACAAAACAGATGATGGTACTCGATATGTAAAATGAAAATTATTTTTTTGTGAAAAAAAGCTCAAAAACCTTTTTTTAAGCTTTCTTCTTTTAAAGCTCCGCGAGAATTAAAAAAAATATTGAAATTTTTGTAAAAGAAAGCAAAACGATACCTCTAATTTTTTCAATTAATCTGCTGCTTAAGTCTGAAAGAATTTTTATAAATGACATCTACAAAAGTATTTAATGCTCTATGCTCTTTAGAATTGGTTGAAAGAAATACCAAAAAAAAATTATTTTTACATTTATTAAGATTTAAAAATTGAAAGTGAAAAAAAATTCTATATTTAAAAATTGTTTAATGAGATTTTCATTACTTTTAAAAAATTTAAAGTTTAAGTAACCTTTCTATCTCTCTCTCTCTCTCTTTCCCTATTTTATATCTTCTTAAGCTTCTCTCTATCTCATTTGTACATAAATATTTTTCAACATTATTTTTTTAACGAAATATAATACATAATATTATAAAAATAAAAATGCAAAAATGTCTTATTGATTTTTCTTCGCGTCGTCGTCGTCGTAGTTCGTTATTGCTGTACATGCACGTATATAACACAGAATTAATAAGACATTGTTGCATAATTTATTCACTATCATGATAATTGTTTGAACAAAATTCTTTTTTCATGCTCGAAAAAAAAATAACCGCAGAGAGAAACTCATTTTTTTGAACACGTTTTGGAGAAAAAATGATCCGTATCTATAAATTATTAACATTATTATTATTTCGTTCGGATTCATTAATTTAAATTATTTTTTTGACACGATTTCTTCTTTATTAACTTTGGAATTGAGGTTAGTTTGAATTTTAGCTTGGGAAATTCACAATTTTTGCTGATTTTTGAGATTATAAATTTAATTTATTCAATTTTACTAAGGTCACAGTAATCTTGTGTAGATTTAACGTTTCTTTTGTTAACGAACATTTTTTGATGTGTACGAAAATTATTTTATCTTACGACAAACACATACGTACGTAAATATTAGAATTTAAAGTCCTAAAAAGCCAAAATTTTTGAATACAAATGCATTTTTGTGTATTTCTTACTCATATTTACATCGGTCACTGTAAATTTAAGTAACCTTTCATTTAGTTTTGGTTTAAAATTCATTTTTGTGTGTAATTTTTTATTTTACATAAGTGATGTGTAAAAATTTACGTACGTTTAAATTGATGTGCAAAATTCAAATTTTGACAGTTAACTGATATGTAAAATTCAAATTTTGGCAGTTAATTGATATGTAAAATTCAAATTTTGACGGTTAATTGATATGTAAAAAATTTAACAGTCAATTTATATGTAAAAATTCAAATTTTGACAGTTAATTGATGTGTAAAATTTGGACAGCAAATTGATATGTAAAAATTCAAATTTTGTCAGTTAATTTTTCAAATTTAAAAAAAATAAAATGTCAAAATAAATAAGCAATTCAAAATCGTTAACAATTCACATTTCACGTAACAAAAGACACAAAGCTCTCAATTAAATCAGCAACAATTGCAAAGATTATTTCAGGCAATTATTCTCAACAACCTTCAATTTCCATCCTGTATTATTATTTACTATTATTTATGATAATTTATTACAAGTATTTAAAAAAAATGAAAAAGAAGATGAAGAAAGAGAAACTTTTTATTATTATTTTTGTTTTCATGGAAGTAAAAAGAAATTGCTTTGGCCATAAATAAATAAATAAAGAAGTATTTGTAACAATGCCATAAATCAGAATTGAAAATTTTTAATACTCAACCATATGAAATGAGGTAAAATGCATGCGGGAAGAACGAAAAGCAAATAAGTATGCATTTCATGTAAATAATCTGCTGACTTCATCATCGATTGAAAAAAAAGACATAAATCCGTACGAAAATCTTTAATGAAAGAAGGCTAATGTAACATTCCTTGCTAAAAAATTCGAGAAATACAAACACACACAAAATTCAATCAAATGCATTCTCCGCAAAAAAAGGATTAAATTTTTTTAACATTCCAGCCAATGTTCTGCGTTTTATGTTTTTCTTGTTGTTGCCTCCTTTTAATAATATTATAGTAAAAAAATAACTTGTACTCAAAATTCCATTTCTCAAGACTGACGTTATTATAACAATGTGAATAAAATATTAAGAATAAATTCCTCTTCTTATTCGTTTATTTTTTTTTGTCGTCATTTTTAAGAAGAGCATAAGAATAAGAAAAATATTTTATATTCTGAGAAACATATCGAGGGACATTTTTTCGAAAAAAATAAACAAAATCATGGAGGGTGGAAGCTTGCAGCAGGGAATTGTGTTTCGCAGTTAAGCATGTTCTTGATTTTCAAATTTTTGATTATAATAGAGAAAAAAAGTTTTCATCTGGGTCATGAAAATAGTTTACAGTCAAAAATAGTTTGGAGTAAGCTGTTCTGGGAGTTTTCAATGCGATCGATAAATTGCAATTCAATTGAAGTTCAATAGTTAATGTTGT
This sequence comes from Chironomus tentans, assembly GCA_963573255.1. Taxonomy (NCBI): domain Eukaryota; kingdom Metazoa; phylum Arthropoda; class Insecta; order Diptera; family Chironomidae; genus Chironomus; species Chironomus tentans. Next base: position 40,130,390 of record OY754302.1, on the reverse strand, counting down.
TAAAGAGTTTAAAGAAAAGTAATCAAAGGATTGAAATTATTATTAAGAAGGATTCAAAATAAATCAACGGAAATTCATTTTTTGAATTTTTATATAAAATATTCCAACGAATTTTCAATATTTGAATTTTGTAGAAAAAAAGATGCAGGAGTTTTTAACGGAAATTCAGTTTTTGAAATGAATTCAAAATGATGCAAAAAATAACGGATTTTTTAAATTCAAAAACTCGTGAGACTCAGAATTTTTTTTAACGGAAACGAAATTTTTGAATTCAGTTAAAAAGGATGCGAAATATTGAAAAGAATTCAAATTTTAACGGAAATATTCAAATTTCAACGAAAGAGATGCAAAATTTCAAATTATTCAAAACCGTTATAAAAGCTCAATTAACAATTCTCAAAATAAACATCTAAAAATATCACAAAATGGAATAATTTTCATATTTTAATGAAATCCAATTAAAAAAGTAATTGAAAATTCACAAAATAGCAGAGATTCCGAGACTTTTAGAAAATTTTCTATAAAAAAAAACATCTCAAAAATAACAAGCAGCACAAAACTCTGGAGAGTAAAAGAAATATTTTTTCAATAAATTTTGATTGAAATTTTTTTTTCTCCCTCAAATTGCAAACTGTCTCAAGTTTCTCATTCTCCCATTTCTGATATTAAAAAAAATTCCGTCATTACATAACATTAAAGTAATGTTCACATACATGCCATGATTTTGCTTAAAACAAAGTTTATATAAATGCATACATTCTCAGCCTTAATATTCCAGCCATAAACTTTTTTCATTAAAGATTTTTCTCCTCATGTGAAATAAAAGAAGAAGATGTGAGTGATATGATGAATAAGAATAAGAAGAAGAGGAAGAAACGGAAACATTTTTAACTATTTAAGACAAAAAAAAGAGAAGGAAGGATGGATGAATTAATGATAAATTATAAGAGAAAGACACACACATGTGTGCTGTAATGAAAAGTTTGCTTTTCAACTCCAAAAATAAAGAAAAACTTTCTTCCTTAAATGCTGCATTTTTGAAGGATATAAGGACATAAAGATGATGAGATTGTCACATATATTATACATAAAAATGATTAGAAATAGTTAAACATGTTTTTTTATTAATAGAAATGAGGAAAAAAAGTGAAGAATTTTCTCACAAATACACACACAAAAAAGACAGATTTTTTCACACACATACACACACAAACTATATACAAGTTAAAATACATTTTATTAATAATAATTATTGAAATGAAATGAAAAAAAATATGACGTAAAAATGATGATATATATATTTTTTGAAAAGGATGAAACATAAGAGGATGATGAAGGAAATGGAAATAATCGATGAAGTTTATAGTCATTTTAAAAATTAGTGAACTTTTATTCTTAATAAGGAGCTGAATATTATTGCCCCTTCTATTTATTTAATTATAGTTTCAATAAGAATTACGTAACGTATTATATGATAAGGGAAATAATGATTGGATAATCAAAAAATATGAAAAAAAAATTATTGAAGAATATTGCCATAATAATTAAAAAAATAATATCTAATAAATATTAATAATGATAAATGACCTGTTTCATGATATAAGAAGAAAATTATATCCCTTCATTATTTTCATCTCTATATATTGCATCCATTCATTCATTTTCGTTCTCATTCATCTTAATTCAGGCATTGAAGTTGCTTGAAAGCTTAACCGAAAGGTTTTTGAAATTTTTAACGGAAGAAATTTTGAAAATTTTAACGGATTTTTTTGATTTGAATTTTTTGTTTGAAAACCCTACAATTTCTTGGCATTAATAAACATTTGTATGGTTCTCAAAACCACTTCAAAGTGAATTTGTATGGTTTTGAACTTCAAAACCCTTCAATTTCAAAAGAATTTGTAAGGTTCTCAATAAAAAATTTAAAAAATAACGGTTTACAAGCATTTTTAATTCCTGTGTAGAACTAAATTATAGTTTTTTGTAAAAAGAAGAATCTAAGATTACTGTAAACGCATTATTAAGCATTTTAAACAATAAATGAAGAAAAATTTTCATGAAAAAAAGAAAGAAATGATGCCAAAAAATGTAGGAAAAGATTTTTTTCGATGTTCCAGAGAAATAAGAAGAGAAATTTAAAGCAATTTGCAAAAAGAAACTTTTTAGAAGACATGAAATTGGTGAATATAAAACTTTTAATAGAATAAAAATTCTTTTTTAAATGAAAATATAAAAAATAAAACTATGAAGATGAAAACAATCATTTCCGAAAAATTTATGCAAAAAAAGAGGATAAGCTGTTAGTAATATATTACTATATAGACGTAATATTAATTTACACACACAGAAAAAAATCTAATGGAAGTGAAAATGCTTAAATATTAAATTTAAACATCAATGAAGAAATAAATAAAAAAAATTGAACATAAACTTTTTTGCTCATATTTTATTGTTTTTTATCTACAATTTATTTCTAATTTATTTATAGTCTTTCAGAGGCCAATTTGATATTCTACTATTTCCTTTTGTATTTCAGCTCCTGAGCAGCATTTTTTGAAAGTAGTCAGACATGCTTATTAAGTATTTAAGTTCATTAGTTATTGGTTTATCTGATTTTATTAAATTTTCAGCTTCTAAACTATTTTATGACCGTTATTTTTCAAATATTTTGTGACCGTTAATTTTCAAATATTATTTGACCGTTATTTTTCAAATTTTTTTAGACCGTTATTGTTCAAGCAATTTTAAAGTTCTGTCCATCACGAGTGCTCACATCTATAGTTTATCTTGTTCAACTGACTACTTCCAAAAAGCTCAAGATGTTTTCTTATTCAAATACTGAATAACCTTAAAATCCAATTAAATAAAAAATAAATTTGACTAACTAAAGTCATTAACGTCCACGCATAGCGTGTAAGTCATTTAATTTGAATATTTTCTCTAAGAATGAGATGAAAGCTAAGATTCATTATAATATGTATATGTTGGTGGTATGGAGTAGTATATCAATAATTTGAACATTAGTGGGGCTTTGGTTTATGACCATCGACATAAAAGTTCCTCGTAGCTTTAGGCAATTCAAGTTTCAGCCCTTCCAGCTCTTTCGTGAGGATGATTTGACAACCTAAACGAGAATTTTCCTTTAAGAACGGTGCCATGTCTAAGAGATCATCTTCTTTTTCATCGGCAATCGGAAGTTTATCTAAATAATCGTCAAGCACGTAACAATGACACGTTGTACATGCTAGTGAAGCCTCACATGCTCCTTCCATCTCAACATCAAATCGATGAGCTAAATACAGTACATTATCTCCTACTTTACCTCGAACGTCTATTGATCTTCCTGATTTATCAATGAAAGTCACATTCACACTGTAATAAAATGAGTCAGTGTATTATAATTAATTAGAATGGTTGCATAATTCACTTACACTTCCTCCTCACTCTTTGGATCTTGCATTTCATATTCTCCAGAAAATTTGCCTGAAAATTCAAGTGGTTTGAACAATGAATTGGATATTTAGACTAATTAACACATTGATCCATACCTAAAGTTACGTGAAAGTCTCTCTTATGTGTGAAATATTTAATATCACTCTTGATTGTTTTACTAAAATTTTTAATACTTCTATAATTAATTAAAATTCTGCGAAACATTTTCTGTGTTGTGATTCGTTCAGAGCTAAAATAAAAGCAACACGCGCATTCAAATTTATTTTAACCGTTAATACTAAGTTACGTTGTAGACTATCTGGTAATAGTGTTTTAATATTTTCTCATTAGCTGCTACTGTTTATAGCTCGCTGACTTTATAAAATCTTAATTCGATTACATATTGTGTACAAGCTAGTAAAGTGTTTTCCCGCACTTTTCGTCTTACTAAATTCAAAACTTTAACCGTTATTTTAATTTTTTTCATATTTTTACACCCTTTTAAACAAAAATTCATATTTTCCTACCCTTTCAATTATTTACAAACCAAAAGCTAAAGATAGCATGTAAGTTCATACAAATAATAAAAAAAAGTTAATTTAACTATATTTTAATTAATTTTTAATTAGTAAATATGAACTCCGATCAACAACAAGCCCAATCCAACATTTGGGGTCTCTGCTTTGAATAATTGTTTGGAATCAAAATTTTCTTAAATAATTCAAAATAAAGTAGATTTAAATATTTTATTAACATTCTAGTCAAAATGACTTGAAAGTGTTAACGTCTCAGTACATTTTGAAAAGTTAGAATTTCATAGGAAGTTGATGTGATAAAAAACGAGGACCCCCGTAGTTCATGTAAATAGATAAAAAAGAAAAAATATTTTAGTGATTTTTATTTTAATTAATTCCATCAAATATGGCATTAAACTAATGCAAAAATGGCAAGCAAATTGTCAACAGAGCTCGATTTATCAGTTAGGAATAAGGTTTCGTGGCAAATACTGCCAATTCATCTAAAACAGGTAAAATGTTGTGAAATTTTTATTTGACTCATAAATCAAGTGGATTTTATTCGTATGAATCATTGATTACAGCCTGATAAAAGTAATACACATGATATAAACAAGGATTTATTGATTCGCACTGTCTATAAATGTGAATCTTTAAATTATTTAAGAAAACAAAAATTTATGACGTTAAATATTTTTGTTGTTGTAATTTTATTTATTTAGATACAGAATCTACTTGCTGTATTTACTCATTCTGATAGCCGTGAATTTAATTAGCATTCTTTTATTATTCCAGATTCTCAACAATTCACAGAAAGATTACGAAAAATATGTATTTAATTATTCGTTGAAAAATCAATTGCGTTATCGTGGAAATCTTGGTAAGGAATCATCTTCAAGCCTTTTAGATTAATCGCTCATACTCAACGTTATATAAACTGATAAGAATGATGACTAAAAATTGATAATAATGATAAACTTTCATATTTTACGTATTTTTATTTTTTGTAGTTCACAAAATATTTCGCAATGAAGAAAAGTACTACGAGCTGCTCATTGATAAAAGTATCGGAACATACAATTTGTTCCCTTATCATCTGTCGGATGTTGTTACAAAAGGTTTGAGAATAACCCCGTTTAATTTTTATGTTGAAGTTCTGGCACATCTACTAAAATTAGATAAAAGCTACGATACCTTACCAAATTTTACTGCTGCTGACATTTTACGAGTACTTGGAATTGGCCGAAATGAATATTTATTCATACTTAGTGAAATGAAGACGAAAAATACGTCCAAGTTGTTTAGAAAGCCCAATCCTTATCAATTCCTGCCTAAGTTTCCATCCAAAATTACTATTGACGAGTGGTGGCGCGTCGAAGTTGGACTTATTTTAGAGATTGATATCAAATATGTGAACGACAAGGAACGAGCTGTGATCGACGATTTAATAGACTTTGGATCACAAACGGCTGGCACGATTGACTACAATGTCGTGCACAGTTTATATAGAAAAGGTCTTATTTACTTAGATGTTCCGATTAGCGGTGAGTGTTATTAGTCAATACATAGTTATTAATATACTTTTCGAAAGTGATGTGCGCCAATGGATGTTTGAGAGCTTTTTCTGATGGAAAAATAACGGTTAAAGAATTTTCAAAAAATAACGGTCAATTTTTTTTTGAAATTTCAAATTTTCAAAATACGTTGAAATTGAATTCAGTTTTTCATGCCCTTAAGTCATGGATTAATTGTCCATTGGCTCACCCTACATCCACAAATAAAGCTTTTTACCAAACCGTATTCTGTACTAATTATTTTCCTCATATTTAGGCGAAGATTTCATTAGCATTCCGCCACTTAAAAATTTCATAATGAATCGTGTGACTGGCGATTACTTTGAGAGTCTTTGCTACAAAATTTTCATGACTGCTGATGAACACATGAAAATATCTGAATTAGCTCACCTCAATCAAATTGATTTAGACACGGTAAAGCATGTAATTTCGCTATTTGTACGTTTGGGATTTGCTAGAGTGAAAAATACTAAAGAGGTTCAAAATGTGCACGAAACGTGGCGAAATAGGACACTTGAGGATGTTGAAAGACTTCAAATCACGCCATTAAATTATCATGCACTGTTATTGGACAAAGATAATGAAGCTTTCCTCAATCCTGACTTTACTGCAAGTATTAATAATCAGAAAAGTACAAATAAGACACCAAATAGTGACGGTGGGACGTCATCTGATGGAAATACAAGTGACTTTTCATTCCTTAACAATCGAAAGAGTTCTCCAGACAGTTCCAATGAAATAAGCTCAGAGATTGAGGATTTGAGTGAGAAACCAGCTGAAAAATCCCCACAAATGCATGAAAAACGAATTGGATTCCTTTTTGACTCGACTTTAACAGCATTCTTGATGATGGGGAATTTAAGTCCAGGCTTGAAAAATCATGCAGTCACAATGTTTGAGGTTGGGAAGTTGTGTGAGGAAAGCATGGATACATTCTTAACGGAATTAGAAAAAGTGTCATTATTGGATGCAGAAGGCGAGGGAGAAGTGTCGAGATATTTTGCACATGCTGTCATCCTACGATCGACAATAATAGCACTAAGAAAGCGTTTCGCAACGATGGATTTAATTAGAGTTGAATGTCTTGAAAATTTAGACCAAAAGACACGTGATAGAATGCTGGAGAAGAAGTACAAGTTTATTATTGCTGCTGCACCACTGACGATAACAAATTCATTGAATGAAATGTTTTCAATTCCATTTTATGGTCAATTTTATCGAAGTTCTGAACATTCTCATTTTTGGTCAAGACTTTTCTACTATCATATCTCAGGATTTGGACCGCCAACTTTGCTCCTTGTCAAAGGAACCGTCCTAAAGAATTTGCCACGTTTATTTTTGGGCTATGGCAAGCTGCTCATCACAATTGTTCAATCTGATTCTTATGTTATTAATTCGGAGAATTTTAAATCCCTAAATGATCAATTAAGGCAGAATCATGTCCTCGTGCAAGGCTACGGAATTCGACAGCCTGGTGATGTTTGTTATGAAGCATTTCCAGTTGATAAGACATCACCAAGTCGAGGACAGAAGGAGAAATCTAAAAATCAAAAAGCTATTGATAAATTAATGGATGTACTTAATCTTAAAGATGTTTGTGGCTATATTACATTCTTAAAAACCAGCGTGCCAGATCTCGGATGTGAGGAATTCGACATTGACGTGTGCCTGCAAAGGCCAAAAGCTAAAAAACCAGGAAAGGTTGTTGCCGTTGAAACAACACGGCCAAATACTTTACCAACAATTTCAAAAGATATCTCATTACAAGATTTCCAATCGCCATTAGACAGTACGGACATTATTATGCAATTAAGCAGCAAGACAATTATTGACGGATCTTTGTCAACTCTCAAATCACCCGATGAGAATCATTTTGCATCGACGCCTAAGAAGAATACATCGCCGTCAAATGTCTATCGAAGTGCTGACTGTAATGAGGTGTTGAAGCATGAATTAGAGGAATTAAATAAGAGTGATAATAAAAAATTAGATGACGACGAAAAATTCATTCCAAAACATATGGTTTCGCAGAGTTCCATTGAAATTGAACTGGTTGATGACGACAGTCGTGAGAAATTGGACGACGTGAAGGAGGAAGTAACTGAATATTTGGGAGAGGTAAATTACTTTCGTTAAATTTTAACGGTTTTTTCAAATTCAAATTTCTATCGTTAAAAATTTTGAATTTTGAAAATTCGTTATTTTTTGAATTATAAATAACCGTTATTTTTTATTTTGTAATCTTCAGGAATGGACAGTTCTTGATATTAACTTCGGTATTCCATTGTTCGATGTGGACGTCAACACAAATATTTGCCAATATTTTGTGAAGCATCTGGCAACAGACGATAAGTAAGAACATTAGCTGATTACTAAAATTAATTTACTTTCTTCTATTTTTAAAAATTTCTCTCTTCCTTTTTTCAGTCTTTCAAAAGTTCAACAAATTAATGCGGACATGAATGATAAATTTATGAAATTCATCACTCAATGCATGGTAATTAGCAATTTATATTCATATTGTTCATTAATTTATGGCTTTTCCTTCTCGTTCCTATGCAAACAGTACTTTGACGATGAGAATGTGCGAAACATAAGAATAAGTAAATTAATTCCGGCACCACGAATTAATTTGGCATTTGAGAACGGAAAAATTGTTTACTGGAATGGAAAATAAATTTTCACGAGTGAGAAAGACGACGATGATGATGACTCGACGAGCATAAAAGAATTTTGTTTTTTATTATTTTTTTTTGTTTAGTCATTAAAAATTATTAATTATGATTTATGTTAAATAATAACAAAATAAAAATATACTTTTTAGAAGATTGATGCCCTTATAAATCATGTAATTAATGCATATGATGAGGATGAGTTGATGAAAAGTCAATGAATAAAATCTTGAAATTTAAAAAAAATGCAAGAAATTTTAGCATTTGAGAAAAAAGATTCTTAAAATTTATTCTTTATTTAAAGTTTTTCAGGAGCTTACTTTTTGAGAGCTTTTTTAACGGAAAAATTCAAATTTGAAAACCTTACAAATTCTCATTTTCGATTCGGAATTGTATGGTTTTGAATTCAAAAAATCCGTTAAAATTAAAAGCTCTCAAAAATTAATTTAAAAGCTCCTGTCACATAATAATATAGAACTGTGGTTTATATATTCTCAACTTTGGAACTCATAAAATATATTTATGTATATAAACAGATGCTAAATTGAATTTAATTAAAATTTATCATAAAGATTTTTTTTATTGAATTCGTAATGCAATGTTAGTAATTTAAGGTAGGTATTAAATGAAAGCTCGTAAAATGGGATTTAGAGGAGAATTTTTCCCCCAACATTTTCATTTATAATATCACATAATGTCTTTTTCTTTGTTTAATGGTGTTACAAGCAAAGCTCAATGTTATTTTTCGTTCCTTTGTCTCATTTTCATGCTTTAAGTTTCAGAATATATTTATTTAATTTTATTCGTCTTTTTTGTCTTATTTTTCCTAGAGTCCTATCCTAAAATCAATTGCTTTTCCTAACGACTTTTTATTTGAATGTTTCAAAACCTTACAAATTCCAGTTCTAAAAATAGCGTTTTTAAACATTTTTATTCAAAATAAGCAATTTTATTACAAATTAACTCATTTTTCAAGATCACAGGTACTTGATTAGAAGCTTGGATTACTAAAAATATGAAAATTTAAAATTTAACGGACTTTTATTTATTTAAATTTGAGAAAAGATGTAAAAAAGACGCGAAATAATGTAAACAAACTTTTTGGAAGGGGGTCATTCACTTATGACGTCCATGATTTAGGCGCAAGGGGGGGGGGGGGTCTGAGATTTTGTGACACTTTAAATTAAAGAAATTTTTTTGAACTAAAATTTTGTGACAAAGGGGGGGGGGGTGATGTCTAAGAATCCCATTTTTTGATGGACGTCATAAATGAATGACCCCAAACATTCATAAAATATTATTTTTGTTTTTAACAGCATCAACATTTCATTAGTTTTTGTTATTTAACATTAAATAAACTCTTAAAAATCAACAGAATTTGAATTGACAAGGTAAATATTATTAAATTCTAATAACCTAAAAATTTTCAAGAAATTGTAAGGCTTTGATCCATCCCTATCTTCGATTCTTTTTACAATTCAATTTAAATGTATTAAAATGCGTAATTTTAAAACTTTATTTCAATTAAATATTTTTTAACAATGTCAATAAATTTAAAATCTTTAATTAACTTTTCTCATAAGGCATGAACTTGATTCTCATTTATTTATTCATTATTAAAGTTGCACTTAGTATAATTAATTTAAATTTTGTTTGTTCTTGAAATTAGAAGGCAAATTCGGAATATATCTAATATCATTATTAATGATTACTTTTTATTGTATATAATATACTTCCTCTCTTATGTTAATATTTTCATGTTAAAAGTAAATATAATTAATGACTAGATTCGTTTTAAAAATAGCTGTTTTAATTACTCAACTACTCAACTTTTTTCGCGATTCATTAAGGTAAAGAACCCAGTAAATTATTGTGAATAAAATAAAACTTAGTGGAAAAAATACGAGTGAGATTTGGTCCAATTTTCCTCGTTGTGATCCTGCGTACAGAAGTGCCACGTCGGCAACGTTTCGAAAGCTAAAAATAGATTTAACAAAATGTAAATTTAAGGATTATTAAAAACAATTTTTGGATGATTCCAGAAGAATAACCTTTCTGGATCTTGGATTTTGGAGTCGTACACTTGAGCTAGAGTCACTGCGATTCATTTGGAATAGAATCTATTGGATCCTAGAGTCTTCCAGATGCTAGTCATCAAAGGAGACGAATTGTGTGCCAAAGACTTCAATAGATCCAGGGGCCGGTTTCTAGGGCTACCTAGGGTATCCCTACCTACCGTTCCCCTACCCTCCGTAAGAGCAGAGTAGGTGGAATGTCCTAGGGTGGGGTAGGTGGGATACTCTATCTTCCCGGAGTAGAGTAGTGAAGGGTACCCCGAAGCTCCAGGACCTTTGACGAGCGCTCTACCCTCATCATGTTTGGTCAAGTGCCACACAGCTCCAGACCCCCCTTAAATGTTGGACATTATAAGTTCGCGACCCCTTGGAAACTCACCGTTTTCTGCCCATAATCGAGGAAACTTTCTCAGCCGTATGTAGACTCTCAGCTGTCGATGCAGCTAAATCTCGTGTATTGTGATGCTCTTGAGGATTTATTCGATTAGCCTGAAACATTCGTGATGCATTTTCTAATCCATTTTTCCTTTGTGGCTGCAACGACGTCATCTAACGAAATGAACGCGTAAATAAGAAGGAAGTAAACAAAAAAAATTCGAGTGAAACGGAAGCGAAATGTAAATTATCCAACAGTTGATCCGGAGATTGTGTGAGCAATTTGAAATTACATTGAATAATTTACATTTCTAAGGGAAAAAAAGTACACGGATAAAACATTATTCAGCCAAGCAGGAAACGCAAATTGCAATGGAAAATCTTGATAACAAAAATAGGAAAAAATTCTTTCAACAAAGAGGAAAAAAAATTGAAATTTGAATAATAAAAAGGAACTTGTTGCATGAGCAGCCGTTCAGACTTCAATCAAACCATTTTTTTGCATGAAAACTAAATAATAAATAATTTTGACACAATAATTGTGGAATATTCATAAAAAATAATCAAATTGATTTTCAAATTACTTTGTGTGTACATTTGTCGTGTAGGGTTGTCAGGAATTGAACGATAGCATTAGCAAAAGGGAATTAATGGACGGTGCACAGTTAAAAATCAATTTCTAAGAAATTCTAATTCTTGAGTTTCTTTTAGACTGTTTATTCTACCTTCATTAAATTGTACCTATCTCTACCGTACACTCGGGTATAACCCTCTGAATTTATCCCTACACTACCCATAGGGGTATACTCTAGGTTAGGGGTAGGGGTATACCCAGGGGGAAGACTACTTGGTGGTACTTCACTTTAGACCCTATTTAGAAATATTTGTAAATTTCGAGTTATAGCTCAAAAAAAATTTTGGCGGAAAATGATTTTTTTCACCAAGTAGTCTTCCCCCTGGGTATACCCTAGGGTTGGGGTAGAAATAGGTGTATACCGAGAAACCCATCCCTGGGAAGTACATATACACCGGTTATAGCAACCAACTCCTCCGATGGACCTTGAAATATATTTCTCCAAAATACCCAAAAGATCTATTTTAAACAAAGGGGGTGTCCAAAAAACTTGGGCTTCTTTATCTACCCGAGAGTTTGAAACTTCAAGAATCTTATGACGTACGCAGCACAGGGTCTGGAGGTAATTTCAAGTATAAGTAAACCAGTGGTTATTTTCTGTCAACAAACCTCAACGATCGTCAATCCCTGACTATTGCATATTCCACTCAAAAGTCAGTGTACAACATGTAAGTATTTTGTGATATATATTAGTTCTTGTGTATGTTAAAATGTTATTTATAATGAGCAAACGATGAGGAAAACTTTTTTCAAAGATCATAGCAAGCTTTTTTTTCATCACAAAACAGTGAATTTCAGTTTACAAACAAAAAATATTTGTGAAAGGAGGCAATTTCACTTTTAAAATATTGTCAAAATTAACCTCAATAATAACATCCTCATTTTTTGTATCCGTTAATAACTGAAAGTATATAGAGAAAAAGTTGTCTGATAACAAAATTATGAGTTGTAATAAGAAAATAAAAATTTATGAAATAATAATAACCTTAATTAAATCATATTTAATCCAAAATTAATTCGCCAATTTTTATAGATTTAAAAATTTTCATATTTTTTTTAAAAACCAAATTTCAATTTTTACCGGTGTTTCAACGTTCGGAAGATTCGGGATACTCGATTGATTTGGAATTTGTAGACTTTGATTGGATATATTAATTCTAACAGGCGATGGTTGTGGATGTATTCCAGACGTGCCATGAGCTTGAGCGACAAACTGCTTTTTTCGCCAGTGTGAATCGTAACGAATGCCAAACAGCACAATAAAATACTCCATTAACGCAAGAAAGACGAAGAATGTGCAACATAACAACCAGACCTTGAATGGCGATAGAAAGGAAGTGATGATAGTAAAGACATTAGCTTTATTGGGTGAAAAGGTGAGAAAACAGGGGAAGAACAACTTTAAAATTCAAGAACTTAAAGTTTTTAAAATTGGAATGTTAACGTATTTGTAAAATTTGAATTTTCACAATTTTAACGGAAATTTAAAATTTAAATTTTCACAATTTTAATTTTAACGTGTTTTTAAAATTTAAATTTTAACGTATTACTAAAATTTGAATTTTAACGTATTTTTACACGCTTTTATTTTAAATTTTGAATTTTAACGCATTTTTAAAATTTGAATTTTAACGTATTTTTAAAATTTGAACTTTAACGTATTTTTAAATTTTAAATTTTAACGTATTTTTAAAATTTAAATTTTAACGTATTTTTAAAATTTAAATTTTAACGTATTTTTAAAATTTGAATTTTAACGTATTTTTAAAATTTGAATTTTAACGTATTTTTAAAATTTGAATTTTAACGTATTTTTAAAATTTGAATTTTAACGTATTTTTAAAATTTGAATTTTAACGTATTTTTAAAATTTGAATCTTAATGTATTTTCAAAATTTGAACTTTAACTTTTTTAAAATTTGAATTTTAACTTTTTTTAAAATTTGAATTTTAACTTTTTTTAAAATTTGAATTTTAACGTATTTTTGAAATTTGAATTTTAACTGAATTTCAAGATTTGAATTTTAACGGAAATTTAAAGTTTGAATTTTAATGTATTTTTTAACTTTTAAATTTTATTTTAAAATTTGAATTCAGCTTGAGTTGTTTTTCCCCTGACATCCAAAAGCTCTACTCACTTCAATCGATTTCAATTCCAAGGCATCTGGTGAATTATTTCTCACAGTATCAAACATGGTGACAAGTGACAACAGTGTTGTAACCAGTAATACCATTCTTCCTGCATTAAGATAGCATTCAGACATTGAGAATTGTCAGGAAATGAATGTTAAAATGTAACATACCTGGAACGATTGTTGGTATGATGAGAAATGAACCCCATGATATAATCGTGAAGAGCGTAGATGGTAGATAATTTTCAAGCAAGTAGCTTTTCACTTCCCGTGACAATGTTATTTCAAGACGCGCCGAAATCCGATCAGCTTAATGTTGGAAGGAAGGTAAGAAGCAAAGCATGTATTCGTTATCTGATTATTGACGTTATTTACATTCAATGACTTGAAAATATTTTTGCTTAGTTGTAAAAGAATGAAATTATGCGTATTTTATCAAAGCACGTAGGCAGCACATTCAATCAATTTGGCGTGTTATAATAGCGTCAGAAGTAAAGCTTGTGCTAATGGCATTTGGCGTATTGATAAAGTCAATAAGCATAATCACTAACATAAACATAAATGAGCTTTTATATTCCATTGATTTAGCATATTTTTGTGCATAAATTTAACGAACTTTTCACATTTAAAAATCAAAACCTTACAACAGTTAAAAAATTCAAAATTTTGAATTTCGTTACTAAAAAGCTCAAACAATAAAAAGCCTAAATGTCTAATTAAAATACTCCCATTGACTACTAACAACCATAAAATAGTGCTGTGTTATCATTATTACCGTCACCATCAAAGTTGACTGGATACGGTTCTTCCCTTGGGTCAAAGGATACCTATTACAATAAATTAATCTCTCATTAGTATTAAAAAGCATGGAATGAAGCTTATCACGTAATAATTTTACCACATATTTTGGAAGTCGAAAACCATTTTCACCGAAGTCATTGGGGAATGTTAGTGGATTATCCTTTCGCCAATGGAAAGCCATTTCATTAACTGTATATTTATCTGGAAGTTTAAAAATATATCAAGTGACAATGATGAGTTAAATGTTAAATTACTTACAACTACTGAAATCAACAGGACACTTTTGGACGTCTAATGGATATCTAAATATAGATGACAAAGTGAAAATTATTCCCCTGTACCCGGGTACAGAATAAAGGATTAAGGACTTACAAAACAAAATCCATATCACATTTTATGATAATTGTTGCTCCTATACTCAAACTTATTGTACTATTTTCATATATGCGAAGACTAGAGATTTCCTCAAATAGCTTTAAAATTTTCATTTCACGTAGCTGCCGTATGTAGAGCTAGATAAAGTAGACAGGAAATAGACAAAATTATAGTATGTGTATTGTGAATAATTTGTGGAGTAGATGAGTAGATGAGTATACCAGGGGTGCATTCAGGGAGGGGTGGGAGTGTTAAAAGGGGTCTAGACCCCATTGAGATTGAAATATGAATGGGAAAATGTTTTGAACCTTCCGAGAAGTCGGACCCCCACCCCTTCGAAGAATTTTTGAGCTACGTTCATGTTATGTACCACTGGGGTAATTTTTCAGTGAGGCTTCCTGGCTACACGCCTGCCTAGCCATTAAAAATCCTTTTCAAATCTCATTTTTTTGCCACCAGACAACCGTTATAGTGCCTTCAGGATACCATCAAGTCTTCTCATTAACACGGTAACCTGGTAGTGCCTTGTCGACTAAATTGTGTGACTTAGGTATGATATCCAGGAATTTATGCATCAGCAAAGTAATTATTCTCGAAAATAATGTTTCTTTCTACAATATCCAATGCATAAATACTTTAATAAATAAAGGCATTAGTCCATTTAACCCTGAGATTACTTCATAATAAATTAAAGCCAGGTGAAGTTCTTTCATTTTGAGATAATTGAAACCAGCATGGCAATTAACTTTAATGGGATGCAATTATTTAATTTAGAATAATCAATAATGAACAAAGCCCAAATGAACAGACTTAATTCTCACAGCATGACTTTTGATCTTGAAATGTGATAAAAATAGACATGCAGAGGTCAATAAACTTACATCTGGTGTCCATATATGGTTCCTTTGTTCTACTGTTAATTCTATGTACTTCTTCTCTCCCAGATCTGTGTTCGGTTTTATCCTCATGTCCACCCATACGACCTGAAGGAAAACGTCAAACGAAATTTCCTAAAAAAATACAAGAATTGAAATTTTAATCATCATGACTAATTAAGTTCCATAAAGTTTTAATTAACCTCTTTATTCTCATCAACGGCTGATATCCTATTTATATATAATGATATGGAAACGTTTGTTAAGTCACCTGCAATGAAAGTAGATATGTATATAAACTTTTATAATTGTTATGCATTTCTTTTTTATTTTAAACAATATTTTTTTAGTCATTAAAAAGGTAGCGAAAAAAGAAATAAAAATTCACGCTATACTATCAATAGAGACAATGAATGTATGAGTTTAAAAACGTGATAGTGCTTTGCATGGCTTTAATTAGACAGCTTATCATTTATTTGGATTGGGGGAAAAAAGAGGGAAGAGAACGAAATATTTTGCATTACATAGTTGAAGTTTATCATGAACAATGCGCGTTATGAAGGGGAAGTTTATATTATAGAAGGCAAATGCGTACTATGAAAAGGAAGTGCGCACTATAAGAATGAAATATGAATATAACCGCGCACTATACACAAGAAATCAACATCATATGCTAGAAATATGAATAAATTAAAATCACGTGGAATTCAACGACTAATTCATAAGTTACGTTTTATGTACAGCAGTTAGAGATGGAAAAACTAAAAATCATTGATAATGATAACTAAGAAGATAGTTTACAACACATTGTGACTTTCCCACAGAACTGAGGGACATTTTACTTTCTTTTTGTTCCAAAATGATTATGATAGTAGTGCTTCCCATTCCAATAAAATGTGCGTGCTTATTTATTACAATACACAAGTATATAAGAGACTTCATTCATGCTTCTTTTTGCTTTATACATTTTCATTTTCCTTTTCTTTTTGCTTCATGAAGAATTCTTTAAACATTTTCTTAGCCTGCTTATTTTTTTTTGATAATTTCAAGTTTCATGACATTGTACTACATAAAATGTACATTAAGGTGAAAAAAGTTTTGCGATAAACAACGTAATAGAATCAATGGAAATAAAAATGAAGGAGTGATGAATGAAATTTCTTGTTTTTCGTGCTGTTTGAAGGACTTTTAATAGAAATTTCATGAAACCTGGAATAATTTTGTATATCTTGTCTAATGATCCTGTTGAAGAATTAGAAATTTGATCAGGAAATGTTGAAGGATATTTATTGTTGATTTTTGAATTTAGTTTGGCATAATATCTTGCTGGGTTGATTGAATTACCATATTTCTTATGTTGTGAACTTGAGTGGCCTGCCTGATGACCCAATGATCTTGACTTTCAAATTCTACCCTTTACCTCTAATAGATTATATTTAAATCAATCAATCAATTCTCTTTAACTTTGTAGCTTTTCCAATTTAAAATTAATCACCTTGAAAAATCATCAATTATATAAATTGAAATTTAACTTTCGAAAGTGGAAACTTCTGCATGAAATTACTGTAATTAAGTTTTTTTAATGAAACTTTAATAAATTGCATTTAGTCACATGATTTTTTGAAATCTTAATCTTGAACTGACATAAGTGCAGGAACGTACCCAGAAATATTTTTGGGGGTCCAAAAATTTCATATTCACACAAATTTTAATTGTGTGTGAATATTTTCATTCCTTTATTCAAATTTTTGTACTAATTGTTAATTCTAGTGGTATTTGAATGATTAAGTAACAAATTAGAGCATCGGAAGAAATTTTAAAAGAAAAATTATTTTTCAGAAAAAATTTTCCATGCAAAAGTTTTTTCGAGGGAGGGTTTGGACATCGAACACCCCCTGGTTACGCCCATGTATAAGTGCATCAGATTCCAAAATATTTCAGTATTTTATCCTGGCTTGAGCTTCATAAAAATCCATAAACTAAGTTAAAAACTTCCAAACAATCATCAGCACATGACAAATACTTTTTTATAGCTCTCATGAGTCACAACGTGAAACAGATTTCACAATTAATGCTGAATAATTTTTCAAACATCCGAGAAATTTTTTCCATAGGAATTAACATGCTACAAGTCGCTATTCTATCGATATTATGGCACGTGTAGGTATATGGCTGTGTTAAAATATGATCGCAAGGTTTTCGGTTATAAGACTTTTTTTGTTAATGCTTTACAGAATGGAAGTAAATTCATTTAATAAGCCTCACGGTCGTGTATTATAGTAATCAAAGAAAAATACTAAAATTAAGCTTTTTTTCAGAAACTTTCTTCTACTTTTTATAAAAAAATTCATTTCCATCAAGTTACTTCTTGATATGGATTTATTTTTAGATATCACATTATTCACACACATGTGCTGAGTCGATTTATGGCTAATGAGAACTGTCATAAATGAATATTGATGTAGAACTGTAATCAATAACTTTTCAGCATGTCAAATCATGACGAATGTAGTCCTCATGCCAAACTATTACCTCAGACATGTAATTTGTATTTACATTGAGTGCCTAAATTATTTTTTCGTAAGCAGACATGTAATAATTTCGTGTATTCCATGACATTTCAGTAAAGACGTAGTTTATCGCCTTTATTGTCAGGATGGACGTAATTAAATAAAAAGCAACATAATTTTTTATAACTTATCACACATCATTCACTTTAAAGGAAATAAACTTCCACTTCTTTTTATTGCTGATTATAAAGTCAGCACATTTCATTTTCCTGCTTTTTTTTCTGCGCATTTAGCTGAAATAATCTTCTTAATGGAATTGAATGAAATGAGCTTTTGTTATTCTTGGGTTTAGTAGACAAAATCTGGTTGAAGAGTTGTCATATTGCCACATAGATTCAGGTGAACATAAAGAATTTTGGATAATTTTATGGACTTAATCTTTATTATCTTGAATGAATTAAAGAAGTCATAAAATATTTGGTTAGAATTAAGTTTTTTAAAGACTAGTTTGCACACAAAATTGATCCTAGGTCTCAAAAACCCAGCTACTATGAACAAATACGTTACGCCTTATTTTAGAACAAAATTCAAAATAGCGACTTTTAGTAGTCCTTATTTTCGTACAAAATGTCTGCTACCAGAAATTACAAAAATCAAATTTTAGCGATTTTCTGTCTATTTTAACTTCTTTAGGCTATTGAAATAATAAACTTTAGGTCATAAGGTATAGGATTATTCATAATATGATAAAGAAATCTATGTCAATAGACCAAATTTTACGAAAAACAAAATTTGAAAAGCTCATAATTTGTAAACAAAGATACGAAAATTTGAATTTTGAGCTTTTTCAAAAGCTTCTTTAACTGTCAAAAGTTCTGTTCATAGTAGCTAGTCAAAAACCATTTAAAAGTTTATTAAAAACATTCTGGAATTAACTTTCGGTTAACTTTTAACGATTTTGGTTGCTGAGGGATGTTAAGCAATCACAAAAATTCTAAAACTAAGCTTAACGAAGGAAAGCAAGCTTCAAGTCGACATTCGAAGTTTGTCCAACTTACTTCCAACAGTTAAGGGGTCGTTCACTTATTACGTTCGTTTTTTAGGGGGGAGGGGGGGTCTGAGACTTTGCAACAGGTCAAACAAAGAAAAAAATTTTTCTTGAAACTTTTGTAACAAGGGGGAGGGGGTTCAAAAATTTCGTTTTTTTGTGTAACGTAATAAGTGAACGACCCCTAAAAACAAGTATTAAGGACTTGGTTTTAAATTTTAAACATTAAATATTTAGCAGAAAAAATTAAATTTTCCAACAATTTGTTCCTAGTGGGAATCGAACCAGCATTCTTATAATTTTCAGTCACATTCTCTTACCCCTAAGCTATCAAAGAATGATATGAAGCCTGGCAGAAAGCCAACTTAAAGTATTAATCTTTTATGAACAGTATATTTGGTGTTATCGTTGAGGAGGCTTTTCTTTGGAACCTATAACTAGGGTGATCATAAAATTTTCATAAAAATACATGACAAAAAAGAAAATTTGAAAATTAATGGAAATTTTTGAGAAAAAATTCAGAATCTGGAACAAAATTTCAACATTTAAAATTGAAAAATATATTTTTTAAGATGATTTACTGGACAATGACCCATACAAACATCCTCAAGATATTATGGTACTTCAGAGTCATTTACAAATGACGTTCACCTTTTATAGTAGAGGGACCCCATATGAGAAGAAAAGGACAGTATCACCCTACCTATAACCCCAAACATACTTTTATTACCATACTTTTTGCCTTATAGGAAACAATTCTTAACCAAGGAAACAAAATTTCATGAAAATAGTAACAAATCCTTGTGAATATAAATTTTGGATTTAGGAGGATAACTGCGTATAACCTAGAATAATACAAACAACACCTTTTAAATCTGAATTTTCATACCACAAACTTTGTTTACGGCTCATTAGAATAATTTGCAGTAACTTTGACTCACAAACTTATGTCTTTCAATTTTCTTCTACTTTCCCT
Source organism: Chironomus tentans (assembly GCA_963573255.1). Taxonomy (NCBI): domain Eukaryota; kingdom Metazoa; phylum Arthropoda; class Insecta; order Diptera; family Chironomidae; genus Chironomus; species Chironomus tentans. Next base: position 40,110,396 of record OY754302.1, on the reverse strand, counting down.
GTCTGACTAAGTTTATTTCATTTCTTTTTCCACATCATCATCATTATTTGCATTATTATCTACCAGAACAACTAGTGACGTAGCATTTACTGTAATGACGTTACGAAAAAAAGTAGAAATCGCGAAAATAAACACGATTTTTATGAAGGCAAGAAGAACTTGAATGTCATTTACAAGTCGGCATTCTTTTTGACCTCGTGTGCCTTTTGTGCTACCGACACTGACATACCTACAACGTGTATTTATAAATTCACATGATTTGCCATATCACAATTGATTTGACCGTGAATATTTTTTTACTTTTATGCCACTGCTTTTTACTGTGACTGGACGAAAGTTTTCTGATCTATTTTTATCGCCATTTTTTGTTGATATGTATAATAAGATGAATGGATTGGCACATAACGTAATGTAAATTAGAAGCATGACATGAATAAGTGAAGAAAAAAGCCTTTATAGCTTTGAAAGGTATTTCCTGTGAAAATCGCATTGATCAAGATAAACCAAACATATTGCATGTATTGTTTGTATGCGCACATACAAGAATAGACAGACATGTATGACAGCTAATTGATTGTTAGGTGCGACAGACTATGGCTCCCATGTGATTGTGTTACTGCTGCATTTCTATGAGTGTTGGTGAAATAAAAATCCATTTGGCATATAAAATTTCTATAGCTGATTATAAAGCACTTATACATATTTATGATAGTACGCTGGTTATATTTATTTAGTGAAAAATAGCATGGAAACTGATTCTATTTATAGCACAATTTATGGATGATCGTTATTTGTAGTTATGCTACCTCTGAGGTACATCAACTTTTTACTATAAGCTATTTTGAATATATGTGCCTTTTTGTTTGTGGGTTTGAGGAGTTATGGTATACGTTATAGTTTTTACACAAATAGTATCGTGAAAAATTGAAAACGTTGCTTATTCATAGACTCAGGGGCGTATCCAGGAGAGGGGAAGGGGGTGCTTGACCCCGAACCATGATTTTTTTATGATGCATGATTCCATGAGTGACCATGATTCGAAAAGATATTCAAAAAATGTCACAATTTGACCCCCCTCCCTCCTTCCTCAAAAATTCAGGATATAAACTTGCATAAACTAATCAGATAGAGGATATTTCCGTGTCTAAAATTCAGAGTTGGAGTCTTTTTGGAATCGAGTCTTTTTATTGCAAAATACGAGTGGAATTCGAGCTCTGCTAAAAATAGAAGACTGTCTACTGAAAACCCAAGTCTACTTCTCAGAGGAAAGGTTTTAAATGTTTATAAGATTTCTAAGGAAAATTTAAGAAATTTGCCATTAAGAATCACTTTCTAAATGCGCCCCTGACTAAAGTTCTAGCTTTGTACTTGAAGATATTTCATTATATCATGAAATCATAGTTATAAAGATTATGAACATGACCATCTGCTTGGGTGTGAATATGACCAGATATTAGTGATCCAGTGACATATCAAGAAGCTTTGATACTCGTGACTAAATCAAAAATTTGTTCCTTACATTGGATTTTGTACCCCATTACATGTATGCAATTTAATGTCCCCTTTAAAAAAGACACAAAGAGCAGTGGTTCTAGTCACGATTCCCTTGTTACTCCACTGGTACTTGCCTCATCTTAGCTGTCTGTTTTATGCACTCAAGATAGATTCATTTTAATCTCTTCCCGACAAGCTTGATGTTTCTAAGATTATTAACATATAAAGTAAAATGTCAGCACTTAAATCCCTCTCCAGAAGACTATTAACCACCCATTGCTTCATTTCCAAAGCAAATAATAATTCAGCCTCACATGCGGTAAATTAATATCCTAACCAAAGGAGCAAGAGATTCATTCATACCTTTCTGATTTATTTATGTATGAAATTAATGGAACCTTGAACTCAATTTAACAGCATTCTTGACCATAATTAAAAAGGACTGGTATTTCCTTCATTCATACTTGCTAAAATGTAGCGGTAATTATAAGTGTATAGCTTATGAAATGAAAGGAAATGCCACTTCATTTCATCCATTATGGCGAATGTCAGCTAATAAAGTAAAATAATAATGAAAATTACACTGGAAATGATGTTGACGAAAAGACATTGGCTTCGTAAGGAGTCCAGATTTTCAATGTTATGGCTGAGGCTATTTTTAACAAAATATTTTACATTAATGTAAGTATTATGTTGACTTTCCTGTTGAAAAGGTAAACGGTCATAGCTGCTTATTATCGAGAATGTATTAGCAATGGAAGGAGCCATAAACACTTAAAATTGATATGTCATTGTGTAAAATGAGTGCGAAGAGGAGAATGAATTTTATTAATGACCTAAGTTGTACCCTTCAGCCTTTTCTACATTCCTTTGATTAGCTGCCTGTTCAGCAGTGGCTAATCGTGTAGATGAAAAATTATTTTTATGACTTTTTATAAAAATAGAGCAGTTTTTGGGGCGTCGCAAATTTCCTCTTGTTGATTCGTTTTTAAATCGACGATTTTGATTCATTTTTTTGTTGTTGATGGCTATAAAGAGCCCTCGAAATTATTGTTTTCTTTATAGCCATGAGAGGAAATCCAAATAGCTTTTAAAGGAAATTAAAAGAAATTTGCTATGGTATTAAGGTAGTTAAGGAAATTTAAATGATTTCCATGAATTTTTTACATGTGTAACACCAAATGTTGATGTTTCTAAGTTTTGATGGATGTAGGAATTTAGCCATTAATTAATGAAATCTGAACTTGATTTTGAAAAAGTTTTTAAGCATTAGACACGTGCTGAGAAATTAAGTAATTATAAATTTTGTTGACTTGTGTATGATGAGCTTTTGAAATTTTAATTGATTGCTTTGGGACTGGTTGGTTGGATGTCATTCTCATGGTAAATGGATCGTTCATAAATGATGTCCAGGATTTATGGACGGAGGAGGGTCTGATGCTGTGTGACACTTCCAAAAGTTTACAGAGGGGGGAGGGAGTCTAAAAATCTCGTTTTTTACGTGACGTCATTTATGAACGGCCCCTAACTAGATGGCGAACATCTCATAAAGCCTTCGTGTGATTGTCATTTTGTTCCCATAAAATGAAACAAATGTGCCGTTTTGTTATCTTGTTACTAAGAAGAACTTTTAAATCTTTTAAAATTTCCTAATTCGGAGTCTTTTGTAAATTACGTCATGCAAAAAAGAAATTCGAAACCCCTCTTGCCACAAATTTCCAATAGAATTAAAATTTCCGGTATTTGAACTGTCACAAATTATTAAATCCCCCTCCATCTCTCTCTAATGCGTGCAAACGAACACTAATATATTCTGCTGTCAATATTATTAAACAAATTAAGACACATTTAAAAATAATTCAAAGACCAATCAACTTTATAAATAGTAAATAGGCTCAGTAAACATTCAATTATATTTATAGCTTTCGAAACCCGTTGAAAATTGAACTATTATTAATTATCTATTTCCGAGAAACTTGTTTGAATGATTATAGTGGTATTGACATTGAAAATGCTTGGAATGTACAAGTGGTGTGGGAGCTTACTTCGGAAATGGATTTTGAGTTTGATTTTTTTTATTATAGAATTGAATTTCGTGGAAATTATTTCTATTAAATTTTAAGGGGCGTTTATAAATGAGGTCCAATTTTCAGGGAAGCATGGGGTCTGACATTGTGTGATACAATTTTTGTATGAGATTTTTTTATGGGGATCTATCCCTTATCTACTGACTGACTGAGTCAAAACACCCAAGTCGATGGACTTTTTCTTCAATTTGCAATGGGTTTTTTGAGAAATTTCTGGTTACACCTCTGCATAGGGATGTAAAATATACTGAAAATGTGAAATTAATTTTGTTTATTTGGGGGTCGTTTGGATATCACGTAACGCTTAGGGGAGGGTGTCAAAGTTTTGTTATGCTTCATATTAAATTTTTCTGATTTTTTTACAAAATTTTATAAGGGGAAGGGAGCTAAAGATGACCATTTTTAGCCATTCCTAAAATTGTAACGATCTTTTAGATTAGAATCAGGGGGAAAACCACTTGGTGGAAAAAAATTCTAAAAGACACCTAGAGTCAAACTTTTGGTGCTATGTTGAAAAAAACCATAATATAAGATATCCTGACAAGACTATAAGATATGAAAAAATATTCAAGGATTCAAAATTATTGCAAAAATAAAAATGACTTTTTTCCACCAAGTGGTTTTCCCCCTGCTTCCTGTCTTACTACTTTTACAAGAAATCCCATTGTTATACAATGCAGTTTACAGCCATATGAACAATAAAATGGCAATAAAGTAATAAAAATCTATTTTTAACAAAAGGAAATAATTTCTTCCTGAATATCAAACATGACAAATAATGCGACAGACACGTGGAATTTACACATTTACGAAATGTCATAAAATGTTCTCGTAATAAAATAAAATCATATTCATGCTAATAATAATCATATAAAAGCATAAAAATAGATGAGAAATGGGAATTAATTCTGTGAATTGAAATAAGTAAGTAAAAAAAAGTTGGATCTACTTACTAGGTCGATTATTTTTGTCGTAACTTTCGCTCATGTTGAAATGATTTGATATGTTTGATGCAAGTAAAACAAATTTCATTCTCACCAGTATTATTGCACTGTAAATTAATTTTGAATTTGGGTAGGTAAGTCACTGAATTTATTACTGTGTAATTTCATTTCATGAATTTCATTATTCGCACAATTATTTCTGATGCTTTTATAGCATTTCAGTAGTTTTGGAAATGAAAATTCATAATCTACGATAGCATAAAATTATATTAATATCAAACAATAAAAAAAGTGGAAATACTCAAGCTAATTTAATGAAATTGTTTAAACGAACGACGCAATTCTTAGGAAATAATTCATTTGTACCGCATGAGGACTTCCTGTTCATTTACATGAAAATTGTAAACAACAAATACTTGTATCCGTAACCTTCATGCTTGGATGTTAACAAGACTCGACCGGAAAAAAATTTCCCTTTCCATTCGATGACTCATAAGACGCATTAATACGATGACCTAATTTTGATAAAGGAAAAAAGCAAATTTTTATGCTCATAACTGGATGTCGTGATTTGCACGTAAAAAGCATTAAACTTGAGCTTTTTTATTGCAATTCGAAATAAACGCGAGTCGCGAAAGTGAATGTGATTGCAACTTGTGCCTTTTATGCACGAGCAAAGAGCTTGCTAAGAGCTTTACATTCGACCAGGCATTCAATGAAATATAATTTTTTGATTTCAAGAGTTTTGGATGAAGTTAAGAAGAAGGTCTGACTTCGGCCTGGACATGATGCATAGTGTACAACTTTGTCTTCAATTTTTGACTAAAGTTAAAGATAAAATGGCCTGAAAAGGACTTGGTCAGAAAATTTGTATACAAGAAGTACAAATGGATATTTTTGAATGGGCATCCGAGATCATCTTAATGCAGGGGCGTATCCAGAAATTTTTCGAGGGAGGGGTTTTGAAATTTTTTTATATGGAAGGGAAAATTTAGGGGGTGGTTTTGGGATTTTTTCCTTAAAAAACCCTAGCAAATCGAAAAAAATTCCCAAAAGGGGTAGGGGTTTCGACCCCCTAAACCCCTCCCTGAATACGCCCCTGTCTTAATGCCTACTTGATATACGCTAGGTCTTGACTCTGGTCGTTAACTTTTGACTTACTTTTGGGGCTTACTAGGATCTATAGCTGTCATTCAGTCTAGCATTCAACAAATAATAACTTAAGGACATATTTAAGAGGAAATCTTGTGCTGCCTTATCCGAAAATCAAATGCTGATTGAAAATGTAAAACCCAGAACAAAAGTCTTGAGAATTTGTGTTGCTACGTTCCTTTATTGACCTGTCCAGCACAGAATTTCCCATGATTAAGAATGATTTAAAAAGTTCATTGACATACAAATCTCAAACACAAAATTTCTCTTCTTAATTCACAAAATCTGCTAAAATCCAAGACATCCCCGCGTGTCAATCAAATTTGATTAATTCAATCCTATTTCCCCAACATCCAAATTTCATCAAACGATTTGACAATAAATCCATGTAAACATGAACTTTTTTTATGTACACAATTCACTCGAGACTTAAAGCTCATAAAAAATGCTTTTTTTAAAGGATGATCATGAAATATTTTCATTCTATGACAAATTGGAGACACGCAAGTGACATTCGACAGGAAGAAATTTGTTTATTTTTGTGATTGAAAACAAAAAAATGAAAATATTTTGAATCAAATGGTTCATTCACCATTCGCGATTTTGTTTGTTCTATTGACATCATCATACATAGATCAATATACATAATTGACATAGTTTCAGTTCCTCTGTATTTCTATATGACTTAACGCACGAACAAGTGGGAAAATTGAATGCATAATAGCAAGGATATTTTAGTTTAATATACCTGTCGATGCATTTTCCACGATTCAAGGCATGGAGGGTCATTCGTTAATTGATGTTGAAGATTTCGAGGGGGTATGGCCAGGAAGGGGTCTGAACGAACCTCCAGATTGAAATTTGTATTTGATTTTTTTAAATTCCTTTTGAAAAATTTCCGACACACCCCCTCCAACCCCCCCCCCCCTTTTTGAAGAATTTCTGACTATTACCCAGTTGGGTAGAGGATCTAGAGCTATTGGATGTTCTATAAGAAAATTGTGGATGAAGATTTTATGACAGCTGAGTCCAAAAATTAACATTTTAAATGGACATCATTTTTGAATACACCCCCAGAAATAATGAAATATTACAATGAAAATGAAAAGTTTATGGAGAAACGAACGTTTCATTATGTGGCTCCAATCCTCATATTTTTTCAGCAATAATACCCACAATACTTAAATAATATAAAGTATTAGTAAGAACAAAATAATAAAGCGAAACTTTTTTTCTTTTCTCTAAGTATGCAAATTTTCTTTATTATTATTTTAAATATTGATTTACACGATAGAACTTTTTTTTGTTGCTTTCTCTCTTTCTCTTAAGCATAGCTATAGTTGCTGTCACGAAGCTTTTTTTATCGCTAAATGAGAGAAAGTTATGGCAGAAAAAAAGAAGCAAACTTTTATTTTTTATTATTTTGAATTTTAATTTCATACAACTTGTAGAAATACAGCATGGAATAATGTTTACGATTTTATAGGCATTTAAATCCATTCGCTACAATATTTTTTTTGTGTGCTGACTTTTCATTTGCCAGGCAATTAAATCAGTAATAAACGAAACAGATTAAGATAAGTCGTGGAAATATTTTTTTATTTTTGAGGATTTACAATTGCTTTTAGAATTTTTATTGGCTTGATACACAAAAAATGGAAGTTGTTTCGCAAATGACCTAATAAGTAGCTAAGCTTTAACAATGAGCCTTTCATGACCTTGGTCAGTCATAATAAATTATTTGCACAGGTATGATTACTATTTTTACGATGTTGATAATGTTCATTCACAATAAGACTGTGATTTATGTTGTGGTTGAGCTTATAGGCTTAGAATCTAAATGTTTTGGGGATTTTTTTGGAATGTGAAATATGGCGGGAAAATTGAGGAATTTTGAGATTGAGGAAAATATTATGGATAACTTTAGTAAATGTTTTATTACAAAATCAACTTACAAAAGAATTAGTTCCACTTTATTAAGTCATTATAGTTCCAATGGCATTGATTTGACTCCCACTTAATTGATTATCAATCCTTTTTGATTATTCAAAGCTTTTTTTCATAACCATAGACAACATGAATCGTATTGAAAATATCAATTATATTTGGATCCTTCAGAGAAAGTGTTCATCAATAAATGATTTTTTTAGGCTCGAAGAATGATTTTATCAAGATTTTATTGGTTAAAGTGTCATTTTGATTTTTGAAGGGGAGAGTGCCCAATATTTTTTAAAAAAATTACTGTAATAATATTGATTTTGCAAGCAGTCTTCAACATTTTTCTGTAAAACATTAATTTTTTGATTTTAAAAATAAAAAAATAAAAATTTGTATTGAATTTTGATCTTGAGGGGTGTCCTAGTACCAAAGAACCACCCCCTTGCTACGCCCATGTCAAGAACGAATTTTCAAGAGTGAAATCATTAGATTTATACATTCTCACAGAAACCAAGATAAACAGCTTATAACAACAATCCAAAGAAGCCAATCCCAGCCTCAAAACTTGATAAAACGTTAACAACATTGATTCTGCTATCTCTGACCTTTGCCTTCGCTGATGTAAGGAAATGAGAGGCAATAACAGCTAAAATGTGTTACTATATATTTAAATTATAGAATATTTCCTTTAAGGAATGAAATCAGGTCAGCTGGAAATTAATGTTTTGCAAGAAATTTCACAAAATAATTTTTTGTTTGTTGAAGGTTAAGATTGAAGGCTGATAATTATTATAGGAATAATTCTAGATTTCGTGAAATTGATAATAAAATTTGATTGAATTTCTTGACTAAATATAAGAGAATATGTGGCTTTAGAATAAATGAAATGAATTTTTAGTGTCGGAGTAGATTGGAATCTGGGATATCGAGTCATATGTAGGCGAATCTGCAAGCTTTGAGAGTAAGACCAATATGACTGAAAGGATAAACAACAGACCGGAAGTATGAAATCCTGTCTTTTGTGGGGACATGGGTTCAATTCCCTCTAGAAATTCGATGGCAATAATTCCACACAATGCTCAAATTAGATTCTACAAATCTGACTAGATTAAGCTATCCAATGATTCATAATTTCACCATGAAAATCTACATTCGAAAAAGCACATTAATCAGAATCCAGTCAAACAATAGAAGCAATTTATGCAACATTCTGACAACGAGAAATCTCACTTTATGACTAGCCTCTCATGACATTCAGAACAAGCAATACAATTGAGTGAATCAAGTTTATTTTTGTTAAGTGACCAGACATTAAATAAAGCCCACAAAGTTGAATTAATGAAGGCAAATGTAGTAAAACGCACAGTTCTACACAAAATTCAGTCAGCATGCATTCATTATTCCAATTTGTCGTGTATTGCCTCAATCCATTTGTGTGAAATTTGAATTAATTTGCTATCAAATCTTCTTCTTTATGTTATGGCACTCTAAGTGAGTGTATTGTTGTATGAGATATTGCTTGATGGAGTAGGAACGCGACTACCTCAATAAAGGTCTGAAATTGAATAAATTTATTCAATGGGAAAAAGTGAACAAAACACTTGAATAGCGAAAATTAATTAATCAAGTTGTAATTATTATTATGGAAGGATACACAAATGGAGAATATGAAAATGCCAAACTGATAAATTATAATGAAAGGTTGCCGCTACTTTTCCTTAATAACTATTTTGACTATAAATAAATTTCTGTTTATTTCTTCAACATTAACTCCTTATCAAGAATACTTTTACAGTTCATATTTTACTTTTTTTCCGAGAATTGAATATTATGAGCAGTTTTATGAAGGTGCTAAAAATAAAAATGGACTTAAAAATGTTTGACTAAGGACATCAATCTTTGTGTTAGGCATGAGAGGAAAATGGAATAGATTAAAATGAATTATTCGCTTAGAACAAACATCAGGATGGCCATCTACTTAATATTTTCCTGAAATTCTCGGATTTTTATGATTTGTTGAAGACCATACCAAAGAGCCAGCTACTAACAACTTGATATTGTAAATTAATCGACATTGAAACTATTCAAAAGTTTCCTAATTATCACATATTGAAATGTTGACCACATGACAACCAAGTGGACAATATACTTAGAATCACACGATAAATAGGTTCCATTTATACTGAGTTTCAAGATCCGGACCCCCATCTGGGTACGCTTATGGTTCGCTTGGTTACCGTATGGTCAACATTTTAATGCGTATCGACTAATAATCCAGTGGGGTTAGAGGGTAGGTAAGGAGAACTTTGGATGTAAGAAGTTTATTTAATAAATCATTAAAAATTTCAACACACAGGAAGGTTAAGGTTTCTTTCAAGGTTAGAAGACCCATTAAAATATTAGTCATAACATGCTCCTTATTTATTTCATTCAGCAACTAAAAATAGCGGAGTCAGAGGAGATTAAATCTAAAAATTCTCATTCTACAATCTACAATTATGTAATCACGAAAACTTTGATATGAAAATAGAATAAAGTTGCGACTGACCCTTACGATTTGTATGATGAACATTTTACATGTCGTGACTTCAATTTTTTTTATTACTTTTTGAAATTTGTTTGTCTTGCGTTGTCACATTTTTGATAAGAACGTTAAAAATGTAATTTTTTTGCAAGTAAAAATTTTATGATGAATAAATTAATTTTGATCAATTTCATCAATCAAAGCTTCTCGCTGGAGCTTCTAGATTCAGAGAAACTTCTAATATTACAAACTTTAACTTTACATTTTTATTCAAATTATTAAAAATCAATAATCACATGGAAAAATAATAGTTAATTTATTTTAACAACTGTTTTGATTTAAGGGGTTGTTTGTGAATTACGTCACGCAAAAAAGACGACTTTTTCGACCCCCCTCCATCCGTAGTCACAAATTTTCCACGGAAACAAACTTATTGTGTTTTGACTGTCTTAAATTCATTAACCCCTTAAAACGTGACGTAATTTGCGAAGGATCCCGTTGATTTCTTTATTATCACTTTTTTTAAAAATATTTTGAAATTTAGATCATAGTCAAAAGGGGGGTTCAAGCTCAATTCTGCCTATATTCTTGACGAATCACAATTTTCAGATTCAAAATTTTTAAGGGATTCATAAAGCTCTAGACCTTTTTAATTTGTGAACGATTCCACAGTGAATTATGACAAACTTTTTTTACTCAATTAGATTTTTTTAACTAAATTTTTCACAAATTCCTCAAAAAAGTTAATTCACCTTTAATTGTTATTTTTCTTAAATTTTTTATTCACAATTTTCCACTTTTTTCATGACAAAAAGAACTTTTCATTTTCTTTGCTGTATTATTATTATTATATAGCATTTCCACAATTCATGTCGTCATCGTTTTTTGAAGAGAAAACAAGAAAAAAATAATAAAAACTTTTACTCGACAGAGGATTTTTTTAAATAAATTCAAAAAGTGAATGAGACTCGAAAGCATGACGAGCATTGCAAAAATAAAATAAAACAGAACGAAAAAAAAAAGTTAAAACCGCAAAAAGCTCATTACAATTTTCAAGCATTCTGTCTTGTTTGATCGATTCCGAGGAGAAAATAAAAAGCAGAAAAGGAGAATAAAAACAGACTAACTGATTATGAATTTCATTTCCTTTATCAATGAAAACAAATCGGAAGTTAAATTGACTTTAATATTTTTATATTTTTTTGGAGGTAAAATGAGTCTTACCAAATTAATGTGATTGATTTCATAATATCCAAAATATTATTTTTATCGTGATTATTTCCTTTAATTACTCAATTTTATTTCACATTGAAATTATTCATTATTTTTTTATGGGGGGTATCACAGAGTAGCTTTTGCAAAGCTTTCATTCATTTTTTTCACTCCTTAATTAGCTTAATTATTTTCTTGTAGAATATTTACAAATTTTTCGAAGGCTTTTCTCATCCATTCTCAATTATTTTCGCCATTTAAGCTTTCTGCCTTACTCAAGTCCATTTCACAATTTAATATTTTTTTCATTTTTTTTATTATACTAAATTATGTAAATTAAAGGCAATATTGAAAGCACTTTTAATCCTTAATATCACAATATTATATCTCATGTCTCATGTTATTCGCGCTTCCTTTTTTTCTAGTCCATCCAATTGACTCGAACGCTGACAATGAACTGAAAAAGGAAAGCTGAATGAGCGACTTTTCGTGAGCTACGCGAGTTTCCTTTTTTTACTGTTGCGAGAAGAATGAAATTGAAACTTGTTGTTGTTGTGTTTTCCTTTCCTTTCTCTCGTATGATTCATGCATACCGTTCAGTTCCCAGAAACAAGTTATTATTTTCATAATTTTTTTCTCTCTTTCACACGCTTACTCGCTCATTTACCTCTTAGTTAGGTTATCGGCTTTGAAAGGTAAATTTTAAGTTGCTTATGCTGAAAATTACGCGACATTATTTCATAATCGTTCCTTATTGTATATACAATGGCGTAAGAAAATCTGTTATTGAGAAGCAAAAGGAGGGAAAAAAATGTTCAACAGAAATCAACATGCGATGTTGTAATAAATATACGCGCGCATTATCAACGTGAAAAATAAATGGTTGTTGATTTTTTTAAAATGAAAGAGCTTTTAGTGCGCGCATTATCTAAAAAATGAATTTGAGAGCTTTTCAAAAGCTTTTTAAAAGGACATGTGTTTGTATTTATACAAAAATAACTTTGATGATGTGAAAATGAAGTAATATTGTGTTGCTATAACTATAGTGATATGATGATCTTTTTTGTTCTAAATTTTGTCATATTATCATGCTTGATTAAGTTGAAACAACATTAATATTTTGGGAATCGAATATGTTGCCAAAATTCGAACCCGAAAAGAATCTCGTCACATAAAAAGTGAATAAAATTTACGTAATTTAAAACGAGAATAATTTTTATTTTCAAGTAAAGTAATACAAATTTTAAAAAAAACTTTGCAGTTTTTTGTATTCTCAGCTAATTTTCTTCATAATTATAATGTGTTCTTATCAAAAGTCAAACTGTCTTTGACGACAGATGATCTGCATGATATTTTAGGTTCACCGACCTGTGATGATTTTTTATATAATACAATATTTATTCTTATCTTCTCAACAAAAAATGTCTTTTTTTCGTCAACAAATAGATTAAAAATATCAACATATTTTTTATAAAACTAATACACAGTAAAAGAATCAAAATACGGAATTGACTTATTAGTTACTAATAAACAGAAATGATCTCAAAAATGAATGGAGGGGAGAAAAATTATTGTATATAAGAAGTCTGGCTTCAATTTTGGTGCTGATTTTTTGTTGACTCTGGACAGGATCGTTAAGTTAAAATGGCAAAAATGATAATGTGAGTTAAATATTTAATAAAATATAAATTATGAAATTTTATCATTAAAACGATACTTTTTTGTTTTTTTCATTTAGCACTTTTTTCTGCGTGTGTCTGGCACTTTTTGGTTCCTCGCAATCAACTTCATTCAAATGTAAATATTATACTAATGTTTGGGATACTTTAGGTTTGACATATCGGTGTCAAGTCCAAATTTTTGACGGCATATTCTCATTTGATGCAGCACAAGTTGATTTCATTTCTGGAGAACACCAAACTGGTCATAATAATGACAATGTTGAGGCTTTTCAAGTTTATAATGTAGGGCAAGTTCATTTCTTTCCACGTGGCCTAGACAAATTCTTCAAGAATCTTAAAGCAATTGACACTAGTAACACTGGACTGAAAGAAATTTATCAGAGTAACTTGAAAGGCTTTCCAAAATTGGAACAACTTTTTTTGTATGGCAATAATCTGGAAATATTAGAAGCAAATTTGTTCGAATTCAATCCAAACTTAGAATTGATTTATTTACATACAAACAAAATTTCACACATCGATCCAAACGTGTTTGACAAACTGACTAAATTGTATTCTTTGTACCTAAACTCAAATACTTGTATCGACATGCATGCTCTCAACAATCCAACAGCGTTCAAAAATCTTATCACAACAGCAAAGGCTAAATGCATAAATTCAGATTATTCAAATTTGGAGCAAAAACTCAAAAACATTGAAATTGAGTCAAAAAAATTAAATTCGGAAAATTTTAAACAAAAACTTGAAAACTTGGAAAATGAAATAAAATATTCAAAATTTCAAAACTTTTTCCAACAAAGGCTGCAAGAATTAAAAGCTCATGTCAAAATTGATGACTGAGTATTTAAACTGGAAGCAAAACCATTGCAAAATCCTGGAATATATGGGAAAAACATACAAAAACATTTTAATTTTTTTAAAATTGTTTTTAATAAGGTAATACAAATCTAAAAATAAAGAATGATGTTTTTTTCGTATTCTAAGCTGATTTTCTTCTTAATTATGGCATGGATGATCTACTGTAATATGTTCATAATATATAATGTGTTCTTATCAATTACTTTTTTAAAAAAAAATTTGTTTTCCATCATTTGTCGTTGATAACAGAAATTCTGAAAGTCTACGTTATATGTTATATGTTATTTTAAAAATGATGATGCAAATGAATTTATTAAAAAAAACAAATTAGAAAATAATAATATTATTGAAATTTATATATAACATTGTCGCACAATTTAAAAGAAAGGCTGAATAAAAAAAATAAAAAAATTAAGTGTTAAGTAATAAATAAAGGCCCAAAAAGGTTTATCAGGGGCGTATCCAGGGAAAGATTTGGGATTTTTCTTAAAAACCCACTACCAAATTGAAAAGAACTCCCAAAAAGGGGGGTTTTATCCCCAAAAACCTCTTCCTAAATAAGCTTATTTGAAAAAATATGATATTGAAAAAAATCTGAAAAGAAAAATGATTATGATAAAGAATACAAATTCTTGGAACTAAGGTTGTCGAATTTTAATGAAAGTTTTTTAAAATTTCTTTTTTTTTTCATATTAAAAAGTCTTTTATTTGTTTTTATCGTTTTTCTTCACAAATTTACTTTTTTTTGGATGAAAACAAAAAATTTACGATTTTTTTTCAATTTTTTAAGCTTGGCTTTTTTAATGTTCACAAAAAAATTTTGTGTGCTTTTTTCTGCCAAAAAAACTCGATATATTTATTTAAGTTTTAAGTTCCTTATACTTGTTGCATTGTTTCCTTATTTCTTCTCATCCGTTTTCTTCAAATTTAACTCATAAGCACAAATTTTTGTTTATTTCCAAGTTCAATTTTATCAACAGAGAGAGAAAAAGTATTTAATTGAATTAATTATTGTATTTCTTTTAAATATTCTTTTTTTCGAAGCATTTTTAAAATAATAATAATTAACAACGTCTTTTATTTCACTTTAGTAGAATTTGAATTGAGGGGATGTGATGGGGTTAAGCTTCAATTTTGTCAATTGAGAGGACCCCTTGGTAGAAAAGTTAGAGACCTAACCCCAAAAACATCCCCACATGTGAATTTTTCATCATCAACAATGAGCATATGATTCTTCATTTTTAATTATTCATTATTCTCTTTGATATTATCTCAATAATTAACATTACAAGACTTGAAAACGTATGCTTGTATATGTGTGTCAGTGTGTGTAATTGTGTACTTATGTGTATATTTATGTATTTACTCATTCTCATTATAGTTTTTGTCATTGAAGCAATTTTTTTATCGAAAACTTTTTTGTTTTAATTTTTAAGCATTTTTACATTATTTATTTTTCGCCTTTTTATCTTCTTTGTGTCTGTGTATGTGTCTTATAGCAGAAGTATTTTTTTTATATAGAAAAAAGTTTTATTCATTTTTTTTCATCATTTATGGAAACATCTTAGAGATAATGTGTAGATTTTCATTTTAACTATTTATGTATAAGATTTACTTCTTGCTTAAAAATCTTACACTTATGCTTCATCTGCTCAGGCATGGATGCAATTAAATTAATAACAAGTATACTTAACGGGAACTTCTAGTTTCTAGTTTTAATTCATTACTTCTTCATTCTTTTCGTGTCGGTTTTAATACAAATTTTTTTAACTTGTCTTTTTGATGAGTGGGTGGGTGGATGAGAGATTATCTGATTTTTTTTAATGTAACTGAATTTTCAAGGTATTTTAAAATATTTTTTGATTTTTTAATTTTTTTCTATTTTGTCATAATTTGATTTATATAAATCTTTAGAACTTGTGGTCGAAAATGACTAGTTTTTAATAAAATGTCATAAACAATAGCTGAAACCAGCCAGGGAACTCAAGTTTTTGTAACGGTCATATTTTTTTTGAAAAAAATTACATTTTCGAAGTTTCGATTTCGAAGAATAAGAACTGTTGTCGCCCATTGGATTTGATTGTAAATTTTTTTGAGGGGGGGGGGGGAGTCTGGACCCTCTTGAACCCTTCCCTAGCTCCTGAAACCAGCTATTTTTAAGTAGATCTTTAGTCCATTTCCTAAAATATACTAAGATAACACTTTTAACTGAGCAGCATAATGCCACAAATATTGCATTATCAGTGACATCTTGTCTCCTTATGAACAAATCAAACAAAAATTTGCAATCTAGGAGTCAAAATAGAACCAGTAAAGTAATATCATTGTAATATTCTGCTCAAAAAAGTTTAAAATAAATTTAATTAAAATTCAGCAGCAACAAATCTCCAAAAAAAAATCCATCATCCACCCAAAAATATTCGTGATTTTGTTGACTAATGCAAGTAACGTGAGCTTAATGAATATTTAAATTCATTTATTTTAAATCAAACATAACAAAATTGAAAATTTTCATTGATTAATCTTCATTTGCTTTCCTTGATAGATGCAAAGAATCGTTAAAGGTGATTTGTTTTAATTGATATAGTTTGACTAGTTAAAGCATATTTGCTGAATGAGAATTAAAGCATTTTTAATATCAACCAATTGGGATATTTAGCGTACATGTTGAGACTAAATTTATGAAAGAAAATCTACGAGAATTTAGAAATGGTGAAAAATTTTTTTGTGAAATTTGGAAGGTAGCAAAAGAAGTTGTGAATTAAATTATTTTTAAATACAAAGTTGATATTTTAAAGCTTTGAAAATGTCGCCTTATTCAAGCTGATAAATACTCAAGTTTTCCTGATAAAGTTTTAACGAAACTTCTTTTTTTACTATTTCAGTAGCCTTAAATTAACCACTTTACTCAAACTATGCAAAAATTTTGCAAAATAACGATTTTTTTTTAAAATTCAACAAATTAAATGACTGAATTTGAAAATATTTTGACCGTTAAAAATTTGAAAATATTTTGACCGTTAAAAATTTGAAAATAATTTGATCGTTAAAAAATTTGAAAATATTTTGACCGTTAAAAAGTTGAAAATCATTTTTTTCTATAAATTGAAAATGTGCGTAAAGAAATTCAATCATTAAATGATTTTTTTTCTATGAAAATTTGAAGACTTGATAAAAAAATTCTACATTATTAATTTAGCTCATCTAATTCTAATCATTTTGAAGAATGAAAAAGCATCCTCACTACATCTTCGACCTCTTTCTTGACATCACCAAAATTTATGTTTTTATAGAAAACAAAAAAAAAATTGGGAAATTTAAAAAATTCTACTTTAATAATCGTTATATTGAATTAAGTTCATAATCCTACAAAATTCTCTACAATTTCTTTTCCTCATTGTCTTGATCCAATCGTTCCTAATAGAGCGTAAATTTAATAAACTTTTTTTCTCGTGTAAAGTTCTTAAAAAAGATCAAAGAAGAAAAATCAGTGAAAAGGTTTTTTTTTGCTTATTTCATTCTTTATTTTAATTTTTTCCTCATTTCAAATTGATATGGAATAGTTTCAATGCAGATTTCTCAATTTCTCTAGCTAGGCAATTTTTTTTGTTGCTTAATTTGAATTTTCCTTAACTTAATTTTTTTTTTCTCATTTTCGGTGAAGTAAAGAAAACTTTTTGCTTAAATCATTTTAAATAAATTTTGCATTTTAAAGCATGATGTGAGATTGTGATTGTGTATGTTGTGGTCGATGATGTCTTTAACTTCAGTTTATAGTTAATGGACATCATCATCATCATTGTGGATAGATGACTTGAAAACTTCACGTTGATATGAAAGTTTTTTTTGATAACCAAGGTCAATGGACCTATTCAGGGTGGGCCTATGGGGTCCAGACCCCACATCCCCCCCCCCCCAACTCGAAAAATTTTTTTACATGGAAATTTTTTCCTGAAAAATAATTTTCTTTTAAAAAATCTTCCGACGGTTTTTTGAAGCTCTAATTTGCTAGTTAATCATTCACGTACCATTAAAATTGATAACAACTTGTCAACAAGCACAAAGTCTTGAGAGAAAAAAACGAAAAAAAATTTGGACCCTCTAAAAAAAATTTCTGGGTACGCCTTAGCCAAGATCTAAATTTAAGTATTGGATTAATCCAGTGGCAGGTGTGGGATATTGGGTTAACCACCCCCCCTCCCCCCCAGTTTTTGAAAACTTAATACTAATTTAAAACAAAAAGTCATGATTGCTACTAAAAAAGGTCATGCATTGAAAAATTCCGCTCAAAAAACTATCATGGATACACCCCTGTTTAGTGGTCCCTCTGCGACCCTCAAGTGCTCCGCGAAAATATTCCTGATTGCAGATTGTATCGCAAGACAAAAAAGACTGAAATAAATCTAGCATCAAGCCGACGATAAACCGATTTTGATTCAAATCTAGAAGCATGCATTGATTCCGGCATCAAGACAGATTTTTAGCCTTTTTGGTTGTTCGGAAATCATTTTCCTATTAATTCTAGATTTTTATTTTTAAACTGTTAATTTATGAAACTATCTTCAAATATTTGAGTGCTTCTTAGAAGAAGTGCTAATCAATATTCCAAAAAACTCATGAAGCATCGCCAACCCTCATTAATAAGCTTCATTTTATTCTTCTTCAATAAGGTTGAAATGCTCAATAGAAGAGTTAATACCCGCATCTGTAAATAAGAGATCAAAATACCCCTGGAAAGTGATGAATCATTCAGAAGGTATCTGTTTAAGAATTCAACAAACTTTCATCATGTCATCGTGATAAATTCAAGTCATACATCCACATTCCATGATACCTTCTTCTTACCTTACAGCAAAAAGTTTATTGTATTAGCAAAGTTTCATTCATTTAGGAAGAATATAAAGCATCATGATTTCTTAAGGGCATTTTTTAATGTGTTTTTTGACATTTTTTTTTGTTTTGTTTCAACTTCTTGTTTTTATCAAAAAAATTTCTTTTAAACGAGTGATTTATTCTCTAAAAGGCCTCTTACTGAATTTTTTTTCACCTTATATTTTTTTTCACCATTTGTGTATATATGTCGGATGATTCCATTGATTTGAGATTTTTTTTTTATTTTGTTTCGCGGCTTGATGACTTAATAATTAAATATTTTATTTAATTTCTTTTTTCATCATTACTTATAAAGAAAAAACTTTAATGCTTAACGCGCTTCAGCTATAAATGCCAGTTCATGTCATGTCAGTTTCTTTTTTAGCGCAAAAAGCATGCATTGCTTAATTCATATATGCAGTTATAATATCTAAGGTAATATTATCATAATTTTATTAGATTCTCTTATTAAATGAATGCCTTGATTTCTTTTTTTATCTACTCACGTATAAACTTTTTAATTAATTTATTTTTTGGGTTTTTTTTGTCTTCCGAATTTGCATTTTTGTTGTTGAAAAATTATTTAATTGAACTCATCATTTAATCATTGCATCATCTACTGTAATTAAATATTTTTTTTTGCATTTTTAATTAATTTAAACTTTAAACTTCATCTCTTAAATATTGTCGTGGAAACGATGATTATAATTAATTTGCGCATGAATAATTTGTTAATAACTAAGTTTTACAATTTATAAATTGAGTGGCCCCCAAAAAATTGATATTCACTTACAATAGATTTAAAATTTAAAAACTTTTTTTTGCTGTTTTTAATAAGCTTGACTTTTGTTTTTGTTGATGGGATTTTTTGAGAGGTTTTGGAAAAGGTTTTAATAATTTAACAGACTTTTGGAATTTATTGATCTTCCAGCAGAAGCAGAATGCCGTCAAAATGTTAATTGAAATAACTGAATTTTCTAAATCTTTTTTTTTTGAAAAAAAAAATTAAAAAAATCTAAAAAAATGTTCATAACCTCAAAAAATTGAAATTTCTTTGGAATTTTAAAAAAATCGTTTTATTTTTTCCATTAAATCAATTTTAAGAGGATTTTTATGATTTTTGCTTTTAAACCATAAGAAATTAAAGAACTTTTTGTAGAGAGGTATATTGGTACCCCAATTCACCCCCAGGCTACGCGTTTGATCCAGAGGATAGTCACGTTCAAAAACTGCTACTAAATTGATCACAAGCTTGGCTTTTTGGAAACTATGAGTAAATTCTCATACTAATCTCTCAAAAAGTGACTCCGAGACTACTAAAGTTTCTTAATATTAAGTTATTAATCACTCAGACTAAGGTCAGCACATAAAAATCTTAAAAATCTGGAATTTTCTATCCAAAATCTTAGAATATTTTCCAATCCCCCTTCAAAGTCCATCAACAAAAGCTCCAGTCATGTAAAGTTTCGTAATCAGATTTCTAGTCATTTACAGAGTAAAGCGAACTTAAGAAAGTAAAACTAAAAATGAAAAAATTTATTTCACTTTATTTAAGATTTTTTTCTTCTCATATTTGGCAATGTAGTTTTTCCTTAATAGAAAAAATGTTGTTTTTTATAGCAAATCGTTTATTCAGGATATTTGCTTTTTTCTTTTGATATATCGCAATAAAATGTATTTATTTTTTTCATCGTTTAACAATACTCAATGACTGAATATCATTAATAATTCTATTATAATATTATTAATATAATTAAATCAATAAATAAGTTAATAACAACAAGGAATAATAACGGACGTCTTTTTTCATAAAAATTCTCATTATTTAATTCATTTAACTCTCTTTTTTTGTGCTACATCAGGAACATAAATTTGGGGATAATTAAACAAACTCTCAATAAAGGAAATTCAACTTATTCTTGCTCAGGAGTTTCTGTTTCGGAATGTTTGTTTTCCTGTTGGAAAGAAAGAATAAAAAAGTTGTTTTTTTGCAATGAAAAAGGAAGGAAAAATAAATTTGAACTTAAAAGTTAGAGGAGGAAAGAAGTCAATTTAAAAAAATTAAAGTGCGCTTAACTAAGTTGAACTAAATTAGTCGCTAATGAGTAAATTAAAGTAGGAAAATAAATATTTACAAAATAATTTCTTGAGTCGTTGTCGTTGTCGTTGACGACTTAACTGAGTTAAATGAGATGCAGCAAAATAGAAAATTCCTCATAAACTTTTGATTTAATGCATTAAAGTCTCGTAGGAATCCGTAGGAATCAATAGCCTTGATATTAAATGAGGTGACTGAGATGGAAAATTTCTTTGATACTTTGATAGCTAAGGAAACTGCTATGTTAGTTCTGCTATAAACAAATTAAATTACAGTCTAGTGCCCCGGATGCAAAATATGATCACACACAACCTATGGTTCGCGATACACTAGTGTGCCATGTATCTAAAAATAAAGTATCCAAAAATTAAGTTTAGGAACCACTAGACTATAGTGTTTGATCCAGTGGCGTCCAGTAGCAAGTACTTTTAATCAAAGCCGGATTTTCCTTGCCCAAGTCACGGTCGACACTTCTAGCTATACAACTGCTTGATGAAATTAAAATTCTTTGACCCCGTTTAAACATTTAGTCACCTGCTTCTTTTTAAAATGTTGATTCTCAAATGAATTAATATTTTAGTGTCCAGGGACCTTAATAATGAAGAATGATCCAGCTGAAGGCTCTGCGACTCAAATTGACCCGGAATTTATTGTACCCTGGATGCTTGTACCCTTATCAACTTTAATTTATTTTTTATTATTTATTTAATTTGTAAGTTCCAAACACAATAATTCAGTCATCAACTCTTTCTAACAGATTATGTCCCTAAAAGTGCATCAAAAGTTTACGAAAAATTCGTCTTACTTATTTTTAGAGTAAATTTTACAAAAAAAAATCATTAGAAAAGATAAAAAAATTTCAAAATTAGAGATCAGCAAAAAAGTTCAAGCTAAAGCTATAATAAATAATTAATTAAAAGGAAAACTTTGAAAACTTTACTTAAGTATTTACAGTTGACAATCTGAGAAGTGGGGAAATATTTTTTGATTGATGAAACTGTAGCTATTTACTTTATTATCGACTTGCTTGGTTCAGTTCAGAACCAAACTTTGGTTAGAGTTTCTAATGGCTTTTTTATTCACAACACAAACTAGTGTAACTTTCTATATTTACTTGTGTGCCATAACACAGAGTTTGAGAACCCTGGCTTTAATACTTTTCATCATATGATGTTTCTTGACCTCTTCAAGTCAAGCTTTTTTGAAGGGGGGGGGGGGGGCAAATTTTCTGTATGGAAAAATTTAATTCAGGATTTTTTTCACATTTTTTTCCAAAAAAACCTAGAAAAAATGACGAATTTTTCCCCAATCCCTCCTGGCTAAGCACATTTTTGAGACTAATCAAAATTAACAGGCCTTGTAGAATTAAAAATCTAGTGAAGAGGCCTCATATAGCCCTATTAAATATAGTTTTTAAGATCTGACCTGGATCTGACCTGGTCTTAATATTATTTCAGAGACTTTTTAAAATTAAGTGTGTTGTGAGATAAAATAAATTTTGACTAACACTGCTTTAAATTTAAAACAGGTGCTGTGTTTAATGATAGTATATTACCAATAATGACTTTTATTTAAGCTCATTAGTGCAATTTATTTGAAAATTTTACGGTGATTGGTCTTTTTTGACAAATAATTGTAGTGGTCATTTTAATGTTAAATCATGAATCTGTTGTGGCTCATGATCATGAGAGAAAATTCCATTAAAATTCCGTCAACACGAAACAGTCACCAAAAATGCATTTATAAAGCACTCGTTAAATAATCAACCAAGTAAATTTCCCCAAAGTCTATTCGCAAACAAATTTGAATTTATAATATAAAACTATTTGCATATTTAAATTTGTTTCCATTGAAAATCAGCAAGAGTTCAGCAAATCAGAATCAGAACTCATCCGCTTCTCCCTTTATCCTATAAAAATGCCATAAACATTGGTTTTCCTTTAATGAAAGCTCTTTGGTATAAGGTTCAAAAATGTTGAGCAAAAACTTTTTACCATTTTTAATGCTAGCTACACTTACTGATATTTAAAAAAAATGTTTATAAAATGACAAGATTCTTTACATAGCACTCAAATGTTTGTCATAGAAATTAATGTGATTGATAAAATTGATGATATTATTTTTTTGTTGTGATAAAAACTTTTGCATCCACAAAGAGAGAAATTAATTAAAAAATTTGTCAATGCAGCGTGTGTTTTGACATCAAACGCGTGTGTCGGGCAAAAGGTTTTCATCACATCGAACTATATTTTTAATTTAAAAAGTTCTAGCTCTAGGGAAAAAAAGAATGTTAAACAGAAAAAAAGATCTAGAAAAAAAAGTTATGTTGAGTCATTCTTTACAGTTTAATGCATAACTTTTAAAGGTTTGTTCTTAGTTTTTTTGTGAATATCTAAGAAGTGCTCATTAGTATTAAATTTAAGTTAATTAATTAGTCGAAATATTTTTTTTAAATTTAAAAAAGAGAGGACTTCATTTCAGTTTTTATAATTTAAATTTATCATACTTGATCAATTTCGTCGAGTGATTCAAGTTTGGCGATGGGTGCGAAAATATTCCAATTCTCATTGGTGTCATCCATTGGCTGGTTGAATGATGAGAACTTTGAACATCTAAAAAATCAGAAAATAAATTATTTTAAATCAATATTTGATCTATTTGACATGAATTCAAATGTTGACCACAAGGGGGTTAATCGGACAGCAGGAGGAAAACAAATCACCAAATTAATTGTCCAAATTCATTCAAATTTGCAGAAAAACCGGTCAAAAAATTTGTACGAACGGTAGAGTTGTCTTCCTCCTGTCTGACAGTATTCCTATGAACCAAATGGCCATCACTTAGCAACTTTCAGCCGCTTGGTCACCATGTGGTCAATATTTCAATATATGCCATTCGGGTAGCATTCAAATTTCTGAGTAGACAGACAGAAGTGGAAAAAAGATTTCCAATCCAATCCATCTCAAGAATCCACCCATTCATACTCACTTGAATAAGCTCTTTTCATTGGCGCATTCCGGCTGTGAAACAGATCTTTGCACGTTCCTTGACGATTGGGACTGGTGTGGTTGTTGTGGCGGCGGTAGAGATTGAGGCTGTTTTGACTGTACATTGTTCTCTGTTGTTGTACTTAAATTATCAAAAGAAAAATCGCTGCGTTCGGACGGCTGATATGATGCTGCTGGTCTGTAAGATTCGTTAGTGCTAACAAAAGTTACGAATGTTCAAAAAAAGAAAAAAACGCAAAAACAGCAACACACACGAAAAACAGAAAAAAAGATGATGCATGAATGAGAAGATAAAATGAAAATTCTCGAATTAAAAAAATGTGAGTCCAATGGAAGTTCTTGAAGGGCTTTTTAAGGAGTAAGGATTTTTTTCTGTTTTAATGTTTCTTGATGTAAATGTTTAATCCATGGATTATGAGGTACAATTTTTGAAATTTCTGTGCATGATCGAGGGGGTATGCACCCCTCTGAATATGCTAATTAAGTTAGTGCATCAGTGCATTATTTTGAAGACATTGAACACAATGAATAACTTAGACATCAAATAGAATCGTATTACAAACCTAAGAATTTAATTTTCGTGATTTAAATGAGAATTTAATGAGAATATTTAATCCAATTATTTTTCAATGATGCTCTATAATTGAAAATCAAATAACCAATAACAATCTCGCTTGATTAAATGCAATATCGATCCTTAATTTTCAAGTACAATTTAATTGACAAATAAATTCATTCAGAAAATCCCAATAACATCAATTAAAACCAAACCAGGAAATGTTATTCATATTGATTGATCTTGAACAATCAGAAGTGCTCCCAGGTTTATAATCCATAGATATTGTAGTTCAATGTAATATTAATTTAGGTGAAGCCATTATAATCGTTAATTTGATGACAATTTCATTTTCCAAATCATTTACCTTCCAGAAATATGAGTCTGCGATTGAGCTTGCTGTTGGAGTTGCTGATGATGCATTTGTAATTGAATTTGCTGCTGTTGATGCAATAAATCGAGAATCGAATGGATGTCTTTACGGAGACTCGTCTCTAAATTGTCTATTCGCGATACCATTTCAGCTAGTTGAGTTTTTATTAGACTGGATGGGAGGAATTACAATCAATTAATTTAATTTGTCAGATTCTAATACAGACGTGGTCATTCATGACCAACTAAAGTGCATTTTCCGCTCATAAGTCTATGACTCAAAAAATTTCAAAATAACGGTCAAAATTATTTGAAAATAAAGGTAAAAAAAATATTTGAAAAATAATGATCAAAATTATTTGAAAATAACGGTCAAAAATATTGGGAGAATGCGCTCAAAAATCTGAAATCTGACTTACTCTTTGTCACTAGCCCTACAGCACGATGTTGGAGCATGCTGGAACACATCATCCTCAGGACTGCTTGTGCTCTTTATACTTCCTTCTTTAAGTTTGCCTTTAGCACCACAATTACATATTTGATTACTCACAGCACTTAATGTCACCGTCTCACGCGGTTGCTGGTCTTCTGAGATACTTCGTTTATATGAGCCCTTTGGACTTCCCGTTGGTGTGACTAAGCGAATGAAATGAGAAGAGAAAAGGAAGAAAGAAAACAATTTTAAATGAGAATTTTGTCTTTAAACTTTTGTTCATCGTCTGACATTTGTTGCTTCTTTGTATTGCTAGGAAACATAAAATCTTTACAGTTCAATTAGTAAATGAAGAAAAATAAGAGGAAAGATAGATAGAAAGATAGAAGTAAATTGTGCAATAAATAAACATAAAAGCATTTTTTTAAAAAATAATAACATTTAACTGAGATTTTTATGTTGGATGTAATCAAGAAAAACAAATCAGCATGACAATTACATAACACATTGACAGACTTATTTTTCTGTATGTACAATTTCAGAGTAGTTAAATCTATTATTAAAGAAACAAATGATGTAAAGAACATTCAATAAAAAGCTTGCAGCAATATAAACAGCATTGTTATCGCTACAAGATTTTTCCCTTATTTTTTTCATGGCATTTTCCATTATGTTCGTCTACAGGAGATGTTAGAGGTTCCAAATGTGACAGCTTTTATGATTTTTTTATGAAAATTTGTGTTTGACACTTGAGACAAAAACGATTTAATGAACTTTAGAGCTGCGATGGACTAAAGTTTTCATGAACTTTTAGCATATTTCATGTTTTAACATAACTCGAATAAACTAGTTTAACCATAAAATTTAAAACTTTATCTACAGCATCATAGGTAAATATTGTAGATTTTAGAATGTATGTTCGGTCATAGCAAATTATGGAAAAACAGGAGAAAATTTGAATAATGACCATGGTTAAATAGTTTAATAACAAATCATAAATTAATTTTGTTAAAAAAAATTTACACTAACATTTTTTCCGAAAATAAAACTAAATTTGCTAGCTCATTTTTTATTAAAGACTATTTGCAGGGGCGTATTCAGAAAATTTAGGTGGGTTTGGGATTCTTTTCTTAAAATACCCTAGCAAATTGAAAACGTGAGGGGGTTGAAATCAAAACTGTCCGCTAAATACGCCCCTGGCTATTTGTATTATTCATGATTCGACGATTCAAACACAGGATGTGGCAATGGTTTGGATGCTTGGAGCCAAATGGGACTTTTGTCCGGTTACCCCCTGGCTACGCCACTATGCAAATTTTTCAAATAAAACTATGCTTGGTGGGATATCTTTTTTTCAGAATAAAGGTCGTTCCATTTTTTTTTATAAACATAGTACAATAAGGTCATAAAAATGATGAATGAGCTAATTCAGCAACACTCAATCTTATCTTGAATAATCTCGGTTTTGGGATAACATATATTATGGGACACGTTGAATTTTTCTTAGATTTAGGCTTCCACAATCTAACAGATACAATTTAGAATGACGCTGTGACTATAAAACAATTTTTGTGGATATGAAATTGCCTGATGCTTATAGGGTACACTGTGGTACACCCAGGGATACACCTTAATATTTTATTTCGTATTAAGAAATCAGTGGGGCAAAAGAGGCAACTAAAAATACTCG
This sequence comes from Chironomus tentans, assembly GCA_963573255.1. Lineage (NCBI taxonomy): Eukaryota > Metazoa > Arthropoda > Insecta > Diptera > Chironomidae > Chironomus > Chironomus tentans. Next base: position 40,083,476 of record OY754302.1, on the reverse strand, counting down.
AGTGCCTACTTTTATTACGTATAACGCCGTAAAAATTACTTAAAACTCAAAATTCTAAAAAAATTAATTTTTCTGTTACAAAATTTGACCTCAAGTCTATAAGAATGTCTCAATTCTTCCATCTAAAATTTTTCAAAAATCCTTCTAACTAAATCAATAACAAACATCAAATTGGAACCTCTAAAAAGGCTAACTGAACAAAAGGAACCAACAGCGGCAACAGCAGTACGGCAGAACGAGTGTAAATTGAGTAAAAGAATTTTATTTTTGTGTGTTTGAAAGGAAAAGCAAGGAAGGGAAGCCAAATCGAAATCATTTTCCATCCTTACCATTGCAATTCTCAAGTGGCTGATGCTTTATTGATCTCAAATCTGGTATGCTTCTCTTGATACTTGATACAAATCCTTATATAAGTGTGTATTGTGTATATTGAATTTTTATACATTTTTTTAGGTTCAAAAAAGGAAAGTTTCAATTTTTTTCCAATCATAATCAAATCAATTTGTGTATTTATTTGTGGATATGAACGGTAATAACAATTGTGAGTACCGACAGTGAGGATGATCATGGAAGGTGTTATGTGAAGTGTTTTATTATAAGGCATTGTGAGTCGTGTTGTTATAGAAATTACAATTCATTTGAGTGAGAAAATCGAATGAGAAAAAAAAGACAGTAGATTACAAAAGAAAGAAGAACGGAAGATAGAAGGAAGAAGAAAAGAAAAAGTGAAAAAATCATTTTTGATTCTTTTCTTTTTTATCTAAGCACTATTAATAGAAAAAATTATTATTCTTGTATAAATAAAGCTCCCTTTCACATCGCACCTTCTGCTTCATATTTCTCTCCTTCTTGTTCATAAATTGCCTCGTCCTTTCGCACGACAACAATTTCAATATTCAAGATGTTTGTCATGGCTTTAAAAAATGTTTCAAAAAAGCTTTCATACAATAAGGAACAGGAAGAAGAGAAAGTGTAAAGGAAAAGTCGAATGTTACGGAAAGAAATAAAAGTTTTGTGTTAAAGTGCAAAGTAGTAAGAGTTAGACATTATATTTTACGAGATGAAGGAAGAAGAAAAATCTTTATTGCTACATACCGGATATTGAATATTTCCTATCGTTATCGTATTCCATGTTCTCACTTATTTGCCCCACTGAGTGTCGATCATGGGTGGCATCGTGCTTATTCACACTCTGCGAATGATGTGAATGTGGCCGATGATAATGATGTACTGGCGGAGGATGAAAACTGGTTCTGTGGAAAATTATTTACAATCATTAGATGATTTGAGAGGGTTAGGACCAGGGCAAGGGTGGCAATTTGAAGTTCCATTTAATTTTATCAAAAATTTATTTATTTATTGAAAAAATCTTATTCAATACAGTTTGGGAGCCTCTGAACCAATCGGAACTCATTGAAATGTTGACAACACAACTACCAAGCAGACAGTATACTTAGAACCAAATGACCACCTTGTGCCTCTTGGCGTCCAGAAGGATACCATTTGTCACGTGGTGGCGGTTTGGTTCTTAGTGTTGTGTACGCCTAGCCGCATTGTAGTCAAAATTTCAATATGTGTCTGAATTATAGCTTCAAAATTGCTCATCACCCCCTGGAATTTCAAATTTTTCAACCAATAATGTTCAATTTTAAATAGAAGTTTAGCATTAAATATTAACAGACATAAAAATCATCGGATTATTTCATCACAAACAGCTTAATTGCCAAAAATGTATAAAATCTCATTAAACACTTTATCTTCCGACATAATCCTCTCATTAAGCATAAAACTTTGAATATCATTTAATGCTAAACCCCCAGAAAATGGCCTATTAATAGAAACTTTTTCATATTTTTGCCTAAATTTTGAAAGCATTTTTTTCTTTTGTTTTCTAATTAAAAACTTTCTCTAGCCTATCTATGAATCAATTCTAATGTAAGAACAGAAACTTATCTCTTTATAATTCAATTATGTAATCACCCTCAAAAATATGAATGAAAATAAGAAGCAAATGAATTGTTAAATACTCACGTTGGACCTTTGATGGACCTAGTATCACTATTTCGATCTTGTGAATTTGATCTCATCATATTGAAAAATCTATGTCTTATTTCTACACCGGCTTGCTCATCCTTTAAAAATTATAATATTGAAATTTTCTTTATAAATTAACTAAATCTAGGAAATTCTTAAACTAAACATTGATACAGGAATAGTCTAATAATTGAAACGCACACAAAATTCACATCAAAAAGATAGCTATTAAGCTTGAACTGAGCACTTACGTCACGCATATTAAATGTAATTTCCAAACTATTGCAAAAGCTATCGTAGAATTCGGGAAATAAATCTAAAACGTCTAATAGATCGTCCCTAGATATTTTATGTAGATCACAATACGTAAGAGCTCTAACATTGCTATTTGATTTTCCGAGTGTTGGATAAATGCACGGATTTTCACCGAAAATGTCGTCTTTTCCTGTTTCGAGGAAAGAAAAAAAGAAGATTTTTTTTAGAATTGTTCGCTTGACAGCTTATATCTATAGCTACCTAAAATTGCCATCACAACATCATCTTTAAGAATCTCTATCGATCCACGTGCTATAAAATATAAATGAGTAAGTACATCTCCTTTATGAACTAAAGTGTCTCCTGGCGGTGCGTGTGTAGTTTTAAATTTTAACGAAAGCGCTCGCAAACAACCAGGTGAGGCGCCATCAAATGCTGAACAGTTACTTAGTAGATTACGATTTAAATGTAGACATATGTCAGCTTGCAGACATTCGGGAAATCCCTTCAGCACGGAATTCATATCAATGCCATTCGTGTACGTCCATGCATGCTGAAAATATTCCTCTAATCGTTGTCGTAATGGATTTGGAATCTACATGAGATAGAGGGGAAGAGAAAGAGATAGGGAATTTAATTCTACTAAGAGTTGCTGCACGTAAAATATGGTCAGGGTTGATAGACTAGGTTGTGGCTTCTTCAAATTTATCAAAAGTACTGTCCATGAACAGGATGATTACAAGTGCAAACCATTTACTGTCTGTTTTTTGATAATGTGAATGAATGTGGCAGCAGCAAAGCTAGAAAATTTTTTGCATGGAAAAATTTGGGTCTCAAACCCCCATTGTCGTGACTGGAAAATGCGTAATGACACAAGTAACCAGGTGACCAAATGGTTAAGGCATTCGACCAGAAAACAGAAATCCTTCTCTTTAGAAGGAATGGGTTCGAATCCCACCTTAATTGAACCTTATTTCACATTCATATATTTATTGTAAGTGTAAATGATTTGCACTGTCTATTTACAGACATCACCATTGCATATAATAATAAATCTGCCTGTAAATCAACAGTCAACAACCCTGTCCACTCACCAACACTAATGAAAATGACTAAATGCTTATTTATGTCTGACTGAATATAGTTTATTATTCACGTCGTAAACATACGTACCTGGTGAAATCTAATGAACTCGCGAACTCTAAGCATTTGTGTATGATATCGTGCTGTGCCAGAGTATAGTCGTTGAATAATCGCCGATACATTACCGAAGATACTGGCATACATGAGAGCTTTAATGTGAATGAGAGAAAAGTTGCTTAAGGATTTTTTTTATTAAATTTGTATCTTGTTTATACTCACATCCAACTAACATAACACAGATGGTGAAAATTTTCTCAGCATCTGTATTTGGTGCAACATTACCAAATCCAACAGACGTTAACGATGTAAATGTGAAATAAAGGGCTGTTACGTAACGTGACTGTAATGAAATGGAAAAGTCCCACGGATGAGATATGAGTGTAAGGGTTGAGAAGGAAAACGAGGAAGTAATGTTTCTAGCTAAATAAATTATGACTTTTCGTGTGCTTTATATGTGAGAAAAAAGAAAGTTTTTCATCCATTCAAGAATTACGACACTAATGAAATGCATTTTTATGTTCTTTAGGTGCTTCGCTCTTCTCACATGATAAATATGAAGAAAAATTCTCAACAATATAGTTTCGCATTATTTATTATATTGCATAATATTCCAAGAAGAATGTGAGATGGAATATAATCCCGAGCAACAAAAAGTAGAAGCTGAACACCGTGTGGAGCCTTGAACAGTGTTGGAATCTGAAAGGAGCATTGTGATGCTCGGGAAGGCTTTCAATTTGCTATTGCAATTTCATCTGCTAGTTTATATAAACCTATAATAACTTGGCAAGAATGAAAATGCTGTCATTCAATTGAGGGATAATGGAAAAATTCTCAACTGTAAGCTTAATAAATTCATCTCATATTTTCCATTCAAAGTCAAAACATACAGCACATAACTCTTCATTTCTTGCTAATATAATAAATATCATATGCAATAGAACGTTCCTCACATAACTACTTATGATAGATATTAAATTTATTTGTAACTTCCAATGTCGACGTTTTGTATGTGACATGTCAATGATCAAAGGAGGTCGAAAGATTTTAATGAGCAAAAGTTTAACAATTAGCATCGCTTTGAAATTGTTGAAATGACATCGTCAGGCAATTAAAAACATTTAAAAGGAAATATTGAAATTTAAAAAGTTTTACAAAGATCTTTTAGGATTTCAAATTTTAATGAAATAAGTTTTCAAGCAATTTTTTATAAAAAGAAAAAAGTTTGGGAATTTTTAACTAGTTCTTACCAGAATGTGAGGCATGATTAAAGGAATAGTTTTCTCACACATGCTTTTCATAAATTATTTCAAATTTTAAAACTTAATTCGATATCACAATATTTTGTTAGCCACAATATCTGAAAATGTCATGAATATTTGGCTTTATTCAAATTTTTTAGAAATTTCAACAGCTTGAAGCATCCATTGAGAATTTTTTTAAAATAATCAGTTAAATAAAAAAGCTGACAAGGTTATCATTCAGATGACTAACTTTGTTCATTCCCTTGATGCTAAGGAACTATCATCTAAGTTCAGCATCATTCGTGGCTTTACACAAGGGAAATATGCCTCAGTTCATGACTCTTTCAAGTTCGATATAGCTTTTTATGGTATTTTATTTTAAATGTTCCAATACTTATTTTTCTAAAGCAAAAACCATTACTTCTTAATTTTTAAGATGAAAATTTAATTTTCGATTAAAAAGCAAATACTGAGACAAGGGAGTAGTCAAAAAGTTTCAGGAGGGGGTTTTTCTTTCAAAAATATCATTTCAAATTGAAGAAAATTCAAGGGGGAAAATAACTTGGTGGAAAAAGATTCCACCCAGCCTGATGGGAATGTTCTAGAAGATCTACGGGGTGCCTGACGCTTACAAAAGAAAAAAATTTGACATAGGGGTCTTGCATAAAATGTGTTCGATGGTTTTTTTCACCAAGTAATTTTCCCCCTCAGAAATTTTGTCTTCCTTCCCCTAGCTACTTGCATGTACTGAGAAAAAAATATTCTAAAAATATGGATATTTGGTGGATTGAAGCACTTATAAAAAAGTTTAAAAAACCATCTTTAAAAAGATTTTAGAAGTCACTTTAAAAAATATTTTTAAAATTCAAAAAATAATTTTAAAGTTTAAAATTTGGTTTTTAAAATTTAAAAAGCTGATTTTTAAATTTTTTCAATATATATTGACAAATTGTCATATACATTTGCATGCTTCTGTAGCTAAGTGGTTAGAGTACTGGGCTACCAACCAAGAGTTCAATGGTTCGATCCTCACTCTGAGCAATTTTTTTCAAAATATTATTATTTTTTAACGGCTCAAAATAATTTGAAAATTTAAAAAATATTTTTAAAAATTTAAAAAAAGTTTTTAAGAGCCCAGTTTAAAAAATGTTTTTAAATCTCTTCATACAAATTTTAAAAAGTTTTTTAAATCTTTTCTATGAGTGAAGAAACACTTGTGAGACATGAAGCATAAAAAGTTGCTATAACAATAAAGCATAAAGATAATACTTATCGAGAAATTTTATCTCGGATTTTGTGACGTCAATTTTTATCTGTGATGTAAAGAAATTCTATGGAAAGTTCAAAGATTAATTCTTTTGTTTCTTGGGGACGTTTACTCATAGCTTCAAACATTTAAGAGACGAGAGGGCTAAAAGCTTTGCAACACTCCAAGAAAACTTTGTGATGGATGGGGCGAGGGAATTTGTATGAAGCTGAGATATCAGGATTGCTTAGAGTGATGGTATAAAAGCTCAATTTCAGATGCATATCCAAGCTCAGTTTCCGATAAACGACAGCAACTTGCATAATTTTTTTCATTGCAACTTTAATGTCTTAATTTACATTTAATTTAATCCAAGTGAATCAATTAATAGACTCGAATTCAATCCCTCATAAATCTATAAAAATAAATTACAATTTTGCACAGATATTCTGTTTACAGCAGGATTAAATTAAAATCCATCGTATTTTTCAGTCATGAACATCCTCTCTCGTGACAAAAGAGGCTCACATTACAAAAAGTTAAGTAGCACAACCATTGAATTAATTTTCATTCCTTCAATGTCAGCACACCCCATGGACGAAAAAAAGGTGCTGAACAAAAACTTTATGATGACGACAAAAAAAAAGTTTTTATTTTTTTCTTCATAAATGAATGAGTAAATCGATAAATCTCACCTTTATACTCGGTCCACCGCCTGTATTATTCGGATAATATGGTTGATGTGTGGCCTCAGCTAATGCATCAAGCCAACCATATTTTGGTTCCATCATTGGACGTTCTGCATTGCCGATTGCATACCTTCATTAATAATAATTAAAAGAAGAAAGAGAGAGAGAAAGAGAACAGGGAAGGGAAAGAAAAATATAAATGAGCAACATATGTGATATATATACAGATGAATATGAAAGAACTAAAGCACGACTCTTTTTCTTTGTTGGCAAAAGGAAGTGCTGACGATAATGATGTTGATGATAATAAATTATTATGATAACATTATGATTTATTTGAAAAGGGAAGAAGCATATCCATCACAATTTTATTTTTTGTTCTTCACTTTTCGTCTCATTCTTTGTTGTTTCCAGTTACGTACCAAATACAAGCGAGCCAATGAGCAATTAGGGCAAATGTTGCCATCAAAAGCACCAGTACGGCAGCTCCATATTCTGAATATCTGTCAATTTTCCTAGCAACTCTTACGAGTCGAAGTAAACGTGCCGTTTTCAACAATCCGATCAGAGTTGTAGTCTAAAATTTATTTAGATATTAGAATTGTTTATGTCTCAATGTTTATAGCCAAATTGTTTTTCTATGTAAAAAGTTTATATTTAATAAATTTGTGATCTTTTGTGTGATTGAATATAAATTATTCATTTTTTTCTTGTCATTCATTAGTGCCGTTGCTGGTCAACTTTGAATTTTAAGTTTCTCTTATTTTTTTCTTTCAAAAGTTAACATCGATGCACATCAGTGTCAATGTACGAATCATGTTTATTCATATTCTAAATTAATTATTCATAAAGGACATAAGGAAAAGGATGAAGAAAAGGTCGAGAAGTCTACAAGGAAGTATGAAAATGTGAGTGAAATGTTTTTCATGTTCAGGAAGGTTTTCAAGACTTTTTTATAAGCAGATTTGTTCCAATTTTATTTTATTACTACGAGCCATGAGAAAAGTTTAAATGAGGAGTGACTAAATTGGTTTTTAACACATTTTTCAAGAGAGACGTTTTCTGGCTGAATTAAGTTAAGTTGAGAGGAATAAGTAAGATGTTTGTTGGATATGAGGCAAAATATCACTTCAACAAATTTATCAGATATTCATGGGATATTCTAAGAAATAATATAGATGATATGGCAGTAAATTATTAGCGAATCATTAATTTTTTGTATAAAATCATCTCTATGGCACCATAAAATCCGATGAAATGGTAATGATGTGTGTCATTGGATTTTTATAAAAACATAATGTTTTCTAACAGAAATGTGTATACAAAAATTCTCAATTTAAGAATCATGATTGATATCTAAATCCCTGACAACTCAGTCTATGGCTGAAGCTTTCATTATGTTCTATTCGGGGTCGTTCACTTCAGGTTCACATTATAGAGGGAGGGATGGAGATCTAAGATCATGTAAAACATCAAACAAAATTCTTTTTTGTTTTTGAAAAATTTGTAATAATGGGGAAAGGGGTCTAAAAATTCGAATTTTTACGTAACGTAATAAGTGAATAGCACCTTGATAATATTTTTGGGCTTGTTAAAACTTAATTTTGAAACTGAAGGAACTTTAATTTGGATTTTTAGCAGAAAAAGTAAAATTCCAAATAATAGATCTCAAGTGGGACTCGAACCCATGCCTTACAGTTTTGGGACACCTACTCCTAACACTGAGCTATCTAGGGTTACTCAGAATATTAACAGATTGTCAATTTAAACTATTAACTGATCTAAAAGGTATCTTTGGTGCTATCGTTGATATAGCTTTACTTGGGAACCTTCAACATGTCTTAAGGTATACCAACTGAGTTTTAAAGCTCATAATTGGTATCTAAACCACTTTATTGAAGATAACTATGTCTGTAACTTTCAATGGGGTGTAGTGAGCTTCAATATCAGGGCTCGTGATTTAAAAAAAATGTCAAGTTGCCCTGTCAATTCTCGAACCCAGTATCATTAAGTTTTCAGAGACCACTGAAGGATTAGAACTCTTCCATATCGAGCAACTTATTATTATTCCTCCATAAAACTTAACACAGTCTTCATCTGTAGAAAAATGCGTTAAAAATCCAAAACTCTACGAAAATCAAAGCATGTCAAGCTATTTTCTGTTGATAGCCATAAACAATGTAATATGAACATTTTCACGCTTTTCAATCAACTTCAAGACACGAGTAAAACAAGAAAGAAAATTTTTCATGAAGAGAAAGAAAAAAGTTTTCTTCATCCAAAAAATAAAAAGTTGTCCAACATTTTTTATATGTGTGTGAGTTATAAATTGTTGTTATTATTATTATTTATTATTTTTTTAGTCACATTAAAAATTAAGTTAAAAAAAGTGCAACAAACTATAAATTACGATAAAGAAACAAAGAAAGAATAAGAAGAAGGAAAAAAGTTCAGTTGACAAACAGAAGGGAAGAAGAGATAGAAGAAGTAAAAAAAATTAATGAAAAATGAGATGATAAATGGGAAAAAAGAATTTGTAGCGGTGTCTCAGTCGTCTTTATATCAATGTTCTCTTTTGTTTATCAGGAATTGTCCTCATTATTTCACTAGCAATTTTTGAGATGCTTGTCAATTTTTAAATGCAATAGCAATTCATATTATTTCATCAGCAGGATGCATTGAGTCAAAAGCAAATATTCTCAATTGCTGCAGATTTTTTTAAAAGCTAAGAAAATTTATTTCATGAATTTTTTATGAATCATGATGTGAACATAAGGAATAAATTAAAGAAGCCTAATTTCATTCAATATACATTACATCCAAAAAGTTTACCTAGTCTAATTCTAATAGAATAATTAAATAATTTAACAAGGACTAAACAATGAGCTTTGTTAAATAAACAAGTTCGCTCGCATATGCGTTGGCATGACAAAATTGAATCTCGGTTTCATGCTAGTTCAAGTTTTCATTGTGAATACGCAAAAGTTGTTCGTTAAAATTAGAAAATATGCATTCACTGAGTGGAACTTGATATTTTTAGTATTGTCGAAATGTGGAAAATTTATTTGGTCTTTTTTAACAATTTTCAGAAGCCATTTTAATCAAATGCCAAAGGAACAAAGTCAAGTGAAATTTATAAACTATGGTTGTGGGTTTTTGCAATCAAATTTACACTTTTGAATTGTATTTGAAATTTTTAGGAAAAGTGTTTTGAGAGCTATTTCAGAAAAACTGCATGTTAACTGAATCCTTTTAGGTGCTCCAGTTCTTTTAGCTTTGATTTTAATTGAATATCAAAAACGAGCAGTTTTTTAATTGTGTTGTAAAAAAAGTAAAATTATTTAGGTTTTTTCCTTTACGTTGGAAGCACTTGATCTGTGTACATGTAAAAACTTCAAAATAATGTTAAAAGCTTTTACAATTTTTCTCAATATTGAAGCTCTTGAAAATTTATGCATCAAAGCACGTTCTGTTCTGTTATTTTTAATTGTTGAACTTTTACAAGTAATACTTAACATATTCTAATAAATTCATTGGTATTCCCGATCACCATTTTTGTCATGCATGGATTGGTGAGGAGGAAAAAGAGGTTGAAATTGAAGATTCGAAGGCAAAGAAAGGCAAATCAAAAAGTTATTGCCAAGACGGATAGGAAACATCCAAGTGAGGAGCACTTTACAGAAGTCAGCCATGAACGCTATGTGACTGTCACTCGTCCGCTATGAAAGTAGTATGCCGATCAAGATTCAATGTCATACTTTTTTAATGATTTCGTTATGAAATGAAAAGTTTGCGTATAAATTCATCCAAACTACATAAAAGCATGTATCATATCCGATCGGCACACGTTGAAATGTAGACCACAAGGCAGCCAAGCGAAGGGTATAATTATAACTAAGCGGCCGCCAATTAGCAGGTAGTTACTATCCCTAACAGGCAATGATCACGATCAGATCGTATTTTTGTGATCATGAAACGAGGTTGTGATCATGATAATTTTTCATGATCACTCCATACATTTCAGTGATGTCGGTACGGTACCGACGCGATCGCGCTTTTGTGATCGTGATCACTGATCATGATCACGATCGCGTCTGATTACGATCACAACTTGTATACAAGTTGCAAACTTGCATACAATTTTTTCACTTGCACAATCACTGATCATGATCACTGAGTATAATCATAGTGATCATGATCACTGATCATAATCACTGATCGTAATCAGTGATCGTGATCACTTGTGATTTAGTGATCATGAAAAAACAAAAAAAATTAATTAAGTTAACCAATTTTTTGTGCATTTTTTTGAGTTGACCGGAAATTTTTTAAAGTATTTTTAGAATTTGTATTAGTAGAATTAAATTTTATTAAAATTTGATACTTAGAAATTTTTCCGGTCACCCGTCTTTGTTTGAATTCGTCCTTGCGTTGCTTAACTTTCGAGATCTCGCATTTTTCCTTGAAGTCACCATCTGTAAATATATAATAATATAAATATGGCAAAAGACATATTTAAATTATTACATTTTTAAACATGCTAATTTCAAAGAAAAATGGTTCTCCAACGTTTAAGGTAATCTAAGGGTACAACTGACAATTCATTAGTTAACTTAATTAACTTTTTTTGCTTAAAAATCTCTGAGTTTGATCATGATCGTACTCAGTGATCGTGATCAGTGATTATGATCATGTGATTATGAAATTTTTTTGGCTACTGATCACGCTCAGTGATCATGATCAAACATGATCGTGATCAAACAAAAAAGTATTTTTTGGAAAATTTTTGGAGATCATGCTCAAATCACTTCTGATCACACTCAGTGATCGTGATCAGTGACCATGGTCAAGTGATTATGAAATTTTTTCGAAGTGATCATGCTCAGACCTCATCTGATTACGCTCAGTGACCATGATCAGTGAGTATGATCAACTGATTACGATAATTTTTTAGAGTGATCATGTTCAGACCACATCTGATCATGCTCAGTGATTATGATCAGTGAACATGGTCAAGTGATTATGAAAATTTTCGGAGTGATCATGTTCATAGCACATTTGATCACGTTCAGTGATTATGATCAGTGAACATGGTCAAGTGATTATGAAAATTTTCGGAGTGATCATGCTCAGACCTTATCTGATCATGCTCAGTGATCACGATCAGTGATTATGATCAGTGAACGTGCAAGTTTTTTGGAGTGATCATACTCAGAACATGTTCACTGATCGTGATCACTGAACATGATCAGTGATTGTGCAAGATTTTTGGAGTGATTATAATCAAATCACTTCTGATCATGTTCAGTGATCGTAATCAGTGAACATGATCAAGTGATTATGAAAATTTTTCGAAGTGATCATGTTCAGACCACATCTGATTATGCTCACTGATCATGATCAGTGAGCACGATCAAGTGATTATGAAAAATTTTCGAAATGATCATGTTCATACCACATCTGATTACGTTCAGTGATTATGATCAGTGAACATGATCAGTGATTATGCATTTTTTCAGAAGTGATCATGCTCTGATCATGATAGTGATCATGATCACAAGTTGTGATCATGAAAAATCGCTTGTGATGATGCTAGTGATTGCAATCACTATCACGATCGCGCCACGTGATCACGATCATTGCCTGTTAGGGTATGTGGCTTCCATTTACTAAGTGACGGTCACTTGGTTCTAAGTATATTGGTCGCTATGTCGTCGTGTAGTCAGCATTTCAACGTTTACTGATCGGGATAGTCACCAACAACAAGACCAAAGAATTTTCCTCGTTATCTTTTTAATTGAATTTTTTTATCCTGCTCAATATTCAGTCCTTGTGCATTAAATCATGTAAATTAATTTTTATTGGGAATTTTTTAAATTAATCTTTTGCTGGCTGTATTTATTCGCATTCCTTCCACTTATCACTTTTATGCGAGCATTTTTTTATATTCTCATTCGCTTGTGGCAAATTAATTAAATTTTTTATTTGCAGTTCCGCTTTTTGATCTCAAACAAAAATTTTTTTAGTGTGTAACAATAAACGCTACCGCTATGGATAGATGCATAAACGTTCATATTTGTATAATAAATAAAATGGGATTCATAGATATGCATCAACAATACAGTAAATTGAACAATTATATCAAAGAGTGCAATATATTTAATTATAAAGAGGAAGTAAGAGAACAAACAAATAAGGAATAAAGTCTATTGGGTCAGGAAATTAAAGACAGGAAAATCGTACTACAAATAACATAAAGGTTCACAGATCTTTTCACAAATATGTAAATTGGGGGAAGAAGGAAGTTGAATTTTACAAAACATTTTGGGGAGGTTCATCATAAGCCGGGATTTAATTTTTTTTATTTTATATATTTTTTTGTTTTTACATTTGAGGATTTCGTCCAACTTACCTCTTCCATTTCCTTCATTCATTTTTATTAATTTCAAAAAAAGTTAATTTTTTATTTCGCAATGAGAATTATTTTTTTTGGGTTGAAGAAGAAAAAAGAAAAAATGCAAAAACAAATTTTATTTCTACTTGAAAAATAACAGTCGCACAAAACATTATTTTTAGGTTAGATAATTTTGAGAGAATGTTTCCGCGAGTATATAATTTTTTTGCCAATATCAATTTTACCCCGAAGACAGAGAAATGACAGTTATTATCATCATAATAGGGTCTAACATTCAGTTTCAGATCTTAACGAGAGATGTGTCTGTCCTCGTTGTTCATCAGTCTCACAAAAAAAACAGTACAAAAAAGTCATTTCGTATTAAAAAAATATAATCGAAAAAAATACACAAAAAAGAAGAATCAACAAAAAAAAGTTTCCATTTCCATTTCATAAAAATAAAACAGAAAGAGGAACAAGAAGAAGTAAAAATATAGTCGCGAAAAAAATGTTTTTCTCTGGATGTTTTATAAAAGCTCAATATCTTTACAATAAACCTACTACAATACAGATTACATATATGTATAATCAGAGTTGGTCGCTAGGTGCCAAACCTTCTCAAACTTTGTGCTACGGTACACTTTTTGTAAATTAGAAATTTTCTTAATTTTTGACGAAATATCCTCCAATTGAGATATTTTCCCCACTTAAATATGAAATTTTGAGACTCTAACGCAGTGCTACTCAAACTATGGTCCACGACACACTAGTCTAGATCCACTAGACACACTTTTTCACTAGATAAGTGGTTTAGTGTGTTGAGGTCGAATAAATTTGAGAAGCACTGCATTAATATGTCGCGAAATGACCAAAAGTGTGCCGAAAATCAAAAAAGTTTGAGAAACTCTGGATTAAATGCTAAAACACAAATTTTGTCTTAACATAAACAGATCTTAAGTTCAGATAAACGTTTATACTCCAATCTAGCCAATTTAATTCCAATTTTAGGCATTTCCAAGAGACCAACTCTTTATATAAATTTTCAGACATAAAAGCTTGCTTATGCGATATAGTTTTCAAATATAAAAGAACGAATCTTTTTTTTGATAATATGTTGATTACTTTTTTGCTTACATTTCCTCAACTTCCGCAAAAATAAATACAGAAAAACATCATCAGAGACTGTCTGAGATCGAGCAGATTTATAATGTATATTGAATATTTTCTTTACATACATTGGAATATAAAATAGCATAAATGTAAGAGGCCAGTGAGACCGATATAATAAGCCAATAAAATAGCAATGAAGCATCGCATAAAAAAGCTTTTTTTTTCTCATTCTTCTCTAAGATACAATAATAATGATGATGATATTCGTTATACAATAGTATGAGCTACAAATTTGTTGAGCATTGTTAAACTAAGTTGAAAATGATGTAACGAAAAGCATACAAAAGACAAGTTATTGGGAATATTAAAGGAATATTGATGGATCCTTTGAAATTGTTTGTTTATGTTAAGTAAAGCATTAAGACTGTTAAAAGTGGTTTTGCGGGTAATTTAAAATAACAAAGGATGTTGAGAGTTTGATTCTGATTCAAATCAATTGTTTGGTTATTGAGTATGTTCGAGGTTGTTTTAATCATTATAATTTATGGTATCAACTATGCGACCGAGTCGAAACTGGAAAATATCGAGCCATGTGTAGATAAATCTGCCAGTATGATAATAAGGCTTCTTTGGTCGAATGGTTAGGTAATAGCCTCTATGTCCAAGTCTATACCTCATATGGAGAGGGGGTCTGAGATTTTGTGACAATTCAAACAAAATAAATTTTTCTTCATAGAAAATTTGTAACAAATGGGTAAGGGGGTCTAAAAGTCTGTTTTTGCGTTAGAAATATCTTCTTTTCAATAAGAATATGGGTTCAATTCTTACTAGATGTCGATCCCTTCAAAGTCATCATTCAACAGAAACAAAGAGATGAAAATTGCATTATTGAATAATCCATCATTTAATCAAAAAATTCCAGACCAGTAAATCCCATCAACCAAATTTGTATGCTGTTCGTTATCCGATTCCATTAACAAACCTCAACATCAAGGCTCTTAATTAAGCTATTATGAATCATTTTCGGTGTTGAATAATTCGCAAAAAAATGTATTGAATAACTATTAATCTTGGTTACATAATGAACTTTCTAGGAATATTATTTACAAAATGCTATTCATTATCATTGCAGATTTTATTTTCAATTTTTAGTTTTGTGTTTTTATTTTAATTTAAGGTTACTACATTTTTGCTTGTTGTTAATTTGCCACAATTGTATTAATTAATTTTCGTCATTTATTTTATTTTTATGAGTTTTTTTTTCTTTATTTTTAAATATCTTTAATGAGATTATTTCGCATAAATGAACATCAATATGAGGAAGTATTTATATTTACAGCATTAATGATGATAGCCCACACCTTATTTATGATAAAGTATTTATGGAGGCTTTTTTATGGACTACGAAATGTTATTTGATTTTCTGCACCCATGGGAAAATTTTACCAGCTATAGAGTCACACTGTTGGGGATTTTTATTTTATTACATTTTGAGGTTATGGAAATTTTTTTTTTGGTTCTGTTTGGGAATTTTTATGTAGTTTATGGAATTTTATGAAGAATTTGCAAACAAAAGGGAAACAACCTACCCCGGGTAGGCAGGATATATACTGGGTACCCCTACCTGCACTAGCCCTATGGTATCTCACCAATCCTACACTAGGACATTTTATTAGAAGGAGTAGGGTAGGTAGGGTACCCAAGCATAATCCAAGCAGATTGTCAGTCTATATATAAGTGAAATTTCCGATGCAGGAGGCCTTTGTGGCTGAAAGTTAGGAAAAATACCAAAAATCTCTAATTTTATCTTTTGTAAGGATACGAGTTCGAATCCCATCGAGAACTGATCTTACAATAATTATAAAGAGTTTTGTCAATTCAGTGAATTTAAAGTCCTGAACTTAAAGTTCATGTGACGATTCCAGTAAAATTCTCCCAATGAATGCAAACAGAAGGAATGTTTATGATATGATCAAAAGAGAATAGATACAATGTAAAAGCTTGGGTCAAGAAGTAAAGAAGGAAATGACAGTCAAGAAGAGGAAAGAGACAGAACAGAGAAACGAATGCAAAAACAAAATAAGGAATGTAAAACAAATTAAATTAAACAAATAAAAAAGTTAATGAAATGAAAATGAAAAGAAAAAGTTTTTCTCAAATCTAATGGAAAAATTGTACAAAGGGATATAAAGAACTTTTAATTCTATAATTAAAGCCTGCTCTAAACTAAAAGTGACATGAAATAGCTTTCAAATTTGTATGCTGTGCTCTGTTTTTATAAAAACACGCTTTTTTTGTCTTTTGTAGCTAAATATTTTCTTTATGAAAATAGTAAATTTTTGCATTTCAACACAAATTTAAATTGTGGTGAACACATACCCTAACAGGCAATGATCACGATCAGATCGTATTTTTGTGATCGTGAAACGAGGTTGTGATCATGATAATTTTTCATGATCACTCCATACATTTCAGTGATGTCGGTACGGTACCGACGCGATCACGCTTTTGTGATCGTGATCACTGATCATGATCACGATCGCGTCTGATTACGATCACAACTTGTATACAAGTTGCAAACTTGCATACAATTTTTTCACTTGCATAATCACTGATCATGATCAGTGAGTATAATCATAGTGATCATGATCACTGATCATAATCACTGATCGTAATCAGTGATCGTGATCACTTGTGATTTAGTGATCATGAAAAAACAAAAAAAATTAATTAAGTTAACCAATTTTTTGGGTATTTTTTTGAGTTGACCAGAAATTTTTTAAAGTATTTTTAGAATTTGTATTAGTAGAATAAATTTTATTAAAATTTGATACTTAGAAATTTTTCCGGTCACCCATCTTTGTTTGAATTCGTCCTTGCGTTGCTTAACTTTCGAGATCTCGTATTTTTCCTTGAAGTCACCATCTGTAAATATATAATAATATAAATATGGCAAAAGACATATTTAAATTATTACATTTTTAAACATGCTAATTTCAAAGAATAACGGTTCTCCACAAGTTCTACAACATTTAGGACACAACTGACAATTCATTAGTTAACTTAATTAACTTTTTTTGCTTAAAACTCTCTGAGTTTGATCATGATCGTACTCAGTGATCGTGATCAGTGATTATGATCATGTGATTGTGAAAATTTTTTGGCTACTGATCACGCTCAGTGATCATGATCAAACATGATCGTGATCACGCAAAAAAATATTTTTTGGAAATTTTTAGAGATCATGCTCAAATTACTTCTGATCACACTCAGTGATCGTGATCAGTGACCATGGTCAAGTGATTATGAAAATTTTTCAAAGTGATCATGCTCAGTCCTCATCTGATTACGCTCAGTGACCACGATCAGTGAGTATGATCAACTGATTACGATAATTTTTTAGAGTGATCATGTTCAGACCACATCTGATCATGCTCATTGATTATGATCAGTGAACATGGTCAAGTGATTATGAAAATTTTCGGAGTGATCATGTTCATACCACATTTGATCACGTTCAGTGATTATGATCAGTGAACATGGTCAAGTGATTATGAAAATTTTCAGGAGTGATCATGCTCAGACCTTATCTGATCGTACTCAGTGATCACGATCAGTGAGTATGATCAGTGAACGTGCAAGTTTTTTGGAGTGATCATACTCAGAACATGTTCACTGATCGTGATCACTGAACATGATCAGTGATTGTGCAAGATTTTTGGAGTGATTATAATCAAATCGCTTCTGATCATGTTCAGTGATCGTAATCAGTGAATATGATCAAGTGATTATGAAAATTTTTCTGAGTGAACATGTTCAGACCACATCTGATTACGCTCACTGAACATGATCAGTGAGCACGATCAAGTGATTATGAAAAATTTTCGAAATGATCATGTTCATACCACATCTGATTACGTTCAGTGATTATGATCAGTGAACATGATCAGTGATTATGCATTTTTTCAGAAGTGATCATGCTCTGATCATGATAGTGATCATGATCACAAGTTGTGATCATGAAAAATCGCTTGTGATGATGCTAGTGATTGCAATCACTATCACGATCGCGCCACGTGATCACGATCATTGCCTGTTAGGGATAATATCTAAATTGTATGGTCTTTGTACATCAATAATATAATCATCAAAGTTTGTACAGCAAGAAATGCGTATAAAATCATATAAGAAGCTTATAAAAGCTCTTGTGTGTAGACTTTGGAAAATATTTATTTATTTTTGCAACATGAGGATGTTTTATTTTGAACATATTGAATATTTTAGCAATAACGGAAATAAAAAAAACATAAAAATTTTTTGCGTTCACCAAAAATAAAGGTTTAAAAAGAGTGAGTGAGAAATAATTTATAATTTTGATATATTTTTTATGTAAAAAAGGTGTTATTTATAAATATATGATAGGCACTTTGAAAATTTTTGCTTGTTCGTATTTTTTTTTCATTTAAAAGTAAATTTAAAATCATGAAATACCTCGTCCTTGCTCAGGCCTAGCTGTAATTAAATAAACGGAGTTTTAATAACAGTTGAGCTTTTTTTTGTTGTTTTTTTTTTGTTTCATAAAATAATGAAAAATTGTAAAAAGCTTTTGAAATTTTGACAATTTTCTGTAGTTTCTAATTTGCAAAATAAATGGATACAAATTAATAAATTGCTGGTTTGCAATTACAAAAGTTGGTTTAGTATTTCATTATTGAGTATGTGTAAATTGCATAGTGCCGACATTTAATTAAATTTGCATCAAATTTCTTTAATATACAGTATTTATGTGTTGTCACAACCATATTTGATTATAATAATTAATTGTTGATCTAAATGTTTCTCTTATGCATAAATTTATGCCTGTTGGTTTGCTTATTAATCATAATTATTAATTTTCTTATTTTTTTTTTGTTTCATAAATAAACTCATAATTTAATATATTATTTAAATATAATCACAATCAAACACATTAATAATTAACAAAAACAATAAAAATATAAATAAAGACACACAAGTCAAACAAATATGAAGAATGAGTAAATGGGTAAATATACATTAAAATTATTATTATTATATTTTTTTGAGTATGGTGAATTACAGTGAGAAATATATTTCATTATAAAGTATTTAAAAACATTAGTAGTAGTATTTTTTGAGTTATTATTAGGTTTATCTAGAGAAAAACATGAATGTACCCCGTATTTATAGCTTGATTTAATATGTATCTTAACTACACAACAAATAAAATTACACACATTAATCATAAAATTATTTTTGGATAGATCACTCATTT
Source organism: Chironomus tentans (assembly GCA_963573255.1). Taxonomy (NCBI): domain Eukaryota; kingdom Metazoa; phylum Arthropoda; class Insecta; order Diptera; family Chironomidae; genus Chironomus; species Chironomus tentans. Next base: position 40,064,071 of record OY754302.1, on the reverse strand, counting down.
CCTTTTGGATATTTTATGCTCATTTCATTTGTTTCGATGTTTTATGACGTAATTTATTAGGACATAAAGTTGTGGGCATGAACTTTTTATTGCACTTTAAGTTTTCACTTCATTCGTGCTTTTTTAATGTGTCTGTAATTGTGGCTGAATAATTTTGAAGAATTATGTTCCTGACAAAAGTATTTGAGCCAACAATCTGTCTACTGCTCAACATACATGAAATTTTGATTTCATCAAACCCTTTTCAAGTTTTACTGAGAGCTCATTAAAAAAATTCATTAAAAATTCATAAACTACACAAAGCCTCCATTTTTTACATGTGCATGTACGAAACATCTGGAAATACCCATTGTATGGGAAGAATTATTAACGAACTTGCAGCAATGCATAATAATTAGCTTAGGGATTTTTTTTATATTTATTTCTACGTAATAGGATTATAAATAAAAATAGCTTAGTATTAATTACTTTTTCTGCTTTTACTTTATGTTTCTGCAATCAGTTCTGTACGTATCTTTGTGCCTTGGAACTGGATTGCAGTCCCTCTAGCTTATCGCAACTCTTCTAGGATTATTATTACATCAATGTCTGCTAATCTCCGTACTGTGACATAATAGTGTACCGTGGAATCAGGCATAAGCACGTAACAGGTATGGGTTCTCAATTTCGAGAAGGATTTTTGGAAGAGTAGACTATAAAGGAGTAGGAGATGATTTTGTGACATTTTAAAATTGAAAAATCATTTTGTGATTTTGTGACAAATCGTCCTACAATTTCTAAGTCTAAAATGACTAATCAACACGTCTGAGCTAAGCTTTCCCGAAATCATGATCTCGAAAAAATTTCAAGATCGAGACGATGACTGAGACTTCCTGGGAATCCTTGACATGTTATCGAAATACATTAAGAAACACATTAAAAATGTATTATTACTCAAAGTCTAGACCTAATAGTTTCAGTATCTACATCTACATGTATACTACATCGATGCTGAATACTGGTACTCAGGGGCGTATCCAGAAATTTTTCGAGGGAGGGGTTTTGAAATTTTATTGTATGGATGGGAAATATTAGGGGGGTTTTGGGATTTTTTCTTAAAATCCCTAGCAAATTGAAAAAATTTCCCAAAAAGGGTAGGAGTTTTGACCCTCAAAACCCCTCCTTGAATACGCCCCTGCTGGTACTGCCAGTCGTGTATGGAAGTAACTAGGCTGCAGAACCGTACGATTTATTAGATAAAAAGACACAAAATTCCAATACAATAGAGCGCTAAATTTTTGATTTGGTCCCTAGCAACAAAACCCCTTGCAATATTGTAGCTTTAGTGCTGAAAATCTTAATTCTGGCTGTTTAACTAACTAATTTATCTAAAAATGAGCATAAAACATCCAAAAAAACTGATCTTCTACCCCAAAACAATATTACTATTGTATCTACGTTTAAACTGTTTACTAAAGGTAATGAACTTAAGATTAATCTAAAATCATATCAGATATAAAAATGTTCAGGGAAACACCGTATCGTGAACTTGTTACTATATCATATTTTGCTCTGTATTAGTCGTGAGAATAAATATAAAAAACACAACATAAAATAACATAAAAGTTAAAAAAATTAAAGAGAAAAATTAGACAGAGGAAAAATGTTAAATTTCATCAAATTTTTCTGTTCTCAAAAGTCATGATGGCATAAATCATTCGGTTTATAATTTTTCATTTCGTTCATAAGATTTTTTTTTATTATTATTAGTAGGCATCGCAAAAGCGAAAAATGAAAAAAAAATATAATAAAGAAATTTACCTCATCAGTGTCGCTTCCAACAAGTAATAAATCAAATGGAATAGCAGCAACTAAGTCTATGAGAAACCATCCGGTAAGATAATGTATCGCTATTCGACCAGGATGTGAAACTACTTCGTCTTGACCATTCACAAACGTTGTACGAAAATTTATAAGAATATCTATCACAAACGTTACATCAACTGAAAATTGGGAAAGAGAAATCCAGGAATTAGAATAATTTATAGCTAGATTTTTATAAAAAAAAAATATATATCCAAGTACACCCCTAAAAAGAATGAATGCGTCGCGAACAAAATATTGATTTATTTTTTTAAAAAACGCAAAAAAAATATATAAAATCATATCTACATACCTATCAAGTCCACTATCACAATTGGGTCATCGGCATACGACGCTTTTCGTTTACGTGTACTATCGAGATTGGGCTCATTCAAAAGAAATGCGGCCACATATGGCGTAAAAATTGCAGTGTACATCACAAGTATTAGAATGATCCAATCCCATACAGCCTTGAATGGCGAATAATGTAGAATGGTCCATTTGTGGACCATTGGACTTTGTAATTTATATTCCGGTAGTACATCAGCTCCTAATGATAGCACCTGTGACACACACACATATACATAATAAAAAATCATTTAAATTTGATGAATTGGAAAATTTTTGAAAAATAAATAAATTAACAACAAAAAAAAGTTAGGGACATAAAAAACCATCACAAAAGCACAAAAATTAGGAACAAAATATTTAATTTTTTAAGGTTTTAAGGTGGAGAGGATTAAAAAAAATATTTAGTTGATGGTTAGAAACTTTTTATCAAAAAACACAAAAAAAAGGAAATGATCAAGTCATAAATTTTTAAATGGCTCATGGCATATCACTTGTTGATTATTTGCTTTCTTGCCTTCTTGTAGCTGAATAGCAATAAAACGAGATTCTTCTGTCTTTATTAAATCACATAATAAGGAATTTTTTTATCATCATCTTCCTCATTCATTCTTGTGGAACAAAAATAAGGCTTTCATTCATACAACAAACATTATTATTTAATGTATATCCAAATTTGAGATAGAATCGAGGGAAATAAAAATGAAAAGTTTTTCCATCTATTCTCTAATTATATTTTCTTATGTTGTAGTTTCTTGTCTTCTTTATATTCGCATAATGTTCAGCTAGAGGTTCCAACTTTTTTAATTTTTAATCAAATTTGTTCAACCAAATTGATCCATTAGGATGGAAAATCGTGAGATGCATGTTATAATCTTTTGGCACCATTTGGATGAGAATTAGATGGAAAATTTTATTTTGATTGATTTGAATTTGAGGGATTTTTGTGGATTAGTAGATATCTATAATTTTAAGGTGTGGATTTCATAGAAAATTTGATGCCTTAGTTTATATTTTGATGAAAATTTAAGGATTAAGCTCAATATAATCTTTCTAAATTATAGCACGTGAATTTCTTAAACTTAAACCTGTGATAATGCCATAGTTTTTTTATATAATATCATAAATTTAATATTGAACATCAAAAACATCTAGTTACGTAGGCAAGATAAAGTTTTAGATTTTAATTTTAACTACACTCATAAAAATAATTCTAAAAATCTATTTTTAAAATCTAAAATTTGTTTTTAAAATTTAAAAAACTGATTTTTAAATTTTTTTATATATATTGAAAAATTGCCATATATTTTTACATGATTCAGTGCCGTAGTTGTTAGAGCATTGGACTACTAACCCAGAGGTCATAGGTTCGAATCTCACTATGAGCAATTTTTTTCAAAATATTATTTAAAAAAAAACGTTTTTAGAATCTAAAAATTATTATTAAGAGTAAAATCCAAAAAATGTTTTTAGATTTTCTCATACAAAACGACAAAGAATTTTTAGATTATTTCTATGAGTGTACTCGAGGGGTAAAACTAAGGTAAACTCCACCCTTGACTTTTTTAAGAAAAAAAAATCTAAACCATCCCCTCCCTCATTGAAAAATTTTTGACTTTGCCTCTGTTAAGACTCTAGAAACTGGTCACACCATTATTGAAAATTGGCAAATAAAATTCAGAATCCCTCAAAAAATAAAACAAATTTGTCAAGAAATCAACATTATATTTCCACAAAAATCTTCAGTCAGCTAGCTTATAAATGACAGACACATTTCTGCTCAATATCATTCAGGCATTTTTGGAACCTCTAAATGAAACATTATATTGAATAAGAGAGAAAGCAAAGCACACAAAAAAAAATGTTTGCAATTTATGTTTTTTTATGATGACATAAAACATAAAATATAAACTTGAATAGATCCTTTCGATTCATTTTGGTATAAATTGTTTCCGTATTATTCATAGAAAAATAATAAACATTCGCCTTGAGCCTTAGCCAAGCACATTTACCGCAATCTCATATTAATACACTATCCACCAATATCTACCGAAATGTATTATTATATTCTCCTACTATTCCTTATAGCTTCATTAAAAATCGATGAATGATAAAATAAATTTTGTACATTTATAGACCACATAGTAGAGTACAAAAATGCGCGGCTTTTTTTCAATTTCATTTTATTTCTTTTTTTTGTCTTACGAACTTTTTTTTGCCAAAAGTAAAACAGAAAAAAAATCAGAATTGATGAAAATAAAACAAAAATAAACGAGAGAAAATTGTTTAATCGATGAGAGGGCGTATGGGTAGTGCAATTTGAATAATTTATAAATGCTTCTCATTTCTCATGTTCCTGCTTAATTCAATATATTTAATCAAAGTGAAATATAATGATAATTTTTATTGATTTAACTCACTGCTCTTAATTATTATTGGTCGATATGATTGTAATTGTACATGAAATTATTTTTCCTATTATTTTTGAGTTCTTTAAAGTTCGTAGAACATTGTAACTCTAAAATTGATTATTAGCTACTAAATTATGTAATTTATCATTACTTGAATAAAATAATAATAATAATAATAATAATTATCGATGCATATTTTAAAAGCATTTTTTTCTTTGAACGATTCAATTTGTCTTTGTCTATCGACTTTTGATGTGGAAATTTATAGAATTTTTAATAACAGCACAGGTCATTTGCGAGTTGAAAGTTTAATGCACCTAAAATCATGTTGAATGATAATCAAGATACGAAAGCAGTACTTAACTTTTGTATATATTGCTTTGCTTGAAAATGTCTGTGCTGTTGTTGCTGAAAATTCAGTAAAGTTTTGTTGCTTTTTGCTTTTGAATTTTAATGATTTTCATGTTGTAAGAAATTTTTGAAATTTTGACGGAATAGCCGATTTGTTACTTTATGTTCCAATTGACAGTGTTCAGCCAATACTTTTTCTCTAATTTTTAATTTAATTTAATTAGGTCTAATTTAAAGAAATTTAGAACTTTTTGGTGTTTTCTGGTCAAGCAGCTGACAAATTTTGGGGTGGAGTTGTATGGATTAATCTAGTAATTAACTGACCCCTAGCAGAAAAAGAATATGCTCTCCTAAACATACTAGTTGAGCATGCTCACGAGTAAACTCTAACCTTGCATGCTCTTGAGAGTTTGCTCTTTGTCTGTAAGTGCAATCTAGAGTTGTGTCGACATCGAGCTGACTTCAACTGGGTCAATTTGTAGCTCTGCCTCAACCTAATCTGAGGTTAGACATAGCTATGACTTTAAACTCACATGTTAAGCCTGTATTTTAAAATGGGATTCAAAACACCTGATTTGACGACATTTTCATTTGTTGTCTTCAAAAATATGTTGCAACAACAGTAAGGGGTTTGCAAATTACGTCACGCTTTAGGGGGGAGGGAATTGAAGATTTTGTGACAGTTCAAACAAAAAATTTTTTTTCTTCATACAAATTTTGGGACAAGGGGGGAGGGGGATCAAAAAAGTCATTTTTTTGTGACGTAATTTGTGAATGACCCCTAAGGAATCAATGCACTGGTTAATTTTGAACCCATATTCAAGCATGATTGGAAGGTGTAACATTAAGTATCGCAAAAATATTTAACGACCCTGCCAACGTCATAACGGTACTCTAATGACAGAAAAAATAGATTTTGTTACTTATGTTTGCTTAGTCAGAATTTGTCAGATCTTGAACATTTATTTACTCTAAGAAACATAAATTTTCAACTGTACTGCTTGATCCAGACACCAAAAGCATTCTGAATTTCCAACAAGAACCGATTTAATCCTCACAAAATTACCCAAATAAAAATGCGCCATAGTTAGTCGGATCAACAACACCGCTACGTATACTTAATTATGGTAAATTATTATTACAATAAATTTTACTGTCAATGGATGCATGAAATGTCAAAAAAAAATATTTATATATTTTGATTGTGATGATTGATATGAGTCAATGCCAATGAAAAAAAAAGAAGTTGAAGGAGGAGAGAGGAGGAAATGAAATTGTTCAATAAACCTTTTTGTATTTTTCATCATCAGAATTCACAGAGTATTTCCCATCGTTCTGTAAGAATAAAATCAAAAGAAAATAAAAAATTTGCAAGTATGATAAAGAGAAGAATAAGAAAAATAAGAGAAAAAGTCGTGAATATTAATCCGTGGTTGGAGAAAAAGAAAGAAAAATGAGAGAAACGTGAAAAATCGTTAGAAGAATTTTCAATTTTTCATGTTTGAAAAGTAAAGATGGAAAATAAAGTTTTGTTGAAGTTGCAATAAAGGCAAAGAAGAAAATAAAATTGAGGAAAAATAATTATGGAAAAAATAGGGGGGAGGAGGCCATAAGATAAAGAAGAAGGAAAGCTCTGATGAGAATGCAATGAGAGTTTAAATTTATGTAAATTATAAGAAGAAAAGAAAAGCGGAAAAATTAAATTTTTTATACAAATTTCTAATTAAAACAGGATGTCCAGTAAATTATAGAAAATTTAATAGTTGATTTCATCATCTATTCTTCTTGACAAGTTTGAAGCTGTCAAAACTTTTGTCATTATTTCTTACAGAAGAAGAACTTCATAGTTCTTATTGACATGGAATGAGTCAAGATGCAGAAACCGAGGAAACAAATCCTGAAGTTTAAAATGAAAATTTCAAGGGGGAGCATGTTGAAAATAATTTGTAAATTTTACTTTCTTTAATCAATTTCAACATGCAGGATTCTTGGTATCACTCAAAAATTCATCCCTATTACAGCACAAATTACTTGTGTAGCTTGTCGTGACTCACCTAAAATGACCGCCCCCTAACATTGTTTGAAAAAGACAGGTTTAAAAACTTGGTTCGTGTCTCAGCAATAGAACTTTCTAGCAGGGCTGAAAATCAAAGGCACAAAGGCAATTTTTATTTGAGCTCTAGAACTCTTATTTTGGGGTCTACCACCGATGTTCATATATCAAAAGATTCGTCATGTCTGTGGCCATAAATAAATAAATAAATATAAATTTTGAAGATAGGTCCTCAAAACTGTTCAAAATAGAAGCAAAAAATGACAAAGGCAGTGCCTTTGCATGCCTTTGCAAATGTAGCCACTGACGAATCTTTTAATATATGAACATCGGTGGTAGACCCCAAAATAAGAGTTCTAGAACTCAAATAAAAATTGCCTTTGTGCCTTTGATTATCAGCCCTGCTTTCTAGTTAGCCCAAAGGCACAAAAAATATTCCGGTTGTGCCAGCTTGAGGCCAGATTTACACTAGAATCCTGAATTATTATGACACTATTATGATACAGACTTATTATTTATACTTTTTTTAATTAAAATTTATGAAATTCGAGGAAAAATTAATTTTTTTACAAATTTTAAAAAGGTCATGAAATATTTCTAAAAGCAGGATAAAGCGGATTGCAGGATTTCTGTTGCAGATATACAGACCATGATTTATTTAAATTTTTTTATGTGTCAAGAACTTTAAATCCATAGTAGTACTCCCCCTTTGAAAAATTCAATTTAATTTATTCGCTTTATTTACAAGTCTTTCAAGACATTTCATGCATTTTTGAAAACTTTCTGAATACCTCTGGACATCCATTAATGAAAGCATTTCGAAAAGTTCAACAACGTAGAACGATAAAGGTAGAAGACTGGTGATTACTCTCAAGAGTTTCTCAAGAACCTAATTATTTAATGAAATTTCATTTGGTATGAAAACAACTTCATTAATGCCTCAAATTCATGATCCCAAAAATCTAGACAAATTCTGAAATTCAATAAGTTATTAAACTCAGAAGCTTCTCCTGTTATGAACACAATCAACTTAATAATCCGTCAATAATTAATTAATTAAATGTAAATACCCGTCTTAAATCTTCCTCATTTTCCATCGGCTGAACTTTGTATCTTGAATTACTCTGCAAAATATTTTTATCGTTTAGATTCCGTGCTTTATTTATTACACATATCAATTTTCATTCTCATCGGATGGGGGGATTCATTCATTCATTGAAGATTCGCAGATTAATTCTCAAATTTTGTTTCAACGAAAATTTAAATACCAAAAAAATATTAAATTTATGTTAATTTTGACTATGCACTCTACTACTGATATATTTTATGTAAATTATCATGCACAAAAAAAAATTCATAACTAATCATAACGTGCAATGATGATGAAATTATTATTATTAATTGATGGATGTGGCTAATTTTTAATATTATGCGTAAAATGATTACAAAATCACCATGGAGTTAGAATATTCAATAATAGGAGCACTTCAATCCATAAAAATCATCAAACATTTATCAAATTAGTACGAATGATTAATTTTACCTCCTTTCCAATTCCTTTATGAAGCTTTAGCGCTGCATCTGAATCTGATACTAATCCATTCAAATTCAAATTCGAATGTATCGAAATGTGATTTTCAACTTTTATAGAATTTTTCTTTTCGGTTATTCGTACACTGGACCATTTCTCTTGACCCTTTAATAATTCATGATAAATATGTATAAATTGGATGTTAAAATTCAGGATGTTAATAGAAAAAAAGGAGAGATAAAAAAGAGGAGAGAGGAGAGAACGAGACAACAAGGCAAAAAATTGTTAGGCAATGTCCTGTATTCAATTCGGAATAATTTTTTTCTACTCTCAATTTTAAATTTGAACTAAAATGATGGTGAATAAGGCAGGGGTGTATCGAGGGGAGGTCGAGTTTCCTCTGTCTGATATGATTTACCATGACATCATTAAACCATGACCATGACATCTTTGGACCTTGACCATGACATCTTTGGAGAGTCTAAAATAGTATTTTTGTCACATACTAAGGCTTTAAAGCTAAATTGCTTGGTATACACTAGGGTATACTAACCCTGGGGCTGGTTTCTCGGTTATACTTTGGGGTATACCGTATGGCAAGGGTATACTCTAGGGTATGCATGAGAAATCGATTTTTGAGAGAATACCCTAGAACTCTCCCAGGAGAACAAACTAGGAATACACTAACCTAGACTCTAGAACAGTGGTTCTCAAACTGTATGCCGCGGAACAAATTTATTATAAAATTTATAAAATTAGAATTTTTAAGGTTTTTTATTGATTTTTCACTCCAAGATTCTTAAAAAAAATATTCATTGGATTCATAAATTATACTAGACATAGTTAAGCTACGTTCTAAACAAAAATGTCAACTTTTTTGGACTTAGGTGTATTACCGAATACTTAAAATGGTGGCTAGTGTGCCAACGAATATTAAAATTGGCAGCTAGAGTACCACGAGTTGAAAAAGTTTGAGAAACACTGCTCTAGGATATAGCTTGGCTTAGTACATATCTTTGGTATACCGAGCAGGTTACCCCCTTAGATTTTTAACAAAAAATCTCAATAAATCCCTCTCTACAAACATATTCAATGCCCTAACCACCTAAGAAAATACTAAATACACCCCTGAATGTGAATAAACGACCAAAAAACGTGAGATTTTCACAATTTTACCATTTATTTGCATAAAATTTCATCTTCTTTCAATTTTCCATAAAAACGAGACTTTTTTTTCATCCACGTATGGATACAGACCTTTTTGTTAGGTAAAAGAAGAACACAACAAACGTGATTGGAAGGACAGAGAAAAGCTCTCTCATATTCCAATTGGAAGTGAAACAAGAATCGGTAAACAAGTTGTTTTATAGTAAAACTTTCTGACAACGTAGTAAAATCATATGAAAGTTATTTTCTTTTCCTCGCACAGCACAGCAGAATAAATTTTCATTCCAATATTTTTTTGTGTGTACTTTTCAGTAAGAAAAACATTTTTCTTTTACTTTTTTCCTCCTTATAAAGCTAAAAAATTGCGCAAGCGCTCGATTATTAATACTGCTTGCTGCTTTCCATTATGAAAAATTTTCAGGTCGGTATAACAAATTTTTAATGAATTTTTATTGAAAATGATATCCGAAAACATTATCTTCCGATAAATACACCCAAATTCACTTAAGCTAAAAGCACTTTTCGTGAAAATTTAATTTTCCTGATTGCCGTAAATAAAATAAGAACTGACGATAATTGTTTAAGCTAAGATCAATCAGTAGATTTTTTGGAAATTGATTATGCTGTGTTATCAGCTATAAATCTTTACATGTATGATATTTTTTAATGTCCTGACACGCAATGTTTCGTGATGGCGAGCAATTGATTGATAATATGCTGAGAGTCTCATACATGAATGTCTCCTTCACATTTTATAGCCATAATGGCTTACAAACGCAGAAAATATTCATGAAAAATATTTTTCCATATTTTATCATGTGGCATACAATAACAGAAAACATATTCAGAAACAACAAGAGTTAACGAAAGCGGTTAGCACACAGGTTGGCTAAATCAGCGGCTGTACGTTCGAGAGTAAGAAGGAAATGGAAAAAAATAATTGGAGCAATGCCAGGCTCTAGTAAAGGACTTTTATTAACCACACACATATTTTTTCTAACTTTTTCTTACATTCTCTCGAATGTCGTGGCTGATTTCGTTACTTTTACCACAGAACAAACAAAATGATTACTAAGAATGAAAGTTGAACTATTTGCATAAAAAAGCCGCTTTCAGCTTTCATCTTCAAGCACGACTTCCTGTCAAATCAAATGAATATCATAAACAATGTCACGAAAGCCTCAAGTTTTTTGTTTTCTTCGTATTTTCTTTTACATGCATGAAAACTGGTGTGGCAGTAAATTTGATTGTGAAATTTCTACATTACACTTGAATCAGAGTCTCTCATCAAAAAAAATTTTGGCACCACCCTTTGAGTTACAGTTATGGTTATGCAACAACTTGAGGCAGGGTTGAAGAGAAGTTTTTGACTTTTTTATTTGACGCTAAGAAATGCTTCTGTTTGAGATGATGTAAGGTCCTGGATTGGAGCATAAAACTAAATTTAAGGACGAATTTAATGTCGTGAGGATTCGTCCCTTTTTCATATAAACAGCATTTTTAGAAATGATTGAAAGATAGGACTGTGATTGGGAATCGAACCCACGACATCAGAAAGAAGAGGATTTTCAGTAAGGACAGATTTTCGCTCGTGGCCCTACTAATGATCTGACAGATCCTCTTACATATTGCTACCCCAGTGACATCAGAACAGATTAGGTTGCTGGCATATTCTGCCATTATTTTGCATAGAATGTTGAAATCAAAGAAATCATTTAAATAACAAATAATCCAGAAAATATAAATTCCTCTTCAAAAATAATTAATATAATTTTCCAGAGTGCTAATGAATCCTACAAAATGCTCTCAATCATGCCAATATAATTACTTTTGTAAATATTTTATAAATAGATTTGTCTATTGATTTTTGAACTTATCTATCCGATCGTTATTAACCATTGAGTTTAAATATTAATTATTTACTAGTTGTGAGGATTCAATGAACTCTCATGTGTGAGTGCTATATCCTGTGCTGCACACACAAACGGATTACGGTTAATTATTCTTTTCTCTTTATAACAATATTTAATGATGACTTTTTTATACACAGCATGTGTATCATTATGAAATAATATGTTTGATGTTACAGATACCTGATGAAAAACAATTTGTTTTTTATTATTATTTTGAAGATTAAAGACGAGATGCCAAAAGGAACAAACAAACATATCCTTATCGAATTTCTTATGGAAATTATCCCAAGGGGTTTCCTCTCCGAAACAATGTTGAAATCTTGATTAGGGGTGATTCGTAAATTACGTTATGCTGTAGGGGGATGAGGTCGAAGATTTTAGGACGGTTCAGAGTAGTCTTTCCTGGTATCGACAGCTTTTCTATAGAAACTTTGTGAAAATGGAGATAAGAGGATCAAAAAAAGTCATTTTTTTGCATGACGTAACTTACAAATGACCCCTTATAAACATTTTTTCCGAGATTATTCATAAAGTTATATTTCCCTCCGTAAATTTTATTTCGGATATCATTATGGGGATCTAATTTACACGTAAGCAGCATTTCAATCGATTGTTATACCTTTTCACATCATTCACTCATTTTCTATGGGTTTGCTACATTTTTTTTGCCTCCAAAATTTATTTTTCACATAAATGAGCCTCTTTTTAGCTATGTTTTGACTCTATAATTAGGCAGTCGATGTGAATACAAAAAAAGGAGGGTGCACATGAGCTGAAGTCGAAATTTTCTTTTACTAACTGAGTGTAAATGTGAATAAATAGGAATTTCCGATAGATCCTGCGATAGGATTAAGCTACGCTGACATATCGCATTTTCTTTTGTTTTGACACATTCCTAATCGAAAAAGCTACACTTTTTCTACTCAAACTTGCTTGTTTCTGTTTATGAGAGCACTAAAGAGCGAGATTACAAAGGAAAGGAGCTTTAAAATATTTAATGAACTTGCGGTTGAGGTTGAAAGAAATTAGTTTACTCATACAATCTGCACATGTTTATTTTCATACTTTTAACTTCTTCTTCATTTCCATTTGTACACGTATGAGCCATAAACATGATGGTAAATACCTTTGCTTTCTTCAATTGCTCAGCGCGCAAAACAAGCAGAGTTAATGTACTTTGAACAGAGAGAAAGGCAGTGGCAGTGGAAAGGAAAAACTTCTTTTTCTGTTTCGTTCTGTTGTGTTCTGGTTTTTCCCATGGTCTGCGTAAATTATGCAAATAAATGATGATTGTTCTTGGTATGAGAACTCATGTGTCTGTTACATTCCATTTGAAAGATTTTCACATTCAGTGCTGTGGTCGAGGGTCATAAAAGATGGAACTATCGAGTACTACTCTCCTTCTCCTTTTATTATCATTAATTCCCCCGAAAAACAATTCAATATAAATGTGAACCACGCAATACCTGCAAGTTATGTGGTACAGATTTATTACGATGAGTTTCACTGTTCAGTTTTGGTTGCCGTACAAAACTACGGCATGATTTAGCTTTAAACGAATCAAGACTGGTGCCAGTCGATGAGCGCGCTGTGCCACCTTCGTTTGTGGTGACGATCAACGGGATGTTAGTTTGGTCTTGTAAAGAATTTCTACTCATTTTTATGAGACTTAGGTATGGCATATATTCCGGTTTTATTGCTTATTAATATCGCAACTGCTCGAAACTTTGCTCTTCTTGTCTGATTTTTCTCTTATTTTTTATACACACTTTGTATGATTCAGATAGCTTTGACAATTTAATGTTATTCAGATGCTCTCTTAGTATCAAGTCATTAACTTGAATTCCCTGCACGTGCTCCGTTTACATCATGTCGATATAAACGGAATATTTCTTTCGCTTATCGTGAAATTGATTGATTTGCAGGGATAAAAAATTTACTTCTATCACTTTTTTCTTCCTTCTTCTACAATCTTCTTCTTAATGCTGATAAAAAGAAGCCTCTTGCCTTCACATGCGAAGGAGGCGTTGAAGGAAAATTAATATTTGCTTGTGTACAAGTCGAAAATAGAAAATTTTTTATTTCACGAAATTTCCTTTTACTTTTTGCCTATTTCCAATTACGAATATTATTTATTGAGTATATGTCTGTATGTTGAACTACAAGGTGGATTTAACACAGCAAAAATATATCTACAACCTCACTGTTTATTGTGTGTGTACTGAGCAATACACAATTTCCTTCTCATTTGTCTGTACGTATATTTTCTACATTTATTGATTCACTAACAATTGTCTGATTAACAATTTAGGTGGATATATCCAATATATCCAATAAACAAATGTTCATTCACTTAAATAACAGCTCTTATATCTTGTAAATTGCTAGTAAGCTCCAATATTATAGCATGATGATGACGAATGAACGATGATTTATAAGCATTTAAAAATAATTCACTTTATAGTTAGTTCTAAACATTCACAGTGCCAATTACAACAATTTATGCTTTATCAGTTTTATTAAAATTCTATTCCAACCACAAGCTTATGTCTCCATTGTGTCTGGATTGTGTTGAAAGGAAATCTTTATCTAATGCCTAGCAATTTAACTTAGCACACAAAATAATCTGTTCCTTATATCAGACAAGATGTTACAAAGAGAAAAGTGGGTTATGCATTACTAAAGTCTTTATCCCTTGTAGCTTTTGTCCTTCTGCACAGTATTTAGGTTGAAAGAAGAAAAAAAGGAGAAAAAGTTTCCCTTTTTTGTGCATAGACCAGGGATTTTTTTTATTGTATATATCGTTTAAAAATGAGATGCTTTCCTTTTTCATAAAACATCTATTTATATATTGTAAATTTGAGGTCAAAAAAATGTTTTTTTCATCTTTCACTATGGGAAAATTTTACTTTTTTCCTCATATACAAAAAATATATTCGCACAATGTTACTCCATTTTTGTGTTACTGTTGAAACTGCGATGAAAAAAAAATTTCTTCATCTTCTGTTTTCTTTCACAATAAAATTTATTTTCCCACTATTTTTTGTCACAATTTTTATGATATTTCAAACTAGTCAGGTATGAAGTCTACACATGAATGATATTGTTTATTGATAACAATGATTTGAAAATGAAATATTTTCAGTAAAAAAGCTAAATTTTTTACTAGACTTCATATAATTTTACATTTTCGTCTTCTATAGCTAAAAATCGACTGAGAAAAATTTGTTTTTTCTCGTACGGGAAATTTTTTTTTCTCCACAATGGAAGGATTTTTTCCGATTCTTCTTTTTATTCTTCCTGATTTCAGTATTCTCTACGAGTATAAAGCTTCTTATCTGATATTTTTTTTATGTATCGGCAAAATGAATCTCATTCCAATGACTGAATTATATTATATGACTTGTGAAAAAGCACAGGACATAATGCCTGGAACTTTCCCACTCTCTTGGAAAAACTGGATGCTGGAAAGTCTCTACTTCCAGACTCTCTGTGAATTATTATTATTATTTTTATTTTTTCGTGAGAGGGAAATAACTTCATTTATATACAATGTATATGTACATCATACATTATGAATTATAATAGTTCTGGTAATATGAATGTGGCATAGCTTTTAAAACTAATTTAGCACACGAAACGTTATGAAATTATGAATGTTTAATGTCATAAATGTCTCACATAATGATTTATAATTTTCCTCATAATTATGAAATGAAATTTACCTAAAGTTGAGTGAAAAAAAAGGACAGAACTTTCGTCTTCCATAATTGACAACATTGATTCCAGTTACGAGACAAAAGCTTCAATAATACAAATAATGACTGGAAGTTGTGTTTATGATATCTCTATGATGATTCACATATACACGAAGTATAAAATAATACATAGTAAGTGCCGCTTATATACACAACAAGCTGTATATAAATAAAAATTCAAATGGGACATTTTGTTTCTCTATGATTCAATGGGCGCCAGTGAAACTTATTTTCCTCGTTGCGAATGAGGCAAAAAGTGGTTGTTGATAGGCAAAATGGTAATAAAAACTAGTAATGAAGCAGATCACGCTTCATGGGTATATTCACACCGTTTCAAATTTTTTCATTCATAGCTTAGTATTATGTTACAGATAAGATAAGATAATATCCAGTATTCATCCACAACCTCTAATTAAGATCAAGTAATCATCCACAGCCTCTCTATAAGATCCAGTAATCATCCACAGCCTCTATATAAGATCCAGTAATCATCCACAGCCTCTATATAAGATCCAGTAATCATCCACAGCCTCTATATAAGATCCAGTAATCATCCACAGCCTCTATATAAGATCCAGTAATCATCCACAGCCTCTATATAAGATCCAGTAATCATCCACAGCCTCTATATAAGATCCAGTAATCATCCACAGCCTCTATATAAGATCCAGTAATCATCCACAGCCTCTATATAAGATCCAGTAATCATCCACAGCCTCTATATAAGATCCAGTAATCATCCACAGCCTCTATATAAGATCCAGTAATCATCCACAGCCTCTATATAAGATCCAGTAATCATCCACAGCCTCTATATAAGATCCAGTAATCATCCACAGCCTCTATATAAGATCCAGTAATCATCCACAGCCTCTATATAAGATCCAGTAATCATCCACAGCCTCTATATAAGATCCAGTAATCATCCACAGCCTCTAAGTCCATAAAAAAGATCCAGTAATCAATTTTGCGTAGCTTCTAGCCCCTCGAAATCCAAAATGGCGTCGGTTCCATATTCAGGCACAGCTAAGGAACCAACATACCAAATTTCAGCTCATTTGGTCAAAACATTCCTTTTCTATGAAAAAAAAAATGTGTTTTGCAATAATCGGCTATAATTTGACCAAAAATAGCACCTTTTCGTTCCGTGTGCCTTACTGGCTGCATGTCATGACTCCAAAAACAATACAGTTCTTGCCATACATGATATCTATCAAATGCAAAAAACCGGAAGTCTTAATATTGAGTTTGAATCGAGTTATCGCGGAACGTAACTAACTAACTAACTAACTTGCTAAAGGACAGAAAGTGTTTTTTTGCGATTTCTCGGCAATGGAAGCACCAATCGAGATGCGGTTTTCACTGTTAAATTGGTAATTTTAGGCACAGACTTTCCATACTGAACACTATGGGTCGATTCCGCAAGCCTGAAGCAGCAAGTCCAAAAAAGTAGTTTCACTGAAATACCAAAAACAATATATTCACACACAATTAAAATTGGTGTGAATATGAAAAATAAAAGCTAGTTTATAAGTTGGAACTGTAAGTTGCTTGATTAAAACGCTCTTTCTACCTGATCGATCATAAAATTGATTGAACATTTTATAGAAAATTATTCTGAAATTCAAATGACTCATAATTCAGGAAATTGAATGTCAACTAGAAATTTCTAAGGTACTAAAATTTTCATTTAATTTCCCACAACAAGAAAGTAATTAAAATACTTCATTTAGTCCTTCAAACAACAAAGCGAATTGTTCAAAATGGAAATGAGCTGAGAAAGCTATAAGCAGGAAATATGAAAAAAGTAAAGCAATAGCATATAAATGGAGAGCTTAGAGAGCAGAAATATTCTTTTTTATATTCACTCATTCGCATATAAAAAATTTTTTTTATACATGTGGCGGCTTAAAACCGTAAGGAAGTATATATTGTGTCTAAAGGCAATCGTGTGCCCATCCCAAAAAAGAAGAAATAATATTATGTATGAATACATTCACATTAATGCCATTAGAGATTTATTTTTTATTTTTTTGAAAGAAGAACTTCTCGTTCCTAGCATTTTTGTTTCTAGTTATTTTTGACTTTTCTTCTTTCTTTTCGCTTTCTTTTCAGCCCCGCTAACTCGTCTATTTTGTTCGCCACCTATTGAAATGTATACGAACCTATATATTGATATATGAGTATTGAAACCAAAAAAAATCGATTAAGAGCTTTATTTGTCTGACTTGAAAGGAAGGATTGTAAACTGAGCCGATTATGTTGGTGAATGAGTGACTTCAACGCTATTTTTGATGTGTTTTGTGAAGAATTTTATTGACCATGAAAATTTTTTGGGGGATTTTGTTGAATATTTGACCGGATGGTTTGTTTGAAATTGATTTCTTTAGGGAATCTAACAAGAACAGGGGTGTAGCCAGGGGTGTTCTTAGAGGCCCGTGCAAAAGTCAACATCATGGCTACGCTCCTAGATGTAAGCAAGAGAATTTAGAGCCCTGTTTCTTGGAAACACCTAAAGACTTACCAAAATATCTGAATTCTAGAGTTAATCTAGAGCTTCTTTGTATTCTGAACTACAGCACTGGATGTCTCTTTTAAATATGCCTCTGCCAGGGACAGAGGGGTTTCCAGACCCTTGGCAACACCCCTGTCTAACCAGCTTAATTATAAACATACTTTACATTATCAGTTATTCTTAATTGAACTTCTTAACCTCAACATTCATCATTTCTTAATTTAAAGTTTTTTGGAGGCTAACCAATAATCTACTAAAACGAAGCCTATCCTCTAATCGTCCAAAAACAATTCAAAGCAATTATTCATAAATTTTCCACGCAACAAGCTGTTGAGAACTTTTTCGAAACAAAAAAACATTTTACCACCACGTACATCCATTTCAATTAAAAATTTAAAAGCATCATTTAGATTTGAATTTTTCATCGTTCATTTATTATTCAAGAGCAAAGCATTCGATTGATCTTGATAAGCTATAAAACTTTTGTTTTGTTTTTTATTATTTATATGATATATGTAACTGTTCAGTCTCATTGCAACCTTAAAAACCAAAAATCAGCTCATAAATTTTAGTTTGCATGCACTCCTATTCGACGTACAATGTACTAAAAAAATTCACTTAATATTTTCGACAGTGAATCCATCATGGTTTCGTAATAAATCTGTCACCACAGCAATTTCGTTGTTTTAAAAATAGAAACAATTTTTTTTCTACAATACATAAAATGGTATCAAAGGTATCAACCCCGAAGGTACTGCAGTTGTAACAACACGAATGTTGCAATTTAAAATAATAGAAAAATGTAAATATATGCTTAAATAGCCACCGAATGGCAATAAATGTTTACTTAATTATTTAATCAACTCACATTGAATTAATTTGTTTTATTTTGTTGAAAATAAATTACCATATCTGAGCGATTATCTTGCTCATGATATGGCGATGATTGATTATTTAATTGTCTTGTGGTTTTTTGCTAATTGAAATTTGGTTTTGAATTTTTATGAGGGATTTTTTTATGCTCTTTTAATGTCGTGAGCATTATGCGAATCCTTTTCATATTGACAACCCCAGAATACCCCAGATTCCACTCTACTCAAAAATCACAGCACTTTACTGAAGCAATTGGAATTTAGAAAATTTAAAAACTTGAAAAAATAACGGAAATACAAAATTCAAATTAAGGTTCAAAAATTGTTAAATTATTAAATTATAAATTGTATTGAATCATAGTAATCATTGATGTTTCTAAAAAATTAATATTAATTGTAAAATCTAAAAAAAATTGATGAAGTGTTTCGAAAACTAAAATAATTATTAAAACAAAGTATTTCAATTAGACATAAAATTAGATTGCTATATCGGCACAGATATTCAGAACCAGTGAAATTCTTAGGGAGAGAGTTTATGTCTTGAGCAAGTTATGCCTGAGAAGGTTATGCCCTTAGTCAGGTTTGATTATCTCTCTGCCCTTAATTTATCTAACTAGATAAAGGAAATGTAGGTACCCAGGTTAAGTCCTAGGTATGACATAGTTAATGCTTTAAATTTTTATTGACCCTCTGGAACATGGTCCTCTTCCAGCATACCCTTAATAACGCATATTAAGGTACCCATGCCTATAACTAGTCATCTATTGTATAGCCATTCAATCAATAACTCATTCGCTTTCTAAAGCTGTCGACATCTTCTGCTTCCTTTGAATCTACAAGCTTTCTGACAATAAATTATAAATTGACATCTAAGAAGATGATCAAAACTACTCTTGAGCCTGAATTCTGGCATTATTATTATACAGACAAAAAAAACTCAATAAAATAATATATTCAATGTATTTTCCCACGCGTATCATAAAAAGTATCATTCGAAAGACACTCAATATAATGAAGTTCAAAGTCCAAAAGCTCACAAAAATATTCAGTTCATGACTAGTAACAGGAAGAGTCAATGGAATCAAATTCAAATTAAATTTGTTGCATGCTGTTTGACATGAATATAAAATCGGAAGGACAAACTGAAATTAATTCACTGTTCTGTCCGTGTAATGCTTTTGCTAAATTACTATTTTATATAGAATTGCCATTTCGACTCACTTCTACTTCTATAAATAAAAAAGAAGAAGAAGAAGAAAAGCAATAATATAAAAAGTAAAATATAACAATAATAAAACAGAAAAAAATAAGTAAGTTTGTAAGTAAGTTAAAGAAGGGATTATACTCGATGATCCAAATACCCATTCATAGATTTGCATTTCATTTGAATTGTTCCTTACAAGAAAGTTGAAAACAAAAAGAAATTTACATTTAAGTTCTATAAAAAGGAACTTTCCTTAGCACGAAAATTTCTTGGTTTCAGGGGTGTACCTAGGGGGTCCTGACCCGACTTTAAGATTGAAATTTGTGTAGAAACACCACCTAAAAGTTAAAAATCTATGAGAACCCTCCCCCATGAGAGGTTGAACCCCCATTTGAAATATTTCTGGATACGCCACTGCTTGGTCTTTTGAATACTACAAATGTTTATGCTCTTATTCTATTTTTTTTACACTTCAAAACCAGTTCAACTTTACATATTTATTTATATTAGAATATTCTACTCAAATAGAAAGGAATTTATATGATTTTATGGATATCCACTGTATTGTGTGCATGTGGAAAATTAATAATATTTTTTTCTCGGCATTTAAAGTAGAAGTAAACGCCAATGAAGATTCCAAAGTTGTTTACACCAAAATATTCAAATAAAGCAGTAGAAATACAGAACATGGACTTGCTAGTAATGTTAGGTACAGTAAATTGTAATATATAAAGGTATATACTTCTACTTTGAAGGGAAAAGGTGTTTCAAGTACATATATTCGCATGGATATATATTAAAAAAATACCACACGCCGCATGTCGATGAATAAGAAGTCATACGGTACCAGAAAAAGAAAAACAGTAGGAACAAAAAAATATAATGGGGAAAAAAATCATTTCCATTTCATACTTGGCTCCTTCAAATGACATAAATTTTCAATAGTTGCTTAGAAGAACAGAGAGTTATGGAAACAAGAAAGATATCCTAACATGCTACCCAGCAAAAGCAAGGGAAATTTATTGAAATGACATTGTATTTTTGTCAGTTTGAGGAGAAGAAAGGCAAACTTATTGATTATATTTTATGAAAATATATGTACATGTGTAGACACAAGATTTATCTATGTACATTACATGAAAATTGTCTAAACATGCACTTATTACCGTTATGGCAACAGTCAATGTAAATCTTTAACATTACATACTCTTAAAGTGATTATTTTCAAATTATCGCATAATGAATCCTGATAAAATATCCATTAAGGTTTGCTCAGAATGGATCACAAGATGAATATTCAGTTTGGTCATTCATTTAATGAGAGAATTTAAATTATTGAGGTTCAGAATTAGTTTAGTAAATTTTTGTGTGAATAAATTTTGAATCGTTTTTTTAAAGGATGAACTTAAGATTTTTATATCCTCTTAAAATTATGTGATTGGGATTTTTTGTAGGGTAGAGATATAGGCAGAGGTGTAAATAGCAATTTATTGAATTATTGAAGGGTCTGAAAAAAATTTGTCACACATTTTTATTTTTTAGGAGGATTTTTTACAAATTGCAATCCCAAAGGGGTCTGGATCCTCTCAAACCCCTGCCTAGCAATCCCCCTGAATGCAATTTTTAGGGAGTAGGGGGTCTGATGTCACACATCATCATTAACATTATTATTATTATTATTTATGAACGGTCCCTGAACTCTTCAAAATTTCTAATAGCGTGCCTGAGGTGACCTAAACCCTTAGAAAATTGTTATTACTTAAAAAATTGTTGAACATTTTCCTCTAGTTCCTTGTGAATAAATCAAGAATACTCTTCAAAATTCAGTACATACTTCTAAAAAATTGCCATCATCCATAGCATCCAACCAAGCCAATGTTTCACATCCCTTATTATTAATAATAAACAAGAAGAGTCCTCAAACATGAATAAATAAAAGTGAGTGAAATGAATTTATGGATGTTCCATGTGTATGTGTCACATGGAGAGGATATGTAGAAAATTTTTGTGTCCCATAGATGATAAGATAGAAAATTATATGGGAGGATCTAACAGAATAGGCTATAATCATTGTTATTTTGTATAATCTGTGTAAATGTTTATTCAATTTAAGTTGTGATATTTATCTATAATAGATTCATTCAACATTGGATGTACATATAATCAAGTAAGGAAAAAAAATTTCATGCCATTTTACTTATCCACAATTTACATCCACTTTAGCTTGTTAGTAAAGTATCATTACAATAACCGGCTGTGAAATGTCTATCGGAGCTCTTTTGAATGAAGTAAAAAGAGGGCAATAACAATCATCTCCGCCTTATTCACTGTTATACACTTAATCATCGGAAAGCATTCATTCAATTCCACATTTTAAGCTTTTTAAGGGGTAGGGGGGCCTTAAACATTTTACAACAACAATCATGGGCTGTGTAGAATGTTTAAGTCGTATTTTAACACATCATTCAATCATAGTATATAGATAGATAGTATGCATCACGCTGTGTTAATAGGTTACTCGTCATTTTACTCTACACCCTTATACTCTCCTTCCTTCACTCACTTACTCGATGTATATATCCATGAATGTATATGATTTCTACATGCTGTGTTAAATTGAATTGAAAAGCGTGAACATTTTATGGCTCTTTGGCCTTATTTCTCTTTCTTTTCTTCTCACACTCATTCCATTCCTCGATGACTGACTACGACTCTCTATTTATATTGAGTTCATTCAAATAGGCATTTTTTGGCTTTGTGACTTAAATCATGTGATTTTCATACATCCCATTATTTGTATCATTTAAATTATTGTCATTAATAACAGCCAACATACAGGCTTAATGCCAATTGCTTGTCATTAATTATTTATTACACATCAAAATGTAGATGTATGTTCGCAGACAAATCGATTAACTTAAACGACAACAACGTAGTTTTTCATTGCTTGCTTCTGTTTTCAATTTCTCTCACTCGTTGCGTACATAAATTTCCACTTAATATGAATTATTTTCTTTCGTTCTGTTGATTCTTTTATGACTGGAAGTTCCCCGAAATTTAAATATCGATTTTTAGTAGTGTATAAATTTTAAAAATGATATTTTAGTGCTGGTCAGTGCAGATTTTATGGAATTTGCAATTTAAACTCAACAGTTTTTATCACGAATTATCTGTTGATCTAAAATTTTCATGAATTTAGTCATAAAAAATTATTTAAATTAGATTAAATTATATATTTTTTAAAAAAGTTCTTAAAATTAATCCATATGACCATAAGCCATTTTTTATTTATGAAATAGAAATGAATATATAAGAAAAAGTAAATTTTTCAAGCTCGTTGAGGTTCAAATCCTAAAATATAATTTGTATTTATAATTCATCCATCTATTCTTATAATTCCTATTTTGCCAATTTATTGGGTTTTTTTAGTTTAAAGAAACATTTTTGAACCCCTTCAAAAATTTACAACGATTAACTATAACAGTGGTTCTCAACCTTTTTTTAATTTTGGCACTTGAGTCTTTTTACATGCTTTTTATTTTGGTGTGAATGTAATCTGTCGTCAAACTTGCCGCGACAAACTTGAAATTACTCCGCGATATAGTTTTTCCTTCAAACACAGTGTGTCACGGAGCATAGTTTGAGAAGGACTGAACTCCAGGGTACGGTTTCTCGGTATACCCTAGGGTATATGCTCTCCAAGGAGTAGTAAGGTAATCAGTAGGACTGGGTTACCATAGGGGTCGTTCACTTATTACATTCGCTTTTTAAGGGGGAGGGGGAAGGGTGGGGGGATCTGAGATATTGTAACAGGTCAAACAAAGAAAAGTTTTTTTCTTGGAAAATTTGTAAAGGGGGGAGGGGGTCTAAAATTTCGTTTTTTTTTTGCGTAACGTAATAAGTGAACGACCCCCTAGGTGCATGAACTACCCAACAGGATTGGAGCTGGGGGATACTTTAGGCCCTAAACTTTAGGGTATACCAAGCAACCGGTCCCAGCACTGAACTAAAAATTCTTGTAATAGTAATGAAAAGCTTCTCAATCCATAAACTTATCCTGCATGTAAATTATAAGCACAAGCTACTAATCATGAACTTTATATCATTGCATTTCTTACCCTCGCTCTTATTTCATTCGAAAATTCTATTTATTATGTAAACTAATATTCAAGACTGACATTATAGTGGATTTGGTTTCATTAAAAGAAAATGCAAGAAAATAATGAGAAAAAAATGAAAAAAAATTTCCTTTTATCACAGAAGAAAAAGTAATTGTAGATTTGTATTTTTTTCTATTGCTCATAACAATAAATTTTTCTTTTCTTGTGTAGCACTCTTTTCCCATTCACTCATTGATCCAACCATACGACAGAGAGTCTTGTATTATTAAAATTGTATTATTAAAATAATATTGTGAAGGAAGCATGGATGGAGAAATAATCGATAAAAACAGCATTGCTTTAAAAAAAATTAATTTGATTGCTCACTCATCGTTTTGTAAGGATGATGGGATTTCGTTAAAAACATTCAACTTACATAATATGGCATATAGACATGGGAGGGGAAAAAGGCACATCAACGACGGGAAAAAAATTCCTTTCTTGTTCAGTAAACGATAATATTGGCTGATATGATGATGATATTTCGGCAATATCTTACATGAGAGGAACATAATTTGGTTCAAGGATGGATTGATGGAAGAAATATGCTTTTTTGGGATTGAAAAACAAAATTGCATTTTTTTTCTTGGATACTTGATGTACAGAGTTGGTTGGCTGGACCTTTTTCGGATCCTTTTTAATGTTTTCAATATTTTTGACTGATCAGTAGCCAACTACCTCTGATTTTTGTAGTTGTGTACCCCAGGGACCTACCCCAGGGGTTACCCAAGGGTACTATTAGGGCATACCCCATTCTATATCCCTAGGGTAATCCCTGAGGTAGTGTATACCATAGCAGTATACCGAGCAACCAGGTTACACCCGGAAAATCAACCTCAAAATCTAGTTTCGAGAACATCAAGTCTGATCACGCCATGATCCATTTTATAAACTAAAATTCACTAATTCCACCCAAAACCTTCATGTACAAAAACAGAATCTACTAAAAAAATTTGTCTCTCAAAGGCCAGCACGAATGCAATAACCCCAATTGTCGATCAATAGGATGAAATTTATTTTTAAGCACAACAATTTGTAATCAATCATTATTATTTAGAATAACAAAACATGGAATTGAATTTTGAATGAGTTTATTTTTCTATCACATGTCTGTGCTTGGACCAAAATATAATAAAATAAAATTCAGTCGACGTCTTCATACACATTATATTCTATAGAATTGAAAGGGTTAAGAAAAGGGATGAAACTTGAATAAAATAATAAATTGAAGATGATCGCACGTGATCAATATGCTTTCAACTTGATACATTGGCACTATATATGTAGGAATAGAATTTAGATAAATGTTTTTACATCATTTTAATTCTTCAAGGGCTTTTTGATAGTTTTCAATGTCTTCTTCTTTTAGTCCACGTTCTAGCAATGAACGATACGAAAAGTTTTCTTTAAAGCTTATCGCCTATCCGCAAGAAAGTTTGTAGCAAGAGCCATAAACTGATTATAAATGAAATGTCAACATTGGCGTCTCACTGCTTTCTCTCGAGCAGAAAAGTAAATTAGAAATAATCTATGTTAGGTTTGTTCACCTATGACGTCTAATTTTCCACAAAAAGACAGCAGTAGCTAGATTTAGTTGTGAAATACAGCATGTAATGGGAATTTTATGTCAGATAGGTTTGAAAAATTCCATTTTTATAGACATCACTTATGAACAACTCCCAAAATCAAAATCAAAAAGTTGTTTTTCAACTCTTTGTCTATCAACACGGCTGGAAGCTTATTGACATTGAAAAGCATTTTTTGGCTGCTCCTCATACGAAAAAATACATAATTTAAACATCCTTCAGTCGTATCATATGTTCCTCAACGAAAAATAAAATCTATAAAAGCACAAACAGCAAAAAACATTAATAAAATTGGAGGAGGAACAGCCTATTCGCGCTTTATGATCGGAACGTACAGAAGAGAAGCTCACAGAGAAAATTATGAAATTTGATCATTTACGCCAAAATACATATAATGGCGTATCTAAATTACGTGCAAAATCCTCTTTCAAGTGGCAGCTTAAAAACAAGAATTTATTTATAGCATAAAGTGATTTCCGCTTCCGTTCAAATGTATTTTAAAAAAGAGAAACAATTTTTTTAGGGAATGACCTTTGTTAATACAAAACGTCGTAAGGTAAGCCATACTGTCCATGCCAAGAAGGAAAAAAGTTTCTAATGTTCCGATTATTTTTTCGGTCACTTCGTTTTCCTTGATATTTGATTTTCTCACTCTTTCCGTTAACATGACTACTACAAAAAGAGGAAGGAAGGTGACGAGGGAGATGACTTGGTAGAGGTCGACGAGAATATAATGTTGTTCTTTGACAGGAGATAAAGAAAAAAGTCACAACTAGTCGATAGATATAAGGCAATTCATATTCCTTTTATCTTTTTCTTGGCTTCTTCTCTCACTGTCATATTGATCGCACATGGGACTTCAAATAAATATCGCATCATATACACAATGAATGAGGAGAGAAAATAGATTTAAGAGAATATCAAAGAAAAACAGTAGTCAAGGAGGCAAAACCGGAAGAAAAAATCACTTTAAACGTTCAGTATCACGGTTTAGTAAACTACAATTATTTCTTCCTAGACTCACAGTATTCAGACTTCCTTAATTTCAAGATCTTTAAGATGTTGTCTGCTTCCATGCTCACAAAAAAGTACAAGAAAGAATGATTTTCCTTCATTAATGTGAATGCGTCTGAAAATCACTTTACAAAATTTAAATTCCAAAAAACCGTTAAAATTCAAATATTTTCAAGCCGTTAAAATTAAATTCTTTAATATTTAGAAGGACTAAACTGCTACATCACCTGACCTCTTCAGTTCAATAATTAACCATAAAGAGGGTTACAGATTTCCGATCTGTTGCTTAACTACTCGGTCACAGAGGCTTTACCTTCAATAGTAACAGATTCACCAATATATGAGCTCGATATCCCAAATTGGAATCTGTTAAGACAACGCACTATTAATCAACAACTGACAGAAGGAATCTACGATCCAACCTATGTATGCCATCGCCAAGGTAGTAAGTAAGTCAAGCAGTTGACAATTTTCAAAAAAATCTAAAAATGCTTGCACCTTGACAAAAATGAAAAATTGAAAAGGGCATCGCTGGGAAATATAGATTCAAAACACAAGTATATACCCATACACAGAAAAAAATCTATATTTTATAAAAAGGAACACAAAAGGAAGGAAGTAAAACTTAACAGAAATAACAAAAAAAAGTTGAGAACAAAAAAAAAGAAATTTCTTCAAAAGCAACAACACGTGATACATACAGTCTCCACAGGCTCGGGTAATTTCTTTTCAACCGATTTTCCACGACTTCCACCAAGCAACGACTCTTTTGCACCACCGGCACCATCTTCGAGCTCACTACTGTTGAGACGTGACGTCAATTTTCGTGTTATAAAGGAGGGTGAGAATTTTGAGCGCTTTGATTTTTGGCTTTGCGTTTCTGATTTTTCTGCGTCATGATGTAAACTTGTACTGGTACCGAGGCGTGGTGTTGCAGGCTGAGAATATGTGGAGGAGTTCATTGTCGATATTGGGATTATTTCAACTGATTGATTTATATTAATTACACGATTTTCATTATTATTAGTTCCGTTTCCACCGCAACACTCGTCATCATCAATAATTGTATTCTTTTGTTTCATTAGCCTATTAAACTTATTATTATTATTAAATGATGAAGACTTGTCGTCGCTTTTCTCCTTTTTAGATAGTAACGATTTTATCGGCAATTTTATGACTGGACTAGACTGAAGCAGTGCTGATGCTGCTGCTAATGTTGATTTTGTCGAAGGTCGTTGCTTTGGAGTTAATTTTACATTCGATGCAATATTATTACTATGACTTGGTATTGTCGATAAGGAGGTTTCACATATTGTTGCGCTATTTACACTTTTATAATCTCGACATGAGCATTGTTTCCTTCGCTCTTTTGCTCCCTTACGATATTTTCTCTCACTGCTTATATTATTATTACTATTTTGAACATGCTTTATATGCGGTGAATGGTTTGGAGTACATCTTGAAGACGAGATCGACGTCTCATTGTTGCTACATACACATTTAACATAATCATCATCTTGAGGGTTATTAAGATCAATATAAGATGTTTGTATGGTTTTATCACAACAATTAATCGGTGAACGATGCATAAGAAGATTTGGATCATAACATGCTAAAAGTTGTGGCGGCGTTGGTGTTGACGACGATAAATGTTGATGATTCTCAGTGCCCTCATCACCGATGACGCCATTTGGAGATGATGTTAGAATATTCACATCATTTGTGTCGTTATCCTTATCAATTATATCATCATCATCATCATGTATGCTGACATTTGAATCACAACAGTTTATCAACTCTCCATATGCGACAGAGTCATCATGATTGTTGCCACGTTTCTCGTCAAGAAATTTAATAATTTTTGTATCACTCTCGCGTATGTTGAGAACTTTTTTGTGTGCACGACGTCGTATCGAGTTCTTTGGTAGGATTTTATTAATGGCTGATGTTGACGCATATTTACGTCTGTTTGTCTGACACAAATCATAATTGTATAATTCATCGTATAATAATAAATTATCACAACTTATTGATTCACATTGATTTAAGAGACTATCCAATTTACGAATGTCGGCGAGCTCAATACATGAATTTGCTTTTAGATTGTCACACGACACACTTTTACCCAACGATTGAAGCTTATGATTAGTGTCATTTTCACCATTCATACCCGAATTCATAATTTTCTTATTCGAACACGAGCACTGAACCAAAAAAAAATTGTTGTATCCAGAAAAGTGAGAGAAACTTGATAACGGAAAGAAATTATAATTAAAATATTTTTGTTGGTGCTGCTTCGTTGTCTCCTTTTGTTTCAAATAATGACTTTTTTTTCGGTAACAAAATTTATAGCTTCTATATATGGATGTCCTTACTCGTAATGTCCCTATCGGTTGCTCTTTCTCACTTTATAGCTTTTTATATAACTTAAGTGCCTACTCTCTCCAACATTAGAGACTATGAGCATACTGAAGTTTGCAGATGACTCGCTTCATCCTTTTTTATCAAAAGTTTTTAATTTTTTATGAAGGCTTAATGGCTCATGGGAGGCATTTATCCGTAAAAAGAGGAAATTATTTTTTAAGAAGTAGTCGATTTTAATTTCACACTCATAACTAACACATTTATCATCTTCATCATCAGTGGTGCTATACACAGTGTGATCGTCATTACTATAATTCATATATTGTATGTTTATCCTCTTATTACATAATCTTCATTTTCTTTGCACGTTAATTCTCAGCGTGATTCAGCGACTTTTCTTTATTAGTTTGTTTTTGTTTATTTGTCAAGTGTGAGAGAGAGAGGGAGAAGAAGGTTAAAATATGTATATAGGTTTGTGGTTTTTAAGGCATTTACAAATCCTTTTCTCCTTTCATATTTTTTTACTTCTTTTCATTTACATTATTTTTTTCTTGAAACAACAAACGCAAACTTTAATAACACGACAACAGCAGCATATTATATTCATTCTTCACACTCGAGGCTCTTACTTCATTTCGTCTCTAAATGCTACACAAAATACTTTATTATTATTTTTTTTATTCTTCGTCCTGCTGCTTATTATTGTTATTATTCATCCTCTTTCTCACTCTGTTAATGCTTAATAATCATAAGTTTAGTTTTATTCATGTCGTAATTTTTGGGCTTTATTTTTTTTTATTATTTCGAATGGAATATCATTTTACTATTTTGTAATGTATATCCTGTACTCGTGTTGCACATATACATTAAAAGTAAAAGTAAAAGGCTTTTTGTTTGACTACAAAATTAAATGATTTAATTTTCATATACAGAAATTTCCATTCCTGCACACAAACTCTTTTAAATTCATTTGATATGAAGGCACTTAACGTTGTACAAAAGCACTAGTAAACGATCATTATGACCAGGAGGAAAATAAATATTCTAATTAATGTTCCTATTTTTTTCTGGATTAAACTCAATCCCTACTTTCTACTTTATTATTGCGAGAACGCATTACAAGGCAAATGGCCTCAATATTCTTCTCATTTTCGCTCGTAAAGCTACTGCTTTTTTCCATTTCCATTTCGAAGAAATATAGACCAAAAAAAGGAGAAGTGAATGAAAAAGAAAAATTGAGTAAATTAATGCTCCTTCGTGAGTAATCATGGCGCACTTTTTACATCAACTGATAAGACTAAAGGTAAATAATGCATTTTGAATGTTTTTAAAGGATGTATAATTCATTTCTGTAAGCTTAATTTAAGGATTAATTGATGGAGTATTTTTGTTGTAAACTATTGAATATAAATTCTAATTTTAAAGCAGATTGTACTTTTGAATAAGAAGATTCTTTAAAAAATGAGTTTTTTCTATGCCTGCTTCCATGTCATTCAACATTGTCTTTTTAAAGGCATTGATTCAAAAAAAATCTAGACTTCCTCACATGATACCCCAAAAAAATTCCAAAATTATTTGATGAATAGCTTATGGATTTTTCAGGATTTCGAGTGCTAATGCTTTGATGATGTCCTTATACTCGTGTTTGGGAAGCACACTGGCGGGATATGTCCAATCGACTTGAATCTTGCCCTGAATATAAGATATTTTATGTCATCAATCAGAAATTTTAGGTCAAGTTAAGATTCCTAGATCCTGCATTTTTGATACCCACAGAATATGAAGCACGCGGGCGACCTCTTCAAAGCTTTTAAATGAAACACGATTGCTGGCTAAAATTCTCACAGAATTGTTCATCAACGTCTTAATCTACTCATCTTCTTATTTCTTATAGAAATATTCATTCAGAGGAGACATCTGTCTATCGAAAAGTCTAGATCTTAGTCTCAGACATCTATAATGACCGTGAACTCGAAGTGGACTAATCATTGCATCTTACATCTTTTAATTTGAAATAAACTAACCAATTGTCTGAAAGGTTAACTATATATCAAGTAAACTTTTTGGAAATATTCTTTAAAAACTGTTCTTTGTTCTTTATTTTTGGACAAGGCTTAACAGCTTTTGATTTTTAATCGTTTTGAGATTTAATCCCATAGAAATTAAAGATCTCAATAGTGATTAGAGATTAAAGCAAGGTCGGTTTCTCAGGTACTTATACTCTGTCATATATCAGAGTTAGCATATACCCCTAGGATATGGAGTATACCTAAGAAATCGTCAAAGGAATTAAAAAAGAATATATCCTTTGAGATATCCTTATTTCATAATGTTTCATAGCTTTTAACTTAAAATCTACTAGTAACTTCAAGTCAGATATGTCAAAAGTATCAATCCCTTCAAGTGTAGCAATATAAAAACAAAAATGTGGCTAGCCTAGTACCAATCTTAATAATTTGTATCTTAAGTGTCCCCTAAAGGTAAACAGAGGAAAAAATTAGTTGGGTTGGGGATGAACACCTTCAAAAAACCATAAAAAATTTCATAGACAAAGTTCAATTGCCAGAAGGAATCCTTAAAATATTAAGGAGCAAGAAAAAGGGAGGAGATGTTTCTAAACATCCTTGTTCATCCCTTAGTTAATGTACTGGAAATAATGTTGGATTGTCATCAAATCCACCGCCTATACATCACCATAACAACATGATCCAAAAAAAATATTTTTCAAATGTGTCACAAAATGCTGCAAAATACAAAAAAATATCGCAACATAGAAAACCTCATAAATAAAAACTCCATGAATCAAAATGTATATCCATAAATAAATCCCAGCAACCCGGTCAAAGTAAGTACATAAACATGTAGTCTGAATAAAAACACGATAAAAAGAAAAAATTTTAAATTTACTCATTACGTCACACACAGAGTGCGTTTTCTATTCACTTCTGTCCTGTATAGAATGTCAGAGGGAAAAATAGTTGCGAGAATTTATACAAAAAATGAAGAATTTTACAAAAAGCTCGCGTTTTTATGGTATTTTATAGTTGCCCGCAACGAAACTATAAAACACCTTTTTTACATATAATAATACAAGAAAAGGAAGGAATGAACGAATAAAAATATATATTTTTGTGTAGTCAGTGAAGCTAGTAGGAAATTTATATACATAAACTTATTTCGCAATATAAAATATTAACACACATATTTAAGGAGCGATAGAAAAAGAAAATAAAGTCGAGGCAGAAGAAAAACAAAAGAAAAATTCCACTTTAAAGAATTTTTTTTTGCGCTTCAATGACACTAGAATGACACTTATACGAGCTCAAGGTTCTCATATCTATTTATGAGACTGAAAAGGGGCTTTTCTTTAGAATTTACAGACAATATAAGAAAGATGAGGCTCCTTCCAATTTTTATTTCATGTTTAATTCAGTTCGGAACAATCACAGACTTTTAAATCCTTTTTATGACTCTTTTGTCTTTTTTTAATAAGATTCACTCTTTGAACCGCTGAAAATAGCTCCTTAATTGATTCTTTGTGGTGAAAATTTTAATTTTTTTTTGTCACACGAAAATTATATTATTTTATGAAAATGAAAATGAAGTCTTTATGCTAGCTGCTGTCGACAACTATGAATATAATATATTTTTATGTGAATTCCTTGCCATGCTATTCCTAATGCCATTTCTAGCATTTTTTAAGTGGTAAAAATCCATACTTTGTGTGTGAATTTCTATGAAGGAATTTCTTTCTATTTTTCATTTATTTTCTCTTCATTTAATTTTACGTAAACATACATGCACACATGCCCTATATACTTTTCTTTCAATTTTTTTTCTTTTCATTCCTTCAATTCTCTTTCAATAAGAATCGTGTACTGCACACAGCATTAGATCCTATTTTTGATATACTGCCACCTACTTCCTACTTTTCTTTTTCTCATTTTCTATTTTCCTGTGAATGAATAATTATTGTTTGCTAGTGCTTTTCATCTACTATATCATAGATATACAACTCTCTTTTCTCTCTATTCTTGGTACGTATATGAATTTACTATTGATTTCAATTTGGAATATTAAAACGTGAATCATTTAATGCCAATTTTTTCTCGAGCCTTATCCTGTTTTGCTTTATATGCATTCAACATTCAAGAATTCTACAATGTGACTTTTTTTCTATGATTTTTGAACCGAGCAGTGTTAAATTTTTTGATTGTTTATGTTTTCGAAGATTCATTCGGAAGTGGAAATTTTCAAATTTGAAATTTGAAAATTTTAAAATTTGAAATTTGAAAATTTTAAAATTCGAAGTTTGAAAATTTTAAATTTGAAATTTGAAAAATTTAAATTTGAAATTTGAAAAAATTAAGTTTAAAATTTGAAAAGTTTAAATTCTAACTTTGACAATTTCTTGAGATAGATTTCATAAAAAATCAATCTAATTACAAATATCAAGAAGATCAGATTTATACATTAAGAATATTAAAGATGATCTTTATGTGCATTTGAATAAAACAAATGGGATTTTCCACTTGTGATCCTTTAATTTAAAATAAAGAGCCTTTTAATGAAGATTAATTTACCTTAATATTTTCACGAGAATAATTTATTTTGCTTCTATTTACTTATCACGTCCCTAATTGTCATAAGTTGACAATTGGATTTTTGTTGTTAATAATATAAATTTGGGGTATAAAGCAGGACAGGCCGCGTTTCAGGGTTAAAATCGAAACAGCCTATGCAGCATAAAGGATATTATTTTTCAAAAATGGGAATTAATGGATGTTATTTTTCCGTTTTATATTTTCCAAATCACGAAAATTGCTCTATAATTAATTGAATTTGATGTTTAAAAAAATCATAATGTGGAAAAAGCTATCAGAATTACGGTCTGAGCAATATTCAGCAAAATAAACTTTCCCGCACTTTCTGAAAAATTCAATTTTTTTCGAAATTTTACATAAATTTTCTTCATACACGCCTTGGTAATGAATATTTTAGACAGAGATTGGGGTGTTTTCATAGGGAGGAGGATTTTTGAGTTAAAACTCCTTAAGAACTTTTCTTCAATTTTCTAGGCTTTTAAAAAAACGAAAATTTCTCTTTTTATTTCTATTTATTCCTAACCCCCTGCCCCCTCGAGAAATTTCTAGTTTCATCCTTAATAGAAGCAAGCTGCTTAACAGAAGGAAATAAAATTCCAATCATCTTTTTGACCACGAACAAGACAATTCTTTAAGAAATTGATATTTTGGGAAGGCTTTTAATTTTTTTATCCTGAATTTAACTCTAACTGAATTTGGTGAAATCTAAATAAAATTGTCGAACTTAATTTTTTAAACTTTACTAATATAATAGAAACTCATTTCTTTTGTTAAATATTCTTTTTTTTAAATTCCAAGAAAACTGTCATCCGAAGATATCAGAAAAATTAATAAATCACAAAAAATTCCATCGAAAAATCAGTCAATCAATCAAAAAAATTTCCACACATCAAAACTTTCATCACTGCTCGGGTTCAAAATTTTCGAAACAAAAAATATTGTTATGCTGCTGTTGCACTACACAATGTACATATTATACCAGTAGTAAAATGGAACTACAATAATTTTGCATGATCTACGGACACACAATGTTCTTTCACCCTATATTATTCCTATGTATATAAAGTTTCATATTTTAATTATATTGCTTGTTACCATTTTAAGCGAAACTTATAATTTATATTAAAATTCTCTCTCGCAATGACTTTTTACAATCATTTAAATTTGTTTTTAATTAAACCATGCTGCAATTATCCACTTGCTGTTTTTACAAATCATTTCACTTGTCACATGTCTTTTTTATTTTGTCATTTCCTAATACGGAAAAATATTTCACATCAATCACTCAAAAATGTACATTTTTTATACTTTATGTATTAATTCACAAAAACGATATTTTTTTTCAGCCGCTTCAAGCATAAAATTGACAGCAAATAAGATAGAGAAATTTCTTGTTCATGAAGATACTTTTTTTTGTATTATTTCTCTTTATTTTGTCTTCTTTGCATTCAAATTTTCACACTAACTGAGCCCGAGAGCCGACTTAACATTCATGCACGAACGGAGAGGAAAATTTTTATAACAAAAATAAAATAAAAAAACAGAAACAACAAAAAGGACTTTTTTTTATATTCGCGATTCGCATGAAAATTCCAAATCAGACTTTTCACATTGATAGTTCTATTTGCACTGATTTTCCCTTCTATGCTTTTTGCATTTCTTTTTTTCATTCTACACTTTTTTGCCGTTTTTTTTCCTTCCACCGACACCGATATGTATACAGCAATCAGACAATGGTCTGACACGCAAACATTGACACATTTTTACTCCATAGCCGTATATAAAGGCACGAACTCTTTTCTTTCCTTCTGTTTTGCTCTTCCACTCAACTTTTATTTTAGAAAAATGTGCTTTTTTCACCGTTGTATGGGTGTGTGTATGCGAGAAAGCTTTCATGTTTACACCAATACATGTGCTTACTCATGATTATGTGTTGAAAAAACACTTCCTTGCTCTCGTTCTCTTTTTTTCTACCCTTCTGTTCACGACATACAAAATTCAAATACAATTTTATAGTTGAAGCTTTTAACGAAATTTACCGAAGCACACTCACAACGACAGTTGGGGATGAATACAAAATGTTCTCTTCCTCTTTGACTTCTTTTTCTGTTGTTCTGTGTGCAAAAATATTTAAATGACGATAGGAAACGGCTTGGAAGTTTTTACATTTTTTTAACAAACCTTTTTCGGATGGTTTAATTGTAAAGCCTCTGTGAGAAAGTACCAGAAGCATATTCATGTACCTTTGGCACAATCAGGAGCAATTTTTTAGTCAAACAATAAACAATAAACACTCCAGACTTAAACGATGGATGGACAGCGATAAAAATCAACACAGTAACCCACAAAAAGTTATTTCCATCCCCTCTAATCAGTTAAATGGAAGGATATATTCAATTTTCAATATCAACGTTGTGGCTTACATAAATTTTTATTTTTATATGTTTGTTTTTCACTCTGTCGCTGTGCTGCTCACTCGCTCCACATATTTTTTATTCATCATGTCTCTTCTAAATTCTTTCTACACTTCTTATTTGTTTTTTAGATTTTTAATAACCTTCCAACATTGAATTTACTCTGATTGTGTAATAAATTTTCGTACTCGGTTCCGTTGTGGACAGTATTTATTAAATTTTTTTTTTATTCATGTGACATTCCTCGTGCACAATTATTATTATTGTTGAAACGATTAAGAATGATGAAGTTTCGTGAAAATTTCCTTCATTTCCAGTCAGTTCTGAATATTAAAAAGTTATTATGTTGAGAATTCTAAAGAGTCATTCGTTGGAATGACTTAATTAAATTTTAATTATTTTCAACCTTATTTGTGAGCTTGAGGCAACTTGTTGGAAAAATACTGTTTGTTTTACTTCTAAGGATAAGACTGCAATTGTTTATGAACAATGCTTATGGATTTAAGGCTTAATTGAAGTTAAATCTTCAGCTGCATGAGGTTATTTACGAGTTATTTTATTGAGACTATACAGATGGATTAAACGAAGATTTAAGTGACTTGGTAACTTAGCAATCTTGAAGTAAAATAATCCTTCTATACTTAAGAACTCTTAAAAAATACCCAATTAAGGTCTAATACACAAAAACGCAGCTCCTAGCCGTCTTGTGAACCAAAACTCAAAATTTGACTTTTGAATGGATGTTTGAGTATCACGCTGCGGCAAATCTCATTTTTTGCTATCAAACACTTTGAAAACAGCCAACACTGTGCCATCAGGACACCCTCACGTCTTTCTATCGTTTGCCTGCCGTTAATATGGCGACATGGCCTGACTGGTTGTGCCACTTGACTTCACATAAAATTCGTGTCAACTTTGAGCTCTGCTATTTTATAGCAATTTTTTTTAAAAAAAAATAAGTTAAGGTTAGAATGGGCAATCTTTAAGGAAACATGAAACAGACAGCCAGGAGCGTATCTAGGATTTTAGGGTTCGAATCATGACCTTTTTTGGATATCTTTTCGACCTTTTTTAAGTCAGTATTGGTTTTCAAAAAATAAGGAGGTTGATTTCGAACCCTCCTCCCCTCTTTTATATGCCCTGCAGACAGGCAAAGCTTTATTAATGTCCTACGACAGCGTATCCAGAAATTTTTCAAAAGGGGTAGGTTTGAATTTTTTTTTTGGTATGGACGGGTGTTTTGGGATTTTTTTTAAACCCCTAGAAAATTGAAAAAATTTCCCAAAAGGGGGTTTTTGGCTCTCCTACTGAATACGTCCCTGTCCTATGATTCCCAGTAGATCAATATGAACCAACCATCAATAAGTTTAGATTTTAGTTGACGTTAATTCACATTCAAGGTGTAATTTGCCAGTTTAAAATCTATAGACAACCCTCAATAATTTCATTGTCAGTCATTGACTCATCTCATCCTTGACAACTCTATCAAAATCCACAAAAGCTTCATAAATTTTACAACACATGACTGCACATAAGACAATCTACATTACAGACTATATAATTAATTGTGAGCTTCTCCTCATTTCCATAAGAATCACTTTGTATGGATGAAAAATTAAACAAATTCACAGACTGTTGAGAATTGAACAAAGTTAACTAACAAGGCAATTTTATCACTTCAATAATTCAAGTCATTCAAGTCAATAAACAGATCCTTCACATCATTGTCATTTTTTGTCATTAGACATACGAAAAAAATTGTATTTCCGTTCCTTTACAACCAAAAAAAGGAAAAGAAATGAAGAAGACGAAGAAATTTGTGGAATAGAATGTAAAATAAGGTCACACATTATGGTAAGTGTTGTGCACAACACATATTATGTACATTAAGTGAATTCATTTATAGATCCATGCCATCCACAATTGCATATTTTTTTTTGTTGCTTAATGTATGTGAAGGTTCAATAATAAACAAAAAGGAGTCACCACAGCATGTTATATGTTGTAAATATTAAGTCACAATAGCATTAAGACATTTTTTATTGGAACGCTATAATGCGACGGTCTTTACACGACAGGCATAGAATGAGGAATAGACTTGAGGTGGGAAAGAAACAATGAATCGCGATATAATGATTATTGAATGATTGGGCTATGTCAGGGCGCGAAATGGAACTAAAAAATAGATTTTCTTTGTCAGAAATTTGTTTTGAAAATTTTTACAAATCAATAATCGCATACTATAATGATGATGCCAATTATTTAAGTAGCTATAATTTGTGGGAAGCATTTGCATTCCCCTTCTATTATTAGCGTACATAAATGCTATTTGATGTTGTTGGATAAGCATATAATTGACAAATTGATATCGATTTGATCAGCTAATTTTCATTGTTTTGAATGCTATTCCGCGAAATCATCACATTTTGGAGAGGAATGTCTGTGACTGTACTTTGTCAGTTTGTTTCAACAGTTACTATTGAGTTGGGTATGATTCAATTTAGACAAAATAGACTTCAATTCTGAGGGGTCATTATCTCTAAATGAGGTCTTAAGTGGAACAAAATCCTAATGAAAAAACACTTCTGTATGAAAATCTTATAGCAAAAGTTGAAGGGCATGGACGAATCCCAAGTAAAGGGATGGAATCAGGCTATTAGACTTGAACCAGATCTCATCCTGGTCCACAATACACAGCCCACACATGACCAGGATTCTCAATTCACTATCCAGTAGGATCCAAAGGAGTTAGAATATATTATTAGATTCCATGTGAATTTTCCAAATTGGAACTACATCACTAACCCCAATGGATGACAACAGTAGTATTAACCGTTATTTTTTAGAAATTCAAAACTGTTTCATTCAGAAATTCAAAAAACCGTTAAATTTACTTATGAAAATTTGTAACGGTCATATTTTTTTTGAAAAAAAATTACATCTTCGAAATTTCGATTTCGAAGAATAAGAACCAATTTCGAAGAAAAAGAACTGTTGTCACCCATTGGAACTAACTATAAAATGCGTTTTCATTCCATGCCCACGCAGTCTTCCTTACTAATTCACTTTGAAAAGTGACAGGAGGTAAAATATTCGATTTGTAATTATGATTATTTACGTAATTACATTTTGCACCGACATATTTCAGCATAAACACAACGAGACATCAGTTTTGATTTCCGTACAATTTTAAATGAGTGAAAATTGAAAAATTCAACCTACATGTGCATTTATTTATGTAGATGAAAGATTATTGTCATATTCATCACACAAGGGGAAAAAATATGAAAACATCAAGCTTTGATGACCTACAAGTTCGATAATTTTTCATGTCTTATTTTTCATCTACACAGAATGTAACGATGTTCAAAGATCATATAGCTACATAAGAGCATGAAGAGAATATAAGTAAAGAGAACATTTTCGTCGGTTGATGTCACGAGCAGTACAAGCAGTTATCGTTCCAGCCAAACAAAATGAAAGGATGATGTCTAACACCTTTCGATAATGTCCTTAAATCCCATGATACCGCAGTGACAAGATGTAAGAACATTAATTAGATAAAGTTCATCTACAGCTGAACATCAGCCTAACTCGAGTGTGACCAAGTTTCACATAAACAATATTTCTTTTTCTCGGATGTTCAAGACATATATGCATGATGCAGGAACAGACCAATGCTCTCAAAAAGTCATTTCCACAAGAAAAGAAAATTTTTCATATTTTTTTTTGTCATATATGAATGTGAGCATGAAAATGATATCAAAATTTAATCAACGCTTGTTATGATTCTGTCCTTCTTCCGTGCTGAATGTTTTTCTTTCTCTTCCCGTATCATTGAGTCATTTTTCAATGTCCACTGCCTCTGTGTCTATTTTTTTCCTCTCTCCTCAAACATTAGTCGAATTAAACATTTTTTTCCTTGTTGCCTTTCTTCTACATCCTACATTCAATGCTCAGAGGATATCCAATAAATAGGATGGAGAAGAATTGAGGGTAACAGAAGAAAGAATGCCTTTCTGCTTGCTCGTCATTAAGGAGGCCAGAGAAGAACAAAAGAAAATTCTTTAACCCAATTTAAGGGCATCATTACGTTTCTTCATTTAAATTTAATCCTTTTCTTAAGAGTTAATGTTTTTAGAATTAATGAGAAGACTGTGATGACAATAAGGCTTTGATCATTATTTAAAAGGTTTTTTCTGGCAGTAATTAATTATTTGAAAATTTGCCATTCTGGAGTGGATCAGACATTAGAACATTGTCAGATGCGTAGCCAGGGGGTGATTTGGGTGTCGATATACCCCTGTCGTCGAAAATTTTCTTTAATTTGTTAGGGTTTTTATCACATCTTATATTTTGGACCCTCCTTGACTACGCTTCTGCCAGACACACTGTGCGTCAGAATTATCTAACCCTACGTTTTGTTTTAGGTCTAGGTGCCTATCCATACCTAGATGTCTATCCATGTCTGTGCGTCTAGGCCCAGCAATATATTTTTGTCTGGTTAATATGAAGTGAATCGCAGACTCGTCTAGTCAGATATCTATGATCAGGACTAGCCCAGGTGCCAGATGCTCGGGTATACTTCAGAATTGTCTTTAGTATGTGCAAGGGTATACCCGAGACAACGACAGTCCAAGAATATGTTACTAATCAAATGACTTTTGATTGAATTTTTTTTTTTTTTTGAAAAAAAAAACGTTATTTTTATTTTTGCTTTTCAGTATTTCAATACAATTTTTTAAGAGATCTAGCAACAGCTATTACAACTTAATTATAGCCAAGGATTATGGATGGTGATTGAAAATTCGAGTTCGAATTTTCAATCACTTTTTTTTAAATGAGTTTGTGCGGGAGAAAATTTCGAAGTTTTTTTGTACGTTACAAAATTTTACAATTTCTTGTATTTACTGCTTTCAACTCATTTTAATGCTTCAAATTCATTATGTTTGAAGCTAATTTACTTAGATTAGTCTTGGTTTTGTCCATATAAAGAAGAAATTAAAAGATTTTGTTTCAGAAAATTTTTGATTGTAAACAAAACAAACTTGTTTACATTTTTTGGAAAAAAATTTTGCTTGCAAATTTATCGCTTATTTGAGAGATAAGTAAAGTCTAATTAATTGTAAAACATGCTTTATAGTTTGATAATGCTGATTAAACACTTAATTATTAGCAAATTTGTCTCAAAAGTGTTCATTTTTGAGATTTACAAAAAATTCAATTTTCGAAAAATTCGAAAATAAATCCGAAGAAAGTTGCGGGAAAATTTAAATATTTTTCGGTTCAACGGAAGACCACTTGATCCATAATCCTTGGAATTATAGATTTATAAATGAAAATTTATTGTTTGTTTTTGATGCGAAGAACATCCAGATGAGATTTATGTATGTTTTATGCTTTTTGTCATTTATGACGATTGATTTCCAACTCTGCACAATTGCATGACCCAGGGTATATCAATGCAATGTACCTAGCCACAATTTGTGTGCTGACATCACACAAACCGAGTTGATATGGCTAGAACAGTGAAAAAGCACCCAAATCCGACTAGACATTCCCTGGGATCGAACCCGGGTCGTTAGAGCCGAAGTCCGACACTCTAACCACTACGCCACAGCTGCTTTTCCACTGCTTAATGACTTTTGATTATTATGATCAGTTCTGCTCTGTTCAAATATTATCGTTAAATATTAATTCTACCATCCATGAACTATGAACAATCGGACATCCATGAATAATATTTTTATTCCCAATATCATCCATCTTACTGCATCTACCTTATTAAACGCAAATACCTTAATTAATTTCCTTAAATGCATCGCAACTCTATTCTTATTTTTCTCCGTAATTTCCTGTACAACGTAGTCATAGCAAATAATCAACAGTATAATACACATGAGTAATGAGTAAATTTTGTTCTTCGAATAGCCAGAGACTAATCTATTTAATGTGAATATTCTACAATACATAAAATAGAGAGGATAGATTATTTACCTGTGCTACTTTTTCACCCATATTAGTGCCTGTCCTAGTGCCCTGAAAGTATTTAGCTGAACCATTATCCTATAAAAACCATCATGGGGATATACCCGCCATTTAACACAGAATACACATAGAAGTAGTGAAAATACATCAAATTTATGTATTGTGGATAACAGAGAGACACACGCGATCAAGAATATATATGTAAAAAAAGTATAAAAGAGAAGAGAAAGAAGAAAAAAAAACAAAACAAACATTTTCATTTGTAAAAAAGAACTGGAGAACAAGAAGATCAGAAGGAGGATAGAAATCCACAATTGTTGGGTATCATTTCGCTAAATTGCAGCATATTCTACTAAAATCTCAAGCCTTTTTTGTATAGTGAGTGTAAAGTATGTTCTTCCTCAAAAAACTACATTTATTTCTGTACATAATTGTTAAGCGGATTGCAACATGTGGATGTCTGAAAGTTCATAATCGCTTCGCTAAAACTACAGACTCTGTTTTTTGTGTATATCCTTTTTGATGTGGAAATTCGCTAGTTTATTTTTTGCATTCTTAACTTCTACCAAAACACAACAACAACAAAAAAACACATAAGTTCTCCATTCTATTCTCTTAGGCATTTAAGTAACTCTCTTGCACGGTGCTTGCCTTTGCTAGAGAACAAAAGAGGAAGTCTGATGGTGTATTTGTGTGCGGATAACATAAAAAAAATCCCAAAGGAAGTCAACAAAGAAAACAGACGTTATTTTTCAGAATTTTGAATCTTCCAGCACTTTTTCTAGTCTTTGTTTACAAATAATTTTTGAGTTCGAAAAATGTTGAATTCTTCAACTTTTAAGCTGCTTAATAAGATTTGAAGGAACAGAATGGTTCTAATATACTTGATTGAACTTAATGAATACTTTTCAATCATTTGTATAGTTTATAAACTTGAATTTAATTCAAAATTCATCAAACACATTTTTATTCCATGAATTTAGACTTTAATTCAAGTTTCTAAACTGTACGAATGATTAAAAAGTATTAATTAAGATCAATCAAGCCTATTACATTAATTCTGTTCCTTCAAATCGTATTAAGTAGCTTAAAAATTGTAAATTTTAAAATTCAACATTTTTTGATTTTAAAAATTATTTGTAAACAAAGACTAGAAAAACGGCGGGAAAATTCAAATTTCTGAAAAAATAACGACTTTTTTTCTTGTTGCCTAGCATTAGTAAAAAATAATAGGTCATGCATGTAACAATTATGTTGCCAATTGTGACTCTGTCTCAAAAGTAGTGAATATTCATGTGAGAGATTATGTAAGGAACAAAAAAGGGGGGAAATAATAGCACTTAGTGAAGGGTCTTTGTATGTGTGTTTGCGTGGCGGTATTCTTAGTATTATTAATATTATTATACAATATATAGGAAGTGTAATAGGTGTAGCTAGTGTGTCTTCTATAAGAACTTAATTCATATTAAAGCATTCAACAACATCGAGCTACATTAATTAAGCAACTTATGGAACTCACCCTCGTCTTTATGGAATCGGAAGGCACATTTGAGATAGATGAGCCAGTTCGTGTCTCATTGCTTGGATGCTTGTGAAATGATATCGCCCTATAACGCTGCAAATCACTCTCACTCGAAACGTATGGAAAATATTGTCGAACAGCTTTACCACTTGGACCTGCTTGAGAGTCGGAAATGAGAAATTAAAATTGAGTATGAGACACTTCAGTCATTAAATAAAAATGCACTCTTGTATTGAAATTTATCAAGTAGGTATAAGTATATCGTATATATATGCACCAGAAATGGCAACAAACCTACCTCATGACAATTAAAGCGAAATTATACAGATGATTAAAATAAAATTCCACTAAAAGCATAATTAAGTATGAATGCAAAATTAACTCTTTTGTTGTTCTGGATTCATACAAACAAACAAACAGAACAGCAACGAAAAAAAAGTACATAATGGAACTCGAAATTACTACAGAGAAGAAAAAAAAAGTTCGAGAATTTTTTTTGTGTTGACAAATTGATAGTTGTCGTAAACCATAAGTGGTGAACTATTTTTTAGCATACTATGATGACATTTTTTTTTTCGAGCAAAGTGAATATACACATTATGTGGCATTGCAAGTTGTATTGCTTTAAACTTTTTTGCTTTACGGAAAGATTTTTAAATGATTTTGTCATGGCTTTGGTTTGTGATGTAAAAGGAATTGATTTTTTTTGGAAGCTTGTTTGATATTGAATTTTTATTGGGAATATTTTGATGATCAGGAAAAAGAGGGAAAATTGCAAGAAAATTTACACGATGATCAAATATTAGTTAAAGTCATGGGCTTAGCCAAAAGGGGGTTCCAGACTTCCACCTCCTCAATTTTTTTTTTAAATGGAGCCTTCCATTAACAATGTTTTGAGGAGGAGGGGGATCTGATGATGTGTGATACTTCCATACAAAATAAAACTTTGTAACAGAGACGGAGAGGGGAAGAGAGGCTCTACAAATCTCATTTTTTGTGTGACATGATTCATAAACGGCCCTTCAGCCAATACTGTTTGTTACGCTACTGTAGACAGGGACGTAACCAGAAACTTTTTGAGAGGGGGTATTAAGGCAAAATTTAGGATGTAATTTGACATTTTCTTCTCAAAAAGCCCTAGCAAATTGAAAAAAAATTCCATCGAAGGTGGTGTGTAAACACCCAAAATTCACTCCCTCTGGATATGCCCCTGATTGAATTTTTTGGATACGCGCGTGATTCC
The DNA here is from genome assembly GCA_963573255.1 of Chironomus tentans. NCBI lineage: Eukaryota > Metazoa > Arthropoda > Insecta > Diptera > Chironomidae > Chironomus > Chironomus tentans. Next base: position 40,019,211 of record OY754302.1, on the reverse strand, counting down.
AATTCACAAAATTCAAATGAAAACAATTTAATTTTACCGTGCATCACGTCAGTTGTCAAAGCTTCTTAATTTACAAATTAAACAGTCACTCAAAAATGTTGCAAGTGCAACTATGCTGCATGGAAGTATGTACACAAAATATTTACAAACAACTAAGTTGATAAATGTCTCTAAGTCTACTGAATTAAAGTAATTAAAAACAAAGTATGAAAAAATTTTTCTTGCTTCCAAAGAAATGAAAAATATGTAATGGGAGGGAAGTTTTTGTAAAGTGAGATAAAAAATGATGCATAAGCAAGTTAGTTGGGGTTCATAGACACAGACGCGTACCCGCGTGTACTTGTTGTTAATTCTAATGGTACGAGAGTGATTAGCTATCAAATTAGAGCTTCGGACTTTTTCTTAGAATTTTTTCAAGTTAAATATTTTTGGAGAGGGGTGGGGGTTCCGGAACCTATCAGACTCCTCTTGGATACGTCCATGCATCTACCACGGCGCACCCAGAAAATTTCTCGAAGAATTTTGGAGGGTTTTTAGCAATTTCAAAAGTCTTGGGGTGTTAAAGTATGTACATTCGAAATTTCAAATTCTAAAAAACCGTTGGAATTATTTTCTTAATTTTTAAGGTGTTTATATCGATTACATCAAGCAAATAGCTTTGTTATTATTACGAATAATTAATTATTCAGTAAGTTCTTCAAATATTCATGCAATCATTATTTTAATAAGTTTTTTGATTTTTCGAAAATGGGGTTTCGAAATTCGAATTTCGCATGGCAGACAGACAAATTACAAATTTTTGCAAGTTTACTAGGAAACTTTAACGGTTAAAATTCTTGAATTTCGTATATTGCGGTTTTCAGATTTATCCGAAACACAAGTCTGATATCCCTTGACATCTTTGAGAATCGTGGCCTTATTAATTTTCGAAAAAAAACACCAACCCCTCCCCTTACCCTGAATACGTCTCTTCCAGAAATGTCACTTGACCTAGAAGGACCTAGTAAAGTCAAAATCCTCAAAATTTCCACATTAATTTCAAAAAAGCTTCCCCCACCCAAGCAACAGCAAACGAAGAAAACAAACACCTTACTTCAAATTGCAATGATCGGATTTCAAAACGATGAGTAATCTCACATAAATAGCATGAGCACTTGAACTTGTTTGTGACAAGAATTCAAGGTAAATTGTGCTTCGTTCAGCTACTTAAATCAGAAATGACATCTGGTCTTGTCTCTTGTGTGCTGCTGTCTCTCTCGACAAGCTCAAATTACATTTTTTTTATTTACTTCCTCGTCTTAAAAGTAATTAAAAATTTTCATAGTTGAGTTAATTTTATTACAAAAATTCCATTCTCTGCTGACTGGATGACTGTGTATCTTTAGTAACGTACAAGAATCAATGATTGCGGAAGAAAGCCATACTTAACATTACAGCTATCATGTTTACATAAGCTTTAGCAATCTACAATGTTCATCGTAGCACCATCATAGTAAATAGCTTCTAATTTCCCCAAAAAAATCTTTTTTCTCTTCATTCAGCGTAAAAGGAAGGAATTTGTGTATATTTTTTGACGTCATCGATTTCTTGCTGTTTTTTTCTATGTATTTCCAAATTTAATAGTAATATAGAGGAACGAAAAAAATCTAGTGATTAATTGCGTGTTCATTTCCTTAACCCAATGTGCCCTTCACCCACAAAAAAATAGCCAAACGATTTTTTTTTCATAAACGTAAAAAAGGAGAGAAAGGCACACGAGAAAGGGTTTAGCTGTGCTTTTTTACACACCATCAACGTCATGAATGCGAATTTCTCTCGCTCCTTTTTTTCGATTTTTTTTTCTTGACTTTTCTATGTGTGGTTCTTCCTTCCATACTTATTTATTATTCCTCACACAAATTACTTCTATTAAGTCAGTCGAGCTTATGGCTTGAGCTTTCTGTTGTTTGGTGGACGGTTATGAAATTAACAAACACAACGGCAAACAAGAAATGTGTGAGAGAAATTAGTAAAGGTCGTCCTGAATAAACGAGTGGAGGCGCATATCATTTTGATGCTTGACATACTTAAAGACATACTTGATTTAGGTATTTTTTTGACAGCGTTTTACTTTGAAGGACATTTTTTTAAGGAGCATTAAAGGCTGTTTGAAAAATTGATGGATATTAGTATTGAGGCACGCTGGGTGACTTTTAATGAAGAAACTGATTTCGATACTCAAGGAACTTTAATTTGAAATTAAGCAGAGAGATATTATGTCACGAGTGGGAATCGAACCTGATCTTTTACTATTTCCGAGCACATGCACCCACTGAACTATCTGAGGTTAATCGAAAGCTTGACAGAATGTCTGGGTACCTCCACGTTTCTGTGACTTTTTGCCGTGAACACGATGACGTGACGGTGTCCTGACAACCAAGTTGTGCTGCTCGGGTACATTTTAAAAACTAATATTCTCAAAAACCATTTAAAAATCTGTCATAGATCCAAAATCGTCTGTTCTTCGTCTGAATTCAGTTCTCATAAATACTCTGAAATGAATCCCAGCAAAATCAATAGCCTACTTGACAAAAAAATCATTCAAAGCATTTCTTTTGGCAGCAAAAATCAGACAGCATTCATCCACTACTTTGCACAACATTACTAACTAAAACGAGCAGTTATTTATTAAATCAGCACTGCCAATAATAAAAGAATAGCAAAAAATAAAAATAAATATGTTAAGTTAGGTCATCACAGCAAACAAATAGTTTTGAAGTAATTTTTTTCTCATCTATTTTTAATTACTCGAACGAGAAGTTTATGCAGATTATGAGGAAAAAATTCTTGCATTTCTCAACCATCGTTGGCACTTAATGTTAAGCTTTTAATCCACTTTAAAGTTCTTCTCTCATTATTTTTATATTATTATTATAATTCTTTCTATCCACTTGAACGGATGAAAAACAAAAAGTAAGGAAAGTTTTTGTTGAGGTTTTTGTGGGAACACAAACCACGAAGAGGAAACTTTTATGGCACATGGTCACTTGTGACCGAAGAAAGCGCATTTTTCCAGCATAGAACTTAATTATTGTTTTAAAAAATAACAGTCAAAAAATATTTGAAAAATAACGACCAAAAAATATTTGAAAAATAACGGTCAAAAAATATTTAAATTTTCTGAACCAGTTCAAAATTTATTTTGGATCAAAAAACGGACAGACAGACAAAAAGCAGACAAAAGTATATTTTTTTCCTTAGAAAGATGCGCTAAAAGTTATTATGGATATCTACAATTATGATATGGCATTAAATGATGAAAATCTCTCTCATTCCATTTGTTCTGGTCTTCAATAATAAGATTTATGTAATATATATACACACACATATCTTACAGTACTTATATTGGCATGGAAAATAGGACATGCAATTTTGAAAATGAATAAAAATTAAAGCGGAAAAAGAAGAAAAGTTTTGTTTTTCTACACGCTAGTTTCATAATATACACACACAATTTTTTCTAGTCTTGTATTTTTTGGCATTTTTTTCTGTTGTTTTGTAACGAAAAAAAACTTTTGAGAGTGAAATGAAATGAACGTGAATTTATATATATAGTCTATGTAGAACTTGAGAAGGATGTCTTTCAATAGTGTGTCACAGTTTTTTTTACATCAATTCTAACCTGTCATAAAATCATCGATTGTGTGAGCGCGCGTTTCCGTGAATACACTTCGCAATTGTTTGGTGAGAATGCGTTCGTATGTTGGTAATAATAATTTGGCTTGTTCTGGATCTAAAAAAGCATATACGCACATTGATCAACAAACATCATAACAATTAGAATTTTTTTTCTTATTCCATTAATTTTGATGGTAATGGATTGTTGGTTCTAGAGGCTCCAAGTCGTATACATTGGATTTTGGAAATGAAAATATTGTTAAAGTCTGACAAGAATTTTGTAACGTATTTTTAAAATTTGAAAATTTTAAAGCCAAAAAGCTGAGATTTGAATTAAATTTTGTAACGTATTTTTAAAATTTGAAAATTCCAGAGTGAATTCAAATTGAATTCTGGAAAAGTCGTAGTTTTTACCCTTTAAGAAGATGCAAACTTCTTTGCATCTTTTTTCAAATTTTAGAATGACCGTTAAATTTTCAAAAATAACTAACATCATTTTTTAGAAGGAACAATGGAAATTTTACGAAAGTGCTAGTATAATTTGGACATATTGACTCTACTTGTTAATAAATCAACAGCCAGCATTTCAAGAAAACTCCATAAATCTGTCAAAATTGACTCAATTATTCACAGACTTGGAACCTCTAAATGGCATTATTTATGATTTCCTTTTTATCAAATTCATGTTTAAAGCTCAAAGCTTTTACAAACACATATAAAGGTACAAAAAGAATATTATAAAACTAAAGAATACAACATCGATTATTAAAACATGTGATGAAATATAAATTTTAACACTTCGCACAACAAATTAAATCATAAACAAACAAACAAACATGAAATATTGAGAACAACAATGGAGATAATAACAACAAATGTATAACAAAACAATTAGCAGTCGAGAAAGGAAAGAGAACACAACAACAACATTAAAATAGAAGAAAAAATGTCTCTTACCTTTTGTTTCAAAGTCTAAACTTTTAGTTTGCTGAAACTCAGGCTTGGTTGCATCAACTTGGGGATAAATCTGCAAATTAAACTGTTGCATGTTAATTCCATTATAATCATCACAATTAGAATGATGACATGCCTTATTTGTACTAGTTTTGGTCTCATCAGTTCTTCGAATTATTGGTTCTTGTTTAATTTCTATGAAATCCTTAGTTTTAATTAAAGCTGGTGCCGAATTATTATCCCAGGGCGGTTCAACACGCAGAACCGTTGTCTGACTAATTTTGTCACTGGAATTCAAGAAAATTCTACTCATGTTTAAAGATGTCATGGCTATCATGACAATAATTTATGTACCATACCTATTTGTATCACAAGGAACAACAACAATTCGCTCCGAAGCAGTCTCCTCTTCTTCTTGCGTGACATCTGACGGTGGCGTTAAATAGCCAGCAAGTCGAGTGCCTCTATCTCTTAAACCCATATTTCCAAAGCGAAATGATTGTCGAAAGCTCGCCCGTGCTCGTCCAACTGTATCATGTTATGTATTATTTTTTTTTGGATGCGATGTACATAAGATGATGAAAGAAGCAGCAGCAGAAAGGAATTTTATTAGGTACATGGATGTTATTTAGTTAATCATGAAAGGAAAAGCAAGAAAAGAAAAGCGATAAAAAAAGTTGTCATCGAAAATTCATGAAAATTTGTTACATTTAGTAAGCTTTGTCGGCTCATCTTCATCGGGTTGAGTCTCTGTCGGGGGATCTCCTGATAGATCTTCAAAATTAATTATAAATAATGAAATATCATCTGCTTCGGAACGTATGGGAGCTGATGAAAGATTAATAGAGAATTTTTTTTATAATGCTATATAGACAAAGTTTAACGATGGAATTTGCCTACCTATAACTTCTGAACATAAAAATTTTTCGCCTGAAACGAGACATAAAACGTTGAAACTGTTAGAATCGATGGTTTAGGTGGGTTGAGGGATGAGTTTTGTCATGTAAATTTAATATTTTTTGAATAGAAGAAATTTGTGATAAAAACAGTTCAAAACATGACTGGATTTGTTGCGATGGTGTCTGTCGTATATATAGAATGCTGAGGATTGCATTAAAAGAAGTATTTGGATGTAGAAAGTGGTAAATAAGTGAAATAAGTTAAATAAAAAAAATTATAAAAAATTGCTGAATTCCGCTGAATTGGCTGAATAATTCAAATTTCGAACGGTTTTTAACGGTCATTTTTGCTGAATAATTCAAATTCAAATTTTTAACGGTTTTTAACGGTAACTTTTGTCTGGAAAATTAATTGACGCTCTTCAACCCAAAAATGCGCTAAAATTAAAGCAGTCTTTGAACTTTCAAGTATTTTTTCACTCGTCTCAAGTGCTTACCATCACCTCAAACTCAGTCGTGAATATTTTTCACCATAATAGTTGACGACATACTATAACTCTCTATTTGAAAATAAATTTATTCCATTTATGCAGATGGGGGGAAGCATTGAGTAAAAATGAAAGCTCTTCTATGTATATATTCGTGATGTATGAAGCTTAAATGAAGCAAGTATAGAAAATAAAATGAAAAATAAAAAATATCCAAAATGCAAATTAATTCAATCGTGCTCTTACAAATTCTATTGCATTCTGCACATGATTCTTTTCATATCGTAAGCAAATTAAATTGAAAATTGTTGTAGTTTCATATCAGTTGGGGTTTGAAATTCTGCATGAATTATGTAAAAAAAATTATTTTATCATATTCAAAGACTTTAATGAATTTTTTTATTGAAATTATTTTTATCTTTATTTTATTTTAATTTCTTAAAGCTCTTTTTATTCAATGGTTTAGATTATATACTCTTTATTTTGATCATTTAATAATTTTGATATATATGCCAAGAAATAAAATATGATAGGAATAACATATTAACCTGAAAAGTCTCTGGTAGTTGTTTGTATTTTTTTATAATTCTAATATCAATTTTGAGAATCGTGGTTTTAAATTTATCACAATTATTTTTAAGAATCATACTGGTCATTGATTATTACGTATGATGGTTTATTATTGCATGAATGAGTGAATAATTTTTAACGGTCAAATTGAATTTGAAAATCAAAACCATACAAATGTTGATTTTTTAACGGTCAAATTGAATTTGAAAATCAAAACCATACAAATGTTGATTTTTTAACGGTCAAATTGAATTTGAATTGAAAACCATACAAATGTTGATTTTTAACGGTCAAATTGAATTTGAAAGTCAAAACCATACAAATGTTTAGAACAATTGACATTTGTGTGGTTCTAGAAAATAAATTGCTGTATAAATTGATTTTTTAGCACAGAAATTTGCAAAACCAAGCAAATGAATAAAAATTCAAATATTTCCCAGATTAGAAAAAAAATTCACAACTATCAGCAATCAAATGTCAAAAGTTGCATTCATGACACCATTATTATCTCATTCACATGCTCATCATTGATGATTCAAGTCATAAGCATTATGATGCACATGATTATTGCAAAAAAATCCTTATCATGCAGAATATTATCGAGACTTTTCAGACATTATCTCGTCTTTACAATCGCAATGCGAGAAACCTTGAAATTTACTGAATAGAAGAGAAAAAGTGACGTTGAGTAAGTGATAAGATATATTATTGTTCTTTCTGTATGGCTACTTTTTTTGCTCATTTTGGTAACTTTGTATCTTATCTCAATTTTTTTGTGACTCATTAAAATGAAAAATAACAACTTTACAGCTCATACAAATTAAATTAGCTTAGATTTTTCTTTTTGTTTCACCTGATTAAATTAAAGTATACTCTAGATATTTAAAACTATAATTATTGTCTTTCTCGAAAAATTGGACATCAGACAGTGCCCGCAAAAATGATTTATTTAGCACATCGATGCAAAAATTGAAAGTATTTGCGCTTATTATCAATTATAATTTTTGTTTTGCATTCTAATATTTGTTTATTAATTTACACATTGCTAGTTTGTTCAATCATTCTTGACATCTGTTGATGTTTAAAAGGGGTGTAATCAGGGAAGTACAAAAAAGTTTAAAATCCATACAATTGTTAAAATTTTAAAACATTTATAAGGTTCTGAAGTTTTGTGTTCCAAAACCTTACAATTGTTTTAATTTTGAGACTGTTGTATGGTTCCAAAAAGTTGAGCTGATTAAAGCATTTGTAAGGTTTTAGGAACTAAATTTCCAGAACATTACAAATGCTGCTAAATTCAAAACATTTGTAGGGTTCTAAACTTTCAAAAATCAATTTAATCAAAAAATAGCTCCCCTGAACTTACAATCTAGTTGAAAAAACAGAAAAATAAACTTTAATCAAAACCGGATCAATATAATCACAAATAAACTAAAAAAGGGCAGGAAAAAATAAGTAAGTGAGTAGACATCTTAATGTAATTATAAAATGTAAGTATACATATATATCAGCTAGAGATAAACAAATATTCACAAAATGACATCATTTAACAAAACAAAAAATTCTTAAAAAATACAACATTAAGAACTTGTACTAAACAATATTTGGCTAGTAATGTAAATTAGGAAGATATTTTTCTAGGGCTTTGGCGACAATGTTGTATATCCAGACGGTCCTGATTCATTCTCATGTCGTCGCTTCCAAAAGCAGCACATCCGCTTTAAACTTTCACCAATCGCTTCATCGTCATCGACTTCGTCGCGGAACACGCCAGACGATAAGTCACTAACGTCTTTTTCACCCATAAAAGCACGCAAATCACTTTGTGGAAATCCATCGGTATAATATTTCTTGATAGTGTCATAAGCATCCATAATGACGGATATAAAGAGTGATAGAACTACATAGATATATAAGCTTATGAAGACATACAAGTAGATTCGACAGAACCACCATAAAGTCAGTGATTTATCTGACATAATGCTGAATGTTGCAAACATATCGTCACCATTAATTAATGCAAAAAGACATTCGGATGTCGTCGACAGTGAACGAAATTTAATGTGATATGGACCGAGAATAAGCCACCCGCAGAATGTGAAGCCAGCATAAATGAGTAATGCACATAATAAAAATCGTCCGATGTGTGGCAGTGCCTTTTGAAGTGTAAGAATAACGACATTATATGTACGGAAAAATCCGAGATAACGTAAAACGCCAAACCAGACGAGTAAGTTTCCAATACCCAATAATAATGAACAATTGTTCCATTCATCGGCTTCAAAATGCTTCCTCTCAATTTCCTCCTTTATTGCTGATCCCGTAATTAATAGAACGTCATTAATGCAGATCGTTATGTACCACACATTCACAAATTCCCATCGTCCTTTATTGCTCAATTCTCGTCCGTAAACTCTCAGAAAAAAGGCTTCTGTTTTCAATCTCAGCTGTTGTGCACGAAAGATTGCACGGCTGCATAATGCTAGTGATATTGCACATATGATAATGACAAATACATTCAATATTGACCGTAGTGCCTGATCAATTCTACTATTTGTAATAAATTGTGTATCACCTTTACACACTAATCTCTCGGGAACGGCATCAAGCTGCAAAATCATCTGACCATCATGATCAGTATTATCGAGTGTTATTGTTACTTTAAAATTATAGCAATCAGGAGCTGACATTGGTCCGCTGGCCTTTAAATTCACAGTCTTTATATCAAATTCGATTGTGGTTTTAACAAGTGCTGAAAATTGAATGTACATTTCGTGTTGATGGAGGAATTCTTGAGCGCTACTGTTTGTATCATTTTTCGTGTATATAAAGCATGATGTGTCGATTTCAGGGTTGAAGATATAACTCTCATTAAATCCAAAAACTGTACCTTCCCTGTACTGCATGAAGCATATGGAAATATCGCCCATTGAATTATCATCTGTTGCGTACGAGTATGGTCCGATTGCTCTGCTCAAGTTAGCAAATCCATAGATGGCATAATCGAGTGTTGAGAAATATTCATCGACTGTGTAGACAGAAAGGGGGCCTACTTCTGGCGGATATGCGCTCACCTGAAACACATAAATGTACTTTATTATTAAAAAAGTTTCTGAACATTGTAGCTTTAATTAAAAAAAAGTTTGTCAATTTTACCTCCATTTCTGGTGTCCAATTTTCAAGGAAGAGATGTGAGAATGTCACTCGATTGTCCCATGTATAATTTACATGAATATATCTCGAATGTGCAAATAAGCATAACTGAATTGTTACTAAAACAATTTTTATGAGTTGAACGACAAATTTGTATGGAAATCTGCAATGCGATAGAAATGATTATTACTTAACATGATTTCTTTGTTCATGTATAGCAGCAATTACCTGCGTTTAGCTTGCCATTTTTCTATGGGATTCATAAAATGAAACTGTAATCGTCTTCGCATCTTATCTTGATTATAAATTGAGACAGGAGATGATAATGGAGTTGATGTATTTATCTGTGGCTCTTCAAAATTCAATTGTTGTGATTCAGTCTCATCATCATCTGTGGATTGTTGTTGATTCCTCATATCTGATTCTTTCTTTCTCTTTCTGTTCTTATATTTATTGATTATTTCAAGCCTTTCCGAATCACTTTCACTTTCACAACATGAATTTTCCTCAACAAATGCCTTAGAGGATAAATCACTCATTTCCAAATCACTATACACTTTAATTAAACTTAAAAACAAAGGAGAAAAATTAAAATACGTAATTACACAAAGACTTTTTCTTCAAGACTAACTTTTGTGAGCTATTTTCCGAGCAACTGACTAGAAGTCGACTATGCAGTTGTGGACGGTCGACAAAAGCGCATCTTCCTACTTACTGCACTCTATACATCCTAGCTCTTTTATTAACATTTTCACGCAGCAATAACTTTTTTAAATAATTTACGAGATCCATAATAACACAACTAAAAAATTTTACAATGGAATTCAGCGTATTCAGCAACTATTCAGCTCTGTAAAATGTAAACAAACTGTTTTGTCAATTGAATTTCTTCAAAAATTTGGATATTTCTTATGATTTTTAAGGAACCAAGCTGGTGTTCTTGAATACTCTCGATGTTGAGACATTAATAAGCCTTTCAAATATCATTTCCATCACTATTTGAGGAATTATTTGTGAAATATTTCAAACTTGTTTTTTTGTTTTTAAATTTATTTCGACCGTTAAGTTACTTTACTAATAATAAGCTAAAATCGGCCAGTAACAGTCAGTATCAATGTGAATTCTTACTTTAAGCATGTTGCCTGAATTATAGTTTAATTAGTTCAATACTGAACGAGAAAAAGTACTTGAGTTTTCAACATAACGGCTAAAAAAATTTGAATGTTTGAAAACCGCTAATTTGAAATTTTGAGAACCGTTACTTTTTGAATTGTTGAAAACCGTTATTTATTTTATAAGTTTGTATCTTTTAATGAGCATTCTTCATCATAATTCTTCGTAATCTTTTATATTTTGCGGAAGAATAGAATATTTGAATAATTGATAAACTATAGCCTTGAATGTATACACAAAATGAGCACGTTGAACTTTATTGACCTAATGACAAACAGACAAAATGTTGACCAAAACATTTTATTTCAAAAATAAAAGCTAACAATCTGAGCAATTCGACGTTCGACTGAGTTTCAAATTTTCCACGACCGTTAAAAAATGTTAGCATTTTGAATTTTTCTCCAACGTCTTTTTGAGGTCATACTTTTCTACCTTAATTGTGCTAAATGAATTTTAATTAATCTAACATTTTAAATGCTTGAAATTCGCAACAAACAAACCTCAATCATTTAATTAGACAAATATAGAGTTATTCAGAATCATTTAAAAAATAAAGAAACTGCAAACAAAAAATAGAATAAATGTGGAAAAAAGATTCATCAGTTGTGATGTCATCTATCACGTGCTTATTTTCATTTTTGAGCACATCATTGCGACATTCCGCAACATGAAAATGTGGAAAAGATGTATGGTGATGATGTCATAATTGGCGAATGAAAAATTCTTTCCTCATAGTACAGGATTTCACCATCGCAACGTATAATAAATTTAAGCTGCTTTACTCACCATTTTTCTTGTAATATAATATTTCAAAATGCTTCTCTTGACCTGCCTTGAGAGCTTCGTTGATATCGTTGCATACTGTTTTTGACGTCAATTCCCTATACAAAAACAAAATGAAGAGAAAACAGGAAAAAGGATTGAGTAAACACAGCCAAAAGAATGCTTATTTAATCTCAATGCACATAAAAAATTATCGATGAAGAAAATGATCTTTATCGAGGTTATTTATTTCGTTCCTTGCCGTAAAACGAGGATAAAAAGGAGTTACTTACCCATAGAGAAAATCTGTAACAGCATTGCGTTGCATAATCTAAAATTTAGATATTTTTTTTTCGCAAAAAAGGAACGGAAAAAATTGAAAATAAAGTTCAGCTGTTGTGTCGCTATACAATAAAATGTAATCCCTTTGAGATTTTACCTCAGCTCGCGTAAAGCCCGTCATTTTACAAAAGCCATCGGAACAAAAAATTATATGACATGAGTTTGGTTGATTGTTGGCGACAAGAAAGCTTCTGTCTGTAAACACATGAAAAGAAAAGAGTTACGTGTCGAATGAAAATATTTTTTAATTAATTTGAATTCAGAATTATCGAGAGAATCACATGAATAGTACAACATCAGTCAGGTTGGGGATTTTAAATTAATATTCAAAAAAATCCGTTAGAAAATTTTTCAAAAAATCCGTTGGGAATTTTTTTGAAATTTAAAAAGTTCAATTTTTGAACTTTGATAATTTTAAATTTGAAATGACCGTTGATTATTAATTTTTACCTGAATATTAATTAAATAATAAATTCCTGTTACTAAAATCAAATTTCAGGCATTCAGCATCCGAAAACAAACACCAATCAAGATCTCTTTCCCACATACGAACCCCTATATCAGCTAATTCTTCCTACAACTTTTTATTTTCATACCACAGCCATTCAATTTATACAGCGGAGCTGTGAAACTTAATTTAATTTTCTAGAATTGTATGTGCTCGACAAACAATGTTAACACATAGTAGCAATTTCTTCCTCTCTCTCCCATCAACAGACACTTGCTGCTAAAAAAAGAAGAAAGTCTACAACATTTTTTTTTGGGAAACTCAATTAGTTTATTTTATTGACCACCCGAGAATATTCAATACATAATAAAGATATCGATGGATGTTCAAGTTTTTGGCAAATTTAACAAGCTATATTGTAACTCTGTGCTACATTTGAGGAGTTACAAGAATACTCAATTCCTTCCAATAACTAGGCCACAGTGGTTTATAAACTCTCCATTGTATTATTTTCCATAAAGTTACAAGTGCCTCTCGGACGGCCGCATTACGTTCACTTGATTCATCGAATTTTTAAAACAAGTTTATGCAGCAAAATATCATAAATTTTCGCAGATTCCATTATCCATCGCAACATCATAAAATGAAGCACAGATGCTTCCCAAAACCACTAGAATATGATTGAAATGATTTACTATGATGCTCTCAAAACTCGATACAATTTCTACCTCAATTCTTGTATCTAACAATAACTTGAATATCATAACAACAAATGACAATGGAAATGAATTATTCTTGCTGAGGATTGCACAATGATTTTAATTTATGGATGTCAAATTGGATTGATTTGATTCTGGGTTGTGCTTGTCGATTTTGATTGTTGTTTGGATGTTACATGCTTATGGCATGCTTACTTAATGATTCTATAGAATTGTCTGAACATTATTGGTATTGATATGCTGACATAAAGTCTATGATGGATTATTATTGAAAATATATTGTTCAGTAACTTTGGGTGGTCATTATTTAAGTAGGGTAAGGTCCAATAGGAATTATACCCTATCTTCAATCTCAAAATTAGTGTATTTCAAGTCGACAGCACTTAAGTGTGCCATCCCAAAAATTGTAAAACTAAAACACCTTTCACATTCAATAAAAACTTTACATCTACAGCAAAAAAAACTCACAGCACAGTTAACCTTCATCTAGAATATAAAAACACATTAAGGAGAATATGAACAAATTTTGTCGAGGAACTGCGAAGAACACTTAATGAGATACAAGAACAGAAATAGAAAATTTATTTTTGGAGATTTCTATCGAATTTCACAAAAAAATAATGATGATTCAATAATATTTTAATGGAAACAGCAAGACTATCTATAGCTAGAGTGTGGGTCATAAAATACGATTTCTAATTTTTCTCATTTCTAAATTGCCATTTTAAAGTGGTTTTGGATGTAATTTTCCTTTCTACCTTGAGCTATACCTGAAAATCCACTTTAAATTGGAGAATCTCTTGAAATTAATTAACGAAAATGCTTTAATTGAAGCAGTTTGAGTTACACAAAAATAACGTATTTTTGAAATTTGAATTAAATTCCATTCTGTAGTTTTCTTATGGATTCACATTAGAGACAGGGATTATTCAAGTTTATAAAGGTGTAAAATAAAGTTTAATTAATTTAAAGCTGAAATAACCATTATTAAATAGTAAATCACATCAAGAACGACCCACTATAGTTACGCATTCCTCTTCAACAAAATAAACAATGTCATAAGTTGAAGAATCACTCAAAGAATGCACTTTGCAGTACAGAGAAATATAAATTTATACAATATGAATGAAATGTAAACTGATTGACGACAATATTTATGGCTGAAATGGGAAAAACAAAGTGAGAAGTTGTCGACAGGAAAGAAAGGAAAATTTCTCTTTTGTTGGAGTGAAAATAATGGAAATGAATAGTCATATACGGCATGATAAAGGTACATGAACTCAACCAGAAATACATAGACACATAAATTATGACAAATGGTCGATTCCTTTATGGTACACAGATTATTTTCGAAACAATTCATAAATTAAAAATTGTGAATCTGTATCAAGCTTAATTTATGTCCATACATGTAGTTTAAAAAAGGCAAAGTAGAGGTTACGCCAACGCATATATTTGTTGAACACATCCAATAGAACTAAATTAATATGGCAAGCAAAATACACACAGAATTTGGTAACGTTGAGAATGTCATTAAAGCTGTCATAATAATAATAAAGAATGACGAAGTTTTCAGCACAAAAATCTTTTCACTGCCAAAAATTTTCAAGATTTATTAGCAAAAGTTTCTCTTTTTCAGCATAAAATCTGCATTAATATAACAAAATAAAAAAAACGAATAATTGTAGGAGTTTTCTGTGTGTTAAAAGTATGTGCGGTCAGTGGATCGATTTCTCTCAGGTTTAATGCGAGTTTCGCCTGATTTCGTAAATGTTCCATCCCTGTTGATAGAAAAAAGGAGTAAATTAACAGCATGATAAGCATTTCCGACACTATATTGCACTATAACTGTGGTGTGAATGCATTCACGATAAGAAAAAATAAATTTAAACTAACCATACAACTGGTCGTATATCAGGCTCATTACAAAACCCATAGAAGTTCTGGACATTCGATGCATTACGGTTTGGTATGTAGAACACGTTATTAGGATCAGGTGGAGCAAATTTGCCATCCTACATGAAGATTGTTGAAAATCACAATAAAAAAATTAAGGAAAATTTACAGCCTTTACCCAAGCAACTGGCTTAGTATCAACAACCCTCGAGTGTCCATAATAATTGTTGGCATTTGAATCCTCTTGCTTATATTTTAAATATTCAGTCTGTGTCATCATTTTACCATCAGATGAACCGTCTGTTTGTTGACTTTCTGATGGGTTCGATGATACATCGATTTGTATATTAATATTTTGCTGATCACGAGACATTTCTTCTATGCCTTTGCCTTTCTCACACTCACTTTCCGTATTTCTCTTTACCCTTTTTTTTATCCCTCTTTCACTTGTAACTTTTTCAAAAGCTCAATCACGACTAAATCTCAAACGTAAAAAATCATTTAACTTTATTTTGTCTCCGACTCTCTACGTTTACACCCACAGCAAATTGTTGCTTCAACTTATCACCAAATATGGATAAAAGAATCATTGAAACTTGAACAGTCTTGACGTGCGATTCGTAGCGTGAGTTAGTCAATAGTCAGTAATAATATACTGTAATAATATAAAGAAATAAAACTGATGTTTTAACTTGTGTGACTGTTGTTTTCGTCATCGTATTGTAATAGCGATGACTTTTATTCGCATTTCGCATGTATGCGTGGAATGGAACAAGCTCAATTTACATTCAAAACATTTTCATGAATCCAAGTATTGTTTTTGCGCATTGATGTAAGTTGCAAATGTGATTGGCTATGGCAGGGAAGATAACAGACTGGCCAGTTATGGATTGCTGGATGGATATTTTAAATTTTTAAAGATCTGGCTGACTTATTTTTGACAAATATTTCCTGATGATCTAAACAGTCAAAAGCCGTTAAAATTTCAAATTTTCAAAAACCTCTAAAATTTCAAATTTTTAAAAGCCGTTAAAATTTCAAACTTAGAAAAAACGTTAAAAGTTCAAATTTTTCTTAATCGTTGATTTCTGAAATTATTTCAAAACATTAAATCAATCACAACTCCGACACATCTGCTCAAAATGCGCATCAACTGTCCTCTCCATCGGCGACCAAAAGACTAGTTGTGTTCATTCAAGGGAAAAGAAAGAAATCTCATTTTATTACTACAGTTAGACATGAGTATAAGTATGAGTAAATAAGCAATTTCTTTAAATGGATATTGGTAAAATATTCTAAACATAGTCTGGCTAAGCCCCTCTCGCCTATCATCGAATACTCTCGTCTGTTTATAGCTCAAAGATATGCTCTCGTTTGCCTTTATTTAACTTCCGAATGTCTATTTGCCATTTATGGTGATAATAAGGTCATCAATGTAACGTGATCACGATTTATTCATGAATCAATACAATGAGATGCAATGGATATATATTGGAATTGATGAAATGTCAATAAATGGAAGTTTTTAATTAACTTGTTTATCGAAATTTTAACACATTCCTTTCCAGCAAATAAATATTATGTCGTATTAATTCTAAATGGCAATTTTCAGACAATGATATGCGGTGTTTAGCACAAAATTTCAATGAAAATGCTGACATGTTGATAATTTCGTCAGTTGGGTGTGGATGGCTAATAATCGAATATGATTTATGGATTGAAATAGTTCGAAGGTCAAATAACCTGTTTTATTTACATGTACAGTGGAATTTTGAGGAATTCGAATTAAGTACTGCCATATTGAGCATTTACATTGGACTTGACCATAAATTTGTTGTTATAAATTGTATTTTCAATGGAATGGATAAAAAATTTTAGAATTAACGGTTTTTTAAAATTTGAATTTCTAACGGTCATTGAAAATTTAAATTTTAACGGAATTTGAAAATTCAAATTTTAATGGCTTTTGAAAAAATTTTAAATTTAACGATTTTTTTAAGCAATGAAATTTCCGTTTTCATTTGAGAATAAAACGTAAAAAAACAGACAAAAATTGTTATCTTCCTAGTGACTTGATCTTCTTCCTGTCTACTCATCAAACCTCAATAAAGATACTCATATCAGTAACCCTAGCTAGATATTTCAAATTGGGAGTTTAAAAATATTTTTGATCAAAAATCCCTAATAATTTAAATTTCTTTAATTAATGCCACTTTAGCTCGAGAGAGGAAGTGATTTCCCACCCAATCACCCCCTCCCTCTGGCTATGCGCCTGCCACATATTATAAATTGCTACACGTGTATCACTTCCAAAACATTTGCGTAAATTAAACTTTTAGTCACGTAAAGGATGACATTTTAACACATTAAAAACTACATCGGTAAGTTAATACCGAAAAGCCTTATCAAACTAGTTCATCGTTTCATCAAAAAACAATTAATCTTTCCCCCCAAAATTTCATTTATTTCTCATTTTGTGTGCCAAAAGAATAATAATTTTTTTTACTAAATGGTTCAAATGCGCTGTCATATTTCATATTGTGCCTGATAATATTTAACACTTTCTGACTAAATGTGACTCGGGTAATTAATATTAATAATAATGATAATTATTATGTGCTACGTTCAATCAATCACTCGTCAATTAGTCATTCGAAATGCATTAAATTATAGATCGAACTATTTTTAGACAAGTTTAAAGCTCAAGCTTTATTTAAAGCTCATTCGTTCCACTCGAGTAGTGCAACAGTCTCAATAAAATGTAGGAACAGATTACCAGGTATAATTATATCAATTAATTTTAGATGCATTGAGTCGTTAAAAAAAGGCTATATATGCAGATAAAATTGAATGTTTTAATTTAAATGCTGCGGCATGTAATTGCAATGTACAGATGTACTTTAGTCATGTTTTAATGAAATGGCACTCCTGCGTGATACAAAATGAGAATGGTATGAAAATAAATCGAAAAAGACATTTCGATATAAAAAAATAATATTTATTCAGGATACACATAATCTCTCTCGAAGTCACATGCATGGTTGAATATTCCGTATAAATATCCACAGAAAATTAATTGACAATAATTGATTGGCTAGTAATCGGAGAGATAGAGTGACTGCATACGGTTACGCAAAATGTGCATTCTCGAAGCATATTCTCAATGATAAATAAATAAACAGTGGATAAAGGGGTGGGGTCGGTGGTGAATAAATGTCAATAGATTGTATGGTAAGGTGTAAGGAGTGAAAAAGAGGAGACTTGTAACAACAATTTGACTCGAATGAACAATAAACACGCGATATAAGGACGTCGTGGAAGTAGGAAAATCAATGCGACAAAAATTGTAATTAATTATATTTCAGGCTTTATATTGGTGTGTATCGTCAACATGAATGGCAAACAGAAGTGGCAAATATTTTGTGGGTTAGCAGAAAATTTCCTATTCTTTCGAGCTTTTTGTTATTCTCACTGCCTTTTTTTTCGTTTGCTAATTAGACTTACTGAAAGTCATGGGGCGGTATTATTTTCAGTTTGGCTGACTGCTTATTATGGGGATTAGAATGTTCAGTTTTGGATTTGTGACTGGTCATTTTGTGGTCAACAAAAAAAAAAGGAAGTTGCTAAATGTGAGGGATTTTTGGGGAGTTTAATGTTTAAATTAAGGTTGTAATCCTGACAGGCTTGTTATTTTTAAATGATCGATATTAGTGATTCAAGGGCTATCTGGGGCAGTAGCTGAACATGCTAAAATTTGTCTTATAGGGTCTTGAATGCTATTTTCTACATATTTGTGCTGACATTTTTGGTGCTAATGCATTTTTTATTGAAAATAGATCGAAGTTGCGTCCTGAATCACCACCTCCACGGTAATAGTACGGAAAAGTGCATTTGGGGGTACTAATCGTTGCGTCACCGTAAAATCAGTTGTTGTTTTGGGTGCAACTCTGAGTACTGATATACTTTACTGATACTTATTGATAAATTTCCTAAGTCAAGACTATATACATCGTATAATGGTTCAAACCCTTCTATCGACCAAAATATCTTGAAAGAACCTTCAATTTGAGACTTCCAGTGTCTATAATTTAAAAAAATAATGAAACCCTTCCTTGCCTAGATTCTAGAGATGTTGTGTCAGTTTTCAAGTTTTCAGGTACAGATTTATAGGTTAGCTACTAGCCAGTGGCGTAACAAGGGTGTTCGTGGCCTGGGGCCAAATCAAGATTTTAACGCCCCCGTATAAAATGGGATTTTTTGAGTTTTTTAGTCTGCGCCCGGGGCCAATACCCCGGTTGCCCCCCCCCCCTTGTTATGTCACTGCTACTAGCCAACGTTTCCCAATCAACAATCAAGCAGATGTCAGACCTGCTGTATTGATATTCCAGTTCTCAGATACCAAACCTGATAAATAGATACATCACACGTTGTTGACCACACTACGGAGAAGCGGACATTATACTTAGAACTAAGTGGTCACCACGTGGCAAATGGCACTCGTTTCTCTGCAGTTTGTTCAACATTTCACTAACAAATCTCTGAATCAACCCCAACCAGTGCCTTTCCAACTCAAAATATACATGGAAGTCATCCCAAAAGTTTAATCCCTGTTAACCAGAGCATTTCACGCTTGTGGTATTTAATTTTCGTGGGAGCGCAATATATTCAATTAAACAGTAAAAATCAGAAGGTGGAAACAACATTCGGAATTTGCCATTTCCTTTTTATATACATATTTTTCTATTATTTGGTTAGTGAGCATTTTTTCCTTTTTAATGTATAAACATATACATATCTCGATTTACACTCAATTCCACTTCTAAATTAATTGAGAAAGGCAGCAAGGGCGAGTTATAAAAGAAGAAATTTAGCTAAACTGTTGGTAACATGCAATGTGATTTGTATGATTCGATATCAATAATGATTTTTATATTTTCATACTAAAATTTTTTTTATGCTGATCTCTTATCAGCAAAACATTCAATAAATGAATTGAGGAAATTCTCTCATTACTTTTATGATTAATTCAAAGCTATTTCCTCTAAAATTTCCTCCTCTTTATTCATTCATTCATTCACTCAATAGATTTTATTTCTTTTCCTTTGATATTGAAAATGACGAATATCCTCTTTTTATTTATTTCTTTCCTTTTTTGCTTGCTTGAACTGTGTGAATAAAATTATTGGTAAGGACAACACTCTTTAAGGTGGTTAGAGCTGATTAGAGCGCTTATTTGTCAAATTTCTCATTCTTCTGATGTCCTATAGTTAAAACTGGTTTCTTAAGGTAAATTCAGGCTCCATCTTTTGAATTGTTTTCAGTTCCTTGTATACAATTTCATATATTTTAAGCTGCAGATTTTATGTTAATTTTTAAGTTTTGTAAAAATTACTATTGTCTAATCTTAATGAACACCATACTGGTTGTTTATAATAAAATACAATACAATACAAGACTTTCCAGCTTCCTAATCTTTAATATTTGTTTAATCTCTCTTTGGTAATTTTTTCAATTTGTTATGTTTTTTTTTTAAAAAATCCACCCCCCTCCCTCCTTACAACAAAATTTCAAACCAAACCTCTCGAAAAATTTCTGGATACGCCCCTACTTTTGACTTAGTGTAAAGTTCTTAGAATTCTAATATTTAATCTTTATCCCATAGATAGAGATCCCATAAAGGGGGGGGGGGGTGTTGACCCCAACCCCAATCCCCCTTAATACACCCCTGGGCAAAAGACTGACTTCTGGTGCAACTGCAATATTTTCTAGATTTTCTTGAACTTGATTTTGATGCTTAAGAAGCTTTAATTTGAATATTCAGCAGAAAAAAATAAACTTCTGAATAAAAGATTCCGAGTGGGACTCAAACCCATGTCCTACTATTTCTGGTCACATCTTCCTACTCCTGAGCTACTGGAAGCTACTAGAAACCTTGACAGAATGCCAATATTAACTATCTTCTGCTCTGAATAATTTCTTTTGTGTTATCGTTGATATTACTTTACTTAAGAACATCCAATAATACTTCCAACCAAGTGGTGGTGGTCAATTGACGGAAAAACCCCAAAATAGTCCAATAACACTTAGTGTCTGACACTTGATTTTTAAGTTTATTTTCCACTCAGCCGCCATGCTGCAGCAACATTTAGAATTGTGTCAATCGGGAAATCTAATTTAGGACACAAGCAAGGCAAACAGACAAATTACTGCCAAACCACCCCATCCACCTCAAAAACCACACAAACATAAAGGAGAACGAGTAAAGGGAAAAATGTTATCAATATGATAATTCATGAGGCAAAAGGCACAAGCTCCTTTCTCATCTCAGATTGATTTCAAATACTACATCTGTTACCAATGAAGCGAGGAATCTAAGGAGAAAAAAGTGCTTTTTTCGGATTGCAATCAAATTTAAGTAAATTGAAAAACAATGAGACATAAGGAGATTTTCTCTTTCTGGATCTACAATAACAACAATTGTTATTTAAAGCCTTGTTTTTGTACAACTCAAGAATACAATCTGGCACACATATTTTTTTCAATCGTACGTCTATTTTTCAGTCTAAAGAAGCAATGCATTTCTTGCAGTCAGTAAAGTCAGTCTTTCAATCAAAAAAAAAAACATTTAAAGAACCGCAATGAAATGGAAAATTCTCTGACACAAGAAATTGAAAAAGGAAAGGAAAGAAAAATGTCAGAAAACTTTAAAGTTCTGTCGAGCACGAAATGCACATCTAAAAAAATCTTTGAAAAAAAACAGCGAAAATGAAGAAGAAAAATAAATTGCCACTTTTCAATGGAGCAAGTTAATTTTGTATGCAAGACACGATATTTTACGACGATGGAAAAGTTGATCAATACAGAAGTTGATGTGGAACTGCTGGAAAAAGGTTCTTTCACTTCGACAAAGTTGGAAAGTTAATTTTTCATGTCTTTTTTTATGTAAAATAGAAAGTTTAAAGCATTTTGTCTGTGATTTTAAGCTGTCCACAGGTGGTGGTGATGTCATTTGTCTATCTTGATCATAAACTAATGGATTATGGATGGAATCTTTACAGCACTTTGGTAAAAACTGTCTAATCTTATTATCTGATGTTACTGATTGTTCTTGCAACAAAAAATTCATGTTTAAGGTCTTGAACCTTCTATTATCCTCACCTTAGTGAACCATCCAGTTCAAAAGTCAGGAATATTTATTTGCTAGGAGCCATTGGCTGCAAACAGTTCTTATTATTCGAAAATGGTTCTTATTTTTCGAAGACAAAAATTTCGAAAATTTGAATTGAAATTGACCGTTGTAAATCAAAACAAAATTTTTTTGCTTATTTTATTTAAATATGGGTAAAGCTTGCAAAGTTGCTAGCTGTAATCAAAAGAAATCAATGAATCATGTTTTTCAAGTGACGAAATAGTCTATAAATAAGAATAAGTGGAATTTTTTTAACGGTATTTTCAAATTCAAAAAATTTATCAGTCAAAAAATCTTCGAAAAAATTTCGAAAATATTTTGAATTTAAAAAAAATAACGGTTCATGGTGCTGTTTGCAGCCAATGGGCTAGGAGATAACAATGTGACAAATCGAAGCCTTAAAGATTTTTCCTGGCCTGCAACTCTGTATCTTAAAATATAGTACATTCCCACTCTTTAATTCTCATAAGATCTTTAAACATTAAAAGCGATAAAATGCAATAGACTCTCCCAGTTTCAGAGCTTTACGTGTTGGACATGACACAGAAACAACAAAGTATTCAGACTCGATGCAAAAACAATAAGAAAACAAGAGCCATTACGAAGAGAAAGTGATTGGAAAGTCGTTGTAATAAAGTCATAAAAGTTTTGCATCTTAACAAGCATACAAAGTCATTGGAAATTCCATAAGGAAAGAAATGCGACGAATTAGTTAATGAGAATCAGGAAAATGCGTCTTATTCATTCCGTGACAGAAATTTGCTTCCCATTTTTATTATTATTCCTTTCACTAGCAAAAACAACAACAACAACAAGACGTTACCCAACACATATGTACATGCATTCTTTATGTATCAATCCTTTCTTCTATGATTCTCCTTTTCGGCTCGGTATCGTGTAAAAATGTGCTTTTTATTTATTGACGTAACGTTATTTACATTCGAATTATATAGGTTTTATGCTGTCATCAATAGCAATACAACACTTGACATTTATATCTCTTTATTTTATTTCGCCACTCAATATTCTATCTGATGTGAATACTGGTATTATGGATAAAGGAAACGGAAGAATGACGAAGTTGAAAGATTTTTTTTTCCTACAGACACATTAAGGAGACGAAAGGGAGACACAGAAAATGAAGAGAGTTTATAAAAGATTATTCATAAATGACGTCAACCTTCTCTATTTATTCCTTAATTTTTAGCTGTATTACAAAACTCTAAGCATGCCTTTACATGTTGGATGTCACTTGTGAACCATCCCCTCCAGTAATGCAACTTTTTGACCTACATTTATATAATGACTCTGTATTTCGATTGTATCACTGAGATTTAATTTCCAGCAGTTTGTTCCTTTGTTTTTATCCTGCCTTTTCATAACTTTGCCTTCAGGACAAATGAGCAATGTTTATGCAACTGTCGCATCATAATCCAGATCTAATTAACAGATGCTTATCATATTACATCGTTATGACATTATTATAGTTCGTTAAATTGACACATTTCTCCTTCATAATTGACCGTTTTCTCCAAAAAATCAATCAAGAAATTAATTAGGTAGCTTATTTTTCATGCTATCAAGGTTACTATGGTTTCATATTTAAGTTCTTTGATCATTCGTGTCGTAATTGGATTGCGTTACTTCTGGAACATGACCTTACACAACAAGATTCTAAATCTGTGATAATTAATACTTAAAGCACTAAGTGAAAAGTCTAAACAAAAATTTTTTTTGGTTGCCAGATGGAAATGAAAGAGAAATTGTGAAAGTCTAGGTCTATTGATTAAACAGATCTTGGAATTTCCGGTTACATTTCCATTTGTAGTTTGGGAATTTTCTGTATTTTGATGTGGGAAAATTTTTGATATTTAAATAGTTTTGTGAAAATATTTTGTAAGCTTCTTGTTCTGAGAACTGTCATAATTGATTCAGTTAGGGATAATCCCTAAGATACTCGAAATAACGATACTGATGAGTCTTCGATACTAGTTCCATGTGAATTTCGGTACTTTTTGCTATCTGCACACACAGAGACTCCCTAGATTTAATTGTAGAGTTGAAGCCTAGTCTAGATTACTTTAAAATATAAAGGCATACTTTTGGATTGAACTGGAATCTACAGCAACTAAACAAGTTAAAGAGATTATCCCAGCATGAGATTAAATGGCAATATTGTTGAGAATTTAGTCTGCTTGACTTGTAATTTCTCTGTTTTGTGATGATGTAGGAATGACTCCTTCTGAAGCGATCATTTTTGAGAGTCAAGAAACCGCATAATGCTGCCACAATTGCTCATCCTTTGTAGAGATGAGGATCATCAATCAAGCATTAAATCCAATTGAATAACTCCGAATAAAATTTATATTCAGTATAAATTCTAAGCTCAATTAAGCAAGAACAAAGAGAAGATTATCAGACATAATTTGTGACAAAATATATGGAATCTTCTATCAAAATAGAGGATAGACCAAAGAAAACAAAGATTTTGGGGATTAATTTCCACAACCTATAATACTTGTTGAGAACGGCAATTAGCATTGAAAGAGAAATGCACAAAAGTTGAAAATAAATCAAAAGCTTAAAAGGACATTTGTCTTTTATCCTCAAACATGCAAGTGCCTTTTGTACTTCACTCTTCAAACACCCAGCTTTGAAAGCTCAGCAATAATTCATCATCTATTCTTCTACAACATTACACTTCATTAGTCTCAAGAAACACATTGACTTGACACCTCTCCCAGACATTAATAATAAATCCTGCTTAACTTCATTGTCACATGTGATAGTTTCGTGTAGTCATTCGTGCACATGATTGATGTGTTCATGTCTATTATTTTAATTACACGAAATTATTAAACTTCAATGGACTTTGTAATTCTCATTTTACCCATTTTCAAGCTGTAATTGCAATTTTGCATTTTCACGATTTTCACAACAAATTCACAACGTTAAAGAAAAGTCCTGCACGAAATGCTAATCATCAGAGAAAGCCAGAGAGGGAAAATAATGTAATAAAAAGCATTGGATAGGAAAAAAGTTGCTTTCGTGTTTGCGTTTATGCAATCAGCAACAACATTCAGAGTGAGGGAAGTGGGTTTACATGCAAGGGATTGTAAATTGTCGTTGATTTTTGAAAACTTTTAACCGTTAAATTTAAAATTTGAATTTTTTAAAACAAACAAAAACAAATCTCATATTTAGATATTTTTTGTGATTTGTTTCTAAATTAGAGCTTTTAGCAATGGTAGAAAGATTCAGTTGTGAAATTTAGAGTTGCAAAAAGCAGGTAGTAATTGGTAGGACTTCAAATTTGATGTAAAAATCATAAAATGTTAAGATTTGAAAATTGTTAGTGAGTTTGAGGAAATAATTTCAAATTTTTGACCGTTAAATCTGAGTTACCAACTCCTGAACAATACATAAGCAAAGAGTAAAAGAAACTTAATTATATGAAAGTACTATGTAATATTGTTCCACGAAATCCTCGCAGAAAAAAGTAGCATTTTTTTGAATGAATCACAAAGTCACATGGCGAGTAGTAAGAAGCAAAGAAAAACACACTACAGAGGCATATGAATAACAAAGGAATAATAATAATATATAGAATAAAATAAAGAAAATAACACGCCGTATGAAAGAGAATGAGAGTAGTGGAAGGAAGAAGGAAAAAAATATATATATTCAAGAGCCGTGTATTTATACATTGCGACAAAATAATCAATAGCATAGCACAAAATTTTTATTTTCTCTCCATGGACAAGTTTTTGGCATTTCCTTTTTCTACTGGTTTAGTTGTGCTTCTTTTCTTTTGTTTAGTTGCTGAAAAGAGGACTTCGCCAATAAACAATATAGTTGTGCATTATATATATAATGCCTCATCGTCTCTTTCCTTTTTCTTGATGACTCTCTTTCCAGTTGTCGAAAATGTAAAAAAAAGTCGTGGAACTGCACACAACAAAAAAATAAACTTTCCGTCCTACATGTTTACATCATAAACATGAAAATGCAAAATATACATATTTATGCTATTAAGCTGATAGAAAAATCCTTTTTTTACGTGCAGCAGCATTCTCTACGGAAAGTTTTGTCAGGATTTTTCATGGCCCCGTCATTTTCTGCGGTGAGACTTTCATGCATATTGCAAATAAATGTAAAAAAAACTTTTCGCTAAATTTAGAAACAAACACATTTATAGGCACTCTAACTCACGAAAATAGCCGGTTTATAAATAAAATATGAAATTCTATGAAGAAGTTATTAACATGGGCATGAGAACTATACCTTAAGCCGTTAAATGCTTCGAGAAGTCGTGCAAAAATGTTGGTGAGAATTTACGTAGATATAAAATCGAATTGGGTTCAATGAGATGATGATGATGTCCTCAAGCTTATTGCGTATTAAAGTGCGAACAGGTTAAAGAAGCTCTTAAATCTAACACGATAAATTTATCGAAGGTTCTCATTGTTTTCTACGCAAGACTATAACGAAAGAAAGATTCGTTCTACTTGTAAAAATCTTTTATTCTTGGACAGAATGTTGCATTACTTGACCTAAATTTTTATGAGGATTTACGCAAGGTATACGTACGATTGAAAGTCTGAATGGAAAGGTAATTTAATATATTTATGGCAAATGGGTCAGAAAAGTATATTTTACTGCTTAAGAATTATTTTACTTAAATTTCAGTGCCTTATTCCTTAATTTAATTTAATCCTTTAACACTGATGGATAAACGCCTTGGAGCATTGAGGTTTAGGGCAATGCCTTCAAAACTATGTGAAATGGCAGGGGCGTAGCCAGGATTTTTGAACGGGGGTGCTCAATTTTTTATTTTTGAAAAAATCACTGTAATATAAACTTTGTATTAAGATGATCTCGATGGGGTGCCCGGGCACCTAAGGACCACCTCCTGGCTACGCCCCTGTAAAGTGGTCAAAAATTTTCTCATATGAGTTTCTAAAATTAGAAGCTTCTGGAAGTAAGCATGATTTTCCAATAATAACACATTTTCTCGTGCTTCTAAAAATACTTTAGTTCTACAGCCTGCACCACACCCTTTTTACTACAAACTGCTACAAGCATTGCTGTTAATTTATTCTAGTCTAGTCTCAGTGGTAGAATAAATATCAAAACCCAATTGCTAATCCAATAAAATTCATCATTCAAAGTTCTTGTAGTTATAAAAATTCTAACATGTATGCTGTCAAGTTCTCGATGCATAAAATTTCTCTCCTATCATTGTGAAGATAAAGAATTTTATCTCCAGAAAACCCTGAAAGAGTCGAGGAGAAAAAACTTGGAAAGACCAAGTTTGGAATTGTAGAGAGAAAAAATCCACAGAAACTTTTGACATCCTAAATAGAAATGTACAAAGTTTATCCAAGGGATTCAATCTGATGACGTCTATCAAAAAAAAAATTCTCTCTCATCCTGAATTGCATTGTCTAGATCCAAATATGATGATAATATTTTTTTATGTTCATACAAAACCAATAAATATGGGAAAATATAAACAGATTTATTTGTTGCAGCTCCAACCTAAATGGAATCATATTATGAGCGTAAATAAATAAATTCAATGTGAAAGTTCACTCGACAAATTAAACTTTTTTTTGCTTGAAATAATTTTTTTGATTGTTAGCTTATTGACAGCTTAATTGATATTTTTCGAAAACACAATAAGCACTGATGAACAAGGGAGGTTGAATAAAGAGCTCAACAGGATGTAAATCACCATGAAATATGCGAGGTTTATAATTTGATTTTCCCACTGCAATATGAACTTTATTGCATGCTTAAAAATTGGGGCTGACTACAGAGTTGGTTTAAAGATTTTATTTTAGGCATATTTCCGTTATTTTTCAAAAATTTGAATTTTCCCGCTTTTTTTATTTTGTTTGTTTACAAATAATTTTCGAAATTTGTCAATTTTAAAAGCTTGCAATCTTTTATCTATTAAGTGTGATGTGTTGATGCTGAATGATTCTAGTAGCTTTGATTATATTCATTAAGTACTTCTTAATCTATTACCTAGTTGATAAGGATGAAATTGAGCTAAAATTTAGGGAAAACCATTTTGAAATGATTTTCGAATTCGAATTTTCTTACGTTCGAAAATTTGAAATTCTAAAATATTGAAAATAAAATACCCTGTATTGGGTTTAGGAGTAGGCAATAATATTTGCTTCTACTAGGCAGATTCTGTTCCAGATCAAGTCAGTTACTTAGTCACGGGTACTCTGACTGACTGACACAAGACTAGGTAAGATCTCTTCTAGATCTAGGACAAGTCTTTAATAACCAGAGTTGATAATCAAAGGAACAAAGGCAATTTTTATTTGAGCTCTAGCCCTCTTATTTTGGGGTCTACAACCGATGTTCATACATCAAAAGATTCGTCTTGAAAGTTAGCTATATTTGATGCTATTTAAGGGATTGTGATCTAAAAACTAGTCAATATAGAATTGAAAACATGCAAAGGCACGCCTTTGTCATTTTTTGCTTCTATTTTGAACATTTTTGAAGACCAATCTTCAAAATTTAAGTTAAAATATAGCCACAGACAAGACGAATCTTTTGATATATGAACATCGGTGGTAGACTCCAAAATAATAGTGCTAGAGCTCAAATAAAAATTGCCTTTGTGCCTTTGATTATCAGCCCTGTTAATAACACATCCACCAACTCTGACTGACAGATGTTAAGTACATTTTAAGGAATAAAACAAAAGAAATTACTTACTATGTGTATCAAACTTGCGTATAATGGTTTCAATGATAGTTGTTTTCGGCGCCACATGTCCTCTCCTCACCGGCATGTTGGAGATTTCTCTTGGTGTTTTTTGTTGCTATTGCAGTTTAAAAAAAACGACGTCCTTCTGTTAAATCCTTAAAAGCGTTAAAGTTGAGATCATATGTATGTAGTTTATTGATTTTCCTTTTTTCTCCTTTTTTATTCTCTTCACGTTTTTCTCCTAATATCACAATTGTATGGGTTTAAACTTTTTTTATTTTATTTATTTTTTTATGTTTTATATATTTCGTAAAGGCAGCTCTAATTCGTTCTCTTTAATCTATAATTTATACGTAATCAATTTAAAGCGCATTTATATGAAAAAATTCGCATTATTCATTATTGCAGTAGGTATATAATGATGAATAGGCTATGCTGATAATCATTATAATTATTATTGTTGCTATTCTTATTCCTTTATAATTAAAATTGTATGAAAATCGTCGATACTGTGTTGCTTTTCATCGATGGCATAAATTTAATTTTTAATTCTCCTTCCTTTTGTTGGCGATGCGAAAAAATTTATTCTAGAAAAGAGCAAAAACATAAAATTTTCACATATTATTTATGAAATCTTGAGGTATATCACATTAAATTTTTATGGCAAAATGTCTTGGCTTAGTCTTGAGTTATTTGTTTTGGGCGCTTTCACTCTACGAGAACGGAAAAAAAATTCTCTTGTATGTTTACGGTTTTATTTTCACAAAGAAGAATATTGCAATGCATGCTAGGAAAATTTGTAAGAGAGACTGCGCCTACTATGATGAAAAAAATATTTTTATTCATTAAATTTCCAGAGTTTATTCTCTTGTTATTAATTTTTTTTTTCATCTTTAACACGAGGTATTCAGTAGGGAAATCAGATGAGGATAGTTCACAAGTTACGTCTATCAAAAAATTGGGTTTTCAGACCCCTCCCTCCACTATGACTAGACCTGAACATTAAAATATTTCTATAGAATCTGAAATAGGCACATTGAAGGAGGAAGGTATCCAAAGTGCTAGACGTCATTCATGAACAACTCCCAAACTTGATTATCCCTTATTAGCTCCCGAATGAATCATTTTCTTAGTCCACTAAAACGTGCAAATCTTGAATAATTTCACTTCATTAAAAATTAATCTTCAATGTAAATTTTCCACTCAAAAACTCATTTCGTTATTTCCACGAGCTGTGTACAGGAGAACAAGTGACTATATTAAAGCTGCAGGACTTTCGATATTCCAGGAATCCCCATAACAATGAGCATAAAATGAAGTGAAAAATTCATTCCTCATTTCACGCCAACTGTGTCGAACGTGAACATTATGACTTATATGGAAATTTTCACGATAATAATGAAAATTCTTCTACTTTACTGTTTTACCGACGTCTCGGATGAAAGGAGAGGAAAAAGACGAAAAGAAAAGAAGGAAAAATTTAATTTGCAATCAAATTGAGCTCGTAACGTAGAGTACAATAGAAGCTCAAAACCGCATATTTTGTAGATGTGGAATGAAGCGAGCTGAATGGAAATATTACAGCTCTATAGAACCACAACTGTATAAAAGACACAAAATGCATTATTTATTTAATACATACACAAACATATAGCAAAAGGTTTGATACGTTAAAATTGTGGCATTCCATCCCAAACCATAATC
Organism: Chironomus tentans; assembly: GCA_963573255.1. Lineage (NCBI taxonomy): Eukaryota > Metazoa > Arthropoda > Insecta > Diptera > Chironomidae > Chironomus > Chironomus tentans. The sequence goes on along the minus strand of OY754302.1, from coordinate 39,988,522 downwards.
TTTAATCTTCATATTTTAGCTCACAGTGATCTCATCATAATTTTACATGACAAAATATACATTATCATGTGAGATGGAGAGACACAAAATCTGTCAAGTACGCAAAACATTTTTTTTCTCTTCCTGCCTTACTCAAGAGTAAGTGAGTGATTATCTGCGGTTATTTATCATTTTGCACTGATTTTTCACTTTTCGACAGAAAATCTTCATCCCAAACATTTTTATAAATAGAAAAGAATGAAACATTTTTTTTTGTGTGGACACTGGCTGCTTCTTACGTTATTTTGATCAGGATGAGCTACTTCGACACCTGGGATTTGTGTGTAAATTTATTTATGAAATTTGGTTGTGCTATATACTCAGAATTGTGTTATTACGCTGAAGTAGCTCGAATGCGTACTGATCTAGTAGTGAAATGCCTATTTGTAGACCCAGGGGTCATGGGCTCGAGACTTGGCAGGGAATTTAGTTCGTTTTTGAATCAAAGGGAATAAAAATGAAGCTCACGGCTTTTTATCACAGACTACTGGATTAAATTATCTACATAAAGTAGATTGAATCCCACTTTGAGTTGTAGGTCCAAGGAGCAGTACCATACATAATATTACACTCGGATAAAATCATATCCGCTATAATTAAATAACAATAAAGCCAAAAGAAGCAAATAAGACCAAATTATCTGCTTGATTCCTTCAGTGTATCTAATTTCAACACAAAAAATCATTAGTCAGCAAGAGCATTGCAGCGAAACTGCTACCGTAGAATTTTATAGCCTCAAATTCATCCGCAGTGTAGAACCGCTAGCTAGTGCGACCACAAACAAACAAAAGAGTAAAAGATTAGCATTCACGTCAATTTTTATTTTCATTTTTGTTCCCTTCTTCTTCGATCATTAAGTCTCGCAGACAAACATCAACCGCCACCATGATTATAGTAAACACGAGGTATGCATGCACCACTATCATAATATTAATGAAAATTGAATTGCTTTAGCATATGAAGTTGGTGAATGAGTAAGTGAAAAAAAAGCAAAATGAAGTAAAAAAAGTCCCTAATAAACACACCTTTGTATAACCTACATATATCCGCATCTGAATACAGTGGAAAAGCATACACAAACATTTAGCTAATTAACAAACATGAAGTGCTGATTTTCCTCTCACTCACTCATAATTCTGTTCCTTACTCTTTACTTTACTTTTTTTATTATTTTGCAAAGCACGTAAGAGCATAACAAACTTTTTATTCTTCTTCTACCCCTCCGCCGTGTTTGTCAGAAAGAAGTTTATGTATATCATAATCAAGCGACCTCACCAAAAGCTATATGTGCACTTTTTTGAGTGGAACGAAATAGCTAACTAGTCTCTATGTCACGATTATGCCTCTCTTTGTGCCTTTTATCGTCACACATTGCTTTTTCATTTAGGCCACGAGAGACGGCTAAGAAGAAAAGAACAGTTAAGCTGATCAGATGAACCCAAATCTAGAGATAAATTTGGTAAACTCTACGTACTTTAAATTCATGAAAAAAGGTAAATTCTGCGACTTTAATAGCCAAGTTAAGAATATTTTTTAGGCTGATAATAAACGTACATTTATGGAAGCACGTTCCACATTCATTTGTTATTATCAATGTTGTGCAGCAAGACGAGAGTAAGACGAAGAAAAATTTCTCTCGTTAGGAAGAATTTCGATGCTAAAAATGTAAGTGCTTTCATTCTCTTATCTCTTTCGTTCTACGATGTAAGATTTTACATATAACAGTGTACATGAAACAGCATCGGCAACAGCAGTATCAGCATTTAAAGATAAAATCTGCTGTGTTCTTCTTTCGTCTGGAAAATTAAGGTATAAAATTTTCACCATTTGATCACAGAATGTGTGTGTGTGTATGCATGGCTTTTATCTCACTATCATGGAAGGCAATGGAACTTTGGAGATTATTTTAGAAAGAAACTTTTCTGGATATCCTTGAAAGATTTTTCCACATCCTTACTATTCAGCTGCATATGATGACTCTATTTGGCTTTGTGGGGATAATAAAATGCATACATGACTACCTGCAAATATTGCTGGCATTTTATTAAATAACTTGATAAATACGAATACGTGACATATGTTTCATTTCATCATGATAACTTTATTGCGAGGTATGGAGTCGTTCACTTATTACGTAGCATAAAAATACTAGTTTTGCTTGAACTGTCGTACAGCCTCTTTTAATGCAAACATAATTAGGACGTTGAAAGCTCAGAACTTTCTCGAGGAAAGCTGAATTAAATTTTCTGGTTTTAATTAACGCATTTTTGCAATCATAAAAATCATGAAGGTGATTGAATCCGTTAGTTCTTGGCATCAATATCCTAATTATAGTGAGTTACTAGCTTCTAGCATCTCAAAGAATATACAGATATAAACATGATGATGGTATATACCGATATATATGAGTGGTTCTCAAACTGTATGCCGCGGCACACTAGTGTGCCGTAGAAGATGCTCAGGTGTGCCGTGAAAAGATTTTAAAAGTTCTAATAGTATGTGTTTTTTTTTTCAGAAAATCATAGATTATTGCTAAAAAACCTGAACTAAAGCATCCTAAACTCAAAACTAGAGCTTTATTTTTAGTATTTTGAACTAGTGCTAGGATTTTATTCTAATTTAATATAATTTTGAGCATATTTACTTATTTTTTTGGTGTGCCGTAAAAGTTTTTCTACCTAGAAATGGTGTGCCGCGAAAAATTTCTACAGTCAAAGTGTGCCGAGGCTCAAAAAAGTTTGAGAAAAACTGGTATATACCAATGGGCGACAACAGTTCTTATTCTTCGAAATTGGTTCTTATTCTTCGAAATCGAAACTTCGAAAATGTAATTTTTTTCAAAAAAAAATATGACCGTTACAAATTTTCGTAAGTAAATTTAACGGTTTTTGAAAATTCAAAAAAATTTACACTTCGAATATTTTCGAAATAGCTTTGAATTTCTAAAAAAAATAACGGTTACTAATACTGTTGTCATCCATTGGGGTATATACAGATGAAACCACAAAGTTACTCTACCGAGATTCAAAATCATGGTAACTATGACGATTACCAAAAACTTTTATCCACTGCACTAGCAAACCATTACCCATTTTTAATCCATTATTCATTAAAACTTCTCTATAATAATTAAATACTTTGAAATTTTCGATGAGCTTAATGAGCTTCAACAATTTATTGAGTATAAACTTTCTGCATCTTTAACCACAAAGGCAGCTTAATAATAATATGTAATTACCAACAAATTCTAAACATTATATCCCATTATGGGTTGCGGTTAAAACCATATCAATAGTGCTTGCAGATAATCAATTGAAAAAAATTTATTTATTTTTGTCCTCAAAATTTTTTGAAGCTGTTAATCTGTATGTCTCACAGATGGCACACGGCGTAAAAATGTCCAAAAAGTGGACCCAGGCCGTATTTGGTGAAATCAGTCATTGAGCTTTAGGACCTATTAGCTCGATTTGTGTCCATCTAAATGTGCACGGTGCTTTTTTTCTCTGTATGCCCTTAGAAGCTAAAAAAATTATATTTTTTCACGTCATGCTTGAAGATGAACTATACTAGTTAAATGGGGAGATGATCTTGAATAGCTTACTTTCTATTCAAGTTGTTATACATTTTTCAGTATTATGCAATTTCAATTAGGATAATCTTGATATTTCCAATTCTATGCGGAAATTCAATCTCGAAACTTTTCAATTTCATATTACATCTAAAACATATTACTCAAAAGGAACATCCATTTTGTATCCCGACAAGTAATTTTAAGAAACGTCAAAGGTTATATTTTCTCTGGATTTATTTAAACTCATTCTTTTACCTTCAGTAAAATATTCATTTTCTTCAAAGCATCCTAGATTGCTTTCTGATGTATAAAATAATTGGACTGCCCTTTGATAAAAAGTTTAAATTAAAATGGAAATTCTCATTCAGGCTTTTAAAACGTACATAAAAAGCCCTTAACAACATGCATTAAAGTTCATTCAACTCTTGATTCATGAAAAACAACTTCAATTTCATCAATAAATGCTCGAGTGTTGACAGCACCACAAAATACACGAAATATAATTTTTAATCGAATTTTCGTTGATTTTTTTATTCAGTCTGAATACTTTCTTATTTCTTCTAGATGGTGGTTCCGAAAAAGCCGTAGACTTTTACAGCTTTCGGTTAATTTTATTAGTGCCACAAGTCAATAAAACATTCATCACTAAGGACTATAGTGCACTATGGGAAAAAATTGAAAAAAAGCGGCCATCCACTTTTTTTTGGGAATGTTTCAAATTTCCATTCCAAAGAGATTTATTCTTGTAGAGGACATAAAAATAGACTTGTATGCCAAATTTCAGGTCATTTGGTTCTAGTTCCGTGATTCTAGAGCGGTTTGAAGTTGAAAAGAGGTGAAAAAACTGATTTTTTCATGCCATCTTTGAACTGGGAATTCTCTGTAATGGCAGAAGATATTGAAAAACGGGTTTCAGTTCCTAATAGTGCTATATAAGAGCTTTACTTTGGCGTACCACAAAGTTTAGAACTTTGTAGTTTTGGTACTGGTGTGGTAGGATATGCCTGAAAATCATAGGAAAAATAGCTTCAAACGTGCCGCAACTATCTTAAAAGGCCGAGATCCCATCAAGTAAACATATCAGCGTATAGCCCTTGACTTCTAGTTTACAAAAATGTTCATATACTAGGCAAAATACTTGCCGAAAAAAAGTTATGGAGGTTTAAATGAGTCGATCTATATTTGACCAAAAACTAAATTTTCTTAGAAAAAATGAGAAATATGAGAATAATTATGGTTTTTGATGTTTTTCAATGATATATGCTGTTTAAAGACAAACTGCGAAGAAATTTTTCCAAAAAGTTCAAAATCTAGTGAGATACGGGGTACATGAGCTCTCTGACGACTTGACCCTTTTTCACCTCACTCAAACTGCTGTAACTTTTTGACGATGTAATATTTTTTAATTCTGTTTCCTGATTATGGTAGCCTATATTAGTACCTTTTTAATGATATATAATATTTGATATTTGAGTTTGGTCATGGTCATGAAATTGGTCCTTGTTTGTGACCGACCCCAAACTAGTAAAAAACTCATAAACATCATTTCTTGATATACTATTTAAGAACATATATAGACATTGTAATTATGTTTTTTGTAACAAGTTATGATAATTATGACAAGTTAAACTCAAATTTAGTACTTTGGAAACTTTTTGCTACCTATGGACAGTCTCTTTTTAGCCTCCTAGGAAATACCCTAGTAGTCTCTATTTGGTTAAGAAATCTTACAAATTAAATTATTTTACAGACTTTTATTGATCAATCTATGATATTTATGCATGTTTTAGGCAAAATACATATATTTTAGGTAGATTACACTGAAAAAATTTAATTTTTACTAATTTTGTTTGAAATTGGCTTGCGCTGGTCACATTCAATGTATTACTATGGCAGCAAGGACTACGATGAATCAAAGTATTATACATTTTTATAAAGATAATAACATCAGCTATCAAATACAGAAAACAGGATCAACAAATATTGCTCTTATAAAAAGTTATGACTATTTAAGTAGTCTCAAAAAGCACCAAGTCGACAACCAGCATAGGAAAAACATGATTTTGGAAAATTCATGCCTATTTTGACTTCGTAAACATTTTTTTAAGGTTCCTTTATGACTTTTAATTACTTTTTGCTTCAAATTCTGCTGAAATGTTACTAAATTTTCCAAAATCATGTTTTTACCTATGCTGGTTGTCGACTTGGTGCTTTTTGAGACTACTTAAATAGTCATAACTTTTTATAAGAGCAATATTTGTTGATCCTGTTTTCTGTATTTGATAGCTGATGTTATTACCTTTATAAAAATGTATAATACTTTGATTCATCGTAGTCCTTGCTGCCATAGTAATACATTGAATGTGACCAGCGCAAGCCAATTTCAAACAAAATTAGTAAAAATTAAATTTTTTCAGTGTAATCTACCTAAAATATATGTATTTTGCCTAAAACATGCATAAATATCATAGATTGATCAATAAAAGTCTGTAAAATAATTTAATTTGTAAGATTTCTTAACCAAATAGAGACTACTAGGGTATTTCCTAGGAGGCTAAAAAGAGACTGTCCATAGGTAGCAAAAAGTTTCCAAAGTACTAAATTTGAGTTTAACTTGTCATAATTATCATAACTTGTTACAAAAAACATAATTACAATGTCTATATATGTTCTTAAATAGTATATCAAGAAATGATGTTTATGAGTTTTTTACTAGTTTGGGGTCGGTCACAAACAAGGACCAATTTCATGACCATGACCAAACTCAAATATCAAATATTATATATCATTAAAAAGGTACTAATATAGGCTACCATAATCAGGAAACAGAATTAAAAAATATTACATCGTCAAAAAGTTACAGCAGTTTGAGTGAGGTGAAAAAGGGTCAAGTCGTCAGAGAGCTCATGTACCCCGTATCTCACTAGATTTTGAACTTTTTGGAAAAATTTCTTCGCAGTTTGTCTTTAAACAGCATATATCATTGAAAAACATCAAAAACCATAATTATTCTCATATTTCTCATTTTTTTCTAAGAAAATTTAGTTTTTGGTCAAATATAGATCGACTCATTTAAACCTCCATAACTTTTTTTCGGCAAGTATTTTGCCTAGTATATGAACATTTTTGTAAACTAGAAGTCAAGGGCTATACGCTGATATGTTTACTTGATGGGATCTCGGCCTTTTAAGATAGTTGCGGCACGTTTGAAGCTATTTTTCCTATGATTTTCAGGCATATCCTACCACACCAGTACCAAAACTACAAAGTTCTAAACTTTGTGGTACGCCAAAGTAAAGCTCTTATATAGCACTATTAGGAACTGAAACCCGTTTTTCAATATCTTCTGCCATTACAGAGAATTCCCAGTTCAAAGATGGCATGAAAAAATCAGTTTTTTCACCTCTTTTCAACTTCAAACCGCTCTAGAATCACGGAACTAGAACCAAATGACCTGAAATTTGGCATACAAGTCTATTTTTATGTCCTCTACAAGAATAAATCTCTTTGGAATGGAAATTTGAAACATTCCCAAAAAAAAGTGGATGGCCGCTTTTTTTCAATTTTTTCCCATAGTGTAGTGGGTTAATAAAAAGATCATAAAAGCAATTGTGTTGGAATCAGCTACGATTTGTTATTTCTAACGAAAATAAAGTCAACGCCAATATTGTCAACAAAAATAAATCAACTCGGGATCAAGTGGCCTGTATGACACGTATCACGTGAAGCTTAAACAATCATGAATCTGTTGCTTCCTTGAACTTAAATGACACGAGTGCTTTATCTATTATCAGTTCCTGAGAGCACTTATAATTCCCAATAGAAGCATCTTGTTTACATGACATAGCGTGCAACTAATTGACATGTGAATCACTTAATGAATTAAATAAAAGAAAAAAGTTGGAGGTAGTTACTGTGACTTCTTGCGTGCTTTCCAAATAAATCAAAATTTTGAAAGCACAAACTAGACAATGAAATTAAATTGACACGAAAAGTTCTTGATTAGTTGGTAAAGTTTATGGTAAAATGCTCGAGAATCTTAAGATTCGAATAATTTGTTTAAGATCTTCGTGACGGAAATAAGAAATGAGTTCATATCAACATTTGACATATCCAATCAATTTGCTACCTAACAAAACTCTTGATAGAATAAAATATGAACATCCAAAAGTAAATATATGAGACACGTAAGCCGATATACATTTGATGAACAATTGGATCATAAATTTAATTCTCTCTTTCATCAGTTTCGATTTTTATTGAATTTCATCAACTTTTTCTGTCTCTTTTTATTTTGAAAATAAAGACAAATTCATTTTTGATTTTCAGCACATAAAGGAGAAAAATGAAATGTTTAATAATAAACACGAGCCAATAAATAAAAATAGGAAGCAATTAAAAAATAAAAAATACGGTATGCAAATTAATAAAGTTGATTCCTAGCCTATCTGTAGAGTGGACTAAAAATATATCAGTCATAAAATTCAGTTTTTATTTCGACAAATTTGATTTAGGTTTTATTTTGGGGATGCGGATTATACATTCAGAAGTGATGAGTTTTTTTATAACGCATATAATATGCAGCTATGGATCTTAAAGTCTCAACAGCTAAAGTTTATTTGTTTAATAATAAAAAATGAATCGTTGTTGGTTCTAGCCGGTCCTAGAAGAGCAGGTATAAGGATATGACTGTGAAATCATCGGCATTATCAGCCATTCTACTCCAATCGTTATTTTATTGCAGATTTTATTCCATTTTGCATCAATTGGCTGTTCCAATTCAAAAATTGCAATTAATTTGAATTTAAAAGCTTAATATGAGGATTTACCCACAGTAAATAATTGTAATCCCAGTAAATAAATAAACATAAAACTCATACAGAGCTCTATTAATCTAATGAATATCCGTTTCCATATAATTTTGATCCTATCCATTAACCTAAATAAAATAAAAATTGCGCCAATATCATTTAAACTTGCAAATTTTATTCATTTTTGTCCCAATCACAATCAACATTCTTTTTTTCCCTTCATTCACACATTTATGCATGTCACTTAATATCAATTTAATGCTTACAATTTTAGGCAACTCAAATTTGCTTAATGAAAATTAGATTAAATTTGATATTCATGCTCATGCATAATTGGGAATGAAGGAATTATTAGATCTATTTATGATTTTTTTTCCTATTGTCATCATCATCATCACCAAAGCAGAAGTGACGAGCGAAAAAAAAACATAAAAAAACATTTATTTCCAATTTCCACTCGACATCATGACAAATATATTTTTCCAGGTTCATTGACCGTTCTCAGCAGCTCTGTTAGTTTTTTGGACTACATATTCATTCATATCTGTCTACAATAAAGGAACAAACGAGAAAAAAATATCTCAATTGACTCTGTTAATGGGGACAATTTTTCATTCCTTTCATCAGCGAGGCAAACAGTAAATGTGTCTGGTGAGTGGACACATGTTTTTGTGCCTTGAATTGACACCAATACACACACAACTTGTACATAATTGTCGAAAATAAAATTAATTTGCATTTTATACTCGCTTTCCTTCACACTTAACGTGCCATGTCTCCTCTTATTTTTCCATACAAAAACAGAATTAAAATAAAATGAATTGAATGTGAGAAATGGTCACCGCATGTTACTAGAAAATAAATGAAATGAAAATTAAAGGAAGGAATTCATTCTTTGTTGTTGTTGCGTCGTTCATGAATGACGTCTATAGAAAATTTTACCCCCACCTCCTTTGACACGAAAATTTTTCTGAAAGGAAGCTTCAAAACCCTAAATGCTGGACATCATAAGGGGGTGTTTGGAAATTACGTAAAGCTTAGGGGCGAGGGGTCAAAATTTTGTTAAGTTTTTTGATTTTCTCATAAAATTTGTAAATGGGGATCAAAAAGGTCATTTTCATCGTGACGTAATATTCGCAAATTACGTATCATGACGTAAAAAACAACTATTTCGACCCCCTTGTGACAAATTTTCTATAGAAAGAAATTTCTTGTGTTCAGACTGTCACAAATTATTCTACCTTTGCTCCCCCCAAAATGTCTCACACGTAATTTGCGAAATAATAAACCGAAAATAACGGTAATTTTTACAAAAAAGAGCAATATTTTTCTTAAAATAGTTATTATTCTACTCCTCCCTATTACGTTATTAATGACTGACCCCTAAGTGACGTCCCCACATTGCTTGTGTGAAAAAAAAGATGAGAGAAAAAAGATAATTTTCCGCAATGATCGTGAAAAATTCCGTACAGAATATTATGTTTCTGTTTATTTAAGAGAATGTTCTCATACGGATTGAAATGTAAAACAAACAAGATTGAGTAAAATTTGTGTCTTTTATGAAGAATGAGAGAATTTTTTGGTCGATACGTATTCTGTACGTTGTCATCGGCTAGTCAAACGAGAAGAAGACAGAAAAGCAAATTCACTAAAGTGAAATGAGAATACATAAAAAATGAAAATAATGTGAAGAGTAAATAAGTCACCGCAAACGGATAGCACAAGCTGATTTTTATCTTGCTTAATCAGCAAAAATTTTACGGCAAAAAGAACCTGTTCCAATATTAGAAGCATAATTAACTTTTTTTAGATACTCATTGGGATTATTAGTGTAATTATCATTCAATCTAGCCAAAATGATTGTCTTGAGAATAGGACATGATGACTTTTCAGGTAAATGCCTTTATTTTGAGTAGAATCAACATCATGCAAGTGCATGTACATCTTTATTATTTCCTCTGCTCTCGGTCGATTACATTTATAGGGCAATTCCATGAGTGAAGGGAACTGGCGAAAATCAAGTTGTAATATTTTTTTACTTGTTTCAGTTCAAATTTCTGAAAACCGTTAAAAAATTTCTTCAATTAATGAATAAATAATTTTCCTAAATAATTAGTGGAGTTACAGCAACATTAATCAATGAAGTTTTAATCTATCAATATTTTAAAATTAATTCAGCATCTTAATAAGCCTTAATAATATTAATGTGTCGAATCAATGCTGTAAGATTTAACAGATTTCAAAAATTTGAAAGTTTTTGTGTTTTGCAATAATCGGTTGGTTGTTAACATAGTGACACATTTTTTGCGATTTTACGCTTAATTACAGTATGAAAGTAGTAATAAACTACTTAATGTAATGTAATTTATACTTTTAAACATATATCATGTGTTTTTTGGCAATTAAATAGCGTATTTAGTGAAATTTTTGGAAAATTTGAAAAGTATTTTTTGTAGTGTTAACATAGTGACAACACATTTATTAAAATATCTTGGAACAGGCATGTTTAAATCAGATAGCTAATATCTAGGAATATAGATATTTTAATTTTACATAAGCTAAATGTGTGAGATTAAGCTTATCTATATGATTTTAGAAGATATTAACTAAAGTTCAATTTTCGAAGCGTTTTTTCACTCATGGAATTACCCTATAATAAATTTTCTTTTTCTCTCTCGTAGAGTGACCTTTCCTTATTCCGTGGGAAAGCCTCAATGTCAGATCATTTAAAATTTGTAGCCGTTTTTTTCTTGTATGAAATTTTTATTTACTAGGTGGTTGAAAAGCACGTCACGAATCTCCTGCTCTATGAACTCATGAAATATTGAAATATTTTCATGAAGCATCAATATTCTTTCAGAACTTAACTTAAAAAGGTAGTGTTGAAGAATTATGAATTGGGGTAAAAATGGATGGAAGTACTGAATGAATAAGAATTTTTGAAAATTTTGGCGATTGCTCCTGTTTTTATGGACAGAACATGTGATCAGGTAGAAATGGAAACAACAATCAAACATGGTATGGTAGATAACTACGATTTAAGAGCAGCAAAGATAAGAAACCAAATATTATTACGCACAAAATTAAAATGTGGCACCTAAAACTGAATTTTCATTTAGTCGCCAAAAAACCATTACTACGCTACTGAGAAGCTGTCAACAGAGACAATTTTGCACTTGGAACTGAAAATTGGCAGATGTTATTCATTAATAGAGTCAGCTATATGCAACATCTAATGGAGGTCATTCATTACAATTGATATGTACGATCAACAAAGTAAGCAAGTGCTGGACAACAAATTTTGGAATTTTGAAAGAAGAGTCATTGAGTTGGGGATTATGCAATGAACAATTTGAACAATGAATCACATCAATTTTCAAGCTAGTGTGATATTCATTCTGTATGTGACACGAAAAGTCCTGTTAAATTCAAAACAATAGCACCAAAAGTGTACATTTCTATTCAATGCAGGAAGGCATCGTTTATCTCAAACTTTCCTGTTTTAACTTCATTAATAGAAGGATCATGTAGACAAAAACTGCCTAGTGCTAACTAAATTTAACTCTACAGATAAATTTCCCTCAATTTATTACCAAAAACAAAGTTACAGACACATTAATTCTGAAATAATTACTAATAAAATGTCGAAAATTTATGTGTAAAGTTTAAATGCGTGTTTGGCTTAATAATAATACGAAACTCTATAATCATTGTTCCTAACTGATCTGTCTGTATCTAGAAATATTCTTTGTTTATAAATTTACGTCACTAGTGTCAATGTAACACTTTTGGGATCTACAATCAAATAAAATATAAATTCAGCAGTTCATTGCCGTTACATCATCCACTGAATCAGTTTCCACAGATGTAACGAAACATAGAAATCAAGACAAGTCAGTAAACCCCCCAACAGAGGATTACTTCCAAATCATAAAATACCCGAGAATTTATTATCAATTCTTTCGCCATATTTTTAGAACCGTCCTTAATGAATCAGCCAAACAGAAGTAAATACTCATTTAATCTGTCGTCATAAAGTCAATCAAATAAATTGTATGGAATAGCGCGTAAATATGACGAAAAAGAAATAATGCTGTGTGAGATTCAATGGCTCGAAAATGCAGGAAAGAGGAATATTATTAATAGCCGTCGCTTGTATACTCAAGAATTAGTGAGTGAGTCGACCTTTCTGCGCTTGAAAAACTGATGATGTCGATAACTGCGACAAAAAAAAATTATTTTTGAAAATCTAAACATGCTTTTATATTCATACTCAATATCAAATCGTTTGTAGAAGTAAGTAAGAGAAAAAACTTATGTCTATTCCACATATCATGGTCAAATGTAATATTTGTGCTCTCTCTCTCTCTATATATTATTTTTTCTACGTTTTTTAGCGCATTTTTGAAACTTGTTTCGAAAAGGTAGCTTAATAATGCACTTTGTTCGGCTGGCTGTTCGGCTGTTAATCGAGATAGAAGCAACCAGACATCGTAGAGAGCTCTAGTTTTTTGCATTAGCTCAGTGCCATCGAGTTATTGGCGTATCGATTAGTTTGAAAGCTCAAAACCATCGCTAAATACTATAATTAATGATTTTTTGTTTTCAATACAATAGAGCCAACTTCAAGTGGGATAATTTCAAATATATTTTGACCGTTAGAAAATTTGAATTTCAAAAAACCGTTAAATGACAAACCATTTTATTATATGACATTCACCGTGCAAATTGTTAATTATACTATAATTAATAATTTTCAAGTGTATTTGCGCGGGAAATTTTCAAATATATTTTGACCGTTAGAAAATTTGAATGCCAAAAAACCGTTATCGAGCCGTCGAATTTATTTAAGTCACAAAATATTCATGATTGACTTATTTGATACACAGTACTTTGCTAATCAAATACTGATCGCTAACACAAAAATGCGCTGAAGTCCCTCGATATATAACACGAGGACTTTCTTTAAATTTTTTTATTTTTTCATCACCGAATGAAAATTGATGATGTTCTTGAAAATAAACTTGTAGTGTCTCCGTCGTACATATTTTCATTAATTACAGGCATAAGCAGGTTTATAGCTAGACATTTTTCGAGGGGTAGGTGTTTTAAGGGGGGGGGGAGTTGATGGTTCTTTATAGATCCTGGCAAATTTAAGAATAACTATGAAAGATTTTTGGCAAGCAACCACCCGTGTTTGTAGGTTACTTCTAGGATGGAGAACTGATCAAATGACTTTAGGCTATTTTTGATAATTTTTTGATCAGTTTCGCTCCCTTGACCCCTAAGAATACTCACTTTTTTGAGCATACTTAATTATACTAACAATGTGTGCTATGAATATGCTCATTAAAATGAGTACGCTCTTTGGCTGTTAGGATGAGTAACGTAGTGCAGGTATTTAACTCCCTTAGACATTTTTGTACCCTATTATGAAAGATTTTGGGCTTCTTTCCTTGGCAAAATTAAGATTTTTCTACATTTTTCCGGAAAAATATAAAATAATTTAGCTCAATTCCAATTCTCACTATAATTGTAGTTAATTGCGTAATAATTTTTTTACAACCAAACAGACTGAAAAAATATTTTTATTATTAACATTGTCGTTGTTTGAGTCATTATGCAAATGCGAAAGCCGCAAGAAGAACAGCTGATTTTCATAATTCTTATTTATTTTTCTTCATATTTCTTTCTTATTATTCTTCTCATGTTGTTTTATGCGAAATAAAGCATAAATTTCATGTGAAATAACTGTTCAAAAACAGAAGCAGAAACACGGACGAGAAATTCCTTTCCTCATAGTTATGTGAGGCACACAAAAAAAATTTTCTACCCCATCCATTCCGTCCTCATTGATAACTACATATTGCTACTGCTGTTTTTCTTTCCTATATACACAACAAACCCATCGGTGTGTGTCATGATGTTGTGAATCTCGGAACAGAAAAAAGAAGAAGAAAAAGGAAAAAAATATGGAAATACCGGTTTTTGTGTGTATTTTTTATTTTATTGGATGAGACCGTCATTGGCATGTGGAAGGTATTCAGAGGAACTTTTATGATGGCCAATGCATTGGTATGCAGATGTTAAGCAGCAGTTTGCGGAACATTTCTCATCGAATTATGTTCCTTATTATAAAAAAATTATTATTACGTCAAGTATGGATTGGAAAGAGCCTTCATTTATTTTTTAGTGAAAAAATCATCAGTCCATGGACATTAGCATGGCAATGAGGAAGTGACAGCATCATGAATAATAAAGGAACGTTCATGGATAAGGCAAGCCGGATAAGTGTTTTTTATATCCCTTCGAGATTTTCATTTTTTTTTTGCATGCTCTAAAGTCAATGCCAAAAAATTTCTCATCCGCTTCCTCTGTTGTCTCCTTAACTTGCTGAGTGCAAAACGAAAGCTCTATATCAGAGCATGGCAAAGAGGAATTTTACCAACACAAAAAAATTATTCGGTTGTAAGGTTATGGATGAAAAGTTGAAAATATTTTTTTTAGATTCATTGATATCCAGAGACTATGGCCTGTATTAAATTCCAGAGCTTAATAAATTTATTTGATTATGGGGTGCTACATATTTTTTGAAAAAATTATTTATTTCCATACGGGTATTCGTTTCAAATTAGGAAAGCAGGATATGAGGAAATAACTCGGAAGTTATTGAAATTGGAGGGAAAATTTTGTGTACTTTTGGTATTATTGCATAATATTCTAGTTCCTAGACATTTATAGATTGAAATTTCAACTGGATGTTGCTGAATATTCCAAAAAAAATTCTTTGTGCCAAGAGCTACACAACAATTACAGTAATGCGCCAGGAAAACAATGGACATCCACATCTCATTAATTTAAGAACAGAAGGAAGAACTCACGTCTAGTCTATAGCCGAGCCCAAAATAATTTTTGGCACCGTAAACTAAAAGTTTAATCAACTAACAAATTATAAGAAACAGTAAGTTCAAAGAACGTAGGAATTTATAGCCTAAAAAGTCCAAGTCATGAATATTGCGTACAAATGTCTGAGCTTAATGCAGTGTTAAGATAAATAATGTACAAAGAACCGTAGTAGAAACGACAGCAAGAACGAAAAGTATTGCCAAAAAAATGTTGAAAATTGATTTCTCGATAGTTGTGTGAATATATCATAACGAGGAAAGCTTTCTGTTGTTCCTTTCTGTTTTATAATCGTTCATACATTCATATTTATTTATGTTTTCTGTATGAAAATAAAAAATACTTCTTTCGTGCATTCTCAGCATTGTTGTATCCCCAAAAAAAATATCCACCCCCTTCTTATGTCTCTCAATTTTTTTTATTCATCCACTGCATAACTTCCCCGCCAAAAAAGCAGTCAGCAGAAAAAGATATTCGTTTTGATGTTGTTTTTAGCTTCTACTTAATTTAATAAGTTGGCACGCATTTTTAAGCATTCGGTAAGTTTTTTCATTTCATTTCATTTCTCGGCAATAATGTGGCCAAAAAAAGTGTATATATACTGGATCAATAACAGGCACAGAAGAACGGATATCGCACCATTCTTTTTCAATTTATGTCTCTCACTCTCTCACTTTCAAAAAAAGAAATTTTTATTGAGCATTATGAAGTTAAATGTGGAAATAAACTCGTTTCTTTGCTAGTGAAATAAAAATCGTTTTTAAATAATAAAAAAAAATTCCGATGTCGACGGGTACGAGGGAATGGGGAATGAAGGTTTCAGTAATTTTTTTTTTTGGCAATGTGATATACAATTTAATCATGAGAAATGAAGAGAAAGAGAGGAAAGATTTTCATTCTTTTTTTTTGTATCGCTAATCGATTTAACATAGTCACTTAGTCGTTCTCCTTATACACATTCCTTTCAGCTTTGTCATAACGAAGATAGAATAATAAAATAAAAAATTTGTTCATGGCTGAAGCAGCTCTGCTTATTGATACACATAGATTTTCTTGACTTGACACATGCGAATTTTTTTTTTGCTTTTTCCTCGATTTTCACATTATCGCATGTACACAGACACACAAATACACTTCTAGCATGTACATTACACATGTGATTATCATTATTATTATTTTTATACTCGAATATTGTTGTTTTTATTTACTGATCATGTAACACACACACGCACTAGATATTTATCACGGAATCATTGTTACTTTACATTGTCCTTTTTCTATTGCGTTATTTTCTTGCGCACTTTCCTAAACAACAATGCGGTATGTTTGATGCACTTTATTCTCTCTGCCCGTCTGACTGCAAACATGAAAGCTTTTTTAAATTTTATATATTTTTTTATTTTATATAAAAAAGAGACCGAAGGAATATTCAAGGTTTTCATGAAAGTACTCACGTAATGTTTTCTTTTTTGGCTTTATGACGTGAAGTGGGGAGTCAAGCGTAAAATTGAATGGAAAATGGGTTCTCCGAGGGCCATTTTTTTTGGAGAATCGCATTGTCATTAATTGTAGTTTATAATTTTCTTAGAACAATAGAAAGGAAAATAGAAGAATTTGCATACGAATGGTGAAAATTGTTCCAGATTGTTTTGGGATTTATTTTTATGTCAAGAGTTTTAATAGAGGTTGAACTTTAGGTTTAGAAATGGGGTTTGTTTTATCTAATAACTGCAGTTTCTGAAGGATTTTTAATGGAAACTTCTGAAATTGCTTGATAGAAATTTTTGTGCTTGTCGTGTGTACACAATTTTCTTTAAATTCAGTTAAGTAAGAAGGGGATGGTGACTGGGGACCGCAATCTTGAATAATCTGAATAATGGGGTGTAAATAGATCACACTGAATCTAAACTGTAATTTTTATTATTTTCTTCAAGTGCCCCAAACTTATTTTGATCCTTTTATTCATCAGATTGTTATTCAGAGAATTTTAAGGAACTAGGAATACAAACAGAAATTTTAGAAATAACTTTCAAACATTAATAAACATCCAAAAAAGTACGCATTGAATGATTTTGGTGCATAATTTGTCATCAAAAGCTCAGAAATCGATAAAAAATTACGAAACATATTTTGTGTTGCTTTGAGTTTCAATTTTGATTCTAATTAGGGCTCTAGCAAAATAATGCTTCTTAGATAGAATTTAGAATTTATCCACAGTAACTAAAGTCGTTAAAAGTTAGTTAATCGAAAGTTAGTTTTATTAATTTATTTATTTGTAGATAAGGGGTCGTTCACTTGACCTGTTATAAAATCTCAGACCCCCCCTCCCCCCTAAAAAGCGAACGTAATAAGTGAACGACCCCTAACCGTAAGGTTGTATTACAGATTCCTTAAATCAAGTTAGCATCATAGTACATGTATTTAACTAACTTTTTAACGGCTTTTGTTACTAGGGATTTTTTGAAACGGCCCCAGCTCCAGTTACCCTCTTTACTAAGCCACTGTTGTAGAATGATTAAAAAACAAATATGTAGAGGTATTTTGGTTTTTTGGAATGAAAAAACGAGTTAGAAAATGGAGAATTTTGAAGAAATCCTTTAATGTAATTTATTAATCTTCAGAGTCAGGGACACAAGCAGAATTTTTTTTAATAATATTGTATGAAAGCATTTTTAGCAGTACAATAGCTTGGAGTCACCTGAATTCACCGAGTCGCTGATACCTATTTACATTATTATTATTGTTGTATGAAAGAAAATTTTAGATGATTTTACAGGTCATTATGGATTTTATATCCCGAAAAATCCTTAAAAAATGAAATGAAATTTTCCATAGAGTGAAAGAGGATCCCTAACCACCCCTTATTATAGTAAAGTGGGTCTTCGATTTGTATTGGGTAACTCCACGAGTATTTTGCAAAATTTAGCTTAAATACGCATAAAGTAACAATAATAATTGTTTGGAACCGTATAATTCTTATGAAAATCGATAAGACATCCTGTATACTTTTTTTTTTAAAAAAAATAGAAAATTTTAAGTGTCTATCAGGGTGTCTATAAAAATAAACAAGGATTCCCAAGAAAACATTCAAAAAAAATACTATAACGTAAGCTTTCCCCAAGAAAACAACATCAATAATTTACCGCTTGATGCTAATAAAAATGCGCAATAGTGATCCACGTGTGACAAAAAAAAACATTTTTGCACTTATAAATTTTTCATTCTTTCCTTCTTAACATTCTTTAATTCTCTCCCTACGCGAGTATTTTATGTGTAAACATTAAGTTTTATTAGTCCAATAATAAGAACCGCCAAAAAAATAAAAAAGATTTTTCCTTCTCTCACTATTGTTTCTCTTCCGATCCGGAAAGCCTACAAAGCCCACCGCCGCAGAAAAAAAAACACAAAAACTAATAGTTGGTGGAAATGCAATAAACGTATATACAAATTTACCACACAAATTGCTTATTGCATTTTTATGCCTGTTTATAAATGCTATGTGTCTCATTCGGAATAATTTTCAGTTTTTTTATTATTTTTTTACGTGTATTTAAAAAAGCATGCTATGTTGAATTAATCCAAAAATAATTGAAATTATAATACAAAATACATAAAAAATTTATAGATTATTACATTTTTTTGCATGTATAACAATTATTAGGTTGATGATCAATACACAGCGATTTTCACTAAAATAAGCCGAATTTTTGATAAAAACTTTATTCTAAGGCATCACTAATAAATTTCCTTTTATCGATATTATTTTATTATATGCTTAAAAACGGGAGGATTATAATAACTTTTAAAAGCTTTTCTTTTTATATATTATATATTTTATTTCCTTAGACTAGAATTTTTTTTCTTTAATGAAAATAGCACTTTTTAACGAGCTTAAATTTATATGATACAAACATAACACATAAAATTCACACGAAATAATTTTTTTTAACCAATATAATAAAATGTTTAATCCTGCTTGTGCATGTTTATTTTTTATTTTAATTTCATTTTTTCCAGTTTATATTGTCCTTTAGAAACATAATGCAGTAAAATAGATTTACTGCAGTTCTTTATCTCTCATGGTCTATATTTTCCTTATTTTCTTTTTTTTTCTTTTCTTCTTTTCTATTAAGTGAATTTTTCTCTACTTTTCTTTCATTCACACTCAACCGCTTGATGGCGAATAGCAGACTAAAAGAAAATTTCTTTGCAAAGCAGTGAAAATGTGCACGGAAAAGATGGAAAATTTCTTGTTTATTTGACAGTATCGAGTACGACTTGTACTATTCTCTATTCTCAGTAAATTCTCTCTCACTTGCTCTTTTCATGCTCAACTCTGGAGAGAGTTCTTCATGTTTTTCTAACACTTTCTCTTTGCTCTTTTTTACGTTTCTTCTTTTATGTTGCTGTTGATTACTTTATGTGTTTGGATACAAATCTTTTCTTTAAGAAAAATATTATTCTAGATGATTATGTGTAGCTAACTGTGCATTATTATCATATTATATCGTCTCTGTGATCATTAATTATCACACTTTTCATTAGACTTTAATGAGGACTTTATGTCACTTAATTTCTTTTTGGAAGGTATTCACTTATGATGTCCAATATTTATGCTAGGTATGTAGAAATGCTTAGAGCTCTGTGGCACTCAACATAATTTTTTTATTTAAAAAAATAACCAACAAAGTGGTTTTTGAGGTAGCTTTGGATTCTTGAACGGTCAAATTTTGTTAACATGTTAACTGAGATGCAATTTTTCAAGTACTCGAGGTGAAAATTAAAAAATTTCAATTTTCTCTAAATTTATACAGCAAAATTAATTTTTTTAATTGAGGATATAAAGTAATTCACATTTCTGATTAGGGGTCGTTCGCAAATTACGTCACGCAAAAAAACGACTTTTTCGACCCTCCCTCCCCCCTTGTCACAAATTTTCCAAAGAAAGTAAAATTTTGTGTTTGAACTGTCACAAATTCTCCTATCCCCCTCCCCCCCCCTAAAGCGTGACGTAATTTGCGAACGACCCCTTACTTTCATTGATTCTTTTAAACTGAAACTGCATAAAACAGAAATTACTCAAAATTTTCTTTTTTGAACGATTTTTTTTTGCAAAACAATTTGGAGTACTTGAAAAATTGCATCTCAGTAAACATGTTAACGAAATTTGACAATTAAATTTTGCGTTGTAATTTGAGTAATTTCTAGATCAAAATTAAATAAAAATTAAAATTTTTTATACAAAAAGAAGTGAAGATTACTCTCAGAATCAATTAAAGTTTTCAAAGAAGTATAAAAGTTTAAAATAAAAGCAATATTTCAATGATTTTTTCAAAAATAAAAGTTGAGCAATTCCTTCAAAATCCTAAAGAAAAACCCTTGCTCCTGTAACTTATCCTAGGGAATACCCAGCTCTTGTCTTTAGGATGGTAAAGGTATACCCAAGAAACTGACCCCAGGATCATAGACCCAGTCAACCTTGCCTCTTTTTACTCTACTGATAGCAGAAATGAGTTTCCAAAAATCCAGTTATTGATGCACATCATTAGTAAACGACCTCCTAGTGCCATAAAAATTACTGAAATGCCGTAAAATTCTATTAACTTAGAATATTTTTCATACCACATAAAACAGCAGAAGTCATTCACACCAACTTAAAGAATTTCACTTTCTTTCACAATTTTTAAATTTTAATTTATTTTATTTTCTTAAACTTTATTTTTTTTTCAATTTTACCGACAGAAAAATAATTAAAATTCAGACAATTTACGGTACATCTGCAAAAAAAGAGATCCGATCGTCTTACGGTTCATACAGAAACTAACAAAATAAAACTATTGCTGAACATGATACGTAACGAGTGCTATCCATTCATTGACTCTCAGCTGTTATTATTTTCACGTTTCATACATAAATAACATCACAGGAGGGACATGAGTGAGTAAGTAGAAAAAAAGGGAGAGAAGAAGGAGAAAAAAATTTCATAAATTTATTGCCTCAGCTAGCCGCAAAACGAAAAATATTGAAAAATCTTTCTCTGTTTCATCTCATTTCACCTTTAAAAATAATTCTGTGATATATCTCTGATTCTCAATGAGATGCTTAATTCTCATAAATATAAAATAGTGACGCAATTTACTAACGAATACTTTAAATTAGCTAATTTGTGTCGATTTTCTTTTTCTTTTGTGTTGAGTACTCTCATGTGAATATGAGTTCGGCGCTTTGCTTTGCATGATCATGACCATTGACATTGAGATATGGAAATGCTATGAAAATTAAGGTAATTAAAACATTTCAGTATCTTTTTTTATCTCTTAAATTTTTTATTATTGCATTGATTTCATCTTTTCTGCATCTAACAATTTTAAGGTTTTGCATGGGCGTTGATTAAGATTGAGATTAATTAGCTGTAAATTATAGTATAGTAGATTGTTCCGGTTCTAGGTAATAGGCATGCTGATGTATACGTTTGTACTTTAAAGCGTAAACTATATTTTTTGTACCCCAATTTATTTATTTTACGCACATCCATATTATTCTGAGGTATGGATATACCTGAGGGTTGTCATGCAACCCCTAAATTGTGACTATTCATTGAACATTTAATGATGGTTTGGAATAACTGGTTTTTTTGAAGAAAAAAATTAAACTATCGATATTATTAGGGGGATAAATCCATCCTATAGTTAGACTTTTAGTATAATACACCAGTAGCATTCACAAATGACATCTTTCATAAAATTTTATTTACGGAAGATAGAATTGATGGAAAATCTACAGCGTATCAGAAATCTTCAGACTCCTTTGACATCCTGAATATTGATGTAGATCATTTCTTTAATTCAATCGCTATCAATAATCCATATGCAAAATCCATGTTCAGTCAGTACTTCTTACATTGCTTAAGGGGTCGTTCATAGGTTCACTCAATTTTCCAGTCTAACAGTTGAGAAATTGAAGAAATTGAGATCAAACATAACTTTTTGATACACTGATGCGCCATTAAATCTTCAAAATGGTAGTTAGTGTGTTGCGAATCGAAAAATTTTGAGCAATACTTACTTGGGACATACCTGGAAGATGGAGTAGATGAAACTATAAACTATACTTTTTATTTGAAAAAAAATCATTATTTTTAGACGTCATAAGAGGACAACCATAAGCATAAATTCACAAAAAAATTTAATTTTTGAAAATCAAAGTCTTGCAAATCGTGACAGTAAATCACCTCAATAAATCTGCATATAGAACTCCGCAGTATCTAAAAGATTGATGGACATTATTAGTATAATTAATTAACATTTTCTGTTGTGCTCAATAAATTTTTTAATATTTCTGAAAGCCTATCTAATAGAGTTAGCATTTAGCAGACCATTTGTCATGTTTAACGAAAAATTTACAGCTTCAAAAAAGCTTGTCTGAATAAAAAGTTTCATTTCCATCTAATTAACCTCAATCAAATCAACCCTTAAAAAAATAATAAAAATAATAAGTAGGATCATGGAGAGTTTATTAATAAATAAAGATGACAAAATTAATCTTAAAAGTCACTATCAATAATTATGTTGCTTATGCATGTATATTTTAAGGAATTAATGAACTTCTTCCTGGAAATCATTAAATTCATTAGCCTGGTTATCGTGTCAATATCATTAATTCATAAATTTGAGCATGAATATTCAATGCTTAGTTCCTTTTGTAATAAAAAATATATTTTGTCATATCTTATGAATAACAGAGTAAAAAAAATTATAATTAAGGGAAGAACATTAAAAAAAGAATTCGGAATTAACATTCACAATGATTTTTGCTTCTCATTTGGGAATTTTCCAGCACATGTGCTGAACTTTATTTGTGGAAGAACGCATGTAATTGGCCTAAAGGTTAATGCCTTGCCAAATAATTTCTGCTTGACTGCCTTCAGTCTTCGACTGCATCTCCTCGACGAGTGTGATTTTCTCATAAATGAAATCTGTAATGAAGAGATAATGAGGATTAAAATGTGACCTAATGGAATCACGTAATCGACAATAATGATTATCTTTTAATGACACTTTGCAGGTTAATTTTTCCTCTCTGTCGCATAATGAGTAGGAGAGTAGAAAATGTAAATCATGCATGAAAAATTCGCTAGAAAACAATTTAAATTAATAATTCCAACTGTATAGAAAATGAGGCAGGCTTTTAAACACGATATGTCAAGTTTCATACTTGGAAACTTTAATTTTTATAATGAAACATTTTACATGTGAAAAAAGTTCTCTGCAGAATTATTTTTGCATAAATTTTTTTAAGCTTTACATTTGCTGACTTTTTAAACTGAATATTTATTTAAATTTATCTGCGAGTCGTGTGCAAAATTAAATTTTCGCAATATTTTCATTACTTTAAATCGCAGCATACTTTTACTCTTTTTTTTGTGAATATATAGAGCTGGTAAATGGATGATAAAAAGTATGGAATGAATTTTTCGTTATCAAGGTCTGTTGCTTGATTTCTAGCATGTATGTTTATGTTTTTGACTATACTGGATTATTTTGTAAGGCACTGTGGAATTTTGTGTTTTAAAGAGTCAATAAAATAGATGAACTAACTGATGTTTCTAAAAAAAATGGAAGGAGACCAGAACTTTAGTTCCTGGTGCCGTTTAAAAATATCAAAAAAATACAAAGGGGTACAAAAATCTTTTCAATTTGTTATCAAAAACAATTGATCCTAGACAAATTTTCCAAACCAAAAAGACTGAGTTAGATTCTCTAAGCTAGAACGTAACTAAGTAGAGGTTCAAGGAGGTAAGATTGAAATTTGTATGGAAATTTTTTGACTCTCTCCCAAAATTAAAATTTGCTTTGGGGTCATTCACTTATAACGTCCATGATTTAGGGGGTAGGGGGGGGTCTTTGATTTTGTGAAACTTTAAATTAAAGAAATTTTTTGAATTAAAATTTACAGGGGGGAGAAGGGGTTTTAAAAATCCCATTTTTTGATGGACGTCATAAGGGGTCGTTCACTTATTACGTTCGCTTTTTAGGGGGGAGGGGGGTCTGGAATTTTGTAATAGGTCAAACAAAGAAAAAAAATTTCTTGGAACATTTGTAACAAGGGGGGAGGGGGGTCTAAAATTTCGTTTTTTTGCGTAACGTAATAAGTGAACGACCCCTAAGTGAATAACCCATTTAGAAAAAATTCCTCCCCCCCACTCGATAGAGATTAAACCTCCTTAATAACTACACCCCTACTTCTTAGTTATATCCAGTTTGGCCTCAATCCTACATTTAAGCATATTTTATACAATTTCACTTAAAATTTCATACCACAAGCAAAAATATCAGATATCCAACAATCATTTTCAAGCCATGAGCTCACTTCATGTTCCCCAATTTGTTGGAACCGTAAATTAATTCAAATTAAAGTAAATTCATGTGGAGAAAAATTCACAAAACAAACGAAAATTTGCAATTAAACGCACTTCGCTCGTATAAATGAATTTCAATTTCAAGCAGTCATTATCCCCAAGAAATCTTCTTACTTCGGAAATTATTATGTTAAGGCTAAAATATATTCAGATAGCCGACGAGTGAGGAAAAAGCGATTTTGTGTATTTACATGCAAAAAAATAAATGTTAAGGCATTGAATAAAATTTCCATTTCTTATGGTTTTTTACCCAATTTCAAACGACACCTTTCCTAATTCTTTACACAATGGATAGAAACAGGGACAACAATTCATATTTACTGTATTTTTCTTTTTTTGCTGCATAGTAATTTTCTTTTTTGTATTCAACGAACTTATGAGTGTTAACTCGAAAGAGCTTTCATAACAAAAAAAATCTATAGTAGCATGGAATAATATTTTAATTAATTAAAATGTAATTATTCAGTATACTGTCGTAGTGCTCGTTCATTTTTTAATAATTCTTGTTCATACTTCTTCTTACCCCTCCATTTTTGAGTTTAGCTTTTAGTTTAATATATTAAATATATATAATAAAATAGAAGTTTCATAGATCACGTAAAGTTGTTGTGTATAAAGGCATTATTCAAATTAACAAGCCCCTCCAAATGTATTTGAATTCTCATTCATTAAAACCCAAATTAAGTTATTAATCCATATAGAACAATATTTTTTATATGGACGAAAATTGAGGACATTTTTGCTTGTGTGTGGATTAAAAGTAAAGCATGATGTACATTTGATGTTTTTATGAGTGTTTGCTTAGCATTTCATTATGATTCAATCGCAATAATTAAACAGCATGTTTCTACTCTACTCCAATATGGTGAGGCATTGCGACTCAATTTTGAGGACAATCTTTATAGTCGTCTATAGGGTTAGACCTTCAGTTTATAGTAAATCTAACCCGTTCGGCATACTTTTCATGGCGGTCGAGTGGCATCTGCTTGATGACCAAGTGGTGAATACCTCACAAAAGTCAGTCATATGGACTCGGCCGCCATGAAAAAAGTGTGCTGATCGGATAAACCACTTTGCAAGGAAGTCATATCGATGCTAGTGTATAGCCTTGTATGCATAGCAAAGGGGACTTTCTGTGTCAAAGAATTCAAAAGCCAAACTTCATGTCTAGATCAATTAAGTCACCAGTGACTCGAAGTTAACTTGGATTTTACAAGATTTTTAATGGAAAAGGCGAGTGGGGTCAACTTAACTTCATGCAAAAAATTCGTGTCGACTTAAAGCTCTGCTTCCAATGAAACCTGACTAATGATCGAACCTAGCATCCTAACTAACACTCTACTACTTATGTTACTGCTAATAAAAGTCAATATGTATGCACAAAAATTTACCTTTATAATAAAATAAGCTATTCCTGCGACGCACACGAACATGAATAGCATTCCTAATTTTAATGTAGATAGGCTGGTGAGATAAACGAGTAATGAGAGTTGAGCATAAATGTAAACGATGCTGGCATATGAAGCGGCCTTTAAAAATCTATCAGTCTTTCTTTCTGTTATCTCCACCTCGTTGCAGTCATAAAATATCTCATCATCATCATTCCCAATAATTTTTGAAGGAGTTGTCTTTGTCGTTAATTCAACCTTCTTATCAGTCTCTGTATTCTCCGTTTGTCTCTCGACTTTGTACGAATTACGTTGGCGCTTTGCCTTCAATTGATTAAATTCAATGATAAATTTTTCCAATTTCTGAATGTGGAATAAACAAGAAAGAAGAGGAACTTTTTGTTATTATTAATTCCAAAAATGGAGCATTATCGCATCCAATGACTGTTTGTTTACCTCAAATGACAATCCCACAACAAACTTTTGATTCCTTATCAAATTTATTAAAATAGACATAGCAACACAGAATATTTGGATTGACGGTACTATAATTATATTAACGGGCTTCTGGATGAACACTTTTGACGAGTTCATTGTGTCCTCTAATATGTTTATAAGCACGACTTTCCTCTCGAACATGGACTCTGGAAAAATAATATAAGATTATAATGATTATCAGTTTTTAATAATTTTGTCAGTGCGTTCATCCTCAGAGCAAAACATAAATTGAAATACAAGTCACGGTTATCAACATTATCATCTAAAAATGTAAACATCATGCAGCTTAAACCGGTTATCACTTTCTTTTCAATTTCAATTACTGCAAATGATTGCTTCAATTGCACAGAATGATCCAGAAGATTATCAATTCACACAAGTGTTATAAATTTTTTTATCAACGGATTTATCTCGTAATGCTGATGAACTTTTTCAATGCTTGCATTTCTCATTGATATTGACTTTCTTCTTAAATAATCAAATGGTTGTTGCTCTAAGGTTTAAGCTTATTATAGCATCTTTTTTTTCTGCTGACTAATTATTGAATTTTTGCTTGATAAAGGATTTTTCTAAAGCAGCTCTACCGGTTTTTCAATACAATGTTTTAGATGCCTTTTAGTTCCGGAAAAAGGTCATTTTAGTAAGCAATTTTCTAGTTTTGTTTGGGATTTTCTATCAAGTCCAGATGTCCTTAGAATTACATAGATTTACTTTTAGTTTCAGTTGGATAGAATCAAAAGTGGTGTTTAAATCCCATTTTTTGAAGGACGTAATTTAAGAATGGCACCAATAATACTTAAATAAAAAATAATCAGCTCCTTATTCTTGTGTTATGTAATAAAACAGCAGGAAAAAATGACGCAATCATAATCTTTGCTTTCTGGAAATTCTGATACTGAACATTCTCATTTAAAAAAATTAATTTCTCTTGACCTGAACTGATCTCAAAATCTTATATAGTTCAATTTGTATCACATCCCTATTCTTAGTCCAATAGACTAAATTCATCACTAAAAAGACTAAATTGTTCATCAAGCGGATATGTGGCTAATAGGGGTAGGATAGATTTGGTACTCTAGTGTATATCCTGTACACCCTGTACAGCCCTATAATACTGTTCCTGATCAACTAATTTTTGATCATTTTGATCAGTTTCCTTGCTTTATTTTAAAAATAATGTCTGCTCGGCCACCGTCTTGACAACATTTATAATTGTTCCGATCGGGTAGGAAATGTGATGTTGTATTATGATGTTTTATAAAAGTATTAAATAAAAACTGATATGACTGAAAGATGCACGGGAACGTATTTATTAGATTCTGTCGAGATTCGAGATGGCAACTACAGACAAGATGTAAACTTCTACCTACAATCTAAGCTTAAACTTCCCAAACTCAACCCTTTCGACTCCATTTTAAAGAAAATTCAAGTTTCACATCACCCAACTCATGTTCACTTACCTAACGTTGCATATGTATAGCATTTAATTTTGTCCAATGACCCATGTCTGACTAAAATATTCTTGAATGCAATTTTGATACTTTTTTCATGCACTGAACTCATTTTTGTATAATTTTTCTATTTTATAAATTAGCACTTAATTGAATTAATTTGTTTTCTTTCAAGTCACTGAACAGAAAAAAAGTATAAAGTTATCACATCAAAAAAGAAGCAACTGGTAAAAACTCTAGGGAATAAATCAGAAGTTTGTATTGACGGTGCAACGAATGAATATAAAATGAGATGAAGTCGGTAATTTTAAGTGATTTATAAGTGGAGCACAATTAGATAGAAAATTTCTCTGGACATAACTGAGTATTTTTAAAAAAAATTGAGAATTAAGTGATGAGAATAAGAGTTTCATTTTTGAGAAAGCAACCCGATCGGCACATGTTGAGCATAAGACGGAGAAATAGATGGTATACTTAGAACAAAGCAGTCAAGAGGAACCAAGAGGATGTAGGTCAGTCACTTGACTGTCCACTTACCCATTGCCATCAAAATTATTATCTAATTATCCGCTTGGTCGCCCATGTGCTGATCGGTCAAGAACAGTTTGTTGATCATTTCTTGCATACATGACAAACACGACTTGCTTGATGTTTTTCATCTACAATGTATGACTGCAGACGTTCAAAGTTTTTCCATTCAATTCCGTGTCCAAAGTCACTTCACCCAAATTGATAGTTGCTTGACATTTAATACTTTTTCCACTCACTTCTCTCGACTGTCTATCGAAAAAAAGCTGAAGATTAATTTCATAATTATTTACTCAACTATCAATAATGAGTCAGTTATGCTATGGAAAGTTTGTAATGAGAAGATGAAAACATCATGTTTGGCTAGTAACACCACGTATAGTTTATTTTTAGGAGAATTAAAATTAATCACTAAATGACTAAAGTCCATAAGAAGAAGACGTGACAGGAACGTGCTCCAAAAACGTGATTTAATATTTTCGGAAAGTTGCTTCATTCTTCCTGTAAAATATAATTTTATGATGACTTGATTGAAATATTTTAAATATACTCCCGTGATTAGATGTATTTTTCATATTCACGAGATTACCCTTGCCTTGAACTCACTACAGCAAATGATTGAATTGCAATATTTAGTTGCTCTTTCACTTATTACTTCACTTGTGCATGCACTATTCGCGTGAATTGTTGCCTAGTGTCATTTTAAAAGTGAAAACTTTTGAGAATTAATTTCCAGTAATTTATAATGGGATAATAAGCTGGAATTAATGTTTCGTAGAATATTTACTATTTGAAATTGTCTGGAATTATGTAAATCCGTTTATACTTTACTGATGATTTGCTAAATATTCTGAAAAAGAGATCAAAGGTCTGTCTGGCTGATAGACTGAGATTTGGTTTATACTGGATTTTGGAATTTTGACAACAATGTTAAAATAATATAGCTCAGTTTTGATTAAATTATTTTATTTATAGCACATTAAATTAAATTTCTTTATTTTTGTCCTACTTCCTATAAATTGAGACGATTAATTCTACAATCAAATGGTATTGCAGTGCTCCTTGCTAATCAGATTGTTTGAATGCCCTCAGTCTCATCACTTATCTGCATATTCTTCAATGCTCCAGGTCACATGTATTCAAACATATCAATGCATATTTCAATGCTATTTTGATTCCTTTTTTAAATTATCAGAGACAATGGCCAAAACAATAGTATTCATAATTTTTTTGGAGGGAGGAATTGAAGTTAGATTTTTTTTTCAAAAAATCACTTGGAAATTCAAAATGTTACCAGGCCTGGGTATGGGTATTAACTCAGATCCTCCTTGGCTATCTAACTTCATGAGCATTTTGTGAGGCCTCTGGATGGAAATTAAACAGAGAGACTTACAAATATCCAGCCTGCTGCTTAACCACTCGTTCACAGAAGTCATACTCCTACACCTATTTTTTTTTTCTTTTTTGAAAAATCTAACAAAAAATACTGAGGGGTTCGCAAATTACGTCACGCAAAAAAACGACTTTTTCGAAACCCCCTCCCCCCCTTGTCACAAATTTTCCAAAGAAAGAAAAAATTTGTATTTGGACTGTCACAAATTCTCCTACGCCCCCCCCCCATACCCCCCTAAAGCGTGACGTAATTTGCGAACGACCCCTAACCTAACAAATAAATGTCATAATTCGAAAAGATATCCAAAAAAACAAGATCAGGATCAAAAACCCTCTTTAAAAAAATCTGGATATGCCACTGGGCTTGCTAATGATTCGCAACATCAAATTCTACCACAGAGTTGGGAATTTGAATCTTAAAATTTCAATAAATAAAAAATATATTTCTGATCTTTAATTTGACTTTTTGCTCTGACTTTTTTTACATCAAAGGTAGCACCCCAAATTAACCTTTCTAAGCACACATCCCCAAACCATTCAAATATGCAAATTTCTACAAAAAGCAATAAAAATCTCAATCCCAAAAGCTAGATTTTAAATTTCAAAATGACAACAAATGTTTAGAAATTTAAAAATCATCATAGCACTTTTATGACAATACTCACAGCACACTGAATAGCGCATTTTAGATATTCCCCAAAAGATAAAGATACAAGCATCATAAAGATAAGCAATGCTGAATAAAAGCGTGTCAAAAAGGGCATACAGAGGAATGTTGTATTCAGAAATTATGAATATTTCTCATCTTATCAACTTAAACTGTCTGGTAGCATTGACTATGTTGCCTTCATTATAAATTTTATTAATGAATTATAAAATTATTCTCATGAAAGAAAGTTCAAGAGTCATCAATTTCATGTTTTTTGCATACTTTGTGTATAATGTCCAGAAATTTATTTACTTATTGAATACAAAAGTGTGCTTAATGTAAACAATATTTTATCAACTCTTCATGAACCGTCCCAGAAGTAATAAAAATAATTTTCTGCTGCATAATCGAAAAATTAGCCTTACTCATGGAACTTCATTGTATTTATCAGCAACAAATTTCTTTTGTCTTGTTTGAGTTCAATGAATTTTTGTAAACATTAAAAGTGACTTAGACACAACAAAATACTGATGTAGATTAGTGCAATAAATGTGGTCAAATTGTTTAACTTTATGTCATGGTATAAATTTTTTCTTAGTGGTTCCATACAGCCGATGAAAGCATGTGAATTGTGATTAGTCACTGAGCAAACTTTAAAGATATTGTTTATCTTGAGAACGTGTATCAACAGCAATATCAGCTCCCGACTTGATAAAGAATAATCTCTTAACTGTTTCATTAAATAACGACAAACCAACGAATTCTGGATCTGTTGCTGTGACTAACTTTCGTTTTTAAAAACATATTTTTGTTTTTTGACAACCCATTGATCCTTAAAATTCAGTGAGCCTTGCTTTCTTAAATTAAAAATAAAATCCAAGATTACATGTTGCCAATCATTGGGTAGCATCTCCAATGAACTGAAGACATAAACAATTTTTTGGGAGTTGTTTGAAAATTATGGCCATCAATAATTGGATTTTTGAAAAATTATATTGAGAGATTCACAGTGCCCTCAGTTGGATTCAACGTTTTGCTGATACCCTTATTCACTATTATTATTATTATATCGAGGCAGGGGCGTACCCAGAAATTTTTTTTTGGGGGGGGGGGGGGGGGTGATTCCAAAATTTTATTTTGTTCTTATACTCAAGTTATTGTACTTTTTATTAATTCTAATAGTTCTAATGGTTCTAATAGTCCATACCCCATCGGACCCCCCCCCCCCCCGGCTACGCCCATGTATCGAGGGGTATATCCAGTATTTTTGAAAGAGAATTTAAACAGGGAGTACCCTGAAAATATTTGAAGAGGGACTTTTTAATAGGGGGTTCAGATTTTTAGCGAATTAAACTTCAAAAAATTTAAGCCTCAAAGGTAAGTCAATTTTGAGTTAAGTACCTAGTCATAAAAGGGGGGGGGGGGTTATATGATGTTATATTTATTCATTCAATTTTTCACCCTCTAAAAAAATCTGTCTACACTCCATCACGACACAAGAACAGCATTACTAAATGACCCCCCTTTAAGCCTATGAATAAAAAACATCAAACTGATTCCAAATGAGTCTTAAGGTTCAAAGACGCAAACAACAATTCAAAGACTTGTTCCCAAAATAATCAGGATGATTCCACACGAGATTCATAGTCTGAAGACACAAATAATATTTTCGGAGGCTTGTTTTGTTATTCGTACATTTACATCTTGTTTGCGATGTTCTGCTTGACCGCTTACTGATAACTGACTGTCGTTATGCAAAAAAGTAGAAATTTTCAGCTGATTTTAATTGATTTTCATTTTTATTAATAATTAAACTAAGTAAATAATTTTTTTGTAAAATTATAAATGTTATGATTTAAAATCAATTTAAATACATAATTACATAATAATCTAGTTAAATACAAAAAATTACATTAAATACATACGTACTAAAAGAACAAATGGTGTGAATGTAGGACATGATATATGACTGGGCTTGATATAATTGCTAGTCGTTATTAAAGTGGATTTTCTAAAGATTAAATCAATTCATTTCTTTGATTATCGTACGAATGGCTAATTATTGTGAGGAACAAATCAATTAAATTCATCAGACAATAACAAATGGCAAAATCACTTAACAAATTTTTTGTTTCAATTTTGTCTTCTTCTTTTTTCTATAAAAATAAACTTCAAATTTTTTAATTCTTTAACTTTTCACGCTTTTTGGGGTTCAAGTTTTATGAAAACCGTATAAATTCCACATCCTTCCTTGAAAACCGTACAATTGTTTGACATTCAGATATTTTTTTACAATTATGTGAATTTGAATGGTTTTACGCAGTGCTAGTGTGATTTGTACGGTTCTGAAGCATTTCTAAGTTGACTGAAGACGGTCAAATGGAAGTCAATTAATTTTGATGAAACCACGTCCATTTCTTGAAGGAATCTAAGTTTCATCAAAATCAGCTATTGAAAAAAATACTAGGAAATTTGTTTCCAGTCAACCATCCTCAGTCAACCTCAACTCTACATTTTTTACTGTTTTAGAAATTTTAGATTAGAATATGTAGTTACCTATAAGTACATATAAATTTTTTCAATGAGGTCTCTATGTCTGTAGATCGTCGAAAAAATAGAGTGTCATAAATATCAAAAAGTATTTAATTAATCGTTCACAAAGCTCTTAGCCAAGTCCAACGTCCAAGCACATCATAACTATGAAGCCAGCCTGTGAGATAAGAATTTAATTATTATTGTGGATAATTAGTGATTTGAGAGTTTAAACTTACTATACAGCCCCAAGTTGCAAGCATTCCATTACCACTATAGAGTCAGTCAAGATATGAGATTTTATAGTTTTGATTACATAAATTAAAGATAATTAAATAATTACCTCGAGTGAGCTTCTGGCAAGATATCATCAGCAACAATGAATATCATAGCGCCTGCTGCAAATGCCAATCCAATTGGTAAAATTTTAGCAGCAAAACTAACAGCAACAGCACCTGTTTGTCAAAATAGCATGTGCGGCGAGGAAGGAAGAAGAAGTAAAAAAAGGTGTCAAGCTCTTTCTATTATTTGATGATTAATTGCTTTTCATAACACATAATGAATAATAAAATAAATAAGAAGCAAGTTGCTCCTGTCATACTGACCTAAAACCCCAAAAATCGGTTCTACCATTCCACTTAATTGACCATACCAGAAACTTTTAAGCATTGAAAATCCACTTGCATGAAGTGGAAGGCTGACAGCTAAGCCTTCGGGAAAGTTTTGTATACCAATTCCGATGGCTAAATTTCTTGCTGCCTCAAATGTCGCTTTTGATGACGATCCAATGGCACCGAATGACACACCAACGGCAAGTCCCTCTATATAAATTATATATGCACAATATTATTCATTAGCACAATTAGATAGATATTTGGGGTCACTCAGTTATTACGTCACTCTTGAACAACCCTACTGCTATATTTACCTGGTATATTATGAATAGTAACTGCAGTAATAAGAAGAATAATCCTCTTCCAATGAGTCACACGATTTTGCAGATCAGCCTGTGAGCTAGTTTCATATGTCTCTTGATCACGCATGTGACTATCCTTCTTTCGTCGCTTTCTTGTCTGTCCACTGTGTTGATTGTTGAGACAGTCAGCAAAGCTGTCCATCCCTATTGTCGTACAATGCTCATTAAGTTCTCCTACTGTAATCATAGGCTTTCCATGCTCTAATGCACATTCGTCCATTGCTATGTCAGCTTTATCTTTATTTGATTGTGTCAACTGGATCATCATTGAGGCAGAATTAATTCCTAAATACGTAATTATCTACAAGAACAATTTTCATTAGTACAAAGAGTCGTAGAAGTTGATTAATTGATGATAACATACACGGTCAGTGGCGTATACGAAAACTGCACCAAGAAGGAATCCAGCAGCAACTGGAACAAATGCAAAGCGTCCATCCGATCCATAATATCCACTGCTCTCAGCTAGCTCAATGGCTGGTGCAAGCAAACTCCAAAAACTCGCAGCAATCATCACCCCAGCGCTAAATCCCAACGATACATCCAACGTTTTGCGCTACAAAATAAAATAAAATTGATAAGGAACTGTCATTTAAATGTTTTGGCTCAAGGCTAATCGTGACCTACAAAAGAATGAAATGGAAGCAAAATACTTACATGATTACCGCGTAGAAAAACAACAAGTCCAGCACCCGCTGCCGTTAGTCCCCATGTCAATAGAGTGCCCAACAAAGCCTGTGTCACAGCATTATATCCCTCTATCATTTTTGCAGTCTAAATCTCGTCTAAGCTTATTTTCCTGTTTGTTTTTTTTATTTATATAAATGGAGAACAGAGACGAGTGATTAGCAACGTCAATTAAAATATCAGCTAACTATTTTTTTGATGAAAAATGTTAATTTTTCAAATTTATTAAGAAAAACCAAACATCTGACTCAGCGTTACTTTAAGAATGAATGAAGTACGCGAAAATGTA
This sequence comes from Chironomus tentans, assembly GCA_963573255.1. NCBI lineage: Eukaryota > Metazoa > Arthropoda > Insecta > Diptera > Chironomidae > Chironomus > Chironomus tentans. The sequence goes on along the minus strand of OY754302.1, from coordinate 39,953,390 downwards.
CTTAGTTTTAACCATTTCTCATGTAGCATATGATAATTATAATGAGCAATAAAAACCTACTATGAGCAAATACACCGCGAGACGTATATTTGATCTAAGACAGATTCATTTCTTTATCTAAAGACACGATATATGGATGCGCGACATTTCTCATTTCGTCTAGCAATTATGAGAGAATCTCATCTTTTTTTCCTGCTCATTATATTTCAATAAATTATATCTACGTGATGTGATGGATAAGCTCCCGCGTTAGACAAATACAACAGTATATAAAATACCAATTAAATAGTGTGTAACACATCCAAGGTGATTTTTACGCAGATTTGAGAACGAGTTAGACCGAAAGAAATTAAATGTCTTTATTTTAAAGGTCACAATACAGCACTAATGCTGAGCATTAAAGCACTTGAGTCGTGTGCTGACGAACAAAAAAAACGGCAGCCTTATCTTCACAGAAAAATTACTTGAAACGAATTATTTTTTGCCACATAATATATATTATATCGTGTAATATTAATTTGATGACGTATCAAGTTCTATTTTTATCGACAAAACAATCCTTTTGAGCCAATCAATCGGCATACATGCGTTCAATTAATTTAGTCAATTTAACAATTTCTCTCTTCTTATTGCTCTAAAAAAATGTTTCAAAACAAATTCATGTTAATGCGAAATTTCTTCAAAATTACCTATTTAATTATTTGCGCAAGATAGTCACAATAGTGTCCTTACTGATGTGCTTTAAAACAGTCCTTAAGTAGTGATATTTGTCATTTTAACAAGCTTTAAATGTCCTATAGTTAATTTTTTAAAGATACACAATTTTCTTCCGCTTTGCTGTGACAAAACAAGAAGGGAAGGTGTAAAGCATGCTGTGGTATATTCACACTGGCTAACATACTCAATTATAGAGGATTAATATTCAAGAGGATGTGATCCAGCATCAATTTATTGAAAAATCGATCATGTTTTTGAAGCTAACTAGCTGCATAACGTTAATATTGCAAGAATATGGAAGGAACTACATGTCTAGATCAATATTAGCCATAAAGCTTTAATAGAATATGGTGTGGATATAAATTGTGCATTGACTAAACATTTCGTTGATGCTAAAAGTGCAATTTCGTATTTTTACGTTGGATCTTGATTGTTTTCTTTGCTGAATGTCAAGGAAGATGCTTATTATGTTAGATAAAAGGAATAGCTAAGTAAATTAACTTATCTGAAGAGCAATAAATCAGAAAAATTATCAACAATTTAAGTGCTAAGCTTTTTAGCACAAAAAGAGCTTTGGGATAAATTCAAAAATTCCGTATAACGGTCAGAAAGTTCAAATTTTAGCAAGTAATAAATATACACAAATCAATAAAAATTGAATAAATTTAATTACTTGAGAATTTAATAAATTAGCATGTGACGGAAGTGAGAGACAGTCCCAATCAGCTGTTTCGACAAGCTGAGCAGTTGTGTATGTGTTGGAAATAAATTTTTTCATTGATCATCGTTTCGTCGATTAAAAAAATCATTGCGAGAGTGAAAAATCGTCAAATTAATTAAAAATTTATCAAAATCATTCAGATTATAATAAAATGTAAGTAAAAAAGGCAATCTAGGATGTTTAATCTAGTGTAAAATGATAAAATTGTGAAATTTATTAATGTGTGTGTATGAAAAAATTGAAAAATAAGAAGACCAAAAAATAACAAAATCTGCTTTGCATAATTTCTGGCTTATAAGCTTTGAAAGAAAGAGAAAAAAGAATTGAGAACAATAGACATTTATTCGCCATATATTTCCATCAGTCGTGCCATTGACAACCAGTTCATATGGCTTAAAATAGACGAAAATCGAGAAGTCATTCTTAAATTGCGTAGATTATGAATTCATAGCAGGAGTTTTTCTGAAAAATTAAAATTTTCTTTCTTCTCTTCCTCAATCGAACAGAAAATATAATAAAGAGAAGAGTTGTGAATCAGGCAAAAGTCACTAAAGCCTTGAATTCACTCACTGGATCTAGTTACTTTTTCCTTTACACAAATTGGAAGTATTATGTTTTCAGCATAAAACCTTTCCATGTAGTGGTGTGTGTTTATTTATCTAATGTTATGCTCAATGTAAAATATCTTTCAACGTACTATATAAAATATATGTCAATATACAAGTTATATACTGGAAGTACATAACGAGAAGTGCAAAGAAAAAGAAGAAAAAAATCATTTTTACTGAGGATTATTTGCTGTAAGTTTAACTTAAAACTGATTTACAAGTCAAATCATATTGATAATTAATCATATAAATAAATTGTTGAGCATTCATCTATGGAATATTACACGAAATTGCTGCCTGACAATACAAAATTTGTGCGTAGATTAACCACCTTTATATTATGTACAAAATCGCTTACATAGCTACATATGTGTTTGGTATATTTACGCACTAGAGGAAGTACGAAACCAAAGTGAAGAAAAAATAAATATGCTTAGAAAAAAAAATTAATGTGGAACGAAAACGAAAAAATTTTCCTTTCAAAATGATGAAATAAAGAAACAAGTTTCTTACTTCTCTTTGCGAAAAATATGGCAAGTTGGATATTAGCCATGAATAGCTATAAATCTCAGCTTAAACAATACAGTTGAACTTGGAAAAGTTTCAATTCGTTTTAATCTCCTCGTAGTGCATTTTCATTAGTGAGCGTGTGATAATTATTAACGATTTTTTGGTGACAATTTTGAAAAATGCTCTAAAACCCTACAACAGCTAGGAATTTTAAAACATTTGTAGGGTTTTATAATTTTGAAAAAAGTTCGTTAACTTTCAAAACCTTACAACAGACAAACTTGTTAAACATTTGTGTGGTTCTAAAAACTAATTTAAATTATGAAAAACTGTTAAATTTTAAAAAGTGACAACAGAAGAAAAATTTGTGTAATTTTAAAAAAAATTCAAAATCAAAATGACCGTTAAAGAATATCTGACAAAATGAAAAGAACGAAAAGCAATCGATGAGCAAAAACATGCTAAAGCTTAAAGCTACCATACAGAAAATTAAGTAATATCTTCTATTTTGCTTTCATGTAAAAGAAAAAGTAGTTTCGTTTCATTTAATAGTGTGATATAGAGAGTGAAAAGAGGCTAGATTAATATGATGGCAATTATTACAATCTGCTGTTGTTGCACATGATCATCAGCGAGGGCTCGTCACTAACCAACAGAGAAAGAAGAAAGAAAAAAAAACATAGATTCTCTTTGTTTTGCAACATTAAAAGTTAATAGGTTGTGTATGTGTTAGTGAACATATGTGAAGACCTGCTGTACGTACTTTGTACTTGATAGGAACAGATGAAAATTTTTGATTTCATTTTCGTGTGTGCAAATTGTATTGATTTGTTGTGTCAATAGCAGAGTAAACTGCTTCGTATTGTCCACATGTACACACTTCATACAGATGTTCGAGGCATTGCAGTGCATTTATAATTTACTCAATTTTTTTTACGTTGAGAAATTAAATTGTAAATATCATTTCATTATGAAACAAAGAAAAGCTGAAAAACTTTGATTTTATATTTTATATTTCTTCTTCTTTATTAGTTAAAATTCCCCCTTCATCGTTGCGCTGTGTTGTTTAAAAATAATTTTTTGCTTCGTTTCATCCACAGAACTTATTTCAATTGAAATCGCCTAGAACATGAGTAGTCCAGTTCAGGGAAAACGACGTATTGACACGGACTTGATAAAGCTCATTGAATCGAAACATGAGGTAATCAAAAAAAATTAATTCATGCTAAAGGGCATCACAGCAATAATTGCAATCATTTCTTTTTAACTACTTTAAATTTAGGTCACAATACTCGGTGGCCTCAACGAATTTTGTGTCAAATTTTATGGACCTAAAAATACGCCATACGAAAATGGCGTATGGAAAATTCGCGTTCATTTGCCAGAGCATTATCCTTTTAAATCACCATCAATCGGATTTATGAACAAGGTTTATCATCCGAACATCGACGAAGTGTCGGGAACAGTTTGTCTCGATGTGATTAATCAAAGTTGGACCGCACTGTATGACCTTTCAAATATCTTCGAATCATTTTTACCACAATTATTAACGTACCCAAATCCTGTTGGTGAGTATGGTGTTACATTTGGAGACGTTCATAAATTACGTTTATTGAAAAATCTACGAACGATGCCTTAATTCAATGTTAATGTAAATCAATTTATTAATTCAACTCTTTTGTTTCCAAATTGCGGATATCCATAGATCCACTTAATGGAGATGCAGCGTCATTATATTTGCATAAGCCAGAAGAATACAAAAAGAAAGTAGCAGGTAATTATACATGTTTATACAAAACAATAATTTAAACCCATTTTTAATGGTGTTTATTGTGAACAGCTGATGCATTTTGTGTGGACTTTTTGTCCACAATTGGAATTTAATTCATTGACCCAGAAAATTTATTTGCATTTAACGGAGTTTTTAAATTCAAAAATTAACGGTCAAAAGGAATTTGAATTCTGGAAAGTTCAAAACTTTCAAATAAATTATAGCCGTTATTTTTTTAAATTAAAATATTCGTTATTTTATTTTTAAAATCCTAAGATTAGATTTAGTTTAATGATTTATTTTAATCCTAGGATTAGTTTCTAGATTTATTTTATTTCTAAGATTAATCCAATGATTAATCATTCAATATTACTTCATTGACCTACAAATGATGTTAGTCATCAAAGCTTCATTACTTTGACCTAGAAAATGCGTTACTAATCATCCCATATGAAGGCTTCTGACAAACTTGATGTCTTCTTTCTCTCCATTTTTGGTCTATAATTTAATTTCAATTTTTAATTACTTTGTTGTTTCTTTCTTTATTTCTTTTCTCTTCTTCATACATGACTATGCAGATTACGTACGTCGATTCGCCACTGAGGAAGCTCTTCGTGAGACGGAAAGTAAAGAAGACAGTTCCGACTCAGAGGTATCAGATTTTAGTGATGAAGATGAAGCGAAAGATATGGAGCTATGATTGATCTCAAAATCAGCAAATGTAGTTTGCGCATAAACAATTTTTTTTATTATTATTTTAAATTAATTCACAAGAAAAAATAAGCGAATTGCGATATTTTTTTCTTTCCACAACTTCAATAATGGAAATGAAAAAAACTTTAATTTTTTTTCTCTTAAATTATTATCAAAATTAACGGTCTATTTCTGTGACTCAATTTAATGGAAAGTATCTCTCACTCTATCAATCATTTCAAATCGACCTACATTAATCATGATCAATGAAAAGTTTTATCAATATTTTAATCTAAAAATATTTCAAATTTAAATGGGAAGAAAAATACTTTTTTTTGGATAAGTAGAGTTGCGAAAAGTTTAATGCTTAATATGGAAGTTTACACTATTAGAATTGGCTGGTTTAATAAGTATAAAATCTTGGATTAAAATTAAACCAAGAAGTAGATGTGTTGATGATGAAGTCGATGAAAAGAATTCAATATAGTACTATTGATGTAAGAGAGATTTAAGCTATTAATTATTAACACACGAAACAATGTGAAAGATTTTTTCATTTTTTAACAATTAAGAAAGAACATTTTCTTTATTCAATTAACGATTTTTTTGTTCTCGTGTCTTCATTTCCTAATTTAATTTATAAGATTACATGCCATTTACGCAAAAATCATGTTTTTCTCTATGAATGTTACCACAAATACACACACACACAAGTTAATAAACATTGAAAAGTAAGAATTTTGGAGTGTTGCGAGTGCTTTTTTGGAGCAAAAGGGATGTCACTAGAAAGGTTCCAAATTAACGGATTTTAGATATTCAAAAAATAACAGCTGAAAATAATTTGAATTTTTGAAAATAAAATAATTCAAACTTTAACGGATTTTTGAAATTCAAAGAGTAACGGTCAAAAATATTTTTGAATCAAAAAATTCAAATAAAATTTGTCGGTTATTTTTTGAATTTTGAAATTCCGTTAATAATTTCACCACAAAAGTCAATAACTTTACATCATCAAATTACAATCAAGCAATAAGCATGCTTAAATTCATTAAGAATTCTATGATATAAGCGTCACAGTGTAAAACAACACGATAATCTATTCTAATTTTGTTATCTGAAACGAATGTCATTAACTTTTGTAAAGAACATTTTCTAGCGTCATCTCTATTGGCTCAAAAACGATAAAAAACCAGCGTTTACAATTATCTCATTCAGAACCAAATATATTATTTTTTATAGAAGAAAAACATGAAATAGATCAAAAAAATATTTTCTAAAGTGAAACTTTGAGAAGTAAAACAAGAATAAAAAAATTTAAAAGAAGTAAATAAATATTTTTCCACACTCATACACACATAATAAAAAGAAGAAAAAATAACAATAATAAGAAAAATAATAAAAGTTAAGTAACAAACGTTCGTAGTTCCACATTAAAGTAGCAATTTGATGATGATTGTTATACAGTTACAGAATTGATGAATAAAATAAACACATAATAACGAAAAATTGTCCAATGTTATTAAATTTAAGGCAGAAAGTAAAATTTAATGATCTAATATAACAATTTAAAATGATTTAATTATAAGTGAGAAATAATAAACAAAATTAATCTAGTAATAAATTGATGTAAGCGTCAAATTTAAAAAATTCTCTTTTTGGATGAATAATAAAGCAGAAAAATTTACAAAAATGAATTCTCATGTCGCTTTAAATTATTGCATATTCCAAGTATTTCAGGTCTTCTTGGTATTTCTTCTTGCTTCCGTCTGATGGAATTTCCACTACATAAACTTTGTATGCCACTGGCGAGAGACTTCTTCTTCCTGGAATTGTGCAAAAGAAGAAATTCAATTTAATAAAAGTTTTGTGTAAAATTATTTTTCCAACGGTTTTTTGAAATTTGAATTTTTCAAAACCATACAAATGTTGAATTTTGATCATTTTGATCTGAAACCATACAAAGGTTTTCGATTTTCTGTTTCAGAACCATACAAATGTTTTAATTTTGTCTGAAACCCTACAAATTATTTTTTAGATTTATCAAAACCTTTCAAATGTCTTAGATTTCTGTGAAAACCCTACAAATGCTTTAAAACTCCTCAAATGTTAATTAAGACTCAATAAAGATTAAAAAATAATAAAACTAATTTACTTTGACACATGAACGAGTTCAAAGCACAAAAAATTGCTGCGTTTTCTATTTATGAAGCAACAACATGTTCTAAAATGTGTCTAAACTAATTATCTGGAATATAAAAATCATTTTTCAAGCACTTATGGTCATTTACGGATGGAAATTCCATCCATTGTGTTTTTAAGGTCGAAAAAAATTGTTATAGTCTGCAAATTAAATTAAATATCCAATAAGAAGTAATTGATTTTACTGTAGACTAGAATCAACCTGTTACGGTCAAAATTCTTCGACTTTTGATGATGAATGCTTGAATTGTTAATTTTAAAAATAAATAAGGCAACTCACGTCTTTTGTAGTCAACATTTTTAGGCTTATAATAAATATCATTTGGACTCCTAACAACTCTCAGCCAACAGGTACAGCAAAACATCTGAAAAATTCAATTTTTAGTCACTTCTTCCTTATAAACTTTTATTTAAATGCCCCACAAGCAGTAAAATTGTCACAAAAACTGTCAGCATTGCCATCAAGTCAATTAAAGTAGAATAATGCATTTTTTGCTTTTAAGTATTTGAAAAATAAAGTCTAAGCAGCTTGTTGTTCTCCTATCGTCTAACTAATAAAATGTATCATGCATTACAAATTTGAGAACTGAGAATAATCATTTGAAGAAAAAAAGTTTCTTTCGGGAGTCAAAAGTCATTCTCGCTATGATAATGCCGATAATAGTTGAATATTTCTCATCACGATGAGAGCAATTTGTTTATTTCTTATTCTTTGCTGAGTGTGGAAATGAGGCGCACATTAAAATTGATTGTGGATCTTTTGACGTTTAATTCATTTGAGGCGCATTTTTTTGGGAGATTTGGTTGTTGGTTCTGGCATTGATGGAAGTGGTGTCTTTAAGGAACTATAAAATGTCAAAAAATTCAGGATTTATTCGAAGAATCATTTCTAACGGTTTTTTAAAATTCAAATTTTCGCGTCTTTTTTTGCATCTTCAAATTTGGTCGTCTCGGTAAATAATTGAAATTTAAAAATACGTTAAATTAAAAATGTTTTAATCAATCTTCTGCTTTTGATTGATTCACTAGCAATGCCTAATATATTATATAAAATGCATTTTTATACCATCAAACCTGTAAAGCAGACAAAATGAACCCATCATGGTTTATTTCTGTTTAAAATACTGATAACCTGAAACATTTTAAATAAGATTATGAAAATTCGACACGAAACTCAAATAAGAGCACCATTGTAATGCCATCAAGTGTATTAAAAAAAGCACCATACGTGCTCATGATCAGAACAGATAAAACACATTTTTTGATATTTTTTCTACTCTTTAATTTTAATCATTTTTTTTTTATTTTGTTTCCAATTTTTTTGCCACTTTTTCAATATTTTTCGTTTTATCAATTTTAATTATGTACACGATTTTTGCCTTTAAACTATTCTTTACTCATTATTGATTTTTTCATTCATCATTTTTTAATTTTTTTGCTTTTTTTGTATTAATAATTTTTTATGTAAGAGGAATGAAAGGATTAATGGAATGTGTATAATATTATGTTGACAAAAAAGGGAGGAAAAATACTTTTTTTTTTCTTCTTTATAATATTATACATTTATTAATATTTCTTGTTTAATATATGATAACAATTAAATGCAATGGAAATGAAATCTTCTTCTTCCGTCTCTTGTGTTTTGTAATTTATGAGGTTTCGTAATAATTTAGTAAGTATCTTCATAAATCTTTTAAATATTTAAATTTATATTTTTTTTTTTTGATATTCATCTTCTGTTTTTTTTCTTTTGCTTCTGAAGTAAAGACAATAAAAAACATACATCCGAGAGTTATCACAAGAAAGAGAAATGTTTGTGGTTGGTGTCGTCTTGGGAAGCTTTATGGGGTTCTTACTGCATGACGTCCGTTAAATTTTGAATTTTCATGCACCCTAATTTCCAAAATCTTCTGATGTAGACTGTCATAAAGCTTCAGAGCCCCCCCCCCCCCCTTCCTACCTCAAATCATGAAAAAATGATCATTATTCTATAAATTTGATAAATATTAAGTTCAAAATTTTTGAGCTGACTGTCTTTTAGAATTAATTAGAGCATGTTCTAGTTGAGCTAAGTTTTTGTCCAAAATTTAATGGAATCGACTTTCATGCCTTCAAAATTGGACTTTTATGACTAAGTTCGAGCCGGACTCTCAGACTCTAACACAGTGGTTCTCAAGCTTTTCAGAGCGCGACACTACAATTTCGCGAGACACTGATATACTATTTTGATCCGTTTTGCACAGTAGTGTGTCGCGGAGCATAGTTTGAGTACTACTGCTCTAACAAGACCCAAAAGACCATTAAATGCCAAATGCTTCCATGTCTATTGAAAATGACAGACTTTTGCCGCCTGATTTTAGAATTTGAGCAAAATTATGATAAAAGACGAGTAAATTTCAATTTCTGGGAGCAATCACCTCCAAAAAAGGAGTGACATTAAATCTAGTGTCGATTGAAGTTTTGAGAAGCACTTCCTTAACTATTATGTAAACGTCATTTATTATTCAAAATTAAAATCCAACTTTAATCCAATCAATGAAGCTCTCTCGGAAATTTCAACGGATCCTAACATCAGGAAAGCCTATAAAGCCCCCCCAGGGGTGTAGCCAGAAATTTTTCGAGGGGGATTTTCAAATTTTTTGAACTTTTTCCTTAAAAACCTAGCAAATTGAAGAATTTGCTCCCAAATCCTCTTCTACTGGCTACACGCCTGAAGCCCCACAAAACGACATCAACCCACCACCTTGATGTGACTTTTTTGATTATTTTAAGAGGTTTAATTAATGAAATGAAATGCAAAAATAGATATTATTAGTTATTACTTTTTTAACTTCTTCTTTGAATAGGTTTTGAAGATGGAGACACAGCCTTAAATATTCAAAAAATCTTTTCATATTAATTTTTATTATTTAGTTATTACATATTATTGGGGAGGTCAGTTGCTAGCTGCGGAAATAATTAGTTCAAAAAATCGTTAATAATGAGGAATTAAATGAGCATTTGTACATTTCATCAATTATTGATTTAGAGATGAATTTTTGGCAATTATTCAAAATAAATTTGACATCAACTCATTTGACACTTTCTGGTTTGTTTTAGGTATTTTGAGTTTTTCGAAAGAAAGTTGAATGATAAATTTTGGTGTTTTAATCCGAAGATTAATTTTAAATCTTAAGTTTAATTTTAAATCCGAAGATTTATTTTTGAATCCAAGATTAATTTTAAATCCTAAGATTTATTTTTTAATCCAATATTAATTCTAAATTCTAGGATTAATTTTTAATCCTAGGATTTATTTTTAATCCTTGGATTAATTTTAAATCCTAGGATTAAATTTAAATCTCAAGATTAATTCTAAAATTCTTGGATTAATTTTAAATCCAAGGATTTATTTTTAATCCCAAGATTAATTTTAAATCCTAGGATTTATTTTTAATCTCAAAATTAATCCTAGTATAATTTAAAAATTAAACTCAAATTTCAAATAAAAAATCACTTCCTCTAATCCAAATCTCTAACTCAGCAACACAGCAAAAACTAGCAATGATCCCCAAAAATATATTTTTTTGCAATTTTCTTGAATTGAAAGTTTATCGAAAGTATTAATCCACGATTATTTTACATTATTTACGCAAAATGTATAGAGTTTTTCAAGTTTAATCCACTCAAATCAAAAGCTCATTATGATTTTTATTATTTTCATTTGCTTAATAAACATTTAAACGTTTTTTTTATTTTCTTATTAATGTCATACTAATCATTAGGCCTTTTTTAAATTTTTAATAATTCATTAATACTTATTAATTTCCTTGTTTTTATGTAATTTTTATTTCTTTTCTTTTTACAGTCAGATTTATTCTTTCTTTCCATAATCCTTCAATTCTTTCACGCTATTTAAGCTAGCAAACAATAACACAACATTTGCAGAGACATTTTTCATGATTTTGGATTGACTTTTGTTGGAATTTGGTTGTTTAGGTTAAGTTTTGTAGTTCTGCATTGATATGTCTGAGGAAATGACGCAAATTTAGTTTAATCAGCTTGGTCAGTGGTGTGAACGTTATAGCCTGGTTTAGCACAGTTTATAGATGCTTGTGGAGATCATATGTTAATCAGGACCCCTGACATCAATGCCTATACAGAATCTAGGTCATTCTATGACAATATGGGCCCAGACAGACAAAGAGCATGCTCATAATGGATATGTTGTCTAAAATGAACTGATTGAGCGTGCTCATGAGAAAGCTCTGAATCTGCTAGACTCTTTGTCTGTTAGGAGTCTGTCTGGGACAAGTAAAGTCTGGGTTCAATCAATATCTTGGTATCTGGACAGATCTGACTGAACTTTAAATTAAAAATAAATCCTAGGATTTAAATTTAATCTTAAAAATAAATCCTAGGATTTAAATTTAATCTTAAAAAATAAATCCTAGGATTTAAATTTAATCTTGAAAATAAATCCTAGGATTAAAGTTTAATCTTAGGTTTAAATCCTAGGATTTAAAATTAATCTTGAGACGTACCCCAAGTATAAATCCAGATAATAACTTAAATTGTACAGCAAGGTTCAATTTCCATAATTTGAAAAATGTCCAGGATTTGTTTAAATCTCATCGATTAATCCTAGATTAAAATTTTAATCCAAGATTTAATTTAATCCTAAGGATTAATTCAAGATTTTAATCATTTCTAATCCAATATTGAAAATTTAGGATTAATTAAAGAATCCATTAAAAAATTACAATTTTATTCTAAATTTAACTTAATTTATTTTCTATGTAATTCGCGAATTCCTCAAAATTCAAATTCAAAAACCAACAAAAAATCGCTCCAAAATCATCTTCAGCTATTCCATCACATATTGGCTACTCTATAAAATTTTATATCATCTAACATCATCAACTATTGTGTGGAAGGGAAAAATATTTATGGGAGCAGCTAAGATTTTTTTTCACATTTTTATTACTTTCAGTTTTCTATTCTCCATTTTAGTTTATAAAAAATAGTGTAGATATTTTCTGATTCTATGATTTTTTTTCTTCTTTGACCAGCAACAGAATTTCTCAAAAATTCATCATTTTAACATTGTTATTTCTATTATTATTAAGTTTTTAATTCTCTTTAAGTTTCACAATACAACAACCATTTAAAGTTTTTTATATATTTTCCTCATTGAATTCACTGAAATTGTTTATTGTTCTATGGAGCTGTGTGCTTGTTTAGAATAGTGTTTATGCTTCTAGTTCTCTCAACTGATGAAATGAAATGAAATTTATTTATAAATTCTTAAATGCTTTGTTTAACTAGAATGACACAAAGTTTTGTCGTCGACGACCTTGTGGAAATTGGCGTGTAACTGTTGATATGTTTGTTTGGCTGATGAGCTTTTAAATGTTGGGAATTTTTGGGTTTCAAGCTTAATTTTGGTTTTTTGGCTCAACTGTTAGTTGATTTTCTGGATCTTTGTAAATTCAAATGAATATTTTATAAGTTAAATTAAACTCTTGACAAGATCTTGAATAAGATCTTTAAATCCTTGCAAATTTATCTCCTGGATCTTAAAAAAATCTTTATAAATTTCACTGGATGTTTTTTCTTAACCTTCAAAAAGTCAAGTTTAGAAAAATTGTCAATTTTGCCAAAATTTTAGTTTTTCCGTACTAGAACCAGTGATAAACTGCTAATAAGTCATCAGTAAAGTTAGTCAAATAGCAACATCATGGAGAATGTTCAAAAAATCAAAGATTTATCTCAAATTCAGAAAAAATTAAAATTTGTAAATTTGCAAACCAAATTCTTGAGGTTAACATACTATTATCGACTATTATCAATAAGGATTTGCTTATTGTTAACTAAATAATGTAAGGATTTTGAAAATTTGACTGAATTTAATGCAAATCTACAGAAAATATCTTTTCTTACGAATTCAAAACAAATCCAGCTGGATCTTATCGAAAATCCAATAAATTTTACATATTTCAATGAATTACCAACAAAACTTTGTGCCACAATAGTAAATATCCAACTTGAAGCTGCTTTAATAGATTATGTTTCTTCATCCTACGATCACAAATTGTTTCATTCATTTTCACTACAATAAATCTGTCCTCAATCAATTTAACTACAAACGGTTTTTTTTTTGTCTAAGACTCGTACTAAGCCGAGCAAAAGGGTTAATAATTTATTTTATTGAAAATATTTGTCATTTGAGATTTTTTAGCTGCTCGTGTAGAGAGGATAATAAAAAAGACAGAACTTTTATACATTTAAAATGCTAATCAGAAGATTTGATAATAGTGATTGCCATAATATTTCATTTTGAAAATTCTTTAAATTTCTTCATTTTTTTTGTCGTCATTCCTTAATTATAGTAATTATTTAATTCACGAAAAAAATAAGTAATCGTTAATATAAGTTCTTTTCAGTACAATGAAAAACTGAGCAGTTTTTTTACATACTAGACTTTTTTCTGATATAATTTATGATGCTCAGCTCATTAATGCACTTTATCAACATTGATATTTACATGCTAACGAGTTTTTAACAATTTTTCTTTATTATTCAGTTAAATGCATAGAGAAATGTTATCCAAACTGCTAATATTCCTCAAAATGCAGCATATATTATTAATTTATCTTTAATGTAATGTTTCCATAATGCTTTCAAGTTTCTCATCCTCTTATGTATATATTGTTTTCTTCATAGAATTCCTCTGCCATTATTTGATCTTTTACTATATAATAATTGTATTGTCCCAAGAATATTTAGTGAAAAAATTGAACGAATTTCCATTAACAAACTTTTACATTAATACTTTTTTTTGCATATCCGCAAAGGGTTTTATTCTTCTTTTTTTTGTTACTAGCTTAAAGAAAATTAATAAATAAATAGGAATTTTATAACAATTTTTGGATTTTTAAATATTTTCTAAAGAAAAATAAATTTTGTAAAGTTTTTTCATGATAAAAAGTCAGGAAATGTTTTTAGAATTCCAAAAAGGAAGAAACTTTTATTAAATCAGAGGATTTTTTGTTGGTTGATTTTTGAAGCTTTTTGTGATTTAACTGGAATATTTTTAAATTTTTATAAATCCATTGGAAAGACTGGAACTGTTCCAGCTAACTGAATGATATTTGGAAATATTCCAGTATTAACATTGAGTCAATCATATTTCAATTGGAAGATATTGGAATATTTCCAATGACTTCCATGAAAAATATTTCTAATACTTCCAATAGAAACATTAAATTTGAATTTTAAGGATTTTTAATCAGAAAATCACAAAAAACATTCTTCAATCCATCAATCAACAAACATCCCCTAATCCCTTAAGAAAAAGTCATTTGCTTATTACAACATCTTCAATATATGTATAATAAATCACGATATGAAAATTATTCACGAAAAATATTATTTCTCTTATTTTGTGTATTGTCAAAAATTTGATAAGAATGGAGGAAAAATTATGAGCAAGTTGATATCAACAAATACTTGAATTAACACATTCTTTTATCATGCTTAAAACTATCAACTTAGGGAAACACATTGACAAACTTTGTGTGTGTGTGTAATTAAGTTCCGCTACATCTTACTATTTTTTGCATCTTGCTTGTGTTATTTTAATAATTATTAAGTACAATTAATCACAAATAACATATATGAAGAACATTTACTTCACATTTTATACTTTTCTTTTTCGATAAGACTAAGAATGAAAAAAAATCAAGTTTGGATTTCTTAAAAATTAAATTAAGTTCAATGTTAGGTGTAAAAATTAAAAGCATAGCTCAAAATTAATTAAATTAAATGAAGTAATATTTTTTTTTTGAAAATAAATACAAATATTGACCCGATATTCATCTTATTCTTTCGGCACATGATAGGACCAAAGAAAGATGAGCAGTTCTCATATTAATTAAGAAGAGATAATTTTAGCAGCAACAGAATAGATTTTAAATCTCAACCTCTTTGGGTTTATATCAGAAATAAATGACTTCCTCTTCCTTATTCTGCTCTTTTAAATCATTACCATTAGAATTAGTCTTGTTGTTATTATTTATATTGCTATTGCTATTATTAGATGATAAATGATTGTTTGGTGAAACCTTAGTGAGCAATGGTGCTGTGACTGATCCATGTAATGAGACACTTCGGCTTTTCTGTGGTGTTTCGACTGTTTGCTCTGTAGGAAAAACGTCAGAGCTTCTTAAACGATACCGTTCTGGTGCTTGCGATTTAGGATATGTGTTTGTTCTAAATATAAATGCCAATAGTCAATAAAATGAAGTCTATGGATATTTGAGTAGATTCTCACCTTGTTGCTGGATTTCCTGTCTGTTGGGGTTGTTGCGGTGAATACTGATACTGAGGAGCTGGAATAGGCTGCTGAATAACAGCGGGACTCGAGCCTGTTCTCGAATGATTCGGCACTATTGCTGTTGGCTGAATAGATAGGAAAGAATTCTATTAGAGAATGTGACTTTAGTTAATGCTGTCTTATTCAGACCCTCTCAGGGAGGGGTCCGAACGTCACAAGTGACTGATTCCTTCAAACTGAAGTCAGGCATCCGAAAAGTTAATGACAAGTGAACAGTGCAAAAAGAATTTACCTTTTTATCGGCCAATTTCAATGGAAACATTTGAGTTACGCTTGCAGGCGATGTGAGAGTGTTAGTTGTCGGTTTTGTGCTGTAAAACATCACACGGATGGTAAATTAAATTGTTAGTGTCAATTTATGATGTGAATTTCACGCAAAAAATGAGAGTAAATGGATATATGTGTGGAAATATGATAATTAAGATGAAGGAAATTAAATTGAGGTACTCACTTTGAGAGCGTTGACAATTTCAGCGGTAATTGTTGCTTCACACTTGTTGGTATTTTTGGTGAATTTGTGGCGCTAGTTAAATTAGCAGTCGGTGGTTTAATTGCTGTCATAAAGAATTTTAAATGATGTCAATAACTGTGTCATTTGTTAATTAATTTATTTTTATCTCACCTGGCATTGGCTTATTCCATCTATTGTCTTTTCGAATGCTTGCATTGATTGCTGCCACAATTCCACCGTCTGTATGATGCTCATCTGCTCCAGCAATTGATTGAGTATCTTCATTATTAACATTTACAGGCTGATTAACTGGAATTGCTACATTTGGTGATATTAATAGTCCCTGACTCGAAAGTATTTCCATCTTTCTATACAACTGCTCGCGTTGCTCTTGAATGTCTTGCTGTTCCTTCTTTATTTGCTCTTTTAGAGCTTTTTGTCTCTTCTTCTCCTCGTCAAGTTCTCGTTCTTGTAGTTCCTTTGTTTTTGACCATGCCGTCTTCTCCTCTTGCAGACGATCTTGAAGATTTCTTAATTCTTCTAATTGATCATTGTGACGATACATTGTCTTGGGGTTCTCACGATAATTATTAAGTTGACTCTGCAAGCTCTGAATTGTTGTCATTTGTTGGGATATGATACACAATAGTGTATGTAAATTATGGGAAACTTGGAGTGCTGCATAGTTATTATCCTTCAACATTTCTGTGGTTACATGCTCCGTATCTGTCATATTGGACATGGAATCTAAATCAGATGTTGTTGATTCACGTTTCTCATGATCACGATTAGAGAAATAACCAGGAGATAATGTTGGAAGAACAGCATCTCTTGCGATTTGTATGTATGACTGCTTATTACTTCTACGCTCATCAAAGCCTCCGAATGTTTCTGCACGCTTTGGTAGTGTTGGGGAAATGTAAACATCACTTTGTCGTTCACCGACGGAACTAAATGATCGAGATAAAGGCAAACCCGTTGCTGCTGTATAAAGTGACGATGCTAATTGACTAATATCTTGAACAGCAATTAAAGTACGTTTCCATATTTCAATTGGATCACAATCATCAACAACTAAATCACGATAACTTCCAAAGCTTGAAATGAATGTATTGACACCAGGACTTAATTGTTCTGCTGCATTTGGTGCAAACGTTCCTTGACGATTCAACAATAGCTCTAGATGTAATGCAATTTTCTCCTCTAATGCCATTGCCTGCTCGAAGTCCTTTTGACGCATTTTACCTGTTATGGAATTAATGGAAAATATTAATTGACTATTCTTATTGATGCCGCAAATAAAGCTTTCATGAAAAGCGGAACTACGTGTCTACAATCTCTATAACTATGGATTACATCAACTATTACAAGACGTCCGTGAGAACGTGACATGAAAGCGCATCTTCCCTTAAAATTCCTATTTAAACGGTCAAAAAATATTTGAATTGACAGACAGACAGAATTTAGGCATAAACAATAGGGAAAATGCGCTATCTTAATTATACAATATTTAAAATAAATTCTACGTCATAAACTAAACTGCAACATAAAAGGAAAATTTCTTTTACCTTCAAGCCCACTTCCCACTTTTTTTTATCACAATGCATTGATGTGATATAATATTTATCATAGCATTAACAATTTATATTCAATGGCAGATAAAGGGAATAAATGAAAATGGATTTTCTTGTTAGTTATTTACAATTTATGTGAGAAAAATGAATTAAAGCAATAAAATGACATTTTTTACATAATTCTATAGCACAAGCTTAATTGACTTACATATGAGATCTCGAATATAAGCTTGCTTCTCATCAATATGTCTCTGCTTCTGATCTGCCGTCAACGTATCCTCATTTCTTGTATCGTCGGCGGGACAATCGAGTACAGCTGCACGTATTGACTGAATCCATACATTCTTATCTTTAGGATTTTGTACTTTCAACTCATACATTTCAGGATTTGCGGGGTTTGATGAAATTATGTAAATGCCACGTGAATCGGATGCCTTTTCTCTAATTAAGAGCTTTTGTAGGGTTACAACACCAGCCTAAATTAGAAAGGAATTAGAATTAAAATTCGTGGAATTAATTTTAAATCTTGGTGGATTAAATTAAATCCTGGATTAATTTTAAATCTTGGTGGATTAAATTTAATCTCGAGATTAATATTTAATCTAGCCAGGATTAAAATAAAAAGTACCTTATTTTCTGGATTAAAGAATGTGTATTTATGAGAACTTTCTTGCAGAAAGAACAGACAGTCAGAAAGAACAACAACTAATACTGTGAGCATTTTTGACCGGCCCTGCATTAAAGTTGCTAAGCCTTCAAATCTATTGATAATAAACAAAGTATAAAATTGATTAGTACACAAAATTATTTCATTCATAAGCAATTCAGAACTCACTTTAATTTACGATTTGATGACATAATATCTGACTTCTTGAATTTCATTTCTTTGATTTTTATTTCTTTGTAATCAGATCTTTCGTCAATCAATTTGAGAATGGCATGCGACTTGGCATCAATTCTCTTAAAAATTTCCAATTGTCGATCCTCTTTATCCTTATCAGCAACGCGTGAATCGACATCAATCAAAATCTCCCTTACTAATCTATTTGCCTTTATGAGTTTCTCTTGTTCTATTTTATCTTCGCCAGAGCTCTTCAGTAATGGCTGAATTAGGAGAGGATATTTCGTTAGGCGTTGAGTGACAAACAAAATGCACTCAGGAATTCCTTTCTTCTTCAGCAAGGGGTTATGTAGACAGTGCTTATACCATTCAGCAAATGTCTGATCTTCAGTCATGTAATACTTAAATGTATCAAGTGCTGAGCGATGATTCGAACAAAATTCACCTGTGGAAATTGAGAGGAATTCACATTTATTAATTTTTTTCCTTCAAAAATTTAACGGTCATTTTAAATTTGAAAATCTTCGTTAAATATTTAATTCAAATTTTAAAACTTCGTTAAAATAATTTCAAATATAAAATATACGTTAATCTTGAAAAAAAAATG
The DNA here is from genome assembly GCA_963573255.1 of Chironomus tentans. Taxonomy (NCBI): domain Eukaryota; kingdom Metazoa; phylum Arthropoda; class Insecta; order Diptera; family Chironomidae; genus Chironomus; species Chironomus tentans. The sequence continues at coordinate 39,934,321 of OY754302.1, read as the reverse complement.
TTAAATTCAAATGACAAAAAATTTACACAAAAATGAATTCATATTAGCAGTCAACGTGTTTATGTCTTATCGAATGGAAATCCACAGTAAAACTAATGAATTTAAATTATTTTAAGGTGGATGTCCGAGTTAAAAAATAATAAAATCAACTTACCGTAAGCACTTTTCAATTTTTGCGCTGATAAGGCAGAAAAGAAGTCGAGCAGAATATCAGCAATACTGTCAACAATGTAATGTTCACGTTGTTTTAAACGTAATTTCTTAAGAAAACTGGAAAATTATGTAAATTAAAATTAAGCACGTTCACGACATAATCAATTAATTAATGACTACGTACTTTATATGAAGTTCTGTTAAATCTTGAAGGCGTGGAAACATTCTCTCTAAATTAAGATGACTGAAGTGACGCTGTAAACTGTCTACAAATACTTTCTGCATTACTAAAAGCGTCTGGCAGTGATGTTTTTCTGTCATTATAAATTCATAAATATGCTCTTGTCGCTTCACTTGCTTATCTTTTAATGACTTGACAACTTCTTTTGGTACACTTGGCGACCATGAGTCAGGCTCGTCGATTGCAACCCCCAAAATTGGCTCAGCACCTAAATCGTGAGGTCCAATTTGTGCCTCGTTCAAAAATTCATCGCGGATCAATGGCGTATCGTCCGAATAACTTATGAATGAGAAAGAGAATGAATAAATAGTAAGTGCAGGCAAGAATTGCGTAAGCATGTTAACAAAATGTGCATGATAAATCAAAATGTTAATGCTTAAAATGAATAAAAAAAGCAACAAATTCAAAAATTTTATGAAATATTGAATATGTTATCTTAATACTGTTAATAATATCAATTTCAATTTTGTATATCATCTTTATGTTATACTCACTTGGCATGATCATTCGAATGTCCATCGTAATAATCTCGACTATCATGATGTGAATTGTGGCTAATTATTATTTTTTGTATGTTTTTTTATGCAAGCAGAAGTTAAAATTTTTATTTGAAACAAAAAAAAAAGAAATGAAAAATAAATCAAAAACTGAACACGAAAAAAATATGTCTAGGTAATTTATAAAAGGAAAATTATATGTATTATGAGATAGATAATAGAGTAATTTTATTTGCAGATGCTACATAGTTAACTCATGAGTTTTATTGCACAAATGAGAATGCTTAGAATAGTGAAAGAAAATATTCTTTAACAATATGATAAGAATCTTTTACTAAACGGACATTTGAGTTGGCAATGCTTTCTATCCTGTCGTATGCTTTTAATGTTTCGTTGAAAAATTCAACCGTCAATTTTATTTTGAAAATTATTCGTTAAAAACTAGTTCAAATTTTTGAAAAGTTCGTTATTTTGAACTGATTTAAATTTGAAAAATTCGTTATTTTGAACCGATTTAAATTTGAAAAGTTCGTTATTTTGAACTGATTTAAATTTGAAAAGTTCGTTATTTTTTACCGATTTAAATTTGAAAAGTTCGTTATTTTGAACTGATTTATATTTGAAAGGTTCGTTAAAATAACGAACAGATTTAAATTTGAAAAATTCGTTATTTTGAACCTATTTGAATTTGAAAAGTTCGTTATTTGGAGGAAAAAAATCAAAATTGTACGTTAATTACAATATTGCACCCAAATAAGCAAACAAAAAGGATTGCCACCCCAAACATCCTCATAATATTCATCAAGCTTCAATACAATAGTAAAGTACTTAAGAAGATAACGTAATGATGAAATAGTTTATATAGTTTTACAGATAAATAGTAATAACAATCAACAGAATTTTACATTTTACTTAATGAGAATAATGCATAGAGTCGATGAGAATGATAATATTTATACAAATAACTTCATATATAATGAATTATAGAGATGTATAATAGATATATAATATAAGAAAGCTCGAGAGAAACACAATAGATCTATGATGAATATTTATATCTTTTTTTCTCAAAATAGAACCTACAGACTACATTTATAATAACAATAATAATTATGGCAAAAATGTGAAATTTTTAAGTAACGAAAGCGAGATATAAAATTTTCATAAGGAAAAGAACTTAATATAAAACTTTTTAGATTCTTTTATGTTTAGATTTTTAATTCAGAGGAAATAAACCTTCCTTACTGCTACTCAAGATTTGGAAAAGTAGTTTGGAAAATCAACAAAAAAACAAGTGGTTCACACGAAAGTCCAAAAGTCAGATCAACAGAAAACTAACGAAAATCAAGTTGTGGAAAAATCCAAGGGAATGTAACTTTTAGATTATTTTTGGGGGTGGTACTCTTGAATATTTCATCAAATTATTAAATTCCACCTCAGGGGTCGGTTGCTCGGTATACCCTAGGATATACACTACTGTTGGGGTACCCCAGGGGTGTGGTCTCAAAGAGCACCCAATGATGGCATCATATATAAAGCCACAACCAAAATCGTCCATAAATCAAAAAGTTCTCATTCCCTAGATATAAAAAATGCGATAGAAATAACTCGTGAATTATAGAGAGGAAAAAAATAAACTTTTTCACTTTGAACAATCAACATTTGGTGAGAAAATTTTCATCAAGAAACAAAAACATCTAATGATATTATTGACATAAATAAAAATCATATGTCTTTGAAGAAATCATAAATAATTGGAAAATGAAATAATTGAACATAACGGCATCTACTTGAATTCATTTGTTCAGACCAAAAATCAAAGTCAATATAAGATTTAGGAAAGGTAATTAAATTTTGAAAAAATAACAAAAATAACACAAGAAATTTGTTCATTTTAAGAAGAAATGAAACGACAAAAAAGTTCTGTGTGTGATGGTCGGTATAAAATTATTTTTGTTACCTAGCGTGATGCGTCACCACGCCTAATTTATTTGCAACTATCTTCCAAGGTGAGTAGCATCCGATTTGTAACGATTGTTTTTTGCCGCTTTTATAATTAACATAGGAAAAACATAATACATATATTGTCATATCAATAATTTCTTTCCTGATTATTTTTCAATCTTTTTTTACTAATTTATCAATTTTTTAAAAAAATTGTTTGATAAACGATAAGTTGTACATTTCTTTCGTTTCAATAAAGTAATTCAGAAACGAAAATTAGGAAGAAGAGTTTGAGATTTGAAAAGTGAAAAGTTCAGAGAGTGTCAATAGAAATTATTGAGATTTAAACTTTTGCATCTTCTACATTCAGGAAGAAAATCAAAAAATTTTAGTTTAGATTTGAAATTTAATAAACTTTAAAAGTTTTACTCTGAATTTAAAAATAAAACTTTAGAATTTTAAAGAATTGTGATTTTAGAAATCTGAAATTTTAATTTTAAATTCAGGAAATTTTACAATTTAAAGTATATTAACTTTAAAATCGTAATTTTAGAAATCTAGAGTTAAAATTTTTTGATTTCTATTCAAAAGTTTAAATTTAAATTTTAAAATATAATATTACATGATTTTAAAAATTTCAAATTTTGATTTTAAAAATTTCAAATTTTAATTTTAAAAATTTCAAATTTTGATTTTAAAAATTTCAAATTTTAATTTTAAAAGTTTCAAATTTAGATTTTAAAAATTTCAAATTTTTATTTAAAAGTTTCAATTTTTAATTTTAAAAGTTTCAAATTTAGATTTTAAAAATTTCAAATTTTTATTTAAAAGTTTCAAATTTTTATTTAAAAGTTTCAAATTTTAATTTTAAAAGTTTCAAATTTAGATTTTAAAAATTTCAAATTTTTATTTAAAAGTTTCAAATTTTGATTTAAAAACTTTCAAATTTTGATTTCAAAAATTTCAAATTTTGATTTTAAAAATTTCAAATTTTGATTTTAAAAGTTTCAAATTTTGATTTTAAATTAATGCAAAAGCTTTCACATCATTTAAAATTCAATACATTAACTATTGACACCCTCCAATAGAAAAACGGGACAGAATAGGAAAGAAATAGACAAAAGATATGAGCAACTGATGGAAATTAAATGAAATATCAGAAATAAATGCTTAATTTTTTCAGATCAATTTTATATCGTTTGAAAGATAAAATTAAATTATAAGTCATGAATCTATAATTTCTATGTTTTTATGAAAAAGTAATAAAAAAATGTTCTCGATTCCCCATTAGCATGATTTCATTCATTTTAGACTAATTTTGATGTATTATTATATTTAATTAAATAATTAGCATTCGCAGACATATCACAGATAAGCATTAGTTTTTAATATATATTGTTAATAATTTTAAGTTTTTTTTAGAATTGTCGCAGCGCTTGTTTTCAAGGGGGTTCCAAAAATTATTTCAAATTCAAATAAAATTATTGAAATTTAATAATTTGAATTGAATGTTCTAAAATCTTTAAATTTAGCCAGAAATATTCGAAAGAGGGGGGTTAATATTAATTTGAAATTTGTCGGTTTAGCTACAAAAACAAATCTTGGAAGATTTTGTTATTAAAATTTTAAATCAATTAAAATATTTGTCTTATTCATTATATTTTGGAACAAATTCGACTTTTAAATTCAGGGAAATTGGAGTTCAATTACTCCCCCTTGGCTACGAACCTAGTAGTACTAGACGTCCTTAAGTCTGAAAACTTGTTGATCAATATTTTTAAATAGATAGTTTTGAAAACTATCGCATGCAAAATACGATTTTGAGAATATTTTATATTTTTTTGGTGCAACAAGCAAATTTTGAATATTTTTAGAGAATATTTGCATGCAAATTTGATGATTTTTTTAAATAAAAAGTTGGCGTAGCCAGAAATTTTTCGAAGGGGGTGTTCTTGAAATTTTTTGTATGGTAATATCGTCCTAACTCTGTCAAGAATTTATTAATTTGGAACCCCTGAAGATGTAAGTTTCTTCGTGAGTTTATTAATTTGCTTAAGATACAGAAAAATGCAAGGTGAGCTATCTATCAAGTATAATTGTTATATTTTCTAGTGAAAATTCCTCTATGATTATACATTACAAAAAAGCTCATGATAATTCATTTCAATAATGAAAATTAAAAAAAAAATAAAAAATATATATGATGTATAACAAGTAGTGCTCAATATATATCGAGTAAAAAAAGTAGTAAAAAGAAAGCATTCCTTTGAATTACCTTGATTCATTAATCTTATTAATTCGTTACGTGAGTATATCATAATCATCTTAAATCTACAACCATTGTTTAAGATATTTTTTTTTCTTTTTTAAAAAAATATTTCTTGTTTCTCTTTACTCATGATAGGGAACTTGATTCTTGTGATCTTGATTTTTTATTATATTATTTTTAATGTTATTATTATATTAAAATAAAGCGTAAGTGACTGACTTAAAATAAATTAAAAGATTACTTTTTTGAGAAATTAAAAAAAATTCTTCTTTTTTTGTTTAAATGTAGCATAATGAAAAAAGTGAAAACTTATTGAAACAAAGCTTATGTAGTAATATTCATAAGAAGATGTGGAGGAAAATAATGTAATAAGTAAATTAATGAAAATTACCTGCTTGTTGAGTTCTTCTTTCCACTTGATGATTTTAAATTCTGCGACTGTGTCGATGATTACGTTGAAGATAGGCAGTTGAAAGGAAGGAAGAAAAAATGATAATAAATTCGATTAGTCATATTAAGCTTAATGATAATTTTAAATACAATTTTGATTGATTGTTTGGTTTTTTTTCTTCAAAATTTAATAAAATTCAAATTTAAATCTAGGGATTTAAAAAATTTAATCCAAGGATTAAAAATTAAATCCAAGGATTAAAAATTAAATCCAAAAACTTGAAAATTTAAAATTAAATCGAACGATTAAAAATTGAAAGTTAAGAATATATTTAAGATTTTTAAATATGAATTTGAGTTTAATTTTGAATTTAAAAGATTTAAAATTAAATCCAAGAATTAAAAGTTAAATGATTTAAAATTAAATCTAAGGATTAAAAAATTGAATGATTTAAAATCAAATCCAAGGATTAAAAAATTGAATGATTTAAATCCAAAATCTAAAATTAAATCCAAGGATTAAAAATCGAAAGACTTAAAATTAAATCCAAGGATTAAAAATGAAATGATTTTAAAATTAAATCCAAGGATTAAAAATGAAATGATTTAAAATTAAATCCAAGGATTAAAAATAAAATGACTTAAAATTAAATCCAAGGATTAAAAATGAAATGATTTAAACCAAGGATTATGGATCAAGTGGTCTTCCGTTAAACCGAAAAATATTTAAATTTTCCCGCAACTTTTTTCGGATTTGTTTTCGAACTTTTCGAAATTTGAATTTTTTGTAAATCTCAAAAATTAACACTTTTGAGACAAATTTGCTAATAATTAAGTGCTTAATCAACATTATGACACTATAAAGCATGTTTTACAATTAACTAGACTTTACTTATCCCTCAAATAAGCGAAAAATTTGCAAACAAATTTTTTCTACAAAAAATGTAAACAAGTTTGTTTTGTTTACAGTCAAAAATTTTGTGAAACAAAATCTTTTAATTTCTTCTTTATATGGACAAAACGTAGACTAATCTACGTAAATTAACTTCAAACATAATGAATTTGAAGTATTAAAATAAGTTAAAAGCTGTAAACACAAGAAACTGTAAAATTTTGTAACGTACAAAAAAATTTCGAAATTTTTTCCCGCACAAACTTATTTAAAAAAAAGTGATTGAAAATTCGAACTCGAATTTTCAATCACCATCCATAATCCTTGGGATTTAAAATTAAATCCAAGAATTAAAAATTAAAGTTTTAAAAAAATAAATTTGGGCTTAAATTTGATATTAAAAGATTTAAATAGAAACTCAAAGATTAAAAAATTGAATGATTTAAATCCAAAATCTAAAATTAAATCCAAGGATTAAAAATCGAAAGACTTAAAATTAAATCCAAGGATTAAAAATGAAATGATTTTAAAATTAAATCCAAGGATTAAAAATGAAATGATTTAAAATTAAATCCAAGGATTAAAAATAAAATGACTTAAAATTAAATCCAAGGATTAAAAATGAAATGATTTAAAATTAAATCCAATTAATTGTTTTTTAATTTATAAATCTTTAATTTTAATTGTTTTTTATTTATAAATCTTTAAATTTGATCAAATTCATTTCAAGTTATTAATATTTAGTAATATTTAGCATAAATGCTAAATAAAATTTCCAAAAAATTAACCCATCCATTTACAGACGGGATATAACTCTAGTTTCCAAAATCTTCAATTTTTTTCTAATCTATCTCAAAGGCATCTAATTATAGCACCAAAAATCCATAATAATCATGAAAAAAAATATTCAAGAATGTTTCAAAATTTACCTTAGCTAATTTCATTTTACACTCGACTGCATGTTCTTTATACAAAGCGAGATTTATCGCCGCTCCACAAGCTAAAACGGTAGAATCATAAAATATTTCACATTTTAATTATAAGCTCATTCGAAAAATGTACACGAGGAAAAGCGGAAAACATAGAGGAAAAGTTTATGACTCGATTGAAATTTCTCACTTCTGTCAACCTTCAAAAAAAAACTCACGACAAACACGACCACAGCCTTTAATTTGCTCAATTGTTATTGGTGTAGGTCATGAAAGGAAATGAAAATTTCATTCGAGTACGCTTTAACACTAAAAAATTATCCATGAACTTCCTCTGTGCTTTCTGAATTGGAATTAAAAAGAAATGTGTTAATTACCATCACAGTTTGTCGATTGTCCTTTCGTTTTCATTTTATCCTTTTTCTTGCGTGAGAATAGTGAGCCTCTCTTGCGACGCTTCTCAGGACCAACAAACACCTCGCTGTAGATTCAGGCATGGATGAAAATGTCAAAAAAAGAGATTAGTGAGTGACTTATAAGGACAATTTTTCATTTTATGGGTATTTTTTAAGTCTTAATTAACAAAATTAATGTATTATGATTAAAAAAGACATGCAAACTATGTTAAAACTAAAGCCATATTGTTAATGTTGCCTATGATTGCATCACAAATGTTATTAATGAACTATTATTTAAAATAAAACTTAAAAAATGAATAAAAGTTAAAAAGTCTTAATGATTATGTCTCTAATTATTAACAATTTCAAGCTAGGTCTCTTAATTTATACTTAGCAACTTACATTTTGTCTCTGTCTCTAACACATAATAAGGATCTATCATCTTGATTTTCATCCTCACTATCTGATAATAGATGTCGTGATCTAATTTTTTCACAACATTTTTCAGATAATTTTTTATATCATTTCATTCATTTTTTCAATCATAGATTTTTTTTTCATTTTATTTTGTTGAAATTATAAAAATGAAAAGAACAGAGGCATAAAAACAAAGAAAAAAAATTATTTACAAATTAGCTTTACAATTAAAAAAATTTTGCGATAAGAGAAAAGATGATTTTTTATTTTATTTCTGACAGACGTTGAGGCTTCTTTTGATTTTTGGTTCCTTTTTGGAATTTGTAGCGATCAAAATATTTTTGAATTTTTAACGGTCAAAAATATTTTTGAATTTTTAACGATCAAAAAAAATTTGAATTTATAACGGTCAAAATATTTTTGAATTTGAAACGTTTCAATTTCAGAATAAATTGATCAAAACCATACAAATGTTTGGTAATTGAAAACCTTACAAATGTTTTTTTTATTGAAAACCATACAAATGTTTTCAAAAAGCTTTCCATTCCAATTATCAACGGAATTTATATGGTTTCCAATCCAAAATTGTTCGTCAAAAAACCGTACAAATTCAAATTAGTTTTTAAATAAACCGTTAAACATAATTGCATGATTTTCCAAAAATAAAGAAACTAAAATGAGTCCAATGAATCGAAATAAGCTTCAACGTCTGTCCGCATTATGTTGAGAGAGAAAAAAAATTAAGAAAATAGTCAGATTGAATTATTTTCATTTTGGAGGTAAAAGTGGCGGGAAAAGAAATTGTCATTGCTTAACATTTAGAAAAGAAGACATTTTAAAAGTGAAAATTCACATCAAAAAGTATGACAAAAAAAAGTGAATAAGGAGATAATAATCTCTTTTCTTGTTGTTCGTGTCCGTTAGTCATTACAGAAGAAAAACATTATTAGTTAATTCATATTTCATTGCTAATGCCTTATTCGTGCGGAAAGGTGTGATAATTAAATTAATTAAAATATGACGACATCATGCAAGATTATTTTTTGTTCTTTTTTTTGGGGGGTTACTTGAGTGACTTGATAAGAAGAATGTCTCAAGTCTCTGCAATTTATGATGTCTTTTCATCTTTTCTTTACCCTGAGCAGCATATCATGTGGATGGTTGTCATATGGAAGCCATTAGACAGCCAATTGCCATAATGTGTTGCTCAGGTACAGTATTATAAGTTTTATGATATAAACAATAGAAATTAAACCATAGAATATTTTTTGTGTGTAGCTTAATGTTTATAATCATGTGTGCTGTCATTCTTATTTCTTAAAGTAAGCAAAAAGTGATTCACAATATAAATAAAATTAGGAAAGTTTATAGTGAGAAAAAATAATGAATTAAGGAACAGACTCAGTGTATACACAACATAAATCAAAGGAAAACAGTAATGATAGATGGAAAGAAAAACAGACGTAAGAGAAGGAAGAAGAAAAGAATTCTCGTTAATTAAACTTACGGTACGGCATTCTCCTCTTTAACATTTTGAACGGGTGCGATTGACGGTGTCGAGACAGATTTTTGAAGCGGTATTCGACAAACGGCCGGTGCCAAATTTCTTTTGGCATTCAACTTTTCGAAATCTCTCTACAAATAGAATTGGAAGGAGAAAAAAAAATAATAATTGTCATGTTTACTTTTTGAGATTAAATCAAAGCTGGATTTTTTTTTGAAAAGTAAACTATATGAATAAATATTTACCGCCAGTTCTGCTTCATTTAGAGAATGTGTGGAAATGCCACCAGTGCTATTTCGATTCGTTCGATTATGTAATCTCTCATTGGTACGCAACGACTCCTGCTCCTCACTGTCTAAGCTTGTCAAGCTGACGCTACTCTTGTGGGAGTTTTTCGTGCAGTCAGTTAAATCTTCAATTGCAGTCCATGATTTTCGGCGATTGTCATTTAGCGTATATGTCAAGGCGTTTTGGGCTGCCAACCATATTGCATTATATGTTGCGTTTGTCGCACTGAGATTTGGTAATGATGGGCACGAATAGAAAACTTTTGATGATGCCAGCTTTTGTTTAATGATTTGGAAAAAGAGAAAAGAGTTGTAAATTAATTATTATTCAATAGGCCACCAGCAGTAATGATTAATATTTCCTCTGCTTTCAATTATTGTCGGATATTTACCGTTGGATTAATAATTCCAATATTTCCGAAATTGGTGTTTTGAGCTGATGAATTTTTCATCTGAACAACGCTCTCGCGTATGCTCTGGAGATGATTTAGTGAGTCCTCTAAAATGCTGTTGTATTTCGTTCCCGGACTGTGGGGTGTCACGGAAATTATTGGAACCATATTGCAGTTATGATGATTATTTATGATGATATTATTATTATTATTATTGTAATTATTTGTCTGAGCAGATGGCGTAGTTATGGTGATTGTATTATTTCCAGCATTATTGAAATTATTGGAACTACTTCCATTGGTGTACCCTAAATCGCTGCTAGACATTAAGCTTCCTTTATCTTTGATGTCAATTGTTGATACAAAATAGTTTTTTATATTTGTTGGTGTATGCGTAGGTGTATATAGTTTTGCAGCAGCTTTTGCTGTTGTTGTATTATTATTACTTATATTATTATTATTTAGTGTTGGTGCATCTAAATAGTCGGTTACCAGATCAGCATCACTGTCGTCGTCTAGCATAATGGAAATAACGTTTTTTTAATACATTAATACAAATTAAATTAACAACGTATAGCTAACGATATTAGTGGAATGGATGTTCGTGCATTTAGAGTTTGAGTTTGGGAATTTGAGTGCATTTTACACACGAATATATTTGAATACTTATTTAAAAATTGAAATTTGATTCTTTTGGTTTTTGGCTTGGAATTTAAATTTTAATCCTGCTGGATTTAAATTATATTTGGTGGATTAGTTTAAAATTTGAGAGATTAATTTAAATCCTGTTGGGTTAAATTAAATCTTTTGGATTAATTTTAATCCTATTGGATCAATTTAAATCTTGCTGGATTAATTTAAATCCTGTTGGATTAATTTTAATCTCGATGGATTAATTTAAATCCCATTGGATCAATTTAAATCTTGCTGGATTAATTTAAATCCTGTTGGATTAATTTTAATCTCGATGGATTAGTTTAAATCTTGATTGATTAATTATTATTAAAACCCTTTTGGATTAATTCAAACCAAATTGACTGCTCAGTTCAATGAAACCCGGAAAAGCTCTTTGGTGCCAATTTGCTTCAAAACTGGGTCAAGAGCTTTCAACAAAAGGGAATTTTTATTTCAAAATTAGAGCAACAGAAATTGGGGTCAACTACACAGGTAGCTTTAATCTAGAACCTTTCACTTTACTAACCAAATTCTCAAGTTGCATGAAATTTTAAATTGTCACTAAGGCAACTCATTCAGTTCCCAAACTACGACCACTTAGCAGCCAATCGAAGCAATCAAAAATCAATTTTATAGAACATTAATCTTGGAAAAGTGCAATAAATGGACAAAGCTTGATCTATCCAAAAAAAAGCTCTCGTTCCACTCAAACAAAGATGCACAAAAGAGATGAATTAAATGTAGAGGATTAGCATACATCAACCACATACAAAAGCAACATAAAAGAACATAATCACAAAGCAAAATATTTCGTCATAATATCATGCACAAAAAATATATGTAGCATAAAATAAAATAATATTGAATGAGAGGAATGGAGGAAAAAACAAGCAACATAATAACATGAGCATGAAAAATATTATTTTCGACTTTCGTACGTACGGTGAAAAATGCACAATAAATTTGTTTTTTTTGAATCATCGATAATAAAATAAAAAGAGAAGAGAGCCAGCCAACATCAATGACTATATTATTATACCGTATAACGACAACACAACATAGCATAAAAGAATAAAAACAATCATATTCTACTTCTTTTTTTCGTGTGTCTCTCTATCAAAATCCAGTGAGTTCATAGCGCGCGCCACATGTATATTTGTATGTATTTATGGTGCTGTATACTTCTCTCGCTATTGTTGCTATTATTTTTTTATTTTATTTTCGAAAAAGGTTTGAACACTTTGCTTATTTTCATTAAAACAGCACAGGGGTGTAGCCAGAAATTTTTGGATGGAGGGGAGGGGGGAGGGTGTTGAAATTTTTTGCTATGTACGCAAAAATTTGGGAGGTTTTGGGATAATTTTCTCGAAGAATCCTCAAATTGAAGAAAATTTCTATCGAGGTGGGGTAGGGTTGTCCTCTAGCAGGATAGGGTTGGCCCCTAACCCTCCCCCTGGATGATAGATACATTGGCGTAACAAGGGGTTTTGTAGCCCGAGCACAAAATTAAAATGTACACCTCCGTGAATTAAATTTGTCAACCAAAGCCCCCCTTGCTATGCCATTGACTTCAGTGGCGTATCTAAGCAATGACGTAGCAAAAGTGGGGGGTCCGATGACTCAAAAAATCCCAAATTTTTGATTTGACCACAAGCTACGAGAACCCTTGCTACGTCACTGCCTGAAATAGCAACTTCATGGCAACAATATTCATTCTCAATAAAATGACATGACGCAACCGACAAGGAGTCATTCATAAATGACGTCCAACTCTTAGATGTCAGAAGGGTCTGACGCTACATAACACTTCCATTTTTTAAATAAAATCTAAGACACAAAGAGGGAAGGACGTTGAAAAATCTTAATAAACGTCACTTGTGAACAACCCCTAGCTTCTTTTTTAGATTTCCAATATTTTTATGTGATTTCTTTCTCGAACTTACTGCTGCTGATGAAGATGACGCTTAAATTAATCCATTTTCTTCTCAACTTACTTCTCTATGTAAATACGTGTGTTTGTATGAAAATATACAGTATGCAATTGTGACCTTTTCAGAATTGTGAACACAAAAAAATAAAAATAAAATGAAATAATTTTGTATAAATAAATTCATTTCGTATTACGTAGGATGGAGTGTATGAAAAAAGGTATAAACAAAATGTGGCATTTTATGAAGGTATATAAATATGCTATAGATAACAAATTATCAATGCATAGTAAGTTGTTCCCTCACATTCTGTCATTTTACTTTTAGCAGGTTTATTTTCGATGTTACAAGTGCTACTGCTATCATTTTGGGTGGGTTTTAATTTGATTAATCGCTTTGGCTTGCATTTTGGACATGAATGGAAACATTTTTTTGGCACTGGATGATATTTTTTATGGTGTGGAATTTCTTGTTGCTAAAATTGAATTGGCAAGGATTGTTGCACCTGCTTGCTTTTGCATTTTTTGTTGCGCAAGGATTTTTCTAGGAAATGTCTGTGGATGAATTTCATTTCTCCATCTGCTGTCTGTTTGTATGAGGCAATGGCATTTTATTTGGGAAAGTATTTCTCAAATGAATTGCTTAAAATGTTTAGTTTAAGTGCCTAAAAATGGAATTGATATGGAAACTATGATATTTTGATGCCCTGGACCTTGTTTCTTGGTAAATTCACCATTAATTTTACTACGAATTATATGTGATGTACTCAGGGGGAAAACCACTTAATGGAAAAAATTCATTTTTCACCGTCCATATTTTGTGTAATAATTTTGAATTCTTATATATTTCTTGGTGAAAATAGTGTCAGAATGCCTTTTTTATGGTTCTCCTCAAGATAAGACCAAAAGTTTGAGTCTAGGTGTTTTATAGAAAATTTCCACCAAGTGGTTTTCCCCCTGAATGTACTCCATATAACCAATAAATCGATCCTTAGTTAAATTTTGGATCTAGATCACACAAATCTTAAACATTGTTGAAAGTAGTTGAATTGTAACCAGTAACTGATCCAATAAAAGCTGGAAAAATTCATTTTTGGTACCAAAATCTGTATTGAACTGTAAATATTCTAAATTCTAACAAAAAGACTTCTGAATGCAATATGAACCACTGAGATAGATATTTGACAGAAAAACCGTATCTCAAGCAATGCCAAGAGCAGACAGACATCAGTTGCGGTTGTGGTCAGAGCCCACCATTGCCAAAAGAATTTGTTAATCAAAAATGTACATCAGACACGATCCTATCCTATTAATACAGTAACAACAAGATAAACGAAGCAATTAGCAACAAAATTATCAAATTTCTTTCAATGAAAATGGATCAAAATTCGTCTAAAAATAGCACAAAGCAGTTCACTATCAAGTGCTGTTAAAATTGGCAGGAATAATTCTCGTGAAAAAAGAAAGATTCACTCCAATTTTCTCGCTCACTTAGATCGTAAATATTTTCATCTTAAAATTGGGTCAATAACAAGCTCAGTTCTTTAACCTTTTCAAGTGCGCTATTGTCATAAGCCCTTAGAAACGCCCAACTTGCACGATATCTTTTATAACTCTTTGAATAGAGGCGAAATAAAATAAGTGAGTGAGTTAAACAAAACAATAGCACTTAAAATATCAAGCAAGTACAAGTAAAAGTGCTACTTTCTGCTATTATTTTATTTTCCATGCACAACACACTTATTTCGTCTGTATTTAATAATCATAACGAGAATTTCTCACTGACTTGACTTTTTCAAAAGGTACTCAAGTTTTATAGTCATTCAGCTCTGGTTTTGCCTGTCGTAATGGCTGAGAATGATGAAAAATCTTCCAAAAACACAATGTACAAGTATATCCCATTGTTTCAATTTGATTTGTATCTTAATAAATTTATTTCGCTCATCTATGAAGTTTCTAGCTCTTATTCCTCTTGAATTATTCAAAAGTTCATCATTGTTATGATGAATGGCTATGCCACATTATGATTTTAATAATCATAAATCATATGATTGAATCGTAAGCAGTAAGAATGAGAATTTAGATTAATTAGCTATGAGAACTTTACCATACTCTTTTTTCGCACTCAATTTACCGCATGCCATTTCAATTAAGTCACACAATTTATGACTGGAAATATGATTAAGTAATTAATTTACCGCGCTTGGCCTTCTTTATCAGAAACAGCATAAAACTTTATGTGATAAGAGCCTCAAAAAAACTGTCAAAAATTGTAGCGTGGATGAGTAATTTGTAGTTGAAGGACAAAAAAATAGATGTAAGCCATCGAAGATGAAAGTTTGTCCTTGTCATTTCCGCATCACACACATGTACGCGACTAGTGACTTAATGAATCATTTTATTATCTCAAGAATCCTCTCAAAATTGCTCTTGACTTCTCATAAACTTTTCATGGCCATAAGACGGGATGTATAACGTAAAAACGCATATCAGGGGTGTATCCAGGTCAGTAACATAGTTAGTATGGGGAGGTTGATTGGTCAAGGATACTTCGAAGCTATATTTCAGGTACAAGGTCGTTTGATGTCTAATTTTAAGGCAGTTTTAGGTCTACAGGTTTGAATGACTCTTAACGGGATCTAAACCTTCAAAATTGTCTTCGATAAAAAAAAATTGAGCCCATTAGATTTTGTTTTGGGGTCCCTGACGTTAGCTAGTATCCTTATACTGGATTTTGGTATTGTGGACCCTGAGGTGAATTCGATTTTACTGGATCTTGGTATAGTGCCTCTGGTATTGTGGGCTCAGAATTGATTGGAACCCTGGATTTTGGTATTGTATTGGATTCTACTGGATCTTGATATTGTGGGCTCAAAAGTGATTTGAATCCTCTTGGATCTTAATGTTGTATTAGGGCCGACTGACTTGAATCAGTCATTGAATGTCATTCAATTCTTAAAGGTTATAACGTCCAAAATTTAGGGAAGTATGTCTGTGACACTACACAGTGAACGACCTTACCCTTGATATATTTACAGATACGACTCCTGGCCAGAAGAAATAATAAGAAATATTGCAAGGAAATGCCTTAATGGAAGCATTTATGCAATAATGTATGGATAAAGAGGAAGTAAGGAGGCTGCAGAAAGTATATTAATTGAAGTTGACGAGAGCACTTCTTTTATACAAAATTAGCACAATGTCAAGTGAAAAGTGATTTTTTTTTTGCCTTCGTCTCCGTGTGTGGAAGGAAGTAAGAAGAAAATTCAATAATAAAGAGTAAAAAAGGCATCCCGTATTGGCAGCCAATTGTTGCTTATTTTTCTTCCCTTTTTTCTCTCCTCTCATTCGATGCATGTATATTTTTAAGTATCAAGGTCGCAAGGTATGTGCTTTCTCGTGTATATTTGGAATAAAAGAATGTAAGTGCCCTTAATTTTTTTCAACAATCATAACTTCCTATTATCTATTAATAACAGATTAGTGAAAGATATGTGAGGCATGGTTTGTGGTGAAATACTTCTAGCTATACATTTTGTACTCGTGTATAGTAAATGTGATTACTTTTTGTTGTCTTTTCACCTCCTCTCATAAAATGTACTTAATTTCTAATGGTTTATGTGTCTATGGCAAGCATTACCTGACGACTGTAAGAGACCTTCTGATGAAATGTCATTATCCATTTTTTCCGAGTAGTTTTTATGTATTTATTTATTATGTTTATTGACAATTCTGTTTCTGATACGTGTTAATTTATTTCTGGGTAAATCTTCAGCCACAATGGAGCACAATGGACGGATGGAATTAACACTTTTTTGCGAGCATATTAATATTTCATGCTTAAATCGTCATTTTATTAGAAACAAAAAAAAATATTACGTCGACTCGACACACTTATAACCTTTTCTGGTTCTTCTTTTAATTTTTAATGCTCCAAAATCGCCTTTCTCGACGTTCTTCTTTCTTTTTTTTATGTGCTACAAGCACTGTCTTGTCTTCTCGACTTTATCATCAAACATAAAACATAGAGCACTTGTTATTATGGATATGCAACACACATACACACACATATATATATACTCAAGGTGCATGCAAAAAGGATTCTAAATATAAAAACATATAGCATAAAAAAATAGGACATGATATAAAATTTAATTAATGAAATAAGCACAAGAAACTTGACTTTTTTTAAAATTCAACAAATTATGCATAAACTTATGAAAAATAGAAGAAAAAAAATTTCATTTTCGTCGTCTCTTCTTTTCTGTACTTCCATTTCTGCAACGAAGAACATTACAATTTTTTTTCTCATCAAACTAAATAATTGTAGGCTAAATTTATTATGCTACAACATGCCTCAATAGTGAATATAAAAAAAATTAAAATAAAGGTGAAATTTATATTAAATCCGGGTTTTGAAAGAAAAGAAAGAAAGAAAAATTCATTTTAATTGTAGAATTTGAAGCAACAACAAAAAAAAAGTACAGTTAATTAATGTTTTCTTTTTTTGGATGGAACTACAGTAATAATGTTTAGGAAAATATTCAACATTCCATCGATAAATTGGACATTATTTTAAATTTAATGACACAAGTTGCATAAAAAAATTCAAGTATTGAAAAAAAGAGAGACATCGAAGGATTAAAAAAGATTTTTTTTTTCTTCAGATTGATTTTTTTTTTCAACCTGTAGATGTTTTTGTGAATTTCACTTGTTATACTTTATCAGCATCACTTTTAAACACGTCAAAACTGTATATGCTTAACTATATTGCAATAATTGATTGCACAATGACTGAATGGACCGATATTAATTCACATCTTTTAGAAAAATATCTTTACGACTTGACAGAAAAAAACTTTTTTTCATTTCTTCTGACTAATAATATCCGAAAGATGTAAGTAAACTGAGGTGACTTGATTGTTTGTGCTACCTCAGACGTTGGGAAGCGCTTTTTGGAGCTTGAAATTTAAAAAGCCGTTTGTGTTTTTTGTTTTTTATTTGAAATTTTCAAATTTTATGAATGAAAACTAGATTTTTAGTATTTTTAATAAATTTATTGCATTATTAAATGATGATCTTGTTGATGACTATCAAACATCCATCTTCCTTTCCATTATTTTCATAGATTGTTTTGTTTTAAATTCCCGAGGGATTGCTTTGTTCTATAGAGCTTTTCTGGTTGTTTATGCTATACATTCACGCCCTTAAAGCTCATTGCCAGCAGATGCGGTAAAATTTGAAACTTTTTCCTCTAAATTGCTATTTAAAATACAGATTGCAGCTTTAGATGATTGTTAATTGTATAAGATTCAAGTTTTGATGACTTTCACACGTACTTAGTTGTTGTAGTAAGCCTTGTATACCCACTTTTTGACATTGATCAGGAAATAAATCGTGTTAACACTTGTTTGTTGATATTTGCAATTCTTATCAGTATAATTGTTGATTAAATATATCAGGTTTATTGATAACTTTTAATTAATTACTCTTCCTAGTAATTTTGATTTGATTTCCGCTGGATTAGTTCTTGAGTGTTATTGATAACATTTTAATTGTTTGTATTATGTTTAGGTTGAATTGAAGTTTAATGAACTTTGCTCTTTGAACTCTTGAAAAGGACTGATTTTTTTTGGGGGAAATTCTCCTTTAATTGACAGGTTTGGCGCCAAAATCTTCTTCAAAAATAATTTTCGGAATTTTCTTTAAAATAACATAAAGTTATACCAAACTAGCTTATCAATTCGTTCCTCAATTTGTTTAACAGAATTAGTTCATGTTTTAGTCACACATTTCGATTGTTTACGAAATCTGCTAATAAATTCTGCATTCTGTCAGATTCACACATGTTTCATGTTACTCATTAGACGCCGTACTCAAATAAATGTGCAAACATTTCAAGTCATCAAGTTCAATGTCATTAACTTGCCTTGTATGAAGCTTTTCCTTTCTTTGTTGTCTGAGCTTTCTTTGTGTTGATAAATTTATAGCTTGAGATTTATTTGGAGCGAGGAAATGTCCTAGATATTTTTTTATCGTTGAAATCCTGGAAGCTAGAGAACAAAAGGTCAGGGACAGAATGAAAAATTTATGGTTTTAAATTTTTTTTTTAGATTTTTATTGATTTTCAAAGAAAAAATCATACAAAAGTGATCGTATTATTTTTTTGTATTACACTTACTTCTTTTTTTGTTGTATATAAAAAAGTGGTGTCATTTCCAAAAATTTCCACGCATTCAGCATTTTTCATTTAAAACGAAATTTATTTTTATTTTTTGGTAATTTACTTCTCGAACAAAATTAAATTTCTATTGTTAGAAACCTGGAACCGATTTCTAGGGCTACACGGGGTACCCCACATTACACCAGGTAGGAATGGTATACAATTTTGTACCCCTACTCTCCACCTAGGGTACCCTATGTGGGGATACCCTAAAAAAGTAGGGTATGGTACCCCTGGTAGCCGTAGAAAGCGACCCCTGACGAACTTTTGGAGAATTTTCAGATGTGAAAAATAATTCTAAATGCAATGAAAAGAATAACCATGATGGACGTGAAGAATGTGAGGAAATTTTCGAAGAATGAATTTATTTTTTATTTACATTTTTAATTTCCTTTTTTACTTGTAATTAAGTGTCCTGTAATTGATTTTTTTTTAGTTTCTGATGAATGATCTCTTTTCCATAAAAGCATTTCAAATTTTGTTTGTTTGTTTTTGTTTAGTTAAAAAGGATTTTTTTTATTGTTTCGTGATGTTACCAGACACTTATTATTATGATTTTCCATTAATTACTTTCCAGGCTGATTATTGTATGAATTTTTTTAATAATTTTTTTCAAACATTCGCTACATGTTTTACTGCCTTTTTCAAACTTCTGTTTACTGTGAAAATGTTCTATTTTTAGCACATTCAGACATCATTTTTTTACTTCTTTCATGAATGGCTGTTATTTTTTTAGTTGAATTTTTTCAATCAAATCTTTGCTGTTTCACTCAAATACAATTATTAAATGAATTCAATTGTTTTTTTCTTTAAAGATATAAGATTATTGTTATAATAGAAACCATTCAAAAAGAAATGACAACGAGAAACATTATCGAATTGTTAATTATGCAACTTTTGGCAGAAATGATGGACGTCAAATATAATGCACCTTCTTTTCTCTCGATCTCTTATTATTAATCTCAATTCTGTTTGAATTAGCGAGTCGAAGAAGAGTTTTGGTCGAGGGACACAAAAATTAAGAATTCAACCTGTAAAGGAGCTTTTGTGACAGTTGTATGACATGGGTATATCCAGAGAAGGGGGGGGGGGGTCTGGATGGGGTCCATAAATTCTTTTTCAAGAAGATTGTTGTTTTCAAATTCTTGTTTGACTCATAGTTAATTAGGTGTAGTCAATTTAAAGGGATCATTAGTTTTTCAAATGGATTTCATTTATACTGAATTTTTCAAATGGGATCCATTTATACCCCCCCCCCCTCCTTTTGGTACGCCCATGTTATACGACATTTAATAAATAGGCATCTGTTCACTTTTTGAAGGGACTGTTCTGTTTTTTAGATAAATATCCCGCGTCCCGCTTTGGATCCAAATGTCCTGCTTTTGCAAAAACTTTATGGTCATATTCAAAAATGCGCTTAATCTTTCAGCCAGTCCCGCTTTTTCAAGGTTGTAATCGACACATGTCCCGCTTTTTTGACAAAAATTGATAGTCAGCCTATTAATAAAGGACTCGTGATGTATGACAATCGTGTTGCTTGTGGCAATTGAATGACATTGTCGAAAGGACTCGTGTGACAAGCAACAGTTGCATGACAAAAAATGAAGTCCTTGTCACATTTCAAAATTCTGTGTCTGCAACGTGTGTACATTTATGAGTCACATCATTTCCGTCCATATTTTTTTCGTCATCGTATTTTTTATATTTTCAAAATTTTTTAATTCATCACTCATTATTTTTACGCGCGACTTTATGTTTTGAGTTCCGTACTTGTATTAATTTCGTTATTTTTAAAACGTTTTTATGTCATTTCTTACTTCAAACGCGAGTTAATTGGTTTATTGGAAAAACTCGTGTCATTTCTTTTTTGGTTCTGTGTTTTTCAAAAATGTTTTTCTCTTATGCTTGATTCTTTACTTTTTTTTCCTTACATTTAATGTTTTCTTATCAATGCAACGTTTTTTTTTCATCTTTGTGAATTAAATTAACGTGTAAAATTAAGGGAGAAAATAAAAATAATAATAATAAGTCAAATTTGAGAGGAGATTTAAAGCAACAGAAATGAAAAAAAAAATTATGTTGGGAGTGTTTCTGCATCGAAAAAAGTAAAGAATTTACTCGAAATTTTGCCTAATTATAGAAATTGGAGAGAAAAATAAACAAAAAAACAAGTCAAAAGCCAAAAAAAAGTAGTTTTTGTTTTTGTGTTGTGTAGAAAAACATTTATTTGTAAAAAAAAATCTAAATATCCATCGCCAGCATATTCTCTACAGTAGTCAAATTAAAACAAATTTGAACATAAAATCTACTTTATCCGTTATCATTAAATTATTACCATCATTTTTTATACGGATTTTAATTTCATTTAATTACAACTTTAATTAGTCGTTATGAGAGACACAGTTTTCGCGTAGTTATGCTTGCAGTTTCAGAATAAAATAGATTTAAATGCTCGCATGGCGACGAAAAGAAAAAAAATTTCAGGATATTAATTATTATTTATCTGATGTTCAATCATCATCCGAAATTAACTCAATTCAAATATTAAATGAAAATTATTACAAAGAAAAACTGATTTTTTAAGTTATTATGATTTTTAAGGTATAATGATGTTACTGTTACACATTTCTTTCTTAATATTTTCTTTCTTATTATTCATTTCGTGTTTGATTTTATTATTTTTTTTATGTTATTTTAATACATATGATTTCCATTTTTTGATGTTGTTATTTAGTTTTTTTTCATCTCATAAAAATTTTTGCTTGATATTAAATTGTTGACATTCTATGAAATTTGAGGGGGAGGATCTTTCTGGATCTTTTCTTTCTTTCTTTTTTTAAAAATTGAGGGGAGGTTTGGATATATTCTTTCTTTCTTTCATTAATTTGTCTATATTGTGTTTTTTTTCTGATATTATTCTTTTCTGTTTTCTTTTTTTTAAATTCTGAATTCACCCAAAAAACTGGCGTAATTTATGCAGTGCTTTCAGTTGTTGTATTTTGGACTGGTTGACCACCATCATTCTATATAGGAGAAAATCGAAGAAATTTTTAGGTTTAGATTCTTGAGTTTTTTTTTCTTCTTCAATATTTTTTGTTTTTTTTTTGCGGTAGTGTAGAATCAGCGGTTCTCAAACTTTGTTTTGGCTAGCTTACGACACTCTAGCTAGGTTTGTAGGAAACTAGGCATATGACAATCTAGGCGTAGCCAGAATGTTTGTAGGGCGAGGGGCGTTTGGGTAGGGAATTTTTAGTTTGAAAACCCTATATCCACCCATTTAACCCCCCCCCCCCTTCTTGACTCTAGCTTGGCTACATACCCCTGACTTGGCTGCATACTTGATTTATTTAAAATATCCTCGTTTTTAGAGGATGGGCCTTAGTATGATTAGAGTCAGGCTATTCTGTGATCTAAGGTAGACCTCAAACATTACCCAAAAGCAGCCCTCAGGAAGTAATAGTATGACAAGACACTAACCTAAGAACCCAAATTTGGAGATTTACCCCCAGATTTGTCAGTTTGAATGCCTTGTCATTCTTGAGCAACTTTCTAGTGTATATCCCCTTGAGATTAATTCTTATTTCATATTTTTTTCCAGAGATAATCCTAGTGGGTAGCAGGAAGGGGTATATACCCAAAAAACTAACCCCAAAACATCCAAATCTTAGGGGTCATTCACTTATGACGTCCATGATTTAGGGGGGGTTGAGATTTTGTGACACTTTATATTAAAGAAATTTTTTTGAATTTAAAATTTGTGACAAGGGGGGAGGAGGATCTAAAAATCCCATTTTTTGATGGACGTCATAAGTGAATGACCCCTTATGGATAATCAATAAAATTACTGTCTTATAATAAGCTCCCCACACCCAACCTAGTGTGCCGTGCAGCACAAAATTTGAGAACCACTGGTGTAGATGAAAGAAAATATTGTTAAATGGAGGTGCACACATACTTATATAAAAGTTTTTTTTGTTTTATAGAAATAGAAGCGATAATGAGAGACGACAAACTAATGCTTGACAATTTTCATATTTTTTTGCTTACATTTTTTTTTGTCATTATTAAAAAAATACACAAGACAACCCAACATAAATCAAAAAATAATAATAATAATTATTAAAAAAATTATGATGCATATTAAGAAAAAAGTTTCTAGTGCAATAAAATAATTTTATAGTTAGTCAATGATGATACAAAAAAAAATACACAAAGTTCCCTCTAGCAAGTTTAGTTAGTCAATAATGGTGCATGTGATTTTACGCAATTATTTTACACATCATTAGAATAGAAAACTGTTTATCTCGTTACTCAGTTTCGAGTACATTATTATTTCTTTTTTTTTTGTCAACTCAGCTGTATCTTCTTGTACATACGTCCATTAAACTATTGTAAAGAGAGTTCATCTGTTAAAAAAACACACAGTTCTATTTCATCTCAATGCCAAATAAACTTGTTTGATACATTTTTTTATGCTCTTAAAATTTAATGCAATTATTACGTTTCTACAGTCTTAACTTAAGCAAATTCATCATTTCTTCCTTACAAGCAGTTTTTTTTTCATATTCTTCAAATATAGTTTTTTTTAATCAAGTTAATTGTGCATCCCTTTGAATATTGGAGCACGTCTCTTTGTTAAAACATTTCGTTTTGTTTTTTTCTTAATTGGAAATTAAATTCATCTCGTTAGAATTAAAACACACAGATTTTCATATCCTGTTTTTTATCAAATTTTTGCGTATGTGCAGATTCTTTACATTTTTGCATTCTCATTTTAAATTCATTTTTTCGGCTTGGTTTTTTTTTTGTTTTTGATGATGTTAGTATTTATTTTTTTATAATCTTAAGAGGAAATTATTAATAAAAGAGAGTGGGTGGTTGGTGGTGATGGTTGTGTGGTAATGTGATAGAGGATTTTATGATATTAAAAGCTGTTGTTTTCGCAATCAATCAAATTACTGATGAAAAATGGCAAATTTTAAGGGAAAAAGCAATGTTGATATACACAAATTAGCTTCTTTTTTTCACAATATATGAGTTAGTTGTTATTTTTTTTAGTAATTTACCTTTTCTCCTCTTTCTTGCTTATCGCTTGTACTGTTTCCTGGACGACGTGCACGACGGAAACGTCTTCGGCCACGGTCTTGTTGTGAGCCTGCATCGCCTCCTTCGTGTATCTCACCATTTTGCATATTACCTAAATATATTTTAAGAAAGGTTTTGTCGATATAAGTGACTAAAAAACTATTTCTCATCTTCACATATATGTAGCATCATGTACGTAAAGAATGAAGAAATAAGTAATAAGAAACATGGAGGAACAAAACAATACAAAAAATAAAAAAATAATAAAAAAAGGTACCAAAACCGAAAATTTGAAAATAAACAAAATCAAAAATGATAATGAACAGAGCCGAATTAAAAGATAATGAAACGTTTTTTACACAAAAATTTTTCGTTTAATGATTTCGAAAAAAATAAGATATTATTCATTTAATCTTGTAGTATTTGGATGATGATATATTATGATGAAGGAGTAATTAATAAAAAAAAATATGTCAATGAAATTTTGAATTTTTTTCTTATTTTTTTAATTTAATTCTTTTTTTTTTTGTTTAAGATAATGAAGGTTGAGTGTGTATATGTGTGTGTGTGGTTTGTGTGTTGTTTTTTTTTCAATCAATGAGAATTATTTCCAAATATGTTTCATTTAAGACTCATTGTTGGAATAATTACCGCCACGTGGGCCGCCTGGAGGACCGCCTGGTCTTCGACCGCCTCTAAATCCTCCTGGTCTACGACTTCCACGGAATCCACCGCCACGACCTCCTCGAGTACGAGGACGTCCATCTCCGCGACCGTCTACGCGGCCATCTCCGCTTCCATTACGAATATGACCACGTTCTCCTTCAGATTCTCCAGCTGTTCCGTCTCCTTCGGATGTTGCTCCATCACGTTTTGGCAAACGACGTCTATATCCGCCGCCTCCAAATCCACCTCCTCCATATCCACTGCCTCCTCGACGTCCAAATCCACGTCTGAAACGTCTTTGTCTCGGTTTATTTTCATCCTTTTCATTTCCTCCATCGCTTTGCTCTCCATTTTCACCATTTTCCTTGCCATCCTTCTTGATGCGAGTATCTCCCTTTGTCGATGATGTACGACGACGATTTCTTGACCAGTAACGTCCGCGTCTCTTATCGGCAGCGTATGGACTTCCCTTAACGGGCTCGCCTTCGGGACCAGTTACATTAGCAGCTTCACTGCCTTTCTCGCCAGCAACGACATCGAACTCAACAACTTCTCCGTCGCCAACTGATCGTACGGCCTTCTTCGGATTATTCTTTATGATAGCACTTTGATGTACAAATATATCTTGCTTGTTGTCATTACGATTGATAAAACCATAACCGCTCTTAACGTTGAACCATTTTACTGTTCCAGTCACCTTTGTTGCTATTATTATTATCGTTAGCATCGATGACAAAGACGAGGAAGAGAAGAATAAAAAAAAAGAGAGAAGAAAAAAAATAACAAAAATGAGTGAGACAGAACGCAAACAAATCAAGTGAGTAAATAACAAGAGTCAACGTATTTTTATTATTACTATATATGTGTATAGTTTGCATGTTGTGTCTATGTGTTAATCACTTTATCATATGACATTTCTTCCGTACAAAAACATCTCATACATGCATGCAGAAGAAAATAAGTTGATTCTTCTCAGAATAATCAAATGAAAAAAATAAAAAAAATATTAAGGCTTGCGGAAGTTATAACGTACAAAATAACAAGATTATTGTACTCTTGAAAATTATTGCACGAAGAAATGGGGAAAGAAGAAAATACAATTTAGAGTAGTATTGTATAGTAAGTTGTAGCATAAATCTAATAATAAACGCTGAGCAAAATGTAAATGTATAAAATGCTCTATATTTTTTTTTTTCATACACTACGTTCATTCAATTCAATAAGCGTGTGCCCCGCGCGTACACAAAGAAACTCTCATTTTCATTCTCGGCAATACAAAAAAAATTATATTTTTTCTGGTTAAGTAAATAAAGTCAAAGCCTTCGAATTATGGCAGTAAATGAAAGATTATTAGTGATATCTTAAATATTTTGATATCCATGTGCGAATTGAGGCTTTAAAGAAGGAATGGGAAGAGAAAAAAATAATTTTTTTTTGTTTTCAATGACTTAGCCTGCATGAGAGAGGAAAAAAAATTTGTAAATATGGCGGATCGAAACACAAAGATGAATGCCGGAAAGAAATTTTTGTTTTCATGAAAAATCACTTAGAATCGATTAAATTTCAATCGTACTTAATGTAATTCAGTCTCATTTGTCAATATCTACGCGTTTAAAGTGACTCGAAGAAATAAATTTGAATATTTTATGGATAAATTAAATTTTCATATGCGAGCACATTTTTTTTTCTCGGAAGCATTTCATTTTTCAGGTTGGGTGTAAAAATTTTCCGACAAACTTTTCAGCACTTTAAAGGACATTTTTATAGATTTTTATGACACTAACGCATAGCAGGTAGATGTAAATTTTTAGAATAATCTTAACTCACCAATGATTTCTTTTTGAACTGGTGCGACAGCTGTTTTTTGTGGTGTGGCTTCCACGGCTGGTGCTAGAAATAGTAAAAATTTCGTTATTGATGGCTATTTGGCACAAATGAAGCAATTGTATGTACGATGATAAGGGAAAATCTTTCTTTGTGCTGATAGCAAGCATAAGAAGAAAACGAAATAAAGACAAATAATAAAAAAAAATAAAGCGTACCTTCGGTGTCTGTCATTTTTTCCCCCGTTTTTCAAACACGAAATACAAATTACTGATGGTAAATTTGTCTCTAGATGTTCTTCAAGGTCTTATTTGTTTGGTATTTTTGCTGTTATGATGGTCTTTATGAGTGACGAATTAGATGGTAAAGCACTCTAGATCTTTAACCTTTTTGTCTAAGATGTTACGTCTTGCTGATGTTAAACCTTTCTTACGACTGACTTGATTTGAAACCATACAGCCTCCTCTTATGCGTCGTTTGCCTGCAATTAGACAATTGAAGTGTTCCTGATTACATTCACCCGACATGAAAGTTTTTCGTTTTTATTTTTGAATTTTAAAAATCCGTTACGTTTAATTCGAGACTGTTTATGACTCAGTGACTTGATGCACAAAAATAACCGCCACATTTGATTGACATGAATGAGAATTCTCAAATTATTGTGAATTTTTTTTCGTCATTTTATCAATTATTAGCATTTTGATAATTGAAAATAGACAGAAGAAGTCGGAATGTATGACGCAGATCTTATTTATATCATGATGCTTCCACACACACACACACACACAAAATTGTATAAAAGTGCCATAATAAAAAATTATTATCTTTCAATGAATAAATTCTCTAAATAAAGCAGATTTTCTCATATAGAAATTCACTTTTGATGGGGTCGTTCGTAAATTACGTTACGGTCTAGGCAGATGCTCATAATTTTGAATTTTATTCTTTAAAACCCTAGAAAATTAGCCATCAAGGTTGGGATTTGTCCCCCAGGCTATGCATCTGGCTCTAGCGATTCCTGTTTTACCCTTAGTTAGAGTTTGATTACAGAGAATGATGAAAGTATCAAAACTGGTCATTCTCAGAGTTCCGTAAAATCCAAACGACCCGAAGGGGTCATTCACTTATGACGTCCCCCCTTGTCACAAAATTTTCATACAAAAAAAGAATCTTTTTGTATGAAGGTGTCATGAAATCTCAGACCCCCATCCCCCCTAAATATTGGACGTCATAAGTGAATGACCCCTAAAACGAAAGCCTCATAAAGAAGAAATTTAGGGGTCCATTTTTATTAATCCCGCTTAATACCATCATAATATTTTTCATATCAACAACACGATTAACCTTTTAGCATAATTTTTATCTTGTGTTAAGTCTCGTCTTTCTTCCTTCTCACACAGAAAATATAACATGAATAAACTCATGTTTATTTAAATTTATGTGGAAGGGGAAAACAGAAAAAAAACTTTAAGCAAAAGCATTTAAATTACCTTAAAAAAGGACATTTGCATTACAACGCGATTTTCTTTAAAATTTCATATTCAAAGAGAAAATACCAGGCTTTATAAGATTTGACATGTAAACTTTATGTAAGCATATTTTCGTTAATTGTTGGAGGCATGTAGTCATAATTAGAGAAATATTTCGCTTGTTCCATTCATACACAAATTAAATTTGAATATTAGACTCAGGAATGTTATAGGGTGGAACTAGATAGGTGACTGAAGTTATCCAGAATTTACAGTACCGACTTTGAAAAATGGCAAATTTTAGCAAATTAAAAGAAATTTTCCGTTCAAGAATGAGGACCTAAAAATCTCCCTTAATACGTGCTCATTTACCTACTCTTAATCATATGCCTAAGAATATTCATTAAATCCACGACAGACAAAACTCATTAAATTTCCTTTTTGCCCACAAATCAATCTAAAGTTCCCTCATATATGACGTCGACATCGCTTGACGCAACAACGTAGAAAAATAATTCTTACAACCCTAAAAAAATGTTCTTATCAGTTACTAAGCATTAATTGATGCATGTTTAGGACATTTAATTAAATCACGTATTTTGATTGATAATCAATAAGTGACATATTTTGATTTGTACGACAGAAATTAAACATTCGTGTTGGCTTGATAAGAGAAATAGGTGTATAGTAAAAATTTATTAGCTTATTTTAGCAAACGGATAGAACATTCTACGTCGCATGAAGCTTTTATGATTTAAAATAAATCATGTCTTATTTGTTTTGCTAATTATGTTTAGATTTTCATTTCTTTTCTTACTGATTTGCTTTGTTTGTGTTCGTATTTCTGAAGCTGATAGTTTTATGGATGCAAAGAGAACATCATGTCTTCAAACTAATATTTCATTTGTTTTTATTCTTGACATAAAATTGATTTAATAAATTAATAAGACAAATTCCAATTATTTTGTTCAATAGACATCGTATGACTAAGGTTTGGCTCATGACTTAAAAAAAGATACAGTGGAAGAGGAATCCAAAGTACGAATATCTAGGATTGAGAATCAATGGTTTTAATTAAGCCTATCTAGCCATAGCAATCTAAAATATATTCTTATAAAAATGTACACATATCATGTAAAAGTTTATGTTGATAGATATTAAATTATTATACATTTTTCTGGATATTCCATATTTTCTTAAATTACATAAAAAAATTGTACACACATGCAAAAGTTACAATCTTTGATGAATTATTTGAGTTCCTTAATTCTTTTTAGATACGATTATTGAATAATTTCGATTCGCGGATATCTATGTTTGAAGTTGAGTATTTCAACAAAGTTGTTCTGATTGCTTAGAATTATAAATGTTTAAATCAGTTTAATTACAAAATTGTTGGAATTTTAAGATGCGGGGAAAAACAAACAGAAAGGCTGAAGTTGAAAAAGTTGAACACAAAGATTAATGTAAACATAAAATAAAATTTTAAAATTAAATTTGTGGATTTAAAATTTAATCTGTAGATTTAAAATTAAATCTTTGGATTTAAAATTAATTCTGTAGATTTAAAATTTAATCCGTAGGTTTAAAATTTAATCCGTGGATTTAAAATTAATTCTGTAGTTTTAAAATTTAATCTGTGGATTTAAAATTAAATCCGTAGTTTTAAAATTAAATCTGTGGATTTAAAATTAAAAAAGAATTTACAATTCTGGATGACGCAGTACAGTAATGCTTCATGAGAGTTTTCTAGTTCTATCGTATAATTTTTGAGAAGCATAATTTAGTTCAAAATATTCACTAATATTTCCATAACTCAAAATTAAGTCTGGTAGTAAGTAAACTTCGATCTGTGTGTACCACATTTTAAAATTGGCGGTTTTAAGAGAATTTCCACTAAAGACGTCCAATATTTAGGAGGAAAAGGTTGGTTGCTAGATAATTAAGTAATCTTCAATGCAAATAGAAATTTTAATTTTTAAATTTTAACAAAAATGAACTTTACGACTAGAACACAACTCCTGCGTTCAAGCATCAAATAAGTATGTCATTTTAGCAAGCTTTTCTCAAAATACTTGCCAATTCCTTCAAGGCAACATAATCTCTTTTTATAAGGTCATAAAATGATTCATGTTAATTTTTTTTTCATTAAGAAAAAATTTCATTGATACTTCAATAATCTCTTGATTTATCAATTACATTCATTCGCACTTATTGATAATCAAAAAAGAAAGAAAAAAAAACTTATGATAAAATGTGTGGATTTTTCTACATAAACAAGCAAACAACATAAATCGTCGTTGTCGTCGTCACTTCTCGTTGCTGTTTGTTGTTGATTCGGTAGATTGGAAAGGAAAGAAAATTGTATGATGAGGAAAAATTCGTTGGCTGTGTGTGGAGGCAGAAACGTCCGAGTTCTCAAGCTGTATAAAAGCACAAGTGAAATGGTAGAATGTGATCAGTTTCTCCAAAGAATCGAAGAAGTGAAAATATAGGAAGATAAAAAGTTTGATACATTTTTAATTTGAATTTCCGCAACTACATCTCTTTTATTTTTGGTGATATAGACCAAACGAAAAAAAATCAACAAGTGAGTGAATTTTTAAAATTATTCTCATAAATATTCAGGATATACAGTGAGATGAAGACTACTCTCATGTCGACTATAAATAAATGAGACTTCAAATTGAATTTCCGTTTTAAAAACTTTATCCTGACATCAGTGATACCATTCCATCTATCCCAGTTTCTGTGAATATTTTTATCGAAATGGACATACATTACATTTAAGGAAGGTCCGAAAATAAAAAAGTTTCTAGGAAAATATAATTTTTTCGTAATTAACATTTCATCACTTATTAACATCACATTTTTATTCCAACATGTTAAGCTTTTATAAGAAAAATTTGTGACAGTAGCAAGAGCATAAAAGTTTTTTAATTGCCAATATGTGCTCAAACCACGAGAGATTAATAATATTTCAAAAAATTATGTGTATTTGTGAGTGGGCAATGTAATGAACTAAGTGATAATTGATAAAAGAACATTCTCATTAGAATATTTTATGTAACTCGTAAAGCAGGATAGGAAGTAATTTTTAAAGTCACTTTAAAGTGATGTAGAATAAGAATAAAGTTAGATTATAAAATTTAGCTCATTTGAAAAATTCCTGAAAAACGGTCAAAAAATATTTAAAAATATAACGGCTGTAAAAAATTCAAATTGAGTTTGAAATTTTTGAAAATTCAAAAAATAACGGTAAAAAATAGCACCAAGCAATAATTTTTAGCTTTTTCCAGCAGAAGTGTCTGTCACAAGTTTCGGTTACCTATCATAAATGCTAAATGCAGCCATAAAAAGGATCTTAACTGAAGGATTATAGTCCAACCTCTAGAATAAACGGACAGACGTACAAAATAGAGATAACAGTGTCTTATCCTTTTGTAAAAATGCCCATAAAAGTACTTTGCGTTGATTAATTGAATTCAAGTTCCTTTACGATTCAAATTTTGCACGCTTCATCAAAATTGTTAATGAATTAAAATTAGAATAATAAAGAGGTTTTTAATGTTCAGGCATAAAAGCGAGACAAAAACTAAATAAATTTCGTAATATTGTCACAATGACTCTTGAGATGAATTCCTTTGTTGCCACAAACTGTTTAATTATATCAGACACATTATGTCGATTTCACAAGAATTAAATACCGTCGAGAGTCGTTAAGACAGCCCCAAATCACCAAATGAGGTGTCTTTTCATTACATTCAGTCTCAATATTCGCAAATTAAACAGATTGACTTCACTTATTGTCCTTTGACTCGCAAAAAAAACGTAATTAAATCTCAGGATATTTTTCTTCTGTGGACGTTTGACATATATAAGAACTAGCGGAAGCGGAAAATGTTCCTTATTTTCCCTACACATTTAATTTATTGAAGAAAAAGTTACGAGAAAATGGGAATTGATACCACAAAAGTGTAGATATAACTGTTACTTCATAATTGAAATTATTTTCAACTTTAATTAGTTCATAATTGTCGTTATTAATATGCAGTAAATGCAGGAATTCCACGACTATTTGCAATACGATGCTTTTCGATAAATTAGTTCCTAATAGAGTTATGATTAAATAAATAGATTGTAACATTTCGAACTGAAATACAATATATTTATGTATCGATATGCAGCACCTTTATTTGCTGACAATGAAAGCATATGTGTGTATAATATACTTTATACCTCAAGAGGAATATCATCGATACGAAATAATAAGTGTATAGCTTTTAGTGTTAATTAATTATTTAATAACGAGAAATTTTCCGTGGCTTAAGAACTTTAGAGACTTTCTGTATAAATTATTTACGTAGGATAGCATTCCTCTAAGAATTGAGAGAGTTTTATTATGAAAATATGTAAATATCTGATACCGGATGTACCCAAAAGAATCAATTGTTGATTCGTATAAATATTTTAACAAACTTTTTTCAAGCATGTTTAGCTAGAACAACGTCACTAAATGCTCATTTTGGCTAGGATCCAAACTTTAACATCCAAAACCTTACAAAAGTTCTAGAACCTTTCAAATGTTTTTGAACTTTTGACATAAAATTTGTAAGGTTTTCAAATTCAAATTGTAAAAATCCGTTATTTTCTCAATCAATTCAAATTTTGAAAAGCCGTTATTTTTCAATCAGTTCAAAAACAGTAATACACGACTTTTTCAAGCGTTTTTATCTAGAAAAACTAGAAAAACATCACTAGATACTCATTTTGTCTAGAATCCAAAATAGTTCTGTGTATGTTCTAGAACCTTTCAAATGTTTTCGGACAGTTTACAGCAGAATTTGTAAGGTTTTCAAATTCAAATTTTAAAAAGCCGTTATTTTATCAATATTACACATGAATTTACAAAATGCGCTTAATTTCCCAATTCAACCCTATTCCAATAACTTTAATACCAATTTTCATAGAGCAGCCAGCTCATTGAAGGAAAATATTTGCAAAAAAGATTAAGTAAGATTATGAGGCATTTAAAAAGGGTTTCTATATTCATTAATTACCATAAATTCATGATACACACAGCAATCTATCATCGAATTATTAGCATTAAATATAGAAGAAAGGCGTAAAGCGCGTCAATTGATGGAAATTTTGCCCGAGGACATTCACGTTCTGAAAATTGACACAGGAAATTTGACCAATAAAAATATTTTAAGACTCTTCTTTCCTTTTTAATGCTCCTCTGTAACAGATTATTTAATCAAGCATCAATTCTATTTGATATTGCTCAAAGGCAGAAACGAGAGACAAAGCAAGATTTATTATTTTCAATTTCATCATAAATAATATTCAATTCATCATGACAACGATATCATCCCATCTATTGTTACTCGCTGTTACGATTTTAGTTATTGGAGTTCTAACAACGTCAGCAGAGAATGAAATATTTGAGAGTCGCGGAATCAAAAGCGTGAATGGAGGTGAGCAATTAATGCCTTCTTGATGACATTTTGTCAGATTCTAAATTATTATTGACTTTTTTCTTCTCTTTCCCATTTAATAATAAAAAATAGACAAAAGGCCATTCTTCGTGGGCAGCAGATATGGCAGGTCGCAGTCTGATATATCAAATATGGACTCAAAAGCAACAATCGGACGAATGGTTCCCAGAAATGACAGATTCTTCTTTGGATCGCGATATGGGAAACGATCAGTTCCAATTCAAGGAGTCGATGAGGATAATAATCAGCCCATAACGTGCTTTTATACAGGAATCACAAATCTATTTCGATGCGTAGAGTACTGAACTTTTATTTCTTTTAATTTATGAAAAAAAATTGTCAAATCTACGTTTAACGTCTGTACGCCCGCGCTAATTATGTCAAAAATTTAATAAAATGAATTTTTCTTTTCCGTCCAACATAGAACCGTCGAAGACCAACAGAAATAAGAATGAAATCACTTTTGATGTCCAAATGATGATTAAGTAGTGGAAACAAATCTCCATCTTTTATGCAACATCTATTAACATCAAACAAACAACCAAAATCCAACACGATTGCTTATTCACTCATTTAAAGTTCCATGAATATGGCTGGAAAATTATTGTGTGGAGCTTTTTGACTGAACAGCATGCATGTGACGACGACAACAACAATGTTTTATAACGAATGAAGAAAATTTCTTTTACAATTTCTTTCCTGTTCATTGAATTTAAGATATTTTTTGTTCTATAATCTTCGATTTATGTGATATTTTTAATTATACTATTATATATATATTAAAAACAA
Organism: Chironomus tentans; assembly: GCA_963573255.1. NCBI lineage: Eukaryota > Metazoa > Arthropoda > Insecta > Diptera > Chironomidae > Chironomus > Chironomus tentans. Next base: position 39,899,849 of record OY754302.1, on the reverse strand, counting down.
TGATAAAAAGTCATGTATTTTGAGGATAATGCTTGATTTGTGCGAAATGAGAGAAAACAGAAAATTAATCAAATCGTTTTATCTATGGAACTGACGACGACACTAAATAAAGTCTTATTGGGAGAAAAACATTTATTTATCTATTTACTTAACATTATTGGCTAGATAAAGATTTAATTAAATTTGAATTATGAAAAATAAGATGCATTAAAAATAATAAAAACAAGAAAGGAAGCAAAAACACTGTCTATTCATTTGCCTGTAATCTTTATCCATGTGTTCATTGAATAGAGGAATTAAGTTGGGAAAATAGATTTTTCACAAGATACAGCGCTGAATAAAATGATGTGAAAAACAGGAATAAAATTTAAATGAATTTACGCTGTAAACACGTTTCACATGATGTGTAGGATCCACTGGATCTTTTTCATGCTCAATTTTATCTGGTATATGAGACAATTGGTCTCTGAAAAGGACTTGAAATTTCCAGGAAAAGAGCGAAAATAAAAATGCTTTTGTGATTTCAAGCTTTAGTTACCCTTAAAACATCAATTATCGTCTTTCAAATTCAATACGTGTTACAGCAGTCAATATTAGTGCTGTTACAGACATCCCCAAGCGTTTTATCAAATATTCATAACCTTTTTGTCTGTTTAAAATCACGAGCAATATTCTCATCTTAATTAATGTATAATTATTAAAATAACTCGCCTGTTATCTTTCGTCTATGACTTCACACTTCTCCAGCATCAAGTCTTCTCTCTTCAGTCTTAATTAATTCTCAAAATCCAGAAACTTGAATTTTTGTGATGATTTTAATCCTTTTTTGTTCAAATCTCGTTGTTTTATAGAAGAAATATGTCACCTCTCCTCAAAATGTCGATATTTACAATTTTAATAGTTATATAATTAACTAAATTTAATGTTTTCAATAATCTGATAAACGCGTGGTTTTCAATTTGAAAATAGTTTTTTTTTCTAATCAGTCAGCCATTTTTTTTACCTAAGACCCTACTTTTTCCTATGTTTTTAAAAATTCAGCATTTGCAGCACTTTTGATAGCATTAGATCATAAACTAATTAATGAAATTGATTCTCACAAGCTTACTTTGTTAATTTTATCAAAAAAAATCATCATTAATTCTCATAAAAATAACCGTCATTTTGCAATTCAAATTTTTCATCCATTGGAATTATTGGAAAACGACTTGGCTTTTTTGAACTTGGCCATTCGGTCAATGTAAACAGATTGCTCTATCAAAAATAAGCTAAAAAAATTTTTATTATAAAATTTCTTCTTAAATTTTAAATAATTAAATCAAAGTCTTTTGACTAGTTTATTTTACACGAAAATGACTCAGTTGGCAAAAGAAGGCATTCAGGAACTAGGATATGACGATTCATTAAATGAGGTCTTGCAGTCTGGAAAAGATTTGAGAGAATATTCCAAGGAAATCGAAAAAGAATTAAAAATCATATCAAACAAGTCAATCCACGGATATATACAGCAAGCAGAGAACATAACAAAGCTCCATAATCAAATTGGCACGTGCGATAACATATTACACAATATGGAAACGATGCTCACTGATTTTCAGCAAGTTTTAAATAATATATCGTCAGAGATTACTGTGCTGCAGAAGAAAAGTGTAAATATGTCACAGCAATTATCCAACAGGTAATATATTATTTTTCTAGCATAATTCAGTAACATCCAGTTAGCTATTCTTCAAATAGATGCATCGTGAAAAATCAATTGTATCAATTTGTTGAGGATATGACAATTCCAGAGGAAATGATTAGGAGCATAATGGAGAGCTCTGTGACTGACAAGGATTTCCTTAAGCATCTTAATGAACTGAATCATAAATTGAGTATGATAAAAGAACTAAACTTTAATGAATCCAAGTCAGCTGAAGATGTTCGTGACATAATTGAAAAGCTGAAAATCAAAGCTATAAATAGACTAAGGGGATATTTATTGGAACAGATTTACAAATTCCGCAGACCAATGACTAATTATCAAGTTCCACAAAATGCTATGTTAAAGTACAAGTTTTTCTTCGAATTCATCTTGTCAAATGAACGGCATATAGCAGAGGAAATTTGCAGCGAATATGTAGACACAATTTCCAAGGTTTATTACAGTTATTTTAAAAGTTATTCGTCGCGACTCTCCGTATTAAAGTTCGAGGAAGCTGTAACAAAAGACGACTTAATGGGAATTGAAGACATGGCAAGTAAAAGTAGTCTTTTTGCTAAAAGCTCTCATTCTCTAAAGCAGAAAAGTACTATATTTACGATTGGAAATAGAGGTGACATTTTGACATCTGAGCTTGAAGCACCCATAATAATTCCACATGCACAGCAAAAGGCTAGATATCCATTTGAGGCACTTTTTCGTTCTGAAACTTATGCTCTGGTCGATAATGCTTGTCGCGAGTATTTATTCATTACTGAATTCTATCTTGTTCGAGGAAATCAAGCTCAAGAGCTATTTAATCAAATTATGGGTAAAACAATGTCCTTAATGGTGAAGAATCTCGAAATTTATGTGGTCGATTGTTTCGATACAATTTCACTATTCTTATGCATTCAGCTAATATTGAGATATCAAATTATGTGTCATAAGCGTTGCACAGCTGTTCTAGATAAGTATTGGGAAACTTTACAGACTGCATTATGGCCAAGATTTGAACATTTATTTCGTTTAAACATTCAAAGCATCAGAGATTGTGATCCAACAAAGTTTGGAATTAAGGAAACTGGACCACATTACATTACACGAAGATATGGAGAGTTTTCGGCTGCGATTGTTGGAATTACTGAAAATTTTCCAAATGAAACAGTCAGCCGGTTATTGATGGAACTTCAGAACGAGGTAGAATGCTTTATGCTTAGAATGGCTGCAATATTTCCACAACGAAAGGAGCAATTAATTTATCTCATCAACAATTATGACTTGATATTGGGAATCTTGCAGGAAAGAACAAGAGACAATACAAAAGAGGCTGAATCTTTTCGTGAGCAATTGTCGGCACGAAGTAATGAGTATGTAGAAGAGATTTTGAGTTCTCATATTGGCGGCATCATACATTTTATTAAGGAATGCGAGAAGGAAAATTCTGACGATTTGAGACGACACGATCGACGGGCACTGGCCTTAGTCCAAAATTTTAGTTTGAATTGGAAAAAGGCTATCGAAGATCTAAATCGTGAAGTACTCTTATCATTTCCATCTCTAGTTACCGGTCAATCATTATTACAACTTGCTTTAGCACAGATCGTTCATTATTACAATAGATTCCATAAGCTTCTCTCGCCGTCTGTTCGTGCTGAACTAGTCAACGTTCACTCAATTATGGTCGAAATTAAAAAATACAAGAGTAACTACTAAAAAACATTTATTTTATTGTGAATACATAAATTTACTGAATATTATTTAATAAAAAAAAGAATTGAGATATGACTAAAATTAATTAATCTTCATCTTCAAAAAGCATGGACACAAGATCCTCATTCGAAACCTGACTACCATCTAATCGTTGAGCGCCTTTCCATCTCATTAACGTTGGCAGAAATACCAAGTGCGTTCGAGTATCTTTTCTGAATGGATTATCCAAATTTTTCCAGCTATCGAGGCATTATTTATGGAAGATAATGATAATTTAATGAGTTTCGTGACGTAGTTGAATGACAAGCTCAAAGCTTATTAAAAACTTACAATGGTCTATCAATCTCGCATACGACAAAATGAGAATCTTCAGGTGCAGTTTCCACAACTTTTTCAATTACTGGCTTAGCACGATTACAGTATGGACACCAACTCTCGCCTGTATATTTTTTTAATTAATTAAAGAAACAGCAGGTAGTAAGCATGACTATGCATTTAAATGAGTGATTCGCTGGATTGGAATGCGTTGTTTGTGTCACAATGAATGACGAGATAAGTGGTTGGTAATTTCATAATTCAGGTGACTTGATAATTATATTAAAATTAATTTACCTAATTCATTCTTGTCTCCAGTAAAGAATACATTGATTGGAAGTTTCTCGCTCTCCAAGGCAGTTACGAGCTTCTCAAAGTCGTCCCAATTTTTAGCATAATGTCTCTTAATCATCCTCAGACCCCTTTTTATCATTAATCACTTAATCACTTGTGAACTGCTTGATTTCTGTTCAATTAATGAACTTTTGTGCTGCTTTTTTATAAGGCACAACTTCCACGATGGACTTTGTGACATTCTAGGTTCAATAACCGTCATTTTGCAATTCAAATTTTTCATCCATTGGAATTATTGGAAAACGACTGGAAATCATAACAAAAAAAATCAGCGAAGTCATTGAGTTTCACAAAGTATTATTAAAAAATTGAAATTGCAGCATAAATACATAAGTAACTCGTCAAAATGATGTCTAACAATGGAATTAACTTCACGCCATTATGGAATAATGGTCCAGTACCAGGAAGTTTCTACAATTTCCCTCAAAATCATGTAAAGTCTAATTCTGTTGATGATTTCGGTGTTCAGAGAAATAGGTAAGAATATTTAATTTATGCAGTATTATAGCTTTGTTTAATAGATATGGACATAACATATCACTATCAGCTATTAATATCCAATGAAAATGAACGAAAACTAGAGATATTTAACAATATTATTAACCTAAAAGATGTTGAGTCATTAAACAAGCTAATCAGAGTACTTCCTTAATTTTAGTGGTCCAATCACAACCGGAACATCGATCGTTGCTGTAAAATATGATAAAGGTGTGATAATTGCTGGAGATAAGCTTGTTTCATACGGAAATCTGGCTCGCTATCATAATGTCGATCGTGTATTTAAGATTAATGAGAATATAACTCTCGGAATGAGTGGAGATTATGCAGATTTTCAATTTATTAAACAATACATCGACGAGAATATTCTCGCTGATTTTTCAATGGATGATAAAATTACTTTAAAGCCTAAAGATCTTTTTACATGGCTTACACGAATCCTGTACAATAGACGATCTCGTTTTAATCCATTGTGGCTTGATATGGTCGTCGGAGGAATGCAGTCTGAAAATGAGCCATTCTTAGGACATATTAACGTTCGAGGACGTGCATACACAAATGATGTCATTTCCACAGGATATGGAACTCATTTGGCACTGCCTTTGTTGAGAGAATATTCTGAAAAAGGTCCACTCGATGAAGCTAAAGCATTGGAACTTGTCAAGACATGTATGGAGGTTCTTTACTATCGTGATTGTCGTGGATATCCAAAATATTCACAAGCTAACATCAATGATAAAGGCTGCACTGTAACCGATCAACTTGTTAAAGAAAATTGGGATTTGGCATTAAGTGTTAAGGGATATTAAAAAGCATCTTGTGTATTTTTTTGGTGAAAAATCCAAATCAATTGGAATTTCTCTGCTTTAATAAAAATCCATCATTTTTTAAATGTAACATTTTCTTTAATTATTATTATTAAGTATCTTTTTTAAAAGGAAGTTCCTTAATAGCCTACAGACAGTATAAGTAAATTGTATAAGAGAAAAATTTTGATTCCCTTAAAAAGGACAGAGGACATTAAAAGTTTTTTTTTTGTATCACATTTAGGAAATTGGAGAGGTTTAAGTCACAAAGTTTGTGGACTCAGTTAAGTCACTTTAAGATTGGAGATGATAGATTGATTGGTTCAAATAGTAGAGACAGATAAACATGGAAATTGAGCATTTATAATATTCATCAATTTTTGAGATTTATATTCAATTCGATATGTCTAAAAATGTATTTTTTTTTTCGAAGACTTTGTTTGCATTTTTTGCCTTAAAACTACTTCATGAACTGCCGATGTGCCAAAATTGTATTTGCGACACCTTTAAATGTTCGTTGAGGACTAATATTTTCCATAGATGCCATCCGTTGTATCTCATTTTGGGAGAATCGATTCATAATAGCACGCACGATGTCTGAAGGCGGTACATGAGGATTACCTAAATTGAGAGGAAATGATATTAATTAAAATCATTCTTACAATAATAAATTATTTAAACAGAACATTCAAAACAATAAAAATAAAACAGCAAGTGTGAGTATATTAAGTAATTCATAAAAAAAAGGAGGAAAGAAGCGTCAATCGCAAAAATAAATTGAAAAATAAAACAGAGAATCGTAAAAAATCAATTCCAATGCAAGCAATAGAAAATTTATGCTTAATAAAAAAACAACAATCATTATTAGGGCAGACATTCAGTTCTTACGGATTCGAAATTTTCTTTTGAACAATATTATGATTACTAATTTCGTTCACAGATCGTGATGTAGAGACATGTGGATGGAATCTCCTTAAAATTTCCAACTTATCGTAATCTTTTCGACGGCAATTTGTACAAGTTTATTCCTTATTAATTAAATATTCTCATATAACTCTTAATTCAATCACATTCTTACCTAATAAGCCACGATATCCTAAAACTGAGTTTTCGTGTATATTCATCGATAGCTGTTGATTCTTCAAAAATGATTCCGTGTCGACTCCACGAACTTGAGAAGGTTTCAAGAACCTTTTTGGAATTTTTGTTAAAACATCATCGGAACCTTGAACGGGTCCAAAACCTAAATTAACTAATATCGCTTCCGCATCTGGCTTTCTAGCCTCCAGTAGACTTTCAACAGACGAGCAGTGGCTTGAGTCGGACTGAAAATTTGAAAGTTTTAGAATTTAGGGTTGAAATTCTCTGGATTAAAATAAATCCAAGGATTTAATATCTGGATTAAAATAAATCTCAAGATTAAAACAGACATGAAACTCACTTGAAAGGAACCGTCTCTGAGGAGTGGATTTTTGGGCATCACATGTGGACTGTAATGACCTTCCGAAACTGTGTGTTCTCTTAAGGGTCGCATGTTACCCAACGACGGTCTTAAATTTGCTAAATTTTTTGATTCTAAATGATTATTGCTCAAAACACTTGGACTAGTAATGAACGATGGATTTGCAATGGAAACATCCTCATCATCGTAAATTAAATTGTCTGTTGAGACATTTGGCAAGTCTCCATCATTAGCGACACTAAAACTCCGTCCAATATCTCTAAGTCTTTTAGTTCGAGGATTAGGATTTTCACTGGAACTTCTACCTAATACGCTGATATGACATCGTTGAGTGGTGAGTTTATTTGGTTCCGATTTAATTTCTTCTTCCTCCTTAGTAACTTCCTCTGGCTCGTCATTCACCAGACTATCTTCATTATCACCTCTATCATTAATATTAGATTCATTTTCTTTATTATTTATTGTATCATTAACGTCATCTTTTATTTGCTCTAGTTCATTGTCACATTGTTTATTCCTCATTTCATCATCAGCCATTTGTTGATTCTGATCCATATTGTGATGAGTTTTGTCTTCTTTTGATGATTCCCTCTTGATTTTCTGTGTTGTCTTTGATATGAGATTCTTTAGTTCAATCTTTTTATTCTTCAATTTTTCATTCACGTTAAATTTATTGCATATCTCTGATATTTTTCCTTTAACACTTGCTCCACTTCCACCACTTGTCGATGGTTCATTAATATTAAGCTCGTTACTATCACAATTATTTTTTTCTTCTTCTGTTACTGAAATCCATTTTTGCACCGTAACGTGTGACTTTTTTCGCATCTCATTTGTAATTCCGCTCACCCAACTTCGAACGCGAAATTTAACTAATTTTTTCCAGATGATAAAGAGAGAGAGTAAGTATAAAAGAGAGAATTAGTTCCTATTTTCATGACGAAAGCTTACAATTAGATAGTACTAATAAGAGTGTTGAAATATGAAATTTAATTTTTCTAATGAAAAAATGCGTGAAACAATTAGTAATCGTAGTAATTTACAAGGCTTGAATGAATGGGAAATATCTACTTCCAATCATTTCTACTATGTATTAGTTTCATCAGCGCATTTTCTAATTTCTATCACGTGCTGGGTTTATTTTAAATTAACAATTAAAATTGACCGTTATTTTTTTTAAATTTTTGAATTTTTGAAGTTCAAAAACTGGAATAAACTTCCAGATTTCCAATAGTTACGTTTTTTGAATTTTGGAAATACGTTAATTGTTGAAATTAAAGCTTCAAGAGCCTGGAACAATTCTAATAAGATTCCAGATTCTCATAAAATAATTTTTGAATTTCTAAAAACCGTTAATTTAAGAAACTTAGCATCACATGAGATTTTGGAAGTAAAACAAAGTCATTATTATTATTTTAAATTCAAAACACAAATTTTTGTGCGTAAATCCCACAAGCTTTAAAGAAAATCTCATTAAATCAAGATTTATCACTCAATATGACTAAATTTTACGAAAGAACGAACAGACACGTCCAGTCGTAATGTAAACAAATGCCTTCCTTTTTGAGAAAATGCACTGCGAATTAATATGTAAAAGTGTAAAATTGTTCGAGTGAATTTTTTCGTCACTAGACTAAATATAGTATCTAATGGATAAATAATCAAACAACCAGATGTGTGCTTTATAAACGTTAGTCGTTGTCGTGAAACGATTTTTAACTCCTTTTCGTATTGATTTATTATTGCGGAGCATCACAAACTATAATTTGACTTAATTTAATTAGATGAATTAAGTTAGCATTTTGAATCTAATAAGTCGATGCCTTAGAGACGACTTTATATCCAATTATGGCGATTGTGATTTAATTGCACAATTAAATGGAGACTACCAGACGTATAGCATGACAATTCGTGTGACTATTTATTTATTACCCAAATATTGTTGTCAATTTACCGATAAACTAATAATGACATGCATGATGAGTGACATTCACATGCTCAAACAAATATAATCAGATAATAAGAGTAATCACGATAATAGCAACATGAAAAATATTATTTACACTTATTATTTGAGTCCATAAATAATAGTAATAAATGAGAAATGTTATCACTTATTAAGAATCAACAGCGAGAGTGAAAAAAATAAATTTGTCATTGCGCAATAAATTTTTCTGTATGTACTTTGAGATATTTTTTTGGACTTGTTATCATTTTCTTCCTTTATTGGAAACACTTATAATGAGCGTGATAAGAAATTCCTTGTGAAATGTTTACAGGAATCAATCGATGACAGACACTTACTTATTTATTAATACGGAAACAAAATAACAAAAAAAAAATTACGAGTAGTGTGGAAGGTGGACCGCACAACTGAGCACACAAACTTGAATGAAAAAAAAGTATAAAATTTATATTTCGCTCAAATAACAGCACAAGTTTTTGTTTGATTATTATATTACTAGCTTCTCTTGCCCGCTTAATTGTGCAACCAGTGTCTAAGTTGAGATAGAAGTATGAAGATGATGAGGAGACAGGGATGTAGCAAGGGGGATGACCTTATAATAATAAAGCGTGATATACCCAGCCTTATGAACTGGGGACTCTGCGAGTATACCACACCCTTTAGACCTACGTTATAAAATTTAATGTATCCTGGGGAAGACCTTAGTTGTGTCTGAATATAGAACCGACGTAATTTTGGACTCTGAGAAGCATCCAACCTAACTAAACGCATTTAAGCTACACGTTAGACATTTTGTCACCAATCATACTGAAATTTAGCTTCCTATCGAGGATGGGCCTCCAAAATTGTTATTTTCCAAGTCTAGAAAATCTGTTAAAGACGAGACACCTAGAATCCATCTATATATACAGGAATTCACCCGAAATGTAAGCTCTATACACAATCTATGGGTCCTAAACCTCAATTAACGTGTCTCAAGGCACCAAATGGTCTGTCTTTTAGATAGTACCAACCCAGATTCCGCATGACTAGGCTGGCCATTTGCTTGGTTTTTGCAGAGGACCGTCTTCTATAATTATCTACATTCTCTGAATTTTTTGCGATTTTGACAAATATCCTTAATTTTTTTGACTCAAAAATGTCCAAAATTTGGTTCTTTTTTACCTAAAATGAGCTTAATTTGGTTTAATTTAAGGAATGTCCTCTATTTTTCTGGTCACCCAACCCATGACTACACCCCTGACCATAATGGGCGCTTTTCGAGGGGGGTCTGATATTTTGTAACAGGCTAAAGTAAAAAATAATTTTTTTTGTTCAAAATTTGTAACGAGGGGGGTCTAAAAGTCGCTGTTTTGCGTACCCTACCCATGACTACACCCCTGACCACAATATAATATTCAAGAACCTTCGTTATTAGTAAAGTTATAATTCATATAAAATAAATATCTAGCTGAGAAATATGAAATGACAACGAGATTTATTATATTATATACACAAATGCTTAATTACATCGGAGGAACTGATCTACACTTTTATGGGGAGCGAAAAAAGTTAATTGTGAGAGAATTTTTTTTCCCCACCCATTTATTTATTTTAACAGCAGAGAAAGAATGCAATTTTATCGCGAATCGACTCATCTTTTTGGGAATTTCTGTCTACTTCCTCGGATTTCCAATCAACCGGATTTATTAATGCTTTAATTAACACAATGCAAATTTTTTCGCTCTCAATTTTTTAAACAGAAAAAAATTTAATTATTATACAATGTTGTGCGAGTAGCAGGAGAAAGAAATAGAGAATTTATTACTATTCAATGTCGATATAAATGCTTTTTTACAAGGTGGAATTAGAAGTGAATGTTTTATGTGCATACAAATGATTTTTGATGGATATATGTAATAATTTAATTTTTTTTGTTAACATACCACCGTCACCAACATTATTTTCATCTTTACTGTTCTTATTTGATTCCTCACTCATTTGAGAAAGTCAATTCTGCCAATTTCGAGATTAATAGAAAAGAAGCTTGAATTAAAATTTGTGGGTTTTTTGGTCTACAAAATCAAGGCAAGAACATCCAGTTAATATGTTAAATTTCTTAATGCCCAGAATCAATTTAAATATATAAATACAGGCTTTTACACGACGATAATGAAGTATGAATATTAATAGCTCATTAATACGCGACCATTAATAGACGTTAATAACAGTACATTGCAGTATATATGTACAAATGAAAATAATTGAGCTAAAAGCCTCGTTACTGCATCATAAATAGACAGAAGAAGATACAAAAGAAGATGAATTAAGTTAATAGCTATTATGTACAACAAAAAAGTTAGAAATGTCACAACATCAAATTGAGAATTAAATCAATACAGCTACACTGTTAATTGGCTCAATTGATATTCTTTCCGCATATGATTTAATTGAAGTAGCTCATAATTTTTATTCCTCATCATTTTCTTCTTGCTAAAATGTAACTTTGACCTTCTTAAAAAGCAGATTTTTATGGATAAATTACCTTGGATTACTGGATATATTGAAAATAGCGTCTATGGATTAACAGAAGAGTGGAATGTTTAAGTAGTATTAAGTTTGTCTGAATTTAAAATTAAATAGATTAACAAATAAACAATTTTTTAACTAACAAATCAACAGAACAACATTTTTACAAGGAGAACTCGATTTGAACGAATTGTCACTGATGTATTTCCTTAAATGTTGTTTTGAGTTGAACAGCTTTCTTATTTCCTAATGATTTAATCATCTGATAAGTTAACTTATTGGAAAACTGTAAATAATACATAATGCAATATAAAAATGAAGCTTTAATTGTTTTATTTATAGTTTAATTAAGTTTTTTCAAAATAACTTTTTTCATGGACTAGCTTTTCCAGTCTTCCAGTGCGGTTATTGCGGGAAAATTTGAATCTAAAAAGTCGGTTTGAAAATTGAAAATTTCCCCAAAATACTCAAATAATCTAGATTGTTTTATTGAGAATGTGGCATTGAACCATAACATGACCTATTAACAATCATATAAGAGCCTTAAATGGCTGAAAATAATCATTTTATTCGAATTGGTTACAAACAGCTGTTTTGTCGGAGCTTTCCAGTCACAGAAAGCTCTGAAGCTAATAGTTATAAACTAAATTACAAGTAAAACTAATTAAAGAGCCATTAATCAACTGCAAAAACATAATCAGCACATAAAGGAACAACTTAGTATCCAATAAGAAGTCAGACAAGTTGAGAAAGTGATGAGAAAAGACGACAAATTGTAAAAGAGAAAAGTAAACAAAGAAGTGAGCTTCAGAGCTTAGGTAGTTGGAAAGTTTCGTCTTTATTTTTTTATAAAAGAAAAAAAAATTCATTGCTAACACGCAAATTTTAAATAATTTAATTTTATGTCGAAAACGGACGAGAACGATACAAATATTAGTGTTAAAATATAGCTAAACAAAAATGCTGTGGTTTAATTTAGGATTCAGTGATTTTATAAAGAAGAGAGTGTGCAAATTTTTATTAAATCGTTATTTGGGCCAATTTTTTCAGGAAAAATTAACAGTCGATCAGATTTGTCTCGATTTATACAACGGAAAAGGCTCTGTTAGTGACGTGAAATTATGTTGTGAGGTAATAATTATGCTGTGATTAATATTTTATCAATATTTATGTATTCAAACAAAATGAAAATAATATCAGCTGAAAATTAAAAAGTTTTTTTTTTCTACACACAAAGCAAAAAAAAAGTAAAACAGATGATGGAGGAAATAGATGTAAATTTTTGTTAGTGTGATATACTTTATTGAAAAAGTAAATATATGCTGTAAAAGAAGATAAGCATAAGATACAGAACTGTGACTCATGAGATAGCTTTAACTCTGTGAAAAAGACTATAAAAGACCTTAGAATAGTTCCTATAGAGTATAATAATATCTAGTTTTTTTTCCTCATCATTCATTCTGCTGCTGCCATTTCTACGCTCAACAAAAACTTGTTTTCTTTCGCGATTTCATATGTTTTCCATACCAATAATCAAGTGTCTGAAAATATGTGTGTGTGCTATATATATTTGAGCGAAACAAAGAAGCGGATTGACTGAGTGAGTGAGTGAGAGAAATGTTCGATGGATGGAAATGACACAACTATACGCGAATAATATATGCAACGAAGATAAAATTAGAACAAAGAAAAATTAATTTTGCAATATTTGCATACTCACACCTTTAAATTCATTTTCTAGTTGGCTCATTCATGTCTGCTTGCGAAAAAAAAAGAAAATAACAACATTAAGAGAGATACGAGCTGCACATATATAAATTTTTTATTGTTTTCCTTGCGATCAAGTTCATTGCTATTTTATGGCCTCCGTCGTGTATGCAATATCAGCATCTACTCACATATATTTATATGCATGTAAAAAGCTGTTTTGATTCTGCACAAGCATGTACGGTCATGTTTTCTTTCTTCATCACCAGCCAGCTGATTCAGTCAACTGATCAAACATTGATTTCTTTTATACTCTTTTTTTTCGCACAAATATCACTTTGTGGTTTATATACATATGGATGACAGACACTGATAACTCAGCTTATTTACTTATATTTCGTTTCTTTTTTAAATCAGCACAATGTTATTGTATCAGGAATCAGGAAATGAAAACGTGCATAGTATTTTTTTTGAAAAATGTTCTATGAAATTTAACAAAAATGGAAATGCGACCTTGCACAACATTTTATCAATTGCTACAGTTGCAAAAAGTTTATATCAAAAAATTCAATTACACACATACTATATGATATGATAATAGTATAAATGGCACAAGATTAATTCTTCATAAAAGAATTGATGCCTTATTGAGCTCAGAAATAGCACAATTTAAAACGTAATTTTTTCCCTTTTCTTGTTATTACTTTCATTGATGTGATGATTTCTTGAACTTTGTGCGACATACATAAAAACTTTTGTTGACGTGGTCATTAGTGACCGATGGAAGCGCATATTCCACGCATCGAATGAGAATACTCGATAAAGCTAGATTTGAAAATATAACGGTCGAAAAAAAATTCAAATTAAATGACAAAAAGCTTCGTTAAATAATAACGGTCACAAAATATTTGAAAAATAACGGTCAGATTATTTTTGAAAAGTATATTAAAATTTGAAACTTTAACGTCTTTTGAGCTGAAATTTCATGCAGCAGACGAATGTTCAGTCAAAACACGAGCAAAAACTTTCTGTAAAATAAGCTATAAAAAACGATTCTACATGCATTAATTTAATGTGTAAAAATTTATTTTATTGAGTTAGTCTTATTAACGAAATTTACATATTTCCATACACACGACGGTTCTATATTTAAAACGCGTAAAGAATTTTTTCTACACATTACATGCGTCCTTGAAAATTAACTACTACGGAACAGCTTTTTTAGTTCGCTTGTGACTATTTGTGTATAATCTACATTTGGTAAGATTAATTCCGTAGTATCACAAAAAATTTTGTTTATTTGTTTTTAAATTCTTGGAAGTTTGCATCATATTCAGCAACGCAATAGACGATAAAGTCTCAACAAGCACCTTCCAAATAAATAATAAAAAATTTTTTTACGCATCTCCTCACTTCAAAGTAATAATGATAATAACAATTGTATTTAAAATGTGCCACAAATGACAATGGAATTGAATTCGTATTCTTGCTTTTTTATAGACAATTAACAGCTTATTTGAAGCACAAGGATGGGATTTTGAAATAAAGAATGGAGAAATAGGATCGCTAGCTGTCGACGTGCCATGGAATTGTCTTATGTCGGAAGACTCTGTTGTTGAAGTGAACAATTTGTATTTGTGTCTCCGACCACACTCACGGACTAAAGATGATGGTAAGTATTTATAGACATATGATGATACTTGATTCTGTTTACAAAAAGATTTTTCACATTTTTCTTATTATTATTATTCCTAATAAAAATAAGAGCTTCTCGAGATAGGCTTACATTTTTGTGAAATAACGTCGTCAAAAAAGAGGAAATGAGTAATCTGCCTGGAAAATAATAAGCTTTTAGAATTTTTTATTTCTATTTTGTTAAAATTGCTAATTAATTCACTTGTCATGCTATTCATTACCTCACGTAATATTTGCTAATTTTTTTTGCGTATAAAGACGAACATTCCGTCAATGACAGACAAATTACGTGGAAGCATGCTTTTAATCTTCTTCTAACTATTTCACTTACTCTTTCCTTCCTCGTGAAACACGATATACAATAATTAGTTGTAAATACTACACAAAAACTTTCAATGTACGTCTGGTTCTTTGTTGTGATTCATTACTTTTTTTGGGACTATAAAAAAGTAGAAGACGAAGTGTTCTCAATGTGTCAAGGACTTTGGCATAATAGATTCACGAATTTTTTAGAATAATCTTGTTTTCGAGTTTTAAATACAAGGCTGGACATCTGCAGATCTGTGTGGATTTTCTTCTGTTTTTAAGCTTGGATAAGCTTAAATGTTGGAATCTTTACAAATTTTTGCTATGTCCTTGATTCTAATGCCAAAAAAATCCAAGTAACTTCTTGCCGAGGGCTCGGAACTGATCAACTGACTTCTGATCATTTTTTGATCAGTTCCGCACGATTGCCTCTGGTCAGCCTAGTCATAAGCGTGTGTATTTTAAACAAAGAACTAAGAGAATGTTAATTTTTTGACATATATAACTTGTTATTATTATATATAGAACCTCCTCGAGTACATGAGTGAAATATACTATAAAACAGAGAAAAGAGTATGTGTTGTATTAGGGATCAACGATCTTTATTTCGTATGTCGTAAAAGTTTATGACGACTTTTTTTATCATTTTAATAAGTTTACTGAAAGCAATTAATGTTGACATTATTATTTTATATATAAAAAATTACAGGCACAACTATGCTCGAGTCGATGTGGAGCTCAATGAGTAGTTCTATGCAATTAGCCCAAGAATGTCTTGAGAAAAATGAGGATGCAGAATTTGAGATTCCGTCAAATTCAAACTTGGAAGGATTGGAGAAATTTGCACAAACTATTGATAACAGTAAGTTCACGGCACAATTTGCACATTGTAGCTGTTGTTTATAAATAAAGTAAGTTACACGTGTTAATTTTATTCTCATTTATTACAGTTTTGATTCGCGTTAAAGTGAAACTTGTGGATACAACGATAAGATTAGAATATCTTCCGACTGATTCAAATTCAGGGGTTGCAATAATTATTAAAATTAAAAGGTTTGTCGTCCATATTCATCTACAATGACAAGAACTAATGAAAAATCTTTAAATCAACAGTTTAGGCTATCAAAATGAAGCGAGAAATGACGCACCAGATAAAGAAGACAATGACAAAAGTGACCAAAAAACGATTGTCTTTTCGACGCACGCATCACATTATCTTACGTTAGATGACATTTCATTTTATTCAGAAGAGTTTAGAATAGGAAATAAGAAGGATGAGAAGGCAAAAAGTCGACATAATTCCACAAAATCATCAGAGAATGATGAGAGTGGTCATGAAGAGGAAGAATCGAGCTCGTTAGATCCATTTGCAAGTGCTATATCGAGTTTTTCACCCGACAATGAAATGTTTTATAGTCAAAGTGCATTAAGTGATGGTGAATCGAATAATAAGCAAAATAGGGAACTAGATGAGAGCGATGATGAAGAGGGCGAGGAAATTTATCGCTCAGAAATGATATTAATGGGAGTCATGAATAATCGTCAGGAAATTAGAATAAATATGAAATTAGCAGAGAATATTGACGGACCTAAGGTATCATTGGAAGTAATGTTTGGAACACTTGTACTATATTTTACACCGCGCCAATTTCATATGTTGCTTTTACTCTGTGATATTTTGCTCAATGGTGAGGCATTAGCAAGTAATGATGATGATAATAAGAAATTATTAAAGGAAAAGTTGCGAATGAGAGAAGAGGAAATGAAGAAGCATATTCCGTCGTACGGTGGAAATTTGCTTAATCATCCAACATGGTCTGGTCTTCAACCAGGCGATGATTATGATTGTGACTTGAAAGGAATGCAATATAATAATTTACGTCCAGTTAGCAGTGATTCGTTCTTATCTTCAAGCAGTTCTATGTCTAGTTCTATGCAATCATCAGCTAGTCAAACGACAACTCATTCACATCGACACAAAAGGGCTATAGAAAGGGACCAGAATGCAGACATTTCCCATTATAATGTACGAATAGCTGGAATTTATGTTCTTTTACTTCATGACGATGTCTTAGTTCCTAACACTGATTCTAACAATCTCTTTCCATTCAATGAGTCTACTGTCGATAAATTAAGATGCAAATCTGAACACTTTTTCAACTACACATCCAATTTCATCAGTTCATGTAGTACCAGTGATTTAATGAAGATCGGAGCAATTTTCAACAAAGCCTGTGATAGCAACCATCTGAGGTAATGATTTTCACGGCTGGCAATAATTCCTGCTTAATCTCACGATTTAATTTTAAATCCTAAGATTTATTTTTAATCTAAATTTAAATCCGAAGATTTATTTTAAATCTAAACTTAAATCCGAAGATTTATTTTAAATCCAGCTCTAATCCAAGAAAATTTTCAATGTATTTTATTGAAACGCAAACAATGCAAGCTCGATTGAATAATTTATGGGCAGCATTCAATTAAAATATTTTTACTGAATTCCATGCATTTATCGTGTATTTATAGAATCATGTTAGCGCCCATTATTATAAGTGGTGAAGACAGACGAACTGAAAAAGGCAATCGTACAAAACTGAATGTATCTATATCAAGAACTGAAATAAAGGAGATTCTCGATGGATTGACGTTGCCAATATTGGACTTTAGTCGTAAAGATTCAACGTCAGAAATATCTAAGCAGCCTGAAATGTCTATAACGATTGAGAAAACATTCTACATTATGAAAAGTTCGTCGGGAAGGCAGTACATTGCTCCCAGATTTAATATGGAGTAAGTTGTTTTTAAATGAAAATTATTTTCTATAAATGGCATTAAAATCTCTTTTTGCATCCTCAGAATTTCACTCGGAATTGAAACAGAAACGCAATTTGCTTTCGACATTTCTATTTTTGATCGCATTCATGCGTTGTTTTCGTCGCCATTTATTTACTCAGCAAACTCATCCAACAATGATCAGGATGTATTTAGTGAACTCTCACCTAATTCTCAGCGAATTGTGCAATCAAAATCTGAAATTAAAGTGCTGGCTGAGAACCTGAAACTTATTTTAGTAAGCTTATGCAGCAAATTTTTTATTATGACCCTTTATTGAATGTTAATTTCCTTTCTAGTTCTTTCCAATCGTTGATTTGAGGCCTCTTCATGATGAAGATCGTTGTCCATACTGGAAACGAAATGTCAGACCTGATTTTCTTCAAATAAAGTTCAAGGAATTCAAAATGAATTCAATATCAAGCATTTATGATATAATTGCGAACGAAATTAAATTCTATTACAGTGAGTCAGAGAAACACAATCCTATATATTTTGGTAAAACCAGCTATTTCGAAAACACATTAAACAAACATTATCCGACGAAGGAATATCCTCGCATAATCATTCAACTCCCATCTGACTCACAAATACAAGACATGAATGAAGAATTTATTCGAGAGCATCAGGACAAGAAGGATGACTCGGATAACAGTGATCCTACTTCCTATGAAAGTATCAAAATCAAAATGAATCTTGAGAGAGATTCAACTCCGTTTAGTAAGAAAAGAGTTTGCAGAGAAAGTGACACGCCTCATAATAAAGGCAATGAAGGTGAGATTTTATTATCTCTATAATTTATGCCTTACTGTATATTAATTTTACATGCTTATAGACGAGTCGGAAATATTACTTATGCCTGGAGATAAAGAAGAAATGAAACATTTCTGTGATAATGCATTCAAATTCTCAAAAATTCAAGTTAAATTGGATCTTCCAATCGTTGTGGTGCAGTTGAAGTAAGTCATTGACTATTTGGCAATAACGGCTTTTTAGAATTTAAAAATCTTCATTCTTGAGTTCAAATTCAAATTTTCAAAAACCGTTAAAATTCAAAAATTTAAATAACGTTACTTTTCAGATCAAAACATTTTTACGAAGTCTTTTACAACCGTATAATTTCTGACATCTTAATGTGGGAATCGAGTGCTCCAAAGCAGAAACCACCGGAAGTAGTAGTGCCGCAAAAGAAGCAACCAGAATCGTTAATGACTGCTGGAATGATGGATTCGATTTATGCTCCGTTTACAATGTGTAAAAGTCACATAAATTTTGAGTCCAGCTCTTCTGCGACTAATTCCGAGAGTGAGGGCGAGAATGATCCAGTTTTTTATTCAGTCTATGAGAGAAGTAGCAAACAAAAGAGCGTGTTACAGGATATTTACAAAACTGATTACAGCAATGCAATAGCTTTAGAATTAAATATTGGACAAGGAATGGTCACAATGTATGCACCTGTTAGAGATACTCAAAACCATGTTATTCCTGGCCAGCTGGGGGAGTTTGTAATAAAGGCAAAATCCACAACAATATTTTCCGTCAACAGTTATCATGGAAATTCTAATTTAGGATATTTTTGCATCCAGTCAGGAAATTTGGAGGTCTATCATTGTGGATTACTTCCAGTGCCAATACAAAATCCCCCATTAAGAGATTTAAATTGTTCGCTTCCCGCTTGGCTTAATGCAACAATCTATCCAACACCTAGAAATCTTATACCTAATGATAATAAAGTTACATTTGATCGTGATATGCTCTCGTTAGCTGTACAAATAAAATCAAATCCTGATCAGGGATTAAAGAGAGTTAAAGTATCAGTTGGAATTCAGAATGGCACATTAAGATATTTCTCATCATTAACAGAACATTTATGGTTGACACAAATAATGGATTTCTTTGATGTGAAAGAAGACATCGTTCAAGGATACACGCCTTATACAAATCTAACGGAACTTCATTTGCATTTATGGAATTCATGTATTGATTATAGACCAAAAAGATATCCATTTAGAGCAATTGCAAATATTGGAACACTTATGATTAGTTCAAATATTGCGACAGGAAGTGTAGGTTGTACTCTCCGATTTGTGGCTGAAGATGGAACTCTCTCGTTAGCCCCGCAAGTCCTTGATGAGAATTGCAAACAAGATTACAATAAAATTACATCTTTACCGCACACAGAACTTGTTTGTGTAATGGAATTAGGATTATTTGAAATATCACTTAAACTTAGTGATAAAGTCACGCCACTTTCTCCGAAATATGATCTTCGTGCTGCCATAAAAGATGTTCATTTACGCACATGTTCAGATTCAGGACGAGCATTATTAGAATTTATCAGCTATTTGGCATCGGAAGGAGATTTATATGAAGAATTTAAGTACGACGATGACCAAAGTGAAACGTCTAGTATAATGCAGACAAATGATGATGAATTGTTACTTAAAGATTCAGAAACTGACACGCCAGAAGTCACTGAAACACAACAGAAGCACGTAAATACAATGATGGCAGATGCAATGGAGGAAAGTATTTATATACCAAGTCAATCAAATATTGAATCAGATGAGCCTGTTGATCTTGGTGCTGAAGTTTTCTTCTTTCCGGACGAACACAGCAAGAAAGATGCAAAGAATATTGATAATCAAGCTGGTCCAAGTTATTATCGTAAGGCAGACAGTTATAAACGTCGTTGTGCGAGTGAAGATTCCATAAGTATTGACTCTTCAAGCTATCGTGAAGATGAAGAAGTGTTTGTCAAGCGATATCAACCGAAAGATGAAGATTCAGGCAGTATAAATACTGAAATGAGAGAATTATTAGATTTCGAGAGGTCTGTAATGATTGGAATGAAAGAACCAGAAGAGGATTTTGATCCTTTGCCTCAAGTTGAGATGGATTTAGGGGATATAACTAAATATGATCATGTTCTACCAAAGCAGCCATCAGAAACTGAGAATAAAAAGAAATATTCAGACTCTGATGATGACTTTTGCTTTGTTGCGGACGAGGAAAGACCACAATATAATGAAATTCCAGTTCAGCAGTCCGATGATCCCATTAGAATAGTTGATAATCATTTTAGTGCTCCAAATGGCAAACCTGACTTGTTAAAAGCTCCTTGTGACTTTCCCATGGCCGTGCAACGATACACATTGTGCGAGATGAGTTTAGTTTGGCATATTTATGGAGGACGTGACTTTGATGAAAACGATCGCAAGAAGGAACGTGAAGAGAGAGAAGAAATGTAAGTAACTAAATTTTTATTGCCTTTATGCATATCATTAAGTATTAGCAACATTATTTTAATCCTGGGATTTAAATTTTAATCTCAGTATTTTAATCCTAGGAATTAAATTTTAATCTCATCATTTTAATCCTGAGATTTAAATTTTAATCTCAGTTTTTTAATCCTAGGATTTAAATTTTAATCTGTTTTTAATCCTAGGATTTAAATTTAAATCTCATCATTTTAATCCTAGGATTTAAATTTTAATCTCAGTATTTTAATCTTAGGATTTAAATTTTAATCTCATATATTTAATTTTTATTGACCATGTTTATTATTACAACCTCATTAATTCAGGAACAGAAGGGCTTTCACAAACTACCCGATGTCAGAAGTGTACAAAATGGGAGTTTCTTATACAAAAGGCTCACCAAACCTAACACTTGGTGGAAATGCTCAAAATAAACTCACTTGGAAGACGCGTGGTGGATATGGAAGAAAACATGATGTGTTGATGGAAATTCATCTAAATAAAGTTAGATTCTCGCATGAAACGTATCCAACAACCACAGAGCAAGCGTCACGACAAGTTTTATTAATAACAGAAATAGAAATACGTGATAAATTGGCAATATCCAATATCAATAAATTTCTATATCATCCAACTGTCGGTTTTCGAACGCGACAAGGCAATAATCATATGGTTGTAATCAAGGCATTACATTTAAGACCCGACATGGCACTAAAGACTCAAGAATGTTGTCTAAGGATTTCATTGCTACCAATTAGACTTAACATTGATCAAGATTCTTTGCTGTTCATGATCAATTTCTTTAATGAATTGAGTGGAGGAAGTGATTTAAATGATTCGAAATCACAAGCTGTTGCTAAAGTTCATCAACCTCCAGTCATGATGGTTGAATTGCCTGATGCTGCACAAGAATTGCAGGCACGAAAGATGGTTTCAGAAAATTTGAGTTTGCTATTAAATGACGAGAATAAAGGTCCAAAAGAGACGTCAGATACGACGAGTGAACAAGCAAGTGTCGATTCATCACCAATATTCTTTAGACAAGTCATATTTAGTCCTGATGTACCGATTAGACTCGATTATCAAGGAAAAAGAGTTGAGTTATCTCACGGCCCATTAGCTGGTCTACTTATGGGCTTGGGACAACTACAATGCTCGGAAATTCGCTTGAAAAAAATCTACAATCGACAAGGTATTTTAGGTGTTGATCGGTTAATTAACTTTTTGATACAAGAATGGCTTCAAGACATTAAAAAACGACAATTACCCAAAATTCTTGGTGGCGTCGGACCGATGTATTCACTTGTGCAACTTTGTAAGTAATGTTCTTATAATACAATGTATGATCGATACATTGTATGAATTTCGTGAATGCAAATTCATGCACGATATTATCCAATTAAATTTAATTGATATCATATGTTTCTACTTCTAGTTCAAGGCATATTCGATTTGTTTTATTTACCATTTGAACAATACCAGAAAGATGGTAGAATTGTGAGGGGCATTCAGCGTGGTGCTCAAAGCTTTACCGCAAGAACAGCTTTAGCTGCTTTAGAGATTACTTCACGAATCATTTACTTGTTACAAGTATGTGTAATAAGTTAGCATTTCCGTTATTTTTATTAATAAGTTTCTCTATTGCACAGATAACCGCTGAAACTGCTTACGATATGGTATCACCTGGTCCTTCTGTTCGTCGACGTATTATGAGGAAGGGAAAACGAAAAAGAATCAATCCACCGCAGGTATGGCATTATTGATAATTTCTCAACATGAATTAGCACTAAAAATCAAATATTTTACAGGACATACGAGAAGGAATGGCAAATGCTTATTACATAGTCAAAGACGGAATTGGGGATACAGCACAAACAATAATGCAAATGGCTGCATTAGAACATGACCAGAAGGGATATACAGGAGCTGTTGGAGCTGTAATGAGACAAATTCCGCCAACAGTCGTACGTCCACTTGTTTTAGCAACTCAAGCTTCCCATCAAGTACTTGGTGGACTTTCAAGTCAATTGATTCCAGACGCTCGCATTGAGGCGAAAGAAAAATGGAAAGATGACAATGACAACTAATTTATATTTCATCTTTAACTATCTCAAATCACTTTTATGTTTAGCATTTTAAGTTTTAAAGTTAAAAATTTTAAAGAAAGGAATTCTCATGGGATGAGAATAATGTAAGAAAGAAGAGAATAGAGAAGAATTTTTTAAGGATGTAAAAACAAGAAATAATGTTTGTTAGGAATCATTCAAGAATGGTATGTACATTTAATGTAGAAAGAATTGAAGGGATTCATGACAAAAACAAACTTCATGGTGACGGCAACTTAACTTTTTTTATTTAATTTTAGTTTCTTTTCTGTTTTGTGATCCACGAATTGATTATAAATGTGCATTGTGTCTTTTAATTTTTATTATTATTTTTTAGAAACAAAGAGAACATAGGGAATTATATTTTTAGCGCATTTTCCAAAGCGGAAGAGATGGTATTGTCTGTTTGTCTGTCTGCTCAGCCCTCGTTTAATAAGTGATTTAGGAAATTTGAATCCTTTTTCGGTCGTTATATTTTCAAATATTTTCTGACCGTTATTTTTCAAATATTCTTTAACCGTTATTTTTTCAAATATGTTTTGAACGTTATTTTTCAAATATATTTTGAACGTTATTTTTTAAATATTTTTTGAACCTTATTAATTTAAGTGTTCAAAATATTTGCTGATTCTGTGCTGGAAAATGCGCTATAGTCGGTAACAATTGACCACTTTTATGCTAGTTATATGAGAATTGATGAGAATAATGAATGATCTATAGATTGACAGAAGAAAGAGTTGAATGAATGAGCATGTATCTTAAGTTTTTATGAGTTTTTCTTTTTCTTATGCATAGGCAATAAATTTTATGCTTGCAATACAATATAAAATAACAGAAAAAAACAATTTTAATCAGATTAAATTGGATTTTTTTTTATCTTCTTTTTCAATATTTCTAATACAGAGTTTTTTGCCACTTAAACTTATTTTTCTAAGTACCTAAATCAAAATTTTTAAATGAGAAATTATAATAAATTAGTAATTGATTTTTTTTACTTCAACTAATAAAAAAATTTATTCTATCAAATTCATGAGAAAAAAATTCAAGACTTTTTAATTTAAATTTCTATACGGATTATAGCAGCAACAATTTGTTATTAATTGATGTTCCTTACAAGAATTTGCATAAAGGTACGAGCAGTCAGAGTATCGACATTGTGGCTGATTCAGACCGCAACAGCACGCATCATGAAATACCTTTTGGTCACAATATGAGTATACACTACTGTCACAGGCTGGACATCCACCAAAATCCTTCTGTATTTTCTGATCATTATTCCGTAGTGATTTTAATGAATCAATTGCTTTAAATAGTAAGAAGAAGAACAGCTTTATTATTTTCAATAATTCAGGGAGATCAAGTACTCAGGTTGTTAGTCTTATTAAACTTAGCGGAACTTGTCAATTATTGAAACACTTTTTGCGATTTTTTAATAACCTGTAGATTTTTTTTTTTTGCACTGCAGCAACAACCGTTACTTCTTATTTTTCTTCAACTTTAATTCGATTCTTTTTTTAAATAAGTTTATTAATTAAGAATTTCTTTACCATCAATCTTCGGATTAAAATTCTCATTAGCATCACTGTGACCTAATGATATGAGGATAATTACAATAATTGCGGCAATCGTTCTCATTTTTATCAGATTGAGATATTTTTTAAAAAAAATTCTACACAGAATATTTTCTTTTCACGTTTAATTGGCAAGAGAGAAGAACAGAGACTAAAGCATGAATCGAAAAAAAAGAAACAAAACTGCGAAAAAAAATAGTTCTTGACCACTCAGAGTTTACGGTCGTGTACAACATTAATTCGTGTTTAACTAGCATTCGGCTTTTTTTATTAGTTTCAAGTTCAAAGCTTATGTTCTTATTCGTAATTCGAGAATTTTTCTCTCTAGAAACTTTTTATTTCTTCTTCTGCTTCTCAACAGGTTTTTTCTGCACACAGCGATGAGATTCTCTGAGAATTAACGCTTTTCCTGCATTATTTTTGCGTATGCATCAGCGAGAAATTTCAATTGCGGTGAAGGAGGTCGTCTTGGTAATGGTGGTTCTTCTTCTTTCTTCACTTCTTCCTCGTCAATCTGATTTGGAATATTTACAACTATAGGCTCAACTGGCTCGGGAATTGGCTTCGTGAAATGCTCATTTGGTAGAATTTCTCTCAATGCCTTCAATTGAATATCCCAGACCTCTTTGTCTCCGTAGATTTTGAATAATTTCTGGTTTATTGCTTCGTCGAGGGAAATTTCTTTAAGTGCAATTTGGAGGAGGATTTCATCTCTGATTCTTATGTACACGTCTGCATAGATTGTTGAAATAAATTCTGTTGGTTCGATGAATAAAAGACGCTCGAATGCCAAAACTATCGTGGAAGATGTGTCATTTGAAAAATTATCCATAGAAATGGTCAATTTCAATACTCACCATACTGCTTAATACTTTTATCTTCACAAATGATATCCAACTGCAAGATTCCAAACTGTGTGTATCTGACGTTCTTAATTAAAGGAATCTTCTCCTTGAAACGTTCAACAACTTCCTTCGATTTTGGTTCCATCTTTGTCAAACTTGTGTCTAATGCAACCTGATGCTGTCAGCCAAATGATTATGAATTCTGACAATGAGCAAGTTAAAATAGTATTCTAATGCGTAATAATTTACGGAAGATCCTAAGTTCAGTTACAAATATTCTATTGACATGATTAATATTGACAAGGAATCATTTCTGAATGGGCAAGTGAATCATGCTCAGGGGCCGTTCATATATGACGTCACGCAAAAAAAATCGAGATTTCTTAGAAAATTTTCTTTTGTATAGAAATGTCACACAACGTCAGACTTCCTCCCCCACAAAAAAAACACTGGACGTCATTTATGAACGACCCTTCAGACTTTTGTCACTCCTACTGTCATCACTAATCCCCTTATCAGACATGAGAACATAATATATTTTTTGGGAGCATTGGCAATGACTAAGCTTCAAAGTTCGATGAATTTTTTTGAGTGAATAAGAGAAGAGGGTTGAATGCATTTCACGTGACACTTTAAGGCAGTGATAAGCAACCTTTTTTACAACAAGGAACACGTTGAGTCTTAAAAAATTTGAGGCAGACCTAAATGTGCCTCGACAAAGAGGGTAGTCAGTGATCTAAAGGGTTTGCAGGGGGGGGGGTGGTGTGGGGTTGGTATGATTCTGACCAGTATTGACTAACTTTATTATTAGAACTAGAAATGAAGGCAAAAGATGACAATTTGTTCAGTTATTCTGCACGTTACAAAAACTACAGTCACTCTCAAAAACACAGAGGATTACAGAGTATTTCGAAAAATGATTTATTTGAGTTAGAAATGTCACATTTTATAATTGATCGTTAAGAATAACAAGTAATTCAAGATTTCCCTCAGCACCGATTCTCTCCTCCTTCAATGCTTCGACGGCACTGATTTTCTTTGCAACAATATCAGCTAATAACTCATCATCAAGTGTAATTGTGCATTCAGCATCCTCGTCTCCTTCGTAGAATTTAATGTTGATTGAGTCGAGCATCATGATTTTGACTACTTCTCCGCCTTGTGTGATTCTAATCTTGAAAATGTGAGCAAGATCTTTGTTGCTTGTGTCAATTGCTTGCAATTTGGCGAGGATGCCTTTAAAGGCTTCTGTTTCTGATCTCAAAGACATTTTTGCTGTAATTTTGAAGGCACTAAGTTTAAAAAATATTTTGAAGCTTTAATTTCAATGCACAAACCTTTAAAAATTTAACTTTTTTCACCGAAACTCACAAAAAGAACTGAAACTTTTCTGCAATTTTCATATCAATTTATCCATTTCGTAATCAAATGTGCGAGGTTTAAAGTCTAAAATCTCTCAGCTTTAATCTTATCAGTTCCAATTTTCTTTTATCATTGGTTTCTGGCTTAAACTTCTTCTCAAGAAAATAGATTCAATCATAAAATGCAGTATTCCGTTCGTACTAACAGACACAATAATCAGAAGGTATGACTGACTATTTACTTATCTACTTGTCTGAGAATTGGGAATGACGGTCTGATATATCAATCTATGTAGGTGTCATGCTTGAGAGCATGACGTGAATCCGGCACCACGTCAGATTTCACCAAATCTGGACCCATGTCAAATTCACGCCGGTCTGTTGTCTCATTTTTACGATGTGTGCTATTCGAGCTAGCTCTAGACACCTGTGATCTGTAAGGCTGACTCTCGAACAGGGCAATTTGTTGTCTTTCAAGGCCCACAGCCTTCTGTTGAAGACTATAGACGTCCAATATTTAAACACAGTTGTCCACTCTCACAATCTTTGAGTTTTTTATCACAAATCTGACGACGAAACGTGTGCATGTCACTCAGACTACATTAAAGTCCAAAATTCAATCACGAAACAAAATTTAGCAGCTCACTGCTTACTCAATTTATTTGATTTAGTCACGAACTTACGATTTGCAAAGAAACCTTTGGAATCAACGTACGGTCTAGTCACAATAAATATAAATCGACGCCTATGCTATTTTTATCAATGCTTTACACACCCATCAATATATATTAGTTGTAGATATAAAAAGAGATTTGTAAATAAATTAGTGTGATAAACAGATTGGCACATATCAGGTGTATGCCTTTTTAATCCTGGCATTATGATAAGGCACAAGTAATTTTTTATTCAGAGCGGGTGGCATGACTTGGTGAAATTTAGTTCTGAGGATTTAGTTTATGACTTCCTATTTCTTAGAGAAAAAAAACAATTCTCAAGTTGGATGTCAAGTGCACTTGACTCAAAACTAGCAGAATGTAAAAGCTCATGCCTTAAAACTTAAAAGCTCTTGATTCAAATTTTTTTTCTTACATAATTTTATTAATGAAAATTAAATTAATACAAAAGTCTTATGATGGTGGTGGACCTGCCAATGCTTCCTTTAACTTCATCAATAATTCTACATCTCCTTCTACGACGAGTCTTCCGTCTTTCAATTCTTCTAATCCATCAGTTCGTCTGAAGACAATATCATTGAGTAAGACATCATCGAGAACCAATGTGCATTCAGCAGCTTCATCTCCTTCGTAGAACTTAAGCTTAACCAAGTCCAACATCATTATCTTGACAATTTCTCCATTTTGCTTGATCTTTAGCTTGAAGACATGGACGACTTTTCGGTCTGCCTGGTTTGGATCAACTTTGTCCAAGCGAGCTTGGATTTTTGGGAATGCTTCTTCTTCTGAGATTAAACCCATGATGTGTCCTGTACATGATAAATTATCAAATGGTTAATAAGTTGAATTTTTTATACAGAATATTTATAGTCGGTTTTATTTTGATACATATTTAGAATGGAGCGTACCCAGAAATTTTTTTAGAGGGTGTCCTATACCCATGGTTTTATAGTTGTTGTTAATTCCAACGGTACGTGAATGATTAACTAACAAATTTAAGATTAGGAAAAACTTTGGAATAATTTTTAAGAGAAAATTTATTTTTCAGAAAAAAAACCATGTTAAAGTTTTTTCAAAAGGGGAACCCCCCTCCCCCTTTTGGGTATGCCCATGAAGAGAGGGTTACAAATTTTAGATCTATTGATTAATCTTTCGTCAAAAGATATCTCTGGCACTGGTAGATACGCCAAATTAAGTCTCGATACGTTGGATTGCACTTTGCTATGATCACGTACTCCAGGGGGAAAACTACTTCTAACATGTGTAGAACCTTAATATAGGAACTTCTGACACCCTTTTTCCGCCAGGAAATATGTGAAAATTTGAAAATATAGCTCAAAAATTGCAAGGCGGAATTTTTTTTTCTGGAAAATAATTTTTTTTCTACCAAGTAGTTTTCCCCTTAATGTCCCCTAAGGTTTATTTTTTTAATTTTTTTTCACAATTTTACTATGACAATTATTTTTTAAATACAACAAGATTTAATCGAAAATCCCAGCTTGTACACATAGCCCTTCATTTAACTACACAAAAATAACATCTAGATGGAAAATTGTCTTTGTCGTGGATGTATTAATTGGGATATTTCTCAAAACTAAAAACTAAATTCTATTTAATCCTTTAACTATTTTTTTCATGGCACTTAGTTTTGAGGGCTTTGAGGGCTTTACTATATAAAATATGCTACTAACCTGACAGAATAAATTTCACAAACGTAACTGACTTAATTGAACTGTTTTCTTGCTTTATTTATACCACTTCATAAGTAATTAAGGCAATCAATTAACTATCGAAAAATTGCCAAACCTCTTCATATAATCTTATCACCTTTTTGTTGATTCCTCAAAAAAAAAGTATCGAAAAAAATGAAACTATAGTTCAGGCTCAACATTTCACATAATCTCTCTTGCTGTAAGTTTGATAAGATTACATCTATTTATGTAGTTAATGCAACCACACTATTCTTATAATTAACAGATAATTAAATGAGTTGAACCAGACCAAACTTCCTGGATGGATCAACAGTCAGAAATAATCGAAAGTCTGATCGTATGACTTCTAAAAATTAATTAAGTGCTTGATAAAATGTTATTTAATAAACAATTGTGATAATGTGACTCAGCAACATTATCTCATACTGCATAAAACTCAAGACGAAGAAAACTTTGATCAAGTGTCTGTTATCATACCTAATTTATGGCTGTGGAAAGGTTTTTTAAAATTGATAAAAAAATTGTTATTTTTTCAATTTTTATTTATTTTAATTTAAATTAATGTTTTTTAAAAAAAATTTATTGACTTAAAGTTGCTCCCAAAAGCTTGGCAAGCTCAACATCTCCATCAACAGTGACCTTTCCGGATGTGATGAGTCCTGTGGTTTCGGCCTTGTTTAAGACAATATCAGCAAGGATATCATCAGGGATTGTCATTGTGCATTCTGCCTCTTCATCTCCTTCGTAGAATTTAATCTTAACCAAGTCCAACATCATTGTCTTGACGACTTCACCATTTACGCTGATTTTAATTTTGAAGACGTGGACGACTTTTCTGTCTGGTTTGTTTGGGTCAACTGTGTCCAATACAGCTTGAACCTTTGCAAAAACTTCGGCTTCTTGTGCAACCATTTTAATTTGACTTTATTAAGTATCTATTGGTAAATTTAGGTATCAGAAATAATTTTGTTCTAGACTTTTATTTCCACACAAACCTTTTAAATTTCCACTCAAAATTGCAAGCTATACTGGGCGTGTAAATATATTTTTGGTTCTTTTATACTTCAGTCGAAGTTTCTTATTCTTCTTCACCAAAAAAATAGATAGATAATGAATTTAAATTTGGCCGTAATCTTATCAATAAATTTTATATATCTTATAAATCACATGAATGTTTGTACACAAACGTAGCTTTTGATTCTTTTATTTATGCGTTGAACTTTTGGCTTATTTATTGATAGTTGAAAGATTCACTGTTCATTTACATCATTAAAGATCTCAACTTGCAAATTCCTGCAAATTCTCAGACTTATATAACATAAACAACAGACCACCTGTGTCCAAATTCGACTCCAGTCAGTCGTTGATTTATTAGTACACGCTTTTATTTTATTCAGGAAGGATTTACTTAAAAGATAAGATGTTTTCATTGGAATTGAAACTTATGTGACGAAAATGCACACCGGCAGATTATCGCTTAATAATTTTGATGTATTAATAATCCATCCAAAGTCAACGTGCAGTTTGTAAAGTTTCAATTTGTTGTGTAATATCGGAAGTGGACTTTTGTTTGAGAACTGCGACTTTATTGGGATACTAGGATTGCAGGAGGGGTTCTGTGTTTAGACTCAAATGAAAGAAAATCAACAGCTTTTGAAACAAATTATTGGATACAGGATATCGGCACTGGTCGACTGCTCAAATGCCAAATTGTAGAATATGAACGAGAAGCCTTAAATTTCAATTTCCGTGCATATAGAAATCAAGAAATAGAGTCAGTTTTCGATGAACTCTAAGTGGTGTAGCTGAACTCTAATTTCAAACATTTCCTGGCTTAGCCTCTGTCGTATATTCTTGTCTTAATATCTCAACACTCTGCCAGCTTCAGGCAAACGTTGATAATGCTTGAAGGTCTGATCTTGAACTTCCAATGGTACCACTTTCCGTTTAATAGTCCAATCTTCTATGCTTCACAATTCTCTCCACAAACTTGCTTACTAGGCTTGAATTGATGTTGTTGAAATTCTTCAAACTTTCAACAGACTGAATACATTTTGGTACCGGTACTAAAAACTATTTAGTCCTATCTGCCTTTGCTAAGAAAGAAGTTTTGCACCTCTAAAATCAATCGAGTCCTAGACTTCCAAAGTTGAAACCAGGTATACGTTTTAGACACGTGATATATTTCTATAAAAAGTGCGACAAGCCTTCAGCGTCTACCTACTTACGCGTGTTCTTTTTATCAAATAAACCCGTTTTAACTTATGCATATGCTATCGCTGATTGGAAAACCCCAAAATTTTGCAGCATTACCGTTTGAAAACATAGCAAACCGACTGCAATATCGTGAGCATTGTGCAAATCTGGAGATCTGGCTCTGGTGAATCCCACGGGTTCATATTAGATAGATCTTTTTTGGTCTGTTGTCAAACAGAAGTCCTACTCTAGGGGGATTTTTGGAATTTCTTCTCAAAAAGTCTAGTAAATTGAAGAAATTTTTTCGTCAAGGTAGCATTTGTCCTCCAATATCAGTGGTCCCCCCAGGCAACGCGCCTGTTCCTACTATAGAACTGTCAGATTCAATACATGTTGCTCGATATCCCAGATCAAACTCTACTAAGATGCCACACTTCATGTTCTTACCTCGAAAAAGTTCTAGCTATGTCCATACTGCCAGCTGAAAATTCTGCAATCTTAAGTCATCAGTAACAAAATCTTCAAAAACAGGTGTTGTCTAAAAAGTTCCTGGATATATTTTCTCTCTTTTATTCCGTGTTTCAATGCTTTGGTTCTCTATGTCTACACATATATTTTTTTTTTGTAAATCTTAAAATGTATAAGCTTAAAATGTAAATAAAATAGTTTAAACTATATATACAGTACGTGAGATTTAATGTGGAATTGAAACATGCTCTCATCCACATGACTTTTTTTTCGTGAAAGAAAATGTATTAAAAAATGTTTCAAAACGTTGACAGGCACAAGTGTTGAATTGAAAAAAGTAGGCACATATTCTAGCTGCTGAGTGTAGCAATTAGTACGACTAGCGGCAACATCCATAAGTATAACGTTAATTTGCTCATATTTGCATTTCCTAACACAGATCTCCCTAAAAAAATATGAACAAACATTAGATACATGATAAATACATATCGTAGTGAGAAAGGTCTTATTAATTATGCTCAGCCGATTAAAAAATGTTCACATTGAGGATAGTTTACATTAAGCTTTGAAGGTTGAAACTTTTGCTATGAAAATTTGTCGACACGATTAAATGAAAATATTTGGACAAGATCATACATGCATGAATATTTTTTTCTCATTAATTCGATCTCCGACGGATCAAAAGAATTTCCACACTTTTCTATCTGGTTGCCTACATTTTCCGTGACTTTATGTAAACATATCAAATATATTCAATTGGAGTTGAAAGAAAATGATTGCAATTAAAGCTATAAAAATTTAATTTAGTATATTAATTGCATTTGAATCCCCACTGTGATTTATTGGCTAATGGAAAAGATCTTTAATTTACTCGACGTGCTGATAGAAAAGTCTCACATAAATCAATCATAAAAAAATATTTACAAAGTCGTTTAGTGTGGGTGAGCATTAAAAAGGTGCGAATTTTTCCACTCTACGCGCTATTTAGAAGAAAATTTTCTCTTATTAGCTATAATTTATTCATCTCAAGGGTGGGGGACTACTTAGTATTTGAGTCATATGATGGAAAAACAGATTCTATTACTACGTGTCTGATAGTCTATGGCATGAAAACTGGATGGAAAATGGACTTTAAAAATTCTTTTTTATGCGCGTATCAGGTGTATTTCTTGTATGAAAACAAGGGGGGTGTTTTAGGAATTTTTTCTCGTAAAACCCTAGAAAATTGAAGAAAATATCCATGAAGGCTTGTTTTGATTCTAAAAACATACCTGGAGATACCCCATGCTAGAGTTTTTGAGAGAATAATCCGCTCCATAAATTGTACCATACAAAAAATTTTAAAATCTCTCTTCTCAAAAAATTTCTTGGTACACCACCATTTCTAAAGCCTACCCCTACCCAGGGGCGTATGCAGGGTGAGGGAAGGTTTTAAGGGTCAAACCCCCCACCTTTGAAAAAATTTCTTCATTTTGCTAGGACCCTCCTTCGGAAAAATTAACTCTAACGACCACATATGGCCATTGAAAGTCAATTTCAAGCAAATTAGTATATATTTTCCAGTTTTGAGATTCCAAACCCCCCCCCCCATCTCAAAAAATTTCTGGATACGCCCCTGCCCCTAACCATTTTCCAACTGGATAGCTACCTACACACCCAGCTTGCACCCAGCTATGTAGGTACCTGCTATCCACCTGCCTGGTTATCCCTTAATATAAAGAAGGGTGTATAACGGGAAACCAGCCCCAGGCATTCATTATGAGAATATCAATGGGATTCGATCCCGTAAGGGGTCACTTTAGGGAGAAGGGAGTTGAAGAATTTGTAATAGTCCAAATGGGCAATTCTCCAGATGAGTTGAATT
The DNA here is from genome assembly GCA_963573255.1 of Chironomus tentans. Lineage (NCBI taxonomy): Eukaryota > Metazoa > Arthropoda > Insecta > Diptera > Chironomidae > Chironomus > Chironomus tentans. The sequence continues at coordinate 39,865,950 of OY754302.1, read as the reverse complement.
TTTCAAAAGCGAGTTGCAATTCTTCTTCTACTTGAAAATTCAAATTTGAAAAAACCGTTAAAAACTTATCAAAATTAATTGGAGTAAAAATTCAAAGTTAAAGTCAAAGTAAGAAAATTCATATTTTAATGGCTAAGTCACCTTCTGGTGATCATTTAAGTGAAATAAAGATATTTTGAGAAGCTTATAACGGAGAAATAAAAGATTATGATACAACGGATTTTTTAGTTTTGAATTTTATTTAGTTGATGTTCCCCTGCAAAAGCGTCTTTAGATGCTTTGTGACATTAAGTTGACGATTGAAGAATCCATTTTTCTCGTTAATTAAATAATATTGATTACTTATGTAAGAGGAATATCATAGAACTGAGCATTATCTATCAATTGATATGTGTTTGATGTAGTAAAAATAAGAATTTAATAGGTAATTTTCGATTCTCCTACTAGAATTTTGGAAAAATTCCATTTTTGGTCACAAAGCATCTGACCGAAGAATCGGAATAACTTAAAAAATAACCCAATTAATGCTTATTTGATTAAATTAGCAGATAGGAAATGAAAAAATACATCAGATTAACTAAAGAACTGGCTAGTTTTAGTGGAAAATTTCAATGAAAAAATCATTTGAAATCAAAAATTTTCGATTTACCCTGTGGAGAATTGCCCAAATCCTAAATTTATGACAAGGAGGAGAGGGGGTCGAGAAAGTCGTTTTTTGCGTGACGTAATTTACGAATGACTCATATTGATAAAATTTTCCGGTATTCTCAGTTATTTTCCATCTTCCAATAAGCTAACACCCCCTGCCTATTTCTCCACATGACATTTATTTGATTTAGAAGAAAATTGAAAGGAAACAGAATTGATCACAAATTATTTCACATGACTACCTCAATGAATCAACCTCAAACTGATTTTTTTATTACATTTTTACTGTATCGGTAAATATTAATAGATTGAAATGTTTAATCCCATGAGATTTGTTAATCTTCGCAGCAAATAAACTTTTATCAAATCAATGCTAATTGATTTTAACAAGAAAAAATATTCAGATCAGTCTCATTTCTGCTGAATATGGGCATGAAAATTGATTACTTCAATATTTCATTTTAGTAGTCGAGCTGAGTTAAAGGAAATTTAATGAGGTATGACAAATATGTACTTCATATTATGTTTACAATATTATCACATGTTCTCATTTGTTAATAGCTATAAAAATACACAGCAACATTCCTGCTAAATATACTCACAATGCTTTTTAAGTTGAGCATCACAGCAGCATGATCTAATATTCATTACTTGCTGAATAAGACAAAAAAGTATTGAGATTATTATTTTTATAGGGCTACCCGGGGTATCCTAGGGTACCCTTACCCACCCTAGGGGTAAACTACCTTGTAGGGTAGGGTAGAGTACCCCGGGTAGCCCTAGAAACCGGCCTCAGTTTAATAAATTCTTTTCACTTACCAGGCATGAACCTAACGATGGATAACATCGATCATAATTTATGTAGCATTCATGTGGAATGAAATAGAGTTGTTCTGAAAGCAATGAAGTCAAAATGAATTAAATCGGAAATGATATTTGATCTTATTGCAATATGACATTCTCAGATTTATCTCCGTTGTGGCTGCTTAACAGGCGTGAAGGTTAAACAAACCACAAAAATCAATAAGTCGATGATAATTGCTGCATAAAAGAATAATTTTCCCTAATTAAAGTCAGTTTTGAGAGATTTTTTATGGAAAATATTCAGCCAGTCTCATGGTCAGCAGTGGAAAATATTTGTGGCATTTTCAAGGCAGGCGGAATGTATTTTGCAACAGTTACAATAGTCAAAAGACAAAAGAAGCATTTTATACAGCAACTATCATTCAGAATTGATAACGTGCATTTGCATTTGCATGCATTAAATTGATTTTAATTAGATTTATGCTACTACCTTCATATTCCAGCCAGCCTAACAATCGCAAATGCATTTAGGCAATAATTCACTAAATTGAGTGAACAATTCTTTAATTTTTTATCATATTGTTCTTTTAATTGACTTGATTTAATCTGCGAACAATTGAAAGAAAGAAAGTTTGTGGAACAAAAAGGTCTGTTCCAGTTTTTAGAAGAAGATGAAGACGGAACAGAATAAATAAAAGCTAAATCAATCAGATAATGCAAATGATTATGCATAAAATTTCAAGCTTCAGTGTTCTTTCTAATGAATGTACATTTGAAAGATCTTAGTAAAGTGTGGGCGCGGCTTTTTATCGATTTTTCTTTACTTTACGGTATGCTTACCTTTCTGATGACTTTGATTACAGCAACAATGATCTTTGAGAAGTTCACTACTGTAGCAATATCGATGATGTTCTTCTGTGCATGGCTTACAATGGGCAGGACTTTGGAAATCGTCATTTGTCATCCTCCTCAAACTTTCGCGTGCCTGCTTTTCCGTTATTTCATGATCCTTATAATATTCTACAACGGTGGACTGAGACTTATCACTTTGAGAATTTATTGCACTAGCACTAAGTGCACAAACTTGATCACATGTGAGTAACATAATAAATAAAACTAATATTCGGGTGACTATTTTCAGATAAAACATTTTCTTCACTATAACTTAATGATGATTAGATTGGAAGTTTTCTTTGGTCATGAAAATGGTAAAACTTGTTAATTTTGCAAGCAGCTACTGGCCACTTCTGAAGTTTGTAGGAACTGAAAAATAAATGAAGAAGAATTAGTTGCAAAAAATATTTAGAGCAGGGTTTGTTAAACTTTGTGTCGCGGCACCTTAAGTTTCCCAGAAAATTGTAAGATAAAATTAGATTTTTGGACATCAATCCCCTTTTGACAAAAAATTCTTAATACAAAAATATTTTTTCTTTGGAATGGTATCCTCCAATAGAACCCCCAAAATATTGACGTCATAAATGTATAACCTGAGACATGATATGTTCAGATCCATGGTCAGAAAAACTAAGTTTGAAGAGGGGTTCAATTTCATAATATTCCGTATTTTCTGTCAATTCTGAGTATGAATGTAGCAAGAAAATTATCCGTCTGAAGGGGGATTTATCCCCCAAGACCACCATTCCCCTTGAATACGCGTATGATTCTATGATTTAAAGAATTTTTTGACTCTGATGTATTTAAAGAGAGTTTTCGTACCCAAATTTTAATTTTTTAATTTTTTTAAATTAAATTTATCGTATTACGGAAGGCGTTCATTTATTACATAACGCGTTCAGGGGGAGGGGGTCTGAAATTTTATAACAGTTCCAACAAAAGAAATTATTCTGTTTGGAAAGTTTGTAACAAAGGGGGTTCTAAAAGCTTTTTTTTGTGTTACGTAATAAGTGTACGGCTCCTAAGACCCTAAATAGGGGACCGTTCATAACTGACGTCACATAAAAAACGAGATTTTTGGACCCCTTTTATCACAAAATTTTCATTCAAAAATATTTCTTTTGTATGGAAGTGTCACAGGCGCGTAGCCAGAGGGGGGAATTGGGGGATTTGTCTCCTCTTTCACCCAAAAACTCTTCAATTTGCTAGGGTTTTTGAGAAAAAAAGCTGAAAATCCCCCCCTCCCCTAAAATTTTTCCATACAAAAAATTTGCAAATCCCCCCCTCGAAAAATTTCTGGCTACGTCGCTGAAGTGTCACAAAAAGTCAGACCCCCTTCCACTCTAAAAAATGGACTTAATTTATGAACGACCTTTAAGAAGCCCCATTGAAAATTTTTTTTTCCACCAAAAAAGTTATGACTTTTTGATCAATATCCGAAACCATTCAAAAGTGCACCGCAGAGCAAAAATGTTCATCAGACCCACAAACAGAGGAAGGAAGATTTATGAGCATTGCTTATGGCATTGAGCACTCAAATATTTTCTAAACTATTATTTACAAGACTCAATCAGTAAATGCATAAAAAGAGATCTCAAGTTATTCTATTTTTAAAAACACTTTTTAGCACATATTCTTAATTTATTTGAAAGTAAATCAAAATGTTTCGATTAATGGATTGTTTATTTTCCAGTTTTCTCCATGGTTTTTTAAATATTGCACCTTTTCATACACACAAGCAGGCAGGCAGGCACTTTTAAACGAAAAAAAAACTTAAATAAACATTCATACGAAAAGCAATTAATGAGTCATTTCAGAAAGTATGGACTATCTAATTGATTTTTGATTACACATATTTTTTTTGCGAAAAAGACGATAAGAATCTTAAATTGTAAATTATATGCTGCTTTTATGGACGGCGTTAAAAAGGAACAAACGGCCAATCTTCTTATTCACTTCCTCGTGTTAAACATTAATTTTTTATATGCCATGCAAAACATCCCCTACATTTAAATTTATGTGGAACTGGTTTGTGACGCAGAATAAAAAGCTAAACAACCGAGGGAAATTTTTGTGATTCAAACTGTGTACGTCGCGTAGTCTTGGTGCAATGTCCTTTCTATCATGCTATTGCGTTTAATGTTAAAACATACGAAATATTGATTTTTTATGTCTTCTCTTGTTCTCGATACACAATCTTTCACAACTTTAACATGATTCCAACTGATAACTTTTCCATTGAGGCTAACAACTGTATCAATATTTTTTTTATGTATTAATGATAGCAAGCATGTTATCACCTATTTTTTTAAATTTACTTTTGCGAAACCTAATTTTACACTCAAATGTGTCAATAAAGTCATCAGATAATGAGCTTTCTTTATGTAGTTGACATTTTACACTCGGGCATTATGCTTTGCACGGAAATTTTTTAATGTTTGTTCCCCAAATTTGCATAAGAATAAGGCATACAATTTCTGATGATTATCTCACACAACGGCAAGCTCAAAATTCAATTTAATCATTATTCACATTTAACGGTGCGAAATCATCAATGTAATAATTACTAATTGCATTAGAGTACATCCAATAAATAAATTGCGATTGTGATAAGAATTCATTATTAATCGTCTTACGTACTCACACATCAATGCACAATCGCGACTGATTCGAATGTAATCTCACTTCTTAAAACGACTTTTAGACAACGACACATGACAACAACTTATCACTCAATTTCACGTTTATAGGTAACTAAATGTTAATTACACTTTTCACAAAAAATAAAACTATTTTTAAGACATTCTGTTGTGAAAACAGAGCGCATGCAAATGTGATGAAGGAGAAAACATGAATGAACGTAGAATCGTAGAAATTTTTCTCTCTCATTTTGAGGGTTCGTTGTGGCATGGCTGACTATTTCATAACGGCATATCCATTATAGCAAAATGTATTAGTTGTGGCTGAATTTTGTGATTTTATCAATCAAAATTGACATAAATTGGCATGAATATTTAAAAATAATGAAAATTCTACAATCTCATCCAATAATTCAGTCAGTTCCGGAAAAAGTCAAGTGCTCATTTAATAGGAACTGAATTTTCAAAACCTTCGTACCCTCGATTTTTTTGAAAAGAATTTGTGAATGAAATTTCCACTTTTAAAGTGTTAAGAATGGATAAAACAAGTTAAATATTAATTAAAATTGTCCATAATGTCGATAAAAGTTGGATGTGCATCGTGTAATTGATTGTTTTTGTGAATTTATGAGCATAATTTTCAAATTATTACAAATTGCATAATTATTTTTTTTTACAAAACAATAAATCGAAGAAAAAGAGAAGGAGAGAGAAAATAGTGGAGAATAAAAGAAAAGATTCACTTTTATTTCTTAGAAAATTATAGTAATAATAAGAAAATCACCGTCATTACACAGAATCGAGAGTGTAAAGCAAACATAGAAGAAGTTTTTTTGTGATTTACAAGTTATAGTGCTGAAAATACAGAAAATATTCAAAGGAAGAGTGAAAAAGGAAATGATTTGATGAAGAAAATGTCTCGAATTAAGGTAATTACACCATTTTTACATTAGTCTAATTGAACTAGACCTCTAATTTTCATGTAAACATTGTATGCATAGGCAAAATACAGAGAAAATTAAGTAAGTTCAAGGCTGTAGATATTCTACATGCAAAAAAATAATAAAATAAAATATCAAATTGCATTCTGTAAGCTATAAACTCGGAAATATAGCGATAATGTTCTTATCAGCAATAAAAAAAGGCAATGTCAATACAAAATTCTTGTATATTTTATTTTTGTTATAAAAATAGCTTTATTGCAATATGATCCCTTACGTTTAGTTCCATTTTTTAGCGCATATTCCCTAAACTTCTAATATCCCGCTTTGACTGTGTTTCTGTCATTGCTGGATGATCTCAATTACAGCTGCACCAACAATAACATACTGTTCAGAGCAGATAATACTTTAAATTGATATTCTGACAAACTTCTTAGCAACCCTCGATAGCTTAATGGTAAGACCATGCAACTTGAGAACCTTAAGAGCTCGGGTGTCGATTCCCGCTAGGAACAAGTGTCCAAATCCAGCTCTTACGTAGTTGTTCAGTACGGTTTTTTTTGCAAAAAATTTAGTTTCTAGTCCATCCATACTGGAACCAGACAAAATGCAGTTGGGGCTGGTCAGAGGAGAGGGGGGGCTAATGGAAATTCTGTCTAGGGAAAAATTCGCTTTGGTTGGTCACGAGTCACCCACATATAATCTAGTTCTTGTTTACTAACTCAACATTCTAGAGCAATGAGCTTGTCCCTAAATATTTCATTTGTAAGCTCAAAACTGCAATTTGTTGGATATGACTTGGCGCACGCGAAGAGATTTTCACCTCTCGCCATGATATTACATATTATTCATGGAAGTAAGAGTGCAATGATTGCAATTTGTTCTAGAAAAAGAAAAGTTTTACTTATGAATCATGCACATTTTGTGCTGCTTCCTCTCCATCGTTCGTGTACAATCAAATGAAATAAATAAAATTGCATAAATGTTGTGCAATAAACCTGATTATATAAAAATGTAATTCGAGTAAATTTAGTGTATGTATTACCATCATTATCAGCATCTAGTTCTTATTTTTTAATAAAAAAATTGATTTATATTATGAATGCACACAATGCGACTATCAAGTTTCAATAAATAAATTGTTTAATTAAAATATATTATCTGTGAGTGTATGCATGTGAAGTTCCCAGTCGACGTATTGATTCCAAAAAAACATTTAAAGGCTTTCTTCTTGAAAGGAACTGCTTGAAACTCTGTATATTTATTTAATATTTATAAACATTTAAGCAGCAACAACAATGATCAGATTATATTTTTTATTTAATAAGCACAAGAAACAATAAGAGAGATTAATAAGAGCTCGTTCAGGTGTGTTTAGGTTGTTCTATCTTCTTTACTATATACATAGAATACGTTGCCGGTGTATTTATGCGAGTATTTTTACTTCTCACTCTCTTTCTCACCACCACTACACAAAGATAACAAGCCGTCAGTCAATATTGCTACACTTTATACGTTCTCGCTTGTTGTGGTGTGTAGAATCAATTGCTGGCTATATTGCTGATTCAAATTAACGATCAGTTTGAGTATCAAAACGCTAAAATCCTTTTTTCTGCTTAATGTTCTGCATTACTCGTTCGTCATCCCTGCTCAATGATAATGGATCAGTCGTGGACATGTGTGTGTATGTATGTTATATATGCACGATCAATTATTACAGTAAAGTGTATGTACAAGAAATAAGAGAATTATTTTTGCGAGTACAGAACACAGAGTGTATAACATACAATCGTAATACACAGTCAGAGCCGGTCGAACGCGAATAAAAGCTCTAGGAACGCTTTATAATTTACTTTTTGCTGTGTTTTTTTTTCTCACTCGTTTTCATTTTCATTCTACAGTAATATTATTTCAAACCATCATCGTCGTCATATATATAATATTTGTGTAATACATAAATTTGTGTGTCAGTTGGATTTTGAGTCTCATGCACGAAACACAGCTCGCAAATTTCGCATTTCGCGAATAATAAAATAATTTTTTTAGTATCTTTTAATTTCAACTTATTTTCCTTTTGCTTTCTGTTTGATGATTGAAAAAAAAAATTATAGGCGAGAATTAATGAAAAGAAAGAAAAAAGGAGAAATTTTTGTTTTGTTTTAAAAAAGTATATTTACAAATACCGCAAGACTGCTGCTAATATTTAGGAAATACAGTGATTAAATTAGAATTTTTTGTTTTCGTCTGTGTGTGATCCTCAAAGTGTGTTGTTCCTGGGTGAATTTGATACAAAAAAATATTAAACTTAAATGAGCAATAATAAAATTGAGAAATTAAATCAAGTCATAAAACACAAGAGATTAATTATTGACACTCTGGTGAAGGTGTTGCACGCTTCTGGACAAATTATAAGCAGCAAAATCCTTTTATCGATCATTTCCAAATTAACTTCTGACTTGTCGACAAATGAAATCGTAAAAGTGATGATGATGTTTTAATTTTTAACTTAATGTGCTGTTTTTTGGCTCAAAAAGAGGCAAAACGAATCTCCGGTTTTTGCCAAGAAATAAAATTAACAACAAAAAAGAAATAATAATAATTATAAAAAAGGAACAATCATAAAAAAAAGATTTTAATCATTCAACAATTGTTGTAATTAGTGGAGGCAATAAAATTTAACTAAAGAATTGCATTATTACTGAATAAAAACCCCCTAAGAAAAAGGAAAAAAATGATGGACTGCTGGATGCACGAAGTGGTACGTTTTAACTTTTATATTCATTTTATGGATCCTTTAACCATTAAAATAATTACTGATCAATAAAATCGTGTTAATTGCATTCTGTCGGCTTGAAACAACAAAAAAAAAGTATAATAATATTAAAAAATCATCCATCAAGTTTTAAGTAGTCATGCAGTGCAAAAAAAGGAGAAAAAAATTGATGAGATCACATTGAGTGAATTATTTGAATATATATGTATGAATAGCATTTGTGCATCATCTTTTGTTCAATTTCTATCTCTGTTGTAAGCTTAATTGCGTTATGTAAGCGGAACTTGCGAAATAATCAAATACGAAACTTCTTCATATTTTTATTCTAATTAGCGTTGAGTCGAAAAGCAATTCTTGTGTGGGGAATATTCACTATTGATGTCTGTTGAGATAGTAATCACAGTGTATATAATTAAAGTTTATTTATAAATTCCGTGCAGCATTAAATAAGATGTTAACACTTCAAAGTCTCAATGAATACTAAATAATACAAAATAAGGGGGAAACAACTATATGAGGGGAAGTCAACTTTCTCAGACAATTTAAATATTAAATGACCGTTAAAATGTTCTCAACAATCTTCAACTTTTAAAGTCTAAAATTGGGTGAAAATTTAGTGACAAAAGTATCTAAAGACGTCATTTATGAACATCCCTAGAAGCCACTCGTTCGTTATTGCTATGCAAACTCTTTGGGGAGTTTATATATGAATAAGTCATGAAAGTTTTAGAAACGAAGTTTTGTTATCAAATTACATCATTACTCACGAATTTGTGTTTAACAGCCTGAACGAATCAGGACTTTCTTTCGCAGCACAGAAATATTTTCAAGATCAAGTTTTTCTATTGACTGCATTTCTCTATGAAATTGCAATTATTCATGCTAGTTTTTTTTTTCATGTAACTAATTTCCTTATCAACTGTATTGGATTTTTGAGTTCAGAGTTGGAATTCTCATAGCATGACTATTTGAATAGCTAGTTTTGTTCCACAGCCATTTATGTTCGACACAAACGAAAAATATAATTTTATTATCAGTTCTTTTGTAAATTAATTGCATGCTTGTTAATCTATCATTTTACGCAGTTGATTTTCATCACAATTGAAACAAAAATAAATCGTATAGCTCTCAATCAACTACGAAACGTTCTAAACATATTTTGTGTATAATATTCTCATATTTTTTAACAAATTATTCGTCGTTCTACCTTGTATTTATCTTCTCAAAAAAACATACCTTAGCTTTTACGAAAAGTAAATAAATTGCGTTAATCATTCATTTCCCCCGCAAAAATTTCAATCGTTAGTCGCTCATTTAACTTACAAGAATTCCTTCCTCAAGATAAATTCATTATTGGAAATTTAAATTTGTATTGATTGTCTTCCTATTTGTTTTTGTTTTCTATGTTCCATTGGTAGTTTTCTTAACCAATCTCGTCACTTTAATTAAACCTTTAGTTACTTTACGGAAAGTAGGGGTACTAAGTTGCAAGACTAGTACAAAAAGACTGTTCGAATGATTACAATACACTACGATCCATAAAAATTCTCTCAAATTCTTATTTAGGGTTTCAATAAGTAGATAATAGACATTTGAAATCAGTGTTTTTCAAACTATGCTCCTCCATCGCAGGTGTCAGGGGCGTATCCAGGGAGGGGGGAGGGTTTGGATTAATGTTCATTTTTAGCGTTACGAATTTGTTGAATTTGACTTAGCTTTTTTAATTTGTAGTGAATATTTAAAAGAATCGTAATCATGCTTAATTATGGAGCACTTGCTTAATTTTTTAGAAGGCTAAAGTCAATTTTTCCAAAACGTATCTGGCTAGGTAGACCCCAAGTTTACACCCAAATTCTACAAAAAAAATCACCATCAAAATTAAAAATGCTTTTACATACACTGTATTAGAGTAAATCCATGAGTAAATAATATATATTGACGAAACCTTATGATTTTTAAGTTATAATGACTATAGATTATGTTATAAAATTTCAGTGCTTAAAAAAGCACAACTTTTAATAATTTTTTGATTTTTATGAAAATGCGCTTATTGAACTTACCTAAAAGACTTCTTATACTGGATCTTTCGCGAAAAATATCATCAAGTGTACTTAAGAAAAGAAAAAAATAAAGAAATGAAATATTCATTTTTTAATTCTCTTGTTTCTAATCGTTTTTTTTGTTAATGATCTTCTGAAGAGAAGTTTTTCGTAGCTTTTGTTAGCATGAAATATGTTTTTTCTTCTCATCTTTCATCTACCTAAATGGAGATGTATGCACTTTTTTGATGTTCATCAAGTGCTGAATTAAGAAGAATCTGCAACTCATAAGCACATTCTTGTATTTCCATTCAATTCAACTCATTGTGCTTATTACTTGTCAATGTTCTGTGTTCATGGAGGAATAAAGAGGAAAAAAATCGACAGCAGAGATCTTTCTTGCTATTCAAAATATCAAAAAGGCAAGAATATATAAAAAGAAACGCGAAAGCAAAAGTCAATCGTGTAAAAAAAATATTTCTTCTGTCTCTCTCCTCTTTTCTTCTTGTAAAGAACGACTTTAACAATAAATATGAAAAGAGTATACATACACTGGCACTGAGGCACTGACTGATTTTTGTTGTTGTTGCTTTCAAGAGAGGAAAAAGAATGAAATTTTCAATTTTTTTTTGTACTTTTGCGATGAGCGACAGGCGAAATGACATGTCATTATTGTTATATGTATACATATATACATAACAAATAATTTTTTTCTTCATTTATTAAAAAATTATAATTCTCTTTTTCCATCGTCATCATCATCATCATAATCATTAGTATACATATGTATAAATTTGTCTTGAGCCAGTGAGTATCATTCGTACATTAATATATTTTAATTCCTTTCCATTTTACAACCAAAATTTTCAATCAGCAAGTCATAAACTATCGTACATGTAGAAATTCTCAAGAGGTTTAGTGGGATGTTTATTATTGACGTTCCATTGGGGGATTCATGGAGGAGGGGGGATTGGTGTGATGCTTCAGAACTTAAAATTAAAAAGTTGCTAAGACTCAGGCACTCAAAAAACAGATTATGTAATTTGGAACCTCCTCTGAGTGCAGGAACGTAACCAAATTAGACAAATTTCAATCTCGAGGAGGGTCTATAACCCCTTAGCTACGTCCTTGTCTGAACTTGTGAGCGTTGATTCTAGGTTCGAGTCTTGACAGGGTTACTTATTACTTTTTCGAATCATATGCACTTGAAATGAAACTTAGAGTCTGCCATTGTTTGCTGCAGATAGCATCGTCATTGATGAAGTGATTTAGATCCTACTCTAAACACTATGTTTAGGTTCTATTCAATATGCGTATCATATTCACTAAGCAGTGTGAAGTAGCCAGAACTTTTTTGGAGGGGGGGGGGACTGGATGTATCCTCCTAATCCCCCTGAACCTATCCATACTCTTATTACAGATTCTTAGAAAAAAATCATTAGACATCATTTATGAACGCCCCCAAAGGTATTTACGTCTCAAACGAAAGTGGTCATAGACTTCTAATTTAAATCAATATTAGTACGATGTCTGCCTGAAGATAAATGAAATCGTAAACTGTTTTGAAATTTCAAGAACATGCCTAATTGCTGAATGTAAAAGGTATGAGATCATTCACAGGGTAATTATCGAGAATTTCTTTCAATGAGAGTATTAAAAGAAATTCTTTGACTTATTGACATTAGAAATAAATATTGTTGTATAATATGTATTAGATTATTGCCAATGGACAGCCACAATGTAGACGAAAATCACTAAAATATTCAATTGCACACGATCGAAATTAGATAGCGAAATGTTTTGGTGATATTTATAAGTATGTTAAACGTGAACTATCATAAAGCATTAGGTGTGAGACCCCAACAAGCCGTGATTTCCATAATAATTTTCTTTCTATAATTGTATGTATTTTTAGGTGATTTTTTTGGTGCGCGACATTAATATTTTACATTAGTGTAGCTATATAATGAATGTATAATGCCATAATAACAATAGTTCGACATTAGAATATTCTTAACATGAGATTTTGTTCCTTGGTAGCTATGGAAAATCATTAATAATCGTTAAAACTGATCGTTGTTTTGGTTAAAGCCAAACTAATTAGAAGTTGGTCATATGCAATGAGCTTTTTTTTTCATGAATGTATAAAAATTTATAACAAATCAAAAATTCACAATTATAATATCCAGACGATTTTTGTGTTTTGTAAAACGTATTTCAACACACCGTGAAACATCAACCAACAGCCAAAAAGTAATGAACAACAAAAAACGAGAACTAACATTAGTGTGAAAAAATCGATGTAATCCAGTATACTCAATTGTAAGCAATTTGTTTCAAATGATAGGAAACGTTCTCGAATATTTTTTCACGCTTTAAGGCTCATGATAACTTGAAACTTTTATTTTTATATTTTTTTTCTTGCGAATTAAGACCTTGAAACCTTATGGATTTCATATGTAATGTAGACTAACTGACTCAACTATTGTTTCTCATAACGTGACGTCATCTCTTCATTTTATTAATGCATTTATTCATGAAATGTTAACACGGTTTGATGAGTTCACAATATCTGGCTTTATATCTCCTATATTACTTTAACTTGATTTCTAAGATGAATCGTAGTATCGTCAGCGATATGTCTTAGGTAGTTTTTGTTGGTTAGTAAAGTTAGTGTTGTGGTTTTGAATAGTGCAGTCATGGGTTGGGGCCCTTGTTTGAAACTTATTATATCCTCTAGTGTGGCTTGACAATTGCCCAGATAAGCCACAACATTTCATAAGAAGGTGCAATAAAAACTGCAAATAAATCTAGGGTATAATCCTGGGTATAAACTAAAAGATGCATATATCAGAGTTTCTTAAACTATATTCCGTGTCCAAAATAGTTTCCAAGTTTAGTATTTCGTGCTCCAAAATGGTTGATATCCACTATTTTATAGTATACCTGTTGAGAATATATCAACGGTCATTTTATATTTGAATTGTAAGAGCAACTACAATTAGTTGACTTCCCCTTTTTAAGTTGTTTTCCCCTCTCTATGTAAAAGTTAGTTTTCACTATAACTCGTAAGATAAAACATCGTCTCTTATTAAATAAACATTAAGTCACTTTTAATTACATTACAATCGTGCAGTTTATTTATACCAACAATACCCCATGAATACCCCAATGGATGAGGGAACAGTAGCTGAAATGACTCAAAAACCCCTTCAAAATCCACTTCTAAGAAACCCCCTTACAAAAAGCTTCTGACGCTATCCCAAGACTTAAGGAACTATTTGTTCAGTAATTTGCTGTTAATAATTGATGCTAGTTCCTAGATTCGCATGTCTAATAGCTTAATGAAAGCGAATCTAAAACATCAACCTAGCAACAATGCACACAAGCAACAACACACAAAGTTCTGAACGAGTTTTGCTGAATCTCTTTCACAAAAATTTCATTAATCAAACAGTCTCTCATGTTTAGGATATTCAAGCACAAAAAAAAATATTCATTCTGTTTTATTCGCTAGACGAATTGTGAAACATGAAAACTAACAACGACAATGGCAATTTTCTGAGATTGTACAAGCAAAGTTTCATGTCTGTCTCTTTTTTCTTTCTCTTATATATTCTTTCAGGTAGACAAAAAATAGAGCGATGTCTATAATAATTCTGACTGAGAATGAAAAAAAAAGATTTCCATCGCTCGTGTAGAATTATTTAAAATAATAATGTAATATAATTGCCGAGTCGGATTTTCAGTCACTCTTTTTTTTGTAATTGCTGAACAACATACGTATTGATAGGAATCTTTTTTACACTCCATTGATTTCTTACCTTGATGACTAAACACAAATTTGTTACTTCTTTTGATGAACGTCGCTAGAGCTTGCTGCTGTTCACTTAAATTCTTTTTTTATATTCTTCAATGAAATCTGCAAAAATTAATCGAAAAAAAATTGCTTCAGAAATCAATTTAAAAGAAGCAGGAGTGAGAAAAAAATGGTTCTACCTTTTTGGAGTGGACGCTTTGATGACGATGATGATTTTAAGAACCTAATTTTGAGCACAATCATCACTTAGTCAATAGGTGGCAATCTACAGTCGAAAATTCAATCAGATTAAAATCTATTTCAATTACTTTTGTATGTAAAAGCCAATAAAATTAATAGAAATAAAAGCAATGAAGTGAGAGAGGGATTTTCGTGGGTTGTGCGCAAATGACGTCTATCAGAAATTATGCTTTTAAAACTTTTTTTTTGTCATTAATTAATTTTTGAAAGAAGAAATAAAATTTTACCCAGAATAGTGTGACTGAGCTCTAAATATTCTATATTATTAGGAAATGGTTCATAAGAAGTTAGTTTATAGCCAATAGATGACAACAGTAGTATTAACCGTTAATTTTTATAAATTCAAAACTGTTTAGAAAATATTTTGAAGTGTTAAAATTTTTAAATTTTTAAAAACCGTTAAATTTATTATTATCGAAGAATAATAATCAATTTCGAAGAATAAGAACTGTTGTCGCCCATTGGGTTTAAAGTAATGACTGGATCAGTGAAATGGCATCTATGCTCTAAGTGATAAAGGTCCTGGGGTTTCTTGGTCTACCATACACCCTACACCAGGTAGGGGTAGGGGTATACAATGGGAAAAACACCTGATGTAGAGCCTGCGATAGCCATAGGAGTACAGTTAGACCAAGAAACCAAGCCCTGCGTTCGATTTCAAGTTAGTTTTAGTTGGAAGTTGGTTTGTGATTACAATGATCTAGTCACAAAGCTCAATTCATGTATTAGTGTACAGTATTGAAGTCTTTAGCACAAAATATGTCTAGAGAATTCTCAAATTGATAGACGTCATTTATGAACAGCACCTAGTCTGCATGAATATTTCTTCAAAGAGGCCACGGAAAATTTTTTTCGCGAATACATTTCAATATGTTGCGATGTCTATTAAGAATTCTTTTTCAATCTATTCCATGTACCACTCTACCTTATGTATTGCGTAAATCTTATGGAGATTTATTTTTATTAACATCCCATTTTTTTTGTTGTATTTATATGGCTTGGTTGAGATTTATATGGAATGGAATTTTCTCATTCCCATATTAATTCGCTTAGTACAGCCACAATGTATACTGAAAAGAGATTCCAAAATATTTTTACTACATAAATAAATAAGTAGATGAAGGTAGGAGAAAAGAAGAAAGATATTGAGTAACTAAATGTCTGGTAAACACTCTCGCTTTTATTTTACATACACTTCCATTCATTCTCATTAATGTAGCTTCATGTGGCGTGAAAATTTATTAATTCTAAACATTGGAAGTGATTTTGGTGCTTCTTCTATTACTGGTTGGACTTGGACTTCTAAAAATTGTGATTTTCTAGTTAATGATCCTTACGATGACGATATGAGAAGTTCCTTAAAAATATCATGAAGTAAATTAGCTTTTAAATGCTTCTTTATTGTTTCCCTTTCATTTTTCCATTATTTACATCAGAAAAAAAAATTATAGAACAACAAAACCAGTAAATATGTACGTAAAATAACATAAAACTCACTTCTATTGTTCTCGTGGATAATTTTGATTATCTGTAATTTATTTTAATTTCCCATTTCATGATCACAGTAATAATATTAGCAACAAACCGAAAAAAAATCATACATACATAAATAAATAACCGTGCAGTTTTCATGGCAGTAGCAACAAAGGAGAACTGCTTATAATCATACTCGGTAGTCGGATATTCTTTTTTAATGATTTTTAAAAGTCGGCAAATTCAGCTTCGTATAAACAGACTTTTGAGATGTCCAAGTCTACGTCATCATAATCATCAAATTGTGAATAATCGCCGGGACCAGATACTTTGGGTACGAATGGTGGCATAATTTCTTGATTATATAGTTGAATCCAATTCATATCATTAAACCACGGATGTAGTTTTATGTCGTCTGTGCCGTTCTTAAGATTTCCAAATCTTCGTGTCAAGTCAATTTGCAAAATATTCTCGATTAGATGCTTTAAGTCTTTGCTAAAAGTAGATGGCGTTTTGAATTTTCCAGTGCATATACGATCCAGCAATTGCATTTGACCGGGATTACCGACAGCAAATGGTGAATAACCACATGACATTTCATAAATTAATATTCCAAATGACCACCAGTCAGCTGATACTCCATAGCCTTTGTTCTGTATGACTTCAGGTGCAATGTATTCTGGCGTGCCACACAGAGTGTATGTCCGATCCTTAATTGGCTTACAAAAGCCAAAATCTGTAATCTTCAGAAAACCTTTAAAATCGATCATTATGTTTTCGGGCTTCAAATCACGATAAATCAATCCAATTTTATGAATATATTCCAGACCCATAAAGACTTGTGCTGCATAAAATTTCGATAACTTCTCATCAAACTTTTTCCGTCTGTAAATAATTTTTTTTACACGTGATTATCGATTCCAATTTACAAATAATAAAATTCTTACTTTCTCAAGTGAGTAAACATTTCGCCACCGTTAATGAATGGCATGCAGAAGTAGAGATAACTGTTATCCTTGAATGCAAAATCCAGATAAACAACGAATGGAAAATTCAAAGATTGTAAAATTTTCTTCTCATTTAAGCAGTGAACGATCTGCTTAGTCTTCACAACTCGCTTCTTGCTGGTGATTTTCATTGCGTAGAATTTATCGTTCTCTATATGTTTTACTAGTTTCTGGAAATTTGATAATCGGTTAGGTGTTTATTTTGGAGGTATTATTTATAATTCACGGGGGTCTATGGTTTGAATAATATTTTAATTCGCAGAATTCTTGTTCAAAGTTGGAACTTTAAATCGAATTCATTTGATTGCATGCAAAATTTCCGTTAAAAATTTGAAATTTTAATTTCCGTTAAGAAAAAAATTTGAAATTTGAATTTCCGTTAGAAAAAAATTTGAAAATTTCTTTAAAAATAGTTGAATACTATTCAAACCGAGGACCCCCAGAACATGAAAATGTATTTTCAGCAGCAAATCAATTAATCATGGAGTTTATTCTGATTCCATTTATGATTATCAAGCAATTCGTTTAAGAATCACAGAAAACATTAAGATCACAAATATTAATCATACTCACAACAACACCAAAAGCTCCTTGTCCCAAAATTGTCATAAACTTGAAGTCATCCAATCGATCACTCGACTCTGCTAATTTATTTTGATTGTATTTTTCCTGAAACTCCTTCTTTAAACTTTCTATAAATTTATTCAAGTCTTCGTTGCTTGATATTTTGATATCGGCATTTGGTGTTGTTGCCATTGTCACAGAGTTTCGTGCTGAGGCAAGAGTTGTGGTCATTACTATAAAAATTCTTTAATTATTCCTTTCTAAGAAGAAAATAAAATAACTTTTAAAGCCAACTATGATTGTGTGAAAATAATAATTAAGAAGAAATTCTTATAGAAAACAAAATAATTTTATTGAACAAGTTCTTTAGTAGCCATAAACTGTTAAGTTAGTCATTCTTATAAAAAAAATCTCATTTGAATAGATATAACTGAAAATGGATCTTAAATTGAATGTATATTATAAGAAATAAAGAAAATTCGCGCGCATTAAAAGAAGCCTCATAAAAAATAAGCATTAAGTGAAGCGATACTGACGAGAGAAGCAAAATAAACGTAAATTAGTCTTCTTAGTTACGATTGTCGATTTCTATCTTCTGACAATTCGGGGATTTCCTTAGTCAATCGTAAACACAACTACTAATGGCATGAAGTAGGAAAAGAGACATTGATAGACATATAAATGTCGAATGTTCTTTTCATTGATGTATACTCTGCTTACAAATTGGGCCGTTCACAAATGACGTCCATTGAAAAGTGGGATTTTTTGGAACTCGACCAAGACTCGACTTTCTTTTTTATAAAAGGACCTGTAATCAGGGAGAATCAGCTGTAATTAGACAAAATCACATGCATAAACAATTTTGCCTATCTGATCATAAGCACAGACAGAAAGACAGTAGTTGTGATTCACCACAATTGTGGCTGTCTGTTAGAGGTCCTACCTATCCACAGTTCAAAAGGTTTAACCTATACTTGAAAAGTACCTGGCACTCAGGCAGGAAGGGGTATCTGTGATTTTATCTATGACTAGTCAGCAGCTCTGAATGATTTCACACCGCTGCTCAGTCACAAACACCTGATTAACACCCCTGTCTGCTAGATTTTCCCCCGCAAAACGAAAATACACGTCACATAGGAACGAACCCCTTAAAAATGAACTGACTCGAATAGCTTATTGTGTCAAATTTTTCATTATGAAATATATGTTCCATAGAATATTTCAATTTTTTGTTCGTTTTGCATTTCTATTTCTTCGTTTTCTTCTGCAATTTCGTACGAACTCATTGAATTTCTATGGAATTGTTGAAACAATGGCAAAAGCAGAAAAAGGGAAAGAAACAAAAAAAAATAATATAAGGAAAGAAAATTTATTGCATGAATTTTTAGAATTTTAATTACACTTATATTACTTGTCATAAAAGCCAGACTACGGCGGTTTCTTCTTCATCGTCGTACCGACTAACAAAAAAAAAATACTGAATAAGAACAAGACTTGTTTGGTATATCGGAAGTTTGTAATTGTGAGTCAGGTTTTCTTTTTTGGCAATCGTCTATTTCCACGGTGTTTTCTTCTCCTCGACTCATATAAAATTAGAAACACTGAAAAATTGTGTGTAACTCATCTATTCCTTTCCAGACGTTCATTATATGGTCGCTCTTTTTAGTTAATTTTGGCTGTTCTTATTTTTGGTTGAGACGACGTTGCAGACGAAAAAATAATGAGTATGTGAGTTGTTTAATTGTACAATTAGTTTACTTGCATAATCGTGAAGTCGAAATAGAAATGCACGGATGGATGGATATTCATCATATGGTTTTTTCAATGTCAGATGCATTAAATTAATGTGTGTCAGAATGTGTATGCATAAACTTCGTACTTCTCGCTCTCATTTTCTCTCTTCTTTTCCGAAAATTTCCATACATAAAAATTGGAATTCCTGTTCATCCCGTTTACTTACTTACTTACATATTAATGTACGTACACACGAATGGATAGACAGCAATGAGAGATAAAACAAAGGAAGTAAGAAGAAGAAAGCGATGAAAAATCTTTTTATTTTTGGTGGGTAACAAGATGCTTCTATTTTTGGAATTATAATTTCATTAGCATTTCTCATGCTATTTTGTGGATTTTTACATTTATTTACTTTTATATCTCTTCGGTCTCGACTGCTGCCGATTTTCACTCCTTTTTCGTTTCTCCTTCCTTTTTTCTTACGCAAATGATCAGTTTGATACAAAAAGCAAGCATTAAGAATCGAAAAGAGAAGGCATAACAAAAGAAAACTAACATTACAAGAAGCTACCCGGCAACAGATTCGAAGCCATACACATCAGAAATGCAAAAAGATTGTAATTATGTCTTTTAAGAGTAATTTGATTTAATCTCAATCGTTTTTATGGATGGGAATTTTTTTGTTCTTTCGATGTCAGGGGTGATCTGGAATTTTTTTTTTTTGAGAGATGGATTTAGACAGGGGTGTATCTATTGGTCAACTCCCCTCCCCTCTTGAGGGATTGCTTTCTCAAATTGCTTGGTTTTTTGGGAAAAAAACACCTCTTGATATAGCTACAAAGCATATGTTCTGTAGATAAGTTTGATTATAAGGCTCATGAATGGAAACTGGATATATATATATATCCATATCCTATATATATATATGTCTATTTAGCTGAATTGATGAAAGTACCAGGGTGGTTGAGTGGCAAGGATGTTTGACAGGGTGGTTCGAGATCACCCTATTTGTGGGACCGAGTTCAAATCCTATCAAATCCAACTTGTTTTACTAAAGTATAGGACATATACTACCTATATTAAGAAAGATAGAATGACCCCTGGATGTGTCCTACTTCTTATATCAGTGAAGTCAGGGTTAGGGGGAGGAAAATGGGGGTCAAACCCCCTTCAATAGTTCCTATTATTCAAAACTGATCATTATAGGGGTCGTTTGCAAATGACGTCATGATTTAGGCTGGAAGGGGGTTAAAAGATTTGTGACAGTCCAAGAATTTTTTTCTATGGAAGATTTGTGACAAGAAGGAAAACAGGAGTCGAAAAAGTCATTTCTTGCGTGACATAATTTACGAAAAATAATTTGCAACATCAATTCTCATCTGATCTATAACTTGTATCTAGCCACTTTATTGTCTATTTACCAAGAATCTAATGCGCCTTAAAATTGACTAAAATAACCATTATTGTCTTGTTGCTGTATCAACTCCCCTCGATCATTCGTAGATGTTCAAATGATATCCAACATAGCACCTCAGCAATTGCCTCAACTCTTTGCTTCTTGATGTTGTTTTTATATATTCTTCGTTTTTTTTGGTGCTATTGTTCTCGATTCGCCTTATGATGATGATTACGAAGGAAGTTGAAAGCATACGAAAGAATAAACGAACAAGAGAGTGAGGAAGAGTAAAAAAAATTCTTAAAGATTATGTAATAATTTTATTGCCATGTGAATCAGTTTATGTAGAACAACAACAAAAAAAGGCAGCAATTTGTGGTTTCTTCTTCCTCATTCAAGAAATAGGAACGAAAGAAATAGAAATAGGAGGTATTAATTTAAAATTAATAAGAAAATAATTGTAATCAGAGACAATAGATAGAAGAATTCCACGAAAAAAAGTAATAAGCAGTCCAAACATCAAATCGAGTAAATTGCTTTGTAGGAATAATTCAGAATAGGAATACACTTAAGGTACACGTATGTACAGTATATAAAAATAAAAAGTGAACCGTCATTATTTGTGTACTGGAACCATGACAAACAGCAGTATGGCAAAGAGAGGAAAAAAAAGCGAAAATGATATGAAACATATGAAAAAATAATAAAAATATACACAAAACAACTCAAGCCACAAATACAACACTAGAGACCTTGAACTTGAACGAGAAATGATGTAAATTTTCTTGATGTATATGAGGCAACTTTTTTTTTCGCTTGTGTTACTGTTGTTGTGTGTAAATAAAAAAAAGAGAACTTGAATTTTTTTTCGTACATTTCATTAATGTGTGCTGTATATTGCCGTACGTACGAATAGTGGATAGAGAAAGAGAGAATCGAAAGAAATATTCTTTTGCTTATTTTCTTTAAGCTATTTTTTCTCTCGCTTTGTTTTCAATGTCAAGGCCTAAGCTCCCTCAGCGACGTCAGCTATATGTATGTGCCGAAAGTGATCACCACAATTGTAATTGATTTTAAAATTTACATTCGAATATTTTTTTTTCTTCATCTTCAGTGCCTGCCTTGTTCCTTCTTGCTCGATAAAGTTGTGTTATTCTCGTTTCTCTTTGACTCTTTCTTTCGTCTTGACGACTAGCTGACTGACTGATTGAGTGACTATCTCTTTATAACACAAAACAGGATCCTCTATAAGAATCCTTAACATTTTGAACTATACGAAAAGAGTCAAGAAAAAAAATGAATATTCGTGGAGGCGTTCTTGTCACTCTTAACATTCTTTATTGAGTGGATGAAAAAAGAATTGTTTGAAATTAACAAGCATTTAGTCTTACTTGCCGAGTAAAATTGTGTTCTTAAAAAGTATGAAATGAAAGAGATTTAAGATAAGCTGGTGCTGAATGTTTAGAACTTCTGTGCTGGTTTTTGATTTTAATCAATTCTGTTTATGGAAATGGACGGATTCTCTTCTTGTTATTTGGATTGTGTGGATTACTTACTTTGTATTTTATATTATTTCTTGATTCCCAATCACTTCTGTCTTTACCACAGTTGCTGTAAAAATAAAGCTATTTAGCAAAAATCATCAATATACAGCGTATTGTCAATGAAATGACAGTTATACAACGGTCGTTTGAGATTTGAATTCAAATCTATGGAAATTCATAGCTTTTAACCATGCGTATGGCAATTTCGTAGATTTTAGCCCCTTAATCATTAAAGTACGGGAAATATCTTATAAAATCATTCATTTCTACGTCAAACTTCGACGGAGCAAGACGTCTCAGTAAGTAACTCCTGGATCTTTTATTAACCTCGTGTTTCTGGACCTTTTTATTAGAAAATAATCCTATTAACCCCACTGGAATTGTGGAAGGAAATAAAAAAGTAATTTAAATTAATTGTGGATTATTTGCTGAACATCAACGATGTCTGACTCTGATCGACGGAAACAAATCCAACTTTGCACATCCAAGTCTTTAAATCTCTCAAAAACAAGTCTTTTATATTCTTGAAACGAATCCAGAATCAGCAACAAAATATAATCTTTTTTGTAAATTCCTATAATAACAGAATCTCAAATTACCTCAATCACGAGAATTACTGACCATATCGGAAAAATGTATACATTTCAGTAGCTACATTTCACAGTCTAGATCTATAATAAATTATAGTCATACATTGCCAGTGAAATATTCAGAAATGTCATTCGTGAAATGCAAAAAAGTTTTCATTATTGAAATTTTTTGGCAAGCGCAATGATGCAGCAGGAGTTATAGCTATAAAAATGGAAATCACTTGCCATTAATTAATTTATTGCATATTTATAAATTAATAAAAATTCCCCGACGTGGAAGTTTCAAGATTTTTTTGTTTCTTCTCTCGTCTCTCTTATTTTGTGATGGATGGATTGTGCTGAATGATGATTGATGATGGATCTCGTGCTGGCAATTTTGTTCCTTCCCTTTTTCTTCATCATACATTCGACAGAAAAAAAATAAAACAGATATTAAATGAATAAAATAAAGAGTCAATTCTTGCATGTGAAATATCTACATGTAGCATTTATAATTATGTTAACTCATTCAATACACAAGAATCGAAATATGTAGTGTCATGTAATCACGAGATCACCGCTGATCATACTCATTCGATTTTTATTCTTTTCAAATGTTCATAATTCTTTGGCTTGCCAATATTAATTTTTATATCTGTATTCTTTAAACTTTTTTATGATAAATGACGCATTATAAGCACCACGAAACTCAATTTAATTCTCAATTTTGAGTTACAGTCCAGAACAAGTTTTGTTCCTTCTTACACCTTTCTTGATGCAATAATCTCCTCGATTTTATACAAAATATATTAATTCAAAAGACGTCTGCATTAATGCGGTACAAAAGCGCATTTTTCATTTGTGACTGCTCATAAATGGCATTGATTCCTAATTGAGGAACATTATATGGTATTTACATACTAAATTTCAACTTACTAAGATGGAATCTTGAAAGGTTAGAGAAAGGAATGTGAAATTTTGCATAAAATTGAGTTGAGTCACCAATTTCCAGTGACTTCTAGTCTTTTAGGGTCAGTTTGCTAAAATGCAGTCTTTTGGACCTGATTTTAGCGATCAAAGTCATTTCAAGTCGACTTGGACCTCTTCCAAATCTGAAACTTGCCGTGACTAATTCCTCTTATAGTTACAGACAGTCTAAATGACCACAACAGTGTTTTTCAAACTGAAGCTTCAGAAAATGAGCTCAAAATTATAAACTTTCGTCATTAAAGGCATAGCATGCACAGAGATTTGTCCTAAGTGTGCTGAACATGATTTACAAGTGATTAGCTCACCCCCAATGACACATCTTTGACATAATTTAATTCCACTCGGTGTATTTTTTTCGTACAAAATACAATTATAAGGATTATCCAAATAAATGTCAATGTCAATCAAAATTGTATGATGAAGAATAATCACTAAGCAATCTGCTTGATACTTTGCATATATTTTGTTCTTATTCTGCTCACACACGAAAGTGTTTATAATACTTAATGAAGTTAATGCGCATAAGAAATTCTGCATTCATAACTCTTTTCTTTTTGTTTTACCCAATCCACTAATTCTGGAATGGTTGGTCATTCATAAATAACGTCCAGCACAAAAAGGATACTACTCCTTCGGGGTGTTTGGCGCCATAAATCAAATAAACAAAAATTTGAGCAACTGCTTTGATTTGTAACAAATTTAGGACTCCTTTATATGGGATGTCTGGGGTTCGTACCCCATGTCTACCTACCTCTGTTAAGCAACTGACCTTTTCGTTTGTCTAAAAATGTTCATGCTCTATGTCACTTTCACACTCATAGAAAAGATTTAAAAAACTTTATTAAATTTGTATGAAGAGATTTAAAAACATTTTTTAAACTGGGCTCTTAATAACTTTTTTTAAATTTTTAAAAATATTTTTTAAATTTTCAAATTATTTTGAGCCGTTAAAAAAATAATAATATTTTGAAAAAAATTGCTCAGAGTGAGGATCGAACCAGTGACCTCTTGGTTGGTAGCTCAGTACTCTAACCACTAGGCCACCGAAGCATGTTAATATATATGACAATATGTCAGTATATATTGAAAAAATTTAAAAATCAGGTTTTTAAATTTTAAAAACAAAATTTTAAACTTTAAAAATATTTTTTAAATTTTAAAAATATTTTTTAAAGTGACTTCTAAAATTTTTTTAAAAACGGTTTTTTAAATTTTTTTTTATAAGTGCATATTCAATAGAGAGTCACACAGGTTCAGATGTGTCCCTGAAGTACCACGGCATGGAGAGTCCAATCGCTCTGAAACTTTGTCAGAATTACGTCCATATTACGTCCTATTGCGTCCACCAAAAAAAACATTTCGTCCTACTTCCTGGTCCTGGATATGGCAGGTGCCAATTTTGGGTACTTATGCCGTCGTACTTCAGGTTTTAAAACAGCATCATTTCTAAATATCAACTTTATCTCACATATTATATATCAAAATTAATGTCCTAATTACGTCCAATTACGTCCTGAAAAAATTTTTGGAAACGGATATACCAGAAAAAAGTTATGTCCAGTCAAAGTTTTGGACATTGGTGTCCATAGACCAAAAAAATATTTTTTATTAAGAAATTAATTATACTATCATGTTATATATCAAATCACATCTACTTTTTTCTCAGGAGTTGAAATTAAGAAGAAATTATTTAGTCCGGCATAGTCTTTTGGACATATGGCAGTTCCAATGGACTATAGCTGTACCTGGACATGACAAAAGTTTCAAAATTTCGTCATCATCATGTTATATATCAAATCACATCTCCTTTCAACGAGAATTACAAATATGAACGAAAATTTTGGATCTGATCTTCCACAAGTCATTTGTGTCCATTTAAAGATCTAGACAAGCACGAATGTCTAGTAAATAAAAAAATTTAACAAAAATCAAACTGTATACAGGGGGAAAATAGCTTGGCCGGAAATTTTCATTATTTCGCAACAGCGGCGTAAATTCGAATCGAAACTCGAAATAGGAACAAATAGTTTTCTACTTGATTCCTCAATTTTTTTAAAAAATTTTAGTAATTTTTAATTAAAGAACTATTTTATGAAGCAGCAGCAAATCACTTAAAATTTGGCATATAAGTCAACTTTTATGTCCTCTACAAGAATAAATTACTTTGGAATGGCGATTCGAAATATTGCCAAATACCAAGTAAATGTCCGTTTTTTTTTGACAGTAATGACAGAATTTCATGAAAATTATATGTATGTATTCGTGCATATAATCCATATTTAATAAACTTGGTATCATTGGGAAGCTTCAATGACTGGCTACAATATATTAAGAAAAATTTTTAATTTTGCACTATGGTTACATCTCCAAAAATGACAAATGACTTGTGGAAGATCAGATCCAAAATTTTCGTTCATATTTGTAATTCTCGTTGAAAGGAGATGTGATTTGATATATAACAAGATGATGACAAAATTTTGAAACTTTTGTCATGTCCAGGTACAGCTATAGTCCATTGGAACTGCCATATGTCCAAAAGACTATGCCGGACTAAATAATTTCTTCTTAATTTCAACTCCTGAGAAAAAAGTAGATGTGATTTGATATATAACATGATAGTATAATTAATTTCTTAATAAAAAATATTTTTTTGGTCTATGGACAGCAATGTCCAAAACTTTGACTGGACATAACTTTTGTCTGGTATATCCGTTTCCAAAAATTTTTTCAGGACGTAATTGGACGTAATTGGGAAATTAATTTTGATATATAATATGTGAGTTGACCAGGAAGTAGGACGAAATGTTTTTTTTGGTGGACGCAATAGGACGTAATATGGACGTAATTCTGACAAAGTTTCAGAGCGATTGGACACTCCATGCCGTGGTACTTCAGGGACACGGTTCAGATAGCGTTATTCTGAGATGTGTCGATCTTGATAATCAGTCAAGACCGAGACACGGAGAATCCTTAGCCTCCACCCAGGCACATAGTCATAGGAAGGGTTTGTTCCCCTACCACAGGGGCGTATCCAGGGTGGTCATTTGTGTGTTAAAACACCACCCTCGACGGAAACTTTCTTCAATTTGCTAGGGTTTTTGTGAAAAAAAAATTCTGTCTACACCACTATATCCATCTCTTTTTTAAACTTTTGGACATCATTTGTGAACGACCCCCTTTGTTGGATGAAGAGGAGAAATAATTTGACATGGATATAATTTAGTCAAAAAAATGGCGAGTGCGAAGTGCTAATGTTTATTTAATAATACATATGATGTTTCCATCATTTAAGGCCTTTTTTTGTTTCAAGTTTCTGGTGGTAGATAGAATGTTCATGTGGCGGAAAATGTAGTTTTTCGTTCTTTATGAATTTCAAGCTTTGTCAATTTTTTGAAATCTTCTTTTACTTAGTTTTTTTTTCTTCTTGACTCTTAATTCTTTTCGTGTATTGTCTGCTGCTTTTTTCGGTCTGCTTATCATTTTTTTGTGTTGTGTTGCTAAAGAAATTAAATAAGCAGCCTTTTGTGAGATTATTAATGATAAAAGGTGGTATCAATTAATGAGGGATAAAAGGTGTGCTTGAAGTCTAGAACTGTGCACGACTAGTAACTTATGAGATAAATAAATTATTCCTCATTTAATATTTATCTAAAAACAAAAAAAGATGTTCCTTATATTAAACTTTTAGATTTTTGACTCTTGTTATTCGGTTTCTTTAATTTTATCAAATTCAATTGTCAAGGAACATTTAAGATATGAATTTATTTTGTGCCATTTCAAAAAATTTTTAGTCATTCTGAGATGTGAAATGTCAAAAATATAGAATTTCTTGTGGTAAACCTACTTTTCATCAATATTACAGACATGATCGACGACGATGCTTTTTTTAGTGTAAAATCCATCAACATTCGATGCTTAAAATCCAATGTTATCTACCTGCCTACGGAGGGTCCTGAACATAATTTTTTAAAACTAAAAATCCATAGCTGATCGTTCACCAGAATTCAGCACTCTAGACCTACAGGAGCCAGTTGATCTATATACCCTGGGCGGAGGCGTATCCAGAAATTTATTGAGGGAGGGGTTTTAAATTTTTTTGTATGAACGATAAAATTTAGAGGGGGTTTTGGCATTTTTTTCTTGAAAACCCCTAGCAAATTGAAGAAATACCAACCCCCCCCCCCCTTGAATACGTCCATGACCCTGGGGATAATCTAGTGCAGTGGTTTTCAAACTTTTCAGCAGGCGACACACTAAAAATCTGAAAAAATTTCGCGACACTAAAAGTTTGAAAAATGAACTCGCGACACATTTGGGTTAAAAATTTGAGTAAATAGTTGGAAATTTTGTATGTTTAGTGTGTCGCCAAATTTTTCGCGACACACCTGAGATCACGTCACGACACACTAGTGTGTCGCGGAGCATAGTTTGAGTTATACTGATCTAGTGTATACCCCTAAGGTATACCCCTAAGGTAACATCATGGTACTACTCCTACGCTATACCGAGCAACCAGCTCCAGTTGTTGACATTACTGATTGTATCCTTCGAAAAGCCACCGAGCCACCTCAGTCTTACTTTTATTAACAATACGCGAGGGTTAAATCTCATGGGTAGTAACCCTGAATTACCCTTCAACTACTGTAACAGTGTCCCTGAAGATCTGATATATCTATGTAATCATTATACTAGCGCTGTTACACAGATTCCTAATTCAAACACATGTATCAAGATATGTGACTATATGTACTGCAGGGGCGTAGCCAGGGGTGATCAAAACTCTTGTCGACGGAAATGTTCTTCAATTTGCTAAAGAATTCCAATCCTAAATGTTTGAGTCAATCAAAATTCTCCTCCCCCCCCCCCTTCCCCTCTCTTGGCTACACACATGGCTGTTTCTATTCTGAGTGATTCTTTTATGTCCAAAAAAATCCACAATCGTAAAATTACCCAAAAAAACCTTGAAAAACATTTAATTTCAAGCAATTTTCGCCAAAAAAATAATTGAAACATGCCGACGTAACAGTGTCCAAAAATAATGATATAATTTTCCGTTCAATATTTTGTCGAATAATCCTTAACAGATGTTTGAAATGTGAAAAAATAAATATTTTAAATATAAGTGAATTTTTCCACGTTACTTTTATTCCCTTAATGGCTGAGTGATTTAAATATTTTTGCATTTATTTGACAAGACAACGACAAACGGCATGGAAAACATATTTTAAAATTATTGTTGTTATTTGTTCCTCTAAACCGGAAATTGAATTTTCCCTTAACTAAGAATTTTTAAAAAAAAACTACAAATACAGAGAGAAATAGGCGTGTCAGACTAAGTGGCAACATTGCGCCTTCAATCTTCATATATATGTAATTTATCGATGCAGTTTTGTTTCTGTTCCTCATATTGATCGCGCGTTTATCACTCACAATGAATATTAGGCACGAAGAACCGACCGACAACAGAACAAAAGTGAAATGAGAAAAAGAGAAGAAAATTTATACAAATGGAAATGAAGAAGATGAAAATGGGAACAAATTTGATCTGAATGAAAAATATGTGACATAACATACATACATACATAAATAAAAAGAATTTGCCAATGTCATGCATGAAGCATTTAAAGCTTGTTTAAATTTATCACAGATATTCTAACATATTTTTTGTATTTCTATATTTTTGTGTACAATAAATCCACAAAAACATGTTCAATGCTGATAAAGGAATTTGTTTATATTTATTTATAGGTGTCTATGATGGAAGACGGCACAACAGCCCGTATTAAACAAGAAATTGACTCTTGTTGCAGTCCATCACCAACCTCATCAAATAATAATGTTTCAATTTTAAGTTTTGGTTCAAACGGGCAGGAACCGGTAAGTTTCTGATTTTATCCACGTCAAGTACTCTCGATTCATACTTTAAGACTTATTTTTTAGTATAAAATGCGAATTTATTGTGCCTTATTTTAGTATGAACAAATTTTAATGATTTTCATTCATTTTTCTTGTTCTGGATCTTTCTATTATCAAACTTAAAGTCATTTATCATGGAAAGATCAACGTTATGTCGAAACTTAAGCTTGCTTTGATATGAATTTTTAAAATTGAAATGTTTGTAAACAAATATTTAAAATTTCAAATTAAAGCTTGCTTCAAACGTTCAAAAAGCCCTATCGAGAGCACATTTCTTTACAAACTTTTTGCGTCATCAGCACGTCATCATTAAAAACACAAACATTCTCTTCTTTTCTTTAAAATTTGATCATCATGTTTTTACAGATGGACTTTAAATGTGGCCCAGAGTCGATGCATCATTCGGATCAAACGTCTCCTGGGTCGCCTGACAGACAATTTTGTAGCTCAACTACGTCAGCAATAGGGGATTTTGGCAACGATTCTAATGTGCAGGATACAGTAAAAGAAGAGTTACCAAGGTAATTTTATCCATCTATTCTGAATTCCTTTAGAAGTTAATGAACATAAATTGTTACAGACGTTTATGTTTAGTGTGTGGTGATGTCGCATCGGGTTTTCATTACGGTGTAGCAAGTTGCGAAGCGTGCAAAGCTTTCTTTAAGAGAACAATACAAGGTAAGCTATTTAAAGTACTAAAAGACTTTTAGGAGCTTAATGTCAGGCCTGTTTCACGTTATCTCATATTGAATTCCAAGAAGAATTAACAATATCATGATACAGTCACCTGATGCCTGCCTTATCAAATCCTCTCACGACGATACTAAGCCTCTAAATATATTTATAAATTTATTGACTTTCCATTTACGTTAAATTGAATTTCTCATCCGATATTAGGCAATATTGAGTACACATGTCCAGCAAATAATGATTGTGAAATAAATAAGCGCAGGAGGAAAGCATGTCAAGCGTGTAGATTTAGGAAATGTCTAATGATGGGTATGCTTAAAGAGGGCGTAAGACTAGATAGAGTTCGAGGCGGAAGGCAGAAATATAGACGAAATCCAAACATGCAACCATATCAGCTTCAGATACCTCATTCATCAGCACAGCCGCCACAATCACTTGACGACATTAAAATGCTCGATGTACTGATGACTTTCGAGCCCGAGAAACTGTGTGTTGGACATTGTGGAATAGATTTAATGAATAAGAATGATGATGATCAGAAGAATGAATGTGTTGGAACGGATGCACAAGAAATGCTTAATATATTGAGTGATTTATATGATAAGGAACTCGTTGGTGTTATTGGATGGGCTAAGCAAATACCAGGTAAACTTATTGCTGCCTATCTTATTTGGTATATCCTTATTAATGCTGTAAATTTACTGTCCATTAGGTTTTACCGACCTCCCACTTAATGATCAAATGCGATTGCTGCAAGTGAGCTGGGCCGAAATCTTAACATTAATGCTTGCATTTAGATCGATTCCATTTACTGGTCGATTATATTTTGCATCTGATTTCTGGCTGGATGAACGTTCAGCAAAGGAGTGTGGAGCTACTGAACTTTATAATCATGTAATTAATAATTTTTATTGTATTTTAATCAATTTTGAGTCGTACACTGAATGACAAGGGTGTGTCTAGGTTGGTACTGGATCACCAATTATGACAGTGTAGGGCTGGAAATCGAGATTAAAATCATTAATTGTCTGTCATTTGTTCACAGTGCATTCAAATAACGCAACGATTAGAAAAAATCTCAGCAAGTAAGGAGGAATACTATCTGTTGAAAGCTTTAACTTTATCAAATTGTGATATTCGCTTAGACAACTATGATTCATTGAAAAAATTGAGGGAATCAATTTTAAGTGCATTAAATGATTGCGTTTTAATATTACGGTGAGTTGAATTACATATAATTATATAATTTAGGTGCAATTAGCAAATGATTATCATTTTTTTTTAATCTACAGACATTATAATGCAGTTGCTCATCAACAAAAATTATTATTGCTTTTACCATCATTACGTCAGGCCGATCACATTATTAGACGTTTCTGGATGAAAGTGCACAAAGAAGGCAACATAACAATGAACAAACTATTTGTTGAAATGCTTGAATCATTTTCACGATAAGAAATATATAACTTTATTTTTTATTATAGACATATTTTATTAATTTAATGATAAGATAATTTTATTTTTTTGGGATCAAACCATGTTTTTTGTTTGTTGACAAAAAAAGTGAGAAAGAGAGAGAAAAAAGAAGAATATTGCAATCAATTGTTTTTTTTTTATTAAATTCGATTAAGTCTAAATCAAATTAAGTGCAAAATTATACGGTGTACGGTTATATGCCCAGTGAACTAAAAAAAATTATTTGTAAATCGATCAAAAATGCCTAAATTATGTACTGTTAGAAAAATGTTTGGAATTGTATTGTTTTGAAAGTGTTCTAGAACCTTATAAATTATTTTAACATTTGTATGGTTTTCAAGAATTATTGACTTACATTTTGAAAACCATACAAATGTTCATTTTTATGAAAACATTTGTATGGTTTTCAGGAATTATTGAAAGCCATACAAATGTTCATTTTTATGAAAACATTTGTATGGTTCTCAAGAATTTACGAAAATATTATAAAACCATACAAATGTTGATTGAATTGAACATTTGTGAGGTTTTAAAAAAATGTTTGAAAACCATACAAATGTCAATTTTTCTATAAACATTTGTATGGTTTTTAAAAATTTCTATAAAATATAAAACCATGCAAATGTTAATTTTGTAAACATTCGTATGTTTTTCAAAACTCTCAAGAATGATTAAAAACCATACAAATGTCGATTTTTCTTTTAACATTTGTATGGATTAGAAAGAAATGACAAAACTTGGATAAAACCATACAAAAGTCTAGTTAAAACATTTGTATAGTTTCCGTGTGTTTTGAAACCGTACAAATTTCTCGCCAAAACAATACAAAAATTGGAAGCGTTTTATTTAAAAAATTGAAGGAAAAGTCGGACAATTTCCTAATTTTAATTCTTATTTCTTTGTGACTATAAAAATTGTTTTAGAATCTCAACGCAGACAAAAAATTTATTGCAATGTTAAGTAAAATAATAGTAATAATATACGAAAAAAAATCACTTACATTAAAGGATATGATAACTATAAAAGCAATTAACTATCACTAAATTTTTGAGGAATAAAGTAAAAAAAATCAATAATTTAGTATCTGTGATAGAGAAAAATTTTTTGAAAGCAAAAAAGAAAAACAAATCGAGAATTGCAAAGTATCTTTGCAGCATGAATGAAAATTTTTAATTTAATTATTTTTTTGTTTAATTTTTAAAGTAACATCAGCATAACTGCACATATATTCGTTTCCTCCTTAAAATTTTTCTATTAAGACTATTTCGATCTTTTTTTGTTCTCTAATTTAAGCTGTGAAAGTAAAAAAAAATCATAAAATAAATAATTAACAAACTAAAGAAGGTTTTTTAAAAGTAAAACAAAATTAGATTACCTCAAAAATCATCAGGGACTACAATGCGATATTGAATATAAAAGAGAGATGAAAAGACGATGTTAGTATATGACATCAAAATCATAAATAGAAAAACACAACAAACCATGTAGAAAAAATTGTATGCAAAGCAAGAACTGGACATTTTTGAGATAAGGAACTAATCCGTGGATTATAATAAATAAATTCATGCGCTGCATTAAAAAAATTTCGGAATAATACTAATGACTACCAATAAAAACAAATTGAATTCAAATAGCAAAATAATGTTGATAGGATGTCAAGAAAAACGATTTACTTTCGAAAATTCTTGCTTAACACGAGGAACAGTGGGTATCTGGAATTAGTTGCTAAAGACTGGATTATATTTTGAGGATTTATAATTAATTGAATTTGTAATTAAATTCTTGAATTTAGATTTAAATCCTACGATTTAAATTCAAATTGAAATTTAATTCTTGAATTTAGATTTAAATCCTACGATTTAAATTCGAATTGAAATTTAATTCTTGAATTTAGATTTAAATCCTACGATTTAAATTCAAATTGAAATTTAATTCTTGAATTTAGATTTAAATCCTACGATTTAAATTTAAAATTAAATCCTAAGATTTAAAATTAATCCAACGATTTAAGCTTAAGCCTAAGATTTAAATTTAATTCGAGATTAAATCATACGATCAAAGTTTGATCGGTTTTAAATTCTAAAATATTTTTAATCTAAAGTCTAAAATCTATTCTATTCTAATCTAAAGTTATATTCACCGGATTAAACTTTAATCCTTGGATTAAAATTTAATCCAATGCTCTAATCCTCAGATTTAAATTTAATCCTACGATTTAACTTCAAGGTTAAAATTTAATTATTAAATTTCAGTTAAATCTTCAAAATTTAAATCCAACTTGAAGCAAATTAATCCCAGGATTAAAATTCTAGATACAGAACAAGAAGAACATCCGTGTTGAATACTCAAACTTTATAATTTTTTACCCTTCATTTATTAATTTGAGTAATAAGCGCAAATTTACAGATTTTTTTTGTCATTTTATGCCTAAACGGAAAAGTAAGATAATAGAGAAAAGGAATTTATTACTGTGTGATTTGGATTTTTTTAAAAAATAATATAAACCTAAATAATATGTCATCAAATTATCATCATTAAACGATTATGTATTTGATTTAGTTACAAATATCATTCATTATTAATATAACAACGGATCAAAAAGAAGTAAATTTATTAAAGATACTGGGACAAAACTATTAAGATGTAGATGAGGACAAAAAAAATTTAATATATAATTTTCAACAAAGGAATATACTATAGAAATAGGAAATGAACACTAATAACTCAGCAAAAATCTACTTTATCAGTTCTTTTTTATTGAATATTTTAGGATGTTACTAATTATTTTCTCTTTCGTGTAAATTAGTTCTGAATATGAAGTAGAAACAAAATAAATGAATAAAAAAGTATTAAAAATCTATTCAGCCTTTTTCTATGTACCCCCCACCCCTTATTCTTTGTCTCACAGCTTTCAAGTATCACATATATCCAGACCTTCCCAAAACGACATTAATCAGCCTTATCCTTATCCATGTAGAATTTCTCATAGCCTTCTTGAATTTTCAACCGCAATGATGGTCCATAAATTGTGAGGAACGTGAGGATGAAATTTTTACTTTCAGGAAACTTCGACAGCACCTCGTGAACTAAAATAGATAGGCATAACTAATTAATGATATTCGTATTTAAAATTCCTTCCTGCTTACTGTGACATGGATGAATCATGTAGAATGGCTTAAAGAGAACTGGATGATCAGCTTGTGAAATAATTTGATAAATCTCATCTTTATGGTGCTTTAATTCATAATCTTTTACAAATATCTTTGAAACATCCTCTAAACTCACAAATCTGCCGTCATCTGAAAGTATGTAGTCACTTAATAGCATGTTGAATTGATGGAACTAGACTTACCGCTGTGGGCATTAAAATACAGCACTGGAACTTGATAGCTTGGATGAAACACAACGTGATACTCGATTGAATAAATGGTTTCAGGAATACTGTTAAATACTGATACATCTTCATTTTCTAGTTCCACAAACTCAACTTCTTGTTCCTGCTTATTTTGTATTGAAATTTTTTGTTTTTTGGTCAAATAAATTTTTCCCATTTTCTCGTTTATTTCCCAAGTGTCATGCAGTTCCTCTGATATTTTCTTAAACTCTTTTGCCTTCTCATTGAAGCTATCTTCATTAAAATTATGGGTAATCATTCTAAATTAGTGAAAATTGTGAATTTTTCTTTGATCTTGAAATACTTTTGTAGAATTTGCAGAAAATAGAATCAAAACAAAGAGACTGTGCCCTTGTGAACATTTAAAAATCATCTCAATATTAATTTTGACTTGAAACTACTTTATAAACTATTATTATAGGTCATTTTCAAAACATTTTCAAAACATTTTATTGTAATATAATTAAATTGACATATTTTTATCATTAACGGTCATTTAAAATTCAAATTTGTCACGTGCAAAATTAACGGTCGCGAAAAATTCAAAATCTCGTGTGTGTTTGTTGAAAAGTTTAGGTAGGAAAAATTTGAATCAATAAAAATATTTAATTAACATCTTTAATGACATCAGAATAAATTGAAAACTGATTTGTTTCATTTATTGATAGTCATTTCATAATTTAACCTTGAAGAACAACATAGTTTAATATAATTTTCGAGAGAAATTGTGAATTTACATAAAGTCCATTTTTTAATCACAAAAACTTCTTATTAAATAGATTATCCATAATAAATATGGCACGACCACAACCACAATATGCCCCAGAAAGCAATAGAACTGGAATCAATGCAATCCTCCTCGGAGCTCCAGGCTCAGGCAAAGGAACTCAGGTAAATATAAATTAATTAAATCTGTATGAGCTGGCAGTCGTTGCGCAACATTCTGAATTAAATCAGAGAGGTTATTGCTCTTATCGTATTATGTGGATCAACAGATTGACCCTTGTAACTAGCTGCTGTTTTTCATGATACGCTTACTGACCTTGATCCATTTCCTTTTTTTCCAGGCTCCTCTTCTCAAAGAGAGGTACTGTGTATGTCATTTGAGTACCGGTACGTAGATCCGCTAATTGCTTTTGCTGTTCTTTATTAATTTATGGAGGGAAACATTTGAACTAAATTTGTCGATTTATTATAGGTGACATGTTGAGGGCTGAAATTACTGGAGGATCAAAACTTGGTGCCCAACTCAAGAAAGTCATGGACGAAGGAAAGCTTGTGTCTGATGATTTAGTCGTTGACATGATTGATTCCAATCTTGATAAGCCAGAGTGTAAAAACGGGTTTTTGCTTGATGGCTTTCCTAGAACGGTCGTGCAAGCACAGAAATTGGATGATCTGCTAGAAAAAAGGAAAACATCTCTTGATGCTGTCGTTGAGTTCGCGATCGATGATAGTTTCCTTGTGAGGAGAATTACTGGACGATTAATTCACTCAAAGAGTGGGCGAAGTAAGGCATAAAGAAAAATTCCAAGAATGAGCAATTGAAATAAGTAAATTACTTTATATCCTTAGGCTATCACGAAGAGTTCCATCCTCCAAAAGTACCAATGACAGATGATATTACTGGAGAGCCGTTGATTCGACGTAGTGACGATAATGCTGAAGCACTCAAAAAACGTCTTGAATCATATCATACTCAAACACGTCCACTTGCCAGCTATTATGCATTGAGGGGAATACACTATAAGGTTGATGCATCCCAAACGTCATCTCGTGTATTTGAAAATATTGATAGTATTTTCCGCGGACAGCGTGAGAAACGAGCATCATTATAAACTAGTGAAATTTATAATAATGCTTTTAGAGTGAACACACACGTGACATGAATTTTATTTTTTTAAATATTCTAATGTGTTCATCAAAAAATCATTCTTTTATAATATCTATATACATAAATAATAGTATATGGCACTCGGTTCATGTGTTTTTTCCTTTCAAACATTTTGGTGGAATTTTATTTTTGAAAAAAGTTCTGATTATTTTTCTGATTTTACTCCGTTTATTATATAATACATATGCCTATAAAATATATGGGAATTCCATATATTTAACAATGGTTCAGGCATGACAAGCTTCTGGAAAATTTAATTTGGAAGATGAGTTTTTTAAGACTTGGAATTTCACAAACTGGAAGACTGGAATTTCACAAACTAGTCTTAAATCGCAGGATTAAGTCTGAATCATTATTTTAAATCTTGGTTTAATCTTCAAACCCGAATTATTTTTTGTCAATTTTTTAATCCAAGTTTCAATCTTAAGATTTATTTTTAATCCTACTTTTAATCTTAGGCTTTATTTTTAATCCCAGGATTTATTTTGATCAAAGTTTTAATCTTAGGATTTATAATTTAATCCTTTAGTTTTTATTTTAATCCCAGGATTTATTTTTAATCCAACTTTTAATCCCAGGATGTATTTTTAATCCAACTTTAAATCTTAGGATTAATTTTAATCCAACTTTTATTCTTAGGATTTATTTTAATCCAACTTTTAATATTAGGATTTATTTTCAATAGTTGGATTTAAGTTAATTCTGTTTTTAATCCACGGATTAAAGAATAACAATTTATTCCCTTAATCTCAGATTCATTTTGAATCTTTAGACTCTGACTTAAAAATTCTCTTCCAATAAAAATTATTTCCTGACAGCTGACATGCCTTGACATCCAATATCTGTAACATTTTAAAAGAAATACTGAAAACAATATTTATTGATGAAATATTATAGTTAAATATTTTATTCAATAAAGCTCTATTATGAAAATAAAAATCATATACAGTTCTATATCATTACTTATTCATTCTCAGTAAACAAGAAAAGAGAAAACAATTCACGGTCAAGTTTTCATTCTACGAACTCAAATATAAAAAAAACTTCCTATCGAATTGAGGAACAAAATTAAAGTAAATAATAATAAGTGCATAGTGCAATTGAAAAAAAGTAATACAAAGTTCACTCATAAAGTATATCACGTTCAACCGAATCATCTACCTGAAATAATTTCTTAAAATTACACACTTCACTGGTTACAAAGAAAAATTCAGCAGATGAAATTATCGTGCCTTCTTTTTCCATCTCATTAAAGTACAGATGATATGGGATTTGTTCATAAATTTAAGTCCCTTCCTAAGTTCCATACATTCGTTCTACATATAAGTTCATCTACAGGTAGCAAAAAGTAATATCTCTGGCACAATAATTACAATTATTTCCACAACTCCTCGAGTATATTGTACTTCCAAGTAAAAAGATTGTCATATGAATCATGATTTCCTGTGTATGTAACATTCTTGATGCTCTGCCGCAAACCGGTTTTGGTATATGTTCTATCCTTTGTTTATGTTATGTATAAGATATGTTTTGTTTGTTTGCCTGACTTACATCTACACGGCTCTTCAAAATGGGCTCGCCATTGAGTATGATTCATAGGAATTTTGGATGTTTCTAAATTACCTTAATTATATTTTTTTTGATTGCTCGGATCATTTTAGTGTCTGCCTTCTCAGCGGAACACAAAGCCTTTCCACATTCAACAGGTTTCTTAGCTCAGCTATTTCTTGGTCTTTCTTTGCTATTTCCTGTTTCAATTTCTCAAATTTTAATTCAACATGACCGAGCTCTTTGGTCACACACTTTATGTACTTTGTTAATTTTTCAGTTCTTTTCTGCATGACAATCTTCTCTGGTTTGTTGTCTTCGCTTTGCTCAATTCCATCATATTTTGGATTTACGTTAAAATAAATTTTATGAAAGTCACTTTTACTTCTAATCTCAGCACGGCACTCTGGACAATTGGAACTTTTCTCAATCCATTTGAGGATGCAGTTTCTATGATACACATGACCACAATATGAACTGTAAATTGTTGATGAACTATTATTGCTTCCTGATCGTGTGAACGGAAATTCTGTTTCCTGTTGTGCATCGATGAAATTGCAACAGCATATTGAACATATTATTTCCATTATTCACTCACTTTTATGCTTATTAATTAATTTAATACTATTTTGTTCCCTAAGCTCACTTAAAATTAATTTATTGGCAGTGGAAATATTTTTTTGGGATTTGTTTTGGAGCAACTTGCTGCTGTTTCTTATTTCTGTTTGAAAAATGTCAACCGTTAAAACACGAAGGGATGCTCACTTGTCGTTCCTTTATGTTCGTCGCATAGTCGATGAGTTATGATTTTCGGTGATATGACAATTCGATGTTATGTCCAGGCATGTCTAAAGTTCGAAATAATAAGTAAATAAACAGTCATGGAGAAATCGTCGTATGTCTCTCGTGTTAATCAACTTGATGCCTACTTACTAGATAAAGAAATATTGAAAATAATCCATGAGCAGTTGAATAATGCATATAAGGAACTGTCACCTGGATTGCTTAGTAAGTTCCAGCCAGAAATCGATGCACTGCTTAAATCCTTAATTTGGTTGAACTCAATTTACTTCAATAAGTCAACATTTGGACAGCAAATATTAGCAATTACGTACAAAAATGATAATTTAACGAGGAACAGACTGATTGTGCATTACATCCTCACAATACTTGCTCCATACACGAAAGAAGTTAGTCATTTGAGATTCACAAACAGCTTACAGCTACAAAAAGTCATTCAATGGATTGAATTTTGTGTTAAACTTTCGTCAATCTTGAATTTCTTTCGGTTCCTCAAAAATGGCAGTTACCCAACATTCATTGACTATCTGCTGAGATGGAATCATGTGTCTGAAAGTGGAGCCAAAATGAGAAACATTGGATATGCTTATATGAATCGAGAATTGATATGGACGGGATTTTTGGTAAGGAAGACTTTGTTCTGTAAAACAGCCATGCTTAACATTTTTAATTTAAACAGGAACTGCTGAATGTCACTCTACCTCTCATCAATTATCATTCATTGAAAAGAAAAGTCGGTCAAATGATAGCATCAAGGTCCAAAAGTGACCAAACAGCAGTTAAAGTTGAGCCTGTAATAACAATCCATACAACATGTGCAATATGCTCGCAGAGACCAATCATTCCACATCATATCCAATGTATTCATGTATTTTGTTATTACTGTATAAGAGGAAGTGTCATTGCTGATTCGGATTTTTCATGTCCAGTCTGTGATTTTAGTTATAAAGGGGAAATTCATCCTGTAATTGTTAATTTTGTATAGGAACTTAAAATTGCTTACTTGGTGGTAGAAATAAAATAAATTATTTTTTTATTCATACAAAATTCACTTCCTTAAATCGCAAAATTCTCAACAGACTGAAAGCATGACAAAATGATGCTTATTGAATTTTTCTGTTCTGAATTTTTACAATTTGATTCCAAACTTTTAATAGAATTGCATGCATTAATGACTTGATTGTGATATTCTGGAGGTGATCGATTAATAGCTCGGTCCCAATTTTGTTTCGTGATATCTATTAATGGAAATAGAGAGTTTTTCATTTGAGCGACATCCTCGATTGTTGCCAAGCTCAAAAGGTGACAAATTGCTGTACAAAGTTGATCTTGTAGTGTATCTCGATGCTTATATTCATTAAAATCTGTTAGATTATTTGATTGCTCCAATGCGACTAACAAGCAGTTCCAAATAGTCCAAAAATATTTCTCATAATCCTTTCTGTTCTGAGGCGTTGTAAGTGCTAAGCAGGCATTCGTTCTAACTTTGAAATTCGGAGATTTCTCGATAATACTGCATAGACCATTAAAGACTGATTCCTGCCATAAAACCTTAATTCCAGCTTCAAATACTAAAGGATTCTTCATCATTGATGAAAATGAGTAGCAAACATTCCATTTGACTTTCACATTATTGCAATTTGTCAGCTGATTATTCAGCACTTGAATGGATTTTTCGAATAAATTCAACCAATTGGCACTTCCAAAATGACTTTCTTTTAATAAAATTATTAAATTTCCCAAAGTTCTCACGGCATTCACTTTTACACGATCATTATCAGTTGCTGACTGCAAGCATGTCTCAATAATCTGTTTCAATAAATTGTCATCTATAGATGCTGTTTCTCTTATGATTAATAATCCATCAACAACGTTAGCTATTCCAAAAGATGCTTTAGTTCTTGCCACAATATTTGGATCCTTGATGATTCTTAAAACTGATTCTGTTGTGTTCTCAATAAAACATAAATCTTCTCTTAATGAAGGAAATAATACGTAAACTGCCAAGGCACGAACAGCTGATGATTTTACAATTGCATCCTCATCATAACAACATCCTGTAAGGATAGATTTCAGTTGGATCTGTTTCATTGTATCAAGCTTCTCGAAAATGAATACACCAATGTTGGCTAGACTGTCTGCTAAATAAGCTCTTAATGTTGATGACTGTGCTACATTTTGAATGTTGTCAAACACCGTTGAAAGTATTCTTATCCAGAATGTAAGGCAAATATCAGCATCGTGTTGTGTCTTGTTTTCTGTAAAAATAATTAAATTTTAACGGTTTTAATATTTTTAAAAATTAACGGCTTTTTGAAATTCAAATGAACTTAACGAAAATGAACTTCAGGATTACTGAACGAAGTTTTAAGAACTAAATTTGAATTTCAAAAGTCCGTTAGAAATTTTAATGTACCTTGTGACAAAAAATTGTTGATGGAACTTCCAAAAGCTTCGAGTGTTCGACTTGCATACAATTTTTCATCGACTGGTGATTCTGGTGACAGACTTTTAGCTAATGCAGTAGAAATAACCAGCAAATGATCTTTGACTAGCAGAAAATGTGATGACATGGATGAGAGAACTTGAAGGCTTTCGATTCGTACAGAAATAGCAATTGATGGTGTTTTTAATATCTCATTGTATATCCCTAAATTTTCTAGGACATTCTGTAAGAGCCAAGACATTTTTGATGAAGTTATGCTCAATTTAGTGACTGATTCCTCAATTTCATCTTCATCGTCCTCGACCTCCTCATCAAAATCCAGATCAATTAAATCATTTTCATCCTTTGGCTGTGCATTTCTAATTCCTTCATCAATTTTCTTCAAGTCAAATTCAATTTTTGATTTAGGAATTTCAACCATTTCATAAATTTCAGATGTCATGTCATGCACAGAAATTAAATTGTTCATGACAATTAAGGCTGCAACTTTTATAGTTGGATCTTTATGGCGAACAAGAAGACGAACATATTTAATAAATGCAGTAACGATTCCAGTTTTTAAACGATGAAATGGCGTGACAGTAATAAATATCGAAATGCATTTGAGTATTTGTGTCAAAACCGTTAAATCTCCTTCCTTTATCATAGCTTGTGTCAGTTTTTCGTACGTAAACGTGATCATGTTTCCTAAAGTGACTGAAAATGGCGTGAACGTAGTCGGTGCTTTATCCTTATTTTCTGCTTGTACCAAAAAAGGTTTGGAATTTTTGAGAAGCTGAATGATTGTTTGTAAAGCTACAATTTTACATCTATGTGATGTATCCTTATTTATGCAATTAACTAATGTGTTGCACATTGACTCGTCTGTAGACAAAAGGCTATGCCAATATCCAAATAAAATTTTCTTTTCGACTGTCGCTGATATCTCTAGAATTAATGACAGTGCTGTTAATCTCAATTTGCTTTGCTTATTTCTATTAACTAATTCCCTACTATGCTCATTATCTGAGAAATCGGAATCACTTGTTCGATACATTGGAAATGGATTATCATAGTTTTGTGATCCATAAGATCTTTTAGTATCTGACTGTTGCTTTGAATTTTCAGGCTTCTTCTTAGCTGATTTTGTCTGTTTCTTATTTTTATTATTCGAACCAGTTCCTCTTTTATTATTAGTCACTGATATCGGTTCCATAATAGCTTGTTGTGATGAGGATACTTTCACTGGTTGTTGAAATGAAATGTCATTTAGTCCATAAAGCATGAATGCCTTGGAAATACCTAACAATTCACCAACATTATTCGTAGCAAAATCCACACTTGATTGTGTTATAAACTTCAAGGAATTAATAGCTACTGTGACGATAGCCATGAAATCTCCATCCTGTATCTCGTTCTGTTTAAAATTATATAGAAATTTAATTAAAGTCTTGCCCAATGTATCTAAATAAGCATGATCAACTTCGAATTCCTCATCAGCTTCTAAATGCATTAATATTGATTCGATGCATCCCAACGATGATTTATAGACTTCTTGCGGTGTATAGTCTTGGACTAGTATCTTCTGTAAGTTTTCTGTCGACTTTAAAAGCCTCAATAAGATTCCGTCATTTGATATCATTAGATCTATGTTCTGTAATTAAATGTTAGACTTTAGTAACTTATAATCAACAATATACAGCAAGTTATAGTACTTACCGAGTAAGCTGCTTTAGAGTTTTTCTTGAACAGGATAGTAAGGACATCCAGTGCCTCACAAATGAATGAATTTGTCGAAAAACAGATAATTTGAATGATCCAGTTGATGACTTTGTTAGATATAATCACTGGAAGATTGATTTTCTGCTTGCTTATTAGTTGCTTGATTAAATGACACGATTTAATTATGATATTTAAGTCAGATGTTGTTGAAATTTTCGGTAATGAGTCAATAAATTGCAAAATTATATTCGAATTTGAAATTTGCTCATATTTGTAGTCTAAACCGTTTAAATCATTAAGCAAAGAGTTTAATTCAC
The DNA here is from genome assembly GCA_963573255.1 of Chironomus tentans. Taxonomy (NCBI): domain Eukaryota; kingdom Metazoa; phylum Arthropoda; class Insecta; order Diptera; family Chironomidae; genus Chironomus; species Chironomus tentans. Next base: position 39,821,689 of record OY754302.1, on the reverse strand, counting down.
TAGGATTTTCATAAACAAATAGAAACTTTATCGATAAACTCGTAAATTGATTCTCTAATTCCATTTTTTTAATAAAAACTTGTAAACACAGTAAATTTCGATAAAAATAAAACCAAAACAAACATCTGATTCCGATTTTTCGATAATCTGCAGCATAAAGTCGAAGATATTTCGAGGAACTAGATTTGTCGACGAAACAGTCAGAACACCTTTTAAGAAAATTGAAAATCTACATAATTTTTTATTATTTCGTGTAAATTAACTAAGAAATAATGAGCGATATGTCTGAAAATACGGAACAAAGCAACATCCAGCAAGCTGAAAACGAGAATACGTGCGTCGTTTGCTTTAAGAAGACATTTATCTTCTCGATTGGGTAGGTTTGCAAAAAAAAATAGTGAATCGTCATAACTTTTTTATCAATATCACATTTTATACCTGCTGTTCACTCTAATAGATCCTGTAATCATCCAGTATGTTATGAATGCAGTGCTAGAATGCGTTGCCTATGCCTTCAAAACGAGTGTCCTATATGTCGTCAAGATCTGCCTCGGGTTTGTTAAAAGAAACTTTGATAATTAATTAATAAAAAAGCAATCAACAGGTAATAATCCATTTATAGGTAATATTCACGAAGACTATCGACTTATTTTCAACGTTGGACAAGACAACACGCTCTGGATTGTTTGAGAAAAAGTTCCGTATCGTTTTTGCTGATTTGGAGATACAGAAGGCATTTTATTTCCTACTTGAGCATCGGTGTCGACTCTGCGAAGAGAATAATCTGTTTGTAGATTTTTATAAGCTTAAAGAGCATGTTAGGAAGGTCCATGAGCAATTTTATTGTGAAATTTGTACAGAAAATCTCAAAGTATTTTCGTCTGAACGTAGAAGCTACACGCGACCGGAATTAGCTCAACACAGAAGAGTTGGAGATCCAGATAATAAGAGTCACAAGGGACATCCACGCTGTGACTATTGTGAGCTTAGATATTTGGATAAAGATGAACTTTTCAGGCATTTAAGACGTGAGCATTATTTCTGTCATTTATGTGATGCCGATGGAATTAATTTGTTCTATGGAACTGTACGAGAAATGCGGGATCATTTCAAAGCTGAGCACTTCCTATGTGAAGAAGATGATTGTCTTGAAGAGGAATTTACTGCTGTGTATCGAACAGAAATTGATCTTCGTGCTCATAAAGCCACTGTTCATTCTAAAACAATGTCGAGGATGGAAGTAAAGCAAGCTAGGACATTGGATCTTGATATATCATATGGGCCGCGTGGAAGAGGTGGAGGAAATGAGAATAATAGGAATCATCCTAGGATACGGACGAATGACACGCAAAGGGAATTTGACATTAATCCTGAGCAACAAATTGTCCAAAGTCCTCCAATACAAATTGACACGAAAAATGAGGCACATTTCCCTTCTTTGGGTCCCTCATCTTCCAATGCACCAGGAAATTCTTTGCAATTAGCAAATTCTGTAAGACATGTCTATTACGGGCAGCAAGGACTTGCTCGTACTAAAGAGAACTTCCCTGCACTAGGCGTTTCTGGACCTGAGAAAAATAAAATTCAACCTAAGCAAAATAATGGAAATAAGCAAAGTTCATCAAGTAAGCAATCAGGTCCAACAACAAGTAGTTTATTCAAAGCATCAGCAAATAAACAAGCATCGTCAGCTCCTCAACAAAACTATCAACAAAAACCTCAATCATCTTCTTCCAATCCACCCAAAATTACTTCCTACAAAAAGGATTCAATTGCTGACTTTCCATCACTTGGACCAAGTTCCAATTCTTCAAAAAATACGTTCTTTACAGAAAGCTCAAAGTTTTCATCGTCGCAAAGTATTGATCGAAAGCCAACGACATCAGTTGCCTCGAAAAGTTCAGCCACAACCATTAGTAATAAAAAGACTTCGTTTAACGATTTTCCAGCTTTTGGTTCCGCTGCATCAAAGAAACGAGATTTATTAATGGAAGATCTTATATTGCCGTCAAATAATAACATCGATAAAGGTTTGATAGCTGCAAAGCATAAAGGATTAGTTAATGATTATGTATCAATTGCTTCTCAAATGACTAAAGTGAGCTTAGTCAAACAGAAAGAGGAAGCAATTGTCGACAATAAGCAGTTTGTTCCAACATTAAGCTCAGAGAATAATTTTCCTACACTTGGCTCGAGCGATTCAGCCTCAAAACCTCCTCAATGGATAACTGTTAACACTAAAACGAATAACAATAATCAAAAGCAACAGCCACAGCAAAATGTAGGTAATAAAAATAGTTATAATCCGAAGAAACAACAACAACAATATGAAGTGCCTCAAAAGAATCAAAAAACAAATGGAACAAAAAAAGTTAATGATGAAAATAAGAAGACGGCTAATGAGAAGAAAATTGTAAAAGACACTACGGATAAGGAGAATCGAACTATGTTAGAGAGCAAATTGACTCCTAAACCACCGCCTGGATTTCAACAAATTCAACCCATTACTAGCAGATATCATCCAATGCCTGATGCTAGCAAACGGAATCAAGCTTTAGTTGAGGAATTCCAAAAGCTCTTGAAGTCAAATGAATCGATGCAGGAATTCAGATTGTTATCGCAAATGTTTAGAGATGGAAATTATTTTGCACGTAGCTATTATGAGTCATGTAAAGGTGTCTTGGGCGAGAAATTTGAATCAATCTTCCCAGAACTATTGGTTCTTCTGCCAGATATTGATAGACAACAGGTGTGTACATGATATTAAATCCATTGTTGCTGAATTCAAAGTTAACGGCTTTTTTAAAATTAAAAGTTCAAAAATTTAACGGTTTTTAAATTTTTTAATTTGACGGCTTTTGAAGTTCAAAAAATTTGAAATTTTCAAAATTAACGGTTTTTGGAGTTCAAAATTTCAAATTTAACGATTTTAAAGTTCAAATATTTTAAAATTTCAAAATCAACGGTTTTTGGAGTTCAAAATTTTAATATTTTGAAAAATTAACGGTTTTTGGAATTTAAAATAACGAACTCTTTGAATGAACTGATGATAACTGGATAATTTTTTGTTTAGTAATCCATTTATGTTAATAAATTCACTTTTAATTAAAATGGAATCCGGTCAAAAATTTGCAGAAAATTAGTCTACTATGTTGCATAATATTAATATTTTTCATATTTTAATTTATTTCAAAAATTAGAAACTTTATCGCATACATCTTGAAGAGACGCTCACCGATGTCGATATCACAGACGACACTACATCAAAAAAGAAGAATAAAAAGATGTCTCAAAAAAATTTGGAAGTTTGTGCCACATGTCAGCAGGTCTTGCTAAGCAAAGACTTATCGCTGCATGTTCAGTCACATTCATTGGAAAATAATTTTCCAACACTTTCAAATGAAATGAAATCAAAAGCTGCTGGAGGGAAGAAATAAATCATCGAGGCCCAAAAAAAGAAGACTCAAGCATGATATAATAATTTATAACTATTTCCGTTTATCTCCTTTCCTTTTTCTCTTCGTTACACATTTAATAAACGAAAATTTATGCAAGAAAGTGTAAATTGAATGTAAATTTTTAACAAATTGATCATTTCTATAAAAAAAATCAAAACCAGCATTGTGATGCTCAAGCAAAAAAAGTGAATGTTGTTAATTTTTTATTTAATTTAATTAAACTATAAATGATGAGCGGTGCAAAAATCCACAATAAAGTGTGGAAAATTGCTTTCATATTCGAAACTCAACTACTTAATTCAATTTCATGGGAAAAATTCCACGAAGATAATTATTTTTGCAGCATTAATAAGTTAATTTATGGAGTGTGCAGCATAGATGGAATGACAATATTACAAATTATGAAGCGTTCGTTGCTCAAACATGCACGATACACAGCACAGCACAGTACAAACTCAATGAACAAGTGACAATAAACAAAGTTTTCACTCTCGAAAGACGTCTCGAATAATTGAAAAATCTCGTCTTATCTCATCTCGTATTTTCTCGTCTCATTGTGCATTTCAAATGTACATATTTATATGTCGATGTATATCATTTAAAAAGCTATTGATGTACATCCGATGAGCTATCGTCTATGCACTCCAAAATCATATATGCTTAATCCTCATAAGATTAACTCCGAATACTAATGAGATCTTTCACTATGTTTGACCATAATAGTGTCAGCATAACTATTACCATTGTGTGAACAAAAAGTCTTTGAGGCGTGAAATTGTCTAATTTTCTTAAATGCTTTTTTATTGTCCTATCATAAATCTCTCCATCTTAATCATATTCCATTTTCTTTTATTTGATCATAAAAAGCAAGCAGTATTAATAATTTGACAAAGCTTCTCTCTTATTTTAATAACCATCAATCACCTTAATTAAGGTGCATCTTTTGACTTCCTAAGTTGCAATAAAAAGCTTAATTTTAACGGCTTTTTGAAATTTGAAATTTATTTAAATGAGATTTCGCATCACTTTGATAATTTTTTGCATCTTTTCAGTTTATTATAAATAGAACGATTTTCCAAAAATTCGATCATTTGATCATTGAAATTTGACGTGAAAACATCGGTAAGTATTCTTTAAAAATTTTCCTTTAATCAATTAAAAATGTTAACTTAAACGAAACAGTTTCAAGCACTAACAAAAAGCACAACGAACGTTTATTATGCGACGTTCGAACGAAAATGGTTCATTGCAATGCATAAAAGTCCATTCTCTAAATCATGAATTGTCAATTGACAGTCAGAGTGGAAATAAATCAATGTGCACATTCCAAAAAGCAAGCAAGAAGTGAAAAACTTTCGCTGAACTTTAAAGTAGGAAATAATTTGAGTCTTAAATTCATACAAAAGACACAATCAGTGCAGGAACAAAGTCTGTAGCATACAATTTCTATTTTATTTTATCATATCTGACTTGTTGACATGAAGAGATTAAAAAACTTTGATGAATTAATTTGATTTGAGAAATTCAATTTTTGATAGTTAGTAAAGTATTATAAAAAGGCAGACAAAGCATGAGAAGTAAGAAAGGAATGGATCGGCAAATAATGATAATCACATTACCACATATCGCGAGTTGTATCATGTAAATATTGCTTAATAATGGTGTAGACAAGAAGAAGAAATACGAAGAAATTTCACTTTCCATTTCGATTTGAATAGTTGGTGGCTATACCTGAGATTAGAGTCAGAAATAGATGCATATATTTAATATCCATAATCTATTAGATCAACAAAAACAAACATGTATAATAGATTTTCGCTAGCCATGCTTCATTCATTCAAGACATTTCACGACTTTATCGTCGATCACGTTTATTTTCTTTCCACTGTTCCTTCCTATATCTTTATTTTGGATGTTCGTGTTATGGTTTCATATTTTTATTTGCATGTTTCACGTATGAGACAGACAAAGATATAAAATCATATTCGCAACTAATGATAAATAATTCATACATGCTGCAATTTCTATCTAATTCATTCACTTTCAATTTCACATCTGAGAATGAATATCAAAGAAATTTCAAAGACCATTAAGTCAACATAAATCATCATAGTTCATGGAGCAATATAACAATTTCAGTTTCTATGCCTTTCTCATTTCATTTCCACCTTTCTGCTCACATGTGTGTATGATTGAGTTGCAATGAGCATTAAAAACAGAAGAAAACAGAATTGGACAAGTTTTCAATTTAAGAAGAGATAAAAAGAAGATAAATTGCATAGTGGTGTAGAAAATTGTATGCCAACTAAACTATCCTCAATAGATAGACATATGCATAGATTTATTGAAAATAGTAATTAGAGACATTAATTAATTTCCATTATTTATCACGCCGTACGGCTCTGTGATTAAACATGACATTGAAAATGCAATTATACGCAATTTAATTGACTACTGCGGCATTTCCAATCTAATTTTCCTTTATCTTCTTCTTCTTCATCACCGTGTTTCTCAATATTATTATTATTGCACTATTCAGCATTGTATTTGAGCACAAAGTCGACTTTAAAGCCACAAAGTGAAGTGAAGTAGCATTAAGGGATTATTAATTAATCAACAATTAAATTGGAAGAAGAAATCAAACTGAATGGTAGGTGAAGCATAAGAAATGGGTCAGAAAATCTATGAGATGTAGGTTTGAAGCTATTAAAATACAATCGTCGTCTTCATTCCTTTCTTCTCTGCAACCATTCATATATATGAAGTTGTGAATACTTCATTAATTCTAATCCCCTCAATAGACACACATTGCTGTTGTTACAAGCAATAGCTACCATTTGATAAAGTCATAAAGATACCAAATGATGCATTATTGTTATAATTGACAGCAAAAGGCATCAAGAAATTGCTTGTGAATGATCAAGACGATGATGCTGCAAATGACGAGAGTTCGTGGTTGTAGGCAACACGGAAGTAATGCAATGCTGTTACTGTGTTATAATTTTTGATGTCAATGATGAGATCGCTGAAACTGCTTTCTTACGTGTGGGCACATCGAATCTTTCCACTTCATTTACTATCAATAAACATGTACTGGAGCAGCCAGCAGTGGAATGAGATAACATTCATTAGCTCATGATGTAAATTTCATTACAATAATGATAATGCAAAGACTATCCAATAAATCGATGAACATGCTGTAGAAGTAGAAGGTAAAGTCTTTAACATTATAATTAACAAATGGTAATTTAATCGAAAGTAAAAGTACAGCATGCTCTCTATAATTGGACATCTACGCGACCATATTCACAACGGAGAAAAATTTCAATAGCATTCATTCTGTGATGCATTGGACATCTCATAGAAAATTCATTAAATATTTATCATATCAAGAAGACATTGTGAGCATAATTTACGGCTTTTACGATAAGCCATAACTTTCATTGATCAATAATTTAATGACCATTGACATAATTGACTCATTATTTATGCTCATTTGCATGTGCTTGCTACAATATTGCAATATATTGGATATCCATCTGATGAATTTGAAGAAATTTTCAATAATCTGAAAAGCAGGAAAATTAGAGGTCGAGATATTATTAAACTTTTGCCAACATTGTTGTTTACACGGCATGAAATTCTTCGTATGAATGAGAGCATGAAGGAATTTGCTGATAAAGTTGTTAAATTGCAGTTCTAACAATGCACACAATACAATACAATACAGAATAGTACATGATCATCTGCAGCTTTAAATATAGAGATTTTTCATATGTTAAAGTTCTTGGCATGCTTTTGTGCTATATTAGAGTATGTACATGCATTCTCCATGACTTAAAGAATTCCTTCGATTCTCTACAGGCTTGAAGATGAAATTGTCTTCAGGATTGTGTACGAAACGTGCATTTAAAGTTCTTCCTATTTGGAATTAGTAAAAGGCAGCAACTTTCTGAGCACAATGAACCAAGTGCGATAAGATCTCAGATATATATGAGCATATAGACACAAAGCTCTACAAGAAACTTCCAATGCAACATAAATTCTCTCAGTTTATGATGAAAACTTGCTCTCAGAGCATCTTAAAGAGCTGCACATTTACTCAAATTTTTCATTTCTTTCCTTTCACTTCACATCTTCAACATGAATGAATGAAAGAAGAAATGCTGGAAGTTTATAAAATGTATAGGCCTTGGCAATGAAATCTTCACATCGTTTCAAACCGTCCGATCGTAAAGTTGTAAAATAGTATTTCCATTCTTTTATTTCTGTTTGTTTCTGCACATTTCATTTTTATTATAATTCGCACGAAAAAAAAAGTTGAAGAAATTCTCGTGGTCATTTGATTTTCATCATTCGTTGATTCAACAGCTAGCTAGCTATAAAGGAGCCATAAAGAACCTCCTCAACAAATTTCTCGTGTGGTTCATTAATTAAAATTAAATCTCGGCGATCAAAATTAAGCAGGAAGAAGAACGAAAAGTTTTAAGTGCAAAAAAGTATTAAAAAGCATCAAAGTGTGGAACAAGCGTGAAGCTGTATTTTGTGCTCGATTTTAACGACTCGATGAATTAAAAATAAAAAAATCAGCAACTGTGTGGTACGAGAAAACCTTTGTGCATTACAAAAGAGAATCAATTGAGTTGAAAATAATTTTTTGATAAGTGAATAACGAACCAGAAGAAGAAAAAAAAGAAAAGATTTTTAATTCTCGAACGGATGCATTTTTAAAAGAACTCTCACGACTCGTACGACACATTGAGGAGTCAACGACAATTGTTATGAATTAAATTCAATTGAATTGGATGCAAAAAAGAAAGAAGTAAAAAATAAGAAAGAGAAATAAAAAAAAAATAGGAAATCAAGTATAAAAGGAGAACGAAGTGGAATTAAAAAATATTTTTGCAATACAATAAAATTAGAAAAGAAGAAGGAGAAAAAAATTCTTGCCTTAAGTGATCTCAATAAATTAAAAACCATAACAGGAAATCAGTGCATTTATTTAAAAGAGAGCAGCAAAATTGTATCAAAATGTTTAAATTTATCATCATTTCAACATTATTATTACTGCAAATTGTTTATGCTGAAGGTATAATTTTGGATAACATGAATTTCCTTTAAACAGTTTTTGATTAACCTATTAAAGTAAACATCTTTTTAACCATATTCGGAATTTTAAATTCAATTAAACCACGATTGCGATAAAAAAAATTCAATTTCTTTTAATTGAAGCAAAGTATCTGATGTTTAACTGAACATGAAAAATTAATTTTTTTTACTTGTAACAGAAATTCAGCCTGTGGTAATAAATAAATTTGAGAATAATATGAACAGAGAAATGAAAGCTATCTCATCAAACTGTCCACGATCATGTCCACCATCAGAAGATCAACAGCCAGTATGTGGTAAGTTGCTGTTTCCACGTTGAATTAAGTTTTAATATTGTTGCAAATTGTATGATCCAAATCTGTTATAAACATGCAAACCGGTAAATAATACACAAAAATGTAAACTCCACTGGATAAAAATGTGAAACATGGTTATTTCAACAGGTACGGACGGAATTATTTATGCAAATTCTTGTGAATTGAAAAAGAAAACATGTACAAAAGGAAATATAAACGCGATTAAAGAAGATCCAGAGGGCTGTGAACGTTCGAAAGGATCACAATGCAATCACAAGTATGATCATCTTTTGTACTTCTTTTAGTATGAAATTGTTTTACGCAACATGACTAACAATAATAATGCTTTTCCACTTAAAGATGTCCATCGGAAAAAGATTTAGTGTGCGGAACAGACAGTAGAACTTATTTAAATCGTTGCATGTTGGCTGTGCAAGCATGTAGAGTAGGAAAAGCAGCTGTATCGTTAGCACACATGGGCTCATGCTTAAACGGTTCAGTTATTCGTGAGTCTTGCCCCGTTGATTGTAACAGCGCTCCACAAGATGGGCCAGTTTGTGCATCAGATGGAAATGTATACAACTCAACATGTCAAATGAAATTGATCACGTGTGGGCAAGGTGTTGTAAGTAGTTATTTAATCACATCATATCTTATCTCCATATAAATATATTATTCACATGTATGTCTTTGAAGTAAGCATTTCCTCGCTGTTATTAATGATTCTCTCCTCTAATCATTTCGTTCTGTGCCTTTTTTTTTGTTCTTCTATTTTCTTTGTTATTCTTATTCGTGTATATTGGATAAATAAAAAAAAATCCTAATGAAATTTATGTGTTAGGTAAGAACAAGCAGAAAACATTGTCAAAGTACAAGAAATTGTCGGGAGTCATGTTGGAGAGTTGCTCGACCAACTTGTGGTTCAGATGGTCGATTATACGCTAGTCCCTGTAAAATGCGATCATCAAATTGCGGCAAGCATGTTTTTGAGGTGCCAATTTCCTTCTGTATGTCACAACAAGAGAGAACTGGAAGCTTCAGCAATTATTATTCAGGTGATTGTCCTAAATCATGCGACGATGTTGAAGAAAAGTACGTCTGTGGCAGTGACGGAAGTGTCTATACATCAGAATGTGAACTTAAAATGCTTAATTGCGGGTAAATATGTCAAAGAACCACAAAAGATTCTTAGATGCTTTAATTCTATCAATTGTTAAAAACTTTTGAAAATTCACAGAAGTCAGAAGAAAAACATCCAAGTAGTTCCGATCGAGAAATGTCAAAAGAAAATGGACAGGTGTAAGAAGAACACAGAAATCGCATGCAAGAGTCAAAAGAAGCAGAATTCATTCTTTGGAAAAGAAGATAAAATTTGCGGAACTGACTCCAAAACATATGCCAATGAATGTGAATTACAAAAAGCTACATGTTTGTAAGTCTTGCCTTTCAGTTGAATTAATTAAGAGTAATTTAACTTTTTAATCACCCTTTTGTTATTTCTTCCTTAACAACCTCACAATTAAATCTTTTTATCTGCATACATATATAGGCGAGGTGTTCAAATGGCACATATTGGAAGTTGCTCGAAATTAAGTAACGAACATGCATGTGAGGCATGCACAGATGATGATTTTGAATTGCAACCGATTTGTGCATCGAATGGTCAAGTTTATGAAAATAAATGCGAAATGAAGCAGCAAACTTGTGGACTTCATGTCGTACCTGTATCATTACAAAACTGTCCAAAGACTCAATTCTGCGATGTCGATTGTGAATCATTGTACGGTCAACAACCAAGTTACATTTGTGGTTCTGACAATAAGCTATACAAGTCTGAGTGTCATATGAGAAAAGAGAATTGTGGAAAGCATGTATTCATTGTGCCAATTAAGAGATGTCTTACAGCATTCACATTCAAAGGTTGTGCAACAATTTGCCCACAAGAATATGATCCTGTGTGTGGAAGCGATCTAAAAACATATTCAAATGAATGCTTCCTTTCCATTGAAAGATGCCGAACGAAGAATAATATTATGAAAAAATATATGGGACCATGTGGAAGGCCTGAAAAGTCACCAGCTAATTATTTATATTAATTTAAGTTTGTTCACTTTTTTGAATGAAAAAAAAACTTTTTATTTTTATTAAATTTGTTTAAATAATTATTAGTTTGAAGAAATTCGCAGGTTGCTGTCATGATGTCCTATAGATAATTAATTCGAAATTTTATTTTATTTATAGTTTTATTGCATGTATTTTGCTAGTCATTTACAAGTTTAGGAGAAAAAAAATATAATTTATGATTCGAAGAAATAAATGCTTGTTTGCTATTTAATTTATTATCTGCATAAAAACTGTAATCATTAATCATAAATCTTGGTGTTCTCTATTCGAATGCTGAAACTTAACATTATAAGTCTATTTATAAAAAAAGCATAACTTTAGTTTTTTTAATTTGTTTTTATTTTATTAATTTTTTCTTTATAAAATTTTCACTGAAAATAAAATCAATTGGAAATAATTTGTCAAATAAATAAAATTCACTTTTAATTTAAAGTACATGTTCGTCTAAAGTCATTTAACAAAAATAAATATTCCTATTTCTAATTACATTTCTAATATAAATAATTTACTGATTGTTTTTCAGGCCTTCCACATGGTCCCATATATTTTTTCACAATATTATTCTTCGTTCGGCATCTTTCAATGGAAAGGAAGCATTCATTTGAATATGTTTTTAGATCGCTTCCACACACAGGATCATATTCTTGTGGGCAAATTGTTGCACAACCTTTGAATGTGAATGCTGTAAGACATCTCTTAATTGGCACAATGAATACATGCTTTCCACAATTCTCTTTTCTCATATGACACTCAGACTTGTATAGCTTATTGTCAGAACCACAAATGTAACTTGGTTGTTGACCGTACAATGATTCACAATCGACATCGCAGAATTGAGTCTTTGGACAGTTTTGTAATGATACAGGAACGACATGAAGCCCACAAGTTTGCTGCTTCATTTCGCATTTATTTTCATAAACTTGACCATTCGATGCACAAATCGGTTGCAATTCAAAATCATCATCTGTGCATGCCTCACATGCATGTTCGTTACTTAATTTCGAGCAACTTCCAATATGTGCCATTTGAACACCTCGCCTATATATGTGCAGATAAAAAGATTTAATTGTGAGGTTGTTAAGGAAGAAATAACAAAAGGGTGATTAAAAAGTTAAATTACGCTTAATTAATTCAACTGAAAGGCAAGACTTACAAACATGTAGCTTTTTGTAATTCACATTCATTGGCATATGTTTTGGAGTCAGTTCCGCAAATTTTATCTTCTTTTCCAAAGAATGAATTCTGCTTCTTTTGACTCTTGCATGCGATTTCTGTGTTCTTCTTACACCTGTCCATTTTCTTTTGACATTTCTCGATCGGAACTACTTGGATGTTTTTCTTCTGACTTCTGTGAATTTTCAAAAGTTTTTAACAATTGATAGAATTAAAGCATCTAAGAATCTTTTGTGGTTCTTTGACATATTTACCCGCAATTAAGCATTTTAAGTTCACATTCTGATGTATAGACACTTCCGTCACTGCCACAGACGTACTTTTCTTCAACCTCGTCGCATGATTTAGGACAATCACCTGAGTAATAATTGCTGAAGCTTCCAGTTCTCTCTTGTTGTGACATACAGAAGGAAATTGGCACCTCAAAAACATGCTTGCCGCAATTCGATGATCGCATTTTACAGGGACTAGCGTATAATCGACCATCTGAACCACAAGTTGGTCGAGCAACTCTCCAACATGACTCCCGACAATTTCTTGTACTTTGACAATGTTTTCTGCTTGTTCTTACCTAACACATAAATTTCATTAGGATTTTTTTTTATTTATCCATATACACGAATAAGAATAACAAAGAAAATAGAAGAACAAAAAAAAGGCACAGAACGAAATGATTAGAGGAGAGAATCATTAATAACAGCGAGGAAATGCTTACTTCAAAGACATACATGTGAATAATATATTTATATGGAGATAAGATATGATGTGATTAAATAACTACTTACAACACCTTGCCCACACGTGATCAATTTCATTTGACATGTTGAGTTGTATACATTTCCATCTGATGCACAAACTGGCCCATCTTGTGGAGCGCTGTTACAATCAACGGGGCAAGACTCACGAATAACTGAACCGTTTAAGCATGAGCCCATGTGTGCTAACGATACAGCTGCTTTTCCTACTCTACATGCTTGCACAGCCAACATGCAACGATTTAAATAAGTTCTACTGTCTGTTCCGCACACTAAATCTTTTTCCGATGGACATCTTTAAGTGGAAAAGCATTATTATTGTTAGTCATGTTGCGTAAAACAATTTCATACTAAAAGAAGTGGAAAAGATGATCATACTTGTGATTGCATTGTGATCCTTTCGAACGTTCACAGCCCTCTGGATCTTCTTTAATCGCGTTTATATTTCCTTTTGTACATGTTTTCTTTTTCAATTCACAAGAATTTGCATAAATAATTCCGTCTGTACCGCATACGGGTTCTTGATCCTCTGCTGGTGGACATAATCGTGGACAGTTTGACGATATAGCTTTCATTTCCCTATTAGCATTTTGATTTCCTTCTATGACTGTCGGGTTTGTTTCTGTAAAAAATAAATTTAATTGGATATAAGAGATGAATGAAAGACATTATGATGACACGTAAGAAAATCGTATTTTTAACTATTACTGCCTCATCAGTTTAGCATGTTTGTTTGTAAGGTATTTCATAAGTAGACTTTGATTGACATTGGATGAAATTACAACACTGGGAAAAGAAAGCAGAAAAAATGCTTTCGCTTTCATTCAATGTCAATATCTTAGGTCATAACTAATAGATTTTTCTTCCACATAACGATGATTGTGTATTTTTTCTTATGTTATTCATGCCTGCATATGCTAATTAACTTTCTAACGAAGCAACTCCGTTCGATGTACTCATATGTTGATGATATTATGGAATAATATTAAATAGCTATATTATTTTGATTGACTTGATTATCATTTAATGAATGATAATTTTGATGTCTTAATATGTCCATTAGCAAATCATCATTAAAAGGTGAATGACGCATCCAAAAGAGGAAGTCATTGAGAAAAAAACTAAAATAAATTAATAATATTTTCCAATCTCTTTTTTTATCGCATTTCTCTTCGTCTTCTTCCTTTTTTGTCCCATTCAGTAGCTGACAACAATCTTAATTTTTTTTTCGGAATCGAAACAAAAGTGAAATCACATTAAACTGAATAAATAAATCAGATGACAATGACATTGTTTATTTTCCTCTCATTTCAAGTAGAATATTTAATATAAGCATGCTTCGACAGTCTTTTCTCATTCACATAAATTAATTATTTTCACTCGAAAGCATTTTACTTTCATTAAAAGCAATGAAAAAATTTAATTTAAACCGGTTAAATTTCAAATTTGTGAAAGTTACAGTGATTTATTCTCGTGAAGATCGATCTAGAATTTCAAATTCGCAACGGCCGTTATTAATGAAAAATTGCACATCCCATAAATCGTTTTCACAAGAAGAGATATCCCATAAAACTCACTGACCCAAATAACCATGTTAATTAGCCGATATCAAGTTGAAAAGATCAGTGCGGATAGTTAATTGTGTCAGGCGATTCTTCGACCAATCCAAGAAGAAAAAGCATCACGCTGCCAATGTGGAAGTAAAGAATCATAAGCTGCGTATCAATTACGGATCGAAATCATGAAATTAAATGTACACGATTATTATTCTCTTCTTCATTTTCACCTTCTTCTTCTTCTTTCGATTGTCGGACACTGCCATGCTTCTGTTGTTGCTTGCTACTGCTGTTTTCATTTATTAATATTAAGTTTCAAATAATCAACGGTAAACTCACAAAAATTTCTCCACTTGAGCACACAATTCATTCTTTTTTTTGCAGTCAAGTCTCTAAGAAAGCACAAGACAAGCACAAGAAGTATCACTTAAAATTGATTACTTTATTTTTTTTGTGCGCATTTCGTCTTATATTGTAAATTAAGTCAATTACAGTTTTCAAAATGACAAAAAACTTGACAAGCGATGAAAGGGGAGTTTTTCATTCATTATAACAGACATCCATTCCCGCATCACTTCACAGACGTTTCGAATTGAAAATTTAAATCGAGCGATTGTTATGCATAGAGAGCAAAAATAGAATGTCTATAATTATTTTGTGATTTGACTTATTTAAGCCGGTAACTTGAGTGAGCAAGTTGGAAAATAAGAGTTGTTGAAAGTATACAATTAATTTAATGCGCATAATATATTCAGGAATACAGGGTTCCAAGGGGGGGGGGTCCCAAATTTTTTTATCATACAATTTTAATTTTTATTTCCCATACAAATTTCAATCTCGAAGGGGCATCAGAACCCCTCCCTAGCTACACCCCTGCAGAAATAGTAACAGTCAATATGAAAATAATATTGTATTTCCTTCAAAAAAGACAGCATGACGAAGATAAAGGAGTCTCGAGACCCATAACAATATCAAATTGAATTATCGCTCGTTTCTGCATTTTTTTTCTCTTCAAAAAGTCAAATCAAGTCAAATATGATTGTATGGCAATTGAAATCAACTCCAATTAAATTATTTCATCTTTTATTTTCATTTATCTCGTTAGATTCATGAAAAGTGTGTCACCTCCAACAATTATTTGAGCCATTCAATGTCACATTTTTTTCTAGAGCATTTATTAACTTTTTTGTGTGGATATTTTCTTTCTTTTTAATATTGAACCAAAATATGTGTTGAGAAAATGAAGCAATTGCTATATTGAGAATAATAATCGAGTGGAAGAAGATGTTAATCTTCACAAAAAAAGAGAAATAACAGCGATTTTCAACATACAATCAAGATTTTGCTTAATCTTTATGCAGAATCATCAAGGAGAGTTAACATTAAGACATTTTAATGGCTTTAAAGTTCATGTATGATTCTTAAACGCAACGGAAGCATGATTATCATGAGTGCAGTTAAGAAGGTTTTTTTTAATTGAAGAAAAATATTTTTTGGAATGTTTATGGAAAACTGTTTAACTAAAAAATCCGCAAAAATTCTTTAAACGGAGATTGTTTATGGTTTAAAAATGAGTTTGCTGGATATGAAGCTTAACATTTTAACAAAAAATTACAGAGGGATGCCTATCTGTTTTTTGCTATCTTAATTTGGGTAACTTATGGTGATTGAGTCCATGGAAGGAAGGTGTTGTTTATCTCATTGAAGGATACTGTTGATAGAGACCATGGGCGTAGCCAGAAATTTTTCGAAGAGGGAGGGGGTATTTTCAAATTTTTTATATTGTATATTAATATATTATATTAAAAATTGAAGAATTTTTTGTTTAGAGACAGTTTAGCAAGCGATCGAACCAGGATCCAGGTATCATGGGTCACAAGTGATCGGTACGACAAAGAAGGGTTGTGCTCTTCTCACCGGAAAATCTATACAACAAATCCACCTCTATTAAAAAGCTCTATTAACCAAAAATGTTCTAACACTAAAGTAGCCCCCCGTCAAATATGATGGGGAAAAAAATAAAAGGATTATCTGGAGGTTACAATGTAGGATGCAGGGCTCGTGTGCGTCATAAGAAAGAAGAGATGATGAAATTCTGAAGATATTAATAATCAACAAAAATCATAATGAAAAGAGAGGGGGGGGGGTGGGTCTGGAGCTGTATGACACTACAAATAAAACAAAAGTGGGATCAATAATTTTGATGGTTTCAAATGAGTGACCCCTAGATGGATACCTCCTTTATGAATCAGTAAATTAAGATTCCAACTAAATCTTAAACGATTCTCCGCGATAATCTTCAAAATCTTTCTTAATCCAAGCAACCAAAAAAATTCCAAACTCTTCTCCCATCAGCAATTTAAAAGAATTTCTTTTCAATTAGCATCAAATGATTTCATAGAATTTACTGTCACACACGAGTTATGAGGTTGTAAATAACTACCGCTATATGGTCATCATATGGACAACAACAAAAAAGAAATTACTTTATTCTGTTACTTAATGTAATTAAAGTGATATTAATGCTGAAAGAATTTTTATTTAATGTCTTAAGAATGTAGCGTATAAAATTTCGGTTATGTCAATACCTTCTAGGCTTTCCCAGCGAAAAAATCTAGGTAATTAAAAAGTGATTAAGTGATGCATGTTACTTAATACTCAAGCACTCATTTATAAAATTTATAATCTTTCTCATTTCAGGTTGTCGACAAAAACATAAATCGCTCAGTGTTTTTAATGCCTTCTTGTATTAAATTCTTCACTATTTTCTCCATCATAAATTTTCATTATAATTCACTTTACTTGAGAAGAAAGTTGTAAGAAATTTGTCTTTCTTGAAGTCCAGCCAGATGAAGTATCTTTTGAAGCTTTAATAAGGTGTGAATTTTGCTGGCAAGCAAGAGCACTCAAGATTTTCAAGTTTACTTTACAAGATGTACGTGCTTGTATAGATTTCTTAAATGTGGATGCTAAACTTTCTATTAATTTATGCATCTGGTGAACAAAGCCAATAATGAAAGAAAAAGTCGCATTTTGCTCATTATTTTGTTGCTTCGAGAGGAAAAATCCCACTTTGAGATACGAAAATAAGCAAAAAAAAAATCTTGTCACATAAGTGTTGTTTGAGAAACATCAATGCGGTTACTGAAAACGGAACATTTTTTTTTAAAAAAAAACATGACAATGTAATCTAAATCTTCATCTCACTTTTTTTATTCTTCACATTTTACAGCTCACTATTTATCAAATTCATTTCCATCAACGAATAAAAGAAGATGACGGAAATAAGCGACTGAATTATAGATTGTGAGTGTCACGCTATAATGTAACACTCTAACACTGAGTTGCAGTGGATCTCAGACTGTGTGATGCGGGATAATCTTTTAATGGAGAATATCTTGGGGACCGTTCACTAATTACGTTAAGCCAATACAAATTTTTAGACCTCTTCCTCCCTTTTTACAAATTTATTCAAGATGATGAAAAGTTTGAGTTGTTATAAAATCTATGACACCCATCCACTCCCCCTAAAGCGCTGAGCATAATAAGTAATCAACCTCTTAAGAAGCGTTCGTATTTTTGAGGGGTGGTGGGTCTAAAATTTTGTAACAGTTCTAACAAAAAAAATTATTTTTTTGGACAAAATTCAACAATTTAGAGGAGGGGAGGGGGGGTCCAAAAATAATAAGTGAAAAAATCCATTAGGGGTCATCCATATATTACGTTGCACAGAACAGTGACTTATTAGAACCCCTTCCCCCCTCTTTACAAATTTTAATCAGAAAAAATTCTTTAGTTAAGCCTGTTCCTAAAATCTCAGACCCCCTCACCCCTAAAAAGGGGACATAATAAGTGAACGACCCCATAGCCACAAAATTTTTGGATAGTTTTTTACTCTATTTTTGTTATTTAAAGACCTATTTAACTTTTATTTGAGGTATGATCGAGAATCGATCCCACGTCCTCATGCCTAACCACTCGGCCACAGAGGCGCTTATCTCACACTGGCAGATTCGCCTACATGGAGCTAAGTACCCCAGATTCCACTTTATTCTGACACCACGCATACTCAAGTTAGCTGTTTATCTAATTCTTTAAAATATCTAACAAAAAGATCTCAAGTAGCATCACAACGGTCTTAAGTCAAACAAAAGTTTAAGAAGAACTGCTGCATATTATTATAATGATTATAAATAATATAAGAAAGAAAATTCATTGTTCTTATTCATCATCAATTGAAAATGCATTGACATGACTGAGTTGCATTTCTTTTTCTTTCTTTTTCCACCTCTTCTTATGACAGTTAGTTAGAATTAATTTTATCTTGACATAGCATAAAAATGCATCATCAACACTTAAAGTCAATGATATGCTCTCTCTCTCTGCATTTTTTTATATCCATATGCAACGGCTATTATTAAGTAAGTATAAAAAAAAGTATTAGGTGGTCGGTCGATGCTTTATAGCCGACATTTAATATGGAAACGTCCCAATTTGCTATTCGTTCCTTATTATTTTCTAAGCTTGCATATTTTTATGCTCTTTTTTTCTACATCGCAAGAACATTACGAATATGTTTGTTGCAAGCAAGCCACCTCTTTTTGTTAATTAAGGGTAATAAAAATAGAAAGATACAGTTATGGTACTCGTATGTAATGTTATGAAATGCAAAGAGGCATAAAAAATTATTCTTTTATTTTATTTTTTCAGAATGTTAATGAACTAATTTGAATAAAGTTACTTATTGTGCGGTTCAAAATGCTTTAAGGAATTTTTAAATGCAGTTTTCGAGCAAATTGGAACTAGAAAATGTCGAAATTAATTTTTATTTCTCTTTGAAAAAATTCATAAAACCAGGGGGCTGACAGCTTTGGTTACAAACTTTTTAACTTTTGTAACTTTTGTAACCTTTTACGTAATTTTTTTAAAAAATTTGAGCAAAAATCTAGTAAAACTTATTTAATAATCATTTTTATGCCTTCTTATTGTTTTTCATATAGTATTAAGCTATAGTTAAGAATTTTAAACGTATATTATTAATATATTCAAAATTTATGAAGCTTTTAAGTTATACCAGCTGCTTAGTTTGAGAATTTAAATGTATAATTGGATTTAATTATTTCTAAATGATTACAAACATAATGAAAAACTTTAATTTCTCAAAAAATATGTCAAAATTGTTTTAAATAATGAGATATTAGAATACAATTTTTTGAATTTTGTAATTTTTTTTGCTAATTTATGCTGATTAATATGATAATCACTGTTTTCAATTTAAATTTGATATCTATTTATTAATTAAATTAAATTCATATAAAAAACATGAAAAGTATCTTTATTTTAATATTTTTCAAATCAAATTTTTGAAGTTTAAAAGGTTAAAATTTTAACTTTTGTAACTTTTTAACCTTTTTTTAAACCTTTTTTCTAACTTTTTGTTGTAACTTTTTTTTAACTTGTAACCAAAGCTGTCAGCCCCCTGCATAAGACTTAAATATGATTAGGTTTAGAAACCGTTTGTCGGTGAATTATATATATTAAAGACCTACCAAGAGCATAAACAAATTGCAGTAATAAAAATGTTGAAATGATGATAAATTTTAACATGTTGATTCTGTTCGGCTTTCTCTTCTTCCTTTTTTACTGAATTATTGAATTGAGTGCACTAAATTATTGCGATGGATTTTAATTTATTGAGATCACTTAAGGCAAGAATTTTTTTCTCCTTCTTCTTTTCTAATTTTATTGTATTGCAAAAATATTTTTTAATTCCACTTCGTTCTCCTTTTATACTTGATTTCCTATATTTTTATTTCTCTTTCTTATTTTTTACTTCTTTCTTTTTTGCATCCAATTCAATTGAATTTAATTCATAACAATTGTCGTTGACTCCTCAATGTGTCGTACGAGTCGTGAGAGTTCTTTTAAAAATGCATCCGTTCGAGAATTAAAAATCTTTTCTTTATTTCTTCTTCTGGTTCGTTATTCACTTATCAAAAAATTATTTTCAACTCAATTGATTCTCTTTTGTAATGCACAAAGGTTTTCTCGTACCACACAGTTGCTGATTTTTTTATTTTTAATTCATCGAGTCGTTAAAATCGAGCACAAAATACAGCTTCACGCTTGTTCCACACTTTGATGCTTTTTAATACTTTTTTGCACTTAAAACTTTTCGTTCTTCTTCCTGCTTAATTTTGATCGTCGAGATTTAATTTTAATTAATGAACCACACGAGAAATTTGTTGAGGAGGTTCTTTATGGCTCCTTTATAGCTAGCTAGCTGTTGAATCAACGAATGATGAAAATCAAATGACCGCGAGAATTTCTTCAACTTTTTTTTTTCGTGCGAATTATAATAAAAATGAAATGTGCAGAAACAAACAGAAATACAAAGAATGGAAATACTATTTTACAACTTTACGATCGGACGGTTTGAAACGATGTGAAGATTTCATTGCCAAGGCCTATACATTTTATAAACTTCCAGCATTTCTTCTTTCATTCATTCATGTTGAAGATGTGAAGTGAAAGGAAAGAAATGAAAAATTTGAGTAAATGTGCAGCTCTTTAAGATGCTCTGAGAGCAAGTTTTCATCATAAACTGAGAGAATTTATGTTGCATTGGAAGTTTCTTGTAGAGCTTTGTGTCTATATGCTCATATATATCTGAGATCTTATCGCACTTGGTTCATTGTGCTCAGAAAGTTGCTGCCTTTTACTAATTCCAAATAGGAAGAACTTTAAATGCACGTTTCGTACACAATCCTGAAGACAATTTCATCTTCAAGCCTGTAGAGAATCGAAGGAATTCTTTAAGTCATGGAGAATGCATGTACATACTCTAATATAGCACAAAAGCATGCCAAGAACTTTAACATATGAAAAATCTCTATATTTAAAGCTGCAGATGATCATGTACTATTCTGTATTGTATTGTATTGTGTGCATTGTTAGAACTGCAATTTAACAACTTTATCAGCAAATTCCTTCATGCTCTCATTCATACGAAGCATTTCATGCCGTGTAAACAACAATGTTGGCAAAAGTTTAATAATATCTCGACCTCTAATTTTCCTGCTTATCAGATTATTGAAAATTTCTTCAAATTCATCAGATGGATATCCAATATATTACAATATTGTAGCAAGCACATGCAAATGAGCATAAATAATGAGTCAATTATGTCAATTTAATGGTCATTAAATTATTGATCAATGAAAGTTATGGCTTATCGTAAAAGCTGTAAATTATGCTCACAATGTCTACTTGATATGATAAATATTTAATGAATTTTCTATGAGATGTCCAATGCATCACAGAATGAATGCTATTGAAATTTTTCTCCGTTGTGAATATGGTCGCGTAGATGTCCAATTATAGAGAGCATGCTGTACTTTTACTTTCGATTAAATTACCATTTGTTAATTATAATGTTAAAGACTTTACCTTCTACTTCTACAGCATGTTCATCGATTTATTGGATAGTCTTTGCATTATCATTATTGTAATGAAATTTACATCATGAGCTAATGAATGTTATCTCATTCCACTGCTGGCTGCTCCAGTACATGTTTATTGATAGTAAATGAAGAGGAAAGATTCGATGTGCCCACACGTAAGAAAGCAGTTCCAGCGATCTCATCATTGACATCAAAAATTATAACACAGTAACAGCATTGCATTTATTTACTTCCGTGTTGCCTACAACCACGAACTCTCGTCATTTGCAGCATCATCATCTTCTTGATCATTCACAAGCAATTTCTTGATGCCTTTTGCTGTCAATTATAACAATAATGCATCATTTGGTATCTTTATGACTTTATCAAATGGTAGCTATTGCTTGTAACAGCAGCAATGTGTGTCTATTGAGGGGATTAGAATTAATGAAGTATTCACAACTTCATATATATGAATGGTTGCAGAGAAGAAAGGAATGAAGACGACGATTGTATTTTAATAGCTTCAAACCTACATCTCATAGATTTTCTGACCCATTTCTTATGCTTCACCTTCCATTCAGTTTGATTTCTTCTTCCAATTTAATTGTTGATTAATTAATAATCCCTTAATGCTACTTCACTTCTTTTTGTAGCTTTAAAGTCGACTTTGTGCTCAAATACAATGCTGAATAGTGCAATAATAATAATATTGAGAAACACGACGGTGATGAAGAAGAAGAAAATAAAGGAAAATTAGATTGGAAATGCCGCAGTAGTCAATTAAATTGCGTATAATTGCATTTTCAATGTCATGTTTAATCACAGAGCTGTTCGGTGTGATAAATAATGGAAATTAATTAATGTCTCTAATTACTATTTTCAATAAATCTATGCATATGTCTATCTATTGAGGATAGTTTAGTTGGCACACAATTTTCTACACCACTATGCAATTTATCTTCTTTTTATCTCTTCTTAAATTGAAAACTTGTCCAATTCTGTTTTCTTCTGTTTTTAATGCTCATTGCAACTCAATCATACACACATAAGAGCAGAAAGGTGGAAATGAAATGAGAAAGGCATAGAAACTGAAATTGTTATATTGCTCCATGAACTATGATAATTTATGTTGACTTAATGGTCTTTGAAATTTCTTTGATATTCATTCTCAGATGTGAAATTGAAAGTGGATGAATTGGATAGAAATTGCAGCATGTATGAATTATTTATCATTAGTTGCGAATATGATTTTATATCTTTGTCTGTCTCATACGTGAAACATGCAAATAAAAATATGAAACCATAACACGAACATCCAAAATAAAGATATAGGAAGGAACAGTGGAAAGAAAATAAACGTGATCGACGATAAAGTCGTGAAATGTCTTGAATGAATGAAGCATGGCTAGCGAAAATCTATTATACATGTTTGTTTTTGTTGATCTAATAGATTATGGATATTAAATTTATGCATCTATTTCTGACTCTAATCTCATGTATAGCCACCAACTATTCAAATCGAAATGGAAAGTGAAATTTCTTCGTATTTCTTCTTCTTGTCTACACCATTATTAAGCAATATTTACATGATACAACTCGCGATATGTGGTAATGTGATTATCATTATTTGCCGATCCATTCCTTTCTTACTTCTCATGCTTTGTCTGCCTTTTTATAATACTTAACGAACTATCAAAAATTGAATTTCCTAAATCAAATTAATTCATCAATGTTTTTTAATCTCTTCATGTCAACAAGTCAGATATGATGAAATAAAATAGAAATTGTATGCTTCAGACTTTGTTCCTGCACTGATTGTGTCTTTTGTATGAATTTAAGACTCAAATTATTTCCTACTTTAAAGTTCAGCGAAAGTTTTCACTTCTTGCTTGCTATTTTGGAATGTGCACATTGATTTATTTCCACTCTGACTGTCAATTCACAATTCATGATTTAGAGAATGGACTTTTATGCATTGCAATGAACCATTTTCGTTCGAACGTCGCATAATAAACGTTCGTTGTGCTTTTTGTTAGTGCTTGAAACTGTTTCGTTAAAGTTAACATTTTTAATTGATTAAAGGAAATTTTAAAGAATACTTACCGATGTTCTCACTCCAAATTTCAATGATGAAATGATCGAATTCTTGGAAAAACGTTCTATTTAATTATAAACAAAAAGACGCGAAAAAATTATTAAAGTGATGCGAAATCTCATTTAAATAAATTTCAAATTTCAAAAAGTCGTTAAAATTAAGCTTTTTATTGCAACTTAGGAAGTCAAAAGATGCAGCTGATTAAGGTGATTGATGGTTATTAAAATAAGAGAGGAGCTTTGTCAAATTATTAATACTGCTTGCTTTTTATGATCAAATAAAAGAAAATGGAATATGATTAAGATGGAGAGATTTATGAGAGGACAATAAAAAAGTATTTAAGAAAATTAGACAATTTCACGCCTCAAAGACTTTTTGTTCACACAATGGTAATAGTTATGCTGACACTATTATGGTCAAACATAGTGAAAGATCTCATTAGTAGTCGGAGTTAATCTTATGAGGATTAAGCATATATGATTGTTGAGTGCATAGACGATAGCTCATCGGATGTACATCAATAGCTTTTTAAATGATATACATCGACATATAAATATGTACATTTGAAATGCACAATGAGACGAGAAAATGCGAGATGAGATAATACGAGATTTTTCAATTATTCGAGACGTCTTTCGAGAGTGAAAACTTTGTTTATTGTCACTTGTTCATTGAGTTTGTACTGTGCTGTGCTGTGTATCGTGCATGTTTGAGCAACGAACGCTTCATAATTTGTAATATTGTCATTCCATCTATGCTGCACACTCCATAAATTAACTTATTAATGCTGCAAAATTAAATTTAATGAACATTTCTTCGTGGAATTTTTCCCGAGAGTTTCGACTCCAATTGAATTTAAAATATGCTTGTAGCAATTTTCTACATTTCATCGCGGAATTTTTATCTATTTTTTCTCAAGTCATAGATTAAGAAATTGACAAATCTAATTAAGTATGAATGCCGTGTGATTTTTAGTATGTGAAAATCCCCATTATCAGTCATGAAGACATAAAAAGTAATGACATACACTACAAGTATGGCTCATTCGTGCTTGCATTAAGTGATCGTATCACAATGATTATTTATTTATTTTTTTCTTTCTTTATCATCAAATAGAGAAAATTTAGTCAGTCTTTCTATTGCTTTTCTTTCTTTTCACAAGTCTTTCGCCATAAAAAAATAAGAAAATTGAGAATAATAAATATAATAATCATATTTTTTTTTATTGTAGAAAGGAATTGAAAAATAAAAAATAGATATATGAACGAGAGAGAAGGTAGCTAGTAGCTGTAATTATTATTCATATATAGTGGGTTTGTTTATTCTAATCACAAAAGGCAACCTTTCTCGGATTAATTTATTTGTTAAAGGCAATAAAGGAACAGAGAGTTGGTTTTGAAAGATAGATGAACACATAGATTTCTCCTCTTGAATAAAAAAAGTTTTAGAATTAATGCTATTTGTTTTTTGAATTTTAAAAACGCATTTCTGGTAATTTTGGGTGTTATGCTGCATGCAGCTGTTATTGGATTTAAATTTGAATAATTTAAATTTTTGTTAGAAAATTATAATAATTGAAGAAATTTCACTTTAAGGTTATACTCATGTATACAGAACGTGAAGTGGATAGCAGGAGCGTAGCAAGGGGAGAGGGTACGAACACTCCCACGAAATTGAAAATGTTTGTTTTTACACTTTATTAATGAATGACTTTGAAAGCTGTTTTTAAATATTAATTTTAAAAACTATTGATTTAAGTTTTTGAAAAGAATTAAAATTCAAGTTAAAAAAAGTTGAATTTAAGTTTAAAAAAACTACATTTTAAGTTTAAAAAAATTAAATTTTAAGTTTTTAAAACAATTAAATTTTAAGTTTTTAAAAAAATTAAATTTTAAGTTTAAAAAACTAAATTTTAAGTTTTTGAGAAATTAAATTTTAATTTAAAAAAAAACTGAATTTTAAAGTTTTAAAAAAACTAAATTTTAAGTTTTTAAAAAACTAAAATTTAAGTTTTAAAACAATTAAATTTTAAGTTTTTAAAAAACTAAATTTTAAGTTTCTAAAAAATTAAATTTTAAGTTTAAAGAAACTAAATTTTAAGTTTAAAAAACTAGATTTTAAGTTTTTTAAAAAAATTAAATTTTAAGTTTAAAAAACTAGATTTTAAATTTTTTTTAAAAAACTAAATTTTAGGTTTCTAAAAAATTAAATTTTAAGTTTAAAGAAACTAAATTTTAAGTTTAAAAAACTAGATTTTAAGTTTTTTAAAAAAATTAAATTTTAAGTTTAAAAAACTAGATTTTAAATTTTTTTAAAAAACTAAATTTTAGGTTTTGGTTAAAAATAACAAGTTTATAAAAAAATTTAATTTTTGTTAAATGAAGTTTTTATAAAATTCAGGAAATTTTTGTTAAATGAAGGAGAAGGATCTATTTTAGACTTTAATTATTGTAATTTTTAAAACAAAAAAATATATTCCAATAAACCGACTAAAAGTCTCTAGATCAGCACTCCAAACTGCAGGTGCTGATCAGCATGCAACACATGAAAATTAGTGAAAAACACGCCAAAGCCTATGTGCAGCAAAATTGCTTTTAAATCATTATCACTATATTGAATTAAAAATGTCCCACATTTCAAATATCACGATTTTTCAAAATAAAATAAAACAGGCTTTATATACATATATATTTTTTTATTTTAATACCGTTAAGAGTTTCCATCTCAGTTTCCTTTCTTTCAATAAGCAGTTAGCAATGTATTCATTGGCAATGGCAATGGAACAGTCAGATTTAAAATTATCAATTTGACCTATAAAATTTTCTAATAATTTTTCATTTGTTCTTATCGACGATTAATGTCATGCAAGAGAAAGAATGCTCAAACAATTAAAACATTTTTATATGTCATGATAACCTGTTATGGTAAATAGCTACTATTGTACTGCAGCACTCCATAAATAATATTAAACATTTGCCAATTGAACAGAAGGAAATTTATTTCTTTGTTTTGTGTTGTCGCTTGATAAATAAAATATTATTTTTCTTTTCTATAAATCCAATCAAGCATCATTAAGCCCCTCTTCATCTCATCTCAGCGCTTGATTGTTGTGAAGAAAGTAATTTAATGGAATTTTTAACAAATTGTTTAATTGCAAGTAAAAATGTTGTTAGTCGTGCTTCAAGGAGGTCGTAAATTGTGATTTTTTATCATCATATCAATAAATAAGTAAATGTATGTAATTCAGGATGCAAGAGAAGAAAGAAAAACATTGTTTGTTGTCGTTTTGTGTGACTAGAAACATGCAATAAAAAGTGAAACTTTTCTTTCTTTCTTCTTCTTTTTTCTTCAATTGAAAGCGTGAGTGACCTTATTTTTTAAAAATCATTTTTTAGCAGGGAAATAAATAAAAAATTAAATTAATTTTTCTATGCTACATACAATGTAGAGACAATTTTTTTGACGATCAAGAATAAGCAAATAGTAGCAACGAAGAGACAGAGAAAAATTAACGAAAGTCCTCGTTTTATAGATCGAGGGACTTAAGCGTATTTTTGTGTTAATGATCAGTATTTGATTAGCAAATTAGTGCTCAAGAAATAAGTCAATCATGAAACTTTTGAAGCTTAATAAAGTTCGACAAAGAAATTTATATTTTACGTACTATTAATGCATTACACACAAATTTCCCCAAGTTTATGCCCAGGGGTGGCGAACGGACCTTATCTTTCGATTTCGAATTTTCGAAAGGTACCTTATTTTACCGTTATAAAAATTTTGTGAAAAAATTTGGTACCTTATTTTTTTGTTTTAAATTTTTTCACTGAAAATATCATGTTTTCTTTCTTAAATTTCATTTAAAATTAGAAAACCATTGTCAATACATTCACAAAACATTTGTAATCAAATTTGCTTCAAATTGGAAATAAAATATTGCACTAAAATAACGGCTTTTTAATTTTTAAATAAAAATTCCACATTTTTTCTCAAAAAATTTTTTTTAGAATTTTGAATTTTTCGGAAAATAACGTAACAGTTCATGTTCGCCACCTCTGGGTTTATGCATTTGAAAATCATTAATTATGGTGCATTAATCAATTTATGGAATGAATTTTCGTTTATATTAAACTGGTTTGTTATTTAACGGTTTTATGAAATTCAAATTTTCTAACGGTCAAAATATATTTGAAATTTTCCCACCAAAATTTGAATGGTACTAAAGAACAAAAAATCATTAATTATAGTATTTAACGATGGTTTTGAGATTTTTAAATATCTCTACGATGTCTAGATCCAAAGTTTTTAATGTGTTCCGACCGAACAGCCAGACAAAGTGCATTATTAAGCTACCTTTTCGAAGCAAGATTCAAAAATACGTTTAAAAATTCAATTAATTCCTTCTTACTTACCAAGCAGTCGAGTTTCGTGTCGTTTTGTATTAAATTCATCACCAATGCGAGACTGTTGCTATTTTTTTGCACGATATTCCACGATAAAATCTTGAAAAAAATATTTCATGTTCTTTTTCTTCCTACCCTGTACTTCTCGCTTTCTTTCGAGACATTGCATTTCTTTCTTCCGTATCGAAACTTCATAATGACTAGGAAAAAGTGAATTTTTCGTTTTCTTTTTAAATGGCTTTTTTTAAGAAATATAATTTTTTTATGTATATTTTTCTTGAAAGTAGGACAAATGTGTACTGTGTTTTACGACCTTACAGCATAATGTGTGCTTATAGCATTAGCAATTTTCTTTTCTTTTGTTGCTGGCTGTGGTTTTTTATGCTTATTGAAAAATTTTCTTTTAAATAAACTTAATTTATTTATTATATATGGCTGAAAAGACGATAATCGATTTGGTTTTGTCGGTTGCATTTACTGCTCCATTGGAACAGTCCACTTCGTCTTGCAGCTCGGACATTTATCAGATCGTGCCAGAAATTTCTCGATGCAATTTTTGTGAAATGTTGATTTTGTGGTTTTGCAGACACTGCATGAAATTCCCTGAGAGAAATTTAAAATATTACATGCCGTGGAATTAAATTGAATATATGTATGTAGCTTACCCATGCAGCAATATCTTCACATAAACCACAGCCTTTTAAGTGTTCTGCTCCCATGCCTTTCAAATCCTCCTTGAACTCGGTTAATGATTTTGGTCCCAAAAATATCAGATTATCATGTCGAACGAAATAACCACTTGTGCACCAACCGTCAAGCAATTTCTCTGATCGCATTTTGTTCAGTTTTCCTACATGGGATGACTGTAAATTGAGAGCTTCACGAGGAGAAATGTTCAGGTCTAAGTTTTCAACGATCTTTGTGAATATCTGCTTGAAGAAATCAACTTCATGTTCTGTGTAGCAGTGCTGCATATTTGATATGGATGTTTTTGTTGTTGCACAGAAAATGTAATAATCCAGTAAATTCAGTCCATATTGAAATTTCACTATCTTCTGATCAAATCGACCAATGTTGTCATTTATCTGATCAATGGCTCTAGACAGCGCATTCTCACCCATTCGTCTATTTCCGTTGACTGTGTTTTAAGTTAATTTAATTAACAATTTTTAATATAAAACATTTTTTTACTTACATCTCTCCCAAATTTCTTTAAATATGTCCTTCATCTCGTCTTCCTCCAGACTTCCATGGTTCATTAAGGCTTGTAACAATGCTCGATGAACATCAGTATAAGCTGTAACATAATCAGATCAATATTTGGCGGGAAAAATTAATATTTTTATTTAATTTTCTTACGTTCCATTGAGTTCATTGTTCTTCAATACTTTCGTGATGTTTAATGATATTTTAACTATATTACACTATAAACTGATCTTGTTATCCAGTAATTTCGCAATAAAATTAAATTTTATATTTTTGTCACACAAAAACAAAACCGTTTGAATTCAAATTTTTAAAAAACGTTAAACTTTTAACCGAAGTGAATTTGAATTTTAAAAATACGTTATGAATAGTCGAATTTAGAGTTCATCAACCAGTAATGGTTAATTAGCATGAAATTACCATAATAATGATTTTGTTGAGATAGGTAGCGTATCGAAATTAACAAATTTTCAGAGAATTAAGATGAATTAAAAGCAATTTTATTTCACAAAACTACGCTCGTGTCCGGTCTTTATTAAACTTTTTTTTCTAACTGTTTTTAAATTCATTTCTTAAAATGAATTATTCACTTTCAATATAATAATTATATTAATAACATTTACACCAATTATCATTAACAATTAGCATTTCATCATTATACGTTCAAATGAAGTTCTATATAAATGGAGCTTTATAATAGTTATGCGTATGGTTCCAACAAAACTTAATAAAAATCAGTTTCTTGCCTCAAGAAAAAGAGTAATTAATTAATAAAAAAAAAATCTCAGGATTTACCGTAAAGTTGAACAATCAATTAAAGTTATTAAATGTTTGTTTGTGTGTGTGCGTTTAACTAAAGTAAGGATTGATGGGATGAATGGGAGAGAACACGCTTGATAATGTCAATTTGAGTATTCTCCGGATTAAATCATTAAATCTACTTCCTAGAATTAGATTTGTTGGCTTTAAGCGGTGGATAAGGAATCGTAAAGAGTTTAATGTTGAGAAAAGATACCATTTCGAGACAGACGGTGCTACAATATCCAACAAGATCGTACGAGCACCACAAAAATGCTATCCATAAAATATAATATTCGTTAAAGAACTCATTGAAGTATTGATTAAGGAAGAGTATGAGTGGACCAATAAGTCCCGAATCCAGTAGATTCATTTCACTTTTACTCATGTGCGCGACGACAAGTCTACATGATACTTTAGCGGCAAGAACTCCAAATGTTAATAAATATAGTACAGGATGATTCAAATAAATTTGGCTTCGTGATTTTTCTGATATTATAAAAGCTGGAATCACGACTAGAAGAAATGGAAGAATGGGTGATATTATACTTGTGCCTGCAACTGTTGAGCCATTTTTGCCAATTCCACCTTTCCTAATTGTTTGTGCGAAATTTACAAGCACGATGAATGCGGATGTTAATGAGAATGATGCCATTAGGAACCAAATCTGAATGCCACCTAATATCCTCACATGCCATGCATCAGGTCCGAAGAAGAATGACACCAAATGAATTGCCATAATACACAGTTGTGCTTCTGTTACGTCAAACTTTCCAAATCGTAAGACTCCCGTACTAAAAAAAATATAGTGATTAAGAAGAAGAAGAAGAAGCAGATAATGCAAAATCATCAAAAATAATTATCTCATTTCATGCGTCTCGATTGTACAAACCAAGTAGACTTACATGTATGTCTGCCAATGTGCTACATAAAACAAAATAATAGCTGTTGCACAATTCAAAAGCATTGCAGTCGGATGATATCCAAGACCTCCGGCACAACAAGCTGCAATACTAACAAAAACGGTCGAAATTGAGTCACATCCATGATCAAAGAGTTCACCTAAAGGCGATGATGTGTTTGTTCGTCGTGCCTGCTTTCCGTCTACATTGTTATAATTATAATATAATTAACTGATTATGGAAATGAGGAACTAATTAAGGATTACTGACCGATAGCGTCGAGACTTTGGTAAATAAATAATCCTACAGCACACGATAAATAGCACCATCTTGGAGCGTCAGCTTTCGCATCAGGCGCATGATACAGAAGGAGCAGGGATGTGATAATATTAACAAAAAGTCCTATAATCGTTAAAAGATTTGGAGCAATAAAGAGAGGCGTTTGATTGACGAGCCATGTCCACCAAGGCTGTAGTAACTTATCGCATAAACTATTTGATTCGCAGCTATATTTGTGCTCGCTATAATTAATTAGAAGAGAAAGAATAAGCAGGAAAGAAATCAGGTTACGCGTATATTATATTATTTTTTTCACTTAATTAACGATTATTATATTTTTGTTGCATTTGATACCATTAATTTAAGTTATATAAATTATAATGAAATGTGACGCCAACATTGCAATCACTCTAATCAGTAACAATCATCGCTCATATCATCCGATTCCCGTTAAGTATGTAAATTTTGATGATTAGAATTTTTGTTATCTTACCTTAATTTTTTTAATTGAGTTTTCGACAAAATATCCTTCTTATACCAAACAATCATCTTTTTTTCTGTTCTGTTGTGTCTTTATGTTGCTTTGGCTATCACTTTAACAGCTATTCATTTCACTTTTGAGCCTTAATTATAAAGAAAAAAAACTTTTTTAAAAAATATTGGCGATTAATGGGGGGAAAACTGCGCCTTGTTCTTTACTGTCTGTCTGTCATACATGCTTAGTTGTAAGCCCCGTTTGTTTACATTAATTTTGATTCTTCAATTTTCAATTAATTATGCTAAAACTCGTGAATACTTACCGAAAATGCATAATTAACAGAAATATACAACCAGCAATATGCTACTCATCAAATGCAGTTGAAAAGGGATTCAATAAGAAGCCAAATGTGTCTGAAATTAAAGCAGACTATATTGGTGAGTGGAAAAATAATAATAAAATTACTATTAACTCAATTAAAATACAATGTCATTCAATTTAAGGTCCACCAGACGAAACATCAAACATCAGACCAATACTTAGACAAGCTCCAGAGAATGAAACACACTTAATGAAGAAATTACGACTAAAGAGGATCCAGGCTGAACAATTTGTCACAATTTTCTGGCGCAATCACAATAAAAGGTTCTTTACAGAAAAGAGTGAATTTATAGCAGAACGGCAAAAAGATAAGGAACTAAATGCGGACGAGATGAGCGAGTTCTACAAGAAATTCCTTGACAAAAATTGGGAATCGCATTTCTACTTTAACATCATGTGGTATATGAAGAATTTTGAGTTGCTGTATCTGGCTTTATTAGTTAATATACAAAAAGGTATTCGTAGAATAAAGAATTAATTTATTAGAACAAGATTTTTTCATTTTCAAGAAATATCCACGATCATATCCTTTGTTTTTCAGTATAAGCATAAAATAAAGACATCGAATTACATTAAATCTTCAATCATATCTGATTCTTGTTCTCTCAAAACACTGTACTGTTGATTCCAAAAAGCTGCATCATCAGGAAATTTATAGGAGTATGTACCAAAAGGAAGAAATGTTGTTAATCTCAAGTGCCATGGTTTGTTCCTGGTTGTTCTAGCATCAAGTCTTTTGAATAAACTTAAAGCTATTAACGAACTTGATTGGATTTTGATTATCTTCAAATTTTCACAGTTAAATACTTCATCAAATAAGCCATCCATAAAATCCTGATATTTATATTCGAAGGAAATTTTTTGCAATGTTCTTGAATGTCGACGAATAAAATGACAAATTGTCTCATCACGAATTTCTGCCATATCCAGCTCCTCTAGTTTGGAGAAGTAGATGGTTTCCGATGCCAGACTTGTAGAATCAAAATAATATCTTGGCAAGATTAAAACCGTTAAATGTTTCATTGCATTGGAAATTTGTTGAATAGTGTTATTCCAATGATGCTTCCCAAAAAACTTAAAATCGCCTAGATCGAGATGCTTAACACTTACCAAGGAGCTTATAAAAAAGTTGAAAAATAATTTTGAAAAATTGCCTTCTAGCACTTCTTTATAAATCTTAACGCTCTCAACAGGAAATTTAGGTTTATACGTAGCAAATTCTTCTTCTTCAATTGGCAAATCGTAAAATCCAGGTTCCAAAAAATTCACATCAATCTTCTTAAGCGACAAATTATTCCAAATGAACTTATAAATATCATATATAGAATTATAAGAACTGTTGTGCATGTTTCCAAGTATCAAATTTTCCAGTGTTTCTTTATGAATTAATAAGAAATCATAAAATATCTCACTAGAATGCACTTCTTTTCCATCTAATTCTAAATCCTTTAATCGAAACTTAAAATCGAGTATTCGCCGATCATCAAAAAATTTTGATATATTTTCACGACCAAAATAAAGCTTTTCGAGTTCTGTTTGTTGCTGTAAAAAACAAATCCATCTTCCAGTATAGTCCTCCGGATACATTTTAAGTCTGAGCTGGTGAAGTTTAGTGACATCCAGTTTTTCAAGAAATTTGTCGCCATTATTGAAAGTAATTCCCTTCAATGTTAGAGTTTTAAGCTTTGGTTTTGCTGCCTCAAAGTTTTCAGTTCCAGCGTCATCCTCAAACTTTATATAACTCAACATTAAAACTTCTAAAGCAGGAAGATTGTTTAGTACTTTGACTAATCGACGCAATGGCATTTGACAAGAGTATAATTCCATAGAAGTTAAAGTTTGTGGATTAACGATATCTAATAACTCTCTATCCAATCTGACTGCTTGATAATTTCGTCTCATTGGAAGTGCCTTATAAAGAATTTTATTTTCATCATCTAATTTTAGTTTAAACTTGCTCATCATTTGCTTCGAATTGTCAATAATTGTGTTCCATCTAGAGCATTCAACAAGTTAGTAATGCTATAATTAACAAAAGGAATTTGTTCGAACAAACCTCATAGACACTTCACAGCAAGTTTTGATCATTTTTGGACTTAAATAGCCAAATATTTCAATCAAAATCTCTTCAGGCAACGATCCAATATAATTTCCTTCCATTTTGGTTTATCACAGATAGTTAATTAAGCTATAATTAATTTTTTTCACCAACGATGTTCAACAAATAAAATTCGTTTTTGGAATGAAAAAATAACTGCCAATTCAAAAAATTTGAACTTCTTTTCTGCATCTTTTGAACTTCTTTTCTGCATCTTTTTTCAAAAAAAAACCGTTATAATCTGTCAAAATTAACGCGTGGCATTAAACAACTGAAATAAAGTTTCCAAAAATTCTATGCAGGTCAAGAAGTTTATGAAAAACATTTAAATGATAAAATAAAAAATAATGAACGTAAATGCTGTTTTTGATGACTTTGACAAATAACTGGTCCACCAAAAAAGAATAATTAATGAAGTAAAGGATATTTTTTAATTTTCTTAGCCCTTTAACATTCCATTACAATCCTTTGCACATTTTTTTTCTTGTTCAAATTAAAAGTTTAAAAAAATAATGATGCAAAATTTGTCAAATTGGTACGGAAAAAATAGTATAATTAACCGTTGTCACTCATTGCATGCTAATGAAATTTTAGCACTTAACCCTCCGTTTTTAAAAAATGAAAAAATGACAATTCGTGTTGCATAAAATTATGTATTTTGGATGGTAGGGTGTTGTTCCTCAACATGACTTACAGTCAAATTTTCTTAACAAATTCAAGCCTCGATGTAATTAAATGTTCAGTAGTCATACAATCAAAAGCAATTTTTCGTTAACTAGTTAAGTATTTATTACTCAATAATCATTAAATCGAACCCTCATTTTTAAGGCATTGAAAACGAAGCGAAAATCTTAATTACATTACAATCTCTAACAATAAAAAAGCGAGGGATTTAGGATTTAGAGACTTAATATTTATGAAGATAAATAGCCATCAGATTTTCGATTTCAGATCATGATTTACTTATGCCTTATCGTTCATTACGACAAAAATAATAAATCAGCTTTTCGGCAATGAAATAATGCACGGAAAGCAATTAAAGTAGATCTCCTTGACCAAAATTCCAATAACGAAGAAGGGTAGGGTGGAGATCCTTGCGTTTTATAGAGCATATCATTACTAATTCATAAACAAATGAAATAAGAACAATGGGAAGGAAGAAGAAAAGAAGTTTATTGAAATTACACCCTAAGGAGATTTGATCTAACTATACCTTTTTTTCGCAATCATCTCCGTCAACAATGCTTAGAGTAAATTGATAGAGAGAAACTAAATGGTAATTGATAGTATGAATTCAATAAAGTTTCATCATCATGTAATAAAGCGGAATTGAAGTACATGAATAAAACATTTATGGCGTGAGACAGTAATTGAAACGCTATATAAGAGCTAAGTATCGAAATAAGTTACTGAACAGATATCGATATTGACTCAATTTCATTATTTGTGGTTGGAATATAATTGACGGCTTCATTTGTCTGTGAAAATTATTTGCTTTTTGATTTCTTAATAATATCTAATCATAAATTAATTATAGAGATAGCATTTTATCTTCTACTTGGTGCTTAGATCTTTATTAATTTAATTATCATTTGATAACGAATAATTTTGAGATAGCAACGTATTATTGAAATTTGAATTTTTTTAAAATTCTTGAAAACCGTTATAAAATTTCAAATTTTTGAAAACCGTTAGATTTCAAATTCTAATATTCCGTTAAATAAAAATAGACAAAACCAATACAATTATTCATAAGAGCAGCCACAACTACAACTGGAAAGAGTCAAGGATTATAAAACATATTTGTCGTCAGATCAATTTCGATTGCCTGCCTCACTCGGTGCATAATAAAACATTTTTTATCACCAATACCTACAGTAATAATATCATGTCGTTTATATGAAGTGTCTTCCGATACTTTATGAAATTGAACTGAAATGAAGATGTTTCCTGTTGTTTATTTAATTTGATACACAATTTGATATTGAATATAAAGACATTTTCGTTACAAATCGACATATTTTACACAACAAGAAGTTAATGTGAGACGAGCAGGAAAGGCGGTGACATTTTCAGCTATTCAGAGCGAAATTGTACTCTTGGGAATGAATAATTTCTTGTATTCACTTCGAATACGTAAATATCTTCTCTTTTTTTTCGTCATTCGACTTGTACATATTGAATTGCAAAGGGCATGGCTTCTTGAGCTGTTCAAACTTTTTTTTTTCTCTCTTCATTTTTATTGAAATTCAATTGAAAAAGAAGAGGAAAATACGATGTCATGTATTAAAAATTTGCACGAAACACATTTCTTCCCCATATATTACAAGCATATTTTTATTCCACATATTTTTGTGCTCGTCTTGCTCCACCTTCCTTCAAAGCATTGCGCTTAAAAAATTCATAAGTATAATTCGGAAAAATATTCGCTCCACGACACTATTTACAGTCTTTAACTAAATT
The DNA here is from genome assembly GCA_963573255.1 of Chironomus tentans. Lineage (NCBI taxonomy): Eukaryota > Metazoa > Arthropoda > Insecta > Diptera > Chironomidae > Chironomus > Chironomus tentans. The sequence continues at coordinate 39,784,673 of OY754302.1, read as the reverse complement.
GTGCAATTTTAACGACATCAAAAAGTAAGCATGAGAAGGAGGGAGGACAACAAGAAGAGTTATACATTTCAATGAATATTTAAGGAATCCACTGAAAATTCCTTAATAGCAACATTGTCAACATGGAACTTAATAACATTTAAAAGCTACTTCTTGAATCATAAATCAATTCTACAGACGTTCTGTATCAATTATAATTGAATTTTAATGTAGATTGCTCATTCTGAATTTGAATGAGTCACATCAGCATATGGCTATTCCATTTCTAACCCTTTCAAAAAGGTCATCATATTTTTTCGGTATATTCAATTAATTTGATTAAAATAACGATGGAAACTTATGGCAGGAGTATAAATAAACTAGTTATAGGTAAGCTAATCACAAGAGCTCGCACGATAACTGATTTGTCACACCATTTTGACATGAATCATCACTGATTAACCCGGTCTAAATAAAATTCAAATGATGTGCACGTTATCATCTTGTTTTTCCGTAAGGGAACTCTTATAACTTTATGTTCATTGCTGTTTGACTTGTTTGGTTCCTTTTCATATAAAAATATGCTAATTTCACAGCTTTTAAAGATTTATCCTGAAAATCATACAAAAAACCGTTAATATTTTAAATATTTAAATTTTCCCGCGTTTTTTTCTGTTGATTTGTTTACAATTATTTTTACACGCTTTTTATTTTGATTGTCAATATTTATAGAAATTTATAATTTTTGGCTTATCTATGCTGTTTTATATGTTGAATATCAAGTTAATCGTTTTGCTCACACTTTTTAAGTACTTTTATTTCATTTAAATAAGGAATGAACCTTGCATTTAGCCAAATATTAAGCACAAAATGGGCAACTGAGTATTTTTTATAAAAAAATTCTTGAATTTGAAATTAAATTGCTCTTTATTTAAAAAATAAGCATCTATAAGCAACTTTTCGATATTCATCCCCAGCCCATTATTAAGTTTCTTCCAAAAAATACTTCAATCATCCAATTCGCATGTAAATGAAGAAATCTAGAGCATTTAATAACACCAGTAATAAGTAGCTGTCCCTAATTTTGAAATTACCACTCATTTATTAAATTCTATTAAGGATTGTGCATGCATCGAGAGGAAACAACAAAGGAAGCTCAGACATTGCTTTGTAAATATTTACTGAAACCGAAATCGGAAGGAGTGGTGTGTACTGTATAGGATGTGCAATTGATTAAAATCTCATTTCTCGCTACGGTGTGGTGAGCACGCGAGGCATATAAATTGTGATGTAATTACACACTATAAACCACTCCATTTAACCCTTTTTGTGTTTTTTACTCTACACGCTTTCTAATCTACGTATTGTTTTGTGTGTGAATCCATATCATACTTGATGTGCATGTGATGAATATTATTTTACATACAAAAGTCCATTCACACTAATAGTTATATTATGATGCATTGCAATTGTATTAAGCAATGACTAGTGTGAGACAATTTTTTTATGAACTCTACAAATTAAACATAAGGGCTACGGGCGGGGTCCTTTATTCATTAAATTATTAGTTTTCATAATATACATATCTACATCTTGTGTTTACTGGAGATACATAAAAATCATATAAATTACGATGATGGATTTTTAGTGCCTTTCCAAATTCATCAATTTTGTTTGTCCACTATAAAATAGTCACGTGTCGTCTGTAAACTGCTGCTTGATTTATATGGATTTCTTTTTAATGTTACATTATTTTTTTTGGGATGTTATTTGTGGTCGATTTTTATGATGCGTGCTTGAGAAATGCTGTGGAACTCTGAAAGATGTCAATAAATTTTTTAACGGTCGAAACAAATTTGAATTTTCTAAATTTTTAACGGTTAAAATAAATTTGAATTTAACTTTTGAAATTTAACGATTTTTGTAATTTTTTTTATAAATCTTTAAATTGCTATTTTTAATGAATCAAAATGTAAAAATCTTCAACAGTACCTCCAACACACTCCCAATTTTCTTCTCCATCCGACATTTATTCCTCCGAAAATGTTCAAGAATCGAATTAAGCTCCATGAGATTTCCCATGGCTCAAATTTTACACTCGAACAAGACATACACATGCATTAACAACTTGTGATCTTCTTGTAAATTTTGTAATTTGTGCCTGTAAGATATATTCCTTTCGACTTAATTAATTATTCATTACATCTATGTTGTTTTTTCAGTGTACAAAAACATTTAACTGTATAACATATTTTTAATTCGACATTTAACAAAGTCCCACAAGATTACAACGTAAGAAGTATATTTTTAATGTCTACACACTTACTGTACGAATTTATCCTTCCATCTACATATCTATTACATGCTTTACTTCTCCTACTTTACGATTATTGCTAAATTTATTTTTTTAAGAGAAATTTTTTATTTGACAAAAAAGAAGGAAGGAACCTGAAAATTTCGTAAAATGAAACATTTAATGCCACAAAATAAAATAAAAGAAATTACATCTTCTGAATATTAAGCGAAAATTAAAGGATTATAATCGAAAAATTTGTTATTGCCTTATAGGCAAACGTTCAATTTTATTAGGCAATTGAATTGATTTTTATTGAAAGGATTAATGCAACCCTTTCTTGTTGTTACTGCAAATTCTGTAACCTGTAATTTTAGGATTTAAAATTGAATAATTTTTCTATTGATGATGACGATGTTGATTATCAGCAGTACTGAAGGTCTATAATTTTGAAAATAACTACAGGAAAATTTGTTTTAAAAATCTGAATGAGATTGAAGGATTAAAGAATGTCATGATTGCTTTGGATGTATGAAAAACCATGAAAAATAAAATATTATATTTACAATAATTATTAACCGTTAAAAATTTGAATTTTACAAAACTGTTAGAAATTTGAATTTTACAAAGCCGTTAAAAATTTGAATTCTACGAGATTTAAATCTTACAAAACCGTTAAAAATTTAAATTTTCAAAGATCGTTAAATTGGCATTTAGAATTTGCATATCAACACCAGCTGCATCGTAAGTAACTCCCCGCATAACTGCTAATTGCTTAAACAAACTATAATGCATCATCATCTCATGTCACAAAAGAATCACTAAGAAAAAATTGCTATTTTGCATTCTTTATTTTAAATTACACAAATGGAAATAAGGAACGCGTTCAACGCCAGCACATGATTGATTCAAATTTAATATGATTTGCAAAAAATATGCGCAATTTTGCAGAAAATAAAAAAATTTAATCTTGAATTCAATCTTGTCTCAGTTGAAGTGAAAAATTGATTGCACATCAGGTGACTTCTATTGCCTTTTCATCATAATTCTAATTTTAATCAGAAAAGCAATTTGCAAAATGTAAAGAGTGCAAAATTAGCAGATGTAAAGTGGAAGTAACTTCAATTAAAAAATTCAATTATTCACAATTTTTTTGTTGTTGTTTTGAAAATAATAAAGTATCAAGTCTGAGCATCAAGTCATGAGATTTCAACTATGGTTATTTATAGAACCAACTTTGTTCATGGCAATTATAAAAGCTGATCATGAAGTAAGAACTTGATTCACTATAATAAAGAAAAATTTCATTCACAGAGCATCAATTAGCAGATCACATTTCGTCCAGACTAAGCGTTTTAATTCATTTCAAATAAATTTTAATTAAACCAATTTCCCGGCTTAAATGATTGGAATTGTTGAAATTTTTTTGGATAGTAAATAATAAAGCGCATTCTGGGATTAGAAAAGTGACATCCTGAACTACAAGCGTTTGTTTTTTCGATAACATGAAACACTAAAAGTTGACATTTTAACATTTTTGAATTTTACAAAACCGTTAAAAATTTGAATTTCACAAGATTTAAATTCTACAAAACCGTTAAAATTTGAATTTTACAAAATCGTTAAAATTTGAATTTCACAAGATTTAAATTCTACAAAATCGTTAAAATTTGAATTTCACAAGATTTAAATTCTACAAAACCATTAAAATTTGAATTTTACAAAATCGTTAAAAGTTGAATGTTACAAAACCGTTAAAATTTGAATTTTACAAGATTTAAATTCTACAAAACCGTTAAAATTTGAATTTTACAAGATTTAAATTCTACAAAACCGTTAAAATTTGAATTTTACAAAACCATTAAAATTTGAATTTTACAAAACCGTTAAAATTTGAAATTTACAAATCCGTTAAAATTTGAAATTTACAAATCCGTTAAAAATTTAAATTTTTAAAGACCGTTAATTTGATATCCAATTTCTCGTCTGAAATAAGCAGAAATGACTGAAAATCTATATCAACATTTGAAACACAAGCTAAGCATAGAATTAGCCTTTACTGTCGATTTATTTTCAGAAATTCTCATAAGGCAGTTTGTTGTCATCCTCCATGTATTCTGCTTGTTTTATGAATGGTAATTACAATCTGCCATATAATAAATTACAAACAAAATTGATTGAAAAAAATATTCGCTTTTGAAACTGATGCCACCACAAAAAAATGACCTCACTGTGCATTGCGTAAATTTATCATAAAAAAGTGACATCATAGTGGATGTGAGATAAATGATCATGTAGTAATTATCACAATTTCGAAAAAGACATAAAAACTGAATTAAATTGATGTGAGAAAGTTGCAGTCGGCGCTGAATATTGTGAATAGTTTTCAGTCTGTACACACAGACACAGAATATTGCTTAAAATGAATTTAGATCAAACAATATTTTTTTCAAATATTTTTACTTCCATCTTTTTGATATGTAAATTGTAAAACTTAGCTAGAAGCTCAATTTCTTCTCCTTTGAAAGCATCAATCTATTTTTTCTAAAAAAAATATGATATCAAAGGATAGCAAAAAAGGGTAGAAACATGAAGAAAAATCAATGACCACAAGGAAATACATCAAACCATATAATTTTTTCTCCCATAAAGAAAATGATTTCAAAAATACCCTTTTTTCCGATCAATCCGTTCCTCGTTGCGATTAATTTTTTTTTCTCATCTCTTTTATTTTTATTTTGATTTTTTTTCCTCGTCAAACAGATTTCTTTTGATAAAAAAAAATTTAGTCAACCTTGAATGAGATTCATTGGGAATGAAAAAATAAAATTGAAATCGATATTGATCTGATACAGCTTCTGCTTTAGATACGTAAAATGTTACTTTGATATGTTAATTATGATATCAAATGAACGACAAAAAAACAACAACCTTTTACCCAAACACAGATCGTACCAACTTCGTCTATATTTACAGTAATGTGCATGTTTTAGTTATTCGATAACATGTCATTAAAAAGCAATTGATTATCAATTAACTTGTAATGCTATTATGATGTTTGTTGATTTATTTTTCATGCGGCTTTCATCGTTCGTAGTCATCATGATGGTTACGTTGTGTCCCTCAGAATTGAAAACAAATGAAGTCAGCAACCTACATAGATGAATAGACGAAGAATGCTTTGCTATTAATATTATATGAAAAACAAGCATGATGAAGTTTGTAAGGCAGTGGATCTATTGAGTGGAAACATTTTGCAAGGGTTGATTTTTCAAAGATTGATTTTTTTTTTGCTTTTTTTTCCATTGTTGAGGACAATCGATTTCAAAATTTAAGAGTATTTATTATACACATTTGTCATGCATAGCAATCTATAGTACTACTTACTAGCTTCTGGTACCGCTGGAGGGATTCGCTAGTGTATGGATCGAAAGCCAATCTAAGGTATACCTTCCCTAGCAACATAAGTCTTAATTTAGAACAGCCAGGGGGTGGATGGTTGGATATTCTTACCCATTCCCCCCTTTCGATTTGGTATACCTTCCTAGGGGTCTTTCACTTATTACATTACGCAAAAAAACGAAATTTTAGACCCTCCTCCCCCCCTTGTTACAAATTTTCTAAGAAAATTTCTTTCTTTGTTTGACCTGTTACAAAATCTCAGACCCCCCTCCCCCTAAAAAGCGAACGTAATAAGTGAACGACCCCCTACCAAATTTTAGAATTAGCTAGATCTAGCTACGCCACTGATTTAGAAGTCAATCGTATACCGTGTTTCTTATGGGGCCCATAAGTTATGGCTAAGGTACTAACATTGGTTTATTGTCCTAAATTCATGGCTACCTTAAATTGTCCTTTTAAAATTTTGATTTTTTAACAAAACAAATCTAAAATAACACAATCAGCAAATTAATCTGTAAATTTTCCAATATACTCAGCCCAAAGTGCACATCTGGTAGCCAGCATCAATTCCTAGAATTATAAAACCTTCAAATAATAACTTAAATTGACAAATTCCTTTACCAACCCTTGCGACACTCTTTATATCCATCTGATTTTTGTTAAAAATATTTTTACAGCATAAAAGCAGATTGAATAAAGTGGAAAAGTGTCTATCGTCGACAATGCTTCTTTCATATATATTTTTTTATATAGAAAAGAGTGAAAAAACCAAAAAATGACTCTCCATGAATTTTTAATATGATAAAAGGGGTTATGCCACGTTAAGATTTTTGTGCTGAAGGAAAAGAGGAGAGAGTATCCAACAGGATAAAGTACATAATCACAAATTTTAATAATTAATAATTTATTTATTGTATTAAAAAATTTTTTATCGTGATTACTAAAACACAGCAACAGCTATTGTCTAGAGAGAAATAAGTATACACTCATTATTTTGGACTTCATTTGGGTTGGCTTAGTCATAACATTTTCGTATTATGAACCACAACAAACACTTGTTGACTTGAAGAAGGAGAAAAAGAAAAACTTCCAGTCGAATGGAAGAGGAAAAAAAAGTGACTGGAAAAATCTCTAATTGGAAAAAATACAGTGCGAAGGCGTGGAATCAATCCTTAGTGTGCTACACACACAAACACAAAGAAATCATGGTGAAAAATTTCCTGTACTATTACAGCAATGCTTTCATTCTATTTTTGCACTTCCATAGCATCATCTGAAAATATTTAGAACATCTCTGCTGTCAAGCTTATAAAGAGACTGTTCGATTTCGGTTCTGCTCTCTCTTAGTCAATTTTTTTAGTATTGAGAAAAAAATATTGGGATTTTTTTTATTTTTACCTTAGAGTAAGTAAATTAAATTGTTTATTGAAGTGGATTAGAGAACGGGAAAGAGTTTATTTATGAATATAAAGGAATTGAACTGATTTTTCTTAGTAAATATTGAATTTTTCAAGGATTGCTTTGTATTTTGATCTATTAAAGTCAGTAATTTGCGAATAAAACAATTTTGAAATAAAATTGATTGAGTTTTCAAGTTTTTCTTTTGATTTGAATTGCAAATTGATAATTAACTGCTACTGATCCTCAATTTTTGATGATATCCACTCTATTTTAGTTCTATAATAATATAGTAAGCCTAATAATTAAATTATGGTAATTTTATTTGATGTTTACTGGTTGAAATATGAAATAAGACTGAAATATTGTGAAAACAAGAAACGGGGCAAGCAACTATTTTACGGATACTTTGTTTGAAAATAATTTAACCGTTAAAATATTCTGAAATTTTATTATTTGGAAAAATAATCCTGAAAAATGCAATCAAACCAAATAAAATAAAGTTTTAAAAAAAACAATTCTCTTTTCATTCCAATTTAAAAAACGATTGAAAATCTCTCAAAAAAATGAAAAATCAATCAAGTTAAATGTCGTTCTTCGGTTATTAAAATTCTACATTAAAATTCATCATTTATTCTCAGAGTGCAACAATTTGTCATTCTGAAACAAATGAAAGGTAATGAAAGTATCAAATACATCTGAAAACCCTTGATGAATATTAAATAATGGTGCAGAATATTTTTTTTCATTAATTCAACGCTGTTAAATGTTTTTGTTTCTTTCCTCCTTTTTTTCATGAAATGCAATTGGGAATATTTTTCCCATTTCGCACGAAGCACCGAAAAAAAGAATAATTTATGAAATTGTTTTAGGAGGAATGAAAGCGAATGAGAGCAAAAAAATTAGACGTGATTCATTTAAATCTGAAATTGAGAGCAAAAAATGTAAGCAAAAAAGTTGATTTAATTAAGTTACCTATTTTTCTCGCTCTGCATAACTTGAATAAAAATACAATTTGCATGCCTAATATTATTTCATACGCTCTCTCTTGTGTAAGTTTGCGATGATACTCTATTGAAATGCTGGAAAAAAGTGAGAAAAATCGTAAAATATTCAAAAACCTCAGGTGTGAAGCAATTGTATCCGCGTAATAATGAGATTCAAACATTTTCATGTATGGAAATTTTTTTTGACTTTTTCACATTTATTTCTGATTATTATTTTTCTACTCTCGATTTTTTTTTGGTTGTATAATTTTCTAGGTGATTATTAGCTGTATAGAGGGAGATTGCTGCTTGCTAGGGTGTTGTTGATGCTGATTTCCTGATGCTTCATTCCATTTTGTCAATTTTATTACATTTATTGTAAATTGTCAACTGGATCTTCTGAATCTTTTGATTTTTCTTCTAAAATGCTCTCTGGATGTTAGTATAACTAAGTTTAAACATCTAAAATATTCCACTCTCAATCATTCTGTCACAAAATATGACATTCCAATCCCAATGAGGTCACAAAAGCAAATAAATGAATAAAATTTTCATGAAACTAGAGACTCTAATAAACACGCACCAAGAATTTTCCCATATATAATTATCCATAATGAAAAAACAATTCATCATTAACATTTAGATGGATAATTGTATTTAAAATTAGAATATCGACCGACTTAATTTTTGCTTTGAAATGAGAAAGCTCGCGTAACAACATAATTCCAAAGTATAAACCTATGATTATCAGACAGCCATGAGAGGCGTTAATGTGATTTTAATATTTTAATTAACGGTGATTACCTAAAAAAGTTTCAAAGCTGTAACAAAATGAAAGCACACTTTCCACTTTCGTGTAATTAATTATTTAAACCCCTATATGACACGCTTAGCACTCTTCAAATTAACGCTAACTGTTTGTAATCATCGGAATAAATAATTTTAGTCAAATGAATAAGCCTTTTCGTCATTGAACCTCCAAGCAGAATAAAAAGTGTAATTAATTAATTTTCCCTCAAAACTGACAGACATTCATCAAAACAAAATTTTTACTCCCGTTTTATATAAAACAGTTGGCAGTCTTGTGGGACGTAACTTACTGCTTGAAAAATAAATTTATGAAAATATTTTATTAGGTATGATAAAAACCCTTTGACAGGCTGGCTGTTAATGTATATAATTTAATATTGTTTGAGGACGTCTGTTGTTGTCTTTACTGTGTCATTAGGTTGATGAGATTATTACAAATGTTGCAACTGCTTCTTTGCTAATTCCAGTTTGGAAGATGTTTGAGATTCAGGGGTGTACCCAGAATTCTTGGGGGGGTCCAAAAATTTTTTTTCTTTTCTATTCTCATGATTTTGTACTTGTTATTAATTCTAATGGTAAAGTAACAAATTAGAGCTTCGATAAAACTTTGGAAAATTAGTTTTTAAAAAAAATTCTATTTAATTTTTTTGAGGAGTCAGGACCCCATCCGACCCCCCTTGGGAGTCCCTTGGGACCCCCTTGGGTACGCCCATGGATAATATCAAAGTATACTATTTAAGTTGTCATTCTGCCAGACTTCTAAATGACCCTCGATAGCTCAATGGTACGGGTATTAAACCAGGAATCGTAAGACACGGGTTCGAGTCCCATTATTTATAAATTTAATATTCTCTGCTAAATATTCAAGCTTAAAATTCCCCAAGGATCAAAATTAAGTTCGAACGCAAGACAATAAAATCCAATTTTCCATCCAGTTCGATTGGTCCAATCAATAACATTTGTGACAAATTTTGATTCCTCTCGTCTTGAGAAATTTTTCAATTGAGCCTGATTAAATTTTCCTTCCAATGGAAAAACTGAGATTTTCTCTGTTCCACCCACATCCTGTTTCATTTTGAATTGTTTCTATAGCAAATTTACTAACACTATAAAATCACTCATTTTTATGTGCATGCAGCACCCCCATTTTTTCCCTTCACATTCAATTCACTCAACATTAACAGCAATCGCAATAAAAATGTAGAACGAAATTGAATAATATTCACAGCAGTGATGCTAAATAAATTGAAATTTATTTTTAATCTGCATCTGATTTTCATATATTTTTTTTACATCATCATAGAGAAATTGCCATTTTACGAATAGAGGATGAGAGCACATAGCATACAACGCATACAATGAAAATACCATGGAAATTTTTTTTATGTTGAATGAAATAGCAAAAAAAAGCAATTTATAAGTACATAGCATGGTGAGAGTAGAGGAAAAAAATCTCATCGACACCAATACCAAGAGCCTTAAAATAAAAATATTGCAAAAAATTGTACCCAAGGCGAAAAAAGCAGTTTTTTTCATAGAATAACAATAAATAAAATAAGCAGAGCACAGAGAGGCAAAAAACCCCTCTTAAAAGAATAAAATCGGAATAGCATTTAATGTTATGTTTTCAGCCATTTATTCTATTCACATAAACTCCGCATTCAAAGCCACCCGAGCGTAGAAAGCTCCTACCGAAAATGAGAAATAAACCTTTCCACACATTTCTGCTGCTCGAGATGAGAAGAAAGAAAAAAAAATCATCGCATAAACCCCCTCAGTTTCAGTTCCAAAAGTATGAAAATTGTGCTGTGATTGCTGGTTTATTTGGAGCGCATCTGGCTTTAAGCGGAACTGATTTGCTTCGTGATTTGTTTCAAGGGATTAACATTTTTGGAATTTTTTTTTGGATTTTCCTGAATTTATTGAAGTGTTTAAAAATTGTTTTAGTGTTAATTTTGATTATTGTTTGAGAGAAATTTGAGATGAGCAAGTAATTACAAATCCATTCGGGAATGTGGATACAGAATGATTTTTCTTAACCTAGTAGCATTTTGGAATCAATCTTGGAGGAAGTTGTGAGGAAAGGTTAGTCGCCATAATTCTTAAACTACATACTTTTGACCGGAAATCATCAATTTTTCACACTTTTTCGGTCATCAAACCTTAGGGATAGGTCAATTTTCTGTGAATTATTCCTAAGAGGGTTACCAAGGAGTATTGTATCAAGAATATGGAAAGAAGCTGTTGAGAGAGGCAGTATTGCACTTAATATTGTAAATTGACAGACGGTATCCAGCTTTAGGTAACAACTAAGAGTTAATGGATCACAATATGATCTGGACGACCAACGAAGACGAAGAAGTAGTTTTGTAACAACCAGCTAGAACAGTTCCTCAATTTTCTGCTCCTTTGTAATGATTGAGAGATAGTTTTCTGGTTGGAATCGAAGCCACGTCCTAACCAAAAGAGAATTTTAGATTTCTGATCAGCAGATTAACCATTCGTTCATAGTGTCCTTACTCTCGCATTGGAATATTCGACTAAATATGGTACTATACCCCAGATTCTACTATGCTCTGACACCACACTTACCTAACTATGCCTCTTTGTTCCAAAACTCAAAATAAGAATCTAGAAGTAAATATTATTAATTTGCAAGTATAATTCAGCCATCAACCTCGTAAGTCAAACTGATCACTTGCATCTCATCATTCTAAACAAGAATCTGCGATGAAAAAGAGATAAAGACTGAATGAGTAAGTGAATGAGAGAAAAAAAAGAGTAAGTGAGAGAGTGAGAGAGATGAGGAAAAAATAATAAAAAAGCAGAAGCTGAAAGCACAGCTTCGCACAAAAAAGATTTCTTGCTGTTGATGTTTTGTTATATGGTGTGGCAAAAATCGATTTTCGAGAGACGTCAATGTATGTTTTCTATATAATGGCCCATGAGAAACGTGCATGCTCTGCTTTTTTTTGCTATGTGTATTATACATAAAAAAAGGAAAGGAAGGAAAAGATTGTTTGTATACTTGTGAAAGGGATTCAAGCTGAACCCCATAATGAAAATTTATGTCGAGATATTAAAGATCAACTTATAAATATTATCATTCTTAAAGTTCTTCCTTTCCTCCGTACACATCTCCGTTGTCTTGAACATACACAGAAGACACAGAATGGAAAAATCAATTGAAGATATTTGCAATCTCAAATATATAATCTCGATTTTTATGTACAATTTTATGTATATAAAGACAAATTATGATAGGTTTCCGCACACACATTTACAAAATCACTATGCACACATACTCATGAGCTGAAGCTCTAAACGGAAAAATGAAAAAGGAATGAAAGAAGTAATAAAAAAGTGAAAAAAAATCTCGGGTTGATTTTAATTAATGCTGAGTGTGGAAAGAAGAGGAAAAAGGAAAAATGAGAGAGATGGAAAAGATTTTTTGCGCTTTGCTTTAATTGTGATTCTGGAATGGTAGCAATGTCGTTTCAGCACACTGCCGAGGGTTGTTCATTTATGGGTTTTCTCACTTACTCAGATATCAGTTAATGAGATTGTGGAAAATGTTTGTTCTACAAAAGGATTTTTCCATCCTTCTTCACATTTTTATTATGCTTCTCAGAGACATATGAACATGCTTGTTGTCTGTGCATTTTCCTGTGTGCGAACATTTCTTCTTACAATGTATTGCGGAAAGGAAAATTAATTTATTGATTTCATATTTTTATGGCGTGTTCTTCGTGAAAAGATCAAAGCATTTAGAAGTTGTTGAGATTTTCAGGTGTCCTTTTGTGCTCAGTACAACAAGTTTTTGGTCTGAAATAATTCAATACAGGGCAATGGTATCTTATTTTCGAACACAGGAAAATTTGTATTCGAAAATCATTTGTTTACATTTTTAATATGAAATTTAAATTCCAAAATCTTGGCTTAATTTCACGATTATTGTTGAGAATATATCAACGGTCATTTTATATTTGAATTGTAAAAGCAACTACAATTAGTTGACTTCCCCTTTTTGAGTTGTTTTCCCCTCTCTATGTAAAATTTAGTTTTCATTATAACTCGTAAGAGGGAACATCGTCTCTTATCAAATAAACATTAAGTCACTTTTAATTACATTATAATCTTGAAGTTTATTTATATCAACACTTATCAACAACAAAAGTGATTTAAAAGTATGTATTGTGTCATTTAATCTCCTCAAATCGCCCTAAATAACTCAAAAACTACAATATTTTAAAATTGACAATTTTCGAATTTCGAAAACTATTTGTAAACAAACATGAGAAAAAATTTCAAATTTCTGATAAATTAACGGTATTTTCTCTCATTGTCTTGTTTTTGTGATCAGAGCAGATAAGGATTTAATGACATTTCTGACTGTAGACTTCATCAGGAGACTTTAAGCAGCATTTCTAGTTCATATGACACAAAAAAGTGATAAGATGCAATGGAATGCCTTAAACTCATGATTTCTGTGTCGTCGTTACTTCAATTAGGTCCCAAAAGTACTTAAGCACTGCTTCACTAAGTCCCTACAGCTCACATCTTTAATAAAGAACCATGAATTTTCGATTTGCACAATTTTCCATCTCTTTACCTTCAAAACTCATCCGTAAATTGAAAAAAAGATGCAAAATTTTCTGCTCGAGATTTAAATACATAAAGCTCATTATGCGAAGAAGAAAAAAAATCATACGGTAATAGCACACACATTATATAAATGCGCTCATTTTTCTTACATAATTTTTCATAGAGTTCACCCACAAAATAAAAATCAGCAGCAGAAGAAGAGCAGAGAAAAATGCTAGCATTCCAATGTGTGTAAACGCCCAAAATCCAGTCGAATACTCAATTGTTATAAATATGCCTTTGCATATTTGAGCTGAGCTTTTATTACGGATTTATTTAGGCATCATCACAAATATGGAGAGGGCATGAATAAAAGGCAAAAGCAAAATCAGAGCCATAAAAATCTCGTGAAAAATTACCATTATGCCATAAAACTTCCTTCTTTTTCCATCTCTCTGTCTCTCTCACACATCCATTCACTTACTTCTATATTGCTATGCTATACAGCAGCAAGGAAAAATCCCATATCTCGAAAATCGATATGCCAAATGAAATTTCACATCTACAGCAGCACGCAGATGTTTAACTGTCTGTATCCTCGAATAGATAGCAATAAAAATGAAGAAGAGAAAAAATCTGGTTTCAAACACCCCAAAAAAAAGTTTAGTATATCCATATTATCCTCAGCATAAGATCTTTAAAGATGAGATAGAAATAAAAGTTCAATTTCTTATGAAGAAGTAAATATTTCTGATTCTGTATTGAATTGTGTATATTATGGAAATGTGTAAACCAAAATTCAACCATAAAGTTCATATTTACAATCCGAATCGGATATGTATATGAAGAAATGAAATTTTCACTTTTGGAAAAAGATTTTTCCTTTTTCACATTTTTCGTAAATATGTTTATGGGGTTCATTTGGCTATGACGTCCAATATTTAGGGGTCAGAAGCTGTAAAACACTTCAAATTGGATTTAAGTCAGCTAGGGAGGGGTTGGGGTCCAAAAAAATCAACTTTTTCGATAGACGTCATTTATGAACGACCCCAAAAAATATAATATGAAATGGGAAATGCTTTGCAGATGTTGAAGCAAAACCAAATCTCTGTTCACAGATTCGCTCGAAAGAAATAAAAAATCATTCAGCACAAGAAATATTTTATACATGTACTAAACATTTTTTTGGTATTCAACGCTCCAGTTTATAAAAAGCTAAGAGCAGCGCTTTAGGGAAGTTTACGAGGAATGGAAGAAGAGGGAAATTAGGATTTATGACTCATGACTGCAAATTTTTTTTTGTAAATATTTTATGTGCATCATCATGTAAAGACACTTGGTATAAAAATGTGTTCTTAATGTAATACGCTATGCTTACTTTATGAATATTTATTTTATTGGTAGTGCTTAAAATCCAGCTTTGGTGAATTACCCCCAAAAAAATTTCACTCAATCATCTTTAAAACGATTTTCAATTAAATTAGAATTTAAACTATGTTGGTCGTGGAAGGAAATAAAACTCGAATACTATTTTAAACGGACGAACGAATAGGAGGAATGGCGCAGACAACATAAAAATGAGTCTAGCTCAATGATGGTGGAAAATCGATAAAGCGAGAATTTGAAATTTTTTGTCTTGAGGATTTTTTTTTATTCTACTGCTTCGCCTTTTTTAACAATTCTCCTTTTTATGCTTTCCACCAACATATTTATCGAAAAAGGAGCACGGAGAAGAAATCATGAAAAAGGAATGAAGAAAAAAAAATCATGGTACATAAACTTCTCATGTGTCTGATTTCTTTTTAACATAAATTTTACGACAAATTGAGGAATTTTGATTTTCACTTTGTCTGGTGAGCAGATTGACAATTTAAGATGGAATATTTGTGTGCTGATCAGACATATTGACGTTGCAGTTGCTTAAAATTGATCAGATACGATATTTTCTTCAACTTTGGAAGTAACATTGTCTAATTTTAGAGATGGATTAGAAAATTGATGTCTAAAAGTAAAATGTGTTGAATCTTTGCTTTAAGAATTGAATTTTCAGACAAAATTCAACAGTTATTGCCATTTTGAGGACATTTTGTAAGATCCAGTAAGGAAATTGTTGTCAAACAAATCAGTGAGTTGATTTACAGTAAAACTAGTTCAGCCAGTTGTCATTTTGATGATCTATCAAGTAAGGCACTCAAATCCACGTTTAGAATCTGTAAATCCTGTCCTATTTGATCTAAAACTCATGATTATAGATCACAAAATCAAACTTCCAGCTAAAAATTCCCACAATCAATCTCAAATGCTCCTCATGCACTCAAAATAGCCTCAATTTACTTGCTTCCATCTCGTCTTAACGAAAGAAGTAAATAAGAATGAAAATCTTTTACCCTATGGGCTCCAAAAAAACCAAAACTCGGCATTTTTTTCATACATCTTATACCTTATCTGTTACATATACACAATGCATAAGCCTTGCTTTCTACTCTTTCTTATTTTCTTTCTCGGTATAAGAATCACACGTATGTATAATTCAAATGGATAATGTGATATGTGAATCCCAGAACGAAGTTTGTTTTTATGATCAGAGACGGAAGCGATGGAAAAGATTCATATAAATCCAGTAGAGTTACTGTTTGTCGTAAGTATTGTGGAGAGATGAGAACACACAAAAGGCAAAATGACGACGAGCACAACAAATCCTATTGAATTTTTCATCACACAGCTTTTTTTCGCCCTCCTCGTGTATGCTGCTTTAACCATCTTTTTCGTATCACTGAGATTGTCTGTAACATCATCAAAAGGTAAGCTATAACTATGTAATCATCATCATGAAGAAACATAAAATTTATGAGAGTAGCAAAGATGACGAGAAGTAAAGAAAGGAAAACGAGAAAGACGTGAAATGAGATAAGGGTGAGAGGAGGTGATGAGTGAGAGAGAGGAACAGCAGTAGCAGGAGCAGCAATGATAAGATAAAGTTTTCTTGATATGGCAAAAGTTTTATCATTTATAACAGGGCGAAAAGCTGAAGTGGAAAATAAGAAAATCTTCTTGTCGAGCTGTTGATGAAATAAAGATTTTCATCATTTTCTATTCCTTCATTTCCGCTATGTTGCCAGACCTTTCAACGTGTTTGTTATAATGATTCGTTGGTGCGGTGCTATAAAAGTGTATGTTCATGCTGCTCTCACACTCAAAAAAAAGTAGAAGAAATATAAAAGACTTTATCATTCATGAAGCGTAGCTTTATCATATATCAAAGTTGATGAAATAATATTCCAGTGGAGGAAACGATTCATACACACAGATATATATATCGAATAATAAAAATCTCATGAAATTTTCTTTATTTGTCTTGGGATATTAGCAACTTTGCATCTTCTTTCTCTTCCTTTTCGACTCGCATTTATTTCGTCCTCTCACTCTACTCATATCTACATTCTCAGAAAATACACTTTTGTGAGTTGTGTAGTGGGGAAATATGAGTTTTGATTTGATAACATCATCACAGATTCACAAACGATTCATGATAAAAAGCAGTGATGGGTAACATAAATTGAATGTGATTTTTTTGATGATGATGATGATAGAAATTTTTTGTTCTTCATTTTCTACTGTTCTATAGGATTATTTTTTGGGATATTTAATGGATTTTATTGAAGAGATCAATTTTCAGTTCTAATTTGCATGATTTTTAAAGTGCTTTTTGGATGAATTTTTGAAGTGGAACCTATGCTAAAATTATCAATATGAATTAGACTTTAAAACAGTGTTTCTCTCGAACTCTTGATCGTATTTATGATTACAATATTTAAAAAGTGTATTTAAAATGCTGTGCAGCTTGAGATAAGATGTTTTCACTTTGAAATCACAATGAAGACTAAATAATACAAAGAAAGGGGATTACAACTATAAAAGGGGAAATCAACTAATTGTAGCGGTTCAGACAATTCAAATTTAAAATGACCGTTAGTTAATTCGTAAAATATTGGTCAATTGATAATCGTTTTCATTAAGTTTATCTGATTTTTCGATAAATTTTACTTTGTTCTGTGTTTTCGATTTAAAATTTAAGGATTCATCGAGTTCCTTCCTATTCTAGCTTCAATACAAATTCAATTCCAAAAATCCCCCTAAAATTAAAGAATTTCTCAAGATTTTTAACATCCAAATCTTCTCGAAAGAAGAAATATTGAGAATCTTTTCTTTAGTTACGTAATCACATCCATCATCGACCAATTTTCTCTTCTTTAAAAAAATTTATTTCCAAAACATCTTCATCTTCCTACTAATGCCCATAAAATTCATCTTAAAATATGCAAAAAATTTAAAAATAAGCAAACAGAAAAAAAAATCGTTTAAAACCCAAAGCAAGAAAAGAAGGAAATAACCAGAAGAAATTAAGATGTTGTGAACAACAAACCAAAACTTTTTCTGTCTACTCATTCATCATTTTAACTTAATTTTCTCATCTTTCGGTGATTTAAAAAATGAGAAATCATTTCAACAAGATTTTTCCATGTTCAGCATACATCAGTCGTACAGCATAACATGGAAAGTATCTCAAAATAATTCAATTATGAAAACTATGATAATTTCATTGATATCTTAATTAACAAAGATCTCATGAACGTGTGTTTGTGAGTAGGAACGATGCACTTGACAAAATGATTCCAACTACAGCAGTAAGTCAGTCATAAATAATTTATAACCATATTAAATTTGCCACATAAACATTTGCCAGATCATTCATGGAAAAAGGTTTGAATAATTTTTTAGATGCACGTGCGTGTTGCTTGTTTCAAGTAACCAGACAATGCTTTAATGGAACATCACAAAAAATCATACACGTTTAAATCATGGAAAAATGAGGAACAAAAAAACTTGAGTCACGTGGCGCAAATTTGGCAAATCAAAAAGGAGGAAAAATGATTGAATTCATTGCTACTGTCTGTAACATTTCGGTGATTAAAGGGCACATACGCCAGCAATTGTCTTTATGGATTTGTGGAAGTCTAAAGGGAAATGAAAAAAGAGATTTTGTGATTTCTTTCTCATTATAGCTAATTTGAGAGAAGTCGATTTGAAAATCAATGACTAATTTTCCCAGATAGCTTCATTTTACAGGAACGGTATAAGCTTATTAAATCCTTTTGTGATGAATTTGATTTTTCGTTGATGTTTTTATGAATGATTGATCTTGATTTTTGAAATTACGACTGAGATTGTGTTACATGACTTGATTAAAGTTTTTTTTTTAATTTTAATTTCTAGGTTAGAATTTGAATATTCTTGATGTGGAGTGTGAGATGGTATGCATATAAGGAGCTGAAGTGGCTCGGTGACGTAGAGGTTTAGTTATTCGGTTCCTAATTACACAGCGATCATGAGTTCGAGACTCGAAATTTTCGATTGTCTGTTTTTTTGAATCATATACACTGGAAATGAAGCTCAGAGCCTTTATTTGAAAGACGACTACAGGCAGAAATGTCATGAAAAGAGGTGACTTAGATCCCACTTTAAGCTTTAGACCTAAAAAGTTGAGTTAGTGTGCTCTAGTGAACCCCCTCTCTCGTTAAACCAGTGTTGTCCAACCTTTTTTGAGCCACGGCACACCTTGATGGTAAACCATGACAAAAACCGCACACAGCGTTCGTGTTATTTTCAAAAAATTTCTACGCCGCGGCACACAGGTTGGACAACACTGTGTTAAACTATGCCTATGGATCTTATAGTCTGAACAGCTAAAATTCATATATTTTTTCAGTAAACTAAATATCAGTGCACCTTTAGCTTGCTTCATCGCTTGAACCTTTCACCATTCACAATTTATTCATATCCATTAAATGACCATATTTAAGCATATGTTGCTCTTTTATCGCTACTATTCAATCTCGAAGTTGACTAACTCATTATAATTTCAACATAATATTCAGCTAATAAATTAAATCTCCGAAATGTAAATGAAGTCAAATTGAATCAAATCAAAATGAAAAATTCGTGATGAATCCCAAAAAAAAGTCACAAAAATATTGAAGGTGAAGGAAAAATTAATATCAGCAATTTAGTTATTCTAAGGCATGCATATTAAAGAACAGAAGTATCTCTGTTGTCATAATAATTCATGACTATTGTTCAAAAATAAAAATCATACCACCTACTGAGATTAAAACCCTCGAAATAAATTTTTATGGCATTAGCACTTATAAGTCAAATAATGTATTTGAGGCTGAGGGTAGTTTTTATTTTCAACTCGATGAATGAAGAGCAATTTTGAAATTATCTCTTACTTATGATTATTATGAGTGCGACGCACCCTTATTTTTATTAACTTTCCTATGTGTCTGGCATGAAATGAGCAATTTAGACTTTCAAATCTGCTCTTCTTCAAAAATAAGTTTTTAATGTTTAATTTGGAAATTGAAATATTTTGTTAGAATTGTGAGGATTTTTGGCCTAGTTTTCGTGATGAGAAGTGTTTTGTGGGAAGACGGGGTGAATTTGATGTAGTTTTTGAAGTTTTAGGGAAATTTTAGAATTTTTGCCATGAATTTTGATACTTCAATAAAAAGTTATAAGTTTAAGAAAATTTGTTTAAATTTAAACAAATTTTTTAAAATTCAAACAAATTTTTTGAAATTTAATTTTTTTTTGAAATTTTAACAATTTTTTGAAATTTAAACAAATTTTTGAAATTTAATTTTTTTAAAATTTAAACCAGTTTTTGAAATTTAAATCAATTTTTGAAATTTAAATCAATTTTTGAAATTTAAATCAATTTTTGAAATTTAAACAAATTTTTGAAATTTAAACAAATTTTGAAATTTAAACAAATTTTGAAATTTAAATAAATTTTTGAAATTCAAACAAATTTTTGAAATTCAAACAAATTTTTTGAAATTTATACAAAATTTTAAAATTCAAACAAATTTTTGGAAATTTAATTTTTTTAAATTTAAATATTTTTTAAAAGTTTAAAGAACTTTTTTTCGCTAAATATTTAAATTTATATTTAATTTATTCTGTTCCTTGCTGGACGTAATTTTCAATCAAAAACTAACTGAATCTCGTATCAGCAACCCAACACCTATAGTGACCCCTTGAAATCACAAAGAGAATTTCTAAAAATTAAAATCAACATCCAGTAAGATGAAAATTGGCAAAAAATGGCGTGAAAAATTAAATGAAAAATTAAATATTTATTTAATAGTAATTTCACAGCACGGCATAGTAAAGAGCAATAATCATAGCATGCGAATAAAATTTGGTAATAAAATAAAAATCACCCTTTTTCACAAAACTCTTAGTGTGCACCATGAATATGAAAATAAAAGCAGCAATCACACATATTGCGTAGAAATTAAGATTTTGAGGGATCCGAATGATGATGACGATGATGATATGAGTGTGAATTGTAACAACCCCTATCATTTCACGCTTGCGTTCACTTTACATTCATTTTTCACTCACTTTCCTTTATGTTTTTGCAATCTTTTGTGACGAATTTGAAAAAATTAACAAATCTGAAGGATGAAGTAAAATTCATGTTGGAACAAAAAAGAAATGATTTTCGTATTATAACTTAATTATTTATTTATATTCAATTTCATAGCAGATGATTCTTTTTCCATCCCAAAGTTTCTCATTAATTTTATCGAATGATCAAAACAGGTGCGGACTTGACGCATTTTTTTAACGACAGATTTTTGTGTTTTCTTTTCGGGAACTAACCAAAAAAAGAAACTCTTTGCAAGTCTTAAAATAACAAAACGACAAAATGTTTTGTTTATTTTTTCCGCTCTGCACCATTTACTTCACTTGTGCAATAATAACAATTAAAGTGAGTTACATTACGAGGGGAAGGATCTTATTCTTGTTATGGATAATAATTTACTTACACATATAAATAGGGGCTTACACTTTGCACTGGGAATTAAAAATCAATTGAAATTCAATTGAACTTTTTTCTTCCTCTCCGATTACAGGCAGTGTAGTGAGTGTATTTAGGGATGATGTTGAGGAAGATAGAATGGCAATAAAAGAAGATAAATTTTATTCACTTGAGAGTGAGGATTTTTTTTTGGACTAGAGATTCTGAATTTTCGAAATATTTATAGTCCTCGATTTGAATAATTGTTTGGAACTGGAGAAATCTTCGTATTTGTGTTCTTAGAGATCCATTGGCTTTATACTGAGTTCTGATGGATCGTAGTTGGGATGCCGTGGCACGCTCTAAGTCATATTGTTGGAAATTTAGTAAATTTTCAACCGTGGGTTAGTTTTTCAGTATGAACTTACCCCTGCACCTCCACCTACTCCTAAGGTGAAAGTATACGGCAGTAGTACTTAATATATGCTTCGCGACACACTTCTGTGTAGCGGCATCATCTCCTACTGCTTAGTGGTGTATCCTCTGGTGTATATTAGGGTTAGAGGTAGGAGTAGGTTTATCTCATCCGAGAAATTGGTTTCAGTTCAATAAAAAGTGCTTTTTGAAGAAGGATCCACTCATAAACCATTGAAGGAATTGGTCTTACTCTATATTTTGGAAATATGAATAAAAATTAATTATTAATTCCTTCTTTGAAGGATATATGAAGAGAATTTCTTACCTAAAACTCTTCATAATGTACAATGAGGTGGTCATAACCATCACAGCAAAGGATATCCATTGAAGAATACATCACAAACTATTAATCTTCAACAATGTCACCAACATACACTATAGAACCCCTAACCCAAAAGCAATTCTCAAAGAATTCTCCACAGATTCACATACAAAGATTCTTTCTAATAACTTCTAAGTCTAATAAAGACTTCGATGAAAAATTCATCACTCTAAATTAAATAATGACTAAGTCAGTATCAGTATCGAATTTTTCAACACATATTTAGCAGTAGGAACAAATTAAGTTGATTTATTTTGACCAATTTACGTCCTCTTATATTCATGAATGTGTTCACATTACCGATAATACACATATGTCGTTTGAAATAGCGTGCATGTATCCATTAAATGAAATAAAACATAATACAATGTATGGAGATATAAAAAGGAGAAATTAAACCGAAAAACTTTCTAAATTAACAACTAATTTTAATGCATTAGGGCAAGATCAAAAATGAATTGTTCGTGACGCTGAGCAGTTATTTGGATTTTTTTAGGTATTGTTGCAGATAAAGTAATAAAGCCTTATATTTTTCTTATAGCACTCGCCGAGACCTACATATTGGTGTATAACATATAGCACTAGGCTTTACCGTTGGAACTAAAAGTTAATTAAAAGTGCCCAGCGTCACGAACAATTTTAGGGAAATGTGAGTTTGCACTTTATTGCAAACGCAATATCTCTGCAACCTATTTACCAATTGTTATAATTCTTTCACTAGCTAATTGATCACCTTAAATAGTAAGTTCTAAGTAAAAAAATTTCAAAATGGCGACTTTTTAAGTTAATTTAATTAACCTTTAAAATTTTCAGATTAAAAATTTTATGTGAAGGAAATGATTTAGGAACTTGCTTTATTTACAAAAAAGATAGCTAACCTGATTATCTTCAAGATTAAAAAAGAAAATTTCAAATTCTACTATAATTAACCAAGTTATGATGAAATTTGTAAAATTTGTAATAACTCATTGATTACTCATTTTTGTTATGATTTTTTGATCTGAAACAATAGCTTTGAATCATATGTATCATATTACAAAAGAAAAAGTAGTGAATCTTAAGGATAAAGCTAAAAAAGTTAATTAAATGAAAATAACCAGCCAAAAATTTTGTAACGGTTACAAAAAATTTAAACTTTTGAGCAAAAACTAAGCAAATTTTGTTGCTCATTGTAAAATTCAATATTTTTTTAGTTAAATTAACTCATTTTAAAGGCTTATTTTGGTACAAAACAATAACAAAAGGCTTTTAAATCACTTTGTAGCTATATTGCTGAGAAGAAAGTTGAAATTTTTGATGAATTAAGGAATTTCGCAAGTAATTTAGTTTTTGGTTAATTTAGTTAAATATAACCAATTTTTGATGGTAATAGTCAGTTCATATGAAAGAAAATAGCAAAATTTACAACTTTTGCAAAGATGTTGACTATTTTTCTTGCTTTCTACATAAAGAAAAATTGATTTGAAATATAGTTTCATTAATTATGTTAACTTATCAGATCGCCATTTTGAAAAATGTAACATTAGAACAAACTTTCTGAACTAAGCTATCAGCCTGCGAAAGAATCATGTCAATTGAATGCTGCAAAGCAGAGATATGTGTATTTGAAAAAATTTTCCCTTTTTTTCTGATCTTGCCCATTAATTTCCACTACAAATTCATTTTCGAGTCATTCAAGTTGATAACTGCTCGCTTGTTTTTATATCCAACACAGAAAAAAAAATTCTCGTGGAAATTGAAGCACAGTGATATTAAGTGTGAGGTTGACTGACACATGAGGCACATTATTTAAATGCAGTAATATTTCGTGGAGTGAATTGCTAATGACTTTAGCGTCACATTTAATAAGGTTCATTTTCCATATAAATATCTCTCATGATTCCCTCAATTATAAATAAAATCTGGGTGTGCCCGTTAAAAAAAGTTATACTTTAATTGCTGTGGATATAGTCGCTCTTTAATCTTTGCTGTATGCGCCTTCGCTTCCATTTAGATAAGTAGGAAGTATTAATGTATTGTTTTCTTTTTTTTCGGAAATTTATGGTAATCGTGAAAGGAAGAAATCATAAAACAAATAGCAAGCACTCAAATTGTTGAGTAAATAAAAATAAAAATCATACAGTACCTGTAGAGTTTCTGAACTTAAATGGGGGGAAGCAATGGGTAATGGAGTCTAGAATGGATTTTATTGTGGTCACTGAGCAAGGTTATCCGCTATTTTATGGAGAGTAAATAGGTTTGTTTAAGGTTGATCTGTATTTTTGAAGAGCAAATTGAAATAATTTTTTGGAAAAGGATTTAAAATATTTTTTGTAGAATTTTAGGGTTTATTCAAGGCTTTCCTTTTCGATTTTTCTTCTTTTTCGAGGATTTGACCATCAATACATCCAAACCGTTCTTCTTGGGTATTGCTCTAGCTTATGCTAGATTGTTTACCTTTGTATAGTTATATTAAGCCCCCTGACTAGTTAAAAATGACTTAATGGTGACTAAATACTCTAAAAAACAAAGATCATGCGCAGTGGTATCTTAATAAGCTCACTAAGCTAGGATTGTTGAGGTCCTCGACTAGAGGGGGTATGCTTCGTCTTTCAGAAGGTTTTGAGATCAAATCTTACTTGAATTGAACTTTTTTCAATATTTTTATTTGTATTACGAGTCAAAGATGATCCAACCGAGTGAATTTAGGGTCAAAACTCCTGTTTTACGACTTAATAATCATAGAACCACCAGAAATTTAAAATGGTTGGCCCAGTTTCCATAAAAAGTAGGTACTATGAATTTTTTATTTGATCATAATAAATAATCACACTCCTAATAAGCTCTTGAAAATGCAACTAAAAGCCCCGAAACCCCATCTAAAAGTTCACAAAACTAATTAACTCAAAACACTATCGAATACCATAAACATAAAAATAGACACCTAACGATAATTGCTGTAAAATAATAATAATAATAATAATACAAAAACTATGTAAATAATCAACGATGAGATAAAGGTTTGCCTGTATCAAACCTAATTTCAGATGATTTTAATTAATTTTAATATCATTAACCTTTATGTTGACTCGCGTTCATCGCGTAGAGAATAAACAATTCCATTTTCAACAAATCCCCAACAAAATCTCCATAAATACCGTATCATCATAGGTAAAATTACTCTCCAAATAATTTAATTTTGCTATTTTGCCATGAAGCTCTACGGGACGTTGCAGAATAACAGTTTTATATTTTTATATAGAGCACTTCATATAGAAAAAAAAGTACACAGCTATATAAAATAAAATTTATAATTAATTTAACAATCCATTGAGAATTTTATCTGAATAAATATATATATTTTATGTGTGAGCGTGTATGAGTCTGGATATATATCAACTCTAAACATAGTGCGCAAAGTAAAGCCAAATTATTTTTTTTATGTTTTATGGAAAATGATTCCTCTGATATTTTATACTACTGGAGTACTATTATTCTGATCACGAATGTGCATTTTTTGTGTGTGTTTTTGGTTATTCTGAAAAAATTTAAATATTTAATTATCTTTACAATGGTTTTTTGTTTTTTTCCATTTTCATCGTGGATATAGAAAAGGTGAAAATTGAAATTTCATTTTATGTTGTTTTGTAATAATGATTCTATTTGTTAATATTCTTTCTCTTTTTCTGTTCAAATTGTAATACATATACATACAAGATATGTTATCTATTTAATATTAATTAATTATTCAATTATTTTCTAGAATATAATATATTTATAGATATAAGTTGGGTTCATATTGTAGTTTAGTTATTCATTTTAATTGTAAATAATTTTCTAGCAATTTTATGTACACCAATATGCAAGTTTTTTTTTAAAAAAATCTTCTTCTTACTTTATTTATGCATGAAAGTTAAAAACATCTCTTTTATTTATTTTTAATGCATTTTTTTTCTTCAATGGGATGTGACCACTTAAAATTCTGAACTGGCTGTTTATTTTGAGGTTATGTGATATTTTTTTATAAATTTTCAGCATTTTAATGAGCATTTTGATTTGGAGAATCGGTTTTTGGTGGGAATCGAACCCACATCCACATAAGTAGGAATTCGAACTTCAGACCTGCTGCCTAACCACTCGGCCACAAGAGCCTTCACCTAGTCATGGTAAACTCACCTATATATGGTTCGATTCCTTCCAGATTCCATAATGCTTAATTCTCAGTAATTCCTCTGTCAATTCCCACCCAAAACCAACCACAGTCCAAAACTTTATGTGAACCCACCCATATGAAGACCATCGAAGCAATCGAAACATTTTATTTATTCAATTTTTATTTCAGTAGCATGCAATGAGTCCAATTCTAATTATATTGTATGAAAATTTATGTGTCTGTTGATTTTCAATTGAACAAAGTTAACAATTAATCAAAAATATGTTTTATCAGAAGTATTTTTTGCATGTTATAATGATTCTTTTAGTTATGTACAATTTATGGGCAATAAAATCTTCATTTGTGTGATTAAAATCTTTTCAATTAAATATTTTTCATCTAATTTAGGAATAGAACTTGATATCATTACACGTTACTGAATATTTTATTTGCATTTTATTGACAATTTGAAAACATCGATAATTTTTTTTTTCATTTTTAAAATGAAATCTTTAAGATTTCTCGAAACGAATTTAATTTCTATGATTGATTTTGCACTCAGACGACATTTAAGTGATTGAATTTCATGTAAAGGAAGATGTAAAATTTTTAAGGGTGGTTAAGTGTGAAAAATTTGACTAAATTTGCAATTTGTACGAAGTAACTCAATAAATAGGGTTTGGTTGGTCACTTTATCCTATGGTTTGGACTACTCTAGGTTTACTTTCATGTAGCACTCCTTAGGGTACAACGAGTAACCACCTTCAAGGGGCCATCACTTAATTTATACAAACTAAAGACCCACAAGTTAGCAAACACAAATAAAAAGATTTTTGCTTGCATCATGGATCTACTTTGACCAATTTAGTACGGATCTTTTTGAGATATTTAAGAATCTGATGAATTTGAGGTTATTCTAGCCAAAACCTGAACATTCAAATTTTCCACACCTAAACCCCCCCCCCCCCACCCCGTACAACAAAATAAAAATATTTACGTCTAGAAATAATAATGGAATTGCACAATTTTTTGTTAACAAAAATTACAAATTAAAAATGATTTATAAATTTTCCTATCTACATTAACGTGTCATTTTTAAAAATTTCAAAAAATGTTTATTCCTAATTTTTCATGCATATTTTCTGAGTATCATATTTACTATAGGTCTATAGTGTAAAAGGAATTCCATAATATTTGAAGAATAAAAACTAAAAAAAATCGTCATCATTTTGATTGTTCATTGGAATGACAAAAAGCAGCAGCAGCATCGTATATACTTATATGCAGAGAGATAGTGAGTGTGGAATTAGAATTGTATATAAATTGAAAATTTTCCCATTCAATTAACAAGTGGCCTAAGTTCTGTGTGTTGTGTCTCCTTGTGTCGACGTAGATCGACTTTCCGTTGAAATGATTTATGACATAAGTCCTTAATTGGATCGAAACAATCAAAATGTTATAATTAATATATGCTGTTAGACTTTTACTATTTTTCTTAAATTTTTAAATTATAAGTAATTTTATATTAAATTTTTTTATACTTACACAACTGAATGGTTTGAAACCTGTTAAAGGAATATCTAGGAATTAATTATTGGCTCATTCTTCAGTTTCAATTGCATATAATGCAAATTGAATAATTTTGTAAAATTCTATTTACCTGTGTGTTTACGGCTGTGTGTAATCAAATTACTTGATTGGCTAAATGACTTTCCACAGACCTGGCATTTATGGGGCTTCTCACCTGTAAATAAGAGTAAGAAGCATGTTAGTTTAGGATGAATAAATTTAAACACATTTTCTATGTGAGTTTCTATGTTTACATTAGTTGCGGTATTGATTGTTCAAAAAATCTCACTTTCAACCCCCAAAAAAAATCAATTTTGAGGAAGTTTTAGATTTAGAAAATGTTTTGTGCAAACTCAGAGCGAGCGAGTAGGATGGAATGCGAATATACGTAAGGAAATGCCGCTTTCATAATTACATACGGCGTCTAAATAGCGTGCAATATTGCTTTGAGCATTTCATTTAATCATGCAAGTCTCATGGGGAAGTTATATCCCATAATATGCATAAACATTATTCAGAATTTTTTTACACCCAGATTGTCGAGAAGATAAACATTTGTCAAAGTTCAATTATTATAAATTAAATTTTTTTCTTTCTTTCCCTTTTCAATGGAAAGTATTTAGCACAAATTATACAATTTATGTGAACAGTGTTATAGAAAATAATAATTATAGATGATATACGTAATTATTAGGCAGAGTGAGAGAGGAAAAAGGCGAAAAAAATCCGATCGCAACTTTGTGTTGTTGGATATAAAATAAAAACGTGATTGTGAATGAGACAAAATCATAATGTCATTTCAGTTAATATTATATGATGAACAAACATTTAAGAAGCAGTTACTGGAACATATGGTTTGATTTTCTCACTTTATTTTCTTTTTTCATGGCGTCTGCTTGCTTTATTATCTATGAGCTGTTATGGAAGGATTTTTTCTAGAGAAATCTGATGATTTTTTATTTTTTGCAAATGATTTCCGTTAAAATTTTGACAGTTATGATTATTTTGAATTTTTGAGAGCGGTTGGTAACTACTTTTTGACTAATTTGACTATTTAACGGTTATGTTGAATTTTTGAAAGGAGTGATTAACAAATTTTAGCAAATTTTGACAACTTAATGACTATTTTGAATTATTCAGTGGAGTGAGAAACTAACTATGGTAAATTTTGACTATTTAATGAATTTTTGAAAGGGGCGAGTAGTTAAATTGAAATTTTTGACAGTTAAGAGAATATTTTGAATTTTTGAGAGTGGTTTGTAACTAATTATGTCAATATTTAAAAATTTCGACGAAATTATTCAATTCTTGAGAGGGGTGAAGGACTAGTTATGACAATTTGGTTTTTTAACGGTTATTTTTGAATTTTTGATAAGGGAATGCGACTAATGGTTGATAAAATTTCAGAAACCTAACGGAAATTTCTCGCAAAACATCTTTAAACTATAAATGCTCACCAAATAACCCTTTTCACAACAAATTTCCCAACTCAAAAGAATATTTCATAAAAATATTTTATAGGTATGTCAAGTCATATGTATGGCACAGCCAAGAGTGGATATATAAACACATTTTTAGCTTCTTTTCAAGTTTGAATAATTAAATCAAACAAGCACATATGTTTTCGAAAATTTAATGCTCCATTCAACTTTGTTATTTGCATTTCAAGTCAAAATAGCCTCGACATATTTCATGAAGTGAAAAAAGAAAAAGAAAATTTATTTTATTTATTATGTTTATCATCATACAATAATCAAGATATATTAATACACAATATTTTTGTGTAGCATTCATGTGTATGTGAGTCACATAAATTGACATGTGTATGCTTCGCAATCTCAGGCAGGCTGAGATATGTGTACTTATGTGAACAGCAAGAGCAACGAGGTCTTTTAATTCCAAATCAAAGTACCTCTTCTGTTTTATAGCAAATGCCATTTTCTAAAAGATTCTGAAGGCTAAGTAACTAAATAAGTGGATTAAGTTTAACATCAAAAGACTTTGAATCCACTTACGAGAGCTCAAAATTCAATTAAAAATGCTGGCAAAAAAAAGTTTTGTTCTTGATGATTTTCACGTTTGTTCATGAAAGTTTTTAATTGCTAAGAGATCTTCAAGATCTCATGAATTATGCAGAGCAAAAAGTTTTTCATGACGCAGAAGAAAATTGCAACTAAATAGCAGTTCCCATTATTTTAAATATTTAAATTCATCATCAAAATATTCACTCCACATTCCTCTAAACAAAAACTATATCCAACATCATCACAGATCCAGCCAGCAAAATGAAATCTAATCTCTTAAAGAAGCAAAATTTTAATTCAACACAATAATGGAAAATATTTTCTCAACTAATAGTCATAAATCAAGTGAATCAGTTTTTATTCTCGACACATCTCACAAAAAAAAGTCAGCTGTATAGCTGTATAACGATAGTGAAGAGGAAGCAAGAATTCATTATAATTCGCATTTAATTTTCCGAAGAGAATTTCAAAAAAAAAGAAGTGGAAAATTTCAATATAGAAGGAGAATTTTAAAGGGGTGCTGGATGTTGGATGATGATGATGATAACAAGCAGCAGGAGAAAATTTTCAAATTAGTGTTAAAAAATTTTAAATCATGTAATTTATTTCTTCTCATTATAAATTAGAAAATTTCTCTACTCAACCCTTCTTCTTGACTCTCCATGCTTTATATCATCATCCTTGCTTATAAAACTCAAATAAATTTCCTTTAAAATAAAATAAAATAGAGAAGAAAAAAAAAATCCTGGCAAGTGAAGAATTTTTAA
Organism: Chironomus tentans; assembly: GCA_963573255.1. Taxonomy (NCBI): domain Eukaryota; kingdom Metazoa; phylum Arthropoda; class Insecta; order Diptera; family Chironomidae; genus Chironomus; species Chironomus tentans. The sequence goes on along the minus strand of OY754302.1, from coordinate 39,754,060 downwards.
CAAAACGATGATGTTAAGCAAGGGAAAAGAAAATGTTTAAATGAAAATAGGGGCGTAATAAATATTTACACGTCGACAAGATTGATTTTAATTGGTTTCTTGATTATTGCGAACAAAAGGCGCTCATTGTGCTCTTATATGGAAGTATTTTTTTATTGCAAGAAGATATTTATATCGTATATAAGTGAGATTAAATAGCAATTTATTAAAATTGTATATAAAATTTAATTACGGCGATACATACCCGTATGGATGTATGTGTGCTTCTTCATGTCTGATTTTTGATGAAAGCGTTTACCTGTAAGGGTTAAAGGATGAGAAATATTTTAATTGATTTTCTTCATGCGATGTGCTTTAAAGCTGAGATGGATGGGGAAGTAACTTATTGAATTTTGCAGGGGTTCGGAACTATTTTTGAGGTTATTTGGATTTATTTCAAGGGTTTGAAACTGATCAAAGGTCAGTCGAACAGCTCCTCACCCTTGATTTATTTTTAGATTAAATTAAGTCAGTCAAACTCAACTTAATTTAGAATTTGAGAGTTTTCAGTTCCAACTCAATTCCAAATATTCAAAAAGTTTTCAAAAAATTCACACTCACCGCAAAATTGGCAGGGATATGGTCGTGTGTCACTATGTATTAGCAGGTGCGTCGATAATGTACTAGATCTCTTGAATGCCTTTCCACACTGCTTACATTCGAAAACCTTTTCGACATTATGTACAGCTCTGTAAGATAATTAAATGTTAGTTCTTTAGTATAAAAGATTGCATGTACAGCTTACACGAAGGATAAGGGTCATTCACTAATGACGTCCATCAAAAAATGGGATTTTTAGAACCCCCCTCCCCCCTTGTCACAAAATTTTAACTCAAAAAAATTTCTTTAATTTAAAGTGTCACAAAATCTCAGACCCCCTCCCCCCTAAATCATGGACGTCATAAGTGAATGACCCCATACAGAATTTAAAAATATATTTTTTTTCTCAAAAATGTATGTGTAGCTGTAAATTGCAATTGTAATACACACCTGTGCTGACTTAAGCTGATTTCATGACCAAAGGTTTTGTTGCATAGCTCACAAGCATAACTGGAGAAAAACAGACACGTTAGAATTTAAACAAACACCTCAAGCACTGTTCAAAAGAAAAATTGCCACTTTTAACTGCCATTCGCCACTTATGATATCCAAAATTTAAGTCAAAACATTTCAAATTATGATTTTTGAAACCTCAAAATAAGCAGTTAGAAGTGACCAAATTTTCCAGACCCGTGCTTTTCACTTTAATTTTTAAAATATTTCAATTCATTACTTACGGGCTGCAGACATGAAACAATGAGGGGCGCACACGAAATGAAGAGCATGGAAGATGAGAAAAGGAATAAAGTCAAACATCGAATGAAGAAAGCTTGATTTATGTTGGAAATAAAATTCATTTTTCCCCATTTACCGTTTTCCATTGTGTGATCTCCTTGCATGCACCTCAAGTCCGTGCGGTGTACTAAACATCTTTTCACATTTTATACACGAATAGACATCTCCTATTGATCCCATGATACTCGATCTCATAAATAAATGATGATGTGGATAGTGAGGATGTGAAAAACCCAAATGTGCATTCGTTGATGGTTGATTAGAATTGTTATTCTGTTGCATTAAGTGACGAAATCTTAAAATGTCTTCCGGCGATGGAGTATGATAACTAATGAGTCATTTAGAAAGAGAGAATGACTTTTGTCCATGAACAGATATAACACAAAATTAAAATCCATCATTTATTTACCTTGGTATTGATGAATTTTGCTGTTGTTGCTGTCCTTGCTGTTGCAACATGGCAAATAATGGAAATGGATGAAACAAAGGCCTCGATAGTACGTTCTGTTCATAAATATGTGGATATGATGGTCTACATATGAGTTTTGAGATAGAAAATATTGTGAATGAAAATTGATTGATAATAATAAAGTCATTCTGCTGTATATAAGAACTGTTTGATTGACAACAACTAACCTTATGTTTTCGAATGAATTGTTACTAGATGCTGGTGATTTTGATATTTTCGGTTGATCATCACGTAGTAATGCTGACATAGAAAATGATTCTGATTTTTTCGTCTGTTGCGCGTCAAGAGAAAGATTTTTGCACATGGAATTATTGATGGTAATAATTTTTGTTATTGGATTTTTATGACATTTATTGATAAGACTTCGGGGGGTGTGTGTGAGGAATCAAAAATCAATAACAACGGAATTTGATTTTGTAGAATTGTAATGTCGTAAGCATTGTCCTTGGACCTTTGTATGTAATTTTTGAGAGATTGGAATCTGGTGAGAATCAAACTTACGTCCTCACAATAGAAAGGGCTATACTGTTGATTAACAACTCGATACCCCAGATTCCACTCTACTCAGACATCACAAATGGTTTCCTGACTCTTGGGTTCAGTTTGTTTTATTTTGTTGAATTTAAGACTTAAGGTATGAGGGGTTCAACCGCCATACTCAAAAAGTACCACTCAAATCCAAACTTTACAGATTAAAACTTCCCTTCCCTCAGTTCCCCCCAATCAAAAATATCATAACACTTGTAATCCTCTTCTAAAAAGTATCAAAACCTCTTACATGTGGAATGTCGGTGAGCGGTGAAAGCGTAATTCTAGGTGGAGGCGGTGAATCGACTTCTAATTCCGATGATGATGAATTTGATCTGCTACGTGAATGTGACTGACTCCTCGATCGACTTCTTGATCTTGATTTTGTTCGTGTAACACTTAAATTTGAAGGTGAATCACATGAAATTAGAGACTTTGCTCGATAAATTCCACCCATATCCTCATCCTCTGACTCTGGCTTCTCCATCAAACGATTTACACCGAATTTTATTTCATCTGTCGAAGGTAGGAATAAAGGAAAAGTTTAAATAAGTTTTTTTTGGGTTTTAGCATGTAAAATGGCAAACATAGAGAGGAGATGGAAGAGAAGAAAAACAAATTAAGGGTGAACCAAATAATGTAGCATTTTTAAAACCAAAAGAATATAAATATAGCAAAAAAAACTTTTTACACTTGTCAAGCCTCGGGTGGATTAAGTCTCTGTTTTTTCACACAATCCATAATATTCACGGAGATTTTTCCAACCCCTATATAATATACGTTGTTATTATTATTATTATTGCAACAATTATTATTTTTTATTATCAAGGCACTTACACATACATTTACTTCTTGTTCATTTCAGGGATAATATTCATTTTACAAAGTGGTACAAGGGAATGAAAAATAAATATTGAATGTTGTTTTTGATTGCAGTTGGGATAATCCTGGAGAAGAAACATTGTTCATTCTGATTATTTACGGTGTCTTATGGTTCATTATGTTTCACTTTCGCATTTTTTTTGGAATTTTTATTCAATCAACTGGGTGAAATAATGATGAATACTTTTGCCCTACAATTTAACTGACTGCCGTTAAATTTTTGTAAATTTAGTGGGTTGTTGCATTTTGCTTTGAATTTATTTACTGTTTGAGATATGTGCACCACCTGTATGCATTTTGAGCTATTTTGGGGAGTCATTGAGAAAGGTGTAAATATTTTTGGGACGATGGCAATAATCGTTGTAATAATAACTTGTTAAAGGCTTAGTTTTCATAAGATTCAGGTGCGTAACCAGGGCAGAATTGGGGGACAAATCTCACCTATTTGAAAACTTCTTCAATTTTTTTATGATTTTTGAGAGAAAAAACTTGAAAATCCCCTCTTTCTGGCTACGTCTCTGGTGAGATTGGATTCTGATTATTGCATATTGTGATTTAATTTCAATAAATGATGAATTTTTGAATTTTAAAGTGTAAAAAATTTATTTAATTTTTAATTTTGCAAATTTAAGGTTACTTTGATTAATAAAATCAGAAATTTAAAAATTTGGTTTTCTATGATCCAGAAAGAAAAGATTTGAGAAGATTTTATGTCCTGGAATATCAAAAAATTCCACAAATTAATAGCCAAAGCAAAAATTTACTCTCGAAAATTCCCAAAAATTCAATTTCAAGCTTCAATTTATAAGAAAAGTTTTAAAAAAACTAAAAATCAGATTTTAAAATTTTCCATTTTGTTTACTCAACATAGAACCGTGAATCTAAAATTCTCAAGCCAAAAATCAACTAAAATAAACTCAAAACCAACAAAACTAAGCACCAGAAATTCCATAGAATTAAACTAATCGCAATAACTCGAAAAAAAAGTTGTCAAAAAATGAAAAACATTTGTAGAACTATTAAAGCCGTTATGTAAGTCATACAATATTTTTTGTGTATAATTTATGACATCTCAGATATGATTTCTGTATGCAAACATTATTTTTTTTATGAAATGAAAAATTCGAATTAATACTGGAATATCTATCAGTAAGCTCATTATCGTAGTGGTAAAAAATATTTGGATAAGATATACAGCGCATATTATTTATATAATTTTATGGCTTCCATATGCTCTGATTTCTTTCCAATTCCATAATATATCATAAAAAAATCTACAGTTCTGCTGATAAAATGTATTTGAGGTTTTTTAGACAACTTTACAAAGTGCCAAAAAAAACCTCCAATCGCTCATAAAATATTAAATATTAATTACTGAATGAGATCGGAAATCATCAATATATTGATTCAATTGATTACTTCCTCACAGAGCTCTTTAGTAACAATTTTATGAATGAAGCGAAACACATTCTCCTTTACTAGATTCTCTTTCCTCTAAATAATTGTAATATGGAATTACATATGGTTCAATATAACAAGCAATAACGCACATTACAAATCACTAGTTATAATAATTTTTTACACTTCATAATGTGACGAAATGAACGGGAAAATGTTTACATTTATAATTAAATATAATTGCAATCAGATGCTCGAGTGTTATGCTGACTAGAAAATGTTATTTTATGGAAATGTACATATGATGATCAAATCAGTTAAAAAAATGTTCGCGCGAGATGTTCTAGTGGTTCTTGGTGATCGATTTGAGAATTCTTTGAAGATAAAGGTCGAAGAACTAGGTCCAAATTTTTTTTTCTTCCTTATGCTCATGGTTTCGTTAATTCTAACGGTACATGAAAGATTAGCTAAGTAATTAGAGCTTAAGAAAAACCTCGGAAAATTTTTAAGGAGAAAAATAATTTTTCAGAAAAAAAATTATCTAGGTGGGGGATCCGGACCCCATTGGACCCCACCTGAGTACACCCATGTACTATGATATAGCAAGCATAAGGTAGTTATTAAATTAACTGTGTGAAATTCCATACAATTTAAGGGTAAAGGGTCTGAAAATCCCAGTTTTTGTTGGACGTCACTTGTGTACAACATCTTAAACTCCCTTAAACCGTTAATTTGGGTTTTCGAGAGAAGCTCGTTTTTTTGCAGTTCCGTGGATGCATGTTCGTGATTTTAATCACTTATGGAAGACACTGCCTTAATGAATCAAATCAAGCTCAAATTATATTCAAGATTGCTAACTCAAATCCCAATCGACACAATTTTTCTTAGATGTTAACCAGGTGGCGATCATTCCAAAGGTCGTTAAATAGACGCCAGTTGGCTGCCACTAGGTCAATTTAAAGAAAAAGTGCTGAACGGGATTCAAGATTTCATCACCCAGACCCTCTAGAATCGTGAGCAATCTAAGAAAATATATGAGCGTATGGAATATGATTAATATGTCAACAGTAACGACGAGTAAAAAGAAGACGACAAAAATTCAATCTTTACAATCAGAAATTGATCGAATACACAATTTAATGTGTGAAATCGTAAAAAAAAGTTTATATATATAAAAAATGTGTATATTGATAAGCAATGATTTTTATTGCACTTTAAGCTTGATTGATTTTTTTTTGGGTCAATGGGCTTGACTTTCAAAATATTAAATAATCAATTGGAATTACTTTATAGAGCAGTACTTATATTAAGGAAATGATTTTATTTATATTTTTTCATTCTCTCACCTTTACAAAATGATTTATTGAGTTCTGTGGATGTGCCATTTGTTACGAGCATTCGAGGATCTACGGGATTAAGATAACGGCGATAATGACTAACTAAGCCAGCATTAAAAAGTAGCGGTGAAATCCCATTCACTGTGCCTGAAATTTATACGAAACAAAAAATTTAATGTTAAATGAGTGCAATTTATTATTCTAATTTACTCGAGTGATTCACGCTGCTATGTATCTTGACTAAAAATGACAAAATTTCCTCTTATTCCGCTATATATATTTTTTTTGTTGATAGATGTAGCAAGAAATTTTCGCTTTCATCCGATGTCGTTTTTCTCACGCACGTTTAAAGAAAAGAGCGGAATGAAGAAAGTTTACAGCTCAGATTTAAAAGGTTCATAAGTTCAATAGCAATTGCCAGAATCAAATTGATTAATCATACATTGCGACTTAAAAATATATCAAAGATCTAAAAATTGAGCGTGAATCATACTCAATAATAATAATTTTGTTTGATATTTAAAGATAAAAAAATTGAACTTTTGTCTTCTCAATTAATTAACAAGTTCATTGCTAGTTGCAAACATCCGGTTGGAATATGATGTTGATCAATATAGATGTAAGTAGATGTGTATATAAACATATATATTATGGTGTCGTAGCATCGTTAAATGTTCCACGAGATCTGTGAACAAGTGTTAAATATGTTTCGGAAATAATTTGTTCATTGCTCTCTTACTCACTCACTCAATCGTTCGCACTCACTTGCTTCATTTCGTTTTTTTTTGCTAATTTTCATGATTCACGAAAAATATTTTAATTTTTTTGGATATTTTTGTTTTCTTCTTTTACTTTTCAAGGGGTGGTAACTTTAAGAAATTTTATTGAATTTTATTTTAGATTTTGTGACAATTTTTGATGTGTTTTGAACATTTGTGGATTTTTAAATGCACGGCTATGGACCTTAGGGGTCTGAATAGTTAAAACTTATTTTTCATAGATTTTTAAAATATTTCAATCAATTTCAATATGAATGATTTAAAACTAAGGGAGTGATTTGAAATGATTGAGAAATTGTTAGTGGTGGGAATCGAAACCCTGTCCTCACAAAACAAACATATTTCCTGTCTGTTGCCTAACTACTCGGCCACAGATGCCTTACTCCTGGCAGATACGTCTACATATGGTTCCAAGATTCCACTCTGCTTAGATACCACATGATTGTACTTCCATGTATTTTTGCATGGACCAATACTTCTTAAACTATGCTCCGCGACACACCAAATATGCAAAACAATCGAATTTTTCTATCAATTTTTTTTTTAATTTTGATTGAGACAGGAACTTAACTATAAATTTGAATTCTTAAAATGGATTCTATAAAAAACGTTTGAGAAACACTTGCCATGGACGGATAATTTTTAGAGGATGTTTAAAAAACCTAGTAGATTAAAATTGTAGGAAGGAGGGGGAGTTAAGTTTAACAAAACCCTCTTGAATACGACCTTTTGTCTACTTATTGACTTGTACATTTTTAAAAAAACTTTTTGAATTCTAAAAACTGATAAAAAAATTATTATGACATAATAAGTCCTATAAAGAACTAGAAATTAATCAATAAAATTTGCTACATTCTAAAATTCACCTAATCATATTGCCAATATACCAAAACTCATATCCCCAGGCGCCATACTATTTATCATTATCGCAGATAATTATTTGAAGTCAATCAATTTTTTTTATTGTCTGTGACTTGTCATAAATGTCGCTATGAAATGCCAAGCAATTGAGAGTAACAAAATAAACAAACTGATTTTTGAAGAAAATTTAATTTTTTTATCTGATCTCAAGGAGGAAGATAAAAGATGAATAGAAAGAAGATGAAAAATAACGAATTTAGGATGATGAATCAGAGAGCTGATATTCGTTATTCCGGAAATTGCTTCAAGTATTTTGAATAAATTTTTGTCAAGGATTTTCATTGGAATTAAATAATTTTCAAAAAATTGTAAAAATGGGAGTCAATTATCGCTGCATTTCAAAATTTTTAGGGGGGGTGCCCAAACCCTCCTGGCTACGCCCCTGAATTCACGTTTTAGTCACTAAAATCAAGAGTATTTAAAAATGACGATACTAGGATATGAGAAGAGGGGTATTTTTTTGTTGTGCCGTGGTTTTTAGGGCACAAAATATAAGAAAATATTTTTTTAAATAAAAATATTATCAATAATTTTATTTTTTGACTGTAAGTGTACTTTTTCTATTTTAGGGGGCATTTTTTTATTTTTAAGTTTGTCTTTGAATCTTGAGAGGTAGTTAGGGGGTAATTGGAAGGTTAATTCCGACTCTGGTTGGAAAATTTGATTCAATTTGCTAGAAATTTTAAGAAAAAAATACAAAAAATCCCCTCCAAAAATTTTCTGTTCATAAAGAAAATTAAATTAAAATTACTCTCCAAAGAATTAACTTTTATAGTTAACAGCTAATGCATAAGTTTCTTGTAAATTTCTAATTAGCGAAAATAAATTGACTTCATTAACTTTTTGGGAAAAAAATTACCCTTCCAAAAAATTCTGGATAGGGCACTGTTACTTGAATTTCTAGTTACATAACTGGTATTTTAAAAATATCCTTAATTCATACTAATATCCCAAAAACTAAATTCACCCTTCTGCATTTTTAAACAAATCACTTGCAGTCTCAATAAAATTTCCTCAAAACACCCACCAAGTGTCCATCCCTTGAGCAAATTCTTCATTAAACTTTTGGATCCTTTTATTTATTTATTTTTATACAAAAAAACATTTTTCATTCACAAAAAAAAATCTTTATGATGATATTTTTATAATTTTGGAGGCGAGCATGGTTTGTTTCACATATTGTATTTTAATTTGTTCATATTATCATCATAAAAAAAAGTTTGAGGGAACGACGACACAGTTGAGAAGGAGAGAAAAAAAATTGTTATATACCGATATAAAGCATAATTGAGAAAGACATCTGCGATGCTGTTGGCAGTGTATATTAATCTAAATTAAGTAAACATCGAATATGGCAATGTTGAAGTTATCAGTTTTTATTAGCAACATGATGATGACTCTCTCTCTTCTTCCAACCAAAGATGACATCATCGGCAATATAATGAAAACGACAAACAAAAAAAAGTCAAACGGATTTAAATCAATTGAGAAACATCTACATATGCTTCATGCGTCTTTCCATCGCCATGTGAACATAACAACTTGAGACGCAGATTTTATTTTATTTTATTTTTTTGCTCGTCTTCAAAAGCACATTGCGCTTTCATTTTCATTGTCTTTGCTTTATGAAATCTTCTAAATCTTATCGTGACTCGACGCGTAACCTTATAAAAAACGATTTATTCATTAAATTTGCTTCTGAGAATCACTGAACTGGATATATACAGCTTCTCTTTCATTCATTAAGCGAATCAAGACATGTTTTTTTTCAGAAATCATCTTTGATTAACTTAATTTGGGTAAGAAATTTAAAGAAAAATTTCCGTCAATTAGATATCATCAAGATAGACGGAGGATGATCACTGTCACGAGGTGTTTCTTGGAAAGTCTTTTGTAACAAACAATTCCGATCTAGTTTTCAACGAATTCATTAATCCAATCAATTAAAATTTGTTTGTAATCGTTCATATCCATAATTGATGCACATATCAAGTTTCTCTATTAGCTATGAAACTTTATATCCACACAGCGTTGATCACTCGACGTCGAATGGAATTTTTCTCACTCAACTTACCGTCGGACTTCCTCGGTGTAACAACTTTAAACGCACTTGAGGATTGTTGACTATTTTGTTGAAAAATCATATTGACACTTGGATTATTATTGTTTAATTCGTGTTTGGTTAATTCACTCTTAATTTTTAAATTATTCATCATTGTCACACTAAAATCTAATGGAAGTTGCGTCAAGGTTTCTGATGCTTCCATTACTTAATCCTTTTTTTCTTAATTTATTTATTTTTTATTTTTGCACTTATCACAATTTTTATTTAAATCATTATTTTTTCACTAGATATGCCACAGAAATTAAAACAGAGAGAGTAGCACGGAAATGCGTCTTTACGATTTGAGATTCCGATTGATTCTGATGATTAAATCACAATACTACGCTAATATAATGTCACATGAAAAATGCTAATCCTCATGTTTCTTTTGTACACTTGTTTTTTTGGCACTGGAAGCCTATTTTCCATATAATATTTTGTACGTAAAAAAAAGGATACCGAAAAAAGGGAACTTTTTTAAGCCGAGACGTAACTATACGAAATGAAAGTATATTGTGTTCTAAAAGCACAAACAAAAAAAATTGAGAAAGTACTCCAACGTCAAGTCAACGAGAAAATCGCCAGAAAATCTATAGAAAATCCAGCAAAACAGATTGCTTCTCGATTTGATGTGTATGTGAATGAGACTGAGTCGTGTATGGATTGCTTTGTGTACAGTTGTTAGATTTATTCATTCACTTCTGTCTACTGCTTCGTTATTGTTGTATTGGTGATTCACTCTCAGCAATAGATTTTACCCAATCTTTTTTTCTGTTATTGTATTGGTGTCGCAGATTGAAAGGCGTGGTTTTGTTTCCAGATTTTTTCTACTTCCTCTTTTTTTCCTTTCATTCTGTGGATATGAAAAAAAGTGAGTGAGATTTTCCATAAGGATTTTTTTTCCATAATTTCCCTTCTGCGTTTGGCGCTTCGTTCTCGTCTGTGTACATGACATTTTCAAAACATATCCTTTACACATTGCATGGATTCATACATTGCGGTATGGACGGTGACGCAAAAATTCTCTTGTCGTGTCTATTTCATAAATCTGTTTCTCCTATTTTCTATGGTATTGATTAAAGGAAATAATTATTGTTGCTGAGGTATGGAACTGAAGGACTTTTTTGTTTATATTGATTGAGAAATTTTTGAGATGAAATTTTCTTTGGATTTTGTAAATCATAACAATCATGGTTTTTAGAGAAATAATTGTAACTAATTAAATAAAAATCTATGAATGTTTACCAAACATAACCTCAAAATTTAGAAATTCTTAACCTCAAAATTCTAAAATTCGATATTATGTGTTGAATATTTTAAGTTTATGAGTTTTTCACCGACATGATCATAATAATCATCGTAGTAATCATTGAATTGCAAAATAATTCGTTTTAAAATATTTTGAATTTTATTTAAATACAGTAAAAAAACATTTAGATAAAGATTAACCAAACACTTGTGAAGTTTTTGTATTTTAATCAAAATAAGTGTTAATTTGACGACGATAAGTTTTGAAAACTTCTATCAAAAAGTATAAAAAATGAGTTTTTGGATGAAAATTTTGAGGTTAAGAATTTAAAAATTTTGAGGTTGAAAATTTAAAAATTTTAAGGTTAGGAATTTAAAAAATTTAAGATTTTTGATTAAAATTTTGAGGTTAAGAAGTTAAAAATTTTGAGGTTTAGAATTTAAAAATTTTAAGGTTAAGAATTTAAAAATTTTTAGGTTATGTTTACAAAATTCTTAGCTTTTACATCAGAATTGCATTAATTTGTGTATTCAGTACCCCATTTTTCTAACAACTTTGAGGTTAAAAGCAAGTTCAAATTTTTTGAGGTTATGTAAAATGAATTTAAAGGTTATAAAAATCAGAATTTGAATTTATTTATCAAAATATTTAAGTTCAGCAAAATGATAATTTTGAAGTAATTGATTTAAATATTCTATTTGTGTAAGTGTAGAAACTTGAAAGCTTTGAGGTTATGAATCACAAGTTACTGAACGAATTTAAAAATAAAGTGCTCAAAAATCCCCCGAAAATCCCGCTGAAAAAAATAGAAAATATACAACATCCAATAAAACAAAGCTCATATTAGTCTGTTATCAACAAAGCCCATTAATATCTCCAATATATATTGTCTATATCACAAAAATTCAATTAAATCTTTATTATTATTGCCATTAAGCCATTGCAAAGCTTTATTTTGGCAAATTAAGTTAATTGTTGGGACCTATAATAAATATTTGACTGGATAGGAGATAAGTGCGAGTCTTTACGAGGCACATTATTTGATTTCTAATTATAACTTCCTTTCGAAAAGATAACTTTTTTAACCTCACGTATCTTATCGCACTTGAGTAATTTTTCATTACCAAAAAATTAATTCCTTTTCGTTATAGCGTTATTTTTTTTAAATCATAGCTGTTAATTGCTTTGATAGCAATTTGATTTGTTACGAATGCTTTTCGTCTTCTTCTTTTTATTTCCAACCACAAACAAAAAACTGTTGTTCACTCGTTCCTTTGCGCAATAAAAAGTCATATCGCGTTCAATTTAAAAGAATTAAGAAATCCATAAAAAAATATTTTTCATTAATTGAATAATCTCGAATCTTAATAGAGAAATTTATGGCTTCTCATTTATTATAATGCACAGAATTTCTGCTTTTTTTACTCATCTCTCAAATATTTATTCAATCCATCGTGAATTTATTTCTCCCTTGAGAAAGCCAATTCCTCCTCATGTGAAGTAATATTTATTTTTTATATATTTGAAAATAGAAAATGTAAATAATAATCATATTTATACCCTCCCCGCAGGTTCCGACACCAGAAATTGAGGATTGCTCACATGCTGCTTCATCATCGACCCTTATGTGTGCACTTTTGAATGCGTGATGCACTACAATAAACATTGTAATATGTCAACAAATATCCTTGATTGTAACAATATATCCACGAGAAAGTTGTTTCCATTTCAAGCATTTTCAATGTCATTTTTATTGGCGCCAGTTTCTGATTGACTTTTTTGCAGGATTTTCGCATAATTTGTGTGGCATTTTGGGACAATTTGATCTTTTTCAATTGAATGTGACAAAAAATGGATTGATTTTGGAGAAAAATTGCAAAAAAAGAACTTTTTAACATGGCATTTAGAACAGTTTACTTTAAGATTTTAACAGGAATCGAACCTCTATCTTTTGAGTGGTTGTTAAATGGTCTTACCACTGAGCTATTACACATTTAAATTGTAAGTGGATAAATTGTCAATATAAATGAACCACACTTTGTTACTCTTTTACGTTTAAATTTTCGCATTCTAAATTCCAAATATTCTTTATTTTGATTAGAAAGTCTTAAAATTGCTTGTATTTTGAAGAAAAGTTTAAAAAAATGTGGTCTTTCAATTTACAAAAAATACTTAGCTATTCCATAAAATCCCTAGAATCTTCTCATACAAATAGAATTGAAACTTTCTTAAGAGGCAGGGGTATTCGGAAGTAAAATCTCCTTGACGGGGGAATTTTTAAAATATATTTTACGTATTTGAACCCTTCTAGTTATGTTACTGGGTTACTAAGGTCTACTACTATTATTATTATTATTATTATTATTTAATTTACTATGTAAAAATTTTGTAACAGAAGGGAATAGGGTGCAAAAAATCCAAATTTAAAATCCAATTTTGATTTAATTCACAACAATTAAAAAGAAGCTCCAAAAAAGCGCTCCATTCACCTCACCCCTGTTCCTCATCATTCAACTGACATTTTATTGCGAAAAAATCACATTTGTGAAACGCTCATAATCTTAATGATATATATGTCACATAAGCTAATTGACTCAATATCATCATTATTATTACTTTTGGTATTAATTCTTCTTGGTTCGTTAAAAAATTTTTTTGGGAAAATAAAAATAGAGATAAGATACGGATTTATCCTATCGACATTCAATAAAAAAAAATATATAAATTTTCCAGTTGGCACTGATAACGGGTAATGGAATTGATGTCTAATTATAGTGGAATTACGTGTCATAAATGATAGCTTGATCCATAAAAGAAGCCTTTATCCAGCCACAATATCTAGGCAATTAACTTTAAGCTTTATTATGATTTGAGATTAAAGGTAATTGAAAGATACTTTTTAGCTTTAAAGGCACTCCTAATGCGTGATCAGGTATTTTAAAAATAAATTTTTTTGGTGACTCTTTTGAAATTAAAGGGAATTATTTTGGGTTAATTGGCAATTGGGCTGTTATCAGTTGTGGCAAAAAATCCCCTCCAAATGTTTAATTATTTTGAAAAGGTCGTTTATAAATGACGTTCAATTTTTAGGAGGGGAGTAAGTTTTGGTGCTGTGTGACACTTTCATTCAAAAGAAAGTTTTTTGTATGAGAATTTTGTGGCAGGGTCTAACAATCTAGTTATTCGTGTGATATCATTTATGAACGGCCCCAAATATGCAATACTTGCATACAATCTGCGCATAGTTAAGCAGTTAAGTTCCTCTGTGGAGTAATCGGCAAGGCGCTTGGCTCAAATTTGGTGTGGTCTCGAAGGTCGCCGGTTCGAATCCAGCCATTTCCAAATTTGTTCTTTTTCGGAAGTTTAGATACTTCGACTGCTTAATGTACGAGATCAAGCCAAAATTGGAACTCTGGGCAACGTTGGATTGAGGAACGGGTCAGGAACTTGAAGTATAGCAAGAAAAATCGGAACTAGAGCTACAAGATTACCTTATGAATGGAAGATTGATAGAACGGGCCTAGAAAGTATCACGTTGTGCCTATAGAAAATTGAAACGAGAGCCTAAATTTATTCGAAACCCAGATATTTGAAAATTGTATTCTTGATCCTACATAATCAAAAAAGTTAATATGAAATGTATTACGAATTAAAATGTACAAATATGAATTATTCCGGACGTTAATCGTCGACAAATAAATACAATACAATAGTTAATATTAAATAATTTTTACAAAAAAAAATATAAAACAAAAAGACATTATTTAAATTTAATTATGGGATTCGAACCCAAACCATCATGGTTTAATAATATCAGTTAACTATTTTTCTTTAACATTCATTCAACTCTAAGCACAACTGTTTTAAAAATTTATGGCATTTTTCATATTATAAATCCTTCACTCAAATTATATTCAATTTTGATATCCAGCAAAAAAAAATCCATTTCATCAACAAAACATCATTACCATCCACAATCGGTGCCTAAATAAAATTTTATAGATTCATCTATCAGTCAATTTAAACTTTTAATTATACTTCAAACAAATAATAATAATTTTTTTGGCTTAAATGATTTCAAAATCTCCAATTTAATTCCAATTCTTCCCCTCTACACAATTTGATTCCCTTTTGCAGCTCAATCTACGATACGACATTGTTAAAGATTTCCATCTTTTCTCATTTGTGGATAAAATTTCAATTTTTTTAGTCGTTAATTCCGCTTTTTATATTTGCTTTAATTAATCAATTGCTCTTAATTAAGAAGCAAAACAAAATTCTTAGGAGAAGGCAACAAGCTGGCGGTGACAAAGCATAAAAATCATTCATTTATTCTATTAACAATCGCAGGCTATCACTCTCCAAAAAAACAACACAACACAATCTCACTGTGTGATTTCAATTAATTAAATAATTTCATTCCAAGTTTCGTTGTTTCCATGAAAATTCTCGATCATGTAGACTCATCTTTTGTTTTCTTTCCATTCTTCATTATTGCTCATGTTGTTTTTTAATGTTTAAAAAAAAGTCAGTTGGATGGATGCGGGTCAAATGTTGATTATTGACGGATAAATGGGAAAAATAATTATTGAAATTAACAAAAATGCTCGTTGTTCTTTTTTGGAGGAATTAACTGCAATGTGACCATCAGCTTTATCAAAATGTTGTTTTTGGTGTTTTATTTAATTTGTGGGTCGTTTGTAAATTACGTGACGTCAGGAATAGTTTCTTAAAATAAGAAATTTGAATCATGATAATCCAGATGGGTCCAGTTTTCAGGGTACCATTCGCATGGTGACCTGGTCGCCTTGAAAAACCTTCGAGCAATATCCAAATGGCCTTAGTTATGAAAGGGGAAATGGAAGTTCAATTGGATTTAGAATTTACAAAATGTACGATAGGAAGTGTATAGGAATGAAATAATGGTGTACTGAGGGGGTCCAAAAATTCCCATTTTCGAAATATGTCATTTATAAACGACCCCTTAATGCCATGAGAATGAATACAAGTTATTTTAAAAGGTTATTGATAAGCGATAACGCGATTGAAAAAAGTTTTACTTATTTATAAAAAAATTGTACAATTTGTTAATACTCAATGGCTGATTAAATATCATAAATATATCATCGACTTCAATCACTGCTATTCGAGATATAAGTCTTATTTCTCAACAACTAATCTGGAAGAAATTTTTAATCATCGACGTAAATTACGTGAAAAACTCAACAATCTTGAGATTGTTTTATTTTGATTTAAGCATTGGAGATATTTGCCTGTTATAGCCGGTGTAGAGAGTCACAGCTATCTTATCTAATCCTTTCTTATTTATACTCTTCTAATTTTATATAATTTCAAGTGGAAAATCATTACAAAATTAATTATTTTCCAGATAAGATGGCTTTGTTTAAAATATGTATGGGCAATCATTCTCAAGCACGTTTGAAACGAAAATAAAAAAATAATTGCTGATATTTCTTGTGTGATTTTTTGCGCAATTGAAGGAGCAATAAAGTTGAGGAATTTTTTTTTTGTTGATTTGGGGATTTATGGGTTATTCACTAATTGGCTCACGAGGTGTTTAATTATTATGATTCAATGGGCTATAGAAAACAATTTTGCTTGTTCAATTTCATCAAACGGTTTTCAAAAATTTGAACTAGTTTTTAAAAAAAGTTTCCAAAAATTTAACGGTTTTCAAAAAATTGAATTGATATTTTAAAAATAATTTAACGGTTTTCAAAAATTTCAATTGATATTTTAAAAATAATTTAACGGTTTTCAAAAATTTGAATTGAAATTTAAAAAAATTTCAAAATAATTTAACGGTTTTCAAAAATTTGAATTGAAATTTAAAAAAATTTCAAAATAATTTAACGGTTTTCAAAAATTTGAATTGAAATTTAAAAAAATTTCAAAATAATTTAACGGTTTTCAAAAATTTGAATTGATTTTCAAAATATTTACAACAAAACTCAACGGTTTTTAATGATTTGAAATTTAAAAATTTGAGCATAAAAGTTCAAAAATTTTGAACCAAAAAATTGTAAGATTCGTTTGAAAAACCATAATTGGTATAAAAATGAGCATATTTTGGAGAAATTTCAACAAATGCTCAAAAATGCAATTTAAATCCTGAACAAAAAGCATCAAATTATCAAAAAAGTTTCATCTCAAATAAATTGAAAAAAAAAATCCTCAAATAATCAGTTCGAAAGTCAATCCCTTCCAAATTCGCCCTAAAACATTTTAAACCATCATCCTCTCTCATTCATCAACAATCAAATAATTTAACATACAAAAACATAAATTGGGCATCTCATTACAAATCACCAATAATCCAATTGTCCCTCACTCTCTCTTATTTTCATCTCGGAACTTCGATTTGTTACTAAATAGCAAGTGCCTGTGAGCATCATACGGAACAAGACTAAATACAATTGCGGTTGTAACACAACACCTTTATGTCACATTAGTGCAGTGGCAAAAAATAAATTTACATCTGTACAGAAACAAGAAACAAGATTAGATTAATTTTTAAGTAGATGAGCAAATGTAGGGAATGTCAATCAAAATGAAGCATTGAATTACGCAAATTATAATGAAAAAAAAATCGAAGAGGATAAAAATCTGTAAGAAATTACAGAATCATGTAGAAGAACAAGAAAAGAAAGTAAGTAGTTGTGCTATTATTAATGATCACGATTCAAAATGAAATTCATTATATTCTAATCAAACACCGATTTCTGTGGTGAATGAAGAAAAGACAGAAGATTAAATTCACTTTTTTATTCATTCTACATGCTTCATTCCAGTTCCTACAGAGAGAAAATCGTTCATGTATTTGTTATTACGATTTGTAATGGACTTGCTGCTGATGCCACGCCTCCTCTAAGCATGTATTAGTCTACTCCGATTTTCATCTGTGTATATATTTTTTACTGAGTAAATTCTCACTGCTTGCAGTCACAAAAATACACTCCAATCAATATGTCCTCATGTATTTGATTTGAGGAGGATGGAAATGCGAACACACAAAAAAGAACTAAAAGAACTACAAGATTTATTTAATTAGTCGCTTATTCATTTTGTAAAAAATATTTTTTTTGAATTTCCAATTTTTATTGCCTTAATGAAAAGCAGCAAAAAAAATCACGGAGAGTAAACATGTACGAGGATTGTTAATAAATCTGATGTCGAAATAGCATGCGACAATTTTTTTAATATCAAGCATGAAAATCTAATGTAAATATTTTATAACTCACCGTCTCGCATTTAATTTTTATTACCAAATTCTTTGCATTATTTGAGTTTCTCATTTAATAATGGAACTGACTGAAATCAAAATTTATACAATGAAATGAAATTATGTCAAAAAAAATCCAGCAATCTCTCGCAGGGAGCGAGAAAAAAGATCGTAAAAACCTAAATTAAATTAATTAAGCTTATTCGTGGCTATTTAAAAGTGATACATGTTCTCATATGGGACTCCATGTTCTGTAAATAAAAATAAGATCGAGTAACAGTCCATTATTCAATTAAGATTGACTTCCCACTCACCCAAAAAAAGAATATGTTTTTTACGTAACTTCATCGCTCAAAATCACTTTGTGTTGGATGAAAAATTTTTTGAAATTAAAATTTTATTTCCATTTTTGTTCCTACACTGACTGTTGGTGCTTGCTTGTTAATTTATTTCGTCATTTTATTGTTATTTTGCCTATTAATTTTTATGTCATGGATTAAGGTTGTTGAACTTGTTTGTTGATGTTATCTAGTCAAGATTTGACTGGTGCTTTGATCATGGTACTTGATGTAGACTCTTTTTATGGGACTGTTGAATGAGGAAGAAATTATTGGCTTGAAATGATTCCCTAATAGACAAAGAGCATGATTTTAGGAACAGAACAATGCCAGGGTTTACTCGTGAGACTTTGAATGTCAGGGATTTATCAGAATTGCTAATTTAATTTTTGTAATTTTTTTCCACATATTCGGTACCAGGGGGAAGATAACGCGGCGTAAAATTTTTTTAGGCATTTTCGAATAGAACTTTTAGTTACATCTTGTTAAACACATAAATATAAGAACTTTGGAATCTTTCTCCCCCCCCCCCCAGATATTACCAAAGGATTAGCAGTTATTGGTCAAAAAGAGTTTGGCGTAAAATCACTTTTTTACGCCGTGTTACCTTCCCCATGTTCGGTACAAAAATAGGTTATTTAGTAACTTCTTTTAAAATTCTTTACTTGACGTCTCTAGAATCAATGAAAGGCATTTTGATATCCCCCACTTGAATTGTAAGTTAATTCCATGTCAATAAGTTTAAAGTGAAGGAATAAGCACCAATGACTAAGTTTCAAGTATTTTCAATCGAGAGTTTTGCTACCTTGGGTTCAAATCTAATGAATTCTGTCTAGTTTAAGGTAGATAAAGTTTTAAGTAGCGATCCTTAGTGTCTGATTATTGTGCTTTTCTATTCATGGCTAGTAGTAATATAATAAAGCATGGGTTTCCAGACCTCAGCATTGGTATCAAGAACTAAAACACCCTGCTCCTGAGTCTACTTGAAGTAAAGGTTTCTAATGCATGCTATGCTTATCACACATCAGTTACAGAATGAATTACAAACTGAAAAACCTTAATACTTTCCTGATGACAACCTATTTTGTTACCTAATAAGCCATTCCAATTCAAATTCTCATTCATCATGAGTCCACTTAACCCAAAAAAGATCATTAAACGCAATAAAAATGAGTAAAATCTCGTTAATTATTTCCAAGCTTTAATTATGACTAGAAAGATTATTGAGAGCTTTACTGCCTTCTTTTCTCCTCTCATTTTCTTTCCCTCTCATGCCACTGATTTCTCATCCTAGATCCAACCGAAAAGGAAGAGAAGAAAAATCAATCAAACATATACAAAAAGCAGAAATTATGCTGTGCTTTGAAGAATAAAAAGAGGAAATGGACGGATAAAGAACTAATGGAATTTCAGCCATGATTTTTTTTCTTCTCTCTTCTATGACGAGAACCATTGCTCTCCTCTCACTCCACATGGAGCATCAATAAATTTTTTTAATTTCATTTTCCTCACTTAATGAAGAATTCTCATATCGGAACTGAGGATGCAATGCTCTACATTACGAATTAAATAAAGAACTGAAAATGAAGCAGAAAAGTGAGTAGAAAATTTTGCGAATGCCAGTTGAATTATAATAAAGGTGAAAAAGGCGGCAAGAAATCTCTCTCTCTTTGTCTGCTATTCTCGTTGCATACAGCATTAATTAACAACCAACCCGAGATTTTTTTCACTTTCCTATTGCTGCGGAGTGAATCGGTCTTTATATATCCGTAATTTATTCTATTTGAGTTCCTTTCCACTTGAAATTTGGATTTGCTTTTTATATCTACGTAGTTGTTATAGATATCCGTTGACCTTTCCTTTTTTGCTTGCTTTTATTATCTTTTCTATCTTTTTGATACCGTTGATTTGGAAGTGAGGAAATTTTGTGGGATCGTGATGTTGCTAGGGGATTGGAAGTGCTGGTTTTTACAAGTTTTTTGATACAATTTGTAATATATTTTTGGATTTAAATAATGGTTAGAATAGGCAATGAAAATTTTGTTCCTTAAAATGTGGAAGTTAAAAATTTTGATCGCAGAATGCTTGAAATTTGATAATCTGGAATGTAAAAAAACCGTTAAACAACTTTTTGAATTTTATATAGAAAAATTTACGCGCCATTTTCGATATTTCACTTCGAATTTTTATTTGAAAACTTTAAGCTCAATTTACCTGTAAACCTTGAAGTGTGGACTTATTCTGGTAGGTAAAATTAGCAGGAACTGATTAATATAGAAAGAATCTCTTGTTTAAGGTCTAAAATGGTCAATTTCGAAAAAATACCTTTGTTTACATTTTTTCGAAATAAAATTCGAAAATTTCGAACAATCAAAATTAGAATTACGAAAAATAATAGCTCGCTAACAAAAACAGAGAATCTTCAGATCAGAACTAAAATTACGGCCATAACCCCTATCCATAAAACAACTTTTTAGGGTCACTTGCCCTCGCAATACAACACTTAATTTTAAAATCAGCCATTTGATATGTTTATTGAGTCTTTTAGAAAGAAAATTCCTTTAAAAAATTCACCCCACATACTCTCGAGTATGTCTATACATAAATTAAAATACTTCCACACTATTATTGCGAAATAAATCAAATTCATTTATAATATTGTCTTGACAAGATTGCAATAAATTTTAATATGTACACATTTACGGTCAATCTTCTTATATTGCTTCCTCCTTCTATAACTCAAATGTAATGTTAATTGAAATTCTTGAAGCATATGAAGCAATTTGTCACTAACATGTTCAACTACTTGTGTTCATTTAATGATTTTTCAATGATGGTGCCCATAAAACCATAAACTTAAATCAGTCAATGAAGGGAGCATTACTTTTTCAAACTTGCTCAATTAAATTTATTAAGAAGCACGAAAAAAGCAATTAAAGATACGCGTTTTTGGGATTTAGAGGAAGTAGAGCAAAAATTCACATAAATCTTCGAATGGAATTTCCTCTGCTTTTTTTTCTCCTCGCTCAAAGAGTCAAAGAATTCCCATCTGCTGTCCAAAATGATTAATTTTTATTAATTTTCAAATATTAAATTTAATTTCATTCATAATCCGCAACTGATTAAATCCGGATATTTAATAAACGTTTGATTTATGTTTTTTGGGATTTATTTTTATTGCATTTTATAATCACTACACTTATGCATTATGGAAAGTTATAGGAGGACAAACATGTGAGTGGGAATTTATTTTGGGGTTGGTGGAATTTAAAGCGCATTTATTGTTCAGATGATATCAGCTATTCAGACTAGGAAGATCCATAGTTGGAATAAAAAACCATACTCTTTTATCAGATCAAACCGAAAGTTATAGAACGACCCTTAAATGGGTAAAATTAAGTTTAGAGGTTAGCTTTTAATATATTTGAACCTAAAACCAAACAATGATAAAAAATTGACGTTATTTTTTCAAAAATTTAAAATTTTCTGCTTCTTTTCTAACGTTTGTTTACAAATAATTTTCGAATTTCAAAAATTGTCAATTTAATAAATTTGCAAATTTAGAGCTATTAACTACCATTTGTTGTAACTAAATGATACTAATAGCGTTAATTTTATTCAATTTATATTTCTGAATCAATGATACTGTAAATATAAATGAAATTAAGCTAAAACTTAGGAAACAAAGTTTTATTTTAAAATGTAAACAAATGATTTTCGAACTTAAATTTTCCCATGTTCGAAAAGAAGATTTCAAAATATTGAAAATAAATATTAATAAATATCCAATACAGGACAACGGTATTTTATTTTCGATATTCTGGTATTTTATTTTCGAACGTGGGAAAATTTGTATTCGAAAATCATTTGTTTACATTTTAAAATGAAATTTTATTTCCTCAAGTTTAGCTTAATTTCATACTTATCAACTGAATAATAGATTGAAAAGCAATTTATTTAAGCTATTGGTATCAATTGACATTAACAAATAGCAGTAAATAGCTAAAAATTGCAAACGTTTAATTTTTTCAATTTTCGAATACAAAAATTAATAGTAAACAAACAAAAGAAAAAGTGTGGGAAATTTCAAATTTTTTAAAAAAAATAACGGAAATTTCTGTCGTTGTCTTGTATTGGATAAATATTAAATATATTGGATTTAAAAGTATCTCCTAGATGAATGATAAAAAAGACTGAATCCTCATCAATACCAAAGACAAACTGCAAGTCATTAACAAAAGTTCTAGAAAAATCCAGCTGAAATGAAATTAACATTAATTTTTTTGCACAAAAATGTGAAAAAAAATCGGAAAATGAGGAGCAAAAAAAAGTGTCAACCGCAAATCGATAAAAATTTCATTAACATTAATAGCATAATATGGTTCATTTTAGCCAAACTCAATGAAATTAAATAAAATGAAATCGATTTCAAATTACGGTATCATCTTTCATTAAATGGATTTTTTTCTGTCATTGGAATGAGTGAAAAATTATTTTATACAATGCTAAAATAATTGTAAATTTCATTGGATATGCCATTGTATGTATATTTTATGTCTCACACGAGAGATACATTTTGTACGTGTTTGATTTTAAATTTTTTAGCTACTTTCACATAATAACAATACAAAATTGCCGCTGATAATGATGAAATATAATTTTTTTTCTGTATTTTGACACCCGTGTCGATAATTCATCATCAATAATTTGAATTGCTATTCAATTTTTTTTATACATCATGATGAAAATGAATATGAGCCGTTGAAAGCAATAAACTAAATTAATTTTTTTTTCATTCTTCTTCGTGTTGCGGAGGAGATGAAATTTATGTTTAATGTCATTTTGTGTGAAACAGCTCAACATTTTGGTGTGTGCATGATGATTAAGTTTGACAGTTTGACGGAAATTAAGGAAAACTTTTAAAAAAACAATACACACGCAACCCTCTTTTGTCAACGACATCATTATCATTTAATCTTCTCATCCCTTTACATTGTGTGATTGGCATTAATTGATTTTTGATACCAACAATTAATCAACACATGCCCTATCACATTATATGACAATTAATATAAATCACTATGCGTTGTGGAAATATAATTTTCAAATAGTGCAATGAAT
Source organism: Chironomus tentans (assembly GCA_963573255.1). Lineage (NCBI taxonomy): Eukaryota > Metazoa > Arthropoda > Insecta > Diptera > Chironomidae > Chironomus > Chironomus tentans. Next base: position 39,730,317 of record OY754302.1, on the reverse strand, counting down.
AGGAGAATGAGTTGACTAAATATTTCATATGGGGGTCATGCATGCAGCCAATGGTTATTGAATATTGGATTGTACTTTTTTGGAAATAAATATTGAATTTTGCATGAGATTTTGAGCTCTTTTGACACCAAAAATACGTTATTTTTTTGAAAATATTTGAATTTTTCCGCATTTTTTAAAAAATTTGTTTACAAACATTTTAATATTAAATGAACTGAATTTGGAAATTTAACAATATTTACGTCGCTTTTGTGAATAAATCTGATGTTTAAGTCTTTGCTCACTTTTTTTAACAGTTTCCAATCTTTTAAACTATTAATAAACGTCAAATTAAGCTAATAATGATGAATAAACTTCTCACGTGTAAATGTAAACAAAACATTTTTGAAAATATCCAACTTGAAGTTGGCTTCTGTTGGTATAAATAAACTGTACGATTGTAACGTAATTAAAAGTGACTTAATGTTTATTTAATAAGGTAGAAGATGTTCTCTCTTACGAGTTATAGTGAAGACTGAACTTTTACATAGAAAGGGGATTAAAACTATGACAAGGGAAATCAACTAATTGTAGTTGCTTATGCAATTCAAATATAAAATGACCGTTGATATATTCTCAACAGCTTCAATTTAAGAACAATCAATTTAAATTCTAAAAGGTTTACTGCGATGAAAATTTCAAAAAAATAATAATCTAGACGTAAATAAGGAATTTTTTAGAAAACCAAATCAATTTTAAAGTTACAAAAAAATCAATTTAAAGTAAAAAAATCAAAATTTAAATTTGAGTAGCTGTTAATCTCTTTTTTCCCAATTTCACAGCAAAATTGTCCCCGAATGAACAAAAAAAGGCAAAAAAAAATCGTCATTCGGTCCGTCGAAAATTAATCATGTGTTTCAATTATAACAAAGACGAGAAAAAAGTCCATAACATTTTGATTGCATGGCTATTATCGTACAAAACATAATACAATATTTATACACTGAAATAAAAACACATGTTCATAAAAGTGTTTGAAGTCAGTGCATAAATTTTATTTGCTTTTTAAATCAAGGGTAGGGCCTGAAAAAAGGATGAATATGTGTATCGGTAGCAGTCAGCCCCTATCATTTCATGCTATTTGCTCATTGACAAAGTAGGAATTTGTCATGGAACATTATTAACAAAAATTATATTACAATACAATGACTCTTACATCTCTCTACTGCTGTTGTTGTTGCTGCTCCTTTTAATAAAAATATAATCTTAAGTTTTTATGGCTGAATAAAGAGGAAAAAAATTATAAAATAACATCTTTTAATTCCGTTGAACAAAGCACAAGCCAACGGATGAGTTTCCCCAAAGCAGCAATTATTATCCATAACACAAAACAACTCAGTGTCGGCAACATTTAAACATTTAGCATCCTATCATCAGCCGATAAATGAAAAACTTTTTCCATAAACTTGTACGCAACATGAAACGTTTTACTCCCCCCACCCCCTCCATCCTCCGGCACCATCTCATAAGACATGCAAACAGGCTAAGGTTGCTGTGCATTGTCATAATTTGAATATAAAATTCAAAAAACCCAGATATCTCATAATTTTTAATGCTCAACAAGCAGCGCAATAAGAAGAAGGAGGAAAAAAAACTTTAGAATGAAGATTTTTTTTCTTCTGTGCTTTGCTATAAGAGTTTATTAACGAGATAGAAGCAAAAAAATACGAGAAAAGTTGTATAGAGTAGGAAAATTTCCATCCTATTAAAAGATAAAGTTGTTTCCACTTCCTTTTCATCCTCAAATGTACCTCAGAATTGAGAAATAAAAAAATTTTCTTTCCGTATAATGGAGGCGAAAGTGAAAAATGAATTACAGGATAATTTAACGGTTCTGTTTTATTAATTCTCTTTTTCTTCAACCCTTTTTTTCTTAACTCGCGCGCAATATAAGAAACTTTTCTTTAACAACATGATATAAAAGAGAATTTATGTTGGTGTATTTTTTTGAGGTTATGTAGTTGAGGAAGCGCATTTAAGTGGTGAAAGTATAGCAGAAATCCGTTTGAGGATCAATCAGGACTTATAAGGATAGCACTTAAAGGTAAGCAATGTCAGCCATATGGATTAACCCCTAAACCCAGGGGCGTATTCAGGGAGGGGTTTTGGGGGTCAAAACTCCTACCCTTTTGGGAATTTTTTTCAATTTGCTAGGGGGTCGTTCACTTATTACGTTACGCAAAAAAATGGATTTTTTTTCTTAATTCTCAATGAAATCTTGAACTTTTCTTGGCTTGTTAACCTTTAAACTACGTTTGCTGTCAAATCATATCATTATACAGCAATTAAATTATTCTAGGTAGTTTATTTAATGAAATTTTAATGAAACTAACCTATAACGTAAAAATAAGATATTTTATATTTTTATTTAATGAGATGAGATTTTACACAATTTTATATCATAATGAGTTAATGTGCAAATTGTGAAAAAACTCCAAATTTAAAATTTTCTAAATTTTTTGAGTTATTAATAAATTTTTTAATGTTAATTGAGAACGTTACATTTTTCTCCCCTCCCTCTGTTACAAATTACATTTTTTCCTACCCCCTCCCCCCTAAAATGCGAACGTAATAAGTGAACGACCCCTAGTGTTTTTTAAGAAAAAAATCCCAAAATCCCCCCTAAATTTTCCCTTTCATACAAAAAAATTTCAAAACCCCTCCCTCAATAAATTTATGAATACGCCCCTGCCCAAACCTCAACGGATTTTTTTTTAAATTTGCTATGGTTTTCAATAAAAAGAAATTCTAGAGGGAAAACCACTTAGTGGAAATTTTCTAAAAGCGTATCCAGGGGGGATGATTTGGGTGTTAAAACACCACCCTTGACGTTTTCTTCAATTTGCTCAGATTTTTTGAGAAGAAAATCCCAAAACACCCCCCTAAATTTTTCATTCCATATAAAAAATTTCAAAGTACCCCCTCAAAAAGCACCCAGACTCAAACTTTTGGTCCTTTTTTGAGCAGAAGTATATCTTATATATAAGATATTCTGATACCTTTTCCACATTTTCAAGGATTCAAAATTATTGTACAAAATGTGGTCGATGGAAATGACTCTTTTTTACCAAGTAATTTTCCCCCTGAAAAAATCACAACGTCCCTCCTTGGATAGCTAGTCCTAGCTAGAGAATCAAGCACATAATAAACATTTTGTAGGTTAGCCAAGAACACTGAGACCCGACTAACATTCCCTAGAAAGTTGACCACTCAGGAGATGGACATCACAACTCAACCAACCCAAACTGTCTTATCCATACCATCATCTCTTACTTCCAAACCAGCAAGTTCAAAAAAAATTCTGTTATAGACTTCAAGGTAGAAAAAGAAGGAGGAAGGAGCAAAAAAATTTCAGTCAAAATTTAAACTATAAATTGTTGGAAGATGATGTTCCTTTTAAGATTCTTATTATTATATATACACAATGCTCGTGCTTTGTAACTTTTATTTAAATATGAAGAGATGGAAGTTAAATGAGTTTAGAAATTTTTCCCTATTTTCTCTAGCGAATAAAGAATATTATTATTATTACTATTATCGTTAATAGTTAACTTCTAACTTTATGTGCTGCTGCTGCTTCTTGTTACTCGTTTCTTTATGAATGCTGGAATTTCAGAATATTCAGAAAAGTATTTAAATTTAAATCAAAAAAAAAAATTGATGTATAAAGCAGTAGCAGCAGCAGCAAGCACATGAAGAGAGAGATAATAATCCTCGATGTATGAGGCATATTCATACGTATGGCAGATTCCCATCCCATTGTTTGTGGTGATTATCACATAAAATCATAATTTATCATCACACTCAATAAAATTTAATGTTGGATTTTATTAAATGAAATAAATAATCTTCGCAAAATGCACATTAATGTCGTCAGAGATGAGCTACAGAGAAATAAGTGAGTAGGAGAGACTTTATATATTTTTTTGGAAGAAGGGAGTTTTGTGACAATGACGAAGGTTTGCTATATCATAGAGACTCTGTATACGTACAAGTGGCAGAGGCATTTTTATAAAATGGGAAAATAATAGATGAAATATGTGGCACAGTATGAATTTTCTAAAAACCATACTCAAAATTTCCCACAATTTTCCTTTTCTGTACTATTTTTGTTCTATAATTAATTTTTGGTTTTTACGGCCTTAGTTAAGGAACGAGATGAGATGTTGAATAGAATAATAGTGGGATTTATGGTAACAATAGCTTTTTGATAGTAATGATGACATATTTTTCTACACTTTTGTGGGATTTTCATTCATTCCAACTTAGTTCCTTTCACTTCTTCCTTGTTTTATTATTTTATGTACACAAAATGTTTTGTCTATTTGTCGAGTCACTCTATATTGTGTTTTTCCAATTTCTCTCTTTTTATTCATTCTGTGATAAATCCATGATACTCAACTTATAGCCTCGTAATGATATCATTGCTGTAGGACACACACATATTAAATTCTCACATGAAAATAAATATAATACAGGAAATTAATATTTCAACAGGTTAAAGTCGGGTAAATAGAGCTCGGAATTTGTTATTTGATCTCTTTGCCATCAATTTTTGATAATTTCAGCGATTTTTTGACTTTTCCTCTTCTTGTGGCTAATATTTTGTAGTTCTTTTGCCGATTGGCTTAAAATTCAATTTTGACATTTCTTTCAAATTATCCTTCCAAGTTATCCCCAAGAAAATACTCAGCACATACATTGCTTGAGTCAGTGTCACAACAAAATGCTTTAGTGTGATTGAATGGGTTGCTCAAGTTAATATTTTTAAAAGGTTTCATATCACCATAAAACACTAACCGTATGCAATATAAGTCAAATTTGTTTTATTTCAAAAAAGAAAAAAAGTCAAGCATGTATCTCGCACATCAAAAGTCCATAAAGCATTCATAAATTATTTCTTATTTATGATTGTGCTACCCCTTTGAAATTGATGAAGTAAAGCGTTTTGACAAAATATTTTTTTATCTCTATGTCTATTTAACATCGGTTTGTGTTTCTTCATCATATTTACCGTTATTGGAATCATCTTACCACTTTATTCAATTCTATTCGAAGCATCATTTTGTTAAGTCGATAGTTACAGAAATTTGTCGTGTGTCTCTTTGACATTTTCAAACACGTGGGAAAAATTCAAAATTTCAACGGTTTTCAAAAATTTAAAAAAAATCAGCATGTCTGCTAGAATTTGAATTTTAAAAATACGTTAAAAATCTGAATTTTAAAAATTTGAATTTTAAAAATACGCTAAAAACTTTGAATAATTTTCTATTTCGACATAATCAGAAAAAAATACGCTTTAAATCCATGTCCCAGCCCAACAGAAGTGATTCTGTAACTAGCTTACAAAAAGAAGGAAGAAGAAAAAAATATTATTTTCTCAGAATATTTCAACGGATTAGCAAACATGTGAGACGAAGTGAACTTTTTTTCTCCATTTTTATGACTCCCTCTTGACCTTTTTTACACCGAGCATCATCCGTACATATTCGAAGAAATTGTCTAAAATTGAAAATTGGTTTTATTATTATTATAATTTGAAGGCTGTCATAAAAGTAGCAAACATTCTCATGATATAGACATATGCCAGTGAGAAAATAAAGAATATTCAATATATTTGCAATATCATTTCAATATTCAGCACCAATGAAATTTCTCGAATTTTCATATTTTTTATAATGCTCCACAAGAAGACGTGACGTTTTATGTCATTTATTTTCATGATTGCTATCAATATTTGATTGTTTTCGATACTTTTATTTTATTTGGATGATCAATATTAAAGGAAAGGTTTCTTTTGTGCCATAAAATTTAAATTTTCATTTTATGGATGAGAAGCTGAAATGTCATTGAATTATACTCGATTATCTTTTATTCCATGAGTCTAAAATCTTTATTAAAAACTTGCTTAATTCTGGCAGCGACTTTAATTTTTTGACCGTTTAATTTTGAATTTTTGAACTTTCTTGACCAAAGTTTTTAAATTTATTTTGACCGTTATATTTCAAATTTTTCTTGACCGTTATATTTTAAATTTTTCTTGACCGTTATTTTTTTTTCAAAATTTGTGATTATTTAATTGTTGAATTTTTAACGAAGAAATTTTCAAAATATTGAACTGAACTGGAATGAAGAATTACTGAACGATTTTCAAATAAATGTCGTTATAAGTTTTTATGCTTTATTATTCGCATATTTCGTTGAATGCTTCATTGCATTTCATATTTTACAAAATAAATTTAATTTTCAAAGAATTCCAATTTTTCAAGTTCTAATCCATCAATAGCAACTGAATATTTTGGATGATTTTCGAGGACTCGTGGGATTTTAATGTATTTAAGTTGTCTGTTGACCTGAAGTACTCTAATTATGCTGTCAATGTTCATAATATTAACAAACTCCATGGATGTAACACTTGGAATAGTCATCGGAAAAATATGAACTAAATTAAGGAAGCAAATTTTTTGTAGATTTTTCAAATGATTTACAATTGTTAATGCAAAGTCGAATGTGAAGCTACTGTACACAACAGCTAAATTTTGAACGTTGACACAACTTGATATAATCTCGCAAATTGGATTAACACGCGCATAGTCCAGTATTATCGTAAGGTTTTTAATTGATGTGTTTGTCTTGGACGGCTTTTGGATTATATGTGATGAATAGCTGTTGAGAGTAAGGTCTTCTAGATTTTCCAAATCGTAAACGCATTCAATGACATCGGAAGTGATTGGAAAATTAGCCAAATGCAGATCCTTTAAAGTGTTTCGCTGGCTATTTAAGAAACTTAGCAGATGGACGTATCTTCTGTTAATAAACTCTTCTGATCGTCCATAAAGAACATTAAAAACAAGCAAGTTGCATATTTCCAGCTTGAAAATGACATTTTTAGCAAGAAAATCATTTTCAAAAAGCTGTAACTCGAAAAGTCCAACATCCAATACTGTTAATTTGGGTAAACTTGCGATCATTTGAGACAGTGTAGTAACTTCTTCTTCATATAGACTTCTAGATTCTCGATATATTAATATCTGAAAAGTAATATAATTAATAAAGATTTACATACTCTTTTTGCATCACTTACATCAGCCTTTGCTCCTTTAAAGAAATTGAAGATTAATGACATTTTATCACTTTTAATAGCATTCAAAAATATTGTATCAATATTTGGGAAGTTAATTGGAGCTGTTTCCTTTTCTCCCCAGATTTTTACTTCGTAAAACTTCAGATCCACAATATTCTCTCCAACAATCTTTAATATCAATTCACAGTCATATATTGATAATGTTGAGTGGTGTAATGTTAGCTGTGTCAAGTTATGGATGTTCAGAAAATGCACTAAATCCTGATTAACTCCTATTTCCTCGATCTGTATGTTTCGATACTTTCTTTTACTTGCAAGGAGTGGCTGGACATCCTTAAACTTTACTTCATTCCAATTGACAACAAATTTATCCATCAATATAGCACTTGAGCCGATCACATCATTAAACTTTGTACAAACTTCCGTTAGTTCCTTAATTTTATCACTGGATGTGTATTGAAATATTTTTTCAAGAATTTCTTCGTGTAGATCAGTTATGTTAATTCCCGACATATCCTAAATGACGTAAGAGATTGTTACTATGTATTTATAGTAAAATTATCATTTAAAATGCTTGATTTACCTTAAAATTAATTAATTTTCTTAAGAGTATCTTTCGCTGTCAATTTTAAGGTTACATTGTGAATTTTCAAAATTCAAATAATTTTTATCCGTTATTTTTTGAATATTTTATAACCGTTAAATTTTAAACATACTTTAATTCACTAAAGCATGACAGTTTTGATTTGATATGTTAACACCACAGCTATATGATAGTCAACCAATTTTTCTGCCTATCATGAATATTACATTCCCATTCAAACATATAAAGGACATGAAAAATCATCAAATATCGCTTCCAATACACAAATATATTGAGCATGAGATGTTGAAAGAAAAAAATATTTGCAGGAATAAAATTTATCATCGAAAACGTTCGAATTCTATCCATCTCTTAAATTATGCAAAGCAGGTTTTGGTTTCGTTGACAAATTGAATTTTTTCTGCGTCAATACTATATATTAAATTTACACTCTCTTTTTTTACCCGTCATATCCATTGATGCTAGCTGGATGAACAAAGACGAAAGGATTTCGCAATTTGAATACGTAATAATAGAAAGCAGTCACATCAGGAAAGTTAAAAGAATGAAAAATTAGTTTTGGTGCTGGAAAAAAGAGAAAAATGCTCTTTAATTGATTCTTGAAGGACATGAGCGCATAAACAGTCGCTGGAAGTGCTTATAACTCGAAAAGGAACTGTTACGTTCCAAAATCCTGTTCCTAGATTAAGAATCTTCCAGTATACCAGAAATGGAATCAATTGGACTAAACTCAGACAGTACCAAACAGACAAGGCAGCAGCAACAGCACTAAGCTAACATAAAGTGCTAAGAAATTCAATAAAAAGTGGAAAATTTGTTTAAATCATATTTATTTCGTGTTCCTTCCTTTACATAACTCAATTCTCAAAAAAGTAAAGTAATTTAGAAATATTTCTGTAAAGATTCCCCAACAATAGTTTCCAATTCACGTACGGCATTTTCGCATGCCTGAACAACATGATAATCTTCATCTGCCAATAATTCCGATAAGAATGGAATTGTCTCGGGAATAAGTGTCTCATAATCCTCAGTTAATTTTCTTGCAATATCAACGCATGTCTTGACGCCCAAAATTCTTATTTCTGGATTTTCGGAGCGTGTTTTAAGCAGCACTTGATGATTTAATTGTTTCCATAAAAAGTCATCAGAAGCAGCAACGGCCAATTGTCCAATAGTCATTCTCAATAATTGCAGCAAGTTCTCATTCTTCAATGCATCGTCATTTTCCATTTGATCAACAATTGGCTGCATGATGACCTCAAAGCGCTGTGAATTGATGAAATTTTGATGATCATTAAGGAACATGTTGTTTAATGTCCTCAATATGAACTCAATAAGATACAAAGTCTTGTCTGCGTCACCGTCAAAGAATAATTCATCCACTTTCGATGAATTACACTTGTCAAGAATGGAACCAGCACAGTCGACAAGATCTGACGCAAAAAGAAGGAACAATGACTTTAATGCGATCGAAATTTCAGTTGTCAATCTAAAGAATGTAATTAAACGATTATTGTCATTCTCGTCTGTATCTTTAATTGCCCAATTAGAGATATTTTCAAAAAGTGGTCGAAAACTGCCTTCTGATTGTTTTAAAATTAATGCAATTAATGCTCGAATGATGAACAGCTCGATGTCATTTATTTCATTGAAACTAATTTCGTCATCATTCTTCACATTGCAACGGAACTGAAGAGCCTTCATGAAGAAATCCGTGAGTTCTCCTTGATAATTTTTAAGGTCCTTGATGTCTGTCCGTTGGAAGATTTCATTCATTAGTTCCATTAATGGTTCAATGGATGTAAATTGGCACTTTTGATTGATTTTCTCATAAATATCGTGAATTGTTGGAATTAAAATTCTTGATGGAACTGATTCTGCAAATGTCTCCCAAATCTTACGAATCTTTCCAATCGTCAACGTAACTTTCGAGTCATTAATAAGTTTCAGAACTGGATAGACTCGAATAAGTTGTAAAATGATTTGTACGAGATATGGACTCAAGAACAATGGAACTGTTTCGATAATTCTCAATAAAGACGATGTTGCTGAGTGGAGAAGCAATAACGTTGATGGATTATCATCTTGAACTGTCAATAGCTTGACCAAATTAGGCATGATTTTTCCGAGCAATGAAATCGAATGAACTTTTAATTCGCCAACAAGTTCAGCGACGCAATCAACTAAATTAATCATGACTGGAACCCTCACATTTTTATCGTCCATAACGTTCGTTAAATGATTCAGACAATCAATAAATGGCTCAGGCGTTTCCTCACACAATTTTGTTGCCAACAGCTTTATTGTTATTAACGTCATTTGTTGGACGACTTCTTCGGCTAGCTTCACATTCTGTTCTCCAATCATCTCGTAGACATTTTTCAATGGAATCATTAATTTTAATAATTTTTGATTCTCGCAGTTCTTGAAATAATCATCTTCAAGTTTTCTGTTCAGCAATTCAAGCACTTTCTTTCGTACGACCAAAAAGTCGTGACAAATTAGCTTCTCGACTACAACAAGCAGCATATCTGGTGCTAAAAGTGCAATTGACGCTTCCAAAATATCAAATGATGTTTGCAGAATAATTTGCCAAGACTTTTCATGCTGCTTAAGTTCAATAAACTTTGTCAAGTCCGGAATCAATATTAGTGTATTTAAAATCAAGTCTTGGAACTGAGTTCTCATTTCACCGATTTTCTCTTGACTCATTTGATGTGCCATGTTAGAAACTTCTGGTGATTCAAGGATATACTTCAAGAATAATGAGACGAGGTACTTGAAATGCCTGATTTGTCCACTTGTGTGCGTTTTTAAGCAAAAGATTTCGTTCTCGTTGTTGCCTGTTGAAATATTTGAAAAAATAACGGATTTAAAATATTTCAAAAAATAACGGATTTTAAATATTTGAAAAAATAACGGATTTTAAATATTTGAAAAAATAACGGATTTTAATTATTTGAAAAAATTATTGGATTTAAAATAAATCCTAGGATTTAAAAGTGGATTAAAATAAATCCTAGGATTTAAGTTTGATTAATAATAAATCCTAGGATTTAAAGGTGGATTAAAATAAATCCTAGGATTTAAGTTTGATTAATAATAAATCCTAGGATTTAAAGGTGGATTAAAATAAATCCTAGGATTTAAGTTTGATTAATAATAAATCCTGGGATTTAAAATAAATCCACAAATTAAAATTAAGACAAAAATTAATCCTAGGATTAAGAACGTACCTGAATTATTGAATTTCGACTTTGTCTGGTCAATGATCATTGGCAGTTCCTTCAAATAGACAATCAACGATGTGGCAGTGACAACAATAGTTTTTATATCAAATTCCTTAGCAATCGACAGTGCAATTTGCAGACGAACTGGAAGTTCTTCCTGACTGCCTCCCTTTTGATGCTGTGAGACTTGAATCTCTAAAAGTGCACCAATAAACATCCACAAAAAGTTTTCAGCACCAAATGTATTCATCAGTTTCACATAAAGCATCATGCGACGGTGAACAGGAACATCCAAAGCTATTGCCGCAAATGTCTTTAGAATTGGAATTACTTCCTGCTTTTGTGCTCCTTTCAAGAAATTCGGAATTATGTTTTCAATAATTTTTGTAATGATTTGAAAACTGTATGAATCATCATGACGCACTAAGGTGGTTCCAACAAACGTGAAAATAGTCATTATATCACGTAAAACTTGATCAGGAATAACTAGAGCGAGCTGTGCCAATAGTAATAATGAATGATGATGAGTTTGCGGATTTTGAGTCTCTTTTATACATCTTATAATCAATTCTGTCTTAAAGACTGAATCATTGATACCCAAGGCACGATGATTTTTGCCATTTAATGAAATTTGCTTACAAGTTGTCAACAGAAGTGATAAAATAATTTGCTTAATGTACTCGATATCCGAGTCTGATGAGCGTAAACAATTCTGAAGGATGTCAAAGAGGATTCCCACTAATTCATGCTCGCCCTCAATATCCTTTGTCTTATTTTGAAGCAGTTCCAATATTGCAATTCCGAATTTCCAATCTTTTGACTCAAAAATTGCATTGGATTTAACATTTTTAATTTGCGTGGTCTTTGTCAATTTCAGAAGTGAATTCTTAATTATTTTACAGTCAGGATCGATACTATAAAAGACTTTCTGTGCATTCTGAATAATTCGTGGCTGTTCATTCATTGAGCACTCAATAATAGCATTGAAAATTTCCATTTTATGGTCTGGATGTAATTTCGTATAAAGCTCATTATCGATGGCTTGTAGAAGTAGAATGGACGGTGTTAAAATCTTTCCTTCCTCATCGTTCATAATGAAATGACATTTTAGTGACTTTAATGCCAGATTCCACAATCCACTAACTGTTATATGATTAAACTTCATAAGGACAAGCTTGATAATTGCTGCATGATTTTCATTGAAGAAGTAATTTTCCTTGTCATTAAACTCGTCGATTATCTTTGTAGCAATTTGTGCTGAAACATCCAAAACTTTTCTGTCTGTGAAATGCTTCAATAGCATGAGAAGTTCCGATTTGATGTAATCAAATGTTGCTTCATTGTTTATGGTCTTCAGCATGTTGTCTCTTATGTCCTGGATGTACTTTGATGACTTTTTATTAGCCAGTAAATAAATTATCATTTTAATCTGCTCATTATCCATTAAAATTTCGTTTTTTCTCGCAAGTATTTTTCCATAAAAGAACTTCCAGTTATCAGCAATGTGCTGGTTCTCTAAATCAGCAATTATGTTAATTCCAAGTTCTCGGATCTTGTTTGATTTCGAGCAGAGTGACAAGACGACATATTGATGCATGATACTTGAGTAATGCTTAACATTAATAAGATTACTCTTAAGGACATGATGGAACAAGTTCATAACTCTAATTTGGAACTCTAGAATGTCCACACATGATTCATACTGAGCAGCATGAAGGACACAAAATTGCGACAGAAATTCAAGTTTCTTTAATTCATTTGAGCTGCAAATTTTGTCCAAAAATTCAATCATGACTTCATTGACATCTCGTCGATAGACTTGTTGGACTTTGAAGTAAAAGTCGACGATAAAATGGAAAATGTCAAGGATCAGCTTCATTTCCAAATTTGGATTCGCGAAATTGATTTCAAAACTGGTAAATTCAATGCAATTAATCAGCTTGATGAGGACTGTGGACACTAAGTTCGTTGATAATTCGTGATTCTTAAGCTGCACATCAATTATTTTCAAATTATTAAACGAACAGTTCGGAAAGTTGTAAACTTTTTTGACATTCTGAATCACTTTCAATGCAAATTCATGTTCGATTGGTGAATTTAAGGAACAAGCAAGCAAATAAAATGCAAAATTCTCTTTGATGCTGCCAAGTTGATGATTTTCGATGACAATGTTAATTATAGTCTGCAATATTAATGCACTTGATGGCAAACATTTGTGGCTAGTAAAATATTCATTCATGATTTCACAGCACTTATCATGATCTTTAGGGATGGTTGGTAGATTCTTAAGAACATCTTGTGTTGCTGCATAATTCGAACTTTTAATAATTTTTGCAAATTCCAAAGCATTCGAGTCTTTTGGGAACAAAAATGGCACCAATGTAAAAAGGACGATATTTGAGTCTGAACATCCTTGATAAACTTCTGAAGTCATAATTTTCAGTGCCAATTTTGCGATAGCATTCCATTTATCAGGCTTTGTCCAATACTTCATCAAGATTTTTGATAATCTAGCAACTAGTTCATCACTTCCAACAGTTTCCTTGAGAAACAGAAAATCCATTTTCAGCACTTCAAGCACAACAAGCTGATTGTCATCATTAAGTCTCTCAGTTAATGTCATTTTCAATATATCGATATTTTCTGGAGTTCTTTCAATCGATTTCATATTCTTGACCAAATATGACACTGCTTCTGATCGGATGTGTGGATTATGATGATACAAGTTCTCGAAAATATTCGTGTCGTTTGTTGAGCATGAAACATTCAACAGAAATCCTATAAAAATCATTTTAGTTCATTATCAACAATTTTGAGAATCCACAAAAAAATCTTACCTAGCACATTCTTAAGTCCATTGCGCTTTCGACCTGGATTTCTAGTCATTACATTCTTAACAACGATATCAAATGACATTGGATACTGTCTTTCAAGCATTTTTAATAAGTTTGAGAACCAAACAGTCACATCCTGTGATTTTAGTGGTATATTCTCATCATCGGAATCCAATAGAACTATTTCATCATCACTCTGAATTGCTGGACTCTTGGTATCTTCTTGTACGTAGCTGTCCAAAATTGTTCTACGAAGGAAAAGTAAAATTTTAACGGTTATTAAGAATTCAAAAAATAACGGATTTAAAAAATTTGAACTTTGCAAGTTTCGTTAAAAATTTGAACATAAAAATGTTTCGTTAAAAATTCAAATTGAGAATGTTCGTTAAAAAGTACCTGATTATAATGCAGGCAAGATCATCGTCCATATCGATTTCATTCAGCAGATTTTCACAAAATTCTTTGTATTTCTGGAAGTTCTCATCCTTTTCCTGAATTTTGATCAACAGCTTGTTTATGAGTGCTTTGTAGAAATCAGTAATCATCTTTCCTTCTCTCATGGCTTGTTTCAAAATCATTAAGAAGCCTTTCATTTGCATTAAATTGTGAAGAGTAACGTCGCTAATTTTGAGTTCATCAGTTTGTGTTTGGAACATAATAGCAAGTAACAATATGCAATCTCTTGCTAATTTAATGTTTACAGACTTAGTGATACGATCCATAAATTCATAAAGAAGCTTTTCCTTCAAACTAGTTTTAGCCAACAGTTGTGCTGTAATCATAAATCCAGCAGCATTATAATCAGTAATATTAGACTTGAATGTTTTTAGCAGAAATCTTGACACAGTTACGATGTGATTATCATTGATTTTTGAAGTATGTTCCAAAGATCCAACCATTGATGTAAAATAGAAGGAAATCATTGTTTGTAACTTTACTGCACTTCTATCAAGCTCCTTAATTGCATCATAAGTGAATTTTCCAACAAAATCAAGGAAATCTGTTTGAGTAGCACCGTGATTCCAAAGAGTAAGCTTAGACAATGGAGTTGATGTCTTTTTAACTTCGCTCAAAAAATTCCACTTGTCTGATGTATTGTCAAACTTCATAATTTGAATGCACCGAACAAACATGTTGGTTTGATGATAAGGAAGAATCAGCATAAGCATTTCCTCTTTATTGTAAAGATTTATGTTGAAACGACGAATAAGCCATTCAAGACATTTATGCGATGATGGAATGAGAAAGTAAGGTGATAAATGGAACATAAATCGTTTAATGTTCTTATTAAGCAGCTTATTAATCTCATCAGTTTCCACAGCTCGTTGGACATCCTTAACTGTGAAATCAAATAATGTGGTCTCAAATTCAGCAAAAGAATCGTCAATTTCAATCAGTTCTCTTAATCCACTCAGTCCAATCTCATAGATTGTCTCACGGCTCTTTGTTGCTGCATCTTTTTGTGTAAATAGAATCGAGTCACGACGTCTAGTGTCCACAAATTGAGAAGATTGTGGCGTTTGAAGTTTTAACAATTGTTCACGAAGTGATGTTGACATTTTTTGTACAATTCTATTGATTGAATAAGATTCTTTAACTTTGATTTAACTAAAATAAGTCACAAATACTTACAATTGATTGTAACTTATGAATAACTATTAAATTCCTTTGATTCAATTAATTATTTTATATTTTTGAAAAATTCAACTAAGCACATGTGCGTTTGTTTTCTTTTTGGAGTTCGTTCAGTGCAAACACAGGAAAAATCGTTCAGTGAAGAAAATAACCGAGGTTTAAAAATTAAAAAACCGTTGATTAATTTTTATAATTTTAAGGACTTCATTTATTTAATAATACAAAAACATGGTGTAAAACAAACAATAATTAATCAATTTTTACATTTGAATAGATTTTCCTTACAAAATAAGTAGTACCAATATATCCTACAGTTCCGCATATCATGCCTAGTGCTCCACTGAACATTGCCATATATCCGAAATAAAAGACAGTTTGAAACAGTCCGTACATTCTGTGAAGGGATTATTATAAAGGCACAATTAATGAAAAATTCAAAAATAAAATAAAAGTCATGACTTACTTGGTTTTGAAGAAGAAATAATAGAAGGCATAAATATATACATAAATGGACGTAGAAGCTCCTGACAGAAATGCAGTCCATTGCCACCTATAATCTTCGGCATTAAGGAGGAAGTATGTACATACGATAGTTACACAAACAGTAACGATGATTAGAATGAGAAACACGAGCAGCATGAAACCATACACGTAGTAAATCTTATAAGCCCAAAATGATGTGAAAATGAAGTACCTGAAATAATTATGGATTAGATTAAAAATAAATCCGAGGATTAATCCAGATCAGAGATTAGCTTACATTTCAATGAAAATTGAGCCAAAGGGAAGAATTCCACCTAAAAGAGTGATGACAAGTGGTTCCATATACCATTTCTTCTCAGGAATTGGCCGTGGAACAGCATTAACTCGACATGGATGATCAGGCTGTCCACTCAAGTTCCTTCCAACAATCGTACCGACCATTGTTAATGGTAAAATCACAAAAATACAAATGCACGTGACAGCCAGCATAGTTCCAAAAGGAATTGCACGTGTTGCATGATAATAGATTGCAATGAAATTGATTAGGAATGCAGTTCCGCACACAAACATTGGTATAAGGAATGCTGATAAGAGCATCTGACGAATCCAAACTTTTCCACTCATTCGGGCATAAAGTGATCCGCCAAAATAGCCATTTATCGGTGATGTTGCTGCATAAACAAATATCGCAGTCGATAACAGTGAACCACGTCTATAAAGATATGACATAATTTAATTAGCAACAAAATTTGATAAAAGAAAAAATAGCAATTGACTCACTCAGTATACAGTTCGCCCATAATAGCAAAGCAAATGACACACAGTACGACACTAGTTAGTTGATATCCACAACCGATTAAGGATGTAAATAGAATTGGATACGAAGAAGACCGAAAAACATCTCCGTGAATATTTTTCCATCCATATTCATCGCCCAAGTCTCGTTCCATATCGTCCATTTCTTCATCCTTACTATATCGAGCATAATCTTTTCGTAATGTCCTAACTAGAATCATTGAGACAAGTCCAACAAGGAAAATGACCATCATAAAGCTATTGAATATGCTGAACCAATGAATGCGATGTTGAAAGAAGTTTGGATCCAGATATTTATCAAATCGATCCTTAAACTCAACAGTTGTTGGACGCCAATTGATTTCGTATGTAAATGAGATTTTAGCTCCAACGTGAAGAAGCTGTTCATGCTCATTAGTTAAATTAACATCAATAATCTGTTTGCCATTATATCCAATATCAAATCGTTTGTGTGTATGTATATAATATTTCGTTTCATGCTCCTTTCCAACTGCTCCCCAAATTGGCAAATCATCAATATACATCTGGAACCAATAATGATTCTTTACAGCATATACAAATGCTTTATATTTCTCCTCATCCAATTCAACCATACATGTGACAGTTCCTTTTGGAACACTGTCCTTAAAATCAATAGCATATCCACTAAACTCTAATTCTACTCCTAAAAGAGCTTCTGACATCGTCTCATGATAATGTGATATACTTTGTTTACTGCCAACACAAAACGGTAATGAAAAATATCCATAAGTTTCTTGTCTATTATGAAATGGACCAACTGTATTCATCCACAAAACTACTTCCTCATGATCTTCATACTGTAAGATAATTTATTTATTGTTATAATTAATTATATTAAGTACAGCTCACTGATTTAGCGAGATATTAGTACTTACAATATGATTATGCTCATCGGCATGAACTTTATTTAAAATTGATAGGATTACGGAGCAGAATATTAAGAGTTTATTGTGCATGATTATTGGTTGTTATCTTATCTTGACGTGTCCCTAATTAAAGTCTTCGGATATATCCGGATTATGCCTTAATTCCTTGTTAATGTCCTCGATTTGTTGACATGTCACTTTTATTATTTTCTTTTCTTCTTGTCTACCCTTGCTCAATTTTTTCAAATCTCAAACGACCGTTAACGCATTTTAGCATAGTTTTAGCTCTTACACGTTTTAAATGTTTTTTTGACAACAAATAATGAGTTATTTGTGAATCATAAGTTTAAAGTATTAATAATTAACTAACTGTGTACATAATTAAAGTGCTATTATACCGGCTATTGGTGAGTCAGTGAATAAAAAAGAGAGATGAGAGAAACGCATGCGTGCATTTACGTTGATCATTTACTAAATCTCTTTATTACAATACGTCGTCTCAACATCAACTTTTTCTCCAAACCGCAGTTCTTATAGTCAGTCTCTCCTGTGTTTTGGACTGTAACTGATCGTATTATTCTTGCTGCTCGATAATACCTTAATTATTGTGCAATTATGGGTAAGAAATAGCAGTTTGTACAAAGCATTAGAGTACATAGAAATTTAGTTTACATCAATATGACGTAGAGTTGCTTCTTATTAGCGAAATTCCCATATTTTTGTATTATTACTCAGTAGTTAGTTTCGTCGGCATTTTTTTTGTAGGTCATTCAATGTCAAATAAAGTTTTTAAGGATAAAGAAGAGGAAGAATATTTTTCTCTGATCTTTTTTCTCTTCTTGAAGATCCAGTTGAAATTTTATCTTGTCGGCTTTAGACTTTAACACTAACTGAATGCAAGAAACAGACATATTCAAAAAATTGTTTCTAAAAAATTGATCAGTAATTACACATTAGATGCCAGAAGAGTTATAGTCATGCGCATAAATTCACAGTTGTGTTAGTTGAAAAAAAAATGTTTGGAATGGAACGTATTCGGTTCCGTAGTAACTTCTTTTGTTCACAGATAATTTCCTAAATCTCCTCTGTTGCAGACAGAGACAGAACATACAATTTTGCGTTCTAATTCCCCACAATATTCGCATACAGTCATACAGACCACTCCATCCATATGTTTTCGATACTGTTTTGTGTATCTCACAAGACTGGGGAAAAAAGGTCACCTTCAAAGAAAGCAAGGAAATTTTGCGTGTACAAGTCTAGTATATATCCATTAAGTCACTACTGCCGCAAAAGTACAGACCGAACTGTGAATTTGTTGAGACATAAACAGCAGTAGATTTAAATACAATTTTTTGTGTGAATTTATTCAAGTGATAGATAAGATAAATGTAAGCAAAACATTGTTATCATCACATTCCATTAGTGTGTACATTTTATGTGCCAAAAAAAAATTGCGTATCGTGCTTGTTAGGAAAGTAATTTGAACTTGAACTTCAATCACAGTCAATTGAGGACCTTTTCATATCAATTCTATTTGTGTTGGCCCACTACACGCCTTAATTTATGTCATAATAGTCGCACATCTTCTGTCTGAATTATAGCTTTTTCCGCGTATGCCTCCATACTGTGATATTTTTATATTGCACGTTTTCTTTCCATTTTGATGATGTATTTTTATCGATAAGTTCAATATATAAGCAGACATGAACATTCTCGCAATCAGTTGACTAAAACAAATTGAATTAGGCAGAACCTTAGCTAAGGATCCGAGAATTGTGAGAGTTTAGAGCCGATAAAAATAGATTTTCACATTTTCCAATTGACCTTGCCGGTTTTCAAAGTCGTACAGTCAAAAAAGTATCTACGTAGCACAGTGAAAGTTCAAAGAAATCTCGCACATAAGAAGCGATTGATGTAAAAATGAGCATAGGAGTGATAATCAGTAATTATATGTATTAATTAAATTATATTTTCTTCTCCAAACAGAGGATCTTGAAGTAAAAATGGCTAATGTTCATGAAGAATTGTTCCATGAAGTCACTGATGACTCAGAGCCAAAAAATCATCATAAAGTTACTGTTGTTGGAATCGGCGCGGTTGGTATGGCAGCAGCTTTCAGTATTTTAACTCAGGTAATTTGTGCTGGAAATTACGTAAATAATAGAAAGTAATACTAAGAAATTTTGTACTACGTGACAGCATGTATCAAGTGATGTTGCTCTTATTGATTGCTTTGAGAATAAGTTGAGAGGTGAAATGTTGGATTTGCAGCATGGATCCAACTTCTTGAGAAACGCTAAAATCTCAGCAAGTACTGATTTGTCCGTATCAGCTGGATCTCAATTGATTATCGTAACAGGTGGGTTATAAGGCTTCTTCTTCTTAATCACATTTAATCGCCACTTGATAAAATTATATGTTTTCAGCTGGTGTACGTCAGAAGGAAGGAGAATCACGTTTAAATTTGGTACAACGTAATGTTGATATCTTCAAGGGAATGATTCCAAAACTTGTTGAATACAGTCCCGATACAACTTTGTTGATCGTCTCAAATCCTTGCGATATTTTGACTTGTAAGTTATTACTTTTGAATTTATTTGATGCATTAAATAATCGAGTATTTTTATACAGACGTGGCATGGAAATTGTCTGGCTTGCCAAAAAATAAGGTCATTGGCTCTGGAACAAATTTAGATTCGTCACGATTCCGTTTCAATCTCGCTCAGCGGTTGAAAGTTGCTCCAACTAGTATGCATGGTTAGTATGTCTTCTTTCTTGAACATTAGGTCACGTGGCATGTTGAATAATTTAGTGCTTGAAAACCATACAAATTTTTAATGAATTTTTTGGAATTGTATGGTTTCGTTTTTTAAAAAATATTTTGACCGTTATTTTTTAATTTCTTTCTTCATCCAATTAATTAATTTTTTAACAATTCTTATTCAATATAGGATGGATTATTGGTGAACACGGTGACTCTAGTGTCCCAGTTTGGTCAGGTGTCAACATTGCTGGTATTCGTTTACGTGAAATCAATCCAAATGCTGGTTTTGATGAAGCAGATCAAGAGAACTGGAATCAGTGCCATAAAGATGTAGTTAACGCTGCTTATGAAGTTATTAAATTGAAGGGATATACATCATGGGCTATTGGTCTTAGCTGTGCCAATATTGCATCATCACTTCTCCGTAACACAAATTCAGTTAAGGCTGTCTCAACATTGGTACAGGGAATTCATGGAATTGACAAGGAAGTCTTCTTGTCATTGCCATGTGTCTTGAATTCACACGGTGTTGTAGCTATTGTTAAGCAAAAGTTGAGCGACGATGAGATTGCTAAGTTGCAAGCATCTGCAAATTTGATGGATGAAGTTCAACGCGGAATTATCTTCTAAATTTATTAAGCAAGTCTTTGAATACCTTAAATGTGATGTCAAGATGAAGCTATACATTATTAAGCGCACGAGAATAATTTATTTTAAAAATTTGCACTGCTTCCCTTAAACACGAATTCATGAGTGTTGCAATTACATGTAAATTCATCATTTAAGCATACAGGATGGTCCACAAAGGAACTTTATTATATTTTTAAACTAGTTGGAAAAAAACAAAAAATGATGTGAGAATCTTATTTATTAATTTAACTATCTAAAAAATTTAGACCTTTTCGGAATTATCTCTTGCTTTAAGTTTAAGTAGTTAAATGATATAAGATTGAAAATGACAAGAATAAAATTTTGATGAAAAGAACGTCCTTACTTAATTTTCGCATTTAACTACCTCAAAAATTTGCTGAAAATTGGCAATTTAACTTTTAAAAAATACTCAAAACTGAATAAAAAGTAATATTGTTGAGACAAATAACTGTCTATAAACATATTTTATTGCTTTTCTTTTGATATTAATAGACAAAATTCCCCTTTACAGCTTCTTGTAACAAATGTAAAGATTTCACAAACATATGATCAACTGACATCATCAAAGTCATACAAGAAAAAAATATGTATCATGTGCCAACTCACGTTTTACTCTTTAGCGAAGTTTTCAGAAGAAAAATTATTGAAATGTTTGTGAGTCATAAATTTACAGCTAAAAATGCGTCATTAACATGCCTGTATCTATGGTCTACATGTGAGCACTTAATGTAAATAGTAAAAATCTTGTGTAAACAAAAAATATTGTGAAGATTAGATGAAAAGCTTTTGATTCTTATCATGCTTAATAATACAAACTAGCAATCAAGCTAGACAACGAATTACAAATTTTAATTGATTTTTGTTTTTAAACAATTTCAGTCTTTGAAAAATAGGTTAATAGTAATTCTTTTAAGAAGTAATACTTTTTTCTATAGTTGCTGCTTTTTTGTATGAAAAACACATTAAAAATTGAGAAATAACGGTCGAAAAATTCAAATGTTTCAAAACCATACAATTCCAGAAAATTAAACTGTTGTAAGGTTTTTGAAATTTTGAACTTCAAATAAATTTTCATACTAGAACCATACAACAGTTTCATGAAAATTGTAAGGTTTTTTTTTATTTTTTTCAAGTTGGAATTTTAAAAATCCGTTAAAAACGAACGAATTTATTTCAACTAAAAATAATTTTTTCAAGTTGGAATTTTAAAAATCCGTTAAAAACGAACGAATTTATTTCAACTAAAAATAATTTTTTCAAATTTGAATTTTAAAAATCCGTTAAAAACGAACAAATTAATTTCAACTCAAAATTATTTTTTCAAATTTGAATTTTAAAAATCCGTTAAAAAACGAACGAATTTATTTCAACTCAAAATAATTTTCTCAAATTTGAATTTTAAAAATCCGTTAAAAACGAACAAATAATTTCAACTCAAAATAATTTCTAATGAAATGAGTATTTTCACATATTTTTACTGAGAATGGAATTTAGCGACAATTTGATAGCACATAAATGTGAAAACTTAATGACTAACTCCACTCAAATTTTTTTCAATGTATTATTTGAGCATTTCCTTTAAAATTACGTCATGCGTCATGCGGCAATCAACTTTCAGTAATATGACGAAAGATTACAAAGAAAATTTATATCCATGTATCCAGTTCAATCCCAAGAATTTTCATGTTTATTCTTTAGAATATTATGTCTATAGTGCGGCCAAGAACATAAAATATTTCTTCATTCTCAAATTTGCACTTGAGCGATCGTATTCTGGCGGCAAATAAGAAAGTTAATGTATATATAAGCAGCAGTAATTCTCATATAACGTCAGTATTGCAGAAGATATTCACATTGAATCATCGAAAGGAAATCAATAGTGAAATTTTTTAATAAGCAACAAGCACGTGTTATTGTGAAATTTTAAATTTAAAATTAGTGGAAGTTAAATAAATAAATTTAAAGGAACTAAAATAAATAAATAAAAAATGCATCTCAAAAACGAAATGTTTCATGAAGTTCCTAAAACCGAGGATCAAAAATCTCATCAAAAAGTGACTGTTGTTGGTGTTGGGGCTGTCGGCATGGCATGTGCATTTAGTGTCTTAGCTCAAGTATGTATTTGACTTTGTGACTCTGTCTGAAGTCATTAGAATTTTTTTCTTCAATTTTTAAAATTACCCCCCCCCCCCTTCTTAAAAGAGAGTCCTTTCAATTTTTTTGGATGCACTGGGATGCACCCCTAAGTTGGACTTTACTAAAAATAACCATTTCCTAGAAATTTTATACAAACAAATATTTCGGGAACCCCAAAACATCATCAATGTATTAAATTCCAATAAATATTCATTCCAGAATGTCTCAAGTGACATAGCTCTAGTCGATGTCTTTGAAAATAAGCTCAAAGGTGAAATGATGGATCTCCAACATGGTTCAAGGTTCTTAAAGAATGCAAAAATCTCAGCAAGCACAGATTTGTCAGTTTCAGCCGGATCACGTCTGATTATTGTCACGGGTAAGAAAAATATTGGAAATGCCATCATGAAAAGCAGTATGAAGTAACTTTTTGTATTATATGAAAAAATACAGCCGGTGCTCGTCAACAAGAAGGGGAATCACGTTTAGGCTTAGTGCAGAGAAATGTGGAAATATACAAAGGATTAATTCCAAAGCTTGTTGAGTACAGTCCGGACACAACTTTGCTGATTGTCTCGAATCCCGTTGACATTATGACCTGTAAGATTTCATAAGAATTTAATTCCGTAAAGGTGTTGAGAATTATTTAATTTAATTAAATTATTTAGACGTGGCATGGAAATTGTCTGGCTTACCGAAAAACAGAGTCATTGGATCTGGTACAAATTTGGATTCTTCACGCTTTAGCTTTTTGCTCTCTCAACGTCTGAATGTTGCTCCAACGAGTATGCATGGATGGATTATTGGTGAACACGGTGACTCTAGTGTTCCAGTTTGGTCAGGTGTCAATATTGCTGGTATTCGTTTACGTGAAATCAATCCTAATGCTGGTCATGAAGAAGAAGATACCGAGAACTGGAATCAATGCCATAAAGATGTCGTGGAAGCTGCTTATGAGATAATCAAGTTGAAGGGATACACATCATGGGCTATTGGCCTCAGTTGTGCTGATATTGCATCATCAATATTCGAAAACACAAATTCAGTTAAGGCTGTCTCCACTTTCGTTCAAGGAATTCATGGAATAGACAAGGAAGTCTTCTTGTCATTACCTTGTGTTTTAAATGCAAATGGTGTTGTTTCCGTTGTTAAACAGAAGTTGAGTGAAGATGAGATGGCCAAGCTGCATGCTTCTGCAAAATTAATGAATGAAGTTCAGATTGGATTGCAGTTTTAGGTTATTTTGGGTAGCTTTTTGGATGTAAGAAATATTTATTGTCATTGTATTAAGCCTTTCTCATATATTTGATGCCAAAAAGCAACAAACTTTACTAAAGAATCATAATTCAACTTGCTGGAACCAGACGTGTATTTTATCCAAAAATAAATACACGAAAATGTCAATAAACCTATCTTTATGCAAAATATCACGTTTTGAACTTGCCAAGCTTCTTTTTGGATGCAAATCAACTGTATCCTCACATTTCCTGGCACGAGAACCCAACTGGAAGTGACTTTATAATAGAAATATTGATTTTCGTAAATAAACAGGTCATAAATTTTTTAATGAATAATTGCTTAGCAATAAATTCTGAATCTCTATTCTGAATTGTTCTCACGTGTTGATTGGGGAAATTTATAAAGAATTATGAAACTTTACAAATGTTTGGGATTGTTTTGACACGTTAAATAATGACCTTGGATTTATATGAGATCATCTGTTTGTTCCTTAGTTTGTATAGAAATTAATTGAATAATTAGGAATAAAAAAATATTTATTTGATTAAAAATGTAAAATTTCTGTGTTTTAAAACCTTACAAATGTTTTGATGTCTTAGGTTCAAAATTTGAACTTTAAAAATTTAAAATTAAAAAGTTCGTTAGAATTTTTTTGCTCAATTTACAGTTTAAAACCTTACAAATGTTTTAAGTTCTCAGGTTCAAAAATTGAACTTCAAAAATTCAAATTTTTAAAAACCGTTAAAAATGTTTCAGTCAAATGTATAAAATATTCTAACCTTCTTAATACCAATTTCCAGTTTAATTGTCAAATTTGAGCAATATAAATGTTAAATCAGCACGTAACAATCACTTGAAATTTATGTGTTTAGAACCTTACAAATGTTTGCATTCTTCAAGTTCAAAATTTGAACTTCAAAAAATTCAAACTTTTAAAAACTGTTAAAAACATTTCAGTTTCCAGTTTAATAGCTAAACTCAGCATGTTACAATCAAAATTCTATTATAACACTGACCTAACTACTAGAATCACATCATTATTCCAAAGAATGTTGTTAAAAACTAAGACTGTGAAATTTTTCATTATAAATATTTAATTTCCACCAATAAAAAGTCCATTAAATAAGGCATTTAAGCCTAAGGTGCCCAATAAAATTTTACATTATCGTGAGTTTCGCATATTCACTTTGATAATTTACTGTTAAATTGAATGTAGAATATATATCAATTATCGCCTTGTTGAAGAATTTTTTTCTCTTCTTTATTCTTGTCTTCATATTTCATACGAATAGCGATAATTAAGCAACAGGTATTGATTGAATAATACTCAATTTTCTGCCATGTAGAAGAGGCACATACCACACTTAATACCATAGAGAGAGAAACAAACACATGATAATGAAGGTCAAGATGAGATAAATATGCAATATGCATACATAAGCAGGTCCTCAACGTCAGATGTTTCGTCTACACTTTGGAATTTTTAAATTCAAGATTTTTTAGCATGTTGCTGAGGGAAAAGCAGCCTTTGATTAGTCAATTTGGGGTTTTTGTTCACAATAATCATGAATTATTCTGGGAATAAATGTCATTCAGTTAATTATATGCTGAAAAATTACTTTGATTTAAGTCTTAGTAGTCATTATTCATATGAAGTTTTCGAGACGTGCTAATGAGTTTTATTTTGACAATATTTACAGTCGGAAAAAATCAGAAAATTCTTCGAATTTAAAAATTTTATGAAGAAATTTTAATTGTGTTAATTAAGGTTGTTCTCATCACATCTGAGAGTCAGCTCAAAAATTTTGCTTCAAAAATTGGGTTAAATAAAAGAAATTGCTTCAAAAGTGCGTTCAGTAAAACAAATTCTGCTTAAAAAGTGCGTTCAGTAAAAAATTTTCTACTTCAAAAAGTTCGTTCAGTAAAACAAATTTTGCTTCAAAAGTGCGTTCAGTAAAAAATATTCTGCTTCAAAAGTGCGTTCAGTAAAAAATATTCTGCCTCAAAAGTGCGTTTAGTAAAAAATATTCTGCTTCAAAAGTGCGATCAGTAAAAAATATTCTGCTTCAAAAGTGCGTTCAGTAAAAAATATTCTGCTTCAAAAGTGCGTTCAGTAAAAAATATTCTGCTTCAAAAGTGCGTTCAGTAAAAAAATCTTTTTTCAAAAGTTCGTTCAGTAAAAAATTCATAAAAAGTTCGTTCAGTAAAACAAATTTTGCTTCAAAAGTTCGTTCAGTTACAAAAATCCGCTTCAAAAAAGCGTTCACTTCAAAAATTCTCGACTTTTTGTTGGCGCACCTTGAAAAACGGCTCATGAAACCACCACAATAAAAAGATCCTCTTTTACCACAGAGAAGATTATTCAATAATTTAAAATTTGACAAGTTCAAATGTTCGTAAGCTTTTGTGATTGGATCCTCCCAATATAATCATGAAAAATTCCTTTGTTAACAGACAATATAAACCGGTTAGCGAAAAAAAACCACAAAAACCTTTCTCAACTCGATATTTCTTTTATTGTTTATAATTTTATTTATTTATTTAACATTTTCAAAATAAATTATGGCTAATACTTAATATTCAAATAATAATAAGAAAAGATTAACAGCCATTATGCTAAAAATACATGTTGATTGACATAATTTGCAAATCTAATTACACTTTTTTTATATCCACAATCATCTCAATGATCATACAGGTGGTTTTTGTATATTGTCGACTTTGTGAGCGACTCTCCCAAAATCACAAACAATTTTCTCTCAAAAACAACTTTTCTTCTTCTTCCATGTACCGCATGCAGTTTTATTTGTTGTTGTTAGAGTATATATGAAGGTATAGACGACTTAATATCCCCGCATAAATAAAATGTCATTTAATTAGATTCACAATAATTAAGTAACATGACAATTAATTAGGCACAATAATTTTCATTGAATCTAATAATTAATCTCAATACTAGGTAGTTACGATAATTGTAATTAAAGCATTACGGGTAAAGTAAACAAAATTATTATCAATGTAAGTGACACAGCACAGTGCTTGCTGTGTATGCGACGACAATCAGAGAAAAAAGAGGCAATTCTCTGAGAAGAATTGAGCAGAAAAAAATGTATATTTGTTATAAGGTATAGAGTGAGAATATTGAGAATCGATCGTTCATTACCAGTTCAGCATTCGTGGCAGCGAGAATAAAATCTTTCAACTTTTTTCCCCCCAATCAACAAACAGCACAAATGGAATATTTTTTATAGTCATTTTTAAATTTTAAGTACAATCTTGTTTTGTTTTTGCTGTTAAGAAAGTTAAATTTATAGTTGTTAAGGAGTTAAGTGAAGATATATGTAATAAAAATAAATGAAAGGAGAAAAAAAAAGTTTGAGAAGAAGGAAATAGAAGAAAAAAAAAGTTCCATTCAAGTGTGCCAAATAATTCAATGGAATTTGTTGTTCATGCAAAAATGTATGAACGTTTAGTGATTGAATAAGTGCCTTAGAAAGTGGAACCAAATGCGTCAAAAGTTAACTCAGTGGCTGTGAAATTTAATATAATAATAATAAATAAAAAATATTGTCGCCATTCCCTTTATAATTTCGTCCATACCTATATGAAAAAAAGTGAAATTTCTTTTTGAAATGAATTGATGTCTGTGCCACAATAATTGTAGAAAAAAAATCAGCATTGCTATTATTATTTTTTATGTGCAGAGTTTCCTACCTTTGTAAATAAATGACCATCTCATATTCTGCAGAAGTCCCAAATGGCAGTGCATTTGGGTGCTTTTGGAAAATTTTATGGAAGTGAGTTTTAATTACATTTTAATGACTAAATTTCTAATAATTTTTTGTGAAATGTTTTTCGTCGTTTTTAAACGAATTTGGCAACGAGAAATGAAATTAATTAAATCAGCTTTTAGTTTAGTGAAAAATAAAAGTTTTAACGTCGAATGCTAATGAATTATTGATCTCTCTCACTGTTCATCTACATATCTTCTATCATTTTTTGCATAACTTCCTTTTGAAATATAAAAATCGTCGCTAATTTAGCTTCATCATTATGGAATATATTATCATCTTTTAGATTCCAACTAATTAAAATATTTCACGTGATTATCATTCGGTTGATTCTATTAATTAGCTACGTTTTAGGTTTTTTAAACTTTGAATCTTCAACGGATAAATAAATTTCAAAATTTTAACGGACGAAACAAATTTGAATTTTCTTCGTCAAACTTTCGTTAAAAATCGAACGAATTTGTATTCGTCAACAACAAATTTATTGAATAATGCAATTTTGCATTAAATTAAGTTATTAAAGCTATTATAAACACTCAGATACGTTTGAACAAAAGTTGTGAAGTAGAATAAATTTATTGTTATCAAAAATTGTGATACAAGGCACGTGATTTGACTGAATTAATTTATTACGAATTAAAATGCAACAATTTTACTTTATTTTCTTCATCGAGCAAACTTATTTTGCTGTCAAACATTTCATTTAGAAGTTCTGTGAATTTTAGACGTCTACTCTAGAAATAAAAGATTTTTTGTTAATGAATCAACAACACTAAGTTCTGAATCAATCTGATCAGATGTAACGTTGATATGTGTGCATAACTAAAATATAATGAAACTTGATACAAACCGAGAGTTCTGTTGAGCTATAAATCAACAAAGAATACAATGATAAAGCCAATGAATCAGATGACAACATACAGAAAAAAAGATCAAAAAACATTATACAGGCCTTGTTAATTACTCGATGCACAAGTGAATGTTTCACTATTTATATGGCAGCAAAACTGCAAGTGTATATTGCCACCATCTCATGTATTTTTAAATACTATAATGGTTTTACATAATGATGCAATTTTTATTTGCCGTATAAATACATATAATTTTTTTTCGGAAAGAAACTACACGCACAGCATGAGAGAGAGGAAAACAATAATATCTCTTCTTAATCTCTGGATTGTATAATGTTCAGTAATAAAATTTGCGCTTCAATTCAATGTCTAATGGATTTCTAATTTTAAATAATCATTATTGTTAAATAAGACGATTAAAAACTTTTATACAAGTTCAAATTGCACAATATAATTATAATAATATTCGGAAGACGATTTCACGAGGGGAAATTCCGATATCTGAGACCATTAATCAGTCAAGCTTGCTGTTGTTCACGATCTTCGATCGGCACGTCTCATTATTAGAATAATGATTTAAACAAAATAATAATAATAATATTGAGTTAGAAGGCTTTGCAAAAAGTCGATAATAAATGCGCATTTTTGTGTGGAATTTAAGTAATTTGCGTTGTGGGAAAGGTCAACAGATCTGAAGAACAGCTTGAGATATGAATAATTTACCGGCGTATTTAAAGTTTAAAATTTATGATCTTGAATTGTATTATCAATGATATTGCAATGATTTAAGCTTTGGGTTCTTACACAAATGACGTCCAAGTTATAAAATAGTGTTTACTCATAAAAAAGAATTAATATTGTAAAAGAATTAAATTTTTGAATATTTTCAAAAAATATTTTTTAAATTTCAAATATTTTTTTTAAAAAAATTTTTGTTAAATTTTTGAATATATTTAAAATTTTGAATATTTTCAAATTTTTAAATATTTTTATATTTTCAAAAAATATTTTTAAATTTTTTTGAATATTTTAAAAAAAAAATTAAAATTTTGAATATTTTTAAATTTTTGAATATTATTAAATACCATTTTTAAATTTTTGACTATTTTCATATTTTTGAATATTTTAAAAAAAAATTAAAATTTTGAATATTATTAAATAACATTTTTAAATTTTTGAATATTTTCAAATTTTGAAATATCTTCAAATTTTTGAATATTTTCAAATTTTTGAATTTATTCAAACCGTTAAAGTGACTTTTAAAAATTTCTTAGACGTCATTTCTGAACAATCCCTTGTGTCCTTTAAAAATGTGTGAAAAAAATCCAAGACTGTCTTTGACATGAGGGTCAAAAATTCTTAGCGGCAGCTTCAACTTTTAAATTCATGAATAACATCCATCAATTTCTAATAGGAAATCGTAAGAATAGGAACAAAGTGAGAATAAAAATGCTTTTGTTTTAGTCATATTTCCGCCAGTAAAGTCCGGATTTGAAAAATTAAACAAATGAATCCATTGGAAAGCATGCCATACAGCACAATATTGCATGCATTTAAAAACAATATAAAAATTCGTAATTACCTTCACACTTAAAAAATAAATGTATACAGTTGGAAAAATGTAGAAATTATAAATCATATGAGATTGTTGATCTGATAAGAACTTAATGACAGTAAATTGCGAGCTTTTTTTGACACAAAACAAATTTTTAAGTGCTTATGAAAATTGTTTTACAACAGATTTTTTTAATTATTCATAAATCTCGGTACGAAAATTCAATGTCATTGAAAATACACATACTGGAACTGATGAAACAAGCAATGATTATGCGATAATACCGATGTGAATGTGAGAGACTTGACTAAATTCACATGAAGCTAATTCTTAAGTTTCAATCCATTTTTCCCACGACAATTATATTCAGTACTATTTTGCGTCATCTCGATGCTTTGTACTCAAAAATGTATTCATCGATAGCATGTACCCGAAACTAATTGAATTTAAATCTCTATATGTGTAGAAAACGCTGATAACACCTGTTGCATTAGTATTTAAAACGAGCTAATGACAGGAGAGAAAAAAGAAATTTAATTTTAAGTCAATTTTACTAACAAAAAAATAACCGTAACACAAAAAAAATATAGGATGAGTGCCAATAAAACTAATCAAGTAACTTTCATTTTTTAATGTCCAATACAGGTGGCGTGGTAGTGTATACAAATTAGTTTGGCGTGAACTTCTTGCTTATTTGGGATTATATTATTCAATAAATTTCATATATCGATATGCTCTCGATCATGATCAAAAACGGTAGGTTTTCAACTTCGTATAATCAGTAAGTCTTATCTATTCTAATATACAGCGAGTGATTTAAATGCTCGAACAAAAGAGAAGGCGAAAGGAGCATTCTGAATGGCAAAAGAAAAGCATGGAAAAAAATTTAATTTACAAGAAACAAAGACATTGATGTGGCCAGTATAAAGTTTAATTCACATATCTTCAGGGTTGATAATCTGTTAAAGAGTATCTATGAGGAGTATATCTTATTAATTAGCTAGTTAATCCTAATTAGTTAATGATGTTCAAGTAATTGCTAGATTTTATAAATAATTTTCGACTATTGAATGCTTTGGGATGATAATTTATAAAGATTGCTGTTGATTCTGGAGGATGAATACATTAGATTAATGAAAATAATAATTGAAATATCCAGAAACACGTCTTTACTCTTTAAAATTCAAATTTTGAATGAATTTCAAAAATAAACAAAACTTCTGAAATTTCAGCCAAAAGTTTTCAAATTTTAAATATCCGTTAAATTTTTAAATTCTATAAAACCGTTAAAATTATTTACAATTCAATTACTTGAGCATCAACTCCTAGTCTGCAGATTTGAAACCCTAGAAAATCTCCATAAAAAATGCATTCTCTTTTTCGATTTTTATTTAATCCAACTCACAAAGTATTGTTTAATTACAGCTATTTTCAAAAAGTATCGGGTTATGTCTATGATAATTTTAGGTAAAGATATTTTCTTCAAAATTGCATGCAAAATTATCAGCTTTTGGAACTTACAATTACACATTTACCTATTAAAATTAATTTTTTAATTGCATTGCACGAATAATTTTAGTATTTTAAGGGGGTCTCTCTTTCAATTGCTCAACTATATTAAAAGCATGCTCGTTTAACTCATGCTTCATCATACTATTGTGCTTGCACAAATTGTGTTTGCTTACTTGGTTTACATTCATAATGAAAAAAATGTGTGTATGTTTCTACTTTTTTATATTATTATATTTATAACATTTTGAATATGTTTATATAAAAAAAAATATTGAGTCATGAAGAGTAAGAAGAGGACGGAACATGTATTCGTATGCATTAAAATGTCAACATGAGTTCGTAGGTAAAAGAAGTTGTTGGTTTGTAATTAATTACTGTCAATATACTCGTTCTATGAATAACTGTTGCGAAATAAGCTTCTGCCAGCAGCTGCATACCTTGCAAGTTTATACGGTCATTTCTCTTTCGAAGTACAAATCAAACCGGAAAGATAATTCAAATTGAAATGGAAAGGCATAGTTCTGTAGAACACGTCATTTTAAAAAATGCGAGAACCAACCTTGAGTAAGTAATTGGAACTGGGACTGATTCTCTAGAGCAGTGGTTCTCAAACTTTTTTGGCTCGCGGTACACTAACCGTCATTTTGAAGATTTGCACACTAGAGTCCCAAAAACTTATGTTTATATTCAATTTAAGTTGGTAAAGTTCGCGGCACACCTGTGAAATTCTCACGGCACACAGTTTGGGAGCCACTGCTCTAGGGGGTCGTTCATAAATGACATCTAATTTTGGGGGTGGGGACGGGGTCTGACTCTGTATAAAACTTTCATTCAAAAGAAACATTTTTGTATTAAAATTTTTTGACAGAGGGGGGAAGGGGTTCTCGTTTTTTACATGACATCATTTATGAACGGCCCCTAGACTATACTCAGTCAAAATGGGATCTCTGTCCTCCGGAAGTGATTCTGGCTTCTAAAATAATCATTAAACTAGTCTAAATTATATGATTTAAAAAAAATTTCGCAGGGTTCTCGGTTCACTAAGTTTGAACTCGAAGCTATTCATTACCTAACGGATAAAATCACCCAATTACAATTATCTATTTTTAGAGCTTCTGAAAAAAATTCTTCTCAATGAAAAACCACAAACATCTCTAATTGGGTGATTCACATGACAAAAAGCTATCAAATGTTCTTAGCCATGGCTAATTTAACCTCATATTATGACCGTATCTCTTTCAAATTATTTTACAGTCAGAAAAAATTCTAATTCCAATCGACATGACTTGACTACTTAAACAGAATGAGACCAACAAAAAATATTTCAATTATTGCTTCTGGATGTCTAACTTGTAATTTTATATAATAGTTCACAGAAAAATAAATGTTAAACTCACAAATTCACATGCAAAGTTGCTTATTTTATGTCCACTAAGTGTATTCATGTGTGAAATGTGCATGAAAAGTTTTAAGCACATAGCGCAACAAACTCTGTCTTTTTTTTGTGGGTCGCACTCGAATTTAAAATAATAATAACAGATATATTTACGTATTGAACGTAGAAACATTTTTGTTTTTGCGTTTCATAAAAAATTATCGGAAGTTTTTCTTGCTTATAAAACACATTTTTATCACTATCATAAAATATTTTTTTTAAAGGATTGTTTAAGGCTGAACACGCGCCTGTAATCTTCCAGTGAATCACCTTATTAATTTTTTTTCTTAAGCTGAGTAGCGCCTTCATGAACAATAATATAAAAAAATTCTGGTTTAACAGAAGAAGAAAAATTTCTTGAAAAGATTTAGAAAACAAAACAAAAACTAGCTTTTGGAATTTCCAAGCAATAAGAGAATAGATGTCAGAGTTAGAGGTTGCTTGAGGAATAATCAAATTATTAATATATTCATCTGACGAAATCTAATGATGTATCAAGTTTCAGATAAGACGGGATACAATGAATGTTTTTTTTTGTAAACTTGATTGAAGGAATTGATATTAGGGGGTCAATTAGTTTGTTTATAATTTTATTTTGTGAAGATTGTCATAATTTTTAATGTATTATAAGTTTTTAAATGCTTTTAAAGGCTTTTTGAGCATACGTAAGATATACCTTAGGTAGGGTATACAGCTATTATCTTAAGTATAGCAAGGACATACCTTAGATACCGGCCCCAGGGTGATATATCAGAGGGTGCACTGGGTGGTTTATTCGAGATACTTTAAGGGGTCATTCACTTATGACGTCCATGATTTAGGGGGGAGGAAGGGTCTGAGATTTTGTGACACTTTATATTAAAGAAATTTTTTGAATTTAAAATTTGTGACAAGGGGGGAGGGGGGCTCTAAAAATCCCATTTTTTGATGGACGTCATAAGTGAATGACCCCTAAAGTAAGACCCCGTAAGACCTTACCATTTTGAGATCTATAGTTGCGCTAGACCACTTCGCAGATAATTAGTGTTTAAAGTAGGATCCAAGCCATTAATTTGATGACATTGTTACCTGTAAGATGCAAATGGAAGCTATCAGCTTCTTTGAATTAAAGTGCTTCGATTGTGGAGTGATTCAGTTCTCCGGTTCTTAATTTCTTCTCGAATCATATGTACTGGAAATGAAGCTTAAAGCCTTCCTTTTTAGGTTACAGGCAGAAATGTCATCAAAGGAGTGTTTAGGATCCCACTATAAGCTTTAGGTCTCAGGAAATGCCCCAACACTTCTTCAAGGAGTTTCAGAAAACAACTTGCATTATCAGCTTTGGTTTATGTTGGGTCTCGAAGTAATTAGGTAGCCACCAAGCTACTTTAGCTCCTTAGATTTCAACAGAATTCCTTGTTCATTGATATTCGATCAATTATTAGACAAAACTTCCTCGTAAATTTATCTATCGCGTCAGTAGAGTAGCCTAGATTCACCTATGGGTATATGGTAGAATATCCAAAATTCCACAGCCATGAAAACATTAAAAACTCACCTAAATTCCTCATACAATCATAAACACCTCTATACCTATCCTTTTAACTATCTCAAAGACAAAAATTTAAAGAATTTGAAAGATTTTTTACGACTCTTTCAGATTTTTTATTTGTTTTGTTAACATTCAAAGCTATCGAACATTTTAAGATATAAAATTTAACATGTACTAACCATTAACACCCGAAAATTTGTTGTTTTCAAATTATTCTTATACCATTTCACAATTTGCCATTCATCCAAAAAAAAATCATTTCAAGGAATTGAAATTCAGACAAACAAAAAGTCAAGAGGCTGTCAAGCGTACTCTGACAAATGTCTCGCTTCTGCGAAATTGAAAAGGAAATTTCCAAAACAAAGAGTTGAAATCGAAGAAAGAAATTTTTCTTCTTGGTATATCTGCGAAATTCCCCGAGTAATAATAGCATCTAAATGTGTGTCGCAAGTTAATTTACGAGAATGGCGTTAGTTCATAACTTTTCATTACGTTTTGAGAGATTTGTTTCATGTTTGCATGAAAATTATTTAAAAAGATGTACATGTCTATCCAATAGCTTGTGATGGAGATCATACTATTGTGATGTGTTTTTGTATGTGACGTCAGTTACTCATGGATAAATGTTAGTTTAAGTGTTTTATTTATTTTTTTTTGTCATGAGAATTCTTTATTGAATTTTTTTTCTCAATAAAATAGAAAACCAGAAATAATTCTGTGGGTAATGCCTGCCTTTCCACCTTGTGTTTGTTTCTTGTATAAATTTTTTTCAATAAAAATTGATTTGGTTGAATGTGGTTTATGTGTGTGACATCATAAATACCATAAATTGAGCGATTTCTGATGCTTTTTAAAATTATACCATCATGCTTTATTTATTTTATTATGCAAGGCAAATTCATTTATCAGCATTCTGCATAATTCATCATAATTTTAAAGTGTTTTTTTTTTAAATTGGATAATTAGAGACTTAATTGCACGAAATTATGTTTAAATTTAATTAAGTTTATGAATTTGGGTCACTACAATCAAAATTCTATTTTTCTACCTTAATTAATTTTATCTATTGGGTTCTTTCATGGCACAGAAATCATTCAATGCTATTTTCAGCTTCTATCAACAGTTAAATTTTTACACATTTTCTTACTCTTATGACTGACCTAATTTTCTTTTCTTGAATTCTAAAATTTTAATTATTATACGAAAAACCAACAAACTTTAGCGTTTTCGAAAAAGTGCGGCTGTACTTTGGGGCACAAAGTGAATCAATTCCAATGTCCTTTGTACTGGGCTTCTATGTAAGCTTGGTCGTTAAACGATGGTGGGAGCAGTATAAATTATTACCGTGGCCTGATACTCTAGCTCTGTTCATCAGTGCTGCTATTCCTGGGAATGTAAGCTTAACTATTGAACCAATTTATCTTTTCATACAAATGTGCGTAAATTTCTCAAATATTTCGTTGAGTTTCGATAGAACTTTGCAGTTTTCATTATTTTAAGGTATATCTCTATGTTAACTGACTATTTTCCTCCTTCCTATGTTCTTTTTGCCTCTTAATACCAAGAAATTCAATTAATTATCAAATGTAAACAAATTTCAAAGTCGATTACAAAAATCAATTTCTTGAAGTTAGCTGCGATTCAAAATTCACTTTCTGTTAAAGCTAGCTGGCTGAAGATGTGTTTCTAGGTAGAAAATAGCACTTAAAATGTATTTAATTAATAAAATCCTATTTCTACTGCGTTATTTTGGCATAAAAACTGCAAAATTGATTTTAACAACATGAAGTTAGCTTCAAAATTTTTAAAATTCAAAAATATTTTTAACGGTCAAAAACGTTTGTATGGAAAGATAGTTTTAACCATTGTGGACACTCCATTAACTCAACAAACAAAAATATTGCAGCAGGAGCTTGGTAGATTAATGAGACGAAATATAATGAGATATATGGTCTTAGCTTATGTGATAACCCTACAGCGAATTTCATTGCGTGTAAAAAGACGCTTTCCTGGACTCCAACATCTCGTTGATTCCGGCCTTATGCTCGAGAGCGAGAAGAAAATTTTTGAAATTATGGATTCCAAAAGTCCAATGTCCAAGTAAGAAGAACATGACCATTCTAATAGCCAATGATAATTGCTAAATATTGACATTAAAAATTAATAGATATTGGATGCCATTAGTCTGGTCAACAAACATTATTAACCGTGCCAGAAAAGATGGACTTATAACGTCAGATCATATTGTACAGACGATATTGGTGAGTTATTGTTGATGATGATGAATAATATTTTGTTAAATGATTAAATCTACATGACAATTGATCTCATCGTCAGGTGGAATTATCTGATATAAGAAGAAGACTTGGTGCACTTATAGGTAATAATGATGATTGGTGTCATTTTACTGATTCATCTTGTTAACAATGAGATTTCTTTTCAAATATTTAGGATATGACACAGTGTCGGTTCCACTTGTTTATACACAAGTCGTTACGTTAGTTCTTTATACATATTTTATTGCTGCTTTAATGGGAAGACAAATGGTTCCATCAGAAGAAGCCACGCCCGGCAAGAAATACGAGGATCCTGATTTATATTTCCCTCTATTCACAGCACTTCAGGTTTGTATATAATATATGTGTGATTCACAGTCACATGATACGGACGAGTTCTTTATTTTAAGATAATATGTTTTATTCATAAAGTTTTGTTTTTACGTCGGATGGCTTAAAGTTGCTGAGGTACTTATAAATCCATTCGGCGAAGACGATGATGATATTGAATTGAATTGGCTGATTGATCGTCATATAAAGGTGAAAAAAACAATAATTCGTAAATAATGAAAAAAACATTTCAAGGTCTGAGACTGTTTTTTTTATCGTTTCGAAAGGCTTCATATATGATTGTTGATGAGATGCATGAAGAACATCCAGAGTTGTTGAAGGATCAATATTGGGAAGAAGTGGTACCGAAAGAGCTTCCATATACAGTCGCGTCAGAGCATTATCGACGCCACGAGCCGAAAGGTTCAGCAGAAGAGTACAAGGTCAAGGAAGCTGATGCCGTTTATGCAAATATTATGCCACACAAGAGAAGTCTCAATGACGATGTATACGCTGATTATGAAAGTGTAGATACACCCATGGTTGAGCGCAGAAAGAATTGGTTTAGTCGACAAATGCTGAGGATGGGATCAATGAGAAGTTCATCCACAGCTTATTCATCGGGTGGAATTTTCAATAGAAATAGGTTGAATTCTGGTAAGTTTCTAAAATACTTTTAATCCTTATAGTTGTGACGTCGGAATGGACGGCATATTTAAATAATCTCTAAAGATCTTTGTGTCTTAACAATTGCATTAATTATTGAATATATTGTTTCACGTCTCTATTAAGAAGTCTACTCGAGTCCCGAAGCAGGCTTAACGCCGCATCATATGCACCATCCAACAGGCAAGATAAGTCGAAAGTCTGGTAGAAACAGACAGCTGTTTAAACAAAGTAAGTAGTCGTTATTTCAACAGACATACATACATTGTAATTTAAAGGTTACTAATTGACACAATTTTAATACCTCTTTTTATTATTCTCAATGTTCTTGGATATTCTCTAATATTAGATTCTAAGGGAAACATACTTAATGGGCAAATGGTTCCAAGAGTTCGAGAACGTGTTCCGACGCCAGAAAACGACAGTCGAATACACATTAATAGCACTTCTAATAACAATCCGTTTACAATCTCATCAAGTGTTGCTTTGGCAACGTCACAACTTGCAACAAATCCCACAATTTTCTCATCATCAAACAATTCAGTTCCAATATTGGGAACACTTCTTCTGTCACCTATTAAAGAATCTGATTCTGTCAATAACACATTATCGTCCGGCTCTTTAGCCACAATGACATCTAATAAATCAATTTTACCACTTAATATAACATCTAAAAATGCACAATTTGGATCACTTGTCATTCCGGCTAATTCCAATCAAGATCTTGAGAATTTTGTTGTAATTCCAACAACCACAACAATAACACAAAATGAAAATGAATTAATTCCCGTCCATACTGTTCCGTTAGCAATTACAACGACCGCAAGTCAGACGTCTGCAGTAATTACAGAATTGCCAATTGAACAAACTGATTCGATTAGATCGAGGGATACAACACCAAGATTAGAGAATTTATTTGATGACGTCACAGCTTCATCAGCTCTAAGGAATAAAATCGAAAGACAACAGTCATTAGATTCTGAGAATATGACCACAAATGTAGATAATAATAGCAATTCATCAAGTTCTACACTTTCTAGGCGACCTCCTCCTAATGTCAATGGTAAAAAGAATGGCGAAGTTTATGTATAATAAAGGCATTGTAAATTATGAGAAATAATAAAAAAATTATTTTATTTTCAATGAACCTTGAATTACTTGTCATTTCTGCACGATCATTATTAAAGTTAATTAATGGTTATTTTTCAGTTAAAATACGTTACACAAAAATTCAAATTCAAAC
The DNA here is from genome assembly GCA_963573255.1 of Chironomus tentans. Taxonomy (NCBI): domain Eukaryota; kingdom Metazoa; phylum Arthropoda; class Insecta; order Diptera; family Chironomidae; genus Chironomus; species Chironomus tentans. The sequence continues at coordinate 39,690,722 of OY754302.1, read as the reverse complement.
TGCTGCGAATCGCAAAAAAATTGAAAAACGCTAACGGTCGTTTGAGATTTGAAAAAATTGAGCAAGGGTAGACAAGAAGAAAAGAAAATAATAAAAGTGACATGTCAACAAATAGAGGCAATTAACAAAGAATTAAGGCATAATCCGGATATATCCGAAGACTTTAATTAGGGACACGTCAAGATAAGATAACAACCAATAATCATGCACAATAAGCTCTTAATATTCTGCTCCGTAATCCTATCAATTTTAAATAAAGTTCATGCCGATGAGCATAATCATATTGTAAGTACTAATATCTCGCTAAATCACTGTGCTGTACTTAATATAATTAATTATAACAATAAATAAATTATCTTACAGTATGAAGATCATGAGGAAGTTGTTTTGTGGATGAATACAGTTGGTCCATTTCATAATAGACAAGAAACTTATGGATATTTTTCATTACCGTTTTGTGTTGGCAGTAAACAAAGTATATCACATTATCATGAGACGATGTCAGAAGCTCTTTTAGGAGTAGAATTAGAGTTTAGTGGATATGCTATTGATTTTAAGGACAGTGTTCCAAAAGGAACTGTCACATGTATGGTTGAGTTGGATGAGGAGAAATATAAGGCATTTGTATATGCTGTAAAGAATCATTATTGGTTCCAGATGTATATTGATGATTTGCCAATTTGGGGAGCAGTTGGAAAGGAGCATGAAAAGAAATATTATATACATACACACAAACGATTTGATATTGGATATAATGGCAAACAGATTATTGATGTTAATTTAACTAATGAGCATGAACAGCTTCTTCACGTTGGAGCTAAAATCTCATTTACATACGAAATCAATTGGCGTCCAACAACTGTTGAGTTTAAGGATCGATTTGATAAATATCTGGATCCAAACTTCTTTCAACATCGCATTCATTGGTTCAGCATATTCAATAGCTTTATGATGGTCATTTTCCTTGTTGGACTTGTCTCAATGATTCTAGTTAGGACATTACGAAAAGATTATGCTCGATATAGTAAGGATGAAGAAATGGACGATATGGAACGAGACTTGGGTGATGAATATGGATGGAAAAATATTCACGGTGATGTTTTTCGGTCTTCTTCATATCCAATTCTATTTACATCCTTAATTGGTTGTGGATATCAACTAACTAGTGTCGTACTGTGTGTCATTTGCTTTGCTATTATGGGCGAACTGTATACTGAGTGAGTCAAATGCTATTTTTCTGTTATCAAATTTTGTTGCTAATTAAATTATATCATATCTTTATAGACGTGGTTCACTGTTATCGACTGCGATATTTGTTTATGCAGCAACATCACCAATAAATGGCTATTTTGGCGGATCACTTTATGCTCGAATGAGTGGAAAAGTTTGGATTCGTCAGATGCTCTTATCAGCATTCCTTATACCAATGTTTGTGTGCGGAACTGCATTCCTTATCAATTTCATTGCAATCTATTATCATGCAACACGTGCAATTCCTTTTGGAACTATGGTGGCTGTCACGTGCATTTGTATTTTTGTGATTTTACCATTAACAATGGTCGGTACGATTGTTGGAAGGAACTTGAGTGGACAGCCTGATCATCCATGTCGAGTTAATGCTGTTCCACGGCCAATTCCTGAGAAGAAATGGTATATGGAACCACTTGTCATCACTCTTTTAGGTGGAATTCTTCCCTTTGGCTCAATTTTCATTGAAATGTAAGTTAATCTCTGATCTGGATTAATCCTCGGATTTATTTTTAATCTAATCCATAATTATTTCAGGTACTTCATTTTCACATCATTTTGGGCTTATAAGATTTACTACGTGTATGGTTTCATGCTGCTCGTGTTTCTCATTCTAATCATCGTTACTGTTTGTGTAACTATCGTATGTACATACTTCCTCCTTAATGCCGAAGATTATAGGTGGCAATGGACTGCATTTCTGTCAGGAGCTTCTACGTCCATTTATGTATATATTTATGCCTTCTATTATTTCTTCTTCAAAACCAAGTAAGCCATGAATTTTATTTTATTTTCGAAATTTTCACTAATTAAGCCTTTATAATAATCCCTTCACAGAATGTACGGACTGTTTCAAACTGTCTTTTATTTTGGATATATGGCAATGTTCAGTGGAGCACTAGGCATGATATGCGGAACTGTAGGATATATTGGTACTACTTATTTTGTAAGAAAAATCTATTCAAATGTGAAAATTGACTAAAAACTTATTATTTAGATAATGTGCAATTAATAAATTAACTCAATAAAGTTTTGTGAGTGAAATCCAAAAACAAACATTAAAATTATATATACCTGAAAGTTGTCATTCTAGTACACGAGGAATTCTCATAATAATCATGACCTGTCTAACAGCATGATAAGTTTCCGAAGTAACAAATATTTTAGGACGTATTAGTGTAAAAATTCATTGACTAGAATTTTTCTTACTCAGTTTCTGATTTTTCTTATCACTCAAGTTGTTACTGTATTATCGGAGCATTACAGATAGAAGCTCAGTACAAGTCATCAGTTATTTGAGTTAAAGTTGTGGTTCAGTTGTGTATATTTATTTTCTCTTTTTGTGAGAGATTTTTTAAATTATTTTTTTCGCATCAAAATAGAAAGAAATTAAGGAAAATGGATACAGACTTGCTATTGTAAGTAAAAATTAATGGAATAAACTAACAGTGATTACTTCTAATGGATATACTTCACCTGCCAATCAATTTGAAAGTTTTAATTTTGTAAATTTGTTATCTCGATGATTTGTGCTTGAACTCTCTCATCTCTTTTTGTGAAGATTTATATGGAACTACTATAGATGTTTTTAATCTAAGTAATTAATCATAGTTTTGATTCAAAAGCCAAATATTTCACAGTGAGTCAAGCCTTTATCGTCGACCCGAATATTTGTAATCATCATGGATTGAGAGTCCAAAATTTCTTGTTGTTTATCATCAAGTTCTGCGGGAACATCTAAAGAGAATTTAGTCATTTTATTGCGTGAATAATTAATAAATGTTGTTCAGGCTTACTGTCAACAATAAATTGTCGTGAACAGACTTCAAATGACAATTTATTGATGTAATATTCATTGGAAATTGGAAGAATCTCGTCCATTAATAAAAGCGCCATATTTCCGTAGTCGATGAACAATACAATAATTCCTTTGGGATCGGAATCAAGTACAACAGCTCGGTACCAAGATCCATTATAATGTCCTAATACGATTTCATATTTCCTGTAAAAAATACATTTTTTAACCTTAATCTTATCAATTTTAGTATTGCCACTTACTTTGGCAAATATTCATGATAATCTTCAGAGATACACGGTCGATACTTTGCTATCTCACTTTCCATGAACTCGTAAAATTGCTCAATTAATTTCTTATCCTCAACAAATGCCATAACATTCGGATGCTGAACAATGGTCTGTAACTTGACTTTGATATTCTTTGATTTCGGCCATTCATGAAGCTTCAAGTCTTTCATCATGAACAATTTGTCAGCTTTACTTGCGATTATTTCATGACATGCCTTCTTTAACGGAATCACCTGATTTGTCATTGGAGCTTCTTCTTTTTCTGCGATCTGTTCCGAGATTCTTAAATTCTTCAAGTTTTCAATGGACACGAACGATTTTTGTGTTTGTTTTAACATATAATCCACTTCTTCATCATCTAAAGCATCCATCATGGAACTAGTGATGGAAATTGAACCAACGACTGTATCATTACATGTAATATTACTATTGTCAGCTTTAATCATGTCATTTTGTTGTTCTAATTCATCATTCTTGGGTTTACTTGTTTCCAATAATTGATTTTCCGTCCCTTCCAATTGAGTCTCATCCTGCTCGTCCAATTGATTTTCCGTGCCTTCCAAATGAGTCTCATTCTGCTCTTCCAATATTTCATTGTCAACGGAACTAGTTGGTGTCTCTGTTGCAATTTGTATTAAGTCACTAATATTTTGTGTAAACATATAAGATTGATATATTTTTGTGACATTTGTGTTCATAATAAGTAAGTACTTACGGCAATGGGAAGCAGATATAGCGATGATTAGGAAAATCATCAATTTGGCACTTCTGCGAGCAATAAGATTCAATTCGACATCTAGCACAACTTAAATTCGATGGATTATTGCAAAAAGCACAAAACTTTTCAGCTTCATTTGATTGAGACATAGTCGATCCTTACTTTTAAAGTATTTCCTTGTTATTTAAGCTCTTATTTACTAATCAACTTAATTAAACTTTGTTGTTGTCAACATAACCTAAGAAATTAGTTTTAAAAAAAATCTCTTATTAATTAACCGTCATTTGAAATTTAAAATTTTAATAGAAATTTTTGGATCTTAACAATTGTTTAAACTAAAAACAGCCGTTATATTACTTTTAAAACGAAGGCACTTGAAAATATGAGAATAAGACAGTGTTGAACTAACATTATTTAAAGTCATTTCAGAAAGTTTCATTAATTAAGGAATAACAGATTAGCCGCAAAGTTCCGCAATTGGTAAATAGAATTCGTATTTGAATTTTAACGGTTTTGTAAAATTTAAATTCAAGAACCGATTCGCCCTTTTTTAAAATCTCAAAAGTCGTTGAGATTTAAATTTAATTAAAGTATCCTGAATCACTTTACATTTGTAGAATAAATCACAGTGAACTGTGTTTCTGAAAAATTAACAAAAATCAATTTTTTTAAACACAGAGATAACATAATGGAAGACAATGAAGTTATGGACAGGAATTATGGCTCAACAACAGGCGCGTCAAGCAGCTATAAAAGAACGACATCTGTTACATACTGTGTGCACGGCAAACTCGCGAGTGATTGCTGCGAATTAGATTCATTGAAATTCAAAACAATCCAAGACGGTGAGTTTTTTCATTCATTTTTATGCTATTTATAGACATGCCAAATTCCTCTCTTGATCATAATGATGCTTCTCAGTCAAGTTAATTTATGTTGATGTATTCGGAACAAGCACAAACAAAATAAGAAGGAAGAAAATGGTTTAAATTTGAATTCGATAAAATAAAGCTTTTTGCCTTAAAAAAATAAGAGAAACCCAATGGGGGAAATTCAAGAATTGTGACCGTTAAAGTTTCCTAATAAATTTGTAAAAATTGCTTATTTGTCTGTCTGCCATACAAAAATCGAACTTAAATACCCCAGTTTCGAAAAGTCGAAAAATCAAAAAACTTGAAAATAGCAGTTTTTATAGGAAATTTCAAGGAAAAGGTAATGTAATTAATCATTTGTAGCAATAACAAAGCTAAATGCTTTGTGTAATCGATAAAAACATTAAGAAAATGAGTAAAAAAGTTCAACGGCTTTTTGAAATTCAAAATTTTTGAGTTGTGTATTTTAATACCCCTAGACTTTCGAAAAGTCTGGCGAACTTGAATTTCCCCCATTGGAGAGAAACGAGAAGAAAATTTACTATATAAAAAAATATTTTTTTTTAAAAAAACCACGTTTTTCCCGTGGACTAAAAAGTAGAAAATAACTTTTATTTTGTATTTGTCATGAATTAGTTTTAAATTTTCAGATTTTATTTTAAAAATTTTATCCTCTTCCATGAATTCATGACCGTCTATGAATTGCGAATAAGTACACTTCAAAATTATCGTATAGTTCGACTACTAAAAACGTGGGCGCATTTTATAAGAAGTAACTTAAGAAATTTCTATACTATACAGTAATGCTGAATTTCTCAATTGAAATTTAGTAAATTAGGAACCCTGATTAAATTTATAACTTCTCATAAAATGCGCCCACGTTTTTAGTAGTCGAACTATACGATAATTTTGAAGTGTACTTATTCGCAATTCATAGACGGTCATGAATTCATGGAAGAGGATAAAATTTTTAAAATAAAATCTGAAAATTTAAAACTAATTCATGACAAATACAAAATAAAAGTTATTTTCTACTTTTTAGTCCACGGGAAAAACGTGGTTTTTTTAAAAAAAAATATTTTTTTATATAGTAAATTATTTTCTACTTTTTAGTCTTTCGATGATACTGTTGAATCAAATCACAACATTTCTTAAGATTTATTTATGATCAAAGTAATCATTGAGATTCTTTGAAGTTATTGATGAAATTGTTAATTATTGGGATATTATTCTCTAAAGAAAGTGTCATTTGAAATACAGCTCACTATTAAAGTTATTGTTATTGCTACATTTTTCAGATACATATAACTTTTAGACTAAAAATCAAGTATTTTACTATTTTGTTCATATGATTGATAATAAGTTGACAGTTTATTGATCACAGTAGTGTTGGACTCCACTTCGCTCCGCTTCGTTCGTCCAACTGTTATAGATCACAGTAGTGTTGGACTCCACTTCGCTTCGCTTCGTTCGTCCAACTGTTATAGATCACAAGAGTGTTGGACTCCACTTCGCTCCGCTTCGTTCGTCCAACTGTTATAGATCACAGTAGTGTTGGACTCCACTTCGCTTCGCTTCGTTCGTCCAACTGTTATAGATCACAAGAGTGTTGGACTCCACTTCGCTCCGCTTCGTTCGTCCAACTGTTATAGATCACAGTAGTGTTGGACTCCACTTCGCTTCGTTCGTCCAACTGTTATAGATCACAGTAGTGTTGGACTCCACTTCGCTTCGCTTCGTTCGTCCAACTGTTATAGATCACAGGGGTTAACTCAAATTTTTTCATATATCCGCAGTCTACTAATGACTTTGGAAAATTTTCACGCCTTCACTCGCTACGCTAAGTTCAGGACGTAAAAATTTGTGAGCTACGCTCAACTTAGTTCGAACTACGTTCGAACTTTTATATTCGAGCTCCGCTAGAACTATTATTACTCAAATCACCAACACTTTCTCACATATCCACAGTCTTCTAACAACTTTGGTAAAATTTTCACACCTTCACTCGCTACGTTCAGGATGTAAAAATTTGTGAGCTACCCTCAACTTAGTTCGAACTACGTTCGAACTTTTATATTCGAGCTCCGCTCGAACTATTAATACTCAAATCACCAACACTTTTTCATATATCCGCAGTCTACTAATGACTTTGGAAAATTTTCACGCCTTCACTCGCTACGCTACATTCAGGATGTAAAAATTTGTGAGCTACGCTCAACTTAGTTCGAACTACGTTCGAACTTTTATATTCGAGCTCCGCTCGAACTATTATTACTCAAATCACCAACACTTTCTCACATATCCGCAGTCTTCTAAGGACTTTGGAAAATTTTCACACCTTCACTCGCTACGCTACGTTCAGGATGTAAAAATTTGATAAAACTACGTTCGAACTTTTACATTCGATCTCCGCTCGAACTATTATAACTCAAATCACCAACACTTTCTCACATATCCGCAGTCTTCTAAGGACTTTGGAAAATTTTCACACCTTCACTCGCTACGCTACGTTCAGGATGTAAAAATTTGTGAGCTACGCTCAACTTAGTTCGAACTACGTTCGAACTTTTATATTCGAGCTCCGCTCGAACTATTATAACTCAAATCACCAACACTTTCTCACATATCCGCAGTCTTCTAAGGACTTTGGAAAATTTTCACACCTTCACTCGCTACGCTACGTTCAGGATGTAAAAATTTGTGAGCTACGCTCAACTTAGTTCGAACTACGTTCAAACTTTTATATTCGAGCTCCGCTCGAACTATTATTTGGAAAATTTTCACACCTTCACTCGCTACGCTAAGTTCAGGACGTAAAAATTTGTGAGCAACGCTCAACTTAGTTTGAACTACGTTCGAACTTTTATATTCGAGCTCCGCTCGAATTATTATTCCTCAAATCACCAACACTTTCTCACATATCTGCAGTCTTCTAATTTTATGTTCGAGCTGCGCTCATACTATTTATTACACAAATTATTATTTTATATCTATTATTTGGATCTGGCTCCGCTCATCCGACAATTTATAGATCACAGAGGTTGTCGAATCTCGCTACGCTCGTTCGACTGTTTATAGATCACAGGGGTTGTCGAATCTCGCTCCGGTCGTTCGACTGTTTATAGATCACAGGGATTGTCGAATCACGCTCCGCTCGTTCGACTGTTTATAGATCACAATAGTGTCGGACTCCACTTCGCTCCGCTTCGTTCGTCCAACTGTTATAGATCACAAGAGTGTTGGACTCCACTTCGCTTCGCTTCGTTCGTCCAACTGTTATAGATCACAGTAGTGTTGGACTCCACTTCGCTCCGCTTCGTTCGTCCAACTGTTATAGATCACAGGGGTTAACTCAATTTTTTTTCATATATCCGCAGTCTACTAACGACTTTGGAAAATTTTCACGCCTTCACTCGCTACGCTACGTTCAGGATGTAAAAATTTGTGAGCTACGCTCAACTTAGTCCGAACTACGTTCGAACTCTCACATTCGAGCTCCGCTCGAACTATTATAACTCAAATCACCAACACTTTCTCACTTATCCGCAGTCTTCTAAGGACTTTGGAAAATTTTCACGCCTTCACTCGCTACGCTACGTTCAGGACGTAAAAATTTGTGAGCTACGCTCAATCTAGTCCGAATTATTATGTCCAAACTTCGTTTAATCTTTTATGTAAAAATTTCGCTCAAAGTTAGTATTAATCTGATCCTTGAATTCTGCTTTCTCGGCTTTTTTACTCGTACTTGTTGATCTCACTTGCACAGCTTTGTTATATATTGTTCATTGTTACATATCATGAAATGCAAAAACCCAAGAAAATTTTTCACACACTCTCTACCCAAACCAAAGCCATTTCATTTCTCACAGCCGTACACTGTTTTGTCACCAAAAATATATTTACCGATATCAACCTATGAAACGAGTTGCATGTATTTACACACTATTTTGAGCCAAACAGTTGTACGACTACAGATTTTAGTGACAAAAATATACGTATAAAGAAAGATTTTTGCTCTTGTGAAGTATATCGACATTTCATACAAAAATCAAAATTCACTCTTTTTTGTACTTTTTAGCTGTTTTATGACTTAGAAAAATATAATTATGCATAAATAAATCATGAAACATCGTAAAACATCAAAAAATTGTAAAAAAGAATCAAAAAAGTTTTTTGTCATTGGTGAGATTTGAACCCATGACATTTCGGAAAAATCAAATTATCTTCAAGAATGTCCATAAGAAAATGACATCATTGATATTGGATTATTTTCTCATATAAAAATTCATAAATTAAATTATACTATAATTAAGCATTTTTATGATTCCAAAATGCTAAAAGATTGCATTGTCATCCAAAATACGCATGCATGAAAAATTTCAGCTCGATTGGAGCAGTGGAAGTGGTCGAAAAATCGATTACAAAATTTGACCTCGACAGATAAACAGACAGATAAACAGACAGATAAACAGACAAGAAAGCAAGTTAAGAAAAACGTGGTAAAAAAGAAAATCTCGAAGGAAAATGCTTGGAAAATTTTGCCTTTGACCTACAATAATATCCATTTTTAAAAAGCTTACCAAAATGAAAATACTTAGAGCAACGAAATAAAATAAGTTCTATAATAAAGCGAGGCAAACAAGCTAGCAAGGAATAAGAAAGTCCGTAAAAATGCTTCTCAGGCCTGATCAGGCAATAAAAAAATAAAGAAAGAAAAATAGCAATTTTCGACGGGAAAAAGAAGGAAAAATACTGAAAACAAATTCACCAATTTATTATTAACTTTATTTATTTTTATAGTATTTCCTTGCCATTGTTTCAAGAAATTGATTTCACATTGCCTCTTGAAGCTTTATTTTTCAATTTAAAGTCTTAGTCATTCTTCTATCGCTTCATTTCTCTTTTGATGACTTTTATGCCTTTAAGCTTCGAGAAATAAGAAAAAAATAATGAGAGAGGAAAAAAGCTCTTTTTACTCGCTCGATGTACCATCAAACAATTCACTTCAACATTTATTATTTGTGGGTTAATATCTGAAATAAATTTATTACATTCGAAATGCCTAAATATCACGGATGAGAAGGAATAAAATAAAATTTAGAATTTCCTTTTTTGATGAAATATGTTTTCTTCTTTCCTCTGCACAAAAGCGATATACACAGCTTTTAACGAGTTTTTGAGTAGAATATGTGCTTTTGTAGTTGTTATGGCTTGGTGGATGTTTGAATTGTCATCAAGGATGATTATTCGATTTAATTTTAGACATTTTTTTTGACAATTTTCGTTTCAATTTAGTCCATTTATGCAGTTTATTATAAAAATTGTTTGTTAAAATTCGTTAAATTTTTGAATTTTGAACCTTTGAAATTGAACTTAAAAATTTGAATTCTTAAAAGTCGTTAAAATTCGATAAATTTTTGAATTTTTGAAAACCGTTATATTTTGAACCAAATTTAAATATTTAAAAGCCGTTATTTTGAATCAAGTTTTGAATTTTCAAAACCCGTTAAATTTTGAATATCCTAAAACTGTTAAAATTTTACTAAATTCAGAATTTAATATATTAAAGCACAAATGGAACTAAAACGAAAGCGCTTCGAACACTCATAAATCCGGTGACTTTTACCGAGAACTTTTTATTCATTTTTTGTTTCCTCATAAGAAAGGTCTATGCCACTTTCCCTCTCATTATTTTTTGTGTGTCTTACAAGAGCAATAGCAAAAAGTTATGCCAAAAAAGAAATGTGTATAAATAAACACACGAAAGTGAAGAAGGGAAAAGCTGAAATGCGGGAAAAAAGTTAATATGTTTATGTGGCGATAAGTCTTATTTTCTGTGTATCATGTGCGCTGTTGTTCCCAGCTAAATAGGTCTTGTTTCATAGTTAAATTTCTTTCATCAACGTAATATCTTCCATTTTCATACGCAATACGTTCATTGTTGCGATGAGCAGCAGTACAACAGTTTATAAATGACAGGGGATCATTAGACAATGTGAAGGAAAAGAGAGAGGAAAAAAGAGATTGAAATGAGAAGGGAAAATGAAAAATTTTACTTATGTTGTGTAATTTTCAGCTCATTGCCATCGTGCTCGTAGAAACCAACGAGTGGAAGGAATTGATAAAAAAGCTCGGTAAGACTTTGCTTTGTGTTATTATTTTCTTTTTTTGTAAATGCAATCATATTTTTCTCCTCCATGCCTTTATCATCCCCTAATCCATTTTTTTATGCTTTTCATTTTTTCTGATATGTAGGAAGAAATTAATTATAGCTAGCATCCTGTGTGTAGTATTCATGATTGTTGAAATAGTTGGTGAGTTTTGCTTCCTTTTTTTGCTTTGTTTGTTCTAATTATAAATTTTATCTATCTTAATTACATGCTTTATATTTTCCTGTTTGCAATTTCAGGTGGTTTATTATCAAACAGTTTAGCAATTGGTATGTACATTCATTTTCCAATACGAGAAAGAGAGCATTCTCGACGGAGATCTAATTTTTATACAATTATAATCCCAGCAAACAAGTTGGTCATTCACAGGAAGTATGGAAGTGGGTTGCATATTTTGTGATGCTGTAATTCGAACTTATTTGGATTATTTTGGAAATGTTCGACTTTTTTCGAAATTCATTCGAACCTAAGTACTCTCGAGAGCAAAATCTTCCGTTAATTCGTATAAAAATTTGAATTTTTTTTCCAGTACGAAAAATTTACACACAATATAATTCAAAAAAAATTTATACGTTAAGATTTAACAAATTTTCGTCTTTTTTGAAATTACTTCGAGTGAAAATTTTAATATTAGTTGATTTTTAAAGCTATGCTATGATTTTAATTACATTTTGATTGAAAATGGGCACAATATTTAATAAAACTTTCATCGTTCTATTTTGTAAACATTAGAAGATGAAATTTTGTTTTATTGAATTTAATTATATTTATCTATAAGCTAGATAGTTTTAATTAACTTATTTAGTTAAAAAACATATCTTTTGTGTTCATCTACTTCATATGTTGATTTATTTAACATGAATTTGGTTTTCATAAGATTTCATCATAAAAATTTAACGGAACGAATGTACTAAAATAACGAATACTAAAAATTCCTTGTTTCAAATTTTGTACTAAAATAAGGAAAACCGTTACACCTCGAGAGTACTTGGATTCGAATAATTAGAATTTTTTCGAATCTAGTTCAGAAAATTTTCAAATTCTTTCGAAATCATTCCCCAAAATTGTCAGACCTTCCGTCGCCATCCTTTAGTTCAACTACCCCCCTACTGCTCCCCCCAAAAAAAAAGTTCAATCAGACTGAAACGTTGAAAATGAAATCCGTCACGACTATTATGAAAATGAGCGTAGCGTAATTGCAAAATTAGTATTGTGAAAAAGGCCATGCCTTTACATAATCCACCGTACCATTGTGAAATAATTTGTTTGCTGGTAAAAATGTGTGTGAAAATTAACATTTGAATTCTCTCATTTTGTTGTTTCATTCTCTGCATCATGATTATAAATCGTTTATTACTACTACCAACTGCCATATGTTCGGATGGGGAAAAATAGCCACGGATGCAGCGCACTTATTAGCCGATTTAGCAAGCTTTATGATATCTCTGCTGGCACTTTACATAGCAAATAGAAAGTCTACAAAAAGGTGGGTAGAATATCATATCGAGTAGTTTTTGCATGCATTAAAAACATTAATGTATCGTGTACATTTTCGAGTATGCTGTTACAGATTGGAATGTAATTTGCAAAATATATGTTGTGGCTTTTTTTGCAAAGCGCACTAGTTGGAATATTTTAAAATTTTCACATTCTTGGATCATTATTATTATTATCATTATTTTGCATTACCGAGAGAAAATCCTTAATGGATTTGTTTATTGTATTAAAGAGCAACAGAGAGCCTGTGTGCAGCATAGCACACACAAATATTTTTAAAGCTAAACATTTCAGCATTTACAATTTTGCTGACTTTAAAAACAAAAGAAGAAATTAAATTAATGAGAAATGCTTTCGGATGTACTTTTGAGAATTTTTCAAGACTTTTTGATCGTACGCACGTATCTTTCTCATTTTGAGATTGATGGACAGAGCAATTTGAGTTTTGCGAGTGAAATGACGTGGAATGATAGATAAAATATATAGTTACGGTCATTTGTATGCTTCTTGGATTAAATGATTAATTTCTATTGAATTGATTCGGAGGATTTAGAATAAATTAGGATTATGATCAATCTGTAGAGCAAATATTTGGCTTGATACTTAAAAGCTTACTTTTAAAAGAAGGGGAAGTGGCTTAGCAATGGGGTATGGGTAGGGTAGTTAGCCATAACCTCAAAACATCCCTTAAATTTTTCGTTCATACAAAAAATTTCAATCAAATGAATTTTTTATTGGATATGGGAGTTTAACTATCAACCCATGGGGTATCCGGGGGGGGGGGGTCCGGACCCCATCGGACCCCCCTTCCCCCTTCGAAAAACTTTTTACATGGAAAATTTTTTTTGTGAAAAATAATTTTTCCTTAAAAAAGTTTTTCTACACTTTTCCGAAGCTCTAATTTCTTAGTATCAGTAGAATTAATAAAAAGTACAATAACTTGAGTACAAGAACAAAAAAATATGGACACCTCCCCCCACCTAAAAAATTTTTTTGTGTACGCCCCTGTATCAACCCCATCTCTACCCACCTCTGCTTAGTATATGCATGCATTTTAACATCTAAGTAAGACTTTTACATTTTTTTTATTTTTTTCTCGAATTAATCGGGGTTAGGTACCATAAGATTAGATACCAACGAGATACTAAGCGTTCGTTCAAATGAAATTTTCAAACCCACCCTCTTCTCTTACTCCTAAATTATAATAAACTCGTTAAAAGCTAGTTAAAAACTAGCTGTGATTAACTTTCGGATAGCTATTAATGGTTTTGGTTACTAGGAGGTGTTTAATTGCAGCTAGACCCACTCTCTTTATAAATGACCATACTCAGATAAAAATGACAGATATTCTGTCAATATTTACCCTGTTTTCCTGATATAAGCCTCTACCCATTACTAATCCTTAAGCTTAGTAAAGTATTTTGAGACTTAAAATTTTTTGGTTCCCTTTACTGAGCCTCTACCCATTACTAAGCCTTTTTCAGCTGAATAAATAACTTTTGAACTCTACTAAGCCTAAGGCTTATATTGGGAAAACAGGGTATGCTTCCTACCTAATAATCTGTCCTTACCGTTCAGAATACCGAAGATATTCCTTTTAGAAGCGTCAGGTTTCCGTCTTGCTCCTCTCTAAGTGCTGAAAGATGTAAGAACACAATCCTAAAAGCCTTTTTAATCCAAATTCTAAGAATTTAAGAATTTAAACAAGAAGTTTACGTCTAAATGTCCACAAGTTTTGACCATGCTATTATTATTATTTAATAGGTTTGTCATCATTTCTTTATACAATTTTCTTCTTCCGTAATCTTGTTGTAAGGATGATAATGCAAAAGTTTTATTCATAAAACAAACAAGGGGCCATAATCATATTATCAAAAAAAAAAACTGTTGGGAGGGATGGTTTGTAGCTTCAGATGATTCCAATTATTTTTTGAGTACGAAACATGTCTACATTTCATAAATTTCCTTAATTTCTTTCTATCTTCTGCTTCCATATTCCATATTACATAATTGCTTTCATCATCATTTAATTTAAAGCCTCGCATTGTTGCTAGCCCTAAGTATGTAACTCAGAACAAAAGTCCTTCAGAAAGTTTTTATATAATAAGGAATTTCCGGACTGTAACAAGCATTTTCCTTTTAATTCGTCAGTAATTCTGTTTGTTTCACAATTTAAGAAATGAGTTGATGCATATATACATATTGTATGGGAAGGCACGCTTGTAGATTTGTAGACATCTTGTTAACAAATGCTTTATCTGCTTTTGGATTATTTCCTTCTATGAATAACAACAGCTAACAAGGAATAAAATAATAATGATAAAAGAAATTAATCCTAGCATTTTCTCTTTATTCTCATTTTCCTTCATGTTGGACGCGCGTTTCTTCCACTTTCCGCAACCATCGATGGCACAAAAATCTTCTTACATATGTACACAACTTATACATTGGACGGAATAATAGAATGTCCTTTGGCTTTCATCGAGCAGAAGTAATTGGAGCGCTTACATCTGTACTAATGATATGGATAGTTACAGCTATACTTGTGTATATGGCTATTTTAAGGACAATTCATCACGATTTCGAGATAAATAGTGTAATAATGTTAATCAGCTCTGGCTTTGGTATTTTAGTAAATGTTATGTAAGTATACAAATGAAGTTATATCAACATTTAACTTGAATTAAGTTCAGTCTTATTCCCTTATTCCCATATCAAATTAAAATTAAAGCATTTTCCTTTCCTCTATCTGTTCAGTTCTGTTCCTTTTTTCCACATGTACAGACGGAACTATTCATAATACTTATAAATTTGGAGCAGGGGGAAAATAACATTGTGGGAAATTGAAGAAAATCAGGAAAATTTTGTGGGAAATTGAAGAAAATCAGGAAAAACTGTAGTCGGTTTCTAGGCCTACTCGTGGTACCCTACCCTAGGGTATCCCACCTTTCCTGCCCTAGGGTATCCACATATTCTATCCTAGGGTACCTTAGTTGGAGTGTAGGTTAGGTGGGGTACTATAGGGTATACCCTACCTACCCAGTAAATATGGTACTCTGGGTAGTCCTAGAAACAGGCCTTTGAGGTTTTTTTTGGAAAATGTGATAAATTCATATAAAACTTTATGTGAATTTTGTAAAAAATTAGTGAAAATTTAAAGGACATTTCCCACACAGTAGTTTCTCCCCTGGTCCGTAAATACTCTGAATTGAAAGGATAAATATTATTTCTTTGTCTTTCTCTTTCTTCAGTATGGGATGTACATTACATGATCACGGACATAGTCATGGAAATCACAATCACAGTCATAGTCATAATAAATCTCATGATTTGGAAGCCGAAATGGGTCACTCAGCAGAAAATCTCAACGTTCGAGCAGCATTCATTCATGTTGTTAGTGACTTCGTTCAATCTTGTGGCGTTTTCATAGCATCCTTGGTTATATTCTTCAAGCCGGAATGGAGCATTATTGATCCAATTTGTACATTCTTGTTTTCGGTTCTTGTTCTTGCTACAACATTGAACATCATGAAGGATGCCTTATTGGTAAGTAACGAGGCAGATTCATATCACTACCCTCAATTTTTCTTCCATTGAACTCTTCTTCCTTTACCTTGAAAACAAAATTACATTTTCTCTTTTCTTTTCTTGTTGCTGCTTTTTTCATGTCGAGAAGAGGAGCTCCCAAAAGTTTTCAATTGATATAATTTGAAAAGCATTTTCCATTAAGTATTTTTTTCCATCTGATTTGGAGTAAAACGCAGTTCAATGCTTGAATTTCGTTATGCTCACCGTAACGATGTAAAGTGATTTTTCATGGAAGGGATGAAGCTCAGAAATAACCGAAAAAGGCACATAATAATAATGTATTCTTAATTTCAAACATTTCTTTCCTCAATTAGGTTTTAATGGAAGGCATACCCGAATATTTGGATTATACAGAAATAATGCGAACATTTTTGAATATTAATGGCGTTGTACGTGTACATAACCTCAGAATTTGGGTAAGAATTAATGCAATTATTACTGATTAACAATTTTTTTTCTTAAAACTTAATCTTCTTTGATATCTCAAGGCATTAAGTGTTAATAAGGTTGCTCTCGCAGCTCATCTTGCAGTTGGTAAGTATTATTTTCATTCTTGACTTTTGCTTTCTTTCTTTCCCTCTCACTCGCTCTCACAAAAAAGTTTATCTTACGCTAACAATATAACAGAAGCCAATCTGTATTGTTTAAAAAGAAGTCGAAAGGGAAAATTATTATGCAAAATATCAAGGCTGATGCACTGAGAACCCTTTATTGATAAATGGGGTTGCTTAGTAACGGGTTGTTGACTTGTGATGTTGAACATTTAAGGGGGCAGGGGTATAGCTAGGGGAAGATTTTTGGTGTCCAAACTTCTATTACAACAATTTTACGAGTTATTCATTTATGGCGTCCATCATTTAGATGGAGAAGTCTAATATTTTGTGACACTTTAAAAAAAGAAATATTTTTGAATTAAATTTTTGTGATAAGAAAAAAGGGGGTCTGAAAATTCTATTTTTTGATGGACACCAAACGTGAACGACAATAGGGATTGCTCAATTAAGTAGTTAATAGTTTTACAATTCTATCAATATTAATAATACACATTAAAACTCGAAATTATCACGTTTACAGTTTTTTAGGAAGCCATTCTGATAATAGACATTATGGGTTTTATAATTGCTTAATTGTCTGATTCAGACTTAGCTACGTCAAAAACACTTGATTATCTGGATTATAAATAAAAGTACTCAGATAATAGAACTGGAACTGTTTGTTGCATGGACTTAGCAAGAAATTGTTTTTAGAAGGTGAACTTATTTAATTTAAATTTTTTATATTAACCAGGGTGGGAAGGGGGGACAACGCAAAATTTAACGGTCAAATTTTCGAAACATGTTAACTGAGATGCAATTTTTCAAGTCCTCCATGTGAACACAATTTTTTTGCAAAACAAATTGGAGTACTTGAAAAATTGCATCTCAGTAAACATGTTAACGAAATTTGACCATTAAATTTTGCGTTGTCCCCCTTTGATATTAAGAAAAAAGTGGGAGGGGAAGGGATGGGGTTCCCAAAAACCCTAGTAAATTGCAGCAAGTTGAAAAATTGCCAAGATCTGATCCAACCTAATCAGTTTTCTTACACATTTGTGTTACAGTTACCTTTTTACCAGGGGCTTATTCAGGGGGGTGGGTGTGGTGGTCTAAACCCCCTCTGGAAAAAATTTCTCATCAAAAGCCAATTTCGAGCAAACTAGTATACATTTTCCAATTTTGAGATTCCTGGAAATTCCTTGATACGCCCCTGCTTACTACAGTAGGGAATGGGTCTAAATTGCATGAAGTAAATTCTATGATTCGATGTTTTTGACTTACAATTACAAAACACTCTAAAAGTGAATAAGCCTTGCGAAAAAAGAGAATCCAAAGAAGAGAAAATGCAGTCAGATAATCCTACATATTTTGACTACAATCTTAAATCGAACAATAGAACGTGCATACAGAATAGTATTTTTTGCATTCACAATTCATTCTCAGCATTGTTTTGACATCTCCTTTTATCGCAATACTTGTATGTCATGTGCTTGCAATTTCTCATCTCATTCAAAGCGTTTTGGGATTTCATGCTAATATTGTTATCATACTTTGAATTTGATTTCGTGAATTTTTTTTAAAAAAATTATCTCGTCTATTTTTCATACACAAAAGACATAAGTGCTTTCGGCAAAAAGGGATGGTGCTATACATTTCTTTTCAGTTGAGAAAAAAAAACTATCTATTTCCACTCCTTTCGATTCACAAGAGGAATTTTTTCTCGCTCTCGTCGCTTTCTTGGCCAAATCCTTATGTAAATTTTGTTGAAACTTATAAGTGGAAATGGAAGGAGCGAGAACTGTAATACATAAAATGTAAGAGAGAAAAGAAAAATAGAATGAAATAGGGTGGATGAGTGGCAAGAACTTTGGCATATACGCTAACTTATATATCATTGATTGATACTAGATATGCTGCCATAAAAAAAGGATTTCTATTCATTCATTCTTACATAAACATATTCAGACTCATCATGATTATGGGCTTGGAGGGAGGAGTGAGAAAGAGAAAAGGAAAGAAAAGCAAGCATCCTAAAAACATTTCATTTTCAGATGAAGGAACAAATACCGAGACGGTTCTACGAGAGGCCACGATGAAAATTCATGCGAAATATGATTTCTTTGAAACAACTTTGCAAATTGAAGTGTATGAGAAGGAAATGGAAGATTGTATAAAGTGTACCAATCCAGAATAAAAAATTGCAAATTATCTTTCTGCTCTTTTTTCTTGTGTATTCATATATGAATTTATGCAGATAAACTTGTGTATACTTATGAGGATAACAGAAAAAAAATATCGAAAGGGTCTTTCTAAAAAACGAAATCTTGCTACTCTTCTTGCTTCGCAATTTGCATATATGTGAGAAGGATTTTATAAGCTTCTTTTTAAAAATTTAATCTTCTGTAGATTGAAAAAAAAGGTAAAATGTATTGGGTTACTTACATCGACCTGATGATCACCTGATAATTGTTAACGATTTGATATACATTTTATGTCTTTGTTGTTATTTTTAGCCAGTTCCAGGAAATTAACTTGATGAAAAGATTGGAAAAATACATTTGAGCTGGAGACGAGAATTCAGCTGTAGCTAAAAAATAGTTGGTTGCAATAAAATTTGAATTTTTTAACAAAAAATTTCAAGCAGTTTTTTTTCTCGATTAAAAATTTATTTTCAATTTTATTTTACACGAAAACTTCATTCTAAGCATTCAAAAGGGTTGTAAAAGTTGGCAAGGAAGCAACAATAGCATCTAAACTTATGAGCTTCTAGTTTGAAATTACACTCATAGAAAAGATTTAAAAACTTTTTTAAGCTGGACTCTTAAAAACAATTTTAAAAATATTTTTTAAATTTTTAAATTATTTTGAGCCGTTAAAATAATAATAATATTTTGAAAAGAAAATTGCTCAGAGTGAGAATCGAACCAATGACCTCTTGGTTGGTAACCAGTACTCTAAGCCACTAAGCCACTGAAGCATGTAATTTTTTATGACGGTTTGACAATATATATTGAAAAATTTTAAAAATAAGCTTTTTAAATTTTAAAAACCAAATTTTAAACTTTAAAAATAAATAAATTAATAAAATTAATAAATTTTAAAAATATTTTTTAAATTTTTGAATTTTTTTAAACCGTTAAAAAAATAATAATATTTTGAAAAAAAAATTGAAGGATCGAACCAACGACCTCTTGTTGGTAACCCAGGACTCTAACCACTAAGCCACTGAAGCATGTAATTTTATATGACTATTTGTCAATATATATTGAAAAATTTTAAAAATCAGCTTTTTAAATTTTAAAAACCAAATACTTTTAAAATATTTTTTAAATTTTAAAAACTTTTTAAAAATGGTTTTTTAAATTTTTTTTATAAGTGTAGTAAATCTGAAAAATTATTCTTAAATTTATCTTTGTTTACATTTAAATTTCCCACCAAAAAGTGCATCTACTCAATTCATATTTCCAATCTAAAATACATTCCCATCAACCATACCAATCAAAATAATAGCCAGCTAATATTTCTCTAAAATCCATTATAAAATCTATTCATATTTAATTCCGCATTAAAATCATGAAATGCAAATCCATTTACAACAATTGCACTCTAAATAATGCAGAGAAGCTTCATTTTACAGCATTCAAATGAACGTATTTACCTATTTGGTATTTTGAAATTCATGATAATTTTAATCATCACGATATTTATCGAAAAGTTGCAGTATCTGGTGGGAGAAACTTTTCATTAGGTTTATTAGTTCTATGAATATGAATACTCCATAATACCTCCATTTGATTGCAAAACTTTGTCTATAGCATTATGTTTATTATTTCAATCCCAATGAGCTTTTGAACTTTATTTATTAAGCAACGAGAAATCATTGAAAAGTTTTCAAATTAACTTCTGTTTTGAGTAGACTAGGAAGAGGAAAAATGATACATCCATTTTATAAAACCCCATCTAACTGACTGACAATGAAGATGTATAATTTTTCAAATATTTAATTAATAAATGAAACGAGATAATTTAATATCTTATCGAAATCGAGGGGTGTTTCGATAAATTTTGAAATTTAATGGCAACATGAGTGGAAGGAAGGAAAACTAATTTCTCACCCATGTCTCATACACAATTTATTATTCAGCTTTTTTGGTGCGTATTTCCGGTGGGAATGGGACGGGTTTGTCTGTCTATTTGTCTGTCTGTCACTTGGATGCTTAAATTTATTACTCATGAAATTTTTACATTAGAGCTTATGGAGTATGACAAAATTATAAAATTGAGTCATAGGAAAATCAAGGAAGGTAGATTAAAGAATTGAGACTTTAAGGATCGAACAGAAGAGAAGTTAGATATTTTTTTAAAATATTTTTTGACCGTTATTTTCAAATTGTTTTTTGACCGTTACTTTCAAATATTTTTTGACCGTTACATATTTTTCCCCAATATCGGTATTCTGTATGACGACAATGCGCATTTGTCTCAATCATGAATTGAAATCACATCTAAACCAGCTCCTTCTTGTTTCCTTCTCGATGCCTCCTTCATGAAATTTGATCTCTCGAAGAAAATGTGAAATTATACATTATGTGTTTCATGTTGTAGCATTTAAGAAATTCATCACCCATGTCCAACAATATTGAGCCACTCGACAATACTCATAAATCTAACAAGGCTTGTTCCAATTTCAGACAGGTGTTTCAGTTTCTTTTTTTATTGCTTAACATCCATCTGAAGCAGAACACTATGAACCTTTTTCGCATCGCTTCTCGTTAGATGCTTCTCAATGAACATGACTAAAGTGGGTTTTCGTTTTCAATTTGCCAAAAATATGTGTAGCATATAACATTCATATAATATATCAATCTAAAATCTCTCTCCTTCACATATCCCTCCCAAGGAAAAAAAAATATCATCGGAAGGACAAGCGAAAAAGGAGAGATTAAACGTCATATTATGAAATGAAGGAAATATTTAGATCAATTAACAGCAAGTCATGTGAAGAGGATTAATTGAAATGAAATATTAAGATTTATGGATGCTAAATGGTATTTAATATACACATTTGTTTGCTGAACCGAGAAAATATCTGTCATGTTCAAGTACTAGAAAGAATAACAGATCCAATAACTTTTTGGATAGACCAAAATCTCATATTTACTTTGATTGTGTTTGTGTTTGGAGCACATACAATATTTTGGAATGAAATGAATGCTGAGGTATAGTCATAGCAGGCAATTATACCTTGATATACATTTCTGATTTTGGATATTTTATAAATAAAACAGGATGTTTTGTAACTGAATAGATAAAAGCTTTGCGGAAAATGTCTATTATGATGCATAGAATTGATGCAATTGACAACAGAAGAGAGGGTCAATTGCTGATGACGTCCATCAAAAATTGAATTTTCATCACACTTTATGCAGCCTGTTACAAAATTTCCTTCTGTGAAATCTCGAACAGCCTTAGAAGAGTCTTTCTCACCCTACATATTGGACGTCATGAATGAATGACCCCAAATACCAGTCATAAAATATCTAGACTAGATGAGAAATATTCAAGTTTTTATCATAAAAAATCCTCAGGCGTCTTTTTGGTTTCAAATGTAAAACAATTGATTTTTTAAAGCCAGACTGCTTTTAGTGATGAAAATTGATACTAGACTTGGAGTTTAAAATACAGTATGCAGAGCAACAGATAAATATAGAATCCAGGCAGAGTTAAATTCTCATAGAGCTTACGTAAAAGTTGATGAAAATGTCCAAATATGATGCTTGTGCTTAGATAAGGACTTAAAACACTAAAACTTCCTTAATGCTACAAATCTACTTCCGAAGATTATGTTCGTAAAGGTCATGAACAAGAAGTTTGACCTTTTCAGGAATGATTTTTCAAAGCTTTTCACTCATCAACTTAGAACTTTAAAGTGCCTTCATGTCTTCTTTATTAACTAAAGAATCATTCACAAATTACGTCACGTTCTATGGTGAAAGTGGTGATTTCAAAGACTTTGTGGCAGTTCAGACAAAATAATTTATTTTTTTGCGAAGAAGTCGTTATTTATGCGTGACGTAATTCATGAACAACCCCTAATTAGAAAAAAATCTCTTTTATACTCTTACGCAGTTTGTTGAGCCTCATAAAGGATATTCTACAGTATTGTTAAGTGATGGGAATAGAGTACTGTTAAGCAGGCATGTAGCCAGGTGCCGGATTGAAAAATACAATAACAATAACAAACAACTTCAATAGAGAACAATCTTTCAACAATTAACAATTTAACAATTAATCAAGTATTACTTCAAAGAATATCAATGATTACTTTGATCAAGAATGATCATTCTAAAAAAGATGATTTTCAAAATTTTTGTATGGAATTGAATTTTTTGAATTTTTTTCTAAAATCAAGCAAAGGGGTCGTTCATAAATGACGTCCATCAAAAAATGGGATTTTTAGACCACCTCCCCCCCTTGTCACAAAATTTTCATACATTTTCATACATTTTTTTGTATGAAGGTGTCACAAAATCTCAGACCCTCTTCCCTAAATTGTGGACGTCATATATGAATGACCCCAAATTGAAGACATTTTCCTTCGAGGGGGATTTGTCTTCCAATCCCACCACCTAACTACGCCCCTGCCATAGAATAAATCTAGATATACCCAACTATTGTCCTTAATGGTAAGACAAGTTAAAACGACCAAAAATAATTAAGGGGGGGGGGGGGAGTTTTCCTTAATGTTTTTATTTAAATTTTCATAATGCCCCCCTCCCCTCTGAAAAATTTCTGACTACGCCTCTGATTTTGCTGTTAAGGAATACATTTTTATGGAAGCAAAAAAAATTTTTTTTTGGGGGGGGGGGGTTATTTTTTCTCAAAAATTGATATGGGTACCCCTCTTCCTAAATGTATCCCTTTAATTTCTATTAAATTTGCAAAATTTTACGTTAATTGATCACTAAAATTGACTCCCAATCGATAAAGTCATCACAACCAACCCCTCAGCAGTTGAATCTGTGTATGAGAGAAAAGCTAACAAAATCATACGCTTAAAAATTTTACAACATCATTACAGCACGATTATAGAGACGTGCAAATTAAAGCATTCTGAAGTTGGGAAATTTGAGATCAATTTAATCTCGAAC
The DNA here is from genome assembly GCA_963573255.1 of Chironomus tentans. NCBI lineage: Eukaryota > Metazoa > Arthropoda > Insecta > Diptera > Chironomidae > Chironomus > Chironomus tentans. The sequence continues at coordinate 39,666,857 of OY754302.1, read as the reverse complement.
AATAATAACAGACAAGGTTCCCGCCAAGATTACATATTTTAAGTACATACATATATTCTTGTTCAAATATTTATATTCCAACCCTCTTTTATTCATACGTTGTTTCGCGCTTATTTGTTGCTATTTTTTTCTTTCTTCATCATCATCTCCCCTCCCTTAGCTTGAAAGGCTTTCATACGAATATTTTTAACAGCTTTAAGGGTTTTGCTCATGTTGATTATTTGAAGCTTTTCAATAAAGTTTTTCATCTTCTTTTCCCATTTCATCCCATAAAACCCCCCTTAAAAAATTTGCAAGTGGTTCAGCTTTTGTTTTTTTGTGTGCTTTTATTGTATTGTGGAAAGAACATAAGTGAATAAATAGGATGAAAAATTGTTTTTAAATACTTTTTCTCTCCTTTTCACATTATTATTATTTTTTGTTTCTCTGTAGCCGTAAAAATATGCGCTCATGAGGAAAAATTCATATATGAACAATGTATGTATCAGTGAGTGGATATAGAATAAATATTATTTTTTGCCTGTAGGAATTCTTTTTTCTCATTCATTTTCTTGCACAACTCGAGTGGAGGAAAGGCTATGATGTTAGACAGGCTTGCAGGCTTCTACCTGGGTTAAATGTAATACGATGTATATGAATTGCTCCTCAAATTTTCTCCGCATCTGGATTTTCACTTCAATGTTAAAGTTTTTATTGTTTGTAATTCAGGCTTTTAAATTTTCAATTAAACTTTTTAACTCGCTTATTGATTAAGTCGATAATCAATCTAATTAGCAGCAATAAATCATCAGGATTGAGGATGGAGTGAAGTGTACAATTATGAAAATTTCAACTAATCTAGACTTGAACTAAATGCTTTTGGCACACATAATCAATTCTCTAACAACTTCGACATTTTCCTCCTAATATTCTTAACAGCTAAATGTCATTTGTTGTTTTAGAGCTGTCTATTATGTCCTATTGAAAATAACAAACTAAAGGTTTCAGATAATTCGTACACAAATGGTGTTTTAGCAAACTTCAAGGCAATAAAATGACGGAAATATGCGATTTCATTGCTGCCTTGATACTGTCATTCATTCATTCATTCCGTGTGTTATTGACCGAAATGATATGAAAATAAATTGAAAATCCCAACTTGATTTAATTGTACTTGCAATGCTACATAGAAGCAATTTCTGCTACTTATCTACCACATCATGATTAGATTATATTCTGGTGTCATTCGGGTTAGTAGTAATAACTATAAATGGTTCATTCACTTTGAAGGAAATTACATTTGGCTTACCATATTGATTGAATTAGTGATCTGACCATGGAGAAAGATGGGGAAGCTTGTTTGTATGAAATATATGTTTAATGCTGGGATAAGTATATGGTTTGATATGTAGACTAAAGATGATGAGAAGCTCTTTATAAAATCATAATGATAATTGAATATGTGCTGAAGCTTGGTATTTCAGAAAGTTTGTGTAAAAAAAATGTTGAGAATATGTCAACGGTTTTTCAATTTTTGAAATTTTTGTGGATCTTAACTCAGTTGATTACCCCATATAGTTGTTTTCCCCTCAACTTGTTTATTTCAGTTTTTCACTTGATTTCAAAGAGTAAACATCATTAAAATTAATGGACTCATTAGGTAAGTATCAAATTTTTAACCATAATCCGATCAAAACAGAAACCCTTACCTACATATTTGAGTGCAAACACAGTTTTATTGACTAATTTAATAAGAACTTTGCATAAAACATCCGATTTAAATTTTAATTCAATGAAACTGTTGGCAACAAGGTAAACAACTGAACACTTTTCATACCATATTGATTCCCACAAGAAATTACACCCACAATGCTTTAGTTTCATCCTTTAATGAATGAAAATGAACATAAGAAGAAAATCACGTGAAGCTTGTTTTGTATTATTTCTGGGGATTTCCCACGCAGCAGTTTTAGTTGTTGACTTAAAGGTGTTTCAAGGCATGTTCGTAACTTTAAGGAACAGTATAATTTTTTAAAAGTTTAGATTAAAAAAATACTCTTCAGGGCTCATTCAGTAATTGACGTCCATTATCATTGAGTAGGTTGGAGTGGTTGAAAGCTATGTGGCACGAACATAGCTCGAAGTAGACAAGGATTTCGAGTGAAAAAGTTGAGTTTATTGGGCTTAATTGCTTCCAAAATTAATATTGACTTCAAGCTCTGGATACGAGGAAGAATGATAAACGTCATAATTGAATAATTTAACAGAATTCAGCATCAAATCCTACACATCTAAGGAGTTAAACTCTCAATCTTCTGTTTAAAGTTTAAAAAAAATCAGCAAAAGCATTAAAGTAACAGCTTCTGGTTGTGAACTTTAAAGTATTGATTGAATCGTTAACAACAGCACCCTATGCGTCTGACAAAATTTTTCGGAAGTTCATTCCACATATCTGTCCAAGACATTGTAATTTTGCTTACAAGGACTTTTTATACTTGTTCACATTTTCCGCTCCTTTCTACCTTTTTATCACTCAACGTTTTCACATTTATATGTGTTTATACTTATGTGCCTACTCATATCAAGATTTTTCTTCTCTCCCGTACATTGAAATGATACCTTATAGGGAGCTAATACACCAACCAAAACTCACAAATATTTTACTTTTTTATTTCCCTTATATATATTTTTTTGAAACTCATCTTCGATTTATGTCTTGATCAAGCTTTTTTTTGTCGGAGTAGAATGAAAAAACACCTTAATCCTTTATAATAGTACGGATATGAAAAGAGTGAGATTTGGATTTCATGAAAGTTAAATGGAAAATCTCAATATGTTATCCAGCTATACATGTGTAGTCTATAGATTAGTTCATTCATTCCGTTCAAATGCAGTGGTTTATGCACAGTAATATGTTTTCATTCTTCTATATTATTTTTTTTGTGCTTTCTCATATGAATGACTTTCAATTCTCGTAGTATGTTCTCGTTCCTCCTTAATCTTCTTTCAGAAAAAAAAATCATTTTCTACTTGTGAGTTTACATCGACAATTGATTCAGAAAAGTTGTCAAAAATGTCAATAATTTCATTAATTTTCCTTTATTTGCACCACATCAGAGGCATACTGCGATCAATTTTAAGCCAAAATTTGATTTAAAATCACAATTTTAAAATTTGATGAATTGAAAATTGGAGCCAGAAGTTTTTTTATTACATTCAGGTTAATTAGCCTTTTGGTTTGAACCAGAGCTCGAAGTCGACTTAGATTTTGGAAAAATCGAGTCAACTAGGAGTTCTGATTCGAACAGAAAAATTTAGGTGGCTTATTTGTACAAAATTGAAGTATTTTTTCTACCGAGGGAGACCTTAGCATAGGGTGACCATCCGCGTGGTTTGTTTCAGGAACTGAATTTTTTTTACGAAAATTTGTGTTATTTTCAAATTTTTCTTTATGTTCTGTATTTTTGAGAAATTTAGATGGTCATCCTATCTTAGCAGCAATGAGGTCCCAATTGCCATTGTTGTACCATGGTGTCATAAGATTTACCCATCCACATGGTTACCGTATCATCGCCTTTGGCGGTTGTCCCATGTTGGTCATATGATAGCCATGTGAATGGATAAATCAAGTGACAAAGCAACACAATGATGGCTACATCGGCAATTTAGACCTCAATGCCACTTGGGAGGGGTAGTCTGAACCTCCAAAACTCCCCTGGCTTCGTCTCTACCCCCATATACATTTCATACTTAAATTTTATAACAATAAACATCATAAATTATTTTTTCCATTCCACTTCAGGTCGAAGAAATTTTTTTTATTTATCCTTTATTCTTTTCTTTTTTGTGTGTGTGTTAGTAAGGAAGTTTCTATAAAGCACACAAAATTGATGATAGGAAGAAAAACCAGTGGGAAGGAAAAAGTAGCATAAAAACATATGTACAGGCTGGCAGACTTTATGGTCTAAATGAGGAAAAAAAATTTAAAGAAAGTCCTCGTGTTATAGATCGAGGGACTTCAGCGCATTTTTGTGTTAGCGATCAGTATTTGATTAGCAAAGTACTGCATATTAAATAAGTCAATCATGAATATTTTGTGACTTAAATAAATTCGACGGCTCGATAACGGTTTTTTGGCCTTCAAATTTTCTAACGGTCAAAATATATTTGAAAATTTCCCGCGTAAACACACTTAAAAATCATTAATTATAGTATAATTAACAATTTTGTGGTGAATTTTCATATTTTAAAATGGTTTGTCATTTAACGGTTTTTTGAAATTCAAATTTTCTAACGGTCAAAATATATTTGAAAATTTCCCGCGCAAATGCACTTGAAAATCATTAATTACAGTATAATTAACAATTTGCACGGTGAATTTTCATATAATAAAATGGTTTGTCATTTAACGGTTTTTTGCAATTCAAATTTTCTAACGGTCAAAATATATTTGAAATTATACCACTTGAAGTTGGCTCTATTGTATTGAAAACAAAAAAATCATTAATTATAGTATTTAGCGTTGGTTTTGAGATTTTTAAATGTCCGGGGGGCCAATAACTCGATGGCACGGAGCTAATGCAAAAAACTAGAGCTCTCTACGATGTCTAGTTAAAAAGTTTTTCTTTGCAGCCGACCAGCCAGCCGAACAGACAAAGTGCATTATTAAGCTACCTTTTCGAAACAAGTTTCAAAAATGCGCTAAAAAGGAAATTTTTTATATGTGTAAGGTAGCAATTGTGTGATTTATTTGAACCCATTCAAATTCGCTGTGCACTTTATTTGCCTTTATTCCCTCACTTCCTTCAATTTATATTCTATGCACTTTAATTTTTCTTCACGGTCGGAGTTGGCAAAGAGGAAGGAAAGTTTTATTTATTTCACAGTAAGTGAATTCATTTTATTATTCAGGCTTTTTCCTATCCCATCCTTTTTTTGAAGTAACTATTAAGTTTTTTTTTTGATTGAGTCATGAATAATGAATAAAGAGGATATCAGCTATGATATCGGTCAAATAATTTTATGATTTCAGAATGACAATTTTATACGAGGAAAAGGGTCTACGAGCATGCTTAACGTCTGCACAATCAAGGCCGACAAATTTTTTAAAAGAAATCACTGATAAGGAAAATATTAAAGGAAGCAAAACTTTCCTCAAAGGAGATTTCATGTGCTGATTTGCGTTGGCTTAAATATATTTAAATTGCGCAATTTGTCAATCAATTTTCATTAATGCTGTTGAGTAGGAGTTGCATTTGTGGTGAGAAAAATCCACTGTTGCTCTGGGAAATAATACACTCTTATTTCTAATGCGACTCACATTGTTGACATTTTTCAATCTTGAATGAAATTTTCTTCTGGCGTGTATTTTTGTTGCAGATTTTATTTCTGAATCCGGAACATATCCTGCTATGGTTTTGACAGTGAAATGTAGCTTTACTTTCTTTAAATTGAAATTTGAAGTTTATATTTGAATACTTTTAGGTTAAAAATCTTGGATTTTTGATATGTTTAGTTGAGATATAAGAAATTTCAACTTTTTAAAAGCTTTAAGTTCTTTGAATAAGTTTATTTGTTTTCAAAAGTAAGAAAAATCTTAAAACTTCAAATTCTTTAAAAAAAATCTCAATTATTTTAAACAAAAAATTGTGATTTCTTTTTTAAAAAATTTAACTTTTATAGAGAAAACCTTTAAAGTTTTTAAACAAAATTCAATTTTTAAGAAAATTATAATTTGTTTTTTTAAAAGCTTAAATTTTTCAAAATTTTAATTTTTTTATGTAATAGCTCAAATTTTACAAAGAGATAAATATTTTTCAAAAAAGCTTAAATTTTTAAAAAAGCTATTTTTTAAAAAAATATTCAAATTTTTGTTTAAATAGTTTAACTTTTTTCATAAAACCCTTTTTTTAAATAAACAAAAATTTAAAAAAAAATTGAAAATAAACTTATTTTTGATCACTTTTAAAAGATCCAGGGGGAGTAACGGTCAAATTTTCGAAACATGTGAACTGAGATGAAATTTTTAAAGTACTTTCAATTTTTTTTTTAATTTTTCAGAATTTACACAGCCAAATTCAATTTTTGACTGTGGACATGAAGTAATTCATATTTCTGATTACTTCTATTGATTCTTTTAAATTGAAATTACAAAAAACAGAAGTTATGTAAAATTTTATTTTTTTTTACGATTTTTGTGCAAAATAAATTGGAATTTTTGAAAAATTGCATCTCAATTAACATGTTTCGAAAATTTGATCGTTAATCGTTAAAACAGAAGTTAAAATCTTTTATAGCTTAATTAAAAAATAGTGCGAAATGAAAATTTAAATTTTTAATCCAAACTTTAAGAATTAAAGAAGACAAAATTTGTTTTGAAACTGTCTCGCAGCAGTCGTTGTGAACCCCATTTTGAGTCCTAACATAAATAATATTTATTTTTCACAAAAGCAAAGCAAACTTTGTCAAACATTTTCCAAAAAAAAAAAAGAAATCAACATGAAAATTTTCACTTTTTCACCGTTGAATAAATCCACGTTTTGAAGTGAGAATAACAGGAAAATTGCCAGTCAACAGACGAACACAAAAGTGTGGTCGATAAACAGACAAAGAATGCGAAATAGCTTTTTGAGAAAAACAAACAAAACACACACAAAAAAAATTTTTTTATCACGAATCATGAAGAAGAAAAATCAATTTTTTTTATTTGAATATTGGCCCTGAAATTGTTTTTTTTGACAACTCTATATTCAGCAAAAGACATTTAAAGGAACAAAATAAAAATTCTGTACTGCTATTGTTTACGTTTTCACTCCGCTGTATTATGCCGGGAAACTTTTCTCATTCTCATATGACATTTCTCTCAAAAAGTCACCGCGCATGCTCACCAAATTTGTTGCAATTTTACCATTCACAAAAAAAAAAGTTTGTTTTTTTCGGAGGAAGCAATTGAAATTATCGAAATGCTTTCAGTTTCTGTTGTAAATCGCATCGATGTAGTCGCAAAGGATGAAAAGCTCCGCGTGAATTCAAAGTTTTGGCTTTATTTGTTGAAATAATAAAAATAATAAAAGGAACAATAATAATAATTTTTATTGAAAAGGAATCACAATTACGTGTGTCGATCCGAACATACACAGGAACACAATTATTTGATTCAAATAATAATAAGATTATAGATACAATCTATTAAAAGCACATCGCAATGTGGGATACAAAATTGAGTGTGCGAGTGTGCCCGATGTAATTATATTAAATTGAAAATATTTTCTGTGAATATATGACTATTGGATATGTGTATGCATATGAGGAGTAAAAATAAATAAGTAATAATTCAGACCCCGAAAAAAAAGGAAAGTTGGAATCAACACAACGAGAAATTATGTTAAATATGTTATATATGTAGACGAAAAATGTGAAATATTCATAAGTAGTGTATTTAATACAGAAAATAACGAATATACAGAAATTTATGCACGACAAGCTTTTTTGAAAAAAAAGGCACTAAAAGGGGCACAAAAAATATTATTTTTCGTTCCTTTTGTATATGTGTATAAATATAAAAAAAGAAAGAAATCATAACGCTACAAAAGGAAAAGAAAGTAACAAAATAAAATAAAAATATTTATAAATATAATGTTTGTGGTAAAAAGAGGATGTTAAATTTAACGACATCGTGTTGTGTGCTCTGTTTAGCGAAAGAATGATGAAGGAAAAAAAACTTTTTTTTTCTGTTGTGTAAATTAAGTCGAATATAAATCAAGAATATTCAAATTATGGCCTTCGTGGTGGTGATTTTAGGCACTCTAAATTTAAAAGTAGAAAAACAATTCTCTCGAGAAAATTGAAGAGAATCGCAATACATTTATTAGTGTCAGACCTAAAGCAAGACAATAGAAGAAGAGTGTGAATATTAGAAAAAAGGTAAAAAAGCACAAAAGGAGAACAAAAAAAGTAAAAATGTGGAAGGCAAACTGTGAATACCAAATTTACTGACGATGCCATCACGCGAAATAAAATGGATAAAATTAAAGTGAGAAATAGAACGAAAAAACGAGATTTTTATTTTTAAGCTATGGCAACAAGGATTATTCTCTTGTCAACTAAGAAAGCAAAAAAAAAGTTTGAACCTTTGATGTTGGAGGCAGCAAAAAAGGAGGAAAATCGATTTCCTTTTTGAATTTTTTATGCAATATTCATTTGACTTCTTATTTTCTTTCCTCTCTCGCTCATAGTTGAGACCAGTTGAGAAAGCTTTCGGAAGTGGAAGATTTAAGGTCATTTTTGTCGCATAAATCTGTGCAGAATTGAATTTTAAATTTAGTTTGATTTTATTTGAGTGCTTGGCCTTTGGGCAGGAAATTCTATTGAATCTTAACGAATTTTTGGGATTTAAATAATTTAAAAAAATATAATATAAATATAAAAAGATTAATTTTTGGATTAGATTTTAGATACTATAAATGTTGGATGATGTTTTGGGAATTTTCATATGGAATTTACGAATTTTTAACTTTTTTAAATTTATTGTTTTTCAATTTGACTTTTGGAAATAAATTATATTTTTTTGTAAAATTTATTGAAAATTTTGAACAAAGTTTACAATTTTTGTGGAGTTTTTATAAAGTTTATCAATAACGTTCACTATTTTTTTGAATTGCATGATAAATTTTTTTAAAATTAATTTTCTCTTAAACTTAAATAGGTAATTTAAAAAATTTAAATTTTCAAAGTAAATAATAAATTCAAATATTCAAAATAAATTTAAGTTTTCTCTAAATCTTTAAGATAAATTCAATTTATTTTTCAAAATTTTTAAAATTTCCAAATTTAAAATTTTCTAACTTATTTTAAAAATTTTAATTTAAACTGTTCTAAAAAATTTAAATTAAATTTAAATCTAAAAGATTTAAAAACCTAAATTTAAACTTTTTAATTTTTTTAAAAAGTTTATTTTTTTCGAATAAATTGCATTTTTTAGAAATATCAGGTTTAAAGCTTTTTGAAAATTATTTGAAAATATATTATTTAATTAATCTATATCAAAATTTCCCAAGTCAAGCAAGAAAACATAAAAAACTCCCCGAACTTCAAATTCAAAATTAATAAAATATAGATTAAGTAAATCAGACATCGTTCATCAAGAAACCTCAATTAAATTTCCCCCCAAAAATTTCCATCATCTGCTTATGACAGGAAGACAAAAAGTAATTGACAGCCACATTCGCTCCCCGAAAATTCGTTATAAAACTTTTAGTTTTAGTTTTCCGAGAGCAAAAAGAAAAAAGGAAAATCTTTCGTAAAGAATTTTTCCTCTTCATTTTCATGATTAATTTAAAATTCAAAATCAATTGATTGCTCACGAGCTGATGAAAAAGTTTTTTGAATTTCTTTCTGAAGAATGTTTTGATTTTCAATGAAATGAATTAAGTTTCAGTGACGTTAATTGAATTATTATCGACAAAGAATTTATAAGGAAATTTTATTGGTGCTTAAAAAGGATGAAAAGGAGAATGTTTAAGCTGACTCAATACAATGGAATGTACGAAGAAAAAGTTTTTGAATTGTAAATTTAGCGAAGGAATAAAAAAAGTTTTTTATTCTCATTATTTTCAACTGCCAACTGGTTATGATACTCGTGAAAATGCTCAGGGACATACTTTTTTCACTCCCTTTGTGTCGACTCCATTCACATACAGCTTCAGTTTCAGCAGTCATTTAATATGTAATTAAATAAACATATTATAAATAATTATGTTTTAAAAAAATATTCAGTGCTTTACGTGGTTAAAAACTTGATCAATTTCAAGTGTAATTTTCAGTTTTATGGCGTGGCAATTAAATTAAGTGGAAATGATACTTTTATAAATAATGCTCACACAATCTCCTCACAAAGTTTTATTTAATTTTTTGGGGATTTAATTTGCTATTTCCTGTATTAAATCCTTTAATTTTCATACCAAAATATATTTTTAATCCTTATTTAATTAACGATTAAAATTTTAATTTTTGTCGAGATTTGCATGAAATGTATTAATGATATAGAGATTATAATGTGTCATAAATTGGCATCGACACGCATGTAGGGGAAGAAGGGTTGCAATTGACCAAAACAAGGTCATAGTCATCAAAAGATAGAATTTACAAGGATTTTGATTAAGCCATTGTAAAATTTCGTCGATAATAAGGGTTAACCTTAAATGCCACCTTTCTGAGTATATCTCAAACACAGACATGTCACATGCACAGAAATTGCTCAATTTTAGCTAAAAAGCTCATCTCATCGTGACTCAGAACTTCCAATGAACATGCTATTTAAAGAAACCTGACAAAAATTTTGAAGATCTTGAAATAAACTTTGGTATTTATTTAAACAACCATGAAAACACAGAAAGGATCTACTTGGGTATCATTCAATTTCTCAGAAAAAAATATTAAAAATTTTATTAATAGACCTGAAAAGAACGAAAGCTTACCATGCAACAGTTCACATTTCATATTTACTTAACATTGATGACATTTCGAAAAATTCCAATTTTCTTTTCTGAAATTTCAAATTAAATTTTTAATGAATATTCGATTAATGTTTATTTCCAAAAAATTTTATGAAGCTTTTACTTATTTCACATTTTTATTCGAGCAAGAAATGTCTTTGAAAAAAGTTTGTTCCTGAATATTAATTTACTTGAATTTTGTTAAATTCTTCTGCATGCTTAGGGGTCGTTCGCAAATTACGTCACGCTAAAAAACGACTTTTTCGACGCCACCTCCCACCCTTTTCACAAATTTCTAAGGAAAAAAATATCTTTTGTATGGACTGTCACAAGTTCTTTGACCCCTAAAAGCGTGACGTATTTTGCGAACGACCCCTTAGTCTTTTAAAGGCAAATTTCAAAAATTTTATTAAAAAATTCTACTGAATAGCTTCTCAGTAGCTTATGAAATTTTTGTTGGTTTCCGTGGAAATCTTTATGGATTTGTAATTTCTAATTGAATTTTAAGAAATTTCATCTCAATTTTCATAAGTTGTCTCTAAGAATTCTTTACAGTAATTAAAATTATCAAAATATCTCGATTAACTTTTTTTGAGAAAATATCGCTAGAAAGTCATAATTAAAGCTAAGAAGCCAAAATATTTTGAAAATTTTTTTAATATAATTAAAATTATTTGATTCAAAGAAGAATTTTTTTCACTTTTAAATGCAACTAGGCAATTTAATATTACAGGCTATCCTACATATTTTCTAGAATGGGCAGGCCTTGATTATCACACGAAACTTCAAAATCAGAGAAAAAATTTCAAAGAAATCTAAAAATATTGTTTTTTATCTTCACGTCTTCAAAAACATAAGGGTGTATCTGTGAACTGACCTTTTTTGGTCTGCAGCACACAAAACTTTTTTCATTATTTTTCAATTTATTAATTTTTAACTTACCTTATACACGAATCTCAAAGTGATGCTTAATCATTCATATTGCATGATTTGACATTTTTAAAATTTGAGAGTTGACACTCTTAGAAAAAAATCATGAAGAAAATTGTCTCTTAGAGAGAACGAATGCGAGAAGGACTCTCAAAAAATTATTTTTGTGATAGATGTCATTTGAGAATGACCTTTAATCTGAATACTCATATTTATCAATATTTATTTGATCTTCTTGTTCAAAAAAGGTTATTGCCTTTAAGGCGTACAAGACATTTACATATTGTTTTAATATTTTCAATATTTAGAGGCAAACATTACGCAAAAAATGAGATTTTTAGAGCCCCTCCTCCCTCTGCCACAAAATTTTCATACAAAGTTTTTTATTTTGTATGGAAGTGTTCCTCTCTAAAAATTGGATGTCACTTATGAACGATCCCAGGTCAGAAACATTACAATCCACATGCCATTCATTCACATCGGTCAATAAGCCTTGCAGAAATAATCCCAAAGAACATCATTCAGGTAAAAATAAAGCCTCATATTAATTGAAAAATATCCCATTCATTAAAACAGCATAAAGGTAATCATTAAGAATGGGCTAATTACACTCCCACGCTGTTCATTTTTATTATTTCGTATGTATCGTAAAAATAATTCTTATTGTGTCGTAAATAAATCGCTTTATGTTCTTATAGTAAACATTCAGCACATACAAGTCGAGTATGTTAAAAATAACATTTATATGTGCATCAATTGAATTTCAATGCGTGCAAAATAATTGAACTCAATTGAGAAATTGTTTGAAAAAGTTCAAAACATTTTTTTTGTTATTATTCCTGAATGTTAAATGGAATGTGAGATTTTTGTTGAAAATTTCACGAGCACTTAATATTTACAAAATAAAAGCTTTTGGTGCGCAAAACTTGTTTCGAGTACTTTACAGCAACCAAAATTCTGTAAATACAGAAACAGTTTAAATTGAGTGTTGATTCTACATCTATTGTTATGGAAATGTGCTTTTAATTCTGGAACATTCAAAATTAAAAAGTTTTTATGCTCTTTATGTTAATATGATTGTGGTATTTGCTGTAGATCTACAGACAAAAGTTTAACAAGGTTCTCGGTTGCTTTATACCCAATAGATTGAAAATAAGAAGAACAAAAGGGATGAATTCATAAATGACGTCAATGCTCCTTGTTTTGTATTTTTTGCTCATACTAAAAGTACGAGAATTAATTTTGTTTCAAATTAGTGCTTTTTGGACCCCCTCATCAGGCTACACCTCTGAAGAAAATATATAAAGCTTCAACAAATTTTAGAAAATTTAAAAATAAAATACGTAGCAGGAATAAAAAATCCAATTTTTTATGGACATCACTTATGAATGACTTCAAAAAGGAAAATAGATTAACTTAATTAATAAATTCAATTTTTTCTCTTGTATCGATTGGGAGTGCTTCGAAATTGAATTCATCTTGTCGAATTATGTTCAAAACAAAATTTCAATATTTCATAAAATGTTTTTTCCCCATTAAAATACGAGATACACAGGCATTTATGAAGACTTAGCTACAGGGAAAATAAATAAAATTCTTTTCTCTCAAAATCGAGGACAAAAAAATTAAAATTATGAGGAAAAAAATTTATTCATAAAAATTCGAAACTTTCATTTCTATGGAACGTAGAGATGTGCTCATAAAAATTATCTCCAATTAAAAAGACAAGTGAGATTTATACAATAAAATTAAAATGAAAAAGGAAAAAAAATTTAGAGGATAAAACTTCATTGTCGCTTCAAACTAAAAACTCACTTGCTGCTGTACCTTAATACATAATGGGAATATACAAAAAAAAGTTTCTGATTATTTAAAATTGTCACTCCTCTGACAACGCTCAGTCCTCCCACTTTTTAGCGTGATTTTGTAAAGGATTGACAATATTGTGAATTATTTAAATGAATGTTTGTCCAATGACTTAATTCTATTAATGTTAAATCAAACTAGGTTCAAGGGGTGATCAGAAGTCCAGTGGGGGGTTCAAATTTTTTTTTCATCAACAGGAAATTTTTGTTGGATTTTGGATTTTTTTCTCAAAAAACCTTAGTAAATTGAAGGAAATTTTCCATTGTGGGCTCATCCCTCATACCCGGGTCAATGTGTCTGTATTTAAAGGCTAGAGGTCATTTAGTGGACTAGCAATCTTATTTTTATAGAATTAATTCTGTATCATTTTATATAAGGTCAGGTCACTTACTCCACTCTGCATGGGTGTTGCGTGAAAGTCTTTAAATGGGGTTTGACCTTTTGGGGAAGAGATGTGGGGGGGGGGATTGGTTTCAAATTCGAAGGTCTAGAAAATTAACTTCCACGCAAAAGCGTGTAAGTTATTAGTTTCACGAAAAACACACTTTTTTTATTACGGTATTAAGACTTCTTATTAAAAAAATTCTAATGATGCCAAAAGTTGTGTATCGCGAGGCTGCATTTTTCTGTATATAAATTTTTTACACTAAGCATCATCTAAGGGTCCAAAACCTCGAAAAACGTGTTTTTTAGGGTCCACAAATTTGGTAATCAGGGTCACAGCCGAGCCATGTGCATATGGAAATTTGGTTTTTTTGCCATTTGGTAACACATATCAAGCGACCAGGGGAATGGAAAGTCATTTTAAGAAATTTTGAAATCTTTAGTGACTTTGAGTCTGTCAAAGTTGACAAACCTAGAAAAAATGACACTTTTCTTCAAACGCCTGACGACCCAGGGTTTTTTTCAAACTGGATATACCTTTGTATCTTATCTTACAGTACTCTACATGACGTTTACAAAAATACCCCACATGACTATGTTTGGACTTAATCTTGAGATTCTACAGCACTTTGAAAATCGAAAAAAATGGATTTTTTTTAAAAAAAATTAATTATCATAAAGGCTCTGAATGTTTACTGGATCTTATTTTTATGGACATAGAGGCTCTGGATGGTAACTGGATCTTATTTTTATTGGATATAGAGGCTCTGGGTGATAACTGGATCTTATTTTTATGGACATAGAGGCTGTAGATCATTACTGGATCTTATTTTTTTGGACATAGAGGCTGTAGATCATTACTGGATCTTATTTTTATGGACATAGAGACTCTGGATGATTACTGGATCTCATATAAACGGACATAGAGGCTCTGGATGTTTACTGGATCTTAATTTTTTGGACATTAGAGGATCTGAATGTTTACTGGATCTTATTTTTATGGACATAGAGGCTCTGGATGGTAACTGGTTCTTATTATATTGGACATAGAGGCTCTGGATGGTAACTGGATCTTATTATATTGGACATAGAGGCTCTGGATGGTAACTGGATCTTATTTTTATTGGATATAGAGGCTGTAGATCATTACTGGATCTTAATTTTTTGGACATAGAGGCTCTGAATGTTTACTGGATCTTATTTTTATGGACATAGAGGCTGCAGATCATTACTGGATCTTATTTTTATGGACATAGAGACTCTGGATGATTACTGGATCTTAATTTTTTGGACATAGAGACTCTAGATGTTTACTGGATCTCATATAAACGGACATAGAGGCTCTGGATGTTTACTGGATCTTAATTTTTTGGACATTAGAGGATCTGAATGTTTACTGGATCTTATTTTTATGGACATAGAGGCTCTGGATGGTAACTGGTTCTTATTATATTGGACATAGAGGCTCTGGATGGTAACTGGATCTTATTATATTGGACATAGAGGCTCTGGATGGTAACTGGATCTTATTATATTGGACATAGAGGCTCTGGGTGATAACTGGATCTTATTTTTATTGGATATAGAGGCTGTAGATCATTACTGGATCTTATTTTTATGGACATAGAGGCTGTAGATCATTACTGGATCTTATTTTTATGGACATAGAGACTCTGGATGATTACTGGATCTCATATAAACGGACATAGAGGCTCTGGATGTTTACTGGATCTTATTTTTATGGACATAGAGGCTGTAGATCATTACTGGATCTTATTTTTATGGACATAGAGACTCTGGATGATTACTGGATCTCATATAAACGGACATAGAGGCTCTGAATGTTTACTGGATCTTATTTTTATGGACATAGAGGCTGTAGATCATTACTGGATCTTATTTTTATGGACATAGAGACTCTGGATGTTTACTGGATCTTAATTTTTTGGACATAGAGGCTCTGAATGTTTACTGGATCTTATTTTTTATGGACATAGAGGCTCTGAATGTTTACTGGATTTTATATAACCGGACATAGAGGCTCTGGATGTTTACTAGATCTTATATAAACGGACATAGAGGCTCTGTATGTTTACTGGATCTTATTTTTATTGAACATAAAGGCTCTGAATGTTTACTGGATCTTATTTTTATGGACATAGAGGCTGTAGATCATTACTGGATCTTATTTTTATGGACATAGAGACTCTGGATGGTAACTGGATCTTATTTTTATTAGATATAGAGGCTCTGGGTGATAACTGGATCTTATTTTTATGGACATAGAGGCTGTAGATCATTACTGGATCTTATTTTTATGGACATAGAGACTCTGGATGGTAACTGGATCTTATTATATTGGACATAGAGGCTCTGGATGGTAACTGGATCTTATTATATTGGACATAGAGGCTCTGGGTGATAACTGGATCTTATTTTTATTGGATATAGAGGCTGTAGATCATTACTGGATCTTATTTTTATGGACATAGAGGCTGTAGATCATTACTGGATCTTATTTTTATGGACATAGAGACTCTGGATGATTACTGGATCTTAATTTTTTGGACATAGAGACTCTGGATGTTTACTGGATCTCATATAAACGGACATAGAGGCTCTGGATGTTTACTGGATCTTAATTTTTTTGGACATTAGAGGATCTGGATGATTACTGGATCTCATATAAACGGACATAGAGGCTCTGGATGTTTACTGGATCTTAATTTTTTGGACATAGAGGCTCTGAATGTTTACTGGATCTTATTTTTATGGACATAGAGGCTGTAGATCATTACTGGATCTTATTTTTATGGACATAGAGGCTCTGGATGGTAACTGGTTCTTATTATATTGGACATAGAGGTTCTAGATGATTACTGGATCTTATTTTTATGGACATAGAGGCTTTGGATGGTAACTGGATCTTATACAAATGGACCTAGAGGCTCTGGATGATTACTGGATCTTATTTTTTTGGACATAGAGGCTCTGAATGTTTACTGGATTTTATATAACCGGACATAGAGGCTCTGGATGTTTACTAGATCTTATATAAACGGACATAGAGGCTCTGTATGTTTACTGGATCTTATTTTTATTGAACATAAAGGCTGTAGATGTTTACTGGATCTTATTTTATTGGACATAGAGCCTGTAGATGATTAAAATATATTTTGGTGGGAAAATTTTCAAATATATTTTGACCGTTTGAAAATTTGAATTTTGAAAAACCGTTAAAAGGCAAAGCATTTTATTATATGAAAATTTACCTCAAAAATTGATAACTATACTATAATTAATTATTATCAAGTTTATTAAAAACGCGGGAAATTTTCAAATATATTTTGAACGTTAGAAATTTTGAATTTTTAAAAACCGTTAAATAACAAAACATTTTAATGTATGAAAATTCACTTCAAAAATTGTTAATTATACTATAATTAATTATTTTCAAGTGCAATAAAAACGCGGGAAATTTTCAAATATATTTTGACCGTTAGAAAATTTGAATTTTAAAAGCGAGCGTAGCTCAAGCTCGACACTATTGTGATCCATGTAAAAACTGTAATTCTAAACAAGTCGAGCGAGCGTAGCTCAAGCTCGACTCTACTGTGATCCGTGTAAAAACTGTAATTCTTAACAAGTCGAGCGAGCGTAGCTCAAGCACTGAACATTTTGAACTATTAATACTTTTTGAAAAAATTTGGGCGTAAAAAAATATTGATCCACTGTGCATCAATATTAATTTTTGGTTAAAATCATTACCATAAAGTTTGTTAATTTTACCAATTATTTAGTTATTTTTTAACAAAAGTTAAATTAATATTTTTCGGATCATAACTATTATCCTAAAAATTAATAGTCGCTTGAGTTAACCAGAAATGTTAATTTTAACCAAATATGTTGTAAACGCTATTTTATCGATCTTTTGGTTAAAATTTGCATACAAATAGTTAAAGTTTGGTAAAATTATTTCTATGAGTATAAGTTTGCAGTCGCGCAAACGAAACTATAGATATAAGTAAGATATAAATAGTTGAATTTACTTTAATACGGTATTAATACTTCTGTTTTAAAAAAAATCTAATTATGCCAAAGTTGTGTATCGCAAGTCTGCATTTTTCTGTTTATAAATTTTTTGGATTCAGTGGCGTAACAGGGGGGGGGGGGCAGCCGGGGTATTGGCCCCGGGCGCAAACTAAAAAAAACTCAAAAAATCCCATACAAAAGGGCACAAAAAAATTTTTTTTAAATGGGCACCATTTTTTACGGGGGCGCAAAAATCCTGATTTGGCCCCGGGCGACGAACACCCTTGTTACGCCCCTGTTTGGATTAAGTATCATCTACGGGTTCAAAACTTCAAAAAACTAGTATTTTGGGGTCCAAAAATTTTTCTCGGCCTCGTTACCTCGGCCACATACTTTTACTTACTATTAAAAAATTAGTTTTGACGAAAACCGGATTAGGTTGAGCAAATTTTTACAACCTGAATGGAGTGAATAGGAGTGAAGAATGTGGATGTACAAAAAAAACTTTATGGTATAATATTAGATATTGTTAAAACTAAAAGATCTATAAGGGTAAATCCACGAAAGATTTTTTGCAGTAGATTTACTTTTTCATAAAATTCTTCAAAACTATTTGATATTTACATTCGTTTTGTTATTTGATGTATAAAATATGTCAGCAGCTATCATTCTGTACTTAATTTAGTTAAAATGAAGCTTTAATTAAAGAATTATTGAAGTTTTAAAATATTTTAGGAATAATTTTCCAAAAACTGTGGTTTTTCAAATTCTTTTTTCTAACTAAATATAAATATCATATTTAATCTAAAACAAGACAGTGTGGATTGTAATATTTGTTTACACTCAAATCTAACATAAAAGAGCGTGGAAGTTTCTGGCGTGATCTGTACGTCGTGATTTTTTCCTTATAAATTTCAATTTCAAAGTGGGGTAAAGACCCCCTTGAACTCCTCGCTGGCCACGCCCATGCTCCTCTTTGATAGCGTGATTTTGAAAAAGTCACAATTTTTAGTATCCTGGTCTTGTTGATAATCAACAGATACCCATATAATTTTGGATCTCCACTTTTTTATTTGAAAAATGTAGAACCTTGTTTTTTCAGCAAAAAAAAAAGTTGAAAAACTAGCATAACCCCATCAAAAATATTAAAATCACTTAATGCTTCCAATAATGCGCCCCTTAACTAAATTTTAAAAGAATCCCTACTTTTTCCAGCTGTACGCAGAGCAACGTTGAAAATAAAAAAAAATTATGCATTTTAATTATTTTACACAAGGAAAATTTATTTTATTGTTCATTGCCGTTCATTGTCGATTGTCATATGAAAAATATTAATAAAAACTAATGAATTTTCATTAATAATAGTCAATTATTTGCAAATGGATTTAATAAATGAATTTTCATTATTAAATTGTGTGTGAATGGATGAAAAATAATTAAAATGAAATGAATACGGCAGTCGATCGTCAGCCTATTTGAAGACATAGAAGTGAGACAACTCCTCCCCAATTGCTTTTCAAAAAGGATTAAAAATGAGAGTTTCTTGCCATGTAATTAAGTTATGTTAAGTCAATTCATTTGTAATCCAATTAGAAGAATGATAGTTTTGTAAACAATTGGCTGGTGTAGCATAAAATTAGATTTCAGTACGTCTCGTTTGAATTTTAAATGAATATACTTTATATATGCATGTTTCTGCCTCACATAATTCCGGAAATGAAGGAAATTTTCTATGAGATCAATAATAACCTAATCAATTTTGCCATTCCCTTATAATATTATCGATACAGAATGTAATATTTATGACAATAGCAATGACACAAATTTGATTTGACACATTTTCATGTGAATGGAGAAATTGGATTGTGACCGAACATAATAAATCAGATCAGAACACAGCTCAATATGCTTCTCTTTTTTTTCCTCCTCAATTTTTTTTCCTCTCTCGCCCATTGCGTCATAGCAATAACAATAACAATAATGATGATAGCATTGATAATGGCGACCGACCATAATAAAAATAATAATGAAAGTCTCAAATTATCGTTTGACTGAAAGCACATTTCATCAATTTAATAGAATATGAAATTAGATTCCAAAGGATATCTATCACATGACTTTTAGATGGAGATGAACAAGAAAAAAAACTGTCAATTTTGCTCGATGACGAGATCTATCTCAAAAGATTTCAACGTCTTTTGTCCTATCTGTCTTGTGTTCGGGCAATTATAAAGATAAATTGAAACTCAATTTTGATACATACAATAATTTATCAGTACAAATTAATTCAGCTCAGATATTTTCATCAAATTACTAAAGACAATGCTTTGAGTGCCACTTGAAAATGTAATTGATTTTTATCGATTTTTTTTTTATTTCTCTTCCTTTCCGTTTGCTTTTCTTTTTGTCATTTCCTAACGGCTGCTTTAAATGGAAATTAAATTAAGAGGCATTTTTGAGGTGATAGGAATTTAAAAATTGGCTTTTCGATTAAGTTTTTATGGGATTTTTTAATGTATTTAAAATTGGATTAATTGGAAATGTAAATTTAAATTTTTTTGGGGTCGTTCATAAATGACGTACTTCTTTAAGGTAAGAGGGATGATACTTCATTCAAAAGATATTTTTGTATGAAAATTTTGTGGCAGAAGGGAATCAGGAGGTCACTTAAATTTCCTAGTTCAGGGGTGTAGCCAGAAAGTAGTGCAAGGGGGTCCGGACACCTTCAAGATTGAAATTTAAAAGAGAATTTTTCAGACCCCTGTCCTGCAACGTCCCTGTCCTAATTTATAATAAACCTAATGATGATATTCGAATCCAAAAATTATTTTGAGGAAAATATTCTTGCCAGTTAACCCCCTCCAAAGTATATATTATTATACTTTATTATATTATATTATATATATAATATTTTAATATTTATATCTTTTACATAAGTACTTTATTCGATTACCCAACGGGATTTAAAGCTAATGTTAAATACATTTCTACGTAGGTGCATGCTACTTCTTCCTTGATATGTACAAATCTCAACGAGCATTGCGAGAAAAAAATCAATCAAACTTCTCAGAGTGGGCGCATTAACTTATGACTTTATTTTCCCAGAAGCGAATACCAAATACAATAATACATCCTACATAATTTGATTTTTGTGTTGTTGAATTGTTAATAATCAATATTGAGCAGTTGAATGTCGGATTATCAGATGAGTTTCAAGGTGATTCGGAAGAGAAAAATATGTTTTTTTTGACTGATTTACTCCCTAAAGTAAATAGTAGCTTGAAACTGTGTGTTTGGAAGGAGAGTTTTTGAAAGTTTGGAGATTTGAAGCTTGGTGAATCTTGTGCTTTTATCTGTGTTAGTCTTTCCTGATCCCTGTTTGATTTGAAGGACATGGGAAGAAGATTGTTTAAAACTACAGCTTAAACTCTACCTAGATGCTAATTGAATATAGTTTGATCAAGTAATTTCAAAATAAAACTACCCAATACCTAAACATAAACCCACAACAGAAGCTAGAACTCAATTGTCATTGCTTCTGAACATTCAAACTGTCGTGGTCATCGCAATCAAGCTTCATGTTTCATTTCTCTGCCACAACAAAGTCTGTTTAATCTGTGCTCCAATAAATTCTCCTTTGATGATGGATGAAATAAATACAAAAAACGTTTCACTAATGAATTGAAAGCTAACCTTGTATCAGAAGTTACCTCCATCTGCCCCCAAGAAAGTTTCAGTTGAGACTCATCTGCTATGAAGCCGCCATTGGTAAAATAAAAGAGCTTGGAGAGAGATATAAAGCAATTATAAGTAAATATGGCAGAAAATGTAAATGTATATAAGTAATGTGCAATATAGGAGCTAATAGCCTTGCTCATTTTGTGTTCTTAAGTGCTATAGCGAGCGAAATTTCTGTCGAGATGGAGAAAAGAAATCTAAATGTGCGAGAGAAGAAAAGGAGAAGCTTAATCTTTTTAAAATGATGATGTTTATGTCAGCAAATGGCAGGCGAAAAACGTGTTGCGCCATCGACAAAAGTTATTACACACATTAAAAAAGAAAGTATCTTGAATAATATTCTTGCTAATGTGTGTATCATATTGTGTTCAAGACATCATAATTTACACTCTTTTAGGACTAAAAAAAGACTCTGAGAATAATATTATGAACTTTTTTTTCTTCCTTCTTTACTTCTTCATTCCATTCGTTTGCCTGCTTGCTTGCTGCATGTCTCCTTCTTTTATTTATTTTCTCTTTATCTTTCCATTGTACACGCTGGGAAAAGGAAAAACTTTCCTTTCTCCCCAAGAACATTTAAATTAATTTTTAATTTTTATCATCTGTAAAGTATGTATAGTAAGTATATTGCTCGAAAGGTGTCTTTTGTTGTAGCTTCATTGTTCCGCTGTTATTTATCATCTTTCTTTCCTTCTTTCTCTCAGCTTTCCTCCTTTGTAGCTCCTCGTCTCTATTCTATTCCTTTTATTTCTTCTTTTTTTCATGTCATGTATTATTCTTGCCTCATTTTTACCGACAGACATGAAAACTATATGAAATATGATTTCGTGCAAAGGTATTCACCATATTTCTTTTAGATTCGAGCAAGAATTATTCATACTTTTTTTTGTGCCTTGTCTCGCTCTCGTTCACACTGACATTACTTTTGACATTATCATCAACAATCTTCATGCATATGAAAAATAATTTTTACTTCTCCTTTTGAGCTTCTTTTTCTGATAAAATTGAAATTTTTTGATTAATTTTCATTTTGTACGCTCGTTGTCATATGCCTTGACTGAAAGGTTAATTTTCATACTTTGAAAATCTAATTATTTGCGTAATCTTTTGAATAGATCAAATGATGAACTTTTCTCTTTAATCTCTTAATTGACTTCTTTTGAGAGATAGAAAAAAAAATTCAGCAAAAGCTTCATCTAAATTGATAGAATTAAATTGAATCAGATTTTTTGATGTTACTAGTGTTAGTCCCCCGTCAAGCATGAATGGAAAAATAATAAAATTTGGACTCCTAGTCCGTGTGAGCAGGAAAAAATATTGTAGAAACATACATTCAAGCAGCTTAATGACTACTTCTATTTTAGGGGTTGTTTGCAAATTACGTCACGCTTTAGGGGGAGGGGTTGAACAATTTGTGACAGTCTTAAAACAAGTATTTTTTCTATAGAAAATTTGTCACAAATTTGGGGAGAGGGGTTCAAAAAATCGTTTTCTTGCGTGACGTAATTTACGAATGACCCCTTACCTGATCCCTCATCCCCTTACCCTAAGTCACAAAATTTCGAAACCAAATATTTTATTTTGTTTAAAGTATTACACACTAAAGTCCTTCTTAATGTTGGACGTCATAGGTGAACAAACCCCCATGTGGTCCAAAAAAACTGCAGGAGGGTAGCCAGAAATTTTTCGAAGTAAGGACCTCTTGGAGGGAGGTCTTGATTTTTTTCTCATATAAAAAATTTTCATACAAATTTCAATCTCGTTGGGTTCATGATGTAGCTCAACTCTTGCCTATTTTTGAGCAAGTCCTATGATACATTATAATGAAAAATTGTTCCAATTGGAAATAACGATGCAATACTCAATTTACAATTCCTTCTAAATTTAACAAAACCATTCATTTTTCATCATAACATCCAACTAAAATGCGCCGAGAACATTTCCAAGAGCCTGTAAACTTCCTCAATTTTTCATGTCTCTCTTTCTCCTCCCCTCGGTCTTGTTTAACATTTATTAAAATTTATGAAAATCTCTGTTTGTAGACACATAAAAATGGACATTCAATTTAAATAATTAATACAAAAACAAATCCTCACTGACTTCATTCCGGACTCTTGTGATGAAGAGTCAATTAAATAAATTATATAATGAAAACGTAAAATCAATATTGCAATAATAATAAAGGACGACAAAAAATATAAATAAAAACAAGAAAAATAAACAAGTACTATGACACTTTTATCAACTCCCTCGACATCTTTTCCTGTCAAGTCTGTCTAACGTACAGCACACATTTTATGTCATATATGTACAATTTTATACATTCATAAACTTAGGAGAAGTTTGTTTACTGTACTGCTCCTCATAATTGTTTTACATCATGCTTTTAGGGCGGAGGGGCTTGTTCACTTATTTTGTTTAAAATTTAGAAGGAAATCTTTAATGAAAATTGGAACAGAAAAATCATGAGGGGGTCATGAGGAGGATAGGGGTTGGTAGGGTACAAAGGATTTGAAACTGTATCAAAATCCAGAAAAAGCTAGTTTATGTTTTTAAAATATTTTGAATAGAAAAAGGGAGGGAAGGACAACAAGAGGGGGTCATAAGGGGTCTGAAGCTACATACTTGACAGTTAAAATACCAATTTTATTTTTTTTAAACATTTTGGACAGAGAGGAAGAAAAAATCCTTTTTACGTGACATAATAAGCAAACACTCCCCAATATGGATGTCTTTTGTTCACAAAGATGGGAATGGAACAGAGAACGATAGACTCTTTTTAAGCTAGGCATTGAGATTTTCCGAAATTGAATGAAAACAATTGTTTGTACAGACACTTTTGTTCCTATGTGCTGTGCGCTTTTATTTATTTATTCATTTGTCTGCAGCAAAGATAGATATCCGAAAACAAACATGGCACTAAACGACGTCAAAAGTAACATTGGAAGCCTTTGGATATTGGGGAAGCTATAATATGTACATTACAAATGCCGTTTAAAGATCCAAAAGTTCGAGTATCAAATAATTGCAAATTAACTTTACAAAACAATAATCCTCTGAAACTAGAGTAAATGCCACTTGTTTTTGTCTAAAACAATCCTAATTGTCATGAAGCCATGCTAGATCTTTGTGAATCCAATTCGATTATAATGAAAATGTTTGTAAAGTTTTTTTAGCATAACAAAATGAATTCTATTTCTGCTTTTGATGGCTCTCCTTTCTCACAAACAATTGAATAATCTCAGTAACCACTCGTTTTCTGCTCATTCTCTCCGTTCATGTAGAATACTGCTTCTGCTGTTGCCTTATATTTTTAGTATCGATTTATTTATTTAACAATCAAGAATTTCAGCTTTCGATATTTTCATCTCTATTGTTCAATTTATTTGTTCAAGGGTTTTATTCGGGTTTTGGATATTGAACATAAAATGCAAAATTATACCCATAATAGTTCTGCAGCAGTAGTCAATGCTATCAACATTTACTGTTTAATTTATAAACATAGCATCAAAGTTGCTCGTTTATGACGAAAACTTTTAGAGGATGTAATAGATACGTTCATAAGCTGATACTGCTTTGATGATTCAAAAAAGATTGTTGTTTGATGTTAACATTAATGATATCAAATATGTTAGAAATGTGGGTGCAAGAGTTTTGGTTGAACAATAGAAATAACGCTTTTTCTATGACTGGCAAAATTCAGATTCTAATAAGATATACCAACATTTGTCTCTGTTGTTAGAAAATTATTGTTCCAAAATAGAGTCGAATCTAGTCATTATCAATAGATTTATCTTTAATTAATTTATTTTACGATCATGAGGGTTCGATTTTCTCCTAGAAAAGTGGTTGGTTTCTAGGTATACCTACCCTCTAACCTAGGGTATACACCTACCTTAGAGTATACACCCACCCATACCCTAGGTCAGTGCTAGCCAAATGTATACCAAAAAACAGAGTTGTCAGATAGGTACCTTTGAAAAGGTACCTAGCTATATCATGGTAGCTTTTGCCTGTGATAGATTTTTGCCTTTTATAGAAAATCGATAGGTGACAACTCTGCCAAAAAATCAGCCCAGAGATCATTAACTAAAAAGAAAGGTATATTCAAGGAGGATTTTAAGGGCTAACCATTCCAATTCCTCCTTTTTAATAATTTCTGTGCATCTAATCATAAGTTGGTAGTACTAATACTTTGAGATACCTTTCAGAAGACTGATGAAATTTAAAATCGATCTAAAACTGAGAATCTAACCAATTTAAAATTTTAATCTGTCTTTTAATGACTGTTTTACTGCTCGAAACCTGACTTATCCATTATTAATAATTGGACGACTTTTCATATCCATGAATTTCCTATTTGAAAATTCCATTCTGAGAAACCACATTTTTCATGTTTCGAATAAAATTTTTTATTATTCATTATAGAAGTCAATAGAAATTAATTCCAAGAACAAGCATATGTAGCAAAAGTCAAACACAGAAGGGGTCGTTCACTTATTACGTTACGCAAAAAAACGAAATTTTAGACCCCCCCCCCCCTCCCCCCTTGTTACAAATTTTCCAAGAAAAAAATTTTTCTTTGTTTGACCTGTTACAAAATCTCAGACCCCCCCTCCCCCCTAAAAAGCGAACGTAATAAGTGAACGACCCCGAAGCACATCAACATTCCCATCTATTTCTCCAGAAATATGCTAGAGTCCACTCAACTGAACAATATATTGCATTTTTACTTGGAAATACATTGACCGAAATATTCTGGTGACCAGAAAAAAACAGTATAGTCCACAACCCCTTTTCTCACTGACTGAGCATATTATCAATGCTAATTATCAACTTAACATGTACAAATTTCTATGTCAATTATGCTGAACTAAATAAATTTCTTTCTAATGACCGGCCTTTTTCGATAGCCAAACACATTTTTGTGACAGTACGTGTGTGCGAGAATGTGGCAGTGATTGAGCATGTAATTAAAATTTCATAAAAAAAATCTTCTTCTTTTTTGATCGAAGCAAATATTATTCGAATCCAATGTGAGTGAATGGAACCATGTTAAAAAGCGTAACACTGTAAACATATACACACAGCAGGGGCATAGCCAAGGGGGTCTGAATCTGTCTAGAAATTGAAATCTGCATGTGAAAAAAATCGAACCTATCCTAAAAATTGAAAATTAATAAGAAAAAAAATTCTGCTGCCATGGGTGGAGGTCCAGGGGGGGAGGAGGGAGACCTTCAAAATTTTTTTTCTGAAAAATCCGTTAGAATTAACAAAAACTATAAAACTATGAAAATAAGAAAGAAAAATTTTTTTAGACCCCTTATAAATTTTTTTCTGAGGACCCCCCTGGTTCCTGCTATACAGTATGCAACAGTAAGGGAAAAAAGTTCGTCATAAACACATTCTTTTTTTTTCCGTGAACAAATCGATATTTTTTTAACTTTGAGTGCGGAATGAGAATGCTCAGCCTTTTTATGCTTACCATGCTTGTGAAAATAATTTTCTAAATTTTGTTTTTATTGCTGACTCTTAATTATTCATGATCATGTATTACAATGGAAGGCTTTTTTCCGAAAACAAAACAAAAAAAAGGAAAATGAATGAATAAAGCAAATATTGCCACAACTACAAGAACAATAAAGAACTGAATGTTTATATGATTTCTTTCCCATCATAATGTATACGAATGTGTATTTAGAGGGACAATGTCTGCGCTTTTATATGAAAAAGACACAGTGCGAGACAGAGATGGCATATTAATCTTAATGTATAATTAAAATAATTTATTATCATTTTTTTCGTCCTCCTTGTCTGCCATCCATGCACTGACTGTTTGCTAATGCTTGAGAACGGCTCAGCACTCAATATGAAGTATTCATTTCTAATATTGAAAAAAAAAATGTAAAGGAAAAGATTATTTATTATGGGAAAGCAACAGGCCTTTAATACCGCTTGTATTATGAGGAAGTGCGGAGAGCTTTTGGATTTATGCATGATTAAACTAATTCTGCTCATTAAATTTAATGTAGTATTTTCTAAATCCTCTCTTTATTATGCCTTCACATGTGCATATTAAATGTTATTTTTCTTCAGTTTTTAATTTCTAAAGCCAAAAAGGAAAAGCTGAAAAATATAATTAAAATCAAATTATTACAAGCACAGCAACAACAATAATGAGGAGTGAAACAATGCATGCATGTTGTATGTCGGAGGTGAAGGATTTCATTGTTTGAAAGATTTTGGGCGCATTTTTATGAAAGAATTTTTATTTGTTTGATGAAGAATTTCCTTAATTTGTTTTGGATGTATGCTGAAAAAAATGTTTAGCATTTTTTTTCATGAATGTACTTGAATGAATTCTGAGAATTTAAAACAATATGTTTTGTTAAAGAATTTAAGACTTCATTTTCTGTAGCATTTTTTGGTTGAAATAATTTACTGAAGGAATTTTTTGATGCAAAAAAAAATTATTCTTATGTTCTAAACAAAGATTGATGCGAAAGGTTCCAAAATTGACGCAGAAAGTTCTGCTTCAAAAATATATCTGAGCAAAAATTGACGCAGAAATTTCTGCCTCAAAAATTTAAAAAAAATTGATGCAAAACCTTCTGCCTCAAATATCTCTGAACAAAAAATAGACGCAGAAAATTCTACCTCAAACAAAAATTGACGCAAAAAGTTCTGCCTCAAAAATGATCTTAACAAAAATTGATGCAAAAATGTCTGCATCAAAAATATTTACATTAACAGATATTAAACCACAAAGTCGAAAATCCCTAAAAACATAACCTTCCACTCCGTTTTCAAATGCAATAAAAATCAATAAAATTTGCCGCAAACTACCCATTCAAACATTCCATAATACTGCATTTAATCTACCAATCAGACGATACTTTAGTCTGCACTCTATTTCGATTATATTTTTATTCGAAATGCTTGCCTTTTTTATGCCTCCCACTGGGTAAATAACCATCAATAGTCTAAATGTCTTGAACTTATGATTGACATGGAATTTTAGTTATCGACATGGGAACTAATATACTTATTAATATCAATCAATAGGCATATACAATACATAAAATTGCTGCTAATAACTGCCTGATTTCCTTGACATTAAACAAACATTTACCAACATTGATGTTTATGAAAAGCAATAAAATGTTCTTTGCATTGGCACGTAATCATATTAAAAGAAATTAAAGTCGATATAATGTTCCAATCACGAGACTTCAAAGCATCTTTCATTGCCAGTTACTATGGGGTGTATTATATTAATATATAATCTAAAATGCACCCATAAGGCATATCCGATCAATTGGATGGAACGATGTGTATTAAAGTCTTATGATTGAGTATTTAATGGGAGAATGTAACGAGGTGTGGACACTAACGAATAGATTTTGAAGCTTAAGGTTGGTTCATATAGAAATCAGTTACTGAAGGTCTTTCGAATGTCATAAAAGAAATCATCGAACAAGCGTTCATGCCTGAGAAAAAAGGTCGTCTTTTGTGCGACTGAGAATAGCAGTCACCACACTATAATGAGACATATTCCTTAATGATTTCTCGGAAACTTGTCATAGTCGATATTAATCCTCATTTATTGCTCTAGGGGAAGTAAAGTTATGCTGATTTCATGCCTAAACAATAAAGACAAAGCGAGTCAAATGAATTGCATTGTATGTGGAATAAAAAGCGCTAAGGAATTTAATGTTATGTCTAATCACATTATGTTTATTTCAGAAAATTTTCATGTTCTCGTAAATAAGAGCTTGAAATTATTTTTTTTCGTAAGAGCTTTTCATCCAACATAATGCTATTTGTATAAAGATTAAATTTTCCTCATACACAATACAATTTTTTTCTTCATTTTTTTAAGAGGGTGAATGAATATGAGAAAGTGAATACAAAGTTCATATATACATGTTGTATATTGAGAAGATTTTACTGCCAAAGGCATTCAATATTCTTCTTCAACAATTTTCATTTCCATTCTGCCTGCTTTGCCTTCTGTTAGAGGTGTAGTGAGGGGTGGGGGTGTCCATGGGGGTCTGGACCCCATCTCGTAACATTTTTAAACACTATTTTAATTTAAAATATTTCTAAAGTTTAAATTTGAAGCTAAATTATTTTTATATTTTAATTAATGCGTGGAAGTTAAAAGTTGACAGAATGCAGGTTGATTTGGTGTTTGAAAGGAGTGGAATATGGGGTATCAAGCCTTTTGTTGGCGAATCTGCCAATACTAGAGTAAGACCTTTGTGGTTAGGCAACAGATTACGGATTGGGGACGTGGGTTCGATTCCCACCAAAAGCCGATCTCTCAATTATATTATATAGAATGTTGTCAATAGGACAATGATCCATCCAATTCTCAAAATATTTTAAACCCCCAAAAATTCCCACTACACCCCTGCTTCCTCTCAAATATGATGATATCAATTATTATGGAGCATTTTGAGAGAAAATATCATTAAAAAATTTCCTATGCTTAAACACTTTTTGTTATTTACTTGTTTGTTTACTTGAAAATATTTCTTGTTTGCGTAAACAGAACAAAAGAAGTTAATTTAACTGCGAGATTATTATTAAGTAGAATTTCATTTCTTTAATGGAAGCAGCACAATGAGTCGATGAAAAATAAAGTCATCAAAGTTTTACAAACAAGAAAATTCTTTGGAATTTTCACAAATCACGTCATGCTTCGGTAATGACTAAAGTTCCAACTTCAACAGAGTGTCTGTTGATGATGTGTTAGGTTAACTTTTCATTATTAAGATCGTTTAGAACGATAACCTTATTTCCAATATTTTCGGTCAATAACTTGAATTATTTGTCTCAGATATAATTTTGTCAGAATGAAAAATTGTTCTTGTTGCTCCATACATGAGCCATAAATTTTGTCACAATTATATCTACGATCTAAGCTTTTCAAATTCCAATTTATTATGCTGATACTTGCGTCCAATAGTTCTAGCTTAATGAGAACTAACATGGTATGGAATTTTCATTTATCATATTCAATTATCTAAAAGCCATTAAATGTGCGCTGGTCTGATATTTGATTCTTAATAGATGTCAATCATTTTGACAGGAATGTGAGTGTGTGTCTGTGTGTGAATGATAAGACTAACTTTTGAAAAACTCGTCGGGATTAGAGTTTTTGAATTTAGTAGGACAGCTTAGGTAGAATTTATGTGGTGTATATCCAAAATATGGAATGCTGTGTTGATGAGAAGTTGCTGTAAGATAAAGAGTTGAATCCTGACGTTTGGTATTGAAACCATTTAAAATCAACATTTTGTCTGCAATTGTCAAGTATTGCAGTTCTGAAAATCCATTCAGTCAACCTAGCTTTGCCACTTTCGAATTATCCTGTCAAAAATTGAAAATATGTTCTATCACATACTTTCCCAGACAACACAATGTAGTCGCCAAGGCACAAACACATTGCCGTGCTTATGTCGAAGCATCACAAGATGTGACGGGATCCTAGAGTCGTTGTTACGGTGCTCTATTGTTAAAAACGTTAGATTAACCTAAAAGTGCTTACGATTGAAATCACAGTACCTACAGCTGGTCGCGTCGAGCCTTTGATAACCTCACTCAATATTATTATTATAAAAGTATTAAATGAAGTGTGCCGCTCGGGCTAAAAACTCATTCAGCTAAGTAGAATCACAAAACCTGACTGAGACAATCTCAAAATTCTGACAGCGTTCTAAACGAATCACAATCATGGTCATGATTTGTAAAATTTTAATGCCCACATACCGCATTACATTAAATTGCTCAAAATGTCAAAATATCAACAAAATTGTGCACATGTGGTGTGCAAAATGATTTTTTTTGCTATTTTATGAATGATTGCTTTAGTCAATGAAAAAAAAATCTCGTGATTTGTTCGAAAAAGAAGAAAATGTGGACATACTGTTCATGTCTGTGTCACCTACCTACGTTGTTCATTGGAGTCATTAAAATGAATTATAGATTTTTTGTTAGCATTAAATCATTTCAGAATGTAGAACTTAAGACGAGAAATCAAATAAACACATTTATTCTCGAAAGTAATGAGTGCAATTACTCAATTTAATGAGAAGTCATTCACAAGAAAATTCTATTATGGTCAATAAAAAAAGTAGTAATTTCTGTTTATTTTCATTCATTCTACAAACGAAATTGAATTCAGAAGAGAATAATAAAATTGAATTATTAATGACGTCTGTATTGATAAAATACGGCTATCTTCAGACTCGTTTTTTGCGAGTATTTCTTTCAGAAAGTTCATTCAACTTTCAAAGTTCTTAAATTATTTATTTCTAGAGCTTGATGAAATAGTTTACAAAATTTTTCTGCCATAATTTTTCGTCACGATTATAAAACTTCTTGGGGCAACAAGCTGTGCTTCCAAAAAAATTCTCCAATGACCACTTAAGTATATTTCTTTTTCTTTGTCGTAATGATGAAAATACATGACGGATCTTATGACAAAGCTTTTAAAGCCGCATTTGATAGCATATCCCTTCATAAGTCCGTTCCATTTGTATGATTTTCTTTTTTGCTGACCCTTTTTTAAGAGATTTAAAGCTGATTTTGCTCGTGAGACAAGAGAACATCCCGAGTAGCACAATTTAGCTTTTATTTATATTGAAAACGACTGATTGTTGCTAGTACATTGTTGTTCAAACTATGATCCACGACACAGCAATTTTACACTAGATAAATGGTTTAATGGGTAGCATGGGCCCCCAAGAGCCTCTTGATACCCCCCTGGATTAATGTGTTGCTTATCTCTCTATATGTTGAATCTATGTACATTATTGAGAGATTGGTTGCTGGTGGGAATCCTTTCCTTTAAATATTTCCTTT
The DNA here is from genome assembly GCA_963573255.1 of Chironomus tentans. NCBI lineage: Eukaryota > Metazoa > Arthropoda > Insecta > Diptera > Chironomidae > Chironomus > Chironomus tentans. Next base: position 39,634,563 of record OY754302.1, on the reverse strand, counting down.
GTGGGAATCCTTTTTGGGTTAAATATTTCCTTTACGGTGCCTATCCACTCAGCCATAAAGACAATGCTCTCACACTGACAGATTTACTTATATATGGCACCACACCATCTGACCTACTCAGTGTTTCCTGACTGAAAGCTTAGCTTTTTCTATTCAAACATCCTGATTTGGAACCAATTTTACTAAACTGAGTCATTGTCTCATTGGTGCTGTAACTTTCTCAGATAATACCCAAATCCTACCTTAGAATAATGCTACAATGATCAAACTATCAATTTGAAATATTGCCGTGAATTTTGCTAAAACAGCTACTTCACAACCAACAAAGCTTTACTTTACCGCTCGGAAATGACTATGTTTTGTGGTAAAAAGGAGAGAAGAGGAAAAAAATGTATTTTTGTTGCCATAGCTTACCGACTAATAATGATGATAAAGAAAAATCAATAAAGCGCATAGTTCTCGTGGTATTGATTTTCTCATGTACGGTCTAAAATGTGAATAATTTGCGATATGTTATGCCGAGTATAAACATGTTATTTATAATATTGTTGTACATTGAGCCTTTATCATCATCATCATAATATTTGCATACCTTTGTTGCTAGTTAGCAACGGTTCATTCATCATTTTACTAATTTTCTTTCTCATTTCTCTTCCTCTGAACATTCATTCAGGTTCGCATAAAATAGAGACAGCAGAAACATTTTTTCAAAGCACATTAAAAGTGTCATCAATAATGGATAAATGTAATTTACATTTTCACAAAATTATCGTCGTTCTCCTTCTAATAATGATATATTGGCTAAAGTTATCCATTTGTTGGAAATTGGATAATGACAACGTTATGTACATGAATCAGGATATTTTGTATAACTGTCCACTGAACACAATGTGTCGATGCTTTCCAAACGAGACCAAATTACTGGAGATTAGTTGTAATGAAGTGTCTTTATTTAAGTTCCCTGGTAAGTACTAATTTTTTTTAATCCTTCGTCATCATGAGAATAATGATTACTATGTTTATATGACCATACGTGGCACACATATGAATCCTTAATATTTATTACTATGTGTGTATTCCATTGCCGACTGTCCGAAAATAAATTTATATTATATCCTTCGGAAATGTCATTACTTCATAAATAAGCATAAACACCTGTATCTTATTTATTATCCATGAGGAATTCTAATTTCAAATTCGATATTACTTGATAAAATATTTAAAATCTTATTGATATTTTCCGTCTTGCTGTGGAAGCACTTTTCTATCCGCAGACAAGAAAAAAAATTGTTCAATAATTCTTCGTGTTGTTTTAAATTAGTTTTGAAGTTTAAGGATGTCTATTTTCGGTTTTTTTAAAAGAAGATTCTATTGATTTTATGGAATACGATTTTTAAAAGTTTACGAATTTTGAAACTAAAAATATGTCAAATTTAACGGCTTTAAAAATTTCAAATTTTAACGACTTTTCTAAATTTGAAAATTTCAAATTTTAACGACTTTTCTAAATTTGAAAATTTCAAATTTTAACGACTTTTCTAAATTTGAAAATTTAACGTATTTTTAAAATTTGAAAATAAAGTTTTTTTAATTTAAAAGTATAAAGTTTTTTTAATTTAAAAGTATAAAGTTTAAAATGCTTAAAAGTTTCAAAACTAAAAAAATCAAAAATTTGAAAATTTAACGGCTTTTTAAATTTTTGAAATTAAAAATCCGATTAATAATAATGCGTGAAGGGCCCAGCTTAAAGCTGGAGGCACTGCGATTATAGAAATCTAAAAAAATCCGATTAAAAAAAATTCCAATTTCAATAAAATTTAATAATTTTTCAGTTTTAATAATTTAAAAACTAATTTCATTTTTTGAATATTTGCATTCCCTAAAAGCTTTCAGCTCTTGTTATCATCTGCTCACAAACATTTAAATTATTATGTTTCTGTGTTTACATTCCATTATCCTCAATTTCTTCGTTCATTGAAATAAAATATATTCTTCGAAAAGGAATCAGTAAGAGTGAAAGAAAAACTTTCATCACGAATATTAAATGAAATTTAAATGGTTATTAAAATGTAAATAATAGTAATGGGAATGAATATTCCAAGCGATTTAAGTATATTTGGTCATACATTAAGACTCTATATGGTAGTTGCTGTAACTATATTCTAAGTAGCTCTCAACATAGTGCATATATATAGTTTTATTTGCTGTGTAAATGTGAATAGTTCTTATGGAAAGTAATTCTTTAATCCCTTGCTGAGAGGAACGATCGTTAAAATAGAAAAAGTTTCAAAAATAATTTTTTACTAGTTGTGTGTTCTGTAAATTTATTCCAATGGCCATCTTCCCGAGCGACACAAATGACAAAATCGCCATATGGAAGCCATTAAGGTTCCATCAGGGATACATTTATTAACACCAGATGGATTCCGCGCCGCCTCCACCTCCGTATGGAATCCATATGGAAGTCCATATGGAGGTGTAGGCGGCGCGGAATCCATATGACTTCCATATGGATTCCATACGGAGGTGGAGGCGGCGCGGAATCCATCTGGTGTTAATAAATGTATCCCTGATGGAACCTTAATGGCTTCCATATGGCGATTTTGTCATTTGTGTCGCTCGGGCTTGTGTCTGGGGAATAATTTCGACAGACAAATAAATTTTATAATTCATTGACACAACATTGCTGTTGATTATTTTTCGACATGCTGCATTTTTTTTTTATGAAAAACATGACTGGCTAGAAAATTGTTTTGTGGAACGATGTGAAGCTTATTGTTAAAAGTTTTGGAATGAAAAGTTCAAAGAGTTAATAAGGAGATTGTGTCTTTGACAAAAAGAATTAATAACTTTGTGCTTTAGTTTGTAATCGTTGTCATCTGGGTTTTCTGATAAAGATTCTAAAAATAGCACAACATATTAAGGTTGAATAAAGAGAATTTAAACATTTTTTTAAAATTATTTATAGTTATTATTTATAGTTTAGTTAGTTTGACTAAGGGGTCGTTCAGATATTACGTAACATTATAAATAGTCATTTTTTAACCCCTCCTCAGTAACAAAATTTGTTAGAAAATCGGAACAATTTATTATAAAGAGTGACAGAATCTGAGACACCCTAAACGTTACGTAATATCCAAACTCTCCCTAATTTTAATTTTTTTGAATTTTTTAAAAATTAATAAAAGTTTTATATTGACCTCAAAACCATAAATTACAAATTAAATCATATTGGCTTTATAGCTCATACCATTAGATATGTTAATGACTAAAAGTGATGATGGGTTCTCAAATCCCACTAATTATGAAATTTAAAATCTATTTCGAACATTTCGTTTTTTTCTTTTATTTTGTAGAAAATTGTAAATTATTTTATTTTGATAGATTGTTAGTCTGAAGAGCAGCTAGGAGGAGGGTGCAAGGAGATCTGTATTCTCTCTCCGCCCCCTCGAAATATTTTGTAAATAATTTTTTTTAAATTTTTTTAATTTAAAATTTTTTTTGAATTATTTTTTGAATTGATATCAGAATCATTATACTTTTAGTTATAAGAACAAAAACAAATTCGAAATTCATAAAAGTTTTTTTTAGTAATTTAAGTTTCATTAGAATTTTTAAAGTTTTCTTTTATTTTATTTCTACTACACTAATTTTCTAGTTAAAAATTTCATTTTTTAAATATTTCAATGCTAGATATTTATCAAAGCAACCTTGATCACAATTGTTTTCGGACTAAAACCTGCTTAAATCACTGATTTTGTTTATATTTAACAAAAATTGTGCAAATTATTTTACTTTAAGATTTGATGTATTTTCCTTATCAAATCGCAAAGCTCCCTTCACGATACTTTAATACAGCCAGCATCCATAAATTCCAAACATTAATCATTTTGAGAATTTTGACCTTTACAACATATTTTTTATTAAATTATTTGAAATGGTCGCCTACCTCAATTTTAGATTCCACAAAGTACTTTGTGAAAATAATAAAATAATTGAAAGCATTAAGCTGGCATTTTGCAGCAGCACAAAATGTGTTTTGATCGTTTCCAAGAAGAACTTAAATTGCTATTTATACTTACTAGCAAGTACTTCAATTATGCTGAAAAAGAATACAATTTTGTGTAAATAAACAAGCCAGAACAAGTCAAAGCATTTATTTCCACAAGTCAAAGATGGAATAACAGAATTAAGAAGAAGACAAATTTAAAAGTCAATTCCCACGCATTTTCCATGTTCAGACATTCAAAAAATTATCAGCAATTCTCGTTAAATGGTGCAATTTATTCCATGTAATAATTTTTGGGTTCATTTACAACCAAAGATATGCTCGGTGATGCTTTTTTTCCCTCCTCCTAAAACTTATTAACATTTAGAAACGAAAATTGTTTGAATTTTTCATGCTTCAGCACCCAACAAAATAAATGTAAAAGGAGACATACAGCAGAACAGAAAAAAATTGAGAATTTTGACAGTTGTTACATGGGTTACTGACTGTGGAATTGGTATGAAGCTTGTCTTAACACACCTCCTGTTCTTATAATATGTATGTGGATGTAAACCAAAAGTTAAAAAGCAACAGAAGGCGATAGAGCATATACATTGTACACCTACATCCCGACAAGCCTGTTCAGGCATATTTATCAAAATATTGTTGGTATTTCATGGCAGAGTTGATGCTTTGGTGTGTTTTTGGGGAATTTATTGATTTTAGTTATAAAACTATTTTTTTAGAATAATTTTTTGTTTTAAAAATCATTTTTTAATTTTATTATAATTTTTTTTATAGCTATTGAAAACTTGCCATGTAGTGATTCATGGCTTGGTGCATGGGCGTACCCATAGAAGGTCCGGATTTTGAAAAAAAAATATTTAAAATTGACCTCGCGTAATTAACTATGAATCGACAAAAACTTTGAAAAAAGTTGCTTGAAACCTCTGGGTACGCCGAAGGCTCGGTAGCTCAGTTGGTTAGGGTGGTTTGGGCAATGCAGTACTAATCAGATAGTCATAAGTTCAATTCTCATTCTAAATAAAATATTTTAACTTTTTATCGCTTTAAAAAAATTCAAAAATTTAAAAATGTTTCTAAAATTTCAAAAAAGGCTTTTAGGAGTCTAGCTTAAATATTTTAATTGGTGTACTCAGGGAGGTAGCCAGAAGGTGAAGGGTATTTGTTCCCCAAATCTCTCCTGACTATGCGTATGGGTGTACTTTATTTTTTACTAAGAACAGGGATATGGCTAGGTAGAGGGCTCAAAAGGGTCCGACCCCCATCCTCTTCGAAATTTTTTGTCTAAACTTAACATTTCCTAATCATTAGTGAATTACGGGCGTATCCGAAAATTTGGAAAATATTTTATTGAAATTCACAAATTTCCAAAGTTTCCAACCCTGATGTCATGTTTAAAGAAAATTGATAGGTGACTTTACTGCTCAAATATTGTCAATTCCATCGTCAATTCAGTTTAAAAGTTATGGGGGAGAATTTTATGTCCATAAAAAGTAATGACAGAAAATTTTTTTACTTCATTTTCATACTCATCAAGATCCCATTTTTCAAAAACCGAAAGAGATATTCTCATTTTATTCATACCATAAAATAAATTTAATCCATTCATATATTCATTTATGAAAGCTTGATAAAAGCCCAATTTATGATTTTCCTTATAAAAGTTTTTCTGCTCTAAAAAGTATAATTTAACTCTCGAAAAAAAACGACTATGGGTATGATAGGAAGACAGGATAAGTAAAGTAGAAAATTGTTTTGTAACATGTTTTAGATTTAAGTAAGCATAATACTTTTTATAGCAATGGTAATTTCTTGTGAGAAACTTTTCTTCTGTCTCGTCCTTTTCTCTCAAAAATTTGTATAATAAGTAATGTATGCAAGATTAAATAAAATACGATTACATAAAAGAAAGTTATGCGTAGGCTTTACATTAAATTTGTTGCTGGTAAATACTTCCTCCTTTTTCCCACATTATCATAACTTTAAAAAGGTCCAAAATTTACCTACAAATAAAGACTGAGACGATGGAAGGAATAGAGGAAGAGACTGAATGACGGCAAATGGGGATGAGTTATGAAATTAGATTTATGAAAAAAAAAATTCTCTTGCCTCCAATTTTTGAGATTTTACAAGGAAGAAGACTGATATGGAGGCGAGAAAAATAATTTATGAGGCTGGCGTAAGACGTTTACAAAGTTTTACGTTCTTCTCATTTCATTTAATAATCTACCTGTCTCTTTATGTTATCTTCAAACCTATACAATTTACTTCAATGCCTCAATATGAAGTCTAGTGGGATTTTGGTGGATTGATGCAACGAGTCGCATTTTGGATGAGATTTTAGAAGAATTTGAAAATTAACGGTATTTTGTAAATTGATTATTTTAACGGTTTTGTTAAATTTGAATTATTAACGGTTTTGTAAAATTTGAATTTTTCCAGTTTTGTAAAATTTGAAATTTAACGGTATTTTATAATTTGATTACTTTAACAAGTTTGTAAAATTTGAATTTTTCCAGTTTTGTAAAATTTGAGTTTTTAACGGTCAAATTTTCAGAAGCTTAAACTTCTACATTTAAAATTTTAAATTGTCGTTGAGAATTCAAACTTTTCTATAACTATTCAAAATTTTCACTCAACCTGCTTGATATTCATGCCAATCTCTCAACATGCAGTGACACAATCAACTCCTCCAAATGTTCTTAAATTCCAAAAACCACAGCACACCATGAGAAAGTTTCAAAAAAATTAACATTGTTGCATATCATGGCAAGTGGCACATATTCATAAGTTCAAAAGTTGTAGCTACATATGCACGCCACATAACACAGCATGTCAGACACAAAATGTTTGATCCATTTTATTTACATGTTGAAATGTCTTCGACAAAAAACCAGCTTCCAAGTCAGCCTGATAAAGACAGCATTAAAAAACTTTTCTGTTCTCGCAAATTTTTGATGTTGTTAAGGGTGGAAGTGCATAATATGTAGTTACTAATTCTCTCAGTTTAACTTTGTTAAAGGCTTTTGTAGAGCCATAGAGAAGTTGTTGAACAACGAATAACATGCAAATTGCTTGTAAAATTCTTTTAGATTATTAAAAGCTTATTCCGCTGTTCAACTAACGGTGGCCTTTCACCCATTCATTTCATTTCATTTGCACGACCTCCCGGCGAATAATTGCGTATGCAAAAGTTGATCGTACCCAGTCCTTTTGTTTTTATATTTATATTTATTTAAATTTTTTTTCTCCTCTCAATTCCGACAGAAAAAAACTGACATTTCATTCAATTTCTCTTGTACTCTCGTAGTTTTTTGTTGCTCCTTTCTGGATTTTTTATTCTGTTTTTATTTCATTTTATTTCCATTGTATTCTTTCTCCGACATTCATATTTTGTATGTTTGTTCAAAGGATTTCTGCTTTTGGCAAGAAAAACAAATTTAAATCAATAAAGACTTTGATAAAATGATATGTTTATTGTGAGAAAATGTTCTACTACTGAGCATCAACATGACCCGAAAAAAAGTATTATTTTTGTTCGAAAAGAAACGGAGACCTTTTATCTCGTTATGGCTATGTGCTATGGGAAAACGTCTTTTGGCTTATAGTGTTTATGGCACTTGTCCCTATCAAAAATAAAAAAAGAAGAGAGAAAATAAAATAAAAAGAATTTTGAGGACAAGAAGGGAAGTGAAGAGAAGAAAAGAGAAAATTATGTGAATAAAAAATTTATGCAACACTTCTTCCACTTTTCCAACATTAAATTAAAAACCATGAATATCCTGGAGTTGGTTTATAAGTTTCTTTATTATGACCGGATGCAATGACTTTATTGGAATTTTAAAAATTTTCCTATTTAAAAAATGAAACTGTCGTTTAGATTAAAATGGAAAGAAGTGATAAATTTAATGGGCTTTCATGACATTGCTTTTTTTGCTTTCGGTTGAGGATATTTGAATAAAGTTTCGGCACAATGAAGAGGAGTTATTGAATTTGTACCATTAAATTTGTCAAGTTGAGTCTATTCAACAAATGTTTATAGAGTTTAGAGATATTTTAATGCAGTTAAGGCTGGATTATTGAGAATTTATGTTGTTAAAAATCAAAATAAGTTTAAAAGTTTGTTAAAGTTCAAAAGTCAAAGAAAAGTTAGTTAAAAAATGAAATAAAAATCTGTTAAAGTTCAAAAATTCAAATAAAATCCGTTAAAAGTCAAAAATTCAAATAAAATCCGTTAAAGTTCAAAAATTCAAATAAAATCCGTTAAAGTTCAAAAATTTCAAATAAAAATCCGTTAAAATTCAAATATTGAAGAAAAGTTTGTTAAAAGTTAAAAAATTTCAAATAAAATCCGTTAAAAAACAAAAATTTAAATAAAATCCGTTAAATTTCAAAAACCTGAAAAAAGTTTTACTTTAAGTCCAACAGTCGGAAAAATACATTAAAGTCAAATTCCTCCATCCATAACCAAGTAAATCTTTCAGATTTCAAACAATTGATTTTAGTCATTCCATTACTCTTCAATTTAAAAAGGTCAGAGGAAAATAATAAACAAAACATAGCAAAACAATTGACTTTGAGAAAAATAAAGCTTCATCAATATCATCTAAATACCTGATTCAGAATCTACCTCATATTATTTCAGGATAAATCGTATCAAATTCCAAAGCTGTTGAATGAACAAAACCTTTTCCGATTGAATTGAAATTGGCCAATTTGAAATCTCAACAAGCTATGCTTTTCAAATCAAGACAACAATTTGATCGAATCCGAAAATTTTTCCACAACTTTGGTGCCGTGATTGTTGTTTGTATTAGTTGAACCGCAGAAACCAGCTCAAAGCTAGTGAATTTTCGGGGTGGAAAAATTATTTTTTTTTCTTTCATTTCATGTTCGAAAATAAACGAACACACAAATTGTTGGTGATAGCGAATTTCCTTTTGAAAGCAAACAATTTTCAGGGTTCCGAGGCAACCCTTAAACCGACAAAATGCGAATGGATACAAAAGTAGAGCAGAATAAAGTTTATTACATATCGTATAATTGCATAATGAGGAATTAAAGGCAACAGAAAACGAAATAAACAACAGTGTTCATATATTTAATTATACAATAGTAACTTTACGAGATCAATTAGGACTTTTTCATGATACACACACAATAACTGACCCATTCATGAAAATTATTATCTATTTACCCTTTTTAACGCACTTTTTAAAATTGAGATGCTGCTTTTATTCTATTTTGTCCTTTTGACCATTATTTTTCAAATATTTTGTAACCGTTATTTTTCAAATATTTTTTAACCGTTATTTTTCAAATATTTTTTGACCGTTATTTTTCAAATATTTTTTAACCGTTATTTTTCAAATATTTTTTGACAGTTTAATCTCAAAGCAGGAAAATTGTGCTTTCATCAGTAAAAGCTAACCACATTATTACCAGTTTTGTGTGCCTGAAATGTTTACACATAAAAATATATTTCCGAAATGAAATTTTTTATTAATTGCATTCTCTCGTTCATTAAACCATGTTATTGACCATTTATTACTGGAGCTACACAAGACAAATAACACAAAATTATCTTTTATTGTGTATTAAATTTATGTTCGATTGAAACCAATTTATGGCTGTGTGGATTTGTTGACAGATTTTACCATTGTTATTTTATTGATTTTTTTCGATTTTGATTACGCTGTTTTTTAGAAGGAACGGGTGGGCTACAAAGGGAATGAAAACTGTTCATTAATTGTACATAAAAATTTATATGCTTATATATATTTCTTTATAGGTATATATACAGTAAAGCATGTTTAAATATCATGGGATGATAAGAAGTTGTTATTTGCTGTTATAAAAAAATTTTAACTTTACCCCAAAATATCAAGGGTGCAATTTGTTCAACTCCAAAATGACTTGGGCTTGGCTATTGTTTAATATGTTTTTCCTTCTGTGAATGTGAATTCATAAACATTTTAATTAAAAACAATTTTTGCTTCAGACCACACGATAGTGACACATAATGATAGCCATAAAAATTCATGGCTCTAAGCTTCAAAAATAGTTTTTTTACTGCTTCTGCTGCTGTTGACAAAAATATTTGAAAGCCATCATGATCATTTCAACTTCCATTATCGAAAATATATATTACCCATTTCAAAAAGAACTTTTTAATTAAATGAGACCTCATCAACATTTTTTCTGATAGAGTGTGGCTGTCAACATAATATCCCTCATTTGTTTGTTTCAAAAATTATTTTATTTTATTAAATTTTTCATTTAAGTTGTTAATTGAAAAATTTATTTTTATCGCTCAACATTTTTTAAAATGCAGCTTACGTCCATATATTTTCAGTAGCAAGCATTTTTCAACTTTTTATTTGAGAATTTAACAAATATTTCTCATAACAAGCAATAAGCTATCCATGAGCTAGTTGTAGATTCTGTTATTGGAAATATATTGCAGTGGAATGAAAGTTTGTTGAATAATTTTTAGTAGGGACGTGTTAGGATATGTTCATAAATGACGTGCATGTGCAGCCACAAAGCTTGTGACATTTTTCTCTCTTTAGTGTTGGATGTCATTAGGAAAGTGGCATACCCCTACCCTAGGATGTACACCTATACCAGGGGCCGGTTTCTAGAGCTAATAGAAATAATTTAATTAATTTGTTACCATACCTACTTTTAGGGGTCATTCACTTATGACTTAGGGGGGAGGGACACTTTATATTAAAGAAATTTTTTGAATTTAAAATTTGTGACAAGAGGGGGAGGGGGGTGTGGGGGGAGGGGTGGTCTAAAATCCCATTTTTTGATGGACGTCATAAGTGAATGACCCCTTACCTACATAGGGTCCCTCTACCCCTACCTACCTAGCTACAATAGAAGTACCCTTACCTACCCCAGGGGTACCCATGGTACCCAGTAGAGATAGGTGCCGGTTTAGGTATATACATACTGAGGATTATTTCTTGAGGTATAGTAGGATTGGGTGTAAAGCAGCAAATACTTTTAACGCCGGGAGCTTACTCTTGCCATAACCATGAGAAAACGATAATAAATCACACACTTAGACGACATCTTGCATTAATTTTTCATAACAAAACTAATAATCGATTCAAAAACATTTCTAGATACTTTAAAATTATGTAAATTATCACCCACCCCTCGACATGATTGAAAACTTCTGAACAACCAAGAAAATTTGCTTTGAGGAAAGTTTTATCAATAAATTTTTCATATCTTTAAAAATAATGACCCAAAAATTATCTACAAAATGTGTCTCCAAAAGTAAAGTTTTTTCTAAATTTTATGAATAAAAAAAATGTTAATTGAAAAGTTTTAAAAACTTTATTAATTCTTCTTCACTTTTCGCTTCTCATAATTGCTGAAAGACAAACTTTAACAGAAAATTTTAATTAATTTACTAAACATCTTTAATAGTACTATAGTGAATAATTTTCGAATGTTGGTTAATGAACGCGGGAGAGAAAAATAAATTATTAAAAATGTGGTTTTTGGTTAATTGACCAGGTCGTGGGTAATTAAACTTCATTTTTTGGGGAGGTTATTGAATGGCGTTTAATGAGATATTTGTGAAACCATCAAATTATATTTTGGAAATGATAAAAAAGATGCAAATTGAAAATTAATACAAATTTGTGTGGATAAGAATCTTCAGTTACGGCAATTGAGAGTGTAATAAAGGATATAAACGGCACTTTAGAGGCATTTTATGCAGAACAAAATGTGCTCATATATGGAACGATAGCAAGCTAGAATTATGGAAATCAAGAAGTACGCGATTTGAATGTGAAAAAGCTTAAAAAGTCAACTCTGACCTTGAGTTCGTTCTTCGAAGAAACTGGTTGAATATTCGATAGCTGAAAATAAAGTAATTAAAGTTAAAATTTCCATAAAATAAATTTCCATTTTCTAATAATAAATTTCATTATTATTCAGCATGACATAAATTTTCCTTTTTTTACGGAGGATGATTGGAGGGCAAATATTTAACAGTTAAAATTTGAATTAAGTCAAAACGTCATAAACTATTTTGAACTGTAAACATTGAAAGTTTTTCATTAAAATTGACGTTTTCTCATTTATTTTGAAGTACAGGACATGATTAGCTCCTTCATACTGCTCTAAGCATGATAAATAAACCTTTCTGAATAGGTGTAAATGCATTAATTAAGCAATGAATTGCAAAATATAACAAATTTGAGTTTTGATTGTTTTTTTATTGAAAAATTCAAATATAGAATTTTAACGGTTTTTGATTGAAAAATTCAAATCTGAAATTTAACGGCTTTTAAATTCGAATTCAAACGGACCATTTCTAACTCCTACCATAATCACGATCTAAGGAAACATTTCCATCGAAATATATATAAAATTTACATTTGAAAGAATACAAAATGTTTAATGTCGTCATTTGAGAGCTACGACCAAAAAATTGAATATGGCTTTTTCTAGATCACGTACTAACCCTCATGCCTTATTGAATGTTTCCTTCTTCTGCTCCTCGTTCATAGCAGAAGCTTTTTTTCTTCTAAAAAAATTTCTCTCTAAATCCCCAAAAATCAATTATGATCTTGAAAATACAGCAGTCAGTGGTGAGTTTTCTAATAGTTGTGGTGAGAATTTTACTCCATAAGCCAAACCAGAAGATTTTTTATCGGCAAAATATTTGAACATAATTTAATTTTATGGATTTTTTGGTTAATGTTTATGTGCAGAGCTGAGAGGATGGAAATTTTAATGGCATGGAATAACCACTCTTTTTTACAATTTTCTATTAGCACAGCAAATCATTTATTTTCATTCAAGAAACTCATCACCATTAATCTTATCACAATTTCTTTTTCATTATTCGCATTCTTTTCTCTCTTGTGTCTTTACAGAATACTTACTTGGTAGCATAAAGCACATAGATATGACCTACACATTCATTCAAAATGTAGATGATGAAACATTTCAAGGACTGCGATTAGAGTCACTTAAATTAGTTAATAACAAATTATTCGATTTGTCAGAGAGAAGTCTAAGGTAATTATGAATTTTTTTATGCTAACGGAAGTTCCTTTAAATGCCAAATGTTTCCACATCCAAGTGCTAGCGAGCAAAAGCGTTTGATCTTCAAGGACATAAATCACACAGGTTCTTATCGAACGTTTGAATCGTAATTAGAACCTGTGGAGAAAATATAAGTCATGATGAACCTCTAGACGTCAGAGTCTAGCCATCAATCATACCGAGTGCTTGACTTGAGGATTTTTTTTTTCAGAAGTGAAAATTGATTTTTCACCATTTTGTTGGTGTAGAGAATGTTGAACATTGTTGTTAATGTTGAGGTTGTTTGACTTTTCTATGGATGTGAACAGGTGCCTTCTGGGTATATTCAGGAATAATCTATCAAAAAATATTTTTTATGACCCATCGCCCTTTTGTTACTATGCCATAATAGCTCACATCCTCCTAATTATCAAAAATCATAAATGACCCAAGAGTTCATATGAACATTCCGATAACTAAGCTTCTCAAGTCCAAAGGTCAAATTCATTGCTTTCAACATAGATGCATGACTCAGCCAAAGAAGTATGAATCTGTGAAAAATTCAGACCATCTGGTTCAAAATGTGATATACATACGTTCCTAGAATGCAAGCTTGCCTAGTAAGAATGACATGAATATCTAATATTGGTCTACTGACTGACTTCTTGAGTATAGCTTATTGAAAGTAGAGATTTATTTCTACTAGGAGTGTATAGGAATATTAACTGACTAAAAGTTGTACCCTATGAACAGTGTTTCTCAAACTTTTTTGGCTTAAGGTACACTAATAGCAACTTTGTAGATTTGGAGGTACACAAGAGTCACAAAAAGTTATGTTTGAAATCAACTTAAATTGAAAAAGTAATTTTTACGGAACAATAGTGTGCTGCGGCATACAGTTTGAGAAAAACTGGCCTAGACAATCTCAATCTAAAGATAGTAATATCATTAGGCATGATGGATCAAGATCAGGGATAAGTTTCTCGGTTTACCCTAGGGTATGAAGCTAGGGTATGTGTACACCACAGTGGCGTAACAAGGGTTATCTTCGCCCGAAGCCACATCAAAAATTTGCTTTCCCGTGATATTAAGTATGACATGACGCTCCTTAAATGGCCAATGCCCTGGTCGCACCCCCTTGTTATGCCACTGATACACTACCCCAGGTGTTACCCTAGGGGTATACCCTATTGTATACCGAGAAACCGACCTCTGGGGTATACTTTTATAATTTTAAAGTAGACCTGTAAAGAGATAGACCAGATTTCTGATCTGATTGAGTATCATTGATCTAAATCTGGACGCTTACTGCTCTGATTCTACAGTAGCAGCTTCAATCAAGTCCAAAATCTAGTCAAACTTTGATAAGCCTTCTGTTCAACCACTTCAACTAAGACAACAACATTTTTCACACAAGAATAACGACAAACTGATTTTAATAAGTGAAAAGTTTACAATTTAATACATAAAAAAATATATAGAACTGTCATCATAGCACAAACTTCCTTCATGCAGAAAAACTTTTACGTAAAAGAGTAAATTGTATAAAATTTCTCCTTATCATGTCAACGAATTCAATTCCCAGTTTCCATAACTTTATGATGATACCTGTGTAAAATTAATAAAATAAGAATTTCCATTGAGGAAGGACGAGTACATGTCATAAAAAAATTTCTACATTATCACGCTTCAGCTATTACAAATCTTTCTCCATTCAACTTTCTCTCTCATGATCTATGTGAAACGGAAACTCGTATGGGGGCATAACAGAAAAAGAAGACACAAATGTGTGAATATGTGTACCTGCCTGCTTTTATTAAAGCCTCTCCCATCGTAAAATATTTCATTGATAACAACATTTCGTTAACGCGAAACGTAGATATACAATTGTATTATTATTTTTTTTTTCTATCTCGAGCACAATATGTGATTCTCGAGAAAATAGCTAGTTAGGAATGAATGAAAGCAAAAAAAACCGAGATGAGTGTTTAAACATTAAACATCATCACATACAATCTGTTTAGCTGAGTTATCTTGCTGACAATCTCCGTAGAAATACGTTTAAATATTTACTTAAGCAATCCTATGTAGCCCAATAGTCACATTCAGTCGCATTGTCGCATGTAGAAATATGTGTTGAAGATAAAAACACGTACGAGACTAGAAAAAAGTAAAAGGCACATAGAGAATAAAAAAAAGGATTCGAAAAATTTCTGCTGATTTAGGAGAATTCTCTTTCTACATATTGACTTTTCGATAGAAATATTTTGATTGCTAGATGCTAAGTCTTGATAAATCCATGAACACATATACGTTTCTAGAAGATGCTCGCTCGTTAGCCTTAATCCTATCCTACCCTTGTTCTCTTTCATATTCAAAATTACGAGTATAAAAATATAATTAATTAATTAAAATTTATTGACATTCTCATTTACAGCTTCATGGCTCATTCACTTATATCATTAGATATATCAGGAAATCTTTTTCAATCAGTTCCATTAGAATCAATAAAATCAATTCACACTCTTAGTAGACTGATAGCACAAAGGTAAGTTGGCAAACAATCTTTACACAAGTAAGTCATAACTTCCTTCATATATGTAGTTATCGTAATTTAATTAAGTTTATTTTTCAACTTTTCCCTCAAAAATTCTTCCTACTTCTTCGTTTAGCGCATTTTATTTGAAATGTGCAATTGTGGCTGATTTGTCTATATGTCTGTATTACTATTTTGGTCTTGTAGCTATTTTGGTAGGAATGGGAGGGTCTAGATGGCTCTATCAGGGGAGGGGGTCACAACCCCAACCAGATAGTTGCCATGTGAACGAAACGGTCGTCATTTTGAATTTTAAAGGGTATAAAACTACGCAGAAGTAATTTTTAAGAACTCGGGGCATGCAACTATAACAAAAATATCTTCTTGATTTGCTTTTGAGATTAGCTATGAAACTAACTTTCGAACTAGTAGAAAATGCGCTTTTTTGTTGCTCAAACAAAGATTTTTGTAACTAGTTACTGAAATGATAAGTAAAACAATTTTTTCATCTCTACTTATGCTCCTCTCTATACATATCATATGTATATGTGTGTATAAAAAGTTTTTAGAAGAAGAAAAAGTTTTCCTTTACATTCTATCTATCTTTTTTTCTGTAAAAGAGATTCTTCTTGTAAAAAGAAACTATAAAGAGAAACTAGCGTGAAGTACTCTTGAATTTAGTTTCGATAGCGCATCTTCTTTTGATAGGTACTTGACTGAATAATAGATATTGAACTTCTGATTTAACAAAGAGAATTATCTCGAGAAATTTATGCAAGGGTAAGATGTTCTTCTGGTATTTATTTACTTTTCTTTATTGTTCGATGCTTTCAAGTAGAAGAAATTGTCCATTTATAAATGATTCCACAAATTTACACACAAAAATTATGTAACGAAAAAATTAGAATCATTGTTGATTCAAGGAACAAGATGTACAATTATTTACTATTACTCACACTCAATGGTTGACCCCGGTTGACCAAAATTACGGTCGAAAATTGTTGTTGTGCAAATATTGAACAGAATTAGGGATGATTTACAACTAAATGACACGTGCAGAATGAAATGGAAACGGATGCTTTAATGCAAATCTTATTATTTGTCTGTTTAGGGTTGTTGAAGCTTACTAATCAATACAGAGACAGTTTTCTGTCATTTTGTTCCTATTTATTGAAATTTATTTCGAAAAAAATGTAAACAAAACAATTTTTTGCAAATTTTTTTGTTTTTGACCGTAAAATTACATATTTCAATGCAGCTGATGCATTTTTGCCAAGTTTTTCAACAATTTTAAGTGTTATAAATAAGGTTTCAATGTAAATTGAGTTTGAAAATTTGAAAACAAAATTTTTAGTGAGATCAAAATTAAAAATGGCGGGAAAATATTCAAAAAATTGCTTGCTTTAACGACTTTTTCGTTCAATTTAAATTCTCTTTTAAAAAATTAAGCAGTTAGCCAGCAAACTCGCCCTCCATATCTGAATATGACAAATCTAGGACGAGAACCTCAAAATGTCAACATTAATCACACATTTTTGCAATTGTTGTTGTCAAAAAATGCTCAAAAATGTTAGCCTCGACCGCTAACTGACTATGGCACATCTCTAAATGCTAAAATCCACCACCGGTCTTTTCATTCAAACCGAGTTCATGGCCATAAATCTCATTTAAAAAACTCATTTGATAAAAAGTTCATCGTCCTAAGCTTCAGGCTAATGAAAATTTCATAATTTTTTCGCAAAAAACATATAAAATTTTAGATTTTCATTAGGCTTCAATCCTCTAATTAAAATATTAATGAGCGTACGCTCATAATATTCATGAGACATGCCAGCTAAAATAATGTTTTATTATTCCATGCTATCTAAATTCCCCTTTACCTTAATGCCTGTTATGAATCGATTCATCGATTTTTATTTAAAACATTCCTCATTCCAAAAATATTGTACTTAATTTGTAATACAAACAGGCAGTCAACAAAAAACAAAGCTAAAGTGTAGATAATTGAACATACTTTTCTCGAAAATGAGGAAAAAGTTGAGGATGGGAAACGAGATCGGAGCTCTATACTGCTTTAAATGTATGTTTTTATATAAAAAAGAGAAATGATAAATCAACAATCAAGATAAATAATAAGTTACGTCTCATTCTTCATAATTTTTTTTTGTTTCTACGATACTATTTCTTTAGGGCATAGATTCCTGAATAGAAACAAAACTCATTCCTTCTTTTTCTATTCCCATAAAGCTTATATTTTATAGACACATTCATTATATGCAGAGGAATTAGTGATAAAAATTTGTTTACTTCTTCATCTTTTAATTAATTTTTCATTGTAGAAAGTTGTGCTAGAAAGGAAGAAAGTTCGAAGTGCAGCACAGGAAAAAAATTTAAACTTTCAGTGAACTTTTTTTCCTTGTTCATAAGTTTGTGTTATAGTTTCACAATTTTCTTATTGTTTATGATTCACATTAATTATATATTCGAATAAACTATGAGAAAAGTAATTTATTTATATAATAATTTTCTTCTTCTCGCCTTGAATCTTTTTGCAATCGAGTTTGCATAAAAATCTTTAAAATTATAATTAGGTTTTTAAATTTTCTGCTGTTTTGTTTTTATTTTCGAATTTCGATTGATTCCATTTTCGAAATTCTAATAATTCGAATTTAATTTCGAAAAATTCGAACATTATTTCGAACATAACTTCAAAAATACTTAATTTCGAAAAAACTCAATGGGCGACAACAGTTCTTATTCTTCGAAATTGGTTCTTATTCTTCGAAATCGAAACTTCGAAAATGTAATTTTTTTCAAAAAAAATATGACCGTTACAAATTTTCGTAAGTAAATTTAACGGTTTTTGAAAATTTGAAAATTTTTACACTTCGAATGATTTCGAAATAGCTTTGAATTTCTAAAAAAATAACGGTTACTACTACTGTTGTCATCCATTGGGAAAAAACTAATTCTATTTTCGAATTTCGATGAAATTTATTTTCGAAAATAAGTTCGAATTAAATGTAAACTAAGAAGGGTTTTGAAAAATAAATCATTTCTGGCTTTTAGGTTACTGATTTATATGGATTAAATAAATTTAGCCTGTTTTTCAGTAAATTTACATTCTTATATCAAAGATTTAATTTAAAATAAGCTTAGAATTTGAAAATTAACTTTTTTTAGTATAAAATTCAAAATGGCAGACAACTAATGGCTAATTATGAATCCAAGAAGAAAAATATGTTTAATTATTAACATAAATAAATGTACAACGGATAGAGAGAAAGCAAAAGTGTAGGCGAAAGCATCCATGCCTACAGAAACTGTGTAAAACTTTGTAATTTCTCTGTCATGTTCTGTTTATATCAAGTAAACATTTTATCACAACATAAGATGAATGCATAACGATATTTACCATCATTACGTGTCATAGATGTGTCATGCAATTCTCTTTTCCTTACATTATTTGTGCAGTCACACATTTCTCGCATAAAAAATTCTTTATTAGCAATGTTTAGACACTTACTTACATGTTTGTTCTCCATTATTGGTCGACCCGGAAGGAATATTTGAAAATACTTTTTTTTGATGAATGGAATAATTTTTTTTGAGGTTATGTAATTTTTTAGGGTTGTTTTATGTATGTTGGTTACTTTGATGTATAAAATATAAATGTTCTTGGAAAAAGCTGATAAAATTCTAATGAAATCGAGAAACATAACCTAAAATATTTTTTTGAGGTTAGAATTCATTTATATCGTTCATAAAATTAGGAAAGATATTAAAAATTCATTAAAAATAAAATATCAAAATAAAGTTATTGTAGCCTGAAAATTTTGAGGTTAAAATTTTTAAATTAAAATATTTTTGAGGTTATAATGCACCTACAATATGAAGGAAGACTCGAGCGACACAAGGTTCCATTTGGAAGCCAAACCTGCCTCTCCCTACTTTATGTCACTCGGGCCATCCCCTGATTACAATCTAACACTTCAGAACAAATACTTAATAATTCTTCTCTTTTCATATTTCCCATGTCATTCCAAACAGAAACCATATACAGCATCTCGATGGGAATTGGGGTAATTTAGCAGATTCGTTAAGAAGCTTACACCTCGCAGAGAATTCAATAAGTGATATAAGCTTCAATCACGATGACAGACGACATAATATATCAACATCAGCTTTATCATCAACACCATTACTAATACAAGCACATCATTCAATAAATGAGCAGTCATTAAATAAACAGCAATCAATTAAGACTTTCTCGAAATTACGAAAACTCGTGTGGCTAGATCTAAGTTCAAATCGTATTCAGCATATCGGTCCGAGTACGCTACCAAAGAGTATAGTGACATTAGATTTATCAAAAAACTTAATAACAACAATATCGACAGCTCTTCAAGAGCATCTTCATGATCTAAGGATATTATATTTACGTGATAATTTACTACAAAAAATCAACGACGTTAGATTTCAAGGGTTGCGGTCGCATCTAGAAAAAGTGGATTTGAGTCAAAACTGTATAGATGAACTACCCCGTCATCTCTTCAATCGGTCGACACATGTTAAAGCGATAAATTTTGATCGTAACATCATAACATATGTGCCAGATAATGCGTTTAGTGATATGAACATATTGCATCTAGTATTATCGTTCAACTACATAGCTGAAATTCATGCAAATGCATTCATGACACTCGAAAATAGTCTTGAATATCTTGATTTAGAGAGAAATTTCCTCAAGACCATCCCAACGGCTATTTATAGTCTGAATAAATTACGTTACCTGTATCTTACTTCCAATATGATAAGTTCAATTGAGTCATTACCAGCATCATTAAAAGTTTTATCATTAAGTAGCAATAATTTTTTCCACATACCAAATGAAGTTCTTATTAATTGTACAGAATTATCATATTTAAATATGGGATATAATCGTATAACGTCCATAAAACCCTCAACATTCGAAGGATGGGGTGGTGAGGTGCAGACGCTTCTATTACGGAATAATAAAATAGGAGATTTGAAATATGGAGCATTTTCGGGTCTCGATTCGATAAAGGAAATAAGTATGAGCTTTAACGACATTCATTATGTTCATCCACTAGTTTTTGAGAATGTATCAAGGACATTGAAGATACTGGAGCTATCATTTAGTATTTACAGTGAGGATTATCCACAGGAAGCCATAAGTTTATGTACGGAACTTATGTGGTTGGGTTTGGACAACAACAATCTAAAAATAATACCAGACAATTCATTATCCACACTATACGAGCTGACGTACATCAACCTATCCTTTAATCGACTAACATTGATCCCCGTACATCTTTTTATGGCTGACATTCATCGGAATTTATTGGAGATCGACTTATCGTACAATGCGATTGAGAAAATAACATCACATACATTTAGTGGCCTGGAATTGCTACAATTAATCAATTTATCGTCAAATAAGATCAAATGTATTGAGCGCTTTTCCTTCCATAATCTCCCATATCTTACATACATCGACTTGACATACAATCAATTGAGGAATTTGAGTGAAAGTATTTTCGAATTTTTGCCAAATTTACTAAGTATCGATTTAATGTTTAATAATCTCGTCACGTTCTCATTAAGATGCTTTAAACATGTTTCAAATTCTACAACACCGATGTCTATCAACATCAGCAACAATGCGATCAATCATTTTGATGGCGAATTAAGTACATATCTTTACATTTATTCGCTTGATGCGAGTAACAATCAATTATCTGACTCGCAGGCATTCAAAAATATTGGATATTCCTTACGCATCCTCTACCTTAATGGTAATAATTTGAGCGTATTAGGCAATCACGCTTTTGGAGACTTACCATTATTGGAAGTGCTTAACGTGGCACATAATAATATAACATCGCTAAGACGTCGAAGTTTTCAAGGATTATCGAATCTACAGGAGCTTGATTTAAGTTATAATCATATTGAGTTGCTGCAAGTTGAACAATTTTCCAATCTTTTACGCTTAAGATACTTGAGACTGAATGGTAATCGCCTTAAAGGATTGCCACGTGATGTATTTCAAAATACCAGAATTGAATTTCTCGATTTGTCGCACAATTTCCTCTCCGTATGGCCAGTCCTGTCCTTCTCCGACATCGGATTTACTCTACGCTGTGTGCACATTAATTTTAATTTAATAGAATATCTCGACTCGACAATGTACATGAATACACAATATATGACTGAATTGCACTTATCTAATAATCAGCTCAAGGTGCTACCTGATAACACATTCTCAATTCTACATAATTTAACGTCATTAGATTTAAGTTATAATCCACTCATTACAACAAACTTTAAGGAATTACTGCTAAACACTCCACAACTTAGATTCCTCAATCTCAAATCCACGGGATTGTTTACGGTTCCGATGCTGTATTTAAATTATTTAATGGAACTAGACATAAGTAAAAATCAAATACATGACATTGATTCATTAGTGGATATGAAATATTTGAATAAATTAATCATATCGGATAATAAAATTTACAACATGACAACCCTCACGAGAAACTTGCCACCAACGCTCCGCTTCCTCGACATCTCGAGAAACCCAATTAGGAAAATATCATCTCACGACTTCACATCAATTAAACGTCTCGAGCATTTGGTAATCGAGGACATAAAAATCTCAAATTCAGATGCTTTCATCAAATTACACAATTTGAAAACATTGAGGATCAGCTC
This sequence comes from Chironomus tentans, assembly GCA_963573255.1. Classification (NCBI taxonomy): domain Eukaryota; kingdom Metazoa; phylum Arthropoda; class Insecta; order Diptera; family Chironomidae; genus Chironomus; species Chironomus tentans. Next base: position 39,612,217 of record OY754302.1, on the reverse strand, counting down.
GCAACATAATTTTAGTGAAATCATTTCCAAATTGCGGGGATTGCGTGAAATTTATTTGACAATTTATGAGCATCGATTTGATGATAAATATTTTGGTAAATTGTTGCCAAATACCAAACTAAATGTGATCGAAATTAGTGGACACAAACTGAAATCGATATCACCTAATGCATTTCATGGCCTCGTGCGCAATGTCAACTTGAAAATTCGCATACACAAAACGATGATTAGTGATTTGCCAGCAAATTTATTCTACTCGCTGCGCCACATACCAAAATTGTCAATTGATCTAATTGATAATAAATTGTCGCGGTTCATGGGCGATGTGTTCTATCCGAATGCGAGTGCATGGGATGCTGTGGGTACAAAGAGTATTATTGGTGGAATAAGCACCGGCAATAGAAACGCGCTTATTTGTGATTGTGATCATGTTTGGTATGGTCATTGGTTACGTCGTTGGCTCCGAGAAGCTGCTCAGGTCAATGCTGTGTCAAAGGATGAGGCAAAAAATATGTTGAAGGTATGAAAAATCTTTTTTGTTTGTTTTGTTTTGTGTGTTGCTCTTTTTGTTGTTAGAGATATATAGCAAAGGATATACGAGAGTTATGGCTAATTCTCTTCACTTTTTAACTTTAATTTTTTATGTCTCGAGACAAGGGTGGTAAACTGGAAATAATTGAATCAAATTCTTGTTTTTATAGTTTGTTAGAAAGAAGGTACATGATCATTTCAGAGGTGCAGTCTAGGGTCAATTGCATACCATGTTCCTAACCTACACCAGGCAGTACCCTAGTAACAAAAACCGTTAAAAAGTTAGTTAAAAGCTAGCTTCCACTAACTTTTGGATAGGTTTTTACTAACTTTTAACGGTTTTGGTTACTGGAAGTACCCTAAAGGTGGAGCCCTACCTAGAGACCTCCCCTTACCTAGGGTATACTCCTAAGGCACAGTCTGGTGTATAGTATGGTATAGGTAGGTATATGATGTGAAATCAACCCCTCGGGGTAGCATTTGAGGACTTAAGAAGTCAAGTTTCAGCTCAAACAGATCAACTTCACCCTAAATTGCGGAAATTAAAAATGTACGACCCCTGATCAACTCTCAGATGTCATTTGTGAACGAAACATCAAGTAAATCATCAAAACCTCAAAATAAAGACAGTGCACCACCCTTGTGTCTCGAGCAAATCCAAAAAAATACTGGACTAACCAAATCCTCTTTTTTTCTTTCTCTCTCCCTCTCCGTATGTATTTATTATTCTTCTTCCTCTGTCGGCTGGATTATATATGGTTACACAAAAAATATTGTTATTAAAAAAATAAAATCAACATACAGCGAGCTAGAGAGAGCACATGTATAGAAGCAACGAGCGGAAAGCGAATGCCATTTTTGGAAGTCTTTCCGGAAGATCTCCTATGTCATGCATCAGCACTAAGTAGTTTAGCTATAACACTAAGATTAAAATATTTCATTTTGCATTTCAGTGCAATCACAATATTGATTTGCAAAACATTTTTCATGCACTTGTAAAATATGAAAATGAAAATGAAAATTTATGATGACAACCTTTTTTACATTTTTTTCTTCTGTTTTTCTAGTGAATTATTAGTGTAACATTTTTAGGCATGGGACATAGTAAATAATAATAAAAACGAAATAATAATTATGATAATTTCTCTGTGATAAAAAATGAAATATTTTGCATTTTTTTCTCCTATTTCCCTCTTCTGTTATTTTGTAAAAAAATATAAATTACAACCAACAAGGGGCGTCAACTTTACAAAAACAAACAAATATGCTGACAAAAATGTGTAAAATATGTACAATCTAAAATTGAAAAAAATATTTGGAATTGATTTATGGGAAATTTTATCGATGGAAATTCTTTTTTTATTAAATCACGGATATCTGATAATTTGAATGAACAAATAAAATGCTGACCTGCTGACACTGGTGTTTTTTATAGTGTTTAATTCTATAGCGCGGTATTCAAGGCTAGAAGTTAAATTTGTGCGATTATATTGATAGCTTTTTCTGGGGTGAGCTTCTCAATGGGGAATTTTGGAATCTACTTTATGCTAATTCTGGTTAAAGTGAGTTTCAACATGGCAAGATAAGTTGGGTAATGGTTTTTAATCATCAGAATATAATTTTTTTAAATTCCATTTTTTGGTTTTTTTAAATTTCATTTTTTGAATTTTTAAATTGTTTTTTAAGCTTTCAAAATCAATTTTATTTTTTACTTTCGAAATTAACTTTTTATTTTCAAAATTAACTTTTTACTTTCGAAATTAAATTTTTTATTTTCGAAATTAATTTTTTACTTTCGAAATTAATTTTTAAGGTTTCAAAATCACTTTTATAATTTTATCTAAAATTATTTATAAATTTCATTTTTTTAATTTTGAAGTTTTTTCATTTTTGAAATTGTATTTTCAATTTCGAAATTAAGTTTTTCAAATTTTTATATTTTTTCTAAATTTTTAACTTTTGATTTTTTTGTTGTGTTTTTGTTTGTTTAATTTTAAAACTATTTTTTGATGGTAAGGTTTTTGAAATTTAAAATAATATTTCAAATTTTAAAATTAAGAAGATCTATCAAAATTTACACAAAAATACCAAAAAATTTATGTCTAGAAAGTTTCCATTCACACATTTCTGTTAAGTTAAGCATTTCCTCGACTAAATTATCCCACAACAGACACCCCTTGATAACGAATGGGTAAATTACTCTTTAGTGAATTGATAATCTCTCCTTTTAATTCACTCCCAAAGAAGTTATTCAAATTAAGCTTGGTTCATTGCACATAACATTTATTCACATTTATCATATTTAAATACCAGCAAACAAAAAATAAACGAATGAAGAGTAAATTATCATAAATTCCAGCAGACATCATAAATAATTCATTTCGTAAGATAATAATAGTAAAAAAATTACAAATTGTTGATAGTGTTATTAAGTCCTTTTAGCATCCAAAAAATGAAGGTTTAAGATAGCAACAAAAAAAAAGTTTAAATTTGTAGCAAAAAAATAAAAATTTTATTCATTAGAGACACAAAGGATGAAGAATTTAAAGGATATGAAAGCAAAGGAAGTAGAAGAAATAAAGGCGAAATTAAACTTTTTTATTTTTCAATATTAAATAATTTATCACAAATTTATGCTTATGTTTGTTAATATTTTTCAGGCTATGACCTTTCGAAGTAAAAAATTTGAAAATTTTGTTTTTTTCATTAAAATTTAATGAAAACATCTTTTTAAATATAAATAAAAATTATGAATGCTTAACGGAAAAATAATTTAAATTTCACATCAAATTAAAAAAACTGAATTTCAACTGAATCAATTTAAATTTTTAACTGAAAAAATTTGAATTTTTAATTGCAAAAATTTGAATTTTTAACGGAAAAAATTTAAATTTTAACGGAAAAAATTTGAATTTTTACCTTGTTTCAAACAGAATTTTTAAAAAAATTTAATGCGTTAAAAAATATTTAAAATTTTCACACAAAAAAATAACAAAAATTTTTTTTGAAATATAATCTGATTAAATTCTGATGAAAAATTCTTTAAAAATTTATATTTTAATTGAACTAATTCACATCAAAGCTTATTTGTGATAATTAAGTTATTATAAACCACCTGATTTTTATTATTAAAAAAATTTAAATTGACTTTATATTTGACTCAAATGATTTTCAAAATTTAACTAAAAACACGTGCAGGATGAATAAATTGACAAAATTAAATTAAATTCAAATTAAAATTTCTCGGAATTTTTTTCTCCAACCTCTGCTAATGAAAAATGAGCATCTTAATTTTTATAAAATAATTTGAATAATTTTTCCTATAAAATGCTTTTGAAAATGCCAAAACCCACGATAATTTTGATCATCATCTTAAAAAATAATCCTCTGCTTTCATGCGCAATTAATTTCAATGACTTTTATTGCCTTCATTTCTCTGCAGACAAAAATAAATATCGGTCAATTAAAAATGAAAAAATGTTGATGTTAGGCGTATTATTTAAAGTAATTCTTGCTAATACCTAATAAATTGGTCTCTCGTTAATTTATCTACAGGAAGAAAAAATTGTTTGCTATTCCCGCAAATGCGTTGGAAAATCCTATAAAAATAATAATAACAAGACCCAAAGAAGAAAAAAATAAAATAAATGCGACATGAAATGCTGGCAAAAAAGGTAAAACTTTAATAAAATAACAAAAACAACAACAAATGAGCGTAATTGAGTTGAAAATAAAGGAAATTTTAAATCATTTAACCTAGGATACGGATAATTTTTCGTTTGCTCTATAAATGATTAAATTTATTCTTCTCAAATGAAAAAAGCTGTTCTAATGACAACCTATTGATAACTTTAATGGTATGAATTTATAAAAAATTAAATGGGACATATTATTTCTCAGATTAAACATTCAGAGTCGAGTGCACAATTAATCGTGTTTGTTAAGGTTTCTATGGGCATCCATTATGAAATCTTAATTAATAAAGGTTTATTGAATACATTGATTCGAAATTTTCATTGAAAAGGCGATTTTGTGATGTAACTTAATGAAATAAAGTTATGGTCATTGAATTTATTGTTGGATTTACAGAGAGATTTCTTTGTATTAAGTTTATATAAGGTTTGAGCAGGTTATGTGATTGCATATTCTTGATTGAGATCAACTTTCAATGTATTTATTTGTTTTAATTGAACAATATTCCTTTTTATCAAAGTTACCTAACCTATAAATTTTGAAATGTTGAAATATTGACGTTGATTAAGTTTTTTAAATATTAAATCGGATAATTTATTAATTAATCGTCAGTTTTAAATGCATGAAAAAATTCTCGAATTTTTCGAAGATAATTTCGAATTTTTCGAAGATAATTTCGAATTTTTCGAAGATAATTTCGAATTTTTCGAAGATAATTTCGAATTTTTCGAAGATAGTTTCGAATTTTTCGAAGATAATTTCGAATTTTTTGAAGATAATTTCGAATTTTTCGAAGATAATTTCGAATTTTTCGAAGATAATTTCGAATTTTTCGAAAATAATTTCGAATATTTCGAAGTTTATCTCAATTCTCTTTACAAAGAGAACTGAAAATTCCAAATTAATTTCAATTTTTCGAAATTAATTTTAAACTTTCGAAATTAACTTTAAAGTTTAAAGAAAATGTGTTCAAAAATTTTCAACAAATGAAATTTTTAGGTTCTACTACGAAATTGATTATTTTAAGATAAAAAACCATACTTTGCTAATTAAGCAAATATTTTCGAAATAAGATCCCATTAAATTCAACAACAGAAAACCCTTCAAACCTTCCATTATTTCCCTTAACAACAAGCTTTAAAAATCAATACAAGCATGATTTTTAAAATATTTCAAACCTTCAATCAGCATCTCCACATTTGGAGCTAATAAGGGTTTTCTCTTCAGCACTCTAACCATTACCGTTGGGATAACTTTTCTGTAGAATTTCATCGAGAAATCTTCTTATCTGACTTCATTTCAAGTCATTGAGTGTGTGTCGATAGCAAAAATCTCATTTTCTGCAAAACATCAGTTTATTTTTGCAACATAAGGTAGATCTAGCTGCTCATGATACTGACATTTTTTCTTGTCCAATTTCTGTTGAAGACATTCATACCAATTAAGTAATCATGCACTTATGGAAAGGAATAAGTTAATTTTTGTGATATAATAAAGGAATCTATTGTAACTTTTGTAAATAGATAATCAAATTGATGGAAATGAAACCAAGTAAGAAATAAAAATAATAAAATTATTTAAATTAAGAATGTTCACTTTAGGGAATTTTTTTAAAGGCACCATAATAAAGAAAGAAAAAAAATGAAAATGAAGAAAATGAGAGAATGAAAATAAAAAAGAAAAAGATTTTGAAAATAAAATAAGTTGAATTTAATTTGATTGTTGTTTTGCTTTCAGAATAAAATGGGTTGTTTAGAATGGAAAAATGTTAATTTTTTCGGAATTGAATATATTTTGAATGGTGTTGTATATTTTCATCAAGCATTCATCGTACACATTTTATATCTCTGCTCTGTGCGAAAATGCATGGGGTTGGGTATCCAGATAGGTTCTTTTTGGCTAAAGGACTAGGGTGGACTAGGATTATGATCATAACCAATACAAGACAATGACAGAAATTTCCGTTATTTTTTCAGAAATTTGAAATTTCCCGCACTTTTTATTTTGTTTGTTTACAATTAATTTTTGTATTCGAAAATTGTCAATTTTAAAAATTTGCGGTTTTTTAAGCTATTTAAGCGATTGGTTGTTGCTAAATGATTTTAATATCTTTAATTATACTCATTAAGTCCTTTTTAATCTATTATCCAGTTGTTGAGTATGAAATTAAGCCAAAATTGAGGAATTCTAAAAACGTAAACAAATGATTTTCGAATACAAAATTTCCCGGTTTCGAAAATAAAATACCGTTGTCCTATATTGGGACCATAAGTGCCGTATACATCTCAGTCCCGGCTCAAAAACCCCTAATCAAAACCGTCAATTCCCAACATTCAAACCACAAACTGATAGTCACCCTAAAACCCAGAGAGATATCAACCATCTAATTTTTGGAAAATTTCACGTACTTTTGCACTCAAGTGTGAGAGAACAGTATTACAATGGATTGAAATTGAATGTACCTTTGAGAATTCTTACTGTACTTCGACATGATAATAATGAGATTTTATTTATGGGGTATGCGAGAGTGAGAGATGTAAGAATAAGAAGGAATGATACAACGTGGTAGTACTTAGACCTTTTCTCCACGTTTATTCGGTGCTGAAATTATGGCAGTTTGTGAAAAATTTATGAAAGAAACGTTTTACGATTTTTTATCCCTTTATTCTGTAGAATTTGCATTTATTGTTTGATTTTCAAACCATTATCTTCTTTTTACAACTCTCCTTGCTATGGATGCCATATGTAGAGATTATATATATTATGTACGAATTTTTCAGCTCAAGCACGGAGGTGAGATTATGATGTGAATCTCTCCCTACATTGTCGTTTGTTGAAAGCCAAAAAAATAACCCTCAGAAATTCTTAAAATATTCATATAAAAATTCCATAAAATTTTCCTACCTCACTCACTTCATTATTTATTCGCAAGGCGTTCTTAGTTAATTATTGTCAATTTGATTTTGAAAATTTCTTTACTTAAAGTTTATACTCTTGATAATTTCGTTAAATACTTTAAAATGTGACGGGTTCTATTTCAACGCAATATGTTCTCATTTTAGAAAATTTTATAGGCATAAAAATTTCCTCCTTCTGTTCTTCAACACGTGCTTTTACTGTGCGTAATCATAATATCCGTATTCGAGGAACTTTTCTTTTTCCACTTTTTAAACTTGCCTGCCTACCGAGCATTGCGTGCAAACATTTTTATGAAAAATTCCTGCTCTCATTCATTCTCATTTTAACAACTTTGTGTAAAGTCTGAAACTTATACTACAATTCTTAATACTTCTGTTATTTTTAGGAGATTCCTTTTGTGCGAAATACATATTCTGATGTGTTTATTTTGTCTGCTTGGTTGCTTAATAAATTCATGAGATGGAAATGAGGATGATTTATGACATGGATTCTTTCTTTCAGCTATGGATTACTGCTGTGAAATTTTATGGATTTCTGGAATTTGCAAATCTGTTCTGGATGTAAGCTCGTCTTTTAGGAGTGGATTTTTGTGGCAGATTATTTTTCTTTTGAAGCTTTAGATATTTATCTTTTGTATTTTGAAATATGCAAGATAATTTTGTTATTTAAATTTTTCAGGTGTTTTTTCAGCTTGTTTGGATATGTTTTAAAAGTTATATTTTATTTATTTATTTATTTTTATTTATTTTAAAGATATATTTTAAATGTTTTTAAAAGCCATTCTAAAAGTTATTTTTAAAATATAAAATTTTGTTTTTAAAATTTAAAAAACTGATTTTTAAATTTTTTCCATATATATTGAAAAATTGTTGCGAGGTTTCACATGTGTTGATGGCGTAGTTGTTGGAGCACTGGAGTACTAACCCAAAGGTCATAGGTTCGATTCTCTCTCCAAACAGTTTTTTTCAAAATATTTATCTTTTTAAAAAAAGTTTTTAGAATCTAAAAATTTCTCATACAAAACAACAAAGCGTTTTTAGAATATTTCTATGAGTGTAAAAAAATATATTTTATAGTTTAAATTAAAAATGTAAACAATGAAATTGAATAAAACTTCGAAAAACTGAACGAAAATTATTTGAAAAATAAAAAACCGTTATTTTTAAAGAAACAAATTAAGAATAGAACCATCAAAAAATAGTTTTCAGCTTTATCATCTTAAATTTGGGAACTTGTTCAACTATTTAGGGGTCATTTACTTATGACGTTCATCAAAAAATGGGATTTTTTGCCCTTGTAACAAAATTTTAATTCAAAAAAATTTCTTTAATCTAAAGTGTCAAAAAAATCTCAGACCCCCCTCCCCCCTAAATCATGGACGTCATAAGTGAATGACCCCTTTCAAGGGTTTTAAAATACAAATTCCTCAAAAATGTTCATTACATCAGTTAATTTCACTAAATTCAAGATTAAGAAAAATAAATTTAAAATTCTACATGACACAGTGGCGTACTATAGGGATGATTTTGTGAAAATTCCTACCCTTCCCCTTTTCAAAGATTATTGAATCTCGACTACCGCCATCTCAAAAACGTCAGAACATTGAAATTTTTGAATATTTTCTCTAAACTCCAAGTTACTTAATTAACCAATTAAAATTGAGATGAGATGGCAGTAGTCGTATTGGATCAAACAAAAAAATCATTTAAAATTGTTAGAATTCTTAAATTGAAAATAAATCACTCTTCTACAAAAATTCTGCCTACGCTACTGCTAATGTGTAAAAATATATTTATTAATCCACGTCACTCAAGAACCCCCTCGCAATAACTCAACAAAATTCATTTTCCATAAGAAAATCTTTCAATGGCCTTCAAAGCTAATATTAGGTGTCGAGTAAACAAACAAAAATGAGGGGTGTCTGTTAGAAACATTCAAAATTCAATTTGAAGCTAAACTTATCTAGGTTAGAATTTGTATTTAACACCCTCAAATTTAATCACGCGAGATTCCTTCGGTGTATATAAAAAGTAAGTAAATCCCCCATCCAAAAACAGTAGGCATACCGATGAATTTTTTTTTTTTTTGATATTTATTAAGAATGCTCTTAAACCATCTTAATGAGGCAAATTTTCTACTAGTTTTTTTATTTTTGCTGTTTCATGGAGGCTTTAGCAGTTTGCGTGTTATAAGAAATTTCCTTTTTCTCTCTTTCTATGGTGTGTGTGTGTAAAAGTAGACATAATTTCACTAACAGCTCAAAAATTTTCATTTTCGCTTTATTAAATGAAGCCTGTTTTCACAACACTGTTCTGTTCTTATTATTTCAAACAAAGAAAAAAAATCTTTCTTCATACCTGAAAAGTTATCATTAAAAGTTTTTTCTTATACAATTACATTATTGTGCTAAATGAAATTTTTATGGACACGTAAATAATTGAATTCTATTAAAAATGTTTACTTAAGTAAAATTTTACATGATTTATGACTTGATATAGTTTTGCGCCCTAAAAACAGAACAAGAAGAAAATAAATTTTCATTTTTATGAATTATGACATTTTAAAATTGAAAGCGTGTGTGCACGCTCCTCATGAATTACACGTGTGCAGAGCAAGAAGAGGATTAAAAGTATACAAGTTGATATCTTGATATGACGGAATGAAAATACAAATTTTTGTTTTCTGGTTTAATTAACCAAGTTTTAGTGTTCCCATGAAGTTTCAAAGTGCTTTTAATTAACCAGAAAAACAAAGTAAAATTTTCTAAAGCTCATTAATATTAATTAAAATTTGTTAAAATTCACTATGAATGATTAGAAATGTAATTAGAAGAAAACTTTTCATCCAGATTAAAGCTGTTCTATTTCCCAACTCGATGAATTATTTAACGCCTTTTTCTTGCATTGTCACTCCTTAAAGTTTTCTTTCTTCTAGTCGTTCACAAATAATGTTTATGAAAATATTGGATTTTGGACTCTTTTTCATTTGCGTCACAATATTTTAACAGACAGTCCAGAAAAAATCTCAATAAAAGAGGTTATATCACATAGGTGCTGGTTCCTCGAGTATACTCCAGCTATTATCTTTAGTTACTATATACTAGGGTATGTACTGGGGTATACACTAGGGTTAGCATAGGCTATACCCCTGGGGTTACCCCTAGGGTACACCGAGCAACCGGCCTCTGGAGTGTTCCAGGTGTAGGAGTATACCAAGAAACCCAGCCCTGGGGTATAGCCAGCATTTTTTAGATTAGTCTAAAATATTTTTTGTTTTATATTTTTGCTTAATTTTTTTAAAATAAATATAAATATTTTTTAAATCGTTAACCAACACTTTCCTAAAATTTAGAACTAACAGAGACAATCTAATTTTTGACTCCCCTTTCATCTCCCATCTAAATATTGAACATCACTTCAGTACGACCCGTATCGAAAAATCCTTTTCAATAGACATGTTAAGTGGATATTCTGAAATTCTATGGAACCTTTTAAACTTTACACACTTGAAGCATTTACTGGGATTTGAAATCAAATCCAATATTCCGAATAATTTGAGTGAACTTTTTGGGGTTTTTCATTTGAAAGGCCCTCAATGATGACTTTCGACAAATCAAGTTACTATTCAAATAAGTTAATCATTAAAGTCAACAAAGGATTGAAATTTATATAGGAAAATATACAAACTCATTCATACAAAAGATTCATCTACGAACTAATCAACAATTAATGCCATAAAGCCAATTTTCCATGAATATTTACCTAAATAAAGTAAAATTCGAGTTGATTTTCATTGGAATTTATGATTAATTATAAATGAAACAGCACACGAGAATCAGCTATTGCTACGAGCCATATGTTGCGAATGGATGAAAGCTTCTTTTGATTTAGTTAAAAAATTGTTACCATTGTGCGTGTCAATAGACGATTTGTAACACATACGCAAATTTTCCCACGCTTCATGTTGCCTTTCAATGGAAATTAAGGCTTATGAAGCAAATTGCCTTCAATAACTGCTTTCTCTTCTCCCTTTCATTTCCTAGAAGGCATAATTCTTTTCACAAATATTAAAGAATCAAGAAGAATGGAAGAAAAAGAGCATTGAAGGAGGATTTGAAGATGGAAAGGCAATCGAATCAGTCGATGATTATTTTACATGTCAAAAATATCGCAATCTTTTCATCTAAAAATAAACACAGGAAATGAACAGAAAATAGGAAGTATTTTGCTATTTAAATATCATAAAAATTTGTGGTTGCACAGATAATTTTCCCTTTTTCCTTTCCCGTCGCTTAAAAAGCACTCTCCCTACACAAATTCCCTAAAAATTCTATCACGAATTGCAAAAAAAGTAATTTTCCTCATGATTTGAATCGAACATGTACTAAATTTATCTACACGTATAACTACAATAAAATAATTTAAGTTTTTTCCTGTTCAACATTCATTTTTCGCGAATTTTTCTCGCTTTGTCCTTATTGAATCTGTTTCTTCTGTGTTTGGTTAAGTTGTTCTTTGACATTTCACTTCTTGGAAGTTGATTTTATCCAAAAGTTGGACTATTAATTAAATTACAGTACTTTTTAGATGTTTCCACTTTGAAAGAAGCTTTAAGACTGAATTTTTGTAAACAATTCAGTGGGGCATGAAACTATGATTAATAAAATTCAAAAATTATTTGACCGTTAAATTATGTTCAACCTAAAAAATCTATTTTAATTACTAATTCCCACCAAAACCCTCTTCTCTATTTGTCCTCATGAGGACAAACAAAGCGGAAAGTGTCAACATGTTGGAGGTGATGACTTTTTAACTTGCCATTCCCTTCCTATCTAAATAGCGGAGGAGAGGAAAAATGACACGATAGAAAATGAGGGAAAAGCAAGATAAGAAAAGGAGAAATAAACTAATTTTTTACGCTGGAAGTTGCGGGATATGAAAATAGAATAGCAAAATGAGAGAATGAGGAGAGAAAATTTCATTATCAACAAATTACCCTTGAAATGAAGCAAAAAAGGACACAAACAGAAAGCGAATAATAAGAAGGCAGAAATGGCATGAAGATGAGAAATATGTTTGTTAGGATTGCGTTCAATAAAGATTGAGTTATAGTGATGTAGCGTGAAGTGAAAATTTGCCTTTTATTCCATTCAATAGATCTAGCTACATTGTACTCTCACTCTCTCTTTCGTATGTGAGTATGAATAGGCAACATAATTTTGTTTTTCTTTGGCCATGACATTTTTCAGTTTTTTACCGCATTTTTCCAAAGGAACAAGACGCAATTGTTCATACTTTGTCTGTCTGTCTGTCCGTTTGTCTGTCTGCCGCTTAACCACTACTTCAGTTTAAGAATTTTTATGGTTCAAATATTTTTTGACCGTTAGTTTTCAAATATTTTCTGTCCGTTATTTTTCAAATATTTTTTGACCGTTAAATTTGTATTTTAAGGCTTTTTCTATTCAAGTTCTGAACGTGGGAAAGGCGCTTTAATCGTTCACGAGTGACCACATCTATACTATTTTCACTTCTCCCTTCTTCATCTAGATTTTGGCCCTCGATCGCTCTATTCATTCCCTTTTCACAACAAATCAACATTTTGAATGATTGGTTCTGATTAGTGATTAGTTTCCGATAAATTTATAGGGTATATACGTCCATTCATATTCGTCTCAATTCAAATTGATGTTTATGTGAGGATAAAGAATGTTTGAATACAATTATGGACTACCATGCGACAATTTACAGAGTAAATATGCGTATAAAAAGGTCAAAAGTCATTTTATGAGTTCAACTTTTCCATTTAATAGGATTTATTTTTATGTTTATGTTATAAAATGGAAGTAGTTTTGAGTTTATGAAATCAATAAAGGACTTTCGACATAGTCGCATTGAGTATAATGGAAATATGGAACATACCAAGTATTTTTTAAGCTTCTTTTTCAAGTGGATGTGAATACAATAGCAGTGCTTGATGTCTGATAGAATATTTGATTTTATGCTGTATTATGAATTTTATGAAGAATTTATTTTTATGCTTCTGATGGTTTTTGAAAATTTACTCTTGTCAATGAATTGATGACAGCCATTGCATTAGTACTTACTTTTTATTGGTCGTTTGGATGGATTTTCTTCAAGGCTTTTTGATGAGGTTTTCCTTTGAAAAATCTTCTTGTGTAAAAATCTTGTCATTTTCTTGTTTAAGTTGAACTTAGAAAACTCTCACGCCTACTGTGATGTGTTTTACAATTTGTAATGTAAATAAGACAATAGAAACTCAGTTGAATGAAAAATTGTTTGACGGAAGAGAATTTTCAACCTACTCTTTTGTTTCTTGTGCTGTTTTCGGATGAACTTTTGAAAGGTTCTGTGTGACCTTTTAAATATTGAAGCTTGAATACATTTCTTTTGAATTTAATCGAATTTTATATTTTTTTATTCATTTTTTAAAATAAAAATGTAAAATGCTGATTTTGTGTTGGCTGATTGGTCTATTAAATGGGATTTAGCACTTAATATCACCATAGCTTAAAGGTTTTTGTTTGAAAAGCTTTTGTTTCTTAATGTGTATTTAAATAAAGTTAATGTTCTTCTCAGGCGAGGGACAACACAAAATTAACAGTCAAATTTTCGAAACATGTTAACTGAGATGTAAATATTCAACCAAAATTCGACCGTTAAATTTTGCGTTGATGTCTCCCATCTGCCAACTTCCTGGTTTTTCTGACAAAATACAGTTTTATGTCAAAAAGTTTGAACTGAGCTTTCGTTATTAAAGCACGAATTTTTGTCAAAGGTCTTGGAACTTGTATATATATATATAAACTTTTTTCAAAATAACGAGCTTTTTGTCAAAAATATAAAAAACTAAATTTTGTTTAAAAAAGTGAGCTTTTGTTAAAAATTACGAGTTTAGGTCAAAAACAAGAGTTTTTATCAAAGAATTCGAATTTTATTTAGTAAATTTTAAATAAAATTTAAGTTTTTTTTTCAAAACATATTTTTGGCAAAACAAAAAAATAAGAATTTGTGTAAAAAAAGGCTTTTGTAAAAGAAGCTTTTATTTAAAAAACAAGCTTTTGTCAAAAGTGCGAGTTTATGAACAAAAATTAAAAGCTTTTGTATATGCTTTCTCGTTCTCTCGATCTCGTAAAAATTCTGGGACTGGGACCAATATTCAAACTCAAATATCTCGCGTGTAACTAAATTTATTTCCAGGTTTTCTGTATTAAAATGATATATTAGCCAATTAAAGTTTCTAAGACAAATTAGTTTTTTTTATATCAATAATTCTGAAATCAAGAAAACCTACTTTTGTCGAAGAAATGTGAAATCCTGTCCAAAAAATTAGAATCTTTCGTCAAATAATGTTAGATTGCATGCACTTCAAAAGCTTAGGGCTAATAAATTTGGAATTAATGTAAGTGCAACACAAAAATAGAAGCTCAATCCTTTTGAAGGAGAATAAATCTTAAATAAGCCTAAAAAAACAAAATAATAATGAAACCAAATTATTCATCCTTGAATGACCATTCCTCAATGAGCATCCCAACTTCCAAGAGAAAGAAGTAAACAGAAGGAAGTTAAAATGACAAAGGAACAACGCAAATATTTAATCCTCCCAGTAAAAATTAACAATTTAAATTTAAAATATTTACAAAATCTCAAAAAGAACCTAAAAAAATTTCACAAACCAAACATCAATGGTAGACATAAATCATACAGATGGAAAGGTAATAAATTGAAAAGTGTGGAAGTTAATATATACATAAAAAAAATCACATAATTTATTAGAAGAACTTCCTTCTTTTTCCCTTCAAGCTGGTATCCTTTGTGCTTTTTTTTTACTGTAAAATAAAATATATTTGTGATGAGGAGATGTATAAATACAGCAGCATCTAACGATACATCACCTTTCTCAAATAGAGTATAATTCTTATAGAAATTTAATGCCAATAAATGGAAAGAAGGCCCAATGTTCGATGTTACACTACATCAATCTTTGTTTGATACGTCTCATTCATTGAATTTCATCTTAAGGATCTACGATTTGGTACCCAAGTCAAATAGAATCCTTTCTACTTCTTTTTTTAGCTGATTCTTCTTCCACCTTCTTTTTTCCTGAATAAGTCACACATTTATTCATTCATTCTTGATTCCACTTGGGGTACATTTTTCTTTCTTCTTTTTATTTATTTTTTATTTTTCATTTTTTTATGCTCCTTCTGAGGAATGAAAAAAGATTGATTTTTATGTGGCAGGTTGAGATGGGACGGTGGTGGTGTGGGACATTGAAGACGCATCTGAAAAATTGGAATTTTCTTTATGTTTTTCGTGATTTTTTTTTTGAGCTCAACCTTTGTGGTTTTTATTATGAACAGAAGTGGTCAAACTATTTTTTTGGGGGGAACTGTGTGTGGATGATTTAAATATCTGCGTTTGAGATGGCTAAATGCTGCTGATATTAGTCTGTAGACACAAATATTAGTATCAAATATAGACGTAAAGTGTGATAAATAGTATCCAGCATTGTCATCTAACAAAGAAGGCAGTGAAGTAGGTGTCTATAACTACTACTCAGGATACTGACCAACATTTTTCATCGAAAAACAGGAAAAACAGTTCATTATTTTAATCTGGAAAAGAATTAAATACTGAAAATAATATTAAATATTTAAATCTAGAAAACCAAATTAAAATTTAAATCTGAAAAAACCGTTAAATATTTGAATCTTAAAAAACCGTTAATTATTTAAATCTAAAAACCACGTTAATTATTTGAATCTGAAAAAACCGTTAATTATTTAAATCTAGAATAGCCGTTAAATATTCAAATCTGGAAAAGAAGTTAAATATTCAAATCTAGAAAACCCGTTAATTATTTGAATCTTAAAAAACCGTTAATTATTTAAATCTAAAAACCACGTTAATTATTTGAATCTGAAAAAACCGTTAATTATTTAAATCTAGAATAGCCGTTAAATATTCAAATCTGGAAAAGAAGTTAAATATTCAAATCTAGAAAACCCGTTAATTATTTAAATTCATAAATTCAAAAGGTTTAATGCACAATTCTATTATTCAACACTTCTTACCAGTAAAAAGTTGACATCCTAATTCTCAATTTCATCAACAAAGCATCTAAATCTAATAAATCCATGATGCTCTACTAAAAGTTTATGTCAATATGTGCATAGGTTGAAAGCTGCCCACAAAATACGATAATCTCTAAAGCATCTCTTCTGAGAAGAACCATAATGTACACTGGTTAGAAGTTTGTCCACAACTGATTATTAAAGAAAAGAAAAACATTTTCATTTTTTTTATCAAAAATCTTCAAATTTATTGTTTGGTCATTCACTCGAAAATTAATACAACTTTCTCTCTTATCGTCGTTTAAAATTAATAAAAGAAAATAATAAAATGATATAAAGTTTCTTATTAGACATAAAAAATGCGAATATTTTTAAGTACAGACGAAAATATACAGCGGGTCCATACCAAGAATATTTTACTTTTACGTTATACGAGGAAATTTTCTTTTAATTCAATAAATATAAGGAAAGGAATTGATTTCTTTTTATTCAGTAACAGCACATAAGAGGAAGAGAGGATAAAAAAATTTCAAAAGAATAATCCCTCAGTATAATCAATCAAGATATTAGACTAACCTCATGCGGTGGTTACATGAAAAGCATCATGTATTTATCCACATTATATTGCTTATGTAACCATCACTGAGGTACTTAATCTTCATGAATGAGCTTTTCAATAAAATCCATCAACAGAAATTTTCTAAATGAATGAGATCCGAAGGCTCTTTTCGGCTCCTTCCCATCGATGAAATGATTTTTTTATTTTATTTTCTTCCCTTCATCTCTCATTCAAACGAGAACAACCCACATGTAACCGGTTGACAATCAGTTTTTTGTTGCTTCCTTCTCCTTTGACAGATTTCTTTCTGATGCTGTTTTCATGTTGTGGGCATTTTAGAATTTAAAAATTCATCTCAATAATTCAGTTAAATTTTTTTAATTCAAAGCTTTTTTAAGCATCAAACAAGTGATTTTTAACGTTCAAGAAATACTTGAATTTTTAACTGTCAAAAAATATTTAAATTTTTAACGGTCAAAAAATATTTGAACTTTTAACTGTCAAAAATTATTTGAATTTTAACGGTCAAAAATTATTTGAATTTTTAACGAATTTTTCAAATTTCAAATAAAAATTTAACGAGTTCTAGAATTGACCGCAGCATGATTTCATCCCATAAATAAATAAGAATATGAAAAGCTCACACACAAAAAATACGACGAAGGAAGACCTCAGTTCAAGTACAAAGTCTTTTTATGTATTATAAATATTATCGTATTCCTAAAATATGAATTTACTTATTATCGAAAAGGGACATAAAAATATTATGGTTTAAAGGAACGAAACACTATGGGGCAAAATGAAAAAAAATCGGACATTCACTTGGTTTTTGGCAATGTTTCAAATATCCATTCCAAAGTAATTTTTTCTTGTTGAAGACATAAAAATAGACTTATATAGCAAATTTCAGGTCATTTGGTGCTACTTCCGCGATTTTAGGGCTGTTTGAAGTTGAAAAGGGGTCAAAATTTTGATTTTTTCATGCCATATTTGAACTGGAAAATCTCTACAATGATAAAAGATATCAAAAAATGGTTTTCAGTTCCTAATAGTGGTATATAGAAGCTTTATTTTGACCCCCTACAAAGCTTATAAATTTATAGTTTTGGTACCGGTGTACTAGGAAATGTATGAAAATCATAGAAAAAATACATTTGGACATGTCGCAACTACCTTTGATGGTCGAGTTGTACCCAAATAAACATATTAGCATATAGCCATTGGCTTCTAGTTTTCAAAACTGTGTAAACATTGGGCAAAATACCCCTGCACTAAAAAGTTATGACGGTTTTAGTGAGTCGATCTATATTTGGCAAAAAACTGATTTTTCTTAGGAAAAAATGAGAATCATAAAAATAAATATTGTTTTTGATGTTATTTGGTCAATAATGCCATTTTAAGACAAACTGTGAAAAATTTTTTACATAAAGTTCAAAAGTTCCCGATATATGGGGTACATGTTCTCTCTGACGACTTGACCCTTTTTCACCATACTCAAACTGCTGTAACTCTTACAGGATGTAATATTTTTTAATTTTGTTTCTTGTTTATTATAGCTTAGATTAGTATCTTTCTAACAATATATAATAATTGATGGTTGAGTATGGTCTTAGTGATGAATATGGTCCTTGTTTTTGACCGACCCCAAACTAGTGAAAATCTCAAAAACACCATTTCTTGATATAGCATTTACGAACATAATTAAATATGGTATTTAAGTTTTCTATGTTTATTTATGATAGTTATGATCATTTAAATTCAAAATTTGTGTTTTCGAATTTTTTTACAGACTGTGGATACTGTCTTGGTAGTCTTCTAGGAAGTACCCTAGTAGTCTCTATTTGGTCAAGAAATCTTGCAATAGAACTTATATTACAGCTTTTTATCTATTGAAATATGATATCTATGCATATTTAAAACAAAATTTATCTGTTTAGAATACAATACACTGAAAAATTTCGATTTTTGGCTATTTCGTTCGAGATAGGCAAGAGTCGGTCACATTCAATACACTACCATGGAAGCAAGGACTAAGATATATTCAAGTATTATACATTTTTGGAAAGGTATTAAAAGCAGCTACCAAACACAGAAAACAGAGACCAAAAATATTGCTCCTATAAAAAGTTATGAACCTTTAAGTAGTCCCACAAAGCACCTAATCGACAACCAGCATAGGTAAAAATACAAAAAGCAAATTTTGATGAGATTTTAGATTTGTTTTGTCTTTTTTGAGTTTATTAATGACTTTAAATTGTTTTTTTGACCAAACGCTTTCAAAATTTCATCAAAATTTGCTTTTTTGTATTTTTATCTATGTTGGTTGTCGATTAGGTGCTTTGTGGGACTACTTAAAGGTTCATAACTTTTTATAGGAGCAATATTTTTGGTCTCTGTTTTCTGTGTTTGGTAGCTGCTTTTAATACCTTTCCAAAAATGTATAATACTTGAATATATCTTAGTCCTTGCTTCCATGGTAGTGTATTGAATGTGACCGACTCTTGCCTATCTCGAACGAAATAGCCAAAAATCGAAATTTTTCAGTGTATTGTATTCTAAACAGATAAATTTTGTTTTAAATATGCATAGATATCATATTTCAATAGATAAAAAGCTGTAATATAAGTTCTATTGCAAGATTTCTTGACCAAATAGAGACTACTAGGGTACTTCCTAGAAGACTACCAAGACAGTATCCACAGTCTGTAAAAAAATTCGAAAACACAAATTTTGAATTTAAATGATCATAACTATCATAAATAAACATAGAAAACTTAAATACCATATTTAATTATGTTCGTAAATGCTATATCAAGAAATGGTGTTTTTGAGATTTTCACTAGTTTGGGGTCGGTCAAAAACAAGGACCATATTCATCACTAAGACCATACTCAACCATCAATTATTATATATTGTTAGAAAGATACTAATCTAAGCTATAATAAACAAGAAACAAAATTAAAAAATATTACATCCTGTAAGAGTTACAGCAGTTTGAGTATGGTGAAAAAGGGTCAAGTCGTCAGAGAGAACATGTACCCCATATATCGGGAACTTTTGAACTTTATGTAAAAAATTTTTCACAGTTTGTCTTAAAATGGCATTATTGACCAAATAACATCAAAAACAATATTTATTTTTATGATTCTCATTTTTTCCTAAGAAAAATCAGTTTTTTGCCAAATATAGATCGACTCACTAAAACCGTCATAACTTTTTAGTGCAGGGGTATTTTGCCCAATGTTTACACAGTTTTGAAAACTAGAAGCCAATGGCTATATGCTAATATGTTTATTTGGGTACAACTCGACCATCAAAGGTAGTTGCGACATGTCCAAAGGTATTTTTTCTATGATTTTCATACATTTCCTAGTACACCGGTACCAAAACTATAAATTTATAAGCTTTGTAGGGGGTCAAAATAAAGCTTCTATATACCACTATTAGGAACTGAAAACCATTTTTTGATATCTTTTATCATTGTAGAGATTTTCCAGTTCAAATATGGCATGAAAAAATCAAAATTTTGACCCCTTTTCAACTTCAAACAGCCCTAAAATCGCGGAAGTAGCACCAAATGACCTGAAATTTGCTATATAAGTCTATTTTTATGTCTTCAACAAGAAAAAATTACTTTGGAATGGATATTTGAAACATTGCCAAAAACCAAGTGAATGTCCGATTTTTTTTCATTTTGCCCCATAGTGCGAAAGAAGAAAGAAAAAAAATATTTTTTTGAGTATAAAGTTCGCAATTTTTATCATCTTTATGATGTCTTCTTTTTCTTTTCTTCCGCATCGTTATTTAAATTCAGCCTGAGAATTTCTCTCTGTGCCCATATTCAGGGACTTAAAAAACTTTTTTTTTCCGAGCCTCTCCTCTCATATCCAATTTTTGCTCGTGTGTTAAAAATTAATCCAAAATGCCCTTTTGCCTTTATTAGATATTTATGAGAGCAAGATGAATTTGTTTCTTTTGTTATGAGTTTAGTCTGTAATTTATTAATAAAATCATCATCATTATTATTATGAATCAAGAGGAGGAGATAGGCTGAAGATAAAGTAAATAAGCACTGAATTCTGTTAAAAATTCTGTTAGTTTTGATTACTTTTTTAGCGCATTTCTCAGATTTGTGTAATTTGCATTTCATTGTGGTTTGTCAAACTCGTCAAACCACAAAAGCCATTTAACTGTTAATTTATAATTATGTCACATTTTCAACTCCACACAATAATGTTGGAAGTAATTGTTTATTCATCATAGACTTAATATCAAAATTCGTTCAATCAATTCCTATCTACCCTTAAGACTCTAATTTTTTTCCTTATCGATTTTCCTCTCTTATTCGAGTGCTTAATCTATATTTCATGCAAAAAATAGATCAGCAAAATTGAGAGGAAAAAGTGCGTGTGTAGGGGTTAGTAATGGAATAAGCTTAATGTCTGACACGACTATTGTAATATTTTTAATGATACGTCCAACATGATTCTTCATTAAATATTATCAGAACTCGAAATAGACTCAAATTTTGTATGAAAAAGTCTACTCGTCTTCATACAAAATTCAAGTCGACTTTGAGGTGTGAAAATTATGAGTTAGAAACTCACAAAAAATCTAAGAATCAAGCCTCAATGTTAGCAAACAGAAGGAAGCTCTTTTTTAGCTTCTCCTAATTTTTCCAATTCGAAAACAGGATTTTTGAGCTTTTCGAACATGAAAATTCCTTACTTTTGAAAGTTTTTTACTGAAAATACATTTAAAGGTTGTTTTATGATACAAAACATACTTTAACACAAAGAACATAAGCCTAGAAACATTCTGGTACTCTTCAAATCATCAAATAATTGAAATTTGACATTAATTTTGAGACTTTTACCGAATTTTACTCAAAATTGAATTTCGAAAAATAATTTCGAAACTTTTTCGAAATATGAAAGTAAACAAAACATATTTAGTCAATTAATATTAAAATTGGATGAGTTTGGTTACTAAAAATGCATTTAAAGGTTGTTTTATGATACAAAACATACTTTAGTACAAAGAATATAAGCCTAGAAACATTCTGTTAATCTTCAATTAATCAAATAATTGATACTTGATATTAATTTTAAGAATTTTACAAAAAATTCACTCAAAATTGATTTTCGAAATATTTTCAAAAAAAGAAAGTAAACAAAACTTATTTAGACAATTGTCATTTAAATTTGATGAGTTTGTTTACTAAAACACCTGTTAAATAGTTTTTAAATGCATTCAAATTATTCAGTAATGTAAAAGTATCTTAAAGAATTTATGGAAAAAGTTGCAACGTATTTTCTCATTTTAAATTTTCCCGCACAAAATATCTTGTTCGAAAATTCAAAAAATAACGGAATTCATTCTATTTGCTAACATTGGGAGAATCCTACATTCAAACTTTGTAGAAAAAGCTTCCTTTGATCAAAGTTAAATAATTACAAAATCCTAACCTAAATTAAACAAAAAAAAATGCGCTTTAAATTCTTAATCCTTAATTTAATTTAAAACTCTCCAACTTTATATCCTAAAGAAGTTTTTTTAAAGTTTCCTTCTTTTAAATTTATCATTATTGCTGTTATGCTTAGTGGTATGCAATAAAGTGCTTGTCCCAAAAAGGTAGCAGAAAATATTTTTTTCCAACTTTTTTTTTTATTTTATTTCCCAAAAGAGTTTTTAACTTTCCTTTAGGCTGAATCTGTTCTTTTTTATTCTATTTCTTTTAGTTGGAGATAAAATTCCAATTTTTCATGCGATTCCCAAATGTCCCACAAATATCTATGAATCAAATGACATTGAAGCTTTAACTACAGTTTCTAAGTTCCTTGTCTCACTTGATGTTTGACTGTTTGATGCTATTTTAAGTCGTGGATTAAAATTACGAATGCCTGAATTCGATTTTACAGGCATTAATGTGACAAGTGATGGAGTTGTGGACATAAATGTTCTAGTTATTGGTGACGATGCGAGTGATAAAATTTCTTCATATTGTGTCGGATCTACAGCTTCAACTTCAGCCTGTCCCATCACTGTCTCCGATGAAAATCCATAACCTCTTGTTGGGTCACTTGAAGCTTTTGTAACTGCTCGTGCTGTTGACGTCATTGTCGACATAGGTGTTGGTGACTTTTTTGAGGTTTTTGTGGTTGCTCGTGTAACATACTGTTTCGTTGTGCTACCCAAATTCCTTCTCGGTGTCGTAATTGTCGTCGTTCTCAACTGATTATTATTATTAGCATTCTGCTTGATTTTATTCTGTGTATATTGTGAGAATGGTGGCACTTTACTTGAAACATCTGGCTTTATACCCAATTTAGCTGCGAGCGTATCAAAAATCGATGACAATTGCTGCAAATTTCCTTTATCTACCGTCTGATTGGCTTTCAAATCATCTAAATGTGTAACATGTGATGCTGTTTGAGAATTTTCCACAATTACCGCCTGTAGAGTTTCATTAAAGACTTTCTTTGTGAGACTCACTTCACTGCTATTATTTGTACGAGTGCCATTGACAAACTCCCATTTCGAAATGGATGGAAAGAGCTGCGGTTCTGAGATGATACTAGCACCAATGCTACCACTCGTAGTACTGCTCTTAACAAATGGCGATGGGGTGTATTTGACAGTATCCACCTCGACAAATGTGGTTGTGGGTTTGATTGTTGTAAAGCCACCGACATCATTTGTTGTTGCTGCTGTAGCCATTTCGAATGTCAACGTAGACAAAAGTGCCTTGTAAGTTGTAGTTTCATCAGAAATATCCACTAATGATTCTGACGATGACGACGACGACGACGATTTGTTGTGCTTCATTTGCATTATGAAATTTTTCATATTCAAAAAGTTTAATTTCTGAGTCGTTGTCAAAATTTTCTCGTCTTCAGCATCTGACGATGCCACTTCATCATAAGCATTCTCATCATCGTTATTCTCATTCTCGTCGTCTTCATTATCTGACACAATTCTTGATTCTAGCACGTCGTCTTGTGTTTTGTTTAATGTCACGTTATTATTATCTATCAGCTCTTGGAAAATGTCATCGAGACTTGTGTCCGTATCTGTGTCATTTTTCGTCATTTGCACACCAGCTTGTGCTGCATCATTTGTAGAATTCACATTTGATTGCATAATTTCATCTTCCAGCACATTACTGCTAACCGTTGTTGTAGCACTCGTGACGCTTGTTGTACTGCTACTGCTGTTATCATGCTTCTTTGCAATCACACCACCACCTAAATGCTCGAATTTATTCTCATCGTAATTGACATTTGACGTGTCAATCATTAATTTTTTATTATCATTCAGCATTTCCATTTGGGATGATTGCTCTGGATTACCAACTTCCTCGCTTATGTCAATCTTATTTACTGGCAACGGATACGGCTTTACATCAGCAATACCAAGTTTTTCTATCTCTAAACTACCCGCTGAGAAATCAGGGTTATAGAAGCTTTGATACGAAATCGACTCACCGCTGTCTTTGACCGGATATGTAGCATCAGGATCAACAAACTTGTTACGATATATGACATTCTCAATTGGTTTTGGATTGAATGGACTTCGATACGGTGGCATTTCAGTGCTTAACGACGATAATGACGATGACGTGGACTCAGATGTGTGAGCAGCAGTAGGTAAATGTTGTGTTTTTACTTGTTCCGGTGATGGATTGATTGGTCGCCACGGTTCATTATCCAAAATTGGTGCGCTTGTAAAAAGACTAACGTCCAATTTCGGTAAATCTTTATTATTGATTTGGCTTTCGATGTCACTACTTCCAACATGCTCATGTGGTGCATTTGTAGTCATTTGCAATGTTGTTGATGTTGCCATAATACTTTCTGTCACAATTTCTCCTGCAGTCGCTTTTATTGTCTCACCGCTTTTGTTTGTTTTTTCAATTTTTGCAGTCACTGGTGATTCTTTTACTTTTTGTTGCTTCTGCAAATTTTTCTGATGTTGCAAAAACATTTCCACAATATTGTCAGCTTTCGCTGCTGCTGTCGTACTCGACATCGTTGTTGTCGTTATTATTTTTTTTACTGTTTGTGCCGTTGTTGAACTTGAAGTCGAATGTCCACTGGACTTTACTTTGATTGACGATGCAGGACTAATATAGAATGGCTTGAGTGTATTTGGCGTTAACGATGCAGTCGTTGTAGGACGCGCATTCGCACGTTTCTGTGCTATATCCGCATCCGTTTTTGTAATTTCAAATGAACCTTGTATAACTGGCAAATTATCCGTATCAATGTCACTCTCCTGAAGTGGCTTCGGGGTAATTTTAGGCTTACTTCCTCCCCTCAATGATGTTGTGTGAGGCGTGTGCGTTGATGTTTTAAGTTTCGACTTTTCAGCTGTCGTTCCATTAACTTTTCTGGTTGACATTTGTAAATCATTCAATGGAATTACCGTTGTGGGCATTAATGTTGTCAATATATCTTGTGACTGCTGTGAATTGAGTTTGGAACAGCGGGAGAACAAGAACGGAAAAAGGAAAAAGAGAGAAAAAAAATTTGTCGTGAGCTTAAAATTGAATTATTGAGGCCTGTGTGGAAAATTTTAATTTTACCTGTTCATATATAAATGCAGCTTTCTGCAAAATTTCAGGATCAAGTTGTCGCTTAATTTCAATTGTGTCAATATCGATTTTCATATTACGATATGTTGAATCAGAAATTCCCGATTCGCTTATGAATGCATTTTTAATATGCTCCTCGACATTCGTTATTGTCCTGAAAAGGAGGAAGAGAGAGAGAGAAATAATACAAAATTTGCTTGCTGATGCTTGCAACATACATTTATGCATGCTATGCGATTAATTTTATGCCTAAAAATTTTGTCATAAATCAATCTTTTTGCATTTTTTATGAAAATTAATTTTCTGATTTTTTAAGGTTAGGAAAATTTATTAGACCCGAACGAACACTCTTCGGAATGGATGCTGACAGTTACTCTTGATATCCATTTTGAGGCTTACTATTAGTAAATAAACTTAATTTTGAGCTTCTCATTGTTAATACATTGAAAATTGATAATTTTGTTCTATTTGACAGCACTGGATCTTGGCTGGATCTTAT
Source organism: Chironomus tentans (assembly GCA_963573255.1). Lineage (NCBI taxonomy): Eukaryota > Metazoa > Arthropoda > Insecta > Diptera > Chironomidae > Chironomus > Chironomus tentans. Next base: position 39,586,326 of record OY754302.1, on the reverse strand, counting down.
AACTACCAAACTCTATGCTATTAAGCATACACAGATCAATACCATGACGAATTTAAAGCTTTTATTAGTCAAAAATTCACGAAAACAGGAAAATCTTAATTTGACAACACTGGATCTTGACTGGATCTTATAACTACCAAATTGTAAGTTATTAAGCATGCATAGATCAATACTATGACAAATTTAAAGGTTATCTCAGTGGAAAACTTCACAAAACAGGAAAATTTTAATTTGACAGCACTGGATCTTGACTGGATCTTGTAACTACCAAACTTTAATCTATTTAGCATGCATAGATCAATACTATGACAAATTTAAAGCTTATCTCAATGAAAAACTTCACAAAAACAAAAAAATCTCAATTCAGATTGTTTGTAAACAAAGAACGATTCAAAAATTTCAATCAAAAGCTTTTTCAACGTAAAAAAGCTCAATCGAGAGCACTTTGAATTGAGACAAAAAAAAACAGAATTAATATTCACAAAATTTATTTATTTGTAACTCACATTTGTATTTTCCTCATGTCCAAATAAATGCGAAAGCTCAATTGGATGTCTGGCCCATTTCCAAAACTATTTATATCGGTTTTAGCAACATTAAAATTTCCATGTTCCAATGACGTCTCGATAAATTTGGTGTAAAAAGCAGCTTTCTGTCGAAATATTGGTGTTTGGTTATATTTCAACTGTGATACCCATATATCGCCCTTTCCAATCCGAAATGCACAATCGAAAACGAGCATCGCTGTGTGGGAGAGAATAATGAAAGGAAGAATTTCATATATAAATTACAGTCTATAGCTTGATACATATGCAATGCCATGAGAACAATAAAAAACTAAATGAAATGAATAATTATTTCAATTTCGTTGGCTTCTTCTGCCTTCTTTTTTTTTGGAACCTATAGTCGAGTCTTCAGAGCATATGTGTCACAAAAGGTGAAAAAAGAAAATGAAAATTCATTTTTCAACAACTTTGGACTGTTTCCATATGTCCACTGTCTTACTTACACTCAGTTGAATCCGATTTGAATGTACTGAAATAAAATGCTAAGCCTGCGACTGATAATACTGCCAATAGGACAATGAAAGCAGCTGACATGATGAGAATCGAAAACGATCGAATATTTATTCGTTTTTTTGAGTAAACTGATGGTGATAGATGACCAGTATCGCGCCATAAACCCCATGACGTGTATCCGTAATGGCTACTTAAACTAACATCCGATGGATATGAATATTTGTATTTTGAGATATTGGGCTGATGTGAATAATGACTATCAAAAAGTGATCGTCGACTCATTGTGTTGTGATAGGATGCATATTCATTTGCCGTCTATGGACATACATGGAAAGAAAAACAAAAAAAATTGTATATATAAAAAGGACATAGATAAACAAAAGAGGATATAAGCATGAAAGATGTGTGTACAAAATGCGCAATTTTCTTCCTCAAGTATGGATATTATTTCATAACGCAGTGTTTATGGCATTAGCTGATGTCAGCAGGAAAGAAATGTGTCAACTAGAAAAAGTTTACTTTAATACTTTCCCTACCATAACAACAGTAAACAAAACTCGATTCCTGGCTGGTTGTACTCACTCAACTCATTTTTTTCCTATCGAACTTATGGTAGGGAAATTATTAGTTGGAATTGATGGATTTAAAGTGCATTTTTTAGAGCTGATGATTTTTGGCATGAAGTCTGAAATGTAAGGATGTTGAGCTATTGCTTTAAGTAACAGACATGACACGGCTGGATATTGCTAGAACTTGATTTTGGTACATAAGGAATTTAAATTTGAATATTAAGCAGAAAAAAGTAAACATGTCTCGGAGTGGGAATTGAACCCAAAGTCTTTCGACTTCAAAACACATGCTCTTGTCACTGAGCTATCGTGAGTTACTCAGAAACTTGACAGAATGTCAACTTAAAGTCTATTATTGCTCTAAACAGTATCTTTGGTGTTATCGTTAATGAGGTTCTGACTCTTCCAACAGATACTGACTTGATAAACCTGATTGCATAGGTTTTAACTGTCAGCCTTATTTTAGTATCAGTTCTTGTCAGATTTTCAACAATTTTTGGCTCAAAAAAAATTTTTTTAATCGCAGTAGTTTTTGATTTCAAAAATTTTCACAAAAAAAATTAATAACAAAATTTTCGCGATGTGAATCAATTTTTCTCCAAATCAGTAATTTACACACTTTAAACTTATAATTGGATTTACACTGAATTATCAACACACGTGAAGCTACACAACATGACAAACAAGCGATTTACATTAAATAATTTTGATAATTTTCACAACTTTATTTTTCGCTTCATTGACTTGTCTGCATCATTATGAACAGGCTGTTTCGAATTGCTACGTTGACAAAAATTGGAACGATGGACAAACTTTGGATGAAATTAGTGACTATAAATTCTCAAGAAAATTGTTTACATCGCCATCAAATAATATCTTTTTCCATGAAACTTCATGTATTGATGACGGGATAGTGAGATTGAATGCAAGGCAAGCATGTGCAATAGAATCAGCTGGTAAGTAAGCAATCTGTAGTAACTGTGCCTTATTTTATTAATTATGAATTTTTTTAGTTAATTCTAGCCGCATCATGCTTAAAATTGACTATTTTGGTCAGGATTCAAAGACATGCCTATTTTGCCCTTCTGGCTTCAATATTCTTTATAATATCCAAACAACCTGCTAATTTCATCATTTTTCACTTACATTCAGATCCAAAACCCCTCTTAAAATTTAGAAAACTTGATAAATTTCTGACTAACCCCTGGCTACGTGAAACGCAAGTGCTCCGTCAAAATATTACAGACACCCATCAAAAAATGTTTAAATACCCAAAAATTGTCTAATTTTGTAGAAAAGGCAGCAGTGGAACGGGGTGGGGGTCAAAGGCTTAACTAAAAATTTCTTAAAGTGGGGTTCGACCTCTCGAGGAGGGAAGGGAAGGTTCGAATTTTTTTTCTAGTACATCTATAAATTTCCAATACAAATTCCAATCTCGAGGGGGGTTTTCCTTGAGAGCGGGTTATTGGAGAAAAGACCACATCAAACAGGACATCACATCAATTTAAAGATGACTCTAATGGATTGCAATACATAGATTTAGAACCACTGCATAACATCCTTAAACTTTACACCATTTAATTGTCGAAAAAAGTGTCTAAAGCTTTGATTGACTTAAGAACAAACTGAATTTTGAGGATTTTGCATTTTCTCCTAGGAAAGCTGATAAAAAATAATATTTTGACCAACTTATCAACAAACTGCATACAGCAAAATAAAAGGGCTGAGTAAAGAGCAAGAATAATACTTCAATGGATGTGTACGATGAAGTTTTGCATGAACATTTATGGAACGGAGTAAAATTCCTCTATTTTATGGTTTTAAAACTACAAAAATGTGTACATGCATATTCGTCTCCGTATGGTATATATTATATTAAAAATATACATATCAATACAGCTGCGAATGTACAACGGGGCTTACATTCCATAAACCTTTTCGTATTCAACCCAAACTCTTTCGTATACTCATGTGGCAATTCGTGGATATTTAATTTGTTGATTTAAATGATTTAAATAATTTATTTGTTTATAAGTTACCAACTTTTTACCGGTTATTTCTGTTCTGTGCCTTTACTTTTATTTTATGCAATATTTTCGACATTGCGTTCTGTACTCATTATTTAATATCGTGATAACAATATGCAAATATATTTCTCCATGTACCGCTTGGCCGTTCTTTATGGGAAGCTAAAAAAAGCACTTCCATCCCTTCTTCCATTCCATTTTAATGACGACGACTCTTTTTGCCATCATTTTTCATAAATTTTTAAAAACTTCGTTGCTCTAAAAAATAACTACTCCTGTATGCATACCATTTCTGATGAAAATGAACTACATTTTATATTAAAATTACGTCATTAATAATTAATGATATTTAAAGAAAGTTTTCATTGCGAGTAATGTGTAATTAGATACATGTATGATGATGATGATGATGTTTATGACTATTTTATGAAATTAACTTAAATATTTACAACATTTTATTGTTAAAAAATTTTCTATGGCAGTTTTCTAGCTCCGAAACACTTTTGTGATTTATTAAAATATAATGAAGTAATTTAATCAACTTTTTTTTCGTTGAACCAACATTTGACTATGAGAAAGGGCGAACTTTTGAATTTCGCAAGCCAATTAAAATTAATGTGAATATTCTAAAGCAATTACATACGTAACTTTTGAAAGTTTAATCTATATAGAAAGTTCATTAGATAATTTAGTAAGCGTTGAATTTTGCAAAATAAATTTAATTGCAAATGAGCGAGTTGGATGATGGAAATATTAAGGTGGGATTTATGGAGTTACGATAATTGGCAAAGGAATTTTGTAGTAGAAAGCTTGAAAGTAAATAGAATAAATTGGTTTATACAAAAAAGTTTGTTATTTCAAAACATTTTTGCTTAGGATTAAATTTCAACGTATTTAAAAAATTTGAATTCATGCTTTCGTTAAGTTTAACGAAGATTTTTCAGCCAACTTCACGTTGAACTTTCATTTCTTTTTGCAACCAACTTCATGTTTTGTGTTGATAAATTTGGAATTTGGATAAATTTAACAAATACTGACAGAATTAAGATAAATTAAGTGCAAAATATAAACCAATTAAGTAAAATGAGACTCAAAATCATAAATAATGCAAGTAACATCAAACAGGAAGCATGAATTTCTTTAGAAATTCCAATTTAAGCATTTGATAATCAAATTCCAGAAATACCAAACAATGGTAAGTAAAAATTCTAAATTAATTTCAATTTTATTAACATTTTTACAATTCAATCAATAAAAATCCAGTTAATTTATAGTTTCAACTGCCACTTATGCCATAAATCAGGTGTTATCACAAAAAAAACATTCATTCATTCATTAAAACGACACAGAACTGTAATTTTAAATGTAAATAAATGTTTTAAATATTCTGAATGCAATAAATAAATTAAGCACATAGATTTAATTTGTTAGTGTTAAAAATTAGCATAGAACTCATTCATTTGACAAATTAACAGTAAATTATTAATGATTTCAATTTAAATCTCATTTTAAGCGTAAATATTAGTCATTCATTAATAAAATATCGTTTCAATCAATTTTTAAAATCCCTTTTTAGATCTTTTTTTTCATTGTTCCTCTATTTTTTGACAATTTTAAAAATAATTGTATCAATTTTTTTGTGTGCTCTATTCAATTATTGCTTCAGTTTCCTCTCACACTCAATATAAAAATTGAAACAAATGAAAACTGAAGTCCTTTAGTAAAATAAATAATAGAAAAAAAATTGTTGATAATAACTAATGCCTTTATATTGAAGGAGAAATATAAAAAAAGTTATTGGCTATTTTCCAGCAGTTGCAATTGGAATGATAATATGATAGCAAACATTTTTAGTTTGAAATCGATTGCGCCAGTTGCAACTATAAGCATTTCTCATATAGGAATGTGTGCAATATTGAATTTTCTAAATTGATAAAACATAACATGCCAATGATGCATGTTTGACATTCAAATTGACAATGCTTTTTGAGTTCATGTACAATTGTCATACAACTCTATGGACATTTGTAGAATTTTTTGTTGTTCTCTCCCCAGTTGTATTCTCTTTTTTAATCTATCCATTCATTCATAATTCGTTATTATTTTTAAATTGAATCATTATTGATTACATTACGTTTTATGAATTTTGAATTTTTTTTCACTCAGTAGCTTTTTACTCAATCTATAAGTATTAATATGCGATATGGGTTAAGTGGCATGTGCACTTACTAGATAAAATACTTATTTGTTATTGTCTATTTCCTTTTGTAGCTGACTCAAGCTTTTTTCAATTGTATTGCTCGATTGGATTTTTTAAAGCAATGGACATGGAGTCAATAATAAATTTCTAACTACGTGTATCTATTCTTAATCTTTTATTTGTGCATTTTGGATGGTTTTGAGTTGGTTCTAACCTAAAATGTAACTGCAATGAGTCTAAATTGGAAGGAAAATATCAATAGAAGGCATAGCCTTTGAAATAACTACACAAAGGTGGTGCTTAGGCAAAAGCAACAGCTAATATGATATATACAAGCACGTAGCCAGGGGGGGAGACTCGGGGGGACAAACCCCATCCCATTTATAAAGCCTTTATTTAAAGCCTTAAAAATTTCTGGCTACACCCCTTGCTAGGTATCTAATTAAAGGCGGATATCTCTGGTTTAAATTATAATGTATAGTTTGGATAAGTAGTGAAAAATCAACAGTGATGTAGTACCTAATGATTTTTTACTGTTCTAGTCATCGGCTTGTTTGAATTTCATGAAAAAAATTATCAACTGAATCAAGTATATCTACCGTAACCCTCTTTTATGACCATAAAATTGAAATTTAATCATTATATAATGCATCAAATTGCCATTAACTAAAACTTTTTAAAACTTAGTCAGATTCCGTGTCCAGCTATTTGAACTAGGAGGATAAGGAGCAAAATACTCCAAGTCGGGTAGTACCAGGGGCGTATCCAGGAATTTTTTGAGGGGGGAAGGGGGGTTTTGAAATCTTCAAAGTGGGAAATGTGTACTAAGTTGGTCCAAATTGACTTTTCATGACCTTTTTTTTGGGTTGTTAGAGTTAACTTTTCCGAGTGGGGGGTTTTCACACATTTTCGATGAAAACCCCTAGCAAAATGGAGAATTTTTTTTTTCAGAGGGGGGTTTTGACCCCCAAAACCCCTCTGAATACGCCCCTGGGTAGTATGTTATATGTTGCCTGGGCTGAATCTTAGAAAATTCCAATCATAAGAGCTGTAAATGCATTACAGCTTAAAAGCTTAACAACAATCTGCAATAAATCTAACATTAATTTTAATATCTATAAAATTCAGTAGCTGATCATCAATTGTTCATGTCCAATATTCTCTCTCATAATCATCCATAATATCCAATACAATAGAATCTTAAAGAGCTCAAATGAAAGTTAATAAGATTAAGAATTACTTTCTTTTTTTCATCATCAAATTAAAAACATAGTTGCAGTGAATAATTAAAACCAATTGAACTGACAACTACCATAAAATACAATGGATATAAAAAAGAAGAGAATAAAAAAGTAGACAGGAGAGATTTCGTATATAACCTATTAAATGAACCGTTTCATTTATTGACAAATAAGAAAAAAGAAGTAGTAAAAAAATTAATACAAAATCAATAAGAAGAAAAAATCTTTCGTCGATTAAGTGAGAATTGCGCATTTCCAGCTGAGTAACAGCTGGTTAGTGGGTAATTATAAATTCGAAACTCATATAAGTATAATATGCAGGGAAATAGATGTTGAGCCCATAAAAAAATCTATAATGTAATTAAGCGAATGCATGTGACGCAATGTTTTTTGATAATCATCATCATCATGAAGGTGGTGCCTTTTGTGTACATAACGGGAACCTTATGCTTAATTGATGTCATAAAGTTAAAAGAAAATTACTGTCTAGTTATAACTGCTGATTATCATGAATGGTATGAAGGCGAGTGCAGATGACGTCTTGTGAAAATTATAAAGTCCATTTCATGTCGAAAAATATTTTTAGCTTGAGATTCTGCACAGCAGATTTATTTTAAATGTAGGCGACGATCTGTGGATCTAAAAATATTCAAAAAGTTATTATTTTTTGAATTAAAGTTCTTATTACATAGCCACGAGGCATTATTGAAAATCAAAACTGAAAAAAATTCTCATTTCAATGCTTCTTGACATTTAACTTGAAGCTTGGGAGACAAACAAGTACAAACAATTCTAAAAATATGATTGATCAATGTCTGAACTCTTCAAACAAGCTGTTTTTATGTAACGATAGGAAAGTCATAAAATAACCCTCGAAGGTCTATCTGAATCAAAATTGCAGGGTTGGTAAATGAGGGTTCTTAAATTGGACTGCATGCTTTTTTAATATCTATCCTAGAGATTCAAAGCCCATCCCAAGGTTTGATGCCAAAAGCTAATGTTTTTTAAAAAAAAAACGTTATTTTTATTTTTGCTTTTCAGTATTTCAATACAATTTTTAAGAGATCTAGCAACAGCTATTACAACTTAATTATGGATTTATAAATGAAAATTTATTGTTTGTTTTTGATGCGAAGAACATCCAGATGAGACTTATGTTTGTTTTATGCTTTTTGTCATTTATGACGATTGATTTCCAACTCTTCACAATTGCATGACCCAGGGTATATCAATGCAATGTACCTAGCCACAATTTGTGTGCAGACATCACACAAACCGAGTTGATATGGCTAGAACAGTGAAAAAGCACCTAAATCCGACTAGACATTCCCTGGGATCGAACCCGGGTCGTTAGAGCCGAAGTCCGACACTAACCACTACGCCACAGCTGACCCAAAAGCTAATGAACACAATAGACAAATCTTCATCCTAAGCAAGGTCTTATTTGCTTGGTTCGTTTGCCGTAATTGTGATCCATGGCACCCCTTAGATGTCACTGGCTACTGTAATTACCAATACCAAGTGCTATACTGTCTATATCAACAACATCCTTCTCTTTCAAATCTGCATCCATCAACAATAGTAAATCATGTACCAACCCTGCAACAACTTACAATAGCAAGCCATCTTTTCATCCAATTAATCCACTATCAAGCTCTCGAACTAGCTCTACTGCCAGACAAAATGAATCGAGCAATTCTCAAATTCCCCGATGAAAAACAGCAGAAAGATATATAACATAGCACAGTTGATTGAACACAATCAGCAACTGAACAGAAATTTTTTTTTCCTCTATGTTTTTTAAAGGAACTGAGAGAATAGATAAAAGTTTGACAGCTTTTGTATTTTTTTTACAGATTTCTTTACAATTTATGCTTGTTCCGATTGGTTACATTATATAGATTTTCTGATCAAGTCAACCTTAACTTAGCTTTGTTCCTTTTGCTATCTTTTTCGACTGTAGTTACTTTAATGTTTGGTGTATTTTAGGGAAGCTTAAAAGTAATGTTCAAGAATGGAAGTCTGAGCTACAAAATTTAACGGAATTTTTAAATTCAAAAATTAACGGTCTTTAAAAATTTAAAAAAAGTTTCGTTAAAATTTGAATTTCAAAAAACCGTTAAATTTTTGAATACTTTAAAATTGTAATGTGACGTCATTTGTTAACGATTCATCGGATATATTTATTTTCCCGTGCATTATAAGCAAAAAAATGAATTCTCTTTATGAATTGTTGAAAAATAGTTGTATTCATGATGATGTGTGGGAGGAGGAGGATGATGATGATAACATTAATTCATTCATGCATGTATTATTGTGAATAATATTCAGGTTGGTAGGTCAGAGAATAAACATATGAGATAATTATAATCATCATTATTGAATTTCATACGTGAATTATTTAAATTCTCTTCATATTCAAATACCACACAATGAGAGTCAGGTATTTCATAATAGAATGGTAATAAGAATGAAGAGTAGTTCCGATTGTCGAAAGCGTAGCAGCATAAAATATAACTGAACATTTTTATATTTATTGCTTACTGCATGGAATGAGAAAATAATAATATAAAAAAGATAATCGTGAAAGAATTAAAACTGATTAAGAACGCCGCGAGAATAATTAATGAGTTGTTTATTTGTGGCCATTCTTAGTGCCACGAAAAAACATTCTCTTGTCGGTCATAAACAATGGCTAAAATGTTATAAAAATCTGTTTCCAGCAGCTTTAGGAACGTAAATTATCGTTCATTGTGTGCGATGATGACGTGATGAATCGTTGAGAAAAACGCAACGAAAAGAAAATATTATTAAGGAAAAGTCAAACAGCGAACAACACTCCACTCCCATCTTCTACCTCCCCATGTCCCATAACCAGCAATGAACTTGACATTACGCAATATGTATACATGTGTGTGCACTGATTCTTTACTCATTAAATCCAACAAAGTTAACTCTTTTCTTTTTTCAATTATGTATTTTTTTTGTGTTGCCGCTACTTTATGTACACACAGAGATTCGTACATAACATGCTTTAGTGGTTGGTTGCCGTTAGGCAAAAAATAAAGAACAATGGATATTAGTCACGACAAACGACAGCCTTTCTATAGCAATGAAACATTTAACATTAATTAATTATGTTTTTATGATGAAAAAAAACACAATGTTAAATGTGTTGACGATACGGAGAAAATAATAATAAGAATCGCAGTGCAAATAGAACATTTTCATATATGCAAATTAAGTGACGTGATTTCCAAGAACTGAATATCGCGAAATGTTAATTAGTTTCTTCTTCAACATTATTAAATTTTCTTCTTGAGCTCTTGTGACATTGCATTATTATTAGCCCATACAGAACAACGGTTTTTTACTTTCGATTATTTGAAATTTTATTTTCGAACGCGGGAAAATTTGAATTCGAAAATCATTTGTTTACATTTTCGAAATTCCTCAATTTTGGGTTAATTTCACACTTATCAACTGGATAATAGATTAAATAGTAACTAAAAAGTATTATTAAAGCTAGTAGTATCATTTAGCAACAACAAACTGCACTAAATAGCTAATAACTTGCAAACTTTTAAAAAATTGACAATTTTCGAATTCGAAAATTATTTGTAAACAAACAGAAGAAAAAGTGCGGGAAATTACTGTTGTTGTCTCGTATTGGAGTATTAACTTTGAATTTGTCAACATTCTCACTTCTTAATGTTACTAAGCCCCCCGTCTCCCCCGCAAAAAACGAACAATGGTAGGCTCCAGTCATTAATAATATTCTTTGACATTTATGAATGAAATATTTTTAAAGTTTATTCCAAATATCCACGTGATAACAGCATAAAATGGAAATGCCTCACATTTAAAGCATGAAACATTAATACACGACGACGTTCGAGTGAAGAAAATAGGATTTTTTTATATTATAAATGAAAAGGCATCAGCGTAGGATTTTAAATAGAAAAAAAATCTTTAAGCTATAAAATATGAAAAAAAGTTCTATTTTTTTATAATTTATAATTCTTTGCTGGGAATGTAAACAGATTGTGGAAAAATTATAATTACTTGATTTCATTAAGTTCTGAAAATAAATATCAAGTTGAGATAGTCGCGGGTGGATGTTTGCTGATGTTAAATTTGAATATCCTCAGGACTTTTAAAAATAGATTCAGATTCCTTAAACTTTGAGTCTTTAAAAAAGAATAATATTTTTTTATTGCTATTTTAAGAATTTGCATATCAAATTTTTAACCTTAAGTAACTTTTATAGCGAATATCAGCAGTTTTATTCATTAAGGAAAGTCACGAGAACTTTATCCACGTCACATGTGAAACGTGATTTCGACATGTATGACGTATTTGCTTACGATTTTACCGACCGCAAATTGAGTTTGCGTTTGGTTAATTAAATGAAAATTTTATTTGTCAAAGTCAAACAGAGGAATTTAAGTTTGTGAATGTCAGTGATTAAAAATTTATCATTCTGTTTTTGGTTACTTTTGAGCAGTGGTTTTTAAACTTTTTTTTTGAGTACTTTGGCACACTAGTAGCAGGGATGTAGCAAGGCAGGGGCGTAGCCAGGATTTTTGAAAGGGGGGTGCCCAATTTTTCATTTTTAGAAAAATCACTGTAATATAACCTTTGTATTAAATTTTTATTCATTTTTTAGACATTAAAATTGATTTTACGATTAGTCTTCATCATTTTTATATAAAAACTTAATTTTTCGATTTTGAAAATAAAAAAAATTAAAAATTTGTATTGAATTTTGAACTCGAGGGGGGGGGGGTGCCCGGGCACCTTAGGAAAGCTACGCCCAAGGTTTTACAGATTTTACATATTTATCCACCCTTGCTACGTCCTTGCACTAGTATAAATTGAAAGCATCACTAAATTTTGTCGTCAAATTTTCAAAATCGCGGTTAGTAGTGCTTTTAGTGGAAAAAGATGGAAAAAAGTGTTCTATAAACAAAGATGTCAGGGCAGGTGTATAGCATGGGGGGGAGGTGGATTTTTTTGAATAGATGCAACAATTTAGAGAGGGTTTTGGAACTTTTACCTGAAAAACTCTAGAAAATTGAGGAAAATTTTCCATCGAGGGGGTGGGTTGACCCCCAAACCCTCCCCTTTGGATATATCCCTGTGTTAGGGTATGCATTTTGTGCTTTCTTATCATATTATCAACGTTCTATTTAATTATTGAGAATTCAGTCTTATAATGAGTCTAAAAGTATTACATTGTCAAAATTGGCTAAAAGTCGAAAGATGTGGAAGACAGTCCTCTAAAAATCCATTTACATAGTGAGCCTAGTCATAGTTTTGTACCCCATATTCTACTACTTTGCCACTCTTTGATGTCGTGCAACATTTAGAGTCCGGAGGGGGAGCAAACATAATTTTTGTAAAAACTTTTAACTGACATCGTCATAACCAACGACATTTACAAAAATTAACATTAATTCTGAAAAGCTTGTCAGACAGAATGCTACATTCCATGATATGCCGCTCGGGTGACTCAGTTACGTGCTTTTATTATACCCAACAACATAAAAATACGCACATCAAAAATAAACTTTTTCTTCCTCGACAAAATTGTTTCCCGAAAATTATTTTCCTTTCTATGGACGGACTATAATAAGCAATGAATCACGTAAAAAGTTTATCTAAAGCAATTTATCGATATGAACCACATATTTATGTTTCGGAATTACCATCTACACGAAAATCAATTCATGTCATTAAGCTCTTGTAGCTTTTTAATTGCAAACATCGTCAATCTTATCACACTTTCCCCCCCGTTTGAGTTAAATTGATTGTAAAATGGAGTGAACAAATGAAAACGACTGATGTAATCTTATCGTTGCTGTTTGATAAATGCGCTTGAAACATTTTCTCTCATTCACTATTTTTTATATTTTTTATCATCATTGTTAGACTTTTTTTTTGTGATTGCTGTCTTTCCTCATACCATTCCTACCTATTTAACATTCATCTATTAATGTTATCACAGCAGTATATTAGAACGAAATGAAGGGAAGGGGGGGGGGGGAAGAATGAAACACGCAAAATATGTGAAATGTCACATGAAACTACATGCGATATGTCACTGGCAAAGTGATGATAAAAGCTTGAACGTTTTCTTCCTTTTCATTTATTTCTTATTTCATTTTCTGTTTGTTTCTTCATTCTCCCCTGAGTGAAAAATCACATCGCACTAAAATAAAAGTAGAAAATTGATATGTTATTGAGTTTCACGGCAGAACAGAGGATATAAAGGAATTGAATTTATATTAAGTTTCAGGTTATCATTGTTATTGAGATGTTTTTTTTCATATATACGAAGACACCCAGATAACTACAGTCTATTTATTTTCATTTCAACTTTATACGTCTGTTATTAAGGGATGTTTATTGCTGATTCCGAGTAGTGCTGAATATAACGAGAAAAAAATGGAAAAATCAAGGCTGATTAAGGGAAAGTTACAAACTTCCATGCTTTTTTTTGTGAATTGTGTTTTTCAAGTATCCCAAGTGGACAGACATGATTTATGGACACACATTCTGGGAATTAAGCTGGTAAATTAAACTTTTCTTTGATGAAATTTTTTGTATATAAAAAATGTTGGAGTTGGGGACTTAATAGTTTGACAATCCTCTCCATTAGCCTGAGTTTGACATGGGTTGGTCACTTTTTGCTGTCTATAATTTGCATAGAACTTAATTTTTCCTAATTTGTCAAATAAATTCTACTTGAATATTATTCTCAAAAGGGAATTTGCTTGATTAACGACAAAATAAACGGTTTTTGTAGTTGGAATATTTAAAATTTTCCCGCACTTTTCACACATGTTTGTTTACAAATTTCTTTGAATCTTAAAATTTGAAATATTGGAATGTTTACTTCGATTAACATTAGAAATATACTTGCAAAAGCTTTGCTTACTCATTTTAATGAATGGAAAATCATTCAAGTGGTTGAAAAGCACGCACTTAGGCTGAATTTGATCAATATAATGTTCAGGTGGAAATGTAAACAAACCAACTTTCGAAAATAGAAAAATTCGATTTCGAAAATAAAAAATTTCGATTTCGAAAATTGAAAATAAATTATTGTTTGTCTAAATTGCAAAATAATAGCTAAAAAGTCATTCTAAATCATTCCCCACTACTCATATGCTAATAAGCTAATTTGTAGTTAAAGCATAATGCAGAATAAAATAATTTTAGAGTGCACAAATAAAAGAATAATATTCACAAGTCGTTAAGTCATAGTGAACATTTTAATAAACTTAAAAGTTAACTGAGAAAATTCTCATTGCAAAAATTTGCACTTCCGCATTTATTTATAAAGCGTTTTACTCCCTCTCGTTATTATTTCATACATTTAAACATCAACTGCATCAGCAACAAAAAAAATTCTTTTTTTCATATTTCGAGTTATGCGACCTATATTTCTTTATTTTTTTCCTATGTACTTCGTTCATTCTCTGGAGAGACAATGCCGAGCGAGATTTGTGATGAGAAAAACTATTTCCATTTTCATAATGATACAATTCAGTGATGACTTTGTTCTGCACTTCATAAACAAAAAATTTTTACCGCTACAATTTCAAGCATAACAGATGCAATTTTTATGGGTAAAAAAATTAAGCCTTTTGGACGATGAAGCTGAATTTGATGAAAACATTATACATAACAGATGAAAAGTTTATTCCATAAAAAAAGAAAGAACGGAAAAAAATTGAAATTTCAAATGAATCAGCTTAATTTATTTCACTCAATTTTCACTTCAATTGTTTAATTCTTGAATGAACTTCAAAAAAATTTGTTTTTTTCTTGCCTCATTGTTTTAGGTAAACTTATTTTTCACGAAAAGGTTCTGATTTATAATTTTTTTGTTGATTTAAATTTTCAATTGGATTTAATTTCATGCATTTAGAGACGAGTTTTAAAGAGTGAAAATTATGTTTGGTGAGAATTATGTAGCTATGAGTGGGATAATTAATGCTTGAGAACAGCTTGTTGAAAACATTAATTGGCTCTTGAGATTTTTGGGATAAACATATTACTGAGCAAGGGGTGTTTTGGGACTTTTCTCTCGGAAAACACTAGCAAGTGGAGGAAAAATTCCATCGATTGGGGTATTTTGACACCCTACCCCAAAATACCCCCTGGATATGCCCCTTTATTGAACCATATTGGATGGGGGTTGTTAATATCTTCATTTCAGAAGTTCAGTTCAAACCTGATTTACCAAGGACGTAGCATGAAGAAGATTCAATCCAGGGGCGTAGCCTGAGAGGGATCCAAGTCTGAAAAAATAATTTTTCTTCTAAACATTTTTCCAGAGCTCTAATTTAGAGTTTAATCATTCCCGTACCGTTAGAATTAACAAAAAGTACAAAAATATGAGTACAAGAACAAAAAAAAATTTGGACCCCACTAAAAAAAATTCTGGCTACGTCAATGCACCTCTTACTTTTCAAGTCTCAATGCACCTGTCAATCAAGCCACCAAACCATAATTAGTACACAATTCTACCCATTTATGACTGCATTTCCTGAAAATTTCTCAATAGAAAACTATGATTTCAGCGATTTCATTATTAAGTTGCATTTTTTGTCGTAATTTTAAGCGACTGTGTGTCACGTGTCGAACACATTTTGTCACAAAATTTTATTTTTTTCTCGTTAATTTGTTGAAAGGATTTCAATTTCCTCCCGTCTTTCATCAATTTTTTTAAAAATACTTCTGTTCATGTCAGTAAATAATTTTCATTAACCTGTTTACTTTTAGATTCGATAAAATTTGCCAATTTGACATTCATTTGAACATTGGAAATTTCTACAAAAGCTTAAAAGCTATTAAAAGTGCTCAAATAAAGTTCATAAAAATATAAAGGAATTTACAGTGTTTACTGAAAAGAATCAACAACCGATTATAACAAAAAAAAGCAATTTTTCTGTTCATAGTTCAATGCAATCAATAAACTCTACAATATAACATTATTCTGATTGATATTTAAATATTAACGATTGTATATTGTGATATTGCATAACTGAATTCACAATAAAGCTTATAAAAATGGAAAGCATTTCTTTCATTCTTTCCCAACTTTTTTTTTGTTGCTTCCAAATATGAACAACAATCAAGTAATATTATAAACAGTTATTCAGCCTAACGTCAAATCCATAAGAATGTTATTTTTTCATTCATATCAAGTATAGAACTGATGATATCATGCAATGAAATGAGAAGCACAAATACACGCACCAAAAAATTTTCTTGATGTGCACATTTCAACTCATTTTTTCATTCCGCATTTTATTCTTTACATACTTTTATGTGTGTACTTGATGTGTACTGTCAGTCAAGAGAGGCACTGCCGTTGATTCGATGTGAATTTGAAATTTTATGAAAAAAATTTAAATTGTAAACAAAAATTTTCCCGCCAAAATGTAGATTCTCAACTAAAGTTTTAAAAATGAATTTTTATGACAAATTTACATTGAATTCTTAATTAAGCTATTTAAATTGATAGTAAAAGATGGCAGGAATATCCCAATTGACTTTAAATCCATGCTTTTGTAGCTAAACATGATTAATTTTCAGAAAAGATTTTTGTTTACATTCGAATTTCGAAATTCGAAAAATTATTCGAAAATCAAATCAGAATCGAAAGCAAACGAATTTTGAAAACACAAGAACTTATTGGTTGACAAAAGCCTCCTCCATTCTACGTGACGGATTGTTGTCTATGCTCTAGCGAATATCTCTAGAAAAAAGTCTCGTCAAGGAAGCAAGAATTTTTTTCAATAAAGAATTTTTTCCCTCACTTTATTGTGATTTATTCGTTACTCTAAGAAAATTATTCCGTGAGACAGAAGACGTTGAGTTTGAGTAGATAAAGTGATGTAACTTCACTTTGGGATATATGCTAGGCGTGGGGTAACCACTAGCGAAGAGAGCATTAACATGCGTGTTAAGAAAAATTGCTGAATGATACATTTACCTTCAAACGAGGAAAAGTGTTATTTTTCATTTTAAGTGCTTTGAATGTTGGTAATTTATTCCGCATTACAGCCACCACACACACACGGGGAGGTTGTATGTATCAGACACCGGGTATAAGAAAATGAGAACATCACAAACGAAGAAAGTTATTTAAGTGAAATTTATCAACATTATATGGTGCTATCTACATAGATATAAGGCCATATATTTGCTTATATTCTCGTTCTTACATTTTTTTGTTTATGATGCATGAAAAATAAGAAAAGAACTCTTTCGTTATTTTCGCGCTGCTTTTAGCTTTGGCGTAAATTGGGCGGCTGATAAATATATTGCTTTTGGCGAAATTACACGCAAGCACTTTATGTCAATAAAAAATTTATCACTTTATATATTTCGGTAATTCTTTTGTGAATGGGAAAAAAAATCACTTCAAAAGGTTAAGGCTGAAAAATATTTAATTTTGTGACGCATTTACTTCACTAACTAAGCAGAAAATTGATTCAAATTTCTTAAAAGCTTTGTTGTTAACTCAAAAAATTTTAATTTAATTTAAAAACCGTTTAATGTAAGTGGTTTTGCAGTACATGCTTGTTTG
The DNA here is from genome assembly GCA_963573255.1 of Chironomus tentans. Taxonomy (NCBI): domain Eukaryota; kingdom Metazoa; phylum Arthropoda; class Insecta; order Diptera; family Chironomidae; genus Chironomus; species Chironomus tentans. The sequence continues at coordinate 39,568,661 of OY754302.1, read as the reverse complement.
TGGAATAAAATGTTATTAGATTAAGAATTCGTTCAGAAAATTTATTCAGATCGTGACGACCTTTCATACTCTAGCTGGAATTTGGAACAAGTTCCATTAACTTTCTTGCCTCGGAGATTTCTGTGAACTATTTGCGCGTCGTGCAAATTCTTTGGTGAATTAAAGTTTTTGATGAGCAGAGGAATTTTTCATGGACGAAGGCATTTGAAGTCTCTAGAAGTTGATGATGATTTATGAGAGATTGACAGATGATTTGAGAATTTCTTGCATCAAATTAAGATTGAATATACTTCGTACTATTTGCATAACATACAGTACTCAAACCCATGTCGTATGATTGGCTATTACCGGTTTTATCACTAACCTAAGCTATTGAGGACCAGGCGCGTAGCCAAAGGGGGTGATTGGGAGATTTGTTCCCCCTTTTACCCCCTCCCTAGAAAAGTTTCTGGCTACACCACTCTCGAGGAGGGATAGAAGTTTGACAGAATGTCAAGTACAACCTAAAGTGGGATCTAAACCCACTCCATTTGCCTGTAGCCCAGAGCTCGTAATCTATTCCACTTGAATCGTGTCAAGTCGACCCGATGTGTGTAATTCAAGTTCGACAGACTGTTCGAAACTTTAACGGTCACTTTTCTTGAATTACACACATCGGAAGTCGACTTAAACAGGATCGACTTCGTGTTCTGCTGTAGCCTACAATGGGAGACAAATATCTTCATGGCTCATTTTAATGCTTATAAATTCCAAATCATAAATCAGACTTTCATCATAAAATACTCCCCCCCCCCCTCCCTCTCCGAGAAATGCATCATCATATCATATCAAAGTTCAACTATTACAATCGCATGAACACTCCACAAAAAGTTCATTCAACCAACAATATGCTCAAACAGGCAGAAGTAAATTAGCCAAGCATATTTCCAATAACAACAAAAGTGTGCTAAGAAAATTAAAGAACACACATAATAATGAAATGAGAGGAAAAAAGAGGAAGGTTGGAAAAGCATATACGGTAAAAAAAATAAATCTGTGCTCGAACGCACAGCACATTCAATAGGAAAATGAGCCTTTTAAGAGATTTATGAAAGGTAAATGAATTTTATTACATGAAAGATTGAGATTGAGATAGATATTATTAACCAAACAAAAGGAAGGAGGGTGTGAGACAAAGGAAACCACAATTTTCAAATAATCATCGGTGAGATGATTTTCCTGCTTATCAGCAGCCACCCCAAATTCATCATTTCCTCATAATTTTAACAAAACAATAACAAGAATTTATTCTTATCACGTGTTGAAGAATAAAGAAAAACTGTGTCATGAATATCAAAATGTAAATTGTTTTTCCTCTCTCTGTCTCTCTCTCCCTCCGCTTCCTTTTATTCTTCTACACTCATTCACTTTCCCTTTCACTTGATCTAAAGATGTATGTATCGAAAGCATCAATTCATACCTACAAAAGGAGGTGATAAAGAGCTAGATTGATATGCAATGAATGAGAAAAGAAGAAAGAGACTTTTCTCGAGGGAAATTGAAGTAAAATTTTCTCTCTTCATTCTAAAAAAAGTATAAAAGAATACTTTATTTCTGTTCAGGATTTGGATAGTTCGGAAAAAAACGTTACAAAAATTTTTTGAATTTAGTCGAGTTGAAATTTTGAAATCTTTTTGACCGTTAGAAATTTGAATATTTATTTACTAGTAAATAATCTTGATTTTGGATTATAAGCTTAAATTGAGAGAAATAATCCTCAAAAAATCATCTCTTCATGATAATTCAATCCATAAATATCTAAAATTCCCATCAATAAACTTCAATTTTTATAACGGTTGAAAAAAATTTGAATTCAAACATAAATTATCTGTTAAATTTTTTAAATTTTTTCCAGCCGTTATAAATAATAATTTTTTTAAATCTCAGTAGCCCGCACCATGTATTCATTCACGATGTAAACATAAGGTAAATAAGTAAGTAGCTACATCGCATATATACGCTAAACAAAGAAAAGATGTTTTTGAAATACTATAAATGAAATAAAAGCGAAATAGGAAGTTGAAGTGTATTGTATTTGTTATGCTACTTTTTTATGTTGCTTAAGAACTTCGAGGTACAAATTGAAATGTAATTTGATTGAGATTGATGGATTCAAGAAAGTGAACAATCAAAATGAATGAAAGAAAAGAGTGTAAGACATGCTACATGTATCCTTAAAATTAATGTTTTCCATCTTTTTCTTCATAATTGATTGCTTGTTTATAGATTATTGATTGTGGGGTGAAAATCGTCAGCGGTGATTCAAAAAAATTGGAGAGAACATGCTGGATAGCTTGAAGAGATTACGAGGTAATGGAGTGGCAATCATGATTATTGCCACAATGTGCTTATCTCTCTCGTAACAGATTGAGTATCAAAGGTAATAAAATTATGAGATATTTATCCTTCAAAATTACGTTATTATCACGTTTAATGTAAGCAATAAGTCATTATTGAGTGAGACGCGTCATTTATCAATTCTTAAATTACATCATGATGGCAATTACTTGTGTAATGTGAAGCGATACCACCTCAACCATTGACGAATTTTCTTCATTGAGAAGTTTTTTATACGACGTCAATTCATGAAATCTTCTTCTTGGTACAGCATGTGAATGGCATTAAAGAATCTTTTAATGATATTTTTATATTCATTATATGTTGCCAATGATACCTGAGCCTCAATGCTCATTTTGGTTAAACATCATTCATTTGGTCAATTCTGGGAACTTTTATAAGCTTATTATTGGCAAATTAAATAGAAAATGAATGGTTTTCGAGGCATGTATCATGTGTGCTTTGTGTATTCTTTTCATTTTTAGTCGACTAAATGGATGTTAGTTAAACTTTTCCCTTTTGTTACCCAACATTCTTGTTTGGGACGCTTCATTCCAAATAATTAGAGGTTGAATTTATTGAAAATGATACTTTTTAGTGAAAGATCTTGGAATTCTTATCTTGAAATTGAGATATTATTCGTACAGACTAGGTTTTTAAGAAGTAGGAAGGTTAGAGTTCTTAGGGGTCAACTTGAGGGTCATTTTAAAATAATTATTAAGCTTAATTTTTTCACATTTGGGTTTTGAATGAATTTAGACTTTTGTTTAAATTTTCTGTAGACACTTCAGGATCCTGACCTGTTTTCTTAATCTAACGTGGTCATTAGCAAATTGTTTCATGCTTTCTTTAGAGGGAGTTGAGGAATTTGTGACAGTAAAAAACAGCTATCGTAAGAAACAGCACTGCATCTTCCCATCATACTCATTCCTTGTGTTTGAAACACAAGAAATTTTTTGAATGAAAAATTTGTGACAAGGGAGGAGGGGTGTAGAAAAAGTTGTGTTTTTGCATGACGTAATTTACGAATGACCCCTAACGTGGTCCAGAGCTCCAATTTTATCTTGACAAATTTGAGTTACTACAGGGGCGTAGCCAGGAGGGTCTGGAACCCCTCCGAAAAAAATTAAACCGCATCGAGAGCACGGCTCAAAATTTTTTGGAGGGGGTCCAGACCCTCCTGGCTACGCCCCTGGGTTACTATACAAAATTTGAGCCAAGCATCATACCTATTACTCTAAGAGGCACTTAACTGCTACTATATTATGGCACGAAATGCTCTTGCGTAGGTATTGATCATTAAATTTGGTATTTACGTTATAAGATGCTGTTCACTTCTTACGTTCGCAATTTCGAAGGTACGGGTTAGGGGTCTAAAGTTATGTGATACTTTGAAGATTAATTTTTATGAAGATTTTGTGACTGAAGAGGGGGGGGGGGGGGTATGTGCAGTTACTTTATGGCTCCTCAGACGCCTAGCCAGGGGGATTGGAGGATTTGTTAAGGTTTTTGAGAAAATTTACACACAGATACACAGCTGTGGCTCCTTATACATATATTAATCAAAAAACCTGTATAAACTCCAAATACATGTCGTCAAGCCTTCATCTAATAAAATCTCGACAAAACACCTAAATTAAAATCAAAAAGTAATTTTCAGCGGAAGCCACAACAGCCCATTAAATCTAATAATCATTTTAGTCTGTCAATTTTTTTGAGTCCACAACATTTTTGCCAAAAAAAAAGAAGAGAAAAGAAAAGCTTTCCCACAATTTAACTAATCACGAAAAAAATTAAAATGAAAAGTCGCTCAGCCACTCTTCATTTCTTTTCTGTCATCTTTTTACACGAGCAAAGTGGTCAAGATTGTAATTAAATGAGAAAGAAGATTAAAAACGACTTGCGATCTAAATTCACTTTCAATGACATTTTGTTCTCATTTCTTTACAATTTAAAATAAAGCTAGTAAGTGCTACTTCTATTCTCATGCTCATTTTCTATAACTATTAATGAAAATTACTTTAACACTAATTGAGGTTAATCTAAGAATGAGATGCAAAAATATGTATGAACTGGAAATAGGAAGAGCAGAGGAAAAAAAGTGTAATAATTCCAACTTTCTTATTTGATTCCGATAAATAATAATAATATTGTGCGATAATAATAGGCATCATCAGTTAATCTATTCTTTATTTAAGTAAATTAATATGAAATTAAAAAGAAAGAAAATCTCGAGATGAAGATAATTAAGTACCGGCATTTCTTTAATTGGAAATTCAAAAAAGTCTAGACTGTATGAATGAAAATATGGGTCGTAAAAAACCGCAAGCTTTATTGATTGTTTATTTAATTTCATTTTATTATTATTTCACTACTCTGATAAAATACCGTATGAAATTAAATTAAAAAAATAAATCGACAATCAATTATAGATCTGTGTGTGTACACGTGTGTAGGTAGCGTGAAGTTTCCTGATTTTATTTTTCATTCGCATCAAATGTGAACTCTCATATCACCGCATATTGCACTCATTTATATTGTTATGCAATTTTCACACAATGCATATGAAAAAATAAAAAAAAAGTGAGAGAAGTGAGTGGTGATGTATGTACACATTCTGCACATTGTGAAATGAAATGATGACGATGTCATGTAACAAATGAAAACTAGCATGAAATTCTCGACGGTGGAAGCTAGGGAGCATTTTGTGTGTTTCCTTGCTTGCTTGTTCATTGCAGGATTCAATCATTTGGTTTTGTTTTGCTTTGTGATTTAATAACTGCTCTGGTGAGGTTTTCATTTTCTGACAGAGAAAAGGAGGAGGCAGTTGGGGGTGGGGTTTGAAAATAAATGTAAAATTCTTATTAACTATCACTGGGTATCTAGAGCAAAATCAAAAATTTTGTGCCCCTTAAATTAAATCTGGACCCTTGAACGTGGAATTTTGTTCTTTTTTAACAAGACCGAGGCCATGGACTGGTCGCTTCTTCCTTGCTATGCCAATCTGACTTCCTCAAATTTACTGTGTGAAATAGAATATTTCAAACATTATAAGTGGTAAGAGCATGTTTTTCAACCTTCTTCTGAAGGGAGTGGGTCTGGCGACTAGCAATCAGGAGGCGGCTATGGTTCGATCCATGTCTGGGATTTTGTCTTGTTAATTACAATTTTTAGAATTAATTACTTAATTTTGAAGAACTATAAGGACACTTGAGCTACAGTTGTAGAACTTCCTAGTCTAGTTTGAAAGTGGTCGTTCTAGAGGCGTAGCAGGGATTTTTAGCACCTAGAGCTACCCCTTTACATGATATTTTGTTCCTTATTACTTAAGGCTACTAGGACTCCCCTCCTCCACTCATAGAAATAATCTAAAAACGCTTTGTCGTTTTGTATGAGAAAATCTAAAAACATTTTTACAATTTTACTCTTAATAATAATTTTTAGATTCTAAAAACGTTTTTTTTTAAATAAATAAGTTGAAAAAGAATTGCTAGGAGTGAGATTCGAACCTATGACCTCTGGTTTAGTAGTCCAGAGCTCTAACAACTACGCCACTGAATCATGTGAAAACAAGTGGCAATTTTTCAATATATATGGAAAAAAATTAAAAATCAGTTTTTTAAATTTTAAAAACAAAATTTTAGATTTTAAAAATAATTTTTAGAATGGTTTTTAAAAACATTTTAAAAACAGATTTTTAGAATTATATTTATGAGTGTGCTATGCCATTGGGTCGTTTACCTCCGTTTACCTAATGATATTCGAAAATTTCTTAAATTCCTTGATCTCATAAGTGAATGACCTTTGAAGAAAGCTACAAATCCAATCTGGATTTAGCATTATTGTTAAAAGAACAAAACAAAATAAATTTTAAAAAACCAAATTAATATTATGCAATGCCGCAATTAAAAGATAACATTTTTTTAATAAAAATTTAAACCAAGTAAAAAAGATTACAAATTTAATAAACTTACACATCCATTAACACGCCAGATCCGCGTCAAAAAAATATTTATTTTAACAGTAAGAATAATTCTTTAACCCATTAAGCCGAAAGATAACAGAAAAACTGAGTAATTTGGTTACAATTTTATCACATAAATGTGTAAAAGAGAAGCGAATGAGCGGGGAGGAAAGAAATAACAATGCAACATAAAAAAATATTCTCGCTTCAGCTTATCAAATCGCAATGCCGCAACCATAAAATAAAATTAATTAAAAAACCATTGCGCTAGTTTTTTTTTCATCTTTTAGCTCACAGCAATTTTTTTCTCCCTTATAGTGTTGATCAGGGGGAAAATCATTTGATGGAAATTTTATAGAAGACAACTAGACTCAAACTTCTGGTTAAGGAGAATCATAATTTTCCACAAAGAAATATTTAAAGATTCAAAATTATTGCACAAAATGATGCTGGTGGAAAATGACTTTTTTCCATCAAGTAGTTATCCCCCTGGTGTTGATATAAATGTACGAAATGAAATAAAAAATCGTACGTAGTACAATATATTGTACATATTTATATTTGTGCAAATGTATGGAATAGATTTAACCATGCAACAAGTTTGCAGTTGCGGAAAGCTCTGCTGAATCATAAAGCATGCCAAATAGCGATTCTAAATATGGTTTAAACAATAAAAAGCACTCAATTATATTAATTAGTGAGCTGGAGGAAGAAAAACGTGGATTTTTACCAATTTTTTTGTTCTTGTGTTCCTCCCCGGAACAAAATGGAAGGAAATTTTCTCGATGAAAATTAGCACACTAATTGACTCTTAATCATCAGCCAGTTAATGCTCGTTAAACAACTGCGCTATATCAAAAGATATGAGAGAAAAAATCTGGGACAACATAATGAGTTATTACTTACCGGTCGCATCGTGCCTGTTCTGTAATAATCTGCGGCACTGAGGTTTTGTAAATATTTTTTATTACTATAAATCGTATCCATTTTTGCTTGTGCTTTATCTTCTGCTAAGAGTTTATTTCCACTTCCGTTTCTTCAAATTGCTTATTAGTGCTTGTCAAAGCTCTAGTGATCACTTGACCTGGGCACACACATATACACTGTGAGTGAGATGTATATGTAATAAAATATATGTGGCAGATATAATAAAATACAAAGTAATATAAGATTTATGATTCTGAAAAGAATGAAAAAGAAGAGAGCAAGAAAAAAAGGAGGTTAAGGATGAGAATTGTAAATTTTCCCTTCTACATCTTCTTTTATTCTTCTTTTCCTTTATCAAGGCTTTTGGTCCGGGCTATACAAAAATTTTTAACCGTAAAATGGACCGAACAAATATTTGCGTTGGCTGCTAAGTGTGAAGAATTTGGGGTGATTTGACTCGATTTACACATTTTTCGTTTGCAGAGTTGTCAGTTTTTCAACGGTCTTTTACTATTTGAAAAATAACGGTTGGAATTATTTTAAATTTTTTCTTCTTCTAAAAATTTAACGGTTTTTGATGAATTCGAAAAAATAACGGTCAAATTTTATTTGAAATAAATATTTCACAACTTTTAACGGTTTTTGTGAATTTAAATTCCAAATCAGATCCCAAACTGTCAATTTCTCTAAATAATCGATTTATTAGCTCAAATGACACATTCCTAAATCCATAAATCCCTCATATCATAAACATATGATTATAATCCCCCAAAAAAATCAACCATTCAAATCATGCATAGCTCGGAAGAAATTCTTTCACTCTTTTTTCCCTTTACCCCTTAACTTATTTATGGTTTCTGCATCACAACACTCAGCATTTGCTTTTGTTGTACAACAAGCAAGATATGAAGAAGGAAGAAAGAAAACTACACAAAAAAATTTCCTTCTTTGGTTCAGACTTCTTCTTGCCATTGCTTCCATTCCATCTCTCTCGTACTCTCTCACTTTCTTGTTTGCATCTGTTGATTTATTATATTTCACTTAAGAGCATTTGTTAGGGAATGTATTTTGCTCATGATTTTTGAGGAAAATTGAAAAATAAATTTGAGAAAGGAAGTAAAGAAAGCTTTTGCAAACGAAACGAATTGAAAATGAATCTGAGGAAAAGTTTTATTCTCGTATTCAGGTAATGTTGCATCATAAAGCAATGACTTGGAAGTATTAACTACTTGATCATCGATTCATTCATCTGTTGAATTTATTATTACTTTTAAGTGCCATAATTTATGACTTTTAGAAAATTTATATCGGGAAAAAAATTGTTGCGAGGCACTAAATTAACTTTTAAGTGCAAAAACATTTGTTCAATTTAAGTCATTACAGACGAAACAAAAATATTGCTCGAAAAAAGAAACCCATTAAGTGAGTAGGAAGGAGGAAAATTGTTCTTTTAATTTCTATATAAATGTACTATTTAAAAAGCTTGTTTAATTACTTCATCATTACCATTATCATGATCATAATCTACTTGTGGTTTCATTTGTAGTCTAATTCACTGTATATTTTCCAAACTACCGTCATCGTGGAAGTATGTATACTAAGTAGGAGAATTTATCACATTGTAATTAAGCATGACGCCTTTCTGTGTTATTGATACTTTCAGATCTAAGATTATAGTAGTGAAAGCTTACTAATTGCTCAGTCACGTCGATGACTGTTTTTTTTTCTTGAAATTTCAATGATTATGTATTGTGTAATGTTTGATGAGCGAATATTATCAAATAGCTTCACTTTCCGGTGGGAAATTTTGGTGTTAAGTTGGGTTAGATCAGTGCTGGAGGTTATTGAATGTCTGTGAAGAAGTTTGTCTTCATAATTTATAAAATTTTGCTTTATTTTAGAACTGATGGTGCTTGTTTTTCCTGTTCTTCATTGAATTGATGCTCATTGATGCACAGAATGGTCTTTGAAACACGTTTTACTGCTTTAATTCAATAAATTAGTGACAATTGATTTTAAATTGATGTAAACAAATGAAAATTATAAATTTAACAGCCAACTTCAAGCAGAATTGTAAGAATTGAAGTTAGCTCTAATTTTGAAAATTCAAATTTCTATTTAACGAACTTTATGCAATTTAATAATCTAGAATTCAATGAGATTCTCTGGCATTCCACAGAATCCACATTAATCTAGCAATTAAAATTTCTCAGAACAAATAAATCTCTGAATCAAAATAGAAATAATACAGACTTCAGAAATAAAAATTTCAAGCAGAAAAATAGGGTTAAGAAGTGAGATTATGTACTCCTATTTTTGACGCGTTAATGCAGCAAAGAGGAAAGATTCCATTAAAATGAGTAATTTCACTTCAAGAATCTCCATGCAACGAAAATGTTCAAGTGAATGTTCTCCTTAAATCTCGATTACTATAGCAACGATTAAATTTAGTATTCTTATATAAATTCTATCAGCAACAGCAATCTACGTTCTCTGGAATGTACATTCGAAATGCCGCTATCAAATTTAAGTGCATTTTGGAATGATATGACTCAATCTAGGTCACAAAAAAGGGACAGAGAATTGATATTTTTATTCAGTGCAATAACATCTTATCATGCAATAAATATTACGATCAGAAAGAAAAATATTATTGTGATGACAATAATCCTCTGTAATAGTGTCAATCAAATACAAAAGAAATCAATTCGACTTTGAAAATATCGTAAATGCAGACAATGTGTTGCTTCCTACTGCTATCTGATCAAGCTTCAAGTAAAATATGGCACCAAGAAGAATCGAAAGAGTTTTATTTTAATTTTCTGGAATAATTAAAACATTAAAGAAATTTTATTATCAATTTTCATATTTTGAAAATCGTGTTTCTAATGTTTTAATGTAGAACAGACATTTGTAATGATTAGCGCTCCTATTGTTACCACTGATAACTTCATATTATCTCAATTGCTCTCAATTTTGTCCCAAATTTATCGTTGATTAATATTCTTGAAGTTTTTTAATGACTACAACGGCTGGGTGTGTGGGTGTACCAATGAGAATTTTGATTACTGTTTTTTGAGGTTAATATTATTCTGTGAATGTCGTCTTGAAGTGAAAATATTCAATTTAAAAAACACGCTGTACATAGAAAGCCACGAACTTCCACGTTTTACTTATGTTAGATTACAGAACTTACTTAAACACGCTGTACATAGAAAGCCTCGAACTTCCATGTTTTACTTATGTTAGATTTCAGAATTTTCTAATATCAGACTACCGATTACAAAAAATGAACATTAAAGAAAATTTCAATTTTTTTAAATTTTTGGTCGCTAATACCAAAATCTTATTTTATATTTTAGCTTGCTTCAAAATCAGAAATGTAAAAAAAATTTTTTTCAAGAAATACAGAGATCGAAAAATTAATGACTATAGATGCGTGGAGCGTTCGAAAGCAATTCGAAATTAAATTTTACTTACGCTCCACGCATTTATAGTCATTAATTTTTCGATCTCTGTATTTCTTGAAAAATTTTTTTTTTACATTTCTGATTTTGAAGCAAGCTAAAATATAAAATAAGATTTTGGTATTAGCGACCAAAAAATTTAAAAAAATTGAAATTTTCTTTAATGTTCATTTTTTGTAATCGGTAGTCTGATATTAGAAAATTCTGAAATCTAACATAAGTAAAACATGGAAGTTCGAGGCTTTCTATGTACAGCGTGTTTAAGTAAGTTCTGTAATCTAACATAAGTAAAACGTGGAAGTTCGTGGCTTTCTATGTACAGCGTGTTTTTTCTCGTATATCCATTTAGTACATAGGGCTTGGAAAATTTTCACGCCTTCACTCCGCTTCGCTACGTTCAGGACGTAAAAATTTGTGAGCTTCGCTCAACCTAGTTCGAACTACGTTCGAACTATTTTTGTTCAAGCTGCGCTCGAACCTCTAAGATTTTAACAGACCGTTTATAGATTACAGGGGTTGTCGAATCTCGCTCCGCTCGTTCGACTGTTTATAGATCACAGGGGTTGTCGAATCTCGCTCCGCTCGTTCGACTGTTTATAGATCACAGGGGTTGTCGAATCTCGCTCCGCTCGTTCGACTGTTTATAGATCACAAGGGTTGTCGAATCTCGCTCCGCTCGTTCGACTGTTTATAGATTACAGGGGTTGTCGAATCTCGCTCCGCTCGTTCGACTGTTTATAGATCACAGGGGTGGTCGAATCTCGCTCCGCTCGTTCGACTGTTTATAGATCACAGGGGTTGTCGAATCTCGCTCCGCTCGTTCGACTGTTTATAGATCACAAGGGTTGTCGAATCTCGCTCCGCTCGTTCGACTGTTTATAGATCACAGGGGTTGTCGAATCTCGCTCCGCTCGTTCGACTGTTTATAGATCACAGGGGTTGTCGAATCTCGCTCCGCTCGTTCGACTGTTTATAGATCACAGGGGTTGTCGAATCTCGCTCCGCTCGTTCGACTGTTTATAGATCACAGGGGTTGTCGAATCTCGCTCCGCTCGTTCGAATGTTTATAGATTACAGGGGTTGTCGAATCTCGCTCCGCTCGTTCGACTGTTTATGTCACAAAGGTTAACTCAAATTTTTCTCACATATCCACAGTCTTCTAACAACTTCGGAAAATTTTCACGCCTTCACTCCGCTTCGCTACGTTCAAGACGTAAAAATTTGTGAGCTACGCTCAACCTAGTTTGAACTACGTTCAAACTTTTTTATTCGAGCTCCGCTCGAACTATTATTACTATTGAACGTAATTTCTACAGTTTGAGCAACACAAATATTCAATCGTAGTAGTCAACGTTTTCTTCTTTCAATGTTTCCTATGTACTTCTGATGTTTTCAAATTTTTTATAATGCCTTTTTGTCTTCAATTCCTTTCATCGACATCTTGACTTGATAATTGCTTGTTCTTCTCTTCAGGTTCACTTCAATACAAATTTTTTAATCAATCATTGAAAATTTCTTAACGTGATTTTTCTTGACTTGATGATCAGGTTATATCCACTTAAATATAAATCCGGCCCGAAGGACCAATTTGTTGCGTACAACGATAATAAATGCGATGGTTTTGGTTTAGAGTGGACTGTATTTTATTGACGACAAAAGAATGAATACGTGTTAATTGTTTAAGATATGAATTTGCACTAAATTATTTTAAGAAAACTTTGACTACTACGATTGAATATTTGTGTTGCTAAAATTGTAGAAATTGCGTTCAACAGTTACTCAAATCACCAACCCTTTCTCACATATCCACAGTCTTCTAACACCTTTGGAAAAATTTTCACACCTTCACTCGCTACGCTACGTTCAGGATGTAAAAATTTGTGAGCTACGCTCAACTTAGTTCGAACTACGTTCGAACTTTTACATTCGAGCTCCGCTCGAACTATTTTTATAACTCAAATTACTAACACTTTTTCATATATCCTGATATCTTAATCTTATAACCTGATTATCCCACCACCATGACAATTCCATGAGTCATGCTTTTTCAACCTTTTACTTGTACTTGGTGATCAACAACAATTATATCATTTACACAGCTTTGTTATATATTGTTCATTGTTACAATATTTGATATTAATGTTCATGAAATGTAAAATACCAAAAAAATTCATACTATCATCACAACTGGAATACAAACTTTATTTTTTTACAAGGACTAAAAAAAATTGGCTATTTACTTTCACAATTTAACTCCTTTTTCCAAGCTAAGTATTTTCATTACTAGATTATTGCTCTTGTGAAGTATATCAATATTTCATACAAAAACTCAAAAAAATCAGAATATACTCTTTTTTGCTGATTTATGACATAAAAAAATATAATTAAGCATATTTAAATCATGAAACATCATAAAATATCAAAAAAGTGTAAAAAAGAATCAAAAAATTAATCGATTGGAGCAGTAGAAGTGGTCAAAAAATCAATTGCAAGATTTGATCATGACAAACCAACTAACAAATAGACAGAGTGAGTCAATATAAAGGGTGTAAAAAACATGGAAGTTCGTGGCTTTCTATGTACAGCGTGTTTTTTCTCGTATATCCATACAGTACGTACGGCTTGGGAAAATTTTCACGCCTTCACTCCGCTTCGCTACGTTCAGGACGTAAAAATTTGTGAGCTTCGCTCAACCTAGTTCGGACTGCGTCCGAACTATTTGTTACTTACATGGATCACAGTAGAGTCGAGCTTGAGCTACGCTCGCTCGACTTGTTTAGAATCACACTTTTACATGGATCACAGTAGAGTCGAGCTTGAGCTACGCTCGCTCGACTTGTTTAGAATCACAGTTTTTACATAGATTACAGTAGAGTTGAGCTTGAGCTACGCACGCTCGACTTGTTTAGAATTACAGTTTTTACATGGATCACAGTAGAGTCGAGCTTGAGCTACGCTCGCTCGACTTGTTTAGAATCACAGTTTTTACATGGATCAGAGTAGAGTCGAGCTTGAGCTACGCTCGCTCGACTTGTTTAGAATTACAGTTTTTACATGGATCACAGTAGAGTCGAGCTTGAGCTACGCTCGCTCGACTTGCTTAGAATCACAGTTTTTACATGGATCACAGTAGAGTCGAGCTTGAGCTACGCTCGCTCGACTTGTTTAGAATCACAGTTTTTACATGGATCAGAGTAGAGTCGAGCTTGAGCTACGCTCGCTCGACTTGTTTAGAATTACAGTTTTTACATGGATCACAGTAGAGTCGAGCTTGAGCTACGCTCGCTCGACTTGTTTAGAATCACAGTTTTTACATGGATCAGAGTAGAGTCGAGCTTGAGCTACGCTCGCTCGACTTGTTTAGAATCACAGTTTTTACATAGATCACAGTAGAGTCGAGCTTGAGCTACGCTCGCTCGACTTGTTTAGAATCACAGTTTTTACATGGATCAGAGTAGAGTCGAGCTTGAGCTACGCTCGCTCAACTTGTTTAGAATTACAGTTTTTACATAGATCACAGTAGAGTCGAGCTTGAGCTACGCTCGCTCGACTTGTTTAGAATCACAGTTTTTACATGGATCAGAGTAGAGTCGAGCTTGAGCTACGCTCGCTCGACTTGTTTAGAATTACAGTTTTTACATGGATCACAGTAGAGTCGAGCTTGAGCTATGCTCGCTCTCTTTAGAATTCAAACCTTATAACGGTCAATATATGTTTGAAATTTTCCCTCCAAAAGGTGTGTGAATTAAATGTCCATAGCTTCTATGTCTAACAAGATCCAGATCCTCTATCTCTAATAAAATGAGATCCAGTTAGTCATCTACAGTCTCTATGTCCAGTAAAAATGAGATCCAGTAAACATCTACAGTCTGCGTGTCCAATAAAAATTAGATCCTGTCTCCAATAAAAATGAGATCCAGTAACTATCAAGAAAATCTAAATCCTCTATGCCTAATAAAAATAAGATCCAGCAATCTTTTAGAGCCTCTATTTCCAATAAAATGAGATCTAGTTGGTCTATATTCATTCAAACAATATTTTTAAGTAAAATTCACGTTACTTAATTTTACGTTATAACTTTTATAACAATCTTCTTCATGCTGTAACTATTTACAGAAGGCTCTAAAAGGACCAATATAGCGGATATTAAATGTAGATGTTGATCTTTCATTAAAATCCTATTCTAATGCTTGAAATGTTAATTACAGTGAGTAATCAAAAATGACGTAACTGTCATAAAAAATCATGTTTTTTTGCATTTTTCGGTCACTAAACGAACGTAAAGTTCGTATGTTATGTAGCAACTTTTAGTTTTTAGGTACGATTGGGTATGATTTATCGTATCAAATAGAAAAAAACTGTATAAAAGTCATCGCATAGAAATTTTTCATACAAATTTTTGGTTTTTAACGGTTTTTTTGTGTCTAGTTCCAACGCAACGGAACTGGCTGGAACCAAACATATCTCAGGTAATAGCCATTTCCAGTATCTGTCATATGAGAGCAAAAACGTATTGATTAATGCTTTCGTTGACTCAAAAAAGAAGGAAGTTAAAATGGCACGTATTTTGGACCCAAGCAGGCACAGCGGAACTGACCAAAAAAGTATATATACCAGTCAATAGGAAATTTTAATATCAACAACTAAAACCTAGATTGTTGGGGCTAATAATGCTTAGTTTTCTCAAAAAAATGAAAAACGTGAAAAATGACTCGTGTTTTAGACCTAAAGCAGGCACAGCGGAACTGACCAAAAAAGTATATATACCAGTCAATAGGAAATTTTAATACCTACATTTATTACCTTGGTTATTGGGGCTAATAATGCTTAGTTTTCTCAAAAAAATGAAAAACGTGAAAAATGACACGTGGTTTTGGACCTAGAGCAGGCACAGCGGAACTGACCAAAAAAGTATATATACCAGTCGATAGATAATTTCAATACCTACATTTATTACCTTGGATATTGGGGCTAATAATGCTTAGTTTTCTCAAAAAAATGAAAAACGTGAAAAATGACTCGTGGTTTTGGACCTAGAGCAGGCACAGCGGAACTGACCAAAAAAGTGTATATACCAGTCGATAGATAATTTCAATACCTACATTTATTACCTTGGTTATTGGGGCTAATAATGCTTAGTTTTCTCAAAAAAATGAAAAACGTGAAAAATGACTCGTGGTTTTGGACCTAGAGCAGGCACAGCGGAACTGACCAAAAAAGTGTATATACCAGTCGATAGATAATTTCAATACCTACATTTATTACCTTGGATATTGGGGCTAATAATGCTTAGTTTTCTCAAAAAAATGAAAAACGTGAAAAATGACACGTGGTTTTGGACCTAGAGCAGGCACAGCGGAACTGACCAAAAAAGTATATATACCAGTCGATAGATAATTTCAATACCTACATTTATTACCTTGGTTATTGGGGCTAATAATGCTTAGTTTTGTCAAAAAAATGAAAAACGTGAAAAATGACACGTGGTTTTGGACCTAGAGCAGGCATAGCGGAACTGACCAAAAAAGTATATATACCAGTCGATAGATAATTTCAATACCTACATTTATTACCTTGGATATTGGGGCTAATAATGCTTAGTTTTCTCAAAAAAATGAAAAACGTGAAAAATGACTCGTGGTTTTGGACCTAGAGCAGGCACAGCGGAACTGACCAAAAAAGTGTATATACCAGTCGATAGATAATTTCAATACCTACATTTATTACCTTGGTTATTGGGGCTAATAATGCTTAGTTTTCTCAAAAAAATGAAAAACGTGAAAAATGACTCGTGGTTTTGGACCTAGAGCAGGCACAGCGGAACTGACCAAAAAAGTGTATATACCAGTCGATAGATAATTTCAATACCTACATTTATTACCTTGGTTATTGGGGCTAATAATGCTTAGTTTTCTCAAAAAAATGAAAAACGTGAAAAATGACACGTGGTTTTGGACCTAGAGCAGGCACAGCGGAACTGACCGAAAAAGTATATATACCAGTCGATAGATAATTTCAATACCAATAATAAAAACTACAATGATTGGGCTAATAATGCTTACTGTTCCCAAAAAATTGAAAAAACCACGTGGTTTTCGGACACTTTCAGGTTTTGAGGCTAAAGCCTCACTTATCCTCAAAATCACGCAAAGCGCATAGATTTGCCCAAGGGTTCACTATTTGCCTGATAGATTGGCATCAAAAACCGCATCAAAATATATGGTTCCTGACCCGGTAACCCAATGGACAAAATTTGTAGTACATTTTGACACGTGTTTTTTGGACCTAGAGCAGGCACAGCGGAACTGACAAAAAAAGTGGATATACCAGTTGATAGATAATTCCAATACCTACATTTGGTATGCGAGTTGTTGGGGCTAATAATGCTTAGTTTTCTCAAAAAATTGAAAAAACGTGAAAATCAGGTCATTGTAGAAACCAATAACTTACACGCTATAGCGTGGAAGTTAATTAATGCTTGGATTGGTCTGGTTTTGTGAATTACTGAGATTTAATAGAGAAACTTAAATTGGAAATTTTTGCATCATTTTTTTTACTGAATGCACTTTTGATGCGAACTTTTTTACTGAATGCACTTTTGAGGCAAAAAGTTCTGTAAAATCAGAAAAGATGCGAAAAACATTCTTTGAATTAGAAAAGATGCAAAAAAAAGGTCCGTCAGCATTCTCGCATCATTTTTGTCACTGAATACACTTTTGATGCAAAAAATAGAAAAGATGAGAAAAAATTCTGTGAATTAAAAAAGATCCAAAAAAGTGATTTGTGTAGAAAAATTCCATAAAAATTTTGACTCAATTTTTTCACGGAATTCAATTCTGAAGAAAAGAAGAAAACAATTTATCTCCCGCAACCTCAAATATTTGCCCAAAAAGATAGCAAAATTGATAACCGTTAAATTTTTCTCATGCCAAAATCAGACGTGAGCAACATCATCCATCAATTTTCATACCTTTTTGGGAAACTAACCTAAAAAAATTGATTTAATCGCTACCCGCTCCAAAAAAGAACAAAATTGAATTTATTGATTGATGAGAAGTTAAAAAATGTTCAAAAAAAATATAGAGGGTTTCACATGTGATTAAATTCATAGTTTTATCACACGTCTCTGACCAAAATACATTTTTTTTTATTCAATGAATACTAAATACAGTAACTACTCGTCCGTTACTCTTTAAATTTATTATCGTGTTGCTGTGGTCGAGGCAAAAAAGAATTGAGAACAATTTAGAGATGAGAAAGAAAAATGAAACAAAAAATTTCACCATATTTTGAAAACCGCAAAATAGTTTTCAATTTTAATCCGGGTACTGTTTCGTATCGTTATTCGAAATAAAAGTGATACACAAAACATAACGCATATTCTATTTTATACTCTTTCATCTCTTCATCACTGCTGCTCGTATGTGCAATAGATTTAAATATTCACTAAGCTATAAAGTCGTACAAATGACAAAAACTGCACATCTTCCTGTGATTTTCATCTTTTAAAATTCTTATTTGCATAAATTCTTTAGTTTTTTTGATAAATGAAATTTCTTCATCATCATGAAAAGTTAGAAAAGAGCTTTTAATTGCACTTTTGTTAGAAATTTTTAATGCATTTGTATAATCACTTTTGAGTAAATTTTGTGGAACGAATTTTATGCTGTATCATTCGTTACGGCGCATTATTCACACTGTTCTTTTTGGATAGAAATATTTAGAGCTATTCTTGGTGGTCTATAACTTGTAGATTGTAATTATGCTGGTTTTAAGAATTTTTTTGAAATTAATTGCTTATTAAAATTGATTGTTTTTTTTGCCGTATTCATAAGGTAATGTAGAAAGACCAGATGGGTATACCAGATGGATGGCAATTTGTTTGATGTTTTGCATAACATTTTTTTAAATGAAAAATTTGTTAAAAATGATTTTAAACGTTTTTAAAGTAAAGTTTATTATTAAAGCCTGTTTTTTGATTTTATTTAGAATTAAATGCAACAATTTTTCGCATCTTTAATGTATTCAGTAAAAAATTTACTCTCAAAGTTCGTTCAGTCAAAAATTTGAATAAAAAAAATCGTTCAGTATAGAAATTTTCATCAAAAATGCATTCAGTAAAATATTTCATTAAAAGTGAGTTCAATAAAAAAATTCGCTTCAAAAAGTGCGTTCAATGAAAGAATTGCTTCAAAAAGTACGTTCGGTGAAAAAAACTTGCTTCAAAATTACGTTCAGTTAAAAAATCGCTTCAAAAAGTGCGTTCAATGAAAGAATTGCTTCAAAAAGTACGTTCAGTGAAAAAAACTTGCTTCATAAAGTGCGTTCAGTGAAAAAAATTCGCTTCAAAATTACGTTCAGTTAAAAAATCGCTTCAATAAGTGCGTTCAATGAAAGAATTGCTTCAAAAAGTACGTTCAGTGAAAAAAACTTGCTTCAAAATTACGTTCAGTTAAAAAATCGCTTCAAAAAGTGCGTTCAATGAAAGAATTGCTTCAAAAAGTGCGTTCAGTAAAATATTCCATTAAAAATGTGTTCAATAAAAAAATTTCGCTTCAAAAAGTGCGTTCAGTGAAAATTCGCTTCAAAAAGTGCGTTCAATGAAAAGTTGTCACTTCAAGAATGCATTTATTAAAAATAATAATCAATTTCCTTTCCAACTTCCTGAACATAAAATCCCAACATCAACAAAAAGTTCCGCAAACATCCCAACTCATTAAGTTCCAACAACTTAATCAGCAGCAAGAAAATAAATTGTCGTAATAAAAACTGCGTTAATATCTCCAACTTCCAGTCTCCAGACAACTTCATTTTTGAAGATTCAAAAAAAAATAATAATAAGTTCTGTGAAGAAACTTAATGAAGAGGAGAGAAACTTGTTGAATTCATATCCATCCGGAGTGCATTAGTAGAATTAAAAATGCAATTTGAGAAACTAGAAAATCTTGTTTTTCTCCAACATGTGCATATATGAAATTCTATGTATGCTATTTATATGCTGCTACACATATAAAGACTTTTAACTCTATCGGAATGGATGAACAATAAAAAAGAGATTCTAGAAAAAGGAGAAAAACAAGAAAACACGAAAGCAAAAATTAAAATGAAAATGAAAGATGATGACAATGGCAAGCTCGACAACGAGCGATGTTGATGATGACGACGATGATTATATATTGCCATAACAGTGAATGAAAGATATTATTATTATTCTTTATATTTTACTTCTAAAGTGCCATAATCATAAAGCAAGAAGGAGATAGAAAGATATACGCGCATTGATTGTTGAAGGTACTAAAGCATGAAAAGAATTTCAAAGAAAAAAGGGAATAATTAAGGTTTATTATTTTTCCTCAACATTCTACCATTCTTGTGTATCTATTTGAAAGTTATGTTTACCGCAGCACACAGCATGAGACTTATGTCTTGATGCTTCACATGCAGATACTAATACAATCATGCCTGACCTTTAATTGACAGTGAACTTGATATAGATTTTTTTATATTTATATTTGTGTAAATGTGAGAGAGTTTAAAGCTTTTCTTAGCGTATTCTACAATAAGGAAAAGTAACTAAATTGTCTGCGCTTTGTTCGTTAATCTGTCACGTAACTACTTCTTCGGTTTAAAATTTTTCAATCGATGCAAAATTATTTTGACGGTTATTTTTTCAAATATTTTTTGACGGTTATTTTTCAAATATTTTTTAATCCTTATTTTTCAAATGTATTTTAATCGTTAATTTTAAAATTTTCGATCTTAATTCTGTTACGAGGAAAATGCGCCTTCGTCGATCAAAAGCTGACAACATCTACACTCGTTTTTTTTCTTGCAATATTTGTCGTGTCCTACTTTGAAACTGAAATGAAATTTTTTCGAGAGATTACGGATGACGCATAAGAGATTGCTCATTAAATAGCATTCGCCATCTTTTGCTAATTTGTCAGTGTCTTAACAATAACAACAACAGAAGAAAAGTATTTAATTAACGGAAAGGAAATAATTGTATAGCCATTAATTTTTATGATGAATGCCTTTCCGATATGAGCGGTCGATAGTTTACAAGTTCAGAAAATCACACATAAAAAAAGTTAGAAGGGAAAAAGGAAGACAGAAAGTTCTGCTATGATGTCGATAATCACCAGTTATAATTCAAGAGAAAAATGAAAAACTTTTGTCCGTTTTATCCAAATGGCATTTTCATGTTTTCTCAGGCTACAGAACTAACTATAGCACAATAAATGTAGCTATTATGTTGTGATGATGATGACGGAAAAAAGTTATCGCTTCGAAGCACTCGTATCACATATAAAACAACTTCACTTCACTTCTATTGGATTTGTTTGCATTTAAAAACTTTATTTTTTATTTTCTCGTCCATAAATCGGAATTTTCAACTTTTTCACTTCTTCTTCTTCTTTTCCTTTAAATTTAAATTAAATTTTTTCCTTTTCAATTCGAATCTCTCGTTTTTTTCCTCTTCCTTATTTGAAGAATTCTTTCCTTTTTTCACTCGATTTTATCAAATTTATAAATAAAAAAAATATCACACGAAAAACTTTTCATGAGTTTACAACATCGCGATTTCACCTCTTAACTACAGGAAGCACAAAATGAGAATAAAAGTAAGAGAAGAAAAAAAAAGCAAATAACTCTTCAGCATGTAAGAAGACTATTTTCTTGTGGTTTTATTCTTGAATGACGTTACATGCATGATTGACTACATTTAATATTCTGTGTTGGTAAGTTGATACCTTACTGCTGAGGTGCTTGTGAAATTTAATCCCATGGTACTAATTGAATGAATCAAGAAATGCTCGTTGTTGGCTTACTTAAAGGAGAGTTTATGATATTAATAAGTAATTAGTGTGTCTGCTGTGGATTTTGAACTTACTTACTGACTTGTTGAGTTTTTGTAATTTGAAACTGTTTGTAAAATTGGGAATTCCTTTACTGAAGTTTTTTAGGGATTGTTGGGAACAGCTTTTTGTTATAGATATTTTTTAATATTTCAACTGTTGCTTACATTCTGAGGATTTAGTTAGTATGAGTTTTGCTTTTTAAATTTTTAATTTTCAATTTTGATGTCAAGAACGTCATCTTTAGAGTTTTTGGAAGTTTCCAAGTAAAGATTCTGTTCAAAGCAGAAAATAGTTTAAGTTAACATTCTGTCAAGTTTCTGAATAACCCCCAATAGCTCAGTGGTGAGAAGGTAAGAATATGTAACCAGAAATCATAGGTCGTTAGTTCGAGTCCCATTCGAGATAAATTTACAATTTTCAATTATAAATATTCAGACTAAGGTTTCTCAATTATCAAAATTACGTCCTAATAAATTGTTATCAATCTATACTACTTATCAAAATTGAGTTTAGATTGAGACTTACTGGAATGTTTGGACCTAGGTCTCGATATTGGGCAAGCTAACATCATTTCATTAAAAGCTGAAATTTTTTAAAACTAATTTTCAATTAGCCTTTAGGCTAGTTTTGTAGCTATACCCGAGCTATTGTGTTTAGTATAGCAAGGTATATACCCTAGGGTGTACCCAAGTTACAGGCCCCAGTAGGGTTCTCAAATTTTTACAAATGCAATTTATTAAGGTATTTTTGTATAGGATTCGAACCCATACCTTCAGAAATTATAGTTTTTGATGTCTAGTTAAATACTTTACTTATGAAGCCAGGGGTGTATCCAGAAATTTTTCGAGGGGGGTTAAAATTTTTTTGTATGGACGGAGAAATTTAGGTGTAGTTTTGTGATTTTTTTATTAAAAACCCTATCAAATTGAAAAAAACTTCTCAAAAAGGGGGGTTTTGACCCTCAAACCCACCCGCTGAATACGCTACTGTGTGAAGCTATTAAATGAATTTAAATCAGGATAAATAATAATCATTATAGAAATCAGAATCAAAATTCACAAGCAACCAACTCACATCAAAAACCGCGTCACATCACTTTGAATAATCTCCATAAACTTCTTGCTTACTTCTTTTGAATTTCTTCTATCTTTTTTATTTCTCCTTCTCTTTCTCAATTTCTTTTTTCAACATTAAAGAAAGAACAGTTTTATTAAAGTAGTTGTAGTGGCGAAGACCGAAACGTAACAAATACACGAAAAAAAGAGAGATATGTTGATGCTTTAAATGAGCTAAGATTCTACGTGTTTATTATAAAAAATTTTACTTAATGAATAAACCAGGTGCAAGCACAAGACACGTTTTGAGTAAACAGCATTTTTTACTACAATTGTCTTCTTCTTCTACTAGTTTTGTAAAAAAGAGGGATAATTTTTGTTCTTTTCAACAATGACAGAATCATCATACATAATGTAATGAAAATATTTCAAGAATATGGTGAATGGGAAAGTGAATGAAACATTTAATTGCATCATACGGCAATAAGAAAAACTTTCGTTCGCCATTTCTATCTGTCTCCCTAGAAAAACACATCAGAACATAATATACGTGCATTGTCATTAAGTTTTTAATGAGTCATTGTAGAGAGACTGAACAAAATCTGCATTTATGATGATGAAAAAGATGACAGAGATATAGAATGAAAATAATTTTATTTTATATATATTTTTTTGCATAAAAGGAAGGGAATGTGATTGCAATTTTCATTTAACATAGCTCCATTATCGTCAACGAATATGTCGCCTTTTTTAAATGTCCCCAGCCAAGACTACATTTTTAGACAAAATCGTTCCTCGTTCTGATTCGAGAAACATTTTTTTTATTTATTTTTTTATGCTGTAAGGGAAAAGTTGCTAATTTCTTTATGTCTGTCTATAGGTCATCGAATATTCTAGTTGAGGTAGGTGTCAGTGACCAGTTTCTTGGGTATACCCTTGCCATACTAAAAACAATAGATGGGGGTATTACCCAAGAAATGCTTTGTCGTTTTGTATGAGAAAATCTAAAAACATTTTTTGGATTTTACTCTTAATAATAATCTTTAAATTCTAAAAACGTTTTTTTTAAATAAATAAGTTGAAAAAGAATTGCTAGGAGTGAGAATCGAACCCATGACCTCTAGGTTAGTAGTCTAGTGCTTTAACAACTACGCCATTGAATCATGTGAAACATGTGGCAACTTTTTAATATATATGGAATATTTAAAAATTTTAAAAACAAAATTTTAGATTTTAAAAATAATTTCTGGAATGGTTTTTAAAAAAAATTTAAAACCAGATTTTTAGAATTATTTTTATGAGTGTAGGATATACACTACCTCAAGGGTAGAGCCTAGGGTTACCCCAAGGATATAGCAGAGAGTTACTCCAGGAGTATCACCGCTGGGGATATAGTTTAGGGTTACTCCATGATTAGGTATAGGCATATACTTGGGTATTCCTGATTATGCCGATCAACCGACCCCTGTGACTTCATTGACCCCATTTTATCTCCTTCTGACCCTCTCTTCCTCATTAACGGAGTTAAGAAACATAAATTAGGTCATGATTCTAACAAAATGCGCTTCCAAGATTACTTTTGGACTTTATTACTTGTAAAAATTTAGCTGCATGTCATCTTCATCGAGGCTTGGTGTAACGAGAATTTTTACATACATATCTGTTGTCGCAATTAAATTCAACAACTCTCGGCATTTTTTTCATAAATTTTATTTCCACTTCTGTTCATTCCTCTCATCGACATGCTAAACAAGCTCCTGCTATGTTGTAATAGTAAAGCGCTGCTAAATAACAGTTATATTATCATTATCAAAAATCTGTCAGAAACGATTAACATTCCATCAAGCATGTTATTTGATCAGCTGTTTCATTTTCGCCTTTTTTTGCTTTCTTCTTGACTTTTGCCTCATTTAATCAGCAACGAGAACTTCCTGAACGGATTAAATGAATTTTATTATTTCTGTTTTTCTTCTTATTATTATTATTTCTATTTAAACTTTCTTTCAAATTCAGAACAAAAGACCATTTTGCGAGAATTCTGTTAATAAGAAACAATTTCTTGTTCGTTGCTTTTGTTCTACCTGTTTTTAGAACTTTTATTATTATTCTATTTTCAAAATTTTCTTTTGTTCTTATGTGTCTTGGTTTTTAAGCGGTTCATGTCAAGATGTTCCCGTAATGATAAATTTGTCCGGCTAGAAAAATCTGATAATATGCTAAGTTCATCTATTGAATTGTTGTGAATTAGCGAATACAAAAGAGGTGAAGTTGCTCTAAATAGAAAAGTTTTTAATTATGATTAATTGTTAGATGAAATTGCTTACCGTTTAGTCAACACAAAGGGGCATTAATGTACGAAAATTCCAATTTCAAGGGGTACAAAGATACACAAAGAAAATCTATTCAAAAATCACAAAATACGTTGAAAATGACTCAATTATCTCGCACAATAAAATCTCTGATTAGCAAACTAAATCACATAGTTAACAAACTATTTTCTCCGTCCACAAATGTCTATGAAGAATAGGCAGCCGTGTCGGTGCTGTCGATTGATTAACATCATCAATAGTCAATCTAACTTTACTCTCATTATCATTCCGGACAGGTTTCTCTGTAGAAATAAAAATTCAGAGTAATTTCATGCTTTTGTGATGGAAAGCAAAAGTAAAGAAGCCTGACAATAAATGTGAAGTGTCAACAGAAAAACTTTTTTTTTCCTGATATCCATGACTTGACTACCTTCAAATATTTCCTTAGCAAACTGTGATAATGCGCTCAGGTCGTTTGCTGGTGAAGAAATTCTCATTTTTTTGTCGGTTCTGTTTTATAAAGTAACACAAATTAAAATAATTAACAAAGCATAAAAAGAACTTCATGTCAGATTTTAATTTTATTCTCCCCCATTTTTATGTCTCATTGAAACTTTTTTTTTCTACTTTTTCATAAATGGAAAGAAAAGATTGAAAAAAATAAAAAGAAAAAAATTCTCACAAGAATTTCACGACACTAAAGTGAAAAATAAAATTAAATATTCTTGACTTGTAGTCGAGGCCGCAATCAGCATAAGAAGAAAGAAAATAAATAGAAAATTCCTCTTTTTTGTTGATCTAGGAACTAAAGCGCATCTATATTATTTCGTATAAAACAAGTTAGGCATAGAATTTATGTAAATTTAATTCAACAGTTTTGTAAAATTGAAATTTAATTTAAAATTTAATTTAAATTTAAATTTAACGGTTTTGTTGAATTTAAATTTTCAACATATTTGTAAAATTCAAAATTTAACAGTTTTGTGCAATTCAAATTTGTAGCAGTTTTGTAAAATTCAAATTCTTAACGGTTTTAAATATAAATTTTTAATGATTTTGTAAAATTTAAATTTTTAACTGTTTTGTAAAATCCAGATTTTTAATAGTTTTTGTAAAATTCAAATTTTTAACGGTTTTGTTAAATTTAAATTTTTAACTGTTTTGTAAAATCCAAATTTTTAATGGTTTTTGTAAAATTCAAATTTTTAACGATTTTGTAAAATACAAATTTTAAATGGTTTTGAAAAATACAAATTTTTAACGGTTTTGTAAAATTCAAATTTTTAGCAGTTTTGTAAAATTTTAGTTTTTAACGGTTTAATGGTTTTGAAAAATACAAATTTTTAACGGTTTTGTAAAATTCAAATTTTTAGCAGTTTTGTAAAATTTAAATTTTTAACGGTTTTGTAAAATACAAATTTTTAATGGTTTTGAAAAATACAAATTTTTAACGGTTTTGTAAAATTCAAATTTTTAGCAGTTTTGTAAAATTTAAGTTTATTTAAAAACGGGAAACAAAGGCTTATTCTTTGCTAATCTCTCCTAAATTCTTACCCAGTCGAACAATGTGTATTATCTTCCTAAATATTTTTTGGAAAAAATGTGTTAAAAATTGTTAAAGTAAAGAGAGCTATAAGAAAGAATGTTTGTAGTAAGTTAGTTCTCTATACGCACCATGATTTATGTGTGTGTATGTATATCGACCGTACAAGAATGAAGAAAATAAAAGAAACATTTTTTATGATGCCTATCTCCAAACATCTCTAACAAGTTTTTTTTTCTTCATTCTTTTCTCTCTCATTTTTATTCTATGTAATTTCTTTCTACATGATTCACACTTAACAAATTGCCGAAACTCTTTTCATTCTCTGCCCATAAACATACACCAAAAAAAAACTTTTTGTTCCTTTCTCTGCCATATGAAATATTATGATCTGATTAAATAAAAAGAGAGCAGATAATAAAAATCTTATTACTTAGATTGCAATTCTATTTCAAATAAATTTCAATTCCCATGTTAGATGTTATGCGTAAAGAATATTTATTGTAAATATATTCATTGGAAACTACAATAAATGACATATTTTATCGGGAGAATAAAATGAATTGACTTTTTTTTCTGTAAAATTCTACAATACCTGACTCTGCTGGCATTATCATGGACACAAATCAGCAAGTAGAGACTCCGATGACTCGTAAAATAGATACTTTTTAAAAATGGGGACGAAATTGTGATCAGAATGAATTTCTTGGCATTAAATGTTAATAATAAAGCTTCTAAATAGACAAAGGCAGTGGATTCCTCCGACTATGAACCTGGGCAGAATAGCATGCATTAAACAATTTCATGCCAAGTCTTTAAGTCTTTCCAGTGGAAATTCCACCAAATAATCCAATAATCTCATCAAATATTTACAAATGCTTACAAATATTCCAGCAAACTACATTTCTATGGCCGGATCTACGTTTCGATAAATCTTTCAAAGGAATAAGATAATGTCGTTGAACATAAAGCGACTGAATGTATAGTTATCATGTAAAATTGTCATTAGTTGCGCTTTCTACTAAATAACTGTCCCAACTTCTGCAATTTAAACCGTAAACTTCGAGATATTCACACTGAATAGAATTAGATCGTTACGGAGGTTTATTGGGTTGTGTTTATTTTTTCGATAATTATTGTGTCTGTGGTCATTTTTTGAGCTTAATTTAAGGTAAATATTTGTGAGAATTACTCTTTTGACCTTTTTATGTAAAAGGTTAATTCCTTTATGACATTTGACATTTTTATATGGTACATACCCGAGCGAGACAAAGGCTCTGTTTGGGATCCATAAAAATATGATTCGAAGTGTAATTCATGTGTCGCTCGGGAGGGGATTGTAATTTTTATGGTAATTAGAATAAAAAACAAGGTCTGTAAATTAACATTTTTGATGAATTATTAATTTAAGTGTATCATTAATTTTTTTGACAATTTTAAACGAAATCTTCGAAATTCATCTTCAATTTATAATCTGATTTAAGATTGTTTTAGGCTTCATTTCAATATATTTAATGTCTTTAGTACAGCAGGTTGACACTCTACCTTTATCTCATTTCCATGACACTCATAGATCCAGACAAGATCTGAATGAAAATTTTGTAATTGGGGAGTGTCTGAAAATATTATTTTCCATGAACATCATTTATGAATGACCCTTTAAATTTTAGTATACGCAGGGGGAAAACTACTTGGTGGGAAAAAATTATACTTTTTACGCCAAATTATTTACACGAAATAATTTTCCCCCCAGTAATATATATTCAGGGGGGAAAGTACTTGATGTAAAAAAATTACTTTTAACGCAAAAATTTTTTACACCAAGTAGTTTTCCCCCTGAATATACATTAAATTTTGTTTGATGACTTGAAAAAGGAGTCCAAGGTGGTATGGGTCCTCACTTTGAGATTAAAATTATAGGAGAACAAAATTTCTAATTACCACAAAAAGTTGGGCCCCCCTTCCAAAGATTTCCCTTTAATCCTTTCCATGGCCTTCAGATTTGATCAAAAAAGTTTAAGAATTCCAATTTGACTACAGAATATCCAAAAAAAAGCCTCTTATTAACTTTGGTTTTTGAAGTATTATCCAATATTATCCATTTATATCAATCCTAAAGCTCAAATTATTAATTCATGACCAAACAGTAAGCCATTGAAATCCAATAAAACAGTATTCATGTAATCCAATCCCCTCATTCTCTCAAAAGCTCTTTCCAAACAACCTCTCTTCTTTAAATTGGAATCACTATTCAAAACATTCCCCTAAAGATTTATACAAACATCTCAAGAGCACATCCACCTCACTTAAATTCCGTAAAATGCATGAATTCTTTTATTACGGTAGAAGATGTCGACGTTACCGTGCAAACAACACAGAGGGATGGATGAAAGAAAAAATTGTCGAGGAGGCACTCATGACGTTAACGTTATCATTGTATCATGTCTCGAGTACAATGAATTAAGCCTATCGCACGACACCCGAACTTTAGCATTCAGAAAATAAATTTGTAGATATTGCGATGTTGGCATGTCTGCATTATGTCTTTAGCATCTGTTGTGAGTTATTTGATATGTTGTAAGAGCTAAGTCAAATGAAATTATGATAATGGAAGTTAATTATCAAGTTTCTTAATTATTGAACAGTAAATTATTTTCCAAGGTACACAGTTCCATTTGTAAGCATCTAAATATAGAGAAACTTTAAAGAACCATTTCTAGGAAGAGATTTAACTTCGAGCAAGAGAAATGTTACAAATTATTTACAAATGAATCAGTTCTCTTTTCGTTTGAAGAGTTTTTGTAAAGAAAAAGATTCTGAAAAGGATGGTCGTTCGTAAATGATGTCTGAGGTACTAAATCTGCATATGTGGTGCTCCGTGCAACAAAAATCACAGAAGAGATACAGAATAGACAGGCAAAATTCCAATTCTTCATGGACGTCATTAATGAACTACCCCAAAGAAGAAGAAGAAGAGTAGTAAAGCTTTAAGTTCTTTAAGACTTCTTCAATGAACTTGTAAATATTTCTTTCCTGTTTTCTTTTAACAGAATTTACTTTTTTTCCTGTAGCTGATTCACAGAAGAATATTCTACTTCAGCATAATTTCGTAAATAATTTATCCATAATTTCTTGGAATTTGTTGGGCTGCTTTTGTTCAACTCATACACCGTAATGTGCTTTAAATGTGTTTAGTGATGTGTGGGCAGTGTTACAGCTGACGCTCGACATTCGGGTAAGTGTGAAAATGTTGCACATATTATGTTTCATTTCTGACAAAATCAGAACGTATAATTTTGATTCATTAAAATTTGCAACTTACTGTTGTCGGGTCAATAGCATAGTGGTTGAAACAAAGTTTTAGAAACTGTCCAGGTAGAACTGTGATACTAAAATAAGAATTCTGGAATGGGGTTCTTGGGATACATCTGCACCTACCCCCTAGGTAGTCGACACCTGTTATGCAGCCTAGGGTAGATAAGGGTAGATGTAATGTAGATCCAAACCAAGAAACCTGTCCATGGAACTCAAAATAGAAAAATCGCATCTAAAGCTCATGGAAAGGTACGAACAGCCTCTTAAGTAATCCTTTTAGGAAGGTAGCCAGGTGTACCAATGCAGGTTCGTATCCAAAAAAATTTCGATGGGGGAGTTTTGAATTTTTTTTGTATGAATGGGAAAATTTAAGGGGATTTTAGGCTTTTTTCTTAAAAACCCTAGCAATTTGAAAAAAAAATTCCCTAAATTGGAGGGTTTTGATCCCCCTGTACCAATGGGATCCATAAGAAAAATTTTTATAATAGAAAATAATTTCCTTAAAAATAATTTTTCTCTAAATTTATTTTTTTTTTGAAACTCTAGTTTGAAGTTTAATAACTCACGTGCTCTTGTATGTTGAATAGCGTTACCTACCATCAATTGTTACATTTTCTACTTGATTTAAAACTCAAGACGATCAAGAAATGCAAAAGAATTTAAGTAGATTTTTTTCCTGAACAAACATTATAATCATCATGGAACATATTGAGTCTTAGACTGTGAAATTATAATCAATTTAAGTAAAATTACCACGATAACTACTTAATCTTATTTATTCCAGTGCTACACATCAATTTTCATTAATGACGTAAAGAACATGCTTGAATAATTTTCATCTCATGAATATAATATGTGAGTGTGTATCGGCAGATATTGAGATTTATATAATAACTAATGTTATTTATGCGACATATGTACATACATACAGCCCAAACAGTATGTCTTTTTCACTAATTTACTGGCACTCGTTCTCTATTTCCTTCCTCATTTAATTGAGAAGCAATAAATTTATTTTCAAAATTGATTTACTTTGCAAGTAATTTGTCTCAATTTCGAAGTTTTTTTCATCTTGTAGAGACGTAAAGTAAGTGTAAGAATGTAAGTGGGGAGAGATTTTTGTCATCGTCGAGTGATACAAGAAAAGTACTTTAATGATTATTTTTTTTCAATTATCCTTCAATTCTCTTTACTTTATTCTTTTCTAAACTCTCAAAACCGAAATGAAAGAAGCATTTGCAGTTTAAACCTTTGTGGAAAAAAAGGATTTAATCAAATGCTAAATCTAACCAGCGTAGATGTGTTTAGATGTGATCGACGAAAACGCATTTTTTTTAAAGAAATAACGGTTAAAAAATATTTGAAAATTAATGGTCGAAAAATATTTGAAAAATAACGGTTAAAAAATATTTGAAAAATAACAGTCGAAAAATATTTGAAAAATTAACCGTCAAAATGTCGTTAAAAATGTTGATGTTGAGAGACAGACGGATAGACAGACAAAATGACAATTGCGTCATTTCTTTTTTGGGCAAATGCGCTAAAAAAGGAGAGATAGTTTCTTTCCGCGATGAATAAAATGGAAAAGGAATGAGAAAAAATTCAATTTAAACTTTTTTATCCCTTCTGAGATTTACAGAGATTATTTAGAATTTTTTTCTCCTCTGTTTCTATTTCGTATGTTTTATCTCATGAATATCTATCATAAGGTAGCATGACGAACGATATAAAGGGAGATTCCATTAAAATATTATGTGTAAAATAAAACATTGGAAAAATGGATGATATAAATCTGCTCATATTACGTGTCCTTACTGCTTTGAAGAGCTTATTTTATAACTATTTTTCTATCTCTCTATTTCAATCTCTTTACTTCTGTTTCTCTCTCTCGGTAGTTATTTCGTTGAGTAATTATTTTAGATAGATGCATTCATAAATTTATGGAGATATACATGTATGTCAGTGCTGTACAAACTTTCATATTTTTAATCTAGATTTTGTTTTTGCATGTTGAAATTCAAAACTTTGTGTTGTGAGGTTTATCTGTGATTAAATGATGAAAGGCTTCAGGATCATAATTAATTTTCATTGAATATGGAAACTAGTGAGTGGTTAGTGTCTATACATATGTCTATGTGATTGATTTTAGTTTTTTTAGTAATTAGTTTGAAAATCGTTTTTTATTGTGACGGAAAAAATAACCCCCCCCCCCCCCAACGTCTCATATTTTCCAAATAAAAAAATTCTTCAATTCTCCTGAAGTATGACGTAATTTGTGAATTACCTATGTGAAAAAATTTAAAAACCATTTTTAAACTGAAATCTTAAAAAATATAAATTTTAAAAATATGATTTTAATCAAATTTTTTTGTTTGAATTTTTTAAAACATTAAAAAAAATTAAAAAGATCTCTTGACTAGTAGCCAGGGGGGATTGAGGGATTTGTCCCCCCCTTTCATCCGAAAATACTTTAATTTGCTAGAGGGTCATTCACTTATGACGTCCATCAAAAATGGGATTTTTAGAACCCCCCCCTCCCTCCTTGTCACAAATTTGAAATTCAAAAAAATTTCTTTAATATAGGTACCCGGTAATAACGCCGACACGGAATAACTTCACCTATTGAGAAAATCGCAGGGTCGGAATATTGCCGAAATTTTTTTTGCTCAGGGCGGTAATAACTTCACCTATAAAATGTAGGTGAAG
Organism: Chironomus tentans; assembly: GCA_963573255.1. NCBI lineage: Eukaryota > Metazoa > Arthropoda > Insecta > Diptera > Chironomidae > Chironomus > Chironomus tentans. The sequence goes on along the minus strand of OY754302.1, from coordinate 39,536,137 downwards.
TTATTCCGGCGCCACGACGGAATAATTTCACCTATGCAATATAAGTGAAATTATTACCGCTCCATACAGGAATAACTTCACCTACATTATATAGGTGAAGTTATTCCGTCGCGGCGACGGAATAATGTCGAAAATATTTGTTCTTCGACATTATTCCGTCACGGTGCAGGAATAACTTCACTTCTAAATACTAATTAATTTAGAAAGTTTATTTACGGCTAACAAAAAAACTGGGAGAAAGAATTTATTTAACTGGCTTTCTTGTTGTTTCGATCTCTGATTCTATAACAAAGATTATGAGCAACAAATGTTTTTTCTTTTATTAAATGATGTAATGCTAATACTAATATTATATTTTACTGGACGTATGTTTTATTAATTTTTTTCAAATAAAATCAGTGAATAAATTAACTTTTTGAAATTAGTAATAACGGGTAGTCACAAAAGTTCGATATTTTAAATCCTTTTAAAAAGTTCAAATTAACTGAAAGGCACCGAAATTGTACTTGAAATTTCTTTGTGAAAATTGCATTGAAGGAGTTAGACTCAATGCTCAGGGAAGTCAAACTACACGTTGTGCTGTATGTAATGTGCCAAGTAGATTGCCAGGCAGACTTTTTTATTCCTAATGTTGATGAATGTTAATTGGTTCATAAAAATATAATATAATATAATATAACTAAAATATAATATTAGTATAAGGGCGATTCCACGGATAAGTGGAATTCCGAAAAAAGTGCTTTTTTAATCTATGTTATTCACAAATTTGATTATCAAAAAATGCTATTTAACTAAGCTAACATTTACGACTACTAAATAAAAATCTTCCTTACTCCAAATAATTTCATTATCCCATTCGAATCAATAGAATTGTTGTTAGTTAAAGTGGAAAACTGTTTCCAAAAAACATTTTCTCATGGATTAGGAAAAAGCGTCACTCAATTTCATTAATTCGTTTTAAATTATTCATTTTCCTGCTTAATTAAAGGTTTATGAATACATTTAGGTATGCAGAATGATAAAACAATATAGAATTTACAGTAAATCAACCATAAAAAGTTGTCTAGATGTTTATAAAGTGGAAAATTCTTGGGTACAAAATCAGAATTCAACATTTTGAAATATTTCTTTAATTAATGCATATAGAAGGAAGAAATAAGTTCAGAAAGCTAGATTTTAGCGTCTTACATAAGTAAATGTAGTCATTAGAACGTCTAGATAGCTGAATTATGAGAAAAATTAGTTTAAAGGCGAAATTTTCGAAAAATCACATCCGTGGAATCGCCCATTAGCATTACATCATTTAATAAAAGAAAAAACATTTGTTGCTCATAATCTTTGTTATAGAATCAGAGATCGAAACAACAAGAAGCCTGTTAAATAAATTCTTTCTCCCAGTTTTTTTGTTAGCCGTAAATAAACTTTCTAAATTAATTAGTATTTAGAAGTGAAGTTATTCCTGCACCGTGACGGAATAATGTCGAAGAACAAATATTTTCGACATTATTCCGTCGCCGCGACGGAATAACTTCACCTATATAATGTAGGTGAAGTTATTCCTGTATGGAGCGGTAATAATTTCACTTATATTGCATAGGTGAAATTATTCCGTCGTGGCGCCGGAATAACTTCACCTACATTTTATAGGTGAAGTTATTACCGCCCTGAGCAAAAAAAATTTTCGGCAATATTCCGGTTTGATGTTGTGAAGTTATTCCGTGTCGGCGTTATTACTGGGTATCTTAATATAAAGCAGTGGCGTAGCCAGGAGGGTCTTGTCCCCCTACGAAAAAATTTGAACCGCAGCGAGAGCACGGCTCAAAATTTTTTGGCGGGGACCAAGACCCTCCTGGCTACGCGCCTGATATAAAGTGTCACAAAATCCCAGACCCCCTCCCCCCTAAATCATGGACGTCATAAGTGAATGACCCCTAGGGTTTTTGAGTTTTCCCCACCTCAAAATTTTTCCATACAAAAGCTAGTAGCTTCATATTTGAAATAACAAGTGAAATATAAATATTTTGTGCAAAGATAATTTTTGTTAAAAATAAATTTAAATTTTTAAATTAAATTTCTTATGGGTGCATAGTTTTTCCAGAATATATTTACAAACCAAACCAACAATAACAAAAACCAACATGTTTTTTACTTGAACTTTTCATAGACATTATAACGGATAACGATAAATCATTCAGCATGATTCGCAAAAAAATACTACTTCCACTTCATCGCGTGAAAATTCATATTTCTAGCACAAATCTTCAATTCTTATTCTTCATTTTCAAAATTGAGTGAATTAATACCAAACCCAATTATAGCTGCATGTTCGGAAAAAAATATAGAATTTTGTTTTCATAAATGTATGATTATCTCAATAATGGCTCCATTGGATATGTTTGAATTATTTCTGATTGCATTAATTAAGGTTATCTACCAACCTAGAATTTTTTATTAGAGATACTTAGAAAAAACCGTACATCATAATTGGAGAATCCCTGATGTTACGAAAGTAGCTATGGGGTTATTCGCAAATTACGTCACGCAAAAAACGACTTTTTTGACCCTCCTTGTTACAAATTTTCCAAAAAACAAAAAAATTTGTATTTGGATTGTCACAAATTCTTCAAACGCCCCCTTCCCCCTAAAGCGTGACGTATTTTGCGAACGACCCAAATAGGGGCAAGCAAAATAAAACTAAAAATCTGACTTTTTTTCTTCTCCGAATTAATTATAAGTTATGGAAGTGATAAATTTGCTAATTTTTGAGCTATTAACATGTCAGATTGAAATACGTACACAACCGACTGTCTCACTGGATTCATAAAAATATCTACTGAAGTATAAAATAAGCTACAAGAAAATTTTTATGTCCTTTGCCTCATTTTTCTCTATTTGCAGAGCACAAGATTCTTCAAGTGATAACAAGTGTTTGTTTGTATCATTCAACATGACTCGACGAAATGTTCCTTCACACTTCTCAAAGACCATTCTGAGACATCAAAACAGTAGCATAATTAAAATTAATTGGAACGTTGCCATTGTGTTGATCTACATGTGATGACAAAAAAGAAAAAGGAAAAAAAATTGCCTCACTATCTACCCCATCTCCGTCTATGCGATGATGTTGAAAACGGAATAAGAAAATCATTTTTATTATTAGCAAATTTTCTTGTGAAAAAAATCATGCGATAATTGCGCTGAGGGAGCTCTTTGTCCTTTTTTAATGAGATTTTAATAATTTTTTCTCTCTAATATAGTGGGAGGGGTGTCATTTGTGGGAAGAACAGCTGCTCATTTTATTATTCTGTGACTATATTTTGTAGTATTAGGCAGGATTATTAATATTAAGATATGAAATTAGACTGAAAATAAATTTTTTCTGTCCAATTTTAAGGGACGGAGAGGGCTGATGTTGTATGAAATTTCTATAATTTTTTCGTATGAAAACTTTGTGACAGAGGGGGTCAAAAAAATTCATTTTTTACGTCACGTCATTTATGAACATCCCTAAGAGGGTTCAGTTTTTGTAATAAGGAAAATTTTACCCAAAACAGTCACAACAACACAAATATCAATTTGGTACAATTCGGATTATTAGATAAATTTTAGTCTCACTTAACCAGGGGCGTAGCCATGAGGGTCTTGTCACTCCAGGGACGTATCCAGAAATTTTTCGAGGTAGTGTTTTTGAAATATTTTTGTATGAAAAGGAAAAATTTAGGGGGGGGGGGCGCCCCTGTGTCACCCCCTAAAAATTTTGAGCCATGCTCTCGCTGCGGTTCAAAACTTTTGGGGCGGTGCCCAGATCCTCCTGGCTACGCCCCTGCACTTACCCCCCCCCCCCCCCCCCACGTTGTACTCTTTGTGCTGATCGAGTATGATTTTATTCTCGAAATGCATCAATTTCTCGTCGGAAGGACGTTTGACCCGAAACCCTCCACCCATGACCTATTCTCCTAGACAATCGAAGTTGATTCTTAATACATCAAAGGATCCTTTACAAAGGTGTGATTATCTATATTTATTAGATGCCTTTTAAACTTTTAGAATTTCAATTACTCAAAAAGTGTTACTTTTTACTCAATCATTCAGTAAATTATGTGCTACCCACCTCGACATACTTTATTCCAACCTCTTTCTCCTCTTTCCCCATTTTTCTTCATTGTTTCCATTTTTCGTCATCATCGCAAATAAAATATGGATGTTTTATTCAACCACCGCTCCATATACACGCTCGCACAATATGAACTTTTGTTGTATCATTAATAGAAAATATGAATTATGAATGAGACATTGTCATGATGGAAAATTAAGACGCTTTCTCGGTATTCAATTTGATGTATAATAAAAATACATAAAATACAACGATGAAGAAAATTGGCAGAAAAAAATTATGCTGTAAAAAAGTGAGGTAATAAAATTAAAATAACATTTCAATTCATCCTGGATGGAATAAAAAAAGTAAAAAATTTTTTAATCCGTAGCTTAATTGCATAAATACAACGAACTCTTATTTTTATCATACGAAAATCCTTTTCAACAATTCAATTTAACAACTTTTACATTTGATATTTTATTGGCTTCCAATCATAACCACATGGATATGCATTCATTCCCTTCCTTTCCTCAATTCAATACTTTTTTTAGTGCTCGTTATTTGTATTTATACGTAAACCATGAAATGAATTGCATAGCATTGTAAATGTATTCAAGATAAATAATTTTGTTTTTATGGCTTATCAACTTTATTTTTTGTTGTTTCCTCTTGAATCATTTTTCAAAATTTATGCAAAACGATTGGAAAGTTTTTTTTGGAGAATGTTATGGGGAAGAATCTGGGAGGATGTGGAATTAGAGTGGAAATTATTATTTTCGATTAAACCCAATATAATACAACGGTACTTTATTTTTCGATATTTGGTACCTTATTTTTCGAAAGCTGGAAAATTATGTTCGAAAGTCGGGGTGGCACGGGTGGCAAAGGGCAGTTCGTGAATTACGCCAACGATTTTTTCACACTTACCCCCCCCCCCCCTCCCCCTTGTCACAAATTTTCCAAAAATGTAAGTGAAAACTCTGGATTATTTTTTTAGCAAGAGGTGTCACAAAATCTAGTCACAAGTCTTTAGAATTCCAAGATTGGATATGTTAAAAACATCACAAAAGTCCGGAACTCGAACTTACAGAACCAAGACTGGTTGAACCAAGACCATTCCTGACTCATGGCATCGGTCCCACGTGAGTGGTAGCGAATGAAGTAAGTAAGTTATTTTTAATTTGTATTGTAGATGAATATGCTTGATTGCCAATATAAGACAACGAGAAGAAAAACCGTTATTTTTTCATAAATTTGAATTTTCCCGCACTTTTTTCATGTTTGTTTACAAAATAAATTTGTGCTCGAAAAATATTCGAAATTAAAAAATTGAAAATTTTCAACTATTCAATGCGTTTTGATATTGCAAAGTAATATTAAAAGAATTAATTGACATATATTAATGGTCTAAAACTATTAAAAGAGTTTAATTACATCAAATAAAACAAAAAATAATGGAATGAAATTTAATTTCAAAAATGTAAACAAATGACTTTCGAACATAATTTTCCCGCTTTCGAAAAATAAGGTACCAAATATCGAAAAATAAAGTACCGTTGTCTTATATTGGCTTGATTGTAAAAGCTCTCGAAATTTATAAATACAGAAAGTAAATAGCTGGATAATCTCAGATTTAATTTAAAAATGCTTTTCATAAGAGTCGTGTAGGATGAAAAATTTCGAGCATAACAATCACTTAACCTTTTCAGCAATTTTGTTATGTTCTTCAAAATGGCTTAGATCAAGTACACGTGATTTTTATTGCATCTAAAATATTCTGAATTCTGAAAAACTTTGTGGTTGAAGCACACGTACATGGTTTAAAATTCAGTCTTGCTTATCAAATTGTTCGCCTAGAGGCATTGTATTTAAAACAATAGAAATTTGATATTATAATTTTTAAAAATTAACTTCCACGCAAAAGCGTGTAAGTTATTTAGTTTCACGAAAAACACATTTTTTTACTACGGTGTTAAGACTTCTTTTTTTAAAAAAAATCTAATGATGCCAAAAGTTTGCCCTCGCGAGGCTGCATTTTTCTGTATATAAACTTTTTGCACTAAGCATCATCTTTAGTTCTAAAACCTTGAAAAACGTGTTTTTTTGGCGTCTTTTTTGTCTACAAATTTGGTAATCAGGGTCACAGCCGAGCCATGTGCATATGGAAATTTGGTTTTTTTGCCATTTGGTCACACATATCAAGCAATTAGGGGAATGGAAAGTCATTTTAAGAAATTTTGAAATCTTTAGTGACTTTGAGGCTGTCAAAGTTGACAAACCTAGAAAAAATGACACTTTTCTTCAAACGCCTGACGACCCAGGGTTTTTTTCAAACTGGATATATCTTTGCATCTAGTCTTATAGTACTCTTCATGACGTTTACAAAAATACCCCACATGACTATGTTTGGACTTAATCCTGAGATTCTACAGCACTTTGAAAATCGAAAAAATTGGATTTTTTTTTAAAAAAATTGAATTATCATAAAGGCTCTAGATGATTACTGGATCTTATTTTTATGGACATAGAGGCTCTGGATGGTAACTGGATCTTATTTTTATCGGATATAGAGGCTCTGGGTGATAACTGGATCTTTCTTTTATGGACATAGAGGCTCTGGATGGTAACTGGATCTTATTTTTATGGACATAGAGGCTCTGGATGTTAACTGGATCTTATTTTTATGGACATAGGGGCATTGGATGGTAACTGGATCTTATTTTTATGGACATAGAGGCTCTGGATTTTAACTGGATCTTATTTTTATTGGATAAAGAGGCTCTGGGTGATAACTGGATCTTTCTTTTATGGACATAGAGGCTCTGGATTTTAACTGGATCTTATTTTTATTGGATAAAGAGGCTCTGGGTGATAACTGGATCTTTCTTTTATGGACATAGAGGCTCTGGATGGTAACTGGATCTTATTTCATTGGACAAAGAGGCTCTGGATGGTAACTGGATCTTTCTTTTATGGACATAGAGGCTCTGGATTGTAACTGGATCTTATTTTTATGGACATAGAGGCTCTGGATTGTAACTGGATCTTATTTTTATTGGATAAAGAGGCTCTGGGTGATAACTGGATCTTTCTTTTATGGACATAGAGGCTCTGGATGGTAACTGGATCTTATTTTTATGGACATAGAGGCTCTGGATGGTAACTGGATCTTATTTTTATGGACATAGAGGCTCTGGATTGTAACTGGATCTTATTTTTATTGGATAAAGAGGCTCTGGGTGATAACTGGATCTTATTTTTATTGGATATAGAGGCTCTGGATAATAACTGGATCTTGTTTTTATTGGATATAGAGGCTCTGAGTGATAACTGGATCTTGTTTTATTGGACATGGATGTTTACTGGATCTTACATAAACGGAAATAGAGGCTTTGGATGATTACTGGATCTTATTTATTAGAAATAGAGGCTCTGCATGATTACTGGATCTCATTTTTATTGAACATTTTGAACTATTAATACTTTTTGAGTGCAAATTTGGGCATAAAAAAATATTGATCCACTGTGCATCAATATTAATTTTTGGTTAAAATCATTACCATAAAATTTGTTAATTTTACCAATTATTTAGTTATTTTTTAACAAAAGTTAAATTAATATTTTTCGGATCATAACTATTATCCTAAAAATTAATTAACCAGAAATGTTAATTTTAACCAAATATGTTGTAAACGCTATTTTATCGATTTTTTGGCTAAAATTTGCATACAAATAGTTAAAGTTTGGTAAAATTATTTCTATGAGTATAAGTTTGCAGTCGCGCAAACGAAACTTACGGCCTATAGATACACGTAAGATATAAATAGTTGAATTTACTTTAATACGGTATTAAGACTTCTGTTGATGATGCCAAAGTTGTGTATCGCAAGTCTGCATTTTTCTGTTTATAAATTTTTTGGATTAAGTATCATCTACGGGTTCAAAACTTCAAAAAACGAGTATTTTGGGGTCCAAAAATTTTTCGCGTCCTCGTTACCTCGGCCGCATACTTTTACTTACTATTAAAAAATTAGTTTAGACGAAAACCGGATTAGGTTGAGCAAATTTTTACATCCTGAATGGAGTGAATAGGAGTGAAGAATGTGGATGTACAAAAAAAACTTTATGGTATAATATTAGATATTGTTGCAACTAAAATATCTATAAGGGTAAATCCACGAAAGATTTTTTGCAGTAGATTTACTTTTTCATAAAATTCTTCAAAACTATTTGATATTTGCATTCGTTTTGTTATTTGATGTATAAAATAAGTCAGCAGCTATCATTCTGTACTTAATTTAGTTAAAAAGTTTTAAAATATTTTAGGAATAATTTTCCAAAAACTGGTTTTTAAAATTCTTTTTTCTAACCAAATATAAATATCATATTTAATCTAAAACAAGACAGTGTGGATTGTAATATTAGTTTATACTCAAATCTAACATAAGAGAGCGTGGAAGTTTCTGGCGTGATCTATACGTCGTGATTTTTTAAAAATAACTTTTATGCAAAAAGTACCTGATTTTGGACTTATTGCTATTAAAAACAGAAGAAATCAGAAAAAATCATCCAATAATTAAGAACAGCCCACTGAAAATCACGCAAATGGCTTAGTTAGGGGTCAAAATATTAGAAAATCATGTATGATGTCATTGTAAAATTGAATTTGAGGCACTAAGCAAAATGTTGGGGTTTATAGCTAGGTGGTTAAGCATCAGATCGGATATCTGTAATCCTAATTTTATTAGGGCTTCCGTTCGATTCCCAGCAAAGGCTAATCTTTCAATCGTTAAATTCGAGTTTAGTAGATATGATGAATATTCGCACAAATGCTATGTCTTAGGTCATTCAAAATTTGAACAAGTTCTATTATTAATTGCCTTTTCATTCCTCACAATACCTTTATTTGATGCTTTACAATTTTAAACTCATTGTATGACGAAATTCAGAATTATTTTCTAAATGCTTCAATTTATGAACCTTTTAAGACATTAAACTTCTCTTTGTGATATTAAAAAATGAAAAAATTTGCTTAAAATCATGTATGAATGTTTACACAAAAAAGAAGACTTTGTAAAGAACTTCTTTCTGTAAAGCTAATCTTCTTTGCGTCGTTGAACGAATAATAAATTTCCAAGAATAGAATTGTCAATGAAATCAAATAGCATTGAATGAAATGTTTTATATTTCAATCCCTGGAGATTCATTTTATTCATGATGATCAGAAAATGAAGAAACGAAAAATGCATGACTGTATTTTTTTTATCGAATAATTTTATTTTCAACATTTTATGACATAAATCTGAGAGAAAAAAATTCAATAATTTTTTATTACTCGCTGTTCGGGGGGAAAAAGCTCATGCTGGATATAAATAGGTATGTAAAAATGCAATGGATATACATGAAGCATATATATGCTTATTAGTTGAATGAAAGAATGAAAGATGATAATAAACTGAATTTTTTAAATAAATTTTTATTCAATATTTCAATAAATTGATAAAATCATCAAGCAATTTTCGTATTCATCATCATTTTATTGTTATTATTGCTGCTCATTTATTCATTTCGGAATGCGATCGATTGCATCCATAGCAAACTGAAAACCATAAGCTGCGGTTCGTACCCATTTGTTGTGCTCGAGTGATGATAAATATGTTCTCGCTGATTCTCTTATTCCGCTTGAGGCAGTCGACGTATCGTCATCATCGACATCTGCAGCGTCCATTGATCGTCCATGAAATGATCGACTCAGATAATCAACATAATCGTAATCGCTCGTAAGGGGATTAACTTTTGAATAATAAATTGCGGCTAGTGTTGAATAAATCAGCAGACCAGCTGTGAAAAGCTACAAAAAACATGGGAGTTGAAAGAGAAATGAAATTAATAATAGCTCAGTGATTCTTGTGATAAATTTCTGTCCGATTATTTTTTTGCAATTTTTTAATAGATGAAATGAAGGTGGAAGGGGTCAAGTAGAGTATGATGGGATTTTTTCAAGGAATTTTGTGACAGATGCTTCAGAAAAAAATCGAAATTATTTTAAAATTGTCATTTTTGACCGATGAAGGCAAGTTTTGTTGCACAGTAGTAAAAATTTTAAAATATTGTTTATTAACGGTCAAAATTAATTTGAAAAGATAACGGTTAGAATTAATTTTGAAAACATAACGGTCGAATTTAATTTGAAAAGATAACGGTTAGAATTAATTTTGAAAAGATAAAGGTCAAATTTAATTTAAAAGATCATAACGGTTAAATTTAATTTGAAAGAATAACGGTCAAAATTAATTTGAAAAGATAACGGTCAAAATTAGTTTGAAAGAATAACGGTTAAAATTAATTTAAAAATGTAAAAAATAACGACCAAAACTATTTTGAAAAAATCAAGGCATGAAACTTCAATATTTTTGATCTTTTTTGTGTATTTTTGGGACTAGTTCTAGTTAGATGAAGGAACCTACTTATTATATGTATTCAGATCTCATTTTCTACCTTAATAATTCATATAAGTCAACTTTCATTTGCATCAAAAAGTTGAATCTGAAAGTTTTGACAGTAAACAGACATATGAACAGACAAACTATAATTCAATGAAACATTTTCCTTTAAATTTCATGAACTAAAAAATTACAAAGAACTTGAAAAATTTTCCGCTTTTTCCCATTCGAAAAAGTTATTGAACAGGAAAGTAATTTTCTCATGCAATCAACAAAATTTTAATAGTTTCAAAATTCATCTAGATGGAAATAAAAATTTTCGTGCTGCAGTTTCTAGTTTGGAAGTTTGCTAAGCTCAAACTTTAAGGTTGAAAAATATTTATTTTTTTTATTTCCTCAAAAATTTTATGTTGTCTCTTTTGCCGCTTCAACAAACTCTCGCATACTGAGTATCATATATATACATATTCTGGAGCAAAATGTTGCGATATTTATGCAAAAAGGCAATTCTCTCATCACGACGAAACTACAGCAGTACAAAATTTACTTCCTGCCTCCGCTTTTCAATTCATGAAAAGGTTCACTCAAGTGGATTATACAGTCTTCCACTTTATGATGCTCGTTACCTGAAATACCACCCAAAATTTGTATGAGCCTTCCGTAATTACGAAATCGTAATAACCGTTGAGTGGATCTCCCTTAATATAAGAATTGGCTTGCCTTCCTTCAAACACTCCATCTGAAGTTGTGTTACTTGTAATTATACTGCTTTCACTACTTCCTTTCTTTTCAGACTTGCTTGCTTCTGTTTGAGAGGGAAAATATAAAAAGGAAAAAAAAATTTGTATGAAAAGAACAGAATTGAATAAAATAAGTTTTTCTTTTTCAATCTTTTTTTTTCGCCTCATCCTCAACCTTGTGTGCTTCATAATCGTGAATCCAGAAGAAAATAATTGTATAAGAATAAAATAAGCAAGTTAAAAATTCATTGCTGGTAATTGATTATGGTGTATTCTGTAACTTATTGTGGTTATCGAAGCTTCTGTTGTCTAAATTGGCTGTTGATGTGTCCCAGCGGCGTAGTCAGATTTTTTTTTCAAGACAAAAACTCTAGCAAATTTAAATAATTTGGGGGGGTAGGTGAATTCACCCCCTGGCTACACCACTGATGTGTCCTTTGGTGTCTGTAGGGAGAGGTTAGTGCCAGGGGTCAAATTAGTACGACACTTCCTTGTAAACGTTACCAAAGCATTGGTTTTTGATGCTGCAAAAATGGAGTACCACCAACCATGAAAACCAATATATCCTCAAAGTGGATTACAGTCACTGGTCAAAAAGTCAGTCAGCGTCAGAAGCAATTATATAGAAAATAAATTATTTCGACCAAAATATGATTCCAATTTCCTTGTAAAACTAATAAATAACAAATTATCAATGTTATTTCATCAATAAATACCATCATCAAAATTGGTCTGACTTCTCAGAACTACCAAAATACAGAATTTAATATAAAATTAATGAAAATTTGTCAACACTGAAGCTTGTAACAGTAATATAGAATTCAATTAAATAATTCCAAGAAATAGCTTTGACATTTTATCATGCAACCTTAATAAAATATCTCTAAATGCTTCATATTTGACTGAAAATTCATAAAGGAAGGCAAAATCTGAGACGAAATAAGAGCTTTTGGAACCCGAGATCGAATTAAAAAGATGGTGACCCCCAAGGCGAGGAAACTCAGGATTAATCACCCAAAATCTTAAAAAATAAAGGAAGCTAGATTTCTAGGAAATCTCTCGCTTCTCGTCAAATATTTTAGAGATTCATCGGGATTTCCTGGAAAACTAGCTTCCTGGCCCAAGGATTATTAAAGGATTTTTGAGATTCTTTAGTTCTTGAGTTTCCACGCCTTGGTGACCCCTTATTTAGGATTCACCACTGTCTTAGATGAAATAGTTAAAACTGGAATTAACTGGAAATAGAAAATGGACGACTTTGTATCTTAGCCCTCAAAATAGATGTCAGTTGAGTAGCAAATGGGAGGTGGGCCCAGGCATGGTTTGAAAAGGTCAAGAAATCCTAGTTTTAAGTCTTAGCAGTCAAGAAACGAAACAAAATGGATGCAAAGACTTTCAAAAAGTCCGCTAAAAGCGAAAGGGAATTCATTTCCTATATAGAGCTAAGACCCAGATGATAAAGCTTAATGTGAGCATGAATTATGTCATTTTCATATGTTCTTTCTCTCATTTAACTTCAGGAAAGGAAAAAAAAATTCTCCTTTATTTTTTTTATATAAATTTTACGATATGAATCATTTAGAATGCAATAAAAAATTCGCCATATAGTATGTACACCTTTCGAGATAAATCATATGGAATACATTCGGAATATAATACATCTACATATGTATGCACGTATGGGGGAGAGACAAGAGGAGCATCATATAGTTTTCATTTTATGGGGAAATATTTATCGTCGAAATTACTACACTGCCACCTGATGAACGTTCGTTGATTTTGAAGAATTGATTGCATAAATCATAAGCATGAAAAAGATGTGCTTTGTCATGTACAACATTTTTATGTTGCATGATAAAGTGAAAAGTTTCACTTAAAGATATATTTTTCCTCACTTACTGTAGCTGTGTGTGCATGTATATTTATATTGTAATAAAATTTATATTTTACATTTTATTTTATCAGACAATAAAGCAATGCAGGAAAAGTTCCTCCTTTCACTGCCCTCAGCTCCTCCTCAATATCGTCTTTTTAGCGCAATTTACATATTTTAGCATGAAATGTGCTATCGTTCTTATATTGGTGACTTGACTAATCTATTGAAGTGATTTATGTGATTTTTGATTTGATCATGTTTATAAAGGATGTCTGGCATAACTTTGTTTTTTACCTGGGGTGTACTCTTAAAGATAGCCTTTTGGTTTGAGCCAGAGGTGAGTTTCTTGTTACACAGCTATCCCAACCACCCAAACCCTACACTTAAGATCCTCTCTTGGGAAGGGGAGGGTAGGGTATTGTAGAGGTATTGGTAGGTAATGAAAGATAAGGTTAGGAAAGAGATAACTAATTAATTTTCCATTTTAAATATAATTCTTCAATACTCTAGGCTAACCCTAGTATATACCCTGGAATTACATTAGAGTATACCCTAGTACATACCATAGGGTATACTCCTGGAAGAAATGTGTAACAAGTGAGGGGGGGTGAGGTCGAAAAAATCAGTTCATGTGTGACGTAATTTATGGACGACCCCTTACTATAATCTCAAAATCCTCAAAAACGTGCTTTAATTCATAGCCAATAAGGCCATTTTTACTTTTCCGTTCATTTTTTTCTGCATCATGCAAAATACTTGCAATCGTGTCTTGTTCCTTTTTTCATACTCATCGAGCCTTCAGAAGAAGCTATGCTATTGAAGGAATTTGCAAGAAAATTTTTGCGCAGTAAATTTTTTGACTGTTGAACGAAATTTCCACTTGAGTGGATTATCTTTCAAAGAAAGAAATTCCAACAATGGAATCAACAACCAGAATACGTAGTTTATAGTGGAAACTTTCGTCTTGACAACATTTTAGGAAAATTTCTCGTTCAGCAATTTTTTGTGCTTCATGGCAATCATTTTACTGATTTTTCGTGGAAGAAAATTATTATTTATATCTGAAAAAAGTTTTAAAAAATTTAAAAGGTAGAAAATGTTGTTTCTATGCCTTAAGACTCCCTCCGGAAAGTACATTCTACCTTTTGCTATAATTATTATTGTTTCAAAACTTCCAGCAAAACAAGAAGCAATCTGAATCGAAATTAAAGCATTTATTTTAATGGGAAAGTATATAACAAAAGCTTAATGAATGCCTGCTTTAAAGTCAGAATAACAAGATGGAAGTACAACATCCTTAAACCATACGTTCACATCATCAAAACTTTACCTACAACAAAACTACATTTTAATGAAATTATATAACTTTTAGCAAAACTCAACCATACCTCAAATGAAATTCATGATTCTTTGGTTTCAATTTTCTTTGAAATAGATACGAGAAATTCAAAACTTTCATCTGAGGAATGATTTTATTCGATTTTACATTGTGCAAATAATGAACAAGTCTATGAAAATTTTATGTCTAATGAGAATTTATTTGTGTGACTTCAATTAATTTATAAAAAATAGATTTTTGTGACGCGTCACTAAATCTCACTTTTTGCCGTCAAGCCAGACAAAAACCAACGTCATGATGCCTTCAGGGTTCCCCAGGTCTTTTTTACTTTGAAATTTTAATAAATTTTTAGCGCATTTTTGAAACTTGTTTTAAAAAGGTAGCTTAATAATGCACTTTGTTCGGCTGTTCGAGATCTCTTTAACCAGACATCGTAGAGAGCTCTAGTTTTTTGCATTAACTCCGTGCCATCGAGTTATGTGGGCGATTGTCATTTAAAAATCTCAAAACCATCGCTAAATACTATAATTAATGATTTTTTGTTTTCAATACAATAGAGCCAACTTCAAGTGGGATGATTTCAAATATATTTTAACCGTTAGAAAATTTGAATTTCAAAAAATCGTTAAATGACAAACCATTTTATTATATGAAAATTCACCGTACAAATTGTTAATTGTACTATAATTAATAATTTTCAAGTGTATTTGCGCGGGAAATTTTCAAATATATTTTGACCGTTAGAAAATTTGAATGCCAAAAAACCGTTATCGAGCCGTCGAATTTATTTAAGTCACAAAATATTCATGATAAACTTATTTAATGCGCAGTACTTTGCTAATCAAATACTGATCGCTAACACAAAAATGCGTTGAAGTCCCTCGATATATAACACGAGGACTTTCTTTAAATTTTTTAAAAATTTAATATTAATTAAATATTTAACTAAAATTCAATTTAAATCAATTTTCTGTTTGCGATAATTTTAAATATTTGAATGTAAATATGCAAACTCGTAAATATTAAATTTCACAATATTTATTAATGAATGAAATTAATCAAAAAAATTCCAAGAATATTCAATCGATCAACTTTAATTCGATAAATTAAAAATTTCTGAGAATTTTAATTTCAAAAATATATTCAAACAATTATCATAAATTTTAAAATTGAATCGAGGCGCGTAGCCAGGGAGGATTGGGGAAAATCATGTTTAATTTGCTTCTTCTCAAAATTCTTCAAAAAATTTTTAAAATCCCCTCTCGAAAAATTTCTAGCAACGCCGTTGGGTCGATCACTAGTGATGTCTAGCTGTTATGGATTCAAAGGGTTGTTTGGCATCGAATAGAAAATAAAATAAATTCGATAATATTTTACCACGTCGTCATTTTTGAACGACCCAAAATATTAAATACAATAAAAACAATCTAAATTAATTTTTTATTTGGAGTAAACTCAATAAAACAGCGATTAAATAATAAGGCAATTAATCACTGATTTTAATGTTGCCTAAGGATAACAAAATATTCATAAATTTCTCTTCTCAAACGCTTTGCCTTAATTAACAATTTTCCCTCCTTAATCCTCTTAGGATTTACATACATTTACAGTCATACACAGCCACAAAATCATTTCACATGAAAGTAGGCATAAAAATGTTTTTTATTATTGTTATATAAGTCATTTGATTTTGTATAAAGACTTGAACGTAAAGCCTTTCTTCATCCGCAACACAACAGAAAAATGTTCCTCGTCTCCCATTTTCTTACACTTCTATTCCTTCTTCGTTTACAGGAAAAACAGAAAGGAAACAAACATTGAAAAGTTTTATTGCGACAAAACGTAAAATATTAGTGTGAAAATGAAATATCGTTGAGCTTAAGTGCTTTTAATGTACTTTGATATTACCAACAAGCCATACAAACATAAATTGAGTTAAAACTGCGGTAAAGCGATCTACCTCAATGCAGATGGAAGTTTTAGGTAGATTACATAAGTTCATTGAGTTCATAAAGAGCTTCTTGCCTTTTTTTCTTTCTATCCTGCTTTCCCCATACCAAATAAATTTCACCGACTAAATTGTGTCGCTCTTTTGTGCTTCCAAAGAAAAGAAAATGAAGTAAAGGAATCGACGTGAGCGAAAAAAAGTTTTATCGTTCGAAAATTATTTTTTTTTTCAAATGTAACAAAAATAAAGTTTGCAATCAACTTTTTTCCCTTCTATTTTTTTTTATTTATCTATCCCAATGTCTCGCTCTATTTTGTCAAGATTGAGGGCTGTAGGAATTGCTTTTTTTCGGAAAAATAAAATTAATTGTAAAAATTTATCGACTATGGCAATAAAAATTGGAAAATTATCACATAACACATTTTTTGAATCTCTCTTTTTTGTTTCCGTTTGATGGAATAACAAGAAGTTAAGACAATAGACTAACTCTATATTTATTTTTTTGTAGGCAGCTAGCTTTCATGCCTATCCTAGTTGAAAAGTTATCAGAGCAAGTTTGGAAGTCATCTTGAGTTAATGTTGGAGGTTTTGATGTGGAATTTTCAATTTAGAAAATTGGATATGACTTTTAAGGATTTATTGGAATTTTTGGGAGGCAGAATTTATTGAATTTTAGAGATTCTTTGATGCTTTTGCATCTTTTAATCTGACAAATTTTTGCATCTTTTAATGTAAACGTTTTTGCATCTTTATTAATAGATCTTTCGCATCTTTTTTTGTAAAAACAATTTTCCTGAGAAATTTTTGCATCTTTGAGGCAGAACTTTTGCATCTTTGAGGCAGAACTTTTGCATCTTTGTAGGAAAACTTTAAATAACGCTTTTTTGAAGCAGAAATTTGGAATCCTTTGGAACAAAACTTTTGCATCACTTCAAGCAGAAAATCTTGGTGAAACCAATTTTTGCATAATTTAAAGCAGATTTTATAAAAATAGTTTTTTTTGTGCTGAATTGTTTTGCATCTTTGATGTAGAACGAGCCAAAGTTAGATTCAGTCACACATAAATTATTTTTAAACTAACATTACACAACTTCCAGTTCATTATCCGACAAAGCAAGTCCAACAACCCCGCAAAAATTAACTTTCTAAATTTTTTTTATACCCGCAAAAAGTTTCTTTATTTTTCTGAACTGTCACGCTATCTAATTAAACGTTTTGTGAACAGAAAACTAATCATAAAGTTTTATAGATTTTAGATAGATATCTATCTTATTGACTCAAGGCTGAATATAAATTTGAGATGGAAATTGGAAAATTATCGCATGTGGCTTTGAGCTGTTGCCACGAATGTGATGACACCAAAAAAACTTTTCTTTCTATTCTTCATGTTCCCCGTTTTTCCTATCAATAGAGACTATTTAGGTGTCTGATAAAAAATTATTCGCTGTCATCGCTCTTAATTAGATTTGAAGAAAAGTTTTTATTTGGCATAAATGGCTGGATATGTACATGTGCTCGGGGTTTTATTTTTTGTTGGGAAAAAAGTTTATTCACACATTCAGTATTGTTTCCTGACATGCCAAAACAGAGAGAAAAAAATAGGAAGAAGTATGATAAATGTGAATGAAATATTGCAAACTTTTGTGCTACATAGTCATAAACTTTTACTCGGCTCAATGTAATTTATCATTGTTGATATGTTTTTAGTGGAATAGTTTTTGGGGGATAAATATCAAATATTGAAATGTTGGATGAGCTTCAATATTTCATGCGTCACTACAGGCAACTATCTCTTATGAATTAATTTATAAATTCATTTGCACAATTGCCATGACAAGTCTCTCAATTATTCCGTCACTAACGAAACTAAAAAACAAATAACTTAAAACTTTTTTTCTTGTTTACTTCTTATTTAACACAACAGCGTCATTATCATCGACAGGAAGAGTTGTTGCTTGTTTTGCTACATCAATTATCCCTTAATTAAACTTTAATGAATTCTATTACATTTTTGCTGTCTAATTGAAAGTTTGAAAGCAATTTCTCACTTTATATTCCATCGTTTCTAACGAACGAAGCATTCTTATGACACTTTTCTTCCTTTTACACTTCAAGCGTGTTTTAGGGGTTATTGAATGATTTTATTTTGAGTATTTGTTTGCTTACTGTGCTTAAAAATGATTTTGCTTTAATGAATTTTACAAAAAAAATAAGATGAATTCGCTTTAATTAGTTTTATAAGGAAGAAGTGAAGCAAAAAATTTTGCATCTATGTATTTTGTAAAAAAAAAGAAGCAAAAGCTTTGCGTCACTAATATTTAGATGCAAAAAAATGAAGCTAAATTCTCGCTTCACTCAATTTTATTTTTAAAAATGAAGCAAAATATTCGCGTCAGTAATTTTTAGTGACGCAGAAATGAAGCAAAATTCTCGCTTCACTCAATTTTATTTTTAAAAATGAAGCAAAATCAGTAATTTTTGGTGACGCAGAAATGAATCTAAATTCTCGCATCACTAAATTTTATTAGGAAAGAATGAAGCAAAAGCATTGCATCATAAAATTTACATCCAAATTCAATGAATTCAGAAATAAAATAGACTACAAAATCACAGAATTGCTATTGAAAATTCCGTACCACAAGAAGACCTAATCTATCTCTAACAATCCTTTTTGTGTCTTTATTTGTTTTTCTTTCGCTCCCATAGATTGCATTTAGTCGCCTTCTTATTTGAGACGCACACAGAGCAAGAAGGAAAAGATTTAAAAACCCCTTTTTAAAAAAAGTTTTTAAGACGACAACAACAATTTCAAATATTCACAGAGTCATCGCTCGGAGCAATTGAAAGAGAGAAAGACAAAAAAAAGGCCCTTCAAAATTGACTTTAATGGTGTCAGCAGATTTCCTAACAATGTGATCTAATACGAAGCTTATAGTATTAATCGGTAAGAGCGTAGAAGTCGGTGTGAGGAACAAGAAGAAAGAGTGAGGAAATGATGATAATATAATGCAAAATCCCTTCTATTTTGAGGGTTTCTTAATACCCACGCAGTGTGAGAAAGATAAAAGCTCTTTAATAATGAAGCATAATGGCTAAAAATGGAATGTAACAATGCATTTAAATTTATTCAAACGAAGACCGAGCAAGAAGAATTATGTAAACGAGTTGAAATTTTTTTTTGCTGTTCTTCTTCATTCAATTGAAAATTGATGCTCGAACTCCTCTTGATTTTATTCCTTCCTCAATTTAAATACACTTAAAACAAATTTTATTCAACTTATTATGGCTGTGACAGGAGGAAAGACGAATTGTACACAAAAAAGTAAAAATAATGAGAAACTTTCCGCTGCTTCCTTTACAAACCGCTGCATGAGCGTATTCAGGAGGGTGCCCTGAATTTTACACTTGTTATGTAGGCAGTGGTGTAGCTAGAATTTTTGTAAAATCCCTAGCAATTTTAAATAATTTTTCGGTTTGGGTCATTTTTCCACTCATTCACCCTCCCCCTGGGTACGGCACTTCATACAGAAGTACAGAGGAGTCTAGGGTATCGAACCATATGTCGACAAATCTGTCAATGGAAGAGTAAGGCTTTTATCGCTGGTTTATGGTTAAGGAAAAGAACACGAGTTCGATTCCCACCAGAAGCCGTCAATAGACCTGCTTCCAAATCAATATAAAAAATTCTAGCTACACTCCTGACAAAGCCGTACGTCTCGCTTTCGTCCTATTCACAGAAAAATCTCTTTTACATTGCCAAAACAGAATTTAATACAGCCTGTTCTTTTCTAATTTCATAAGAACAAATTCCTAAATATTTACGTGCGCACCAACCGTAAAAAATTACGTTTTTCTTTGACTTCATTATTACGACTCGTTTCTCTCTTGCTTCTGCTTTTTTTCCATACCAGCAATGCCTTGTTATAATTCGATAAGCACCCAAGCAAGAATAATGGGTAAAACAGTAAGGCTAAACTGAAAATGTTTTTTTATGAAAAATTCTACTCTCAAAACAATAACAAAAAAAAATTGGCTTTTACCAATTTTCATTCTTTAACAGCGACGGCAGATATGGAGTGAAAAAATGATTCCCATTCCACTTCTTTGCGGTTTTTTCATCTTCATTTCACTTCTCATTCGATGCCTATTCACAAATTGACTGACTGAATATGAATGGAATTAAATTTCTGCCAATATCCAATAATGGAAAAGTGATAAATAACCGAAAAAAGCCTTTTTGTATTAAAAATTGCTTATTGCTTTTCCATGAACAGATACAGGATTTTTTTTTAATTTTGTTGATGCATTCTGGGAATTGATTGAATAAGTAAGCATGTTGTTTTGTGAACTGAAAATTTATCACTTTTGATATTGTAAATTATTGCTGGATTGCATAGAGTATGAATTTTCAATTAAAATAATTTACTTTGCTTCAATAAGGATTCATAAATCTTTGAAGATTACTTTGGAGATTTATGCAAGACAAAAGGTAATTTTATAGTTTCTTATTTTTAATGAGTTTTTATCGTTCTTCTTACGTGAATCCAGCAGTATTTTGCAAATTTATTGTCGTATTTTTAACGGTTTTGTAAGTTTTGAAATTACATTGAAGAAATTTCATAGAAATTTCCCTGCGGAAAGTAAATTCGTAGTTGCTTACCCTTTTGAACTTAAAAAGTAAAAATTTTAAGCAATTTTACTAAAATTCATATTTCTACGTCAATTCTTGATTTAAAAAGATCTAAGGTAAGTCCTTTTGGTTGTAAAAATGAACTTTCGATGGCATAAGTCCATTTCACTTTGATTTCAAAAAAGAATAGTCATAAATTATTAAACTAAAGCTTTAATCAAAGAAAATGTGTTAATATTTTTTTTTCTGTACTCAGGACATGATTATATGAAGTGGAAACACTTAGCTCAGCTATAACAATCTTCTTAATTGGAGAAATTATCTAAAATCTTGAGTTTAATCTTTAGAAATGAGTTCAAAAAGCAATTATGATAAAAATTAGGAGATAAATAAATTCAAGGAATATCCTCTTAAGAAAGCTTCCCTAGAGTCGTGCCCACAACGAATTTTTACTTTCAACTTTACAATTTCTCAGAATACACCGCTGGAAGACTGTTCAAGGAAGCACTTGAAAGGCTTCAAGCATAAACTTTTCCATAATTTATCAAACAATGAAAAATTATTTTTCTTTGCCACACTAAAAAATAATAACAGCAATAAAAATAAATATTACCTCAAAACACATTAAAATGCATATCATAAATAACTTTTAAGCCATGAGCATACATATATATATTTACCTTGAGCGCCTTCGCTGCTGCCATCTTCATAATATTCTTCATCATCTTCACTTGATGAACTTCTGAATATCTCTGAAGGACTTTTGCGAGCTACATTCTGAGCGGATTTAAGCAGTGCGGTAGTGACAGCATTAAACACCATCGTAACTGGATTAAAACCACTATTGCTATTACTTGCTTGTCGAGTTTGAGCTATCGGGTGTTCATCTTCGTCCTCTTCTTCACTTGAGCTTCTTGAATTTCTACAATTGGAAATAAAATGAGATGAGAACTGGTGATGAGATGGAAATGTAAATTTTGTATCTTTAAAATAAATCAATAATTCAAGTTTCTTGTTTTTACTTCTCTCTCTCTTTTACTCCTCAATTTTCTTAATGAGTTCTTCAAGAAGATGAAAATTTTCAAGTCATGCCACAAAGAAGCTTTCAAGAGCATTCTCAATGCTGCTATGATGAGAACTTTGAGTGTCCAAAGAGAGGACTTATGTTCACTTCTGTTCTATACCCGATCGCCACACGTTGATATGTTGACCATACGGTGGTCAAGCGGACAGTATAAGTAGATAGAATACAATAATACATGCGGATAGTATATGTACTTAGAACCAAAGTAAGAGGCAGCCAAGTGTCTTCTTGGCCGCCGTGTGGTCAACTTTTCAACATGTACCGATCGGTATATTTGTGCAGCAAAAGTATAAAGAACAGCGTTGTTATTTTACCCATTATAATTACATCGGAATTAAGTGCTGAGTGATGGTAAGTTTTAAGTGCTGGAATGAAAACTTGAACAGCTCTTTATAAAATGAGCTTTAAATTTTTTCAAACTTAAAGTTAAAATGATTGGAATTAATTATGTTTAAATTTTATTTTGGGCATGCTAGACTGAAAGGTCTTAATCATGGGTAATCGGACAATAGAGCCCAAAAGCCTAAATAATTTTACACCGTGCTCTAGGCAAGATTAAGAATGAACTAGACTAAAAACTCGTGGCGTGCTTCACAGCATCCAAGTCAATGAGAAGTAAAGAAGATTATAAATATCAAATTATGATTAGCTTTAAATCATCAAGACATACACCTTGCAGCTTAAAAAAGGTTAATTGAAATTGTGTCCGATTTTTTTGTTTTTCTAATTTATGTTCTCTTAAAAATGTCAAAGCATAAGGTCAAACGTAAAGAACGAAAAACATATTTTTTAACCATACTTTACTGCACCTGTAGGACGAAATAATGGTTGAATTGTAAGGAGAATAAACCTTCATATATCTTAAAGGAGTAAAAGACGTAAAAACCTTTTCAATTTCCTAAAGCTTCCTTGATACTGTTCATTCGATGGATGTTTATTTCAAGAGGAAAGAATTTTAATTTTTTTGTATTAGCTAAGGCCGTAGATGTATCCAAATCCTTAATTACATTCTTTGAAAAATAAAGTGAGCCTGAATGATCAGTAAAATATAATGAGCTCATGAGACAGCTTTATAATGATACCAGAAAATACATAAAAAGCTGTCATCTTGAAACTCCAAAGCACTTAAAAAATAAATTTAAAAGACTAATATTTAGAAGACAAATACCTAACAAATTATTGTCTATCATAAATTTTCCACGCAGAGTAAAGTCTCTAAATTGTTATTTTTTTTAATTAAGAACTTATCTTTTTCTTCAATGATTGTTGTCTGCAAACAGAGAGAAAAGAGAAAATTTTCTAACTTTCTGCTTTAAATGAACATAAAACTGCAAAAGTGCTTCTTTTCAAATCTTTTTCCACAAAAATATATCCTTAGAAGATTTTTTTTTCTCTTTCTTTCCATTCCCAAGTCCTCTGGACTAACGTATAATACCAATTCAAGACAACGACAGAATATTCCGTTATTTTATAAGAAATTTGAAATTTCCCACACTTTTCTTAATTTACAAATAATTTTTGTATTCGAAAATTGTCAATTTTAAAAATTTGCAATTCTTGAGCTATTTAGTGCGATTTGTTGATGCTAAATAATACTAATAGATTTGATCATACTCTTTAAGTACTTTTTAATCTATTACGCAGTTGTTAAGTATGAAATTAATCCAAAATTGAGAAAATAAGATTTCATTTTGAAATTGTAAACAAATGATTTTCGAATTCAAATTTTTTTCGAGTTCGAAAATTGTCCTATATTGGGTATAATACCTATTTTTGTACTAAAATTTGAATTTAGTACTACATATTTGGGAGCAAAATCACATCCATGAGAAAAATACATAATCTACTTATTATGTACATATTTTTCTAATGAATGTGAATTGATTTGTACAAAATTTTACTGTTTTCTCACTAATTAATATTAAATTATGAAAAATAATATTTAAATATTTAAAATTAATTTCAAAAAGATCATAATATTGATAAGGGGACGTTTATAAATGACGTCACGCAAAGAATGAGAAGTTTTAGACCCCCTCCCCCTACTGTCACAATATTTTCATACATTTTTTTTCTTTTGTATGAAAATGTCAGTGTCAGACCCGCCTACCCCCTATAAATTGAACGTCATTTATGAACGACCCCTAGAAGATTTTTAATATCAACAAAAGTCGAGCTGAATTTTTCTATCCAGAGGACTTGGCTTTCATTCCTTTTCTTCTTATCTATTGTACGCTAAAGTGAATACATTCTTTTTGTGCTCCTTTATATCCTTTAGCATGAGCAACAATAAGTTGGAAAGAGGGGGAGGGGGATTGAAAGAAAAAATTTAAATGTGTTATGATTGTCGACATATGTATGCAAATGAGCATACTTTTTTTCTGCTGCTACTTCTCCTCTATCGTATCTATCATTATGTAATTTTCATTTAAAAGTCTGACACTTCAATTATATCAGATATGCTTTTCAAAGCGTAAAAAAATGCATGAAAATGAATTTCTTATGTGTTTTTTTTTTGTCACAGGATGGAGAGGAAAAAGAAGAAAACTTTCACACTTTAAAAAAACACATGAATATATTTTTTTTCGAGGATTTTTTTCCACCCTATGTATTCGCTCATAAAAGTAGCAAGCAAACTTGACAATGCTTAAATGTGCAAATGAGCTTTGAAAAATCGTGTGTTGAAATGCATAAACACTTAAGAGAGGAAAAAGAAGGAATTTTCTTCCCACTTTTTTCCTTCCTTTTTGAACAAAAAAATAAAATAAAATTTGCAATGCATATGTGATGTTCAGCAGAAAAAAAAAGGCAAATGCTTTTGTAAATTACACGTTAATGTAATTTTTAGCTTAGCTGTAAACACAATATTGACACATTTTGTCTTCGGATGTTGTGTTTATGTGCAGGAACAATATTTTTAAGAGCATTAAGAAAATTTTGTTTGGAAGTTTCATGAACATTGTTGGGTACATGCTTCGAGTGGAACTTGAGCTCTTATGCTGTAAATATTATCAATAAGATTAAGTTTAAAAGATAAAGCTTTTAAGAATTTTATAAAGTGTGGCAATAAACTGAATTAAGCGAAATGTGAATTTTAAGTATGGTGTAGCTATGTGCACAGTCTTTTTTGGTCCCCCATAACTTCTATATTTTTTTGTGAATTTCTATGAGATAAAGGGTTGGGTCTACCCCAAATTTTCGACTTAGCTTTTCAGGGAATGCTTTCAGCTTAAAACTTGTTGTTAAACAGAAAAAAGAACAACGGATCACAAGTGGGACTCGAACCCACATCTAATGATTTCCGGCCGGCTCCTACCACTGAACTATCGGTGATTATATTGACTATATGATTAAACGCCATATATAAGTTACGCCCTTTTTGTCTCTGCGCCAGATGATCTTAGTCTTGTCATTGTTAAGGGCATAACTACACTCATAGAAATAATCTAAAAACATTTTTTGGATTTTACTCTTAATAATAATTTTTAGATTCTAAAACCATTTTTTAAAAATAAATATTTTGAAGAAAAATTGCTCGAAGTGAGAATCGAACCTATGACCTCTGGGTTAGTACTCCAGTGCTCTAACAACTACGCCACCGAACCAAGTAAAAACACATGGCAATTTTTCAATATATATGAACAAAAAATTAAAAATCAGTTTTTTAAATTTTAAAAACATAATTTTAGATTTTAAAAATATTTTTTAGAATAGTTTTTAAAAACATTCTAAAAGCTAATTATTTTTATGAGTATATTATATCTCAACACCACTATTCAAAAAGAATTGATGTTTAAATATTCAGCCTAAATCTAGGCAATATTTGATCTTGATCTAATATGAACACTTTAGTGAAATTGGCCAAATAATATATTTATATAAATTTGACATTTTTGTGATGGATTTTATTTTTATTTTTTGGTAAAATGACAAAAGCACTCCTTTTACATCCAACGTCAAGGAATAATCTTCAAAGAATATCCAATACTCTGAGTATTTTTAAAATTTTATATTAAATTTAATGTAATTCTCTTCAGAAATGCGCTATTCATAAAACATCCAATAACCTTTCTAAATATACAGTAAGTTAGCCAATCAAAGGATGCAATCGAAAAATTCTTTAATGTAGAAAATTCTCTTGTAATTTGATTTCAATTAAGTTGCAATTTCCGCCAAGATACATATATTTTTTTTATCGACAAAAATTCCTTTTACGATCTACATAACGACGTCGAAAGTAGAAAGTGAGAGAGTAAAGGAAAAGAAGGAAAAATTGTTTCCATAAAATGAGCAAAGAAAGGAGGAAGCTTGAAATCAGGATGTCGGAAATTATTTCCATACCAAAATCATAAAAAATTAATTTTTCTTTCACTCTAAGCTCACTTATATCACACAAAATTCTTTTTATGGCTAGCAAGTGAGATACATAGCGAGTGTGAGGAGAGGAAGGAAAGATGAAAAAAAGTGTTTTGCTATTAAAAAGCATTATCGCAAGTATCTAGTAACATGCACTCTGAAAGAAAAAAAAATTAATGCTTTTTTTGCCGGCATTAACCTGTGTTTAAATTCAATTTGCACAGAATATAAATGTGAAAAATGAAGCAGGAAGGAGCTTGGAAAATTGCAGCAACAACATAAAGCTAAAAGTTTGTTGTGCAATAATTTTCCATCTCTTTTTTTTGTGCATGTTAAAAGCTAATAATATTGCATGTTTGAGGTAAGTAATATCGAATAACATTGAGTGGTTCTGGCGTGAGTAGCATAGTCATTTAATCTAAATTATAATAGCAATTAAAAATATTATTATAATGTACATACACAACTCTCTCTCATTCATTCGCTGTACAACAGCATATAATCTGATATGTGATATTATAATGTTACACTACGACACAGTCGATAGAGTGAGAGAATGAGACGACAACTATGTGTATGTTGCAGTTTACACAATTTATTTAGATTCTCATTTTTCCGCAACAAACATGTAAATGCTAATTTCAATATAAATATTTTTCTTTTCATCTTTTTGTGAACTTTTCTTTAGAGACTTTTAAAGCTATCACTATACACTATTAAATGTGCGCATTTGTTACACAGAATGCTGAGTGCTCTCGATAAATACGTTACGATTTGTTTTAGTACAAAATTTGAATTTAGGGAGCGCAAATTTTAATTTAGTACAATTTATTTTAGTACAGAAATGAAAAATGCTTAATTTTGATGATTCTCTTTAGTTTGTTAATCCTGGATCTTGAAATTAAAATAGTTTGAGCTTTTCAGCATTGAATAATCGATATTATAACAAGTTAAAAGCCTGATTCAACGAAAAATTTCAATTTAGTACAATTTCTTTTAGTACAATTATGAAAATTGCTTAATTTTGTTGATTTTGTTTAGTTTGTTAATCGTGGATCTTGAAATTACTATAGTTTAAGCTTCTTAGCATTGAATAATCGATATTATAAAAAGCTAAAAGCCTGATTAAACGAAAAATTTCAATTTAGTACAATTTCTTGTAGTACAGAAATGAAAAATGCTTAAATTTGTTGATTCTGATCGATTTTTTAATCCTGGATCTTGAATTTACTATAGTTTAAACTTTTTACCATTGAATGATCGATATTATAACAAGTTAAAAGCCTGATTCAACGAAATTTTAATGAAATTAGAAAAATCTCACTTTTCGGATTGTTTGTAAACAAAGATTCAAAATTTAAAGTTTGAATCTCATAATTAACGTCAAAAAGCCTTAATCGAGAGCACCAAACCCAAAATATACAAAAAGAACGAACAAAGTCTCATTCTATTCCATGAAAAATTTAAATTACTCCGCAAATATTATCATTTTAAACGTTTAACCGCTCTCGTGATAATATAAAAGTAGCGCTTTTTTATTTAAACGAAAAAAGACACTTAGATTGAAAGAATGAAGCAGAAAAAAAGCTGCGAGTGTGACAAGAAGCATGGCAAATTCCTCGTACACTCGAACTAATGCTTTACTCATTCCTTTTTTACATACCGTACGGAAGAAAAAAAAACATTATACCATTGCCGCTAGCATTAGTAGTATTAAAGATGAACACGTTTTTTTTCTCTCTTCTTCTCTTTTTTCCGTTTCTTAGCTTTTTTTTCGTAAAGGAAACGAAACTTAATTTGGTTTCGCCTTTCGCTTGAGTGCCTTTAACACAGTTAAAAAATTGGTAGAGGAAAATAAGAATTTTGTATTGCACTGATAAAGTATTCTATTGCTTGCTGTTATTTTTCTGTTTGTGCTTTAAAATACTAGACATAAACAAGTTAAGGGGATTATAATGCTCGCGGCAATTTGAGTAACGCATATTTTAAGACGCATAAATTAAAACTCATGGTTGGTACACAAATTAATTTGAATATTGCGTTCTTAGTTCCTTAAAGACTAAAATTTTTAAAGTCTTATTTCTTGTAACTCATTTTGAAATTGAATTTGACAGATTTTGCTGCAACATTGAGAAACTCAGAGGATTCTTATCTCATTCCATGACACTTTTTTTCTCTTCTCAGAACTAAGAAAACATTTCTGTGGAAATTAATTCTTAAAGCCCACAGCAGTCTAAGGATTTTGTTTTGACAAATCTCATCGGAATTTAATATGAAACAATTTTATTCTTGGAAAGAAGGAGAAAAATTTGGATTGCGTGATTGAGTGGGAGCGATAAATGAGTTGGAATCAGGTTGAAATCTAATCTAAAGATCCAAGGTCACCGAGGAATAAGTCTTACTATGGCTATATCCGCCATTCACTAGCAAACACTTTTGATATACTCTTAATGGTTAACAATGCAATGATCTTCCTATATAGAAGTCATTCATTTGCTACGTTCATGATTTATCGGGGTCAGGGGCCGGTTGCTCTTTATTCCCTAGGGTATACCCTCTATGGAATCTCTAGGGTATACCCCTAGGATAGTATATACCCTGGGGTATACCGAACAACCGGCTCTAGGAGCAGATTTTTTGGTATATACCTGCACCTACCCTTACTTAGAGTATACATACATACATACATACATAGTATACTGGGTATCATTACCCCTAACTAGGTATACCCTAGGTAAAGATAGGGTCCCTGAAACTCTGTAACATGGTTTGCGTTACTTAATACCTCAAACCACCCATCATATCAATCAACAACTTCCCTTTCCAAAATAATATCAGCATAGTGATAAACAATTCTGATCACATTTAACTTTTTTAAATAGCATCTCCTTGGAGTCATGTCACAAAAAGTTTCATTAGAATTCTAGTGGGATTGAACTTTTAACCTTCCGATTCAGTAGATTTTACTTAGTAAAAAAAAGTCACAAAGTGATATATTGTTTCTGAATTGAGGAGTGACAGTTTTGTGGAAAGTTTAACAGTAACCCTTAAAAAGTAGGATTTAGTCTCATTCTAATGAAACTTTCAAGAATATACAAGAACCTACATTTATTTCGATAAGCTCAAAATATCATCTATTCTTCGAAAAATGGATATTCGCACTCTTTCAATTGACTCACAAAAGGATTTCTATAAGATTAGCTCTTTCAGATACCATCCTTTTACGTAAATAAAATCCAACAAATTCTTTGAAAAACATTTGTAAAAAGAATCCAGAAAAAATTATTCACATGCTCTCCCCTAGATTATTTTCCATAGCACAGCACACAAAACAAAATGAAAAAGCAGAAAATCCGAGCATTAAAAAATTCTTGAAAAAATTTAATTACCGCTAAACAATGTGCTTGTATACAATAACATGTTAATGTAGGTCAACATAATAAGAAGATTAACATGAGAACAAAGAACGCTTAATTACATAACATGTAAGAGCTTAGTTCGAGAATAACTGAGTCAAAATGGTTACAAAAACTCATTTAGATGGCACCAAAATATAAAAAAAAAGTTTAAGCTTGAAAAAATTAAGCTCCAAAGTAGAAGAAAGAAAAAACTTTGAAGAGTCATCAAAGAAACTTTTAGGTGAAGTTTAAAGGTAGGAAGGTAGCAGCAACACGAAGGTAAGCATGAAATTAAAATTTAATTCTTTTTCTGTTTAGAATTAAATTGAAATTGTTTTGGATGCAGCAACCTTTGTCTTGTTTATTTATACTTTTATTTCGGTGTGAAAAACTGTGAAATAAGTCAAGCTGGTGCAGGGACGTAGCCAGAAGTTTTTTGAATTGGGGGGGGGGGGGGTCAACCTTTCGAAAAGTAGGGAGGTGTCCACAAATTTCAATTCTGAGGAGGGGTATCTGGACCCACAAATTGACATGAAGTCCTAGTGTATCCGTATCCATGCATAGCTTGGGGGTCTAAGAGTGCCCGAACCTCCTTCTCCTCACTCGAAAGTGATCATTATCGTCAAGCATTAAATTAGGACCCTAAAAATTATTTTCTGGATACGCTCCCAACTTCAGGGAGCAATTTTGATGATTTTTCCATCTCGTGTAGCTTTAAATTACATTAATGTTAACATGCGAGTGCTTCTTCATCATTTTAATTTGACTAAATTCCATTCGTGAATTCTTATGTCAACGACAATGGAATTAAACACAACGAGAAATGGGGAATGAGAAAAGTGATATTAAGAAATGTTATACATTCTATTTCAGGAGGGACTTGACAAATAACTTTCAAACATTCAGCATGTTCAAAATATTCATTTTCAAAGAGCGACATAATTTTACCAAGGTGAATGTCACATGCCAGAGATTTTTTATTCAGGTTAGCCTCACTCATTCACATTTCCTTAACTTTCTATCCATCTGATGATCCCATGACATTTCATGAATCTATTTTTTTTCTTTTAAGCTATCGTAGCATTCCAGCTTCCTCCAAATTCCCAGATTCCTCACAAAATTCCCTAATCGTTTTACATATCCGTTCCTTTTTAAAACGTAAAACTGAATGAAAAGTGATACTTTCAGCATTTTTTTCTAGCATTTCCGAATAGAGGAGGAAGCAAAAGGCAAAAAAAAAAATCATTCTCGATTCGGTGAGTTTTTTATAAATCCCTTGACTAACATTTTACAAGTCGTGAACTTCAAAAGATAAGAACGAAAATATCTAGTTTAGGTGCTTTTTAACATATGTGCGAATGCTTCCTTTGAATATCCATTAAAGTTTGCAAAGTTGATCCTTCCACTATGGGAAAAAATTGAAAAAAAGCGGCCATCCACTTTTTTTTGGGAATGTTTCAAATATCCATTCCAACGAGATTTATTCTTGTAGAGGACATAAAAATAGACTTGTATGCCAAATTTCAGGTCATTTAGTGCTAGTTCCGTGATTCTAGAGCGGTTTGAAGTTGAAAAGAGGTGAAAAAACTGATTTTTTCATGCCATCTTTGAACTGGGAATTCTCTGTAATGGCAGAAGATATTGAAAAACGGGTTTCAGTTCCTAATAGTGGTATATAAGAGCTTTATTTTGGCGTACCACAAAGTTTAGAACTTTGTAGTTTTAGTACTGGTGTGGTAGGATATGCCTGAAAATCATAGGAAAAATAGCTTCAAACGTGCCGCAACTATCTTAAAAGGCCGAGATCCCATCAAGTAAACATATCAGCGTATAGCCCTTGACTTCTAGTTTACAAAAATGTTCATATACTAGGCAAAATACTTGCCGAAAAAAAGTTATGGAGGTTTAAATGAGTCGATCTATATTTGACCAAAAACTAAATTTTCTTAAAAAAAAATGAGAATAATGAGAATAATTATGGTTTTTGATGTTTTTCAATGATATATGCTGTTTAAAGACAAACTGCGAAGAAATTTTTCCAAAAAGTTCAAAATCTAGTAAGATACGGGGTACATGAGCTCTCTGACGACTTGACCCTTTTTCACCTCACTCAAACTGCTGTAACTTTTTGACGATGTAATATTTTTTAATTCTGTTTCCTGATTATGGTAGCCTATATTAGTACCTTTTTAATGATATATAATATTTGATATTTGAGTTTGGTCGTGGTCATGAAATTGGTCCTTGTTTGTGACCGACCCCAAACTAGTAAAAAACTCATAAACATCATTTCTTGATATACTATTTAAGAACATATATAGACATTGTAATTATGTTTTTTATAACAAGTTATGATAATTATGACAAGTTAAACTCAAATTTAGTACTTTGGAAACTTTTTGCTACCTATGGACAGTCTCTTGTTAGCCTCCTAGGAAATACCCTAGTAGTCTCTATTTGGTTAAGAAAACTTACAAATTAAATTATTTTACAGACTCTTATTGATCAATCTATGATATTTATGCATGATTTAGGCAAAATACATATATTTTAGGTAGATTACACTGAAAAAATTTAATTTTTACTAATTTTGTTTGAAATTGGCTTGCGCTGGTCACATTCAATGTACTACTATGGCAGCAAGGACTACGATGAATCAAAGTATTATACATTTTTATAAAGGTAATAACATCAGCTATCAAATACAGAAAACAGAATCAACAAATATTGCTCTTATAAAAAGTTATGACTATTTAAGTAGTCTCAAAAAGCACCAAGTCGACAACCAGCATAGGTAAAAACATGATTTTGGAAAATTTAGTAACATTTCAGCAGAATTTGAAGCAAAAAGTAATTAAAAGTCATAAAGGAACCTAAAAAAATGTTTACGAAGTCAAAATAGGCATGAATTTTCCAAAATCATGTTTTTACCTATGCTGGTTGTCGACTTGGTGCTTTTTGAGACTACTTAAATAGTCATAACTTTTTATAAGAGCAATATTTGTTGATTCTGTTTTCTGTATTTGATAGCTGATGTTATTACCTTTATAAAAATGTATAATACTTTGATTCATCGTAGTCCTTGCTGCCATAGTAGTACATTGAATGTGACCAGCGCAAGCCAATTTCAAACAAAATTAGTAAAAATTAAATTTTTTCAGTTTAATCTACCTAAAATATATGTATTTTGCCTAAATCATGCATAAATATCATAGATTGATCAATAAGAGTCTGTAAAATAATTTAATTTGTAAGTTTTCTTAACCAAATAGAGACTACTAGGGTATTTCCTAGGAGGCTAACAAGAGACTGTCCATAGGTAGCAAAAAGTTTCCAAAGTACTAAATTTGAGTTTAACTTGTCATAATTATCATAACTTGTTATAAAAAACATAATTACAATGTCTATATATGTTCTTAAATAGTATATCAAGAAATGATGTTTATGAGTTTTTTACTAGTTTGGGGTCGGTCACAAACAAGGACCAATTTCATGACCACGACCAAACTCAAATATCAAATATTATATATCATTAAAAAGGTACTAATATAGGCTACCATAATCAGGAAACAGAATTAAAAAATATTACATCGTCAAAAAGTTACAGCAGTTTGAGTGAGGTGAAAAAGGGTCAAGTCGTCAGAGAGCTCATGTACCCCGTATCTTACTAGATTTTGAACTTTTTGGAAAAATTTCTTCGCAGTTTGTCTTTAAACAGCATATATCATTGAAAAACATCAAAAACCATAATTATTCTCATTATTCTCATTTTTTTCTAAGAAAATTTAGTTTTTGGTCAAATATAGATCGACTCATTTAAACCTCCATAACTTTTTTTCGGCAAGTATTTTGCCTAGTATATGAACATTTTTGTAAACTAGAAGTCAAGGGCTATACGCTGATATGTTTACTTGATGGGATCTCGGCCTTTTAAGATAGTTGCGGCACGTTTGAAGCTATTTTTCCTATGATTTTCAGGCATATCCTACCACACCAGTACTAAAACTACAAAGTTCTAAACTTTGTGGTACGCCAAAATAAAGCTCTTATATACCACTATTAGGAACTGAAACCCGTTTTTCAATATCTTCTGCCATTACAGAGAATTCCCAGTTCAAAGATGGCATGAAAAAATCAGTTTTTTCACCTCTTTTCAACTTCAAACCGCTCTAGAATCACGGAACTAGCACCAAATGACCTGAAATTTGGCATACAAGTCTATTTTTATGTCCTCTACAAGAATAAATCTCGTTGGAATGGATATTTGAAACATTCCCAAAAAAAAGTGGATGGCCGCTTTTTTTCAATTTTTTCCCATAGTGCCTTCATAGAATTTGTTTAAACTTTTTCAAGCATTTTTGTAAGGAAAAATAGTGGGAAAAAGACTATTGTTCCTGATTTTTCTTTCTGTCTGTAGTGTGAACATTTTAAAGTGAGTTATGTTAAATTTTGTCTATATCTCTGTTTTTCAGATACTTTTGGCCGTTATTTTTCAAATATTTTTTTTACCGTTATTTTTCAAATACTTTTTGACCGTTGTTTTTTAAATTTTTCGACCGTTATATTCAAATATTACTTGACCGTTAATTTTCAAATACATTTTAACCGTTATTTCTCAAATAGTTTTCAGATATTTATCAAATATTTTATGGCTGCTCAAGTTATGTCCAGTTTGTTAATACATAATTTAAAGATTCTTTGAGTGAAAATGCGCAATTATTGATCAGAGATGACTAAGTCTAGAAACTATTTAGTACTTTCATATTTTATGCTTCCAAATTCTCTAAAATTTATTTATAGATAGAAAAGTCCCTTTTTAATTCTTTATATGTAATTCTAAAAAAAAACTTTCATAACATAATCCACACAAACGAATGTTTGCACAAAGATATGTAAATGTAAATTAATTTTTTCCTTCCTCTACCATAAGCCATGTCGGGTAAGTTTTATGAATGTAGCAAATGTCAGTAAATTGTCTTCCGTTGAGTTTGAAAAATCTCATTTTCACCACAAAGGAGTGGTGAGTTTCTCTCATTTCTCGCTCTCATTTGTCTCATTGGGAGTCTCATTATTCATGTCAGGCGAGATAATTTATGTGCAATAAATCATATCGATTATTAAGCAAAAATAAACTTTAAATACACTTTTTGTTCGTCTTTTGTTCTGATAATAATTGATGATAATAATAATAATCATAAAATTACTTTACAAACCTCGTTTTAATTGCTCGTGGTGTTGTGGCCACGAATGCTTTATTCATCCACTCGGTTGTGACATCCTCTACATTGTTAATTTGACTCTCATTTTGTTGCTTATCATAACTCATCGCACAATTAATTAAGAGCATTGTCGAAAGCAAGTAAAGAATTATCGTAAACCTTCCAGCATCCATAATTGGTTCGGTTGAAAATATATTGCGTGATGCCAGTTGTTATGTTTATTGTCGCTTTTAATTATTTTATTATATGATGAAAATAAGAGAACTCTCCCTTCTACAAATAAAGAAGTGGATGTACAAATAATAAATGAGAAAAGTAGGAAGGAATAAAAGTTGTTTGATGAGGCATGCTATGGACATCTCGAAAGAATTTTTCAAAAAAGTAGTTAAATTTTTGAAATCAGTATTTGATTAGCAAAGTACTGCGTATTAAATAAGTCAATCATGAATATTTTGTGACTTAAATAAATTCGACGGCTCGATAACGGTTTTTGACATTCAAATTTTCTAACGATCAAAATATATTTGAAAATTTCCCGCGTAAATTCACTTGAAAATCATTAATTATGGTATAATTAAGAAATTTTGCAATGAATTTTCACATATTAAAATGGTTTATCATTTAACGGTTTTTTAAGATTCAAATTTTCTAACGGTTAAAATATATTTGAATTTATCCAGGTTTAATGCGCTTGAAAATCATTAATTATAGTATAATTAACAAATTTTGGGGGGATTTTTACACATTAAAATGGTTTGTCATTTAACGGTTTTTTAAAATTCAAATTTTCTAATTTTCGAAACAAGTTTCAAAAATGCGCTAAAAAATCCGTTAAAATTTCAAAAGTTTCGTTAAGTTTTTCTAAGAGTTTCGTTAAATATTCAAAAAATCCGTTAAAACTTTCGTTAAATTTTCAAAAATCCGTTAAAATTTCAAAAAGTTTGTTAAGGTTTTCGTTAAAATTTCAAAAAAATTTTGACCGTTTTTTGACCGAAAAAGTAATCGATTTGGAAGCATAGATTATCTATGTTGTGTAAAATGTAAATCAGAACTATTTTCTGTTGACACCAATTTTATATGAAAATAATTTTTTCAATTAACGGTTAAAAAATATTTGAATTTTTGATCAATTTCAAAATATTTAAATTTTTTAAGAGCTTTTCCACAATGTCCACAGCATGTAATGATGAAGAAGAAGGAATAAAAGCAGAAACGAATTTATGAATGGTGAAATCACAAAAATGATAATTTTATGCAAATGTCTAACTTTTGTCTTTATGTTTTTCAGTCGACGCTCGACTAAAGTTTCAAAAGAATGATGCGGAAAATTGAAAGCTTTTTACAATCCTCCGTTATCAATTTTAATGTTGGAGAAAACAAAATATTTTCGTTTCTTTTCATTCCTTCTTATTCTGAGTATTCTCTCTACGAATCGTAAGTTCTTGAAAATTACTTTTTTATCGCGTTTTTCAATTGTTTGCACTTCTTTTACGTTTGAAGTAAAATAAACACCAAACTTTTCTTTATACCCTCGTACTTTTTGACACCTCGTTCTATTTTTCTCCAAAAAAATTATTATTTTTTTTGGCTATGAACTTTTTCACTTTATTCTTATTTTGTTTATGACCATAAACCACAGCGAATTTTAATAACCGATGATATTTGCTTTACAGCCTTTGTATTAAAATATTCTTCTTTTTATTAACATGAATAATTTATATGTTCCTATTGTTCCTGTCGGCAAACGACTGAATGAATTTGCAGAAATGAAAATTTTTACGATCCTCTGTTGTTGACCACTCACTTTCTATTACATCCAACAAAAAAAATCGTTCGTTCTAAATCTTCAAACCTTTAAATGTGTTATTCACTCTTGTTGTGGACTAAAAGTGATTGAGAATGCGGTAAAATAAACAACAAGCGTTAAAGTGAAAAAAGTATGTGTCGAATAACACACAGAACAGAATTTAGAAGCACCAAAACTGAAACTGGACTCACGGGAAGAGATGAAAAATTTCTCAATTGATTTCCCCACTCCAAGCTTTTTTTCGGTTCTGTTCGTTCACCGTGCTTGCTTGCTACCCCCCACTTTTGGGGCTTTAATGTGCAAGAACCTAGAAAAAAAATGTTTTCATCAAAATGAGAGTTTTTTTTACATCATGAATCGCGATTCCGTTATATTGATTTCTATAGAAGGGAATATTTATTATTGTACATGTACCAAAAGCAGGAAAGTCAAAGTGAACGGGGAAAGTAATAAAATAATAATTTTCATAGAGTGAACCGACCTTTTTTCATTTGAGGATTAATTTATAGATTAAAAAAATATTTTAGCAGAATTTTTTATATCCTGTATCGTGAATTCTAATTTGATTGTAACCATAATTTGACTTTTTACTTTAGAAAGCTTTAAAATTAGGAATCATTAGCAACGTTTGATCCTTTGATGATTTTCAATTCCAAATCTGATGTAACGCATAAGTGTGGAGTTTATTTTGATTAATTCATAATTTAGCTGGCATGTGGAGAAATCCTAATAGCAGTGTGGGAGCTATTACTTCTGTATGTGATTACAATTAGTAATAAAGGTTGGATTTAATGGCAATTAAATCTGGATTTGAAATTTCTCAGCAACAGAAGCACGAATTGAGATGCGGATTTGATGATATGAATGTCTGAAATTTGGATCACTCGGTTGATGATTTGTGGCACTAGGCCAATAAATTAGCAATAACATACTATTGTAAATGTCTTCTGAATATCAATTCTTAATCGAATTTTTACTGGCTCTTTTTTTGAAAAAATTTGTGCGGGAAAGAATTTTGAAATTTTTTTGAATGTTACAAAATTTTAGTATTTTTTGAATTTACTACTTTAAACACATTTTAATCCTTCAAATTCATTGTGGTAAAACCTAATTTACTCATATTATCCTTTAATTTGTACATAAAAATAAGAATTTAAAAGATTTTGTTTGATAAATTTTGAATGTTTATAATAATAATAACAATCCTGTTTTATTTAAATTCTTTAGGTTTTGGCGGAACATCATTACAATTATTTTAATATTAACCTTTCCGGTTTTAAATTAAATTTGAGAGATGACGTAGTAAGATAGTTGCATGGATGTAATTGAATAATTAATAATTGACAGAGAAAAATATTTAAAAAAACTGTCACTCTTGATAGCAAAAAAAAAAAAAGAAAAACAATAATAAAGAAAAAGAGAATATTAAATAAATTTAAAGGAAAGCTCTAGGCAATTTATGTTTTGCTCGGAATCTCAAAGTTTCTGAATTATATTGACCCAATGAAGAAAATAAATTATTAGGGTGAAGTACGACTTTGGAATAGAATTGGTCTGTTAATTTTGATATGAAATTTGAAATTAATGGAACTTTAGACGAATCATGGATCTCATCTGTGGATTTAAAATCATTCCAATAAACATTGTGGATCATTCGAAGGATTTTATTTTGAAAAAGTTGCAGTTTATTGAGATGGCAAAGTGCTGCATTAGAGAAAACAGGACATCCATAAGTTAGGATAGGCCTTATATAAGACTTATAAATTCGCAGTTTTGAATCGGTTGACACATGAGACTTTCTACTCAACAGACAATAAAGACTTGAGAAGCACGCTGCACTTGCTTTTTTGATCGAATAATTGATGTGATGTTTGAAGGTCAATTTCCTGTCAAGTATGACTCCCAGATACTTTACAGATTCTTTCCAGTTAAATGTTTGATTATTGATGGTAATAATGTCATTTGACATTTTGTCAATCATTTTTGTGGATTTAGTAAAAATAGAAAATTCAGTCTTGGCTTCATTTAAATGAATCTTCCAATCCATAAAATAGTTTTGTATACAATTAAGAGTCTTGACTAGATCAGATTTAATTGTTTTCAGATTTTTCCAAGAGGACTGAACAAAGAATGCAGTGTCGTCAGCAAAAAGTGAAAGATGACCTTTACGAGGAATGTAGATGTCGTTAATAAACAAATTAAATAAATGAGGAGCAATGATTGATCCTTGGGGAACACCAGAGCTGACGCTGAACGTATATGAGTTCATTTGTTGGAAGAACACATAAGCTGAACGACCACTAAGATACGATTGGATTATTTTAATCAGATATTGAGGATAATTATTGACAATTAATTTATGAATAAGACCGTCATGCCATACACTGTCAAAAGCTTTACGAAGATCCAATAAGACAATTCCAGTGCTTTTATTTGTATTAAAGCCAAAAGAAATCTCCTCTGTGATTCGTAAGATTTGATGGACTGTAGAGTGTTGTGATCTGAATCCACATTGCTGTTTAATGAAAATTTCGTTATCCAATTCAAAATTATTTAAACGAGTAAGCATCAATTTCTCAAAACACTTTCCAAGACATGAAAGTAGAGAAATTGGACGAAAATTGTCAGGAGAGGTGCAACTTTGGTTACTTTTCGGAATTGGAATGATTTTTGCTATTTTCCATTGATTTGGAAAGTATGACAATCTAAAACAAGCATTGAATAAATCTGTGCAAAGCGAGATGAATGGATTACAGCTCGACAGAAACGATAAAGCAGAATTTGGTATGTTGTCATGACCGCATGACTTTTTTGGATTTAATGATTTAAAAATAGATATGACTTCATCTCTGTGGATAGAGTCACTTAACTGTGAACATATAACTGACCTATTATTTAAGGATTGAACAGAGCTATGAACTAAATTATCATATTTTGAGGTAGAGTTTTGAACAATCGAAAAGGAATTTTGAAAACTTCTTGCAAAGGCATCAGCTTTATCCTTGCCAGAATAATGTATTCCTACATTGTCAGTTAGAGGAGGAATCGAGCGAGTTTTTCTTTTAAGGGATTTCGCGAATTTGAAGAGGGAATTGTCATGATATGATAACTCTTTAAGTTTCTCAATAAACGCAGATGACTTTTCAGCATTAATCTGATGTTTAATCATTCTATTCAAGAGGTTCATTGAGGATTTGAATGCTGGATCTCTCGAACGTTTGTACAAATTTCTAAAGTGATTTCGATTCTTGATTAGAACATTCACAGCTTGAGAATACTTATAGCGAAGAAGAAATGATTTCTTTTTGGGAGCAGAACAAGTTAAAGCATCAGAGATCATTGTGGAAATATCGTCAACAGTAGCATTAATTGACGCATACGATGATAAGTTTGGGATTATGGCATGACATTTGATATTAATTAAATGACGGAACTTTATCCAATTTACTTTGGATAAGTTAAGCTGAGAACTATATGGCAATTGAGTTGACTGAAGATTGATGTTAAATAGTAATGGTAAGTGATCTGATGAAAGATCATTTAAAACTTCGATGCTACTAACAGAATCATAACCTTTTGCTACGACAAAATCGACACATGATGGATTGCCATTGTAAGGATACAAAGTTGGCTCATTTGGCTTGAATATTTTAAAATTTAAATGATCTAAAATTTTGGCAAGATCACATCCTTTTCGATCATTGGATGTATTATTCCAATCAATATGCTTTGCATTAAAATCGCCTGAGACAATATGTGGACCTGGTTGATTTAAAACATGATTAAGGAATATTTTTGACTGAGAACGAGTTGCAGACGGTGAGCAATATATGGATGAAATTTTCACTATTGAGTTGTCTAAATTGATTGAAATTGTACATGATTCAGCGTAATTAAATTGTGACTTTACAAAACCAAAATGAGGAATAGTTGAACGAATAAAAATTGCAGTGCCACCGCGAAATCTATCCGCTCTATACGAGCAAAAACCAGGAATATTA
The DNA here is from genome assembly GCA_963573255.1 of Chironomus tentans. Classification (NCBI taxonomy): domain Eukaryota; kingdom Metazoa; phylum Arthropoda; class Insecta; order Diptera; family Chironomidae; genus Chironomus; species Chironomus tentans. The sequence goes on along the minus strand of OY754302.1, from coordinate 39,495,200 downwards.
AAAGTTGAATTGTCAGTGAGCCATGATTCGCTAATTAAAATAATATCAATAGAGAGAGTGTCAATAAGAATGAACAATTCTGTTGATTTGTTCTGCAATGAATGTGCATTCCAACTAATGATTTTAAAAACCATTATTGGAATGTATTGGAGTACAGTACTTCATGAGAATTAAAAGTTGTGCTTGCTGATCAATACAAGCACTAAGCTCATCAACCATATTAATAAAAATATTAACAGTTTCGTTGATATTTGGCAATGAAATAAATTTGTTTTGGGCTTCTTGGAGCTTTGAAATAGCACCATGATTAGGATTTGAAACTTTGAGAGATTGAGCAAAACTTACATTATTAGCTGAATTATTATTGATAACAGGAGTTGAACGATTTCCAAGAACTGGAAACTGAGATGATGACAGGTCAACAGGACGCACGGGAACAGTGATGTTCTTTTTTTGATGAATTTTACGATTCTCAATATGTTTGAGATAAGCTGGACAGCCTCGATGATTTGATGTATGAGATCCATTGCAATTGCAGCACTTCGGATCACCTTCGCGGGAAGTTCTCGAGCAGGCACCAGGTTCGTGCGACTCAGCACATTTGACACATCTTTGAATTTCACCGCAATTAAATGATGAATGACCCCATTTTTGACAGCGAAAGCACTGCGTGATTTTCTTGTTTGATTTCATCATTATTTCCCATCTGACAACAATTCCATCAACAATTTTATGAGAATGATTCAACACGTTCAGTGTGACAGACTTGTCAAAATGAACCAAGTAAATAACATAATCGTTATTATGAATGAAGTATGAAACTTTCGTTGCTGGAACATTGCAACTTTTGAGAGTTGCAAGAACGTTTTCACATGATTCGTCAAAGTATCCTTTCATTAAAAAGTACGATGGCTTGTCTGCTGGATCAGTGAATGTATGAAAAGCAATCTGTTGAGCTCGTAACTTGTCGATCAGATTCTTTTTATCATCAGAAGTTGCACACATGACTTGTGTCGAATTGCTGTTTCTTACTTTAATTAATGGACGTGAAGAAAACTGAATGTTTTTCAAAACATTCTTAACAACCTGGATGTTTGCAGTCAAAAATAATGGCTTGATTTGCTTACCAGCACAATTTAGTTGCAACGGAAGTTGATTTTGAGGCAATGTAGGTGCCTGAGATGAGCCTTGAACGAACGAGGAGCTTGAAGGTGTCTCAGAAGTTGTCTTGCTGGTTTCATTTAATTTTGTCGCTTTGACGACTTTTCGAATGGTCGGAGATTTCGAACTTTTCCGTTTATTGGCCTTATTGCCGTTCGGCATTGCAAATATCACGGAAATACACCTTTAGTTATAGCTAATCACTAGTAATTGGCGTTAAATAATAGCTTTAAACTCGAGAAATTAATTATGTTAAATTTTTGTTGTTTATGTTTACGAGGGGTAAACCACTTTTTTTGAATGTTTATAAACAAAAACAATTTGTTTACATTTTTTTGGAGAAAAGTTTTGTTTGCAAATTTATCGCTTATTTATAGGATAATTAAAGTCTAATTGATTGCAAAACATTCATTATAGTTTAGGAATGCTAACTTAGCAATAATTTATCACCAATTTTGTCTCAAATGTATTAATTTTTTTAAAATTTCAAAAAAAAAAATCAACTTTCGAAAATTTCGAAAACAAAATCGAAAAAATTATGGGAAAAATATTTTTCGGTTCAACGGTTATCTCCGATACGTGTAATTCAATTTCGACAGACTTATCGAAAGTCTAGGGGTGTTAAAATACACAGGTCAAAAAATTTGAATTTTTAAAAACCGTTGGATTTTTTTACCGATTTTCTCAATGTTTTTATGGATTACACAAATCATTTAGCTTTGTTATTGCTACAAATGATTAATTACATTAAATTTTCTTTGAAATTTCGTATAAAAACTGTTCTTTTCAAGTTTATTGGTTTTTCGACTTTTCGAAACTGGGGTATTTAATTCCGAATTTTGTATGGCAGACAGTCAAATAAGAAATTTTTACATCTTTATTAGAAAATTTTAACGGTCACTTTCCTTGAATTACACGCATCGGGGTTATCTTTGGGATGTCAAGTAACTATCCTTAAGATTGAGAATTTCATCTCCACAAAATGCTCATTTAGTTCCTTTAAAGATCCCATTACATTAATAATCCTATACAATGTTTCATCAAATAAATTGTGCTTTTCAATCATCAACCACAATCAAAGGATTCGATTACTTTATGCTGAAATCTTTGCAGTGGAAAATCTTTATGGTCGAAGAAATTTGTGGATTAACTAATTTATTAATTGAATGATTATAATATAATGAATTTCTATTCAGTTTAAATGGATACCGTATTTACGAATATTCTACCTATATGAGAATAAAATCATGCTAATCCAATTATCATTCAACAAAGAGAGATAGGGAACTGAACTGAAGTTCATAATTATTATAACACATCGAACTCGAATGTATACATACATATATATTTTCGTTCCAATTTCTACAAATGTTCGACTAACCAAATTATTTTTCCATTCATTTTCATCATTTGTTCATTAATTTACATATGCATGACAGAATGTTTGTGGTATGTTTCTATCCTCTGGCTGCTTACAGAACTTTCATACACAACAATTCTGTGATGTTCATTTCTTTCTAACTGTTTTTCATTTCATGATAACAAGCTGTGGATGTGAATGTGTGTCACTGATCCAGTTCTTTATATATATATTTTTTTTTCATGAATGGTCACTAATTAGTCACAGGAACAAAAAATATTTTAGCACTTCCTAATTAATTTCATTTTATCGATAATTGGAAATCTGTAACGGTAAACTTGTGGATTAACAAATAAAAAAAATAAATCACAAAATTTAAATAAATTTAAAATCAATATCCGATTTAAATTAAATTTTCCCATTATTGAGGATAAAGCATTTAAATTTTAAATCAACATGCTTTTCTGCCGTCATCGATAATTTTTTCATGAAAAAAAAAGACAAAAAGGCAATGAATTTCAATTATTAATTTCCTAACCAAATTGTGCCTTTGGGGAAGGATTGCGGTTTAGCGGAAAAAAAATCTTTTTAACCCAAAATATTGTTAGCTGAGCTATTGTACATGACACAGCATACCGTCCCTAAAAATCACTTCCTAGAATTAAATGATTCGATAACTTTTAAAGACTTGAAGTCTAGATATTTTTCTTATTCTGCAAAATTCTGATTTTACCCAAGGTGCACCAACTTTTTTTTTGAGAAAGAAGAACGAAAGGAAGATGACACAAAAAATTGTGAAACTTTACACGTCGTAAACTTTAAATGACTTTTGAATTTGTTTGAATTCTTGAGCATTAAAAATTATTGATCCGGATTATGGCATTTTATTTGATATTCTGTAATATTCCTGCTGCTATTTAAAGATCAAAGGTGCTTGAGATTTTGAGATACTTGTGGAAGTTTAATTTGAATATTTTGCTGAAAAAAGTAAAGCTTGTCTCGAAATGGGATTCGAACTAATGGCCAATGACTTCAAGTCACATGCTCTTACCTTCTTACCATTGAGATATCAGGAATTACTCATAAACATGGCAGAATTCTAACTTAATAGGTCGTTCATGTCATTGACATAAGGGTGTATTCAGGAAGGGGTTTTGGGGGTCGAACCCCCCTCTTTTTGGGATTTTTATAAGAAAAAAATACCGACCCCCTACCCTGTCCATACAAAAAAAAATTAAAATCCTTCCCTCGAAAAACTTCTGGATACGCCCTTACATTGACATCCATTTAGGTATAGAGGAAGTTTTGATGCTGTGTCAGTTTTGTCAGCTACAAGGACAAGCTTTTGTGAGTTTCTATTTTTTGTGGATTTTAGCACTAACTCCTGCATCACCCCCCCCCCCCTAATTGATATGCACCTAGTTAGGAGGTCCTTATTATTATTAAACATAGGTTTAAGGCCCATCGAAGTAGAAAAATTAAACTTTATCTTTGCATTCAAAATATGTATCAATGAATAAGATTCAATTTCACGTGATAGATGTGTGTGACATCTTTCCGTATCTGCTGTCGTATTTGTACGCTCATTGAGGAAGACGTTGGCAACATAACTGAATTGACATATCAAAATCTTCTTTTACCCCATCGAATTTGAATTTTCAATTCAATTCAGCCTGCTATGATCGATTCACTTCATCATTTCAAAAGGAAAGAAAAGGATTTAAATTTTTGATGTGTACAAAAATATGAATATTGAAATATTTAAAGCATTCGGAGCTATCATTATGTTTACAGAAGATATACATTAAATTCTATTTATTTTTAGACAATATTAATTTTCCATTTCAAATTTACTTTTTGACTTTTATTACCAGGAATTTGTTTGTGAAACAATTTGATATCAATTTTCAAAAAAAATATATTAAAATTGGTAGATTTCATAGGGGTGGTTACAAAAAGGATGTCAGCCTTTTGAAGAGCTGAAGTATGGTTTTTGAAAGGGGGTTTATTGGAATGATAAGTAGACTGGTCGTATATTTTACTGGAAAAAATTAGATTTTCATCATTTTTTGCTTTAAATATATAACTTTTTGATATTTTGGGCCTGAATAAGGAAGGATACTGGCCAAAATTAATTCCATGACGCAGGAAGGAAGCAGGGGGACTGTTTATGGGGTAAAACCCCCTCGATGGAAATTTTGTTCAATTTGATTGGAGTTTTAAGAGAAAAAAAAACCCAAAAAATTGAGTATGTCCCTTTTAAGGGATCAGTATCAATTATATATTTTAAAAAACGTCACTTATGAAAGCCCCCTTCAAAAATACAAGAAAATTCTCAATAATTTTCAATTTACAAAATCCACAATATTTCTCAGTGAATAAACAAGCTTCAAAAAAATCCATAAATTGTCCACCCACATCCTATTTATACCCGAGTGACACAAACAGCCATATGAAGGCACACTTAGTTCGAATTCCTAGTGTGATTTGTTTAAATTCCAAATGGCTGCAAAATGGAACCTCGTGCCACTCGGGTTACATTGCAACATATTTAAATATCATCCCATAACTTTACATTAAGTTTTAAATCCACGTCTTCGTACCAAATCGAGTGGAAAGAGCTCGTGAATGTAATTTTCCATACACTTACTTACTTTATCAGACATATTGTAATTTTTTTTGCGTACGACATTGTTTAAGCAGGTGTTGCCACTTGAAAAGTTTTCCCCGATAAGCATTAAGATTCTCTAAATCGATAACATTGCCACATATAATGTTAAATGTATGAAAAGTTTGTATGCATACACCTACAATTGATTGGGTTTTATGTCATCAACATTTAAAATTTATTCATCAATTAACACCTCGTTTTGTGGTGTGCACATTTTCAATGGCATGAACATAATAATGTTGAGTGCAATACATGAGTACATATTTGATATTTGAAAGCTATCAACTGAAATTAATCGATTAAATGACACAAGTGATGTGTTTTGATGTTTCTTTAGTATCATTTAATTATACAGCAAGCATACAATCATTGTTTGGCTCAAAAGTTTTCAACAAATTCATTTCATCATCTGATATTGAATTTCATCGATGAAATGAAACATGAAAATCATTAAACATATTCTATGTACAAGCCATAAAGAGAATGTTTATCTCTAAACTATCCATTTTTATCAAACATGAATTGATATTGGAAATCAATGTAGAATGTGTATTCAAGAATTGCTTTTTCAAATGTTTCATAAGTAATTTTGAACATACGTAGTTTTTTGTCTTTGTCGTATCCCTGCTGGTGAAATTTGTCTGATTCTTGATTTTTGAGAAGAATTTTGAATATCGTTGATGACTTGGTCTATAATTTTTGCCTAGGATACATTCAACTTACAGAGACCAGGATTTGATCCCTGGAAACTTTCCTACATCTCGTTATAGAGTTTTAAAGCCAACTGTGAATTGATAAGTTAAAGGTAGGGCAGTAGAGTAGCAATGGTTTCTATTCTTGGGAATTTATGACTTTTTGAAATGGTGCCCGAGCCGTCACGCCACTTCACCCCCCTACCTACGATACACCACTAGTCTAAGGTCTACGAATAAATTTGTTATGAGGTCCTATTAATGAAAACTATATTGGTCACAGCAAAGAGGAGGGCAAGGTTTCAGTAGCAAGGGCAAAACATGGAATTTTTGACTTTTTGAAACGGTACCCCAGCTGTCATATGACCCCCCCCCCTCTCTTGATACACCAACACCACTAGTCTAAGGTCTACAAATAAAAGAGAATTTGTTATTAGGTCCTACGAATAAAAACTCATTTTTTGACTTTTTCGATCAGTACCCAAGCTTGCTACGCCACTGTCAATTTACTAGGGTTTTTCGAGAGAAAAATCCATTAATTCCTTTATTGCTACGCCCCTGATATTCAAATCATCACTAAATTTTTCACCAATTTTTCCTAAAATTGCTTCTACAACAATGCAAAGTGAACAATAAAAAATATGAAAATCAATAAAAACAAAATCGAATTTCAATTTCAATTTTCCTCTTATTTAACATCAAAAAAACAAACATTAGATTAGAAATTGCTGTCAGTTAAGATCGTTATCACAAAAATGAGAATGTTAAGGAAACAATTGTGACAAAATATTCCGAAGGGTATTTTAAATTTCTACAAATGCAAGCAACAACAATCTGATGCGTGTATCTTGTCTTGAATTGCTTCAATAAATGCTATCATGTTGTTTGAAAAATGCATTCCAAGAAATGCAAATTAAATAATATATTTCTAAAAAATGCTGACTGTGCGATTTTGTTAGTTACACTTTTTTCAGGGGTACGAAGAAGAGGCAATGAGTCAAGGGAATCAAAAAATGGGGAAAAATTTTTGACCTTTATTTTTAGCGCATTTTTGAAACTTGTTTTAAAAAGGTAGCTTAATAATGCACTTTGTTCGGCTGGCTGGCTGTTTGAGATCTCTTTAACCAGACATCGTAGAGAGCTCTAGTTTTTTGCATTAGCTCAGTGTCATCGAGTTATGTGGGCCATTGTTATTTAAAAATCTCAAAACCAATGCTAAATACTATAATTAATGATTTTTTGTTTTCAATACAATAGAGCCAACTTCAAGTGGGATAATTTCAAATATTTTTTGACCGCTAGAAAATTTGAATTTCAAAAAACCGTTAAATGACAAACCATTTTATTATATGAAAATTCACCGTGCAAATTGTTAATTATACTATAATTAATGATTTTCAAGTGTATTTACGCGGGAAATTTTCAAATATATTTTGACCGTTAGAAAATTTGAATTTCAAAAAACCGTTAAATGACAAACCATTTTAAAATATGAAAATTCACCGTGCAAATTGTTAATCATACTATAATTAATGATTTTCAAGTGCATTTACGCGGGAAATTTTCAAATATATTTTGACCGTTAGAAAATTTGAATTTCAAAAAACCGTTAAATGACAAACAATTTTAATATATGAAAATTAACCGTGCAAATTGTTAATTATACTATAATTAATGATTTTCAAGTGAATTTACGCGGGAAATTTTCAAATATATTTTGACCGTTAGAAAATTTGAATGCCAAAAAACCGTTATCGAGCCGTCGAATTTATTTAAGTCACAAAATATTCATGATTGACTTATTTAATACGCAGTACTTTGCTAATCAAATACTGATCGCTAACACAAAAATGCGCTGAAGTCCCTCGATCTATAACACGAGGACTTTCGTTAATTTTTTAAATATTTTCTTACCGTTATTTTCAAATATATTTTGACCGTTATTTTCCAATTCTTTTTTGGGGTTTTGTTGGTTTGGAGGCCAATGACGAGTCATGTCAGCTACTCTAGTCATAAAATATTGAAAACATCGAGCAGGAATTGTATCGAATACTTTCAAAGACGTACTTCATGAGAAATAATAAAAAGCGAATGAATGAGACTAAAAAATATTTTTGACATATTTTGTCATACTTTTGAATTGTTTCTGGCAAGGAAGTTTCATCTTGTTGTATTCTCTTATTCAAAACTGTCAAAGTGTCGATCGAACATTTCAATGAAATTTTTATTTCTTTCTCTTGTAGCTTATGTTATTGAGTGCTGTGCTTATATCGAGAGCAATATGCTGCCGTAGAAACAGCTAATTATATTCATGAAGAGGGAAAAAAATCTGCAAGGGTTAGTCGAGAGGTTGATTTCTTGACATCCTTTTGCTAAATTCCTATGTAGCATCAATTAAGCTTAATTCCTTAAATTGAAAAGATTCAAGTGTTGCGTTTTCGTAACAAAAAAAGGAGAGCACTTCCTGCCCGCTGTGAATAAATTTATTTTAAGTAATTTATCTTTCATGTTTACCTTTACTTCTGCGAGAAATGCGTTGTAGACTTTAAAATTATCTCGGCTACCTTCTTCCTTCAAATCCGTCGTGTATACATTTCAGAAAAAAAAACATTTTAACTTTTTCTTTACATTGACAGCAGAAAAGAATTTCCCTCATTTTAAAATAAAAAAAATTCTTAAAATTTTTGTGTGTAACTTCATCCAATTGTTTATATTAAATTCCTTTCTTTATTGCTTTTGATCGCTTGACGACATTGTTAACGTTCAAAAGTTTTTAATTGAGGAGGCAAATTTTAGGGGTTTTTAATGAAGATAAATGACAAAGTGAAAAACAAATTTGTTTAAATTTAATGGAAGAAAATATCGATTTTTTTGGGATGTTTTCTGCTTGATTGACATACGATATTCGGATGTAAATAATTCTGAATAAAAAATTTAAAAGTTCTTCTTTGAAATTGATCCATTTCAAATAAAGCTTAAAGCTTTTTTATTTTTGCTTAGTTACCTTAGTTACATGAAAAACCATAAAAGTATTTGAGTTTTATTATGCAAAAAGCAATAGAATCTTTTGAGCTATATCTAACAGCTCTTGGAGAGTGCAGTCAAGTGATTTTTATACAAAATTTTCATAAAATGAAATTTCCATGAAGTGTCGCACTATTTTATAGCTCTAAGTATTCATGTTAGTAGTTTATTTGACAGAGACGTATCCATGAGGATAAGGAGTTGATGTTAGATCAAATTTTCTATGAAAATTGTCGTGCAATGTGCCAAAATTTTGCCACTATATGCTACTTTTTCATTAGAGGGAGAGGTACAGCAGTACATCCAGCAAATGGCGATCCTTCAAGGGTCCGTTTATAATTGATGTCACGCAAAAATGAGATTTTTGGACCCCCTTCCCCTCTCTGTCATAAAATTTGTATACCAAAAATTTTCTTTTGTCAAACCCCCTTCTAACATTGGATATTACTTATGAATGACCCCCATTTTACCAATTTACAAGAGCTTTATGTAGAATAAATTGTATTGGAGTTCCTTTCCTCCCTTTTTGAAATCCTTACCCCAGGAAAACCGAAAGTTCCTAAGGGGTCGTTTACTTATTACGTTATGCAAAAAAAACGAAATTTTAGACCCCCCTCCCCCCTTTACAAATTTTTCAAAAAAAATTTTTTCTTTGTTTGATCTGTTACAAAATATCAGAACCCCCCCCCCCCTCCCTCCTAAAAAGCGAACGTAATAAGTGAACGACCCCTAACTTCCGTAGGTAAATGACTCAGTAAATTACATACTTTAAAATTCAAGTCTTTTATTTACACTAAAGTTTTGGAATTAAACATCTTGAGATTTTTCAATAAAAATAAGAAATACTTAACTATTTAATTTGAAATAATTAAGTAAAGCCCTTTCTACACCGATAAATATTTTTATTACAACCCTTAAAGCATAAAAGAATGTAATTCGTAGAGTTCCTAAATGTCCATTTCTATACTTTTGAAAATAAATTAACTGTGAAAAATGTAAATGAACTTTTTCCTTCCTCGCAGTGTTTCATTAATCACCCATCCCGTTATCTTTAAATTATCAAAGCTTCTTTTCCTTTTCTACTAAATATTCACAAAGCAAGTCTCACAGCCCCTTTTTGTACCCTTTAAAAATAGATCTAAATAAATAATTTCTTGTGCTTTCTGTTTACATGGCAGAAAGTTCATGATTATTTGCTCTGGGAAACTAGCCGTGAAGTGTTTCCGTTCATTCTCTTCTCTATCTTTTTCTTAGTAATTACAATTTGATGGCCATAATACCAACATGCATAAATAGCAATAATGTAAAAGTTCATTAATCGAATTTCCTCATTATTTTTTCTATTCTTTCTCTCGACATTTTTGTCTCATTGTACTGTCCATATTTTAAAAGATTCATTAATAAAATTAAGTGCAAAGTTCTCTATTGTAAATTTATGGGTAAATTTTAAAATAATTAGCTCGGTCTAGTTGTTGTTTATTTTCGTTGAGATTTCCGTCCATTTATTCATGATATTTATGTTCACCTAAGGATATTGTTTTAATGGAGGATGAAATCTGATACACGAAAACAAAATAATCTGCTATTTATGTAATTTCAAGGGAAAAATTATTTGGTGCTGGAAATTTTCTAGCAAGCGTGCTAATTTCACACTGTGAATGGAGAATTATTTTATGTCTAAAAGCTCCATTTGTAGATGATAGAATATTTTATAATACTGACTAAAATTTTAAGAGTATATTTTCGAATTTTTCGTGGTCGTTTGGATCTTATGGAATGCTGAAACTGACCATTTTGGACCCCTTCCACACTTCGTAGTAAAATTTGTTTAGCAAATTGAGCTTTTTATCCGAGAAAAATTTTAAACCAAAATTTGAAAATAAAATGAAATAACTGTCATTTAAAATTCAAATTTTATTTCGTTAAGTTGATCGAATTTTAGAGCCAACTTCAGGTTGGTCGGATAATTTTAATCCGTACAATAAGCTAAGAAAAGAATTTTAAATGTATTTTTAGTGATTTTTAATTAAACTTAGAGCTAAAGGCAATCTATGAAAGAGAATCTAAGGCGGAAGAGTCTAATCTTTGATTAAAATAATTCAAGATCTATGGATTCGATGGTTAAAGATCTATTTTCCAAGATCCAGGAAAAAATCCAAGGAAAATGAAACGACGATCAAGAATTATAATAAAATAAGAAGCTAAAGGAACTAAGAAGTGCTAGGAAGTAAGTTTTTATTCATTTTTAAGTGCAAAATGGAGAAATTTTCTTAAAAATTGATGAACTTCCAGAAAAATTCCATCAAGTCATTTCCCCTGTCATAATTTAAAGCCACTCCATTATTGACATTGAAGCGAATGTACAAAAATTCATTGTATGGAAAATTTCTGTTGGCGATGCGCCTACATATTTACAAAAGAATGAAAAACAAAAGGAAGGGTTTTGATTTTCACCAGATGGAATTCATTTACGAGTCAAATGGATTTTTCAAGAGGTAATTTAAGCTTTAAGCCATACAAATTGTTCTCTGAGTCATCAACATAGAGATAGGATCAGAATGAATAGAAGAATGCTAATATGTTCTCAATAAATGATACATTATGTTTGAAAAGGATACTCATCGACTAAAAAAGGATAGACGTGCAGTAAAAGAAAAGAAATAAAATGAAGAGGAAGCGTTAATGTAGGTGAATTCCATTCATATGATATTACATTACACGTACGACGTGAAAAGTCATGATTGTAATAATATTTCTCAAAGAGTGAGCCTTGATGATATTAAATGTACATATTATCTTTTACGTATGTATTCCTGAGCTGAGAAATTAATGCCATAACATGACGTAAAAAAAGATTAAATCCGAATGTTTAACTGAAAGGAAAAATGACATAATAAATTTTTATTGAAGCACAAAAAAAAGTCAGTTTCATAATATTAACGATCCATTAATCCATAATTTCACGCTATCAGACGCAAATTAATTGGCAGAACTTTTTTTGCTTCTACTCTTAATTCTGCAAATTATTCGAAGCTTTCTCGTTTTGGCTTATGAACAGCAAAAAAATGTTTTCGGTAATTGTTCCGATTATGAACAATTTATATCATTTTTTTATATACGCTTGGATGTCCTCCGAGCGATATTTTGTCTTTTTTCATTTTTATTGCTTAAAATTATTTTTCCTTCTTCCAATCTTTTTTTTTGGTCCAATTTCTGAACTTTAAGCTAGAATGGCAGTGTTCTGGTCACTTTTTCCATCTGGTCCTTAAACTGCTTTCATTAATCGTCTTAAGTGTAGATTCTGTATGTGTAGAGTCTGGTAGATTCTATAACCAGTGCCATCGGCAGAGTCAGGAGGCCAGACTGGGGTCCGTACATAATTTTGAATTTAGGATGACATGCAATAGTTCCAACTTGTCTTTGACTATAGTTTTGAAATATTTTGGCTAAGTAGAATTAAATTTATTATGTAGGCTCCTTGGAAGTGCCCAAAAATGTATTCCAATGTGACAGAGAGTGATAGCTGTATATAAATTCTAAACTTCCTTCAATTATAGGGGATGGCAAGCTGCTGTGTGACACTTCAAACATTATGTGACAGAAAGATGCTCTAAAAGTCATTCCTAGATTTTATGAATAAATCTACGAGTAGAAAATGCGTTTCCTTACCTCAAAAGCATGAACATTTTCTACCATCCTTTTTTGTTCCTTTCTGATTCATTCATTGAATAATATAAGAAAGGAAGGGGAGCATAACGTCATGACAGTCTGCTTTAATTTCTAATTTCTTTATTTCGAAGGAAGAATATTCATAAATTATTAAAAAGCTTTGGTTTTGAGGCTACATTAAACGTGAGAAAGATTTCTTCCCAAACTGTTCCTTTTATCACGTTCCTCAGATGCTTCCTTGTTGAAACTTTCGCTCTGCCTTTACCATACACACACTTATACAAAATGTCTGTGGAAATTATGAAGAATCCTTCTTACATAACGAGGTTAAAGCATTCTTTTGAAATTAAACAAGGTTGCTCAATAGGATGAAAATAATGAGGCGATAAATAATAATTTTGGTTCAATAACAGAATGAAAATGTTTTGTAACTTCCTTCTTTTTACTTTAAAAAAATATTTTCTTCCTTTTTTTAAGAACTCTGTTTTCGATAATGCTCAAGACTTACAGTAATTGAAATTTGGATAAGATTTTTTTGCCCTTAATTGGCGGAAAAATTAAAGTCGATGTTTTTGAGCAGTTGAGAAGCTTCAAAAAATGTTTCATTCAGTCATGAAAATAATTACAGAAACCATCAAGTGAATGACACTTCAAATGGATTTACCACATCAATGTCATTAATTTACTACAAGTGTCATTTAAATATTGCTTCAGTGGCTATGCTTCGATGTTGATAAATTTAATGGAGATGATTTTTTTATTGGATTTATGAAATTGATGACAATATTAAATTGATGGAATAATTGGAAAGTGTTTGAATCTTGAAATAATTAATTTCATCCTTGAACTAGATTATTGATGATTTGTATAGCTTACATTTGAATTTACAGCATTGCTTATAGTTTGATTTTTTTTTTGTTTAAATAATTAATTTTTTATTTCTGTATATTAAGTATGTACAATTATAGTTTGAAATATTATGTGCTTTTTGAAGTTAAGACTCTAGAATTACGAATAAATAGGTTTGAGCAGGGGTGTAGCTGGGGTCCAGTTTCACCCCGTCCGGAAATCAAAATTTCTGGCTACGCTCCTGGATTTGAGCATGTGGATCACTGTGAAACTGTGCATGAATGTTGAAGTTTCGCAAGTAAAACTACATCAACGATGGAACTAAAGTTACTGTTTAGAGCAGATTAATAATTCAAGTTGTCTTTCTGCTGAATTACTTAGCTACCCCTGATAGCTTAGGTGTAATAGCATTCGACAAAAATCATAGGATCGCAGGTTCGATTCCTACTTGTGACAAGTTTTGGAAAGTTTTCTTTTTTCTGGTAAAAATTCAAACTAAAATCAAAAATAACTTTTAATAATGGGTGGATAGATGCAAAATCCCTCGACGAACGACTGCCCATTCGGTTATTTTTACCAATATTTAAGTATGTACCAATAATGAAAAATTCAGAAATCTAAAAATTTAATTTGGAAAATTCGAGCATTGCTTGCCCAAATATAATAACTCGATGCGTGTAATTCAATTTCGACAGACTTATCGAAAGTCTAGGGGTGTTAAAATACACAGGCCAAAAATTTTGAATTTCAAAAAGCCGTTGAATTTTTTTACCGATTTTCTCAATGTTTGTATCGATTACACAAAGCATTTAGCTTTGTTATTGATAGAAATGATTAATTACAGTAACTTTTTTTTGAAATTTCCTATAAAAACTGTTCTTTTCAAGTTTTTGGTTTTTCGACTTTTCGAAACTGGGGTATTTAATTACGAATTTGTTATGGCAGACAGACAAATAAGAAATTTTTACATATTTATTAGGAAACTTTAACGGTCACTTTCCTTGAATTACACACATCGGATAATAACTTTGGTAGTTTACAAAAATTTTAGTTAAGGTTTATGCCTATTTTACGAGAATATAACATATATAAATATGGGTTTTTACTAAAGTATAGAAAGATTTAAATAACAGTTCATTTACACTCCGTTTGCAATCTACTTGAAATGATTTATAAATAGAACCCAATAGAACGTCCAAATTTTATCAGGAAAAATCTATGTTTAAGAAGACATATCCGTTGGCCACAATGGTATAAGAATATAAATCCCAAGGTTAAACATTTTTAGATAACAGTTCAGACATAAAGCCACAATATCTCTTCAAAGGAAAAAAAATCGTTCGACTCGTGTACGAAAAAAAATCTTTTTACTTTCCATAATTTATCCATCCACGCGCTTTGTTACCAAGGTTTCTATATTTAAAACACGAAAAGATTATTCACGTAAGCTTCACAAGAATCTTTAAGCGAAGCATCTTTAACTCATTTATCTTACAAGGATTTCACACATACACAAAGCTCTCATCAGTTCCTACAAAATTATCTACCTATTTGTTAAAAGCTTTGTTAATCTTAATTAAATTACGAGTGGAATTTATTTTTATGTTCTGACATGAATTCGCGATGAAATTTTCGAAAATTTATTAGATTTGTTCAATGTCTTTAACTATCATATCCATTTTTGCTGTTTTTCACGCATTGCGGGTAAATTGTATTATTCCTTATTATAATCCTAATTATGTAAATACGCACTTATTTCCCTCATTTTACATCAACATAAACTTACATTAACTCCTTCTCGACAATGAATGTAGAAAGGTTTAATAAGCACGTCCTAATATTAATGATCACACATCCACAGCATCATACCTATGCTATATTCATAAGTACAATACAAAATAGCAATTAGAAAGGTAAAAGAAGGAATATTCCTCCCTGGATGCCTTCCTTTTCATCCTCATAGCAGGCATCATACTCAAGACATTTTCTAAGGGATTTTATTTAAATGAAAAATATGCATGCATTGTTTTGACTTCAGGATCCAACGACAAGACATCAAAGTTAAGAAAATATGCTTTTGAGGAAAAAGGCATTTAAAATATTTTTTGACCCAACATTTTATGGTTTAAGCATATGAGACATTTTATTGGCAATGTATGCAGAAAATTTAATTAAATGAAGTAAAAGAAGATTTGTGGAATCCTTTGAATTCTAAATTGTAAGGAACAGAAGGAAGAAGTTTATTTTAAATTTGATTTCAAAAGAAGCATAAATATTTGTAGGAAATCACATAAATAGAATTTTTATCGAGTAAATCCGCATTCAATCACGCAGTGAAAGGAGAACGTGAAAAACTTTTCATTTCCTTTGAACGGTAAATGTACTTAGAGTTTTAGTATACAAGAAACTTTATTTAAAACGTGTTCTATGTTTGAAAGTTTTTTTGTATGAATTTTTATTTAAAAATTATCAGTTATTCCTGTATTCTGTCCATATGTTTGTTTGTTAGTACTCTTAGGAGTAAAGGGTACTTACAGATTACTTTTTTAGTACATGGGGCTTCAAAATTACATTTCTTTATGAATACTTTAGGAGTTTTGAAATATTTTTCCTAATTAATCATGAGGGTCGTTCTTAAATGACATTTTACTTTCAGAGACATGGGGGTCTGAAGCTTTAAAATATTTCATACAAAAAATAATAATGATAGTTGATTCCCTGATCAAGGGAGTGATTTTGAAGGACGTCATTTATGAATAACCCCAAACCAGAAGTGTTTCCAGGTGTATGTTGCTTGGTATGAACTCAGTTGCTCGTGAAGACCCTACCCTAGGGTAAACGGAGGTAAACCTAAGAAAAAAATCAGTTTTTCACCAACACTAGGTAATCTAGCTAGGCTTTACTTCTAGGATACAATATGCACTAGGATATACCGAACGATGAGTCTCAAATGGAGATCTGGACTTTAATCCTCTTAATAAAAATAAATCGACCTAATACACGCCTAATACATGCTTCTAGTAAAATGATTGGAACTAGGTGAGACTATCAACATGTCCTTCATCAGTTCCATCCAAAAGGAAAACGCTTTTTCAATCCACATAAGTGCTGTCATTTTTACTTTCTTATATTTCTGTTCATTCGTCTCTCTTTTTGTATGCTCCACTTCCACATTTTTCAAGTGAGCTCTTACTCTTTAAAGTGGATAGAATGTACAAAGGCAGAATGAATGAAAATTACACAAAATTTTGTGGTAACATTAACATCAAAATTCATACAGTTATCCATGCATTACAAAGTATGGAGGTTCTCCTCTAATTTTTTATTTTTGTTCAGGATTCCCTATTTTAAATATTTATGCTTGAATTGCCCGAAGTAATTTAAAATGTAATATAAAGATAGAAGGAAACTGCTACAACATTGTTTGGACTATAATATTAAATCTCTGTGGATATCTGGAGCTTTTGGATGCTTGAAAAAATTAATCCAGGTAAGTGCATTAATGGTATAAAATGTATGCCAAACTTCTCAGAATTTAAATCAATAGCCTTAAAAGTTTTGCCTTTCAGGTTCTTTACATTAAAAGTCAATCATGAACATTTACAATGGATTAATAACAACATCATGGAACATCATTAAATCTGATAATAACGTCTATCATGATTCATTTTGATGTTGATCTGCTTTCATTATTACAGAGTGAATGTTGTTCAAAATATTGAAGCCTTTTGTGTTGAGGAATGATGCTTGAAAGTGAGATTCTCATCATAGATGCATTTTGTGTTTTCATAAAGCTATTGTCTATCTTAGTTGAGGAATCATCGATTTATGTTTTGTAAGGAAATGAGGTAAACGGGAAGTTTGTTTGGAAATTCAAGAAGTAAGGGGTAGAAATTTGTATACTCGCCCGAGTGAAAAGGATGAGGAGTGGCATGGAGTAGGTAAAGGCAGTTAACTAGAATCTATTCATATAAAGTTCCTAAGTTGTGGCACTTAGGAGGGATTCCTTGATTTAAATTGACTCGATTGAGTAAAATTTCATTGGAACAAAAATCTTATTAACTTCCCTTCTGGGTACGTCCATGCTTTGGACCAATGGTTGCTGCTTGGTGATCTAATTTGGTTAGCCATCATGTGGATCAGGGTATGAATGGGAAAAATAAGGGGGTATTTGGATTTTTTTCTTAAAAACTCTGGCAAATTGAAAAAATTTTCAAAAGAAAGGGGTCTGACCCCCAAAACCCTCCCCTGAATACACCATTGGACAGCATTCGAATTGTGCTGATCGGGATGAAATATATTCGATTACAATATTCAAAGCTGCTCAAAATTTGTTGATTTATTATACTATGTTGTAGCTATCGCTTCTTAAAGCAAGATTCTCTTCAAAAAAAGTAGCCTAAATGAATAAATTTAAAGCCATAAATAAAGCCAATTAATTAATTAATTGGCAATTCTATCAAAACATTTTAATCGCAACCGAAATTTATACAAACGTCCACGCTGTTTTCATTTGAATTAACCTCAAACATTCAATTCTCATGCCAGAATAAACCTCATTAAAAATTTCAATTTGTTTTTAAAAAAATTCTTATTTACGTCCTTTATTTTCGAATTTAAAAAAAAATTGTAATAAATTCAATTAAAAACTCACATTATAAAAATAATGATTAACATTCATGTGAGTGTACTTGATGCGAATGTATGAAAATGGCTGAGCACTTTAATTACATGATAGTGGTTTTTATCAGGAAAAAAGCTGGTAAAGTGTAAAAAATTTATTATATATGTATCGTAAAGCAGTAAAAACCCACAAACTGTTTCACGCCATCATGAAACATTCATCAAGCAGCTCCCGAAAAAAAGCAATTTTTTTAATGAGAATAACATATAATTTTAGTGAAGCATATAAAGCCATTGTATTGCTATTGAGATTATTAAAAATGAAATAAAATGCTGTTGAATTTTTCACTCTGTTGTGTTTTTCTCTCCTCACAATTTTCGTCTCGACAGTCCTACATAATACATACAGTACATGAAGTAACATGAGAGAGGAAAAAAAACTGTGGCACAGGGAAAATGCATGTTCACGTACATCTGAGCTCCTGAGTAAGCAATAAAATGAAATTGCACTGATTTATTATTTATGTAATTGTGCAGGCATAACCCTTTCCATCCCATACTTGGCTGATTTCACCCTCATACCATGAATTTACATTTCACATACATCCATTTCTCAACAGTTAGTTTTCATGTCTGTTCTGATAGAAAACAACTTTAATTTGTGCGGTAATGTGGTGCATGTATATGCATAAAAGATGAATGCCAACATAATGTTGCTCCTTCACTCGAGATATTTAATAGAAGCTCATTGAGAAAAAAAAAATCGGAAGCAAGAGGATGGAGAAAAAATTTCACAACATTATAATGGAAAATAGGGTAATAAAGGAAGAATGAAATGGAGCGGGAAAGTGAGAGACGAAGGAACAAAACTTATGATAAGTAAATGAAAAAGTTTTTCGAAATAAACATCATTTTCCTACCGTACTTAATAACGCTGTTGCATCAAATTCAAAGAGTTTTACACCTGCTTTTTCACTTCAAATATTTTTAATGACTATTTAAACGCTGTTTTATGCTGTCGTGGTATTCCTTTATAAACATTAAATTTATTCTAATACATCCTTCAAGCATGAACAAGCTTTAAGCGCATTTAGATGAAAATTCTCTCAAGTATAAACTCAAGAGGACTTACTTCATAAAAGCAATTAATTTGGAGAGGTTTGAGACTGGAATTCTAACATCACATCGAAGATCAAAGTTGAAAACACAATTGGAAAATGGTACGATTCATTCCCTGCTTTCAGTAGTCGTTAATTATGATAGACGTACAGACATTTTTGCAAGCAGCAATTGAGTACCTTGTGAAACCCTTTTACTAATTAGATTTCTTCAAATGAAAAATTGTCGACATTAAATCAATAATTTACAGTCCAGTTAAAGTGTGGTAGCTGACTATTTTATATGATGCAATCCAGGGGCATAGCAGGGGCGTATTCAGGGAGGGAGGGGGTTTTTTTGGGGGTCAAAACCCCTACCCTTTTGGGAAATTTTTTCAATTTGCTAGGGTTTTTTAAGAAAAAAATCCCCCCTAAATTTTTCCTTCCATACAAAAAAGTTCAAAACCTCTCCCTCGATTAGTTTCTGGATACGCCCCTGGGGCATAGAGAGGAGTAGGTAAAAATTTTATAAACATTTTTCGACAATATTCCTTAATAAAATTTACTGTCTTATTTGATTAACGAAAAGATTAAAGAGAAAAAACTTCACCCCTCCCACTCATGAATCAGGGGCGTATCCAGAAAAAATTGACAAATCAAATTGACTTTTCATGACCTTTTTGGGGTTGTTAGAGTTAACTTTTCCGAGGGGGGTTTTCACACATTTTCGGTGAAATAAAGGGGGTTAAAAGGGGGGGGGGTTGACCCTGAATACGCCCCTGTCATGAATTTTTCTGACTACACTTTTTTTGGGGGAGGGGTGGTGGGTACAGGAATTTATGACAGTCCAAACACAAAATTATTTTTTCTTTGGAAAATTTGTTACAAGGGGTTTTTTGTGTGACGTAATTTGCAAACGACTCCTAAGAGAATTTTATTATTTTTTATTCAAAAATGCTGCTAACTAAAAAATATTTAGAAGATACTGCTATAAAGCGGTCATTTTCAACTAGACCACAGTTGCCTTACTCTCACATTGACAAATTTGAAATGAAACCCTAGATTTCACTATGATCTAAGTATAGTGGTAGTTAGTCAGTCAGCCCAGTACAATGAGGACTGAGGCTGGATTCACGCTTAAATGTTTAAGGCATTTATGAACATTCTAACATATTGAATAGCTTTTCAATTTACTTTATGAATGCACATTTCATTATTTTCATTTATAGTAATCAGCTTATGAAGTAAAAGTCCCTCTGCTGGTGAACTGATTTCCTATTGAACTACATTATTTAGTAGCACATGAATGACTGTTTATGAATACATAACTGTATATTGCAATATTCCGTACAAATATGTGATTTTTAAGGTATTCAGAACTGTGTCTAACCCAAATAAATATATAGTTCATTTTCCTTCAATTAGCACTAAAGTGTTGACACGTTCTCGTGATGAGAAAAGAATGTGTGAGAGAGAGATTAATACACTTTCACATCTATAGATCAGGCAACAATGATTCTTTAAATCCCAATAGGAATCATGAAAGAAGTGAATGTGTGAATGTGATAAAATTATTCAGGCATTCATGGCAACTACCGTTGACATATTTCTAACGCTATTTACTGACATAGAATTTTCATTCAAATGAAAGGTATTTGGGAAGTGAAAGTTAATAGAATATTGAAGTCATTCAGACAGAATTATATGGATTTTGAGGATATATTTATTATCAAATATGCCTGTATCATGTCAGTGCATTTACATATATGAATACGTTCAAGTATCGGATCAACTCGACATCTTACATCAATGGATATCATTGAAATATATTATTGGTATAAGAACTGATGCTTCTTTAAATATTTAAAGGAATTATATCGTTCGATATTCTGCTTGCTAATGCTTCCTTCCTAACAAACTGAACAGCATGACTTAAGTTTACTCAACGATTGTTTATACTTTATAGTATGTTCTTTGTGGTAAAGTTTGAAAAAGTTTCTTTAAATAAAATATGAGCTGTAATGTTGGCTACATGGAACTTACCCTAAAAAGGAAAGAAACATAAGGACTAATTTAAAAATGGTATCTAAGCGTAATTCCATACATAAGCTCCGAATATGCACCTCAAAACATTCTAGATTTCACATTTCATGAATGAACCAAGATTATCATACCTTTTTGTGGTAGCTCTGTTTAAGGAATTGTGAGCATTGCTAGTTCCTTTTTGACATATTGAGATGATATTACCTTTCAGCTATTATTAATTCCTGAAGTTTATGTTCCAAGAACATGTCATAAGCTGTTGAAAATTCCCAATCCTACAAACATAAAATTATTTTCACTTCATTTCCTTTAATTGCTCATAATCCATTTCCTTTAGGTACATTCCAAAATGTTGTTGAAATGTAGGTGTAGGGCAAGAATAAGTTAAAGAAACAAAAATAAGAATCTCTTTAATTTTTATATTAATAATTCAAGGCTTTGCTTTTAAAAGTTTTTCGAGAAAAAGCTTTTTTTTTATTGAACGCCTACATTAAAAAATGATGAAATGTTTCCAAATAGCGAGTTTTATTATCCATCTTTGTGTTATAAGATAAGTAGATTCCTATTTACTCATCTAAGAAGTGTTGAAAATGTAAAAATAATAGCATTAAGGACTATAGTCTTTAAAGGAATTCAAATTACTCTTACTTAGTAACTTTGCTTATGCCACAGAGGGAGCGGATCATCTGGCAGAAACCATGGAATCCATAGATTCCATGGAATCCATGGAAAAATCCATAGATTCCATGGATTCCATAAAAATCCATGGATTCCATAAAAATCCATGGATTCCATAAAAAATCCATGGATTCCATAAAAAATCTATGGATTCCATAAAAAATCCATGGAATCCACGAAAAATCTATGGAATTTCATGGATCCATAGATTCCATGGATTCCATAAAAATTCATCGATTCCATGGATTCCATAAAAATCCATGGATTCCATAAAAAATCTATGGAATCCATAAAAAATCCATAAAATCCATGGAATCCACGAAAAATCCATGGAATTTCATGGATCCATAGATTCCATGGAATCAGATACTTTTTAATTTTATAGAGTCCCTATTGAATTTATTAATCCTTTTGCAGACTTTTAAAAGTGTCAAAAACTAATGATTTTTTTTACTTTTTTAAAAATTATGTTAATGATGTTTATAATTGTAATAAGTCTTTTTCAGAGGTATAGATATAGCTAGAAATTTTTTGAAGAGCGAAGTTTTTTGTAGGATCAAAATAATTTAAGAGGTTTTTGGAATTTTTTTCTCAAAAAATTAAACCTTTTCTGAATCTAACTTCTTCAAGGTTTCAAAACAGAATGCAATTTTTATGGATTTCATTTTAAAATATTTTATGGAGGTTGAATGTATTCCATACCATGAAAATTTTCCACTATTATTTTAACCCATTAATTATTTTTGGTTTTGTTGAAATTTATTGAAATTAAGGTGGAAAGTCGCATTAAGCAAGTGGTTAGAATGTCGGTTTCATGAACTTATTGTATAAAAGCAGCGGATTGGTTAGTAAACGCTTATGGTGTACTACTAAGAATATTAGTTTTAATGTCCATCTGACTGAGAGATTGCAGTACGAATCAAAAGATAACTGATTATATAATATAATTAAATAATTGACTAAAATATGATTTAAGATAATAACTAAGGCTTGCATTCAGAAAGGGTTTATAATTGTTCGAGAATTCATTTTTTTACTTGTTGTTAATTCTAACGGTACGTGAATGATTAGGTAACTAATAAATTAGAGCTTCAGAAAAACTTTAAAAAACATTTAGTTAAATAATATGAACCCCCTTGGGTCGGGGCAGAGTAGGGGTCGCTAATTGCTTAACTATCAGTTAACTTTTTGCTAACTTTCAACAGTTTTGGTTATTGTGGATAGCTAATTCTCAAAGAATAATGCATTAGAATACAATTTGTTATCAAATTTCAGTAGTTATAAAAGCAGTTTTAATGATTTCGAAAATGTATAACGGAAAAAATAAAATCTTTCAATTCCGAAAAAAAAATAAAATACTTTGTGCATGACTTGAAATAATAATTTATCCCCTCTTCGAGTTTCGAGTTTCCATGGATTTTATAAAATTCCAAAATCCTCTTAAATTTTTTCAATCATACAAAAACTACTCTCTTCAAAAAATTTCTAGTTATATGTCTTCAAAAGGATTAATAAATTCCATAGAGTCCTTAAAATTCCATGGATTTTTCGTGGATTCCATGGATTTCATGGATTTTTTATGGAATCCATAGATTTTTTATGGAATCCATGGATTTTTATTGAATTCATGGATTTTTATGGAATCCATGGATTCTATGGATTTTTCCATAGATTCCATGGAATCCATGGTTTCTGCCAGATGATCCGGATTCGCCACAGATCAATTGCAATCTATAACCATCTAAATTTCATGAAAATAAAAGACATTTGATAAATTTACTCAAAAAAAGGAAAATAAAGGAAAATTTGAAAATTAACCAAATTTTATAGAGGATAGACTCGAAGAATACAGAACTGCCTGTTGAAAAACTACGCAGATGGTCACCCTTGCCATAAGACATCCCTTAGTTGACGACTATAGCTGGTTATCGTCCACCAGTTCCCAATATTAAGTGCAATACCTCTTGAAGCTACTGTTATGTAATTTCTGAATTCAAAAGTTCTACAATTTTTGGCTGAAAACTTCATTGGGGACCGTTCACTTATTACGTAACGCAAAAATCCAACTTTTCAGACCCCCCCCCCCCTTCCCCCTTTGTCACAAATTTTCCATGAAGAAAAATTTCCTTTGTTTGAACTGTCACAAAATCTCAGATCCCCCCGTAATAAAAAGTAAAAGCGTTACGTAATAAGTGAACGGCTCCTTGCTAGTCCTTTTTCTTGAAAAAGTAATAAGTTGCCTCTACCAATTTTCAAAATCTGGATCACTGAATTGGTGTTGTAGCTGCAAGGTACCAAAGTATCAAGCCACTGTACCACTGAGTCACTTTAGCTATTAATTATTGCCTGATGTAGGTGTAAAATATAAACAGAAGACAGGTTATCACAACTAAAAAATTCTGACTTTTCTAGGGTTGCATGAGAAAATGGTTTGGTTTTACCCTGTCCACATCAGTTTATCAGACTATTGTGGCTCAAATCTTGTCAAATTTAAATAGAGTCTAGGGTACTCTAAGGTTCTATTCATTTTAGGCTTGCCGAAGCCTCAAACCCAAAAATTCCTTTAAATGCGCCCTTGCTACTAGTTGATTCCTAGATAATTTTTACATCATATCCACAACAAACCTTCACAGACCTTTCACATACGCATTTTTAAGCAAGAAGAAAGAACTTCTCCGCATTTTAGTTATGTCGAGTTTAATTTTTCTTTGAAAAGAATTTCTAATATAAGTAGTGAGTATAAACTGCTACATTACAACATCATTAAATGAGAATTTCCTCAATGCCTTAAATGCCCAATCTAAAAGGTTTCTATTTCATCTTCTTCTTATTTCATTTCATTTTTTCAGTTTACGTTTCGTTGTTTAAATTTGATATTAGAACATGGATGAAGAAAGAAGACATTTAGGACAAACAGAAGAGTTCTTTTTATCACTAAAGCATTCACTTTTTTCTCTTCTATTCTTTAGAAAGTGTCTATACGGCTTTATGAGAATGTGTGTGAATGAAAAGAGGGTGGGGAAGAAGAAATCAATATCTAGAATGTGATAAAAGTTAAAATTGGAAAAGTCGAATATGTCTATCGGTCTATCCCCTACTGAACGTACTAACATTAAATACTTCGATTCGTTTGCGATATTAGCATTATTGAAATTATCATTTGAAAGTCATCGAAAATCGGTGTATGCAAATGAAACAGCCGAACCGCCCCTCCGGTTGAAATCGATAGAGAGAAAGGCACAAAAAAAAACGGTAAAGAATCTGAAACATCTTTTTTATCTTCAATATTTTCATTTCTTTTATTTTATTATAAACGGTGAAAAGTTGCGAGATAGACGTCACCCGTCAAGAGCTATATTTCTTCATCATTTCTGCACAAAGCAAATACACACGGTTGTCATATAAGTTCATGTTGAATATTTTTTCCCATTCGTACTTGGATGGAGGCAAGCACAAAAAAAAGTGAAATTCATAATAATAAAAAAGGAAGTAAAGAAAATCAAATAGACTGAGCACGAGGTAGCAGCAGTAGCAGCAGCATAAAGAAATTAATTTAGATTCCGTACGACCGATGTTGAATGGAGGCTGTCTGTAAAGGAGAAGGAAAATATACGGAGATTTATTCTTTTTAGAATAACTTTCTCGCCAGAAAAAAAAATTCTTTTCTATTGTGTGTATTGTGTGTAACAAGCACATCCATCCATAAGTGTATGTTCTGGTGAAAAAAAAGTCATTGTGTTTAAAAAGGCAAGAAAAAGGAGCTTTGAATTTAATTGAGATATAAAAAATTTATACATAAAAGCTCATTAACAATTTAAATTGACACAACCGAAAAGTCAACAGTTCAGTCGAGAAAAAGGCACAAAGATAGAGAAAGGGAAAGAATACCTGCAAAAAAAATGTTGACTCAAAGTAACAAAATGTTTAATTTAGTGTTAATTTTAAGTGTATTATTATTCAAGAATGGAAGCTGCCTTGAAATTACCTCTTATGCTCGAGTATCGAAGAATGGTGGTTCAATTAGTCCACAATCAGGCACAGAAAATCATAGCAATGACCCTTCATCCAACTACATGTCACACATTGACTCAACGTTAATTGATAAGTAAATGAATTTTCCATTTTTGTTTAAAAGTTTTTTTATTTTGTTCTACTTTGTTTTAAATCCCTCTCAATGACTCTATCTCTATACCTCCGGTCGGTTGGTTTTGATGGGAAAAAGGAAAACTTTTTGTGTTTTTTATTTCGATTTGGTTTATGTTCGAGAAAAAAACGTGCTTTGTACAGCATCGCTCGAATTACCATTTCAAAAATGACCTATTCAAAAAAAATCTATTTGGAATCTCGGATTGAAAGCTCTATCTACGGCTGTATCCAGTGTTGTTATCAGGCAATCCGGATGGGTAAATTAAGGTCTTAGTCAGACCTGTGTAAGAGACAAAGATGCAATGAACCTAGATTTTCATGATACCGTTCAGATCTTCTCAAGCCTAAAATTATTTAGAGCAGTGGTGGTCAACCAGTGTACCATGGAACACTGATATTTCGTAGAAGAAGTTCAAGTGTACTGTAAAAATTTATCTACTGCCAATACGTGGAAAAAATGTTTATTATCACTGTCCTAGAGCATTAAACTGATGCATGAAGCTGGTTTTTTAGGTATACCCATGCCATATAAAGACAATAACTTGGGTATACCCAAGTAGCTGGCCCCTCAGACGCTGTATTAATCCTAATCGGTCCAGACTCAATAAAATCATCAAGATAGAATCTGGATCAGTCTAAAACAGTCTATAACTCTATTCACCAAAAAAAATTCTAGGCTATATTCTGGGGGTCTAGGGACCTAAGCATAGACGTCCTATATGACATAAATATAATTATTTCTCTGGAATAGCTGACAATGTTGGCTACTAAAATTGCCTAGTTGAGATTTAATCTCCATATCAATGAACATGACAATCCAAGCAATGCTGAGGCAGCAACACTGGATTCATCTGTCAATTTTAGCTTTTTACGCTGTTTCTTTGTTAAATAAATTTCTGAACTCTACTTTTCCTCCTTCATCCCATACGATTTCAATCGCTTGACTATGGGAAATTTAATTTAATCCATCCACACGTATTTCAACGAATTAACCTTAGCGATAAAGTCATTTTATTCCATTTGCATGTCAATCTTATATTCACTACATGCACTGAAAATTGATTTTAATCTGTCGACAATTTTCCATCGAAAAAAGTAGGAACGAGGACATTCCTGTTCTCATAAAGCAACGACGGAAAAAAAAATCAATTTTCATACCCACACTCAAAATGTCATCATATTGTACTTTAGTCTGTTTCGTGCGAACATAGATATTGATATACATCTAATGTACTTTTCCGATTGTTATGAAAAATTAATGAATGAAACAAAACAAATTGAATTTCTAGGCACAACAATGTGGTTCTAAAACAACAACAAGAAGAAGGAGAGCAACAGCAACAAAGAACTGAAAATGTAAAGGAAGTGGAGGAAAAATCAGAGGGACGTGCCATCAAAAGCAATTATTACTTTCCATTGTCAGACTTTCTAACAAAAGCAAAAGCAATGCAAAGCAACAGCTACAAAAATGAAAAGGAAGGTCGACTCATTGTTTATCCATCTTACACACAAAATATTGATCAAACAAGGCGGAGATATGATATGACACCATCAACAGGTATGTGAAAAATACCATTAGTGCGTGATATACTAAAAATACACACTTAAGCATTAAGAACCAGAGAGAGAAAAAAGGAACTTTTTCCTTCTTCACGGAACAAATTTTGTATTCTCGAATTTTATTGCGGAAAAGAAAATTTATTTATCTTTCTTCGGAAATTCTTGATAGTTATTATTAAAGGTTCGATGGGTATAATAAAGAATAGGATATGGATCGAACATTTCCGTTCATGTTGAATGGAAATTAGCAATTAAATGAGCGGAATTAAATTGATTTGTGAATTTTATAAGCAAACTTGTTTTGGGCTGAAGATTAGTTTCTGGGAAGTTATGGGCTGAAGAACATATGGCAAATTGGGTAGCATTGGAAAGTTGATGAAAATTAATGTCTATTGTTTAGGAATTTGTTTGTTAGAATAAGTTACTGGATCTTCTTTTCTGTACAGGATCTTAACTTTTAGCTATGTTTTACGACAATTTATTGTAAATCCCAAAGAAAAACAGAACCATTTACAAAAATATTAATGCAAACAAAAACTTTCATAATCTCAAAACTAATGAACTGTTTATTCACAAGTACAATTGTAAAGTTTCCAACTACGTAACACAAGAACTGAATTATTTAATAAAGTTAACAATTCATTGAGCAAACAAAAGCTTAGACACATACAATCAACTAAATTATTCACAGAATTCATACTTTATGGTATACTTTTGTGAGCATTGAGCCATTAAAAATATGTAAAATTTATTCTTTTTGCCATTAAAATCAATGACTTTCATGAAATGGCTTCATAATAAAAAAGAATGTGAAATAAAAAAATTTGACGATCTAGGTATTATAATAGAGTTCTTAAGTTTACCCAAATCGTTTAAGAAAATAAAAGAGCAAACAGAACTTTTTTTTATCGTCAAATAAAATATATTCATGACGTTCATGTCTAAAGTTTCCGAATGTTTCACAATTCTGTTGATTCAGATTCGTTAATTTTTCATATTCGCATTAGGTTGGCTCCTAATGTATCATCAGAAGCGTATCTAGGAATGGTATGTTCTTTGTGGTTCTCTAGGGGGCCGTTTATAAATAACGTCACGCAAAAAAGGAGATTTTAGAACCCCCTTCCCTCTCTGTAACAAATTTGAGGTTAGCAACCAATATTTATATATGTACCAATACATTCAATACTCTTAAAATAGGCTTAAAGCATAACTAACATTTTTATAAACTAATGAAGTTATTATATTTGGGCAAGCAAATAAATCTTCAAATTTCTGAATTTTCCATGAAAAACTTGACTATAGGTATTTTTTAGCGTGGGCTCATCGTGGGCTCAAACGTATACGTATTGGTACATATATGAATATTGGTAGCAACTATTAACAGTTGTAAAAGTTTCAAAAAAAAGCTCAAAATTTGAATTTTCAAATCTTTGTTTACAAATTTTGTTTTCTGTAAAATTAAGCCTTTTGACTAGGCTTTCTTTATAATATTATTGATCTATCTATAGTTTTTTAAGCTTTCCCGATGTCGAGACCGAGACCGAGACTTCCCGGGAAGTCTCGGTCTCGGTCTCGTCTCGGTCTCGAAAATTTTTCGAGACTGAGACCCGAGACCAAGAAAAATTGAAGAAACTATTTTACCAACTCTCTTGAACCAAACAAAAAAATAAAAATTTAACATCTGAAATTTTTTATGTTCTCTGATAAGTCCTTTAGTGATTAAAAAGTAAATTTACTGTATTCTAAGATATCAAAAATCACGAAAGAATTAAATTTTGGATTTAGTAAGCCATTTTTACTTTGATTTCTAATAATGCTACTATTGAAAAATAATTTAACACTAAAAAACTAAATTTGATTAAAACGGATTGAACATAATGTTTTTTAGGTAATATTTAAAAAAATTCTCAACCTATTTCCATATTTTTTTTCGAAAAAGGAAAAAATCTGAATTAATTATATAGTAAATACTTTGTAAATACATAATAAATTTAAAATTTTCTGGTCTTATTAGCAGATTAGTAGATTTTCATAATTTTTGAGTTTTTAAAACTAAGGATAATTCCTATGCACCTCAACATTTTAACTCAAAAATATTTTTGGTATAAATCAATTTTTAAAACTATTTCTAATGACATAACTATTATTCTTGTAACTTTAACCTTCACTTTTCAATTTAAAAATACGTTATAAGTCTCAATGAGTCTAAAAATATCAAAAATTTGTTAAAAATTTGAAATTTTCCATGTAAATTTTTTTTCGAGACTTCCCGGGAATTCCCGGGATTCCTCGGTCTCGGTCTCGGTCTCGAAAATTTATCGAGACCGAGACTTCAGGAAAGCTTATAGTTTTTGTCCTAAAGTTTAGTATTGCAATGGTTTAAAGACGCTAAAACAGAGAAAAAGTATCTAAAGTTAGATTTTTCAATTTCTTGTAGCGGCCATTTTGTTTTCGTACAAAAATCACAATTCTAAATTTTGCTCTAAAATAAGAACTTTCTGAAAAAAATCACAATCAGAAAAAAAATTCCTAGCTACGCCTTTGTACTTACGTCTGTCGAAAATCTGAATTTTAGATTATAAATTTTTCCAAATGTTTGTAAACAAAAATTACAAGAATAAAATTAAATTTTGAATGCAAAAACCCACAAAGCTTTCAAGCTATGCTTAGGGCTTTATTCAAATTCTGATGGAAAAAATACCTTTAATACATTAATTTAATATTTTACATCATCAGATGTATTTAATTTGAGGAGATATCATCGCTGTGCTCCATAAAAGCAATTACAATAAAAAAAATTATTGAAATTTTTATGTTCATCAGCACATAAATAACTTCTTTTCGCTATTTTTTTACGAATTTATTAATGTTACATTTTCCGGTGAACATATATAATATGTATGTATGGAAAAGCCACGTCGATTTATGAAAATCGAATTTTATTTTTCATTTATCAATCTGACTGTTATTTGATACGCAGATTTATTATCAATCTGACATTCTCACTATACAATATATTTTTTTTGTACATATGAATGACTTTTTTGTATATCTGTGGAAATTAAAGCTTTTCTAATCATGATTTTTCCACCGCTTAGCTGCAGAAAATGTAGAGAAAAGATATTAATGTATTTTGTTGGGGGAAAATAAAATAAGGAACAAGAAGCATTTGGGTGGCTTGTGGTTTCTCATAAAAAATTACGGTTCAGAATGCTTTTTTTCTACGTTCAATTCTATCTAATAGAAAGGGAGGATAAATGTATTTTAAAATGTGTATACTAAGTGTTTTGAGAATCATTATATATCACATGAGCTCACGCACACAGGAATGTTTTCTAAAGTTAGAGATCAACTCTCATACCCACGCATTTTTTCCTTTTTTATTTTCTCAAGCCGCTCCTAATCAATTTCGATGATTTATGAACAAACAATTTCTTTTTCGTCTTGATATTTCATATATATCCTCTTTCCTTTTATTGTAGCTGCTTTTCACGGTTTACTACATACATCAAGTACTGTTTTTCTTTTTGTCTGCTGATTTATTGACAAAAAGGTTAAATTATTCTGATTTTTACCCTTTGGAATATTTAACGGTTAATTGGTTTTTGAAATTCAATCATTTTCGAGTAGTTTCTTGTCCCTTATAGATTTTTTTCTGTATTTTTATCTTAGTAAACATTACAAATTAAAAATTCAGTATTTTCATATTAAAATAACAAATTATCAAACTATCAGCTCATAATTGTCAATAGCTAACAATTCTATCTTGAAAATGCGCACTAATCATGAATAAATAGTACATCGATTAACCAATTTTCACTTTTGTTCTGCTTATCAGAAACCGTAGCAAGTGAAAAGGGAAATTTTATAACTTGAATAAAAAAAATCAACATACGTGTGTACATACACAGGGTGTTTGAACATGAAAATGTGTGTACGAGACACAAGTAAAAGAAGAAAAGAAATAATAAGTAAAATAAAAAGAAAAATGTCGAAATAACTGAATTTATTACAAATTGGAAATTTATATTGATTCACTCGGCATTAATGTCTAGAGTTGATGATGCTATACACATTTGTTAAAAAGGAATGGAGAAAAAATAATAAGGGATCGGAGAAATGAATCAATAATTTTTCACTTCAAATGATTTATATTTATTTGCTTTTTCGCATTTCATGCCTATTTGAACAGGGCAACTGGCACAGAGACGTTTCGCTCCTGGTGAAGCTTATGGCGTTACAGGATACAAATTAAAGCATCCGGAAAAGTTTCCAGGCTACAAATATCCACAGCCAAGTCCACCAAGTAAGTAGCAAATATAATTAATAAAAAAAGGAAGAAAAAAGAAATTTCAATTAAAACTTTTTAATTTAATTTCTCCCTTCATTGAAATAAATTTTCTATAGATCCCTCCCCTCCACAACCGATGATGATGATGAATCCAGCACCGCCGCCACCCCAACCACCTATGATAATGGCTACACCCCCACCCGCACCAATGATGCCAGATATGCCACCGTCTCAGCAATATTTGCCACCAAGTAAGTTCCTTTCTCCCATTATTGTGGCCGATACGACAACTGAATCGCAAGTAATGACTGTAATGGCAAAGAAAGCGCCTCGTGCCACACAA
This sequence comes from Chironomus tentans, assembly GCA_963573255.1. Taxonomy (NCBI): domain Eukaryota; kingdom Metazoa; phylum Arthropoda; class Insecta; order Diptera; family Chironomidae; genus Chironomus; species Chironomus tentans. Next base: position 39,462,993 of record OY754302.1, on the reverse strand, counting down.
CCTTCCCATTTCCTTCCTACTATGCCTACCGAAGAAGCAACTACATCCATGAATCCCATAATTGATTTATTATCTTTCAATAAAAAAGTTAATACCTCATACATGCCACCAGAATTGCAAGCTATCAAAGATTCCATCGACAGTAATCATGTAGTTATAGATGATTCTCATAATGATATTGATGCTGATACCGTTGCTCCTGCTGATTTACATAGATTCCCTCCAAACATAAATTCAATTTATCAACCCGCCGTCGAAATGAAGCGTAATAATGCTATAAATTATAAATCACGAGGCTCCTTAGAGATTACAACAATTTCGAATGAAGATTTACATAAATTTCCTCCTAATGCTGATAGTGCCTACTTACTACCTTCAAATGATGTGAGAAATCTGGAAATAATAAATAATCATTTACCATCACCTTCAGGCAGTAAAAGGAATAGCATTAACTCTGTTGATAGAGCAAAGACATCAGTACCGGCAATAGATCTTAATAAATTTCCCCCAAATACAAATTCTGTATATCCGCCGTCGGCAACAAGAAATTTCGTCAATTTATATAATAGTTATGTTGCGCAAGCATCTGGTCAGGAAAATGACATAAGACCTAGACAAGTTTCGAATGACTCGACAATTGATCCTGTAGTTCTGAGTGGATTACCAGATAAAAATATAGAAGAAGATCCATCTGTGGCACCAGAAGATTTAAATAAATTTCCACCAAATTTAAACTCCGTCTACCTGCCACCAGATATGATGAAAGCTATGAACTTGTACAATAGTTATTTAGAACCTCCATCAGGTCAGCCAATTCAAGGAACATCGGTCAAATCTACAGAAGATACATCAGTCGCACCTGAAAACTTACTGAAATTCCCACCAAATTCAGACACAGCTTATCTACCGCCACAAGTTATGACTCTTATGAACCTTCAGAACAGTTATATTCCACCTGCTTCTGGTGAGCCAAAAGATACAGTAATTAGTAAACCAATTATGTCAGAAGAAGAAACACCAGTTGCACCTGATAATTTGAACAAATTCCCGCCAAATTTAAATTCTGCATACCTTCCTCCTGAGATGTTGAGAATCATGAACTTATACAATAGTTATATTCCACCAGCCTCTGGACTAGACAATGAAAATGCAACCAATACAGTGTCGATAGAGGACTCTTCTATTGCTTCAGTTGATTCTGGGGTTAATCAAGAAGATTTACACAAATTTCCACCAAATCTAAATGCAGCATATTTACCACCAGAAATGATGAAATTCTTGAATCTATACAACAGTTACCTTCCACCTGCTTCTGGTCAAGACACTGGCACGAATACTAATATTGATCAACAACCAATAACACAAGGTGATGACTCTTCAGATAATAACATGATGTATCTTCCACCTAAGGATTTACACAATTTCCCGCCCAATATAAACTCAAATTACTTGCCGCCGGAAATGATGAAATATTTATCATTAGTAAACAGCTATTTATCACCAGCATCTGGTAATGATCTCGGTTTAAGTCCTCCGCCTCCCGATTCTCAAATTCCTATCCCTCCTCCTAACTCTATGATGAATCAGCAAGCAGCAAATGGTGGCATGCAAATGAGCCAAGGGTATATTTATAACAAACCAACAGGTGGCGACATGATGATGCCTCCTACAGGAATGATGGATATGGTACCAAGCGGACCACCTGATGACCATGACCACGATCATGACCATGATCATCATCATCATCATCACGACCATCCATGGGATTCATATCCAGGTTTGTGAGGAACAAATTAAAGCTTTCATTTTTGCAATTTTGAAAATCATAAGATTTTCTAAATCTTACATAAATAACTATTTTTCTATTAAATATTTGTTCCTCACAAACCCTGAAATTATTTTATATGCAGATATTTATTACGACGATCATGACCACCATCATCATCATCATCATGTTGAGGAAACAACAACGGAAGCACCAGCTCCAGTCGAGCCGCGTGTTAAGAAATATAGTTACTACTACTTGGGCAGAAAATTATGGTACATCCCGCTCTACTTTACTTTCTGGTACGTATCAAATAATGTAAACATGACAATTAAGCAGAAATGGACAAAGTCAATAACGACAAATTCTCATTATTTTTTATTTTGTTTGTTTTACGTAATTTCAGGTTCTGTTTGTATGTAGCCGCATTAATTATCCGATCAATTGGACGTCATAAGGTTAATTAATTAAATGTCAAAATACAATTATCGTAGCCATAATTAGTTCCTTTTTTCCATTTATTTCACTCAATTAGGTCGATTTACCAAATCATTACGTTGCTAGAAGCTTACACGACATGTCACACAAGGAAGTCGTCGAGAAAATAAATAAGATGACGGAGTTTGCAATGACACAAATAGAAGATTTTAAGAATAAATATTTATGAAATTATTGAAGGAGAAACAAAATGATGAAAAATAAAGCGAAAATAAATTGAAAAATAATTTTATTTTGTTTTGTGTATGGCTCTGTCCTCCCTCAGGCGTTCTTCTTTCTATTCCATCCATTCTCTTTCTTCTCTCACAAGAAAATGGAAGCAATTTAAGGCATTATGGGAACTAGTTCAATTTTATTTTATTTTTTATTTTTGCAAAGAAGAAAACTTTATTTTTAATAAATAAACAGTTGAGCTTAGTTTCCATCTACATTTTTGTCACGCCATAAAGCTCATGAAAATTTCAAATTTTTCAGTTCTTCGAAAACAAACATATCGGATGCTCCAGGCTATTTGTTTTACTTTTCTTTGGAAATGGGAAAATTTGAGAAAAAAACAAAGTTCAACGGTTTTTTAAAATTTGAAATTTTTTCAGGAACCAAAAAAATTCAAATATTAAATTTTAACGGTTTTTTAATAGCTCTATTTAAATAAATCTAAATTAACAATTCATCATCATATTGAACAGCTGCATTTACTGTGCAGCAGTAATTTTCTAAAAAGCAAAAACTATGCAAACAAAATTTTATCTATTATTCATCTCTCAATGGACATGATTGAGTGTATGCATTAATTTAAAATTAAAACTTAAACACACACAATATAATAATCATTTTTGACGTATGAACTAGCATCGAGAATTTTATGGGAAAACCATAATATTTGCTGATATTTTATATTCCACAAAATGCAATTCAATGATCAATAAATTTTATGTTTTTTTGACGAGCTTTTTATGAATCGATTTTAATTATTCCCTCGGTTGTTTTTAAACTCCCTCATGCCGTAGCTTTATGCATATTATGCATTGCCCTTTATGGCAACCAAAAATCTAAATATTTGCGATTATTTATTATATATAGTTTTGCGGTCATATTTGAAGTTTTTAGTAATCAGCAAATTGGTTTGTAATAAAATTCGCAATTTTTGGCCTTATCATGATAATTTGCTTATTTATCTCCAATGAAAGCCTATTACAATAGGGGAAAATAGATTAATTGAAGAGGCTCATGTTTCACAACAGGTAAAATCTGAACAACATTATTCGTTCGCATTTATTGCAATTAAATTCACATGCACACTCACATATCCTTGTACCAATCGACTTTATTATTAATGCCATCGGAACTAAAAATCTCTCTCTTTTTGTTTTACGTTATGGAAAAAGCATGTATGACTTTCATGAATAATGCTGTATAATTATGCGCATAATAGTGTGTGATGCGTTCTTTTAATTTATTATTAATTGTCACATAAACATAATTTAAATTGAAAAGAACAGCAGGGTAAGCAATGATTTTCAGATTGTGCTTCTGATTCTGCTATGGTCTTTTATGCTGAAATGAGCGTGAAAATTAACTTAATTAGTTTAATCTGGATTTTGGTATTAAGGTGTTCTGATGCTGTGGTTTGAGAATATTTTCAAGGATATTTATTTGCAGGGAAATTATTTTTGAAATTTTCATGGAAATTATCAATTTTGATTAATCTTAAAATTATATGTTTTGAAATTTAACAGTTTTGTAGATTTTGAAATTTAACGGTTTTGTAAATTTTGAAATTTAACGGTTTTGTTGATTTTGAAATTTAACGGTTTTGTAGATTTTGAAAATTAACAGTTTTGTAAATTTTGAAATTTAACGGTTTTGTAGATTTTGAAATTGTAACGGTTTTGTAGATTTTGAAATTTAACGGTTTTGTAGATTTTGAAAATTAACAGTTTTGTAAATTTTGAAATTTAAAGGTTTTATAAATTTTGAAATTGTAACGGTTTTGTAAATTTTGAAATTTAACGGTTTTGTAGATTTTGAAATTGTAACGGTTTTGTAGATTTTGAAATTTAACGGTTTTGTAGATTTTGAAAATTAACAGTTTTGTAAATTTTGAAATTTAACGGTTTTGTAAATTTTGAAATTGTAACGGTTATTAACAGCTCTTTAAAAATTCATCAGAATTTATCCCACAAAGAGCGAAGTCACAGCATTATAAGAAATAATGTCCTATGCTCTATGCTTTCCTGCTATAAACCTAGAATGATTGTACATCACAAATCAAACAGCATGTCCTTCATCTCTTCGATGTAAATCCCTTTGAGTTCTTCGATTAAAAGCTCAAATCAGTGTTTTTTTAATTCCAGCATACAAAAAAGTGTCCACAAACGCCATCAAAATGCCTACATGGTTGGATGTCACGCAATTCGAGATGTGTTTGATTCGTATGATTAAAAGGGAACGTACTACTGCCCTACATTCATCATATCCAAACAACTTTCATGTTCTATCGAAAAAGCACTAAATGATAAATCAAACAATCTCTTTTTTCGAGAATATGAAGCAGTTCTTTTTTGTCTCTCTAATAATAAATATTAATTAATGAAAAACTAGACCTTAAAAAATGTTTTGGAAGGGGATATTTGTCTTTATTTTCATTTGCGTATGCGATGCTCTCACTCGGAGACAAATTCTTTTGGTTTGCATTCAAAAAGGTAATTTAGTGCCGACGAAAAAGGTGAAAAACCATGCCTTGCATAGTAATTTATATTGTGAATATTGCGTTAATAATTTTAATGAGTAATTGTGTTAGTTCTAAAAGTGTTGCGACTGACATTAATTCATTAAGTAATGAGCACAATAAAGATTTATTAAAATTAAGTGAAAACTCTAATAAAACCATAAGCGACACATCAGTGATTCCACGTAATTCAGAAGCGCGTGAAACACGATGGAACTATTACTATGTAGCAAGTACGCTTTGGCATTTTCCATTATGGTTCCTTATATATTTCGTGTGGTATCTAGTTTTCTGTACTGTCCGTTCTATCTACAATCATCAGGTAAGTTCTTTTTCGTATCCTCAAGCCATTTTCACGCATTTAATTATCAAACTTTTAGATTAATCCCGACGATTATTTGCGGAAGCGACGAAGTGTTGATGACTGGAATATGAATCAATTGACCCAATATGTCTTAAATGCAGTAGAAAGCTTCCCAAATAAAATATCACGAAGCTATTAACTTTGTTTTACAAAAAAAAAAAGATTCGTGCTTTTATTGTTACTGTAAATCACATTCATCGTCTTTTTTATTTCAAATTATCATATTTCAATGTCATTCCCTAGAATTTCAGTATCAAACATAACGGCAGGAATACGTGATTTTAACGAATTTCAGAAGCTTTCGGATGTTTGGATTATCATCGATGCTGATGTATTTTCTAATTTTATGTTGCTCGTCGATACATCTTGGAGTATGATGTTGGGCGCATCGACTACCACTAATTGATCCTGCGTTCTGTAAATATTTGAATTAAAGTTTTTCAGTCACACGAAGTTTGTTTGTATGAATTTAGTCACGAGTTTGAATTTGAAAATTAACGGTTAAAAAATATTTGAAAATTTAACGGTTAAAAAATATTTGAAAAATAACGGTCAAAAAACATTTGAAAATTTAACGGTTAAAAAATATTTGAAAAATAACGGTCAAAAAATATTTAAAAATTAACGGTCGGTATATAAATGGTATTTTGAAAAATAACGGTTAATTTGACAAAAATTTCTTACTTGTTGAGAAGTTGATCGAGTCTAGGAATATTCGGCGACGATGTCTTTTTTCCAGACGCTTCGAAAGCTGCCAGTTCCGCAGGATGAGCTTTCTTCTTATGACTTCTGCAATTCGAGCCATTTGAAAATGTTTTATCACAGAATGGACAGGAGTAAGGTCTTAAACCAGAGTGAAGAATGAGATGATTTTTGAGAGCTTTTGATCGCTTAAAGCTTGTTTGGCAGAATTCACATTTAAATCGCTTTTGATCCGAATGAATAACCATATGCATCTTAAGTGTTCTTTTCGTATTGAGAGAAATGCCACAGACATTACAGATATATTGAGTTGTGCTGTGAATGTCTTCGTGAGTCTTCAATCTGGGCAAATTCTTAAATTTCTTTTTACAAAATTTACATTCATGTGGAAAATAATTCTCATGTATTATTTGATGCTCTTTCAATGCTCCCTTCGTACTAAAGTTCTTGCCACAATTACTGCACAAAAATGGACGTTCCTTGATATGAATAGATTTTATATGTGCTTGGACATTAACAGATTTTGTAAATTTCTTATCACACTCTTCAAACGGACACGGATGAATGAGTTTCCTGTCATCTGGTAAATGCACTTGCTCATGAAGTTTCAATTTTCTCTCACTATCAAATTCTCTCGTACAACGACTGCATATAAAAACTTTACTTTCTTGTTCCGCATGAGTTTTCTTTATATGATTCTGTAAAGATTGATGATGTGAATATACTTTGTCACACATATGACATCTGTAATGAACATAAATCATAATGTACTTGTAGATAATTACGATTTAATAATTAATTGACTTACTTGTAGCTATTATCTAGTGAATGAAGCTTTTTGTGAGAATTAATTTGCATTCTTGAGTGTAGAATTTCACCGCATGAACATCGAACTTGTGGGACGGAATCATGAATTTTACGTACGTGACTGTACAAGCCAAAAAAGCTTTTAAACTCTTCATTACAGATGTGGCATGAAAAACTATATATAATGGAATAATTAATTAAGTATGATTAAAATACTTTTGAGGTAGAATAACTTACTCCAAGTCTTCAATCTTATCTTCGCACTTATCCTCAATTGTATTGTAAGAAATTTCAACCTCGTCAGCGACTTCTGAGCTTTCTGTGATGTTTTCAATGACAAAGTTTTGTTCTGATATAGCAATCGTTGGAATCTCTGCGAAATCATCCAGCTCTGTAAATGTATGTTCGTTGTTCATTTCTCCGCAGTCATTAATGGCTAGATAATAGAAAGATTCATTAATAACTCAATTAAAGTAGACAAGGTCAATCATAATTACTCACATGCTGCTTTCTCAACAATCAACAATTCTCTTTTACAGAGATCATTAGTGTCAGTGCATTGATCATTTCTTTGAAACAAATCAAACTGACTTTTAATTTCATTAAGTTTATTTTCATCCACATTAGTTAGTTCGTTTATGTAAGCGAAAAAGTCTTGAATTTTTATTGACTGCTCCCAGAACTTTTGGATTTTATTGATGTTAACGAAACAGTATGAACAGATCCTTGCATCATCGCTGACTGGCTGCTTAAAACCATAATTTTGTCATAAACATAAAGTGTAACATAAAATTAGCATAACTCACCAATTCAAGCTTCTGGATCGCAATAAAGTCCTTCAGATTGTGGAAGAATACAAATGCTTCTAAATTTCCAGCACAAAGTCGACATAAATTCTCGGAAAGTATCATTTTTGGACTGTACAAATTTTTATGAGATTTTATGTTGTTGTTTATGTTTAGTACATTTTCACAATTTGCCTTTTAATCAGCTTTTACTCACTAAAATTGGATGTCTGTTGATGTTTTATGGGAAGTTATTTTTGTTTTTAATACTCTTGTTACTTATAATATTATTTTAATGCTGTTATTGATGAGAAATTTAATTAATTTAATTTTTGTGAGATTTTGTTGTTGTGATTGTAGCGCAATTTTCAAAATGATGTGTTGATGTCTGCAATTTGTCTGTCTGTCTATATTGTCTTCAAATTTACTATTGATATACAGTTTAAATCAATAGTCTAGGATCAGTACGACAAAAGGTTTTAAGAATTAAACAATTTCTTCTTCAGTTGTAGTCATTAGAAGTGACTGTTGCCCGTACTTTTCATATAAAAGTTTAAATGCGTTTTTGTGTTTGACTTTTTTACTCGTAACTAGACTGAAGTTTGAATTTTAATTGACCGTTAAATTTAATCTGAGTTTCTTGGTTATTTGAAAAGAATAAAAGAGCAAATTGATCGCAGTAAACATATTTTCAAAGTATAAATAAGGTAAAATAACTATTAATAAAGAAAATCAATTGAAATTAGGCAGTTCAAGTCAGGGATCAATATAATAAGTTCAAAAATTGGAGAAGTTTCATTTTCGCATGTTCCTCGCGACTATTGTTCAAAAAAGTGACAGAACCATTGACCATCGACTTAGGATTATATTTTTCTCATTTTTTTCTGCGATTTCGTGGTAAAACTTCAGTCCTCAATCATGTTTACCGCGGTACGAGCTTCGAAATTAATACAAAATCTAGCGAGTAAGTACTTTAATTAACATTCATTAAACATATATGTAGCATAAAAATCATTAAACTATCGGAGTTTATTGGAAAAAAACCGATTTTTTACATATTTTATGTTGCATAATGTTCCCCTCCTCATTTTTGCCCACTTCATATCATTTGAAAAAACGATTTTTCTATCATTAATTCCATTTAATTTACTGTAAATATTATTAATTCCATTAATATTTATAGTGACAATCGTTTTAGACCTGATTCGACAAGATTTTCATTGGAAATTAAGTCAAAATTTGAGAAAGAAAATTTTCACTTCACGCCATTATAAAAAAATTTCGGTTTCGTGAATTATCACTTGATATCCATAGATTCCATTCAATAGAATGATTTCCTGGCACTTCCGATGGATAAAATTGTAGTAGAAGTGTGGAAACATATTAAATAACAGATAATTACGTCATACGAGAAAATTGGAAAATTAAGGTTAAAACTTATCATTTATATCAATTCGGGCTAATCTGATGTTTAATTAAACTAACTTTTGTTAATAAGAAGTGGACAGGTCTCAAATATCAAAACTTGGCTTCCAAAATGTCTCGAAAATTGCCATTAAAAGTGGATGTTCTTATAATGTATGGGGAAAAAATTTGTTGCATAACATTAAAAAAATCGTTTAATTTACTAATGATACCAATGTTTTATCTTTACAGCTAGAAGCTATGCAGCTAAAGCCGCCCAAGCAGCAGCTGCCGCTCAAGGCAAGGTATGTTATAAAAGAGATAATTAGTCTGAGAAAATTTTCCAGTTATTGATTATTTTTTTCTCTTCCATCAAATCCTTTTTTGTCTGTCTACTTAATAGGTTGTTGCCGTTATCGGTGCCGTCGTAGACGTGCAGTTCGATGACAACTTGCCACCAATTTTGAATGCTCTTGAAGTTCAAGGCCGTCAAACACGTCTCGTCTTGGAAGTTGCTCAGCATTTGGGAGAAAACACAGTCCGTACAATTGCTATGGACGGTACTGAAGGTTTGGTCCGTGGACAACGTGTCGCTGATACAGGCTTCCCAATCAGAATTCCAGTCGGCGCTGAAACATTAGGACGTATTATCAATGTCATTGGTGAACCAATCGATGAACGTGGTCCAATTCCAACAGACAAGACAGCTGCAATTCACGCTGAAGCTCCAGAGTTCGTTGAAATGAGTGTCGAACAAGAAATCTTAGTAACTGGTATTAAGGTCGTCGATTTGTTGGCTCCATACGCAAAGGGTGGTAAGATTGGTCTCTTCGGTGGTGCCGGTGTCGGCAAAACTGTATTGATTATGGAACTTATCAATAACGTCGCTAAGGCTCATGGTGGTTATTCCGTCTTTGCTGGTGTCGGAGAACGTACACGTGAAGGTAACGATTTGTACAATGAAATGATTGAGTCCGGCGTCATCTCCTTGAAGGACAAGACATCTAAGGTATGATTTACTAGCTGTTTAATTGCTTAATTATATGCTAATCAAATTTTTCTATTCCTGCGCACAGGTAGCACTTGTGTACGGACAAATGAACGAACCTCCAGGCGCTCGTGCTCGTGTTGCCTTGACTGGTCTCACCGTCGCTGAATATTTCCGTGATATTGAAGGTCAGGATGTATTGCTTTTCATTGACAACATTTTCCGTTTCACACAAGCCGGTTCAGAAGTATCTGCCTTGTTGGGTCGTATTCCATCTGCTGTCGGTTACCAACCAACCTTGGCCACTGACATGGGTACCATGCAGGAACGTATTACAACAACAAAGAAGGGTTCAATTACATCAGTACAGGCCATTTATGTACCAGCTGATGATTTGACAGATCCTGCTCCAGCCACAACATTCGCGCATTTGGATGCTACAACTGTATTGTCACGTGCTATTGCTGAATTGGGTATCTATCCAGCTGTCGATCCATTGGATTCAACATCACGTATTATGGATCCAAACATTATTGGACAAGAACATTACAACATTGCTCGTGGTGTACAAAAGATTTTGCAAGATTACAAATCACTTCAGGATATCATTGCCATCTTGGGTATGGATGAATTGTCAGAAGAAGATAAATTGACTGTCTCCCGTGCTCGTAAGATTCAACGTTTCTTGTCACAGCCATTCCAAGTCGCTGAAGTTTTCACCGGTCATGCTGGTAAACTCGTCCCACTCGAAGAAACAATTAAGGGCTTCAACAAGATTCTTAACGGTGAACTCGATCACTTGCCAGAAGTTGCATTCTACATGGTTGGTCCAATCGAAGAAGTCGTCGAGAAGGCAGAGCGCTTAGCTAAGGAAGCAGAATAAGATGGTTTGAGCAACCAACTCCCCTTTTTAAGTATAGTACATTAAAAATACACTTTAAAAAAAATTTTGCTGGTAAACTCGATCGAAAAAAAATGAAAAATACAAGAGAAAGGAATAAGAATAATAAATTACATTTCCCACATCTGAAATACGCGAGATAAAAAACGTTACAAAAGATAATGCTAGATATTAATCGATACCCAATTTAAAAACATATAAAAAAATTGAAAAATCTTGAAAAAAAAAATTCAAAAAAATCACTAAAAACGTGTGTCGATGAAAAAGTTCAAAATGTTTCTTCTGGTTGAACTTTTGATATCAATTAAGATAGTCATAATCCTCCCAAAAAATAATACATAACATCATTATAATGACTCGAAGATATTGAAAGTCAATTTTGAAGAAATTATGCCTTTTTTCCTTAATAAAATTAATTAAGATTCTCCAAAAAGACTGCACCCAAAAATGTTTTTTCAACCAACAACAATAATAATTACATCCAAGTGAACATTCGTTATCCTAGCGAAATTTAAATTTAGGGGTCGTATCGGACAGAAAGTTAAAACCTTAAATAACTGGAAGAGAAAATCAGATGGGAATAACTGAACACCTTGTACTTGTCAAACAAAAGAATAAAAGTTTCAATAAAAAAATGTGTGATTTCTGGAGTAGCTTCAGAAATTTCAAAAAACTTAAACATTTTTGTCACTTTAATTGATTTAATTTAAATTTCACGAATTAACGTTCTTGAAATATTTGAAAATTCGTTCAATAATCATTTAGTTCATTTCATTTCAGCTCATTTGAATTCTGAAAAACCGCTAAAAACTTAACGAAGATTTTCTTGTATTTGTAATTCAAATCTGGAAAAACCGTTAAAACTTAACGAAGAATTTCTTTTATTTAATATTCAAATCTGGAAAAATCGTTAAAACTTGACGAATTATTTGAATTTTTAAAAGTCGTTGAACTTTAAAAATTGAGCACATGACTTGTTATCTGCTCTAACTCTCTCGCTCTTTTCTGAAAAATGAAACAGAAGAAGAATCGTCCAGACATAATATTCATTTACTCTTTCATTTTTATACTTTGTTTATTTTGAAAATTTTGATAAATTTTTAATAATCAACTTTGAATCTTATTCATTGAATAACAAAAAAATGCACAATAATATCGCCAATTAAAATTTTAAATAATAAAAACGTGAGAACTGGTATCAGTATGACTTTAGGAAGGAGTTTATGTGATAACGGTTGGGGCGTCACGACCTGTGTACTTCTTCATTTGTGAAATTTCCAATGCTATATTGATAAGTGGCTTGAGCATTTCGGATGCAGCTTCTAAGACATTTGTTGCTTCATAAGCTTCAATATACATTCTGACTGTTGCGCCTGAACTTCCAGTTCCTGACAAGCGCATGACAATTCTTGAACCGTCCTCAAAAATAATTCGAAGACCTTGTTTTGTGGCAACAGATCCATCAATTGGATCTTTATAGCTAAAGTTATCACCAAGTTTGACTTTGTAGGTCTTTCCGCCGTTTGAAAATTCTTTTCCAACAAATTCAGGTTTAGTAATGAGATTTTCAAGATCGGTCATCATTTGATTGCATGGAGCAAGCTCACACTCTTCATAATCGTAACGTGTAAAGTAATTACGTCCATATTTCTTCCAAAAATCTTTTGAGACTTCCTCAATTGACTTCTTTGTATGCTCCATAATTGACAGCCATGCAAGTGCTGCCCAAATTCCATCCTTTTCACGAATATGATTAGATCCAGTTCCAAATGACTCTTCACCACAGAGACATAAACGATTTGCGTCCATTAAGTTACCAAAATATTTCCAGCCAGTTGGAGTTTCAAAGACTTCTAGATTCTTAGCCTTTGCGACACTAGAATTATATTATTAATTATTTGTTTTGTCTACAGTCATTAATTTTAAACATACCGATCTAAAGCAGCAGCAGTTGGCATACTCCTGTAAAATTATAAATAAATCGTGAGTCACAACATGTTAGATAATGAATTTTTAAGCCTTAGCAATTACCTAGCAAATCCTGTAACGCCATTCTTCTTGAAATAAGGAATACAGTCAACGTAATCAGCAATTATGGCAAGAGAGTCATTAGGGGTTACGAAGAATGCTTTATGACCTAAAATCATGTTTCTATCTCCGTCGCCATCAAAGGCAGCTCCAATGTCATAGTCTCCAGCAGAAAGTTGATCAACAAGGTCTTTTGCGTACTAGAAAAATAAGCAATTGTAAACAGTTTCATTACAGTCACTTAAAGCTTATAAAACAGCATGCTTACGGTTAAGTTTGGATCTGGATGAAGATTTCCAAAATCGGGTAATGGAATTGTATGAACGACATTATTATCAGCAGCACCGAGTTGATTGACGAAGATTTCACGAACATAAGGTCCAGTAACTCCATTTAATCCATCAATTCTCATTTTAAGTGGCTTAGATCCGCTAACGAATGTCTTTAATTTACCAAAATCAAAGATTTCCTTCATCAACTCAACATAATTAGCTACAGAATCAATGACGTCAACAACAAAAGCCTTTCCGTTGACATCAAATTTGTTAGTTCCAATGACATTCAAGTCAACATTGATGCCTTCCGCTATTTTGTACTCTTTCATTGTTTTCGAGATTTCAAACATTTTATTTGTAAAGGCATCAGGTGCTGGACCACCGTTTTCACAGTTGAACTTGATTCCAAAGTCATTATCCGGACCACCTTAACAGATTTAATTAGGTAATTATCAACTGGATGTTTCTTATCTTTTTCATTTTTATTTCATTCATTTTAGTATTGGAACTTACCTGGATTGTGAGAAGCTGTACAGATGATTCCACCGTTAGCCTTATTAGATCGAATTAGAGCCGAGACTGCAGGTGTTGATAAGATTCCATTTTGACCAATCATTAATCTGGCGACACCGTTTGCAGCACAAATTTTAATGATAATGTCAATAGATTCTTTAAGGAAAAATCGTCCATCGCCACCGACAACCAGCAAGGATCCATTGATAACAGATTCTCCAGCAGCTTCCAAAATACACTGGATGAAATTCTCAGTATAATTTTTTGCAGCAAAAACCTTTACTTTCTTGCGTAAACCGCTTGTTCCTGGTTTTTGGTCATCAAATGGAGTTGTTGGAACTGTTTTGACTGTCACCGTCATGATTTGTCTTATGAAAATTGAATTAAAATATTTTCTAAAAATGACAATCGCAGCTTATCAACTTTTCCCGGCTGATTATTTTTTAAGACTAAACTTTTCATTCAATAACGATTGGAGGTCAAAAAACACTCTTTATACGCTCTCTTTTTCTCTTCTCTCAGACTTTTCATTTGCAAGTTATGTAGCAACATGCGACGGCTGTGATTGTGCCTTGATATCGCATTAAAAACCGTTAATTTATGTTTTTGAATGGCGTCCTGTAAAAATTTTGTACAAATTTTGAATCTTAAAAATACGTTAAAATTTAAATATTTAAAATACGTTAAAAATTATGACTTTTCTGTTGGCTTTAATCGTTCACAACATAAAAATCAATGACTTAAAATGTATTCAATCCACAACCCCTGACATTCATTTTCCATCCAACATTTCTCCCATTCGTAATTTTCTCTCAATTTTCTTATTGCCGCTTTTTACTTTTCTCTCTCATTTTCCTTATCACTGAAAACGTGAAACCGATTGTTTAGCTTAAAAGCATTAGCGCATGTTGATTATTAATTATTTTATTTCCATATCTGTAAACTAAAAGTAAAGGAGTCGACAAATATGGTCATATAACTTTATTCAGAACACAATCTTTCCTAATACGTATCTTTATTTTTTAAGTTTTAATCTCTCTTCTTCTAATTTTATGAAAAACTCATGAACAAAATATTAGAAATTTAATTTAAGTAACTATCAATAAAAAAATATCAAAAACAAAAAAGGACTCATTTCTAGAACTGGCATTTTGTTGGTTCTATTCTTATATATTAAAGTGTCTTCTTGTAACGTCGGTGCGGCGATGTTAATGTTGGATCTCCATAAATTAAATTCTCTTGATTAGGGTTCATTTTAATAGGTGATGATTGCATGCGCTGTGACTGCAATGGACTAGCTGCAAATACACCGCTGGTATTACTATTTTGGTTAATTAATGTCTGATTTGGATTCTGGAAGTTGCTTCTTGAGTTTTGGAATACTGAAATTAAAATTGTATTAATTAATACCTAATAAAATACTTTGGAAAAATGAGATTAATAAAAATAAATCGCAGGATTAAAAGACGGATTTAAATAAATCTTCAGATTTAAAACTTAAATCTCACAAAGCCGTTGAAATTTAAATATTAAAAAACCGTTAAAAGTCAAAAAAAAACTTCTTACCTCCACTGGTGTCCAAATCACGACTTTTAAGACACATGAAGATTAATCCAATGATTGCTAATGCTAAAACAGTTGAAGCAATGACTTTTCCAGTGTTTGAAAGGAACAGGAATAGCCAACCATCAGATTTCTCGACATCATCTTGACCAGGAGGTAAAATTGGAATAAGAACTGATTGTTGTGTTAATGGCGAGATAATTTTGATAAATAGTTCTGATTCAACAGATCCTTGATTATTTAATCGTGGCTTAAACTGCAGTCGTCCAACAGTTTTCTGCGAACTTGGTGTAATAACTAAATTTTCAGGATGTGATGAAATTACTTCAACTTTCTGTAAAATGCTCTCGATTCCGCTAATAATAATTTCATTCTGATCAAGCTTGTCAATGTAGATAGCCTTTGGTGTGATTTGAATTGCTGGCGTAAGTCTCAACTCAATTCTATCAAATATTCCAGACCAAACTAATTTAGCTTCAAGCATCAATCGAATATCCTTTCCACGTGAATAGCTTGTGATTTCTTCAATTGACAACAATGGCTTAATTTCACAGGCATAATATCGTCCATCAAAGACAGCAGAAACTTCAAATTTCTTTAAAATTGAGCTGTCATCACTAACTAACTTGCAGGTGACAAAGTCAATTGAATAATTGCTGTGTAGACCATTGCAGCTGCTGACATTTGTAGCTATAATATTTGATAGCTTATCACTTTGTTGATGATGACTAACGATGAATTGTCCACGATATGCTTCGCCATTGAAAATGTCAAGCTTCTTTGTGAATTGAATATGATCTGGATTTCGTACCTGAATGTCGTAATTAACGAATGAATTTAATCCTGATCCATGAACGACACTAATTTTCTGACTAACTGGAACCGACACAATTCGTCCAACAGATCCCTCTAAGCTTAAAGATTCTGAACTTGATGACCAGTCATATGCATTATTTAATGGG
Organism: Chironomus tentans; assembly: GCA_963573255.1. Classification (NCBI taxonomy): domain Eukaryota; kingdom Metazoa; phylum Arthropoda; class Insecta; order Diptera; family Chironomidae; genus Chironomus; species Chironomus tentans. The sequence continues at coordinate 39,446,710 of OY754302.1, read as the reverse complement.
GAATCAAAGCAGATGATGTCACCAATTGTTGCTACTAATTTCTCATTAAATATTCCATTATTAGCCTTAACTGACAGCTTGACATAATCTTCATGATATTTGATTCCAGTTGAGTCTCTTAATGACACAGCCAGCATATTTGTTCCTTGTCTAAGCAGCTTAACGTTTAATGTGAAATTTTCTCCAATATTTACTTCCACTAAGTCACGATTCGATAGCTGCCATTTTAGTTCCTCGAAATTATGCGAGAACTTGTTTCCTAAATTGTCATGTAAACTGACTGTCATGTCAAAATTAAGATCTTTTGGTAAATGACGTTCGAGTCCTTTCATTCGAATGCTTGGAATGACTGATGCCATAATATAATTAATATTCTTGACTTCTATTGGAATATCAAGCTTCTGATCGCCACTGACTGATGATGCTATAATTAAACTAGTTCCAAGCATATCAAAACTCTTTACAGTTCCATCGATTGAGACATTAATGACACTTCTATCAGCTTGATCATTAATCTCAAATGTTGTGTCCTCTAAGTTTGTCTTAAGCTGAACTTGCATTCTTGGTGGAATTATTATTGGATCGTGAATGATTTTCTTTGGTGACTCTAATTCTAATGTCTTGAAAACTGTCACATCAATCGAAGATTGGAATTTGTTGGTGAAATGATAAGCTGTGGCTGTAATTCGAGCTTTTCCTTGTTTTAATCCACGAACGCGCATCGAAATGGCATCAGATTCACCATAAACTATTCCAATATCCTCAAAGACGTCCCTCAATTCAATTATGTCTGTCTGATCAATTTGCCATTTAACTCGAAGATTCTTCAATGTTCCTAAAATCATTGGCGATATGTCATTGTCTGACCAGAGAGTTACAGGCATAACAGAACCTGATTTAAGACGTTGAAGTGGTGCCTTAATCTTTATTTTGTTCAATGGCACAACATTTATGTACACAAAGTCTTCAGAGTATGTAGTCGTACTTCCTGTTGTTGGATTAATGCCCACAGATTTACCAACAACTTTTGTTCTTCCAACTTTCAATCCCTCAACGACAGATCCTTCAATTCCTAATATTTCACTATTTGCAATTGAATAAACCACATTCGTGTCTGGTTTTGGACCTCCTATAAAGAGTATGTGAATAAATTGAGAATTATTAATTCGAAAATAATTTAACGGACATTTTGAATTCAAATTTTTAATCCAAAGATTAAATTTAAATCGTCAGATTAAATTTTAATCCAGTGGATTAATTTAAATCGTAAGATTAAATTTTAATCCAAGGATTAACTTAAATCGTGAGATTAAATTTTAATCCAAGGATTAACTTAAATCGTAAGATTAAATTTTAATCCAAGGATTAACTAAAAACAAATTAATCTTCAGATTAATTTAAATAATTTCCAAGGATTAATTTCAACAAATGACAAATTAAGCAGAAATGACACATACCTTGTGACCGTATTTGCAGTAATGATCCAACAATTATTGTAGCATTTCTAGGGAACAGTTGTAATGGTGGAAAAACTTGAATAGCGACTGGAAGACTCGAAACTGATCCTGATGATACAATAATCTTTGTTTCTCCTAATTCATTGCCTGTAATTACGTAACGAATCTCGCCAGGCTGTAAATTGTCTTGATGTCCACGCTTAATTGATAAAATTTGTTCATTAAAGACTTTCTCGTTTAATTGTAAAATATTCAAGTTGCTAAAATCAATTTCCATAAGTTGATCGTTTGTGTCATGAATTCTGGCGATTCCTTCGATACTTTTGGTCTTTTCTACACGATCGGGACTTGACAAATCAATACGTCCAATACCAACAATAGAAACATGCAGTTTAGACAGCTCAATCTTTAAACATTTGTCTGTTATTTCCACGATTGTTTCTCCGATGTGTTTAGGCTTAAGAAGCAATTCTGACGTACTCTTGTCATGCTGAACATCAAGCAAATGTGGATTCTTTACTTTAATATCATAAAATCCACTTCCACGTCCAAGTTTAATCTTTCGAACTAATCCAGCCGATAAGAACACAGAAACTGATGACATTGGCAATAAAGCAGCATCAAATGACAAGAAATCCAATTCATTTTCAATTAATGGTGTAACCAGATGCTGACTATCTCCAGTTTTTCTAATTCCAAAGTGTGGAATTTCAGGTACAATTTGAAATTCCTTCAAGACATTTGCGTCATATTCACGTACGATTGCCTTAATTTTATGATTGACACTAACTTCAGTTATGGATGTTCTAAGGAAGTCACGTTTAGGAATTAAAACTCCATCAATTTCATCTGTTTCTGTCTCACGATTATAAACGATATTATGATTAAGTACGCCATTCGTTTGCAGGAACTTCCAGTCAATAATTAACGATGTTATGTTGTCAAGTTTTCGTTTTTGTTCGTCCAAAATCTCAATTTCTATGTCCAGTGCATCTGTGGCTGATCTAACGTGTAGCAATGAGCTCTTACTGTCAATTGGACATGATGTCTTTAATTTGTCAACAGAGATAAGATTTATAAATCTAGGTTTAACACAGTAGACATAAGTGTCAATTATGGAAACATATTTGACGAAGGAATCGGAACTTAATGCGTTGAAAATTTCCATATGAAGCTTAGTCTCGCCAACTTTACGGCACAGAATATTGTAAGCAAATCTCTGATCTTGAAAATCTGACTTAATTTCATTAACAGTAATGAGATTTTTCTCATAATTAATGTCTTTTGTTAGCTCACTTCCAACTGTGTAAACTTTCTTCGGTCCATATTGATAAATGACATTTCTACTGGAACCGATTGGAAGGACGACAATATTTGATTCTGGATTATAAGTAATTAATTTCTCATAGACCATAAGTTGGACATTATCAGTCAAAACATCATTTCCGTGTCTATATGAGACTGTTAATGTTGTTAATCCAGTATGAATGGCTTTAAGTCGTAAGATTCTGCAGCTATTCCTTAATTTTTCTGTGTGATCACTTTCTGAATTAGCAATATTGAATAATTGATGGACAAAGTCGATGTCAAAGTTGAGATTTTCGCAGGATGTGAATGGAACGTAAGCATCCTTGTAGTAAGCAAATAATCCAATATGTACATCAATAAAGTCATTGATAGCTGTTTCAAAATTATAGGCAACAATTTCAAGTTTGACTGGGGGCAAGAAGAAAACTTTAGCTGATTTATAAAGCTTCAAATTCTTTGTCATTGCAGCACGAATCGATGTCTCAATAACATTATCATTTATGTCAATTTGATAATCCTTTAATCTCCTCAAATGAGTATCTGCTAATCCATCCTGTCCAATTGTCAAAACTGATGGATTTAAATTGAACCATGAGAATGATCCATCACCACCACTAGCTATAAATTGGATCTTGCTGTCTACAGGCTTATTTACATCATATGGTACATAAACTTCTTTTGGCTTCAAATCGATATGTCCATAAATGATCATTTCTGCGCTTACTGATAGTTGATTGAATTTTCCAGAGACTAATGTGCTTCCTCTTTGAACAGCCTTGCCAGAAATGATACTTCCATTGCTGTTTCGTCCGAATTCATGGAAATAGCTATGATCAAATGATGATTCAATTTTATAGCGATCACCTAGTGTGATTTTCTCATTATTCTTTGTAAACAAGTCTATAGCAATTTCATGTTCCTGATTTTCTGTTGTGATCCAATTTCTGAATGGAAGTAAATTGATTGTCATTTTACTAGCCTCACTTACAGTCAATCGAGCTTTTGGCATTAATGGAGGATTAATAGAACTTTCAATCACATTTTTGTCCCTTAAAAGAACAAGAGTAGTTCCTAAGTTTAATCCAGTCGCTAATCCTTTATCAATTTTAGCAGTTTCCTTCTTTTCAATCTCCAGATAATATTGAGGCCCTAAGACGACTTCATGCAATTTGCCTTGCTTGAGTTGCAGCACTTTAAATTCGACATTATCACCAACTAAGATGTGGATGTCATTTGGATGAATAATTAAGTTAGCTAAAACTGTGATGTCTACAGTAATTTCATTGACATGATTATATTCAGGATATGGTGATTTAATGATGACTTTTGCCGTTCCGGAACTAATGCCCTCAATCAACGTCATGTGACCTTTTAAGCCCATTATATCAAACTTTTCTACTTCTTTTGGCACCTAAAAAAATGAGATCATCAAAATGTTAATAAATATTAGATCAAATAAATTTACTTATTGCATTACCTGATGATATTTGCTTTCTGAGAATGTCAGGAATCTCAGGACTTGATATTGAGCCTTTCCATTAGAATCTTTTGTGTTCCTGCTTTGCGTACCAATGTTCCAGCTAAATTCCACGCCTTCTAATGTTGTGAAATCATTGCCCTGATTATCTTGTGCGATTAACTCGAAAGTTTCAGCTGCCTCTTCGAGATAAAGTTCTCGGGTCGTAGTATGGACATTAAATGAGTGAATTACATCCAATATTATATCACATCTTAGAATTTCCTTAGTTAAACGACTTTCAGCTAGGACAATTGCAGTTTTCTTCTGTTTCTCCTTAGAAATTGCCGTAATCACAACTTTATGACTGCAATCATTATCAATATCGTCGAATATTGGCTGAATCTGAATGAGCTCAATGCCAGATGATACTCTGTAAAGAGATTTAATTAAATAATTTGAGAAAATTTCATAAAATTGCGGAATCGCGCTTGTTTGTATGGGGTTATTTTTTTACCGGAAATCAAAACAGCCTTTTTCCACGACTTCTAATGTATAATTAATCCGCACATTATCGAAAATCGGTAAGAGTATTCGCGGATAGTTAAATTTTAATGCAAAACTATAATTAACGAGGTAGAATATCAAGAAAATAAAGCCTTTCATTTTTTTATGTCTTCACTTCTTCAAAAGTTTTTATTTACTGATGCAAAGAAAATCAAAATAGACGTTATTTGAAGCATGGTCTGAGATTTGAATTTGTATTCAAAACTGTGAAAAGTGCGGGAAACTAAAAATTGCCTTGTCATCGACTTTAATTAAAATCTTTTGAATGTAAGCTTTATATCTTTGTTGCACAAAGGTTTTCACTGAGCAGAACTATGAAAATAACTTAATTTTAATTAAAAAGAATCATAATTTACGAAAAAACCGTTAAATTTAACGGAAAATTTGAATTTTATGTGTTATGCAATAACGAGTCAACTTAATTAATTCATTAATTAGAGCACAAAATTAGATATGTCTGCAAATATTCATACACAACAGTTATTCCTCAAAGAAGCCAAAGCAGCTAGAATTTTTGAAGATTTTCCTGAAAATAAGACCACAAATGAAGCAAAAATTCAAAAATTGAAAATACGTTGTGAAAGATTTAAGATGTTTAATAATTTTCTTTTATTTATTTCACATCAAGTGTAACAAGACATTAGTTTTTAGCTGTCTTGATGCTCGGAGCTCAAACTGCTTCTTACAAATAAGGTTCTGGGAATTCAAATGTGACATCACGGCCGGTCAACTTCTTATACACTGCTGTGAATGTATCAACCTGTAGAGATATAGAAAATATTCATTAGAGTTGTCCAATTGAATTATGTTAATTAATGTATCTGAAGTGTTTTTGTAGTATTTTCAAGAGATTATTAAACTCCAGAAAATGCCGATAATCAGACAATTTTACTGTATGTCCTGCTTGACGCTCATTGAACCATTGAAAAGGATTATCAACAAGTAACACGAGGACATGGTTTATAGTATCACGAGAAAAGCTACTCACTTTATGTTCAATTGTTGTTTGTTGGTTCTTATCCAAATGTACTTTAATGAGCTGAGATCCATCTAATTTCACTCGGATGCGCTTGCCAACAATCTCAGCTGGGAAAACAAGGTCTTCCAAAATGTTATCATATACAGCAGTCAAGGTTCTTGATCTTGGACGCTTTTGTTTGTTTGGATCTGGACGTCCTCTTTGTGGCTTTGGTAAAATTTTACGCTCAGCACAAAAGACAACATGACGTCCTGAAAATTTCTTCTCCAACTCTCTCACCAAACGAGTTTGGACCTTTTGGAAAGCCTTTTGTTTTGGGACTGGAACGTAAATGACGATAGCCTAGAATTAAAGAATGAAACAGTTAGCACACTAGACGTAAATGAGAGGATTCTGATGAAAACTTTACCTTCTTGGTTCCAAACTCAACTTCTCTAGCGCGAGTAATGTAGAGCTCACGAAGTTGTTGTTTCAAATCGGAGTTCATTTCAAGCTCCAAAAGGGCTTGTCCGATCGATTTCTCGAATTCATCAGGCTCAGCGCCTTGACTTTTGACAATTTTTGCTCCAATCATCTAAAATGAGAAATGTCCATAAGTATATCTAACCTAACATTTTTTATTATGTTTATGTTGAATTTTTCTCAACAGTCATCAAAGAGAAACAGCGGGATGATTGAAGTTATTCATCACTTGACATTTTAATTAATTTAAGTATTTTCGTTTCATAGAAAATGCTCTAATTTTAAGAAATTAATTTTTTTAGTCCAAGAATATTTTATTGATAAATAATTTTGTGGACGCAATTTTAACTCTTGTTTCCAACCTATTTACTGTAATTAATTAAGTATCTTGATATTATTTCGATACATTACACTATTGGACACATTTTTAATGTAATTCTAATCATCACTTGGCTGGTTTCTCTTTGATTTTTATTAATAATAGTAAAAACGCACGTTTAGCAAGATGAAGACTTCAGAAAAAAGAACGACCCCTTATTTTTACCGTAGAAATTACCCCTCGAAATTCACCAGCGACATTCAAATTCAAATTTTCGAAAACCGTTAAAATAATCCGAACATTTTTAAAGTTTTTAATAATTCTATGTCACAATTCTATGACATAATTTAGTCATTTTGAGGAAACAAGGCAAGAGACAGTATATGAAGAATATAATATATTAACTTTTATACTTTATTAAAGTTATTTTTTATTGTAAGATCACAAAAATTTAAAACTCATTTTTTATTCACTTTACACGGTCCTTTTAACATTTTTTTTTGTTTTTCTGTCGGTTCCGATGGACGAATAATAAGTACAACAAGGAATAAATCAATACGTTAAAAAAATAATAAAACATGACTAAATCGTTTTCAAATTTTTTAAGAAAATATCAACAAAATATTTCCTTCTTATTTTTTTTGTGATGTATCTCTCGCCATGAGCAACACAAAATCTATCGATTATAATCCATACATAGTGTTGAGAGATGATAGAAAAGCACAGTCTTAACAATTATATATTTTCTCTTTTTTCTTCTAATATTATTCTTTGTTAATCAATTCACATGAACGTTTTTTTCCTATCAATCAGCCTTTACATGCCATGAATTTTTATTTTTCACATTTATTCCTGATTATTAGTTGATGTACGATGCCTGAGGTCTGGTCCGCTCGAACTTGTCTGACTACTTAACAGTGTTGTTGCTGATGATGATGGCAAATTAAGACCGCTTTTTGTCTTTTCCAAATATCTAAAAAGAAATAACGTATTTTAACATTTTAAAAATTAACGGTTTTTTAAAATTCAAAAAATGAAAGTTCGTTAAAAATGCGTACCTTTTGCGAGCGACGATGAGCATTTGTTCCTTTCTCTTTTGAAGGATTTTCTCTCGCTCCTGAGAGCTTTTCGAGAATCGATTGCCCAAAGCTTCACTGGATGACTGAGTGCTGCTCCAAGGATCAGCAATTTGGTTTTCTGGACTCGTGTCTCTGAGTAATTCAAATTGATTACCAAACATACTATTACTTCCATGTTGCTCAATATCATACTGATCATTGGAACTAGACGAGCTGGATGTTGTTGATGACGAAGAACTTTCGTCTGACAAATTTGAATAATTTGAAAAATCATTTGTTGGATTAAATGGCGTGGACGGTGAGGATGGCGATGATTGACGAGAATCTTCTACTTCCACAATTCTTGGTGCCGCCAAGCGACTCTCTAATATATTATCGATTGTATGCTCGATTGAGTGTGTAACTTGTAAATCACTTATTAAAATATCGAGAGTATAGTGAGGAAACATCTCTTGTATGTGACGTGCCATGTTACGTAATTGTGATGTTTGTTGTTGCTGCTGAACTAGCGTTGCTGCTAAATGCCCATTTCTTAAAACGGAGTTGATGTTTGATACTTCAACGCTAAAATTTGGAAGCCAACTAATATAGCGCTGACCATTAAAATGAAAGAAATGATTATTTCTCGTATTTCCATTAACTCCTTGTCCACCATTTCCATTCGTCCACTGCTCAATCTCATCAATGTCCACATTTGGCTGACGATTTGATGGCATTCGATTACTTTGTACACTTAGTGCTAATCTACATGTTGGACAACTTTGATCTTGTTCCAACCAACTTTGTAGACATGATTCGTGGAAGAGATGTGAACATGGCAACTTTCTGGCAGTAAGCATCTTCTCCCAACATATTGCACAATTATCAGAATTCTGCTGCAAGTCATCTGCTGTTGCCAATTTATAATTCTTTTCCATATGCTTCAAAACCCACAAATAATTTCTGTGCTTTTTGAATTTACGTTGAATCTCATTTGCTAAATATCGAAGCTGCATAATGATGACTAAGCTTGCCATTGACAAGAAAATATTTGACCAGAGGAGCATATGCAAATGATGAGCTAAATCAACAAGAAGTGCAGCCAAATCGAATCCAAATTCTGTATAATATGCGATAGAACCACGCTTGTCCCATGAAATCGAGTCATTATTTATGGCACCTTGTCTCATGTCATAAAGGAACATTCCATAACGTATTAAAACGTGTAATGTTCTGATCGCCAAGATGACGCACTGTGGAAATACCAAGAGAATACAATAATAACAATTAGTATAACCTTATGACATTGCACATAACGCATATTGGTATATAAAAGGAGAATACATGAATTAAATCACAAAATATAACGGTCGCAAAATATTTGAAAAGTAACGGTCAAAATTTATTTGAAAAAATGCAACATATTTTTAACGAAACTTTGAGCAACTGATAGACAGACGTACAAAGTAGAAACTTTAATGGCTATTCTGTGTTGAAAAATGCACAGAAAACAAGAATGTGTAATTAATTCTGTGAAATTTGTTGTTCAGATGGAGGAACCGGTATAATGGGAGTTTCCATAAAATAGAACTTACCTCCGCGCCCATAAATGCGCACATATTAATTCCATTGAAGAGACCAAAGACGATAGAAACGATAATCATTATACCAGAAATGGTAAATATGGATGAGAGCAGTGCAATTAAACGAAAATGTGACCATCCTGGAGTTGTTGGTGAAAATGAGAGCTGAAAATAGACACAAAAGAAACCTCTTTTTACTTCCTTATAGAAACAGATATTTACACATATCAAGGCTTGTCAGAATGATATAAAAACTGGCCCCAAAGTGGCATTTAATCTTTACGTTCCGATTTTCTAAAAATAACGTCTTGCAAACCAGTTTCCTTTTTAGATCAGTGCTGTGTACATGTTTTCATTTCTTTTGTCTTTTTTTGTGCTGCAAAACAGCTACTCAAGATTGCAACTTTTCTCTTGTCTTCATTTCATGCGAAATTCTTGGCATTGATGTACATTGTCAACCTTCTCTCGATTCAATGAACCTTTTTCACTTCCATTAAGTGACAAATATCGAGTGAAGAAAACTGGAAACTGAAGCCTCTTTGGGACAAGTCATTCATATACATGCACGTGGCGTACACAGAAATTGTCAACGATAACGACTGTCATAATAAAATTGTGTACTTGTTGACATTATACTCACATATTCAAAACGATCTTTACACAGTTGTGCCATAAGATGCAAAAAACCTATTGCTGTGAACCATCCAACCCATAAAACAATTTCGTGCAAGTATTGTACGTTTACAATACCGAAAACAAAGATGAATTTATAGAAAATAAAGTTCCAAAACTTATCCTTCATATGCTAATGAAAAGAAGAAATAATAATTTAATTAATAAATATTGAATTTGATGTCATCCAAAAAAAATTCCATTGTTTACCTGTTGCTCCGATATTCTCAGCTCGCCAAAAACGATCTTTTGAATTGACTTTCCAAGCAGTATAAGACAGCAGTAGGCCATATTTATGAGAGTCTAGAAATAAAACAAAAATTAACGTTATTAATTCATGACAAATTGAGTCTAAGCAATTCCAATCATAATTCATAATAAAATCTCGGACGCAAACTTTTTAGCACGTAGCTTTTGATTAGTTTAGCATAATTAAATGAGAAGTTAAATATTTGCTTTAATAAATTGCTTTTAATGAAGTCAAGACGATTTGAATGTTGAGCAATTGTCCCAAAATTATATTAAATAACACGAAAATTTCTCATGGCGATCATGCGCTGCACGAGTTTTATTCGTAAAACGTAAATAAAGAACAGCAATGTTGGATACTTTGTCGGTCTTAAATACATTTTGTCAAAACAATTTGAATTAAATTTTCTAGCAAATTGAGCAGCTGTTTAAATTTTGACGACACGCTTATCGTCTTAACAACCATCAGCTGTTCTAGTTCCACATAAAATTACCTACATTATTAATCATATTCAAACGATTGTGTGTGACTCATAATTCTTTAAAATTTCATGACTTCTGACATTATAAAATGCTCTTTTACTGAATGTCTTAAGGAGCATTAAATAAGTTTAATTACCTTTTCTGAGAAAGATTAACTTAACCTGTAATTAAGATTTCAGATTTTGATACAATTCATTTTGCAAATTATGACGAAAAGAAGATGTAACAAAGTCTGAACGTTTTAATTTGAGTAATTCTGTCTTTTAGTTCTGTTCTAGGGTAGTTTTACATGTGTTTCTAGTTGTTGACAAGTATTAAGTTGAAGAGGAACGATTTGAGGGTAATTTTTATTTTTATTTAAATCTAAGTTCAAATTATATAAATTTTTAACGTATATGTTAAATTTGAATTTTTGAACTTACAGTTCGTTAAAATTTTGAAGTTCAAATTCAAAAAGTTCGTTAATTTCTCAAAATTCGTTAAATTTTTGAAATTCAAATTCAAAAAGTTCGTTAAATTTTTGAAATTCAAATTAAAAAAGATTCGTTAAATTTTTGAACTTCAAATTCAAAAAGTTCGTTAAATTTTTGAAATTTAAATTGAAAAGGTTCGTTAAATTTTTGAAATTTAAATTGAAAAGGTTCGTTAAACTTTTGAATTTCAAATTTACAAAGTTCATTAAATTTTTACTGCTTTTTTAAGCCAAAGAGTCTCTTCAGGTGTTTCCATAGCTTTTTTTTACCATAATAAGGGTTAATCTTAATTATTAATTGTAAATCGATCCTGTTTCATGTCCTACTTTCAAGTCATTAAATTCTTACAGCTCTTTTATGAAAGAGAAGTAAATTAAATCAATAAAATAACATGCTCTGTCCTTTGGAGATTCAAAAAAGCTACATTGACTATAAAACAGCAACAATAAAAGACCGTAATTAAAAATATTCATGACCGTACTCTTGAAATTTGGGCATTTGAAGATCGCTATCCGTTAACCTTTTCAGTAGTTTTAATTTTGCAGTTCAATGTCACAGAAACTGTTCGTATCTGATATTAAATCTTAGAATCGCCCAGAGTCTCATGTTCATAAACTGGAAAGGTGTGAATATTATTTAATAATGATAATGAAAATAAAGACGAAACAAACAATAGGCAAAGCTTAATAAACAGACTATATTAATATTGCTGTACTAAATACGAGCACAATTTAGTTTGTTATCTAGTGCAAGCAGCTATTGATACAATTCTATCATTTTTATTTCATTATCATTGAAAATCAAGTGCCAAAGTAAGTTAGAACGCATAAAGCAAAGCTCAAGTTGAGTGACGTGTACTTTATACCTAAATTTAGAACGTTTTTTGCTCTGTGAATCACGTGTTGGCTATCGTCATTTACAGTTTCACATTACACGACTAAATTTCGTCATTGAACTACATCGATTTTTTTACATTCTATAGTTTCATCATTCTTTCATATTGTACATTACAGAGCAGTTGCAATATTGCACACAGATAGTTCAGTTATAGTTTTGTGAATTTAGAAAAAAATTAATTCAATAATTAACAGAGAATAATAACATTTTTCATTGTCATTATTATTGGATAGCATTTTGTCATGGCTAATAGCAGCATTAAACCCGTAACTCACGTACTTTTTGATATGGATGGCCTTTTGTTAAGTGAGTAGCTCAATTTGGTTATGCAACAAAAATAAAATTAAAAAAGTTTTTCCTCTTCTAAATTAATTAATAATTTTCGTTTTGTGTATATCCAGACACAGAGATTGTCTACGAGAAAGTGTTTCAAGAGCTTTGTTTGAAATTTGGAAAGGCCCTAACACCTGAAGCTCGAATAAAGCTTCTCGGGTCAACAGAACGTCGTGCTTGTGAAATATGTGTTAATGATCTTAAATTAAATTGTTCCATCGAAGAATTTGTAAAAGATTTTCGTGAATTGTCACAAAAAGGATTAGCGAATGTCGATTTCATGCCTGGTGCGGAACGATTAATACGTCATTTTCATGCTAATAATGTTCCGATTTGTGTGGCTACATCGAGTGGCGAGGAAAGTGTTAAAGTAAAGACACAGAATCATCTAGAAGTATTCAAATTGTTCCATCACATTACTAAAGGAACTGACGTCAAAGAAGGAAAACCATCACCGGAGATTTTCCTCTTAGCTGCTAGTCTGTTCGATCCAAAAGCTGATCCATCAAATGTAAGTCATAATTATCACTTTAATCGAACTTTTTACTTATTAAAATATTAAATTAGTGCTTAGTCGTTGAGGATGCGCCAAATGGAGTTCAAGGAGCAATTTCAGCAGGAATGCAGGTTGTTATGGTGCCAGGACCTTTAATATCTGATGAAAATCGATCCAAGGCTACAATAGCTATTAGGTCATTAGAAGAATTCAAGCCTGAATTGTTTGGGCTTCCCCCGTTTAAAAATTAATTTACTTGTCTACATGTAAACAAATCAGCATTATTTATCAGCTCTAAATGTTCTGCACAAGCTCATTATTTTAATAAATATTTATACTCGTAATGTAATCAAAAAAAAATATTTAAATTATGAACCGTCTCAAGTTTCATGATTATTATATACACAAAATTATTTATTGTCAAATTAACCGTTAAATAAAAATTTAAATTCTATGTTAAAACTTAACGGTCATTTTCAATTTGAATTTTTCGAACATAATTGACACAGAATCGTTCGTCTTTTCGACATTATTTACTCTGGATTATTCGTGAGCTTTTCTTCTTTCCTTTCTTTTTGTGAAATAGCAAGCTTGTCTGTGCTTCTCATCAATTTATTTTCTATGTGAGTAGACTGACGACACATTTTGTTTATCTTGCCAAAATCTTCTACTTAGTAAACATTTTTTTTTTGAGGAACAACATTGAGAGAATATAAACTTTGCCGACCATACAGCCACAAATTAATCAGGCACTCTTATCTCTTGCAAAAGTGAATTATATTAATCGTCACGACCTTTTTCATTATTAGGGTAATTCCATGAGTGAAAAAATCACGAAAATTTCTTTTGTGCTAAAAAACTTATAAATGCATCTTCTTTTCGACTCTTTTAAAAACGTAAACTATGGAACAACTTAAGATCTTCACTTGGGAATATATAATTATATGATTTAGAGCCTAATAAATGAAATATTTGATTTTTAAAATGTTAACCGGTTAAATTTACGAAAACACAAAATCTTTGTTTCATTAATATTTCATTAAATGGCCATTTTTCCTTTTTAATTACGCTCATAACTTATACATTATCAAAAATACTAACCATTCAAATACTTTTTTAACTTTAAAATGCCTTATTTAAGAAGAAAATTATCAAAACATTTGTTAATCGGTTAAAATTCAGCTTTTTTTGCAAATCTTGCCAACGACAGAAAATTTGAATTCGAAAAATACGTTAAATCTTAAAACATTGATTCGACTTATTAAGGCTTAAAAAAGTTTGAACCAATTTTAAACTATTCATAGATTAAAACTTCATTGATTTATGTAGCTGTAACTTCATTAATTATTTAATCAAATTATTAAATAATTAATTTAGGAAAAAATTTAACGGTTTTCAGAAATTTGAATACAAACAAGTAAAAAAATGTTACAACTTGATTTTCATCAGTTCCCTTCACTCATGGAATTACCCATTATTGCAAATGAGTTAGAATCAGAGTGTGTGTCCAAAACAATACAAATTTACTGATAAGACGCAAGCTTGTAAGAATTAAAATTTTAATTCTTGACGTATTGTTATTGATGATTCGACTAAATATCAGTCAAACTAGTGCTTTGCGTAACTGTTCCTGTTATGAAGACATGCAACAGTTCATTTACTGGTTGTTTGACATTTTATGACGAGTATTAAGTCATAAGTACTTTGTCATGTCATACAACAATGATTACTTCATCATTAAATTCTCAATGTATAGTCTGTGCTGGTAAAAAGGCGCTTAATTCACTCGTCCATAAACTAACTTGTTTATTTATTTTTTGCATTGATTTTCTTAGTTTCCTTATATTTATTATTATAATTTATTAATCACATAGTGGCGTATAGCAGCATACGGAAAGAAATAAAATATTCACATTAGAACGAGAAAAAAATAGTCAAAAAAGGAATTTCACCATGTCCAATAAAAGCAGTAAACCGGTAACTCACGTACTATTTGACTTGGATGGCCTTTTACTAAGTAACAAAATATCAGTTGCGAAACTTGAAGCGGAAAAACTTTTAATTTAATATATTTTTTTAAAAGATACCGAGGTCGTTTACGAGAAAGTATTTCAAGACATCACTTCCAAGTACGGAAAAATGGTAACGCCAGAGGTTCGTACGAAATTGGTCGGAACAAGTGAGCATGCAGCATGCGAAATTTGTGTCAACGATCTAAATTTAAATGTTTCGTTGGAGGAATTTGAAAAAGATTTTCATGCTTTATCGCAAGAGCGACTACCAAGTGCTGATTTTTTGCCTGGAGCTGAACGATTAGTTCGTCACTTGCATGCCAACAATATTCCAATTTGTGTGGCATCTGGAAGTTGTAAGGAAAGTGTCGAAGTTAAAGTATTAAGGCATCAAGATGTTTTTAAATTATTCAGTCACATGGTTAATGGATCAGAAGTTCAACATGGAAAGCCTGCACCTGATGTTTTTTATTTAGCAGCAAGCCGCTTTACTCCAAAAGTTCAGCCTTCAAATGTATGCTACACATGAGAATGTTAATTAAATGATAAAATCTATTTCTGTGTCATTTTCAGTGCCTTGTTTTCGAAGACTCATTCCCTGGCGTTCAAGCAGCAATTGCGGCTGGAATGCAGGTTGTTATGGTGCCAGGACCTCACATTTCTGATGAAAAGCGTGCCAAGGTCACATTAGCATTGAATTCATTGGAAGACTTTAAACCCGAACTCTTTGGCTTGCCTCCATTTACAAGTTAATTACTTATGCTCTCCAATGTGCATTGATCTTTTCTGGCGTGCCTTATTTAGTTCACAGGCTCTTGTATATTTCATTAAAAATTGTTATTTTTACAAGTTTCAAGCTTGTATAGTGCATTCATAAATAAAGATGATTGTCACAAATACAGCTGCAGAAAAAAAGATATTGGCATTGAATTCTGTTTATGTACGGCATGTACAAGAAAGCGTATTGTTTCACTTCATAGATTTTTAGACAATTTTAGAAGGAAAAAAAGACAACAGCAGCAAAATATCATAGTTACTGAAGGAAATTTTTTGTCTCATTCGGCTGCCTATTTAGGTGATAAAATACGAGTAAATAAAAGGTTAATAATAAGCGAGACAAATTCTTCTTATTGCCATACATTGAAGACATTTCAGTGTCTACATTTTCGAATATTTTTTTTTTTCATTACTTCTTCTTAATACAATAAACACCTACTGATTGTGCTAAAAATAGAATTAAACTTTGTTGATGATAATGTTCTATAGCATTCATAATAAACAGGATGCTTGTAAAATTTAGAAAATGTCAATTCGATCCGGATTATAGCACACGCTACACATATGCATATATTTTGCTTTCGTGTCATTTAATGAGATTAGATTTAAAATAAATCCTAGGATTAAAAATAAATCCAGCGATTAAAGGTTAGATTAAAATAAATCCTGAGATTAAACTAGGCGCTAATTAGGAACTAGAAGATTGAGTACTCAACGTGAATTATGGCAGCGCACAAAACGTGAGACAATGTTTTAATTGTCATTATCTTATCGAGCACAGATTCATGTATAATACACGCGTTATTTATTAAGTCGAAACAAAAACAAGACTCACCCATATACAAATCGGCTCATGTGTCATAAACTGTGCAACTTCCTTTAATTGATTCACTAATGTGATCGTCTGATTTTGATTGGATTCATCGAATAAAGTTTCCTGTATTTTCTCCTGAATTACTTCGACCGTGTCAACCTTATCAATTTCTTCACTTGTTTGCTCTAACGACGATTTTAGTGACGATATGATTTCACTATCAGAAAGTGCATCGCTTGACGGCTGTTGTTTTAAATTCGGACGTGTGATTGCGAAATTATTTGTTAAATTTTGATGAAGCTTCCAGTGTGGATCTGTTCGTACGACATCGAAAGCATAATAGAAACAGCCTGATACCAGCAGTAGACTAATTGTTGTGTATATTTTCAAATTTGGCAATGAAATCGAATGTACTAATGCGATGGGCATTTTTTTTGGATTACCAATATTCTTTCACTGTTCACACAAATATTTACTATATACACAGTTATTCAACTTCTAAACACACTTCTATTGTGTTGTGGCTAATGATTAGATAATTTTTTGGGCCGTAGTATTATCTAAAGTTCCCATTAAATATTCTTTTGTGTAGGTACGTACGTTCTGTCTGTAAGAAAATAAGAATTGAATGAAATTGTAGCGTAAAAAGTGAGAAACTCTCGACAAAGTGTGTGTATATGTGGGGTAGATTAACGGTATAGATGGACTATATATTTTTTGCACATCCACAGTCTGCCTGTATTTTAGCGGTATGTTAATCCAAGTCTTGGACGGACGAGAAATATACGGGAAAGTACGTGATTTTACGAGAGGAAAGTAAGTGTTCCTCAGTGAAATTGGTAGAGCACTTGTCTGACGACTTTATTCATTTTCGATAATTCTATCGTGGAAAATGGGTTAATTATACTTGCTGGATGATAATAATATTGTAGCAAAATACACACATAAAAAGTAGGTTTGCAGCGATTATTTTATTTTCGCATAATTTAAGAAACAAGAACGAAGAAACAACTTTTTGGCTATCAAATGTCTCTTTTTTGCGAATTTTTTTCTTCTTCTTATTCTTCCTATTGAAAGATCCTTAATTTCACTGAATAAATATTTTTAGACTTCTTAGCGACTATATAAGAAATCAATAATTTTGAAAGGTAGTTTTTTTATTTTTTGCGTATTTTGTCCTCTAACTAAGCGATTTAATTTGTTTACGCGAACATATTTGTCACGTCTATCTGTGTTATTTTTTTATTGTGATTTTTGTTTTTCGTGTGTGCCTTTCCATTAAATCTCAATTAAATATTTCCAAATTACAAAAAATTATACTGTCTAATGCTCAAGGTTTCTAGTCTTTCTGTGAACTTAGCCTGTCTTTCTCGTAGACTTACATTATTTTGTTTCTATATTTATTTAAATATCAATGTATTAAAATACATTTAACAAGTACTTCTTGCTCTATTTTTTTCTCAGCTTAAAAAAATCTTGATTTTTCTCCTTAAAACTTTCATTTAATTCACAATTTTCACTTTATTCCTGATCTTATCGCACGACTTTCAACTTTTGTATACTTTTAATCTAGTTTATGACCCGTTTAATGCAACTTGATTTACGAATAATTTCAGATCGATCTTACTTCTGTGCTGCTTGAAAAATTTTGATTAGTGACTTACGAAAATCGTCGAATACACAATATAAATAAGAATTGAGGAACTGCCGTTTTGGATGGAATTTTTGTCAATGGAATTATTTCCTTTTTATAACTATTGTTATTTATGGCTTATTCTTTAATTCACTGGATGTTTTCACTTATTTACTGTCACTTTATTATTACACTAATGCAATAGCTTAATTAAATTATTTTAACTCTCACTGGATCTTTTAAAAAATCAATTTTATTTGTAATTCCAGCTATAAATGTTTCATATTTACTGGATGTGCTCAAATATAAACTCGTCTAATTAAGTATGATGTAAAATTTATGAGAATATTGAAAGATTTACTATTTGTCAATCATAAACAATTAGTTAAACTAATTAAGAATGATTAATAGAATCAATAAATGCTTTTCTTTTATCAACAAACCTGTTATTTTCTTCTAAATCAACAAGAAATCAGCTCAATGATACTCCTTTTTATGCGATTAATGGCTTTATTGTGAGCTTAATTAACTTTTTTACAGTAGATTTCAAGAAAAACTCGGAAAATTAATCAGATTCAAAAATAATTTTCCCGTAAAATTGTAAACATTCAAATTCAAAATTTCAATGACAGTTTGATTGTTTCGAAAAATGTAATGTTTTTAATACTATTTCAGAAAGTTATAATGCCAAATACCTGTTAATTTTGTTGATAAAACTATTTAAGTAAGCATATTTTGATCAATTCTATAACTTAAAATTCATTAGAACCAGTGAACTTTCATAAACTTATATTGTTCTGTATAATCAAACTTTTCTGTGCATTTATTCAGATTTAAAGTCAATGATCTCAAAGAAAGCAAGTAAGCTAGGATTAATTTAATTAAATAAAGGAAAAGTCCGTTGAGAAATAATTTAAATCGAGTAATTTTCGAATTTCGAATAAATTTCCCCTTGAGTTTTCGAAAATTCGGAAATAAAAATTCAAAGTTTTGTTAAAAATTTTCTATTTCCTTGAAATTATCGTGGAAACCGGCGATTAAAAGTAATTTTCTATAGTTCTTTCATCTCAGAAGAAGTCAATAGCTGATTATAACATATTGTTACATTAATATCTGTCGTATTTTAAGTGAAAAACCAGTTTCTTTTTACCAGCGTGTCATTTTCGAGACTAATTAAAAAGTTTACATTATTTATAACATAAATATTCACTTAAATTATTAAATCAGCAACGATTTGACATAAACAACTGAACTGTAATTTAAAGATAAGGATTTTAATGAGATTCCTGTTTATTTCAGTTATCAAATAATTTAACCTGAATTATTCGCAAAGAGAAAGTAATATCAAGGAAGTAATCAAAGATGGTTCTAACGTGTCGCTTTTACAAGCAGAAATATCCTGAGGTAAGCAAATAATCACATTTAATTCGATTAAACAAGATACAGTACAGTGTAATTTCAATTGTAGGTCGAGGATGTAGTTATGGTCAATGTAAGATCAATAGCAGAAATGGGAGCTTATGTCCATCTGCTAGAATATAACAATATCGAGGGAATGATATTATTGTCTGAATTGTCCAGAAGACGTATTCGATCGATTAATAAGCTCATTCGTGTTGGAAAAACGGAACCAGTTGTTGTTATTCGTGTTGATAAAGATAAGGGTAAGTGCCGTGCTTAGTTTGCGTATTATGTCCATCAGATCTAACATAACATGATCCAATTTCAGGATACATTGATCTTTCAAAACGACGTGTGTCACCGGAGGACGTAGAAAAGTGTACAGAACGATTTAGTAAAGCAAAAGCTGTTAGTTCCATTTTGAGACACGTTGCTGAGTTGTTGAAATATGAGAATGATGATCAACTAGAAGAATTATACCAGAAAACAGCCTGGTATTTCGAGGAGAAGCATAAAAATAAAACTGCATCCTATGACATCTTCAAGCAAGCCGTAACGGAACCAGCACTTCTTGATGAGTGCAATTTAGATGAAAACACAAAGAATGTTCTTTTGACGAATATTAAAAGAAAGTTGACTTCACAAGCAATGAAAATTCGTGCTGACATTGAATGTGCTTGTTATGGCTACGAGGGAATTGATGCAGTAAAACAGGCATTACGATCAGGACTTGAGGCATCAACGGAAGAGATTCCAATTAAAATCAATCTAATTGCACCGCCCATTTATGGTAATTTCTTATTAATTTATTCTCATAAACAGACAATAATTTTATGAATAATGATTTTCAGTCATAACTACTTCCACTCCTGAAAAGAATGACGGACTTAAGGCTCTTGAGAATGCAATAGATAGAATTAAGGCAACTATCGAGAAACTTGATGGACATTTCGCTATTCAAATGGCTGTAAGTATTCCACTGTGCCTTTATGCTTAAAAAAACTTATGTTAATGACGTCACTTTTGACATTTTACAGCCAAAAGTCGTTACTGCAATCGATGAAGCTGACTTGGCACGACGAATGGAACGCGCTGAAATGGAAAATGCTGAAGTTTCAGGTGATGAAGACGAGAGTGACAACGAGGAAGGCATGAAATTTGATGGTGATGCTGGCGAAAATAATACAGGCGACAAAGATTCCAACAAGAGCGGTTCCGATGAGGATTAATGAGGAGTTTATATTTGATTGAATATAAATATGTTTAACATGTTAAATAAACTATAAAAGCCAACTGATAACAAAACAAAAATCTTTGAGAATCGGAAATCTTTGAATTATACATATACACAGTTATAATTTTTTTATATGGATCGCATCAAATTTTTAATTTAATTCTAGTGTTATAAGTCGGCTTTTTACATACCACTAACTCATGAATGAATAAAGGTGAAAATAAAGGAGGAATGAATGAGTGAAATCCAAAAGTGAGCTTTTTTTGTTCAAATTCCTTTTTTATTTTTTCTTCAAAATTAACATACTTTTTTTTATTATTTCCAAATCACTTCCTTAAAATATTCTCTAAACTTCATCACATTTTCCATTCAAATAGCAATGAAATATTTTCTTTTACCTACATAGATTCTGTCTACAATTTGTTTCATTGCACTTTCTTTTCATAAACATCAAGTGTCAAAAACTTTAGGCCATCTTATCGTTCAAAGTCTCATTAACTTTCTTTTAAACTTATTTTTTTTATATCGAAGACGATCAGGAACACTTTAGAAATGAAATGACAGCAAGCGTCCTTATTTTAACGGATTTTTTTCAAACTACTTGAATTTGAATTTCAGAAAACCGTTAAATTTTGAATATTTTTCTAACGGAAAAATATTTGCCACGTGACTGTCATTTCACTTTGTTGGTGCAAAGGGATTTACCATTTAATATTTATTCACAAATTTTGTTAATTCAATGAGTCTTATGAGCTATATAATTATTAAGGATTAAAAATTTTAACTAAAACAATTTTATGATACAAACGAGATTTAAATTTTGAAATCAACTAACTAACTCAAACTTACACTTAACAAAAAAAATTGGTCATAAAATTTAATAATAATAATAATAATAGTAATGTGATACAGTTAATAATAATGAACATAAAACAATAATAATTACGATATAATATATTGTATTAAGGAGGAGAACATTCAAAACGTTTCCATTTCTAATTATTATGTGTGTGTGTTTTTGTTCCCTGAGCATTTCTCAAATAAATTTCATCTTCAAATCCTTGAATATATTTGAATATTCTCAATTAGCACTTAAAAATAAGAAAAATTGACTGCCAATGAATTTTTTACGCCATTCCTTCCCACAATTTTTTTTTAATAATTTCTTCCTAACCGCTCATTATTTTTTTTTTCGTGACAAAGCTTTCAAGTTGATTTGACTATCACAGTTAATTTACTTCACATTCTACAATTAAATTCTGTATAAAATTGTTAAATTAAGTAACTCTCATTTCTTCATCATAATTAATTAATTTTTTTCTGTATAAATGCTTCATCGGCGCTATAAAACAATCACAAATTCATTTTTATCGTGTGAACACCAAGAAGGTTCTTAACATTTTCAGTGTAACGTACGAGAGACACTTTCGATGCTCGTATGTTGATTTTCTCTCCAGCGCAAAATAGTTGTAAGCATATCGCCTTTTCTAAAAATTCCGACATTTTTAGCTCGCGAATCAGTTCTTTGTTGGCTGATGGTGGACTTGATGGGCAGATCTGGACGACGATGAAAAAGAATTCTGAGTTAGAGATTTGATCATTTTATTAAGCAAAGAATATTTTCTTACCTGCTTCAGAACAGCCTCCTTGGATTTAACTTTTAGGAGATTGCACAAGTCAGTCAGCAACATCCATTTGTCACTTCCTTCATCTCTCAGTAAATAAAGTGGCGGCAATGGCGCCTCAGATTCCTCCAGCTCAAAAAATTCACAATCCGACTCCAGATTCTCGTCGATAATCATGTCGTCATAGTCTTCTTTGTGATTTGAGATCTCTTCAATCTTATGAATGGCCTCATTAGATTTTATTGTGTGGGAATCAAGTTTAGAGATTGAAGGAAGTTTCTTGATTTTCTTCATTGTCGAATCAATATTATTTAATATAACACTACAGTTCTTAGTCTTCTTTGATGCTGCTATAATACTCTTACTACTTTCTGTATTATTAGCATCGGAAACGACTAAGTTATTAGAATTAGTGTCGCACTTTTTCATTTTATGTTGATATTTTATTAAGTCTTGTGTCGGTGCTTTCATGGGCGTCATCGATAAAATCTTACTTGGTATGGTTGTGGCAGTTTCGCTAATGACAGTCTCATTATCCGACAATTGCGTTGTGGCAGTTATCAATGAAGTCATTGATGTTGATAATATGGACGCAACTGAGGAACCCAAGTCTGTTTTTACAATAGGAACATTTGAGAATATATCATAGCCTATTTCATCAGGATCTATAATAAAGAGGATACGTCATTAGAATTGTTTAAAAAAATTGAGAATCTATTTTTGAAAAATTACCTTCAATCTTGAATGCTCCGTCCATAGCCCAGCTTGTCTTGTTTCCCTCTTTGTGATCAGTATCAATTAAATAAGCACTTAAAAAGTCTTCCATTTCTTTATCTTCAGCCATTGTGATTGGCAATTGTCCACTGTATGTTGCTAAGCACGGATCAGCACCGAAGGACAGTAGCAATCGGACCATTTCAATATGACCATTCTCAATGGCTTCATGCAACGGACGTATTCCAGATAAGGCAGCTTCTGAATGATTGGCACCATACTGAAGCAATAAACGTGCAATTTCGAGGTGACCTCGTGAGCACGCCTCATGTAGAGGCGTGTAACCAGCATTGTCTTTAGAATCAGGACTCATGCCAATGCGATCCAAACAATATGCAACAACATCCTGTAAATAACATGTTATTAAGTTTTCATTTCACATTTTGCGGTTAGCAAGTCATATAGTACATACCACATAATTTAATCGCGAAGATTTATGTAGAACACTTTCTCCAACACCTTTATTTAGTACCCAACCTTTTATTTCTTTACTTATATCGTTCTCATCTTTTGTTTCCTGATTCTCCATCGCTGCAAGTCGCTTTTTGATCATTGCATTAACATTTAATGGATTTTCACTGTTGTGTGGTGTTGGCTTTTTCTTCTTGCGGATATAATCGAAACCTTTTAATGAAATGAGAGAAATTTTCAAATTAGTTCCTGAAGAGTTTTATTATAAAAATTAAGAAATTTACCAGAACTTCCTTTCAATCGTCGTGGTCTGTTCTTCTTAGTCTTTCCTTTCAGCGTCGGTGTAACAAGATCTCTTTCTGATGCAACTACCGTCTCATTATCATCAAAGTCATCTTCTTCCTCCTTGATTTCTTGCTTAATCTGAGTCAAATTGGACAGATAAGTTTTTCTTTCTGGGAAGTCGACATTCATCTTCTCAAGATATTCACGATATTTTTGATCAAAACTCAATACTTTTTCACTCTCATCTTCAGCATTCTTTTGTTCATTTGCACTAGGTGGGGCAGAGCGTGGACGATCTTCGTCAGTTCCAAACACTTCCTTGAGAATTTCTTTCTTTCGAATTGCATTGTTCTCTGTTCGTGTTCGAGATGTAATGATGAATGGTTCGAAAATATTTTTCTTGTATCCGGAAGACTTATCACCTTCTTTTTCTGACGCTGATGTTGGTTGAGATTCATTTGCTTCCTTACTGGGTTTTGCTACTTCTTTGACTTTTTCTTTATCCTTGTCCTTGCTCTTATCCTTGTCCTTTTCTTTACTTGTAGTTGTTGCCTTCTTATTTTGCTTGATTTTCTTGTTAGAAGATTGAATAACTCTCTGATGCAGCAAATCGATGATTGAGTTCGGAGGTGGTTTCTTGATTTCTGGTTTTGATGGTGGTGGCAGCTTCTTACACTTCCGGGGCTGTTCGTTTCGTACATCCTTCCCTGCATCTCTATCCTTCGACTTAATGAACTCTGAGAAGATTTCAGATGTATCACTCGTCTGGGGATCTAAATCAGGTAAAGAATGTGAAATACCATGTTGTGGAGGACGACCAATAGTTATCAGACCTGGAGGGACATTCAGCGATCGTTTAAAGTTGTAGGCTTCCATTTCCCATCCTGGTTTGAACTTGGATGTCTATAAAATAAATATAATAAATTTAATTAGTCTAAAGCAGTAGGAATAAATTATATCAAGTATATTCACCTTGTCTTCTCTAAACGGGTAGAGTGCCGACAGAGATCTACGGCCTTCTTTGTAGTCTGAAGCTTTCAAAGTGCTTTCTATTTCCTCTTTTACAACTTTCTTTTTGGTCGTCGTCTCTTTTGTGGCTGCTTTTGTGGCTGTTTCGCTCTCCGTCTTATTTTTGCGTGGTCTTAATCTGTATTGAAAGAATGATTAGAAAACAAAAAATAAGCAAAAGCTCTGTGAAAAGAAATTACGTACCTTTCCGTTTTGTTCTCCTCTTCTTCCTCCTCTTCGGACGCTTCAGTGGACGATTTGTCTCCGGCTCGTGAGAGTTTTCTCTGCTTCTTTTTTGTGCTATTTGTAGATTCCTTTTCAGTCTCACTTTCAGGCATTTTTCTCTTAGAATCCTCCGATTTATTTGAGTCTTTTCTTTTCAATGGACTCTTTTTGTTAGCATTGGGACACGTGTCGATTTTTCCTTTCTTGTCAGGTGTAATATTTTGCACAATCTTATCGTTTCGTAAGATCTTACTATTAGACAATTTCTTTTCAATCTCAAGCTTACGTTTTGACCTTGTCATTGTCTCCTCTTCCTGAAGTAACACTTTGAAATTAGATCCATCACCTAGATCTTTTAATTTCTTTGCATTTCTCTCGGTTGCTAATTTCTTAATTTTATCTTCTGTTGTTTCCTCCTCACTTGTTGATTCTGACGATTCTTCAGAACTTTCAGCAGTTTTCTTTTGCGACTGAGATTCTTTAAGTTCTGACGTGGACTTTCTCGTACTTTTTGAACTGCTCTCAGCTGCTTTAGATTCAGAAGTTTTCTTATTAACATTGGCTGACTTCTTCTTATCCTCATCTGAACTCGTCAGATCATCAAGCTTTGAATGCACTTTAGATGTTTTATTTTTGAGTATAGCATCATCATCAATTTCTCCTTCTTCGACTGAATGCTCATCGTCAGTTTTCTTAATTCCAAGGTGCTCTCGTTTACGTAAGCGTCTTACGCGTTTAACGCTCAACAAAACAGTTTTTCGTGTATCGGTTTCGCTTTCTGAACTACTCGGCCGTCCCAATCGTGCAGCATATTTCTGTTCGATAACTTGACGTTGTTTCTCTCTAAAGTTTCTTGAAAGTTTCTCTGGCATGTTGTCATGTGTTATTGAATTTTTTATCTCGACTAGAGGTTTGTCCTCGTCACTCGATGAGTACTTTTCATTATTATCGTTAATTGATTGTAGAATTTCTTTCGGAATCTCTGACAAATCATTTTCTGTTGTTCCTGGCAGTCTTGCCATCATTTTCTCATCATTTTTAATGAAATTCTTTGTAGCACTAAATGGACGTTTTTTCTTCAAGCGCTTCCTATTTCCAGTTTGCAGTTGCTGAACAAAGTCATTACATGCACTTCCCCAATCAAGTAAATCGAAACCAGATGTGGCACCTTGTTGGATATCAGAGCTTGCTTTATTTATTTCAGCATTTAATGGTAATGGTGTATATCCCTTAAGTTCTCCTTTTGTACGGAATTGTCGTGGAGATAAATCAATTTTATTATGATGTGGTTGGGTATTTAATACCTTTATTTGTTCAATTTCTTCACTCAATTCACTCTTCTTTAATTTTTGCATTTCTTTCAACTCCAAATTCGACTTTAATTTTTGAATTGTACTTTGTTCTGCACCGCGGGCAATATTTCCATTACTACCGCTCACACTTGATGGCATTAATATATTGTTCAAATGCTTTTGTGGTTCACCTTGATTCTCCGGTATTGGCCCAGGGGTTAGTTGTTCAACTTTGATGCTCATATCCTGAACTGGGTGAGAGATTCTTGGTATATGTACTGGATACGAGGCATCATCTGGGCGTTGAAGAAAATTCTGTTTCGGTGGTGGTGGCTGTTGGTGATGAAAGAAGTTTCTGTCTGGTTCTCTTGAATAATATTTTTGACTACTACTTGGATCATTTCGATGAATCATTTCTGCTTTTGGATTTGGATAGTAATTTACAGCTGTACTTTGATTACTGTATTGCATTGTTTCAGTTGATTTTAACACGTCTTTTCGTGGAATTGGATAATGCTTATAGGCCGTATCGTTTGAGGCTGAAACTACTTTAGGATAAGTCTCATGTCTGACGTGTGTTGATGGGGCGGCATTCATATTTGGTTCACGTCTATCATAAGCATGAGGAGGCATATTTGAGCTGTATAATCTGTTTTGCTCCTCAACACGACTTTGTTTTGGAGCACTTGAATTATACATGTGTTGATTTGACATTTCATTTTGTCTTTTTCTTGGTGGTACCGTAATCGGTTGGAATTGTCTTGATTCCTGTTGAAATGACTTTTGCTCCAAATCTTTACGATTTCTTCCGTAGAGAATGTTTTCAACATATTTCCTGTCTTTCTCTCGCTCCAAATAATGTGGATCTTTCGAATTAGATGGTTGAGTAGGAATTCTCTCTGGCATTGCTGGTAATGTCTTATTCATCATTGGATAAGGAATATTATTCTGCCCCAATGATTGAGATGGATGGTAGTTACTTCTTTGTTGAAGTGGCTGGAAACTTTTTGGTGGGTAGTTATTTTCGGGTCTTAAATTTTCGTAAGAACGACGGACATGTTCAGGAATTGGAACTGCTGCATTTGATGTAATATTGTTGTTTCCTTCATAAATATTATTTGGTTTATGTCGATCGGGATAGTAACTTGGTATCGAAGGAACTGGCGCATGCGGTCTGTCAGCATCAGAAGTTGGCTTCTGCTGTTTGTAATCATAAAATTGATTTCTAGTATTTGTTGCAACCTGTGGTTCAAGAATTTTATTGCCAATGGAGTTACGCTCAGTTTCTTGGTCTTTTACGTAACGCATAGGAACTTCATGAGCAGATCTTTCTACATTGTAATCTTGAGGACCCAATCGAGCTTGTTGTCGACAATCAGTTTTTACAATGTTTCCAAAATTTGGAGTAAATTCTACTTTTAAGCCTAGTTTTGATTCTTTTTTATAACGAAAGTCTGGATCACAACCGGTTGAATCTGCTTTAGTTTTAATTGTTTTTACAGACAAGTCTAAAGGCGATTCTCGTTTCACTTCTGCAAAAATTGTCTTTGATGACTTTATAATACTTGAGTTTGATGTAGTTGGGGTGCTAGATGGCGGCTCTGTTTTAATTTTCGGAATAATTGAAAGTTCAGGAATACTTTCTGGTCGTCTTGTCGGAATTGGCGAGTAAATTTTTGATGGCTCACTTATTCTCTTCTCGATTTTCAAATCAGGCAAAATAATTGATGCTTCATTCTCAAATCTTGGATATTGTGGACGTATTTCAGGCTGTCGTATACTAATATTTTCTGACATTGGTAGCTGTTGTGTGGGTGGAAGACGTGAAAGTTCTCTTTCTTGAGGCATGACATAATTGGATGATGATGGATGTCTGTATTGTGAATGCCTATTGTCAGAAGGTTCACGAACTGTTCGAATTTCAAGATCTTGCCTTAATGGCAGATTCGACTGTGGAACATCAATTGTCAATGGCTTTGTGTCGATTGGAGAGTAGCTAGAAGGAACATTAAGTCCTTGTTCTTGAATATACATTGCATTATTTCTATCAGCCTCAAATTTCCGTGAAGAAAAGTCTGGATACTTTTGGTGGTAATAGTTTTGACCTGGACTGTGACTCGGGACTGGTGATCTTTTCAAATCAATTTGCCGAGAACTTGTAGCTTCTGGATGTTTGAACATTTGGTGATTTAATTTTGGCGATGAATGATAAGGATAATGTGATAACGGACTTTGAGTTGGACTAATTGTTGATAAAGAAGGTCCAGCATGTGGATATAGATGAGATGGCGATGGTGACATATTTGCTGGACTCATTGAATGTCGTGAACCTTGAGAAGGCATTGGAGGCCAGTTTTGAGGTGGATTCATTGGTGAACCACTATGCATGGATGGACTTTTCTGTTGCCGATGTGGAATTGGTGAAGGTGTTTTATAATGGGGCATAAGTGGAGTATATTCATGTGATAAATGACTTGATTGTGGAGCTGGTGAAGTTGGATTCATTTTAATATTAATGTTTTCTGGTTTAGGATTCCGAAGATAATTTGGTGGAAAATCTGGATATTGTTGGTGATACGCAAGTGGTGGTGGTTCGTTAACACGTCTTGCCGTGTCTGGTGATTCTTTGGGTTGCTTAAGTTTGTAGTCACGAAAAAGGTCAGCAGAACGACGCTCAGGAAATTCTTGTGTTGGCGTTTTAGCATTACTTTCATTTTTAATTGTAATTGTCGTACCCTCTTGTCTTAATAGCTGTTCTTTCTGCTTTAATGAAAATTCATTGCTCTGTTGCTGTTGTTGTAATTGTAGTTCTCTGTCTTTGTACGCATATGGGTAATGAGCTGGATGTAATTTCCGGAGATCATCATTTGAAGGAAATGGCTGTGATGTTCCTGGCATTTTCTTTTCATTCATTTGCATCATTTCATAATGCGATGAGCCACCAAGTAATCTTTCTCTATTTTCATTCCAATTAGAATTAATGGATTCTTTTGTAGTTGGAAGAAATTGATTTTTGTGAATTATATGAGCCATTGGCTCATCCACTAATTGATGATTGTATATACTTCCGCTATCTCTCTTTGAACTTGGATAAGGTGATTTGCTATGTGCATTACTTTCTATATTTTGTTGCTGTTCATTGAGAACTTTTTGTGGGGGCATTGAAGGTGGACGATAATCAATTTTATAAGATGTTGATGGCGTCATTGAAGCACTCGAAGGCGGCTTCAATTGTAAGTCGCTAATGTAATTATTTTTTCGAGCTATCTCAGGGAAATTTGAAGGTGTAATTGGAACATTCGAGGGTGGTGGATTTTCCTGACTGACAAAACCTTTTGAGAAGTCTGGATGTCTCATTTGTAATTCAGGTGCACGAGACATACTTGAAAAGTCTGGATTCCTCACTTTTGGTGCTACACCCGACGAATTTGATGACGACGTTGGAAGAGGCTGTGTTCCTTGATTCGTGTGTGCATTTGTAGTACGAGTAATTGATGGTGCAGTAAATATTTGCTTGGAGAAATCTGGTATACCAACGTAAAGTGCATGACTACGTTTTATTGGAGGGACTGATTTGTCATCACGTTTTACACTCAAATCGAGCATTGTAGGTCCAGCCTTATCCTCATTATTTTTTGTATTACTACTTGACGAGTCTCTAAAGTCAAGTGCCTCATTTTCTGTCTTCATTTTCTCTTGAGACACTGCCATATTTGGTGAATTTGTTTTAAGATCAATTACATCATGTACAGACGAACTATTTTCGATATCGTCTGATGGCTCTGGTGAAACTTTAACGTCTTCAACTAATTTCTCATTTTCTACATTTTTATTAGCTGGTTCTAAACTATCTACACTTTTATCAGCACCATTAAATATTTCCTTATTATCAATTTTGTGTTGTTCGCTACTAATTGTTGACGTTGTCGTTGATGGAGTATTTCCATTATTTGATTTACAGCTACCTTTAAATTCTTCTATAAGTTTTTCTACGGATTTACTTGTCGAATTGCTATCACTTCCGTTACTACTATTGTTGCTATTGTTATTAATATTACTATTATTATTAAAGCTTGCATTCACATTGCCATTATTTTTAATGTATTTGTTCTTTGCAGCATCCAAACGACTATTATCGACAACGGTATTCTTTAGGGAATATAAAATCACTCTATCGAACAAACTCTCTCTATCTATTTCAATTTTATCATCACTACCACCAGGATTTCCAGATTTCATACCTGGAAACGCTGACATATAGTTGCTATTTGTTTTACTATCATTATTATTCTTATTTTCTATTTCTACACTCTTCTTTTCATCACTTATTGCAGAACTATTTTCATTTGTATTATCAACATCGTTCTTATTATTCGAGGCTGCTTCGCTTTTCTCTGAATTAGTTTCATTAAATTTATTCTCTAACTCAGACTTGTTATCTGTTGAATTTAATTGGATACTTTTAGGAGGAACAACATTAGAATCATCTTTTTTGCTATCATTCGTAATTGAATTTTGTTCTTCAGGTTTAGTCTCTGTTGATTGACTACTCTCATTGATTTTTGTTTCTTCTGGTTTCTCAATTTTATCACACTTTTCTTCACATTTTATTTGTTCTGTTTCTGTTTGTTGTGTCGTTTCATTGTCCCTCTCAGCTGTAGACTGCTGATCAGGCTCCATCTTAAGATGCACTTTTTCTGTAATGAAAGATAAAAGAAAGAGAACATAAATATCTTTGAATTATGAATATTACTATTGTGGGTGGTCAGGAAATGAAAAACATCAACACAGCATAATGTAAACTTTTTTCTGTACATAAACTTAGTTTGCTATTTCATACAATAACTGCTAATCTATGTTCAAATATGTTTACAGTAAGAAAATATGAAAACAATTTGCAAACAAACTTTTGACGGTTGCTAAAAAATATTTTTCTCCTTTTACATACTGCAAAAAAGCAACGGAGAACAATTTTTTTCATTGAAAATTCGGGTCAAGTTGAATATCAAGAGAAATATTTACAAGTATTTATTTTAAAATACAGTCACAGACTTTAAACTTAGGGATTTCATTAATTCGCGTTTTTATATACTTTTTTGCATTCGCAGATATTGTGAGTTGCAAATGGCTTGTAAATTAGTTGTAAAAACTGTTTATTTAAATTATTGAATGTCAATGTTTCCAAGTTAATACGTAATAAACGACGATTGTGTAATAACAATAAATAATAAAATTTTCTGATGTTTACACTTCAAATTCTTGAACGAAACTAAGACTTTGCTGAATAAAAGGGTGTGCAACTAATTACAGAGCTGAAAATTCAAATGCATAAAAACCGTTAAAATATTCTTAACAATGAAAAGTTTCAAGATCAAATCGTTTTGAAATGCAGCAAACATTGATATATCACGAATGAATTGTTTGTTAGAAAACAATGAATTTCCTTCATGATCAGCAAGTAGATTTCAGCATTAATTCATAAAAGTTCTCATAAAAAGTTCCCCTAATTTGAAGAATTTAAATTCCCGACGTCATTTTATGCGACAAAAGAGAAAAAAAGAGAAACTTTAAAAAGTATAATCGCAAAAAATGTGAAAGTTACACTCACTATTCACAAACTTTTTCTCTTATGAAAGCAGATTAAAGTGGAAGCCGTAATAGTACAATTATTATGAAATATATGAGCGCAAAAAAGCAATAATATGCAACACATGAAAAATTTTACTTCACACAGCCAATACACGAACGTATTTACTTATGAATAATTATGTGCTTTTTTTAGTATGCGATAAAATGCTCATCACTTCCTCAATCGAGAACTATCAAAAACATGTAAAATTGAATAATTTGATAATCAATTAGTAAACAACATAAGACATGCGATAAAATGTAAATGTCAATCAGTGTATATACGAAACAGCCACAAAAACTATTTTTATTTATAAAAATAAAACTAACAACCTTTTTTTCCTTTCGCATACACAAAAAGAATATTTAATTCGACTCGCATGCTATAAAGAAGAGAGAATAGAAAGAGCTATGAAAAGAAAATGCGAAAAAAATCTTTCTAGGTCAGTTATGAAATGAAGTGAATTACGACGAAAATAAACTTGTAAAGTGATAGGAAGAAGAATTTTATATTCCAAAAAAGACACAAAAAGTGGCAAATTAAACTTTATCAGTTGGAGATCAAACAAATTAATTAGTTATGATCAACTTTTTTCAATGCTTAATCTCAGACACGACAGACTATTTAAGTCGGCTTTAGTGATTGCGAGAAATAACACCGATTGAGGTTAAATAAATTAGTGTTAAAGTCACCACACTTGATTTGATTGCACTTTCATTTCCAGACTAATTAGTAAATTTATGCAAATTAGCATGACTTTTGATTGAATTTTGCTTCTTTGTGTTCTTTTCTTTCGCATTAAGTCGGCACCTGCTATGCTACATATTGGATTAATAAAACTGGACATTTATCTTGGAATTATTCATTAGATTTCTGCATTAGTCATCATGATGATGGGATTTTTTATAAGATTTTAAAGATGTTTTGAAGCCTAGATAGATTCAGACTTCTAGTATTCCCAATAAAACGGATAGTAAACGGGAAATCGATACACTACACTCAATTTTTAAAATTATTTTAAATAGTTTCACAACTTTTATATAATCAAACGTAGGAACTCGATTAATTAATCATGTTACAAGCTCATTATAAATTATTGATATGCGTAGATAAAAGAGAATCGTGTTATTTAATTTCAATCAATCATTTCCGATAATAAATATGCACGCTAATTATTTTTCATAAAATTTCAATTGAAACTATTGGATATGTGTATCAAATTGCACATAGCTTCAGTCATTTAATCACTTCACTTCCACAAATTGACATCGAGAATGTTCCTTTGTACAAAAACAAAAAATAAATATTTTCTCAGCACATAATTTTAATTGTTTATCTTAAAAGATAGTTGTCACAACATTGTTAAGATTATCACAATCCAGTCATTGTGGATGATGGAACAATGGATGGAAAGTTTCTTGAGGCACAATTTTGACACATTAAGTTCATCCATCACTCATTAAACATAAAATTTAATCAATCAATTACAAAAGCAATTGTTATAAAAGTTTCCTTATAATAATTTGTCAAATGGTTTGAGGCTCAGACGAGAAACTTTGAAGAACTGAAAAAAGTTCACGACGATGACAAATTTCGCAGACAGTTTTTTATGCATGCAGAGAGAGGGAAAAAATGTAGAAAAGAGAAGAAAAACAACAAAATAAGAAGTGGCAAGAAGAACTATTAGAATAAATTTAAAAATATAGTAAGTATATGGATATCCACAAAGAAAAAAAATGGGGGAATTTTTCGATTGGAACGAACCCACATCCATGAACTCACACATTAATAAGTAAGTATTAATGATAAACGTGACAAAGCTTTCATGTGCCTTCCAATATTAATTCATTAAAGAATATTATTCTGCGTAACTAGGCAGCATCTTATAAATACCAATTCTTATTACTTTACCCAATTATTTCCTCGAGCAAGACGTCACGAGGACAAAAAGTATGAAGCAAAAAAGACCTCGAAAAGTTTTTTTTAAAAAACTTCTTTGAAAGGAAAAGTGATGCTAACTGTTTATTGTCTGTCTATTTTCTTCACATTCAATCTCCTTCAAAATTTCTTAGACTTAATGTCTGTCAAATCTCAATGTTTTGTGATCATACTTTGGGTTTGGTCACTTATGATGTCCATTGGTCATGAACGGAGTGATGGGGACGTATCAAGGGGGTTTTGACCCACCTGGAAAAATTTGTGGGGGGTAGCGTTACTAGAGATGTTTGGACAAGGTGTCGTGGTTTGTACAGCACAAAATTATTTAAATCTTGATTGAAAATTTGGAAGTTTACATAGAATGTTTTATGGTTTTCCCAGCTTTTCGTTCTATAACTTGCTGAAACTTCAAATTCTGAAAATTCTTGGATACGCCCATGTATAATACAGTCACATACCCAACATGTTTCATAAATATCATTCTCTTGTCTATATATCATACTTGATATTTAGTCAAACGACCCTAAATTAAATTCATTCAACAATACCTTAAGCTGCCTTAATGCATTCTAAAGCGCCCATATCACTCGAGCCACAAAAGAATTTAAAACATTCCAACTTGACAACACAGAATTTTCTGTTTGAGAAAGAAGAACACCAGCGAAGGTTGCATGGATACATAGCATGAGCGTATAGCTTTGAATCGTGAATCAGAACAAGGACGAGTTGGAAGAGATGTACCGTTTCTCATGAGATGACTTCGACAATAAGAAAAGTGGATTGAGATGTAGAAGAAATAGTTCATGGACAAAGATTTGTTAAAATGTACATGGAATGTATGTATGGCAAATTATAAAGGTCATTTTTTTATGTAATGAAAATTTATCCATGACTTGAATTTTTTGTTTTCTCTTTAAGTTGTGGCTTTTGAGACTGAACAGACGACAGTAACAGACATAAATTCCACCGAAACACTTTGAATAGACGTTTGGATAATTAATTAAATTTATTTATTGTAATCTCACATTAAAGATTCATTTGAGGAAGAAGACTGTGCTGAATGAGGAAAATTTCTCTTCTTTTTTCAATTTTTGCTTCTTTTTTGGCTTGCTTTGTTTATAAAAACAATTCGAAATTCACAGAAAACAAAGGAAGAAAATATTATGTATGTGAAATGAATACTTTTTCTCTTTCTATTTTTTTTCTGTAATGGCACGGATGAATATATCAGTTTTCACAAGCGAGGTTCTCTATACGAAGGCTATGATAATACTGAGCGAAAAACTTTTTCTCTCTCTCGGAGATGCAGAAGCAGTCGTGGAACAAAAACATTGTTGAATGAATTTTAAGAAAGCGCATGCGTACATTGTTGTAGACAAGAAATGAAATTTAAA
Organism: Chironomus tentans; assembly: GCA_963573255.1. NCBI lineage: Eukaryota > Metazoa > Arthropoda > Insecta > Diptera > Chironomidae > Chironomus > Chironomus tentans. Next base: position 39,411,466 of record OY754302.1, on the reverse strand, counting down.
AGGACGAAGTCTAATGAGAAGGAATGAAGGAGAGAGCGAGGAAATTGGTAATTTGATCCTTGAACTAAATTGCAAAATAAAAAGCATATATTTTTTTCCACACTGCAAAATGCAATTTAAAACACCCACATGCATGCACAGCAGCGAAGAGACATTCCGACGTTTTATGATACCATTTTTCCTTCCTTCTCAATCGCATGCACGAACAACTTATGTACATTACTTGCTTGCTCTCCATGCATATTTGAAAACAAAAATAAGGAAAATAAAGTTTGTGTGCTTTAAAAAAAAGTTTGTTGAATGTGCTTTTCTCTCCCTTTACATTTTCCTTAATGAAACAACCAAATATTCACACTCTGTTGAGTGCTCAGTTACAGAAGTAAAACTTTTCCAAGCTATTCAATGTCTTTAATTGCTCGCTCGTTTTTGGTTCTTTATTCATGGTCATTTTTTGGAACAGACGTCAGTAGGAATGTCATCGTTAGTGACCCGTTAAAGAGCATTGCAGGGATGTGTGACTTTATGGGATTTTTGTTGAGGTTTACTTCTTTATTCGATTTACAGGGAACTGTCTGCTCAGCCTTTACAAGTTGGTCCAGATTTTAGTCATAGAGCATTAATCATCATCCATTAGAGGTTCCATAGCAAAGTCTGTCAGAATTTCTGAACCATTTCTCGTATCTTTGTTTCATAACCGACTTCTTTGTCTTCAAAGACGTCTTTTTGTGGGCTTCCTTAACTGATATTTATGGATAACAAGTAGAAAATCCCATGATAGGACCACAAGAAATGTGAATGAAAATAAATGAGTGGATGTACATAAATAAACCCTAGCTTCCAGCGAACAAAATTGTAAATAAAGAAATATCTGTTTTCCCAAAAGATAAACACACAATTTCTAAACAAAAGGCCATTCTGGGAGGATGTCAATGACAAGAACATGCTTCAGTCATATTTTTTGTGTATATTTATTTTTAGCGAATTTCCGACGCGAAATGTGCAAGCATTATTAAGTTACACAGAGAGAGGAAAAAATAAGTTCAAGGATTGACCTTGAAGATTGAATATCTCTGTGTGTGTATGCATGTTTGTTCTTCTCATTTAAAGCGGTTTGGTTTTATTGATCTTTTTGGATGCTTTAAATATTATTTTTCCATTTTTTTCTTTTATATTCTCGCTTGTGCTCGACGAAGAGATAAAAATTAGTGGATGAAGAACAAGAAGAAGAAGGAGTGCTTTAAAAAGTGCAATCAAAATTCTCCTACCTTGTTTTTACGGTTTTTGTGTACGTATAAAATTGATAAAACAATTATGATAAAGCCGTAAAAAACGAGGAGGAGGAAGAAGAAGAAGGAAAAACCGCAAAATGATTGCACAGCCACATACAGAATACTTTATACAATAAATTGCGGCCATGAACCATCACACATAACCATATGCGACATAATTTGCACTGAGCACTGATAAAAAATTAAACATTGTGCTTATTTATTCCCCATTTTAAATGAATTCCGTGTTGTGAATTATTTTATGTCAACATATCATCACATACCAGGGCCAGGGGCGTATCCCGAATTTTTTCGAGGGGGGTGGGGTTGAATTTTGTTTTGTATGGACGGAAAAATTTAGAGTGGTTTTGGGATTTTTTTATTAAAAAACCCTAGCAAATTGAAAAAAATTTCCCCCAAAAAGTGGGGGGGAGTTGACCACCACCCCCCTGAATACGTCCCTGTCACATACATTGTTCCTTTATCACATCGTAACTAATTGTTAAGTTAATTGAGAAAGAAGAGCAGAAATAAAATTTAAGTGGCAGGTCATTGACATTTTCTCATGCTAACACTCAATCCACTCTTTCCCGCATCTACTACCATATCGCTCTAATTCTTTTCTCCTCACACCTCATAATTATTGCGTTTTACTCTCCCATTTCGTTTCTGTCAGAACAAAATAAAGAAGGAAAAAAAATGCTCGGATCGCATAAAAAAGCTTTGGCATTCGATCGTAAAGAATTTTTTTTTGTTGAATTCTATTTTTAGGGTATTTTTATGTACAATTCGAAATGAAATGTTTTTGGACGATCTATTTTCCTCATTACTGGATATTGGGTTCATTCAATCATGATGTCTAACATTTATTGGGGGTAAGTAGTGCTGTGTGGATGACAGGGGGTAAAGAGGGGTCTAGTGTTGCTGTAACTCATGTGTAGAGCTGCGTGGATGAAAACTTTACGAGAGGAAGGAAGAAAGTCTAGTGCTGTGTGACTCTCCTGTCTATATCAAGGACTATAGACTGCCAAGATTGTGTATCAAAGTGCCTCAAAGTGGAATAAATTACAACAACAGAAGTAGAGTTACTAGTTTTTGGTTTAGGAGCTGGTTTCTAGGGCTACCCGAGGTACCCTAGGTAGAGTACCCTATGATATACCCTACCTACTTGGGGAGTTAGAAACCGGTACCAGACCTATATAGATGGAAATTCTGAGACAGAAAGCTAAGAAGGGACATCATTTATAAGCAACCCTCCTTTTTATTGTATCTTGTGCTCAATTTGAGAAATATTTTGAATTTCCATAATGAAAGGAAAATGAATGAGTAGAAAATGCAGTCAATGATGAAATATCTTCTCTATAAAATGTAAATTTTTTTCAAAGAGGAAAAAAATATAAATTTTTTGCAAATATTTTCTCTTTTCTATTTTTTTTTGCGTCTATAAATATCATCATCGTTCGTCTCTTTTCAGTTCCTTTTCTCTCTTATCGCCTAAATTTCTCATTTCAATTTCAAATTCTTTTCACATTTGTGATACATATTTTCGTCACACATATTTCTTGGTAAATAAATTTGTCAAAAGATACGAAGCATTGAAAGTTCTAAGAGTTGCTTGCATACTGGGTCTATTTTTACATCGGAAATATCATGAATTGAGTCGAAAATATCACCAAACACTTATCAAAAGTTTCCAAAAATACATTTCACGCCAGTATTTTAGATTAACTAAACATACAAACTGATATGAGGCTCTATTTTGTTTGTATCACGTGACGACGCTAAATATTCATCATACAAAATTATTGCTGATAACATTTGACTTACATTTTCGGTAGCAAACATTCCGAACAACACATGTTGGAATGTTGACCACCACAGAGCCTGGTGGCTATCAAGACCCTGTGGCGCCCACTTAGTTCTATGTAAACTTCAACGTGTGTCAATCGGGCGTTTATCAGCAGTTAGCTAACATCATCAATGCCTTAATAATTTCCATCCCAATTTCGTACACGCGGAAACCCCTAAAGAGTATGTAAATTGAAATTCCAAAACAGATGGGGGAGGTCTGTGTGCCGATTTGAAAGAATTAATGACCTTTTCCGTGTATTCCGTATATTTATTTCATTCCCTATATCCATTTAAATGTGATCCAATAAATGCTGTTTAAATTATAGGAGCAACAAAAAATTGAGTTCAATATAAACAATTTATCTGCTTTAAATAAACCAGTTGCTTTTACCTAGATTGTATAGCCAATATACGAAATGAATGGCTTGGAGCTGAATGTAGGTGGAGAGAAACAGTATTTGATTGCGTAGAAAATTGAAAAATAATTGAATTGTGTTTGACCTCAGCGAATATACAATGGAAATTCCATGAACCTTCTTTTTTTTCGTCGATGAATAGAGGACTTTGACTACATAGTCATCCATTGGTTTATTATCCTTGTTATGAAAACATAAATCTATGGCAATGAACTCTTAACAACTATCTGTCTCATTTCCTTTCCTTTCTTTTGTGTGTGCTCGGTATAAAGTGCGCCAAATAAAAGCTCTTTCTTCTTCCTCCGCTTCTCTCACTCTGACAGAACCTGACTGACACTTTTATTGCTCAATAGAAGACGAATCTCAGAAATAAAGAATAAAATATTAAGGAAAGAGATTTCACGCTCATCAGTCACGACCCTGTTTTTCCTTATCACATCCATACACAGTCTAATGTTATGTTTGTATGATTATTATTTGTGAGAAATCCATGCACATTCTGATGCTTCAAAAGCATTTTTTAAAAAAACGATTTTTACAGGTTCTCATTTTACATATTCAAATCTCATGTGAATGGTGTCAGTATTAATGGCAGAATGATGAACAGGTATAAAAGAATGAGGAGGGAAAAAAATTAAATTTATGAATAGCGGCAGGGAATGAGAGAAACATTTATGCAATGTTATCGATCATACTGCGAATTTCATCATTTTTTTCAATTTATAATGTGAGCTCTATTTTTAACTTCTTAATTAACATTCAGTATTCTTAGAAAATTGAATGAAAATACAGTCGTTTATAAATATTTTTGTTTTTCAATTACAGTAAGCTTTTCTTGAAGAAGATAAAAGATGTGAAAATAGAAATTAATTTTTTGATCAGAATAAAAGCTTGAAAATGGTAGAATTACAACGGTCATTTTAAATTCAAAAAATATCATTTGAAGCTAACTTCACGTCAATGAAAATTCAAATAATATTTTAACGGATATTCCAAATTTAAAGAATTTCTAACAGTGGCAATATTAAGGCCTCAAAACATCGTCATTGTATCCAGAGAAAACATTTCTTCAGAGTAATTCGAAGGGAAGTCCTCAAATTTAGATATTTTAATGTTATCTTCATCAGAATTCTCTTGAGATATTCTTCTTAATGCCCCAATTCCTTTCCATGACAGTTAAATGAATATTTTAATATTACAATTCTAGATCTCGTATAAAGTTCAAGGAGATTCCAAAAAAAACCTTACGCATGCTATGATGTGAAATTGATAAGATAATTGAAATCGAGATATTTTTTGGCAAGTCAATTAAAATTTAATTATAAAATTTCTTTTACGATGTTGTCATATTTGAAGTTAAAAGCTTAACCTCCCGTCGTCATAGTGACATAACAGCCACAGAAATATTCTTAATTCCAACATGACTTACTTTTCTGACATTAATTATTTGTAGTATGATTCAGCTATAATGCTTAAGTATAACATCTGAAATAATTTTTGTTTTGATGAGATCTAAGATGTATGTAGCTATTGTTTACATGCCGACGGAACGAAAGTTAAACGATGGCAAACGACTTGAGGAGAGGAGAGAAGAAAAAAAGTTTTGTTTTCTTTATAATGCAATGATTATAAATATACAGCAACTAACATTGTCTTGTTAAGCTTACTAAAAATACGGTCAGATGTGTGTGAATAGCAACAACAACAGGCATTGCATTATATATTTATTTTTATGACCAGACGCTCGGACATTTGAAGAATTTAGTCATACGGATAATATTTTTTATATTTGATGATCCTTACGACCTTGAATGACTACATAAAATGCAATTTATAGTTTCAATGACCTTTCCTACGTTCCTATATCCAAATGCATTCCGACAAGTACTTCATCAAATTTTTAATCGCAATTTTCCGCAACAATATTTCTCCTAACTCTGTGTGCTGTATAGAATCGTAGAATAAATTAAATGGAAATGAATATACGTAAATGTGGCATGAAATAATTTGATTAAAAAAACTGAAATGTGAACTTCGCATACACAACGAATTTCATACAAAGTTACTGAATTATTTATATTTTTCCTGTCGACTTTTGTTTGCAATTTTTCTTTTCCTCAGCTGTACATTCATCAAATTTCCTTTTATTTTTTGTTTATAGTCTGCGCGTGTTTTATTGTAAATAATATTCAAATCCTAATGTGACCTACTTTACGATATTACTTTATTTTTTTGTAAGTTTGTTGTTAAGTAGCATAATTTATTATGTTGTCGAGTATTTTCCTTGATTATCGCTGTTCTGTATTAAAATCATGACGCGACCTTCAGAGATTAATTTTGCGTAATGTTAGTCATCAACTTTTGCATGAAATTAAAAGTTATAATGTGGAAAGCATGAGAGAATAATGCCACATGAGAACTATTTTGCATAAACATAAATTGCCTCAGCTTAAATTGCCTTTATCAATCATATGGTGCTGCCAGTGTTGTTAGTTCTGTTGACTGGGATAGCAAAAAACATAAATAAGGTTGAAGATTACTGTCTGTGTAGAGCTCAACGTCTAGACGTCTGTGGATACAGAATCAGGGTTGTCAGGGTTGCCAAATTTAGGCTCAGATTTCCCCTGACTAAACCAGATGGCATTAGTGTAATGTCATAATCGCAGTGCCTTCAGCGCATAAGGCTGGGCCCTTCACGCACCATTATTATTATTAAGGTCATGACCAGGGTCATGCGTCATATTTATCGAAAAACACTCAATAAAATAATTAAGAGATCATTCTCTGGTAGGAATCGAACCCACATCCTAACGAGAGAAAGGATTACAGATTGTCAGTATCTAGCTTAACCACTTGGCCTCTGATGCCTTACTATCGTATTAGCAGATTCTCTTACATATGGCTTGATATCCCAAATTCCACTCAGATAGCAACACTGTCTGCAGCATTCCGCTTAAGAATTTTTGAGGCATAAATTTCAAATTCAAATTTTTCGTAACTTTAACACAGCTTGAATATGTTTTAAAATTTAAATTCAAATTCCATCCGAATACACATTTATTATTAAGATTATTATTGTTTGTTTTTATATATATTTCCAATTGGCGAATGAATTGAAATTCAAATTGTACTGGAACTAAAAATGGGCACAATAATTTTTGCGTAAATGTTAGGTATACAAAATGAAATGTTATACAATGAATTCCAATCGACTACTTCTTGTTTGATAATCTTTTTTTATTTATTGTGAAAATAAAGCTTCAATACTCGATGTTGCTTTGAACGAGGAAAAGTCATAAACTTTTTGAATAAATTGATTGGAATTAATGAGCTATTTTGGGAAATGAATTCAGCAATTTGTAGCCTAGGGTCATTACTCTATATTTTAAGTATGTATAAAATTATTAAATAATATGTTTCTAAAAAATGCTGACTGTGATTCAGTGGCTTATATTTTTCAAATATTTTTCGACCGTTATTTTTCAAGGTTTTTTATGAGTTGGAGACCCGCTACGAGCCTACTCTAGTCAATAACAGACAAATTATAAAGAATGATTCTCAGAAAGACGCGGAACAACATCAATAATTGATGGCATAAACATGAATAACCAAAAACGAACTCGTTTGACATGGAACAGAATTAAGAATGAATTCAAATCGAAAAAAGAATATTTTATGTGTCAATGACCTTGACGGGGGAAATATACATGCATGGGAATTAAGTGCTATTTCTATGTGTAAATGTACACAAAAAATATTTATTTTTTTTCTCTATCCACCCACACTAATACACGCTCACTTACATATGATGAGTTCACATATTTTTACAATAAATTGATAAAGTAATGTGTGGATGTACATAAAGCTTGTATATTTTTTTCCTTCAATCTTGCTCACTCACTTGATCGCTTCTACGAAAAAAAAAATTTTTCGCTTGTAAACACGAAAAAAAACTAAATAGAATCGAAATAAAAGAAGGGAAGGAAGACACTGGCATGATGAATGTTCAGCTCAAACAACGATAGTCTTGTGCAAGGTCAACATTCCAAACCGATATTGTGAAAAATTACAAATGTCAGGAGTGTAAACAAAAATACAGAGATAGCGGAGCAATAATTCATGACTAGAAAAAATGCAATTCTTTATTTTATTATTTATCATTAAGCTTTTTTATCCGCAGAAACTTTTCGGCGCCCCGTCTCATTGGAAATGAGGTTCTAGTTAAGATTTTGTTCTTAATTTTCATCATAAAACTATTTTTTGAGGTTATGTTGCTCGAGATTCAATCAGAAAATACGAGATTTATCCAGCTACATCCACAAGTTTAGGATATTTCATTAAGCATGCAAATCTACCCACGCAAAAACTATCAGACTGACCCGCCAAAATATTCAAATATTTTATGACCCATTAAACTTTTAGCGTGGAACCAAACGATGCATTGAACATCCGAAAATTTAAATGGATACGATTAGTTAGCTTTATATTTATTTTGAATGCTGATTCTGTGACTTACTTTTTTTAAAAAAATTTTGACCGTTATTTTTCAATTTTTTTCCAACTGACTTTTTAAATTTTTTCTAACCGTTATTTTTTAAACTTTTTTTTTTCGATTCTTTTCGTGATTTTCAGGGTTTGGAAGTCCATGACGGGCCTTAGAGTACTCTAGCTCTTTGTAACATCCAGTCAAAAGTTGAACAATAGTCCACGAATGACTCATAATACAAGTTTCTTAAAGGTTATTTGACTAGCCATTTTGATTCCATAGATTAAGTCATTTTCGGTGTGTTTTTGTGAAATTGGATGCTCTAAGCATAAAAAATGGCAAAACGTGTGAATTTATTGATTTATTTCATTTTCCCTCTTTGCACTCTAATAAATGATGACATATCAAAATAAGAATTGAGGTTAACCAACTCGAAAAAACAAGCAAAAGAAAAATATTTTTTTTATGTCAGTAAATAAACTATCTCTGACACAAGACCACAAAATGTTCATTCTTCTTTGTGTTAGTTAATCTAATATTCTTATCATTTTTTTCTGCCTTATATATTGTGTGACACACATAAAAAAGTTTTTTTGTATACATTGTATACCTTCAAAGACGCAAAGGCATGTTAATTATGAAAAATTCTTTTTATTCCTACAATTACTCTAATTATGTATTCTAGTTTATTAATTTAAAATGAAGATTGAAGACTTAAAATATTCAACATACAATCTTTTCCGACGGAGTGTGAGTTATTTGACGTAAAACAGTATTTTAGGCACTTTAAACATTGCTTTTTGTTTGGATATCTCAATTATTTGTGTACAGTCTGAAAATTTACTGAATCATTGCAAATAATCTTCATTGATCAGTTTGGATCAGCTGTAGGTGTGTTTATTTGACTCTCATATTCTAACTCTCTCTATCTCGAGATTCCGAAAGTAAAAACATGCATGATGTTAAAGCGGATATACTCATTGAGTTGGACCAGTTTTATGTATGAAACAGTCTTAAAGTCTCACACATTTACGTTAATCTGTGAATTTAAACATAGACAGAAGAAAACAAATAAAAAAATTTCTACGTGCTTGAAGAAATTTTGAGAATTGACTGTATGTAGGTGTAAACACAAGCTCTTTGGTAAGAAATGTCTTTCATCAAATGCATACAATACAGAGGCGTTTCACTAAAACTCGCGTGTTTGATGTCAATAGAATTTGCAGTCATTGATTGATTTTTTTTTTTTTTTTTCATTTTAAGACCGATTAAATGGTAATCAAAGTCGCATTCAAGGTCCTCCATTGAAATGCTGCTGAATGAAATGTTTACAAATTTTCACATAAGTGAATCTAATGCAAAATTATTGACATGATCTTCTTTGAAGACTTTAAAGATATTTGAGTATGAAGGTAATAAAGGAATGAAATCAACTAGCTATGTTTATCGATTTTTCTTTTAATTGCTAATTCCACTTTCTTTAATGCAGTCTACCTTATTTAGGTCTAACTTGAATTGTTGTATGTGTGTATTTTAGTAGAATGAGCTGGATTTGATAGGAATCACACTATGTTGCCCTCAGACAACCATCATGGCACTGTCAGCATTCCCTCACGTTTCTGTGACATTTTACCATTATTACGGTGACGTGGTAGTGATCTGGTGACTTTGTTGTGCCACTTTTAACTAGTGTATGTAAAAAATGCTTCGACTAACTAGTTAGAGAACCCTACCATGAGGTAATTGCCTCATAATGATAAAATATGCTCTCTAAAGGTAACTATTGATCCCAAACACAAGCAGAATAGAAGACTCTGCTCTATTCCATATCTACACCTTGTTAACTTAACCATTATACATTGTAGAAAACCCGTTGAAGCTATCAACTCTAAATTTCCATAATGAGTTATTGGATGCAGCTCAGAAACCTATTATTAACTCCCTACACTTCAGCGTAAAAATTAAAATTAATTCATCGTAAAGCTGTTATATAAATTTATTTTTATAATGAATCTCGATTGAAAAAGACCATAACTTACACGATTGCGTGAGGAAAATTAAAGAAGCGATGTGCGAAGAGCAAGAAACAATAATGAATCCCATTAAGACGAACAGACAAAAAAGAGACTAAATGCTAAAAATTATTGCCATAAGAAATGTGTCAGAAGAAGAGGAATTATAATAAACATTGACAATCTACAGATCCAAAAAGTCATGAAAATGTAAAATTTGCGTAATATATAATAGTGAGTAGAGGCATTGCCTTGAAGGATATATCCTAGTAGACAAAAAGCATGCTTTCAATGAGTATGCTCACTTAAATGTACTGACTGAGCAAACTCGTGAGTGTACTCAGTCAGTACATTTTAGTGAGCATGCTCATTGAGAGCATGCTCTTTGTCTACTAGGGATAAATATCTTAGATATCAAAATTCAAGTAAGATTTACAACGAAATATGAAAAATCTGCTAGCTATTAATATATTTTGTTTCAAGTGACTAACAGAAACACAAAATCGATAAGCGGGCAAATGAAAACACGTGCCTTTGAAATAAATAGAAAAGTTTTTTCATACTACGTGATAAAGTTGATTAAACTCTTTTCCCCAATTGTTTTTAATGGTCATTCATAAATGACGTCTTACAGTGAGGAAACTTGCTTTAAAATACTCAATTTCTCATCTATTCAAATTGCTTGTTTTAATTGAAGCCAGATCTAAGTCAATTTTCAAAGATTAGTTCACAAAATTGTCCAAAAACTTAATTAAACTTACTTTAAGAAAAATATTGTATTTTCCAACACAAAATATGTAAACAAAAGGGCAAAAGCTACTTTGGTTCAATTTAACGAAAGTTGAATCAATCAAAATTCAAATATGAAAAATCCGTTAAACTAAAATTGATAAATTTGAATGAAAAGTGATAAAATTCAAAAGAATAAATGCAATTATGGCATTACGGATGGACGTCATTTATAAATGACTCAATATCGTCGATTCTAAAAATATTTCATTGTCCAACAATTCTATGGATCAATGATTTTAATATATTGTACAAGAAGTCTGTGAATTGGGGTAGATTTCAGGATTTAGTGACATTCTAGAGCTTTCTCAGGACGTAAATATTTTACAATCTTTTGTCAGTTAAGTCATAATTTTAGAACTAAAGGGAAAATGAGTTTTGACAGTTTTATGGGAATTCACAGTTTAACACGAGACAGTCATAAAGTATAAAGAAATACGACACATATAGTTTCTATTTCCTAATCTTAAATATTTTTTTTGGTATGATAAAGTTGTTGAAAATGTCTCGATAAAAAATGCATAGCATGAATTCTTCGTTCTGTCTCTCTTTCCTTCTACATATATTAAATGAGTGCAAAAAAAATAATTCATACAACTTGCGGAAAAGTGAATTGAGGTCAATACTTTATTGACATTTTTTTTTCACCGAGGCTTATGTAAACATTCTGTTATTTGAACTGAATTGCGACCACCGAAATCAATATTACATTACTTAATATTGTTAGAAACTTAATCAGCCGATTTCACTAAAGTGGATTATCCTCGATTTCGGATTATCCACTTCAGTTTTTTGTAAATATCTTGAATATTTTTGGGTTTGCAATATTTCCGATTTTGGTTTATAATAGTGTGGGCTTGGTGTGAAAATTCTATGTAGATAAGCTTCTGGTAAGTTTTTCAGAAGTATTTATTATTTAACTTTTTTGTCAAATCCAGAAGATTAACTACAATTTTTACTATAACTCTCCCTCTAGTGAGAAAAGAAATATTTTTAATATATGGAACTTTCACACCTATACTGCACTATTATAAACTAAAATCAGAAAATATTGCAAATCCCAAAATCTTCAAGATATTTCAAAAAGACTTAAGTGGATAATCCAAAATCGAGGATAATCCACTTTAGTGAAATCGGCCGAATGTGATTGAGCTTTTTGACGAAATTTCACTCTTGGCAAGCATAAAGTTCTCTGTGTTGACAAATGACGCTCTATGTCACAGCAACAAGCATCAATCTCATTACAAGATCGCCAAACAAGTTTTAATAACAAGGTTCAAACTTTTCCGACCTTAAATAAAGCAGCATCAAATGCTTGTAATTTTCTAAAACATTAATTACTGCATTCAATGTTTCTCTGTGCTGTTTTGCTCATTCTCTAAGTCGATAAATTACGTTATAACATGAGCTTAACCATCGTTGCCAGTTTTATATTCTCTGTACTTTAAAGTAAAGTTGCGGTCATGTCATGGTGATGGAAGACTGATTCATACTTTTCCGGATTTGATTGTGTGTTGGATCATTAAGTCATAGAGTCAATTGTTATGTCATTTCATGCGCTTTAAGACCAACACTCAAAAACTTCCCAACTTGCATAGACTTAAAGATGAGACATCAATTTTTAATGGATTTTCTGAAAGGATCTTTTTTTAATTCACTTACGTTTGTCAAAATTTAATTACATAGAAATCACAATTCAAGACACGGAAGTTCATGTGATGTTGAAAATTCAATTTTATTTCAGACATATTTCGAGAATTAATATTTTAAATTTTTGTGTCGTGACGAGTGCAAAATAAAATTAACATTGGGTTTTTTTGCACCTGTCTTGGATGGACGTATTAGACATATTAATGGTGGAATAGATAAGATGAAAGCTAGAATAATGATTTTTGAAAGGAAGGTGTGTCTAGTTTGCATTAAGTCTGTAGAATCTTCTAAAATTTAGGAAGGTTGACACAAGAAATGTTCCTTGGGAATTCTTGGAGCTTTATTGACTTATTACAATTGGATAAACAGTCAGAATTTCATAATTTTATAAAAATTCTCGCTCAGAATCAAAATGAACTTTCTAGAGCCAATTTTGTCATGGTAAATATGAGGTAAAGCTCATTTGCAGCTATAGGCGACGGATGAGGATCAGAATAAATCTCTACAGCCAACAAAGTAAGTTAGTATGTAAAATTCATTTCTGAATGATTCCAAGAAGAAATCCCCATAAAAATTCCCCTATTGCAAGCGATCACATCCAAAAATGACACCATGACTTAAACAGAAAAATTCAAAGAATAATTTATGACGTAATAAATTTCAAGATAATGACAATCCATAAACCTTATCGAATTTCGGGCATTTTACCTAATTAGACGTTTTGCTTTGGTTGTCAATTTAAAGAAAAAGTCATGTAATATAGTAGATGGAAGCAGCATAAATAAAATACGCAATTATCTGGTTTGCTAGAAAGTTAGACGAGTGACGGTGATTTCTGCACGTAGATGCCAAAAAGGATTTACGAATGTTTAAGCTTGGATTATTTTTGTTGCTGCACAATTGTCGTTCAAAGTCACAATGTTGTCAAATTTAAGCCTAATTAGAAATAAATTTTGTGGAATTATGAAATGTCTAAAGACAAGACTTGATGGCAGCCACGTGTAGAAAAATTTAGAGCAAGCTATTGCAGGCAAGACAGAAGCTTAAACGGAGTCAATAGGATTATTTCTACAAGAGAATTTATGACATTAAAATTGGCAACAAGATGCAGTGTGAATATGGTAATAAGTGCTAATAAAGTAAATAGTGTTGCCCTTCTATAGTGCTACATTGCAAGTTCTATATAAGCACATTCATGCTCCTCGCAAATATGCTGATTCAAAACTTTTCAATATTCAATGAGTGCACTCGTGTCGCAGATATTTAAATTGAGAGAAAATTTTTATTTATACACAATTAAGTTCATTCATTTGCTCATGGGGATATCCAAGTTTTTCTCTACGCAGATGAACTCCAATCAGAATGAGCGTGTTGTTGTTGAAAAAATAGCGAAAAAAATAAACAATATTTTTGAAGAATTGTTGCCAAAAATAATACTTTTAAGAGCACGTTTTGAGGATTGTCAGAAACACACAATGTCTATACCTACATGCTGTATGTCTATCAACAAAAGTGCTCAAGGTTTGAGAGTTTTTGTTGTCGTTTTTCAACAAACTTTCACTACATTTACATTTAAAATTTCCAACCAATTTGTCGGACTTCGTTTATTATCACAGAATGGACAGATAATTTGGTCAACCTTGCACTATTTTTTTTTGAACGATAAATCGTGCGCCTGTTAAAATGTTGAAATGCAAACAATTTTCTGAAAATATCACACATGTGGGAGCCGTTTGTTATGGAAATGGAGTATGGGCCGCGATTTGAGGGACGCAAAATTAAGGAATTAATCATAATAAAAGTATTTTGAGGACCCAAAATTGGGAATTGACTCTGGACACTGAATTAACTCATTAAAGGTGCCAAACCCCTTGTTTAGATTACATTAGGGAATCTAGTGCTGGTTACTGACAGAGAAGCTTCCCAACTATGCAATAAAATGAAGCAAACTTTAAATAAATCTGGATACGCCTGTTGATACATGGAATTCGTGAGTCTGACGTCATTTATGACCAACCCCATGAAAATATGAATGAATTATTTTAATTCGGTTAAAAAATGAAATTTATTTTAATCTGATAAATTACCACGGAACAGTATATTCATTAGCAATCGAAAAAGCACATGCCAATTTTCAGGTTGTTTGAATTGAGGTGATTTTCATGCATGACATCACACACACTCATGAACAACAGCAAAAAAAAGACGAGTACTGACGACACTAATTTGAATTTATTGTGCAAGAGCAATTATTAAGTTGCAAATGAAAAAATTGGGCATTTTTGTCTGTAAATGAAGTTTCTCTGTCAATTAGCGTCACAGCTCACTCAAATGTCCATTATTTTTTTATATATTTTTCTGCTAAGTAATGAACATATAAATCCAATGTGGTTTTTCTTTCGTAGCTTGACTATATGATGAGCTTGTTTGTGTGTATGTGCGGGTATGTACGTCTGTAAAAGCCATGAGAGGGAGAGATAAATAAAATAAACTGCAAATTTATTGCCTTTGCCAATAGTAATTTTTCCTCTTCTTCTTCCCTTCTGTCTCATGTTGCTGATGTTTTATTGAATCGCATTGATAAGATCGTGTAAATAAATGATTTTCTTTTCCCTATAGTCAGCACTCTTTTCTCTCCTTCTGCGTGATTAAAAATTTCTTTTCTTATTGCTGCTTATTGCTTAAGAAAAATGAAAAAAAGTGAATTGCGCGATCTTTTTGTCTGGCAACGTCGCAATGCGAAAATGAATTTCTTTCTTGCTTTCGGCGTCCGATGTCTGATGACCTTCGATTGCCCATTAACAGAGTTTTTTTTTAAAAAAAATGATCAGTTCTTTCTGGTGAATACATAAATTGGACAATTTTATAACTCAATCCTTGTCGCTTCCCAAACTAAAGATTTTTTTTAATCAATCGTATTTGAAAAATACTAAACAAATATTTAACAAAATAATACAAACTCATTTATCTGTGGTCGTGACTCAAATATATTTTTTTATGTACTATAAATTGTGTTGAAATTTACCGCGCAAAGATTTTTTTTTTGTTCATTTATTTTATGTATTCAGGCTGGCTTTGCGGTCTATTTTCTCATGTTTTACTTAATTTTTTTTTCCGTCTAATTGCTTATAATTCTAAAATTCAGATGCGCCGTTTATATGAGACTTAGAAACATACAATAAGATTATATCCGTCCAATTTCTTATGAATTTTAATGACTGACTCAATGTGGCACCACATGTGAGATGTTGCCAATTTTGTGACTGCTTAAATTCTATTTCATTTTCACCCAAATAAAAAAATGATTCATAAATCGACCAAATAGTCGATAAAGGAAGAGGAACAAAAAACGTGGAACATCAAGAGAATCCGTCCAGAATGTTAAAGAAGATGTTTTTGTCAACAATTTTGAATGTTTACGTTGTCATTAAGTTTTATAGATAATTGTGGAACTGACGGAATGCGTTTTGATTATTTTTGGCAATTAATCTGAAGGATATGCTGTCTGTGGAATAATAATTGAGATCTAGCTTTATGATTCTTTGATTTCGGCTAGAAACTTGAACTTGGATCAGAAAGCTCTCGGAAATGTCAGTAGATCAAGTTACAAAGATTGAAAATAATGCAAATCTACTCTATAAGAGGGCCTGTTCACAAATGATGTCTATCCTCTCCCATAAGGAGGAGTGGGCAACCTATGTACGACACCAAAATTGGCTTAATACTTGAAATTAAATTATTCATTCTATGAAGCATCATAAAGCTTTAACTGTGTCCCCATTATTGGACATCATAACTGAATGACCCACTAAGATAGTCACAAGGAAAGAATCACCGGAATAACCTAAAAACCATAAAGATCAAGATTACATTCTCATTCCTAAATCCAACAAAATTCTTTAAAGGCAACATTGCTTCTTTCCGAATCATAGCTAGACCAAGGAGAAACACAAACAAATCAAATCACATAAAAGCATGCCAAACCAGCAAAAAAACAATAGTAACATAAATTACAACACAGTGGAGAATTAAATCTACATAAAATCTCATTAAACTGTATGCTTCCATTCTATTCAAGCTCTTTTCTCTGTCTATCTCACTCTCTTCATTCTTTCTATTGTTGTTGAACATCGAGGAATTTCCGAACCGTTTGTTTTCGAGTACTCAAAAAAAAGCATTTTTTTAATTTCAGCAATAGAAATGAAAAAATATGAAAAAAAAGTTGCAATTCAATTGCTTATTTACAGTGGGATACACGGCTGCCTAGTAACTAAATGTAAATTGAAGGTCAATGATAATTACCTTGTGCAATTTTATAGCGTGGATCAATTGTACAAGTATCAGTCGTATTTTAATATCTTGATGATTATCAATTAGTAATGGAAGGGATTAGCAATGAGAATGTTGAAGGAATAGATCAGTGTTGTCCAACCTTTTTTGAGCTAGCACACCTTGATGGTAAACCATGACCAAAACCGCACACAGCGTACGGTTAGTGTTATTTTCAAAAAATTTCTACGGCACACCTGTGTGCCGCGGTACACAGGTTGGACAACACTGGAATAGATTAATATGATTCATGTTTGAACTTACTAAAAGGAAGTGAGTCATTAAGCAAGGCACATCTGTATCGCATTTTTTTCTAAATTTGATGTGATGTTGTCATCACTTTGTGCGATTTCATCCTTGATATTTTGCGAGACACACACTAGAAGTTCAGTTCTTATTATTGCTGTGCTGCATTAATCGCTTTTTTTTTGTTTATTTACAAACATTTTCATTTTTGCTTGGCTGATAAAAGTGATAAGCTATATGAGAAGCAGCACGAGCGTAATAAATTCTAACATTGAATTGCTTACGCTGTGATAAATACGAATTGCGAATTAATGATAATTGGAAAGGTTGTGTCTTTTTTGAAGATTATAGCCTTATGGCTGAAAATTCATTAATTAATTATTGTCAGTGACTTTTAATAGAAAATTTTAGATCAATTCTAAAGAATAATTTATGGGTAAAGTTGCCTTCCTAGAAAATAGGTTAACCACTTTATTCTACTTCCAAAAACTCTCAATTTGTTATTACACAATAATAATTACGTTCATTCCATCCACACGACGAGCACAGCAAATAATAATCAGCCGATATTAATATTCACAGCTAGCCATTCATGTCGAAATTTATGATCACAAGCTGCTGTTGTTCCAAAACTCATGTTATTCTTAACAAAACTGCTGGAATGAGAAGCAAATTAAATCCAGTCTAGTGAGTCTTTAATTAACAAATTTTTCTATGACTTCAAAAAATCTTTAAAAAAATTAATTAAAACATTTCACGGGAATCTTTTTTGGACATGAAGTTTACGTCATCTCATGGTAAATTTGTCACACACAAATACCAGGCGTTCAAAAATAAAACAACAAGAGAGAAAAAGAAAGATATTGACGACAGTAATCATAGTCATTTCTGCTCCGTACTCAGCAAGAGGTTTCTTTTTATGTTTTTTTCTTTCTTTCTCATCTTCTCTATTTTTCTGTGCATTCCTTCAAGTGTGTACAGTATAACAGTTTTATGCTGGTGTTCTTTTCTCTATTCTATTTTCTTTTCTTGTTTCTTATTTCTTATATATACATATATTTATAGAAAGAAGTGAAGTTTGCGACAGTATGATTTTACGAAACAGAAACAAAAAAAGAAGGAAAGAGAAATGAGCATTAAAAGAACTGAAAAAGTCATCTGTTTCGTTTTTAAATGAAAAAATATAAGCGGAGGAGAAGGAAGCCAGAAAAAGTGACCTGCGAGAAGCAACAGTATGGCAACAATACACAATGAATGGTTTTTGAAAGGCAGGGAAATATTTTTACATAATACTTTGGACAATAAGTAAGTAAATAAGTTCCTTATCAATTCGTATGTCTTTCCGTTTGTACGGATTTAAAGAGTATGACATGAGAATGAAGTTGAAGATAATTTTTTGGCTCTCCTTCTTGTTTCTTATGAAGGATTCGATAGCAAAGTATAGAATAACATTGACCCTTTCCGCAATACTCTTGGCATTTAATGCCAGACGTTTATGTTGACTTTTCTTTCACAACATTTTTGTTTGTTTGTTCCAGGACAAGTTTTAAATAATGCAAAAAAAGAATCTCAAGAAGCAGATGAAGAATACGAGAGTGACAAAACAATATCAATATCATTTTTTATAGACAAGAATTTACCTCATGAAAAGAATGTGAGCCGTCATCCTTATATTTAGTTCCATTTCTATTGTGAAATCTATATATATGTATGGTATGATGTCGAAAGTGTTCAAACTTTTTATTTTTTGACAACAAATATGCATGAAGCCATTTTTTCAACCCACATCAGAAGCGAAAAAAAAGAGATATAGAGAGTAAAATTTCAATCAATGTCAGGTATGTAATTGTTTGATTTGTGAATATCAAGTGGAGTCATTTTAGTTTCGTTTTTTGAAGAGTTTCATGTTATTTGTGATTCTAAATTTAAATTTTCATGTGAGCAATACATAAGTTGAGGTTGTTGTAAGCATAACAGCAGGCAAATCTAGAAGTTTTGTTTAATTTCACTAAAATCAGTTAAATTTTAACCAATAATTTTGTAACGTACGAAAATTTTTTTGAATGTTATAAAAAATCAATCGTAGCTACACGCCCTTTTTGTTTTGATTAAAATTTTCAGTCTTGTTTCATAATTCAAACAGTAAAGATCATTAAAAACAATTGCTTTAATCAAAATTATTAGACGAGCGTCATTGCTGTTTAACTAAAGTAGAATATACTTCACGATACAAATAAAACAGTAACATTGTACGAGGTACTGTAGAGATTTTTATTACCTAAACTGTGTAAGATTTAGATAATTATAAACAAACAAAATCATCGAAATAAACATACTCAATGTACGGTGTAAGTTCCATATCTCTTTTGTGAATGACATGCATGACATTCTTAAATTTCACTCATTACTCAGCCACTTAAGCTCGTAAGAAATTACGAAATCAAAAGGGAATTTTCATCGCCCTACTCAAAATTATCAGAAAAATGCATTTCTTTAATGAATCAAGTTATTTTATTTCGCTCTTTCCATTTCATCCGATCTTTCTCAACGCACTTCACCAAAAAAAAATATAATAATAAAGAAAATATACACATTGAAATGTGAAACGAGGTCAAACACATTTTTAAAAAGAAAGAAAAAAAATTTATATATTCGATGCTTTTAGACTTTTGTACGCTCGCTTGCTTTACAAAAAAAAATTTTTTTCTTCTTTTCGTATATATTTTTCGCTTTGTCGAAACTAGTTTTCGATTTCATGTTCACGTTCAGTGAAGACTTGAATTCAGAAGTGCTATATCAAGGAATTAAATACGAAAAAATGATGTTGTTGGTGTAAAATGCCTCAAAAAAAGTTCCAACTGGCAACAATAAAGATTTTTCTTATTCGACTATTTTGCGACTATGTGAAAATTTTCTTCCTTCTCTGTCTCGTTTGTGTCATGAATGAACAGTTGATGACGATGATTGAATTGCGATTGTATGGCAAAAAATACTCGAAAAATTTTATAATTCCTTGACTCTGAAGATCGAGTCTCTCACTCACTCACGAAAAAAATGAGATCTTATTAGTGCTAAGAAGAATTGAAAAAGTCATCACTACTCTATTTGTGGTAATACACACGATTTAAGACATGCTTGAAAGTTTGGCAACGGAGCATTTTTTACGACCAACTCAAACGCAACATTGTAAACATAGTCGGTTCTCGTCTCGCATGTCACTTGTTTCAAACCATTTCTTAGTCTGGAGAAAATTGTCTGAAATTCCCATTTTTTTTGCCTGAATTAACATCTAATTTTGTGCCTTGAAATAATTTAAGTTTTTGATTAAAATTTTATTTAAATCAATGACCGGAGTATTTTGATTAAAACAGTTAGGAAATCTCACTTCCAATGAAAGCATTAATTAAAATTATACTTTATCATCATATCTAATTCGTAGAAGCAATAAGCATATAGTCATCGCCCACAAAGTTTATTAATCACTCGCATTGCAAATTCGATGAAATTGATAAGAAACCAAGCAGAAGTTACTTTGTTCAAAAGCTTTTCAGGCTATTATCGTTTCATTTTAAAGCTTCTTCTGAGAATTTTTTATTTTTTTCTTAGTACGCAGTAAGCTTTGCTTATATTTTATAGAGTACCTTTAAGCCTTTTCATCACAAAAATTTCCACCAATTAGGGTTTCCATAACAACCTCCAATTTGAGGAAAATGGGATTAGTGAACTTTGTCAATGACAATTTTTGAAAGTATCAAGAACCTTCTAGAAGTGTTTTTATATTTTATTCGTACAATTGACACGATTTTGGCAATAAATATAGGTTGAAAGTTTGTTTAAATTAATCAGTCTCAACATAAATCATCTAATTTAATTTCCAAACAAATCAAACGACATAGAAAATAAAACATTTAGTCAAATGACGTCACCTCGTCTTGTTGTCATGTTTGTTTACGAGAATGAGGAGCTTGGATGATAATTTTGAAATTAAACAATCTCGTATTTTCTACTATTCTCATTCTTAGTGCTTTATTTTCATATGAGACTCGATTCTATTATTCTCACATTGATTTCTTATCGCTGTTTGTATTTGAAGCAGTGAACTTGTACTAACTTTGAAAATTTCCAATTGTGTGACGCATTTTTTCTTGCTGCAAATATTTGTTGATAAAAATTTTGATACGTAATTTCAAGAATTATGAAATATTTAAGTAATATCGATAATTTTAGTGGTTCTATTAACAATTTTCAAGATTACAATCACAATGTTTATTCAAGTGTAAATAATAAAACTTTTCATTTGTTGAATGTACACTTTACTGTTCAAAATTCAGTGAAATACTGAAGAATTTTTAGGAAAGGGGGAAAACCACTATGAAAAGGGGAAATCAACTACTTATTATTGATCAGATAATTCAAATATGAAATGACCGTTACGACATTCTCAACACGAACAAGTAAATCTGTAGAAATAATTTCAAGGGCCTGGGAGGAATCCAGGCAATTCATAATCTATTTTTAAATTCTTTTCATATTTATTTTAAGTGAAATTGCATTTTTTTGGAGATGTGAGGAATTAAAGTAGCATCTTACACAATCAAAAATGTATAAAGCCAGAGGAGGAGAACAAGTAAAGAAGCAGAAAAAAAGAATAAAGAGTAATTCTAAATTTAACGAAAATGAAACGAGTTTTCTTCTTCTTTATTCGTGAATAAGTCTTATGCTGAGTATCGAAATCATTTTTGTGTGTTCAGTCTTCAAACTTTTTCTGTGCCTCAAGATTCTAAATAAATATTAATATTGACAATTATCGTTTGCAATATTTTTTGTTCAAGTCTTGCGAATGTTCATTTCATTTTTCAATTCAAGGCATTCTTAAAGGGTTGCCTACATGTCTGATACTCAAAAGACAGTGCAGGAAGTAAAAAGTATTACTTTTTTAAGTGAAAATTGAAATGAAACAAAAGAGAGTGAAAGAAAAAGTTTTCACGCTTCCGCATTTATTTAAGACGAACACACAAGCGAGCGTCGAAGCAAATAATTGGAGGCAATTTCTTCCTTAATAAGTTGCATATTATAAAAAGGCAATCAAACGAAAATGAAGTGTTTTTATTTCGTAAAAACAAAAATAAACGTTGGAGAAGATGAAAGTTATGAGCCGATTTTTCATCTCTCTCAAATCTTGCTGTGCACAGCTTACAAAGAAGAAGAAGCATCAGAAACACGTGCGCGTGTGTGTTTGTGGAGCACATTCATCAGTAAAAAATTTTATTATCAAATTTTTGTTAGAACTTGTCTAGAGATAGATTGAAGAGAGTGACCGTAAATTATGCACATTTGTTCATTGGATTACGTCCAAGATAATATATAAATCAATTTAATACAGACATTGCTCACATGAGATTTCGACAAAAAAAAAATTACACACATTTAAGCTTAAATTGTCGCTGTTATACGATGTGAGGAAATTAAGTAATGATTGATAGGCTTGTGTGAAACTAAAGTGCATTTGCACATGTATGCGTTGCATTATGTGAAGCTTGAATTTTTTTCTTCACATCCACTCGATAATGAACGACAGAAAAAAAATAAATAAATAACACAGCAGAAGAGAGAGAGAGTGAGAGAGACAATTGCAAGTGATACATTTACGCGGAAATACTAAAAATGCGACACTTTATGTGTATTTTTATCAGCAGAAACAGGTGAAGTGGAACGCGATAAGGAATGTCTTGAATTAAAGACGAAAAAAATAAATAAATATAAAAAATATGTTGCGACGACTGTTTTGAAATATTGCGAAACAACAAATTCAATAAATTAAGCTTATCAAAAAATAAAACTGCAGAATTGGGTTTGTTGAACTTTGAAGCTTCAGTCTACTTTTTTTTTTAATTTCTTCCTTTCATTTCGGTAAAACGAGTTAATTAAAATAATTTAGATGCGAGAGAAAATTTAAACGCAAATAGAAGTTAATTATGTAGTCATGAATCATGTTCTGTGTCAAAGAGAATAAGAAAGTTAACTGAAGTTTTATTGCTTTTGGGGATGGTGTCTCAGTTGGGGTTCTTGCCCTACCTTTTGTGTTAATCATGTCTGAATTTTAGTCTTAAAGTCAAGATGCTTTTTGCTTCTTTTAAACTCAACAGCTACATCTTAGCAATACATCCCGATTGGCACAATTTTAGTTATTGTCCATACAGCAGTTGATGGCATTTTTGGGTCTGCCTGACAATTTTCTATGTATACTGTCCACTAAACCATCGTATGGACAACATTTCAACTGTGTCAATCGGAAAAAAATGAAGGGAGACGAGAACTTCTTATTATTCTCAACCTGATTTCTCCAGGAATTGATCAGTGACCTAAATAAAACAGCATATGCCCTCAATTTGACCTACAAACATTGATTCTTTTTTTCGCAAGTCATTTTTTCATTAAAATTAGAGAATCATTATTGTAACATGTCTGGTTCCTTATTTGCATCCGGTACTCTATAAATTACAGGCTTTTCTGCAGATTCTTCTTGAAAACATCCCACTTGCCACACCTAATTACCATTACCACCATCAATTATCAGCCCAGGTCCTACGTAATCATTTAGAAATTAAAGAAGCATGACCTTTTATCAGAAATAATTTAATTTGCTTAGGTTTTGTCACCTACATAGGAAAATGATATTACTTCTTGTTTCATTACGCTATTGGTTATTCTTTAATACTGTGAATAGGAATGAGAAGCGAGGGATTTGTGGGCGGCAGAAGGCAACTATGTTCTTTTCTTTCATGACCTTTGTCAATGTATTGATAAAGTTAAAAATCATTTAGTGCTAAAAATAGAAAATTTTATTCTCGTCATTCATGCTTGTAATGTAAGCATAAATATAGAGGTTTAAACGCCCACAAAAGGATCCTTCCAACTCACATCCTCAGCTTTTGAAAGTCTTTCAATATTATGAGAACAGAACGATAAGCTAATTTTGTTCTTTCTGCTGTGAATGCTGTCAGTTCAGAATAAGGGTCATTCAAGAATGACGTCCAGCAGTTAGGTTTGAGGACGGTATAGAGCTGCTGGTATTAAAATTTTGTATAATATGAATAAGAAAACGTTTGAAATCTAATTCAATGATGGTCGTTACTTGTGTTCGACCCCAAACGTGCCAGAGGAGATTGCTTGTTGAGCTGACAATAGCAAAGATATTCTTTCAGTTTTTAATAGAGTATCATTCATCATAGTGTGACGTAAAGAGTAGCACCAGATACAACAGTAAGTTCTGAGGGATTGATTGAATGTTGCCCAATAATTGAATCTAACTATTCCTTGAGATCAATCTCGGGTAGTGTAGGTGGTTGAAGGCTGACATCCTAAGCTCTAAGCTACTGCTGCTTTTTCAAAGTTTATTTTATAAACCATGAGCAGCCGTTTTAACTAATTTGTATAAATCGTGACTTCAAAGTTTGAACACTTTAACCATTTAGGGTTACATTAGACTCGAAGAACCCCTAGCTCTCAAATACACAAGATGGAATGATAACCAGTTATAATTTCCTGGTCGTTCGCAAATTACGTTTCGCCATAGGGGGGAGGGGGGTTTAAAGAATTTGTGACAAACACAAGGAATATTTTATGGAAGATTTGTGATAAGGTTGACATAATTTACGAACGACTCTATAAAATTTATCTAATTTGTAATGCTCGAAATAAAAATAAACATAATTAATGAATGCTGAGTTGACCTTTTCAATAACAATTACATGGCCTCCCCCATAGTGAGTGAAAGTCATCATCGGATTTTACAGTATTATGTATGCATATAGAGTGAAATATGTTCACAATAAATGTCGTTTTTATAGCTCACCTTGTGTGAATTTTAATAAAATTTGAATTTTTTTCTGTTTTCTTCTCTCTTTCGAAATGAAGAAGTGAAAAAATTGTTTTTATTATTTTGTTATACGCTATTTGCAATTGAAATTTCCGCTACTATTATTGTATTGTATTCCGGTGTCTACGAGTTTCTCTCTATATTGACGAACAAGAAGTAAACTTTCTTGCGTAATCCATCGTTTTTGATTGCACTTTGTGTATGTTTCTTTTAATATTGTTTTTATATTATTCACAAATAATTTGATAATTCACTTATAAATTAGTTACAGTACACGAATGTGGGTAGATATCAAGTTCTCATGATTCCACTCGCAATTGTAAAATCTATCAACTAATAATTAACATTTTCTTCTTCTTTTTCTATAAGTTATGATGATCATAGCATATCATGTCTATTTTTAATTGCTATAGATTGTTTTTAGGGCTTCCTATTTCTATGTTGTGTACGGAAAATGATTTTCACTTTACAATGTAATGTTTGGGTATAAAAAGCTTCAACACTTCCACTTTCTGCTTTCAACACAATTATTACTGTAGTTCAAATGTTACTTCTCTCTGATTATATGCTCAGAGTATGCTGAAGATGAAGAAAAAAAATTTTTATATCCGTTAAATGCTCAGGAAAAATATGAATATGTTCAACTTGATGGTTTATGTTTGTTCTCATTCACTACACATGAATACACACACACTCGAGACATGAGAATTATTCACAAAGATACACTTCACATATAATAATTTAATAATTCACTTGCTTCCTACAGTACAGTCAGTCACTCTCTGTTAATTACTTTGTCTTATTTTGTTTGGGTTTTTGAAATCTGAAATTGAAAAGAAATGAAAATAAAAAAATATTAATGAAAAGTTATCACCAAAGTTCATATCATGCGCGCGGTAGAAACAAAAATGAGCTCAGAAGTGATAATGGCAGCATTTAGACATTAACACGAATTCAAAGCTTCATTTTGTTCACTTGTTGACCCCAAAAAAAGTTGTGAGTGAAATAATATAAAGTATTGCTGTACTCATAGTGCAAAATGTTATTATTCGTGACAGTAGGAAGGGTTTTTATTTATTCAATACACTTTTTTCCTCTATTTTCTATCTCTCACTCCGTCACTCTTCGGAAAAAATATGGAAATGTGCTGTTGAATCCGCTTTGTCTATTTTTCCATTCATTTTCACTAAACAAAAACTCAAATGAATGGATTTTATGTCTGTATTTGCTTTTCAAGCTATAAACAATCCATTAAAGAACGTGAGCTTTAGAATTTATAACTGGATGTGTCTAAACCTTCTAATGACAAGCTTATCACACTTCATATGTGGGTTAATGCTGTTTTGGATTGAAGATCCAGATGAAATTGTCAGTAAGATCCAGAGATTGAATTTTAGACGTGATTCTAATTGAAAATCCTCAAAATCATCCAGAGATTGTAGTTATAGTGACAACAAGCATCAAAACAACCCTTAAAATTCAATATTTAAATAATAAAATCAAAAATTTCCACTTCCTGGACAATAATCAACAAAATAGCCTAAAAGTATTATTTCTATACCTTTTTGGGACATTTCAAACTTGGATGCCTCAATTATTTCACATTATTTATTATGACCTGATTCTAAATATGCCTGGAATGCCTCTTGTTTTGATTTTTCTTTCCTCTCAGTTTTTTTTTTGTGATTTCAAAATATTTTATGCATGGAAAATTATTGTTGTTGTTGCAATTTTGCATGGTTGAATAATGCGGCAAACTCGAATATTTTTCTCTACAGAACAATTTAAAGTCTTTTAGAAACTCAAAAGCGAAAAATTCGCAATTTAACTTGAACTTCCATTGAATATAGGTCATGTTTGTTGTGTGCTTATCAAGCAATTAATTCAACTATATCGACATTTACACTCAACGAAGGTGACTAAGGCTTAAAAATGTAGGCAAAAAAGATAAGCTCATAAAGACATTAGTCTCCGCATCCATCCCATTCATCATGTCATGATCTCATTATATGGTAAATAATGTTTGTGTATACATCTCCTTTGAAACCTTTTATGACCATAAAACAATTTTTCAGCATTCTTCTTTTGAGGTCTGATTATTTTGTATTTACTTTGACCTAAATTTTTTTCCATGTCAATGTGTGCATGTATACACATAATAAATAAATGTGTTTATTGCCTGTAATTATGCTTTCTTTAGGTTCTCTTCGCTTGATGTCTCACAGATGGAGCACAAAAGGCCGTACGATGAAATGAAAAATTGGGACATTTGATTGAATATTCATATACGTAATCGATTTCACTTTCCTATAGATACATAAAAATTATTCGATTGATGTTATTTTTTGTGGTTTTTGAGTCAGTCTCTTTCTCTTGAAAAATGAATGAATATAAATTCATCATGTAGGACCTTTGTTGTGTTGTTTTTGTTGCATTCCTCACTAATGACCTCGCAGGTAAGCTATTCCCACGAAACTATTTAGGTAAAGCAGTCGAAAACAAAATCTAATTAGTAAAAACAGTCACGATTCCAGTCATTTCTTAAGGATTTTAAAAATTCAAAGCTATGCTTAGGGGACGGTCATAAATGACGTTCATTACGGGTAGCATGTATTTATCTAAACTATCTGGAGTGTCATGCAGCTCCTAATACCAATCCACCATAAAAGTAAGACGTCATTAATGAACGACCACCTTAGTTGATTCTCTTCAAACATTCAAAGATTAAAATGATAATAAAAACGCCCAATGCATTAATGCAAATGTTTTTTTCGTAAATGATGCTTATTCACGACAAGACAGAATCTCTCTTATTCTCTCACTGCTGCTTCTAATACACAAGCACTTTGCCGCAAACTATTAAATACTAATTTTTCAACGTTATTAAATTCACATTAATTTGATTTTTCTCTCTCTTACTGTTTTGTGTGTGTGCATCAAGTCACATACAGCTATAGACATGCTCATATATACACGAAAAAAAAACTATTAAGTTTATACAAGTTTCATATTGGAAGCCTGAAGCATGACCTTCATTATAAAAATAAAAAATTGCAAAACGCGGTAAAAAAGCAAGAAAAAAAATATTTTGCATGTGTATTATGTACTCCGCTGTATTCATATGACTGTATTGACTAAGAGCTCACAGCTCAGAGAGGAAAAAAATCAAGTAATAAGAAAAAAAACTTCGCGAAGTCTTTCGAGACTACAAAAAAATAAAATCTTATTTTTTTGGTGCTTCAAGTAGGGAATTTTATCGAGTGGAATCATATTTTGTGCATGAAATTCTCACACTATTGAGATTATCGCTTATATTCTTCGGGACAGACGATGAGAAGGAAGAGATCGCTAATGCAGGAATACTGAAAATGACTTTAGTCGCTCATGTAATTTATGACACAATTTTTTTTTTGCAAGATTGCAAATAAATTTCTCAATCGTGTATGGTAATATGCGTCGTATGTTTTAGTGTGTCTACACATAATGCTGTAACATAATTGATGATTGTTTTTTATGGATTTATCTGTGAGACTCGAGGGATTAGAGTTGAGTGTGTTTACGGTCGATTTTTATCAGATTTAGTTCAAAATATATAAGAATGTTATCGATGATTATGAGCTATTTTACGTGAGGGATATGAAACCAAAAAATTGAGGTCAAGTGATACATTCGTAACCTCAATAAATGGCTTGAAATATTAATGGCATTTCAGATACAAATGCTTAAAATTTTTAAGAATTAATGGACACTGAGCATTCACACACTTCAACATGAACCTTAAGGCTGACATTATTAATCACAAAAGTCTCATCTTTATTACAGAAATCATTCACTTTAGGAATGAAAAGAAGCAAGACATACAAAAAAACAAGTTCACGTCAAGGCAAACAATTTTTTTGTTTCGTATATCCAATTCACAGGTCATTCTACTCTTATTTGAATTTGTGAGGAACATGGGAAAATCGATACTTGATTGTATATGGATAGAATGTTTATTTATTTTTTGTGTGTGATTATTCCAAGAATGGGGATAAGTTTGTGCTAATCACGTCATAATATAGAATTTTCCTTATCGTTGTAGTAAGCATTCACTAAATTACGTATTAACAATAAAGATTGATTGAATTAAAAATACTAAAAAAGGCAATGGGGATGTTCATAAATGACGTCCATCGAATGATAGAATTCACTTGGATACCATGTGGTAGCCACCTGGTTCTAAGTTTACTGTCTTCATGTAATCACATTTTTATATGTGCTGATACATTCTCTCCAGGGTAGACTAGTCTAGAATGCTACCAAAGGTAGGGTACCCTAGAGTGCCACCCTACCCTAGAGTGCTACCCAGGGTATACCACCCCTTGGTGTTCAAAAGTACTGGGATATGGGTAGAGTTGGGGAAATCTGAAAATTTTCTAGGAAGCCTCGTACAGCTCAGTCCAAAAATGCTTGCTGTCATTTCAGAACGACCCCATTAATTGCTGTGTAAATACAGACGCAAGTGAATTATAATGACTTATTACTTCTCTCTTCAAATTAGCTAATTACCATATTTTTCTTTTAAGGAGATTTTACATTGAGAATTACACATGTATGTGCTCATGTTCATTGAACTATCTTCAATCGGCACTTTGTCCATTTGTAGAAGTCATTTACTTCTGGTATGAGATAAGTGCTATCTTGAAAAAATATCTGAACTATAAAAAAACCTACGGAGAATACGTATGCGGAAGTAAATTCAAAATTAAAATTAACAAGTTGTTTTATTTAAACTCGAAAATTTTTGATAACGGAGAGGCTAGCTGAGATAAAATGGAAATAGAAATCGTAAATTTAATAAATGTGGAAATTATTGTGGATCATTAATAAAGATTTTGATGCTTTGGATATTCGTTGGGAAGTGATTTGGGGAATTTTCATGATTTTTACTTGGGGAATTTGACTGAAATTCGAAGAAGAGCGCTTAAGCTGATTTTAGGACGAGAGAGGATTCTATAGACTGCTACAGTTCATCAACTGGACTACTTTGATGACAATTTTGTCAGCAGCCTACAAAGGCAGAGACTCTAAGTCAGTGGTGTCCAACCTTTTTTGAGGCACGGCACACCTTGAGGTTAAACCATGACCGAAACAGCACACAGCATACGGCTCGTGGGATTTCCTAAATTTTTTCGCGGAACAGTAGTGTTCCGCGGCACACAGGTTGGGCATCACTGCTCTAAGTATATCATATTCAAAAAAGCAATAAATTACACTGGAGAGATTCGAACTCATGACTGCTAGTCACTCTAGAAGCACCAGAGCACATAAGCACCTAACCAAGCCACTTTTAGCTCTTTGTCAATCTTAAACTAAACAGAATCAATTCAAATGAGCAAAATATCCACAAAAAATTTATTAATGCGCCGTTCATATCCATTCGCACCTATATGATAATCATTCGTACTTTTTCTGTCAGTTCAACAATCTCAAAACATTTTTAATTGTGCTAGTAAATATGCCTATGTAGTCATTATATCATTGGTTGACTATAATCATCTTCATGCCAGACATGAAAGTAAAGAAATATACACAAGAATTACAACTTTTTTCACATTGTGCCATATTTTCGTGCATTAAAGTAAGGTGAATGAAATAATAAAGTTCATTGAATTTCCGAACTATAAAGCTTCTGTCATTCGTGTTGATGGTATTTACGTAAAAAAATATCCTTTTTTTAATGCTGCTTCACACAAAATGTCGCTGGATAATTTAATTTAAGTACATCATAGACTAAAGCGATTAAAAATACAGCATACAGCACATAAGGATGAAATAACAGCATATTGAGAATGAATCATAATGAAAACAAGTTAGAAAATATGGAAATGAATTTTATTCACAATCTGAATCGCTCTTAATGCTCCAGGGGAGGAACGAGTGAACGAGATGGATGGAAATAACATGTTTTTATCTGATGATGAAATGATGATTATGATTGAAAGGATGCATGCTTTATTTTCTGAATTTCAATATTCTGATTTGTATTCAAAAGCAATCAGTTCCGATGAAGATTTCGAATTATGTAAACATAAATGCGTCTGTAATCCTCCACCTACATGTTTGTGCTTTACTCGAGTTATTTTAAGGATTATTTTTTTTTCTTGGTCTCATGATGAGATTCTCACATTTCAAGGTGGATAAATTAAAGAGTTCAACCTTGAATGTTTTGTAAATTCTTGTGAATTTTCTTTACTATGAGCTGAGGGTTGGGTTTGATGCTGAAATTTTTAAGGTATATTCAAATTTCACTTCTCGATCTAAATTCTAATAGAAGTTAAATCACAAATAATCCCTAAAAATTGGCAATCAAGAGCTGCACGTGCTATACTACCTAGATTGACATGAGTAATTGCCAAGCCCAATTGACAGATGATGAAATGTTGACCACAGCCTAGCTGACAGTATACTCAGAACCAATCGGCAGCAAAGTGACAAATAGCAGCCATTGACAACTTATCCGTTGTGTGGTAGAAAAAAAACAGGATAGATGCGTAGTCTTAGAGTTTGACAAGTGAGGGTGAGCTTGAGGATGCTGCGAGCTTCAGAAAGGAGTTAAGACAAGGATACAACACCAGTATCACCCCAGAATCTGCTCTAATTTCAATGAAAACTAGATGTTCATTATGAAAACAATTTAATCTACTGGATCTTCATTTATTAAGACAATAAATATGCAAATCGCATCCGGATGAAATTCCAACGGTTCAGATATGTTAACGACCTAATCTACCAGGATGCCATAACAACAGAAGTACGGAAAAAAATTGCCATACATTTTCAGGCACGATATGAGTAATAAATTACAATTCTCTAATGGATATTGATTTGTGAATGTCACGGTCAATGCTTCATTCTTCAACATAGGTCTAGATTTCGCGATGAGACACAATGGACACGCCATAAAATTGCCAATTAGAATAAAATAATTCAGCATGTCATTCAGCGTCACGAAACAAAACAAAAAAAATTATATGCAAATTTCATCAAATTTTATTTTCTGAACGCATAAAAATAATTTTCTTTATTATTCAATTTAAAAAGAGTTTCTCTTCATTGCCATCGACCTCGTGCATGACATTTTTCACACTGTGCAATGAGTGTGCTCACATTAAAGTGAAAATGAATGATTCAATGGCTAGAAGGTAACATAAATAAAATAAAAATATATACATATATTTCTCCCTATATGGATGCTCATGTTGGCAATGATTTATCATTGTCTCCTCGCTAGCACTGGACGTAAAATAATAAAAAAAAAACACGCTACATATATCGATTCAAAAACGTGAATAAATTTTAATGCACATTCGATTTCAGTTTCTCTTTGCTGTTATTTCATTTAAAATTTCCGCAATTTCAATGCATAACACGAAAAAAAAAGTGGAAAGAACGATGCATGGAAGAAAAATACTTCACGAATCATCAACATGGCACCAACAAAAAAAAACAGTGGAAAACAGAATACAGAAAATGTACCGTTAGCATTTGTGGATGAAAGTCATGATTCTTTGTTATCGCTTCTCTCTCTCTGTTCGTTTTCCTGTTCTTACCTCCATTCTTTCGTCGTCTTATTTTTTCTGTCTCAAAAAAAAATAAAAACATCAACATAATGTAAGCGCGCGAGACAATTGGAAAAACTTTTTTTTTCTTTCTTGTTGCTGTTACTTAGGCGACTAAACGATAGTAAAGGAAGGAATGAAGAAGAATTAACAGAAAAAAGGAATTTAAGCTTTATGGGTCAAGAACCTTCCATAGCAACCTTTGCATGCACGAATATAATAAACGGAATCAGAATGCTCACAGATTTCCCATGAGTCAATGACTTTACAAGAAATTTTTTCACTTCCGTTTGTCCCTTTCTTGATGAAGCATTCTAAAGCTTTTTCAAATGACTTTTTGCCACAAAAAAAACAACATTTATCTTCTGCAAACAATCTTCATCTTGAATTTGGATTAAATAATCCTTTAAAACCAGTTTCATTATTTATTTTTTTAAGGCATGCCTTAACATGTCTATTTCATTTCTTCTTGCTCTTTACCTTCGAATATATACAAATGTTGCTCATAAAATACGGCGGTTCTTAATGGTTATTAAAATTTGATCTTGAATAGACGCAACCTGATACAGCGGATAAATGAGTGAAGAATTCTAGTAAACAAGAAGTCAAGCAGGTAAGAAATGAGTAGTTTATGGTAATGCGCATTCAATGGATCGATTTTGTAATGTTTAATAAGGTACAACAAAGGAGGGACTCGAATCTGCACCTTCTTAAAGAATAAGCTATGTTTATTGGTCGGTTAACTCCAACCATTCGGTTATCTATCCGATCGGCACACATCGAAATGTTGCCGAGGCGGCACCCTGATGGTGACGTGGTGGCAGTATACTTAGAACCAAGTGCCTGCCATTGTTCTGTGGCGGCCGCACCATCAGGGCACCGCCTCGGCAACATTCACTGTGTGCCGATCGGGCTAGTTACTACAGTCACTATGAATATTATCCATAAATATACCATAAGTATCTTCTGACCAGCCCGGAGGAATGGATCTGTAAAACTCATCTTACATCCATTCAAACACAAACTCACACTATCGACACAATTTTACAGGAATTGAGGTAGGCTGAGTCCAAACTGTATTTCGTATATAAAATTTTACGCTTCTGTATTCACAACAGCAAGCACTCATCTCATGCCAATTTTTCATTTGTATGGGAATAAGAAAAAAATGTATATATCATTTTGAGGTATGGCAACGAGAGAGAGAATAATAATAATTAAAAACAAATGCCAAACAGAACAGCATAAAATTAGTTGAATAATGAAATAAGAGAGAGTGAGCAAATCACAGTCGTAAATCATCATTTTTCTCCTTTCAAAATATACACAACGACTGTAATTTTTATTATTTCTCTGGTGCTGATGCTGTTTTCTGTCCAAAATAAATAAATTCTATGGCTTTCAATTTTCTTCGTGACTTTTCTAGCTGATTTCAATTGAATAAAAGGCTGAGATGGAAGCAGACATTTTTTGGGTATGGTGAGGGGAACTAACAAGTTTAGGGGGTTTTGCTTTTTCAAGAAACCGAGTCAGAATCAAAAAGAATTAGAATTTGGGATTGATAGACAGTAAACAGCTAGATTATAGATTTGAACAAGAGATTAGGGGTTAGGGGAGAGGGATGGAACCCCTTATACTCCCTGCCTGCGTATTTTGTCTTACTCTTAAACTGTTCGATTTAAGCTCTTAAGTCAAAAGTTAACGAAACATTCGTTAAACTTAACGAATCCAATTCAAATTTTAAATAACCTTTAAAACTTAACGAATGAAATTCAAATTATAAATAACCGTTGAAACTTAACGAATGAAATTCAAATTATAAATAACCGTTAAAACTTAACGAATCAAATTCAAATTTTAAATATCCGTTATAACTGTCTCAGTAAATCATACTTCGTAATAGAGATTCCCCTTAATTCGTCCCTAATGAGAGTTCATGAACATTAAAAGCTGCAAGTTGCTCACTTTGCAGAAACTTTAATTAACAATTTCCTTTCTGCAAATGAAGTGCGGTCATAAAATTGTATAAAGAATTGAAAACGAGAGTTTTGCCTGAAACGGATTTTTATTTTTCTAGAAAGTAAGGCTGGACATTTTAAGAATTCAAAAGGTCACGAAGCATTTTCCTGTATATATTCTATGGAAACGAAAATAATCTGATGTTTATGGTCTGCTCTGATTGATTTTTTCCATCTTTGTGAGATTATTGCTGGAAATAACAAGCTTTTAATGGAATTTTGCAATGAAATCCCATTAAAATTATTGTGGATTTTACAAGTTTCAGTTATTCTAAGAATTTTTATTATCTCTTCGACCTTTATAAGTATTTATGAGTTTGATATCCAGTTGCAATGTTGAACCTTACGAATGAACACTTTTCCATTTTAATGTTATTGCTATTTGATAATGTCAGTGATATACGCAATAGCAATAACTTTATAAATATTATTTAATAATTTATTATTTTACATCAGCACGCGGCATGATATGATAATTATTTTCTGGTCAGGTGCACAACACGAATGCAGTTTATAGATTATTTTCTCGATACTTATTCTAGCTTGTTATATAATCTAGTTGTGAGGGTATTTTTATGAGATATGGAAGCATTAATGCTGATATTGCTGTTGCTAAGTTTAGAGTTTAATATCTGATATAAGGTATCAAATTTGTGTGTCAAAATTAAGTTGTAAACAGCTGAAATTTCATAAACAGAATTTGATATCTGATACAAGAAAGTAGAAACAGAAAATCAGGATTGAAATTGGACACAAAATATGCATTTCTGTATAAATGGCTGACATTTTGTAATCATTAAGATTGATTTTGTAAGGTCAGACAAGGTCAGATGAATTTTGTTTGAAATGGGCTTGGATACTTGATTTTTAAGTACAATACTGCACCACTGAGTATGTTATTTGTCTATTAGGGATAGCTTCATGTTTTTCTAAGGAAATTAGCTTGCTACTTAGTCGATAGACAGTCCGTATCAAAATAGACATGTAAGGCTATAAATCGGTGAGCTTGAGAAGCTTATAAAGAATCAAACAAGATTTAAAAGTTCCATTAACACAAACTTGAAATTAAAGGACATCGTCAACTTCCGATAAACTCGCTAACGACATAATTTCCAGCAAATCTTGCGAATTCACATGTACATTATCACCATGACTAACTTTTTTAAGTCTTCATCAATTTAAACTTTTTTTATGAACAGCTTTGAATCATCCATCAAGCATAAATTATTCAGATAATTGGATGTAATACCTTTCCATAGAATCATCTTTTTTCTCATGTCCCTCAACTACAAAGAAGAGCCTTTGACATGAAAATAAAGTTAGTAACTTCATTTCAGCTATTGAATACTAAACATAATATAGCCATTAGCATATGTCAAATTAAGTAAGACATCAGAATATTCTCGTAAAAAAATATACAACTCGGAAATTTACGAAAAAAATGACTTTTTGGGCATATAGATGGAGAATGTACGATAAGCAAGTAACAGAGGCATGGAAAGGAAAAAAAAATAGAAAGTTTTTCGCTGTTTATAGTTATAAACAACAATTCCAAATCAACAACAACAACGAAATGATTTTTTTTTGTTGTTTTCGAAGAGAAAGTGCAGTGAAAAAAAACCCAACCGATACAAACGATTCATCGCTATGTGAACGAATTTTTTTACGTACATAACATGGTTCAGGGGTTTCGAAGTGAAAACTAAATTAAGTAATATTATTTGACCGTTATTTTTCAAATATTTTTTTTTGTTATTTTTCAAAAATTTCTTGACCGTTATTTTTCAAATATTTTTTGACAGTTATTTTTCAAATATTTTTTGACTGTTATTTTTCAAATATTTTTAGACAGTTATTTTTCAAATACCTTTTGTTCGTTATTTTTCAAATATTTTTTGACGGTTATTTTTCAAATATTTTTTGACAGTTATTTTTCAAATATTTTTTGACAGTTATTTTTCAAATATTTTTTGACCGTTTCTTTCCAAATATTTTTTTGGGTAAAATACGCTTTCGATGGTCACAAGTGACCTCGTTTCAACTTGATAATTATAATAATTTCGGCCTCTCATTTTAATAATCCATAGAAATATGAATTTTGAAAAGATGCATGATGTCATGAATGACTTCATAACCCAGAAATCAGGCAGCGTCTCTAAAGTCACGAAAGAATATTCAATACTTCATTGGCCACACGCGTTGCTGAATCGTGCAAAGTGCTCGAACAATAAAAAAAACAAGATCAACAAAAGTTGCTCATGAAATGAGCCAAAAAAAATTGTGAAGTAGCGACGGAAATTAAGGAAAGAAATACAAAATATTCCTCAAAATTCAATATTATCAGTGGGAATCGATCGAAGTAATTGTGAATTTATTTTATGATAGCGCATTTCGCACAGCGAAACTTGAAACGTGTTGGGTAGACGATGGAACGATTTCTGTCAGACGAAAACACTTTAATAAATTTAAAATACGCGTTAAAGAATTATTTTTTGACTTCCATGCGGGCAAAAACGTGTTTTTATCGAGTTTTCAATTACAAATGCTGACTAAATTACGCAATGGACGTGAGTTGTCCGAAAATTCACAGAATTATTCAGACAAACTGCTGAGAAAATTATCCATTCATGTGACTTGTAATTGAATTTCAACCCTAACTGACAATATTCGTAGAAAGGTATATGCTTAGGTACGGGGGAGTGAGGTATGACATCCCCCATGTCTGACTGGGGAAAAATTGTTTCCATTTTTTTATTATGTATGGAAGAAAGATAGCTCACAGTTTCATAGATCATTCAACCCTCCTTGTCAGTATTATTATTATTATTATACACAGTAAAGTCATTCCACAAGATCCCACTGTCTACACACAAAAAAAACTGATGATCTGAGCGAATGAAAAGTTCAAGGACTTTCACATTTTCTTTTCCTTTACACACCACATGCATAAATATATATATTTATATTTTAAAGAAAATTATTGTCAATCAAAGGAACGATTTTCTATTTCGACTAAATTGAGTCACAATGTTTTTAAGGCACGAATTTATTTTTTTTTCTTTTTGCACAATATGAGTCGTCGAGCTTCATTTCGATTAGAGGTTATACAATATTAATCACCCACGTAAATTTAAGAATTTTTAATTTTTTACACTAGTATATGAAATAAAATATAAGTAAGTACCTTGAACAGTAACTAATAAATCCACAATTGAGTCTATCCTTAAATGTGTATAAGTATTTTTTTATCTCGCATATATACAAGATGCACTTAAAATTTACATTTTTTTATTTTTTTTTATTTTTAGCTTAACTTAAATATTTATTTTTTTATATATATACGAAATCCACGTCACTGATTTCCAATTCTTTTCACAGTCTTTACTTGCTTTACTTCTTTTTTTTCTTCTTTTTTTAAAAAATATTTTTTTTACTTCTTTCTTATTCCACTCTGTATTTTTTTTGCAACGGTAAACTTTAAAATAATTTTTTTATTCAGTTATTTTTATTCAAAGAAAATTTTTTTTCTCTTTTTTCATCACTTAGTAATGAAAAATTTCACTAATTCACGACTATAGATAGAAATTTATCTCAAAAAAAATTATTATTATTATTAAAACACATTCGACTAATTAAAAAATAATCACTGATGGATGTTGCACGTTTTTAGGGTCAAGGGTTATGACTCTAGAGAAGCAATTAAGATGCAGTTAAACCTTTTTTATGACTTCACAAGTCGAGTGCTCTTTCTCTACTGAATTTAATTCGATGAGAAAATTTGTGACTTAGTCGTGAGAAACGAGAATTTTTGGGAGAGAATCTCTCACCATTTTTTTTCTGTTGCTGCTCTGAGAGAATCATGTTACTGTGGGTTACAGACATATCGCCCAATTTTTACTCTCACAATCGTATGAACACCCGATTTTATGAGCACAATTTTCATTCTGTTGTGGCATTTTCATTATTAAGAAGAACATTTTATCTATTGGATGCCTTTAATGTCAAAAGTCATAGGAATCTACACTTTGGTTCTTGTATACACCTACCTCCAATCTTTTTTTTATTTATTTTTTTTTTGCATATGAGGTGTGATTATTTATTTATGTTGCTGCCTCTTCCTTTGACCTTAAACAAATACCACGGGATACGGACTGGTTTTTTGGTTTGGAACTAAAAATAGTAAAATAAAGCATGGATCTTAGAGAAGAATTTTGGGTAGAAAACCACATTCAGATCTAAAATCTTTGATGCTCTCTTTTGTGACGAGATTTAATTCTCATCTGGATATCCATAAAGTTATTCTATCCGGTTTTACAAATTACTGGAATTATTAGATGAGAAACTATCAGAAAAAGGAGTTAATGGTCAAATAACTCCTGACAGCTGAGTGATAGAAGCATGCAAACAAAAATCATACGATGTGGGTTTAAGATCCGTTTTTCGATCCCATAAACTGGTTAAATTGGTATTGAAAACGAGCTTTCAAGCCATTATCATAATTCGGATGATTTTCATTTTAAAATGCACTTTAGTGACTTAAAAGGGTAGGGAAAATGAATCAATGGCATATTGCGTCGTGGTTTCTAAATAAATTTTTCAATATTTTACCCCAAGCAACTTGGAATCAAAATGTCGTAGAATTTATTGTAAAATGAAGATACAGGGGTTGTTCAGAAAATATTTAGGGGGGTCCAAAATTTTTTTTTCAATAATTTCTTCAAGATTTTGTCCAGGGGTGGCAAACAATCCTTATTTTTCGAACTTGGTACCCTATTTTACCGTTAAATTTCAAATTTTGAACTTCGAAACTTAAGGTGCACTAACAAAAACAAAATTGTATTTTTTTGAAAAATTTACAATTAATCCATTAATTTATGCTTTAAAGATTGTCTAAAGCATTCATTTATCTTCATTAACACTACATTCAGCATCTTATTGTATCCTGTACACAAAACTAGTTGAAATTAAGTCAAATTTCAATGAAATATTTTCAATGTTTACATTCGAATATTTTTTGTTAGCGTTAGTGAGTTTTCAAAATCAATTCAAATTTTATCGAATTTAACGGTAAAAGCTCTGTTCGCCACCCCTGGGATTTTGTGTTTTATGTTAATTGGGACGGTACATGAATAATTAAATTACAAATTAGAGCTTTGAAAAATTCAGCGGAAAAATATTTAAAAGAAAATTTATTTTTCGGAATTTAAATAAATTTTCGAGGACCCCCTTGGACCCCCTTGGCTATGCGCTTGTGGAGATAAAGAAATTTTGGAAGTAAGGAATAGTAATTTAAATATTGATTTTATTGTTAAAACAATGATGACTTCATGATTTAAGATTTTATTTTCCAATAAAATTCTGAAATTAGTTTTAATTAATTTAGAAAAAATTTAATTTCTTGAATGCAAAATTCTAATTAATTGCCTGATTGTATTGTATTTCTGAATATAAAAAAAACAAAAAGCAAGAAGTCATCAAATTCGCAATTCTATAAAAAAAACTTAATTCCGCAATCAAAAACAATCCCAATGAGTCACATTATCAATTAATTATCTAATAAGAAAACAATTTATCAGAAATCATATCAGCATTGAAAAGAGCAATTCTAATAAGAATCATTCTGGGGATTTCTAGTCTTTATTATGAGTGAGTGGGAGAGTTTGTAGTGTGTATGGGCATTGTGATTCACAAGAGAGCTCGCGAGCGAAGAAAAAGTATTCATGAATATCGCCAGAGAGAAAAACACGTGAGTGTAAGTATGAGATGAAAATAATTTTAAGTCTTATAAATTCTTTTTTTTTCTACAGGAATAATTTGCAGATTATTTTTCGGAATATTTCATTTGCATTGAATTCATTCTGCACAAATTTTTATGATAAAAAGGTTTGATTGGATATGCCAGTTCCTTGCGTCAGAATTTGTCTCATTTAAGGAAAATGTTCGTTAAATAACGGAAAACATTTGAAATTTTTGAATTTTTTCATACAATTTTTAACCGTCAAATTTTTGAACTTTTAACCGTTAAATTTTTTATAATGATTTTTTTGCAAAGATTGCTGTGAAAATCTAGAAATTTTCTTAATTTTCGTCAATCATCATGACGATGTGTTTACAGTCACGAAAACTCACTTCACGGGTGAAAGTTAAGTCATTTTTTTCTCTTTTTGTGTACAAAAAAAACGAAATTTATAATACACACCAGACAATGAATATTGTGAAGCTATAAACTGGTTGATTATATAAAATTTTGTATACGTAGAAATACACTTAAGGGAACTCGTAATGTCGCAATGCATCGTATAACGAGAGAAGATATAAACGTGCATAAATACCCTAAAAAAGAAATAAGGAAATTAAAGTAGACTATGGGAGCTTAAGTAGGCCGCCAATGTTATGTTCTTTGCTCTTTCCTTTCGTGGAATGAGAACCGTTATGTATAAATTCTGTTTTCATTTCTTCTTACTCTTCGTGCTCTTCTTATTGTGGCCTGCCTTTAAAGAATATCTCTCGCTGTACAATCTTGTTGGATGGAAAATTCATTAAGTATTTGAAACCTTAACATTATCCATATCAAAAACTTTAATTACATCTTTCTCTTTCAATATATGTTGGCAGCAGCAGCAGCAACAGCAAGAGAAGAAAGAAAAGAGTAAAAAAAACCTTGACACAGATTTCCATTATACATTTCTTTTTCTTCACATTAAGCTCTGAGCTTTTTATTTTACATTTTCGTGTGTTGAGCACAGTAAAAAAAATGACGAAATTCTTTTCGCTGTTTGCCATTATTTATTTTTCGTCACTAAATAACACATTCACTCTCATCACGTATAAAAAAAAGTTGGTTTGTTTCACCAAATACATCAATCTTTTCTTGCTGTTGCTGTTTGCCTTTTAAGAAGAAAATAAGAAGAGATTCGATTTTTTTTGTGTAAAGAAAGTAACGGTATGTTGTGCCATTTCTCCCATTTAGTCTTATTGAAAAAAAGGCACAGTTCTAAGTATTCGTATGAGCACACACAGCTCAACAATATTCAGGACACTTTCATTCTAGAACATACTCAAAACACACCTCCATCCATTTTCAATGGTAATTTGATTATTTGAATGAGATAAAGGCAAGCCTGGGGATGAGAGTTTTAGTTTCAGTGGATCAGAAGTAGGTTGAATAATTAACTCGAATTCTGATTATTCACAATTGAAAGTTTGTTGAGCTGTTCGAGAAATTATTTTTTTTGTGAATTTCTCATTTTTATGAAATTGATAATTGGAGATGATGATGATGTTTGGGTAGGTTGGGAGATTGGATTAAAGCTTCTTTTGTGTAGGAAGATTTTTCAGAATTAATGGAGTTTCGTTTGAACTTTCGAGTCTAATGGCACACCAAAATATTTTTTCGTGGAATCTTGGAATTTTCGAGATTAAAGCAAGCTTCTTGTTTTTAAAATTTTGATGATAAAAGTGTGCATCTAAATGTTTCGATTAGATAGCAGAGGTGTATCCAGGTGGGTGTCAAAATTCGACGGAAGTTTTCTTCAATTTTCTAGGTGTTTATGAGAAAAAATCCTAAAAACCCTAAATTTGACTGTCCATACAAAAAAGAATTTAAAAAAATACAACCTCAAAACATTTCTGCTTACGTCATTGCTAGGGGTCGTTCATAAATGACGTCCATCAAAAAATGGGATTTTTAGACCCCCTTCTCCCCTTATTTTCATACAAAAAATTTTCTTTTGTATGAAGGTGTCACAAAATCTCAGCCCCCCCCCCTCTCCTCTAAATTGTGGACGTCATATATGAATGACCCCATAGATAGTTCCTGATTCTGACCTAAATCAGGGTAATTTCTGGTATAATCACAGGTACTTGAAAAATTTATACTGAATGAGTTTGCTTGGACCTGACAATCAGTTTCATTTCACAAAACACTTATATTACAAACTGGTCCTGTAACTGTAAGCAGTGGAAAAGCAGCTGTGGCGTAGTGGTTAGAGTGTCGGACTTCGGCTCTAACGACCCGGGTTCGATCCCAGGGAATGTCTAGTCGGATTTGGGTGCTTTTTCACTGTTCTAGCCATATCAACTCG
Source organism: Chironomus tentans (assembly GCA_963573255.1). NCBI lineage: Eukaryota > Metazoa > Arthropoda > Insecta > Diptera > Chironomidae > Chironomus > Chironomus tentans. The sequence continues at coordinate 39,368,837 of OY754302.1, read as the reverse complement.
GTTTGTGTGATGTCAGCACACAAATTGTGGCTAGGTACATTGCATTGATATACCCTGGGTCATGCAATTGTGCAGAGTTGGAAATCAATCGTCTTCAATGACAAAAAGCAAAAAACAAAACATAAATCTCATCTGGATGTTCTTCGCATCATAAATAAACAATAAATTTTTCATTTAAAAATCCATAATTAAGTTGTAATAGCTGCTGCTAGATCTCTTAAAAATTGTATTGAAATACTGAAAAGCAAAAATAAAAATATAACGTTTTTTTTTTTAAAAAAAAAAAAAAAAGGTCCTGTAACTGTAAACTAGTTTTTAGACCCCACAAATTTTCCAAAGAGAAAAATTTCTTTTGTTTAAGCTGTCACAAATGTTCAGACTCACCCTCCTCCTGTAATGTGTGGTAATAAGTGAACGGCTTCTTACTTCCTGTGTTTTAATTTTGTCTCCTTTCCTCTCTGTTAGAACTTGATTTTAAAACTTTAGGAACTTAAATTTGAAATTTAGCAGAAAAATATTAAATTTGTCTCCAGTAGGAATCGAACCAGTAGGAATAGTTGGAATAGTTGCATCCTTTAAACCAGTAAGCTATCCAGGGTGACTAAAAAGCTTGGCAGAATGTCAACTTAAACTATTATCTGCTCTGTAAAAATCATTAATGTGACTTTACTTGAAAACTTTTAAAAATTGTGTTTTTTCAAAGGTATCTTTAAAGTTTTACCAAGTTTTTATGGTTGCTGAGATGGAAAAAAGATCGATCAAAGACGGAATTTTACTTGAAAATCCTTTGACGCATTACAAGAACCTTATTTTTTCTCTGTGGCTTCAAAATATTTAGTATGCAGCATCAGCAGAAAAGCTGTAAAGAAAATTTCGGTACCCACACCAACACCTCAATTTTTCAATGTCTAACATTTCATAATCAGCTTTAAGGAGTCGCAGCTGTTATTTTTACATCGTACCCAAATTTCTATTCACAGATGTGATAAAGAATTGGTCCAAAGCTATTTATGGATCTACGTCAAAATCTACGTCAAGGAGTAATAACAAATGCCACCTTCTGCCTATCACGTCATAGCTGTATCTACAAATATCTCTAGCACTTCTCAAAACTGGTCTTATAACAGCAAAAAAAAGCAATTGTCATTTACAAAACCAGAAAAATTCCATTGCAAAATTCATATTTTATGCTGTATAAAAACAGGCTTTTGAGTCGAGAATTTTCTCACACAAGGAATTTCTCCAACCTTCATAAATTTTTCTGAGGAATCTTGACAATTCTCAAAGTCAACCCACCATGCCATTAAAAAGTTAAACTGTATTTTTTTTTTGTTCTTGCTCATTGACATAAAATCTTTATTAAAATCCTTCAAAAGTTTCGGTATTTATGTCCTTTTTAATACAATTCTATAAGCTTGCGTATAAAAAAGTCTCGGATGTCAAAGATTAATCTCCCATGAAATAATCCTTCTCGTTATGCAGAAAAAAATGAGTATTTTATTTAAAATTGTATGCGATACTTGTTTTCACCACTGTTGCTTCTTCCACTATTTGCGCGTTGGTGCTGTTTCCAATCAGGATTTGGTGAGTGTGCTTGAAATGCATGATGCAATACACTCGAGCTAGGTAAGTTTGGCTTTGTTGGTGAGCTATTGTTGCTGTTTGTCAAATAATTAGTTTTTGTTGTTGGATTGTTCGGATTTAAACTTAAATACTTTGGCGGTGTTCTGGTCCTTGAACGTTGCGTCAACTGCTGATACCCAACGTCTGGCTTTGGACTTGAACGTGAGTTGGAACCACTCGAAATTGAACCCTCGCGTGATTGATGCTGCGCACCAGGCGATTGACGCATAAATGTAATTTTTTTGCCGCTAGACACAAATCGTTTCTGTGAGTCAGACGAGGACGGTGAGTCAGGTAGACGCTGATAATTCTTTGTCGACAAGTAATCGGGCTTATTTGAGTAATAAATTTTCGTGATGTTGTTAGTTGTGTCAGTTTTTATGGTCCCATAACTTTTTGGATTATTCTTAGTTGAGTTCAGGGCCATTTGCAGTTCTGTCTTAATATCGACGAAATTTTTCGATCCAGTCGATGTGACTGGTGATTGATGACGTTTTAAACTCGACGTTTTCATTTCATATTCGCATTTGCTGTTTGATTTATTTGATTCCGTTTCACTCAATCGTCCGTATTCTATTTTCCTTGGTGGCTTCATTGTACGTGGAGGACGAGGCAATGCTGAGGGTGGAGCTGATGATTGACGATCCTTGCGTGGTGCGAGTAACATTTTCGGTAGCTGTGTGTTTTTTTTATTCAAAGAAATAAAATAAGAATCAAATCAGGTTCTTGTAAATGGCAATATGAAAAATTACTTTAGAAGTCTCCGAAGACTGATTACTAATGTTGCTGATGTCATTCATGTTGTGTCCAATTGTCGAGGAAATTTGTGCCAAATTATTATTTCGTAATTTCTGAGATGAACGACCTTGCTTCTCGAGCAGCACAATTTCTTCATTCTTGCCAGAATTGCTTGAGTTTGCTGGAGTATTTTCTCTCTGATTTCTCAAATGTGCTAAGTTTTGCAGAAAAGCGTCGCTATTGTTGTTCGATGACGTCAAGGCAGCCATTTCCTCTGATAAAACTGGCTTTTTGCTAAGAAGATTACTCGGAAAGCAGCATATCTGAAAGGTAATTGAATAAATATCGTCTGATGTGCTGTGATTTTGAATAGGATTTAAGAAAAGTTCTTATTCAATGGGAAATTTACCTGGATTTGGTTGGCTTTTCATCCTCTCACAACTTCCTCGGATTTCAAACACACAAAAGTTAACAAAACAGAACAAAAGGTTGGTTGAGCGGAAAATTTTCAGCATATATGATAGGCTATTAATTGCACTGCGTATTTTAAAAGTCAATAGTCAATATGCCAATTAAGAATTGAGGAGCAGGTTCCTCTAAAGATGAACAAAAGTGGTATTAGTCTGGGATCTTGTTCAACAAATGCCAATTTTGCTTGTTCATGGTAATTTTTAGTACGTAATCATTCAAAGGAGTGTCTTTAACAAATTTTCTCGATTTATTGATCCCAAAAGCAAGGCAAGGTTACGTCTCTGGTCGGTAAACACAAACAAAATTTACAAATTCATGAATTTTAGTTAAATTTAAAAAGAAATTTTCGCGCCATTTTTGGGTTTACACTTCAGCTTTTAATTTTCAAATTTGAAGCTTAGTTTATGTTTAAATCTTACTTAAAAGGCATAGTTAGACTGAAAAAGTTGGCAAAAAGACAGTAATTCGATTGAATCTAACGATTTCAGTGTTTAAAATTGATAATTTTAAAAAATATTCTAGAAAAATTCTTTGTTTATGTTTTTTGTTTACATTTTTCAAATTTGGTAAAAAGAAACTCAATTTGCAGACAGCAGGATTCCATTTTGTAACCCAAATGACTAGTAAATGAATAGTAACTAGCTCGGATGACATGCGGCGTAAAAATATGACCAAAATATGCGGCATGAACGCGCATTTCGTGTCGAATTTGGCCATTTTCGGCACGAAGTCGCGTTCATGCCGTCTTGGAGCCACATTTTTAAGCCGCGTGCCATCCTACTAGCAACTAGAGACTAGAAATTTACTCAATCAAGTGGATATCTAAGGATAATCCTCTCTGTACAAGTTATAATCATCTTTAAAACTCAATGGGATGTAAAATTTTGGATATTTGAGCAAAAGCAGTTTTTGGAACGCAATTTGATTAAGCTGAAAAAATGTCTATAATCTAGGAAACTTAAAACAGAAAAAAAAATCATTTTATTTCACAAAAAATATATATTTTTATTATTATTGGGAACAAACAAAGAAAAAAAAATCTCAAGGGTAGGAGCAGATAAAAATTATGTGACAAAATCCTTTGTGGATGGGACATGAGGCGTAAATTTTGTAAATTAAGGCTTTATCTACGAACATAATTAAATTAGTTAAAGAACATTCGTGTTAATATCTTTGTTTAGTGATTATTAGGATAAAGCTTGTCAAAAGCTTCCATTTCTATTAATTAATTTGTTTCTACTCATCTTGGCATATGATTTATAAAAAATTTAAAGATTTTTTTTGTTAATAGCACACAGTAAATCAAAAAAATAAATGATTTGTATAAAATATACAAACTTTATCTCCATCGCATCCAATATCTTGTCTCATCAGTCTTCTGTAGATAGATATACACAAATATATTCAACTTAACAGTCAATAAAAAACTTCCTGTTCTTCATCATCTTCCTCGCGCGTAAAATTGATCGGTAATGATTGCATTGAATTGGAATATGTACTATTTAAATTGTTAGCAACATTTACATTTTTAGAAATAGACGTACGACTTGGTGCAGCTGAACTCAAACTCAACGAGCTAGCTCGTGAATTGTGAATTAGTGCAGCATTTTTCGATTTTAAATTTCGATTTTGTTGCTGCTGTAACTGAATATGTTGTTGCTGTATCAATGTTAATTCACTTACTTTTGTTAATAGCTGATTATCTAATTTTTTAAGCTGATCATCAATCGTTTTTCTCTGCTCATCTAACGATTGATCATAATTTAAATAATTTGAAGCACTCGATGACGATGTAATTGATGGCTCTTGATGCTTATGCTGCATCGTATTAGATGCTGATGAGCATGATGTGTTTGGTGAATGTCCAGTTGGTGGAACAGATGATAATTTCGGTACGTAATTTTGCTGATAAAGTCCACTATATGCACCAGCGAGAATAGCATCAAACGATGAATTTGATGTCGCAGAAACAGTTTTAGAGCTATTTGACGACGGCATTAAATTGTCGTAATTTGTTGTATTATAAATTAAGGGGGTTGTGGGCGTCGATGATACAATTGAAGATGATGATGGCGTATAATCGTTATTGTTCAAAATATTGTATGCTTGGTTTGCTGAATACACTGTGAATGGAAGGGATTATTATTTATTGACTATTCTTACTCGTAATAAGCATGAACAACTTACATTTTTGCTGCTCTTGTAACTGCCTTAATATATCCTCCTTCTCTTTTTCAGCCAATCGATTTTCTACCAATTTCAAACGTGTTTGAAGCTCATTAACTTTCCTTTGTGCTGAATGTGCTTCCGATATTATTCTGTCTGTGTCCTGTACCGCTCCATCCATACCCATATTTCGTCCATCATCCATATTACGTTGATCAAATTTCGAGCATTCTGCTTCCAAACGCATAATTTGATTATCCTTCTCCCGTAATTGCCATTGTGTTGGCGTACGATTTAAATCTTTAGATAATTCGTTTTCAAGTTCAAGTCGTAACTTATCTCTACGCTCATTTGCGCTGATTAATGACTGAAGTTGTTTCTGATAAAGTTGCTTTTGTCGAACCTGATATTGAAATATTCAGAATAAAATGAATGGATAAAATTAATTAAGGGGTTATTCACTTATGACGTCCAACATTTAGGGATATTTGACATCCCATAGAATCAAAAAATCAAATGCCATGAGGAAGGACGGTCTAGAACTCCCATTGTCTGTTAGACACCACTTGTGGACGAGCCCTTATATGTATGCATACCTCTTCCTCAAGCCTCTTTAAGGCTGAATCTAAAACATTGATGTGAATTCTTTGTTCCTCAAGGGTCGCGCTTTGAGCTTGAATCTCTATATATTGTCGTTTGTTTGCATCAACCAATTCTTTGTTCTGCTGAATGAGTTGTGTTATCAATAGATCTTGTTGCGTGCGGCCAGTGCTAGCGAGTTGTTGTTGCTGTTGCGTAGTTGCTATAATCAATTGTTGCTGTAATGTCTCAACCTGTTCTCTTAAGGCACGATTTAATTCTTGTAGGCGTCGACAATCAGATTGTAATCTTGTTCTTGCCGTTTTCTCTAGCCGTTCACGTCTCTCACAACTTTGTACTAATTCCTCATGTACTCGATAAATATTTGAAACTTCCTGTTCAAGTTTTTGAGATTTTGCAACTTTCATTAAACAATCATTCAGTTGGCTCCTCAATTTGTTATTTTCTATTTCCAACTGTTCGAAATCATTAAAGTTTAATGTGTTTGTGGCTGAATTATTACTTTCACGATTCTCTGCATCTCCACTCAACTTTGTTAGATCTGGTTGAGATTTACTTTTGCTTCGACTACTGTTCATATCCGGCCAATGTTGTTGATTCGATGATGAATTATTTTCGGATACGCCTGAATCTCTCGTCGATGAGTCGAGTGTTGTTGGAATTTTGACTTCCTTTGCTAAATGCTTCAAGACATAACTCTGATTTAAATATTGTTGCTCATTCTCCGTTATGGGTGTCATTGTGCTTTGCTCGGTATTATGACCAGCATAATTTCCAAGTGAACGTGATGCACTCTTATCTTTCTTATAATTTGGTGGTGACGGTGATGAATTAATGAAGTATAGATCATGCTTAAATCCTGGATTAGTTCCAGAAAACAATGGCTGTGACTCATTATTATCGTGAATGATTAGTGTCGAATAACTCGATTGAGAGACGTCCAGCGACGAGCGATTAGATTGTGGATGTTCAATGGAATTTCTATTTGATTGCTGTTGCTGACTTTGCTGCTGTTGTTGCTGCATGATTAAAGAATTTCTCTGACTTCCATTCGTATCTCTTAAATCAACTGAAACGCTTCGATTACTAAATCTTTGTGGTGGATTTGTTGCATCCGTTGAGACACTGGCATATCTACTTTTCGTCGGTGGTGGTGGTTGCGGTTGATTTGATGAAACTTTTTCATAAATATTTAGTTCTATAAGATAAGATAGCAAATGAGTTTATTCAATTTTTGTAATGGAAGGGAAACAGTATACTTACGCTGATTATCGTTCACTGGCGTGACGTTTCCCGATAAATTTTCTTGTCCTTGTGGTTCAGCTAGTTAGGTGAGATAATTTATTGCATTAGTGACTTACAGTGGTTAATAGATGTGCAACAGGGGCTGATTTCTATGACAACTCAGGGTACTGTACCTTGTGGTACCCTATGGTATGTATCTGAGTGTATCCTGGACGTGTGGTAGATGTACGATAGATAGGGTATACCCTACATACCTGGATACCAATAGTAGCCCCTAGAAACCGACCCAGACAAGACTTAAATAACATCATCCTTACCTCTTGGTTGTAAAAGCACATAACGTTCCTCTTTTGACAGATTTCCATCAGACTCATCCTCAAAATAGTCTTGTTCGTCATCGTCAGTGTCAGAGAAAGTCGTCGGCTTAATCTCTTGTGGAGGTTTCTGCTCTCTCACAATCTGTGCCTTTGGCATTGGAATATTTGTGGGAGTAGCAGACTTTCTCATTCGGACAGCTGCTATGGCTGGTGTTTGTTGCTGCGGTTGCTGTTGAGCTGACAAAATTACAGTCTTCTTGCTATTGGTCGATGCAAACGGTGAAAATCTTAGATTTGAAGACATTGTGTTTCGATTTTGTTGTTTGGATTGTTAGGCACTTTGTGTTTCGATTATGATAAATGTTTAAGGCACTCTCATTAATATACATGAATAATATGCGGATTTCTTATTATTTTTTATAAATAATTGCTCCAATACATTTATGTTTCCATCTAAAATAAAAATAAACACAAGAGGGATGAGTCTGTGCAAATATTTATAATGACGGGGGTCCACGGTTTGAATAAATTTGATTGTGAAGAAATTTTGATTTTCGTCTTAAATTTTTTTGAAAATCCAATTCGTAACGGAAATTTTGCATGCAAAATGTAAACAATTACAGGATTTTTCTGGATCATAATAATTATTCAAATCGAGGACCCCCAAGTAATCAGCACATGGTAATAAAATTCCGATACAATTCCTCGACTCGATAATATTTTTAGCGCATATGCTACAACTGTTTTTTTAGCTTTCATTCATACATGCGATTTTTGCCTTCTTCTTCTTAATAACAACAATGTATGAATGGAATGTTGACTTTCATGTAAATTTTACCAATACTTTGACAGAAATTTTATGTATAAATTTGAAATAGGAAAGTGCTTAATTTTGGACATCAATCTGATCATAAACTATATTAAATAAGTTATCTAAGCAGCCTTTCCATAAATTAATAGCAATTTAGCCACTAAAAGTCATTAAATGATCAATTTTAAATTTTTCCTTGCAAAAATATTTTTTCATAATTTTAAAATTCTTTTTTTGGCACTAAAATCCACAAATTTATGCTGACTTATGTGACGAATCGTGGAACTATGCTGTATATTATGTTTTTATGATATTTTAAGCTACTCACAATTGTTTGGAAGTTATTAAAATTAAAATATATAGAATGATTCACTACTTCGTTTTGCAATATGTTAAAAATAATGTTAGTTCCGAAATTCCTCAACGATGGCAGCCTGCTCGTCTCAGCTTATCGCTCTTTTACATAACAGATGCAATATTAGAAAACATTCAACCTTCCAGTACTGAATATTATCTTAATTAACGAATGATTCATCACGGTCAAAGTTGGAAGCAATAAGTTAGAGTATAAAGTGCTGTTATTGAGTGATCCAGTGACTGACATATTCTTACAAATACGACTTTTTGGATGTAAATAAACAATTCCATTGGAATGTTTTCATAAAGTTATAGAGCATAAAAGCTCCAGAGGAATATTCCAACATAAAACAAATCATAAAAGCATTAAAGGATGTAAAACTTTTAGAAAATTCTGTTCATAGGTAAAAAGTCTATTTTAATCCATAAAAATATTAAAAGTTTGTAGATTAACATGAATAATAGCTGATAATATTGGAATTGACTGTTTACTCAAGTGTCAAATATGAATAATTTGTGATAAAAACAAAAATTGATAAAAATTTTCATGTCATGCGCGATGATTGGACTTCCAACACAAAAAAGTTCTCTATCTCTTCTATTTTATTAATACTTTAACATTTGATGAACAAGATAGCAGTGACATTTAGGGAATATAAGGTTTAAGAACGTATTTACTCAAAGCTTGCTCAGTTGATTTTAAAAATCAAATTTATTAGAGTTCAGTGAATAATAAGAAGCAGTTCTGTGAGTATGGAAAGAGGAAATACCGAAAAATATTGATGCATAAAAAATTGTTAATTGAATTTCCCCATGATTGCTGCCATAAAAAGTTTATTTTTCACCAACACAATGTAAAGTGATAAAAAGTTAATACAAAATCAAAATTGATTAAGCCTGACGTCTATACACAGTCAGTCAGTAGCATTCGCAAAAAAGTATAACGCAATAAATAAGGCATTTGATGTCAGTTCTACAAATAGGGAAAGAAAAGTTGTGGAAAAATCGATAAAATTGTCTTTTCAATACAAATTTTTCTCTGATTGTTAAAAGTTTATGAAGGTTGCATATAAATCGCGTACATTTGGGAGCAAAAAAGTCGTTAACATGAAATGACATATTGACATAGAAAGAGTGAAATTTTAATCTACAGACATTTCGTTTTATGTCAATAGCATTTAAATCCTCAATTCTATATTTGCAGGTATAGCTCAGAAAAGGATCAATTGAATTTCAAATTATTACAAATTGAGAAGTAAGCCGTAAACAATGCCTATAACAAGTATTCTCAAGAAAGCGACAAGCTACATATTGGGAAGTGGTGAGGATGACATGACTATCGAGGATTTCAATTATGAAGACAATGAGATTTTATTCTGTAAGAACAATGTGTGTGTTCATCCACCGCTTTTAGTACGTGATCCTGAAAGTGACACTTGCCATTTCTCCGGATACTTGACGCTGTGTACAAAGACATTTATAGATCAACATAATTTAGCAAAACGTCCAACCTTATTATTATCGTGGATTCCCAATTCAACATTAAGGAAATGTCCATTGGAATTAGAAAATTGCTCGCCACATCACTTGCCGAAAACAGCCATAACCGTACAGAAGAGAATGCAATTAAAGGAGGAAGATGAAGACATCAAGTATGAGAATCATACAAATTATAATGGACATGAAAGCAAGAATATGAGCAGTAATAATAACAATATTCAAATTCAGATGATTAATACGACAAATCCCTTCCTAGAGAATTACGTGGACCCAGAAGAATTGGCATTACAGCAACAAAAGCAGGAACAAAATCAACAGAATTCAGTTCAACCACCCGACAGCAAGTCTATGAACTTTTCAGATTATTCTGAGACGATCAGCATTTCGTCGAGTTCAGATCATGTTAGTGACTATAACAATTGCTATACAAACACAGTTGCAACGAGTCAAGCAGCGCCGACATATATTGAAGAAGACGAAGGAATTATTGACTCGACACAAGATGATAATCTTCCAATGAACGACGATGAAAGAAGTAAAACTGAAAAGGAACAAATTGATGACGAAGAAGTGCGCGAATTAAAGGCTGAATTAGAGCCATTGCTTAACGAGGATGAATTTACGGACCATAAAACACTCACTCGTCAAACGTCAGCACCCGTCTCAAAATCAGCAGCAGCTCATTTATTAAAGAATCTCAAGCAGCATCAATCGATGACGTCAGTCAATATTACAATCGCAAATCCACAAGTTGAGAATATTGACGTGCCTGCTGCATCTGACATTAATGATGAATCGACTACAAAACAAATCATACGTTCACTGTCAATTTCGTCTGTTGATGAAAATAATCCTAATTGGATGACTGCTGAGATGTATGCTTATAAAAATAATCTTATGTTTCCAGAAAGTGTTAATGCATCGCCAATTGTTACCAGGAAGCAGAATCATCAAGTCTCATCAAAATGTCGTCGCTTTTCCGTTGATCTCAGTCAAATGCGTTCTTTAAGGTTGTTCTTTAATGATGAACAGTGCACGTCTGGACAGCTGGTTATTGCCAGTCGAGAATCTCAGTATAAAATATTGCACTTCCATCATGGTGGTTTAGATCATTTAGCACAAGTCTTACATCAATGGCATTGTTTATTGCATAATATTAAGGCAACTCCTGGTCATGATGAAGCCAATTTGCCGTATCGTCAATTTATGGTTTGTCGTCCTGAAGTACGAAAGAGTGAATTGCATCCGGAAGAAGGCAAAGTTCCAAAAATTACAACTGAATATTTCTACGGACAGTTGCTGAATGAGAAGGGTCAAATTGAGGATGACTTGCAATTAAGGAAATGTGTCTTCTTTGGTGGACTCGAAAAGAATTTAAGAAAGACAGTCTGGCCATTCTTACTTCATTGCTATTCCACTGGTTCTACATTTAATGATCGTGTAGCACTCTCGGAATTAAGAAAACGTGAATATGATGAATTGACTAGAAGACGACTCTATTCAATGTCGCCAGAGGAACAGGCCAAATTTTGGAGAAATGTTCAATGTGTCGTTGAAAAGGATGTCGTCCGAACGGATCGAGGAAATCCATATTTTGCTGGCGAGGGAAATGTTAATATTGATACAATGAAAAACATACTGCTTAATTTTGCATTCTATAATCCTGGAATTGGGTGAGATTGTGCAAAATTCTCTTTAAAATTTAACGGTTATTTGAAATTCAAACCTAGCACGTTTCAATTCAAGGATTCAAATTCCAAAAAGCCGTTAAATTTTGAATTTTAAAAAGCCGTTAAAATTTATTAATTTAAAAAATTTCTCCCAACAATTTAGCTACACTCAAGGCATGAGTGATTTAATGGCACCCGTCCTATGTGAATTGAAAAATGAGAGTGAGACATTTTGGTGCTTCGTTGGTCTCATGCAGCGTGCAATTTTCGTATGCACCCCAACAGACAACGAAATAGATAAACATTTAAAATACTTACGTGAATTGATTCGCTTGATGGTCCCAAAATTCTACGAGCATCTCGAAAAGCACAATGATGCGATGGAACTTTTGTTCTGTCATAGATGGATATTGCTGTGAGTTTGGATTGAAAAAAATTAATTCTTTTTTAAATTTTTTATTTGGTAATTTTGAATCTTTGCAGATGCTTTAAACGAGAATTTACGGAAGCCGTTGCTATTCGTAAGTGCTTAATTAAAAACTTTTTTCTTCCTTATCCAGATGTTTCATTAATGAACATAATTTCCTTTTTTTGTAGGTATTTGGGAAGCTTGCTGGGCCAATTATTTAACTGATTATTTTCATCTCTTCGTTTGTCTTGCGATTATTAGCGCTTATGCTGATGACGTGATTGCTCAGGATCTACGAACGGACGAGATGTTGCTTCACTTTAGTTCCCTCGGTAAAATATTTAAATAAATTTCCCATCATCATTAATAATAATAATTTTTTTTTGTCTTGTTCCTGTAAACAGCCATGTACATGGACGGACAATTAATCTTAAGAAAAGCTCGCGGTTTACTGTACCAATTTAGACAATTTCCAAAGATACCGTGCAGTTTACTAAAATTATGTAGACGATGTGGCCCAGGGATATGGGATAGTGCTCATCATCCAGCTGTAGAATGCATAGGACACGAAGAAAACGAAAGATGTGCTTTAGCAGATAACTAAATCAAATTTAATACTATGAACTAAAACTCACCAATCATTATTTATTGTTATAATCAAAAGTGGATATACCTACAACAAACGAATTATATCAAAAGCAAAAGTATTTAGATTAATCATGTAAGGATGGCAGCTGGTAAACATCAGATTGAAGGGTCAAAATAAGTTCGAATTTTAATGGATGAAAAATATTTGAAAATTGAAAACCGTACAACAGTTATGAAAAATGACATTTGTGAGGTTCTGAATGAAATTTCAATACGGTACAACAGCCATGGAATTTTAATGGTTAAAATATTTAAAATCAAAAAACCATACAACAGTTGTGAAAAAATAACATTTGTAAGGTTCTGAATGAAATTTCAAAACCGTACAACAGTAATGAAAAAAAGACATTTGTAAAGTTCTGAATGAAATTTCAAAACCGTACAACAGTCATAAAATTTTAACGGCTGAAAAATATTTGAAATTTGAAAAACCATACAACAGTAATGAAAAAATGACATTTGTAAGGTTCTGAATGAAATTTCAAAACCGTACAACAGTCATAAAATTTTAACGGCTGAAAATATTTAAAATTTGAAAAACCATACAACAGTAATGAAAAAAATGACATTTGTAAGGTTCTGAATGAAATTCTCTCAAAAGCACATACATCGAGAAATCGACCCTTTTTGAAGATGCTGTCTCTTATTAATAATACAAGATATAATAATTTAATTAAATTAACCACCAAAACACACACACTACATCTTTGAATATAAATGTTTAATCAAAAGAATACAATGTTTTAACGAGAAAATGTGACGAGTCAGTCAAGTAAAGTTGTATTTATTCAAGATATACCTGAAAGTTGTTAAATGGCTACACTTTCATAATGGAAAAGATAAATAAAATTTACGCTTAAATCATTAATTTATAGAGCAAGGCATTACCTTTATTAATAATAATAATTATGATGTTACTTTTTTTTTAAAAAAGGAGCAGAATGAGTACAATGCGCAAAGCATAATTTAATTAAATTAATAACTTTAATGGGATATATTGTGTAAAGTACAAAGTTTGATTAATGGAATAAGGAATCATTTAGAATTCATGCTTAAAGGTCCCATCATCCTTGGAATTCTTTAATAGCATCGCCTTTTGGGAATTTTGCAAAGCCTGTCGTGCTGACTGCATTATAAGGCTTTCTCTCAAGATATTCTTGGACTATTTCACCTACTACATGCTCAACTTTCGCATTAATTTGATTTCGAATCTTTTGCTGACGATTCTTGTGATCCTGAACTATTTTCGTAAAGTTTCCGTATTTTGTCTTTGTTGTTGGAATTTCTGAGCTTTTAACGAGAGACATGATCATATCCTAAACGAATGTGGATGGAATAACAAATTAGTCTTTTTTTTCAATCACATTTAGACAATAACTTACGTATTTAACCTTCCTCAATTCATCATCTAATGCTTCAAGTTTGGGATCTCGAAGTTTAGGAACATGCAATGGTTTTAAGTTTTTCAGGATCTTTTCATAATCTTGTGCTTGAATCTTCATTCTCTCATCACGTTCGCTCCTCAGTGCCTTCTGTAGAAGTGACAATTCCTGAGCGATGTATGGAGAACTAGCAGTTATATCAAGAGCTGTTGTTGTCTTCAAATCTCCTCGTTTGCTGCTATAAACCTTCAATTTTTCTCGTAAAGCACCTCGTTCGTGCTCTAGCGAATCAATATCACTCTGGAGATGGTCCATTGTCTTTTCGTATTCCTTCTCTTGTCTGTAATTAAGCAAATTAAAATTTTAACGATTTTTCAACATTTGAAAATTCAACGAATTTTGAAAATTTAACGAAGCTTTTTTGGATTCGAATTTTAAAAGTTCGTTAAAAATTTAAATTTCAAAAGTCTGTTAATTTTTACCTTTCAATTTTCGCCAACGCTTCTTCCAATTCCTTGAGTAACTTGGTCGAATTAGACTCATGATCGAGCTGTAAGACAGACAATTTCTTTTCTGCCAAATCCTTTCGAATCTGCATCTCAGACAATTCATTCTGTTTCATTTTCAAGCTCATCTTAAGCTGTCTAATTTCAGCATCGCGATTTTCTAATGTTGCCGTTAATGTCTTTGTCTCTTCCAAATGTTTCTTGACAGTATATGCTCTAACAGCAATTGGAGCTTGTTTCTTTTCATTTTGTGCTGCCGACATAATCTCATATTCATGATCTAATAAATATTGTGCTAATTGAGACATGTCTATATTAGCATTACTCAAAAGAGTCTTGACATTCTGAGATATTCCACGATCATCTTGCTCATAAACACGTTCACATAATTGTGAAAGCAATTCCCATAATTTTGCATTTGATATTGCTACAACAGATGTTGCATCAACGGCATCGGAAGTGATGTAAGCGATTACATGCTTAGATGTAAGATGCATTAAAGTAAGAAGTTTACTATAATTATCTACGGTTGTCTTCAGATTCTGTAATGTATTCATCGACAAGTTACATTTGGTAACTGAAACATCTTGTGGTAGACGACGTTTAATGAGCTTCAATTGCTGTCTAATGTTATCACTTGTTTGAATAACAAATTGAAGTAATAATCCACTCTCGCTTGTTTCATCGCCACCCTGAATTAATGCACGAATCATTGCACTATTTGTCTCAATTGAATCACATCCCATAAGCAATGCAGCGATGCAGTCGCGTACCATTTGAGTTTCATTTGTTAAGCCTTCACTTGCGAGAAGCACAGAATAAATAGCATTAAAGAATGACACACATTTCTCCAAATTATCTGTAGATGAATTTTCATCCAATTGATTCTGTTTCAGGAGATCAATAATTGCATCGATTATCTTCTCTTGTGCAAACATTTCAGGCAGAGAAGAACCGATTTTAAGTAAGACTTCGGGTGTGCATGAACTCAAACCGAATAAGAATTGATGCATAATTTGTTGGAGATTATGAATAAAGTAGAGTAACCGTGAACGGAAAGCAAATTGGTGTACAGCATGTCCTTGCATTGTTGCATTTCGATCAATCAGTGAAACTGGTCCGTAACGGTCTCTAACCTGTGTTACAATTATTCCAGCTTTAAAGACTATTCTTGATACAAGCAAAATGACCAAAATTGCATCATGATCACCGCCACGAGCCATAAAGGTTTCAGGCATGAAGCTTAACAAGTATTTTATGTGCTCATTAACTTCAGTTAATTCAATCTGTCTCAATTGTAAATCAATTGCACGAGTATGAGCTTTAGCGTCTGTAAAGATTTGCTTGAAATCAATTGTTTCAGTAATTTTATGATCACTCTCGGCTGTTCTTGATTCTCGATTAACTTTATCTCTCAACTCTTGAATTTGATCATTTAATCGTTGAACTAATTCTCTGAATTTAAGAATTGTTGTGTCACGATCATGCACAGTTTCGAGAGCTGCATCTTTTTCCCTCAAAGCTTCTCTTTTCGATGCCGTTGCCATATCCAATTCTTCACGCAAATCTAGTTCCAATTCATGATTAGATTCGACAAGTTGTTCATGCACTTCTTCTAATGCCTCTAATTCAGCTACTTCCTCTTCTAATTGCTTCACCCTTTCTTCCAGTTCCATTTTTTTCTCGCCTAGCTGTTCAACCATCTCCTCGGCACCCAAAGCAGCATCAACCTTTATTTTAATTTATAATTATTATTATTTTAACGGTCAAAATAATTTCAAAATTTAACGGATTTTTTATTTTTGAAAATGAAGTTTTTTAATCCATGGATTAATTTTTTTAATCTCAGGATTTATCTTAATCTATGGATTAAACTTTTAATCCAAGGATTTACAGCAAGAAAATGATAAAGGATACAAACCTCTTCCTGCAATTCTACAATTTGAGCCTCCAGCTCATCAACACGACTGGAAAGCTTTTCTTTTGTTCGCTGCAATTCTTGAACTTCTGATTTCTTCATTTCCAATTCTTTCTGCAATTTTTGAATCTCATGCTTCTCATGTGCTGAAAGATCGCGCATACGAACAAGTGTTTCACGTAATCTAGTATTTTGTTGTTCCAACTGTTTCATTTCATAGACAGAAACACCTCCAGATTCACCGCCAACAGTTCCTTCGGATTTGATCGTTGTTCGTTCTTGTATTTCAGTTTTTAATATCTCAAGATCGAGTGTTAATTCCTCGATTCTTTCTTTAGCATTTTCTAGTTCCAACTGTAATGTGTCGGCTTTCTCTTCTGCCATTTCTTTATCCAATGTTATCAACTCTACATTCTCAGTTAATTCTGCCATTTCTTCCTGATGATTATCCCTAGCTTCAATTGCATCTTTAGCTTCTTGTTTGGCACGTTGCAATTCCCGTTGCAAACTTGATTGTGCTTCCATAATTTTACTCTTAAACTCTTGAAGTTGATCAAATTGATTTTTCATTTTGTCAAATTCCCTCATTCGTTCCTTATCCTCGGACCTTCTCATTTTCAAAGTCTCTAACTTTTCATTAAGGTCTTGAACTTGCTTTTTCAGATCCTCATTTTCTTGTGTTAATTGTGATATGTGAAGCTTATCTTCACTTGTTGGAACAACTGATGGAGATATCAGTGACTGACCCAATGTAAATTGTGGCTTTAAAGTCTCTAAAAATCCAGTTTCTACAAATGATGCACGTTTCGATGTTGAAACGCTGTCAGCAGGACTCATAGAAGTTCTAGTTGCTTTTATAACATCCTGTTTTTCGCTACTTATTGCCATCGGCTGTGCTAATTGCGACCTTGATCCAGACAAACTAGTACGACTACCCGTTAACGATAGTCTTGAACTAAATATTGGGGAAAAAATTATTTAATTAATCTTATACGAGTCTGTGGGAATGAAAAAAATGAGTCAAATAAACCTAGAAGTTGATGGAGTTATAGATGGTTTTTTGGATGAAACCTGTTTTACTGGTGATTTACGTCTTACTCTACATTATAATAAATGTATGTTAATTGTTATAATTTAAAAATATGTATCAAAAAAATAGAATCCAATATATATATTTATGATCAAAAAGGAGGCACGGAAGAGACAGAAAGAACAAAGATGAATGTCATGAGTACATTGCATTGGTTAGTTAGTAAAACTTAGCATTAACTTAATTATCTACATTTAAGAGTGTGAAACTTACGCTGTAGGTTTGGCAACTGGATTGCTACCGGATAGTGATAAAAGTGACCTCGATGAACCAGAACTTAATAAATGGCAAGCAATAAATACAAATAATTGAATATAGATAGTCATACATTAAATAAAGTACCGTGAAGCGTGAAATGAAATGATCTACATTTATATATATTTTTTAAATCTAGTGAATTCGAGTTAGTTTTAATGCATTTATGAAAATTTTACTGTTGTGCAAGTGTTAAGCATTAAAACTTACGTCTTTTTAGCTGGACTGTTAAAATTAATAACAATAGTTAAACCATTAAATAAGTCAATACCAAGTAAAAAGGAGGACAGAATAGGATGAATCATGCACAAAAACCAGCATCGATAGTAACTTACGTGCTCAACCGTGATCTTGGCTTTTCATCGGGACTGTCCAGAATCGGATTGTCATGATCGTCAAGAAAAATACATTGTGTATCACGTACAAACATTCCATAACTGTCTTGGCACTAAAATATTATTTCAACAATAAATTTTCTTTTTCTTCTAATGGACATGGAAAAAAGGTGTTGGACTTACTGAAAAATATTGAGTTCCCTTAATGGTTCCATTATTTTTGCCTTTTGGCTCATCCAGCACTACTCCAACCCATTTTCCAGCTATAGAAATAGATTTTACATTTGTGGATCATCAAATTTTGGTAAAGGTGAAAATTTTTTTATAGGTAAAAAAACAAACATGATGACTCACCAGCAAACGATGTTAATCCAATGTATTGGACTGTTCCTTTGACACCTTTTTCCTTGATTTCTACTCGCGTTCCTGTCCGTAGAATTCTCTCAGCCATCGTTTAATTCCTCTTTTTCAGCTATTATTAATGAAATTTTCAATTTGTGAAATTTTCCAAAGTGAAAAATATGTTTTAATGCTGTTTTTGATGTAATTATTGCTGCCGAAGAGTTCCTTATGGATTTTAATGCTATATCAAGTCAATCAGCACTTCTGGACCATTTAATTAACAGGGAATTTGCTTAATTAATGCTTTTTTCCGATTTATTTACTAAATTCAAGTCGAGGGGGAATCTCAACGCAACTAAACAAAAAAATTCAAACAAAAAACCGTTAAAGAAAATTACTACGATTTTTAATTCAATTTTGGGCAAGTGACATTCAAATATTAATTAATTTTCACTGGGCAAATCCGCGGAAGGCAAAAAGCTCAAAAATTTTATTTTCCTAAAATTCTCTTTAATTCCGCTATTAAGGTAATGTTTAAGTACCAAATTATGTGTATTTTCAACAAAAGTACATGCTAAAATACTTATCTGATGGTAGAAATCATTAGTTAAAGAGATCTTTTGATTTTTCTTGTGTTAAACGATCCTGCACAAGAAAAATTATTTTTGAAAATTGCAAAAAATTACTTAATAAACAATCTAGACAGAATAATA
Organism: Chironomus tentans; assembly: GCA_963573255.1. Classification (NCBI taxonomy): domain Eukaryota; kingdom Metazoa; phylum Arthropoda; class Insecta; order Diptera; family Chironomidae; genus Chironomus; species Chironomus tentans. The sequence continues at coordinate 39,349,741 of OY754302.1, read as the reverse complement.
TGCATTACTATGCATTTAAAATGTGATTTCATATAATTAATTTTTATCTGTACGTGCTTTAACTCACTTAATAAAGAGATATTAATGAAAAAAGTGTTAAACGATCCTGCGGAAGCGCTTTTTACGAAAAAATTTTCACCAAAATTTGATGCAAACTTGTGTGAGCTTTATTGTTTACAAATTTGTTTAACTAAATTAATAGACAAGCCAGCATTGAATCGTTCTTAATGACTTGAAATGTCTTAATTGTAGTTATAAAGAATGCAATTTGAAGTATAAATTCTTATGTAATCAGCTAAATCCGATTATTTAATAAAAATTTTAACGGCTTTTATGAATTTAAACCAGTTCAAGTTGAGAAATATTGGAAGTCGTTTTTTCTCAGTTTCTCTGTTTTGCGGATTTGCCCACTGTTTATCAGACATCTTTTACGAAAATATTATTGCTGACGAGTTACTAAGATAGCTGCCTTCAAATGACAAAAAAGCAGCAGCCATCATCGAGTAAAATAACAAAAACGTGCCGAATGTGCTTAAGTGATAATTCTAGAAAGGAATACTTGTGCATTGATGATAGTAGCAACAATGAACTGAGAATTAAGTTTGAGAAGTGTTTCGGTGTTAAGGTAGGCATCAAATAATATTAATTTTATAAAAATCTATTCTGATAATAAAGCTTTACTGCAGATTTCCAAATATCCCTGTAACTTTAGTTATTTATGTACGGAGTGTGCTGATTCCCTGGATCTATTCTTGGAGCTGCAAAAAAAAGTACGACGGAACGAGAAAGTATACTTTGATAGATTGAGAAAGAAGTAAGTTATAAGACATTCGATTTAAAAATTCAAAAACTATTAAATTTTACACCTTATATTCTGTAGATATAAATGCGATTTATGCAGCTACCAAAACTATCAAAAAACACTCATTAGAAAGCATATTGAACAAAAACATTTGAATATAAACTTTGTTTTGTGTAGTTTCTGCTCCAGTAAGTTTGTCGGAAAAAAAGGATTACGAAGACATATCCATCGCATACATGGTAATTCTATTTAAATATCCAAAAACTGACAATTTTATTAACTACTTTTTATTTCAGGAGATTATCATTGCAAGGAATGTCCAAAGAGATTTCAGATCCTAAGATTCTTCAAGCGTCACATGAAATTATGCCATCCCGAAATGGCTTTAAATAAAACATAAAACAGCTTAAAACATATTTAAAAATATATTATTAATAACTAATTAGTTCTTAAATTTCTTGGAAGTTTGTTCCTCATCACTTTTACGACTAGCATGGAGACGCTTAAATCGATGCTTTGGTTTTTGATCGAGATTTTCTACACTAGGCCTTAACATACTGCTTATCATCATCATCATACTATTCCTATCATTAAAATCATCAGGCATCACAGTAGGCTTAATACTTTTTGGCTTCAGGAATGCAACAAAATCTTCAATTTCCGAAAGACTATTGTGAGTTGCGTAGCAAATTCGAACAGACTTTTTCAACTCATCAGTGCATTCAAATGGACTTTCCTTATTCCAATTTTTCCAATACATAGCCGATAGTTTAATGCTAAGAGTATTTTTATCATTTGTCTTTCCATTTGAGTCATGAATAAACGAAGGCTTTAAAGAAATTCTTGCATTAAGTACATCTCTTGTGATACAGCTTGATAGATCAGATATCACTAAATATTGTTCATAAACAGCCTCTTCATGGATATAAACTTTTTCATTGAACTTTTTCTTTATGTCTATCAATATTCTCTCATAAGCATAACGAGCTGAAGGCTGCAAGCAAACTGTGAATGAAAAGCATAAAGTTTTTAGTATTATGTTTCTAATTTGTGAATGCTTGTGATATGATACCTCTGTGACTTGATGATTTTGATAAATGTTTGTCTATTACTTCAATGACTTTTGAGCAGCTATCGCGTTGACTTGGGAAATATTTGTATGACTGATTAAGAAACGTTGTGTCCAAATATGTTACTAAATGTCCATTATCCTTAATTTCATTGAGAATGTTAATGCTTTGTGCATGTTTAAGTGAAATTCTAAAATCTCCGGTATAAAGTATATCAAGTCCTTCAATTTGGAACAAAAACATGCACGCACCCAAGCAATGTCCAGTTGCATTTAATGGTGTTACTAGAAATTTCACTTCCTTGCCATCATCGTCATTAAATTCAATGTTTGTAGTATATCCACAATCGAGGATTTTGACATTAATTGATGGATATTTCTTCTGAATTATTAATGCAGATAGCTCCGTTGTATATAAAGGCTGCGAAATTTGAGATAAATTCTCGAGACTTTTCATATGATCGCTGTGACAATGCGATAGAAAATAGCACTTTGACTCTTTACTCTCAAAATGATCCACACTGATGTGTCCAATTTCATCAATTTGTCCATTAAACGTACTCATTTTATAAAAATATACAATAGCAACAGAATTACACAATATTAAATAATACAATAAGAATAAATATTTTTTCAAGTTTAATATAAACAAATGCTAACGTGATGACTTGGAAAGTGAAACAAGAATTTTTGTGGTGAGTTTTTTAAAATGAGAATGGTGAGAAAAATTATTATTTTCAATGCTTGCTGAGATTTTATTATGAGAATCAAAAAATAATTCCAGTTTTAGACACAATACCTTGAGGACAGACTCACTGTACTTCCTCATAATCCTCAATTTCCACCAACATGCTTCTCAGTTCTTGTGGTGAGTTTCTCAACATTTACACCAAACACCTAACCCCTCGTCACACGCCGCGATACATAATTTCCAAACCGTACCCTTTTCACCATGAAATCTTATTCATCAGTAACAGGTTGTCATTGAGTAAAGAAAGACGTGAAAAAAATATTTCTCCGGCAAACTTGTTGAGGATTAGTGGACACAAAAAAAAGAGATTTAAATAAGAATTTTGATTTCATAAAATTGCTAAATAATTAGTGCTGCTAGAAGGAGAGGGCAGCTGAATCATTGATTGATAAAATAATACATCCACACCTAATTTCTGATAAAGAATAAGAAGAGCGAAATAGAAAATGTACTGAAGTTTCTCTTTACGTACAGAAAAAAAAGTAACTTTTTCTTTCTTTTTTTTATAAAAAAAATAAGACCATAAAAGACACAATTTTAAAAAGGAAATTGAGACAAGTCAATTAATATTTATCAGTGCCAGTTTTAAATAAATATCACACACAAAAAAATGGTGAAACAACGAAGAACTATTCTGGATAATATTCCAATGGTTGCGGCTATTTTCGTCGTAGGTGAGTAAAGCAATAATATTGATACCTGTGGAATATACATACGCATGAAAGAGACGGCAAATGTGTGGAAAAAAAATTCAACAGTTTTTTTTTCTTTCGTGCTCCGTTGAATGATGCCATCCAAGAATTATTTTATTTTTCTTCTGTCAATACCGAGACTAGAATGATAATGTATTCATCTTCGGAGACTAGAAAAAGTGGAACTTCCAAAAAAAGAAATTGAATTCATGAATAGGCTTATGCAAAAAATGTCTAATCTATCATATTCCATCTTTGTTGCCATCAACAACGCGTCTCTGTAGAGATGAAAATTCAGTACAAAGTGACCGCGTGTTTGTATGGCTTGATAGCGCATTTTTATGGGGAATAGGCTGAATAATGACAAATAGGCTGAATAAAATAATTAAATATTTAGTATTGGGGTTCATTAATAAGTGACGTCCATCAAGAATTCGATTTTTAAATTGTTTTTAAGCATCCAGTAACATCCAGTCGTCAAGTTTTCAATAAAAAAGTATCACATAGGCTTCCTTAAATATTAGAAGTCATTAGGAACAATTCATTAATGACGTCAAACATTGAGGGAAGAATAGGGTCAGGGGCATAGCCAGAAGGGTCTGGGTACCCCCCTAAAAGTTTTGAACCGCAGCAAGAGCACGGCTCAAAATCTTTAGGGGGGAACCAGACCCTCCTGGCTACGCCCCTGAATAAGGTTGCTGGAAATTTATTGCATGACAAATGAAAGAGCTCCAGTCGACTTTCCAATACAAAATCCAAGTAGATTTCGAGCTATGACTAAAGAAACATCTAGAATCCCAAAAAAATTAATGGCCGTCATTTTTGAACCCCCCACCCCCTTAATAGTCCTCAGGAAAGTCTTTAAAAATCGACAGACAAAATGCAGACATAAACTCCTTCAAACTTAGCAATTGCGCTAAAAAAACGTATATCTAAATGAGCATTGAGCACAAGGGAGACAGATATGAGAAAGAAGTGACTATAAATAACAGGAAAGGTACAATTTTCCGGGAAAAGCACATTGCAATTCAATTTCTTTCTCTCATTACTAAAACATGACATTACCATGCGTGAAAAAAAAATTGTAATCATACAATTATTAAATTATACTGGATAGAGCATGCGGCCAACCCAAAATCTAGTTTCTCATAGCTGAAGACAATCATATGATATAGAGTTGTGACCATATTAATTAGCACATGTGATTTTTATGTATTTTACGTGATACTTTTATAACTTCTGAGTTACACATTCACTCCTCTTTTGTTACACCCTGAATTGTCCCAAGAATAAGCATGTAAAAATAAAATAAGGAATAAGAAGATTCAACAGGTAACACACATCTCAATTCTCCTTAAAAATTCAAAGCAGGTAAATAAACTTGCATTTTATTCCTTTGTCTTTCTCCTTCTCATTATTCTTGCAATACCTGCCTGCCTGCCTCTTAACCTTTTTTTAGATTTGCAAAAAAAAAACTAAGTGAGCATGGAATAGTTTCTTGTAGCGGCTTGTAGCATGTGCTTTGCATTTTATTTTTGAATAATAATGCTATGAAAGGAATAAAGTCCATGAAAGGAATAAGTAATATATGTGTGTGTTTACACATCTCTTTTTTGGATATCCATAACTGTTATCTATTAGCAAATGAAAATTTATTTAGCATGTACATGTTAGGACCGTCATAAATACGAGAAAAAATATACAATTTTTTTGGGAATGGGTTGAAATGCAAATATATATTTAGGACGCTCCTATTTTGAGTGCAGGCAAAAAAAAAAGTTTATTATGTGGAAAAGTTGTCCTGACAATTGAATAAAGGAATTCATGGGTTTCGCATCAGCAAACAGGGCGTTTTCCCGCGACTATTAAACAACTTCTCCGACTCGGCTATGAAAAAAAAGAGTTTATGTGTTAAAAATATATCAAGTTTATGTTAATAGAAGTAACTTTGTATAAAAATGCTTTGTGCCTATCCACTCATGCATTGCATGCTGTTTTGTGTTGGTGTTTCACCTTTCACATTTTTACATTAGAGAACCAAACAACAATAGGATAACCGTTAATATTGAAATGACCAGCGTATGATGCCATCTCACTCTATCAAATTATGCTACTCATAATTTTTCTACTTCTTCTTCGACTTCTTATTTATGTTGTTGTTGATACCACTTCTGTTGATGATTATGATGATGATGATGACGTTGCTGGATGATTCTTTGGATTATTTTCACCCAAAATCGACATTTTTTTGTGCTTTTCAATTGATAAGTATGATTTTAGAGTGAATTGTATCGAATTATGAACTATAGGTCTAGATTTGAGTGATCAGGTCAGACAAGTCCATACTACTAGCTACAAAATCCATATTAAATGTGCAGTTAAGAATCTTTAGATCTGAATAGCTAAAGTTTTATTTTTCAATCTTAATTTTAACTTCCAAGCATAATTCTCTAAGGGGTATCTTGGGTGGGGAGTCAAAACAAACCCTCCGGCTACACAATTTGCTTTTCAGTTAAAATTATGGTTAAAAAATAAATTTTACATGTTCAGACATCACAATCCTCAAAATACCCCCACGATTGGAATTTTCTTCAACTTGCTAGGGTTTTTCTTAACCCCCTTCCCTTAAACACCCCCTAGTCACTAAATGTGTATGTTAGAAATGCCCTGAGAAATACTTATTGAACTCCAGACCCTCCACCCAACCCTCAATATTGGTTGGATGTTATTTATGGATGAAAAAATGAACCAGGAGCTGTTTTGATGAGGAGAATCCATAGCTAATGAGTAAGATTCACCAAACCTCAGCCATCAAACCTAAATCTACAATTTTAGTGGTATCCAAACTACTATTTTGATGACATTCATCTATGTTATCTACAAAATGAGACTGTAAGTCTCGAATCCAGTACAGACTAGACTGTCTAGTATGGTACTTTTCCCAGTATCGAATCCATGATTGATGAGTCAGTGCATAGTAATTAAAGACTCTAAGGAGTCTTTTACCATTTCGCATAAGAGCTATTCCAACTCAATTTCATGAACAACCCCTTTAAGATTAATGCTTTGTTAAATCCACTTATCTACAGAATCGCCCAGCACACTAATCTCCAAGTTTGAATAAAAATGTTTCTCCTCATTTTTTCTGTAATCAATTGCCGCTGCTGGAAACTACTTTTGTTCATATTTCTATTTTGGTTTTTGAGAGGAGAACACGACGAAGATGAAAAAGAAGAAGTAGATGAAAGAAAGTATGAAAGCTGTGCACGATAAGAAGCACATAATCAATCGACTTTTTTTTTAATGAATGGTGTCGATTAGATTGCACCGCAAGTTAACGATTGACTCCGCAGCTACTAAATATGTGGAGAAATTTATGGTAAAAAATCATTTCTTTTGTCCATTAATAAACATGTGTGTTCATGCTGTATACTTATCCATTATGCATGCTACGCTTTATGCCATGAGAAAATAAATAGATAAATGTCTCGATTCATGACGAATATTTTTTTTTTCTATTTTTGATGACACAAATCTTTAATGGAAGGGAAAAAATGACATAAAATGTAAAGCATGGATGAGTTTGAATCTTTTTTGACTCGTACCGAAAAAAATAATGAAACAAACAACAACATTGATGAGTCATAAGAAAAAACTGTGTACGATGACAGAATAGATACAACGGAATATATGCAATAAGACTTAGAATGTTCAATTGAATATGTAAAATGACTACTTAGATGAATGAATCATAATTGATCACATGTCAATGTCACTTTTAATTTTCATTCCTTCATTTCTCATTGGATGGAAGTCAGTGACATAAAAAAATTAAGAATGCGAATGTGAAATTTTTTTTAATGTGGTTTTTATAAGAGAAATCCACTTGACCCGGGCTGTGGCAATGCTGTGTGGATTGAGCATAATAAAAATTTATGAAGTCTTAAAAAACAAAAATTTTAAATTCGTTCCATCTGACGCTATCGACTATTGTAGTCATTTTTATGTGAATAGAAAAAAAATAAACACATTTCTGTTAACGCCCGAAAGAAAGCAACCCAAGCCCTTGTACCCACAATAATATAAAGTGTGTTGAAGAAGAATGGGAAGTAACAAATAATGTTGTATTCTTTAATGTCTTTTTGACGCATTTTCTGTTAGCTTAATGAGCCATCATTTATATCGGCTGATGGGTGTCACTTTATTGAATACTTTTCAATAAAACTTAATGATTGAAAAATTACTCGAAAAACAGACAGTTTCAACACTTTAGATAATGGTTACTTAGTTTAAATTGAGTCGGAATTTCTTTAAAGAAACATTTTCTAGCAATTGTTATCAGGTAGAAACTTGAACATTAACAGCCATTTAACTAAGAGAAGACTGTTGTTATGCAGAAAAAGGAAAAACTTTGAACAAGATTCTGAGTGGGACTTGAACCCACGTCCTAAGATTTCCGGTCACATGCTCCTATCACTGAGCTATCGAGGGTTATCTGACTATAATGTTAAATGATACATAAGTTACACCTTTTTCTGCTTTAAACTACATTCTACGCCTGATGATCCAAGTCTTGTCATTTTCAAGAGCATAATTATCATATCTCAACAAACCCTAGTGACAAAAACCGTTTAAATGGATCCATTGGCTGCAAACAACATCATGAACCGTTATTTTTTTTAAATTTGAAAATACCGTTAAAAAATTTCCACTTATCCTTATTTATGGAATGTTTCGGCACTTCAAAAACATGATTTAATGATTTCATTTGGTTAAAGACCCATATTTAATTAAATTAAGTAAAAAAAATTTAAAGAAAGTCCTCGTGTTATAGATCGAGGGACTTCAGCGCATTTTTGTGTTAACGATCAGTATTTGATTAGCAAAGTACTGCGTATTAAATAAGTCAATCATGAATATTTTGTGACTTAAATAAATTCGACGGCTCGATAACGGTTTTTTGACATTCAAATTTTCTAACGATCAAAATATATTTGAAAATTTCCCGCGTAAATGCACTTGAAAATCATTAATTATAGTATAATTAACAATTTTGTGGAGAATTTTCATATATTAAAATGGTTTGTTATTTAACGGTTTTTTGAAATTCAAATTTTCTAACGGTCAAAATATATTTGAAAATTTCCCGCGTAAATACACTTGAAAATCATAATTTATAGTATAATTAACAATTTTGCGGTGAATTTTCATATAATAAAATGGTTTGTCATTTAACGGTTTTTTGTCATTCAAACTTATTTTACGTACATAATACGCGCGTATTATGCGTACTATGTATGTAATTTTTGTTCATAGAAATAAAAAATCATTAATTATAGTATTTAGCGATGGTTTTGAGATTTTTAACTATCCGGGGGGCCAATAACTCGATAGCACGGAGCTAATGCAAAAAACCAGAGCTCTCTACGATGTCTGGTTAAAAAGTTTTTCGTGTGTTCCGACCAGCCGACCAGCCGAACAAAGTGCATTATTAAGCTACCTTTTTAAAACAAGTTTCAAAAATGCGCTAAAAATTTGTTTTGATTTACAACGGTCATTTCCAATTCAAAAAAAATCCAAATTTTCGAAATTTTGTCTTCGAAGAATTAGAACCATTTTCGAATAATAAGAACTGTTTGCAGCCAATGGAGTTAGATAAAAACTATCTGCAACTAACTTTTAGATAGCTTGAAGTGTGAATTTGCGAAAAATGAGGATGCTTCATGTCTACTAGCGAGGTTGAGTCTGAAACCCCCAATTTTTGATAGACGTCATTTCTAAATAACCTCAAATTTATTCTAACAAAATGTTTACTTTGATCGAAATTCACAAACTCAAAATTTGATCCTGAATTTAACAAAGTGTGCCATGAAATCCCTTTTTATTTGCTTTGACATAAAATTAAAGAAAACGTGCCATTGATCTTTGATTTCTTTTCGGTTTTATGGATGGACATTTAAAAAATGTTTATGAATTTAATATTTTTTTTCCCCATACATGCCAATTGCGATGAAAATTTTACTAGCGCAATACAAACAATATTTTTTTAATAAGAAGACAAATTTTTAATTTTATTGAAGTGGCCGTTACTTAATAAAATCAAATAGTAAATTAAAAGTTAATAAAAACAAACCATTAAAAAATTTATGACTTTATAAATAGCAAGTAAAAATATTTATTCTGATAATTGAAACATTTTGTCAAATTTTTGTCATAGCAGCACGTTTTAAAACAGATAAAACCAGCAGCACTTCGGATAAAACATAATATGACTCATGGATAGTTATTAGTAACATTTTAGGGAATTGCATTGAATTACATCATATTGACTTAAGAATACAATTTTCTTCATAATTCCTCTTAATCATTAAAACTTCAATTTGCTCATAATTTATGAGCAACCTTTAAATTCATAGGTTGCCATGATTTTTCTTTAATTGAGAATGTAACGGTTAGAAATTTTTTAATTTTTAACGGTTTTCTAGAATTTGAAATTTGTACTTTCAGACTTGTTCACATTAATGCGGGAAATTCATTTTCGTATGAAGTAACTAGGAACAGCTTTGTTTTTCAATTTTTTTATTTTAAATTGTAAAAGTTCGTCATGCACATTTATCTTGATTTAATCCTTTAGTTATTTTTATTCCATCAAACTTATCTTCTGAATAAAAACTATAATACACTTGTGATTCACGTCTAATATTTAAACAGAGATTTTTTTCTATTTAGTCACAACTCTTTAAAAGCATTCATCATACAGACATGTGTAATATATTGATTTAAAGCATCATCGTACTGAGAATAAGATTTCATTTTCCTCAGAATTGGGTTAAGAAGCAAAAATGAAAGAAAGACTCGAGTGACTGTTTACACAAGCATGAAACATTTGACAGAAAGCTCAATTTTCAAAGAATGATATTTAAATGCCTCAAAAGAGAATTTCATCAAAATAAATATAGAAATCAGTGACTTTATTCTCAGAATTATTTCACGACATCGACTGAGCATTAAAAGTTCGTTATTATTTCCTCAGGATATGAGACGATAGTCGAGAAAACTTTGAGTTTTACTTTCATGAACAGATGTAGATGTGGACAGAATGTAGTACAATTTCTATGTAATAATTCGTTACAAAAACGAGAAGTTGAAGAATAGAAAGATAAAAGAAAATAAGTAAAACATTTCTATCGTCTTGAAGATATACCTAGATTGTTGTTCGTTATAATAGTTAGAAAAAGAAATGAAGAAGAATGGGCTAAATGAAGGTTGAAGAAACTCCAAAGAGACGAAAAGAATGAAAAAAAAGTCTTATTTGAACGGGCAGAATGAGAGAGAGAAAGAGGAAGAAACGCGCGGTAACAAATACTAACTTGTTGATATTTGGAAACAGCATGAACGGGTTTTCTCTGTTTTCAATTCTCATCTCCATTGCTTTGCTTGTCTTTCTGCCATGATGATAAAAATAAATAGAAGACTATATACAAGCAGAACACACACTAGCATGATGGATCAACGTCACATGTTTGGATTTTACAAAAAAAAACTAAAAGTATAACTTTTCTTCTTCTTGCCTTTAAACTACCTTTTAACCGTCTTTAAAGCCTCTTAAAACTTTATTATATGTCAGTCGTTTCTAAGAAAGAAAAGCCACGATTTTTTGAACATAATCTCTAACTCTCGTACTTCTCTGTCTCCTTCTTACTCCCTCAATTCGCGATCAGTCGTTCCTTTCCATTTACTTACTTACTGATCTTTGCTTAATAAATATAATATTATACTTTTTTTGTGTTTTGTAAAGCAAGTAAAAATAACGAAAGTTAAATGGCATGAGGAAATCAAAAGAGCAAAAGCACACGGTAACATGAGAATGAGAAGAATTAAAAATTGAATAAGCCATGCTCGATTGTAGTATTCAATTGCTTCATCCATGTGGTACACATACAACACACCCAGTTTTTAATGTTGTTTTACGATCTTGTGATGAAGCAGATGAAAAAAGTTAAATACCATCATAGGTGAATGGCTGTGGTGCATTTTATGACACCATGCATATTTGGATGACGTGTATATTAAAAATTGGTATTCATGAGACCACATCTCCCTTAATGTGATTTTAAATTTTCATATACGGAAGCTAATGAGATAAAATATTTAGTAATACGAAGCTTCAAGTCTTTTCTAGCTTATATTATCCGAGTGGCACTCTAGACAACCATCACGGGGTCATCAGGACACCCCCACGTCTCTGTGACGTTTTTTTGCTAATACAGCGACGTGACGGGCCCTCAAACTTTAAAAAATCCATCAATAGAGGTGATGGACGTCATTCATGAACGAACCCCACTAACAGCTTCTCTGAAGGCTGCCGATTCCAAAGATAATCCAATTTTATTTCAATTCAATTTAAGTAATTTTTTTTGCAAGTTCATTTAGAAACCTAACCTTACACATGAGTTAAGATCAATTGTTAGTCAAGGCAAACTGAAGCATAAGATTCATCCGCTTGCCACAATTTTGTGATACGATAAATACTATAGAGCACTCCCGTAACTTAATATTGGCGCGATGAAAACGAAAATTTGCAATCTGGTTTAGTGGCCTGCAATTGTAGCCATTGAATCTCGTATGACGACGTCCAAGAATGGCGTTGGATATAAATAAATAAAAAGTGAGAAAGTGAAATAATCATTGAGCACTAATGATCACATTTTTCTCGTTTTTATTTCCTTCTTCTTACTGATTTCGACGCTTGTGTCGAATGAAGCTCTTGATTATTTATTTCCAGTGCACAACTAATTATACTTTTACGTAGCCGTACTGTTGATCTTTTTCTTACCTCAAGAAACTTTTCATTATATATCCAGTCCGTAGTTTCTTCACAGCTATCGACAGCCAGTGATCAATCAATCGTACTTTTTATTCATCAAAGTTGCTTGAAAGAAGTATAATGTGGCTGTTGGGCTCGATTTCTCTTTTGACGAGCACATTTTTTATATTATTAATTTTCTGTTACTCTAATAAGATATTTATAAAAACATAACATGCCGATAACTCCTAATCACCCGTCCCTAATTGTTTCACCAGAATGTATCGAAGTAAACGAGAAGAAGAAGGAAAAATAAAATTTGCAATGCTATAAGCGATCACTTAAATGCCTAACAGTATAATGCAATATATAAATGCGCGCATATACTCATTTCGTTGCCATAAAAAATTCATCATACATAATATTCATACAGTAAAACAGTAATTCGCTTCATACAAAAGAACGGCTTTAATGTTGAGATTGAAAGACGGAATGGAACAGAAAAAATAGTAATAAGGGGTTGTTCATGAGTGCTGTCTGTAGAGGAGTTGGATTTTTGGTCACCTTCCTAACTTCTTTCTCAAAATGTATCAATTTAAGTGTAGTTTCGACTCCCTTTAGCGAAGTTTTGACCCCTTTTAGCGTAGTTTTGACCCCCTTTAGCGTAGTTTAGGGGACAAAAATCGTAGTCTAGGGGCAGGTTGTTGACTTAATATCAGGATATTGAGAATTGATACAGCATAGAGACTGAAAACTATTTTCAGGACCAAAACCTCAAAGAACACGTCGTTTGGTACCAAAAATTAAGAACAAATTAAAACTGGATACGTAAGAGTTGAACAACCCCCAAATAAATCGAGTATGATTCAGAGAATGAGAAAAAAAGCATGCAAAAAGAAAAATATTGAGTAATCACCAACTGAAAAATCAGATAATTGGCATCAAAGCGCATAATGTTGAGTTCAAACTAATGCTTAAGCTGTATGAGCTGTATTGTAAGCACGGAAACTTTGCGCAATCCAGCTGCTGATGAAGAATTTAATTTAAATTTCATTACGGCCATGATTTTGTGGCGGTAGGGTCGACAACTGTGACAATTTTTGTCACTTGATTAATAAAATATTGAAAAATCTTAATTTACCAATTTTTTTCTACCTCAAAAATGAGAAAATTTATCACTAGAATGAACAAAAGATTTCACTTGTTCATTCATGAGTAATTTTATTTATACATTTTTATTATGTCCCCCTTTTTGTGCTATACGAGCAACTCAATTCAACTGCTTCATTTAGAAACATAATAGCACCATTGCTCAACATCATGAATGTGCATTTAGAGACTACTCTTTTAATTTCTTTAAACATTTAAATAAAATTACGCGAATGCTCATTAATGAAAATTTTTTGTGGCTTGTTTTTCAAAACATTCATGAGCTTTTATTTTTTTTTTGAAGACAAAGCATTTCTCAGCAAGGTAAAGTGAATCACGGCGTTTAGCAACACCTTTGTAATTTAATTGATTAATGATGATCATTTTTCCAGTAGTTTCATTTTTATGTCTTCTTCTTCATCCACAAATTTAAATGGATGACTCAAAACTTTTTATTTGATTTGCACAGCAAGCTTTGCTTTGTGAAGCTTTCGCGCATTGTTGACAGAATTTTATTCTAATCAAAACTGTTTGTTATTATACGAAAGACTTTCCTGCTAGAAATAGCCAGTAAACAAGTGTGAACAAAGCAGTTCCCATATCGCAATATTTCACGTGGAAAACTTGACACCAATATTGAGTGTACAACGCTCTTTTATAAACATACCTTGTATTTATTATTATGCAAAAAAGAGACTTATCGTGATTGTTTGCCATTTAACATATGAATACGGCCGCTTATTCTTATTGTGTATGGACGAGAAAAACAAAACAAAAAAACTTTTCTATTTGCATTTATTTCAACAGTTCCTAACTCAATATATCATTTATCGTAATTTAATATAACATTGTTGTGTATTTATTTACAGCAATCATTTCAATTGTTCAATGTCAACGAATTGCTAGTACAACACCCCAAAAAGTCACCGGCCAGGAAGGACAGAAAGTTGAGCTCCTGTGTACGTTCGGAAAGCCAATTGATCGATGCTCGTTTGAGTTTGCTAATGGTGACCGTCCAAAATTGAGTCCAGCATTTGCTCCACGACCAGACTATAAATATTTTGGAACAGGACTTGAGAATGGTCAGTGTGGTGTGACGATCGAAGACTTGAAGAGAGATCTTGAAGGAAATGCAACTTGTCGACTTGATTTGAATGATGGAACTGATGATATTATTGGAGTTATTCCAATTGAGATTGCAAGACCTCCAAACCAGCCAATTCTCTTTGTACAAAATGATAGAAAATTAGAAGCAGGTCAAGAAATGGAAGCAGAATGTGAATATCGTGATGGTCATCCACATGCTCAAGTTTCATGGTTCTTGGGCGGTGAACGAATCATTCCAAAAAATCAAGAATTCTACAACAATGAAAAAGACACAGTGATATCAGTCGTTTCACATAGACTCTCAGCAGATGACAATCTTAAGTCATTAGTATGTCGATTGGATCATCCAGCCTTCCAAAATGGCTATACAAACACATCAATCCAATTAAATGTCAATTATCAGCCAATGGCTCTCAGTCGTGATGAGCTGTACATTGCAGGATTAGAAATCGGTCGTACAGTTGATATTGTTTTAAGACTTCGTGCCAATCCCAGACCTCGCCTTCAATGGACTGTTGACGGCAACAGCTATGATGAAGGAAGACAAACAAACAAATATCAGGTCAACGCGGCTGAACAAGACGAAGATGGTCGATGGATTGCAAAATTAACAGTAATTGATCTATCACTTGAAGACACATTGAGAACATATATGCTACGCGCAAGCAACGAGTTTGGAGCAAATGATTATTCAGTTCGCATCGGCGGATCACAGGAATTAGATGGTAATTATTAATTTCACAATCTTGTCATGAAACTGATTTGATTAATTTATATATAAACTTTACTTTTTTTCCACGCCATAGACTCAGGGCTCGGTATTGTTCCAATTATCGGTATAACTGTCATTTCTATTTTCGTATTGATCGTAGTAGCGTTACTTGTGGTCGCTCGCGTCACTAAACGCTGGTGTTTTGCAGGTGAGCTTTGCCTTTCATGATTACTAAATTATTACGTTCACAATATTATAATTTAAAAATTCATGCACCATACAATTCAGGCCACTAATATGTCTTTATGAGATATGTAATTATCTTACATCTACTATGTATTATTATGATGTAGGATAGACAAAATTGAAGTAAACAAAAGAAGAGAAAGATATCAAAATTATATCTCATATACATAACTAACCCAATTAACCATATCACCATTGATTTTGTTTCAATTTACAAAAGACTTTGCATTGTAGGCGATTCCATGCATCCCAACAGTCCCGACTCAGAAGCTCAGATAGCACCTGAAGAAGATAAGACTCATGAGCATTACGAGCAGCACGAGAGTAAGGTTACTGACGACGAATCAGGTGACACTGAACATAAAGCTAATGGAAATGGAAAATCAAACGGAAACACGTCAGTCTAAGAAAAATTCACAAATAATTAATGCACATAACAAATAAATTACGAGGATTAGAGATGTTGATTTTAATATTTAATTCAACATGGGTGATAACTAAAAAAGTTCTGACTTTAAAATTACTTAATGATGACCTTAATTTAATCGAATTGGAAGGATGACGAATAATGAAAAGAAAAATAATTAATTGATCGATATTTCTTTTGATACAGAAAAAATTATTATTATTATTATTTTTATGTGTAGTCAAGTAATAAAGAAATGACGAAAATTATTAGTTTAGTTAAGTAGTTAAGATTAGGTTTTGCTTTTGGACAATAGCAGTTATTGACGAAGTGTATTGGCATCGAATTTCTGAATTAGAAAATTAACGGCTTTTCAAAATTTGAATTTTAATAAAAATCAACCTTAATAAATATTTAAATTTTAAATGGCGGTTGGTTAAAAAGTTCTCACAGAAGTGTGAATTACACAATTAATTAATTAATGCATTGTAGCACGTATGGTAGCATTCCAATGACATTCCATTGTCGAGTCTACCACACCTAAGCCTGAAAGCGCATTTTTTGTTTAATAAATAAAAAATGCGATGAAATTCCAACATACACTGCCTCGTCATCTCTCTCAAATCGAGCTTTTTCTAATGTAGAACGAGTTTAAGAAACAAAAATTTATGCAGATTCATAATTAAATACTATAAAAATATTTTTGTAAGTCTTTTTTAAAAAAAAAAAATGAAAATCCACAAAGCTTAAATTATGATAAATTTTAATATGGAAAATAGACAAAAGAAAGAAGAAGAAAAAAAAAGTATTTTAAAGCTACCTAATAAAATGTATGTAAAATAAAGACAAATATGAATGTATTTAAATTTTAAAGAATAAAAAATTTAAAAGAAGACGAAGCCATAGAGTAATTTTATAGCATGCGGATGAAGAATTAAGATATATTCGTTAATATCTCAGTATGTAGTTAGGTATTACCAATTAATAAGTATAAAATTATTCAAAAAAAATACTTCCAATTTATGATGCAAGATACAATAAATTCACTTCTTACATTCCCGCTTCCACTACTTAAAAAATAATTAAATTTTATGATCAAAAGACATTCAGACACGACATAAATGAATTGAAAGAAGCATACAATTTTTTTTTAATGTAGACCTTTTTTATTAAATGTGAAGAATTAATAAAGAATTGAAATGAATTTTTGTGTCTTATTATGTAAATATTTCAATTCCAGCATCTCATCTTCAGAACTCAGCATCTGATCAAACATGTTTTTGAAAAAATATTTCAGAAGACGCATTCCACAAGCTGAAATGAAAACAAAATTACATCACTTGACATTGCTGTAAGTAAGTAGAAAATATATGGAAGTGAAAAGCTCACGTCTTAATATACAAATGTAATTTTTTGTTGTTTTTATTTTAAACTATTGCTATGAGTGAATCATTATATCATAAATTACATGCAAATGCAATTAATTTATTACAAAAATATTTTAAATGCGGTTTACATTTTTACCACTTTTTGTGTTTGTTCGCAAGTGACGTCCACTAGAAAGTTGGGGTGGGGAGTTGTCCACCCTCTGTCACAAAAATTTCATTTATTTCTAGTGAATTTTTTGTCACAGAGCTTTAGGACCCTCTTTTTGAGAGGGGATTCCCCTCTCAGCTTAGTATCCTACTCAACATTCAAATCTAGGGGGTCTACTTGAGGGGTCCTAAACCCTTTGGAGACTAAAATTTGTATAAAATATGTGTACCCCTCTTAAAAATTTATGAAAAAAATTTAGGACACCCCTCAATAGGTCGAACTCCTTAGCCACACCCCTGAGTCTACCCTACACTTAAATGTCGGACGTCATTAACGAACGAACCCATTTCTTGATTTGTATCATTTTCAACGTATTTCCCTTACTTTCATCGGCATTTTTTGCTCATTAATTGGATGTAAAAGATAATTGGTACATGCAGACATGATTTATGAGTCGTTATTGTCATCAACATACAGGAACTAGAAGAGTTAACATGTCATTTCCATTGCTCAATTTTAATTGCTTTATTTTTCATGGCTAATTATAGATTTCATCAGTTAGTCCATAAAATATTGTCATTTTAAGTTCGAAGTTCATTCCAGAGCTTTTTCTAGCTATATTTCACATACATCCATTACTCATCTTATTTAAAAGTATGTCAAGTCGTTAATAAATGTTCCTCTCCCAAAAAAACCCATAAAAATATTCATGTTTGTTGTTAATTTTAGTGCTTATAAGATTGAAAGTGAAGATAGTCCATTGAATACAGCTATAATTTATTGGATACTTAAGTTCCAATGTTCCATTGAGAAAAGATAAATAAATGATCAGTCGTATTGTACAGACTATGATTTTTAAAAAGCTTCTCTAAGCTGAATCTATTTCTAACCAAAACGAATTTCTTGACTTAGATTTTGTAGAGATTAAGTGATGTTTGAATTTGTTATCTAAATATTTGTCATATGTAAATGGAGCATGAAAAAATACTAATTTAGATGCTGCTTTCCAGATGAAGATTATATCAATAGCTGCCTACTAAAGATTACTTTTTTCGTTTTGTATTTTAATAATGGATTGTGTTTATTGGATTTTTATTGCTATTCTGGGATGATTCAGTGGAAAATTTAGTTTGTTTTGAGTTCCCGCCATTTTTTTAGAGTGAAGAAATTGCTTTTAAAACTTGGGGTCATTCACTTATTACGATACGCAAAAAAACGAAATTATAGACCCCCTCCCAAATTTTTCAAGAAAAAATTTTTTTCTTTGTTTTGACCTGTTACAAAATCTCAGACCCCTCCCCCCCTCCTCCCTAAAAGGAGAACGACCCCTTGGATTTTTTTTAAATTTAATAAAATTATAAATAGTTTAAATTAGCATTTTTGTCAATTTTTGATAAAAATTGTTGAAATTCTAATAGAGTAATGATATTATGCTCTGAAGCAATAAATGACAGTGTGGAAGGTTCAATTCCTAATTTTTCGATTACATTTGAATTGTTAACGTTTTGAATATAAATTCCTTTTTTTATTTTTTACAAAGTGTTTTTTTTTTTACTTTTTTCAAATTCATTATCTGTAGCTGAAATGTGATTATTTATGATTCAATTCATGATGCTGGTTCGATGTCTAGAGAAATAAATATCAATTTGTCAGTGCCATAATACTAAATGGAAGTAAAATTCTTCTAGTTCCCGTAAAAAAAGTTTTATCTGATTCATAATCAGATACAGCCAGAATTGAGTAAGTGAAAATGCGTTGTGATAATTCGTTACGAAGACATTTTATGCTTGTTATTTTTCATCAGTTTCTTGTGTGTTTATTTTCGTATCAAAAAGGAAGTTCCAAATTATTATTTTGAGTCTTATGAAATTTCCAATAAAGGCACCAAAAAATTTTTTTTTCGTTTCTTTTCATGTTTCATTATTTGATATCATCATTAATATGTTTTAGTCTCACAAGTTTTTTTTTTAAATATTATTAATTCATTATTACGTTTTGAACATAATTATACATGGTCAATTAAAGAATAAGAACTGAATGTAAAGCTTTTTTATATGATTATTATTTTCAAGAAAAAAAAAATAACTAATTAATTTGCTATTTCTGCCGAATTATTCGATAGTTCAAAATAAAGATTCACTTTTAAAAAATTTTCTTTTTTTCTTTTGGTTTTTCATTGTGTGAGTTAATTAGGATTATTGTGATATTTTTGTGGCATTATACTTAACATTAATGAATTTCATCTATTTACACAAAAACAATAATTTCTTTTTGATCAATATGAAATACATTGACACAGTTTTCTTTTTAAAGGAATTAACTTTTTTTTATCATCCTCATATATATTCCTTTTTTGGTCCATCACAAATAGTTTATTTCTCGTATCTTTTTTTTTTCACTTGTTAAACTTGATTTAAAAAAAAGAAATGAAAATCTCTTGAGCGCTCTGAGTGTTTGTGCATATCATGTAATATGTAGCATAATTAAAACGAGAAAACAAAAGGTTATAATAAATAGATAGATGTTGGACAAAAAAAAAATTAGACAAATACTGGATATTATTATTATCATACACTTTTCTATATATATATTTTTTTTATCGTGTTATTTCAGTTACTTTTCATATGTACAGCACTTTTTCCACCTCACGAAATGTTCACTGTAGCATTAAACTCGCCAAATTTCTTTGTAATATTGTGTCTTTCACTGAATTAAATACAACCTGAATATTTTGTGTATCGACAGCATTTGTAAAATGATGATAAATGGGTTGTGGTGGTTTCAAACTGTGATTATGGTTATTTTTACGGACGCGCAAAAACATTTGTAGGATGAATGTCTGCACGTCGATTATCGAGTGAGGGTTGCCTGTGAATTGCGGATAATACCAACGTATATCAGTCTCAGGATTCTTTACTTTTTGCGCCAACAAATCTGTTTTATTTAGAAAAAGGATTATTGAGATTCCTTGAAACGCCGTATTGTTAACTATCGTATCGAAAATGTTCTTCGACTCCTCCAATCGATTTGTTTTCCTACAAATACAAACACACATTCTATTAAGCATCAGAAAATAAATTTTAAAATTATTAATTAATCTCACCTATCTTCAGCAAGCACCTGATCGAACTCTGAAGTCGAAACGAGAAATAGTATTGATGTGACAGAACCATCAAAGCATTTGGTCCATTTTTGCCGTTGTGTCCGTTGCCCGCCGACATCAACAAAAACGAAAGGAATGTTCTGTAATGTACACAAACAATTAATTAGAAAAGTAACTTTAGATGTATCTATTCGCTGCCGACGAAAGTGTACACAGAATAAAATATCCGGGATTATAAAAATAGTAAATAAATTGCTTTGAAAATCTATGCTGAAAAATAACGGTTAAAACTTGGTTAAAACATATTTGAAATTTTGAAAAGTCGTTAAATTTTTTGAATAAAATCCGTTAAATTTTAAGGCATAATAATAGGAGCATGAAATGGCAACTGGACGAGAAAGATGCATGCAATATCGCACATTTGATACGGGATGACTTACTTGTATTCTAATTGTAAACTCAAAGACACCTTTTGTCGCCTTACGACAATGCAGAATATCTTTGTTTGATGGAACGTAATCAATCCGTGATATTCGATCGAGTTCGTCAAAAAAGTAACTAACAGAGTCGCTCTAAAAAGAGAAATCAGAGAGAAAGATAAATGGAGTTGTATGTAGAATCAACATCAAGTACTTTGGTAAATAAATTGTGTAAAGGAAAGGAAAAATAAAATAAAAACAGAGTAGATAAAGAGAAATTCTATCAGTCAGTATGTGGGTATGATTTGTTTGCATAAACAAAAAAAAAATAGCAAACAACAAATTGGCAAATATGAGGCAATAATACGAACCAATTGAAACTCTCTTCTTCGATCATAAGCCTTTCTGATAGCCTTGTCTTGCCACAGACGATTTATAAATGGTGCATATTGTCGAAATGTTTCTACATCTAAATCATTACTGCTATGAAATAATATGGCTTGATTAGCTGCATGCTCTGTCATTGGATGTTCCCATGCAATGTCCAACTTTTCCCTTGCGTCAACTAATACTTGCATCCCTAAAAATAATAAATCAGAAAAAATCAGTTTGATGACAATGAAAAGTAGGAAAAAAAGTAAAAAGAATCGAGTCTAGAATGACTAGCTCCTCTTTGTATAAATGCATGTAAATAATAAAAAAAATAGCTATAGGAGTAAAAAGTGCAAAAAGAATGAGGACTTTAAATAAACAACAAAAACAGATAGAGAGTGAAAATGGAAAGAATAAAGGAAAGGAAATGAAGAAAGAAGGAGGCAAGGCAATAAATGTGTGATCTTATGCATGTTTGGTACCTTTTACAATGTTTTGATAAATAACATGATGATATTCTCTTATCAATTCTGGCTCGAATTTGATTCCATGAATTATGCGCATTTGCTTCAGGAACGTCGACTTTCCAGACTCTCCAGCGCCCAACAAAAGTAATTTCACCTAGAAAAATGGCACAATAATGAACAAAAAAAATGTGTAAACAATAAACAATTGGCTCTCGCGACATTAGAGTTATGTCCATCGCAACGACAAACGATAAATGTTAAACAAAAAATAAAAAGTGATGAATCAGAATCATGGAAAATCATGCGACTAAAATGATATACAGCACAACTAAGTAGAGAAATTTACCTGTCTTCGAAAGGAATTTTTATCTTTCTCCAGAAATTTGTCAATTTTACGCGACTTATCGCGTTGCTCAAGCTCTTCAGGAGTAAATCTAATCCTTAGTAAATGTGAGAAAATTCCTTCACAACAATTTTTGCGACTATTTCTTCTTCGAGACATCACTCAAAAATAATGAAATTAAATTATATTTTTTCTCTTTCTTATCTTATCACTATTTCGAATATGTATCGAATCTTAATCAATTGCCACTGTCTCCTACATCCAATCACATCATTAACTATCTATTTTCACTGCTTCCAAGAGTCTCTATCTACGTTAAATTAATTAAAAATTATATTTTATGAAGACTATTTTGATTTTTTCAGTTTCGATAAAAATGAACTAAACTCCAGAGTTGTCAATCTGTGTCTTTTGCCTACTATTTTATTAATATCCGTTCAAGCTTTGTGTTACTCAGGTAATGTCTTAGATAAACCGCATTTTATTTATGTTAACTTATCTACCTGAGATTATTTAATTAATTAATCAAGTGAGATTTCTTTACCGTCTAAAAATTTATTCAAAGCAACTCTGTAGAAAATTGAAATGAACTGAAATGAACTAAATTGAACTGAACGCAGATGAAATGGATTTGAAATTTCGAAATACGTTGGGGAATTTTAGTTCCTGCTGAATCACGCTGTATCATTTATGTCGATGATAAATCATTCTCTTCTCATTAATTATGCTTAGTAAGAGGATGATTAATTGCCTTAATTGCTGTAAAAATCACTGAAACTCCCATTTTTTGAAAATTCGAATGTCGTTAATTTTTGTCATAGCTTACTGCCCTTTGATTTGCCACTAAAAAACATTAATATTTTGTTATGTGAAATTATATTTAATAAATTGCTAATTCTAAGTTGTTTATATTGCAAAACAAGTGTTTATTATATTTTAATTAAGGAGCTTTTATTAGCAAGTCGATGAAACAAAGGTATGTACGGAAAATCAGTGAAAAATCAAAGAAACAAATTTTTTTAGCTTAAAATTTTTTGTTTACATTCAATTTGTGACTAATTCGCAGCTTAATTTATTGAAATACAAGGTTTTATGTCGGTGAATGTATGTCTTCTACAATGTCGTAATAACCTGAAAGGAATATTAATCATACAGCGAGCATTCGCACTTTCTATTATCAAATTACACATTTTATTGTTTCTCATAGTCAATTCCATTTAAAATCCTTATATTTCTTACAATATACAATATCAATACTCGACATAAATTAATATAAATACTCTATTGTTGCGAGAAGAAAATACTTTTACGTGATGGCCTTATAATAATTAATTAAGTATATTGCTCTTTAATACTCCAAATATTCATTTACTTTAATATTAAAAAATGATCGATGCTGGTTGACTAATTATGCGGATGTAGTCGTTAAACTCTCATCGGTTTCATATTTGTTATCATCGGTTGCTTCAAATGTCTCATTTAATGTATATGAGTGCTCCCCAAACTGGATGGAAAATTCGTCCTCTTCTGTGGTATCAGTTATCTGAAAGAATCACAAAAAATCATCAATTACAGCCACATAAAAAACAAAGGGGAATTTAAAATAAGCAGAGCGATTTAGTTAGTATTGGATATGCACATTAGTTAACATTTCTACCTCGTGATCTTGAAATAAGAATTTATAAATCAATTGTTTTAAAATGAGAGTTAGTTGCAAATTTGATGTTAGTCACTTTCACACACAAGTATCGCAATACTTACATTGCTAACAAGTTAAAGGTAAATACAAGTTTCAAAAGATTATATTAATTAGCCCGTCTATAAATGAAGAAAAAATCCAATCAATTTTATGTACAAAAAGTAGATGTCATGCATGTCTAAATCTATTTCCCATCAACTACATTCTATCCTCTTCATCATTCATGTTTGGGGTCATTCACTGGTGACGACCAGCATTTGAGGGTATCAAAAATCTTAATGGACGTCACTTCTGAATGGCCCCTAACTTGTATTTCAAGTAATAGTGTGCGATATCGTCTTAATGGTTGCTTTTTTTTTCTTTGTGAAATGCGAATGGATAATGTTATGCGACATAAATGACAAGAAAATACATACCGGTTGACATGAGCACGTCTCTTGATCGAAACGTAATCCATGATCGCAGTATTTTGTGTCACGGCAGACACAAGCGCATGAATTACTGTCGAATAATTTCTTTGGATTCTATAAATTTAATTTTTTTTGTAACAAAGAGATGAAAAAGCAGTTTAAGCACATTTAAAGGCGCGATGTAATAAATAAAATTATCTTACCTGTGCACATTGATCCGCCTCTTTAGAATTTGTACATTCGCAGCGACACTGACTTCTAATAAATCTCTGCAATCCATTACAATCTGATGCGGATTTTTTGCAGAGACATTTACATTTATTGTGCTCCTTAATTGTAATCGTTACGTCCCCTAAATTTGCTAGCTTCGGCTCGTTTACAAACTTTGTCTTTTTAACTGTAATTTCCTTTTCTGTCTCATCGGTTGGAGTACAACTCGTGCCTGAATGCGCACAACAGCCTCCACATTGCTTGACGATAACGCATGAGGGAAAGTAGTAAATTGTAGGATCTCTCTCGTCCTTTGGAACTAGACTTATTACAGTATCTACTGGTTGACATGTTGCCTGCCGCAACTGATTACTGGCTGCTGCTCTTCCTGCAAAATAAATATTTGAATTAATATAAACTTGTTTTTTTCTCTTTATTTATAGATTATGGCACACGATTCAGTTATTAATGCACTCATAAATGTTGGGTTGCGTCAAAAGGAATTGCAAAATGTTTTGGCATCAAATGTCGTGCTTGATTGGTTTGGACGGACTTTATCAGGAAAACAACGAGTTGTTGACTTTTATTTAAACTCAAATAACGTTTATGAACATCACTTAACAAACACAGAGACTGTACAAGCTTTTGAAGAACGTTCAACACACATAATATCGTAAGTATTGCAGATTATGTCTGGTTTTTAATTAGTCCAATAGTTCAAGGATTACTTTTTGAACTTTAATCCTCAGGATTTATTTTTAATCCAAGGATTAATTTTAAATCACCAGGATTTATTTTTAATCCGCAGGATTAATTTTTAATTCAAAGGTTTATTAAATTTTGATTTATCTTTCAGTCGAAAGGAACCAGAAGAGAATTTTGAAAAGTCAATAGATCTGTCGAGCGATGAACAATGGTATGACTGTGAAGCAAACACTTCAATTGATTTAAAGGAATCTCATCGAACACCACCACAAAAATCGACAGTAACAAATGATTGTCCGCCAGCTCCATGTAGGAGAGTTTTACTGAATAATTCAAGTGATGAGGACGAAGACTCTGATAGTGAGGATGATATTGAATTGGGAATTTATCCTCTTGATTTATCACTGGATTATTTAATGCCACAAAAGAGTGAGAAGAAAAAAGACAAGAATGCAAAGAGACAGCGCATGACAGGAGAATCTGACGATGAAGCAAATATCTGTGGACAGAAGACACTCGAAAGAGAGAGCAAATACTCTGACCTTTACTATTTAGAATCGACAGGTTCAGTTACAACACACAGACAAGTTTCATCGTCCAACTCTCGCATTGAAGATAATGAGCGACGCGAATGTAAAGTTTTAATTTCATACAGAGTCAACAAAAACAACCACAACGATATTCAGATAGCTTTAATAATCTATAAATCGAACAATAGCAATCAAAAGACTCGCCGCAATTTACTAATCGAATTTAGTGAAGAGAGAATTGAAACTGATTTGTCATTAACGCCTTCAATCAGCCGATTTAGTACGGTTGTAAAAGAGCATCCAAATAAACTAGAAAATATGTCTCGAGTTATAGCAACAGCGCCGACAGGTGATAAGCCAATCAAAGGTACAAAACGACCAATGATGTCCAGAGGTCGCTTGCGATTTTAACTAATTTTTATTTGCATAAATGAATGAATATCATGAACAATTTACGTTATTTCCTTATCAATAATTTGTTATTGAGTACAACATCTTCTATTGTGAAGATAACAGTCAGTAATAATAGAAAGATGATATTATATTTTTTTAAATAAAATACTATTTTAATGGTAAAATAAAAAAATTATTTAATGTAACATTAAATGTGTGTTGGAATTATTTAGAGTTATCTCGTGTCATAAACCAGTAGAAAGTCATCAGTAAAATATGTCAAATATTTAGAATCAGTATGAAGGAAGCTCTTGGAATTAGAAACTCTTAGTATGTAATTGGAACCAGACAGAAATCATAGACGTAATGTAAACATGGAGTTCTATGGAATATTTTTAAGGAATAGAACCAGGGCTGATATACAAAGGCAATTTTTGTTTGAGTTCTAGAACTCTTATTTTGGGGTCTACCATTGATGTTCATATATCAAAAGATTTGCCTTGTCTGTGGCTATATTTTAACATAAATTAGTCCTCAAAACTGTTCAAAATAGAAGCAAAAAATGACAAAGGCAGTGCCTTTGCCTCCTGAACGCAGGGCTGATAATCAAATATCATAGCTACTCACTTTTTCTATTAGCTGGATGTGTGAATGTTGATGATACATTTGAGAGTGAATTTGTTGTGTCGACGAAATCGTGGATGAAAATATCTACATCGGATATTTCATTGATTCTCTCAGCTAGTTCCATTGGCATCTGTAGATAAAATAAAATATACGTTTATTTGTGAGAAAATGGAAGCACACAAGTAGCTTGTTACAAATATTTTCAGAGATTCCATGTAAATTGTTATCTTGTCAAACATGTGACGTGAAGCTAGAAAAACTCGTGGTGTGTTGCGACTGTTTGTTTTTTAAATTAAATTTTCGATAACTCTGTGTGCATTAGCATGTTTTGCTGCTTTATTATCTTATACATTTGTCCCAATGTTTATTAATTTTCGCACGTCGGAGATGCTTCTTAATTAAAAGCTGTCTGTTAGCCATTTTTATATCTTTAAGAATTTTATGGCTCCTGTGATTCACTTTGGTCAACAATTGGGATTTTCTAGAATGATTAGTTTTGGTATATCTAATTAATTAGACATCATCTCATCGTCACCACAACAATGACGAGTCAATCATCACATGCTTAATGTAAAACTTTCAGTTACAATATAAATATTCAATTAATGTCTTAATCATTATAAGAATCATGCTCCAAAAATACAATAGACTCATTGTGTTAATTAAGCATGTTATGTCTGGAATTAATTGAGAATCATTTTATTAAGTTGCTGTGATTTGAAAATGTCATAATTGTAAGAAGTTAGTTTAATGCTAATGGTCCGTTAATAAGGTGAATCATGTGATTGGAATTTATTTACTATGCAAGATCAATATGTTGTTGTCGCGTTTACATTTCTCTCTTACTCATTTTGCTATTTATAGGACTAGTTATGTGGGAATTTAAAAGCAATAAATTCCTTGGAAATTTATTATTTTAACGGATCTAGTTTGAATTATTAACGGCCGAATTTTGAATTCAAATCTGCTCTTAACGAACAAAATTTGAATTTTTAACGGAAATAATTTGAAAATTAAGTTCAAAAATTTTGAACTGAGTTCTTTTCAAAATCAAAATTCCCGCTAAATTTTCAAAACACCTAAATATGGGCATGCTTAATTCTAGTAGATTCTAGACAAGAAGAAATACTTGTAGCTTGATAATTAAAGTAAACAGTCGCTTCGTCATATATTTACCCACAACTAACTTAATGAATATTACTATAGTAAATATTTTTCACGATAAAATGGCTCATAACGCCTCATTCCTACAACTTTATTTTATTGCTGCGAAATTATGCCAAAGAGAAACAAAAGAAATGTTGCATAAAAAGGTTTGGCACCTCATCAGTCATGCAAATCTCTTTTTGCTAAAGGCGAATTAGTTAATGCATGATCCCAATCATATTAACTTGATGACTGAATATTAAAATTCTCAATCCGGTTCTTGTGGATTTTTTCCGCACATGCTATGACCAAAAAAAAATATTTACCAAATTCTAGCATTTAACAGATCGAAGGCTATAAATATGTGGAATAAATAATTTCTGCGAAGGTCGATGAAGCATCAAATAAGTGCATAGACACAAACAAACACAGGCATGCATGCCTTTTAATTGAATTGAATAGGAAATGATTTTTTAACAATTTCCGTACGTTATCAAGTTTTACACAAGAATAGCCGAGTGACTAATTCATTTATTGAATTTCATTTAATTGTGTACGATTCTAGTTATCGTCACTGAAGATGCTTATCGTCCATTTTTATATTATTTTGTGTTAAAATTTTTTTAAACACCTTGAGTGGTGACAAAAGACAAAATTAATACATCAAGCACGTAAAAACGATAATGAAACGAGGTAGCATTGGAACCATAAACAGACATACTTACTTATTGTCTCATAGCATTTTTTGGCGGCAAACAATTGTGTGATATAAAAAAATTATTAAACGATGATTCATCAATATACCGACCCTTTAAAGTACCTGCATGCTACTATTTATTTTCATTCATTACTATTTGTATTGTTCTTGTTGCTTTCCATAGCAATATGGAAATAAGAGCAGCAGCTATGTTTATATTTGACAATTATTTGCTTTTAACTACTAATACACGAAATATTGTATGGAAGAAGAGAGAGAAAGAAAACAAGTTACAAGTTGAGCAGCCAACAAACAAGTGGAAATCATATGAGCGTGACTTTTTTGTCATTTTGCACATAAATTGTTCTGATTGCTGTCATTAAACGTTTCATCATTCTGATATTGTGGTTTTTTTTGATTCAACTATCACAATTATGTGGAATTTTTTTAAAAAACCGTTAAAATAAATTTTGAATTTTTTCATGATTTTTTCACTAACACAATGAAAGAAAATTGTGATCTTCAATTTTGACGATTTTTACAGATATTTCCTGTGATACGCGACATGCATGCTTTAATTTATGCAACAGTTTCTCTTTTGCAATCAAAATTGACCTCAATTTTCTCACTTTAAGCTTAAAAATTACGAATTAAATTTACCAAATGCTTCAAAACCTTACAAATGTTACAGAAATTGATGAAACCGTACAATTTCTTACAAAAATTTCCAGAACAGTACAATTTCTGGCTAGAACCGTACAAATGTTATAGAAAAATTTTCAAAACCATACAATTCCTCACATAAATGTTCAAAACCGTACAATTCCTCACAAAAATGTTCAGAACCGTACAATTCCAATTAAAATTCAAATATTTCAATTTCCGTTAAAATGTAAATTTCCCCTCAAAAATGTTTCAAAAATGAAATTTACCGCTAATTATAATTACAAAATATAAAAACTCAGAGTTATGCATGAAAAAATTGTCGCAACACCATATACAATATATATCGGTTCTTCATTAACATTCATGAATGGAAAATATCTTTGGGATGAGAAATCATTGCAATTTACTGAGAAAAATAGTTTTACTCACCTCACTGAGATTGCACATCGGACATGACTCTGATGTAGAATCCGTCTGTGCCTCTTGCGTCTCTAAAGCTCTAATTTGTCTTACATTTTCTTCAATAATTATATTTTCTTTTGTACTTTGTGTTGATACAGTTTTAATGATTTGTAATGAGAATAGACATACGAGTGCTATTCTGTTCCATGACGGCACGTAAATGTTTCTCTTATTTTTTGTAAGTCTTTTCATTTTTGTCACTTTATTAAAATTCTTTCACATCGAAGGTACTAAAAAGAATTTGTTAATTGATTAGTAATCACTTGAGGATGTGATATCAAGAAAATAATATTATTTTTTATATCTTCGTGGAACTTAACGTTGTATTCAGAGAAAAAATGTTGATGTCATATACACGTTTTGGAATTCGACTTTTTTTTACAAGAAAAGTTTCTAGATTTGCATTTTTTTGAACTGGGATTTTTTTATTAGCATTTCATGGTAATGTCTCTGATGTGAGCGTAATAATTAATTGAATTTATTATTTTCAGCAAACGTAGCAAAAATTAAATAAATATTTAAACAATCAAAAATTTACGGAAATAGCAAGCATTGCAAAAAAACTTGTTAATTATTAATTATTTTTGTTGAGAAATCCCCGAAAAAAATGCACCAAACTTTAATGAACTTGAAACTTATCGATAAGCACTATCAGGTTTACTTGTTTTATGGCAGGTGCACGTTAAGGTTGAAAAATGAGGGCAATTACAATATATTCCCTATGTCAATGATAAATTCCTTAGTCTCAATGCTTTACTACGTCACTTTATTTTATTTTTTTGATTTTTATTTATTTTTTAACACTTTTTCGTTCACATGTGTATATATGCACCACATTCGAATGATTTATTCGGAATTGTAAATTATCAAACAAAAAAAAAACAGAAATAAAATAAAAATGCGAATTGAATTTTTACCTTTAGATTATTCAACAGTTGAAATTAAACTGAGAATACTAAAGCTCAAAAACATTTTCTTTTAAACTCAACGCTTTACATGCGCAAATGTGTTGATGTTCATATTGCTCTATGAGAGTCGATGAATGCTTACTAAAATTAATAGGTGTATTGACGTGAGAGAATTTATTTCAGTTTTGTAACGTACAATTGAAATTTAAAAACGTAACGGTTAAATATTTTTTGAAAATTTCCCGCAATTTTGCAGTTGGTCATTTAAATTCGTTCATTTTGTGATAAGTCAACCTTAAAATTATAAAAACTGTAAAATTAACAAAATTAAAGATGTTGTCGTGGTTTTTAACAAAAAAAGAATTGCCGACCAAAAAGAAGCAGGAGAGTATCAAACGCGTCCAAAATATGCTATTAACTCCAGCGGTAAATACTGATAAATTCGTGTCACCAACATTGCAGCAATTAAAAGATATCAAAAAGGTTCAGAAATTATCGTCAATTTATGAAGAGAATATAACGCATGAGAATGAGAAGAAGGCATTACATAATCGTTTATCACTTAACACGCCGCTTACTTCAAGGAAATCGATGGCTTCTTTCGCGAAAAAAGATGACCATGCAAATTCTGTGATTCTGGATCTTTTGCGTTGCTTTTTGGAAAAGGATAAGGAATACACTAATTGGATGAAAAAGCTCATTGATTCTTATATATACGAACTGGAATTTGAGGCCCGTTTTATGAGTGAGGATGGCATAATTAATTTAGTTGATTCTGTTTTCGGAAATATCAAGGGAATTTATGAGATGCATATCAACAAGTTCCAGCCATTTATTGAATCATGTATTGACGAAAAGGCACCAGATGTATCGACACAATTACTCAATTTTGCAACGAAATTAATTGCTCTGTGTAAAAGTGGAACTTTCTATCCTTACTTGCTGTATTCCATGATTGAAAAAGATGCTACAATGAAACGCAAATGCTACTATGTCCATTTGATGAGATATGCTGAACAAAAGTATCAATTCTCGTATAATTTCGACCCAATTTATCAAATGACTCACTACGGCTTAATAATTGATGAGATCTTCAAGGAAGCCCAGCAACAAAAGGTTTCATTGGTTTGCGTTGAGAAGATGACTTATGCTGTCCAGGAATTCAAAAATGAAATGGCAAAGATTAAGTCTGCATGCATCAATTGATCAATTTGCTTATTTTATATTATTATTATTGTATTAAATGTTAAATAAATTCTCGAGGATGTTCATTTTATTTTAAACGACAAGCTCTGCTGTTTTTGAAGTCTTATTTTTGTGGATCAAAAAGGAACATATCAATCAGAAACTTTCTTCATCCACAGTTCGATAATACAAAGTATTAGGAAATACGAAAAAGAGCATTGAACTTTCTCTTTCTGTGAACGAGCCTCCCATTAATATCCTTCAACCTTTCTGCCGAAAATTTCCTGCAATAATTCTTTATCGATTATCTCGATACTGCATGATTTATATTCGAATTGACTTCGTAGGCTTCAAGGCAATTTTTCAGCACGAAATTGAAAACATGACGTTCGCCAGTAAGCGTTTACATATTTCATTTGCATGCCTGATTGAAAATTCGAATTAAAAATGTAGTAACGTCTATCATAAAATGCTATCGTAAATTTAGGTATTTGAACTTGCCTTTTTGTAAGAATAATTGTATGCCATGAATTACTTTTGTCTATCAAATTGATTTACACAAAACATGAATATTTTTAAATCGTCGGATTTAAGTTTTGCTTCATTTAAATCTTTAGATTAAAATAAATCCTGGGATTAAAATTTAATCTCAGGATTAAAGTGATGGATTAAAATAAATCTTACGATTAATCAAGCAATATATTACACATTCTCGAAAACAACGTTGTTTACAGTAACACAATTTTCTTCTTCGACTCTATGCTGCACGACCTTTAAATATTTAGATGACAAACAAAACTGTTTTTTTTGGCATTTTTCATTTTATTAAAGGAATTTTTAGTCAGTCAAGACATACTTAAGATTACAATCATGATTGGTACGAATCAATGCCGTTTGTAGACCATTACAAAAAATTTTCTCCAACATGATTTTAATTAGTAAAATAGTATTCATGAGAGATGCTTTGCAATGGTCGTTTATAGGCAGGAACAGGCATTGATTTTAGCAATCCAAATTTCTCTCATTCTATTATTAATTTTATTTCTTAACTTTAATATGTACGTGATAATTCTAGAAACTTCTATGCTGTTTATTCTATTTTCGCGAGAATATCGCCTTCCTTGAATAAATGGTATTCCTTTTGATCGTCAAGTTCGACTTTAGTGCCTCCATATTCAGGCAAGAGGACTTGGTCGCCAACAGAGACTCCCATCTTGATGTATTCTCCTTTCTGGATGTTTTTTAAGGGACAAATTTTAGAAACTTACAGAGGATGATTTATATAGGAACTTACCTGATTTCTGGCACCTGGACCGCAAGCAATGACAGTAGCTTTCAAGACCTTTGATTGTGCCTTTTCTGGAATGACAATTCCTCCAGCTGTTTTTGTCATTGCCTCAGCTCTTTGGACGAGGATTCGATCCATCAATGGAATTAATCTCTTAATTGCACCAGACTAGAACAGAATAGATAATAGAAATTTTTGTGTAATATAACCTTTTGCCGTGAAATCTAGTTATGTGATTATGAAATTTTACATGGAAATTCATTAATTCTAGCAATGACTTCATGTGATTCTAATGAATATTGATGTTACTTACCATTTTAAATTGATTAAATGAAGTATTAAAGTGTATTGAAAGAGGAAATTAAAATTTCTTAAATGCAATCAAGTTTAGATTAATTTTTCTCGAAAAATCCTCGTTGTATTTTGAATTTTTTGTGACCGTTAATTTTTTGGTGACTATTCATCCTAGTTTAAATTATTTCCGACCGTTATGTTTGCAGAATTTAAATAATCAATCAAGTTTTTCATCCATAAACTGCAGAGCTGTAAAATGGATGGTGACTGTGTGTTGTTTATACATATAATGAAATTTTTATTAATATAATATATTGTTGTTGCTGTTGCTGTGTTAATCGAAAAAAGTACATAGAATAAATACATTAATTATTTTAAATTAATTAATAAATTTAAGTAAATATTTGAGAAATTCTTAATCAGTGCTGAGAATTTTTATATATTTAATTTGGTGATAGATCCTTATTCTCAACGTCTACATTATCTAGCTTTTTTATCTCAAAATGCTCGTACCTTTCGTCCTCGTCATAGGGCAAAAAGGAGTTTGAATTTGTTGTATAAGTTTTAGCTTTTTTGGAGCCTTTCTTGAGCATCTTCTTTTCGTTCGTAAGAACAATGGAATTATTTCTTAATACTTTTTCTTTATACTGATCCGTAATGATGACTATTTTCTTCTTATTTGTCAAACTGTTACGTCTCTTGCCGTCTTTTTCGTCGACAATAATAACCTCTTGTTCCTGCTTCTGAACTCGATTGACAAATTCATCAGAAATAAAAATTAATTCAATAGATTCACCATTCTCAAAATCCTCCACTCCTTCGACCTCATCCGCGTCATTAACATTTCCAACAGATTTTGCTTTTGTCTCATCCGGACTCTTATCTTTTGGACGACTCGTCATTTTCTCAAGGACCGTTTCCATTGATTTACACGATTTCATTGATGATCTTTGAGATGAGTTCCTTTCCATGCTGCTGACTTTCAACTCATTATTATTATCCATTGTGTCATCATTTTTATTATTACCATTAAGTATTGCTGATTGGTGAATTGTTACGTCTGTTGTCGTCGTTATTAGTGGTGTTTCGTTAGCATCTTGTGAGGTATTGTTAGTCTCTGACTTTTTCTTTAATATACTAATCAGTAATTCTCGTACACAATCATGCACAATTTCATTGTTGTATAAATCCTTAAGTGTCTTGTCACTTAACTCTACGAAATTTAAATTACATCTCTCAAATGTTGGATCATCATAATTCTTAATATTATTAACAGAAAAAGATTCATCAAAAATTTTCTCAAATTTTAAACTAATTTCAATCACATCTGTGTAAGGAGTCGCGAGATAGCCACCGGAGAATCGAGTTTGTTGGGCGGAATTACAAATACAGTATTTTGTCGTCGTCGTCGGCTTAGTCTTTTTAGGTACATTATTAATTTTCTGCTAGGTTTGATTTGGCGGCTCATTTTTCTCTAACTTTACATTATCTTCTGATGTTATTGATGACTTGCTGACTGTTAGGGATATATCGATATCGTCATTGGACTTTATCTCATCAAATTCATCTTGAAGATCTTTGGTGCGGAGCTTTATTCGTTCGCTCCCCTTCTCCTCATGTCATTTATTACTACTTAAGTCACTATTCATGAAATTGTGGAGTCTCTCGAAGTAAGCCTTATATTGCTCAATGTCGTTATGATGAGCCTAAATTTATAGACAATTTAATTAACTGTAATATTATTAAGTGTGTCATAACTTACGCCTTTAATCCACAATGGTTCAACAGCGTGTTGCAAATTATCGTATATTTGCAGACCGTGTGAAAAGTTGATGATCTCATCGTGCGTACCATGAATCACAAGTGTTGGACTCTTAATTTTTGAAACCTTATCAATAATGGGAAATGCATCACAAATCCATGTCCGTTTGACAGGAAATAAAAGTCTTATGCCTGACATTAGTGGACTGTGTAAAATCACACCAGCAGTTTCGTATTTTGTTGCTAAATCGACAGCACAGGCAGTTCCTATACTCTGTCCATATAATATGACATTTTCACGTTTTAAATCATAGCGCTTTAATAGAACATGCCAAGCAGCCTCAATATCAGAATAAAGATTTTTCTCTGATGCCGATCCTGTTGATCTACCATATCCAGAATAGTCGTAACTAAATATATTAATATTCAATTGATGCACCAATCGACAATAAAATGCGGTCAACATTCCGAGGTCTGCAGCATTGCCATGAGAAAACAAGAATGTAAACTTTGCTGCTTTTGGAGATCGAATATGCAGGCATGCGATTTTGTTCCCTTTTTTTGTTTTCGTATAAAATCCATCAAAGTATTCTTTAATGAATTTCTCATCCAAACCATTTTCAGCATACTCTGGCATGAATACAAAGTCATATTTTTTCTCTTTATCTGTTTTGTCCTTGCTTGTCGTTCCTGAATCACCATTTTCTTCCACTTCTTTTAAATCATACGTGACTTTTGGAGGCAAAAATGCCATTTTCTGGAAATTAAAGACATTTACATTAAAATTATGACTATAATTAATTAGTTAATGCACTGGATGTACCTGAGTGATTTGGGATGGACCTAAATTAATGAAAAATTACATGGAAAAATAAACAATGAGTCATAAAATATTAATTAGCCTAATGTTTCGCAAGAAACTTACATGGCGGGCAGCACAACAGATGAAAAAGATCAATAAAACTGAGATTCGACATAATTTAACTAAGCTATTGCCAATTTTCCTTTGATAAATTTATTTTTTAAAAAGACACTAAAATTTTTCAACTTTTCTACCTCAAAAATATTGATGCACAGCCCTAGAATTACACAACCCTAAAATTGACACAAAATAAAAACAAGTGAAAGTAACAAGCCCTGGCAAGAAAATCATAATAAATATAGTCTTCTGTCTTTCTAATCTTTCAAAATTGATTTAACACGCAAAAATATCAGGAACCTCTTAAAAACCTCACGACTCAGTTTAATGGCTTGGCGATCGACCTCTGGCACAAATGAAGGCTTAATTGAGCAGTTACAAGGTATGTAAAATGATATTTTGAAAGTAATATAAGTAATTTGCGGAATGTAAACAAGTTTACTTTTATTTCAATTAACATCCAGTCGAAACCTCTCGAATAAATCAATAAAATATTTAATAGTCAACATTTTCAGGATGTTACGGCATATGTCATTTAAATTTAATTTCTACTTCCAGAGCATGGCATAGTTAAGACAGAAATAATCGCGAATGTCATGAAAAAAACGGACAGAAAGCTATATTGTCGAGTAGCTTATCCTTATGTCGACAGACCTCATTCAATCGGCTATTCTGCCACTATTTCTGCACCTCACATGCACGCTTACGCGCTTGACAATTTATCAAAACATTTATCGAGACCCGACTGTAAAGTTTTAGACGTTGGATCTGGCTCAGGATTTTTAACTATGTGTTTTGCACGTTATCTTCAAGAAGCAACACCTGAAAATACTGGACTTGTAGTCGGTATAGAGCATCATCCAAAGCTTGTAGAATTTTCCATCGGAAATTTAAATTCAGATGACCCAAAGTTCCTTTCGGAAGGTAAAATTAAGATTATTCAAGGTGATGGACGATTAGGATGTTTAGAACATGCGCCCTATGATGCCATTCATGTCGGTGCTGCCGCTGCCGAAGTTCCTGATAAATTACTGGAACAATTAAAGCCTGGTGGAAGGATGATTGTCCCAGTTGGTCCAGCTGGTGATACGCAACAAATGGAGCAATACGACAAGTCTATGGATGGAGAGATTAAGAAGAAAACACTCATGTCTGTAGTCTATGTTCCTCTCACTGACTTAAATGCATGACTGACTTTAATTTATATTTTGAAAGTTGCCATATTCATTACATTGATACTGATCATAATTTGGCGCATTGTATATGTTTTTGGATAATAATATTATAAATTTTCTTGTATTTCTCAAAGGAACTGATTAATACATTACTTCTTATCTTGAACTTATTTACGAAAATTGAGTGAGATTTTATTATTTTTGTGGTTTCTAATAATAAAAACATTTTCGAGATGGGGGAGGGGAGGGGACAGTTGGGGTTTTGTTTTGCTTCGTAAAAAATGTGCGACCAGAACGTTTCTGAAAAATAACAGTTTTACCGCTTTTTACCCTTTCATAATGATTCCTTATCATATTACCTATTCGTCAATGACTTAAAAATGAAGTATTTATTATCTAATTTAATGATACCAAAAACGACATATGATAAGGTTGTAGAAAATATTCACTTGACTTGATTGGTTGATCAAATTGACAAAATATACAGCCAAACCTTTTTCTATGTAAAGCATCTTTCTTGTTATCACTTAAATTAATATCCAAAAAAGCACGAAGCACTTCCACGCTCATTACATATCATTTTATTCTCAACAAAAAGCATTTAAATTTTAAAATCAAGCAGCTATCAATTGTTTTATGTCACTTGACATTTTCGACAATTTCCTCTGCCTTAACCTCAGGATTATGCTTAATATCTAATATTATATTTTGATAAAAGCCGATGAAGCTGGTTTTAAAATTGTCTACTTTTTTTTGCAAATTTATCCAAGATTAAATAAAAATAAGAATTACAAAAATTCCCAGAAATAGTTTCATTATTAATCATGATCTTTAATCTTGGAAATATTGAGTTTTAAAGCAATTAAAAATTAACGGAAATTTTGAATTTAAAAGATAACGAATATTCAAAATTTGAAGTTAAATAATTTTTTGGCGCCAAAATATCTGTGTGAAAGATATTTTTTTTAATACACATTCATTTGCGTTTTAGAAATCAAATAAGTAAGACGCATCGTGGAAATGATCGTGCGTGGCTTGAAAGAGCGTAGAAGATTTTGATTGCTAATCAGCGGTGTGTGCTTACGATTGTGCCTTCATATAAAAGTAAAGTGTTTTTTTCAATTTCTATTATTAGTATAATCGATTTAGAAGTGTTAAAGTGTCTAAACTGAAATGAAAAAACTGAAAACATTTTAGAACTAGTTACCAGAAAACGTAAGTAAAACTATTAAATTCACTTAAATGTTTTTTGTGTAGCAAATAAATATTTTATAATGAATAGTCTGTTGTCAGCCTCATGAATTCAATCAAAATGTTAATTTTGGACTTTTTTTAATTTGAAAACTTTGAAGGCTTTAAACTCCTCAATACTTCATTTAACCTTGTTTGAAAATGTATTAAAATGTCACATATTATTTCAATTTTCACTCCAGAAAAAAATAAGAGTTTACAAACTTGTCGTATCCGAGTTATATCCATTTAAAATAAAAATGTATTTTTTGGTCCAAAAAAAATGTTAAAATTGGTACTTTTTTTCCGAAGTGAGCATTGAAATTTTTTGTCAACAAACAATTTTTGAAAAGTTTTATGGATGATTTCAAGCCTTTATCTTTCAGATATGTCCAAATCCATTATGTGACGTAATACTTAGACCAAAATCTCCAAGTCCTCATCAAAAAGTATCAAAATTTTTAATACTTTTGTTCATTAAAAAAGGACCAAAAAATACATTTGAAAATGGGTCATTTTGTTTTTAAATCTTTGAAGCAATGCTTCATTTATTAAAGAAAAATGGTATGAGCATCGACAGAAGACATCAAGAGCTTTCTTTCTGTATGCTCATCATTTTATGAAAATCACCTCCTTAAGCACAAATGACAAAACCAAAAAAGTACCAAATTTTGATTTTTTACACATTTTTTTATTTTGAAGATTGCAAGTCACGGGATGGCTTAAAATTCAAAAGCTCAAAAACGTATCCTTATTTTTTGCTCCTCTTCAAATCTTGTGAACAAATGTGGTACCTAAAATGCTTAGAATCCATTTTAGAAAAAGTCCAAAAAATACATGGACCAAAATTAACATTTTTTACCCTAGTTCTCGTAGCTGAAAATTAAAAAAAGAGTAATAATAAGAAGGGTCAATTTGACAGAAAAATGTGTAATAAATTTATTGAAAACAAAAAAAAAAATAATTTGGTAGGTTTCCATCTTTTAAGAGTTGATTATCAACTATTAATCAATCAACTATTACATGTTTCTTTCCTTCATCATTGAAGGTCAAAAATATAAGAAGAAAAATTCTGATTTTTTCCGTTTTGCTTTCATTTAAGTCAAATAAATTAAATGCTCTTACTTCACAATTTATGAAGATGCTAAGCATTTTAAGTAATGGTCGCAAACATCTTTATTTTTATAAATACTAAATTTAGTATGACCATATTCCTCAAATATGAAAACTTTACTTATCGAACAATGTTTTATTTGTACACAACAACTGTTGCAAAAATACAGCTTAAGTTTCTCGATAAGGCAGTCTTTTGAGCCTTTTTTATTTAATTTATCATGCGTTAAAAAAGTTGATACCATAAAATACATAATAGCTAGCAAATTTTCCTTATCATATTTTCTTCTAAAATTCAATTAGTGTTTGAATAATAAGCTGCTCAAACCGATTAGGCTTATCTTTGTAGTAATTTCTTACACACATTTGTGAACATCAGAAGTTAGGAGTTGTTCACTTTTGACGTCCAACATTTAGGGGGAGGGGTTCTAAAGCTGTGTGACACCTCTATCCAAAATATTTTTTTATGAAAAGGAGAATGGGGTCTAAAAATTTAACTTTTTTTGGACGTCATAAGCTGAATGACCCCAAAAATGCTTAGTATGAATACTGTTTAATCTTCAACTGCCACAATATGAATGAGTTTATGGAATATGAAAAGTCCATATTTAGATATAAAAATATTTTAATTTTTTCGGCTTATCGCATGTTAAAACTATAATGTGTAGAAAACAGATCTGTTTTTTGAGACTTGTTTTCTATTAATAGATTCACTAAACCCTACTCATACAAGTGAACATATTTACTGATTTAGAATCCTGATTGAACAAAAATGGAGTATCCTGAAGATACAGAAGATGTCAGAAAATTTACAGATAAATCGACAACAAGTTTATCGAAAAGGAAATCTTGGATTCACCACCAGATTAACGAGAAAGTGATAAAAATCACTCCAAAAATCAATTTTAGTGAAGCTTTAACAAGTTTGAAACAATTAAACCTTAAATATGAAGATTATCCATACTTATTTGTTTTCATCATTCAAAGTGACAATTTAAAAGCCTCGGACAAGCCAAATTTAAATGACATTATAACTTGTCTGGACAACTTTACAACGAATAGATCAATTATTCTGAAATATTTATTAAAAAATGAACCAACGACTAAATTATACATAAAGAAGAAAAATGCTAGGAATTTTATCAGTGTTGGCGATGATTCTGACGACCTTGAAGAGCTTGAAAATCTATTGATAATTTTTATGGACCACACCAGAGATGACATTGATGATGGATCACTTAAAAAAGTTTTACAATTGAAAAACTATACAAAATTTATAAAAGTTTTGCGTACTATGGATATTCATGAAACTATTCTTCAAAAACTAATTTTAAAATGTGCAGCAAAAGGAACAAAACATGACTTTTTGGTCGCTTTGGATGGTACATATGATGGTAAAGGGAGACTTCTCGACGAAAAGGCTCAACATTTGTTATCAACAATTATTTATTTGGAAAATAAAACCGAGGACGAGTCTAACTACACCTCTGTATTAAATGAAGCTATAAAAAATAAGAACAAGGACATTTCTGACTTTTTGATATCAAGATGCTCACATTTAATTCAAGAACTTCCATTTAATCATCGCACAGACATTTCAACCAACCTTTTTCATGCAGAAAATTATAAAATTTTATGTGACTTAATAGAGATTTCTGATTTTCCATTTCCAAAGAATTTGGACACTGATTCCATTACCGATAAGAGATTTAATAAGATTACAGAAGAAAGAAAAAAATTTCACAACGCCATTAACAGTAAAAACATTGGAGAAATCGAAGATTTTGTTAACAAAAACTTCAGTCTAAAATTGGTATATGATTCTCATAATTGTACAGCCATTAATGCAGCTATCAATTCTAAAAATTTTGAGGTGTACACTAAATTGATATCTCTAGGCTTTTCGGCAGACGAATTTGATGATCCTGAAGATTCTTTAACAGAAGAGGAAAAAAAGGAATTGAGAAAAGCGTTGGGCATTCAAACTGTAACAAATGTTAATGTAGCACGTTCTGATGAGAACATATGCATTTATTACCTTATGTCAAGATCACTCATTCATAATAGAATGCTTAGTAAAGAAATAGAGCTAACTTATCGCCAAAAAATCAATAAATGGTATGAAGTCATCTACAAAATTCCACTTTGTTCTAAATTCCTCGATGTTGCATCGCAATCCAAAGACCTCAAAATCATCTTCGATTTTGAAAGTGAATACGTAAGTAGAATAATAACTTTCATGATCTGTGCCTGTCTAACAATTTTTAATTTACATACTCAGGTTAAAAATGTTGACTTAAGACATCCTAGTTCTTTGGGTACAACACATCCTGCACGTAAATGGATCTTTATTGGAGCTAAAGAAAAATACACAGGACATAATAAATTTAAAGTCGAAGGCGTTTTAATTCACGAAATTTGTCATTTTGTCATGCATTTAGTATATGAGAACAATGACCATCCGTATTACGAAAATGATCATGAAGCTCGTGAAGAATTTGATAAAATTTGCAGCGAAATAAATAAATGGGAATCTTTAAGTTCGGATGATTCAATTGATGATGATGAATGTGAAGAAATAATATCGTCTGTTTATACATGCTACAACCAGAAAGATTATCATCCAGAATTAGTAGTAAGACCACTTCAAATTCTAGTTCAATATGATGGAAATGAAAGTAAATTACGTGAATTGAAAGACAAATATCAATCACTTTTCGATTACATAGAAAAGTTCGTCATTCCTGAACTTAACAAGTACAATCAACGAAATCGCAGAATTGCAAAGAAAGTTAATGAATCAATTGGACTTTATTCGGAATTAAAAAGGAACAAGTTAAATTTTACGCTTAAGTTTACTGACACCATCTTTGAATATAATTTTATTATATTAAACACAAATGTACCAAAACTATTACTTCTCGATATTTATCAGTTTTTGTATAAAAGAGAACACTTGATCAATACTACGTACATTTTCACAACCTTGAAATTAATTCAAAAAAATGCACTGATTGATAATTTTAAAACAGTTTTAAACAACTCTACAACAAAGGGAGTAATCATTGATTGCTCTGAAGAATCTGGAGAGCGCATCAAAAACGTAATACAAAGTACTGGAAAAAAATACATTTTCATTGTAGCTAATAATGAAAAAGCTGAAATCATATTTGAAACTATTAAAGAAAAAAAGAATGAGGAACCAATAAGTAGAACCGTGACATACACATTTGATGACCTAATGGAAGAAAGTCTTCATAATTTACTCCGTACAAAAATTGAATTCCAAAATAATTCAGATATATGTCTTCATGATTTATTACATGCTCAGAAAAATTCAAAGGAAGTGATTGAACCAACTGGATTTTCTCAACAAAACGTTAACAGCATTCTAAATCACTTGAACGAAGGCGATGTCCAACTTTTGAAACTACTAATCCATAAATCACAAATATCAATTAATTCAAACTATTGTAATGTCGACAAAAATATATTAAACACTTTTCAACCAAGAAAGTTCATTCGGTGTGTAAACAGCAGTTCCAGGAATGAAATGGCTGAATATGATTTAACCAAATTAATTTCCAAAGTTGAAAACAAATGTCAAATTTTGATATCTGACATTCCAGGAGCTGGTAAAAGCTGGATTTTACAAAAGATTGCTAATTGCCTCAGCGAGCGCTTTCCAACTAGATGGATTAACTACATTGACCTAAAGGAATATGCTCAAAAATTTACGCAGCAAATAAAAGGAAATCAATTTACACAATTTATGATTAAAAACATTCTAAATTTGAAGAATAATTTTGAAAAGGTAATTTTTACAAACATGTACGAGAATGGAAAAGTCTCAATACTGTTCGATGGATTTAGCGAAATTCCGAAAGAATGCAGAGATAACTT
Organism: Chironomus tentans; assembly: GCA_963573255.1. Classification (NCBI taxonomy): domain Eukaryota; kingdom Metazoa; phylum Arthropoda; class Insecta; order Diptera; family Chironomidae; genus Chironomus; species Chironomus tentans. The sequence continues at coordinate 39,306,440 of OY754302.1, read as the reverse complement.
TTTAAAATTAATAGATTATTTTGATTTGAATAAAGGAAATCAGTTGTGGATAGCAACCAGAGAATATCATAAGCTCACTTTGCTACAAAATGTCGATATAGATGAAGTATACCGTCTAGATTTCTTTTCTAAACAAAATGGCATTGATTTAATTTCAAAAACTTGGGAGTTGCATGATCGTAATGCAGTTGGTATGAACGTAAAAATGGAGGATTATCAGATGCAAGCTTATAAGTTATGTGAAAATGTCTTAAAATTCAAAGATGATTCAATTGGTTTTCCACACATGTATACGACTATAGCAGAATATAGAAAGAAGGCAGAGGATGACAGCAAATCATTGGCATTTAGAGTTTTTAAGAATTTCATTGAAAAGTGCTGCAGCAAAGCGGAAAAAGGAATGGGATTAAATGCAATCGAAATTCATCAGTATTTTGCCACTATAAATTTATTCCCAGAAATTAAAAATTTCTGTGACTTTAAGCATGATCAGTTGGATTGGTCGGAAGCAAAAATCATGGCTTTTGGTCTAGCAAAGAAAAATGGTGAAAATTTTGACATTCATAATGAAAGCTTCAGATATTTTTTCGTGGCTGATTTTATTGTCAAACATCCTTTTAGAAGCAGCAGCATTGATAAAAATGAATGCTTTACTAAATTTATCATAAGAATTTTAACAGATAAAAACTTACAAGCTATTCGAATGTTCTTAGACGGAGCTTTATCTGATAAACAAGCAATGGATAAATTTAAAAATGTCCTCAGGAATCATTCTCAATGTTTTATTGAAGAAATTAAAGGTCTACTGGAAGTAATTTTAAGGGAAAATCTTATTAACATTGCGCAGCTTGAACTGTTTCTATTTGGAAAAATTGGATACACTGCAGCAAAGGAAATTTTAATATCATATTTTAAGGACAGAATAGAAACTTCCACTGATACTGAAACCATTCGAACATACCAGAAGATTATCCTAAATTATTTAAATGTTGATGACTTAAAATTATTAATATCAGATTCTAAAATTTTCCATAAAATAATCAAATCAAACCTCGACATGTCCATATTTGAGGATTTAATCGGAATTATTAATGAAAGAATTAACTTCGACTTTACTCGTCAAGCATTGAAGCTACAAGAAAATGGAACTCTGTTGCATTTGTTCTTTAAATACAGAAAATTTGATAGAGATATCTTCACACAATACCTTGATATATTTTGGAAGTATTTACAACCATCTGAAGTAATTGCTATGCTGAATATGCTGGATGAGACTAATAAGAGTGTGCTGCAGATTTGCATTGATATCAAGGATAAAGAAAAGTTTAAATTTATTTGTGAAAAAGTTGAGGAAAAGCTTGATAAAAGAAACGATTTTAGAGCTTTTCTTATGACAAATTCTAATCAAGAAAATACAAATATTCTACATTTTGCTGCTCGTTGTGATGACATAGACGTTCATAGAGAACTTTGGGATATTTTATTAAAAATCTTTAAGGACAATGAAAGCGACCTTAAAGATTTTATAATCCAAAGCGATGCGAATGGAGACAATTTCCTTCATCTACTTGTCAAATTGGAGAAATCAGAAATCATTAAATTGTCATTTGACAAAATTTATGCGAATTGTGGAAATACACAGATGCTTTTTAGATCAAAGAATGCTCTGAAAATGAACTTGCTTCATTTAGCAATTAAGTGCTCAAAAGATTTAGATACATGCACAACTGTATGGAATGCTTTGTCAACTTATTTTAAAAAGGAATTTTTTTTTAAAATTCTTAAGGATGTTGATGACAAAAATCATAATATCGTTCATTTAACTGCACATTATTCAGGAGAGAATATATTTGAATTTATAGTTTCTAAAACAGAAAAAATGTCATCAACAGGAGATGTAAAGGAATTATTGAAAAGTCTCAATTCTGACAACGAAAATATAATCCAGATAGCTGCAAAATACAACAACGACACAGGACTTCATAAAATTTTATGGAAATCAATTCATAAATATTTGGAAAATGGTGAAATTGATAATTTGATTAACTCAAAGGATAGTTCTGGCGCTAATGTCTTATTTTCTGCTTTTAACTGTAATACTAGTGAAGTCGGTCAGTTAATATGGATTGAGATTGAAAAGGTTATTAGAAATGTCGATGAGCTTAATAAATACTTGATAGAAACAGACTCTGCATTGCAAAAAAGCATTAAATATGGAGAAATATCAAAAACTATTAGTAAGTATAGAAACTTGAATATATATGAGTAGTCTTAATAGGGATGTAATGGGTTTATGAACTTTTACTTTGAAAATGATAAAAGGATGGGCAAATGAAATTATAAAAGCCTACTTTGTATTACTTCACAACTGTCATTGTTAGAATATATTATTTAGTTTCATATTATTTTATTTATTTAGCTAATTTTAAAATCATTTCTTTATTTACAGGTAAGTTAATCATGAAGCATCCTCACGGAAGTCCAGAGAACATTTTAAAATTCAAATCAAACGATCAGTTTGAAATTGAGAATGAAAAATTGAAGGAAATATTTATGCATCCCGATGTGAAAAACCGGAAAATCGTAGCATTCTCAGTAATTGGAGCTTTTAGAAGAGGAAAAAGCTTTTTCTTAAACTACTGTTTAAGATATTTGTACGCTAATGTAAGTAACCAAGTGATCACTTTTTTAAAAAATTATAAATTATTGATTTTTGATTTAATTTGCAGTATGCATCTATAAATAATCCAAAAAGCAAATCTTGTAACTCAAATGGATGGCTAGGAGATGAAAAGGAACCATTAAAAGGATTTTCTTGGCGATCAGGATCAACACGTGATACAATGGGAATCACTTTATGGAATGATGTTTTTCTTTACGACGATGAATCAAACCAATCAAAATATGGAATAATTGTTTTAGATACGCAAGGACTTTTTGATAACGAAACATCACCAGCAGATAATTCTAAAATTTTCGCACTTGGTACATTAATTTCGTCAATACAAGTTTTAAACTTATTCGGGGTAGTTCAAGAAGATCAACTTCAATATTTACATTTTGCGACAGAATTTGCCAAGTTTTCTGATGGTAACAATCAAAGGAAGAGAGGAAAATGCTTTCAAAATTTAATGTTTCTCATAAGAGATTGGGTAAGGCTGTAGACCATTGCACAATATAATCTCTATAATTGCATCACTATTTATTTTTTTAACAGTGCAGTGTTGATGATTTTGATTACGGTATCGATGGTGGAAAAAATTATTTAGAAAACGTTTTAAAGATTAATGATAAACATGTTAATGAATTAAAAGCTGTAAGAGAATTCATTAAACAATCTTTTGATGACCTTAGTTGTTGTTTACTGCCTAACCCAGGTAAATTGGCTTAAAATACTCATGTAAAGAATCAGAATTTTGTATTAGTGAGGATTTGTCAACGGTTATTTTTTAATATTTAAATTAACTGAGCAACTAAAATAATTGATTACCCATTTTATAGTTGATTTTCCCCTACATTGGTTATTACTTAGTATTCATTGAGATTTTGAAGTGTAAACATCTTATCCATTAGCTGTACGGCATTATAAATAAACTTACTGAATAGTTAGATTGTCCAATACACGTTAATAATTAAAAATATTTAATCCAAAGGTAAAAATGTTGCTTCAGTTCAGAAAAATGGTATAAAATACAACGGCTGTCACAGTGAGATGGATGATGAATTTAAAGAAGAGTTAACCAAACTTATCGAGCATCTTTTAAGTCCACAAAAACTTGTTTTAAAAAAGATTAACCAAAAAGACCTTACAGGAATTGATTATTTGGATTATGTTGAACATTACTTCAAAATATTTCAATCAGCAGAACTTCCAAAAGCACAATCAATTTATGACTTAACAGTAGAGAAACATATGAATAGTATTGTTAATACTTGCTTAAATAATTATAAAGATGCAATTAAGATAAACAAATGCTTCATCAATCAAGTCAACAATATTGAGATCCTTCATAATATGGGCAAGAATCAAACCTTGGTCCAGTATCACGAATCAAATAAAATGGGTGATTTTGAAAAGGAAATTCAATTCAAAGATGATTTAAAATCCAAAATTGAAGAGGATTGTAAGGAATGGAAAAAGGATTTGTCATCGCAAATTGAAGACAAAATTCAAGAAGATCAGAAAAAAGCAGCTGAGAAAGAAGCTGAATTGTGTGAACTAATAAATGAGAAGGATAAAGCACAAGAAGACCTATCAAAGAAATGTGAGGATTTTGAAGAATTAAAAATTGAAATTTCAAAGTTAAAAGATGAACATCGCGAGATCGAGAAAAATATTGAAAGTAAACTTAATGAAAACATCATAGAACTGGAGAAAATTAAAGGAAATTTGACAACAAAAGAAAAGGAACTAGCTTTTAACTTAGAGCAAAAAGCTAAAGACGAAAAGAAGCATGAAGCCGAATTAGAGGCAGTTAAAGCTTCTAAAATTGAAGACCTTAAGAAAATGTCATCTGAATTGGTGGCAGTTAAAAAAATTGAAATTTTAAAGTTAAAAGATGAACATCGCGAGATCGAGAAAAACATTGAAAGTAAACTTAATGAAAATATCATCGAATTGGAGAAAATTAAAGGAAATTTGACAACAAAAGAAAAGGAATTAGCTTTTAATCTAGAGCAAAAGACTAAAGACGAAAAGAAGCATAATGCTGAATTAGAGGCAATTAAAGCTTCTAAAAATGAAGACCTTAAAAAAATATCCTCTGAATTGCAGGCAGTTAAGCAAGAAAAAGAAAGCAATATCAAGGAGGTTATAAAGAGGAATGATAAAATAAGAGACTTAGAAAATGAGCTGAAAAATGAAAAGCAAAATAATTCGAAAGAAAAGGAATCAATTAATTCACAGCTTTCTAAAAAATCTGACGACTTGAAAAAATTGAAGAACGCAATGTCAGACTTTAAAGAACAAAGTTTAAATGAAAAACTAGAACTAAACATAAAAGCAAATGAATTGAAAACTCAATTACAAGAACGAGATAGAGTCAAAACAGAAATGGAAAGCGTTAATAATTCAAAGACAAAAGAAATAGAACAATTCAAAATCGAGTTAGCCACAATGAAGGCCAACCAAGCAAATGATAAAAATGAAAATAATAAGAAGGATAAGGAAATAAAAGATTTAAAAGCTCACTTGGAAGATACAGAGAGCGAGAAAAGAAGCATTGAGACGAAGTGGAAAGGGGAAGTAGATAAACTTAAAGCCGAAATAGCAAAATTTCCTCGTAAGTAAATATTTATCAAACCTAATTGATGATTATATTTATTTTTTCTTTTAAATATACATTTAGAGTGTTATGTTATATCCGAAGGCAACGTAAAATTAGTTGATGAATTAAAAGGTAAATTTGCAATAATTGGAAATCATATTGTTAACTTTGTTTTTGAAATTGAATATTTTTAGAAAATGATGTTGTTAAATCGAGTTTAGTTGAAAATGTCATGAAGCAAACAGACAGAAAGTTATATTGTCACACAGAAAATCCATACTTAGATAAGCCTCAATCAATTGGATATTCGGTGACCATATCTGCGCCTCATATGCATGCACATGCCTTAGAAAATTTATTAAAAAATTTGAAACCACACAGTAGAGTTTTGGATGTTGGATCAGGTTCAGGATATTTGACAATGTGTTTTGCTCGTTTTCTTCTGGCTCAATCTGTTCAAAGTACTGGAATTGTAGTTGGAATAGACAACAACCCCAATCTAATTGAAATTTCTAAAGGAAATTTAAATTCTGATGATCCAAAAATCCTCTCGTCTGGTAAAATTATAATGGTGAAAGGTGACGGACGATTAGGATGCCCACAATACGGTCCATATGATGTCATTCACGTTGGTGCTGCCAGTCCCGAACCTCCTAAAGAGTTATTAGCACAATTAAAGCCTGGTGGAAGAATGCTAATTCCTATTGGACCCAAAAGCGAGACACAGAAATTGGAACTGTATGACAAGATGTCAAATGGCAAAATTGAGACAACAAGTCTCATGAATGTTCTGTATGGTTCTTTAAAAGATTATGATGATTAATTTGTATTTTTTAAAATAAAAAAACTGAAAAAAAAACAATGAACACCTAAAAGGTCTAAATCTTTGTCAAATATCCTGATCCAGGTATGAAAACTAAATGTAAATTTTACAATTGACGCGAGCACACTAGACTTTTTTTGGATTTAAAAAACAAAAGCATGTAAAAAGTTGGATTGACGAAATATAACTTAGTTTAGTTCTTGTCCGTCCTCCTAAATATTTTAAGTTTTAAAATTATTCACTTCTTGTATATTTCCGTGTATTTATTTTCACTATTTTTATTAATTTATAATTTTATTTAAAGAAAAAGAAATTGTTAAATCGAGTTTAGTCGAAAATGTCATGAGGCAAACAGACAGAAAGTTATATTGTCGAACAGAAAGTCCATACATCAATAAACCTCAATCAATTGGATATTCAGTGACCATATCTGCGCCCTCTATGCATGCACATGCCCTAGAAAATTTATCCACTAATTTGAAACCACACAGTAGAGTTTTGGATGTTGGATCAGGTTCAGGATATTTGACAATGTGTTTTGCACGTTATCTTCTGGCTCAATCTGTTCAAAGTACTGGAATTGTAGTTGGAATAGACAACAACCCCAATCTAGTTGAATTTTCTATAGGAAATTTAAATTCCGATGATCCAAAGTTCCTCTCATCAGGTAAAATTAAAATAGTAAAAGGTGATGGACGATTGGGATGTTCGCAATATGCACCATATGATGTTATTCACGTTGGAGCTGCTAGTCCCGAACCTCCTAAAGAATTATTAGCACAATTAAAGCCTGGCGGAAGTATGATAATTCCTATTGGACCTGTAGAAGGTACTCAGCAATTTAAACAGTATAACAAAGCATTAAGTGGTGAGATTCAATCAAAATCTCTTTTGAACGTTGTGTATGGTTCCCTTAAAGATTATAACCCTTAAATTACATTATAATTTTCAGAAATAAAATTTCATTGTTATTTTAATCTTTAAATAGTAGGGTAAAAAATATGTTTTCTTGCGCATATAATTTCTTGCGCAAACAAATTTTCACCAAAAAAATTTTTTTCTTGACATGACATTTTCAAATGACAATAACTTTTTTATGGTTTAGCCTAGCTTCACCAAAATTGGTCAAAAAAATACGAATTTTGTGAATTTTCCATTTCAGTAAGAATTTTTTGTATAGGATGTTCCATTGCTTCAAAAATCAGCCATTTAGGTCAAATATATTTTCTTGCGCAGCAAAATATGTTTTCTTGCGCAATTTTGAACAAGTAGGCGAGTGAAAAAAATCCTTGTTTTGATAATTTTTTTCAAAATTTCAACCTTTAAACAGCTTAAAATCAGCTGTTATCAAGAATTCAAAATCAAAAAGAGTGCAAAAGTTCATCAAAAAGGTAAAGCATTCAAAAAATAAACATTTTGTGTTATCAATGTTGCGCAAGAAATTATATTTTGTTGCGCAAGAAAATATATTTTTTGCGCAAGAAAATATATTTAAGGAAAATGATCGATTTTTAAAGCAGTGCTGCATTCTGTCAAGAGAATTTTAATAGAAATAAAAAATTCACTGAATTCGTATTTTTTTTAAATGATCGTTTGTAAAAAATCATGCATCAGTTTAAGAGTTATGAGCATTTCAAAATTTCAACTGCATTTTGCGCAAGAAAACATATTTTTTACCCTAAATAAAAATTAATAATCAAATTGGAATTGTTCAAATCTGATTTGTTACAAACTTTATGACAATTTTACTTTCGTTAAATATTTTCAAATTTATTCTGGAAATACCGTTAAAATGTTAATTGACTGACTTTAATTTATGTTTTGAAATTACATTAATACTGAGTTTGGCGCATTGTATATGTTTTTGGATAATAATATTATAAATTTTCTTGTATTTCTCAAAGGAACTGATTAATACGTACTTCTTATCTTGAACTTATTTACGAAAATTGAGTGAGATTTTATTATTTTTGTGGTTTCTAAAAATAGAATTTTATTATTATTAAGCATAAGTATTATTTGTGGTATGAGGAAAGAGACATTTTATTCGGGAATTTCTAAACTGCCAGGAACTAACATAGTAATGTTATTTCCATTAAGCAGAATTTGATCCAATTTTGTCACTCTCTTGCCTTCTGCTGTATTCTCAATTTCGGTGACATCCTCAAGTAGCATATTTACGAAATCATCGAATCCCAGCAATGTTCCAGTCATTTCCTTGTCATTTTTCATCAGTATATGAATTCTGGATCCAATACATTTATCCACTAATTCTAAAGATACAGAAAACGTTTTAAAAAATCATTAAAATACACTAAAAAGCACCAAATAGCAATTGTTTTTCATTCTTACCCAATGGAAGTAACGTTGATGGATTGGTTGGTGGATTTGCTTGAGCCATAATTATCGAATTAACAGGTATAAATTAAATATTTTAATTTCTGGATATTTTGCGGTTTTTTTGTTGACAACTTTTTTCTGCAGGGCATGAAGCTACGACAACTTTTGTTTACATCGTGAAAAAATATCAAAAAAAATCATAAATTAAAAAATAATTAAAAATGTAAGGAATAAAGCAAGTTAATTAAATTAAACTGATACTAATTAATTCATAATCACATAGGCTTCCAAGAAATGCATCAGATACAAAGCGAGTAGTGGATCAAATGACAGTTTTGAGAGGTGAACGTCCAGTTTTAAAGGACTATTTAATTCAATCATTGCAAGAAAGTGGATGGACTGACGTTGTAAGACTTATGTGTAGAGAGGAAATAAATAAGGCAAATGGATTAATATCAGTAGATAATCTCGTTGAGAAAGTCACACCAAAAGCCCGTCAAAAGATTCCAGACGAAATAAAAACAGAAATGATTGCCAAGATAAAGAAATGTCTAACATCAATGGATGCCAATGAATGCTGAGTGTAAATTCAATTAAGCTAATTAAATGATAACAGGTCCATTTCATTCTTTATCCCTTGCATTAATTAATTATCATTATCATTGTAACCAAATAAAGACTAAGTTTTCTTCAAAATGGAATTTTCTCTTATTGGTTTTCAATTTTCAGAGGATAATAAATCTAGTGAGCTGGATATAGAGGATAAAATTAAGTAGGTTGGAGTGTAAAATTTAAATGGCAAGCAGGCGCTTTTTTGTTTGGTTAGAAATGTTTTTTCTTGAGGCTTTGGTCAAAATTCGACTAGATTTAAAAAGATCTAGTCAAAGAGGACTGGTAAGTCTGTTCACTTATTACGTAGCATGGGCGTACCCAACTTTTTTCAAAATTTTATTTGAGTCATAGTTAACTAGATTTAGTAAATTTTAAGGAATCATTAGTTTTTCAAAAGGGTTCCATTTATACTGAGTTTAAAATCCAGACCCCCCCCCCCCTGGGTACGCCCATGACGTAAAGCTTTTAGTAAGGAGGGGGAGCGGAGGGAGTCTGAAAACTAAGACCCTTACTAAGATCATTCAATTATGACTTTCATTATTCTTGTAGTCAAAAATTGGTATGGGTGTTTGAAAAAGCTGGGTGAGTGAGGGGGGAGGGGGGTTGACACTCACTCACTCAATAAGCCCAATTCCAGTAAGTACAACAACATCAAATGACCTTGCGACATTTTAAAATCTAAAACCTTTCTTTCAAGATTTTTAAGAAATTCTAAAAGGCAGTAAGTCTAGCAATAAATCCACAGTATGCGTTAAAGAAGGATAACATAAAGTATATGAGCAAGAAAAAAAGTTCATGCACTAAGCATGGATTTTTGCGCAAGTCGCGAGAATGAAAATGCAAAAAGAGAGAGAAAAGAAAACTCATTTAAATAGAAGTCGAGGTTGTATACATTACATATGATTTAGTTTAAAGAGAATTGGCGAGCAGTGTGGTTGAATTTTTCGTTCCGTCGGTTCGTTGTCATAATAAGTCAGTCAGTCGATAAGTAAAAGTTAGCGAATTAATTAATTTTAATTTTATGAAGTAGGCTAGATCGAGTAAGTTTTAGTACCGAAAGTGCAAAGTTCAACTTTTATGAATCATTCATAGAAATCTGTTACCCTAATTAAAAATTTAATTGCAAGTTGTGCGAAAAGTTTGACATTGAATTGCGGCTATAATCACTGATCAAAGCATTAAAAAAATTAATACTTATTACTGCAAATAAAATTCACTAATTGCTTTCTGTTGTTAAAATTTCAACACACATGTACGTGTAGAAAAAAATTAGTAAGAACTAACAAACTTTGTGGAAATATCAATTGATTCAAGCAGTTATATTTAATTAGCACTTTACACATTTGTAAAGGAAACAAAAAAGAAACGAAAAGCAGGCAGAAAAAATCGATACATGTGCATAAAGCTGACCAAAGTATTATCAGCATTAATAAAAAGTCTTTTTGCGTAAGAAGAAGTATAATAAAAGAAAAAAAAGCCAGATAAAGGAATTTACTACCAACAGAAAGCGAGCCGGTAAAGGAAAGAGGAATAATCTTTGTGGTAAGTTAGTTAAACACGTTTCTAAATTAACATTGAACAATTATCGTGTCACATCGCTCTTTTTCCTTTCGTTTCAACTCTCAATTTCATCACATATTTACGATATGCATATATGCTGTAGGGGTCGTTCATAAATGATATCGAATTTTAAGGGAATGAGGGGGGTCTGATGCTGTGTCACACTTCCATATAAAAGAAAATTTAGCAACAGAGGGGGGTCTGTTTCTTTTGCGTGACGTCATTTATGAACGGCTCCGTACCTGTATATCTGTTTCCGTACACATTGGTATAATGTCTTACAAATAAACTAATGTAAGCGAATAAATTGCGATATAATATTTGAAAATAAATTCAAAGCAATTTCCCACGAATGTCTGAGGTAATCTGATATATACACGAAATTAGAGATGCATCAGATCCGTGTATGAGAACATTTTTTTAATGCATAAAAAATTTATAGCTATGTCATTGCATACATATTCGCAACAAAAAAGATATTTATTGATTTTGTTATATGCATTTTCACTTCCGTTTGTCAACTACCGTTTTGGTTTGGCTTGTATGTTAAGCCTATGAATGAATTGACTGCCGTACGTGCCTCTCTAAAATGATATTTTTGTGTCTGGTCTCATTTCTTAATACAGGTTAAATAAAATCAAACCAACTGAATAAATAAATGTTATTGGTTAATGAAATTGTACTGCAAAGTGTTATGGATGGAATATATCAATTAACTATTTCCAGGCTATTCATGAATGAAACTTTTCCTTCGGTCTTAATTCCATTTCTGCATGAAAATCGCTTATTGATTACTCACCGTTTTCCCTACGAGACATAAAAACTACTGTTCGTGATACTCTACAATTTAAAGCCTTGTTCCTTATATTAGTATTCAATTTCTTACAGTCGACAGTCACGTGTACAAATGCTCTCTTTTTATTGCTTCTTACTATGCCGTTTTTATAAACAGAAAAGCCCAAAACACGAAAAAGTTTAAATTTAATTTATTACTAAGCTACAGAGTACACTTGAAACTTTGTCACACGGCCGTTGAACTTTGTTTGTGTATCATAATACATCATAAGCATTTAGCGACATTGAGGTGTGTTTAATGCAAGTGAAAGAAATTATCATGCATCTGTGTTAAGCACGCATTTTCAATGACATAAATTCGCCGCTTTATTTAGGACATATTTAAAGCTATTTTTGTTTTGCATGTGAAGAAATTAAAGAGAGAATCGGAAGAGAATTTAAGATGTTTGTTTTGTGAAAGAGAATTTTCGAGATTGAAGATGTATTGGGATGTTGTTTTATGTCATTAAGCTTCGATTTTTAAATTATTAAATTTTAACGGGTTTTATAAATTCAAAAATTAGCTGTTGTATGGTTTCAAGTTCAAATTTTAATTTACCGTTAAAATTTAAATCAATTTAATTCAGTTTGACAATTTTCCATGTCTCGAACATAACGTCATAGACATCTATTAACGCTTTCTATTAGATAAAGTTGTTCGGTACCACAAAGACAAGTGTGCCTCAAAAATGCATTTGGATAAAGTTATGAAACTTGTTGTAGATATACTCACCTAATGAATAATTTTAAAATATGGCCCTTAATGAGAGTTGGAGAGAAAATTTTCTTTCATAACAAGATGATGTCTCAAGTGATGCAAGCACATAAAAAATTTCATTTACCACACAGTGTGAGCATAAAAAACATTATGAGGGAAAATTGAGAACGGAAAATGTTGCTATTTTTATCGTTTGTTGTCTGCGTCGCTTTTGATAGATTACGGAAAATTCATAAATTAAAATTTAATAATACTCGGGCTTCTGATAATTGCATTTTAAAGAACTTTCGGCATTATTAATGGTTTTTTAAACGGAGAGTAAGAAGGAAGGAAACATTTTATTGACGTTATCTAAATTAGACATGTTGTGGTTGATATAGATCCAAGTTAAAAGCAAGCGAGGGTTAGAAAATAACCATCAGCCATGCTCTGGTCTGATATGAGTAGAATTTAATATTGCCTTCGGGTTTTTCGGAATGAGATGTTCTATTTCTGGATGATGAATAAGATGAAAGCATGAAATAAAAATTTAGGTCAACATAAATGGAATGGATGAATGATAAAGATTCTCTATTGGTATTAAAGAAGTTCATAGTGTACACATATGTTAATGAATGGATAGTTTCTCCACTGAGTATTTTTTATTACGTAAGATTCGACTTTAATGCTTCTTTCCTCAATATCAACTTAAAAAACTATTGAAATTGTCAGTTTATTTTTAAAACAAATTAAATATGATAATTTTTCATATAAAATATTTCACGTTTCCCATAAACAAGCAGTAAGCAGTAAGAGATACTGTTTGTTCACTCGCTCGTTTAAGCTATGAAAAAATTACAACTGTGCACATTTCAATGACACAAAATTATTATATTGAAGACACAATTGACGTTTACATTTAAGAGTACCATGTAGGCCTTCCTGATTTCCCGGTTTCGATAATTTTCGAGACCCGAAACCAAAATTAAAATTTAAATATCTTGGTTGTCATTTAATTTTTTTTTACAAATTTTTAATTAAAACGATTACTAATTACTTAAGCAATGATTTTAAACTATAATTTCGTAAAAGTATCCAGGTACATCAATGATATTTAAATTTAAATTTAGTCTCGAGTCTCGAAAATCTGTCGAGACCGAGACTTCGGGAAAGCATAGTACCATGACTTTAATAACAGTAAATTAATATTAATAATGAACAAATGTTTGCTTTCGATTACGCAGATATTTATAGAACAATAAAGTATCGATGGCAAATAATAATTAGCGAAAAAAATGTCACTTATTGTCTACTGGCTGACTCGTCGATGAGCTTGGAGCTCCTGTCTGTTGCTTTTCTACATCAGTTTGATTCATTTGTTCTGATGCTGTAATATTTGTTGCTGCAGGATTTGTGTGGCTTTGTGATAATGCTCTCTTAGTCTTTTTTGCTGATTTTTGTCCTTGCATGTAGCAATAAAACAGCACTATGTTGAATATCACTGTGAGCAGTGTAAACAGTATAATACCCCAGATCGTTCTCATTTTATTGTCTACAAATTAAAAAAAGAAGCAATCATAAAGGATTGAGAAACAAAAACATTTTAATTAATTTTTTTTTGTTACCTATTGGAAGCGTTTTCGTAATTGTTATTGGTATCTCTGCCTGAATATCTCTCAAGTGTGGATTTAAATCAATTTTACAATAAGCCTTTCCATTATTTTCTTTCTTAATTCCATAAATTGTTATTCCACACTGTCCACTCTCAAATCCATTGCCCGCGTACTCGTAATTATCACTACGCGTCTCATTCTCATCATTTTCACTGAGTATTATTGGATTTTCTTCTCCAGCTATTGTAAATATACATGATGTAATTGGACTAATAGCCCTACACACAATGGTCACATTCTGTCCCTCTTCAATCGCCACAAAATACGGATTAGCTACCACTAAACTCACGCTTTGATTTGACTGCGCCTTTACATGGGCTGCTGATTAAAAAACATACACAAAATTTTGTAATGTCCACACAGAACTCATTAAAAAACAAAATTCTTAACGACTCAACAGCCAAGAATTTATGCAAATGCTTACCAAACAACACAAAAAATAGCTTGATATAAACAAAGTACGTCTGTAACATCATCTTGATCGAATACGACTGAAACGAAAAAAATGCAAAATATTTTGACTGTATAAAAGACAGTAAGATTTTCTTTTATCTTACCTGTATGCGTTGAAGGTCGTCTAACGAGTTTATGAATGTGGATATTTTAATGGATGGAACGTAAATAAAAAAAACAAAATATAAATATGATAAACACAGAATCCACACTTGTTTAAGAATACACCAAAACGCTTACGCCTAAATTAATCTATCTGTGAGTGCGCAGATCGCATTGACAAACAAGTATTACTTCCATCTAATTTCCATATTTCTTTTCATGCTATTTGACATAATCTTCAAAAAAAGCTTAAACATTTTTTCTAAGTAAGCACGTCAAACGAACATTTTAATGTCGTTAAGACAAAGTTGATAAAAAAAATTTCTTTCAAAAATTTCGTCGCTTCCTTCCTCGTTTCCTCAATGCCAAAAAAACGAGAAATGTGAGGAAATAAGGAGAAAAAGTTGTGATTGATGAAGGTAGATTCTTCTGAAATGGATGCTATCATATGCTATGAATCACTCGAGTAATAGTTCCCTTTAGTCTTACACGAGGAGTGATTTAGTCATTAGTTTGGTCTCTAAGATGGAATTGTGGTAAAAGAAGGTGATATTTACTGTGAATTATTTTATTCCGCTGGATTAGATTCCAAGAAATTTTACAAATCTAGAATGGCACTAGAAAATTGCAGATTAAGGTTGCATTAGTCGGACATTATTGGATTTATCAAGGATATAAGGATTTTATCGTAGAGACTTGGGATGGTACAACAGATCATCGATCGCAGTGCCTTTTTGCCTTTAGCAAACCCATTATTGTATTCTATTCTATTCTGCATTAGTTGGGAGATTAGGTTAAATGGATCTTTTCTTCATATGTTGACTTTTAAAGCATTTCTTTTTTTGGATGAAAATTTAGTGACAAGTGGGAATGAGAGGGGAAAATCTATATAATTGATGGACACCACTTGTCAGGGGCGTAGGGGGTCACCCAGGGGCGTAGCCATGGGGCTCTTGGGGCATGTACCACTTATCCGAAAAACAAAAGTTCATACAAAAAATATTTATTGACAAATTGACCACATTACTTACTAATTTGCATCATCACTGATGATTAACGGCAAAAAATTATACTTTCTTTATAAGAAAATTTCTGGCTACGCATTTGAGGTCACCCCTAATAATAATGAGTAAGGGTGTCCGCGGCGTGCCACATTCAGCTGACGGCACTCTGACTCCAATCTATACGGACTATCCAAGAAAAATTCGGACCCCTCCCCATTCTTGATAAATTTTTGGCTGTGGTCCTGTCAGTTGTGAATGGCTCTAGAGTTGAATGTAATTGAATATAAGTTGCAAAAGATAAGAATAGTTTGGAAATTTCAAAGTACAAATGAGGTCATTAAAATGTTATTATATTTTAAATCATAGAAGGCCATTTAGTAAAAATTGTCAATTTTAAAATTCTAACCAAAAACCCCAAAAAACATTTTGTTAGACTTTGGGATAATCCAAATGAATATCAAATTTTTTTTGGAAATTTACCTTGTTCTACAATTTTGTGTTAAAATCAAGTTTTGATAGCGAAATTCAGTGCTTTCCCATGACATCAAGACTAAATATCTTCGCCAATGTAATTCTGCAAAATCATGCATTGTTTGCAATTTTGGACATCACAAAAGAAAGATTTTTTTAACTAAAACAGCATCTGAACAACTTAGATGATTTGTATTAGTTCTTTAAACTTCTTAACTTAGAAAAAAATATTTTTTTCTAAATCCACGAGTTAGAAATGTCAAAGGAATTTCCAGCGACCTTATTTTAGCATTTAAGACTTGCTTCCTTGTCAACTTTAAGAAAGATAAAAAAAATATTGAAAACATAAAAAAAATCTTCAAGTTCCACCACAAGTGTTTATGTTTAAATATTGAATGAATCACACGAATAGCTTTAACATTGGAACTTAATACTTTCTGAAAACGATTTGTCGCGCTTTAGCAGTTAATTGGTATTAAAAATTACGAAAGCTTGCTCTCTGACCCTTAAAAGTTTATTAATTACTGAATTCCGTACTTGAGAGTTAATCTTGCTTGTTAGTTCCCACATTAGTCATGCCAAATTAGCCTCCCATAATTTCTCTAACAATCGAATGTTATCATCGGACATTTTTCAACCTTTATAACGCGTGAGGTCACTTGATCCATCCCATGGTCTTACAATTCATAATTCGACATGTCACAGTCGATCATATGCAGCTCGGAACAATCGATTTAGAAGACAATACGTGTGAAATTTAACACCATAATAATCCATCATTATTTCAATCTATATAATATGTATTTGCGAGAAGAATGTGTATTTATATCTCATACATTTCTTGATTGCTTATGAATGGCATTGTGAATCGATGATCTGAAAGTTTCTTACTTCCTTTTTCCCGTATTCAACAAGAAATCGAATAAAACTCATATCATTTATCTATCTCGTCTCTACAATCTTTTTCGTCTCAATAATAACTAAAAGTTTCAATGTTTTATGGTACCAAGAGGCTTTTGTAATTTCTGCAGCCGCTACAAAATTTATTTAAAAACAACAGGAAAACTTTTCCAATAATCTCAAGTGAGAGAAATTTTATATTTTTTATTATTTTATGTTTTGCAGCAGGGTTGACGTCTGTGGTGTATTTCTTCCAAACTCACTTCAGACATATTTTCAATGTTGAGGCAACGTTCCATAAATTGTTAAACGACGTGAACCTGCACCTTCTAAAAGAAGGGCCTCTGATTGATAGTCGAGTACTTTAGGTATTCGGGTCACTATGCAGTGATTTTCAAAATTATTCAAGCACGACCCACTTTTGTGTCGCGGATCATAGTTTGAGTAGCACTGACCTATATCAAAGCTATTCTCAAACTAAATCACATTATACAGTAAACAGACAGAGTCATAATCACATACAACTTTTGTCACCTGAGTCACATGCAAATAAAAGGTTACGTTCAACATTTAGAGGGAGGGGGAAGGGGGTGGGGTCTTTTGTAGCATCTCCATACAAAAGAACTTTTTTGTTTGAAAATTTTGTGAAAAGGAACAGGGACCCATTTTTTGATAGACGTCATAAGGGGTCGTTCACTTATTACGTTACGCAGAACAAAGAGTATGCTCTGAGCATATTCACTTTTTTGAGCATGCTCAACTATACTTAAAAAGTGTGCTTTAAGCGTGCTTATTAAAATGAGTACGCACTTTGTCAGGGTGACTTTTTAGACCCTCTCTCCCCCTCGTACAAGTTTTGAACAAAAAAAATTCTTTAGTTTAGTTTCTTTCTGTTACAAAATCTCAGACCCTCCTCGTCCCTAAAAAGCGAACGTAATAAATGAACGATCCCTAATTGAATGACCCGTGTAATTTCTTTCTGACCATAACCAGTAGTTTAAATTTTACGCGGTCGAGATATCTTAATTGTGAGTCTTTCTAGGAGTTGTCTATAGAGGAGTTGCTCCTGACTAAGCAACATCTTTAATGGATTTATCACAGTCAGGGGCGTAGCCAGAATTTTTGAAGTGGGGGTGCCCAATTTTTTTAACCTTTGTATCAAATTTTTATACTTTTTTAGACATTAAGATTGATTTTGCAAGTAGTATACAACATTTTTCTGTAAAAAATTAATATTTCGATATTGAAAATAAAAAAAATTTAAAAATTTGTATTGAATTTTGATCTCAAGGGGGGGGGTGCCTGGGCATCTAAGGACCACCCCCTGGCTACGTCCCTGATCACAGTTCCTCAGTATCAGTTGCCAGGTCAACAACCCTGTCATGCAGTCTTCCTTTCTTCTGTCTTTTATGTCATAATTTCTCGTCTTGAAATGTTTTTGAAACGTATGAAAAGAAAAAGAAAAATGCTTCTTTGATGAATTTGAAGCATAAGTAATATGAAAATTTAATATAAAGGAAATTCCTACTGAGCGAGAAAAATAAGTGAAAAAATTGTACCATTGCCGATTTTTTGTGTGTCACAAACATTATTCTTGAGTAGTTCACGATGAATAAAACATTTCAAGTGATTTATAAGGAAAGAAGCCTTTGCTGCTTTCCTTTCTGTTCCTCATTTGCATATCTCCCGTTTCACTCTTTGTCTGTGGCATTGAACGAAATTTTTCTTTTTATACCTGCATCTACATCCTACCTACTTCTTTTTGACACGTTCAAAATATTGGGAACAAAAGATACATATCAGCTGTTGGAGAGCTTTTGTGCGCATAACAGAGAGAAATAAGAAGAGAGAAGCATAAAACTTTTTCTCTCGACTGCGAAATGAATTTTCCTCATCAAAAAATTTTCCCTTTGTCTGTGAAAATTTCAGTTTCTCTTCAACTCTCGACTCGTACAGAACGGCAGAGCTGTCGGTGAAAATTCTTCTAATAATATGAAGGAAAATCTTCATGAACTTTTCTATTAAGAAACTTTTAAATATCTTTCAAATCTAAAGAACTTCCTCAAAAGCCTAAATTAAGCTTTAAAGTTGACTTAATCATTGTGAATATTTTGAAAAAGCTTTTATTGATCATATTAGTGGAAATTGTACGCAAGCTCTTTTCTTCTTATTTTTTATTTGATAAACTAAAGTTCCTTTTTTCTTTTCTCTATTTGCAGGTCAACTACATTCCCAATACAAGGAATCTAAAATAAATGAATGATACATGCAGTGAAGATGAGAAAAGTTGCTTAAAATAATCCTACAAAAACTTTATATGAAACTTTTTTAAAGCAATCTCTTGTCTACATCACATATATACATAAACTTTGCTTGCTTCTGTTTGTTAAAGTTGAAAGAAAAGATGAAAATGGAAATTTTTTCCTTCTTCTTTGTGATGTCTTCTATCCATTGCACATCGTGTGTCTAGAGGAAATATAAAAACGAAAGTGTAGAAAACGGAAAGACCGAGAGAAGAAAATGATCCTATTAAACTTTGTGTAAAAAATCTATGAGAAAAATTTTAAGTGTATTACATTAATTTATGGTCTAAAAAATATGGCTGAACGAAAGAAGAAATTTCCCAACCGTCACGTATTCAGCGATGATGAACTGGAGGCACCTCCTGTAAGTATTTACTTTGAAATCTATACTATAAATTTAGGGATTTATTTTCGATTGAGAAGGCTTTGATTTGCCTCAATTTTGGGTTATTTGCTGATCTTTGGGATTTTCAATAGTTTTTGATCCAGGGCTGGGATTTTCGATCTATCCTACTCCTAGAAGGGAGACCCTAGGGGTATACCCCCATGGTATGCATCTGGTGTAGGGCCTGGTATGCGTCTGGTGTAGGGCCTGGTATGCGTCTGTTGTAGGGCCTAGTATGCGTCTGGTGTATATCTCAGGAATACCTCTGGGGTTCCCTTGTAGAAAACAAGGAGGAAACCACTTGGTGGAAATTTTCTAGAAGGCAATCTTTTGATCTTATCTGGAGCAAAACCGTAATATAAGATTTTCTGATAAGTCCCTTTTCCACCAATTCAAGGATTCAAAACTATTTCACAAAATATGGTTGGAATAAATTCTGATGGAAAATGACTTTTTTTTCCACCAAGTGGTTTCCCCCCTGTTTTGATTCCATCTTAGTCCCTACATTTTAAAGCTTTACCATCATCGCATGCTTTAAGCACTTTAGATTTTTTCCTGGTATTATAAATTACAAGCTGTATTTTATCCGACATTAAATCCACAATTTAGATTAAATTAAATCATTCTTCTTCAAGTTCCACAAAAGTTTTTATTAACAAATGTAAATCCATAAATCATTTACACGGCAGTGCGCTTTCTCGATATCACGAGCCATCTCAATTTAAATTTCTACCCTCTGAATAATGCTAATTTCAAGTTCAGATGATAGAATTCGTAAGAATTCGATCCTTCATGGCAGACACAAAAGACGAAGAAGGAGATGAAATAATATTTTAAATGTGGATAAATATAAATCTCATCGAATCCACAATTGTACTTGTATTTATTTGCTTTGCAAAATAGAATGAAATGAGAATAATTTTCATTCATCAGATGGATAGATGGATGGGAAAGAGATTCTACGAGAATATACATATAAAAAAATCAATTGAAAAGTCATTCAGTCTGTCGCCTTAAGGCTCAGACGTATACATACGCATATACATTCTCAAATTGCGTCTACTTTTTAGAGAGACACACACAAAATAAAAATCAATTATAGATCTATTCGTCTCTTGTGTCAATATTTCAAACATTTGATAGCTTCATGATTTTTCCCTAATCTCACAGCTCAGATAAGTTTTTTGCTTACAACAATTTCTCATTCTTTAAATAAATCAAAAAGAATAAAATTCATTTGCAAAAACATAAAATAATAAAATATTCAACGATTCCTTAAATGTAGGTTGACTCTAACTTTGATAATATTTGGATATGACTAGCTTCAAGCTCTTCCTCCTCCTCATGAATTGTCATGAGCGTATGGCAGTGTGATGGAATTAACATTTCATTAATATCTAAAATGATATGATAAAAAAAAAATTATTAACGAATGATGATAATCAGTCATAGTTCACTCACTATTAAATGATTCATTATTCTCATAATTATTCGGTTTTTCCACATCATTTTCTTTCGTCTGAATGATCTCGTCATAGACATGATTATCGATATCATCTGCGTCTATACTTTGATATAAATGACTGTTGGTATTATATGTTGACAAGAATTGACTGCTGTCTGAATCTCCGCTACTGCTATTAGGACTGGTGTGATTAACATTTAGTGACCTTTTAATATAAAATGGCACTCCATCGTTCTGTTGGAAATTCGTTGACGTATAGTCGTTAAATGTCGATGGAAACATACAGGATTGATTATAATAATTTTCCAAATTCATTTGAATGATTTCCGTTCTCAACAGAGTTACTTGATGTCGATAATGACAAAGCAACAAGAGAAATATTATTATAATTAAAACCATTGTCACAAAGCTGACTCTAATGAAAAATCTTTCAATCGTTGCCTCAAATCGTTTCAGATCATTTGTATTATCTATAGCTATAATTTCAATTACATTTTTACTTGTTGTCGTATTAAATTCCTTTGTTTCATTCTCCTCATCGATGAATTGTGTAGTTTCTTCATATTTAAATGAATTTTCATCGACAGCCGTTTCTGTTGTCATTTCTACCTCAGTCTCATTTGTATATGCCTTTGTCATAACAACAATAATACTCGATTCAGTTGTTGTCATAGTGTTGGAGGTTGTAGAAGAGACACTTGTCATTTCTGTTATCGATATCGATGTGTTTTTCTGTTGCTTCCGAGTATTTTTTGTTCTTCTTTCTGTGGTAAATGGATGTGCTATAGTATTGTTATTATTATAATGGTAATATCTCGTTGTTGTTCTTCTAAACGTGTTTGACTTTTCTTCTTTCTGTTGTTGCTGCTGCTGCTGCTTGGTAAAATCGATTTTTGGAGATGATGTTATAGAATTTTCACTTATATTTAGAGATTGTAATGAAACTGTTGTTTCCTCCTCCTGTAGTGTACTCTCCTTATTACTCTCATCATCCAAATAATTCGCTTGATTAATTGAATTATCAAGACGTATATTATAGTATTTAGTTCCATCCGAATCATTGACTTGAAGTGTGTAATTATAATGGATATTTTGGTCTGTGATATTTATAATATGTAAAACAGCATTCCATTCGTTTTTGCCAAGATATTTTAGTTCTCTCGAAATGAATTCATTCGTTGACTTTCCGTAATAAATGACACGTTTATTAACTTTCCATCTTGAAGAGAGGACGCGCGGAAAGGCAAAAATGTTTATGGAAATGTCAAATGGTAAGCCAATTTTCGGCTCCATTAATCTTGTCTCATTTAATACCACCAGATCAAGTGCTGTATCCACAAATTCTTGAGAGTAATTAGAAACTCTTGTTCGACACTTCAAAGTGCTTCCGTTATCAAGTGTGTCAAGTTGGTGCTTCAAAATTGATTTTAATTCGAAAGTTGTACCTTTATCACGCTCGAATCGTTTGATTGTTAAAGTGTTTGTGTTGTTCAGAATCTTATCGTTCAACAACCATGAAATTTTTGAATATTGATCGGTGCTTTTTGTAACACATTCTGCCGCCAACGTTTGGCTTACTTTCAGAGGACCGCTATTCAATATTTTCAGTTTTGGCAAGCCCATATGCAAATTATTGATATCAAATACTCTGACATCTACCGTTTCGTCTAGCTCAAAGCTATTATTAACTGTCAATGTACAGATTGCGCGTCCCTCATTCTCACTTGTAGCGTTGTTTATTGTAATGCCACATTCACCCATTTTGAATCCTCTTCCAAAATATTCATACTTGTATCCATCCAACTTTCGTATGTCGTCAAACAATTGAATATCATTTAGATCACCAGGTAGTCTGAATCTACATCCACTAATTGGCTTGTCATAACTGCACAATAAATGTACTTTATTGTTATAATTAATCGCCTTCGTATTTGAATTCGCAACAACGACCACAAACAGAAAAACTGGTAATGAGAATATAATTAGGTTTATATTATGCATACTTTTAGCACTCAATTGTATTTTTTAATTATTCAACCTACTTATCATCAAAATTGATGATATTTTGCGATTTCGACTAAGCTTGCACTTGACAGAGGTCATTTCTCTTCTTATTCTAAACTACACACTAAAAATTTAAAGACAAAAAAATTTTTGTATCAGGACAATCCTCACTTAAAGACTGTTAATTCCTCAATGGTCAATATTTTCTAATTTGCTTGTTGTCTTTTGCATTTCTGTATACAAAACTTGTCACAACTGCTATTAAGTTTTTTTTATAGTTCAAGGCTTTTGCTGAGTGAAAAACCAAAACAAGTTTCTCTCTCTTCGTGAGTAGCTCTTATGGAGTGATAATATATTGTTATTATTATATAATCTAGCCATAAAAAAGTAATGGAATTACGTACAAAAAAATGAATATGTAGATCCAAAATAAATTTCTTTCACATAAAAATTTAGGGGAGGATTTATAAAATCAAATATTAATTCGTAGACATACCGGAAATTACATCAATATCCTTTTACACAGCAGTGTTGCTGGAAAAAAGGCATTTCCATACAAAATATTTGAATGGCTTCACTCGAGCACACGCCTGACTGTAAAAAAAGGCCTCTGTCAAGTGAATTAATTTGTCATGTCATGTGAAAAAAGGCTTCGAGAGGGTTGGAAATGTTATTTGAATAAGAAATTTTAAAAATCAATAGTCAATTCAATAAATGGGTTGGAGGTTAAGTAAAGGCTTCTCCTCAATTTGCATATGAATTTTGAAGCAAGTGCTTAAAATACCTTTTTGACGTAATGGATGTGAATATAAATTCCACCTGTCTGAAATTCTTTTAAGGCATTCTCATTTGAATCATTATTTTCCCTTTTTACATAAGTCCATTTCTAAATGTTTGGTCTTCGTTTGAACTAACTTCAAAGTTTACATATACATGTTATATATCATTGGAATCTTTGAAGTTAGTACTATCATGTGCCGCCATTTTTGGAATTTTTGAAACGGTTCTATCGGTTAAAAAACCGGTTCAAAAATGAGTAGTCCACAGTTTCTAGAAATCATACTTCCAATAAGGCTAAAAATATGGTTGATATCTAGAATTGTAGCTTATAAAAATCGATGGAGCTTTAAAGGACTTTTGGATTTTTCACGCAAAGGTTACATCATTTTTGGAGGGTCCAAAGTTGAAACTTCAAAAAATCATAACTTTAACTAGAAATAAGTAAAAATTATGAAACTTTCACCAAAATATTTGTTTTCTATAGAGCTATCAAGGAAAAATATAATTAAGTGGGGTTTGTACGATATGATGTCACAATTTTCAAAAATATGATTTTGCATACATTTGAAGTACTTTTTTGACATTAATAGAATATAGTTATTAAAAAACCTTTAACAGCATTATATTACACATTTAAAGATCTTTAAAATGATGTATCACTTGTCTGGGGTCAGAACCCCAGTGACGTCAAAAACAGTTTTTGATTTTTTTGACACATTTTTTGAAAACTTTTCAAAATTCCAAAAACGTAGTCTTAATCTACATAAAATTACCTTTTCAACGATATACAACACTTATAGCTTGCAATAGTTCATATTGTAAAATATTAACTTTTTAAAAATTACTGTTTTACAACAACAATAAATTCGAATCGGTAAAGTTCACTTTTCTACTATATGCGCTATTGCAAGCTATAAGTGTTGTATATCGTTGAAAAGGTAATTTTATGTAGATTAAGACTACGTTTTTGGAATTTTGAAAAGTTTTCAAAAAATGTGTCAAAAAAATCAAAAACTGTTTTTGACGTCACTGGGGTTCTGACCCCAGACAAGTGATACATCATTTTAAAGATCTTTAAATGTGTAATATAATGCTGTTAAAGGTTTTTTAATAACTATATTCTATTAATGTCAAAAAAGTACTTCAAATGTATGCAAAATCATATTTTTGAAAATTGTGACATCATATCGTACAAACCCCACTTAATTATATTTTTCCTTGATAGCTCTATAGAAAACAAATATTTTGGTGAAAGTTTCATAATTTTTACTTATTTCTAGTTAAAGTTATGATTTTTTGAAGTTTCAACTTTGGACCCTCCAAAAATGATGTAACCTTTGCGTGAAAAATCCAAAAGTCCTTTAAAGCTCCATCGATTTTTATAAGCTACAATTCTAGATATCAACCATATTTTTAGCCTTATTGGAAGTATGATTTCTAGAAACTGTGGACTACTCATTTTTGAACCGGTTTTTTAACCGATAGAACCGTTTCAAAAATTCCAAAAATGGCGGCACATGATAGTACTAACTTCAAAGATTCCAATGATATATAACATGTATATGTAAACTTTGAAGTTAGTTCAAACGAAGACCAAACATTTAGAAATGGACTTATGTAAAAAGGGAAAATAATGATTCATTTTGTCTATGTTTGGAGCAAGTTACAGATAATTATTAGTTTGGTCTCAGATGTTGAATATATGACGTCCAATTCTTCATAGAAGTTTTTCCAGTTCTTTTACCATATTTCCATAAGCGTCACGGTTTTTTGCTTGACGTATCCCGTTTATGACGTACATATTATTAAGTCATCATTTTCCCCGTTTTTACATCTTCATAAATCATGAGTTCACATACCAGAAAAACTGATTACAATGCTAGAAAATATGAGAAAACTATGTTAATTAATAATGCTCCAAAAATTGCCATGTCTGTGTTAATGCCGAAAGAAGAAGTTTTATTATTCCATAAATAAAGACGGAATCATTTATTAATGTAGGCGAATAAAAATAATACTCAAGATATTTCTGTTCCAATTTTTTCTCCTTTCCATTTTGTGTATCCATGACACAAAAAAGTCCTTCATTAACGTAAAACAATATAAAAAGAGAATAACTAAATCAAGTGATTAATCATAACGAATAAGGGAGAATTCTCAGAGGAAAATGATTTCATTACCGCAGTTACAGCATACTAAAGCGCATTTCATTGTCCACATAAAATTTCGGGTGCGTATATATACATGGCAATGACATTTCAAGAGGTTTGGGATGTTAAAGGTACATTAAAATAAAATATATTCATTTTCCATCTAGCATATGTTCTCCCCTCACATGATTTTCATATCTGATGATTTGTTCAAAAAAAGTGAACAGAGATAAACGAGAATGTATTGTACATAATAATATCCGCAGAATCGTAAAAATATAACAGAAATTTCTTTTCTCTGTACATTTTCACACAAGTGGAAGGAGCTCAAAAAAAATAATAATAATGTGTATCATCAAGGATGTGAAGTATACGAGTGAATGATTTTATGGTAGAGTAAAAAGTGCACTTTTTTGATTATTGATTTTTTCCCCTCAACTTCCCTTTTCATCATTCATCCTCTCTGTTTTTCTGACATAAATCATCGGGATCAAATTTATGCGATGAAATAAATGAAAACGAAAGAATGGGACGTATTTGAATTTTATATGAGGATATGATTTTTCAGATCAATTGCGAATAATATTTTGATACTTGACTTAAAAGAAAATATTCTTCCTTTAATAAGCGTCATATCGAATGACATAAATTTTTAAATAAATTTTTTATAGCATTATTACGATATAAATAAGGGTTGATCATAAATCATCCAGTAACATATTTATGTCTATTTCCATTGCGAAGAGCAGGTTGAATTAAATTACAATCAACAAGAATGATGATGGGATTTTCTCTTCCATCATGCAAGGATGTAATACAAAGTGTAAACATTCAAATTTGCTACTAGATGTCTTGCAGACAGGAATATATTAGGAGATTCTTTACGGTTCAATTCAATAATAATAATTTATGACTAGCTATAGCGCTTTTTAATAGCTTTTAAAATGATTTTGGAATGTAATTTCGAGCTATTTACAATTTTGTTCAATTTATAAAACGGATATCAAATATTTCCTTTATTTTGTACTAAAGTTTATAATAATAGACATTACTAAGTGTAAGATTATTCTATTTTAATATATTACTTACCGAAATCTTGAGTACTTACCAAAAACATCTTGTTCCTTCAATATTTTGATTAAAAATGACAATTTTATTGAACTTTCCCCCCTTTTGAGTTTACAGGGCAAAAAACTACCAATTTGTAAGTTCAAAATTCAAATTTTGAACTTTAAACCGTTACAAATTTCTGATTAATGAAAATTGAAAGCATTAACTCTGAGTATATGCAACAATATAACCTTTGACTTAAAAAAACCTTTTAACCTGCTGCAGTGCAGTGTAACAACACAATAGACAAACTGTTGAATTTATTGCACTGCATATTACTGACCAAAATTGTAATAAAATAGAATAGTAAGCTGTACGAAAAAAGAGGAAATCAATTAAGATTAACAGAAAATGTACATGTGTCTAGCTGTTCACATGAGAACTTTTACCCTCTTAACGTGGATAGAGGTTTCATTTAATCCTAAAGCATAAACTTAATTTCTCAATTTCATCTACTTACTATGTATGTGTGCGAAGGCTATTTATAAAGGATATGTAGTTGATTACGCATCACGTTTTACATGAAGGAACATAAAAAAGAAAGAAAAATTTCCCACAATAAATAAGAATTTATGCTGGGGAAGTAGAGCAGAATAATGGGTGGAGGGAGGGAAGTCTTATGATTTTAAAATGTACTTTGTGGGTAAAATTTAGGTTTACAGAACTTCCTACACACATCAAAGTGAAAAGAGAGTTTTTTAAATATTCATCAACAGCTGTTGATTTAATGAAAAACTTAATTGTGATGAAAATCTTTTGTCCCATTCAGTAGAATGCCTGCTTGTGTGCCAGTTTCTTTTTAAAAATTCTATAATTAAAAGCTTTTAAAGCTTTTCATGTCAGTTTGTTAAGTTAAGTGCTCCCCCTTTGCCTGATTGTGCTGGATTATAGCATACAAAAGACCGAGAGAGCTTTGTTCCGTATGCAGCTTTTAGTCTTATATAAAGAACATTTCCCTACAGGCAGCACATCACTAAGTAATCATCATGTTCATTATAATTTATGTATTACCGTTTCTATTTATTTTCATTCGTCTTACAGCAAAATACTTAATGGAAAAAAATGAGGAGGGAAATTAGGGTGCAATTTTAATATTTTTAGCTACATTTTCCTATTAATAATCCACACAAATGTTTATCTTTCTCCATGCCGAACGAACAGCTATGTTTAAACACATCTGTGTGGAAGTAATCCATATTTAATGCGACATTTCGTTAGCTATCAGATTGAATTTGAAAAAGAATTTCATTTTATATTTCCAAATAAATTTTTAATGAGTTTTCGGAACGGGTTAAAATGCGTCACTTCATATTCCTCCTTGATTCAAGGTCTTTTCATCTCAATTTAATGGTATTAAAATTTCCTTTTCACAATTAGTACTTCTTACTCCATATCTTCTATAGTTTAATGGATGGAGTTGTTATAAAAATGTTGTCAGGTATTAAAGAAGCATGCTGAAAAATGGGGTGACAGAACACAAAAAAGAGGTTGGAGTGGAATTTTATTGAATTAAAAAATGAGGGTTGAATTGGCTTCAGATTTTTACATACCTTTTTCCAATTTTAAATGGGGTCGTCTAGTTGTGACGCCCAAACAAGGGTGTATCCAGAATTTTTTTTTGTATGGATGTGAAAGTTTAGGAGGGCTTTGGGAAGGATATTGAACCTTTAGACCCCCTTTGATCACAAAATTTTCATAGAAGAGTGACGTTACTTCCAAATAACCCCCAAAAAGAGTACGAAGAAAAAATTTCAATCGATATCATTTTTAATTAGTTTACTCCTTTATTTTACAGCCACAAACGCAAATATTGGAGCGCGTTAAATCGGATCGAATGATAGCATCGACCTCGATTGATGAAGATAGAAGGCGTCGTACGATAATTGTTGAGAAGAAGAAAGGCAGTTATGGATTTACGCTACAAAGTTATGGAATTCATTATCAAAAGGAGAGAGAAGTGGAAATGATTACGTATGTCGATCATGTAGAATATGATGGACCAGCATATAAGGCTGGAATGCGTGAGGGTGATGTTATATTGTCAATCAATGGAACTGATATGGAGAATGCTGATCATAAAACACTAGTCAATTTCATTAAACACTGTGATAGTCGTATGCGAATGGTTGTTCTGTTTGAGAATTGTGTACGGAAGGTTGAGCTTCATATGAGGTATATTCAGCTACAAGAAATTCTTCAAAATAAAATGGCTGAGCTCGAAGGTATTGTGATGAAGGAAAAGGAAATTGTAGATGGCAAATGGAAGACACATTCGCTGCCTGCACGAAAAAAAGCTACTGATAATGTAAACGATACTCAAATATCGCCTTCTGATCATGAGACAACCACACTGCCATATACTCGACCTCTGTCAACTGAAGATGTCGCTAAACTTTCAAAGCAACAAAATCAGATTATTCCGCCACCTGCACAATTCATTTTAGCTTATCAGGTATGTTCATCAAATCACACATATATTAAATTTAATTTAGTCGTAGAGATTGTAATTTAGTTGGGTGTGTAGACAGTTAGTCAGTTAGACTTAGTGAATAATTGAGTAAAATTTATGCTAAAGGCTACTTAATATTTTACAATTATTTAGTATTTAGATCCTTATCATAAGCACATCATAAAATCATCAACACCAAATAGTAGTGGTGAATATCTTGTATCCAATACGTCATCATCCTCGCTACCACGTTCGCATAACAACTATTTCATATCATCAAATGAAAATAATTCTTATTCAAGCTTATCAAATCAACAGAGTCCCTTACAGCGAACTACAAACACGCAGCAACAGCCACAGCACCATCATCACCATCATGTACAAGATTCAACTTCCTTAGAATATACAAATATGCATAACGTTTCGTCTGATCATCAGCCACAAAAGTCTTCGAAAAGTCGACGGCATTGTCATGCAATTCATAGCTGTAATCCATGTATGGGACATCTGATAAGACGAGGTAACGACAAGGCAAATGATAAAGACAATACAAGTCTTGATGCTTACGACTTGGCTAGTCCTTGTTGTGAAGCAAATTGTGTGCCAGTTAAACGTCGCTCGAGGCATCACAAGGAACATCACCATAAACATAAGCATCGTGAACGACCCCCTAGACCTCGCTCTCAATCTCATGCGGCAACACAAGTTGAAAATCCAATGCATTTTGATAATGTCAAGCATGTAAGTTATTGCCTCTTTCGAGTCATTTAATTATAAGGTCGTGGAGTTTACTTTAAAGGGGTGTTGGAATAAATAAACTGCACGATTGTAATGTTAATAATAGTGACTTAATGTTTATTTAATAAGGAGACGATATTGTCTCTCACGATTTATAATGAATACTGAATTTTGCATAGAGAGGGGAAAACAACTTTAAAAGGGGAAGCCAACTAATTGTAGTTGCTCTTACAATTCAAATACAAAATGACCGTTGATATAACATTAAAAAACTTGAAAAATAATCATACCATAATTTTCTCATTTCTGACACACAGGAACATCACGCAAATAATTACGACATCAGTTCACAACTGGCTAGCCAGTGCAGTCTTCATTCATGTAATTCGAGTGACCATTGCCATAGAAATGCTGTAGAAAATCCAGGTTACACGAGTTCATTGAGCAATGATACTTTGTGGGATCCAAAGAGTGAAACGGCATCAACATGTAATCGACAAAGTGCTTTTAAGCAACGACCGACTTCAGTTTATCATACTACATCATCCACGGCACCAAATCATACATATATTCATCATCGATACGTTCACCCCAGTCAAGTACAGCCAATTCAAAATTCTATTACGACAACTCATGCGTATATTCCACCTCAATACAATAATTCAAAGCCGAAGTCGTGGGATAATTTGGGTAAAACTGTGGGTGGAAATTATGCAAGCGGTATAAATAACAATGCATACATGAATTATCAAGCACCGACGAATAAGGGACAACAGCAACAGTCACAAATACCACAAGGTCATGTCATAATTTCGAGGAAATCTAATCAGGCTCCTTACGGACGTTATTCTGCATACACAGATATTGAAAATTATGTGCCAGCTCCTCAAGCTTTTTTACAAGAAGAGACGATTACAAAAACTACAATAATTACGACGAAATCGACAGAGAATCTCATTAATAATGCTCAATATGACGATAGCTGTGAATGTCCTGCAGCAGCAACTACAACACAGCGATCACCAAAGCCCGTAATCTCATCAAATTGTGCTGTCTGTAATAATGCGGCCAATAATTTTAATGTAAATCAATCATATCAAGGATACTACTCAAATCTTACTCGTAATAATCCAACTCGTTACATTCCAACTAAAACAGAAATAACGCGTTTGTGAATTTTTACCGATTTTTTGTAAAATTTTTGTGATAGCATGTCCTTCTTAAATAAGCTTTTATTGTTTTTATTGCCATCAATATTTAGTAAATAAAAGGGACAATAATATAACTTTCTTTGTGTGTGTATATAAATTAAATTAAATGAATTTAAATAAGATGATGAAAAATAAAATTTTGTGCATCGTCTCTGTAGTTCAGAACTTGATCGATCAAGACCTTTAATCGAATGAATGTTGTCAGAGTTTTTTTTTTCATTTCCAAAAAGTGAATGTCCTTAAATAGCCTGCCTGTTGAGAAAAGATTTTTTATTAGCAATCAGACTTAATTACTCTAGTTGGCTAGTGTCAAATTACCTGATATAATTAATGCTTATGCTTAATGGGTGTGTTTTGTTGCTGATGATGATGACAATGCTTAACTAGTAGACTGTTTCGAAAGAATTTCGCTCCGCAAGATCCACAACGAAAGTGAGGCTTAAGACTTATCCACGTGTGCTTTTCTTTTTGATGAGTAAGTAGCTCGCAGTTGGAATCAAATTTTAATTTACATAAATTGCATTGATAGCGCTCTGCTGCTAAAAATAAAGGTTTAAAATCACTCGTCTTTATTGCTGATTTCCAATTCCCTCCAATTGAGTTTTCCAACTCATCGCATCCATCAGACTCATAGCCGTCAAAATTAAGTGACATTGGGGTGCTCGTAATTATTGAATTTGCTGAACGATTTGACAGTTTACATGCCTTTTTTCTTATTTTCTTCTTGATTTTTCCATTAATCGGTGGAGGACTTTTAGATCTGTTTTTAAGGAAGCTCCAGAATCCAGAGTTCTTTTTAGTCGGCGTACCATTAATATCTAGCATTGGAAGTGTCTCGTGTGGCTTAAATTCTGGTGAAATTGGCGGTAGATCAAAACGAAGTTCTCGACGAGCACTTGCTGTTCTTTTCAAGTTATTTATAGTACGTCTTAATGCTACAGATTCAGGCGATAAAATAACTATTTTACCAGAATGCGGTGTCTTCTTAAGTATTGATTTGGGTGTATTAAGTACACTATTGTCATTTCTCTTAAACTTCTTAATACTGTCGCAAGTATCTAATTCATTAAAGAATGTCGATAATCCAGGAGAACAGTCTGCAAACTTAATACTTGGTTCCAGTTGATTCTCCTTGTCAATTTGAAACTTCTGTAAGTTGTCATTAATTGAGAACCATTCATCCAGTGCTTTTTTGTTATGTGCAAAAAGAATATGCTTCGGAAGAATTGATTTATAATAAACCATAGCATCGCAGAATGGACAAAAATGATGCTGAACTGGCCACTTATCAAGCTCCATAATCTCTTCTAGATGCTCTTTAATTAAATGCGTCTTAATTGTAAAGTCAAATAAATATTCTTCACAACAAAACGGACATATCAACAAATTTGGTGGAAGCTTTTCTGTTATATTCTCAACTAATTTCAACTTATCATCCTGTTCCTCAACGACACTTTGTTCCATTTTGTCTCTTTTTCACTTATTTCCTGTTTTACTTCCTTATTTATAGTCAAATAAATATTAATTTTAATATTTTCTTACTTCCTAAATTATTATTTTTTCTCACGTTTAAATAACCGTCATTTATGAATGTGTGCGTGTTAAGCACTAACTAATACCCTGACTAACACACTAATACATTCTAATTCTGTGTATTTACATAACAGCTGTTTAAAGTAAACAAGATATTTGAATATTGTTTGTCAGTTATTTTTACTTTTTTATTCAGAAGTCTAAAATTGTTAATTACAGTAAGTTCTACAAATAAAATCTTAATTATTAATTATTTAGTTGAATCCAAATCCACGACGATTATTATAGCCCCCACCACGATTAAATCCACCCCCTCTATTGTTAAAGCCCCCTCCTCGATTATATCCTTGACCCCCTCGATTATTATATCCACTTCCTCCAAATCCTCCTTCAGTTCTTTGGAATTTTCCACCTCCAAATCCAGAAGGGCCGCCACCAAATGACCGTCCAAAGTTACTCTCACGATCAGATGATAATCCTGTTTCACGTGTTATTTGATAATCTCCAGCATTCATTTCTGACAGACTTTTAATGACACCAATTGCCTTCATGTGATTCTCATCAAGATTTAGGACTTCGTCAGGTTGCTGGACAGCTAGCAATAGAATTTCATCAAGGGCGTTCTTTAATGCGCAAATTATAGCAGCATCGTTTGGATCCATTTCAAAATTAAGCCAATTATCAAGACGAACAACTCCTTCGACAAATTCAACCTTCTTTGATCCAAAAAGAAGTAAATGAATTGGAGAGACCATGCTCATTTGTTTACATGAAACTGCTCGTGTACGGATTTTTTCACCAAACACAAAGAATGGATATGGGAATGTTACTTTAAGATTTGAGCAATTTACTGATGTTTTGTGGATTAATGCAGCTTTTGATTCCGTAGTTAAGACTTTTCGTTTTTCTTTATGATAACAGACATTTGGATATAATCCAATACACAAAAGTCCAAGAATTAGATCGACATTTGGATCTTGTGCATTCGGGTCGATTTTCATTGTAAGCATAGTTTCTTCTGGAAATCCAGCTTGATTCAACAAGTCAAGCAATTGACGTTTTGCTTCCCAAATTACACGCATTGTTGGCAATTGAATTCCTTTCCATTCACAAAATCTCTTTTCTTCATCCTCGCCTCGATTTCTTGCAGCAAGCCATTGCTGTGTTGAATTTGTCATAGCTATATAATCGGAGCATTTATTTCCAGCCAGATTCTTTTGATGATTTGCCAATCTTCTTTGACCCATATCTAATGCGAAAATTTCACTGAATGTTCCAGAATATGCAGCCATTAAACCGACTGTATCACCTACCAAAAATATATTGGCAATGATCATCATTCTGCCTAAACGTGGCTCTATCGGCAATCTAGCAAGAATACGACCTAAAGGTGTCAATTCATCATGTTCATCTAAACATTTCATTTCTCTCAATAATACTTCTGCTTCAATGACAGCATCAAGCGGTGGGGGTTCAATAGCTTTCGATAAAAACTGCCCAATGGCACCTAGTCTTAATAACTTGATACTCAAAGCAATCTCATGAAGAGGTGTTCTAAAAAAAAATAAATTGAAAATTTTTAACGGTTAATATAAATTCAAATTTTTTTTGTTTCAAATTTTTAAATAAAAATTATACGTTAAAAATATACCTAAACATTTCAGGCGTTTGACATTCATCCAGTCGCTCAAATCGAGACCGTGTGCATAATGTGAAGCATATTCCTGGCCGAACACGTCCTGCACGGCCTTTTCTTTGTTCCAAATTAGTTCTGCTAGCCCAGACTGTAGCATAGGATGTCAAATTATTATGACTTGTAAATAATTTCATTCGTGCCTTGCAAATATCAATGACAAAGACGATATCATCGATTGTGATGGATGTTTCAGCAATATTCGTACTCAAAATGATTTTAGTAATCCCTTGGGGAACTCTATCGAATACTCTCCGTTGGTCTTCACGAGGTAATTGAGAATGCAAGGGCAATATTGTATATTCAGAGCTCGAGAATTTCGGATTATTTTGCAGGAATTTCATCAGAGCGAAAATCAAGTTCCATCCTATAAGAAATAAGTTATGTTTAGATCATTGGATTCAAATTTTAAATCGTAGGATTAAAAAACTAGTAATGAAGCGATCACGCTTCATGGGCATATTCACACCGTTTCAAATTTTCATTCATAGCTTAATATTATGTTACTAACAAAACTTATGAAAAGTCGTATAGTTTTAGTTTATTTAGTCAAAAATTACCAAGTTTGTATGAAAATTAGTTTGGCGTAGCTTTTTGCCACTCGAAATTCAAAATGATGTAGGTTCCATATTCAGGAACAACTAAGGAACGTACATACCCAATTTCAGCTCATTTGGTCAAAGTTAAAGCAAAAATCAATTTGGCGTAGATTCTTGCACCTCGAAATCCAAAATGGCGTCGGTTCCATATTCAGGCACAGCTAAGGAACGTACATACCCAATTTCAGCTCATTTGGTCAAAGTTAAAGCAAAAATCAATTTGGCGTAGATTCTTGCACCTCGAAATCCAAAATGGCGTTGGTTCCATATTCAGACACAGCTAAGGAACCTACATACCAAATTTCAGCTCATTTGGTCAAAGCATTCCTTTTCTATGAAAAAAATAAAATGTGTTTTGCAATAATCGGCTATAATTTGACCAAAAATCGCACCTTTTCATTCCGTGTGCCTTACTGGATGCATCTTATGGCTCCAAAAACAATACAGCTCTTGTCATACATGATATTTATCATATACAAAAAACCAGAAGTCTTAATATTGAGTTTGAATCGAGTTATCGCACCGATTAACTTGCTAACTTGCTAAAGGACAGAAAGTGTTTTTTTGCGATTTCTCGGAACTGGAAGCACCAATCGAGATGAGGTCTTCACTATTAAATTGGTAATTTTAGGCACAGACTTTCCATACTGAACATTATGGGTCGATTACGTAAGCCTGAATCAGCAAGTCTAAAAAAGTAGTTTCACTGAAATACCAAAAACAATATATTCACACACAATTAAAATTGGTGTGAATATGATAAAAAAATTGGATTTACCGGGTAAAAAGATGAGGACAGCGCCATCCATTCGCATTCCTTTGATGTGGATTAAAATAGCTTCCACAAGCTCAAAACTAACTTCTGATTCTGATAAAGTAGCAAGAGCAGATTTAGTTTGTTGAGAGTAATTATCAGGAACGATTTTGTTGCAATTTGTTTCTTCCTGATCTTCTGCATTAATTACTTCTTCTGAGCCATCATCATCGCCACCTTTACGTTTCCTGCGATTGTCTGGTGGTGGCACAAACCTGACTAATTCAATAGCATCTTCGAGGAAGTACTGTTTAACAGGAAAAGCTCGACCTGGAACTTCTATGACTGGACAGTCTCCAAAATAATCTCCAAACATAGTAGTGTCTATTGTTGCTGACATAAGGATTACACGTAAATCTGGATAAGTTGAAACCATATCTCTCAAAACAACCATAATAAAATCACTATTTACATCTCTTTCATGAATTTCATCAACAATAACGTGAGAAACTCCTCTTAGACCTTGTTCCAATTTTCTCAAAAGAACTCCAATTGTACAGAACAGAATAGAGCCATAAGGACGTGGTAAAATAGATTCAAAACGAACGGAATATCCAACAGATTCACCAAGAGCTTCATTTCTTTCAAAAGCAATACGTTCAGCAACAGATGTAGCTGAAATTCTTCGTGGCTGTGTTACTGCAATGTTACAGAAGGCACCAGCACCGCCAGCAACGAAGTCTTCCAGGATAAATTGGGCTATTTGTGTCGTTTTACCGCATCCTATGTAAATTGAGAAACGGTTTTAAAAACTAACTAAATGTATTTGAAAAATAAAGTTAAAAAAAAAAATTTAATTTTAAAAAATAACGGTCAAAAAGTATTTGAAAAATAAAGTTCAAAAAATTTAATTTTAAAAAATAACGGTCAAAAAGTATTTGAAAAAAAAGGTTCAAAAAATTTAAACTTTTAACGGCTTTCAAAATTTTAGGCAGAATTAACAAATTTAGAAATTAATTAAAATCCACTATATCTTTTATTACGTTAGATAAATATTGTTTATAGCTAACCTGTGTTACCGCGAATAAGAACAACTGAATTGTCATTAACAGCTTCCATAATTTGTCGTCGCATAGCAAAAATGGGCAATGTTTCTCTAGCTTTTGTACGGTCAGCTAGATCACGATCATTAATTTTTTTATTTCGAGCATTCTCCAATAAATCTTCACTTAATTGATCCAAACTTGCTGTTGCTAAATATCCTTCATCAATATTTGAGGAATTCCATGCATTCCAGTTTTGAATCGGAGGTGACCAAGGAATGACAGAAGCTGTTGACATGAATGGTTTAGGCTTTCTTTCAGGCTCTTGAGTTTGAATGACCAAACTAACTGGATTTTGAGAATTTAAATCAACACGAATAGGATTAATTCCCAAATCCATAATTACATTTCGTGCTCTATCAATCAGTTGTGGATCAACTTTAACAGGGTATGATGGAAGCTTGTCTTCACTTTTTGGCTTCTTTAATGTTCCACTGAATGCCTCTATCACACCCAAATGAAACAATTGTCTCACAATTGACAATGCACATGATTTGCTTGCCGATTGTTTATTACTTCCACTTTCTCTGCCTGTAACATTACGTCTCAGTTGTCTCACAAAAATTACCATTTCAGCCATGAAGCTCCTTAAAAATGGCATTCAAAATAAATTAAACTATGTCCATAACTCATTAGTCTTATCAATCGGTCATCTACTTACAGACACTGTCAACCGTCAAAGGATGAAACGTTGGATATCTCTGTTAATCATCAAATAAAAAATGTTTATTCCTATCTGTATTTGCATTTTAATTAACTTGTTTTTTAATTTATTCATAAGAAAACTTTTGATCCGCAAAGTTGTCTTAAGAATCGAATGTCCAACAGATATGTCTTAAGTAATTTTACAAATACAGTAAGGAATGTCCAACTCATAACATAAAAAATTGAGATATCCCAGTTTCATCACTATACTTTAATTAATACTTTCTCATACATTCCAATTATAATTCTTGGAAAATATTGAAAATATCTAGAAATTACGTTAATTAATAAAAGAGAGTCAAATCACCTGTTGTGGTCAGGTCCAATAGCACTATATTTGAACTCTCCTTGAATCTTATTAGCTTGCATGAATTGATTCAGCTTAGATTTGGCATTTTCAATGGTCCAGTTACCGTGAATGCTAAAATAACGGTCAGAAAATATTAATTGAATTATTAACGTTCAAAATTAGCTTACCCTGCATTGACATCGAGGCTCTCAGCTTCTTCCATATTCGCTTGTTCTTTAGCTCTGTCCATGTAAGACTGAGGGCCGTAATTGTCTTGATTATCATTATACTGATTATATGGTCTATATGCTTGACCTAATTGAGTTGGTTGGAAATTAGATAAATTTCCACTTTGTGAGGCTCCAAATGATTGTGATGGCTCATTTACAGCTGCTGGAACTGGATTTGCTTCATCCAAAGGAACATCATTTCCTTTAACTTTGCCTGATCGAACGAGAAAATTGACAAAATCGCGAGCTGCATTCTTCTCTGCATCTTTTTTGCTCGTAGAATTACCAGCACCGACGTAAGGAAATCCAGAAACTCGTACTTCACAGAGAAATCTTTGACGAAATTTAGGTCCTATAAAGAAATTATTCATTACTGGATGTTTTTAGTTGACGAGGAAAAAATCAATAAAATTTTTCAAGTCTTGGAAATGGCATTTACCCGTTGGCCTGCACTCAAACTGTGGATCAGTTTTATTCTTCGTACACCATTCATGAAAGAATGCTTTAATATCTTGCGGCATGTTGCTTATTCACCGAGTTATTTAATAATTTATTTTCGACACAATTTTCACCGACAAGATTTATTGAATTAGAGAGGTTGTTGGATTTTTTTAAGGCAGGTTACACTGTAATTTTCATAGTTGTACATCCCGAGTGATCCAGTTCAAAACATAAAATTTTCTAAAAATTCATAAAGTCGTTTTAACTATAATTAAGTGGTTTTCTAATTAAATTAAATATTTTACAGCTAATAAAACCTGCTTACAAAATGAATCGAAGGTAACATTGAGATTTTTAAGTCTTAAATAGTGAAAATAAACAAAAATTTACATAAACTTTGTAAACGTTTATTGACATGAGAATAATTCTGCAAAATTACATATTAAATTATTCATTAGTGATTAAATCTGTATTATAAATAAGTTATTGATGTTGACTTAGTTCCATTTATAAATTAGTGTAGTACATGAAAAATTCATTTATTGAATTAATGACAAATATTTTTTGTGTATTTTTCTAGGTCAGAGGAAGGAGTAAAAGCCATAGAATCCAGCAGATCCGAAAAGAAGCATAAAAAGAAACAGAAGAAAGAGAAACACAAGAAATCGTCAAAATCAAAGAAGGAAAAGCGCAAAAAGAAGCATCGGCATTCATCAGAATCCAGCGGACATCAAACTCCTCCAAAAATTCCCGTCGTATCCACAATCAATTTAGACGATGACATTTCAGACAGTGAAATTAAAAAATCAAAAGAAATCTTCTCAAAATTAGTCGGTAAACGTGAAAGTAATGAGAATGGCGAATCCAAAAGCAAGCGACAGAAACTGATATCGACAGATCCTGACGAAATTGTAAATATTATTAAGAAAACCTTTGAAACATCAAAAATTCAACAGACAACTGTCGTATCGAGTGACAGCGAAGGGTGAGTTAATAAATGTTACATATCCAGTACTTTCGTTAAGTTTTCAAAATTGATCAGGTTCAAAATTTGAACTTTAATTTGAATTTTGATTTTCCGTTATATTTCAAAATCTCATTTTCCGTTAATCATTATCATAATACATAATTTAATTCCATTAACAGAGTAATTGAGGAGGATTGCGAGAGTCCTGACGTTGCCGTGATTGAGAACGATGACGATGATATGAATTTGGACGAGCTGATGCGTCAAAAAGCACTTTTACAGATGGCACTTGAAAACACAGATTCAGAGAATGAAGACACAAATAACAAGGAGGAATCCACAACACCAAAATTGGCATTTAAAGGTCAAATGCAGTTTAATAAAACTAAGAAAATTGAGCGTAACGATGACGTTATATTGCTGGATTCATCACCAGATAATAATAAGAAAGAACCGACTAAATATCAGCGAAAAAGTTCAACTGAAAAAGTAATTAAAGAGTCTCAAAAACGAGAATCACCACCAGCGCGTGTAGATGACAGAAAGAGAAATGATGATCGTCGTAGACGTGACAATGATAATCGATATAAAGAGGATTTACGTCGAGAAATTGATCGTGAAAAGGATTTGGAAAGGAATAAACGCATTGATGTTCAAAGACATCAGAGAAGGAGATCCAGAAGTAGAGAAATGGAACAAAAAAGGTATGGAGATTATGACAGAAATCGTAGATCACCAGACAGACGCGAGATGTACAACAGAGATCGACGAGACAACAACAGAGACAGAAGATCATCACGTGAAAGAGCTAGAGATTATGAGAGAGATAGAGATACGAGACGTTACTTTGACTATCGAGACAAGGAAAGACGTAGAGGTAAAATGGATTCCGATAAATATAAAGATTCTTTAAGTGAAGGCTTGAAGCATGATAAGGACTCGAGTAGCAGTGAAAGTGAAATTCCTGATATAAAATTGGACGATGATGAAGAGGATGAGGAAGCAATTATTGAAAAGAGAAGAAAACAACGTGAGGAATTACTTAAGAAATTTGGAGCAGCAAGTGAGGACAGTAATACAATTCAATCTGTTGGATCAACGCCAGTTTTGAAGACAGAAATTGAGGAGGATGAACAAATTTTCCTAGTTTCACCGCAGAAAAAGGAAGTAGAATCGAAAGCAGCTACTCCAGAAATATCATTAACACCACCGATTGAGGATTTAAATAATAAATTAAAGGACAAGGAACGCGACGAGTCGATTAAGGAAAAGGCAGCTAAAACTAAAGAAAAGGACAAGGATAAGGAAAAGGAACCGAAACGAGGTGATTGGGACATGTTTGCTGAACAAGACCTTGACTCAAATTTCGATTCTCCAAGCACAATTGTGGCAAATAAGCAGAGTGCTAGTGACAATCCAGCTTTAACAGACAATTGGGACGATGCTGAAGGATATTATCGAGTTAGAATTGGTGAAAATCTTGATAATCGTTATATTGTTAGTGGATTCACTGGCCAAGGAGTCTTCAGTAACGTCGTTCGAGCAAGAGATCAAGCCAGAGGAAATGCAAACGTTGCTATCAAAATTATCAGAAACCGCGAATTGATGTAAGTTTTTAACGAACTTATTTATTTTAAATTTTTGAAACTTTCTTGTTGTCAAAATTTCAAATCTGAAAAATCCGTTAAAATTTAAATTTGAAAAATCCGTTAAAATACTAATCTCATTTATTTTACAGGCACAAGACGGGCTTAAGGGAATTGGAGTTTTTGAAGAAATTGAACGACTCAGATCCAGAAGACAGGTATCATTGCATGCGAATGTACAGGCACTTTTATCACAGACAACATTTATGTATGGTAATGGAACCGCTAAGTATGAATCTTCGAGAAGTACTGAAGAAATATGGCAAAAATGTTGGACTTCACGTAAAAGCCGTGAGAAGCTACAGCCAACAACTTTTGCTTGCTCTGAAGCTACTAAAGAAGTGTAATATTCTGCATGCAGATATTAAGCCTGATAACATTTTGGTAAATGATACTAATTTAGTTTTGAAACTTTGTGATTTTGGTTCTGCAAGTCTGATAACTGATAATGAAATTACGCCGTATTTAGTTAGTCGGTTCTATAGGGCACCTGAAATCATATTGGGACTTACATATGATTTTGGAATCGATATGTGGTCTTGCGGATGCACTATTTACGAATGTAAGTACCCTCTTTTGACTTTTAATCCCACGATTTATTTTAATCCAACAGATTAATCCGAGGATTTAATTTTAATCTAACTAATTTTTATACACGCTTTAATTTAGTGTATACCGGAAAAATTTTGTTCAATGGCAAGTCAAACAATCAAATGCTTAAGTGCTTTATGGACTTGAAGGGAAAGATTCCAAACAAAGTTATACGGAAAGGACAATTTAAGGATCAGCACTTTGATGGCAACGGAAACTTCTTGTCTCACGAGGTGGACAAGATAACTGAAAGAGTAAGTCACATAATTCTAATAATTATAAATAATTTAATTAAATGGTCTGTTTCTACAGGATAAAGTGGTCGTGGTGTCAGTGATTAAGCCAATTCGGGATCTGCAACAAGAGCTGGTATCTGAAAAGCTTCCAGAAG
Source organism: Chironomus tentans (assembly GCA_963573255.1). Classification (NCBI taxonomy): domain Eukaryota; kingdom Metazoa; phylum Arthropoda; class Insecta; order Diptera; family Chironomidae; genus Chironomus; species Chironomus tentans. The sequence goes on along the minus strand of OY754302.1, from coordinate 39,264,167 downwards.
AGCAAGTTCGCAAAGTGTCACAATTGAAGGATTTACTTGATAAGATATTTTCATTAGATCCGTCAAAACGTATATCTCTCAATCATGCATTAGCACATCCATTTATTCAAGACAAAATTTAAGTCAGTTTGTGTCAGTGTGTCAATGCACTTTTAATGGATCAGACATTTTAAGAGGTAAACCTCAGTGGAAAAAATAAGTAATAATAATAAAAAAATTTAAATTTGTATTTGATTAGTGCAAAATTATTGGCCCGTTCCTAAGGACGTTTTTTTTTCTTGTATGAAAAAGTTGAAATAGTGAAAGAAGAAAATTCATAAGTAATAAATTATGTGTAGTTCATTAATTAAATTTTATGACATATTTTTAAGCCATTTACTTAATTCATTCTATTTTATTATACAATTCCAGATGATCCAGTGTGTGTGTGTGTTAAAGACCATATTAATATCTGATAATAATGTTTATTAGGTAGTGACTTTGACACAAAATTAATGATTTAATTTATTAATTTTACTAACTTTCCTTAAAGAAATCAGAATAAAAATATTTTTTCATTATATTTGCAGAACTTGCTCGTCGTCATCGAAGATTGCACAATCCGAAAAATATCTGTGATAAAAGGTAAAGTACCTACCAGGATAAGTTTGTAAGTAATATCAAATGTCATCAATCTGTGAGTTAGCACATTTTTCATTACTTCCAATTTTATGGTTTATTCAATTTTCCGTTATTTTTTAAATTTGAATTTTTAACGGCAAATTTTTGAAATTCAAATAATTTTTCGTTAAAAATGAATTGAACCGAAATGAAGCATTTGGATTACTGAACGAATTTCGTTAAAAAATTCAAATGAAAATTTAACGGAAATCATTTACAATTAACTGAAAAATGTGCTGAATCACAAATCAAAGAAAATAATTCATATTTTACTGCGATAAATAAACAGAATAGTTAATTTATTTATTAAAATAGAAATTATGAAGCATAATTTTCAATAACATGTTTTATTTTGATGGCAATTACACCTCAAATCTTTATATACAAGATCAACGTTTAATAGAATCATAGACTCTCTTCACATTCTGGTAGTGCGAGAAATTGTTGCAGAGACGTACAGTTTTGAAGTTCAGGAGCTTTATGGCTGCCAATTGAGCTTTGTAGTTTCAATTTAATATTTTTAATTTTCCAGTTATTTTCACTGAATGGGTCTCGCATTAAGCCAAACACTGATTCAAATACCCCGTCAGCAACAGATTCGTGAGAATGAAGTGTTCCACAACAGAGTATTAAGACTAAACCATGCAAATCCATCCTAAAAAGTACAAGTATAAATTAATAAAATAGAATTTTAATGACAGTGAGGCACGACATACTTCCCACGCGTTCCTTCGTATGATAAATTAGGATTAAAGTAGAAATTAAATTGACTTCTGACAGAATACAGTAAATTAAGTACGAGACGAGCAGTTATAGTGGAATCTTCTTTAAGATCGCCGTTCCTATCAATCATTTGGACGTGGATGGTACAATCACTAAAAAAGTCATTCGGCTGTATTGTAAATTCATTAAAATTTTTATAGAACCAACTACAAAAGTTCCGCGACATGACATTAATTGGGAAATTTTCTGTTGGCCTTGCTATATGATCTGCTGAGTATGTTATGTGATGTTGTGAATAAATTTGTTGCTGCTGAGGAGGCAGTGGTTGTTCTGGTTGACTATGCTGTATACTAGATACTGGCGGATATTTTACTCCATTCTCTAAATTCTTCCAATATTCGATGACTTGCTCAACTAACGTTGATTTCGTGAAATTGTTTGTTACTGGAATATTATTATCAGTGAGGTATTTTAGCAGCATTTCCTTGGACACAGTCTTCCTATTCAATATACTTGACACTGATTCACTATGTAACAAGACAATTTTATAAGCATCTAAAAATAAATTTTCATATCTTAAACATCGTAAATTAATTATTTTCTAGATATACTCACCATTCGTTGATAAATGAGTTAATGTATTCTTAGTTATAGTTTTTGCAATACTTATAAGCTTCTTCTCATTTTCTGGATTGCTTTTGAAAAAATCTAAAATTTTATTTCCTTCGTATTCACTTATTGCCGACATATTTGCGTGCTTTTCATATTACAATACTATATAATAGTACTCTTAATCGAATTCTATTGAAATTAACTTAACTAAGCTGTTCTATCTTCGATCAAATTTATCGTGAAAATTGTGTTGATATTTTTTGTTGATTTCCAATTTAAAAATTTTATTACCGTTAGCATTTTGTCTGCTTTATGCTGCATCTTATGTATGTCCACTCGTCTTATGCTGCTTCATTGACACTTTGTGATAATCCATCACTGTTGCTAGAATTTTATCTAATAAATGATGGTTTAAAAAGAACAGATTAATAGAATGTATAAAATAAATCCGTTAAAATTCAAAAACAGATCTGTCGAGGGGCGTGAAACTACAGGGAAGTCCACGATTTTAATAATTGTTTGAAAACATGAGAAATTTAACGTAAACTGAAGTTATGCAAACCAAGGATCCCTGTACATAGAACCAAAAAATTAAATAATACAGCAGTGAAATTTTAAAGAATTAATTAATTTAAGGAAAATATGGCATATAGATTATTGTCAACAACGTGTAATAGGCGAATAGAGAGGACGCTTTTGACGTGCTACAAGAAAAATCAATTATCAATAGATTTAAAGGTAAGTTTAAGGAAAAATTCACAACTTGTGATTTTATTTCATCATGTCTAAAAATTTTCTTCTCTCATATCCAGCTTAAACATGATTTAGCATTTCTCGTACGAAATGGCAATAAATCGTCATTATTTGAAGCATTTCTAAATGAAGTAAGAATCCTAATGTCAAGTGATGCACCGAAAGGTTTTGATAAATTTTTCAAGCCACCAAAATCGTCTGAATCGTCATCAAAACAAACCGATGAGAAATCCAGTGATAAGCCAGACGAGTCGTCCAACAAGCCACCTTCCTCAAAACCATCATCATCATCGGCTAAAAGCAGCAATAAATCACCGCCAGATTGGAATCTTGGAATGTTCAGTCCAACACCGTCTTCAAAAGGCAGTCAGGGACAAGGACGTCCAATTCCACCTGGAAGTGACCAAAATCCTGATCAGAATAAAATGATTTTTTATGCAGCAATGGGCTTCATCGCTTTCATTGGCGCTCTCATGTACTTTGAGTTAGGCTATAAAGAGATTTCATGGAAAGATTTCATTAACAAGTAAGTTCTAGAAGCTTTGCCTTTATGCTTTCATATTTTCTATTTTATTGCATTATTATTTTTAGTTATCTTGGGCGTGGAATAGTTGAAAGACTAGAAGTAGTGAATAAAAAGTGGGTAAGAGTAAAGCTCTCGGCTGGAAACACAAGCGATGGAGTTCTTTGGTTTAATATTGGCAGTGTCGATTCATTCGAAAGAAATCTAGAGAATGCACAGGCTGATCTTAATGTTGAGCCTGTTAATTATATTCCAGTAATTTATAAAACCGAAATTGAAGCATCAAGTTTGACTGGTTTGTTGCCGACGATTTTAATCATAGGATTCTTAATTTATATGATGCGACGATCTGCTGACATGATGGGCGGTGGACGAGGAAAAAAAGGAGGTGGATTATTTGGTGGTGTCATGCAATCGACTGCTAAATTGATTAATCCAAGTGAAATTGGAGTCAAATTTTCGTAAGCTGATCTACTAATGAGTTATGTGCTGTAAATAATTGATTTTATTTTAGTGATGTTGCTGGATGCGAGGAGGCTAAAATTGAAATCATGGAGTTTGTGAACTTTTTAAAGAATCCACAGCAATATATTGATTTGGGAGCAAAAATTCCAAAAGGTGCTCTGCTTACCGGCCCACCTGGAACTGGTAATGCCTTAATATGCTACTTTTATAATTCATATTTGCTATTAATAGTGTTCATTTTCCAGGTAAAACTCTTTTGGCGAAAGCAACTGCTGGAGAAGCCAATGTTCCTTTTATAACTGTATCTGGTTCAGAGTTTTTGGAAATGTTTGTCGGTGTCGGTCCATCTCGTGTCCGTGATATGTTTGCGATGGCTAGAAAGCAAGCACCATGCATTTTGTTCATTGATGAAATCGATGCTGTCGGCAGAAAGCGTGGAGGTAATCCGTTATTTAACGGTTTTTATTTTTTCAAATTTGAATTTTGAACTTGATAGCTAATCCGTGAGAAAATGAGCAAGTTCAAATTCATTAATGACTTAAAATAATTAAATAATCTTCCAGGAAAATCATTTGGTGGACATTCTGAGCAGGAAAACACATTAAATCAGTTGCTTGTTGAAATGGATGGATTTAATACCAGTACAAATGTTGTTGTTTTAGCCGCAACAAATCGTGTGGACATTCTTGATAGTGCTCTTCTGAGACCTGGACGTTTTGATCGTCAAATCTTTGTTTCAGTACCTGACATTAAAGGACGAGCATCAATTTTCAAGGTCCATTTGGCAAACTTGAAGACAGAATTAGACAAAGTTGAATTGTCGAGAAAAATGGCAGCTTTAACGCCTGGATTTTCTGGTGCTGATATTGCTAATGTCTGTAATGAAGCTGCTTTAATTGCGGCAAGAGACCTCAACACATCCATCGTATTAAAACATTTTGAACAAGCTATTGAGAGAGTTATTGCCGGTATGGAAAAGAAAACAAATGTTTTGTCACCTGACGAAAAGAGAACTGTTGCTTATCATGAAGCTGGACATGCTGTTTGTGGATGGTATTTGGAATATGCAGATCCATTATTGAAAGTTTCAATTATTCCAAGAGGAAAAGGTTTGGGCTATGCTCAATATCTTCCAAAAGATCAATATTTGCTATCTAAGGAACAACTTTATGATCGAATGTGTATGACACTTGGTGGACGCGTTGCTGAGGAATTATTTTTCAAACGTATTACAACTGGCGCACAAGATGATCTTAAGAAAGTCACAGAAAGTGCTTATGCACAAATCGTACGTTTTGGGATGAATGAAAAGGTTGGAAATGTCAGCTTTGATATGTCACAGCCAGGTGATCCAATGTTTAGTAAACCATATTCCGAACAAACAGCACAACTCATTGACGAGGAAGCTAGATTGATGATTACAGAAGCTCACAAGAGAACAACAGAGCTGTTGACATCACGAAAAACAGAAGTCGAAAAAGTTGCAGAAAGACTTTTGAAAAATGAGACATTAAGTCGTGATGATATGATTGAAATTTTAGGAAAACGACCATTCGTAGAGAAATCAACATATGAGGAATTCGTTGAGGGTACGGGAAGCTTTGAGGAGGATACGACACTTCCATCAGGTCTCGAAAGTTGGAATAAGGAACGCGAGAAAGAGAAAACTGAAAAAGAAAAGGAAAATGAGAAGCCTGCAAAATAGAAATAAATCTAAGGAAAGTGAGATGCATTAGACTTAGATCATACAAACTAGTTGCAAAAATTTACGAATGTGCACTAACTCATGAAAAATTTTGGCATTAAAATATATAAAAAAATTTAAAAATTAATTAATGGTTTTTTAATCCGTACAAATTTAACGGTCGTAAATTATTTGAATTTTTTAATACGAACAAGCTTTTAATCCGACATTGTTGACATTCAAAAATATTTTTGTAAAAGTGGTGCAAATCAGAATTAGTTAAATTTATCAATGAAATGGATGTTAATTTACAGTGTGATATATGTGGAAGTGTTTTCACGGAAAAGAACAAGCTGAGGACGCACTTTGACAAGCATAAGAATCTAAATTGTACAGTTTGTGGACGAAATTATCTTTCAAAAAATAATCTGAAACAGCATTTAAAACTGCATTTTGATAAGAACTTTTTCATCATCTGTGATATTTGTGGACGGTCAGTAAATAAATATAAGTTAAAGAGGCACGTCCAACGGCATAATCCAAGCAGCAGAACATCTCAAAATGACCAGAATCTCACTTATACATGCAGATTTTGTGGATTGATTTTTGATAAAATTAACAACAGAACCAGCCATGAAAAGCGTATCCATAAAAGTAAATCAAACTTTGGTCTGGAAAATTTCAAGTGCAATGACTGTTCATCAGTATTTCGGACGAAAGAGGAACTAAGAGATCATAGTTTTATACATTTTTCTGGAAAGAAAATTCATTTCTGCGATTTTCCTGGATGTAACAGATATTTTAAGAAAGGCAAGCTAGTCACGGTTCATAAACGATGTCATTATGAGCCTCAATTCAAGTGCCTTGATTGTGGATCACTTTTCGTTCAAAAAGCTGGTCTCAATAAGCATCAGAAAGGAAGATGTCCAATGAATAAAGCTGTTGATACAAAAACCAGCGATGATCTCGAGAAATTAGCCACTTTAGCAAAAGAGCAATTTATTAAGCTTAAAGGTAGAATATCAAAGACATCAAATCCTGAAAAAGTCTTTGACAAAACTGTTGAAAATTCAGAGCAAACAAACAAAACATCCAGTAACGAGCTAGAAAACGTTGATATTAAGGATGAGAGAATTGAGATGACATCCGAGGATTGGCAGTATGAGTTTCTTGACGAAGCAATGCTAGAAATAAATAAGGCTGAGGTTTCAGACAACGTTTTTGCTGAAAGATTAAGTTTAAATAAAGATCCAGAAAGTGAAGCAAATATCATTAAAAATCCACTGAAAACTGAATCTGTTAAGCTTAAAGAGCCAAAGACTATTAGTACAAAAATTAATTATGTTAAATTGATTAAGTTAAGAAGGAATACAAACTTTATTTGTGATTTTTGTGGATTATCAGATTTTAAGACTAAAAATGATATTCAGAAGCACTTGCTGACCCATAAGAAGGAAATCGTTCAGAGGAAAGCAGCCGTATATGCATGTGATGAGAAAGACTGTAAAGAAGGTAAAACCTAACAGCCAAAAAATGCTTAAATTTTCAACGGTCAGAAAATATTTGAAAAATAAAGATCAAAAAATATTTGAAAAATAACGGTCAAAGATCCAGTAAGCTTAATTTTTCTTTATGTTTTATTCATCCACAGCATTCACCAGCAAGGCACTTTTAACTCAGCATAAACGAGGATTTCACAGTTTAAGAATCGGAGATAGAAAAACTTCTGATCCATTTATTTGTGATTTTTGTGGGAAAAAGTATTTGGCAAGAAGCTCGATAGTAACTCATTTGCTTGTGACTCATAAAACTATTGCTGATTTCAAGTGTGACAAATGCTGCAGAAAATTTAAATCTCATGGAAATTTAATTCGTCATCTGAGAGCTGTTCATTTAGTAGAAAAACAGTTTGGATGTGAAAAGTGTGGGGCTATGTTTAAGGAAAAATATCAGCTTGAAATTCACATACATAATCATGATGAGCGTAAGTTCTTTACTTTATATCAAGTTCCTCTATATTTATTAATTTCATTTCCAATAACAGCAACTGAGTGTAATTTATGTGGCAAAATGGTATCAAACATAAAAGTCCACCTGAGACATCATGCATCAAAGTCCAACAACACGATAGTCAAGTGTCCAATGTGCGATAAAATGATCGGAAAGTATCAACTAATACGTCATATTAAGGCAGTTCACGAGAAGCAATATCAAAGTGATAGCAATAAACTAAATTTAAAAGTTTATACATGCAAAGACTGTGGAGATTTCTTCAGTCGACGGCAGGAACTTCGCCAGCATGAATATATTAATCATAGCCAATCGAAAATCTACGAATGCAATATTTGTGGAAATTTCTTTAAAAAATTAAAACTGCTGAATGTTCATCGATTTTCACATCAGCCTTTGAACATTGCATGTGAATTTTGCAATAATGTTTATGCACGGAAAGGAGCTTTATGGAAGCACCAGAAGAAACACCATCCTGAATTGCTGTTGAAGAAGCAGAATTAAACTTTGATCCTGGATTAATTTGGGGATTAAAGTTAATCCTGGATTAAATTTTAATCCTACTTTTTAATCCTGGATTAAATTTTAATCTTACTATTTAATCCTGGATTAAATTTTAATCCTACTATTTAATCCTGGATTAAATTTTAATCCTACTATTTAATCCTGGTTTAAATTTTAAATCTGATCATTTTAAAAATTAATTCTTTTTGAAAATCTGAAATTTAAATAAAAATTCTTCGCAATTATTAATGTAAACAAATCGTTTTAATGAATTTTTAACAATTCCTGACCTTAAAAAAATAAATTCACAATTGTTCCTATCAAAATAAGAGTGAGAAGAAAAGTTAATAATAGTTTTAATAACTTTTTATGTTTTCAGCATTTTATTATGTGTCTAAAAGAGATAGAAAAGAAAAAAATCAATTTAATACACATATATGTGTGTAAATAAACTTCCCAGAAGCAGGAAAAGTGAATCTATATGTGCGTTATTAGAGGAAAGCAAACGTTTCCCTCACATGTATAAATTGATCGTGTGCGTTGATCGATTTACGATTATGATCCGTAAAAAACTATTTTTTCCTCTTTCTTGTTTATTGAATTAATTAACATGAAGAAAATTATTTACTGTTCTGTCGATATGTTGAGGAAAATAGATTATTTCTTATTTAATTTTGTTTTTCAAAACATTTTCACGCCTACGCATTTTTCACGACTTGCGCAATTTTCCGTAAACATTTTTGTTATCAATGCTCTTTGTTATTGGCTGTCAGCACGCATTACGTGGATTTTAATGCGAATAAATTTATATGCTGTTTGGAAACTACAATGAATGATAAAGATGGATATTCCAAAAAATTTAATTATACTTGTTTATGGAGTTATTTTAATTATTAATGAAAGTTAGGCATAAATACAAGAAAATAATTAATAAACTCGATCCAAACGATTAATAATGTTGTTTTTACATGATAATACACTAATTAATATCTTTAACTATTTATAAGAAGTTTGATTCGAGTAGAATAATTAAATTAAGGTAAATTTTAACGAATATTTTATTTTTAAATCTCAAAGGGGTGTGCAACTACTAAATTATTTCGAAAAATTCAAATAAAAATAAGCCGTATTCAAATAAAATAAAACCGTTAAAAATTCAAATAAAATAAAACCGTTAAAAATGCAAATCAATCAATTTTAATAAAATCAATTTAATAAGTATGTTTACGTCAAAAAGAAGGCAAGTTAATTTGTTTAAAAGGGCGCCATAAATAGGAGAAATTTATAAAAAATTCATCATCATGTGGAAGTTTTTCCATTTCATTAATAGTGAGTGTCACATTATTAAACGCAGCAAAGTTAAAGGGTTTAGAAATCAATAAGTCATTAAAACGCTACAAAAAAAAAGTAATAATAAAGTTGTTGACTCAATTAATATTAAATCAAAATGAAGGGAATAGAATTGTCAGGCCATAAATGTGTCATTACTGTACACTGATGTACATGCAATGAAAACAAGAGTTTATTAATAATTTAAATAAAATATTGTTTTACAATCTCCTGCCTGATCGTACCTGAAAAATGTTCTCTTTGATAACTTTTGTGATAGAAAAACATAACTAATTTCATTTTGAAAACAACATTCAGCAACAGCACACATGTGTCGTTCATCACATTTTATGGCAATCTTATTTTTAGACAAAAGTCATTTCCATTCTCAAGTCATCTTTCTCTTTTTCATTTAATTCTTTTCCCCCAGTATCTCTCACAATTTATTCATAGCGACAAAAAAATTTTCTTAAATACAATGAACTCGTCTATAAAATACGATGAAAAAAGCGACAAGAAGTGAAATCAAGAAAAAAAAGCCTGAAAAATGCAGGCATCGAGGAAAAGTTCTTCTTAATCGAGATAATTTTTTTTGTCATGTGTGATAATTTTAGAAATGAAGTAGCTAGGAATCACGGATTGATGATGATATGCGCATTTATCATGTTATTTTTAATTGAAAAATTATTTATTTTTTAACGGAAAAATAGATTTCAAATTCAAAACCTTACAACAGATTTGTTTTTTGAAAATTTTAAATACGTTAGAAATGGAATTGATTCTAACGAAGATCCTGAAGCTAATTAACAAGATTGGAAAAATTATACATGATCTATCAAATATAAAAATCATTGTAGTAATCATTGACAAAACTTGGATCATTTGTGCATTGAATTTCGTTAATTAAATTAAAATCAAATTTTCAATATTTTTGCTTGTTAAATTACTTGAAATAATTCCAATGAAGCTCATTACAGCTACAGCAGTCATCTTCACTCTATGCTCATTCATCAACTGCGATGAGAAAAATTTAGAAAAACAGCAAAATCTAAGAAAATTCCAGATTGATTTTGAATTAAACAAAAAAGTTCTCAAAATATTCAAAAATGCAGAAGAAAAAGCAAAGGCACTGTACGAGAATGTCCAGAATGAATATGAAGTATTAGTTGTTGGAATCAATAATGTTAAAAATCATCTAGACTCATTGATTGCTGAACTAAATAGAATTGAAGAAGCTCACACAATCGCCTTTCAAAACAAGGATAAAGCACAAACAGCTTCGTCACTAGCTGATGAAATGTTCAAAAAAGCAAAAGAGAAGCTTGATGCTGTAGAGACAAGTGGAGATAAAGAAAAAATCGCCGAAGCCACAAGTGACTATACAATGCACATTCAGGAACAAAGGTTGAGCAATAAAATGTTAGAGAAAGCTGAAAAGGCTTTAGACAATGCTGAAGCTAAACTTAATGATATTAAAATTGCTGTCAAAATGGCTGAGCAAGAATACAAAAATGCTCTACACAAAAAAGAATCTTTGCTAAAGACTCTGGCTGAACATAAATCATATCTTGAAAAGCAGATCAATGAGCGAATGAAGGCTGAGACTGCATACAACAATTCTAAAGCTGCAATTGAGAAAATAAATCAAGAATTTAAGCTTTCGAGAGATGATAATAACAATAACGGAGCTGGATCGTTTGGAATGAAACAAATTGTTGGATTTTTCTGTTCTCTTTTGACTGGTGCTGTTGCTGCTGGATTAATTATGTGAGATTGTTCTGTAATTTGTCCAAATTTTTGGTTGATTCCTTGAAAATTAAAATGAAATAATTATTTTGTTGACAATTTTGTTTTCTGCGTGTCCCTTGACCGCCAAGACAATAGTGATGACACCTACTTAATCCCGTAAAATTAGCTGAACCTATCCGAATTCCTCAAATTTAATTATGCAATAAAACAAAATAAATCAAAATAAAAAAAAACTCAATAAAAGTTTTGTGATCGTCCCATACCTAATTTTCATCTTAAAATGACAACACGTGTGGCTCATATATCTTTTAAACATGCGCTGTAAGAAAATAAAGAATGAAGAAAGAAAATAAGAAATATCAAGATGTTTTCTCTCTTTTTTTTATTAAAGTATTCTGGGAATGGTTTGGAACAGCATAGAAAATTTACTTCACGAGTGCATTAATTATGTTGCATACTCCAACAAATAGGCAGCAAGAAGACCGTTTTATGTAAAAATAAATTAGACTGAAAATTTCGAATCCCCTCAGATGAAAATAAAGAAAAAGATAGTTGGATGATCTTCGCGTGCTTGGATTATGGTGACATAAAGAAATGTAAAACACAACAAGGGGATGAGAGTGAATTCAAAATATTAGAAAATATTATATAATTTTCTTTGAATGGAGTTTGCACGAGAGTTATTTGGGATAAATTTGAATTCAAAATTCTAGGATTCAGAAAAATGATAGCTTTTAGTAATAACAAGAGCTTTTGGAGAATTACAGCTTTTTGAAAATTTCACGGATTTGAGAAAAAAATGAACTTTTTGAACGAATCGAGAATTATGAATTAAAATTCAAAATTTTGACTAAATTTAAATTTCATAAGAATCAGGAATTTCTTTAAAAAATAATAATAATCCTTTATTAACAATATGGGAATCATGGCGGAACAAAAGAATATAAACATTGATGTTAACCTAGTCGGTTTTAAATCAAATATGATAATGACAAGAAAAGTGACAATTGTAGCATGAAGTTGAATTTGGAAAATAATGTAGTAAAGGTCCAAAAAATTATATAAAAAAAACCAAATGAAATCAAATTATATACAAAAAAACTTAAGAAATAGTAAGAAAAAAAATATCTTTAAAAAAGAACTTTTGATAATTTAAACTTTCTGAAAGACTGAAAACTTTGGAAAACTGACTTTTTTTTTTAAAAAAAATGGAGCTTTTTGACCAAAGTTTAAACTATTTTGACTAAATTTTAATTTTTTTTGAATAAGTAAGCTTTTTATAAAAAATAAATTGAATCTTTTTTTGACAAAAATCGAGCGTTTAAAAATCTGAGTTTGGAAATTTGAGTTTTTTGACAAAGTTTAGCAATTCCAATCAAATTAAAAATTTAATTTGATCAAACAACAGAAATTTCCGTTATTTTTTCAGAAATTTGAAATTTCCCAAACTTTTTTTTGTTTGTTTACAAATAATTTTTGTATTCGAAAACTGTCAAGTCTAAAAGTTTGCAATTTTTTAGCTATTTACTGATATTTGGTGTTGTTAATTGATACTAATAGCTTTGATCATACTCATTAAATGCTTTTCAATCTATTATTCAGTTGATAAGTATGAAATTAAGCTAAACTTGAGGAAACAAAATTTCATTTTAAAATGTAAACAAATGATTTTCGAATACAAATTTTCCCACGTTCGAAAATAAAATACCGTTGTCCTGTATTGGATTATAATCGATTAACCCAGGGATTAACCAAGACTCAGGATTTTGAACAACATCGCAATATTTCCAATAAAAATCTGACAACCCCCTCAGGGGCGTAACAAAGGTGGGGAATGTGGTTCATTTGCCCAGAGACTCTTATTAGGGGGAGCATAATTCAATAAATCCTAACCAAGAAGATAGAAAGGTGTAAATTTTCAACATTTTTACGGGACACTATGGATCTTCGTTACACCCCTGATCCCCCTCTGCAGGCGCGTAGCCAGGAGGGTCTTGTCCCCCTCCAAAAAAATTTGAGCCGTGTTCTCGCTGCGGTTCAAATTTTTTCGTAGGGGACAAGATCCTCCTGGCTACGCCACTGCCCCTCTGACTTGACATGCAAATTTTTCATCTTTTTATTTTTTCCGCTTTATTTTGCGTATCAAAGGAGAAGAGAGAAGAATGTCAGAGCTATAAAAAATATTGTGAGTTGGAAATTGTGAGTCATAGGGAAATATGACGCCTCTGCATGTTTTTCTATGTGACACAATATCTCCTCACTTCACCTTATTCTGTTATTTTTTCTATGAAAAACAAGTTTCTGTTAAAAATAGACTTCAATTTGCACAACTTTTCCTGTCTCGAGCTTGTAAATCACAACAACAATAATAATAATATCACGTTGAGTGGACGAGATTTCACATAATAAGCATGGGCTGAACATCAATGGAAATTTTTTTAACTTGACAAATTTAAAAAATAGGTGAAACAAAAAAAAAAACATGAGACACGAACTTTATTCATTTTTTAATTTTCCTCGGAATTTTCACTTCTCTTCTCCAACGATTGCGTACAACAATAAATTATCGAGTTAAATGTGCGTTGTGGGATCATCATAAAGATGAAAATCAGAGAAAAGTCTACCACAGAGAAAAGAGAATTCATTAAATATTAATTTTTATTATTTTAAGCTGTTGCGCATTGCTGAAAAAAATAAAGAATTTTCTCAGTTTTTTTTCTCAAAATAAGATAATAATTTTCATGAAAAAAATATAAACGCATTTTCTTCTTTAATTTACAACACAAAAATATTCTGTCCTGATTTTTCTGATGATTGCAATGAGAGCGTTGGACGGCTTATCTTTGAGTGATCGATTCTTTCGTGACAATTTATAGAAAATATTGAAAAATTTAAAGTATTGATGCCAAATATTTGTCATTGAGATTTTGTTTCGAAATTTTTTAACTAAGATTTAAACAAAATTGAACAAAAACACAAAATATGAATGCAAAACTATAGAAGTGAACTTTCACGTGACAAAATTCAGTCATTCCAACTATCAAATGATGAAAAAGTTCAAAACAGCCGTTAATTTTTCAAATATTTGAATTTTCCCGCGTTTTTCTGTTTATTTTCGTTTTTTAAATTTCGAAAATGATTCAAACTTAAAAAATGCAATTCCTGGCTTATTAAAGATGATTTGCAACCTGATACAGATGTTAAAAGCTTTGCTCATTGTTTTAAATCAGTTTTCATTCATCAAAATTGTTTATAAATCCAAAATAAAGTTGAAATTCAAAGTCAAAGTATCGAGGTGAAAATGTAAACAAATTATTTTCGAACATAAATTTTTTCGCATTCGAAATTCCTTTCAAATGGAACTTAGTGACAGAATTGAAATAAAAAATCAACTTGAGAGAATTTGCATGCTGAAAGATAATCTGAAAATTTATTGAAAATTTAAAACAAAGTGGAAAAGTTTTCCAATTTTTATTTTTATAAATTTTTTTATTGTTCCTTTTTTGTATTTTTTCATTATTTTTTTTTCTTCGTGAATGATTTTCCTTGTAATAATTTTTATAAATAATTAAATTAATATTGTAGTTTTTTTAATGTTGTATAATAAGAATTAATAAGTACAGATAATTAATGTTCTTTTTTCTTTGCTGCCATTTAGAATATAATCAAGTATTGTTTTTTTTGTTCATTTTTTTCGTAATTTTTTTCCTTATTTTCCTCTTACTTCTATAAAAATATCTTTATGCAATTAATAAAATAGATATTTTTCGTAATAATGTATAATAGATTTTTAATTATGCACTTTGATCCTCCATCTTTCAATAAAAATTCTGATTCTCTTTTGTAAGGTCCATTAAACCGTATATTCCTTTTCGTTTCTTAAAAATTTGATTAAATTTTTTTTGCTATCTAAAAATATTTCATCTTTTTTATTTTCATATCCTTCAGTTTTATCAGTTTTATCTTGAACGAGTGCATTAAAAGTGTGCATTTTAGAGTATTTATTGAAACAAATTTGCGATTTATTTCATAGACAATTTTAGAAGTTTGAAAATTCAACTTAAAAGCTTGAATTGAAGACAATTTGAGGGTTTTCTTGTATTAGGAATTTTAACGGATTTTTCAAATTTGAATTTTCAACAGCGTTTTTTGCATCAATTGATGCAGAAAATTTAAATTTTAAAAGTCGGTTGGTAAGAGAAAATTTAAATTTTTAACGAGTTTTTGAAATTTGAATTTTAGCATCAATTGACGCAAAAAATTTGAATTTCAAATGACAGTTAGATGATAAAAAAGTTAAAAATCATATTGTGAAAGCTATGCAAGCCTAGTGCTATTAATATAAGACAAAAAATGACAGTCTTTGTCGCTTTATTCAGTTCTAATAATAAAATTACGTCAAATTCCCTTTATTGCTTAACAAATATCCCCTCAAAAGCACTTCAGAACAAGCTTTAAGTCCAAATTTTATATCATTGGTGGCGGCTTTGAAAATGTTTCTTAAACATCTAACTAATTAAAGATCATTGTGTATGTATAAAAGTCTTATAAATTTAATTTTTTTTCTTTAACTTTATAATGTTCAAAGTTCTTTATGTTTAAATTTTTTAAGTTTTTTTTTTCATGTTAACATCATTTTTATTTTCTTCGATTCCTCAATGTTTTTTTATTCTTTGTAAAGAAGTATTATAAAAGTAGTTTTAACATTTTTTTTCGAGGCTAAAGTTTACCACAAGTAGACAAAAAAAAATTGGAAAATTGAAACTTGAATAGAAACAAAACTTTTTCATCATAAATTTGTCGTGATATGAACATAATTGAATTATTATTATTATTATCAAAAAACTTGTGACTTTAGTTTTGTTCATTTGTTCCTTAAAAAAGTTGTGATATGCATTGAACAGAATCTTTTTATTTTTATTTATTTTTGTCAGAATTATAACAGAGTCGAGGGCAAGCAACATAATTAATAAGCATACCTGAGGAGCACAAGAATTCCAGGACTTGTAAAATATTGATTGTCACAGGATCCTTGTGCTGTTCAGGACAAAATATGGGCAACAAAAATTTCTTCTTGAGCATAAGTCTTAAATTAAGGTAGGTATGAAAAAAATTGTCAATTTTTGCTGTATGTATGAAAAAATTCAAATTTTCTTTCTCATTTGCCATCGTTCCTGATCATCATCATCATTCTTCATTTAAATTAGTTTAATAAAACAAAACAAACAAAATAATTATTTTAAAAAAATTGACTAGAACTTTTTCTGGGGGCATCTTTTTATCATTATTTCATGTGACGCAATAAACGATTGATTTTTTTAATTTAATTTTTTTAGACGGAACAAAAAGAGAATGAAAAATGAATGCTATCATCAATATCAATTGTTTTTCTTTAATAATAGGTTAAAAATGAGATTCGAGTTATAACAAATTATGCAAAAATTAAATAGTTTTTGAGAAGAAAATTTTAATTTTTTTCAGGCCGCTTTTTTGGTCTCTGAGATGGTTTTCTCTATACATATATGTATTATTAATATTTTTTAAGGTAATTTTATCTTTTGTTTCATATTTTTGGTTCTTTCTAACTTCTTTTAGTGTTGATGGGCGTATGGACTGACTTTTTTGGTGTTTTGAATTGGATTTTATTGGTGTTTAGTCAATTTTCTGATGTTCTGGATGTTAAGAACTTGAAATCAAGTTAAGTTTACTTCAATTGAGTTGACTTCGAGCTTAGATGATATTTCCACTGATTTTGAAGTAAGTTTGGAACTTTATACTGTTTGGTACTTTAATTCCATTGAATATTCTTCACTCTTCTGAATGAGGTGCTTTTATTCTTGATCCATAAGCAGAAATCTTGAGATTTGTCTATGGATAGTGACCAAAAATAGAATAAGAACACCTAGACCCAGAATTTGAAGAAATATTGATGAATAAAAGACAAAATCAGATGTATTTAATCAATTGCTGTCCTGTGAATTGACAAGATGTCCAAAAAACTAATAATTTTGCAGATATAGCAGCTAGAATCATGATAATTAATCGTAATCTGTTCCAAACAATAATATTGTTTACAAAGGGGCGTGAAACTACTTTCGTTAAACTTAACGAATAAAATTTGAATCTTAAAAGTTCGTTAATTCACAAATTAATTTACTGCCAAAATTATTGCAAGAATTGTCAAGATTTGACCTCAAAATCATATTCCATTCTAGCACTCAAGCAAGTCAGCTCCAAAGTCCCATCAAAATGTGCATCTTCTCCCTCGCTACTAGAAATTAACATGCGACGATGGACGTAGGTAGATAGATAGGCAAAAATATATTTATATAATATCTATATAAGATTTAATTATATCACTAACATTAATTTAATTGTATGAATTATTTTGAAATAAAATAAAAAGAATTAATTACGCACAGACTTTCTTCATCATATGTATTACTATAATTATTATTTTTTTTATCATTATTACACCTTTCTTAATCATTTTTTATTATAATTTATCACGCATGAAATAAATTATACTCTGGCGTGATAAATGCAACTGACTAGCAGCGCTCATAGGTACCACATCTCGAAAGTCTGTGTAGTTCTTGGGTAATAAAAAAAATTATTATTTATCATTTAATTAATAATAATAAAAAAATGTTGAATTGCAGCGATCAGAATCAATTAAAAATTTGCACTGGGTATTCACGGTCGCCGTTTCGGACCGGATTAAAAATTAGAAATTCTCCCCACCAAAGTGCCAAAATAGAATTTTCTTTCTCGCATTTTCTTCTCAATTTTTGTTTCAATCAACATCCGCATGTTTTTGCATGGACGTGACCTTTTTTTACTCTTTGGTATGCCTCTACATATTCAGTAATTTAAAGTACAAAAATGAATTTTCTTTTAAACGAGTTTCCTAATAACTACCAAAATAGGGTTTTTTTTATCTTCCTTTCTTTTGTTTCTCTTAAGCATTAAAAATTAAGTTTCTTCTCCTCATAATTGAGCTTTTAATATTTTTTTTATACCAATATAATCTAACAACTAGAATATTTCTCTTTATTAAATATATATAGAATTTAAATGATTTCTTTTTTCCTCTTGTATAAGTTTGAGAAAATTTTCAATTTTTTTTTCTTCTTCTTCTTTTCTTTTTATAAAATAATCTTAAGTAAACACGAAGGTAACGACTTTTTTTTATTAGGAGAAATGGTCGTGAAATAACTTTTTTTTTTAATTTGTGAATGGAAAAAAGTCAAAAAATTTCGATTGTCATTTTCTTGTGATGTGCTTCTTTCTTTTATAGGTAAGCAAGAAATTAGTTTGAAGAGGGAAAAGTTTTATGGAAATTGAAGGAATTAACGTAGAAACTCTGATCTGTTTGGAAGTGTGGATAAGGGGTATCCATGGGGTCAGGTCAACAAACCTATCATTGATAGAAAATGTTTGATCTGGGTAAAGACACCTAGACATGTCTAGACTCTAGGCTGTCATAAATGTCAATTATATGAGGATACACATAATTATAAAAATTGTCAGATTATCCCCGAATGGTACAAAAAGGATAATCGAGCGGAATTCCGTCCCTGGGCTGGCGGGACTCTGGCATAGGGCTGAATTGAAATCAAATCCAGCCGTATGCCAGAGTTACGCCAGCCCAGGGACGGAATTCCTCTCGATTATCCGTTTTGTGCCATTCGGGATAATGGCTTAGACAGTGGCTACTAAGACCTTTCCTGTTGGCTGATTGACAAATTTTGTCTGGATCTGGTGTAGACATATATCTGGACTAACCAAACCTAATTGTGGATTTCTCCTCGAGATAGCATTGATACTTTTGGAAAACGCAATGATAAAGAATGTCAATCTTGATTAATGACACAAGCATGTTGTCAAAATCAGCAACGTGGCCATAATCAGAGAGAGGGGAGACCCCTTACTACAGAATTTTGGAGGGTTAGGGGGGGGGGGTGGTGTTGTGAACAATTTATTTTTCAGTTGAAAATCCCTAGCAATTTTAAATAAATTTCCGGTTTGAGTCATTTTTTCCAGAAAAGGAGGGTAATTTTCACCCATTCACCAACCCCCTCTTGGCTACACCACTCGTTGCTACATGCGTGATCAACATAATTTAAAGTGATATATTTGATAATTACAATGAATAATCACTTCAGCCTCAAAATAATTGAAATTCCCAAACAACTTTTACTTCTCCTTCGCTAATTTCTTGCAATTCGATTCGCATATCATTAATTATCGCACGTATTTCTGCGATGCGTTCCTATCAAATTATTTTGTGCGTTTATATTTCATGTAAAAATGTATGAAAAACAGAAATTAAATTAAAATTTTTTCATATCGGATTAAAATAAATTGAAAAGAAAGATTTTTTGGAGATGAAATAGAAATCGCCTCACACACATGTTGTGAAGACTAAGCGAAAAAAAAGATCGTAATTCGTGTTACTTAACAATTAATCATAAATAGTTTATAATCATAATTAGACGGTATTTAATTTATAAAAGAGAGAAAAAATTTTAAGAGAACTATATGCGCGTTTTTTTTCTTTGTAAAAAATGTAAATAGATCAATAATAATAATAAATTATTAAATGAAATTTATCTACTTAAAAGATATAAAAATGGGATTTTTTTTGAATTCCTCGTCGACAATTGGCAAATTTCAATGATCGAAAAATGGTAATAAATGAATTATAAATTACTAATTATTCGTAATGTGATGTTTCCTTTATGATTAAATTAGTCGATAATAGTAGAAAATAGATTTTAAATTAAATTGTCGAATGAATCCCATTTCTCCAAATCAATAAGATGCATTAAATATCTTTGGCGATTCAGTTACCATTATTGAAGACGAGCTTCTTGCAAACTAGCATTGGCCGCGGCGGCAGCATTTTGGTATGGTGTTAGTCCATTAAATGCTCCTTGTTGCGGTAATGCAGCATAAGCACCATAAGGCATGTAAGATGCAGCACCAGCACCAGCAGCACCTGTAATAATTAGAATTGATGGGAAGAAATTTATTAGATTTTTTTGTGAAATGTTAAAGTTGTGTACGGGGTTTGAGGTTGGATAGAATGCAGCTTAGTTGTGACGTTTTTTATGCAAAAATTTTAAATTTCAAACTAAGTTTTTCAAAATTTTCAAATTTTTTAATATTTAAAATACTTAATTTTTTAAAATTAAAATTTTCAAATTCTTTAAAAGTGAAGATTTTCAAATTCTTTAAAATTCAATATTTTCAAATTCTTTAAAATTCAAAATTTTTAAATTCTCTAAAATTCAAAATTTTCAAATTCTTTAAAATTCAAAATTTTTAAATTCTTTAAAATTCAATATTTTCAAATTCTTTAAAATTCAATATTTTCAAATTCTTTAAAATTCAAAATTTTCACATTAAAAATTTTCAAATTCTTTAAAATTCAAAATTTTCAAATTTAAATTTTTCTAAAATAAATTTATATTTAAGTAAATATTTTAAACTTTTTTAATTTTCAATAGTTTTTCTAAGCTGTCTTCTCCCACTCCAAAATCCCTTGAAAAAAGCCATATGATTTACCAAAATAGTTACCTGTAGCAGCAGCTGCATAAGGATAAGCTTCAAATCCACTATATTGTCCTTGAAATGGAGCAGCGGTTGCAGCTAACGCATTCTGGAAGAAATTAAGAATAGAATCAAAATATTAGTCATGCTAGTCGATCAGATGAGTTGGTCGTACTTGGAAAATTATGAATATTATGTATGTATATATTTTGAGATTATTATCACGATATCAAAATCAATATCAAAGAAAGAAAAGAAAAAAAAATCCACGAAAATCCCATCCGAAAAAAGTGTAAAAGAAAAAAAAGAAAGAAAAAAGAACTCACCTGGTATTCATAAAATTGACTTGTTGCAGCAGCAAGGGCAGCCGCGTGTGATAATTGAGTGGCTGCTGGAATTTGCATTGTTAAGCCAGCAGTTGCAGATGCAGGATTTTGTGTAGCAGCGGCTCCCAAATAAGGTGATCCAAGTGATCCATAAATGTATGATTGTGGCACACTTTAAGTTTTTTCAACATTCAATTTCAAGTATTTTTTATATATTTTTATTTTTTTATTTTTCAGATCACACAACCAACCGAAACATATAAAAAAGAGAGTTAAGAGTAAATTAGTGAGTAAAAATCTTTCCAAAAAATTCCAAATAAAAAAAAATAATTAAGTCATCAATGTAAAATTACAATAAATAGTAAAAAAATAGATTAAGGCTCTCTCAATTAAAAAAAAATGCTTACAAATACAAACCAAAAAATGCAATAAAAGAAAAGAAAAATGAACACAAATGAAAATAAATAAATTATAAAAAAATAAGTGATGAGAACTGGGAATTTTGATTTTTCATTTTAATGCGAATTTTATTTCATTACATAATGCTAGAAAATGACTTTTTTCAGCTACTTCCAATGAGTTTTATTGAATTTTCAAGAAGAAGCTATTTTTGTGAGGTGAATAATGTGCTTTTGTGATTCATCAAATTTTTGTAAAAGAAAAATTTAACGGTTTTTCTATTTTCGAACATGAAATTTGAAATTTTCGAAATCAAAATTCGAAATTGTTAATTTTTTGATATAAAAAATTGGCGTTTTCGAATTTTTCGAAAATGATATTCGAAGTTTTTCGAAATTAATTTCGAAATTCAAATTTTTGCTCCCCTGCAATCCAATATTCAAATACCTCATAATTTTCTATTTAAACATTCAATAATAATTATAATTTATTAAAACAATTTTTCACCAGAAAAACGAGAACATGAAACACTCATTTTTGATTTATGAAAGTCACTTTTATGTCCATCAAATCTCATCTAATTTGAATTGAATCGACACATGACATTCTCGTCCTCGCCATGACATTTTGATGTTTAACAAATGTCCACGACAACCTTTTTATTCTATTATCGTCATCAAAATGACAACATTAACCTATTTATTTTTTCTAATATACAAATGAGTTTTCCACTATTTTATTTCAATGTTGCTGTGTGCTGTTGTGCTGTGTGAAGGAAAAAAGGACAATGCAATGTTCATGTAATGGCGCAAAAGTTTTTTGAATCATAAAATATGGAACGAAAACACTGAAATAGCCATAATAATATTTCGAATAGATAGCACATAGGGAGTATAAAAATCGATGGTCAATGGGGTAAACAATGTGAAATATTGAACAGGTACGTCGATAATAAGCAAGCTAGAGCTCATTTCGTCCATTCTATTCGCCTATGCATGCTCGCTCATATGTGTTTATTGATTTGAATAATTTATAAATCCATTCTATATTTTTGCTTTTTTGTTTTCCTATTTTTTACACCGCAGTAGTGCCTGCCTCGCGACCTCAATCATAATGACAATAATGGACATCGTCGAGTCCATTTAATGATAATTACAGTCTTTTTTTTCTTCACATGAACTCCCATACATACAAACTATCAGCATTTGGATGTCTGAATTTCTGATTTCATGCAAAATTTGTTGCTGATTTGAGGCAATAATGACGGGAGAATTTTAGCAATTAGATAGTGCCTGGCTGCTTATCAATTTTGATCTTTATGAAAATGTATGCAAATAAGGCAATTAAATGACCATCGATTGAAATTAATTGCACGAAAATATTTCACACAAGAAGTAATTGTCCTGTACCTGCCTGCCTGACACAAGAGACACTCTTTTCTTTTCCGCATAGCAATTTCAGTAGGCTAATAAACATTTAATTTGAGATTTGTGTAGTTAAGTAAATGCACGCTATGCTATTGTAATTTTTAATTTCCATTTCATTTTTTTCTGTTTGCTTGAGCACTTTTAATGGAATCGGAAAATTTCTACATGAAAATGATTGCGTGGAATGCTAGAGAAATTCTAATGGAACTAGTATTCTGTGACTTGTCATATTTTATTATGGATTAATCATATTTTTTTTGGAAATTATGTATAATTGTGTTGTTTGTGTTGAAGAATCAATAAAAATTTGAGATGATTAAGCAATTTTGATGAAAATTGGGATGTGTCTATAAATGCTTATTTTTGATCACCTTAGATTCCAAATTATAGTATTTTAGCATTCTAGTAAAATCCGTTAGGGGTCATTCATAAATGACGTCCAATTTATAGGGGTGAGGGGATCTAAAAATCTCGTTTTTTGCGTGACATCATTTATGAACGGCCCCTTTATAGTGCCTTATGATGTACTAATGTCAGTGTTGGTCAATCTGAGTTCCGTGGTTCAAAATAAATTGTTGGAGGTTCCCAAGTGAAGTCCAATCAAAGATAACGCCAAAGATACTGTTCAGAGTAGACAATAGGCATTCTGTCAAATTTCTTAATAATTCTTGATAGCTTAGAGGTCATTCATTTATGACGTCCATCAAAAAAATGGGATTTTTAGAACCCCCCTCCCCCCTTGTCACAAAATTTTAATTCAAAAAAATTTCTTTAATTTAAAGTGTCACAAAATCTCAGACCCCCCTCCCCCTTAAATCATGGACGTTATAAGGGAATGACCCTTTATTGGTAGAAGCATACGACTGGAAATCTTAGAACGTGGGTTCGAGTCCCACTCAGGAAAAATAAATATTTTTGTTAAATATTCAAATTAAAGTCCCTTATTTATCAAATTTACGTTATTTAAAAGTAGCTTCTGGCATTAAGGTATATAAATAAATGTCCATTAATTGCTGATTCCATAGATATCAATAATTATAGAAAACACAACGAAAAGAAGTAAAAATAATTAATTTTATTGAATATGACTTCACAAAACCAACACTAGACACTCAAGAAGTGGAACCTAACACGTAAAATTAAAGTAAACGTTTTAACAACAATATTTAGAGTAATAGATTTAACAAAGCTTGGGGACATCAAAAATTCCATAAATAATTTAACAAATGTATCGAATTTGGGGGAGAAAATCCAAACAGAACGGAAACAAGTTTGTTGTAATTTTACGATCACGAACATTCAACAAGCATGTCGATTTATCAATTTATACATGTCCCCCATTTAAAATTGTTTATACATGTTTTGTTCTTGCATTGTTTACTATTTTGTCCTTATCAACTCAGTTTTACCTTACTGCGTATATTAATGTATGTACGCATATTGCAATAATTAGTTCCAATAAAAGTGTAATTTTCTATTATTAATGAAAAATGACAAATTAATAAGCAGCAAGTCTTATATCTCCCCTAATTCAAGTTCGTTCCCCTCTTCGGCTCCAAATTGTAAGGGAAAAAACATTTTTTTGGCATCACAGCCAATCGCAAATCGCGCCGTAGGAAAATATTTTTTTTTGCGCATGACATGAATTGAACAATTGAAGAACTTGAACAACAAAGAGAAAGACGACTGACTGGAAGTGTGATAAATAGAAGCGTGAACAAAATAAAAGAAGTAAGCATGAAGTCTTTTGTTTTTTTCAAGTAGCGAGCAACTTTTCTTCGACATTTTAAGACATTCCTATTGTTATGATTTACTTATTTTACTATGCAGTCTCATTTTTCTCATGCTAATCTTATTAAAGCGTGGTGGAATCTCATTTTTGTTTTGAACAAATAAAAAGTAAATATAAAAGAATAACAATAGCTTGAGGAGGCGGGGTATAGATGCAGGTGTTTATTCACAATCAAATGAAATTTAAATACTGAAAAACTTTATTATTATTGCTATTAAAATGTAAAGTAGATTGAATGACTTTAAAGTTTGCAGTGAAGGTAAAGTTTGCTGACGTTTGGGTAACTGACATGTTAGAATTGTCTATGAGTTGAAAATAATTGGATTGTGAGTTTGTTTGGCTACTTAATGTCTAGAAGTTTGTGAGCTGATGAAGGGGGTACTTAAGGGGAAGCCCGAGCAGGACATAACTGCTATCTTGATTTTTCTTCATATTTGAGGCAATTTTTGTGGACCAGAAGTGTTGGTTCGTTAACTAATGACGTCAAAAAATTAAGAACTTCTTTGTTTTCCTCCCATGTTGAACATTTGTCAACCAAGATGCTAAAAATCTACGTGGCACCCGAATGGTTTTAAGTTTATTGTCTGCATGACCACCTTATGGTCAGCTTTTGAATTCGTCATAAGTGAATGACATCGAATTTTTCAATTTTTCAAACGGTTTTATGAGCTCATTAAAACATTAAGGAAATGGGTAAAAAAATTTAACGGTTTTTTGAAATTCAAAATTTTCTTGTTGTGTATTTTAATACCCCTAGAGTTTCGAACAGTCTGTCGAACTTGAATTACACACATCGGCCTGCAATTTGTCATTGAGTGAACCTTAAAATACCTGAACAGTATCAACTATGTGCTACTCGGACAACCATTCATAAAATCAAGTAAATTCCTCAAATCCAGAAGAACTGTTAGCAATAATTCAACTTTTATTTACCAAAACTTCTTTTCTGTAATGATCAAAATCATAATCTCTAATTCCCTCATTAACCATTGACCACATGCCGCACAACATTATCTAAAGATGTGAAAAACAAAAATTCTCTCTGATATTAAGTTTATTCTGCTTAATTCACGTCTTAATCTAAACTTTTCCATTTGAAAGTAAATTTTTCGAGAGAAGTTTGTTGAAACTAAAATGATTGGCAGTTATCCAGTATTTGATGATGAATAAGTTTTTTTCTCTGCTCTCTGCTGATTACGTTACTTTTTGGCAATAGTCTGTGCAATGTCATTCAGATGAGTTAAAATTAAATGTATTTTTTTTGTGAATGATTAATTGTTACAAGTTTCTCAAAAAAAATGCATCTGAATAGCTTTAAATGACATAGTTCTAGTGCTGGAATGATTTATGACCAAAATATTATGAAACTGTGTCAACATTATGTTCAAAGAACCAGTTAGGAAATCCATATGACTATTATTTAGATAGAATATGAAGATAGGATGACTATTATGGCTGAACACTATTGTTCTGTGTTATATCCTTGTAGATACATCAAACGATTAAACAAAATAGCTGACACAATGGTTTGAAAGGCTTTAAACTCTTCAATTTCCCATAAAGCTTTAAAAATCTCATGATTGAAATTTGATACAGCCACATTGATCATGAAAATCGATAAAAAGATATATCTCATCATCAAATAAACTTCCCATAGGTCTATGACTAAATAAGAATTCTAGTAACATACATTAGAACAAAAGGATTCTTTATTGAGACATTTAAAACGTGACATTTCATCAATTTCCCTTTATCATGCATTCTTACATGTACAGAACGACTAGATTTCTATCAATCCACATGTATCATCTTTCAAACTCCCTAGAAAAGAATAAGTTCTGAATGCTGTTCGAAATAGAATGAGACACGAGAAGAAATTTCCTCTTTACATCTATTTTTTTTCTTGGCTTGAATTCAAAAATAGAACAAAGGGCATCATCATAAACTCGCGAGTGTATTACCTAATCACACACATTTATAACACAACTTTAAATTGTGTGAGAGAGAAAGAGAGTGACGAGGAAGAAGAAAATTTGAGATGAAAAATTTTCTTTCCTTCGTCTTGATTCATTTTTCTTCATGTTTCAGTGCGGTTGTGGTGATTTTGTCAGCATTTGATATGCAGGAATTTTGTTTTTGAGGTGATCCATGTTGTTTTGAAATTGTTTGGCTTATCAGTGCCAAAAGTTTATAAATACATGACATTGTGCAGCTGTGAACAGCAATATTGGCAACAGATGCGGAATCAGGCAGTTTCGTTCAGTTTGTTGCAATAAATGGTCATTAGTGTCAATTTTGGAGGATGTGCTGCTCATTTTTGGACATCATGAGTTTAACTCATGACTCCAAATCAGTTAGTGTACAACAAATGACCAAAATAACGAAAATGACTTTGAATCCTGAGTGACTGGGATCTCAAGCGATGTAGTGAGAATCACTTTTTTAGATGCAAGTTCGATTCCTAAAATCCAATTATAATGCAAAATAAGTTTTTACAGGTTTAAAATCAGAAAAATGCGCTCCAGACTTTAAAATCAAGTCATGAACACCCCAAAATCCCCCAAACTGATGCACATTAAACAACCAGAACGAATATATATCCACGAAAAGAGGACTATAAACTCAAAAGCATAATATTATGTCGGAAATCATTTTTATGGACTTGTAATTTTTCATCATTCGATAAACTTTTTAACTGTTGCTACTTAAACTCAGCAATTAAGATTAGAATTGATGATATCCAAAAGCTGAATAGTAATGGAAGGCTACTCATGTCTTAAGTGGAAATTAAATCGTTTTGTGTAGAAAACAACTTTTCACTAGTTTCACACATGCTTCATAAAATAAAGCAACAACAAGAAAATTTCTCCTCCACATCATCTGAAGTGGCCGGCGCTCATTTTAATTTCATAAGTCTTATTAAGTGTTCGAGATGGAAATGGAAATGATAAAAGCTTCAGCATGCACACTCGAAAGTTATTTTATTTTCTTCCTGTCAATCAGTGCTCTTTGACTGTGACGGATATTTTTGTTAATGCTCTATTATTGTGACAAATAATTCAGCTTTGAGTCTTTTCATGTATGGTAACGGGGCGATGGATATAGAATAGAGTGAATGAATTTGTAATTTGTGCTGGTGGCGGTAGACCATCCAGCAATTTCAAGTCATTTACTGTTGTTTTTCATTATTTCATTATTTGCGTACATACGTGGATATAATATAATTTCTGTTATCGTGCCTCAACTCTTTTTTTCATTTCGTTAAAATTAACATTTTTCCAAAACAAAAATTACCTTTTTTAATGCCGAAAAAAAAAGTTTAAGCGGAAGTAGATCTACACAAAAAATGTAAACTTATGGAAATACTTGCGCGAAATTTATTACAATTTTTTTTCATTATTCAGAGGCAACACACGAGGTGAACTTCATCAAGAAATAAAAGAGTTAAAACTATACAGAAAGTAATTGAAATTAAGTTATGATTTTGGGGGTCATTCATAAATGAGGTGCATCAAAAATTGGTTATTATCTCTTAGTAAAATGAACTGTTCCTTGTTCTCAGTGGCATAGACAGATTCAGACAGATCAGCGGCATTTTTCGAGGGAGGGGGAGGGGGTTAATTTTTTGGTGTAAAAAATTTTAGGGGGACAGGATTTTTAGTTTTTTTCTCTCAAAAACCCAGGCAAATTAAAAAATCTTTCAGTGAAGGGAAAGACCAATTCCCGTGATCAAAAGTCATTAATCAAAAACTATCCCCCCTTGCCGAGTCTCGAACCCATTATCGATATGTCGTTGTCACAATAATTAAGTACAGAAGTGTTAAACCATTGCGACACCAAGTCACTTAACCTCAAAATCTAGAGTTCAGTCCTTGAACCTTTACTATATCTTGGACGTCATAAGCGAATGACTCCTTACTCTCTTTCTCCTTAACTTTCTACATAAATATATAAAAAAATTAGTTTGTTAAAAATAAAAACAACAGATTTATTTCTGTGCTGTATATTTTAATATATGTAATATTTGGGTTAATTAGAAATCATCAAAATTGGAGTTGGAAGTGTAACTGCTTTATCCAATAAGAAGGTAAATAAATCTTAATCTCAGTCATATATTTCTGTTGATAATTACATCACATTTTCTACCGTTTGTTCGTCATAAATTGATCGACCAATAAAAATGACTTGAATGTCGAAAACGAGAGACAGTTTAGACTTGAAATTATCGTAAATCTTTTTATGCTTTTTCTCACTTCCATTAATTCTGTTTTTGATTCGTGTTGTAAGCTTGTTTTACAGTTTATATGTAATAATCCAATATTAATTGAATGTAGAGTAGCATGTATGTACAAATCAACTTGAAGTACAAAAACATTCTAGTCGAAATTATTATTCACAAGGCTATGAACTTGTTGTTTTAATTTCTATGGATATGAAGGTCATGTGATGATGATTCATTAATATTTTCGCTAATTTTTGAGGGTGATTCGATAAACTTTTTATTCTATAGCATCTAATACTGTTATATGGTCGATATAATTGAGTAAATTTCAATTTTAAATCTACAAAAACAAAATTAATACTAATTTGACATTGACACCCACTTTTTTATGACGAATCTAATTTTAATACTGGTGTAATTTTATTGCGACATTTTTATTGCCATTAAATGAAAAAGTCTCGATTTTTTGAAGGGAATATACCGAACT
Organism: Chironomus tentans; assembly: GCA_963573255.1. Lineage (NCBI taxonomy): Eukaryota > Metazoa > Arthropoda > Insecta > Diptera > Chironomidae > Chironomus > Chironomus tentans. The sequence continues at coordinate 39,234,944 of OY754302.1, read as the reverse complement.
GATCCTCCTTTCTTCAACTTACGAATGCTTCCGAATCACAAAAGAATTTTGTAGAATATTCCCGAATAATATATGAGAAAATTGACAAGCATGGACAGGTGTGCACTTGAAAATACTACATTTTAGATCACTATTGCTTGATATTCCTTGTAAACTGCTACTTACACTACTTACAATTTTCTAAGTCCCCAAAAATCAAAATGACTAAAATTAAATAAATTTTAATTCACGACTGTGTCAACAGCTTTATCTGGTCATCACAAAAATGACCAAATTTTCCTCGTGATTTTTCTCATAAAATGAAGCAAGCAGTAAGCAAACGGAAACCACAGAAATGAAAATTGTCAAATAAATAAAACTCAATAAAACTCGTAGAATTCAAAATGGAAAATATTTTTTAAAACATTGTAAAACTCAAAATAGAAACAAAATTCATTCATTCTGGATGTTTGATATTGAAAAAATTTGTGGCAGCTGAATGGAATTGAAATTTACATTTGCGTGTCCTTGCAAAGTTCAAAAGTATTACTTAAATCGCTCAATATTCAATCAATAAAAAAATCCCTCATTTTTATTTTCCATGTTTATTATTTTGACAGTAACGATTGACTTGTATCATGACTAAAAAAGAGGGTAAAGTGTGACGAGACGAGTGACTGTAAACAATATTATAAGAAAGTGAAAAACATCATTAAGCAGGAATTATTAAAATGAACAATAACTTGGGGAAATTTATTGAAATCACGAATTATCAAAGTGTGAATGTTCCTTTATTCAAGACAATTGCCGTAAACAATGTCTTCTTTATGGCCTCTTTTAAGCCATTATGAAGAGAAAAATAAAAGAGACAGATGAAGTTATTGAAAATTTATCACTTTTCTTCCAAATGTTGAGCCTTGTTTATTGTGTTTTCTGTGTGACAGAAACTTTTCTTTTTAAAAATGCGATCTGTTATGATTTGTTGTGTTTAATGAAGGCTATTTTGTGTTTTAAAATAATTTTAATTTGTTTATACAACTTTAGACATGAATTATTGCTCAACGGTTTTTTGAAATTCAAATTTTGTATTAAAAAAACTGCAAAATTCTAGACACAATTTAAAAATTAAAAATACGTTACAATTCTATCCCAATAAATCAAAATAAGAAGAATAAATCATTTTTTGTGACATTATTTGGCACCAAATCATTGTTCTAGAAATGCCTTAAATCCGAGTCCTCAACTCTGAGAAGCAAATTAGCAAGAAGAGTCAATAAAATTTTCATTTCTTGCACAAAAACAAGAAGAATCGAAATTTATTTTGTGTTGAAGAAAAAGAGACATTTCGTACCGTGCGATCACTCGCCGTTAGTCGTATGTCGTTAAAAACATCTCATTCTCACAAGAAATAAAAAAAAACTCGTGTCGAGATTTATTATTAAACATTTAGGATTTTTCTTATTTAGATCATTTTCTTAAAATTTTCTTGATAAAATGCCAATTTTTTCTTGCTTCCTTTAATTTTCTCTATGCTTCTCATGCGAGTGACTCGAGGCGGTATTAATACAAATGTAGAAAATGAAAATTGTGAGCAATATGTGGGACTAAAGTCTCTTGCTGAGACATTACTTTACATTTACAAAGAAAATGAGTTAGGAAAGTGTCTGTCTTATGTTCTACAGAATGTCACATAGAAGGAATCTCTGAAAAAAACCTCGCTGAGATATTTTGTACATGTTTCATTTAATTTTTCGCAGAGATGAAAACGTCACTTGACAATCATAATAATAATAATTTCTTGTATTGTAAATCAACATGAGTGTCGAATGGCAGGCGGAGGATTAATGAGGTCAGTATGTGGAAGTAGCAAAAAATATGAAAACAAATTATAACCAATATTTTCTTTCCTTCCTCATGTCTGCCTCCATTTGAACATTTCTGGTTTCATCTCTTTTACCAAATGACTTCCCGTTAATCGCCGTATGTCAATATGCTCGATATTAAAAAATGGGTTTAAAAATAAATTCCAACCCAACAATTAGCAATGAGGCGTTTAGCGGAAAATTGTAATGATGCATTTATGATGATCATCGAGTAAGGAATTCGCTTTCTTTCCTTCTAAAATTAAATGAATAAAAAACATTTGCTGTCGCGTTTTAAGTTCTCAACAAGACATTTTTCAGTTTTTGGCGATGAAAAAATTGACCGAGCAGCACACTGTCTGATAGATGAACTTTTTGGGTGTCATAATGTATTTTGGGCTTTACCAAGCTTAATATTAACGGTTCATAAATTTTGCTCAACTTCAAGGCTGTAGGTTTAGTGACTGACTCTAGCCGCTGATGCAACTACAATTTGACAAATTTTTAATTTTCTCATCAAGTTCAAGTCACATTGCCAGCCTCAGCATCTCCAGAATCTATTAAAGTCAACAAACTAATGTGCTGCTCGGGTTCATAGCACATACACAACCTCTAACTGCCTCCAACTGTTGTGTCATCATGTTCTCTCTTTTGTCATCATGTGATTAATATTTTCTCTATGTCTCTCAGTTGTAGCTCTATAAGCACACTTTTAATAAAGCTAAACAGACTTTTTTGAGATTTACAATTATTGTAATTATAAAATCGTTGATAAATTAAGAAGACTCGAAATTCTTTTTACATTTTCTTCTTCTTTGTTGATTTCGTGAGCGAGGCTAGAACTATTAATAAATTCTGCTAGAGATTTTTTTGTTCGTAACATGTTTCTATGTTTGTCATCATAAAATGAAACATGACAGAAAAGTTTTATTGACTTTATTTTTCTTCAAAATATTCGCTTTTAGAGGCTCGACGTCCAAATCAACTAAGACTAATTGCTGTGCTAGAAATTATAGCTGTTAAAACTGATGTTATATTTTTCTACATGATCATCGATTTATCAGACAAAAATGTCATATTTTTTTTGAACGGATTAAGACATTCGCCGGGCAAATAAAAATGAGTTGGTTATTTACATTCTGTGTGCGTCATGCTGCTGACGTCTTTAAGGTTAGTTATTAATTTTGTGAATTATGGAATGAATTTTTGGACGTCAATTCTGTAACTTTGTGATTAGGGCAACATCTAGCCATCTAGGGTTCGAATATGTGTGGGATCGAACTCATGTCTTAATGAAACAATGGATTACAGATTGATAGACTCGTGCCTAACCATTAGGTCACAGAGCCCCACCACTGATACTCGCAGACTCACTTATATATGGATCGATACCCCAAATCTCATTCTATATCCTGTCTATCCCGAAATACATAAATAGACTACATAAATTGGGAAATCAAACAAGCTCACTCAAATCCCAGACCATCCTCCGCAAAACTCCCAATTTCCATATATTTCCTTAAATCCCATAAAAAAAATCTAAGTCAGAAATCACATTACTTTCGTTAAATTCAACTCCTTCTTTCACGAGCTATATTTACATTCAATTTCAATGTGATACCACTTCCGTCAGTCGATGAACGAGAAAGAAGGAACGAATGAGTAAGAATCAAGAGAGGATTTGAAATGTTCTTTTAAACCTTTTTTTCCCCTGATGTGTCTGTGTAATATAATCTTTTTTTTCTACTTTTTATTTTGTTTTTGTCACATTTTTATAAGGTTCCCCATCAACAGTACACTGCTGTATGTATAAGCATGTAAGTGAAGTTAAATAAAATTAAAATACATGTTTAGTTGAATTTCCTGTCTCAAAGTTTTTTTTTATGAAGAAACTAGCGATGTGTGGAGTGAGGGACACATTTGATTTGTTTTAGAAGACATCGACTCAAAGGTTTGGGAGGTCTAATAGCAAATATGTCACAATTGAGACTTATTGTCCATCCACATCAATAATGTCATGTGTGACGATTCAATTTCAAAACTTTTCATCCAAATAAATATCGCAAAAAGATAATATGGGAAAATTATATCAATAAACATTCGATTCCATGTTTTTCATCCCGACCACATTAAATGTGTGTTCATTTTACTAGAAATAAAATTGAATTTTTATTGTTTAGAATTTCCACACATCATTTTTTCCTTTTGACTTGTTACTGTTGTGGCATTTTGCGTATAATTTGCAGCCAATAAAAAAATAAATTGAATCATTACAAAGCAAATTTTTTTGTTTTTCTTTTGAGTTTTTCCTCTCGACTCTGTGTGCAAAAAAGTAAGTCTAATAAGAAAAAGTTTCAAGTCTCGTATTGAGACTGAGATGAAAAAATAAATCCTAAATATTTTCACACATTTTTCCTCTCTCTTACACTCGATCCATGTGTGTATATTTTCATAGTCATCGTCTACGGTTGCTGTAAGCGCAAATGAAAACACACATATGAGAATCAATTTCTCCCTCAAAAGACTTTTTTTTGCTTCTCCCGACAAGAGTGCGGCATGTTTGTAAAGGAGTTAATATGAGAACGGGATGTTTTTTACAGTGCTGTCCATACTTTGTATGTATTTAATTCTGTGTTAAATAAATCTAGTGTAATTTTATTCCGAGCGACACATTGAGGTAGATTGGAACTTTGGTAATTATTTTGGGATAGATTCATTGATATAGAGCTAGTTACTGGTCACTTTATACATATAAGATACTTTATACATTTGAAGACCATTGCCATAGAAATTTCAAGGTGTAACCGGGTTTCTCATTGAATATGGGAATGTTTTTGCTACAGCACCTTTGAGGTCCATCCTTTAGGTACTCAAGGGGATATCATGAGAATATATCTTAAGGAATGATATAACGCTTTTAGCAAATTATAAATTAAGCCGTTAATTTATGAAGAATTCACTGAATTATCCTCGACATATAACGGTCCTGGAAAGCATAAGTGGAAATAAATCCAGCAACAAGCCTGCATGAATCCAGATTTGATGGAAATATGACATTAAGTTGGAACTACACCGAATTTTAAGCCAATTTGCCTATTTTCCAGTTCACAAGTACTAACTAAGTACAATTGAGGTTAGCACATTCAAAAACAACAAAATATAGTATGTCACTCGGACACCACCCACAACCCACAACCATCCCCAACTCCCTGCGTATTAATATGAATGTTTGTTCTCGTTTCTCATCAAATTACAAATAAATATATCGAGTTGGAAGTAGCTAAAATAAATAATCGCATGAGCATCATTTATATGTTTTTATTCTGCATTCTTCTTATTTCTTTTCAAGAACTGAATTAATTGAATTAAAAGATTTACAACTCAAAGAATTAAAATAAAAGAAAAAAATTTGAAGAAATGCGCATCTTCAAAAAAAAAATAATAATAATAAGATTTTTCTTTTGAGCTAATTAAAATGCTACAACGATATTAATTGTAACGTAAATCTACTTAATGATTTTAATGGAGAGCAACAGAAATCAAATAAAAAAATGAAAGAAAGAAATGTTTTATGTATGAAGAGAAAGAAAAAAAAATAAAAAAATAAGACTGAATTTTTTTTGGTAACACTTACCCAAATTGGTTTTGTAAAACGGGATATGCCGTTCTTAATCCAGCTGCTGCGGCTGCGGCAAATGGAAATCCTTAAAAGAGAAAAAAGATAAAACGAAAGTTTTTTATTAATTTTTCCGTGGTCATTGACATTAAGTTCTAAATTTGCTCAATGTTTAGTTCCCTCCGAAAAGGACTTAATGACAGTTTTATGACTTCACAAAAAGAACGACGAGAGAAGAAACATTCTAAATTTACATACATGAGTTAATATTATTGAATAAATACATAAATAAAATTTAGATTCATTCGTATAGACACAAATAAAAAATTGTTTTTAAAATTGTAGCTTCAGCAAACACATGTTACGGAGCTGAAATTTTACTGCCACATTTACTAGTTTTGTTATAGCATTCATTTCTTCGTAAAAAATATATATTGTAATATATTCAGTTTGACTGGATGAGGTGGATGATGTATTAAAATATAATCAGTATAAAGTAACCGTTAAATGGAAGTTTGATTGAAGATCAGAACAATTCATAGAGCACCTAGCTTGAACTGATTTTTGTGACTTATCTTATATGCATGAGGTCATGATGATTTCGAGATTTTGTTGCTAACTGAATTTTTAATAGAAGAAATTTATCTTTTGTGGAGTTGAAGGCTGTTTTTTCAGTAAGATTGGCACAAATTCTGGATCTTTTGATGAACTTAAAACCATTATTGAACTTAGTTTTAAAATTTGTTAAATAGAAACTGATTTTAATTGACTTTTAACTATTATAAAGCTGTTCTAGCAGCTCTTGACTCTGATACTAAGGGAAGCTTTTTTTTATTTTAGTTGATTCATTACAATATACTAGCATTGCTGCTGTTTTATACTTAAGATAAGTTTTGGATATGTGTGTGAACATTAATATTAATTCGTTGCTCATTACTATTGTTGATCCATCGAATATTAAGCAAGGAAAATCAAACATTACAACAATTTTGTTCCAAGTGGGAATCGAACCTGTGTCCTTTTGACTTTCGATCACTTTTCTTGCTACTAAGCTATCGAGGGTTGATAACAAACTTGGCAGATAATCAACTTAAACTATTAACCTACTCTGAATAGTTTCTTTGATGTTATCATCTATAACATATTTATGCTGGAACTTCCAGCAATAATTATTGAACAAAATGAATATCTTCTGTTGTATTTTTAAAGAACAAATTTAAAATGACCAATTTCTGCAACCATAATCTCCAATTCTCAAATTCCTACAATATTTAAAGACACTCATCTTAATACATAACATCAATTAACTGCAAACAATAATAAGTTGCTCATCAAACTTTTTTTCATTATTCAAATATTATTGCGTGATGGCAGTAAATCATTAATCCATCTTCACGAATTTTCTCTGGACATTGTAAATAAACATAATCCACGTGTATGTAGACGTGAATGATTCGTTGCTTTAAGATTTTGATGAAATATTGAGGTTTATTGGATTTACTTTTTCACAAGTTCTACATTTAATCTAGTCCAACCCGAGTGACACGAAGGAGGTATTGGTAGTTATATGGAATCCTACATGAATTGCTCTATAGGGGTCGTTCGTAAATTATGTCATGCTTTAGGGGGTGAGGGGGGGGGGTAGAAGAATTTGTGACTGTCCAAAAACAAAATTTCTCTTTCTTTGTAAAGAATTTGTGACAAGGGGGGTCGAAAAAGTAGTTTTTTTGCTTGAAGTAATTTGCGAATGACCTCATAAATATCTAAGTGGATCCTAAATCGAGCCCCTTGTCGCTAGTGGAATAATATTTGCGCAGGGAAGGAGATTGAGGGCCATGAAAATTGATTCCTTTAAATAAAATTGTAATGAATAAAATTCAATTCCAAACCACCCCCGCATCTCGAATGCGCTCAATACCAAATCACCAAAAATACTCAAAACTTATTATTTCATAAATTTTCATTGTATTCTTTACATTCTCTCTTTTCCATTATTCGGAAATAAAACATTAGTGAGAGAGAAAAAACATTAAAAACGATTCATGAGGTCAAAAAAAAAGCTTCAATTCGCTCAATACTAACAATCATCATCATTATCATTGGCATGATGAGAAGTTGATGTAGGGCCTATCGATAATAGCCCAGTCATATAAGAAAACAACAACAACAAAAAATTCATTAATTAATGGAAATTTAATTGTATTGAGCATAGCGAAGCCATAGAAAATTGAAATAATTGTAACAAATTAATGTCTTCATATCATTTTCAGTCGAGAAAAGAAACTAAAGAAGAACAAGAAAAAATTAATGAATAAAAAAGTGAGAAAATTTGTAGCTTGTGCCCATATTGCTATACATTCAATTATTCACAATTGCCGACACATTTCATTGTTGCACTTCTTTTATTCAAATTTTACTTGGTTGTGGTTCGATAATTCTTCATGCAAATGTCATATACTGATCATAATGATCGTCCATGATCATATCATGTTCATTAGTACTTACTATGTACGTGATAAAGGGTTGAAGCTCTACGTATGAGTGTAATTGAGACTAAAGACAATGTGGAAAGACCGTCGACCGGATATCAGAGTGTTTAAAGAGCGTTTCAACATGCGGAAATATTTGTAACTCTACATTCATGACAGTTTACGTGGATGTATGCGAGTGGTGACTTGCTTCGATATTTATGTGCTTCAGTCATTTTTTCTTCAAATTTTATTAAACGATGAACAGAAAAAAAACGTTAACAAATTTCATGACATTTGTAATAAAGCAAAATGATATAAAGTAAAGATGATTATTATTCGTTTACGCATCGATGGATATGAGCAGACGACTCGACGTCATGAAAAAAAATATTTTCTTCTTTTTCCTCGTCAGTAATGTTGGGAATAAAAGGTTGAGGAAGGAAGGAGTGGCACTGTTGATGCATTCATGTCGATAAGAATTCAAGACTTACAAAAAAAAAATTAAGGGAAATGAAAGAATAAAAATTTAAATTTTCAACGACAGCACAACAACAATGTTCAATTGATCATAAAAGTACCGATAAATTTGTAAATTACTTGATCATTTGTTATGTTCTACCTCATACATTGTAATTATCGAGTTCTCTTCTCTACGTTGGAACACATGTGTGGTTTAATTTCATTTGCACATATAACATCTGCATAACAGTGTGTTGTCTCTGGAGGGCAATAAATCTCAGATGCACAAAAGTCGTAAAGTGCAAATAAATTTAATGGAAATGCTTTGTCTAAATTTAATGGAACAAAGGCTTGAAATCGATTTCTCAAAATAGAAATAATTTGTCATTTTTTTAGACACCACTAAGCACTCAATTTAAGTAAATAGAAGTTTAATTTAGATTCAAGATAATGTTGAGTATTTGACTTGTATGAAATTGATGAGCGTAGCAACAATTTTATGGTTTAATCTTGTATCAATAGGAGACAATTTACACGTTTAGTTTCTACTATAAATTCAGATCAATTTGACTTTAGAAAGTTTAAGCTCGATGGTTGCTGATTATAATGAATATATTCGATTATTGGAGATTGAAGCTGATTTATATTTTCTTTTGAATTTAGTGTGAGAACTGAAGTATAATATGCCTAAAGGCAATATGTGACTAGATTGTGCAGTAATCTAGTGCTTTGATAGCTTAATATTGAAATTTAACATGTAGTCTTGGGTTAGAAACTAAGCAGGGGGTAGCTAGCCATCCTTCTAACTGAGGTAGCTACCAATTCTACTGTTATTGATCTCAAAACTAGAATTCTAACCTACAAAACTGAAATTCTAACCTAAAAATCTGAAATGCCAACCCACAATCCTTAGTATGACCTCAAAAATTATCATCCCCAAACATTTCTTCCTAGAACTCATGAAAATTACAAAAAAATCATCTTCATATAATTTCATGCTCATAAAAAATTCATAGCAGCTCATGTCTTAAGCAGGAAATTAGAAACTCAACTTTTAGTGCTAATTTGATTTCATTACAACTAAATTTTTTTAATTGTTCGTTCTTTTTCCAGTTTCTCTTCATCTCCAAATGTTATTTTCGGTTTCTTTATTTCTGCATGCTACGTTTTGTGTACATTTAATGTGTGTTTATTTTTTGGGGTTTTAACTACACACATAAATCCATACACAGACATATATGCAGCAATGTTAGAGTCATAAACGACGAATATGATCGTCGTGTGACTCAAAAAACATATGTTACTGAAAAAATGTGCGCCACCATAAAAAGTAGAGGTTCCTTCATGGCAATAAAAGCATAAAGAAATTATTGAATGATCAGTCTGGATTTCTTTTTTCGATGAGTAAAAATAACAACAACAAGCACTATAATTTTTTATAATATCTCTTTGTTATTCATATCTCCTTCCATGACTTGCAAGAACTTACTCATTGGCACGAGTTGTTTTTAATTCTGTTACTTCTTTTTCTTTTCTCTCTCGAGGTTCTTTTTATTCCGTAAATTGCAAGATTGTTGAGTGAGCAATTATGAGAACGTAAAGGATTATTTATATTGTGCAATTTTTACCTGTTGCGAGATTTCCACGTGGCTTTGCACCTAAGATGGCTAAATTTACATTTGCTTTTCGCCCATCAATAATTGGATTTGGATCTTTGCATGCACGCTCGGCGCTAAGTCTATCACCCATAATAACCTGTATAATTAGAGATAAAATGTCTCGTTAGTCTCATTTCCATTAATTCTGAAGCAGCATGTACAGAAAGATAATTATCACCTTTCTGGATGTCAAAAAATACATAAAAGTTATACTTACAAAGCCATAACCGCGACTTTTATTCGTCTGACGATCAGTTATGACAACAGCTTCCTCAATATCACCGTAAACTGAAAAATGCTCACGCAGACTTTTGTCAGTCGTATGATATGGCAATCCACCAACAAAAAGTTTCGTCCACGTTGTGTCTTTTTGTTGTTGTGCGGCCGAAACTTGAGCTTGTGTTGCGTTCATTGATGGTGTAGTTCCTGCGACGGGAGAATTGCATGCGACGAGTCCGGCAACGAGTGCAGCTGCTTCAGCTTCTGGTCCAACTTGCATCAACATTTTCTATTTATTTATTATAATATTTACGTAATACTCAAAATGTGAATATAAAAAACAATATATCTGTAAAGAGAGTAAGAATAGGGGATGAATTTAATCAGATGAATTTGCTTTACTTGTTCTTGTCATTTCCTACAATATTTGAATTGTAATCAAGTGACTTTTCATCTACATTTGTGAGTGTTTGATGTGCAAACACTAATGGAAGAAGAAAAATGAGAAAAAAGCATATCTGGTTCTTAAAAGGGGTTCTTTTTTATGTCTGAATCATGAAAATTCATCAATTCTGCTTTTTATGTGGTAAAACTAAAAATGTTGCTCGACTAGAATGGCGATTGACATTAAAGTTGGTCTGAATAATGAATTTTTTTTGGACAGACTCAAAGGACGTCCAACAAAACTTGAAAAACTCAACAATTAGCACAATATTAATCTGAATTACAGACATTTTCTTTAGAGACTTGAGATCCAGCAGCAGCAAAAAAATTATACAACACAAAAGTTGCACATTGAGTGCCAAATATGAGATAAATTCAAGCATGTCAAAGTAAATCCGATAAGAAATTGAAAAAATGTTTCTTTATTTCCTCTTCCCATCAATACAGAGGAACTGAAGAACAGAATGAAATGCTCTTAGTTGTTCATTCAATATTCGTTGCTAAATCTATTATTTATGACAGGCTTTCGACTGCATTTGGAATAGTAAAAAGCAACTCCCTTCTGTTGCCTTTGAAAAGGATGAAAAATCATGGAATTTCTTCCGCTAAATAACAAGCGCAATTCCCTTCGTCGCTGTAAAATAAAACTTATTTTTCAACATGTAATGCTCGAAAGAAATTGAAATTTTTAGCAAAGCGTAAAGAGGATCAAAAAGTATTTTTATTATTAAATTTTCATCCCTTCCCTGCCATCAACTTCCATTTCATTTTTAATTTTATATATTATATTCATTAAAGTTGTGTAAGTGAAGTTGTGTGTCTATTGTGTGATATTTAGGACATGAACAAAAATTGTATTGCATCTGTCTCAATTACATGCGTACATTGACTTTGAGCTTTAGGGGCTACAATTTTTGGATTTTATGCATCAGTTCAGGCATTGATTGTAGAAATCATGTTTCGCTGAATGAACAGTTTTGTGCTATACACGATAAAAAATATATTCATTAATTTATTGCAGTGCAGAAAGAGAAGCATAAAGGAACAAAAGGGATTTAGAAAGGACAATGACTCTTTCTCTCACAAAAACATCAATAATTTACAGCATGTGAAGAATTCTTAAAGAACTTTATCACCTGGTACGAGATCCTTTTAAATCAGGCATGAATAAAAGTTTTGAGCAGTTGGCATGTGATGGAAATCATATGATCTCCAAATGTTCAAGTTCTTTAAATATATAAAAAAAAGTAAACACAAAACGGAGATCCCAAAAAAATAGAAGAAATCAGACATAGCGTGCAATATTATTAGTGCTATTCTTGTTATTGTTAAAGAGAGAAAATTCTCAACAATGGAAGGACAATAAAGACCTTTTCTAGCAGTCATGAAAACTAGTTTTTTGCGCCATACTCATTGAACAATAGATTATTGTCAAAAAAAACTTGCATCAGTCAGAGAGTCAGTCAATTATAGACTCTTGGCTGAATGTATTAATAGCAACAGCGGTAGATGAGACATAGACTCATATGTGCATGCACTTACACATAGAACATAGAGAGTTGAATGCATGCTCCTTTTTATAAATGAATACGAACAGCTGCACAGCATTAAATTTGTTCTACATACACCCGAATGTAATGAAAACAAAGGAATAAAAGGGATATATGGATGACGTGGAGAATGAGAGAACGACAAAAAATTATTATTATTTTTTTCTGTATGTGGGGATCCAAATGGATCATATGGAAGAGGAAAGAAACCGATGCATCAGCTGTTTCTACGCGCCAACCTTTCCAGTATTACTATTAATTAAAATAATGAGGAAAAAGACGGAAACGAGAGAAAAAAAGTTATGAGTAATGGGAAAGAATTTAAATGATAAACATTTCCTGAATATTAAAATGAATTCTGATCACTTTACATACAAAAAATAAGGAGGAGAGACTGCACCCCTTCCCTCCATCCACACATACACGTACATTTATTTTAAAATGTAGGCGATTACGCAAATTACTGAATTTGTTGAAATATGTACACAATTATGTGCTTTCATGAAAATTACTTTCTCATAAAACTTATGATTTTAAAGAAGGAATGCTCAAATATTTTCTGTTTGCATGAAATACTTGGATGTGCTGTCATGTGGATCGTTTTGTCTTAATTAATTTTTGGCATGATATACATTTTAATGAGATGATTTTTGTGCATGAGCATGTCTCTGAGGATGAATGTGTTTTTTTGGATTCAAGGTTTTGAAGGCTGAGGTACTATTAAGTATTGACATGAGATTTTGCTGGATGGAACCAGATATACTGATGTAAAATCACTACTAGGCTGACCATCTGCTTGGTTTTTCAGAGGACCGTCTTCTATTTTTGTAAATTGTCCTCTTTTATTGCGAAAATGTCCTCTATTTCCAAAATTTAACCACTTTATACTTTTTCGGGATTATAGCTTCCAAAAAATATCTGGTCAACCTACTTATGACGTCCATCTAAAACTGTAATTTTTGAACCCTCTTACCAGAATGCGCAATAAGCACCAACCACCAGCCAACCCATCCACTTCCCAACTTGCCTGATAATGTCTAAAAAGTTAGTGCATATTTTACTTGCTCATTCAACACTCAACTTTATTAAATACACTACAATATGCCGTACAGAAGGGGTTGAAGAAAGCTACGAACTCCTGACAAAAGAAATAAAATAGACACAGGAGAAATTTAATTTTTTTGTTGCTATTCCACTTTTTGTTCCCTGCATGTACACAATTACCGTCAATCTCCCCCTTGCTCACGTTACGATTCATTCAATTTTTGTGTTTATGTAAAATGTAAATAGCAATTGTTGGAAACAATTTACGGCGTGGAAATGATAATTAATGAATTCTCTTTTACGTAGAGACTGAAAAACTTTACTTTTCGTAAGCAATAAAATATGGAATGCATTTTTCAGCCCCCATAAGAGTACTGTACAGTTGCGTTGCACAACCGGAAAATAATTAATACCAGAAAGCAGCTTACACCACCCGATGATTTCAGTTTATATTTTCGTTCGAAAAACACCATTCGTAAGTGGCAGATGCAAAATAAATTTACATTTTTTATGACACTTTCAGCATTCTTTTGATATTTCGTTTCATTCCTTCCTTGTTTCTCGACTATAAGTGATATTTATGGTTAAAATTGTGACACTAGAAAGAGATTGGACGCGGTGGGTGTGGGGTGAGCAACAATTAACATTCACCTTAAATTTCATGCATTATAACTTGACAATTCAATGAGGTTTTTTTAATTAAAATGATAAAAAAAAATTTCCATGTTCCACCTCCACATTTCACGACATCACACAGCACATTTAATGATAATGACGCAATAATTTACGCTCATAAAAATCTTCTACGGAAAAAAGCATAAGTACGCGTTTAGTGTCTGTTTGTGACACATTTGCCTTTCCCCAAAATGAGAAAAAAATATTCTCAACCACCGCTGCATGAAACTTTAATCGTTTCCAGATCATTGGTAAAATATTTGTGTGTATGTGTAAATTATTATTATTTATGAATCATTTTCAGCAGCTCGCAGAATTCTATTTTACTACTACACCATTCATTCACAATAAAAATGGCAGGCAACAGCAGTAAGCGATAAAGCACACGCACATCCTTCCCAAAAAAAATAATATACAGCATAACACACATCACCATCTATTTATTCACTGTTAAATCATAAAAATTGAGAGAAGAAAATAAGGAGGAATGAATGAGGCAGGGTGGAACGAAATCGAATGGAAAAACTATCCCCTTCAGCATAACTCAGCATGTTTCGAAAGATTAGGCACAACGACATCGTACGAAAGAATTGTTCTATTAAAGTGCATTGGAGGGAAATACTTTCCGAAATACGTGAATTCATCTTCTTTTTAAAAAAAATATTTTCTCATTTAACTTTTCATTTTATTATTATTACTGTCGTTTCTATCAGAGAATACGAAGCCTTCTAGGCATCCTATAGTATGGAAATATGAAGGGCACAGAAAATAATCAATAGTAACCTTTTGAGTTTTACACAGAATACGAGAAAGAGTATCAAGATTTTAATGATGATACTTTTTGGGGAACGTTTGGCATTTTTGCTCTTTGTGTGCTCTTCTCTTTACTCTTTATGGACGAGGACAGTAAGGAGATGTAATGAGAAATTATCAGAATTTTTGGTCACATACCATATTGATCAAAGATATTATCCATTATCCTATCATGTTTCAATCGATTGAAGTGAATATGTTGATGATATTGTAATTTAAAGTACTGACAGGAAGACGGAAGACAAGAATTCTTCAAATTGTTAGGGATTCCAACAGAATTTTCAGATTATTAATTAATTTTGGATGGTCAAGGTTGAAAATTCAGTAAATCCACTTTAATTCTGATGAATTCTTAAGCAAAAATGCACTTTTTTGCAATTTGTCCTGATTGGGACTTGAATTCACATTCTAAAAGACTAAGCTAAAAGACTTTGCTTTGAAATTTGTTGAGAATGTATTAACGGTCATTTTATATTTGAATTGTGTTAACAACAACAATTAGTTGATTTCCCCTTTTAAAGTTGTTTTCCCTCTCTATGTAAAATTTAGTATTCATTATAAGTCGTGAGAGACAACATCGTCTCTTATTAAATAAACATTAAGTCACTTTTATTAACATTACTATGTGAACTATGTTCCTGCTCTTAGAGTAGTTTGATATTGTTGATAATGTCTTTTTATTTTGAATCTTGGTGTGTAAGAAAACATCCAGAAAAAGTAGATTAAGCCATTACAACTACAATAAAGTTCATGTTTGCATGGATTTCCATATCCAAATACAAAAATCCTTAAATTTCCAAATTTCCCCCAACAGGATAGTGCCGAAAACTTCCCATAATTGAAACGAGCAATCAACTCATTGTCAAAGCAATTTCCTGCGATAAAATCATCCATTTAAAGCAGAATTAAATACTTAAACAACAATTACACGAAAAGTTCCAACAAGAAATCCCTCACGAAAAAAGAAATCAGGAAACTTAACAATTCCAAAAATTTCCTTCCAGAACTATTTCAATTTAAATACCTAGCCATAGAATGTTTACATATCAAATAAATCTTACTTCCGACATAACAATTATTCTACTTTTAATATCTAGCTGAAATGTTCAATGACTGAAAAAAAATCGCGCAATGTTATTTTCTCACAAAGAATAGAGGAAAAAATATATTTTAAAGTACATGAGAACAATAGAGATATTTCACAATAAAAGCAATAACAATAATAATAATAACAAAAGAGCGAGCAAGTATGTATCCAGTAGTAGTTTGCTCACGAAAAAATATCAGTCACAATATGCGGCAGAACACGAAATCATGAAAATTGAATAAATTCATTCATCCTGTCGCGGTGAAATTCAGTAAGGGGTGATTTTTTCCATCTATGTAGTATCATAGTGAGATATATAGTCACAAAGACAAACGAACACTACTACAAGTACATCGTGAACATTAAAATTTACAGAATATGTTTCGACTATGCCTTTATGCTTTTTTAAAAAATACAAAAATTTGTACAAATTCGAGTGAATGTAATGTTTTTTGGGGGAAGATCAGGCTCAGGGAAAATTCAGCTTATTATTTGAATTTTTAAGAGCATGTGAGTGTGCGTTTGCCTGTGCGTATGAACAATAAAATTATCGAGAAGGAAGAAATAAATGGAATGACATGAACAAAGGACACTCCAAATAACATTAATTTCCATCTCGGCATGCAATGTATGTAAAATTTATAATTTAACAATGCTGCTAAATCCATCCTCTTCTGACTAACTGTTAATCTATTATGGATTATTAATTCTCGCTGTCTATTTTATTATTTTCAATTCTTGTTGTCACAATGTTGTAGGAAAATCAGGGGAATCAAGAGCAAGCATTCATTAGTGACGTCCAAAATTTAGGGAATGGTACACGATAGGATCTGTGGCCATATGGAATTCTATTTCAGTGTCTGGTAACATGTGTCCAGTTAAGGATACTCAGGGGCCGGTTGCTCGGTATACCTTAGGGTATATACCAGGGGTACCCTAGGGGTATATACTAGGGTTACCCTATGATATATCCCTGGGGTTACCCTCTAGGGTATACTGAGCAATCGGCCCCAAAAAGGAATGCTCAATGTTACTTTATATAATAGCGGCAAGGAGTAAGAAGGAAAAGGGAAGGTTTGGAATATTATTGGACGTCATTTGAGTACAATCCCCTTGATTAAAAGACTGACGAAAAAAATGGCCAATCTAAGAAGGGAATTGAATGTAATTGCAGTGCAGCAACTGATTTTAATTACATTCTCACTATTACCTACATCCAAATAGATTTTTTTGGTCATTTATTAATCATTCTCATACTTTTGTTCTTCCTATTTTCTTTTTACTTACTTCAATAAATGAAAGAAGGTTGGCATGGAATGGAAATAAATATAGTAAATGGAAAAATCAACAGAAGAGAAAAGTTTATGGTCATGTTAGTAAGACTATATATTTATTATCGAACTACTCTATAATATTACGATCGAAGAAATTTCATCGAGGAGAAAACAGGAAGGGAAATGGAAAATAAAAATGTCTATAAGAACGAGAAAATGTATCAATTTAGTGAAAAGCAGCTTCCCCACATCCAAAAATGAGACACAATCTGCGTATTTACAATAAGTATGTATGCAATGTATAGAATGATATATTACTATCGTAATTCAAAAAGGAAGAAGGAGAGGAACCGAAATTAAAATGAAAAATTACCAAAAAATCAGCAAGGAGAAGAAGAAAATTCAAACTTTTCTGTCCTTTGTTCAGTCTCAGGTCTGTCAAATCGCACGCAATAAAAGGGATTGAATTCCTTTTTTTACAGGGCTTTATGTCTTGACATGAACTAAGGAGCATTGCCTTCATCAGATGTGACTTTCTTTGTTTGTATTTATTTACAAACATTGAGGAATTTAATCAGAATTAAAGGAGTTTGGGTATGGAATCCCTGCCACACTTTCCCACCACTTGAAATTTAATATTTACAAAATATTAATAACATTTCATTCGCCCCATGAACAATGAATGAGACTGACAAAGAAAAATTCGTGAAGCTGCAAAAATTCAAAAATATTTTCCCAATAAAAGCGTTAGCAGCAGCCTGAGGTTACTATCAACCGTCACTAATTCGATTTCCCTTCCAGCTAATGATATAAGTGGGCACAATCTTTGCTCTTTCCTAGCTATTGTTATTTCAGTCATTCTTACTTCACTCATTGAACATTCTCGCATATCAAGCTAGCCTTAGGGGTAGAAAAAAAAGTTGCGTAATATCCATTTTTTCAGCCATGTATATTATTATAAATTGTATGTTGTGAAGTTCCTCTATTAATGATTCACATTTGCTTACAAATCGAAACTCTCCGAGGGGAACCGCATCATTCATTCTGATTTTTTTTTCTGTTGTGTGTAGATGAAAGTGAGAGTGAGATGACAGGATCTATACACATAAATGTTATTTATTCCCTGGATAGAAGATATGGCATGAAGTAAACGGTAATTAGAAGAGGATTTAAAGTATCGTCGGACGAACGAGAGCGAGGAAGGGATGATAATGATTGGAATATGACACATTTGGGTTTTAACAATGCATCGCAAAATGCTTGGCAACAACAGACGCGTTAAGAAGAATGATTAATGTAAAAAAAATGAATTTTGGAATTATGACGTGAGATATCTAAGAGAGAAAAAGTTTGTAATTGAAAAAAAAATTCCATCCCTCATTTGAGCCTGTCTTAAAACGTTAAAATAGAGCTATTGTTTACTACTTATCCAAAATTTACAATCGTTCATGCTTCATTACACCACACAATGTCAAAAATATATTTTTTCTGTGTTTTCATACCATAAACTTCCCATTTCCATTACCATCATCGACGAGATATATCTCAACTTTTTTTATGAGCGAATGATTCCTTTTTTTCAGGCAGCGTGTGTACTGAAGCACACAAGAAAAAGAAACTTTATCAGAATGTTAATTTTATTCCACCCTCTGATCGAATTAAGTGCGATTATATGTTTCGCTTCCCTACAACTACGTACTAATAATATTTCATGTGCTGCTTCTTCTTCCTCTTCCCAAAAGGGTTTTTTATGCTGCTCTAAAATTAAACAGTTTTATATCAATTTACAATACGAAGACATTCTATTATTTTGTGAGAGTATTCTTTCTCTTTTGTGTCTTATTGCATCATCACCAGTTCCTTTATTCTAGTCTCTAATATTCAACGCAAAATAAAGAACATTATAAAGGATACATGTAAATAAAGAGCGTAAGAGAAGGAAGAAGTACAAAATATCATCATTCGTTAACCCCATAAAAATATTACAACAGATATGCATGCATGAGGGAAGTAGAGAAGTAAGAGAAATTTCCTGATTAGGGTTTTTTTCAAGCATTATGCATAGAATGGATTTTGATTCAACACAAATGTTATCATGCATACCATGCATAAGCAATAAAGTACACCAAGCAATCATGTCATTTTTTCCTGATCGAATAAAAAAATCCTTTTTCCTCTTTCCCATGTCGATATACATGACAATACAAAGTGACGAATATAAAAAAGAGGAAGTGGAAGATGGAAGATTGTTTGGACTTATGGAATAAACAATAAAAATTTATCAGCACGAAACTATGGTGGTTAATGGATGGGAGACGAATAGGGTGACATATCGAATTACAATTTATCTACAAATAGTGCGGCAGATAGACTTAGTTGCTGTTCTTCTTCTTTGTTATCAATTCACTTACATTCGCACTATTTTTATTACTATTCAAAGGAAATAGATAATGGAACAAAGAGGAGCATTGATATGAAAATTTTATGGTTTTGCAAGGTTTGTTCACTGCTGGATGTTGATGTCAATATAGTTTGTTGACCTTTTGTTTCCATGATCAAGTTCTAACATGAATATTAACTACACTAGCTTAAAATTTCGATTTAAAATGCTTTTTCAAGATCCAGGAAGAACCAAAATTGTAAATTAAGGTAAAGCAAGCATGAAACTCAATTATTCCTGAATATACATGTTCCTAACCTCAAAAATTAGGTAAAATTCTAATCCCAAGCTAACCAAATCAGCTAAATCTAATATAATCCTCAAAATCACCACAAATCTACCTCATCTATAATTTTCTAAAACAATCTCCAACCCAACCAAAAAAAACATCCATTTTCATCACCACAAAAAGAGTGAAGCAAAGTCAAATGTTAAGGTCTCCCTCTCAAGTAGCACTCAAGGTAAAATAAAGCAATTTTGCATTTTTGTTGGACATTTTTAAAGCATTTGTTTATTTTGTAATTTTTATGTCAACTTTTGTTTACAAGAACAAGAAGTTTGTTTTGTATTTTAATTAACCAAAATGTTTTATACAGTGACTTTGTTATCAAGAGAAACTTTTTTGTATGTACGGCTTATTTAGATAAGACAAGAGATAAAGAGAGAAAAAGTTTGGATAATTCTTGAAATTAGAAGTTTATGAGCTATGAAATGGAATTTTAGGCTTTCTAACTGCTGTTATGCATCAATATGAATCGATTCTACAAGATCAGACCATAAAATTACCAAATTCTATTGATTATCCACAAAATAACAACCTCAAAGATGTAACTATGTGGAAAATCCTTAAAAAGTCTCTTTATTCAACTTTCTTTACAGTCGTAATAAGTCGTTCCTTTGTTCAGAATATTTAAAGTAACACAAACGCAGAGGGAGAGAAATAAGAAATTCTCTGTATGGGGGATGGAAGTAAGAAGTAAGCAAAAATCGCAAGATAAAGATGACAACACTAAACGACGACGTAGGAACACAAAACAGAGAAAGAGAAATATGCGCTATGGAGAGAATGGGAAATTTTTATTACGTATTACGAATGAAGCACAGCAGAAACTAAGGAGAATATGATTAATGCAATTTTGTCACATACTCAGCAAGTCATAAGAAGAAAGAAGACAAAATTTACTCATGGATGATGATGATGAGGACAATTCCTCCATCTGACAACAAATCACAGACAGACAATGCCATGTGCTTCATTTATGTGATTTATAGTTGCAACAATTTGCCGAAAAAAGTCTTTCATATGCTGGTATGGGTAATAATATCCAATGACGATGATGATGCTAGAGGTAACAGCACTTATGGTGGTTGATGGAAATAAATAACAATTTAATATCACTGCATTTCAGTTCATCAAGTGCATAATGGTTTTTATGACAAGTGTTTTCAGCATTAAATATTTTTGTTGTCAGGCTTTTGGAATATTTGGATGCTGACAAAAAGGGACTAAAAATTGTCTGCGTGACATGGCAACTCAACATAACCTTTATTTATGGTACATATATCCAAAAAACATGTGACTTAAAATCATGAGATGAATTTACACAAACAAAACAAAAAAAATTCTACATATTCAGCACAAAAATTTTTTAAGGAAGGTGGGAGGTGGAATGAAGCATTTTCAAGGATCACTTGATGTAATTTCATTTCTACTCCCTCGCATTAAAAGAGCTTGTGGCAAGTACCCATTTTATGAACATGGTCATTAATCAACAACACATACGTACTGATGATAATAGCCATGCCAGTGATGTTGTTGTTGCTGCCGCATAGATTTTATATTGAAAGGAATCTACGCATGCATACTAATGTCCGTACATTTCCTTTGGAAAATTAATCTAATGATTTTGCTGTTTAGGGGTTTCTATTGAAAGGAATCTTATTGTGTTTGCTTAAGATTTTTTAAAATAGGTTTTGGGGGATATTTTGGTGAGTCATGGGAGTGGGTTAGCAGCTGGAAGATTTATTTTTGATTGAATTTTGTGGGTTGTACTTGATTGGTTCGGTTGAGGACGGAAAATACTGCTTTGAGATGCATTTTGAAGGAATTGAACTGGATTTGAAGATTCTAGCAATCAGAGTGAGCATATTAAATGGGAATCGAACTTATACCTTCCAAGAAGGACTATATAATGTTGATCAACTACCTTAACCATTCAGTCACTGGTCTTCTTACATTACTATGGATATTATCTCTATTTATACAACATCAAAGCTTTTATCCCCTAACAACCGAAAAGTAGGAACCTCTAAAATATTACATTTCAATCCACACAAAAAGGAACACAAAGAAAATCTGCCTAACTTGCTAAAAATATACTTCTTTATTAGTAAGAATTAGAAGAAAATGAAAAGAGAAACTTTTTTTTCCTCATTACATCCAGAAGTGGACCCTCTGACTATTCAAACACAAGGTGCTGCATTCGATTAAATGTAATGAAATAAAACGAATGTGGGTTTTAATGCACAAAAAAATATATTAGAAGATGGATAAAAGCACTTCAACAATTTAGATGCAGATGAGTTCAGCATGAGCGTTCTCATAAAATAATATGTGTATATTATATTGAAAAATAAAAATAAAAAAAGTTTTCGACAAAAAAGGGAGAGAAGCGCAACAATACAATAAAAAAATATGTGGTCCACAGTTCAGCATTATTGCGTTGTGAATTTATCCTTCGTTTCAAGCAGCACATACAAAAAAATTATTTTTATACGAGGGTGAATTTTTTTTTGTTTTTCCTTCTGCAATATTTCCATTTTCATTGTGTTTGTGTATAGAATCTATTCTGTACTTTAATAGTATAGTCAGTGAATGTTATGAACGATGTACATTCGAACCCAAGCTATACACAATGCACAACCACCCTTCTCTGATTCACTCATTTTCTCTCCCTTCCATTTATAATTTTTTTTCTACTTTTACTTGTTCTCTGATTCATTCGGGAAATTCTCTTTCCTTCTGCTTCGACTTCTTTTTTTTCTACTGCCTTTACTGTTGTTATTGTTTATGTATCAAACAGCTTTTTTTGATGTAACGCTTATATTTCCTTCTTCTCAATATTTTTTTTACACACAGTGAGGGATGTCAATGATGAATGCGAAAAGAAAGAGCACAGAGAGCAATTTTCATTCATCTTTAATTAAATTCTACATTGAAACGAGACATATACAGCCAAAAAAAGGTACATGTTCATATAAAATGCGTAATAATTCACTGTGACTGACTAGAAACAAAAGATGACAAGCTTTCGTCGCTTGAAATGTTCACTTTTGTTTTGAATTAGATCTAATTTTTATATAAATCTAATTAGGATTATTTTTGGTGCTGGATATGGGAAATTATTTGGGGGATCTAAAGTAAAATGATAAAAATTATGCAGAAGAGTGTCAAGAGGAATATTTTTATATTGATTTGATTATTAATCTTGAATTATACATTTTGAATTTATTGATTGCCTTTGAGTTCGTAGATAGCTGTTGATGTTTTCTATTTGATTTCATGAGATTGTAGTTGCATGCAGTGTATGATAGAATAGAATGAATTTAGCTGGGTTAGATTTGAAATGTAAATACAATCTAAATTTAGAGGGGGTAGGTGGGTTGGGGTTGGTGGTCATTAACCTATAAAACATTACCTTGAGATTAAGGTTTTTAATTAAAAATAGACAATTTCAATCTTAAATATTGCACGACCACAAAATTTTTCCCATCTCCAGGCATTATGAGTGACCGACCCCTTACCTAAATGAGTACAGTACTACATACTATTGATTTCTTAGGGGATAACCCTACTACTATAACCACATGGTTAGAATTGTAGTATTCTTAAGATGTTTATTTATTTGAAGTATCCTTAAGGAATTTATTAAGCTTGTGGGTTATAAGGTTAGGGGATATACCCCAAAACAGAAAGGAACCTGCATTGACATGATTGTTGTGCGAACCCTTGTCATTTTGAGTACTCTACTAATATAATGATTGAGATTGAGAGATCGGCCTCTGATGGGAATCGAACCCACGTCTCCATAAAATTCCAGATTTACAATCTATTTACCAACCATTCGGTCACAGAGGCCTTACTTTTGCAATGACAGATTCGTCTATATATGTTTCGATGCCCTAGATTAAACTTAGCTCCCACATCATGTACCATTAGGTTAAGTACGGTTCAAGAAACTTTACAAATGCATCTTTGACATTACATTCTCGATATCAAACCACATCCAAAAAATAACCTCAAAACTCTACAACTAACCCTGTACACAGTAAGGTTCATCGACTTTAACAATTCAGTGAAGCTTTTCGGTTAACTTAATAATTATAGGATAATTCTCTTTGAGTAAAAAAATCTACTCGAATTAATGGATTCTGATGCCATTGAAGGCAGATCATCCTTCAAATTTCACGCTAGAATTGAGCAGATTTCTAAAAACGAAATAAAAAAAGTATATTTCGTTCACTACTGAACTCTCCATTAATTATTTATATTGATTTTTTTTCGGTCTGTATTTTTCGTAGGCAATAAACGATTCTTATAATATTAATAATTCAATGCGATGCAATACAAAAAGGCCTTCCTTCCTGTTTTGTCGGTAAGTAATTCATTGGAAGCTAATATAATGAAATGGATATGTACTTTGTAGTCTAAAAAGAACTACGTAACACTCATGACGAATAATATGTGGAAGTAAAAACGGATAAAGAGACATAAGCAGAGAGAGAGACAGAACTAAGACGATACACAACAAAAAACATCTGGTCTGAATGTGTGTACAATATTTGATGAAAAAAAAAATTAACAGTAAGGAGCAGCATAAATAATAAGAACAGAAAGAAAATAAAGTCGCCCCAAAGAACATGCACACAAACAGAAATTTATGGTCTTTTGTGCTACAATCATCTCTTTCCCGTATTATTTCTCTTTTTTTTGTGTATTTTAATCAACACACGCGTTTTATGCCCCATAATTTTCGCTAACAATATTTTTTCTGTGTGTTGTTTTGTGTATGCATTAAAAAAAAGTAAATAAGTAAAATTTTTCGAGGTTCTCCGTTCGTTATGGTCAATGGACACATTGAGGCATTCGAAACAAAAATTGTTAAATTATGCAGCATGTGCTGGGTAATGGAAACCTAATTTACAAATTTAGCCCTCGCCACTGATCATTGAAACGGTTCGTAGCATTTTATGTACATATCTGTTGTGATGTATTTGGATTGTAGATAGTCATAAGTAAAGTTCACCGCTGACTGCTTAAAAATTTTTTTCGGAATGAGAAATAAAAATTAATAAATTAACATATTTGTACGTTAATTTCTGTTTAATTGTAGCAGAGGTAAAAATATTTATGATGTATTATTATAGACTAGATCTTCGCTGTGCATTATGAATGGTCATTAAGTAAGTCGTAAGTAAGAGATAAATAGAGATATAATAAAAAGTTGAAATAATTTCAATTCAAACGGTTTAACAGCTATCCCGATATATTTCGTTAAGTCTGCTCATCAGCCTCTTTTTTTTCGTATGTGTTATTATGTTGCTTCCACTGTTAAGTGGGGGTCATTCGTCAGTGACGTCGGATATTTTTTGGGGGAGGGGGTCTAAAATTGCTATATGAATTTTTCGGTATGACAATAAAGTGACAAAGATGCAGAGGGTCTGAAAAAATACTATTCATACACAGACGTCATTTAAGGACGACCCCTAATCTCATTGCCCAACTTTCAACTAATTTTTGGAAATTATTTTCTCGCTCAAAAATGCAATTTTCTAAATAAGTACTGCGTAGTGAAAAACTATGTGCGAAATTGATTCGTGAAATGCAGAAAAACAGATTCACTTTCAGTTTTTCTTTCTTTTCTTTCGTTTCTATTTCGATTTTCATAATTTTGTAGGTATTTAATTTTTTTTTCTTTCTCAATTTTCTTCTTCTTTTCATTTTTCATTTCATTGCATTTCTTTTTATTTACCTTAATTCTGTTTTTCTTTGTGAGTTGAACTTTTTTTTATCTTTATCTGAGGATTTATTCCTAAATTCTCGCTGATATGAACTTTAATTAATTTAATTTGAATTATTAATATTTTTTTTTGTTAAATTAATTTTTTTCACAGTCTTTCACAGAATTTTCCTTCCGAGATTTTTCACACACAAAAAAAATTATTGTTTTCAACTAGAAATTTTTCCACGATCAGTTCTGATCACCACGTTTTAGGTATGAAATTTGAAATTTTAAGTCACAATTTGCAAAAATTGAATAAATTCTTTGTTCAATTTTATCAATTAGCTTCTTCACGTACCGGATTAAAAGGATTTTCACAGAAATTAATTAAGATAATTAAAAAGATTTTTCCGAGCACGATCGAAAAGCACGTCTGGTCTTAACGAAATCAAAAACGTAAATGTGAGAATTTGTGAGCGAATGAAAAATTTGAGTAACGAATTGTGTGAGCAGTTTTTGTGTTTTGTAAAAAGACTTTTGTAAATTTTACATTTGAATTTTACAAAACTGTTACACAATGTTGGTCATTTGAATTTTTTCTGGCTGTTAGGCAGCACTTAGGAATACGAAAATATTAAACATACATAAATTATTATGTGTCAGAGCAATTCACGATCGCAGCATGTCGTAGGGAGATCTAATCTAAATTTAACTCTATGTCTATTTTTATTAGCTGTTATGCATTAAAGATCAACTCAACTGCTCATCATTTTTTATTTATTTAATTTTTGTTGGACATCTCAAATAGATTTTTTTAATACACCCCATTGGCTGCAAACAGTTCTTATTATTCGAAAATGGTTCTTATTCTTCGAAGACAAAATTTCGAAAATTTGAATTTTTTTGAATTGAAAATGACCGTTGTAAATCAAAACAAAAACTTTTTTACTTAATTTAATTAAATATGGGTAAAGCTTGCAAAGTTGCTAGCTGTAACCAAAACAAATCAATAAATCATGTTTTTTAAGTGTTGAAACATTCAATAAATAAGGATTAGTGAAATTTTTTATAACGGTATTTTCAAATTCAAAAATTTTATCATTCGAATAACCATTGTAAAAATTTCCAATATATTTTGAATTTAAAGAAAATAACGGTTCATGATGTTGTTTGCAGCCAATGGAATACACCATATGAAAAATTTGAAGGAGATGTGGATTTTTGGGTAGCTCAGGCGCGTAGTCTAGGGGGATTTGGGGCCCCCTCCAAAAATTTTCATTTTCCTACGGTTTTTGAGGAAAAAAATTCAAATGGTGTTGCAGAAAATGGTGTTTGAGAACCACTGCATTAGCTTCTTAATGATATTTGACAACATTTTGATTATTTATGAAGAAACTCTTTTGACATCAAATATTGACAGCTTATATTAAGTGCTAATTATAGTAAAATAGTAATAACTAGATGCTTTATTAACACATCATTCCATTGAATAGTATAAATTGATTTGTAGATGGATTTAGGTATCTAATTGACAGAAATCTAAAAATTCCTGAATATCATCCTGAAAATGGAACTTGAAGGATTGAAGATTATCCTGAGATACTAGATTGAGACAGTCAAATGATGCTAACATAATGGGCTTGTGAACAGTAACTAGTAACTTAGAACCAAGCAGTGGTTACGAAGTGAAAAAGCTCAAAAAACTTAATTTTGCTAAGTAGCCGCTACTTGGTTCTAATCCGAGCGACACAAATTATGAATCTTAAAAACATTTTTTGGATTTTACTTTTAATAATAATTTTTAGATTCTTAAAACGTTTTTTTTTTTAAATAAATATTTTGAAGAAAAAATTGCTCGAAGTTAGAATCGAACCGATGACCTCTGGGCTAGTTGTCCAGTGCTCTAAGAACTACGCCACCAAACCATGTGAAAACACATGGCAATTTTTCAATATATATGAAAAAAAATTAAAAATCAGCTTTTTAAATTTTAAAAACAAAATTTTAAATTTTAAAAATAATTTTTAGAATGATTTTTAAAAAGAATTTTAGATTTTTCAGATTTTCAGATTTTTAGAATTATTTTTATGAGTGCATGTTGCTTCCAAATTCCGCCTTGTGTTGCTCGAGTAAACATACTGTCTCGCTAACAAAAACTAAAATGATGATTCCTCAACTTAAACTTCCTGTTCTAGAATGACTAGCAGTTCATTCCAATTGCACGACTTCAACATTTAAGAACGTCATGGATAATTTTTTAATACAGGACATCACCACCGTAAATTCTGCAAAAAGTTCTTTTAATCACCATTTTTAATCGACATTTAAATCAATTACTCATTATTTCGTGAATACACAAAAAGTAAATTCAATAAGTCTTGTCTTTATGCTGAATTTAATTTTTATATCCGCTCTTGTCGATGTTCCTCACGCTCTGAACACGTTTTGGAGATTTTATCCATATAAACAGAGAGCGTTATTGTCGTGCATGTAAGAGAGTCTCAACAGTTTATTGCTAGACTTCTATGGATTAAGACTTGTTAAAAATGAAGCTGAATCTTAGTATTTTGACATTGGTAAGTTCGTCTAGTGAAGTCATGGATTAAAATTTTAAATAAAACTTAATTTTAGATCTCTTGTTGGCATGTTCTGAATCTTCAACCGATAGAAAGGAATGAAGCATCAGAAATTGTGTCCTATGAATTTGTTCAGTATCCAAACAGCTCCTATTTTTATGCCTACGAGACTTCCGATGGACAGGAAAAAAAGGAATTTGGAAATTTTATAGAAATTAATGGAAATAAGGTGCTGTCGGTTGAGGGAAGCTATCGATTTATAGCTGATGATGGAGTGGAACGTAAATTTAAATATACTGCAGGCGTAAATGGTGAGAATAATTGGATATAAATTTTTATAGTCAGCATTGCTTGCTGGTGGTCTATTGGACTTAAAAATTACTTCAATTCCAAAAAATAAGAACACTTTTTTACGGCTTTTTTTTCTGTGGCAAGCATTCAAGAGTACGTAAAGTTTTAGATTAATGTAGATGTGATTGTTATGAAGACTGACTGGACAATCCTCAATGTCAAATTAATTCAATGGGGGTTTTTAAGCAAAATTTTTATGGAAATATTTTATTGTTTATGGATCTTGCTAGAGTGTGTAGTTGAAAAGAAACAAACATATTAAGTGACAGTCATAGATGACGTCTATCTACTTTTTCGCTATAAAATATTTTAAGACAAATCACTTTTTACTGTCAGACAACCGTCACGGTGTTTCAACACCCCACCAGTCTAAGGTGTGAAGCAGTGTGAAGGAATACCAAAATTTTTTAACAACTGCTTGGGGGGGGGGGGTTTGAAATCTCAAAAGTGGAAAATGTATACTAAGTTGCTCCAAAAGGACTTTTCATAACCTTTTTTGGGTTGTAAGAGTTAACTTCTCCGAGGGGGGGGGGGGGGGTTCGCGCATTTTCGGTGAAAAACCCTAGCAAAATGAATAAATTTAAATTTTTTTCCAGAGGGGGTGGGGTTGACCCCTGAATACGCCCCTGCTACTGACACTAAATATTATTTGTTTAAAAAATTTTTGACAGACGTTATCTGTGAGCAACCCCTTAACGATTTTGTATCTTCTACGGATTCATTTTATCGCTGAATATTTTCATATATCACATTTTTATGATAAACATCGAAAAGTCCAGTGGTGGCAAACCTTGTTTGTTCCACGGCACACTAGCAGTGACCAAAAATTATAAAATAAAGCAACTAGTTAACTCAAAATCCAAAAAAAAAATCCAAGTCAGTGTGCTGCGGCACACAAGTTGACCATCATTCTCATAGACCATGGTTTTGTTGATATTATTTACTACTGTGACCTTGAACAGATGTAAACTAATGTAAACAAAACTGATCTTGAACGCTTACTTAATTAGACAAATCTCTTATCATCTTCAATAATTTATCATGAACTTAATTATTTTATTGAAAATAGCACTCACGTTATATATTTGTAAATCTTTTTCAGGTTTCAATGTGGTTCCAGATACATCAATAGACGTTGATGACAGAGTCGATCCGAACATCATCAAATCACTGCTGGGCTGAATATGAGATCTTAAGTAATTAAGTGTTAATTTATTGTTATTGTGAAATTAATACCTGCCTACTGCTGTATCTATAAATTTTTTAACAGCACTAAAGACATGACTTTTTGGTCAAATTGCATTAAAATTTATATTTAAGAAACAAAATAAAATATATTTTTAATGAAATCATCAGAAACTCCCTCATGACTACGTATTTCTTCTGGATGGGTCAAAAGTCCATGATTTTTTTAGCTGCATGAATTCCGTGTATAAAGTAGCCAATTTTTTTGTTTTTTTGTTTTGAAGAAAATCAAGTCTAGATTTGCATTTACCCGAGCGGCACATCATACTCACCAGAGCAGCAATACGTCGTCCTATTAACAGCAAAACGTCAAAAAGACATGAATATACCTTGATAATATTGTTAGGGCTATTTCTAAACTGTTTGATGGCAAAAAAGTTAATTTCCTGCTCGGGCTTATAGCTTGAATCACAATTTAAGACTCACGAAAAATAAAATAGGAATTAACAGCTTTAACAGCGCATCAGTTGTATTTTGAATCTTAAGTGAATAAGTCAGTTGGATGAAAATGAAAGTGGAATTAAATATTTTTATTTTGGTATGTTTAAATTGTCAAAGGTTACTATTATTTGAAAATAAACAAAAGTTCTTCTAGATTGCTTCGATTTTATTAATAAATCATACAAGCTGTGCACCTTTAGATTTAAAAAAAGATGCTATTGAAGTCACTAAACAGACATTCAACAAAATTGTTAATAAAGGATATAATTTCCTGTATTCATTGAGCGATGGACAGACTAGAGAAGAGACTGGAACTTACGATGAAGATGGGAATTTAAAAATCAAAGGATCTTATAGTTATCATGGAGATGATAATAAGAAGTATAAAGTACAATATACAGCCGATGAGAATGGTAAGAAATTGTACAATTTTATGCATAAAAAGCCTTAAAAATATCTTTTTTGATGTGATAATCTGCTAAATTCAAACCCACTGTTTTCGATATTATTATTTCAAGGTTATCAAGCACAAAGTGAAGTTGAAGAAATTGTGGTAATAGTGGCAACAACTCCTTCTCCTGTACAGTTATCAGCTGCAGCTATTGCTACGTTAACGGCTGGATAATTCAATTGAAATAAATGTTGATTCTCAAATAGAATGACGTCTAATATTTAGAGGGTGGATGGGTAGGTTAGGTTGTGGTTGGATTTGTTTCTGAAAATCCCATTTTTATGTCATTCATGAATGATCCCTTATTGAATCGTTTATAAACGACGTTTATATAAATTGAGATTTTTAGACCTGCCTATGTACAAAAACTTTCACCCACGTCCAAAATACCCTCTTTTCTTTAAAATTGAACATCATTTATGAACGATTCCATTAACATAAATATGAATAAACTAAGTTCATGATCATTTTCAAGTTCAAATCGTTTTGTTTTTAATCACGACTCATAAACATCTTAAGGAAGAACAAAACTTGTTTTGCCGGTGATCAAAATGATTGCAGATCAATTTATTAATAAGCATAATATATATTCGAATGAAGCTGCGTTGAAAATAAATCTTTAGCCCGATCTGCACATTTTCTTGGTACCATATCCTGCTCACGGTATCCTAGGGTACCCTAAAATCAGGGTAGGTGTGGTATCCTAGAGTTCAGCTTACTTACTCGAGTAAACTGTATTGGCTTGCTATAGAAACAGACTACTGGTTGCTAAATGGAGGAACAGGAGTCTTTGAATGAATTGCATGCACCCCTGTCTCAGAAAGCAGGTGAGCCATGCAAAGTAATCTAACGAGAATTTTTAATGATAATTAGTGTAGAGAACGTATGATCAGAACAGATATTTCTCACTAATTATACTATTACTGAAGTTGATGTCTGTTGACTTTTTCACATTTAATTCAGTTGCACTGAGACATCTAGTAGGCAATGATGGAAATGGAGAAAATTCTATTTGCTGTAAGTTTATTATCCTATACCTGACTAAAACTATTCATAATAAATCTTCCAGTTGATTTTAGTAACAATTCCTCATCTGATATCCTGTTTTCCAATCGAAAGCTACAAGTCACAACCACCACAAATCATAAAATACGGATTTTATCAACGACCAAATAATGGATATAATTATTTTTATCAGTTAAGTGATGGACATACTAGAAATGAAACGGGATCATTTGATGATGAGACAGGAATTTTTAAAGTCACTGGCTTTTACAGTTACATTGATGAGGATATGAAGAAATATTTAGTGAGATACAGTGCTGATGAGAATGGTAAGAAAGTGCAATAAGAATTCAGCTGTGCTGTGCATAAATAAATGATTCTTTAAAGGCTTCGTCACTAGTGATGAGGCTGAGGAAGTTGAAGCTGACATATCAATAGATCAACCGATGGAAATATCTTCAGCTGCTGTTGCTACCTTGTCTGGTTAACTGGTTGAGACCTTATAACTACCCTAAAAAGTAACAAAGAAATTAGAGCATTAAAATTAGCAAAAAAAAAATCCGAAATTGTTGGTTTTCAGTTTTCATACAAAACTTGACATTGAAAAAAATGCTCCTAAGGGGACTTGAACCCCTAACCTCTCGGATAAAATTTAAACTTTTGGCCTAAGCCTGATTTAGGTTTTCTGATCGCAATACCATTATGCTATAGGAGCGATGAAGTTTTTTTTGCAAAATGCACTATTTGTACGCATTTGCCTTGAAATTTAAAATTAGTATTTTAAATAATTAAATATTTGTATTGATTTTTATTTATTGTCTATTTAGAATAGCTATCTCATTAAAATTATTAACGTTTGGTTCACTAAAACTGAACTTCGATTTAACTGACTTTTAATTTTTGAATTTTGTAGTTCAACTTTTGAACTTGGAACCGCCATTTTGAACTATTAAGTCTTGAAAAGCAAAATTTTCAAAATCACGCTGATTTTGCTTAAAAATCGTGTATAAACTGCAAATAACTAGTGATACACAGTTTGGTAAGTGAATTAAGGATACAAGACAAATTATTCACGATTTATTGATCATTTTCGTTCATTAAATGCCTAAATCATTCAATTTTTTCCATTTTCTTCCTTCAATTTCCTTAATAATTGTAGATTTTCATAGATTATAAAGTCAAAATGTCTCAACTAGAAGTTGGAACCAGTAATTCGTATAAATTAAACATATATCCAGTAAACAATGAGTTTATAGTTTCAATTGATACATCCAGTAACCAAAATGCACAACAAAAGGATGTGGAGACAGTCGTGATTCTTGACAGATCAAGCTCAATGGGACTATCCATAGTAAAGATTATACGCAAGATACTGCCAAAATTCTTTGAGATTCTCAAATATGATCCAGAACAAGTCATTAATTTAATTGCGTTTGAAAGTAGTACGGTAGTGCATAAAATCAAAGTAAAAGATTTCAAAGATTATAAATTGTTTAGTGGTGGTGGAACTTCAATGGCACCTGCTGTGACTGAATTGCGTCAACTATTTGAGGATTATAAAGGAAAAATCGATTCTTTGCGGATTATGACTGTGTCTGATGGTGAAATTTTCGATCAAGATGAAACCAAGGTTTTGGGTAATTAAATTACAAAATTATCTCTTTTTAATTACATTAACTGACTATAATTCATTAATTCCAGGCGACGAACTAGCTACATTTGCATCAGATTGCAATATTATAGTCAATTCCCAAGCTGTTCGTTTTTGCACTTCTCGATCACAGCCAGACACAACGGCTTTATGTAGCTTGTTACAGCTTAATAATATCATAAAGTCTCAAATGATTGATGTTGATGCCGTACATCATCATGAAAAAATTGCAAGTAAAATGGCAGATCTTTTTGTCAATGACGGATTTTGTAACTTGATGTCTTTGAAATGCAACAATCTTATTTTCTTCGCATATCCATGGAAGACTGAGGAAATAGATAATTTTTTCATCCTTCCAAATCGTCAAAATGTGTTTTGGTTGAAGAGAATTCCAAACGATACTGATTTAATTACAATTGATAATGAACAAATGCAAGTCATCATCAAAAAGGATGTGAACAAGGATCAAGTTCAAAAAGATGACGAAAATGTCACTAAAGCCGTCAATCATGAATCAAATGATTATCGTGCCATTGAAGCGAAGGAAGATCTCGTAGATGTTGTTGGAGATTGCTTGAATGTTGATGCAGAGCAACAAGTAGATATTTAGAAAGAAGTTAAAAATGCTGCAGTAAATACTGTTTAACCAAGGGTTCAAACTAATGAAGGCAATACAGGCACTTGTATGATTTTGTAGACACAGAATTTGAAGATGTAAGAATATTTCGTTAATAAATAATTATTGCTGTATTTCATACATTTTGAATTTTTTTCTTTGTAATTTAACGACTTTTCAAAATTCAAAATTTTAACGGCTTTTTAGAATTCAAAATTTTAACGGCTTTTCAGAATTCAAAAGAAAGCTGGAATTTAAATTAATTAAAAATGAAACTGTTTTTTTCTTAGTTAAAGTTTCAGAATTATTAATTGAAATTCCTCAATATTGACATTTTGACACATCTTAATAAAAAGTTCCTATAGTATAATGGTATTGCGCTCGGCATACTAACTGGCAATATATCGATTCATTTAATTATTAGGGGTTCAAGTCTTAGGAACATTGAAGATTTAAGTTAAAATCATTTTTAAATATTTTTTTTGCTCCTTACAGCTTATGCAACCAACGAAGCACTTATTTCACTTTTTTAAATGCTTTTAAATTAATATTGATTCTTTAACATTTTCAGTTCTTTGAGTCACAGCATTAAGTATTGAAGATATTTCCGATCATACTTAACAATCGATACTTTAATAATTGAATGCACTCACTGAACGTTGAGTACTTTATTGGACATAAATTTAATTGTAATCCAAAAGCAATTTGTATTATTATCGAATTGATAATGTATTGTCAGCAATTGATAAAAGATTAAGTCTTGTGGAATGTCAGTAAATTAATATTAAATTGAAAAAAGACTGTTTAATGACATTAGTGCTTCTCTGGATGAATGTAAGTGGAATGAAGCAGTGAAAAACTGTTTCTGTGTTAATTTTGGTCGCTTTGTTGACGACTTTTGGCAGAATATAGTCTATGTGGGTGTTGGACTAACTATGTAACTGCTTATCCAGGTTTAATCTTTATTCCTTTATATTGACATTTTGTCTAAACAAAATCGTAAGCTTCTATAGCATAATGGTATTGCGCTCGGCATACTAACTATCAATATCGGCTTTTATCCGAGAGGTTTAGGGGTGTTCAAGTCCCCTTAGGAGCATTAACTTTTTTTTTTAATTTTGCAAAATTTAAAATTAAAATGAGCTTTAAATTTAAAAATATCCCAAATTTTATTTTTGAATGTGTAACGGTATATCCAAATTTAAATTTAAAAACCATACAAATGTTTTGTAAAATTGACAATTGTATGGATTTTACATTTAAAATTCAATAAACCGTTACACATTCAAAAAATAAAATTTACCATTTTATTTGTTAGATTTTAAAGCAAAAATATTAAATAAATTTTAATCAATTTAAGCAAAAAGTAAGATTATTTTCCATAAAAATTAATGCTCCTAAGGGGACTTGAACCCCTAACCTCTCGGATAAAAGCCGATATTGATAGTTAGTATGCCGAGCGCAATACCATTATGCTATTGGAGCTTATAAATTTGAGTTGACAAAATGTCAATATTAAGGAATAAAGATTAAACCGGATTAACCCTGGATAAGGATTTCAACTTAAAAAGCTTTTATTTCTTTAATAACTGAATACTTTGAGACATGTTATATATAGTTGTAAAATTCTTTGAATGAGCTTTCAATACATTAAATTAAATTTGATAAGGGCAATTTCATGAGAAGATTTCATTGTTTACATTTGAGTTTAATCCATGTCACATGAAGCAAGAAACATAAAATTTAAAATATTTCTTTTTACGGATCTTTATTGAATGTTTTACATAACTTAATCTAATTTTCTTTTAAAAATCTGTATTTTAAACTAGTTAAACATTAGTTTAAATAAGAATAAATGAAGAAATTAGCGTTTTCAATTTTAACATTCTGTATTTTTTCGCGGAAAAATTTCTCTCCGTTACTTAGTAACATCGTATTGAGCTTCAGAAGAATTGAAATTGTAGCTTAATTAAATGCTTTTGAATAGTTCTGATGATTGAATATGCTAGCTAGAGCATCAATCATTGC
This sequence comes from Chironomus tentans, assembly GCA_963573255.1. Lineage (NCBI taxonomy): Eukaryota > Metazoa > Arthropoda > Insecta > Diptera > Chironomidae > Chironomus > Chironomus tentans. The sequence goes on along the minus strand of OY754302.1, from coordinate 39,198,987 downwards.
GTTTTTTAGTCTTTATTATTCAGAATTGCAGGAAATACGAGAAAAATTACTTTTATTTAGTCTACAAATATTTTTTCATTCAATAATGTTAGTAATAAGTATTATGTAAGTAACAACCGAAGAATTGAAATATTTCTTTAATTAATAGATTTTTACCAGAAATCTTTATTCAGTTAGATATTAAATGATCATTTTAATGCTTAGTGTGAAGCTTACAACTTATTAATAAGCCTAAAGTTGTCAAAAATCATTTTGGAGAAAAATTTGTAGAAAAATCTTCTCATGGAAATGCCCATAAATTAATAATTTTTAAATCATTTTCCCGATGTGTGTAATTCAAGTTTGACCGACTTTTCGAAAGTCTAAAGGTATTAAAATACACAGCTCAAAAATTTTGAATTTTAAAAAACCGTTAAATTTTTTTATTCGTTTTTTTAATGTTTTTATTGATTACACTCGATTACACAAAGCATTTGGCTTTAATATTGTTGCAAATGATTAATTACATTAAATTTTCTTTAAAATTTCATGTAAAAACTTATCTTTTCAAGTTTTTTGGTTTTTCGACTATTCGAAACTGGGGTATTTAAGTTCGATTTTTGTATGGCAGGAAACTTTAACGTTCACAATTCCTGAATTACATACATCGGTTATTTTCAATATTTATTTTTAGCCTTAATGTATGACAAACTATAAAAAAATTTTAATGTGTGGAACATCATTCTATTTTTTAAAAATTCAAACGGTTTTTTGAAATTTAAATTTAGAAACCATACAAATGTCAATAATTTCCAAAAATTTCTACGGTTTCAAATTCAAATATTTTTAAAAACGTTTAAAAAATGAAATTATAAAGCCAAACACCAGAAGAGCTATTTTCAATGCATTTTAAGAAGAATTTCAAGATTATTGTGTCAAAAATAGCTCCAAAGCCATCGAAACTGATCAACTGAAAGCGAAAGTTATCGATGTTATAATAGTATTTGAAACAGATGAAGAAGACTTAGTAACACAATTTATTTATTAATTTTTATTTCTCGCATCAAAACCTGTTTGCCTGATTAAAAGAACATCGGCATTTTTGTTTCATGTCATGTTTAAAAGCGATTTCTATGCAAATTTTTTCTAACACTAAAAGCTAGGTATTTGAATATGTCAATGTGATGGGATTGTAATGGAAATATTAATGCAAAAATGGTCACAAAAAGTTATTTAATACTAAAAAAATGATGATTATTTAATTTCAAATTTTGTAGATTGGTAAGTGACTGAAACAATTTGTTTAACACGCAAGCTGCCAGATTGATGAGATAATTACATTGTGAGATCTAATAAGCAATTAATCATACAAATTCAATCGATTATAATTTGACTATTTAGAGCATCGACATTGACCATCACTTTTATGCCTGAGGTTAATGGTTTATTGCAGTTTTCACACTTTATTGAAGCTCCTAGAATTCATTATTTTTCAATAAATCACGGCTTGAATAATTTAATTATTTCATAATTTTACGGTCATCATGCCATTTGCCCATGTACAGCATATTTCACCTCAATGCATATTTTCTAGTCTCATCTTCAGGCGAGCAAATTCATTCGAATAGTTCACATGCAATCGATTAAATTTGATTAATTGTATTAATATGAGCACTGCTGAATATTGCATGTAAATGGAGTTAATTAATTTTTATTTATCTATTTTTTATGATTATCTGAATTTTCTTGAACTATAGATCAGGCTGTTACTGCTAACTTTTAATATTTATTGATGCGGATTTTAAAAATTCAATGCTAGGGTAAAATTTGTGTCATTTGAATTGATTTTGAAAGAATTTGAACTTTAACGGACTTTTAAAATTCAAATTTTTAACGGCTTTAAAAAATTCAAATCTTAACGGTTTTCAAAAATTCAAATTTTTAACGAACTTCTAAAATTCAAATCTTAACGGATTTAAAAAATTCAAATCATAACAGTTTTCAAAAATTTAAAATTTAACGGTTTTTTGAACAAACTTTAAAATTCTTTCAACATTTGAAAATTTACTACATCCTTTATGAGAATCAAAAAGCAATTTCAATGATCCAGTCATGATCCAGACAATTGCATCATAGTTATTATAATGATCCCAATAGCTAATTACTGAGTTTTATGAACATTAATAATTTTATTCAAAATTAATAGACTTCTTCACTCATCATGCCAAAATCCATAAAATCATCAAAGTTCACTCGACAATCACGATATATTAATATTTCGCAAATCATTATGTCAGATAAATTGCAGTCGTTTGACTTTCATCTCTTAATTTTTGCCTACCATTCCATGCGTGTTAAATCTCCAAAAATATCATAGCCGATCCCCGCACTTGAATGAATAATGAATTAATTATAATTTGCATTTCACCGAAATTTTTTAATAAATTATTTTTGTAATTTATAGAGTGTGCTCAACCTCATTAAGATTTTTTTATTTATTGAACGTGAAAAGCAATTGCACACCCACAAGAATATGTTTGAAAGTTGAGAAAATGATTTGATTTTTTTTTGCTTCGTTTGCTTGTGGAGTGTCAATAAGTCTGGGAAATTTTGATAACTTTTTACTTTTAAAAATTTAACACAAAATTATTAATGAATTAAAAAGTTTCAAATCTTAACGTATCTTTCTTATTTAAATTTTTAACGAACTTTTCAGATTCAAATTTTAACGAACTTTTCGGATTCAAATTTTAACGAACTTTTTGAATTCAAATTTTAACGAACTTTTCAGGTTAAAATTTTAACGAACTTTTTTAAAATTTAAATTTTATCCCAAAGAAATCATTGAAAAACATTGAAAAAATCCAAATATTTACTCCTGGCACACCCCATAAATTTACTCTAATTAATCAAAAAACCTTTCATCATACTTCATAAACTAATATGAAAAAAAATTCGCGAGTCCAACATGATTAATGATCGTCTCGCATCTAATTATTGATGTCAACAAATAGTTTACGACTGTAATATGGCAATTATCAATAGATTAAAATCTTTCATCGCAAAGCCAAAAAAATTATGAAATGTCTGTAATTTTTGCGAAGTAGCAATTTATATTGTCAGTGACGTGATTTATTTTTATTTTATGAACGAAAAACACAGTTGGCAGTGAAAAGAATCATAACGGACCGCATGAAAGCTATTGGACTTGGGATATTTGGGGCATGTCAGTTGGATACTTTTCGGATCATCAAGTTCACAACAGAAGGAAACAAGTAGCAGCAGTAATTATATGTTTTTGAGGATCCAACAGTCATTTCTTGCGCATGCATAAGTAATAATTAATGGCATGAAACAAAAGAAGCATTTCATTGTCCTTGACGCGTCCATATTGTATATAAATTCAGCAACTGATGATAGTTCTATAAATGACCAAGGTATGAATTTTGTATGAATTTAGATTGAATGGTCATCAGATATTAATAACTTTTTTTACTCACTGTGCTGCTCATGTGTGCATTATTGACATTTGTTCGCGACTATAAATTTCTGTGGCAATATCTTTTTATTCATAAAATAATCAAGTTTCTTTTTTTACGTTTGTTATAACATCCCGTTGACTTCTTAGCAACAACCTTTTTCTTCTTCTTTTCCTTAATAAAAGCTTCATTAATGGGATTTTTGAAATATTTTGATTTTTATTTTATTGCTGGAATGTCTTACAAGCTTTGGATTGAAGTTAAATTTGTAAATCAGCATGGAATCTTGTTTGGAATATCCTTGTACTATTTTGTGGGTTGTGCTTGATTAATGCTGGTCCTTGATTTGAATATATTCAACTTGAACATTATTTTCTGGATCAAAGTAACTACAAACCGAGGATTCCCTGTAACCCAACAAAGGAGGCACGTCATGTACCAAAGACTTCAATAGCTCATCCAGCGTACTAAGTTGTCATCGTGAGAAGTCTCCACCTACCAAACTGGACCTACCCTACCCAGTATAGGTGGGTATACCCTAGAATGTGTTAATGTATCCCTACGATATCCCACCTACCATACACAGGGGTTACCTAGGGGTAGGGTAGGTGGGATACCCTAGGGTATACTTAGTAACCAGACCCTGTACAACTCTGTTCAATTTACAGCAAGAGTAGCAGAATATCTTGAAGAAAAAGGCTTGATTCAATTTAGTATTTACACGCTTGACTTGAATTTTAAAATATTCATCCACATAACCTCAAAAAATTCAAAATTGCATGGAATTCTTCAATCTGATCTTTTGTTCCAAAGAGATGCATACCAATAAAAAAAATCATTGGAATTTCCACTTTTTAATATCTTCATGACCATAATTGTATCTTAGAAATGAAAATTATGTCCAATTAATAACAATCGGTACTTAATCTTTCAGATATTGCATCTTCATTCCATTCTAGTCTGCAATAAAAAAATTTCCATTGCTTTTTAAGGCCTGCAAGTTACAATTTTTTTATAGTTTTAGAGACATTTAAATCTGATTTTACATGAGTAGTTTATACGTGAATTAAAATTATAAGGCAGCCTTCACCTCGAAGAAGATGATATTCGATAATCATTAATTATTTTAAACCGTCCATAATTACTACACAAATTGTACAATGTATATCGTAAACAGCTCATTAATTAAGCTACTTAACACTGTCTTAAACTGTTGTAAATTTTAATGACAAATGACTTTTAGGTGGCATAAATAATTATTAAAGCACTTAATGCTCAAAAATTTGCTGAAAATGTTAAATAATTTAATTAAGTCGACTCGAGTGGTGAAAAGATGTCGTCAAGCACTTTTGCTTTTATTTTCAAGGTCGACTGAAACCAGTTCCTGTATGAATCGTAAAAATTTCCGTAGCTATAATCGAGAAATGCTGGGAGAAAAATTTAAATGATCATACTGCGGTCATGTCAGAAAAGTTCGTTAATATTTTTTTGAAAAAAACTTCTCGACAAAATTCAAACATTTTTTGACCGTTAAATTTGTTACTATTATTTTTTGATTTAATTAAATAGTTTTTCACTACTGGCTGAATAGAGTTAAATTTAATAATTTATTGTATTATTAACATATTGTGTAAGTTGTAAGCCTTTCGATGGCGTTAACGAACAAATTTAAAAAACTCAAAAAAATCCAGTTTTTAACGGACAAACTTTGAAAAATTCAAAAAAATCCAGTTTTTAACGGATTTTTTAAAAAAAAATCAAAAAATCCAATGTTTAACGGACAAATTAAGTAATCAGATGTCCACAGAATGCATTTATAATTTATGTGTTAAAAAAGTGATCCATCCACGTACGAAAGACACAGAAAGCGAGAGAATGACATTACAATGCAAAAAGTATATCGTAAATAATCGGAAATGAATGATCTCCTACCGTTATTACATTAATTGAAAAGTCGGTCACGTTCAACAGTGAATATCGTATTGGATACGATCGTATAAACAAAACGTAGGAATTTGTTAAATGTGAATAAACTCATTACGTTATGTACCGTACATAAATATGATCTGACAATAATGAAGACTTGCTATTGAACTTATTATTGCTGTTATGGCATGGATTACTCACTAGATGTGTAAATATTATTTTTTTAAAGACGCATTACTGAAGGTGAAGATGATGATGATTGTTTTGTGACAAAACAAGTACAAGAAATGCGCAAAATGTTTTCATTTTTCACATAACTCGTGGCTTTATGCCAAGTTGATAGATTGACAGTGGAAAGAAGAAGTGCAATATGAATGAATTGGAAATTTCTTTAATGCATCTTTTGGTACGTGAAGGCAATTTATTTTTTTTAATGACAAGCAACATGATTAGAGGTTTGTGGTAAACGCATTTTACGAGCATTTTTTTAATGGATTTGTGGCTCCATTGATAATTTTTTCTGTATTTAAGATTTATCCTTAATTGAATTTTTTTATCGCATGCTAGTTAATGTCTTGATTGTGTCTGTAATATTTCGATTAAGTTTAATTGGAATTACAAGCTATTATCAACTTTGTATTTAATAGAAATTTTATGTTGACGCTAGAAGGACGAAAATAGGAGATTAAGATTCTTGTAGATAATATTTTACATTCAAAGTATTAATAATGATTGATAGAATCAACAGCTAATGCAAAATTATCGTAAATATATGTCAGTTCAAGCTGTAAATGAATGCAATTTGAAAATTTGTATTATTTAAAGTGATTTTATATAGCTTTTGAGGTAGCAAGAGGTGTGGCTCGGTGGTATAGTAGCTTAGTAATTCGGTACATAATTACTATACACACCGACCCAGTGATCATGGGTTCGAGACTCAGCAGGGTACAATTTTACTTTTTCGAATCATATATACTCGAAATGAAGTACACAGTAGAGTAACAGAGTGTAATGACATCAAAGGAATGGTTAGGATCGCACTATGAACTAATTTGCGTATGGTGGCTGGGAGGTCTCGTTTAACTATTATCAGCCAAAAAACATGCCCTAGCATGTTATAGATCCTATAGCATGTCTCTTTAATACCCAGAAATGTAATTATGAAGAGAGTCAGGGGCGTATTCTGTGGGGTAAGGAAGAGTTTGGGGTCAACCCACCTTTTTTGGAAACCAATACGGTCGCGATTCTCAATAATATCCCATAAAAATTCATTTTGAAAACGGAAAACCCTCTCCCCCAAAAAATCCTGGATACTTCCCTGAGGAGAGTCAGTCACTACTCGACACTAGCAGCGTCATCTTTTCATACCTAAAACAAAAAGATAAAATTCCCATACCAAACTCAATCTTTAAAAAATCAATCAGTCTCGCAAGCCACAAAAATGACTACAAAAAGCTCATTTACTTAGCAGAAATGCTCTTTACACAAAAAAATGTGTCATAAGACCTCTTCAAATGCTAGTTGATGTTGCAAAACCAAAAGAGAAGTCATCAAGTGAGAGACTAACATTGAGAGATTATGGCACAAATACTGCACAAATATTTAAGCACTAAGATGATGACTCGGTATTTTGCCGCCTCAGTCAATTTCTTAAATAGACCCAAGACTTCATTTGAATCGATATTTATCGCCTTGCCTGCATCTTCAATTATGGAAAGTTATTAAGTCGATGTGAAATATTCAAAAATATCCTTAGCAGATTGTGATCATCAACAACATGTTGTAGATGTTTTCATGTCCATAGACATTCATTAATTTTTATGGCCAAACAATTATTAATTATATCTATAACATTAAGCTAATCCCATTCACCTAACAAAAATTTCATTAATAATAAATTACAAAGATATGAATTTAAGTGTGTGACCTTGATCGGTTGTAGCTTACAATTTCAAACGATTAAACGATGATTCCCAGACGGTAAATATTTAGTGAGTTGTAAAACAATGAAAGCCTCCAAGATCGTCTCATTAAAGTCAACTGTCAAATACACAATTTTGTGTAAACATGAAAAAGAGATGAAATAAAAAAAAAGTTATTACAAAATCTTGTTTGAGCACATATCACGAGGCACAATGAACCTCGGCACGCACGATGACTCTTTGGATTTTTTTACTTTTATTTTATAGACATTTTAATCAAATCGAATTAAAAAAGGGGGATAAATAGGTAAATTTACCTTTGTATGAATTTATGAATAGCTCGTGTGTTTTTTAATGAATTTGTAAAGGTAAATTAGCAAGCGCGAGACATGCAATCTTTCACTTCTATTTTATTTTATGTGTCATATTGCTTTTATGGTAATTTTGAAAAATTTTTAATGGAGAAACTTTGCATAACTTAAAGAAATTAGCACCCAATTATTAAAAAGATTTATAGCTTTTAGTGATTAATGTAGGTGCTCTATTGTGTTATGTCCTGGACTGTAAGGGATAACTGTCAGTTGCTTGATCCCCCTCGTCCCAATGCTAATGTCCGTTTGTATGGCAGAAAGATTCACATCACATTAATAAGATGTCAAACAGAATTTTCGGCCGTTGGTAATTTTTTTGTCAGCGACTGATCGGCTTGGTAGGTTGGTGCCGGTCTTCGCAACTCTAATCGTGGTAATGGTCGAAAATTCACTTAACCAGAAGCTTAATCAGAAATTTTTGGAGGTAGAGGGTTTGACCTCCCAAGAGGGTTCGAATACCTTTCTTCTGACTACGCTTCTGTTCCTGACGGATTCTCTAGTCAATTTTTCCATTACTAAAACTTTCTTGCTAACTTACTTTTTGAGGATTATAAAATCCTTATAAATTGTTTACTAGCTTTTGAATCGCTCTGAATCAAATGAGCTTAGAGATATGCATATGACTCAAATGCATTTATCTAGAAACACTTTACATTATTGAGAGCAATTTTTGAATAATCCCCTAATTAACAGCTTATCACATTAAAATTAATAAGATCACGAATATGCAAAGCAATCAAATTGCATTATTATTATTGACCAATTTATGTAAATTTGAACCCAGTTTTTTTTGTCTGTTCCTATGTAAATCAATTATCATTAAAAGTCATCAAAAGCTATTATTATGCTCCTAAAGTTGAAATATTATGATATAATGATAGGTTACACACTCGTTTGACATGTGATAAAGGAAGGGGACAAAGAGGAGAGCCATTAGTTTATCATCGACAGGCATTCAATAATCTATCGATTTATATAATAATATTTAAAGTATTTGTCACACAAATTCATAATATTATTTTTTTTCTTGTGGAGCTTTAAAAAAAATCCATCGTTTTGGGTGGTTTATAACTATAAAATTATGCACCTATCTAATTAAACATGCATGAGGAAGTTTTTTGGCTATCATATAAAAAGATGGGCGTGAAATGGTTCATCAAACATTTTAGTAAAAGACTTTCAAGAGTTCACAACAATTAGTGAAGTGATAAAATATAAATTTTTGTTAAAAACAACATTCAAAATGAAATTCGTTGCCATTTTCGTTATTGCCTTTGTTGCTTACTGTAGTGCTGCTCCTGCTCCTAACAGTGATGCTGAAATTTTGAGTTATGAAGTATGTGAACTTTGAAGATGATTAAATCTATTTAGTTAACTAGTTTTGGAAAATTTAAAGAAAAGAATTGTTTTGAAACTAAGTTTTTGTGTGTTTGTACAAATTTTAAGGATAACTCACCTTGTGCTTTACTTCACATTTGTTAATGTTGAATAAATGCAGCAAATAGTTAAAGATTACAATTTAAAAACGCAAATTTATTGAAAATTTGTTTTGAAAATTTTTGTAAACAAATATTTTTTGACTAACCTGAAGTTGGCTGCGATTAACTTTTGACCATCCTGAAGTTTGCTGCGATTAATTTTTTAAAATAATTCAAATTTTTTTCTTAACGAACTTATTTTGAATAAAATTTTAATGAAATAATTTTCTTGCAGAACGAAAACATCGGAATCGATGGATATAAATTCTCATACGAAACAAGCGACGGCGTGTCAAGAAAAGAGGAAGGTGTATTGAAAAATATTGGAACCGAAGATGAAGCACTCTCTGTAACAGGATCAGTCACATGGACCTCACCCGAAGGACAAGTAAGGGATTTATATGATAATTAATTAACATAATTGAATTTCAATTATTTTCTCGCTTCCTTATAGACATTCACACTTACCTTTGTTGCCGACGAAACTGGATATCATCCTGAAGGCGACTTCTTGCCAAAACCACCAGTAGTTTAAGACACATGACAATAAACATCTTGAAATTATTTTCTTGAAAGCATCGACATGACAGAGCTGAGATTATTATTTTTTTGATCAAATGAAGCTAGTTAAGGAATTAACTGATTATTCGTAAGGATCTTCTGTCTTCTATCTTTTCATCTTCTTGTGAACGAGGCTAATCTTTCTACAATTTCTTGTTTTTCTCAACAAAACTATCAAATGACTTTAAAATGATGATGAAATTACTGTATAGATTATCATCATTCCAATGCTATGACTACTTAAACAATTCGAATTGTATAAAATTTCCTTTCTTATTTTTCATGTAGATTTAAATTGAAAATTTAGTTGTTAAGAATGCCAATAAAATTGCACTGATGATTACATTTGAAAAATGAGACAAAAAGTTTAACTTGCTGACTTGTCTGAAAAAGGCATAAACTTGTAGAAATGACATTAAACCTGAAATTTATTAATTTAAACAGATGTGGATGAAAAAAAATTCTTTTCGATTCATCTCAGACGACAAATTTAAATGCTGGGAAATCACGTTTAGCATTTCTATCTGCCAATAAAACATTGCAAATGTGAATGAATTGTAGTGAAAATGTCAAGAACAAAGCTAAAAGATTCTTAACCTGATAATGTGGCAGTCAATTCTTTAGAATTAACCTCCAAAAATACAGATGTTCTTTTTGACTACACACTGGATTTTTTATGGAAGTTAAGTTGTGGACAAATGGAATTAAGCTACGTTACGTCACCCTTGTGTCCTCCCCTAAAGCGTACTGAATCGTCAGCAAATTGACTAATTAATCTGGTCACCAAGTAATCAACACAATAAAATCACTAATTAAATTGTTAACAGCAGATGCAAAATTCACGAAATATAGCCGCAGGCATGTCAATGAAGTCTCAATTACATTATAAATGACCATCGTTGTGACAATTTACGATTGCTTAATAAGCTGTCATCATCTTTTGATGATGATTTATCAGTTTCTCTTCTTATCAACTTCTTGATTATGTTTAAGGGGTCGTTTACTAATTTGAAGTGCTACTCAGACCGCTCTCCTCCTTTACAGTTGGCCTTTGCAACGTTGAAATGTTGCAGTCAGGTTGCTGTTATTTCCACAGTGGTGGCTGCTGTTTAGTTCCAATTATACAGTCCGATTGGCCGTCATATGATCAATATTTCAACGTGTGTCAAATAGTGCTGCACAGTTTTAGTCCCTTCTTTCCTAAATCACGGAATATACCCTTTAGTATACTTAAACGATGTTCTCACTAGCGTTGTCAGTCAAACTGTGAGCATTCTTGATCAATTTCATTTTTAGACAGACTCACAGCAGTGAATTTATCTCAAAAATATTCAAAAAAGTTTGTTTCTAGCTTGTATATCAATGCACTAAAATCAGCAATTTATTGATTATTGCCAAATGCAAATATTTAAAAAAAATCATCAAGACATAAAATTTTTATGATGTTTTTTCATATCGTTGGGATTTTATTGCTTGATGCTTCTAAAAAGTGCCATGTCAAACTTGTTTCCTTTGGAATACGACAGTAAAAGATGTAGTCACGTGATCAGCCAGTGATTCTGAAGGCTAGTTAAAGAATTAAGATCATGATGTAGACATAGGCACACTTTTCCACGGTGGCTGGGTGACATCTGCTTGGTGACTAAGTGATGAACATCCTACAGATGTCAGTATCATGTGGAAGCCACATGGGATCTAAGAATCCAAGCATTTGAGTGATTATAATGAATCTATCTTTCTGTCTTCTTCTTCAGATTTATTCCTCACCTGACGACAAAAATGAATTTATTTGATTTTTCAAAAATAAAGTTCATAATTCCAATTTTAGACACATCAAACTAACATTCTGACATTTATGTACATTTAAAGTTTAAATGCTGACAAATGTCTTGACTTTTTATGGATATAAATCATAGTTTGCAGTAACAAATCGACCAAGTAACCATTGTCTGAACTTTGTGAATCAAATGATAGATGATGATCATGTCACTTAATAGTCTTATCTAAATAAAGTCATCAATCTTACAAGAGGAAGTTGTTATTTGTTTTGACTTGTTACTTTAACTCTTTGACACGCAATGAATTATGGACTCAGAGATAGCAGTTTGATAAATGCATACAGATTGATGAAACTTAAGGATTTTAATATCACATGAGTCTTTAAGAGATGATGATGTCAATAAATTACACTTTATCAACTACTAGGTCATACAGCTGGCAGCAAGTTTGTGCTTTTTGTTATAAGGGTAATTCCATGAGAAGGCTTTTCCTACAAATTTCTCTCCAAATTGATTTTTGACACATTTAGGATTATTAACAAGTTATAAGCTTAACACTAAGCATTAAGTAAGTCATTTACTACCTAACTGAATAATAATGTCTGGTTAAATTCTATTAATTAAGGAAATATTTCAATTCTTTTGCTGTTTCTTAGTAACATTATAGAATGAAAAAATATTTGTAGACTAAACAAAAGTAATTTTTCTCGAATTTCCTGCTATACTGAATAATAAAGACCAAAAAACTCAAATTGATTGATGTTCTAGCTAGCATATTCTCTCATCAGAACTATGAAAGGCTGTGCCTTTATCTCTCGTGCTGCTATGTGACATAACAAGCGTTGGACCACTGACCGAAATTTCAAACGATTATGATAATATTAAGCTGTAATAATAAAAGAGCTGCAAATGTAAAGGAAAGAAAAAAAGTCATAAGTATTTTTTTTGGTCTTCTTTAATTTCTTCAACTAAATTTTTTGAGGAAATAAAATTACAATAGATGGATACAAAGGATTCTTGGAAAGGTGGACTTTGGGAATTTTGTTATATTTCATTTTCTCTTTGTATTAATTTAAGCGGTTGGAATATGGGCAGCTGATGGCTGTAAAACAGAAAGAAAAAGCATGTCAATTAAAAATATCCAATTACAGTCAGCTAGTTGCTGATAATTACCTGGAATCCATTTTCGTCAGCAATGTATGTGACTGTGTATGTTTGACCATCATCACCAACGAATGAGAATGATCCACGGATTGCAATTGATTCATTTTCTGATCCGAAGTTGTTGACTACTGCTGATTCCTCGCGCTTTTGTCCGTCTGATTGTTCATAGCTGAATTATTGGAGAGAAATTAACAATTATTAACACTTTTTTTCAGAGATTTTTTCTTTAAGATTATGAAATTTTTCACAGAATTGTTCTTGGATATCTTTTTAGATTCTCAAAGGAATCAGTTCCTTTACTAAATTCTTAGAAACTTTTTTTTCACACTTTAAAAAATTTCATAATTTATTTTTTTTGCACTATTAGAACTTTTAATCCACGTACGCAAAGTTGTATGAGTCTAATCCCAAGTTCTCGAAGTCGCTCTTGAGGATCTCAACATCTCCAGCTGGGGCAGCGAGGGCTGCGGCAACAATGAATGACAATACTACGAGGAATTTCATTTTGATTTTTAGTTTTGTATTTTTATCAGGTCTTTCTTGGAAGGATTGTAAGATAACTATGATGATAATGCAACTAGAGTACGACGCTTTTATAGTAGAATTGGCTTGACTCTAGTTTGCCTTAAGGGTAAATCCACGAATAAACGGAACTGAAAAATTTTGACATGAAAATTTTTAACAGTGTAAATAAATTTTTAATTTAATTTTTCTCTAAATCTATGAACATATTATTTGATAAATTCATAACAGCTTTATGTGTTTTGATCAGTATTTGACGATAAAAGGAGCTAGTTATTGTAAAAAAATTATGATTTAGTTTTGTAAACAAATGAAAAGTGTTTTGCAATGAGTTCGAAAATTATACGTGAAACACTATTTTTGATAAATATCTCTTTAATTAGATATCATTAATCAGCATAAAAGATATAATATTAAAGCCTGACAAAGCGAAAACTGACTAAATGCGTTTCTAACAATTTAGCATTCATATTTAATGAAAAAAATGAATTTGAAAAACCACAATTTTTGGAAAATTATCCGTGAAACATTTTAAAACTTCAATAAATTTTTAATTAAAGCTTTATCCTATTTCAATTAAGTACAGAATGATAGCTGCTGACTTGCTTTATACATTAAATATCAAATCTGATGTAAATATCAAATATTTTTGAAGAATTTAGTGAAAAAGTAAATCTACTGCAAAAAATTTCTCGTGGATTTACCCTTAAGTGTGGTCCATATATGCAGATATCAATACATCTAAAATTCAAACGACAAATTCGATATCGTATAATCGTACAACAACAATACATATTAAGCATTTTCAAGAAATTGATTGATGTTTTAGGTAGCATATTCTATCATCAGAACTATTTAAAAGCAGTTAATTAAACTACAAATTCAATTCTTCTGAAGCTCAATGTGATATTACTAAGAAACAGAGAGAAATTTTTTCGTGAAAAAATACCGAATGATTAAATTCAAAACGCTAATTTCTTCATGTATTCTTATTATAAACTAATGTTTAACTAGTTTAAAATACACATTTTTAAAAGAAAATTAGTTCATGTTGTGTAAATCATTAAATAAAGATCAATGAAAAGATATATTTTAAATTTATTATTTCTTGCCTCATTGACTAGGATTAATTCAAAATGTAAACAATGAATTTTCTCATGAAATTAACCTCAAAATTTTAAAAATTAAGAAACTGAACCTGAGCGATACAAAAAGGCATAAGTTGTTCTTATATTGCTCGAAAAAGGAAGCATAATGAGAAATATCAAAAATCTATATTTTAAAAAATTATGAAAAAATAGCCATAACCAAGTTCCAGATCTCGAAAATAAACAGTTTTTGTCAAGTTTATGAATAAAAATTGCTTCGTAATACAATATTGACTAAAATTATGAAATACAGGCTATAACTTTTTCATAATATTGCTGTGATAGGTCAACATTATATCCAAAAATATTTTTCTAACGAAAATAAATCCATAAAACAATATTCTTACGAAAATGGCAAGAAACATAATCATTAGATATGGCAATCTGCCGCAAACCAGTTCAATTATGCAAATTATACATGTTTTAAGCCTAAACCTATAACTTTTTGAGTTTTCTCATTGATTGGAATCTTTATTGATGGTTTGAGAATAGAAGAATCATGAAAACATATTTTACAGTCGATCTGGTCGCTCCTTAAAAAATTCACAGACTGCTGTGTCAGATCGACGAAAAATGGACATAAAATATTACAATATAAGGAATAATCTTCAAGTGACGTCTGTCAAAAATGAGATTTTGGACTCATTCTTGGTTCTTACCACAGAAATTTCAAACTAAAACTTTTCAGTAGCTCCTCCAATAGCTGAACGATCCCTAATGCCAAATTCATAGTTATATAATCAAAAATAAAATTTAATTCAATTCATGATAAGCTTCTTTAGCCATTTCCATTTAAATTTTCATCTTTAAAAGTATTTTTATTTCGAATATCTTGAAAAAGATTCAACAAAACAAGTTAAAGCAAAAATCAAATCAATGCAAATTAGGTAACTTATCTGTTTATGTTAACAGGTGGTGATACTCGAACTTTTGGCAATTGAGTACCGACGAAGGTCAATTTTGTAATCAGATTCCATCAATTTTGCAAAAAAAATAAATTTCTCATTGACCCAGAATCTCATATTACGTCCAATGATTGAAAGATGATACTACCCGGTCGACATATTACAATAAATTTCATTTAGTTGTTTCAGCCCACTTTCATGGTTCAGTACAGGCACCTCCACGTGCCAGTGACATTTTGTCATGAATATGGAGACGTGATAACTTCCTAGTGACTAAGTTGTGCCACTCGGTTGTGTTTTAATCCAGTATCAAATGTTTCATACTTAGCCTTAATTAATGAAGCCTATAATTCGCAGTCGAAGTAAATATCAAGTTCTAAACTCGTCTATCGTACGATGTTAGCAATTTCCTGTCCAGACCATTAATCCTTCGACGACAATAAAAATAAAAATGCTGATTCGATTTTTCATATTTTTTGTTAAATGTCATCGATGTCGTGTATTCAAAAGAGCATCTTAATTATTCCAAAATATCTCGGCTGTGTCTTTATCTCTCGTGCTGCTATGTGACATAACAAGCGTTGGACCACTGACCGAAATTTCAAACGATTATGATAATATTAAGCTGTAATAATAAAAGAGCTGCAAATGTAAAGGAAAGAAAAAAAAGTCATTGGATTTTTTTTTGGTCTTCTTTAATTTCTTCAACTAAATTTTTTGAGGAAATAAAATTACAATAGATGGATACAAAGGATTCTTGGAAAGGTGGACTTTGGGAATTTTGTTATATTTCATTTTCTCTTTGTATTAATTTAAGCGGTTGGGATATGGGCAGCTGATGGCTGTAAAGCAGAAAGAAAAAGCATGTCAATTAAAAATATACAATCAAAGTCAGCTAGTTGCTGATAATTACCTGGAATCCATTTTCGTCAGCAATGTATGTGACTGTGTATGTTTGGCCATCATCACCAACGAATGAGAATGATCCACGGATTGCAATTGATTCATTTTCTGATCCGAAGTTGTTGACTACTGCTGATTCCTCGCGCTTTTGTCCGTCTGATTGTTCATAGCTGAATTATTGGAGAGAAATTAACAATTATTAACACTTTTTTCAGAGATTTTTTTCTTTAAGATTATGAAATTTTTCACAGAATTGTTCTTGGATATCTTTTTAGATTCTCAAAGGAATCAGTTCCTTTACTAAATTCTTAGAAACTTTTTTTCACACTTTAAAAAATTTCATAATTTATTTTTTTTTTGCACTATTAGAACTTTTAATCCACGTACGCAAAGTTGTATGAGTCTAATCCCAAGTTCTCGAAGTCGCTCTTGAGGATCTCAACATCTCCAGCTGGGGCAGCGAGGGCTGCGGCAACAATGAATGACAATACTACGAGGAATTTCATTTTGATTTTTAGTTTTGTATTTTTATCAGGTCTTTCTTGGAAGGATTGTAAGATAACTATGATGATAATGCAACTAGAGTACGACGCTTTTATAGTAGAATTGGCTTGACTCTAGTTTGCCTTAAGTGTGGTCCATATATGCAGATATCAATACTCCCAAAATTCAAACGACAAATTCGATATCGTATAATCGTACAACAACAATACATATTAAGCATAATATAAATAAAATGAGCAACGAGCCCAATAGCGACAATAAGCATAGCATCTCCGTCACACATATAATTTTATCATTGGCACTAAATTTGTGATTGTATTTGAATGACTTCTTCGTTGTCGTCTTCGTCGTCGCTTGATTTTTCAGGGTTTCTTATTGGATTATAGTCGTATTAACATACATACTACATCGATACATCGCATGATGATTTGAGTATGATCATCGATTTGTATATAAAATTTAGATCATGTTTCTGCTGATGTGTATTTTATCCACTCTCTGATATAATCACTATTTACTCAACGAAATTGAATATTTTTTCTTCATTTCTCAAGTAGACTCTTGTGGATCATGAAGCCATAGCCCATTCATAAAAGTCATTTTAAATTCATTGATGAGGATCGGCAAAGAAATGTGAAAGTGAAGAGCATGTTTGCATTGCGAATGACTTTTTTTGCTGCTGCTGCTTAACAATGACATTAGATTCGTCTCAACGTGCATAATCTCATGAATCGTTCATATATTTTCTGTAGGTCAACAAGCTCAAAATGTCATATATTGAGGAATAACAATAAGATAAACATTAAGTATGATGATAGTATTTGTGTAACATCTTCAGAAGAGGGGAACACACTAGCTTTTTATTTTATTTTTTTTTTGAATAAATTTATTGTCCTCTGCCGTAACAAGATGCATTGTTATCAAATTTGTCCACTGGTCCATGTCGAGATGAGACAAATAAAACAAAAGAAGCCACAAAAAATCGAGTTTTTTTTAGAAGCGCTTATGGAAATATTTTTGGATGGCAATTGCCATACTCATTTGGTCATTTTACATTTTAATGGGTATTCAAATGATAATATACACAATCGAGTGAGATGCTCAAGTGTGGACACTCAGATTTACTTGGGATGAATTGGAGTAATT
This sequence comes from Chironomus tentans, assembly GCA_963573255.1. Lineage (NCBI taxonomy): Eukaryota > Metazoa > Arthropoda > Insecta > Diptera > Chironomidae > Chironomus > Chironomus tentans. The sequence continues at coordinate 39,181,201 of OY754302.1, read as the reverse complement.
GATATAATGTGGATTAAATCTGATTGATTAATTGGGATGAAATTGGATTTAATGGATTAGATTGGAGTTAATGGAACGTGCTGCTTATTTTCGAATAAAAATGATGCAATTTTATGCTAGATTTAGCAATTTCATGGCAGTTTCCATGTTATCCTTCAGAAAATTCAGTAGATTAAGATTGTTAGACCGTTTGACGATAGCTAGACTGGACTGCAGTGTCTTCAACTCATCATATCCTTGAAATTCTGTCAAATTGTTATTATTAACTCTAGTTTTGATGACATTTCATGCTGCGACGCAATTGTTTGATTTATAGAATGTAGCGAATTTTTTTTTTCTTAAAAAGTTTACAATCCTCAGTTTTTATTGAATGATTATAAATTCTTGAACATCATTTCTTAAGTCCAGAACTGGGAATCAGCTGATTTTGTCGATTTTTATCTCCGGAAATACCGTTTTTTGAACACAAGCTGCCAGTAAGTGCTAGTGTCATTTTAGCATACATCGACATTCATTGAAATGTTGAACAATACAGCAGACAAGTATACGACAGTACAACCATGTGGGTGCCACGTAGCCAATGACAGGTGGTCACTTGGTTCTAAGTATATTGTCCTCTTGTTCACCGTGTGGTTTTTAGATTCTATTCCCCCCTTTGCAGCATAATTTTATTTTGCATGGAAGTGTCACACAGCATCAGACCCCCTAAACATTAACGTCATTTATGAACAACCTCTAAATCTGATTTTTTTGCATGCACTGGATTATATCATTTGCAATTTTCATCAATAAAGTTGCATAATTTAACAAAAATCAAATTTTTATAGATTTGATGCAAAAAATAGCTCCTCATACCCTTGACAATGAAAGCAAATAAAATGCCAAAATTAAAATTTTCACGTCATAAAATTTCAAAAGTTATTAATATTTCCAAAAAAAATCCTATTATGCCTGAAATGTATCAAGGAATTTGCATACTTGACTCAATTATCATATTTTAAATTTCTGCACCTTTATTTGCATTTTTATCATCTTTAAATCACTACATAAATTTCAGCCAAAACATATGTAGATCATTAAAGATTAGTAGGTTAAAAATTTTATTATTAATGATCTTGCCACTGAGCTTTATTTGGTTTCATTTTTCACTTTCGGTTTCATTTTTTTTTTGAGAGCATCTTGTTAAGTTAAGATTGCTGTCTGGTTGGTTGAAGTATTGAGTTGGAAATTTTTGATATAAATGAGACTGAAAGTGAATATGAAGGCTTGGACACTCAAAACAATTTATGTTATTAAAATTTCTCGATTTTTTTGGAATTTAGTTTTAAAATTCGTGGATCAGACACTGAGAATCAATAGATATCCGTCTACATGCATATGAACTAGACATCATGTAATCCATAGGCTGGCTAATCCAATGAACAAGACTGAATAAAAAACTAGTTGTCTTAGATGCCATGGGTGTTTTGTGATCTGGTTGTTTGGTAGTCTGAGGTCGGTTTCTCGGATACTGTCTTTAGCATTGTAAGGGTATATACGTGAAACTGACACCTTGACCATATCTTAGTCAGAGAATGAATTAGACAAGCATCCAGAAAATATCATTGGAAGCTTACAACAAACGGCAGTAAAACACTAAAACTCAAAATAATCAGCTACTGCCTCAAGAGTATCCAACCCTTTATTCCATTACTAAAACTATAACACTCAATTGTATTAGTCTAATCCACGGACGTCGTCAACATGGATGGGTCTTCTGAAAAAAATCAAGTCTACTTCCTTTTCATTAATAATCATTAAACAACAACATCCGAAGCTTCATGTGTCTGATACGTGCTGTCAATAAAAATCAACAATGCGAGAAAATTAGTGTAAAAAAGTGTTTAAGTTGAGGAAGTCATTCAATTATCTAGAAGCTTTGCATTCCTTTCATTAGAAATCCTCAATTTTAATTTTATTGCCCATTGTTTGAGAGGCAGAAGATTCTTTGACACTTTGATCTTTCAACAGAACCACCTTGGATTTGTATTTCGATTTATACGAGAAAAGAAGTTGTTGTCATGCATGAAATACAAGAAGTATCAAATGTCAATTCAAATGATTGAGAATTTCTTGTGAATTTCGTAAGAGGAGATGAATTTTTTGCAGTATATGTAGATTTATTTTTTTGGGCTACGTTACTAAGGTTCCAGTTATTAGTATTTTCAATCATTTTACGGATAAAGATTAATGCAAATTACTTCTGAATTAATTTATAGAAGGAATGCTGATATTTGTTGCGAATTATGATGCTTGGTGTTTAAAATGTCATGCTACAAATGGAGTTCAGTTTCCTAATCAGCTACTTGAACTTAATACAGTGAAATTCCTAATAAAAAGTACAAATTTGGATTAAACTGGGTCTTAAAATTCTTACTGGATCTTACTGGATCTTTAAAATAAAATTCAGTCTAGCATTTAATTAGTTATTCTAATTCCTTTTAAATTCTTTAGAGAATACAAGACATCCAGTTCCATATTATGCAACCAAAAACACCAAAACAAAGCCTTCAAAGCAGTATTCAACTAATTCTGTTGCATAATAACAAAACTTCTAAAAATCTCAATCAAGGTAAGCTCTTCCAAAAATAGCAGAATCACTATCACGTGCGACAAGAATAAAATTCAACTTCAGCATGAAAAGCTATCAAATTTGTATGATAATTTTATCGTTTTGCTATAAAAATTCTAATAAACTGATCCAGTGAAATGATCTTGTTTAGAATAATCTGCTATTTTTCGCGAGAAATCGCCATTAAAGCTACTAATTAGTTGTTCTGCTAATAAATTGAAGTATTGTATTGGATTTGTTGCATAATATCTTGAAATCACCTTATAGCTTGCTAATATATTGACAATTGGCTAGTATGGGACTGTAATGAATACCTTATTGCTAAGAAATGTTAAAGGAAGTCACTAAAGAACACAAATGATTTGTATTTTTAATTAAAAAAACCCTTTTGATATTTATTTCACAAATTCGATTGCTTAATCATGGTAACAAGCATTTGGTGTTGGCACTTAGTTGTACAATTTACACAATATGGATTTAGACTGGGATGTGTGATGCTTCTGGACGGAAACCACCTTCATCAGCTACGTAGTTGACTGTGTATGTTTGTCCATCAGGGGCTGTATAAGAAATAATGAGAAAATTAGTAAAATAAAGGCAATGTCATTAATGACAAGGCTGTATGTACCAGTGAATGAGAAACTTCCACGGACGGCGATGCTTTCGTTTTCTTCTCCAGCGTTCTTAACTTCACCGGTTTCGTCACGCTTTTGTCCGTCTGATTGTTCGAATGTGAATGAGTATCCAGCTTGATCGCTTGATGAGTCGCTTCTCAAGACTGAAACTTCGTCTTGTGGTGCAGCCAATGCGGCAACGATGACCAAACAGAATACTACGAGGTGTCTCATTTTTGTTTTAATATTGTGGTTTAGATCTTTATTGAAAGAAATTAAATTATACAATGAGTGAAAATAGCACCAGTCACCTCTTTTATACCTTTCTTGAAGACTTCTTATTTGCATAAATTTTCATTCTTATTCTTCTCTTTTTATTTTTATTTTTGGAAACTACTCTATAATGTCTCTGATACGTCGTTTTTTTTTGCACATGGTTGAGAGAGTTTAAAAGGTAGCGCGTATTAAAAACCACTTTTTTTCAGTCTCACAAACCCTGGCATTTAGCTTTTTTGGCAGAGAAGAAAAAAAGTCGTCTTTTTCAGCGGTTGGACATGTTTTGGTAGAATTCCAACAAATATTTCTTCTTTATTTTTAGAATTATTTTATTTATCATAAGAGTTTTCTTAATTATTTTATTTTTGGTTTAAAGTTTCGGAATTGCTAGCTATTGGATTTTCTTATCAGCATATTTTGTTTTATTTGTGGATATAAATTGAGTTTAAAGCATACATTATGGTAATTTTATGGAATTTTGATGCATAACTTTGATATCGCAGAATTGACTCATAAAAATTTTATTAGATTATTTTTTTCTTAAGAAAACTAAGATTTGCTGGACATAGAATTAAGTGTTGCAATCTTTTTGATACTCATTGAGATTTTAAAGGGATTTCTTGAGTGAGAATTTCTTCATTTTGATCAGATTTTCTGGGAATTTTAGACCCAGATTTTTAGACCCCACTCTCCAAGTGTCACACAGTACCAGAACTCCCTTCCCTCCCTATGTATTGGACGTCTCTTATGAACGACTTCTAAATACTACTTCAAGACTCATGGTTAATATTGGAGTCAACAGGATCTAGTAACAAACAAAGCATGGGTAGGACGATCGGATTTAAGGGATTTAAGCAACTGGAACTGGTCAAGTTCATGCTAAACTCATTCTAAGGTAAAATCTATTTATTTTTAATTTAAAAAAAATTGGACATGATTCATTGATTTATATGGAATTAATATTGGTAAATAAGATCAGAGTAGTCAAGAAATTGAAAGACGCAGTTTAAAGTCTGAGAATTTAAATTGTTGTTGACAAATTTAGTCCTAAATAAAGATTAATCAGAGTTAAGAATAGATTGCAGATCATTTTTATTAATTTGTGTACAGTTTGGTATAATTTCATATGGTGTCATTCACTTATGACGTCCATGATTTAGGAGGGAGGGGGGGGGGGTTTCTGAGATTTTGTGACACTTTAAATTAAAGAAATTTTTTTGAATTAAAATTTTGTAACAAGGGCTCCTCCCTCGGGGGTCTGAAAAGCCCATTTTTTGATGGACGCCATAAGTCATCTTTTGTTTTGCAAAATTAAAAATCAAAATAGCTTGCTGTGAGATTAACAGCCGATCGGCACAAATTTGTTTTGGTTGTCGAGTTGCATCCTCGTGTTGATCAAGTGGCGGCTATCTCACAAAAGTCAGCCACTTGACCGCAATGAATCAAATCGCAACTTCACTCTAAAATTACAAGCTTCAACTGGAATTTGATGATTTTCATAATCATGTCTTCAATTTACTCAAAGCAGCTTCCATTCATTTACTCTTTTCGCATCAAAATCAAATACCAAGGATATTTAAAATGCATAATAAATAAATAAATGGACTTAGCTGAAATTTCATCATTACCAAATCTTAAAAATCAGAGCAGTTCCACCTTAAAATATCTGAGGACTATATCACGTAATTTTTAATTTTTCTGGAATATCAATCTATCCCGAAATATGAAAAGTCAACTCTATTAATTTTTTTTTAAAAAATCAAGAAACATAAATTTAAGCAATTAAGAGCAAAAAAAGGTGCGGATCAAGCTGATCATTTTCTTCTGGCAATGAAAATCGCATGCATAATGAATGAAGAAAAAGATCAAAATTATGATAATTTTATTCGAAACGAAAAGAAACTTAAGTTAGAACAGGAAAGAAGATTAGCATAATAATCGTCAGATCTTGGACCATCGAAAGTGAAATCTTCTGTCGATGCGCAGCAGATGATTTTTTTAAAAATAACACAACTTAATTTTTGTATTATGTAATGAAATGAGTTTTTGTTCATCTCGATATAAGCAACAAGACTGTAACCTCTGTGAACAAGAAGTAGTTTGACTCTTGACTGCATCACAACCGCGAGCTGATTTTACATTTCGGAGTGACAATAATGAAGACGGTAATTGTGTTGACTTTTGTGGTCGCAACGATAATTGCTTTGCCGATTGACGATGAGAAGCCAAAGCCAGAAATTATTAAGCAAGAAATCGTCCACAACAAAGATAAAGGATACAATTTTGAGTGAGTTTTTGGATATACAATTCTATTTTTGGTCAAATAAAATTTTTTTCTTTTTTAAATCAAAAGGGTTGAGACATCGGACGGTTCAAAGCATTCAGAAGTTGGAGAATTCAAATACGTTGGTGGCTTGACAGTTCGCGGATCTTATGAGTTTATTGATGATGACGGAAAGGTTCATAAAGTAAGCATTTAGAGAATCATAAAAAAATATTTTTTAATGTCTACCTAAAACTTCTTTTTCGTTAAGGTCGAATACGAGGCAGATGAGAAAGGCTTCCGTCCAAAAATCATAGAGTAGCTAAAACTGCGGTTATGTTTAATTAATAAAATAAATAAGAAAAAAACACCTTAATAAATGGATTATTACTCTCATTCGATAAACTTTTTCGACTGTCAAGGGCTTCTGCATTGGACATGGCTTGTAAATCACCAAGTGATGATCGTGACAATGACCTTTAAAATGAATTTTTTGTCATGCTACTCATTCAGTATGTATTTCATTAATAATTTCCATTTTTTTGTGCTTCACTCCCGATCGGCACATTCTTGTCATGGCGGCCGAGTAGCTTTCACATGACGTCCATTTTGTGAAATATTCACCATCTGCTATATGGATGTAACCAGGCTGCCAGAAAAAAATTTATGCTGATCGGTACTCTTACTTGCCTTATCGCAAAGCTTGACTTAATTATAAATTAGACATTCAGCATTTTGGTTATCGAGTTTTTTTGTATCGATTCTCCTATTTTTAATAATAGCATCTCTCACGGATCAAGACAATCCGAGAGATTTTTGTTTTTATTTATTTGGTATCATAAAAGAGTAACTTCAAGGTTAGTAGTGCCATCAAAAGAAATCAATTCAATATTGAACAAAAACCGGTTTAATAGCTCGACACTTTTTATTTGCCATTAGCAAGTTTGTCTTGTTCGCTTTTGCTGAGCACAAAATATGGGAAAAAAATTTTTGCACAATTTAGAAGAGGACTACGATGACGATCGTCATTATGCGTTAGGTTTTACAAAGAAAAAATGCAATGTGTTGACATTTACATGCGTTGAAGTCAGTCGATTAAGTTTATTTACATACTATGTCGTATAATAAAGATTCAGCTTTGAAATTAAATTGTTATAAATTGCTTGAATTTCATCGGACAAGATCATGTTAATGCAACAGGAGATTAGAGTTGGATTATTTAATTGTTTAGTCATTTGGAATGTCATTAAATGTCAACTGCTACTGCCTTTATTCTGATATTAATAAAGTTGTGACAATTATGGTCCTTTAGCTATTTTATTGAGAATATTCATTAAGATAAGCTGAGTTAGTCAGTTATGAGCAATCGGAGGACAATAGTAGAATTATTGTAATCTTCAATTTCCATTTTAAGGCTCTCAACTGATAAGCAAGCGGCATATTGAATGTTTGTTTATCTTAATAGTCAATAAGTTGGCTTGCTGATAAAATAATTGTTTTTTCATTTTACTTTTTATGTTTTTCAGAGCTTCTGAGACTTAATAGAGGTAGAGGCAACTATAGGATGAATAAATTATGACTTTTTATGGAAAGAGACATTAAAGTTTTTTTAAAAGACCAGAGTTGATAGATTTGCGTTGTCTGAGTCTGACATTCTCTTAATAAGATATGTTTATTGTCAATATTAGATGAGAATGCAGTTCTGCTATGGTTAAGCGAGACTTTTGGACACAGTTCATTAGGTTTTATCCAAAGATGCTTAAAATACCGGTTCCGATGGGGTTTAGCGGCATTATATCTGGGGGAAATCCCGTAGCCAGTACAAAAATGCAGCATCATTGGTTAATTTATGGGTTGTCAGACAATTTGAATGAAAAAAATGAGCTAGCAAGTGTAAATCCGAGAAACCATGGAGTCATGTAGGTCCAGACTCTACAAATCTTACCAACCCAATAAATTTTACATCCAAAGATTTTACAATCCATCTCCGAGGAAGAACATCTTCCTAACCTCCAACCATGATTGCTTTATCAACCAAGATACAAAAATGGTAAAAAGTGCTCAATAAAATCACGAAAAAACTTGTCACTGGACTTTTCTTAAAAGGCAATAACATAAATTGACTTGCATCAGACGATTAGACGGTTGAAAATAAAATATTGCTAAATTTTAATCGAAGGATGTTTTTGAACTCATCGCAAGTCTATTTTTAATATGTCCAAAAATGATTGCTTTGTTTTGTCATGATCCAAAAATGGGCAAACTAGTTTTTGTGTTTTCAAGTTCAAGTCGATTTATGGATCTTCTTTTTATCTGCTGCTGAGCTTCCTAATCAAATGATAAAGCTTTGTTTGAGGAGAAAGGTGTGAAGCTTTATAAAAGCACGAGGATACACGGAAAGTTTGAATTTATTTGTTGAATATTTGGAAGCTAGTATTGTCCACAAGATTAAAAAGATCTTTTCAAAAAAGAAACAATAACAAAATTAAGCTCTTTTATTTGAAGATGCAGAAGATGTTAGACAAAGCTCAATTAAAGCTTAGACTAAAAAGTTCCATCCTTTATATTTCGGAGTTGGTGATCGATGACAATTTTGTAAAATAAAATGCTGTTGAGGCTGTGAAACTAACTTGTAGCTTTTTTAAATCAAAACTCACTAGTAGACAATAAATTTCAATTGCTGTGCAATATCCTCATCACATTACCCTACAAATTTGATGCAACTTAGTTACGCAACAAGCTAATTACATTTTATTATTCTATTAAAAATGAAGTTTCAGAATCAAATTAAGCATTTCAATTATCCAGCATGCAACTTTAATTAATTAATTTAAAATATTTTATAAAAAAAAATCAATAAATTTATTAATTTTATTGTAAATTATCAAGTTCAAAAAAATATTAATAAATGTCTTTATGAATTGCCTGAAAAAATCAACAAACATGATATTATTGCCTGAATAACAGCGTAAATAGAAGAATCTAAAGTGTTTCACTGGAACTGATCAAATGCTTGTGTTAAAAATTATTAAATAAACTAATGAAGATATTATTCATAAAAAATTATTAAATGGTTTCAAAAATAGACTAATATGAATAATTCCAAGTAATTTCCTCTAAAAAAAATTCAGCGTGAGAATCTTGCGTGCCTTGAAACATCTTTTATGACATTATGAACAGATTCATTTTTAGCAATAACGTTTGCGACACTTAATTCGATGTAAAATTATGAGCATTTCTTCTTGTTTATTTTCTGCTTTGCGTGCTTGCTCGCTCGCTCGCTTGCTTTACCCAATCAAGAGAAATACTCAAAATATGTAAATGAATCATATCAATCTAATAGTATACGCTTTTTAAGAAAATAAGATGAAAACAAAATGTCTTGAGCAAGGTTCGGTCAGGTAATATGTTGGATAACGTATTTTAAATATTTGAATTTTATAAATATTGGGTAATTTTTCTATGGACTTACTTTAGTGACAAAGATTATTCAAAATAAGTTTTCATTAATTTTAATTCAAAATTGCTGCAAATAGCCTTTATTAAATGCAGAATAAACTAGGAGAGTAAGGATTGATTCATTGCCAATAAATTCCGCATTAAAGCTCAGTTCATTGATTTATATGCTCGTGCTATTGACTGAAACAATAATAAATTAGCTCACTATTCAACACAAAACAATAGTCAATGGTATTAGAATAAGCAGTAAGTATGCCTCATTGAGCATCATTTAAAAATAATCTCAATAAGCTCTCGTGAATGCGAATAACAAAAGAAAAGACCAATTGAGTATTTCCCATAGCTCACACTCCACATGTCCAAGACATGCACAAATTCAATTCATTTTCTACGTCCAATACCATCTTCTTCTTCGCTCGTGATTTTGTAAATTTAGTTCAAGCCAACAAAATTGACATTTTCATAAATGATTGTCAATGAGTCGTAAAAGGTTCAATGCTGTCTCCAAAAAACAAAACGAAGAAACGTCTCTCGAATATAAAAACGGCGTGCGTTTTGGTTTTATCAGTCAGTGCAGTGTCAAATATCAAACTATTCAAACCAAATAACCAACTATAAAAATTTTAAAAAAATCTATCATCATGAAATTCGTTATTGTATTCTCAGTTCTCCTCGTCTCAGCCTTAGCTCGTCCAGCTGATGACTCAAAGAATGCTCAAATTCTTAAATACGAAGTGAGTGACTTGTGATTTTGATAAGGATAATTTAAAGGATGCAAGTGATAAAGTACAATTTTGTGGATTAATTCTTCCAATTTTTGCTGAATTTTGAGGCTTAAATTGCTTTAAGCAAATAAAACTTCCCAAAAATTAAAAATATCCCAAAAATTTTAATAATTTCTAACCTAATCTCAATCTTCCCTTCCAAACAGAATGACAACATTGGATTAGACAGCTACAACTTTGGATATGAAACAAGTGATGGCATCAAGCGTGAAGAATCAGCCGTAGTTAACAACTTTGGATCAGATGTTGAGGAATTAGTTGTTAGAGGCACAATCTCATGGATCTCACCTGAAGGAGAGACCATCAACTTCAACTATGTTGCTGATAAGGACGGTTACAGACCAGAAGGAACACACATACCAGCATAAATGTTGAATACATAATTATTAAGTTTTAAATCAAAGAAAAATTGGGAATGAGAATAAAAAGCTGTAAGCTTTATGTAAAAAGTTAAGCGATTTGCGTTTGATTTCATGCCATTAAGTTAAATTAAGTTTATGGTTTCATGACTATGAGGTGTATCGAACGGAGGATGATGACTATTCATAACAAAAACAATCCATTGTTTGTGGTGTTAAGAAATTCGTTTGGAAAAAAAAGTTTCTTCAATAATTGACGTTCAATTTCGTGTGTATGTCAATAAAATTAAGGTGAATTTTGCTGTTTTGATAAATTCGAAAGTATTTAAAGAAGAAGAAGTGTCTTAAAGGTTTTTCCTTGAATTAAAAATATTACACTATTGAATTAAAAAAATTTGCAATCAATTTAACATCTTGAATGCTTATTTTTTTCGGGAGGGAAAGGAAGAAGACGAAAATCCATTCACTCATTTTTGTACATTAAATTGTCAGCAGATCATAAATATTGTTGTTGGTAAGAAAATATTTTCTTATACCAGAAGCCTGAAGTTTTTAATCTTGATTTGGGTGTTTATTCGGAGGTTCAATTTCACAAGAATTTAAACTTCAGATAGTAATACATATCTCCAAGTCCTCTGGATAGAAAAAAATCAGTTTTTTTACAATTTGAATTTTTAACAGCTAATCCAAAGTCATATTAGGAGTAAAAATTAGTTTCTCTTTTTCTCGTCAATATTATGATTCTTTTTAATTAATATTAAAGATTTCAGATAATTTAATTCATAATTTAATTTTACTTTGTAACAAAGTAAGGAAAAATAGCAGCAAAAATCAAATATTTCTATTTATTTTGTACTTTTCACATGGATATGATTTTTTGTTCACAAATAAGTAGTACTAAATTCACATATCTGTGGCTTAATAAGGCTCTGAGTATACTGACTTAAATGTTTCAAAAGCATTTGATGATAAGGGTTCCTGATGTCGAGATCCATTACCAAGAATATCTCGATCTTGATCTCGAGAATCTATAGAGATCGAGTCATCGAAAGCCCTATGCCAACTAACCACGACGTCCCATCCAAACGTTCCATTTTTGTCATTCTTATTATCACACTGAATAATATATTAAGTTTGAATTATTCAGATAGAGAATAATATAGTGTCAAGAACAGTTCAAGTGCTGTGCCGCCAATTACGTTTGCATTTTAGGTTCATGAAAGAAGACTATGTCACAATTGCATTATAATCAAAAGAAACTTTCCGGTCAATTAAAAGTCAAGCTCTTGATCACGAAATTACAAAAATTCCTTTTTAATTTTATCACATCTCTCGATATGAAGGAAATAACAATAATAACTTTTATGGATATTTTTAATAGATAATTTTATTAAATTTTTGTCTAGAGTTCATGATACAAGACAATTAGTCTCGTGCAATTTAGTTAAAATACACCTACGAGCACTTTAGCTTGATAATTCCATTCAATATAATTGAGATTTCAGCTTCATTTACAGCCTCATCCTTTTCATTATGGTATTTATGTAAATTAACTCATAATCAGACACTGATACCTCGACTTCTTTTTAAAAAAATAATTGAACTCAGATTGAGCAGGTAAATCTGCTGTGATTTATAATGAAATCATTTTACAATGTTGTTGAAATCGTAATGAATTGCTGTTTTGGCACATTATTAATTCTTCGATTCCCGTTCATGATTTCTTTTGTACATAATGATTTATTGCCATTCTCTTCATTCCTTCTTTCATTCCGGCCCATTCATGGAACATGAGTGAAATTTTCATAATTTTAACTGTTTAATCTGAATGTGATTTAATTTAGAATTTTTATGGGTGATTTGCATGCAAATTTATTTATTTTGTGACTTGTCCATTAAATGTTAAGCATACTTGTCAAGTTCTTAATGATGACAATTACGAAGTTCTTGAGGTGTTCAGTTCTGAAGTAATTATTACATTATCTACAGTGGATATACCTGCTAATTACACTCGATCGACACAATTAAGATGTGCGAGTAACGATGATCTTGATAATAACAAAAAAATGAAACTCTCAGCATTTAATTTTAGCTTGTTTTGTTGTATTGTCTGGACCAGAGGTGAGCAAACTGTTTGCTGCAATAATCTTAAGTTTGAATATTCAATTCAAGGATGTAAGAAGCCATTACCAAAGTCAGCATCAATTTCTACCAAAACTCTAACATTTTTTTTTTTTTTTTTAAAAAAAAACGTTATATTTTATTTTTGCTTTTCAGTATTTCAATACAATTTTTAAGAGATCTAGCAGCAGCTATTACAACTTAATTATGGATTTTAAAATGAAAAATTTATTGTTTATTTATGATGCGAAGAACATCCAGATGAGATTTATGTTTGTTTTTGCTTTTTGTCATTGAAGACGATTGATTTCCAACTCTGCACAATTGCATGACCCAGGGTATATCAATGCAATGTACCTAGCCACAATTTGTGTGCTGACATCACACAAACCGAGTTGATATGGCTAGAACAGTGAAAAAGCACCCAAATCCGACTAGACATTCCCTGGGATCGAACCCGGGTCGTTAGAGCCGAAGTCCGACACTCTAACCACTACGCCACAGCTGCTTTTCCACTGCCAAAACTCTAACAAATTAAAGAACAAATTTGACTCCAAATCCCTCTCTGTAGCCATGGCCGCAAAGTTCCATCCATCTTGACACTGAGTTGAGTTGAGAAATCTGAAGATCACAACAAACAGTCCGATGCATCTCATTAAAATATTGTAAAGCAGCATAAATAGTAAAATTTATGTCTTTTTTTTCGAAAATGTACATCATGTTGATAAACATCTCAGAATTCAATTTGAATTAAAAATGAGGATTTTTTAATGGCGCATTCTTGTCAAGTCTCACTTCCTTCAACAAATAAATTTTACGGCTTTTTATTGTGTTTCTCACCTTGTAGATGCTTGTGGATCAGGAAATTTTGTTTGTTGTTGGTGATTTTTAAAAGCATTCTTGATGAGGATCTATAAATTGGTGTGGAGATTGATTGTAAGATCTGGATCGTTCACTTATTTATGTCGTCCAATAATAAAGGAATAGGACCTGGTACTGTATACAGGGGCGTATTCAAGGGTGGGAGGTTGTATGTTTTTGAGAAAATTTTTTAATTTGCTGGGGGTTTTCAAGAAAAAATCCCCCATCCTCTAAATTTTCCCGTCCATACAAAAAATTTTAAAAACCCCTTCCTCAAAAAATTTCTGGATACACCTCTGACTGTATAATGCTCCATAAAAATAGAATTTTTAATAGGATCATTTTGTGACAGGAAGGAGGTATCAAAAATGCAATTTTTTGGTGAAGTCAGGAGTCAGCACAACAACAAAAGAAGTTAGCAAAAGAAGCTTCCATAGTTCGGAACAGAAACCTGCACAACAGCCTCAAGATTCACAGGAACTAATCATAAATCTCGGCAATCCTTAGTTAAATCCATTAGGATGTCCTCCATGACTCAGCCTTCATATCAGCTACACAGATTCTCAAAATAATTTGCCATCAGATTCCCTGAATCACAGTTTACACTAAATACTCTTCTCAGTTTCAAGACTCATGACTCTAAATCACCCATCTTTAGGTATCAATTTACAATCGATTATAAAATAACTTGAGGAAATGAACATGCCATACTTAGCTAAATTCCATAACCATTTTGAATGCTAAATAATGGCTTACCGTCTAGGGTTATGGATCTTCAATTTTTCATGCTAGACACGAAAAAATTACGCTTAACATCGTGACTTAAAGATGAAGTTTTTAAATCAAATCTGAACTTTGTTAGCTTCTGAAAAAAACAAATTTTGTGCATGGCAAGTTCAGCTTTCTTGGTAAACAAATAGATTAAATTTTCACGAGCTGACTGATTTTGGCATGTTGAATTGGTGCATCATTATAATGCCTCCTACTGCTCATCACACAAATACATGTCTTTTTTGATTTACATCATTCGCAATGAAATAAAAGAAGCATAAAAAAAGTAAAAGAGAAAGGTTATCAGAGGTTAGGGACAACCTCATTATTCATGCTGTATACTCTCACATCACATACGAAAACATTTTAATTGCACATCATTTTTATTATTTTGGCATGTTACTATAAAAAATACTCTTTTGTGTCTACGTCGATGCTGCTCGAGAGCTTGTGCTAAAATAATAATAAAGCTATGAAAAAAAAAATTCAATCAACTTAGAAGAATGCGACATTTAAAAGGCACGCAAGAGTGCAAAAATCATCTTTTGTTGCTAAATTGACATGCGCTTGCTCTCTATTTTTTTTTTTGTTTTTGTCATGGATATCCCAAAAGAGCACAGACATAAACATCAGAAATGTAATAAAGAAGTCAAATTGGATTTCATAATTGTATGCGCCATCCATCCATCGTTCATCGGCTTCCAACTTTACATGATCATGTGTTTTTATTTATTATTATTATTATTTACATCAAAAACATATATCTGCATGCACAGATACTCACTTTTTTGACCATCATCTTCACTCATTTACATGCATAGTTGTTATTATTATTATTGTAGTGTACTGAACAAATGGCATGTCTGAGTGTCTCTGACGTGTGCTTTTTATATATTTTAATACTTACTTCTTCTAGGTGACTATACATTATTTTCAATTTTATGAAATTGAGTAAGAGAAGAGATTGTTGTTGTTGGAAATTCATTGAACGTTTAATGCCAGTGTGTAAATGCGTTCAGATTCTCTACGTATTTCTCTCCTTGCTGCTTTTAATATAAATAAGCGAATCTTTCGGTTAAACTTCATTAGTACAATTTGATACATTCAGTAAAGTAAACATCTCATCCTTCGGTGCATTTACTCAAAATAAATAAAAAAATTTATCAAAATGAAATTCTTCGCTGTATTTGCTTGTGTTATTGCTGCTAGCTTAGCCGCTCCATTGGATGATAGCAAAAATGCTCAAATCTTGAGATACGAAGTAAATAAAATTTATTATTAATTTGTGATAAAAAAATATGAAAAATTTGGTGCATTTTCATTAAAATTGAAGAAAAATTTGAGTGATTCTGTGAAAATTTGTGGAACTATCCAAAAAAAATATTCAGAATTCAGAATTTTTGAATAAAAAAGTGTCAAAAAAATTAAAAAATAAAATCAGCATAAAAAGCTAAGGATAAATCCGAATGATCCTTCTGAGATTCCATTATGTTGCTTAGAGTCATAAAAATTTACCAAAAGAATCAAGAATATTCTAAAAATCCTTCAAATTTACAAAAAAAATTAATTCCCAAAAAAAATTCTAACCTCAAAAATTTCCCCTCTCTTTTCCAATCCAGAACGACAACACCGGTCTCGGAAACTACAACTTCGCCTACGAAACCAGCGATGGAACAGCCAGACAAGAAACAGCTGAACTCAAGAATGTTGGAACAGAAAATGAAGCCCTCGTCGTCCGTGGAACAATCAGATGGGTTGCCCCAGACGGTCAAGAATTCGTCTTGAACTACATCGCTGACGAAAATGGATTCCAACCAGAAGGAAACCATTTGCCACGAGTCTAAATAATTTGAGATTAATGTTTTAAATTTAAAAGAATATTTTCTACGCCATAAAACTCCTCTCATCTTGCCTTGACTTGATTCTTTGTAAAAAAAATCTTTCCTTTCATCTAAAAAATCCTTTAAAAATTCCCATCCCATGAATGTGTATAGAGACAGAAGAGATTGTAAAAATAAATTTTTTGATAAATTAAATCCATAAACTGATTATTTAATAGCGTTGTTCCACCTTTCAGACATAGACGAAGCTCATCATGCACGATTAGACAACCTTAACATTTTAAGTGATAAATTACTCACTGGAATTTACAAATGACCTACAAGCATCTTGTAATAATCATAAAATATCTAATGCCCCACAAATTGCACATCATTGATGACTTTCGTTTTCATTCTGCACAAATAAAAAAGGCTGCAAAACTGTAAAATGTGTAGAATCGACTTGACTTCTTCTTATTTTTACCATCGTCTCTCTTTTGAACCATCATTCATGTTCATTTTTGAGTATATACATCGCATGGTACATGATAAATGGGTGAAACATATTGCATAATTATTAGATATGCTGTTAAACACAAATTGAAAGAGATTATTGACCTTCAAATGATCATTATTATTTTGAGCACTTATGGTTCATTATCAGCAACCACCTTTCAATTTACTAATCATGTAATTTCTATCTTAATAACTTTTTTTTAAATAAAAATTGACCTTCTGTAATAAATTGATTACTAATAAAAAAATGTTGATTATGACAGCATGTGTTTAATGCATAAATCACAAAGAGAGATGCTGAATTAATTTCAAGATTGTCCGTTGGTGTTTGACAGAAGGCAAAGCTCACATTGTTTAAAATTGATGCTTATAATTGGATGAATGGATGGATTGTAGATTGATATAAGTTTATGGCATGAGTTGAGGGACAAATTATTGAGTTTTTGCTTATTAGATTAATGGATTTCGACTTGATATATTGGGTCTATTTATAGTTTTAATTTTGTTTGTTCCTTTTTACGCCATTCATAAATGACGTCACGGAAAAAACAATATTTTAGACCCCAGATTTTATGACAGAGGAAAATGTCACAAAATTATTATAATCACCTAATCAGTTCCACAAAAAGCTCTTCATGGTAAATTTCCGGCTCTCGTTTCTTTCCTATTCTAATTCCATAATCTTAACCTGAAAGTACGAATTGTCATTCTAATTAACCCTAATTCCTATTTTTCCGTCATTGAACAGCTGCACATAAGAATGCGAAGTAATAAGTGAACGGTCCTCAGGTTGCTGGTGGGATACGAACTCGAAAGAGCTTAAAAACACTATCATTTCGTCACCAACATCTTGCCAACTGATCTATCCAGGCACTTTAGCTCCTTCTGCTGAAATGTACCCATAAACCCACATAAACCAAATTAGAACAATGAAGATCCAGTTTATTTATGAAATTTCACTTATGCCGTCATCATATGTAAGAGGTCGTTCATAAATGACGTCCAATTTTTAGGGGGGAGGGGACCTATCGCTGTGTGACACTTTTATACAAAATAACATTTTTTGTATGAGAATTTTGTGATAGAAGAGGGAGGGAGGTCTAAAAGTCCCGTTATTTGTGTAAAGTCATTCATGAATGGCCCATATCTGACTGCTATCAGTATGTAAAGCCCTAAAACGTCAATTTACGTCAGAAGAAATTCCACCAAACTAGAGCTTTTCATTCATTGAAATATAAAATTTATCAAAACAACAATAAATGATTCATACATGCCATATGACTAGGCTGCTCATCTGCTCACTTTTTGGTAGGACAGTCCTGCTTTTTAGACAAAAATTGCCAAAAATTTTAAATAAAAAAATACTATATATTTCAGGCTTTCCACTTTTTTAGGGACATGTTCCACTTTTCTGTCAAAAGTCGATGGTCAGCCTACATATAACATGCTATCGGTTTGTTATCATTATTATCAATTGATAAGTTACCCTTATCTGCGTATTTTTATACAGGAACTTTTAATACATTTACTTTAGTTTATTTGAAACTTTAGGACAAGTGGAATGTCTTTCGCAAAATTAAGAATTCTTCTGTGGAAGAATTGGATCCTGCAAAAACGGCGACCAATATCAGGGATCTTGCAAATCGTATTTCCTATCATAATTGTCGTGATTACAGCTTGGGTTAAAAATTCATACCAAGCATATTATAACTTTTATGACAATCGCTTTGAAGGAGAATTCAGCTTGTCAAATTTTTCCATCTGCAACCAGACACTCGAGAGAGTTCTTTATTATCCAACTAATGAAGCATACGATAGACTTATAAATGATTCGTTTAAAAATCATCAAGCTGAGTTAATAGGATTCAATAATATGGAGGACTTCGACAAAGAATTTAGGTCAGATTTTCAAATTCAAACGACAGCCATTAAATTTTCGAGTGACTCAGAGGTAAGTTTGGCACCTCCACTATCAAATATTTTTGTATTATTAAATTGATAAGAGGATATATCAAAAGTTTTGATAAAATCGTAAACATACGGTTATTGGCTATTAGAACCTAGTCAGAATTGATAAGATATTGAATTGATATATGATATTTTGCAGTTATCGCATTTCTTGTCTCGGTAATTTTTTTACCAACACATTAGTGTTAAGTGGTGATTAATCGTAGCACTTGAATATTATTTTATTGGTTTACTAATTTAATAAAATGTCATTTTGATGTTATGTCACGCTAAAGGGCAGACAAGGAGGGCAACTAATGCTACGCTGTATAATAGTTTTAATAGGCGTAGCCAGAAATTTTCCGAAGGGAGATTTTCAAATTTTTAGTATGCAAAAATTTTCAGGAAGATTTTCTGGTTATTTTCTCAAAAAATCTTAACAAACTAAAGACTTTTCCAGTGAGGGGAGAGATAAATCACTCAATCCCTCTCCCTGGCTACAAGGAGGGGGAGTAGCGTGATTAAATATGACCATTTTGATGTTACATAACATCTAAAAGACTCCTTTTATTATCTATTCATTAATTTGAAGCATTTCGATAAAAATTTATTGATTTGCAAATTTTTTAGAACTGGGAAAGGTTTCTCGAGTAAACCCTTGCCATATTAGAGACGATAGCTGGGGTATAGCCAAGAAACTGGTCCCTGGTATGGTGGTTATTTAAGTAGCTTTAATTTGAGTATTTAACAGACAAATTAAACTTTCGAAGAAAATAATTCCGAGTGGGACTTGAATTCTACAACTTCCAGCACTACTCAGCTAATGGCAGCTTAAACTATTAATCTGCTCTAAATAGTATGGTTGGAAGTAGAGGATCCTCCAACTCCTGCTAAGGTTTTTGAAGAAAGAACAAAATAATACTCCCATCCTAAAAAAATTCCATACAAAAAATTGAAATTGGTTCCCGAGCGACACAAATGAAAAAGTTGCCGTCAAGGTTCCATCAGGGCTTCCATATGGCTTCCACACGGAGGCGTAGGCTAAGAGGAGTCCATAGGGTGTTAAAAAATGTATCTCTGATGGAACCTTGACGGCGACTTTTTGATTTGTGTCGCTCGGGGTTATGCCGCTGAAAGTTGACGTGGCTTAACTTAAGAACCTCCAACAGAATCAAACTTTAGACTAAATCAAATTAATTCTCCCTTTTTTGAACCAGGTTACCATTGAGCTACCAAGAAATTTAACGCATTTAATTGAAATACGCCGGTCTGATGCACCTTGCAGAGCAGTAATTCAAAATGCAGTTGAGAGAACATTTTTGGAAATTTCATCAAATTCAAACATAAATCTCAAAGAAACTATAATGAGGACATTCCCGTACGATGATGTATTTACTCAAATATTCACAGGTGTTATGTTGACCGTCCTTCCAATAATGTTAGTATTCAGCATGTTTTCAATGGTCGCTACTGTTGTAAAAGCTATAGCATCGGAACGTCAAAGCAGGATGAAGGAATTAATGAAAATAATGGGATTGTCCAGTGTTCTTCACTGGCTGTCATGGTTTATTAAATGTCTCATCATGACAACAATCACATACACAATAGTTACTGTCTTCCTGTGCTTGCCAATTATTGGAAGTTCCGCGATTTTTGGACTCAGCAATTTTTTCATCATTTGGCTATTTTTTTTCCTTTATTGCGTTGGCGTCATTACATTCTGCTTTTTGTTGAGTACATTATTTAATACAGCATCTGCAGCATCTAATGTTGGTGTTATGCTGTTCTTCACAACCTTTGTTCCTTACTACGTCTACAGTGTTAACTTTGAGGATATGCATTATGCCGTCAAATGGTTCTTCTTACTTCCAATCAACACGTCATTTGGACAAGGGATTTCCATGGCTTTTAACATGGAATTAAATCAACGAGGAATCGACTTTTCGAACTTATTTTCCCATTACGAAGGCTTTAACTTCTCACTTGGTGAAGTTATGATTGCCATGATCTTATCAGCAATAATTCACATTTTATTGACATTTTATATCGAGAAGGTGTTCCCTGGTGACGTCGGGATTCCACAACCATGGCATTTCCCCATAACAAGTCTTATCAAGCTGATAAAGAATACAAGTGATAAGACCACAGCACACGATGTAAACAACGGTAATTATAATTCCACATCACGAGGCGATTTTGAGGAAGAACCAAAACATTTAAACGCCAAAGTGAGGATTGTTAACATGACAAAGAAATTTGGAAACTTTACGGCTGTCAATAATTTTAGTTTGAACATTTACGAAGATCAGATAACAGTTTTATTGGGTCACAATGGAGGAGGTAAGTGCTGATTATGTCTGACTAATTGCTGATAATTAATATTTTATTTCATACTACAGGAAAGACAACAACAATGAATGTCTTGACAGGAATGATTCCACCGACATATGGCACAGCATACATCAATGACTATGATATCCGAACGGATATTGTTGAAGCTAGAAAGTCACTTGGAATATGCCCACAGCATAATATTTTATTTGGAGATTTGACTGTCAGTGAGCACATTTATTTCTTCTGTAAATTGAAGGGAATGCAAAATGAACAAGAAATCAAGTTTGAGATCCAAAGATATCTCGAGCAAATGGACTTTATGGACAAAAAGAATAAATTGAGCAAAACCCTATCTGGTGGACAACAGAGAAAGTTGTCAATTGCCAATGCTTTATGTGGAAATTCAAACTTTGTCGTTCTTGATGAGCCTACAAGTGGATTGGATGTACATGCAAGAAGAAATCTTTGGGATTTACTTATAGCCGAAAAGAAAAATCGAACAATTCTTCTCACAACTCATTATATGGATGAAGCTGAAGTGCTTGGTGATAGAATTGCGATTATGAGTGATGGAGCCTTGAAGACTGTTGGAACTTCATTTTTCTTGAAGAAGAAATTTGGCTCTGGATATCGATTGATTGTTGTTAAAGCTCCAACTTGTGATTCATCAATAATTTTGGAAGTTCTAAGCAGATATGCTCCAGATGTAACAATTGAGACAGAAGAACAGTTGGAAATAATCTTCGTACTTAATGATGCATATATTGACAAGTTTGAAAGCATTTTCAAGCACTTGGAAGAAAATGCAACGAAACTTGGAATTCAAAGTCTTGGCTGCTCTCTAGCTACACTTGAAGAAGTTTTCCTTAAGGTCGGTGATCATGAACATGCTGAACCACATTCAATCCATGAAACATCAGTTAAGTTCAACAACATAGTGTCATTCACTAAAGTATCAACAGCTACTTTGATGATCAATCAAATTTATGGAATGTTCTTAAAGAAGATTCATTTCACTCGCCGATACTACGTGCCATTAATAATCTACACAATTTTATCAGCTTGGTTCTTGTTTGTGTTCTTAGCAGCACCAATGGGACCCACTGGATCTTTTGAAGTTTTCGGAGAATTTTCTGGTTTAGTCCAAACTAGCAATAAGGATGCAAATATTGTTGGAGTTTACACAAAACTCTTCAATGGCTCATTAGTTGAAGTCATTGACAGAGATGTTCGTGACTTCATATTTGGAAATTTTCTACGAAGAAACCAAAAGTATCAAATTGGAGCTACTTTTGGAGATACAACAGATTCAATTTGGTATAATTTTCATTCATATAGAAGCGATATAATGCATGCAGCACTAAATCATTACCATCGTGCAGCATTGATTGAATCAGTTGGAAGTGAATATGATATAAGAACTTTCTACAATCCATTTGGTTGGTCACCGCCATCAGATCCTGACGCTGTAAATCAATTTGATGACATTATGGTTTATTTCTTATTCTTCTTCATGCTCATGTACTGGCCGTCACTTCACATTACTCTAAAAATTAAGGAACGAGTAACAAAGTCAAAACTTCTTCAGTTCATCAGTGGAGTCAATAGATTTTTATTCACATTCGTGTCATTTGTTATCGACACAGTCTTGACACTCATCATCTTATTCATAATTATAGGAATTGTTGTGGCAACAAACCGAAATAATTTTAATACAACAGAGGATATCGTCATATATCTTACAGCATTTACATTCTATACAATCAATGTTATTCCATTCATTTATGTAATGTCGTTTTGGTTTAAGAAACACACGACTGGAGAAAGTCTTGTCTCATTGTTTCCATTGGCATGTAAGTTGTTCCTGTTTGTTTTCATTTCTTTCATAATATTTAACGGTGCGAATGATTATTTTTGACAGTTGCTGTTCTTTACATTGCTTATACAATTTTGGACCAAATATACCTTGAAAGAATTGACAAGGAAATTTTAGAGGGCATTGCATCAGTCATTTACTGGTTTGGAATGTTCTTCGGACCATTCTCAATGATCAATATCTTTGTGAAATTACAAGCAATAATGTTTACTGAGGAAGGTGAAATTTGGAGCTTTGGTAACCGTGGAATGGGAATCAATCTTGTTATGATGGCTGCTGGCGGTACCATATTCATGACTTTCGTTCTTCTTAAGGATTACTTTGTGTTCACATGGATTAGATATAAATTATCAAATAGGAATCCACCGTTGCCGCCAATTTCATCATCTGATGATGACGTCATAGCTGAAATTGACAGAGTCCGAAACAAGTCATCGTCCGAGATAGTTGACAGCAATCTCGTCCTTAGAGGTTTGACGAAACTTTATGGAAAACATCTTGCTGTTAATCAATTACATGTTGGTGTCGAACCAGCTGAATGTTTTGGTCTACTGGGTGTTAATGGAGCTGGTAATTAACATCATTAAAGGATGTTCATGCTCACTTTAATTAAATTTTAAATTTTACAGGCAAAACGAGTGTCTTTAAGATGTTAACTGGTGACGAAATGATATCATCTGGAAACGCTTGGATACGAGGCTATAGCTTAATAAATGAAATTCCAAAAGTCTATGAACAAATCGGGTATTGTCCTCAATATGATGCACTTCTGAGTGAGTTAACTGGAAGAGAAACAATCAAGATTTTCTGCCTGTTCCGAGGAGTTCCACGTGATGAAATTGATGATCTGACTGAAGCATTTGCTAGTGAATTGGATTTTACAAAATATTTGAATGTTACTGTTGGAGCTTATAGTGGTGGAACTATGAGGAAGTTGTCAACCTGCTTGTCTCTTTTGGGTAACTTGTCGTTGGTGTTCCTTGATGAGGTGAGTTTTAATCTTTGAATCCTAAAGCAGAGCTACAAGTCGATTCAGATTTTGTATAGTAAAGTCTTGACTTCTCTTCATACAAAATTCGTATCGACTTGTAGATCTGCTATGAAGTAACAATGCATATCCTTTAAATACATATTTCTACAGTGCTCAAGCGGAATAGACGCACGTGCAAAGAGACAACTATGGAATGTCATCAAGAAAGCAAGAAATTCAGGAAAGGCAATAGTCATATCATCACACAGCATGCAAGAATGTGAAAGTCTATGTACAAGACTAGCAATAATGGTGGATGGTGAATTCCAGTGCATCGGTTCCATTCAACACATAAAAAATAAATTTTCAAAAGGATTCATTCTCAAGATCATGATGACAAATCGAGATGATGAGAATTTATTTAGAGCTATTCAGCAACGAGTTGTTATGACATTCCCGCAAGCACTGCTGAAGGAGAGATTCATGGGCTTATTGACATTCCATATTGACGTGCCCGAGTTGAAATGGTCAGAAGTGTTTGGTGAATTGTCGAAGATGAAAACAGAATTGGGAATTAATGACTACACATTGACGCAGTCGTCACTTGAATCTGTGTTCCTCTTCTTCAGTCAGCAAGGAAAAAGAAAAGTTGAATGAAATGTTTAAAAATAGAAGGAAAAAAAACAAAATGTGATGCATGTGGAAATAAACAGTCTTCTTTTATACTTTATCTATGACATTTACTTTCCAATCTTCCACAAATTTAATATTCCAGATAATAGAAAGCGTGGTAGAATAATTCTTACCCTTGAATAGAAGCACGTTTTCTTTGTGCAATACAAAAACATATTGGAAATAGCAGTGAAAATGCGAGGGGTGAACGTGCATACACATTCTTCTTTCCATTCGATAATACAAACACAAATACGTTGATATTAAAAAAAAGTGTAGGAAAAATTGTAAATATTCCATTCAGTGAGTAAGTAGGAGCTAATAAAAGCGCTAGGAAATTTTTTTTAAAAATATTTTTTTTTATTTTTTAAGAATAAAAACGATATTTAGTAATTTTCTCAATACTCTCAATTTAGATTATTAAATCAAAGTGAAAGTTAAGTGTTAAACTATCGCTAAAAATAGGAGCTAACAAATTTGATAAAAGTAATTGAAATAAAAATATTGAACGGACATGTTGGCTGAATGAGGAAGAGAGAAAAAAAAATTTTTTCACTTGACGCCATCGTTTTTTCATTTAAAACTCGAAATTACTGCATTATTGGAGTGACTTGACGTTAGTTAGTGTAGCATTCAAGTGATATTTTCAATAAAACATCTTCAAAAGACATCAATTTACCTTCCCATTAGTCAAGCACAAGTGAAAATATTTATTATCAAATCAATCGACATCAATCAAATATTTTTCATATGGCTGAATCTCTCACATTGAGATGAACATCAAGTGCCTGATGTAATGGAGTAATTCTAAAAATAGTGAAATAATTCAATGAACATTAAGGCATCATATTTCTCTATTTTCCATTTATAAGGGAAAAAAATCAATATTTTTACGTCTACCAAATATAATTCCAGTAGTTGTGCCTTTACACACATATACATTATCCTCACGGAAAAATGTTTGCATGTAGTGGTGCAGCACATGTGATTTCACGGCTCTCTGTAGTAAACTTCTGTCTTTCTCCCTCCTCGACAACTTTTTTTCTTCTCCTTCTTACTCTCTCCTTGCGACCGTGTGATTCATTCAGGAATTAAAAGGAAGCAATTTAGTCATTTACAAGTCACAGTTTACTCATTAATTATGCTGCCGTTGCGAAAAAAAATACATACTTTTTAAATCAATATTTCAAGTTTTTTTTATTTCTCTCTTCCTTCATTCGACAATAAATTCATGTCTAACTTTGATCATCATTAATCGAACACTATCAATATGTAATTCATCAAATTTCCTTCTTCTTTTACACATTTCTGGCGGGTGCTTAAAGGACTATGAATTAGTTAATGATATAATTCTGCTGAAGACACTTGTATTGTATTAGAAAATGGTTATGGCTTCTACCGAGGAACAGGATAGAAGAATTGTTTTAGAATTTTGCCATCTGCTGGAGAAATCAAAACAGCTATTTAACGGCTTACGAGACCTGCCACAATATGGTAAGACGATCTATCTTCTTTCTTACATGCATTTATGCAAAATTTTGTGGCAAAACGATAACTTTTTCCTTTCTACTTTCCACTTCTTGTTCATTTGTAGGTCACAGGCAGTGGCAAGCTTATTTTGGTCGAACTTTTGATGTGTACACAAAGCTGTGGAAATTCC
Organism: Chironomus tentans; assembly: GCA_963573255.1. Classification (NCBI taxonomy): domain Eukaryota; kingdom Metazoa; phylum Arthropoda; class Insecta; order Diptera; family Chironomidae; genus Chironomus; species Chironomus tentans. The sequence goes on along the minus strand of OY754302.1, from coordinate 39,155,286 downwards.
AACAGCAACATCGGCTAGTACTTGATTCAAAATATGGTTTAAAGCGATGGCAAATAGGAGAAATTGCTAGTAAAATTGGACAATTGTATTATCACTATTAGTAAGTAGTATGCTGTCTATAAGGTGTAGTGGAGGATTGCAGGCTGTTTGGTTTTTGTTGTGGATATGGCAAGAGATTCATGTTCTTAAAAGATGGACTTGAACATTGTGTTTTATCATAATTCTGATTAATTATGGATGAGCTCAGTGCTAAAGTTCATTGACCGAAGGGTAAAATTAGCATTCTGCCATGAGACCGGTGTGGTCCCAGATTAGAGTTAGATTTGTAATCAAATCCAGCATCGATTGGTGCCAGTTTAATGCTGGATTTGATTGAAAATTTGACTCTAATCTCAGATTACACCGTTCTTTTTCCAAAATATTTTTAATGCCCTTTAGGTCGATTACCAACAGAATGGTTTGAGGTCTTTGAAGTTTTGGTTCAATTCCTATCGAATCTGACTTGATTAATCTATGAAATCTGTCCATGCTCCTGAATATCAGTCATTCTTACAAACACCAATTAAAGCTATTGCGTTGACTGCTTAATCATGCAGTTTAAGACACTTTTAAGTACCAAACCTATTCTTATGCATGACAACAGCCTGTCAATCCATCGCACCTATCACTAAATCTCCCAAAAAATCCACAAACAGCCACCAAAAATACTAATCATATTCAATTTCAGTTTACGTACAAGCGAAACAAATTATTTGAATGAAGCATATTCATTTTATGCTGCAATACGCGGACGTGCTTATTATTCACGTGCTTGTAAAGAAGATCGGCCAGATCTGATGGTCAAAAAGCTGAGATATTATGCTAGATTTATCGTTGTATGTTTATTATTAAAGAAAATGAAACTTGTGAGAGAGCTTGTCATTGAATTGGAACGACAAATACAGGAGTATACTCAAACGTGAGTTTTACAGGATATGCTGTTATTTAATTTAACATCAACATTCATTCTACCTTTTAGCTATGAACCTGAAGATGCTTTAGAGTGGGCACTAGTGTTAGATGAAATAAAAGGATTCATTAAAGCTGATGCAGCTGTGTCGGTGCTTCATGCTGAAAATGCAAATCCTATTGTACTCTCACACAGGTATGTAATGGATGTGTGGCATCTATACCAGCCATACAATGCTCTCATATTGTCTCTTTTGTGAGTGTTGTTGTTTGTTGTTATTTTTTACAATTCCTCTTTGTCATCATTTTTTTTTTCATTATTGTTTTTCTCTTCTTTCTACTCATTCATTTTGAGTTTTTCACAACTTTTATTCTGATGACTTTTTGTTGTCTCGTACTTTCTTACGTTATGAGTTATGAAAAGTGAATTCAAAAAATTTTATTGTTTGTTTTTTGTGAATCCTTTTTTATTAATTTTTGCTAAATGCTGCAAAAAAAGATTGTTTTTTGAATATGAAAAAGAATTGATATGTGTATTATGTTTTATGAATTTCCATCCTTTCTAGAGTAGAGATCTATCCATTATTCTTTCGTTTTTTGAACAACAAAACAAACTAATCTACAAAATATTATGATTTGTAGGCCCGTGTTTTCAATTATTATTTCTACCCTCTTCCTTTTTTTCTCTTGATTCCAACAAAAATACTCAAAAAATGTGTATTTTCCAATTGTTTATCGATTCCATGTCTTCATTTGTCTATCTATCGGCTGATATTATTATCAATACTAAACCACATAAATTCGATATGAGATTTTAGGATTTAAATTGATAAATTATTAAATTTGACTCAATTGTCCCTCAACGAGACTCAAATATTAGAAAATCTCTATATCTAACAAAAATGCTCTCATTTCTTTCTCATGTGTGCATCCATTAACTTTTTATATATATCTACTTGAGTACGAATGATGCTAATGTATCTTATTATTTGAATTCAATCGGCTTTCCGTGTGACACAATAATGGTGATACAGTGCCATATGGTGATAAAAATTTAGTATGATGACATATTTTGTGACTGTGTGAGGATAAAAAAATATTTTTTTGTGTGGAAATATCATAGAAACATACGGGTCTAGTTGGATTATATATTCTGGAAGGTGCTAGCTTTTTTAAAATTATAGAATGGTGCCAATGTGGAGTCGTGATGACTTATGAGCACTGTTGGATGTTCAAAATGGTGACCGGATTTTTTGTGAATTTTTTGTATCCATATTTTTTGGTATGGAAGTAAAATTTTATTAAGAAAGTCTTATCGTGACCATTTTCCGTGTCTAAAAAGTATCCTTCAGAACCTTTTGTAAGTTCTGGATGTAAAGATTTGTTGCATCTTTTTCAACACATCCAATCCAAGAAATTCTTTGGTAACCAGAAAAGACTAGTTAAACTTTAATAATAAAAGCCTCAAATGCTAAGTACCCATTCATAAATGACGTCACGTTAAAAAACAAAATTTAGACCCCTTTACCCCTCTGTCACAAAATTTTCATACCAAGTGCCACACAGTTTCAGTACTATCCCCCTAAAAACTGGACATAATTCATGAACGACCCTTAAATGCATGATTTACGTTTTGGGGTGGGGGGAGGGGGGTTTGATTTAGAGATCCACGACGGACCATAGGCTACTATAGATAGTTGAGTAGCAAGCGTTTTTTGGTATCTGGGGTCTAATAATATTCATGGTTCTCCATTATGTGAGATTTTGTGCTTCTTTTATTAGATTTCCGGAATCAACTGCTAATTATAAGCAAAATATTCTACTGGGATATCAGGTGCCAATTTTGATCCTGTCTCAGTCACCCCCATCCCTTACTAGGCTACTTGTAGTTTATTGACATATCAGTCAATCTATAATAAAATATCTTTAAGTGCTAATCAGTTTCCATATCGAATTCGACAATTTAACATCCTTGATGTACCCCCAAAAGAAAGTATCATTCAATGTACCTCCTCGCAAGAAGTATGTATTTTGCAAGTGGATGTCATCCCATTATTGTGCTACCCAATCTTGTTATGTCTAATTCCAAATTAATTGATTGACATATTGCCAAACAAACATAAAAGTTGTGTTTTTGTTTTCTTTCGAGTAAACATAAAATTCGAATTTGTAATGAGTTTTGTTTTATGCTGACATTATGTTAATGTTAATTGCATTTTTTCCTTCTATATGACTATGACTAAGCTGCTTTATTTATGCTCAATGATGATTTTTTGCTTAAGAAAATTGATTATTGCTTTGTTTCATAAATTACAAAAAAAGAAGTTTCTGGACATTCATTTCATTCATTAAAAACTCATTGGAACTTTACATTATTTAATTTTTAATGCATTCACCAAACAATATTTATTCATAATTACGAAAGCACGGGCCATTAAATTCTTTTATCAAATCAATATGTCTACACTGTTTAATTGAATTTAGTGGTTCTGGTTCCAGATTATCTCCATTGACGACACCACCATGTGAGCGTTCACCACAGATGACATTGTCTTTACAAGAGATTCTCATCGTCGGCTCAGCTGTCGAACAAGCAAAATTTAGTGAATTGACTATGGATATGTTTAGGTGAGGAATTATTGAGCTTATGGCAATGAGGACGGAAGTAATAAGTCCTTTTGTTTGAATTTTAGAATGCTCCAAACATTAGAACGAGAGCCACAAGAATCTTTTCATCATGGAATGATGCCTCATCATCCAATGACACACGGAGGTCCACATGGTGAGTATTTGAAGCTGTTCCATGTCTCAGTGCTGTTTATAAGGCATCTACACATAGCTGAAGGTCTCCATACTAACTTGGTGCCATATCATGCCATATAATCCAGTGTCCGTGTATAAATCAGTAATAATCCACGATAATTCTCTTCTAGATGCCAGTCCTGCAACAAACCGAATGCCCGCAACAACCTATGTGCCTGGTTCAAAGGGTTATATAGAAAATGGTGATAATCGCCGATCGATTCGAGATAATCCACACAAGTATTTACTTTATAAGCCATCACTAAGTCAGTTAATGGTATTCTTATCAAGCGGGTTTAAAGAATTACCTCCTGGAGGAGCTTTGTTGCTTTATATATCTGCTGATGGTTGTTTCTCGACTACGAAACATCCGCAGGACTGTGAGTTGACTCCTTCCTCATTATCGGAATTAAAATCTCAAAAGAATGTTTCAAAACTTTCAGATGGATATGAGTTAGGAGGCTTAGGTTTAGCTACAAGTGTGAAAAGAGATGGCACAGATGGTGCAGTGCCTGCACGTGGAAAAACTGTCGCACATTATAAAGAACCTCATTGTTTATATCCCGGCGATTTATATCCTTATACACGTCGCCCTTTGTTCATTATTATAGATTCAGATAATTCCTTTGTGTTTGCTCATATTCCAAAATACTTCGGACAACCATTAGTGATTCTTATGTCTCCGCAAGATGTACCACAAAATTTTCAAGGTTTGTTCTCGAGAATTTCACTCCAATTGACATCACATAATTAATGAAATTCATTCCTTTTTTGCAGCAGATCTTCATCATCATGGTTCAATATTTACACTCTTTTTGCATTCGCCACTTACTGCACTTTGTTATATTTGTAATGTTGGAGACGTTGCAATACACCATTGGGAGCGATGTCAGAGCTATATTGATCGCTTCGTTACGGAGGCGTCGCGTCTTGTGACACGCTGTCGAATGGACGAGATCGAGCAAGGAATTGGATTCATAGGTGAGAATTGTTTGGAGGAAATTGCTGGTTGAAAGATGAATGATGTCTGTGGAGTCTTTGTGGACTCTGTATGGTCTGTGTAGGCTCTGAAGAGTCTTCATGAGCTCTGTGGTGACTGTATGGGCTCTATGGAATTTTTGTGGGCTCTTAAGTAGACTTTCAAGGTTTTGTGGAGTATTTACATGCTCTAAGAAGACTTTACATGCACTAAGGAGACTTTACTGACTCTAAACAGACTCTAAGAGCTCTAAAGACTCTGTCCGGGGTTCTATGGATTCTATATCTGCTCTCAAGAGTATAAATGTGCTCTTTAAACTTGGTATGGTCTCCTAAGAGTCTGTAGTGACTCTAATGAGTCAGTTATGGCTTCAACGATTCTATTTGGGCTCTAAGGAGTCGTTATGTGCTCTAGATAGTCTGTAAGGACTCTATCTGACCCTGCAAAATCTTTTATGTATATCAAAACTCCCATAAACCAACATAGACAACATCTAATCTTAAAATCACTTCCTTTCTCTCCCCATCCAGATTCATCATACGTGCAATTTTTCGGCGATGACTTTCTACGAACATTAATACTTCGATTTGTTTTCTGTGATGTTGCATTACGATTACATAGAAGCTTTCGCGGACGGCATATGAGGCCGAGATGTGAACCGCCTCTGCCAGGTCCTGAACTCTTAGAACATCCATCATTAGCTCATATAATTTTACAATTAGCTACACAATTAGATGTTAGAGGACATTTCTCTGACCCAAGTGCTCCCGAAGGTGACTGAAATTGAAACTACTATAATTAATTTAATCTGGTTATAATCTGACAAAAAAAAAGAAATAACAATTTAAGTAAAGATATAATCACAGAAGAAATATACACAACAAGAAGAAGAAGAAGAAGTAACAGAATTTCCTTTCATCTCATTTTGTTCTGCTTTATATCGTCATCAAAATTATATATATATGAAGATATTTGAATATGCAAATGAAAAAGACACACAAAAAACGATATTAGACATGGACTAAGAACTTTCTGACTTGTTACCTAACAACAAAAATAACAACAATTGCGATTAATTATAAATTAATTAATAATAATGATAAAGATAAATGAAACATAAGCAAAATGTCGATATCATATACATACAAAGGGGCCGTTCATAAATGACGTCACGTAAAAAAACGAGATTTTTTTAAACCCCCCTCTGTCACATCCAAAAAATTTCTTTTGAATGGTCTCCTCCATTAATGTTGGACGTCATTTATGAATGTCTCCCGAAAAAAAACCCTACATTAAAAATAATAATTTCAAGTAAAGAAAAAATCCTTTAAACTAAGTAAGAAATGAAGAAAGTACTGTGTTCGTATTCATCGCTGAAAGATATAAAAAATTATATTTAACAAATTTTACCAAAAATATTCTAAAAGACAACAACTTTAAGAGTTCTATTGCTAAATGATGCCACGATGAATATTCATTAAAAATGCTTATGGCAACCAAAAAGAATGTCCTATGAAGCACACACACGTGAAACTTTTATGCCTCATTTTACTTCTAGTTCTCTCTCAATATTTTTTTTTATTACTTTCTCTTCTAAGCTCCCCACTTTTTAAATGATGATATGGAAAAAAAATTGGAATGAAAAAAATTTTCTTTATTTTTAAACAAAAATTGATAAAAAAAATTGATAATTAATTAATCTTATTTATTATAATCAATATTTAAATGAGAAAAAAAATCTATCAGCTTATTGCGCTTATCAAAAAAAAACAAAGAAAATAATAAATTCTATCCTAAAAATTGCTTTTATAATTTTGATGATAAAAAATTTTCTATTGGATTTGAGTAAATAAAACAAAAATTTAAAAAATTGGAAAATAATTTTTATGATTTTTTATTTTTGCTCAATTTATACTTTTTTTTGATAGAGATAACAAGTCACATAAATACACGCAAGATACACATGAATTTCGTTTTTTAGTAAAAGGGGTGATCTTCTTTCACTCTTTGTCTCCATATAGGAATCAAATTCAATTTTTGAGTTGGTATTTTTGGGTTTGAGATTTTTTTGGTGACCTTTCCAAATTCATAGGGTAAATATTTGAAAAACATTCTGAAAAATTTATTAAATATTTATTTTAGCAGTGTTTCTGGAACACTATGTGCAGAGGTGTAGCAAAGGGGGTCCTTAGGTGCTCGAGCACCCCAATCGAGATTAAATATTTGACAACCATACAGAATCAATCTTAATTTCTAAAAAAGTATAAAAGTAAAATTGAAAAACTAAATTTCAAGGATCACACTTGAAAATAACAAAATTGGGTACCCTCTTCAAAAATCCTGACTACACCCCTCACCAGCGGCGTACCCAGGAGGGTCTGGACCCCCTCCGTAAAAATTTGAATCGCAGCGAGAGCACGTCTCAAATTTTTTTGTAGGGGGTCCAGACCCTCCTGGCTACGCCCATGCCCCTCACTATGTAGTATCTAAAAAAATGATATTATCTAATGTCAAACCAAAAAGTTTGTGATCCACTTTTTTAGGAGAGAGGCTTATCCAGAAATTTTTCGAGGAGGATTTTCAATTTTTTTTGCAAATTAAAGAATTTTTTGTAGGGATTTGTCCTCTAAATCCCCGCTGGCTACGTGCCTGCTTAAGGTTTATTTTTTGGAATGGCATAAAACCGACCTGGAATAAGATTCTGCCATAAGCTTAATAATAAGAATTTTTAAGCACTGTGGCTCATATGATCGACTGAATTCGACTGGTCCTAAGAGCTGATACCTCTTCTGAGAGTTTAATTCTTTTGTGGTAACTTCTAGAAGGCATTAACTCCTAAGATTAATTCTGAAAATTCCCAAAAAAATCCTAAAAATTCCTCACACGATATTTAAGAAAAACGTCCTAATAAATCCAATTTAGGGTTCATTCACTTATGACGTCCATCAAAAAATATGATTTTTAGACACCTCCTCCCCTTTAATACTCCATAATTCATAAAAAAATCACCTCCTTTATATTTCGATTCATTAAACAATTTTCATAAAAAATTTCAGACCCAACTCTGATCAACTCGACAGTGAATTTGATTCCAAAACCATCTTATATTTTGAGTGTTGATATAAATGCATGTAATTCCTTCGACGTGTATATAAATGTAACAGCTTTTAATTCTTAACGAGAAAAAAAAGCTATAAATCGACAATAATAAACATATATGTTTATGGCGAGCATGAAAAAAATAATAAAATAATTAAAAAAAATCTATTTCCATATATTGTTCTTCACTTTCTTTAATCAAGCAAACTCTTTTACGAAAAAAAAAACATGATGATGAGAATATAAAGTCACAGAAACAACAAAAACATAAGAAAATATTTATAAAATCAGCTTAAATTCATAACAAAATTTAAAAAAAATATATAAAGCAAAAATATATCAATAAAACATGACGAAACATAAGAATCAGTGAGATGAACAAATTTATGAAAATGTCATTTATTCTTCCTTCAGCATACTTGCCACAGCTACTTACATTTGCTTTCATTTATGCGACCATAAAAAAACTCGCTCCTTCTCTCGCTGAAAAAAAATATCTCTCCATATCAAATGTTGGTACAACATCATTAATTCCCGCCCTTATTGCAACACAAAAACACATTAATAAAAGTTAAAAGACAAAAAAGTTAATGAATGATGAAAATAAATGACAGAATAAGTATTTGAATGAATGATAAAAACAGAAGCTTTGCAGAAATCATAAATTTTTCCTTCCTTTTGTTTCGACTTTTTGGGAAAATTAAAATTTAAAATTAAAAAATGATTCAATCAAAAAAACTGTAAGATGATTATTTTTATTAAGTTAAAATTAAGAAATGAAAGATTTGCTTGTAAATTGGGTTTTAGAATAAGATTAATTTATTTTTTATATGCAATTTTCGATGTTCATTGCTTATATAGGAAAAAAACTTTTCAAAATTATTCATTATTAAAATATCTAAAAAAATATGATTTTTTTCTAATTTTTTGGACTGTGAATTGAGGATGAGACTCGTACAGGGGAGTTATGAGGGTTAAAAGACACCCTGGACAAAATGTTGAAAAAGCGCCCTTAAAATTTAATTAAAAATTTAAAACAAAACGGAGAAACTCTGAATTAATTACGAAAAATCACAAAAAAAATCCCTAGCAATGAAATACCCCAGTAACAAAAACCGTTAAAAAGTTAATTAATAACTAGCTGCGACTAACTTTCAGATAGTTTTTAACTAACTTTTAACGGTTTTGGTTACTGGGGATAAGATATCCAAGAAATCCATACGAATCCCAAAGCTCCTAGTCAACTAGCATTTATCGAGATTTTCCAAAAATCTTGTTTTATTGCTCAGTTTTAATCCTGAGTTTCCCTGCCTTGATTAAAAAACTAGTCTTTTGTTTCAAATTTTAGTATCAAAAGACAAGATGTTAGGGGGATTTTGAATAGGTTTCAAACAATCTTGTGAGATTTTTGGAATATTTAGCAGAATTTTAAGAAAGCATAAATGAAACTAAATCCGCCTGTTTCAAGCAGTTTATTTAATTAATTTTGAAATTAATTTTAAAATTTCAAATTAAATATTTGGGTCTTTCATAAATATATATTCGTTGCGTGTAATTCAAGGAAAGTGACCGTTAAAGTTTCCTAATAAACATGTAAAAATTTCTTATTTGTCTGTCTGCCATACAAAATTCGGAATTAAATACCCCAGTTTCGAAAAGTCGAAAAACCAAAAAACTTGAAAATAACAGTTTTTATAGGAAATTTTAAGGAAAAGTTAATGTAAATAATCATTTGTAGCAATAACAAAGCTAAATGCTTTGTGTAATCGATACAAACATTGAGAAAATCGATAAAAAAATCCAACGGTTTTTTGAAATTCAAATTTTTTGACCTGTGTATTTTAACACCCCTAGACTTTCGATAAGTCTGTCGAAATTGAATTACACGCATCGGAAAAATACATTTTCAAAATTTGGATTAATTAAAGCATTTTCTGCTTGTTATGTGCTTTAGTTACCTTAAAAACATTTCAATTCATCTGTTTACAGTTCAAATTGTCCATAACTCTAACGAATTAACACTAATTTTATGAAATTCTATTTTCTATACAATTGCTTACATTAAAAAAATTTGAAAAATAACAGTCACTTTCCTTATATGAAGACATATATTAATATTGGGGGTCGTTCAAAAATTACGTCATGCAAAAAATCGATGTTTTTAAACCCGAAGGGGGTTTAATGGGGAAGACCATTGTCACAAATTTTCCATATAAAAAAATCTTTTCTATTTGGACTATCACAAATTCTTCCCCCTCCCCCAAAAGCGTGACGTAATTTGCGAACGACTCAATTTCAAAATATAATCAACAATTATATTTTGTGTCATTTTATTAATTTGGGTAAATCGAGGCTCCACTATTAAATTTTACTAAAACGAAATTTTCGGGATATTGCGTCTGTTTAAGATGCTGGATGTACACTGTGCTGCGATTTTTACAATTTTAATATGAAAAAAATCGTAAAAATCACGATAGTGTCTGACCCTTGCTTAATTCAACTGTTTACGACTCACTCTATGTATTCCCTTCACTTAAGAGCTACATATCCTAAATCTTATTGGCAGCAATTCTTCAAACTTCAAAGAAGGTTCAAATAAATTCAAAAATTCCCCCCAAACTAAAATATAATTTATCATCAATATTGGAATAGGAAAAATAAAGAAGAAGCTTTAAAAAATTAATAATCATAGTCAGAATGTCCGTACTAATTAAATTCAAACGACAAGTCGAAGCATCAAGAAAAGTCATAAATTTTCATTAATTAATTATCAATTAACACAATTTAGTTCCCTTCCAGTTTTCTATATTTATATTTTTCCAATTGACGTAGGTAGGAAAACTTGCTCGAGATAAGACAAAATAAAGAATGACGAAGTTAAATAAAAAATATAGTAAAAGATGTAAAAAATACAAAATTAAACCATTTTTGAGTTATAAGGCTACGTATGATTATGAAATATATTATCAATTTATAGTAAAAGAAAACTTTGTTTTTCAAGATGAAAATGAAGATGAAAAGTATATAAAACAAAAAAAGTATGAACATCACTGCCCAAAAAAAATATTGTATTAAAAGTCTAATTCTTTAATAAAAATTTCAACATAATAAATATAATTAATAGCTTATTTATATACAGTAGTAGATGAGAACAAATATAATTTTTATTCATATTCAAATGCAGAGAGGGTAAGATCCATAAAAGATGTCACGTGACACTTCTGGTGCAATGAAATCTACACGCGACCTTACGACTCTTCCTCAGCCATCCATGCAGTCACTTCAACACAACTATTGTTGCTCCTCTCAATGCACAGTGATTTATGTTTACGGTTGTTGGTCGTTTTTGGATATGTGTAATTATTTTTAATGTTTCAGAAGAGGTTTGTATGAAGGAATAGAATAACAGCCTTAATTGCAGATTACAATCTTCAATTCCTGTTTTTTTCGTTAGGGGCTGATTGGATTAAATAAATTAACAAAAATATTTTTCATTTAAAAAATTTGTTATTTTTTATTTGATGCATAACTAAAATAAGCTGATAATCGCACATGTTAATTTATATTTCCTATTAACTAGCTAAAAGGATAAATTTATAGCACTCCTTCCACTTCTTCCTGTGCTGTGTGATATGAGAATGGATTTTAAATGTATGCATTGTTAATATTATTATATATCATTAATTACATTTTTATTGCCATTTTGTACACCTGGAAATTCTGATTGAATTTTTTTTAAATTCATACTCAGTTTATGGCGTGGGTTAATTAATCACTTTAAGTACCTGAGTGTGGGATGCAATTTATTTTTATTTTTTTGACAATTTTTTTATGATAGAATATTTTTTAAATTTATTTTTCCTAGTTTTTAGTGTTTGAGACTAAAACAAATAGATTTAAATTTCAGATATCATCTTAATTTATTGTTTTTAATTTTTTTTGTAGATTTTGTGAAACAATTTTTCAATTCAGAATATTTTTTTCAGTCGTGATGCGAAATGCAAAGACCGTCGCAGAGATCATCGTAATAACAAAGATCTTTGTAACAAAAACCGTTAAGAGGTATCCGAAAGCTGGTCGAAGCTAGCTTTTAACTAGTTTTTTTTACGGTTTTTGCCAATGGATGACAACAGTTGTTTTAACCGTTATTTTTTAGAAATTCAAAACTGTTTAAAGTGTTAAAATTTTTTAAATTTTCAAAAACCGTTAAATTTACTTATGAAAATTTGAAACGGTCATATTTTTTTGAAAAAAATTACATCTTCGAAGAATAAGAACTGTTGTCGACCTTTGGGGTTTTTGTTACTAGAGAGATTCTAGTATTGTCTACCCAAGCGACATAAATGACAAAATCACCACCACGATTCCGTCAAGGCTCCACCACGGAATTATTTAATAACACCAAACAGATTCCACCTGGCTGCCTTTGGTGGGAGGTGGAACCTTGACGGATTAATAGTAACTTCTGTTCTATGCATTTCAGCTTGATAAAATCAATGGAAGTAATTAGGAATGTGAATTCCTTCATATTTTAAATCAAAAATTTAATCTTGGCTGGATAAATTCCAAGAAAATTGAAAAATGGATCTCAATTAACATGTTTTCAAAAAATTTACTGTTATATTTTGTGTTGTCCCCCTTCCATACTATATATTTTATTATAATCAATATGTAAATTACAGTATGTTTCTCAAAATTTCCCAAATAATCTTAAACATTTCAATTAGATCTGATATTTAGAGCAATTTTATTTACTGATTTTCAGAAATCTAAATATGTATCTTGTTAAAAGCTACATTCTAGCATAAATATTGGATTTTTACTCAAAATTTAATCTAAATAGAAGCAAAAACCTGGAAAATACACAAAGTCATCAGTGACTATCTTTAAAATGAGAGATTGAAATCTTATAAAAAATAAAATTGCTTTTTTGGTTCTGAATATAAATTCTTACTTCCATTAACATATTTTTATATTATTGTAGTTTATCAATTGACCTTATTGATGCTCGAAACCGATCAGAAGTTACCAAATTTTTAGAAAAACTGTTCAAAAATTCTTGTCACAAAATTAATTCTAATTCACTGTTTAACAATCTTCTTTTTAACAATTTTTAGGTTAATCATCAAATTTCCAGCACCTCTGTCTACTAATGCACAACTTAACTAACGCTCTATGACCAAAAAAGTGCAATCTAAAATAAAATTTGACCTGCAATTTTATTCAATATTCCTCAGCGGACTGAAACATGTATGCAATTAGAAACTACACAAATGGAAACACAGTAAAGTGTGAAAAGCCTTGTTTGTCCATTTTATGACTTTATCGTCTTTGAATTCTTCTTTGTAATATCCTTGAAACACAATTGAAAATAGTGTGACTTATAAAATAATAATAACTTTTTTTATGAATAGAATGAAATGAAGCTTTTATTTGCCTTGTAAGAAATAAAGAAGAGTTCTTCATCTTTATACATCCCTTCCATGATGGAAATGGAAATTTTTTCCTCTCAACGCAGAAAATGTTGTTAGCCACGCCCTCGGAAAATTTTCATTTTTCAGGCAATAGTCAGTAAGGTATCATCACATCGCATATTTGTAATGTCTCCTGAAATACACATTATCCATTCACATGCACACACACTCACTCAGTTAACGGCAATTATTACAAGACCATCCCATATTCTATTCAATGATTTGGTTCATTCGTGTGTCATGTGTAAGGAAAATTCAGCTTTTTTCCCTACTGTGCTTCGCTCAACTCAATTTTCCTGTCTTCATAATAAAAAAAATAAACACACATTCCTTTCCGAGGATGATCTTGTTGTGTCATTGTTGGCAGTCATTCGAAGCGGATATCCAGTTTTTTTCAAAACAACGGCCAAGGTCTTTTACATATAGTGCTATTGCCTTATTTCCGAGAAAAAATATACAAATTTTTTTCCTGTTTTTTTTTCTTGACTTTAACATATGAAAGTGAAAAATGGCAACGGGAATCACGGTCTTTTTAAGACACAAATTGTTGCAAAAATGATTACTTTTTCATTCTCTTTCGTTTCTCATCCTTAAAGACCCGCGCGGAATACAAACAAAAAAAAAGAGTTTAAATTTAGTTGTGTGAAAAATTTTGGCTTTTCGGTCAATCTTGGAAGTGATAATAACCTAAATTAAAGACATGACCTATAGTAATGTGATTATAATGAAATTCATGAAGTGATTGATTTATTACTGCACATGCTGTATAAAAAATAGTTCAAAATATTCAGAATAGTTTTTAAAGAGGGATTTAAATTGCAGTTTCTGAGTCAAAGAAATATACTTTATTTATTTTTGGTGAGTATTAAAATGGTTGCTTAATTTATGGATATAAAATGTGTTTTCCTATCTTTATGGTGAATTATATGAAGTGGATTGAGGATTATTTAAAAATAGATTGAGTAATGAAAGAAAATATACCTGCAAAAATGAATTGATTTTTTTTACAATTTATGAACCCTAAATTCATAATTTGGATGCTATAATTCAGTGTTTCTTAAACTATGCTCCACGACACATAAGTGTTTAACTCTGCTAGATTCTCATCCTAATGTATATTTGATGAAAAAGTGTCGATATTTATAGATTGAAAATTTTAATATTTTTTGAGCGAAAACCCAAACCGAGATGCATGACTATAGCAGTGAAAAGACACTCGAATCCAACTAGATATATCCAGGGACAGGGTCATATCCAGGGGAGTGATTTGGGTAATAAAAAACCCAAACACCACCCTCGACGGAAATTTTCTTCAATTTGCTAAGGGTTTTTGAGAAAAAATCCCAAAACACCAGTAAAACTTTGCCGTCCATATAAATAAATTTGAAAATACCCCCCTCAAAAAATTTCTGACCACGTCCCTGGAACAGAGATCATACCAGAGTCCGTTTGTATAAGACGCTATAATCATAAACTTTATGCTACTGCTGCCTTTCCACTGATTATAAAATTTTAAACAATTATTTATAAAAGACTTTGAATGAGCAAGACAAAATCTTTAGAATAGAATATAATATCAGGTTTGTTTAAAGCAAAAAGCAGTGCCAGATCGATGATCTGTTTTACTATTCCAAATCTATACAATAGAATTCCTATATCCTTTATAAATCCAATAATGTCCGAATAGGATTTTCAAAATTTTTATATAGAAATAATTTAGGGGGAGATTTTTGGGATTTTTGGTTGAAAACCCTAGCAAATTGAAGAAATTATCCCCTCTCTGGCTGCGAGCCTGTCCACAACCATAACAAAACCCTTGTTGATGTGCGTAAAACGCTACCCACATAATGGCCTACATCTACAGAGTATGTGAAAAATTGTTTTAATCAATTAAGTTATTTTTAAACAAGTTTAATGGAAAGAAATGATGCCTTAAAATGGTAAAATCAAGCAGAATGAAGTGAAAATTGATATTGTTCATTTATTAAAGCTTTATTATTTGAAATAAAAATATTGGATTAGTGTCTGTCTACAAGTTGGTCTTTGGATTCCGTCGCATTAACCAAAATTAATCATAATACTGGATCTGTACATTATTTTAGAAATATTTTGTAAATTATTCTATAAATGGCTTTAAATCTTGTTCACATTGAATAAACAAAATTTATTAAAAAATTAAGAAGAAAATGTTTAAAAAAATTTACTGATTTTAAATATTTATTCCCCGATAATAATACAAATGAGATGAACAAAATTATCAATATACTTTCGATATCCTTCAAATCCACATTATATCATTCACAATTTATTCATCATTCAAAATAAATCAAAAATTTCAATTCACAAAAAGCAGCAAACCCAGTTGAATATTTTAAAAAAAACTCGATATCTTTAAAATCTATATGGACTTAACATGCACGAGACTATCTAACTCTAGAGTCATAAATTAAAGTAAGCCGCATCGCATCGATGGTTTCATGGCAAAATCTTTGATTTAAAAAAAATCTGTGCATATTTTGTTGTTAAATATCAAATGATCATGCGAGTGATTCGTGTCATATTCCATATTGTATTTCTTAATAATTTACATAGTCTGATCCATGTTTATTGACTGATTTTTAATGACCGACTTATTCCTTAAATTAATTTCTAGATTGCGTAAACTAGAAAATCTAATATGTATGAAAGCTCGTGTTCATATCAATCGGCATTGGACTTAAAAAGAACAGCAGTGTCACCGTCGAGTTCAATTATAAAAACCGAAGATTTTGGGTTTGGTCAATGTGCAACAGACTGGTCATCATATCGCTTTCATCAATCAACGTTTGAGCAATTGAAGCAGAGTGTTGAGAAAGCGAAGGCAGCGCTACAGGATCGTAGTTTCTTGGGCACGAGTAGCGCATTTAGGTATGAAATGCAATAAACCTGCTTCAGTTCATTGAAGTTGAATGTCAATTAATATTTCTCTACACTTTTGTCCTCATATAGCGACTTGTACTCATCTCAACGTATTAATGACCACGGTGAAAATGTTTCGTCTTCGCCATTAAGTAATAATGTCATTCACAATGGAAACAACAGTAATAATAACAATAATAATAATAGCACAAACTCTTTAAACTCAAATACCATCAACACATCGCCAAATGGCACAAATAGTGTGTCTCAAGCAAATCACAATCACTCTCAAAATGATGGACTGACAACACATAGACTTAATGCTGCATCACACATTACTGGGCAATCATTGAGCAATGATTCATCAAATATAGTTACATCAAATAAAAATAGACATCAAAGTAAGTAAAGTCGCAAATTACATTTCATTATAATCAAGTACAAAGAAAATCTGATCATTAAAATAAATTGAAGAGGTGTTAATATCTTTAATGTGCAAAAATAAATGTGATTGCAACACATTTGATACGTCTTGATTGATGGTTGTGAACTTATCGAATTGATCGTTTAATTAACGAGTGTGATTGGCTTTATGATCATGATTTAATTTAATTTGGAGGCGTAATTCAAGTGGTGTGAGCTTAATTCATACAATTTGAAGTGGGTTAATCACATGACATTTAAAATTTGGGTGTGCAGGCTCTAGTCATGAAATTTTCTGTATTTTGGTCAAATTAGGTGCACCAACATGAGTGAAATTTATATTCTGATCTAAGATTCAAACTAGTTCTCAAATAAATCCATGACTTCATCACTGAAACATCTCTTGAATCAAATCACAACATTTTTTCAAGATTTATGTTTATGTTTATTGGTAGCCAATCTTTGTTACAATGTTAGAAATGATGTATAGAATCTTGATTAAAGATGACACTGCCATTGCAGTTGGAATAAATTAAATTTGAATAACTTTAAGAAGAATAAGTCATAAAGTAAAGAAGTTGTATGATTTATTTATGATCAAAGTAATCATTGAGATTGTTTGAGAATATTGAGAAAAATAGTTGAATTTATTAACTGTTGAGAGATTGATCTCTAAAGACATTGTCATTGAAATACAGTCAACTTATTGAAGTTTTTAGTCATTGTTACATCATTTTTCATCGTCCTTCGAGCCGGAAAATATTAAAAAATTAAAATCAAATTGTCAAAAAGATGTGGTGTTTCAGTTAAAGTGTTTAATTCTTTTGTTATCAATCACACAACGCGTAGGAAGTCCAACATTCCTATAAATACTGACTTTTTATCAAAGGTAAAATTTTATTGGTAAGAATACATTTTAGCTGTTCAGACTTTGATATTTTCGAGTTTAAATTGCGATTCATGTCTAGTTGTATCGGGTTGTATCATAACAAATATGGATTCGTTAGACTTTAGCAATTAAATTTAGTTCTACAGTTTTAAGTGGGTTCTGATAACATTTCTGTCTGTAGTATTTAAATGGAGGTTATGTATAAAACATAACCGTATGGAGTCTATAAAAGCTATAAAGTTGATTTTTTGGGTTTCGAACCCAATATAGCAATCTTGGTGTGCAGAAATTAGGCACAGGAGGACTTAAATACTAAGAATTTGAGTCACTTTAAGTGAGCTTTGCTCACGACCTTTTGTTGATCATTATCCGTCTTTTAATAATGAATCAAATTCCTGAACAGAGTAAGGTAGCGAGTATAAAAGGAATGACCAAAAAACACCCAAATATTTTTTTTGAACCCAAATATGGCATACCCATCAAATTATTAAAGATGCCAGAGTGAAACATGTTAACTGAGATGAAATTTTTCAAGTACTAGTAGCCATCTTCTTAAATAAATTCTTCGTGCGTTCTATCAAAAACTTTAAGGTCGAGACATTTTTTCCCAGTTCATTCCACAGTAAATTTCCTCTTCCTTTTCATATTCAGCCCCTGATGAAAAAAAATATCCATCAAATTCGTCAAGCAATCGCAAAATGCAACAATTTTTAAAAATTTCCATTCATCTGTTTTTTGTCTCAAGGAAATAAAAAAAAAATTCTTTGTCAAATCGGAATCGCAATTATGAGCAGCGACAGAACAAAAAAAAATAATTTTTTGATAGCTGAACCGAAAAAAGAGAAAATGTTTTAATTATTTCCGATATATCGACATTACCAACAGTTCACAATTCAAGGCTGCACACTTTTTGATTCGATACATGGCAGGAAGACTACTTGAAAGAGTTTCCAGGCATAGCTAATGAACATTTATTTGTTGATATTTCTTGTACCATGAATAATTTTGATGCGATAAGGATTTTTTTAAATAATTGTCCATTATAAAATTGTTTGAATGAGAACAGACCATGAATCACGTCACTGAATGAAATGAGCAGTGAAAAGCTGCTCCATTGAAGCAAAAAAAACTATAAATATAAATAAACAAATATTTACATTAGGGATGATATCGCATTATTAGGAAATTACTTTCCATTCGCTATAAACAGATCATCATGATGATGTAAAGAAGAGAGAGAGGAATCAGTAAATTCGAAGGGTGTATCCTTTTCAAATTGCTTAATTGGCGTGAATTGTGTGTGCACGCGTGTCGTTAATAGCATGAGAATTTTTTTCCATTTACATCCATGCCAAAAATAGACAATTTTTGCAACATCATCATGAATATTGATGAAAAAGTATGAGAAACTGTTCATTAATTCCACTTCTCTTTACAGTTTCAGTCGTGAGTGATAAGACATTAATTTCACAAAATTCATCACAAAGTGACAATTCAAAATCTTCAAAATTCCTACCAGGTGAGTAAATGACTTGACTTTAAAATATATATAAATTTTTTTTTGGCGATATCACAGTTGGAAAATTCATATTCGGAAGGGACCATTTATCATTTTCATGGAGCGAGAAAAAAAAATTGGAGAGAGCGAGAGCTTTTATTCGTAGGTATCATCCGTGTACTGGCTATAAATTAATAATGCCATATATTTTTGCAAATATGAATTACGATTAAGTCAGAATAACTTTTTTTCTCGTCTTTAAAAACAGTAAATTTACTGTGACACCAGAAAATTTATTATTAGTACACAAAAAATATACCTCACTCTCTCTCCCCTTTTTCTCTCGTTCATTTAGTGGTTTTAAATGGAAAATTATCGATTTTCGAGTAATGGAGGTTGAATACTTCTTTTTTTGATGCTTTTGAAGCATCATTTCCTTCTAGTTTTTTGCTCGATTTAACACATTTAATTGATTTCTTATGAATTTAGCAAGAAACGAATATTAGGCTGGTATCTTGGTTATATCCTTGACTATATATAAACTAGTGTAGTTTCAGTCAAGCATGATGAAAAAAAATTATTAAATTGATAAATATTCTACAGTTATTGTGACGCAAATAATTAAATAATCAATGGTAAATACAGCACTATGATGCTGACAAGATTTAAGAAATCTGTAACACAACCTTACGGTTATTTATAACTCACGGCAGGCGCGTAGCCAGAGGGGGGGATTGGGGGATTTGTCCCCCCCTTTTACCCAAAAATTCTTCAATTTGCTAGGGTTAGTGAGAAAAAAAACCTGAAATCCCCCCCTCCTAAAATTTTAACATATAAAAAATTTGCAAATCCCCCTCTCGAAAAATTTCTGGCTACGCCGCTGCCTCACGGAATTCAATTTTAAAATTTCTTAGATTTTGTAACGAAAAATAAGTATTTGAACAAAGTTTATGCCTAATTTTAGATATTAATTTGATACTGTTGGAGGTTTCCAAATAAAGCTGTACCAACAGTAACACGAAAACGCAGTAAAGAACAGAAAATACTTTATATTGGCATTCTGTCAAACTTCGAAATTACACCCGATAACTCAGTGGTAGGAGCATACGACGAAAAATTATAAGTCGAGTCCCACTCACGATTTTAATGTGTTTTGATCAAGTTTTAGACATCCCATTTTTGTTAAATATTCAAAATCATTCTTGAGGACTTTTGTTATGGTGTATAATCAGTGATTTTCAAACCTTTTTGGTGGTAATAATTTTAATGAAACATTTGAGCACATTGTCAATTCAAATCTTTTATTTTGGACACCAAACTGTCTTTATACAACTGTAAATAAATATAAAATATAGTATTTTTTTAAAATTAAGTATGCAGTAAAACTACCAAAAGCATTTAAGCGTCATAGCTTAAATCGACATGACTTGATTTCGAGCTCTAAGTAAGTTGACAATCTGCTTGGTTTTTTAGAGGACTGTCCTCTATTTTCATAAATTTTTTGGTCCTCTATGTTTTTAAAAAAAATCTAGTCACCCTGGCTATCTTCTTGGGTATACCCGAGTGTACAGTTAGTTCCCCTAGTTTAAAGAGTACCTAGATTTGCCATTATATTAACTGATCTTTAATAATTGTTCCTAAGTTTTGCTATTAAAAATTTTAAATTCTAACAAATCAAACCAGTAAGTGATGATCCTCATATTTTTTTATTCGAGAACATTCCAACGCAAATACCAGAAAAATTCAATAAATATCTCAAATTGCATTGTTGTTTTCTTAAAAAACTAGTTTTTCTGATATATAATTTGTCTCAGTCATTCGCAATAGTGCCGAATATTCAAGCTGACCGTGAAAATTGATTATGCATTTTTTTTAAATTTATTCAGCATTAATTTTACGACCTAGCTGAATCGAAAATATGAATTTCAAAATAGTTTTATAGACGAGTATAAAAAAAGTATTTTTTTGAAAATTTTCCATAGCTTTGTGGTATAATCGAGTTAAGGTTGGTGCTACTGAATTTAAAATTTGACGCTGAAAAAGTCCATGCAAAGTTAATGTCGAGTTTTTAGAGCCTCTATGAATGCTTGGATTTTTTTTATAATAAAAATATTATCTGAACTTTTATTCAATGTGCCATTTTACTGCCACCGTATTTATGTATCTTTACATACTACACACATTATACAGTAAAGTTAAAAAGGGGGAAATTTTCATAGTCCAAAAAAAAATTAGCATGCCATAGATTTATTATCATCATTGCTGTTTCTATCTGCGCTGTCTCCATTTCACTCTCCCGTTTAACAACAGAATTAAAATTCATACATTTTAGATTATGTAATAAATATGGAAACAAAAAAACCATTAACAAGACACGCGCATGCATAAAATTTGCATACAACTCATTCAAACATGAACGCTCCTTTCAAATTCAATTTCTTGTTTTTCTTTCGAGCTTTTTTTTGAAGAAGTTTTTTATGTTTTATATCTTGATCATAATTCACTTCCATTGTGATGAAATGTTCAATTTTACGACACATTTTTATGTTGTTTTAGGCACTAAACATTATTATCGGACTAAATTTCATTAAGAATTATCGTGATCAAAAAAAATAAAGTTTATTGAATAAATGTCACATAAAAATTAGTTCCGTTTACTTACAAAAGATGGCACTAGGAAAAAGTCAAGAGAATTCCACATTTTATCTAAATTCATTGTGTGAATCTTTCTTCCTTAATTATAGAGGCTTGAGAGATACACAAAAAAAGAGCGAATGTAGAAAAATTTAATTAACTTAAGCCATTTCAAGGATCGATAATAAAAAAGTAAAATATTACTTCCTCAAAAAACATTTCTGTTATGCTTATGCACGTGTCATGTCATTATTGGCACGCTTAGAATTTTTTTGTTCATTTTGAAGTGACTGTGATTTCATGACTGCTCATTTCTATAGAACATAAAAATATGTTTTATGTGCTTGAGATATGTTTCGTATGATAAGGTTTAGAATGAGTGAAATTTACACCAAAAATCGTAAAACAAATTTTGATTATAAAATTTTAAGCTACGTAGTAAAAAAAATATTTATGAATATAGAACTACAGAGCAACTCTTATTGTAATTTAGGGAATAATCTGAAAAAATCCTAGGGTACCAAGGTGGATGGTAGGGATAGGGTAGGTGGGGTACCCTAGTGTAGGGTAGGGTACTTTCTTTCTAGGATATATCTTAACTACACTAGAAACTGGCCCCTGTTTGTAAATATCCTTGGATATACTTATAAAAAATTATAAAAAATAGAAGTCACTTTAAAAATATTTTTAAAATTTAAAAAATAATTTGGTTTTTAAATTTTTTCAATATATATTGACAAATTGTCATATACTTTTTAACGGCTCAAAATAATTTGAAAATTTAAAAAATATTTTTAAAAATTTAAAAAAAGGTCGTTCGCAAATTACGTCACGCAAAAAAACGACTTTTTCGAACGACCCCCCACCCCCCTGTCACAAATTTTCCAAAGAAAGAAAAAAATTTGTGTTTTTAAGAGCCCAGTTTAAGCGCTTAGTCAGGAAAGGAAATTAGGGACAACTCTTAGAGTTTTGCATCCCAGAGTTTTCTGTTTGTACAAAAATAATGTATGACATGCAAAAATGTCAATACATTATTGCTAAAAATTTAAAAATATATAAATACCAACAAAAACACTTCAAAATTTTCAATGACCCTCCTGACTTCCAAAAGTCACGGATTAAAAATTCTTCCCAACATCAACACAATGAAAAATAAACAAACAAACAATAATAGTGCATAAAAACTACTTCCCATGCAATTAAAATCAATAAACAGTTTAGATTTATGTCCTTTATGTCTAAGGTCCTTTAAATGCCAATTTCCACCGCTTCAGATTTTCACTTCTCTCAAACTCATTCCCATGAAAATGGCAATACAACGTTGTAATCCGATATCATCCTCATAAAAAGTCAACTGAGCAATTGATCACAGATAGTTTCACCATACAAAGCACACACTTACTTCCGAATAGATCTGAGGAACAGAAAAAAAATCAATTAAAAAGGCTCAAAAGAGCGAAAAAGAAATAAATCGAGAGCAATTATGAGTTGCATTGTAATATACCACTGAGGAAATAGAAAAAAAGTAAGGAATAAAAGATAAAAGAGGGAGAGAAAAATTTATTTTGGCACGTGAAGGGTTGTTGTGCTGTGAATACAGTAACAAATACTGTTTATATGTTTTAAATGTACTCTATAGCCCGACAACATTTATCTATTCATTATCTAGAAATGTCATTTACGCATTTTTTTTCTATTATCGAATTATCTCATTTCAAGTGGGGTGACGTGCAGGGAATATTCTCTCAAGCACTTGAAGTTAAGCTCTCTTTTATGCAATTCCCGTAGTAATATGAAGCAAAGCATATTGTTGTATATATACAACCAGTAAATGATACGTGTGATTGCTCTCATGATAATTCCTGTTATAGTAAATCGTGGGAAATTAAGCCCTCGAAATGTGTAAACAATAATTGTTAAAGTCATGTTTGGGATTTAGTCATTAAGTGACACTGGTCCTGTGAGAATTGCCATTTATGACTTGTAGATTTTTATCATTGCCCTAATTGATGTTTACTTGACTTTTGTCTGTAATGTTTGAATTTTTTATGATAATTTACTTTTTTTGGTCGTGTGTTTTATTAATTTGGGTTCAATTGTGCT
The DNA here is from genome assembly GCA_963573255.1 of Chironomus tentans. NCBI lineage: Eukaryota > Metazoa > Arthropoda > Insecta > Diptera > Chironomidae > Chironomus > Chironomus tentans. The sequence continues at coordinate 39,131,539 of OY754302.1, read as the reverse complement.
GATGATGGGGAGGACTTTAGGTATATTGGGACAAAGTAAATATTGACAGTATTAGTATTTGCTGAAAGATGATTTTTTATGGATGTAAACAGAAATTAGCATTAACATTTTTAAGGGATATTCATATGAGAAATGACATATACCAAAAAAAAAGATGAGTTAAGTCTTCAGACTTTTGTATCATGTGCGCAATGATGTCCCCCTTTTTCTCCAATATGAAGTAGTATAGCATGTGCGCAATGAAGCTATTAAGATGCTAGAATATCTCTGTATACCTGACAAAAGAAATACTTTTTTATCTAGAACAGACTAGAACAAATATTACAATGATGTAAAGAGTCAATGAGTTTTCTAACCTAAAACTGATTAGAATATAATTTAGGTAGATATATCTAATGTAAAGCAACTAATTTTGAGAAGTAGAGGCAGCTTTCAGGGGACAGTCTTCTGAAAAACCAAGCACATAGTCAGCCTACATATAAGGTTAATACTCTTAAATTTCGGTCAGAGTTTCTCAAACTATTATGACTCATTGCACATTAACTAGATTTTTGAGAATTTAGTGACACAATTCAGTATATAAAATACTGGTTTTACACTCTTTGTAATCAATTAATTAGATACCGAATGTATGATGATCAAATTTTAGGGTGTATGAATCTTAAGTGTGATTTTAGGCTATTACTAACGGGGCTTAGTCGTATGGATCATAGTAAAATATCTGTTTGATAAAAATACCACAACATGGAAGAACAAGATTTAGATCAGAGCTTAAAATCGACTCTGATTTTATATGGAAAAGTTTGAGATGTATTGAGTAATGTTGGCTTAACTTGACTGCATAAGAAATTCGTGTCGTCTTCTAGCTCTGAATCAGGTCACTAGAAATTTGGTCGATACTCTAATGAATGACAAAATAAATTTTTGTTGTTCAGACTTTAAGATCCATAGCTTGTTTAATATGTGTTTTGTGACGAGTTGTAGATACACGATATATGTTAGCAACACCTCATTACTCAAACCTTGACTCAAAGGACTTAGGATAGAGGGATCCAAAGCAATCCATGAATGATAATAATCTATGTGACGCTGAATATCCTCATCAGAAAAATGAATTTCAAACCATAGCCCGTAATATGAATCATTTCAAGTTCCAACCAAATATTTGATCCAAAAACACGATTAAATTCCTAGCTGAAAATTAAGTAAATTTTTCAACATTTTAATCCTTCCTATCATAAAAGTATGTAAACGAGCCTATTTCCGATACTTCCGAGAAAGTAAAAAAAAAATCGCAAACTAAACAAACAACAGAAAAAATTTATTTCAACACAATAACAAAATGAACATTAATCCTTAAGCATTTAAAAAAGGAGAAAAAAAATATATTCAAAGAAACCAAAACACAAGCTATAAATCATATTGAATGAAAAATTTCCTATCTCAGGACTGGTGGTAACTCAATACGACAACACACATGCACAAATACAGACAAAAGCAGCAAAAAGCTTTTGCCAGGAAAATTGAGCTCGATTGAGGAGCATAAAAAGCAACAAATATGTCCTTCCGCCCCGTTCCTTACTCCACGTCGTATGAGGAGCTTTTCACCACTTCATGGATGATATGGCATAGAGAAAGAAAAGGAAGAAGAATATTTTGGAGACAGTAGAGACTATGGAGTGTGAGGGATGTAGAAAGTAGGGTATAATGACAAATATCCTTCACGTGAAAGGGAAAAGGAAGTGGTTCTTTGGGTTCTTCTTCCGTCTCTTTCCTGTGTATGCAGAAAAGTTATGTTCTCTGTGTCTTCGGAGTTTGCTCATGTGAGTGCAAGCACCGACCGACCCGACGAGTGTGTAGCAATTGTTTAAAGGAACAACAATGAACTGAATTGGATGTGAGGAACAAAAAAATAATATCATATCGCTAATGTTGGGAAAAGATATTTTCCCTTACTGCTGCACATCAAAACACACCCACCGTACAATGTGATTGGTCGTTGCTAAGGGTTGAGTGCTATGGATGTGTTAGTGAATGATGTGTATGTACATGCATTATAGGCACTATAAGCTCAACATTTTAAGGCAAATCTCTCTCACTCAATGTGAGTGTATAATAGGACAATATGTATAAAGTTTAAGTATTATCCGGTTCTCGACTCTCGCTTGAACTCGTGTAGCGGATAGTTTAATAAATTTTTCCAGGATATATTCGATTACAAAACGGGAAAAGGAAAGGTTTTGCGCTCACCGAAAGTGTTTGAAAAGGAAATTTATACAATTTCTGGCATTTTTTTCATTCATTAAATGTCTGATAGACGGAACAGGAAAAATTAGCAATACGAAGACGATTCTTTTTGCTCTCCTTCAACAATATTTATTGTGATAAAATATTTATTATTATCGATTAGTAACTGCTACACTTTTTGTTGTTACGTCCACGGCAAATAAAAGTAAAAATATTTTGCTGCGGTGACATAGGAAAGAGCAACAAATAAATACGGAAGTATATTTTATAAAGTGCTGCATTAAAAAAAAGGTGTCCGTTTGCCCACCCTGGTTCCGTTTCCTTCCGTTAAGCATCAGTACCATCGTTGTGGAACAAAAAAAAAGAAAATATTCGCACAATGAAAAATTAAATAGAATAGAAAAATGACATTGGTGCTATTCCGAAGAAATATTAAGCATTAACATTAATAAATTCTGTGTGTTGCTGCTTCCCCCGGTCATACAATAAATCTTAAGAACAAGAATAATAATTAAAGTGAGGATAATAATTGTGTAATAATTAATGTCATCGTGCAAAGTGAAAATGGACCGCTATTAATTCCAAAAAAAAATAAATTTACATTTTGTGACACATTAAATAAAAATTAATTTCCTACGCTCGTTGGATGTGCATGAAGAGGAAAAAATGAAAAGTAAAAGAATGTTAGAATTATATTAAGAAAAAAAATCGCTGTTAATGAATGAAAGTTAATTAGATTTGTTTTTTGGATATTAAGATTCCGGAATTTGTGAATAAGAATTTGATACAAGATATATATAGGAACAATGATTGATATTAAAAACTCTTCGACTGATTATTTACAACGATCATCTGGCACGTTGAATAATATTTCCATGATTTTTGGTATGATTTTTATGAGTTGAATTTCATTTTTTGACTTTGACTTCCGTTCTGCTTTTTTTTAACTCATCACTTTTGATTTTTAAAAAATCAATTAAATTAAACTTTAAACAATTTTTTATGTGTTAAATCGATCGATACTGAAATAATTAAAAATAGCTTTAATTTCAATAAATTTATTAGTGACCAAAATCTCAAGAATATGCAATGATTTTGATGAATTTCAATTTTTTGTGATATTTTGTACAACTTTCTATGCCTTTAGCAAACATTGACTATTAAACAATATTAATGTCTGCATGATTTAATATTATAAACTTAAAACCTAGTCGATCATGAATCTGTGTCTGATTCATACTTAAACTTTTTAAAATTCCAAAAACTCGCGATTTTTACGGAACTTAAATAAACATTTTTGTGTATGCAAAGCTAACAATAAAAATTCTACGCCAAAAAATAAACAAAGTGCTTCCAAAAAAATCTCTCGTGCATTTTTAATTTGCAAAGTTTGAGTAAATTAGACGGCTAAATGCAGTTAACAATGCAGGCGATGGATAACTGGACGGACTATTTATTAAAACGAGGTGAATTGTGAAACAAAAAAAAATATTAAAACATGCAGACATGAATCAATCTTTCGTCTATGAATTTAGTTAGATTATTATTGTAAATTTAGTTAAATTATTATTGTGAATTTAGTTAGATCAATTTTCTTGGGGTTGGTGCAAAATGATGACAAAAATTTGTGAGATTTAAGAAGCTAATACTCGAAGTCGACCCAAAAAATTCTAAGAGTAATATGACATCTTTGATTCCGAGAGTATTGAAAATTCAATTTTTATTCATTGAATAATTACTGTATTTGTGGAATTACGGGAATTACTTAAATATCATATTAGGAAGCTTCGAGATTTTTTTGGATTTTTTAAGATTAATTCCAAATACTAACTCCCTGGTGAGATTATTTTGTAGAGTATGGGTAGTTATGCATCCAAGTGGTATATAGTATTAAGGATCCCCCGTACTTTATGAATATTATAATCTTTAACAAACTTGGAATATAAGCTCTATAAGATGAATGACAGAAACTTTAATAAGTAGTCTCGGAATAGAGAAAATACGCCTCACTAGATACACCATTTTTTATTTTCAAAAAATTATTCAATTACTAGGGACATATCCAGGGGTTTTTTTGGGGTCAAAATACTAGCCCCCAATTTTTGGAAATACCAATACTAACTTAAAACCACACTCATAAAAATAATTCTAAAAATCTGTTTTTAAAATGTTTTTAAAAGCCATTCTAAAATTTGTTTTTAAAATCTAAAATTTTGTTTTTAAAATTTAAAAAACTGATTTTTAAAATTTAAAAAACTGATTTTTAATTTTTTTTCATACATATTGCAAAAATTGTCATATATTTTAACATGGTTCAGTGACGTAGTTGTTAGAGAACTGGACTACTAACCTCGAGGTCATGTGTTCGATTCTCACTACGAGCAATTTTTGAAGAATATTTATTTTTTAAAAAACGTTTTTAGAATTTAAAAATTATTGTTAAGAGTAAAATCCAAAAAATGTTTTTAGATTTGCTCATACAAAATGACAAAGCGTTTTTAGATTATTTCTATGAGTGCAAAAGGTCATAACTGGAAGAGATCTTCCAAAAATAAAAGGTCATGAATTGAAAACCCCCCTCAAAAAACACCTTGGATACGTCCCTGTCAGACAGTCTTTAAGTTGAAATCTAAATTAAATTAATTATTATTAATTATTAAAAATAAAGTTTAAATTTTTTGGGTGAATCTTATGTTATATCCAGTGGCAGATATATCCAAAGAGATGTTCATATGTAAAATATCTTATTGACGCTCTGGACATTATTTTGAATAAATTTTGCATTATTTTGTCTCCTTTTTGCACTGAAACCACGACTTGAAGTCAATTTCAATTAAATTCTATCAATTTTTTCGAATTTCCAACTTTATTTCTCCTAAATCATTGCATATCCTTGATGATGACTTTCTCATTTTAAATATTAACTAATAAATATCAGAGACAAAAAGTATTAATTGTAAAATATTTGAATCTTCTATCTTTTGATCCAGAATCATCATACAAAACATCATGGACGGCTCACACATCGCAGGCACAAGGTAATTATTTCTAATCATCAAACATTCAACATAATAATAATGAGATTAAGGATCAACTATAAAGGAATCCTCATTAAAAATCTGTTAAGAGCAGGGTTGATAAATCCCAATTACTAGCAGCTATATTCTTTAATGTCATCATTTAGCAATAAAAACTTTTTTCACACTCGAATGCCTTCACAAAGTGAAAAGTCTTTTATCTTCCTCTTTCTCATCTCGAAAATGCTTTATACAATTTTTTTGACAAGCACACAAAGTTATCTCAAACGATGGTAAAGTGAATGCAACCGCAGGCATTCTTTACATTTATGTAGCTGTCATTATAATCAAAATTTCATTTGCATCGTATCTCCTCTCAATTTTATTTTTTTGTGTGCTCGTTCACACATATATAGCGCTTCAACATCCTTAAGCGTTTGAGATACACAATGATGATGGTTATGATGTCTCTTTTCACATATTAGCATCTATTTCTTTCGATTTAACAAAAAAACACATTATGATGCTCGATTTCTAACACGACGAGCAGCTAAGGCAATTTTAAAAAGGGTGAAATCTTTGATAATAGCTTTGCTTGTGTAATTTACTGACACATTGAGGCGCAAACAACAAAAAAAACATCTCAGAAATGCCTTCGAGCGGTAATTTAGCAATAAAAACTTTACTGCACAGATTTTTGTGTGTTTACTGAAAAATATCTCAAGTTGAAAAGCAAATTTTCGTTTTCAATCCCTTTGTGCTGCTAACGAAGTGTGATTTTTCAATAACCTTTTTTTGATGCTGCTGCTGCTCTTTTTGTAGTTAGGAGAATCTTAATGCGAAAAAACAATTTTCAATATTTTCTTTTCTTTTCTTCTTTGTGCTATTTTAGCAGGATATACTGCAAACTCCCTGACGACTGTGAGCGTCGGAAAGACTTCATTAGATTCACATTCACACTTCAGACAACCTGGTGAGATTATAGATATGAATTTACTACAAATTTTAGTGTTTTTTATTTCCTTTGCAATATTCTTTTTGAGTGCTTTTTATTTTATTCGGGAAGTGTTTTATGTGTTGGAAATCTTTTGGTTGTAAAACAATAGGGTTCAATGTCATAAATATTCATAGAACGTTTCACGGTAGACTTGGGGTCAAAGTATTCATTTATGACCAGCGACTGCATGTGGACGTGTTTTTGTTAAGCTGTATTTTGTCAGGATTTAGTACGGAAAATTTGGTATGGGTGGGGTTTTAGGAGATACATGAAGTTTATTGGGAAATAATTTATTTTTACACAGAAAAATGATTCTAATGGAACATTTTAATGTAATTTGGATAATATTCAGCTTTGTATGACTGGATACTATACCACCTGACCATTTTGAGGCAGACAAATTTAGTTTTTTGAAGAAAAAATTCAATTTGGTGGCAAATTCAGTTCCAATGATACAAAATGATTAGCACTTTTTTTGACGGCTGGGTGATATCCGCATGGCGACTAGGTGACAAACATTCCACAAAAGTAGCTACAAGGATGTCGTGAGACACATAGCTTCCATGAAGAAAATTTACCAATCGGTTTTTCTGATCAAAATTCAGCATTTAAGCAAGTTTTGAGAATTTTCAATTTAATTTTTTGATTGGCATCACCAGACAGAGGTGTAGCCATGAAGTGGTCCTTAGGTCCCGTATACCTCCTTTTTAGATAAAAATTCAATACAAATTGCCAACGTTTTTTTTTATTTTACAAAAATATTAAAGGTTGTTCGCAGAATCAATCTTAATGGGTAAAGAAGTATAAAAATTTAATACAATAGATAAGAGTCGTTCACTTATTGAGTTACACAAACAACTGACCTTTTAGACCCCCTTCCCCATTTGTCACAAATTTTCCATGAAAAAAGTTATTTTGTTTGAATAATCACAAAATCTCCCCCCTAAAAGCGTTATAAGTGAATGGCCCCTTAAATTTCAAGCATATTTTTCGAAAATAGAACTATGCGGACCCCTTTCAAAAATCCTGGCTACGTCCCTGTCTCCAGTTAAGATAGAATAACAAAAAGTTTTTAAAATAATATAAAAATCCAAGATTAATAAAGAACAAACGATAATTTTTATACTGATTGATAAAAAGATCTACAAAGTCCAATTGCAATCAAAAACTAATGCAATTACGGATAAAAAAATCACAAAAAGAATGAAAATGCGAAATAGAAACTAATAATCTATAGAATAATATTGATACGATAAGAACTATGATGTATGTAGAGCTAATAAAGCATAGAATTGAAGGGACGACCGAGGGTGTATGTGTACATTTGGACATATTTGGCATAGGAATGGTCAATTTAACATCGATAATATTCTCTGATTTTTTTGGGTCTTATTTACAAATCAAATATATAAAAAATTCTTTCAATATTAGGGCGCACAAAAAATCACTCATTCATATTCAAAAGAATATAGCAAATTTTTATTTTACATTTGCTTTACTTTCCTTTTTAAATCGGTACATGTCACTTTCATGCTTGATTAAGCAAACACTGTAACACATTATTTTGTATGCTGTTGCCTTTTTTACATCAACTTATTTTTTTGTGATTTTGATTTTCACATCATCATCATTGTTAGTTTTGCAAATCGCTCAAACAACAAAACACCCAACGAACATCAATAAAGATGACTAAGGGGTAATCCATTCCATCACAATTCCATTTACTCTGTAAATTAGGTGCTGATTTTTTTTTATATTTTTCCTTTTTTGTCGAAAATTGGCTTACAAAAAATAATTTTTTCCTTTGAAAATTTTCTACCCAAAAAAAATATCCATAAAAATTGTTGAAAGAAGAAAGAAAAATCACTTGATTGAAAGCAATAAAAGGAACATGATGATGGGAATGATTGAAATGCACATAATGAAATCGCCTTTTAATTTGTTTGACAAACACATCAAAATGCTTTTGCTGTCTTCTTTGTTTACTATGCACACATATCAGAATGTCTAATGAATGAATATAATGAAAATCAAGAAGAGAGAATTTTTCTTAATTTCTTTTTTTTCTGGTCAGGATGGGCTTTGTTGTGGGATTTTTCGTGACTATTGCTGAATATTTGTATATGTTGGATTATTTTTGGACATAATTTATGTTCTGACCTAGATTTTATGCGGATGTTATCGAGGATATATGGTGTAAATCGTGTAATTACTGTTTGTATAGGAAAGAAACTGTTTTTACATTAATCAACTGCTGCCTACCTGCTATAATTCAAGTTTGAGGTTCGCTTGATCGTCTTAAAGTTCAGAATTTTACGGTAAAATATTGTCGTGTCGTCAAAATCGTCACCAACGCTTCTTAGCTTCTAATCTTTAATCCCAAAGATATTAAAAATATCCATTAAGATTAAAGATTAAAAAATGATTAAATATTAGAGGCTGGAAAACCTTGCTCGTCGCCCTAATCTCAATTGCTTGATTGACCCTAACAGACAAGCATATACTCATTAAACATATTATGGTACTCAGTGGAAATGCTCACTGATACCATAATATTCATAACAAACCAGTATATGCTCACTAAGCATCATTACGGTACCAGTAAGTATATGCTGGTTTGTTACAGCATGTTCAGTAAGAATATGCTTGTCTGTAAGAGTGACCTTCAAAGCTAAGACCAAAAACAGAGCTAACCTATCGATTTCCTATCAAAAACAAAAATATATCACAGGCATTGCAATTGAAAAGACATCAAGCTAGGTATGCCTAGATCAGCTAATATAAAGTTGTTGTCTAGAAAGGTAATATCTAAATCTAGGTAAAAATGATGGCCATGATAACCAGGCACCTTTCTAAAAGCACATACTTAACAACTCTGACCAAAAAATTTCTATTTTATTCCCAATTCCAAGTCTTATAAATAAGATTGACTTTTAAGACGATAGACTAGATTAGGTTTGGATCAGGGGGAAAACCACTTGGTGGAAAAAAGTCATTTTCCACCAAAATTTTTTTTTCCACCAACCACATTTTGTACAATAATTTTGAGTCCTTAAATATTGGTTGGTGGAAACGATGTCAGAATATCTTATATTATGGTTCTGCTCAAGATAGGACCAAAAGTTTGAGGCTAGATGTTTTCTAAAAAAATTCCACCAGGCCCGGTGGAAATTTTTTCCACCAAGTGGTTTTCCCCCTGGTTTGGATATAAAAATCCTATTCTGTTGCCGTTACCAAAAAAACCTAATAAAAATCCAAATTTCATGAAACCAGACTGAAAAAAAATCAGTTCCACATCTAATTTGCCCATCTCTAAATCCGACGCTATACAGCACAACAAATACACAAAGGGAAAGGTCACTGGTCAATTTCCTCTCCCCCATTCCTCAAAAAATCTCTATTGACCATCAAATACATCTTCATTAACAATAAAAGTGAAGAAATGAGAGAAAATAATGCGAGAAAAGTTTCAGCAACTGGTCAACAACAATCAATAGTCATTTGATGGATATTAAGTTTATTAAGCTAATGAAGACATTTAGTGATGTATGGAGTTCAAATAATTGATATTCCCTTATCACAAAATGTTAATAAATTCATGCATAATTTCATCCTAAAATGTCACATTATGTCAATCATACATCTCATTTCCACTTAAATGGCGCAATTTTCGGTAAAATTCCATTGAAATTTAAAATACCGTCGAGTGCCTCGACTCTCTTTAAAGTAATGTGGCAGAAACTGTAACAATGATAAGGACTTTCGATTTAAAAAATAAATACAATACGAAAAATGTTTCGAATGTATGAAAAAAATAACATTAGTATGATATTGTCAACGACAGCAACCACCCCGATGTATATACACATCAAGAGACATCGAGAGTATGATGAATTTTCAAGTGCTGCATTAAAAATGTTGTTCACTTTTTTTTCTCGAAATGAATTTTTTGCAGGGCTCTTCATGACTATTGCTGTTGCTGCTCATTGTTGTTTTTGTATTGAATTTAAAAATATTTCGTCTTTAAAACACCCGCTAGGATTTTTTTTGTATTATTATTTAAAGCTAGTCACTAAATATATAATTTTCATTGTTATAGTATCAAATATGAATGACATGTGCAACTCCTTGTGAATTATTAAATAATTAGGTTCGCAATTGTTGGTGTTCAATGATTTAGAAATGATTTCATGATATTTCCACCAATGTTCACGTAGAACGTGTGCTTAATACACGGGAAAAAAATATAATGGATAGGAAATTATCCTGAAAAGAATTTTTCTACAGTTTTATGCAAAATAAAACAAAAAGAAGGAATCACAACATTCGCATTACTATTTTTCCATTAACACTATTCGCATGAGTCGACGATCGGCGGTCAGTCAGCAGCAGCCGTAAATGAATATAAAAAAGCAGAGCGTTTCATGCCAAAATTAATTAAAACAAATTAAATTGTTGTATCCGCCAGGAAGAAAAACATTGAATATTTTAAATTTATTGTTTTAACAAAATGGAGGAAATATCTCACATTTTTCCATAACTAATACTATATAATTTTTCTATAAGTAACTTTTTCCGATTAAACACCCGAGCAGCATGTTATTTTATCACATTAAAGCTATGGCAATAATAATAACAATAATACAGCTAAAAAAATTTACCACGACATGTTTTATTCGCATTAGAAATTTCCTTTCATTGTTCTCAACTCAAGTCTGCTTTATTTATTTATGCGCGTATAGAGGTTCTAGATTTTGGGCTGTTCAGGGATTTAAAAATGCGTGGAATTTTTTTTGGTTAATTGAGATGTTAGTTTGTCACTATTTTGACTAGGTTAAGTGACATTCTCTAAAATATTGCATTATCCAAGGTTGTGGAACTGATCAACTGGCTTTTAATCAGTTCCGTACCCTTGGGAATATCCATTTTGTGCCAATGGATCCAGTCAGAGGGAAGGCAACTCATATTTGACTGTTTTTTTTTTCATTTTCATACAAATGAACGGAGAAAACAGACAAAAATTTTGTTCTAGTCGATGAGTTGCCTTCCTCCTGGATCTAGTGTCAAAAACACATCGAAGTGGACTTGGATGTTGAATAGTAAAGTCGACTAAACTTCAGACAAAATTCGAGTCGACTTTGATGTCTAGTCAAAGGCAGGTTAGGCCTTGATGTTTATTATATAACAAAAACGATTGATCCTTTTGATTTTAAAGAGTTTTTAACAAGAGATGTCAGAAAAGTATCCATAAAGCCTGACTAATGTGAATCCAAAACTAGAACTTCCAAACCCTAATATGTTCTCAAAAACCACTTTGCATCAATAAATGTGAATGAGTGAAAAGCATGGAAAACGAAGTATGAATTTGTTTTATGACCGCAACTGGCAAGACGAACAAAAACACGATTAAAACTGTGTAGGGTGGTCGGTATAAGACTTTTATCCTTTTTTTAGTGACACATTTTGAATGTATTGCGTTTAAGAAAATAATGAAGTAAAAGAAAAAGAAGGAAAATTAAAATTCATATAGCGTGACTGAAACGGGGCGATGGACATAAAAAAAAGTAACAGAGAAGGAAAGAAAGTTGAATGGAATGCCACATAAAGTATGCAATTGATTTTTAGCAGGAAAGGCATTGTTTGTACGAGTTGATCTCATTAGAAAGCCGGAATTAGCTGCTGCATATTCGTCTCACATTGTGTAGTGGCTATAATTAAGCTCTTTCTTTTGATATCAAAAGTCTCGCCTCATGAATTATTACATAAATGCTACTTACATTCCTTTTTGATGTTGAACGATCAAAGGAAATTTAGTAATTAGCAGTTTATAGAATAAAATTAGTAATTCTTATGATTATTTAAGAGATTCTTTATGTTTTCACTGCTTTTGTGGCTTACTAATTCTGATTTATGGCTTATGTTTTTATGTATGAACTTCCTTAGCTAATTCTACACTAATTTTTTGATATTAAGAAAAGTGGATAATTGCATACTTAATTTTGTGTGATATATGAGTGTCAGGCACAAGGCATTGGCTTGAATTAAAGATGAATTCGTGGATTTTTAAGTTTTTAGAAGTCAAAAAGTTGAAATTTTACTAATTTTCATAAGAATCTTAATTTGTTGGTTGGTAATTTAAAAGTCTAAGGTTCCTTATATAATATTAAGTTGTTTTGATTACTTACTGGATCTTTTAGTTGCTTAAATTCACTTTTATTCCACATTCTTATCAATTTTCACAATTATTTCAAAACTGTACAATTTTTTGCGTCATTTTGAAAACCATACAAAAGTTTCGCATCTCTTATTTGAATTTAAAAAGTACGTTATATTTTCTTTGAGACTAGAACTGAATTTTTATAGAAATATTTCTAAATTCAACTGAATTATTATAAATTGAGTAACTTCCATCCAAAATCAATAAAAAAACCCAAAACCCAAGAGGAAAGAAGATAGTTGTAAACATTATGCGATTTTTTCATGGTCACAGTTAGTTATACAAATAACAAGCATGACAAAAACATGGAATATAATGTAAATAATATAGTTTTATGCAAATGAATAAATTAATGAAAATGACTTCATGAATAGAAAGGAAAAAAATAGAAAATTATTTATTCTGCTTTGCATAGTCATAAATATTTCGGTGCTGCCTTATAAGATATAATCATGTGAAACTGGAAGGAAAGAGTTGTTCCCTTTAATGCCAACACAAAGGACTGAAAGTATGGGGTGAATAAATAGTAAATCTCGAGAAAAAAAGAAAGGTGGTCAGTGGGAATGAAATAAATTTTTTTTGTTAATTATTAAATGGCAGCAGCACTTGCGAGAACTGTAATTATAGCGACACGGTCCTAATATAATATTAATCACTGACCATAAAGAAATCTGAGATAATGTTTTTATTATTTGAATTGCCCTCATGTCTAATTAAAATTCAAACTTTGACCGGGATTAAAAAATTATTTTTTTCCTTAATTATTTTTTCCAGATCCATATCAAATGTTTGGAGCGACTAGCAGTAGACTAGCAAGTTCAGGTGAGTTTAAAAATTGTTAATTTATTCACATCACCTGGTGTATTCTTGAAAATCATTCTCGAATATATCTCACATGTGCTGTGACTTTATCAAATCAGAATTGCAAATTGCTCATTTTAAAAGAATTAAAAAAAATGTTTTTTCAACCCTCCTTAAAAAATGCACAGCGACATTGATTCATTCACGAAAAATGAAATTTCAGTATTTAAAGACAATAGGCAAATAGAAACAATAATAATAATTATGAAGCAGTTGCAGACAAGTTACTTATGGCAGTAAATGAAAAAAAATTGCCACGTGACCAGCATCACGCATTGTCACGTCAAATATCAAGTCATAGGCTGTCATGCTACTCACTCATTTATTTATTTTGATAAAAATAATATTATGAAAGAGAAAAGTGAGTAAGGATGGTGGGGATTTTTGAAGTTAGAGCGCATTTTTTTGAGGTTATGTTTAAATCATATGAAGCTATATATGATACAGATACGTCATGCTTTGTTAAAATCTTCTAACTAAAATATTAGGTAAAATATTTTTAAAATTTTGTTTTTAATTTTTAAAAAACTGATTTTTAAATTTTTTAAAAAAAAAATTAAATCTTTTCTATGGGTGTATAAACAATAAACTAGACAGTCACCCAGTTCTCAACTGAAACTTCATCAATTCTAACTCATCACCCCCAAATAACCAGCTCAAGAAACAAAAATGCGAAATGATTGTAAATACATTAAGAAATTTAATATACGATTGACTTCTAACAATGAATTTTCACCTTCCATTAACTTGCACTATTTTAACTCAACACACAGCAATTATTTCTTTTCGAGCATACAAGAGGGGATATAAAGCAATCTATGCAACCCTTAATCTTGATTCACAACAAAAAAATGAAGGAAGGCGAAAAAAAACTTCAGTTGAGAATGAAAAAAAAAGTCATAGCTGACCGAAAAAATGTTAAACGCTTAGAACTAACAATGGATAGGGTCGATATGAATAAATTAAAAAACAATTTATGACACGACGTATGGAATTTAGTCGTTTGTTGTAAATAGGAGTGGTAATGAATGAAATTCACTTTTAAAAGTTAAATTGAGGACGTTTATGTTAATAAAAATGATTTATATAAAGTGTTTAATAAAAGATCATCAATTAACACTTAATGATAGTAGCGATAGGTGTGATTCATCAAAAAATTATCATTGAATGGTGTATTGAATGGAAATTGAGTGAATAAAAGGCTCAGTTTATGGGAAATAAGTGAGGGGTTAGAAAATTCCTAGGAAGTCGTTTTTGGTGCTTTGTTCTGTTAATGAATGCTTTGTAAACTAGATTAAGAGTTCTGAGTGCAAAAGATCGATCCTGGTTTGTAGACTAATAAATAAAGACTAGTCATAAGAAGATAATAATCATAACAACAGTGGTTAGCTATCTTTCAGAAGTTGTGGGTTCGAATCCCACAAATTCTTGAATTTTTTAAACATTTTCTTGAATTTCTGTAAAATTCAATTGTAAAATTCCAAATCAGTGCCTGTAAACTACCCCAACTGGTAGTTAGATATGTTGGAATTAAAGATTGCCTGTCAACGATAAATCAGGATAGTGTTAGGTTAACAGAAAAAGATGTAAGGGGTCGTTCACTTATTACGTTCGCTTTTTAGGGGGGAGGGGGGTCTAAGATTTTGTAACAGGTCAAACAATGAAAAATATTTTTCTTGGAAAATTTGTAACAAGGGGGGAGGGGGGTCTAAAATTTCGTTTTATTGCGTAACGTAATAAGTGAACGACCCCTAACCTATATATGGTATTTAGCTATATAATCAGATAGACCCTGATAGCTCAGTGGTAGGAGCATGAAACCGGAAATCGTAGGACGTGGGTTCGAGCCCCCCCCCCCACTTTTTGTTCTTTTTTTGGTTGGTTTGTAATCTAGAAGTTCGTCTCCTCACTTCTAGATGTTTAGAACAAGATATACTGTTTGGATCATACAGAATGCTCAAAAAAACCTGTCCCTAGTTTAGATAGTTCTTAAAAATTTGCAGATAATTAGCAAAAAAGGTACACAACCAAGTTAAAATTGCAAAAGAATTCCAATCTTCAACATCAGTTCCATCCGGTAATTTTCACACGCATCATAAAATCAGCCAAACCATCACATCATCTCCTTAAAAACCAATTTTATTTCCATTACTTCTATTATTATTATTATTATTGCAATATTTTTCCACGCTCAGCGAGAATCCTCTCACACATGATTAAATGATTTATTAATTTTCTTCACCCAACAACTATCCATTGCTGCTGTAGAAGCAGTCAACCCCGAATCGACAATGATTTTTTTTGTTGAATAACAATAAATTTATTTTCATGAATAGGAGTTAGTGATTTCAACATTATTAGACGCAATAAAAATTACGAGTCTTGATGCAATAAAAATAGTGACTTAATGCACGATATAACGTAACGCAGCAAAAATATCAAGAGGGTGAAAGGCTGGAACAAGAAGAAGAAATCACAAAAATTGACTCCGAAATGTTTATGGTAATAATTTTCACATTTTTCCACTCGACTGACAGGGAAAATATGTTTTGATTATCTGCTTTATATCAATGATTGATGATAGTTTTTGACTTACATGCTTTGTGTATGTTTCGTACGAAAAAGAAATTATTCTCGATACTCTTCTTTGTTGTTGACTTAGTATGAGTTTGCACAAAAATAAAATGAAAAACTTTTCCTTTTTTTTCTCATCAACATGAAGAGCAGAAAAATTATTTTCGTTTAAAAATAACAATAACAAAAAATGGGCATGAGCTTCCGAAATTGAAGAAAAAGAGGCAGAACATGAAATTGGATGATGAAGTCTTTTTGCTGGATTTTTAGTAAATTTTTGCCTTTTTTATCCAAGAAAATAATATATTTTTAACATTTTAATAAGTTTTAACCAAGTGGATCAAGTGTAGATTACCTTCTTTTGTCGGGTCAAGCAGATCCCTATCGAGGTTTTGGTGTTCGTTCTGATCGACGTAGCTGGTTTTTATGTGAAAATTTTATAGATAACATGTGATTTTTTTTGAAAATTTATTGAATTCACAATTCAAAAATATGAGAGATTTATATAATTTATAAATTATTTCTAAATGGAAATAAATGTTAAACGCTATCAACATGCAAAATAAAATGATAAATTTATCAAAAAACTTGGAATTCTAAAGTGTAAGACAGGAGCGAGGCCACGAATCTGACAAATTGTTATTTTTAGAGTCTAACTATAACCCCGATCTCTTTTAAACCACATAAGTTTTAAAGTTCAAGCATTTTTGCATTAGAATCAAAAATTCTATCAAACAAACAAAACAGCTATTGACAATCCTCACAAAATAAATTGCCGAAGAAAAAAATCTAAAATTTCCCAATGCGCATGAAAGCAACCTTCAAAAAATATTTATAAATGGAAACTTTTTCTTTCATCAAAAAAATTTTGAAGTTTAATTTAAAGAAATCAAAAAAAAAGTTGTACATATTTTTGAACACAGGACAACAACCAACAGCTGCTTCAACTTATCGCCTGTAACAATGAAAAAAAGTTTTGTACATTTTAGTTGCTTTTTCTTTTTCTTGAGTGAAACAAAGAAAATAAAGTGTTATTAGTTCTAATCACGCGATACTTGAATTAAATGAATTTTTTACCTCTTCTTACTCATTGAAACTATTTGCAGCATTTTTCTTCGTAATGAATGAAACTTTTTATCTCACACTTTAGTTGTAAGAACATTTTTTAAGGAGCAGAAAAAATTACATTTTGATTTATTAAGCAATTTGCTTTTGAGGCTCACGAAAAATTGCTTTGAACTCGTTTTTCAGCTTCTAATTTTTTTCTATTTCTTTTCTACATTCCAATTTTAGGTTCAGGACAAATACAATTGTGGCAATTTCTACTAGAATTACTTAGTGATTCAGCAAATTCAGGGTATTTTGTTAACTTAATCTTCATTGTTTGTACACGACAATTAATTAAATATGGTTTAATTTACAGCTGCATCACTTGGGAGGGGACGAATGGTGAATTCAAGTTGTCTGATCCTGATGAAGTTGCAAGACGATGGGGCGAAAGGAAGTCTAAACCTAACATGAATTATGATAAGCTGAGTCGAGCATTAAGGTGAGTTAAAGTTTTGTGTTTGCTTATTCTGGTTCTTAATCTTTAAAGGAATTGAAATTTACTTATTATAAAACCAGAATTTTTGGTTAAGTTTGATTTAATTTCGATTATTATAAAGCAGGGGCGCAAAAATTTTCCAAGAGGAAGATTTTCAAATTTTTTGTATGAAAAAATTTAGACTAGAAATTTTTTCGTCAAAAATCTAGCAAATTGAAGAAAATTTTCCATCAAGGGGATTTGTCCCCCCCCCCCCTGGCTATGCGCCTGTTATAATGTAAGCACATATTTTTGCCCATATTTTTTTAAGGACCTAAATTAAAAATTTGTGGTTTAATACATTAAGATTTGTATAATTCCATTTAGAGCTTATTTACATGGAATTTCCGAAACTATTACCACCAACACTTCTACGCTTGTTACGCTAGTGCTAATTATAAAAGAGTGTAACCTAGTGGCTCATCTTTTAACTTGTAGTTATGATTCTAATAGAAAATAAGAAACGGATTCTTAGTAGGACTTGAACCCACTTCTTATTATGTTCGATCGCATTCTATCACTAAGCGGCACTGAGCTATCGAGGATTATAACATTTTCTGTGTCGTTTGACTCAGTACAGGCTACTATGTTGGATTTAAAATCCAACATCTTTCAGTTCCATATTTTTAATGACAATGAGGTCCAAGTTGGAGAGGTAGCGCCGTTGCGGTGCTCTAAAACTAGATTTGATCATTCATATTCCTTCTATGCCATATAAACAAGCCATGATAGCGGGAAAAGCTACATATTCTATTAAAAAGAATAAATCTAGGAACAGAGCAGCTCTACAGTTTCATATTAAATAAAAATCCTCATTCACATTCAGTCACCAAAAAAATTGTATCTCAAATATTCAACATAACCATAAAACATCAGTAATGAGATTTTAATTCAATCTGAATTCCGCCCATAAAATCTTCATCGTTTGTGTATTGACAATTACGTCACATTAAAATCACCAAAAATATTTTGACTTTTCGACTCTTTAAACATTTTTGTTTTTCATCGCCCAGGAATTTTTAATGAAGTTTACATTATTTCATGGCTACTTTCATTTGATTCCTACATAAATATACAGCAATGAATGGAAATAAAAGGAAAAAAATTGATAATATATAAATTTTCAACCCTCACAATAATCGACAATCGTTGTAGATCATGAAATCTTTCTGTTTCTATTATTATTGCTGGAAATATCTTCTATTGAAATGTAACAATGCGTTAAGGGTGTTCTTTTGAGACGACATTCATCCTCCCTCCTTTAGTTTATGAACAAATTACGACATTAGCTTAACGACAACTGAATTGTTGAAGAAAAAAAAATGTTTCTATTCATTCATTCCTTAATTTTAGAAGTTAATTCGTGCGTAAATTTTATTTTAATTTCTCGCTTCTCGTTTTTATATGAAGAAAAAGTCTTGCTTTTGTTCTACAAGGATTTATGTATTCTATCCACTACTCTAGCTTGCTAGGGGTTGTGACTTACTGTGTATGCTAATTTTCTTCTTTTATTGATGGATATTTGAGGCTTTCTTGATTTTTAACACACTGATTTTATTATTTTCAATTTAAAAATTATTTTGAAATTTTCAAAGCTTGCTTTGAATTTAAAAGTTGTAATTTTGATGACTTGGCAGTGGTTATTATTATTATTATTTTTATTCATCTTTCCTCTCTTAAATTGAGCGACAGTGCTTATTTTATAAAACTTTAAAGCGCTACAATTTTATCCTTAACAATAAATTTTTCTTAATTCTAATTTCTTGATTCGGGTGTACTGCAGATAACTAAAAACTCTCAGATCGTAGGTTCAGTGTATATGTTAGCTCTCGTTCCAATTTAATCAGCACGTTAAATGTGTCTAGCTCCGTTCCGGTAAAAACCCCTCAACGGCGATTTTACGGCTCTCGTATCTTTTTCTCATTCCAACTCCATCTTTTTTCATGACCCGTCCTCACATCTAACGTTCCCCAAATCTTAGTTTTTATTTTCCGTTATTAAATTGCTGTACTTAAGAAGCCGAAGTATCTAAACTTCTGAAAAATCACTAGGCTGATGGTGGGATTCGAACCCAGGAGTTCAAATTCAACACCAACTTTCGTGACCCGCACTTTACCAACTGAGCTAACAAGGCACTTTTGCTTCTTTAAAGTGGGGTTTAAACATTGCTCCGCGAAACACAAGTGTTCTGCATAAAAGAACGTTAGTTGTTCCATTCTAAAAAAGGCGTCAAAATCTAATTTTTGAGTGGTTTTGACAAATATTTTCAAATTTTTTTGAAATTTAGTATTCTGTGGAAAAATTTTGGTTGAAAAGTATGTCGTTAAATAATAAAGCAAGGCGGAGAGACTCAGGATTAATACCAAAAAAATCCATAAATCCTTGAGCAAGGAAACATTCACTCAGAAATCTTACTTTCTTGCTAAGCGATTTTTTAGGATTTTTGGAATTTTTCAGTACTAATCCTGAGTTTCTCTGCCTTTAAAAAAAGTTTGAACACAACTGACTTAATATCATCCAAAAATTTGAGTTTAAATTTATTAAAATATCAAAATTTAACTATTTTCTCCTTGAAAATTCCTCAAAATTTCAATATTAGTCCAGTTTCGACCTCAAATAACAATAAAAAAAAATCAGTGCCCAACCCTTGCAAAAGATTGCGAAAATACTAAAACGATTATGTCTGCATATACATTCCTACATAAAACAAAAAAAAAGAAGTTTCATTCTCTTCACAAATAATTAATTTCTCGTTTCGAAATGTATTTTTTAATTCTCAAAAATACTTCTATGCAGCCATCAAATTGCAATAAAAAGAGAGATTTTTTGCAGAACAGCAGTAAAAACAAATTAACGAGATAACGACAAATGTTTGAATGCACTGATGCGAAGGGGAAAAGATGGAAAAAAGTCGTCACAAAACAGAGACGATATTTTCAATCATAAAAAAATTGTTTTTAGATTGAATTCGTAATGAAATTTCATTCATTTATCGAAATGTAATCAAATCATGCAGCAGCATTTATATCTCTTCGACGACATCTGAATGAATAGAAGGATAGAAAAATGAATGAAAAATTTCTTCATCGTATTACACACGCCCTATTTTTCTGCTTGCTTTATAAACTCGACAGCTTTAGCCTTGCGATGTTCTGTTCATGTGAAAACATTCTGTGTATTTTTAATTTAGCACAACAAAAATTCAATTTATGAAACATATTTTATATCATTTGATTGCTGTATAATTTTTTTTTCTTTTTTAAAAATTGGAACTAAAGTAGACATGAAAAATGAGTGTAAGGTCATGAAAATTTTAAATTTAGAATCGAAAAAGTTTTTTTTTGAAAATTTAAATTATTATAAATATGTTCATGTGGTGCTATGCTAAGTTCCTAAGAATATTTGATGTTTATTTCCAAGTCAGGGACAATAAGGTTCAGTTTATAAATCAGGGCTGAATTTTTGTGAAAATTATTATATTTTAGAGCAGGAATGAATTTAAATTCAGATTATAGAATTAATTAAATTTTCTAAAAAAAACTTAATCCGTCGGATTTTTTGCATATCAATTTTGAAGAGGAATCTAAAGCCACAGATTTAGAAATCTGCCAGAGCTATGGTAAGGTATCTGAGACTAATTGATTAGGTATCAGATCAAAAATCTTCTCGATTATGAGAACGTGGGTTTGATTCCCATCAGAAGTTGGATCTCTCTCAATTATTATATTAGTAGTGTTGTCGATATGACAATGGCTCGCATAATGCTCAATGCTCATGACATTAGAATATGCGTAGATATTGCTGAGCCTTTATTTACACTCATAAAAATAATTCTAAAAATCTGTTTTTAAAAACCAATCTAAAAATTATTTTTAAATCTAAAATTTTGTTTTTAAATTCTAAAAAATATATTAAAAATAAATATATTAAAAAATTGTCACTTGTTTTCACATGATTCGGTGGCGTAGTTGTTAGAGCACTAACCAAGAGGACGAGGTTCGATTCTCACTCTGACCAATTTTTTTTCTTCAAAATATTTATTTTTAAAAAAACGTTTTCAGAATCTAAAAATTATTATTAAGAGTAAAATCCAAAAAACGTTTTTAGAATTTCTCATACAAAATGACAAAGCGTTTTTAGATTATTTCTATGAGTGTAGATATTCTAAACGCATAAAAAACGACTTTTTAGACCCCCCTTTGTCACAAATCATTAACACACCACCCCCCAGCCCCTTTGATAAGTAACAAATTAAAATATTATTGAGAAATTAATACAAAAATTCAAACAATTTTTTTAAAACCCCTCAAGCTTCCGTGCCTTCAAAACTTGAAAGAAAATATGTATTTTAGCAAAAAAATACGAATTTATTATTAATCATGTTTTGACAGATTTTGACTATTTTTTATAGAAATTTTAAAAATTAATTCATTAATTGAGAACGTAACAAATTCTCATTTTTAGAAACTGACGGAATCAAAGAAGCTTGCTTCTGTTCTGTCCAGGTTGGCCTTTTTATCAAAAATCTTTGAATGGAGATTTTTTGAAAATTATAATTTTCGAGAGCAATGGCTCTAATTTGAGAATAACACAAAAGAACGTAAATTAAATTTGACCTACTATGAATCTAGTTTCATACCAAGAGCTACCAATAGCCACAAACAATAATAAAGAAATAAATCAAACTCAATCATCTTTCATGTTATTTCTTCTTGTATCACCAATTTTTTCCACAATAAATTGGCATAAAATTCTTCTTTTCCTTTGAGGAACAATGAACAGAAACGAAAGTAGAGTAGAAAAATTATTTTTACATTAGAGAATAATTTTTTTTGTGTGTTCCTTCATTTCAGATATTATTACGATAAGAACATAATGACCAAAGTACATGGTAAATCAAACTGAAAGGGAAAATTTTTCTCAATTAACTAATTTATGGATTATTTCTTTTTTTGCCTTCATGAAAATTTAGGAAAACGTTATGCGTACAAATTCGATTTTGCAGGACTTGCAGCGGCAACACAACCACAAGCAACAGATGCCTCATACAAGTATCAAAGTGATTTCCTTATGTCGCCATATCATGGAGCAAAACTCAGTTCCTTCATGTCTCCACATCACAGTATGACATCATCATCTGGTAAGTCTAATAATAATGACAAAGACACCACCCGGATACTTTCCTTTTCCTTTCCATTCCATTCCGACGGCAAACAACACTTTAAATTGCCGTCAATCATCTTTCTTTTCCTCCTTCGGGAAGAAGCCAATTCGACAATTTCTGGTAGTCACAAAAATTATTCTTCTTGTGCTTTTTTTTCTACAACCACTTCCATTTTAAATTTTCAATCATATCCAACAATGGAAAAAATTCGCCATTACAAAAATTTATCATTGATCGATTTCAATCAATCGTCTGGCGTGACTATGAGCCGATAATTGTGTACGTCATTGTGTTAGACTGTTTCCGTTCGGGGTACCATTTTTCAACGGAACTTAGGAAGTCCTTCTCGGAAATATGAAGCTTCCATAGCTTGTTTCCCTCACTTTCCTGTTCTCTAATATGCCTTCCTTATTTATTTTATTTCCATTTCATTTTTTTGGGCACTAAGATTTAAAGCTGACTCGATTGTGACACAATTTTATGTTAATTCCTTCATTTTAAGGCAGGCAGCATTTGATAGTGTTTGACTGTGTGTGTAAAACGTCGTCATGTTAATCAGATAATAGCCTACATTTTTCCTCTCTCATTTCGCTCCCTTTTGTTGTTGCTGCCGACGACGCACACAAAGCACTGCTTTATGTATTTTTGGGGGAGTTGGTCTCATTCCTTTTTGTATCGTCAAGTGTATAAATATTCTATATCCATCGACTTAAAGGAAGAGTCAATTTCTCATTGGATATTCTAAGACATTCATGAATTATTTTTGTCCTAACTTTAAGTTCCACTTCCATTTTAAATCATTTTTCTGTTTATTTTTTTAGCATCGATTTTTCCATCGTCGCTGGGTTACAGCAATTGGGGAAGTCCTACAAATTTATATCCGCCGCACTCGATGAGTAACCTCCATACATCATCTCATGTGACTCCGCATCTGAGCTCATATTCACATCACTACGCATGACAATCACACACGAATCCTGCAAATCATCAGGTAGAAAATTTTGAACTCTACAAAAAGCTCTCGCCGTATGAATAATATACGGGAATGTAAAAATTTGTATGGAAAAGTTGATAAAATTATTTATTTTTATTCATATTCTGAATTTTCATTTTTTTAAATTGAAAATCATCATGGAAAATTAGGCGTTTCCAATATATATAAAATACACATATAGATATACTCAATACAGATAAAAGATGAGTTACGAAAGCAATTTTTTTTGTTGAAGGATTTTTTTTAAATTAAAATATCTGAAAATGAGGAAAAAATTAACTCACATTTGTACATATGAAAAAAAGTATAAATGGAAATTCACCTAGTTGATTGAACACAATTTTCAGTTTAAAGGCGTTGTTTTCAATTTAAAATCAAGGGATGGACAATCTTTGGAGACAAGTTTTTGGCCAAAGAAAACTGTTTTTTAAATTTTTGTTTTAAAATTTGAATGTTTCTTATTCCTAAAATATTTAAATTTTAAAAAAATAATTTTTTTATGAAATTCAAATTTTAAAAATTGATTTTTTAAAATTTAAAAATTGATTTTTAAAATTCAAAAGTTTAAAAATTGATTTTTAAAACTCAAAAGTTTAAAAATTGATTTTTTTAAAATTCAAAATTTTAAAAATTAAAAATTTTAAAAATTGACTTTTAAAAATTCAAAATTTTATAAATTGGTTTTTTCAGGGTTTTTTTTAAATCAAAATTTTTAAAATTGGTTTTTAAAAATTCAAAATTTCAAAAATTGATTTTATTTTTAAAAAAATTCAGTTTTAAAAAATTGAATTTTAAAAAATTCAAGTTTTAAAAAAATGATTTTAAAAAAGATTAAATTTTTGAAAATTGATTTCTTTTGAAATTTTTGTAAAACAATATTAAACTTCTAACAGTAATGTGAAATTTCTGAAATTTATTGCAAAAAATTACAAATTTCCTTCCAAAAGCAGAAATTTTTGGTATTTATGTAAAAACTTACAAAAACATCTCCAAAGTGTCCATTCCTTGATTCCACCTATATTTATGACAAAGAAAAGTCCTGAAAAAATGGCTCATACATGAAATTTTCAATTTCTTTGTATAATTTACATAAAGCAATCAAAATAAAAAATCGATAAACATTGCCAGGACAGAAAAGCCCTTTTGAAAAATAAAGAAAAGAATAAAAGTTGTTATCGAGAGCAATAAATGTGTAATAAAAATAATCCATTTACGTTAAATTCATATACTCAAAAAAAAAACTTTAAGGTTGAAAGATGAAAAAATTTAATATAAGATGAAAAAAAAAATGAAAATTGAAAAGACAAATTTTTGAATCAGTGTATTTATTAGCAATATTTGTGTATTAGGTTTCAATCGAAAGATTCTCTGAAAAAAATTCAAATAATGGTCTGAGTGTATAAAAATAAATCAAGTTTAAAAAAATGTGTATTAGAAGCCAAAATAATCTGTTTTGAAATGGAAATTCTCAAAATGGTTTTGGGTTTTAATGAAGATTTTGCTTGGAACTTAGTAAGGTTATGTATAAGGCTGTATTCCTCTGAATATTTTCAATTAGGATTTCAACTACATCCTAATTGAAAATATTATTTATTTTTAAATAAACCCTAGAATTCTAACCTCAACTTGAAGATACAACAACATATTTTAAGGTTAGGAATCATTCACAAATTAATGTCCCACTTTTAAGGAGAGGTATCTGGAACTGTGTTATATCTAATGGGTCTAGATAAACGTTATTTGTGTATGATCCCTAATTACTAAAGTGCACACCAGAATTCAAAGTTTACTCTGATTTTGCATGAAAAAGTCGAGTCAACTCAATTTCTTACAAAATCCGTGTCAACTTCGAGCTCTGCTGCACATAATTTAGTTCCAACCCAAACTTTTTTGAGAATTTCCAATTCAAAAAGATCCTTAAAAATAAAAATAATGAAAAAATGAATGTTCTTACGAATTACGTAATTTTTAAACCAAAGTAAAATTAAACCAAAAAAATGGAAGTAATTTCTTATTCGATGTCTAATTAACAAACAATACTCATAAAAAATGAACGAAAAAATTGATAAGAAAATTTCCCCTTGCTCTGTGGCATTTATAAGAAGTAAAAAAATGATATTTTATTGAATGTATGTAAAACTCTTTGTCTTCTAGTCAAAAAAGATAATGATGAAACAAAAAAAATATTTATATGAAAAACAAAACTATTTATTCATTTAATATAAAAAATAAATAATTAAGTAAATAATGTAAATAAGTTTAAATTGACGTGGAAAGAAAAGAAAATTAATTAAATAAAAGGAGTATCTTGTACGATATCAACAAAAAGTCAGAATATCTTTTATATCTTTTTCGGATTTGACACATTATTAAATGTTTTTTTTTAAATAATATCTTCCTTAGATAATTTTTTGGAAGAATTTTTAGGATGAACTTTTTGGTTTGATTAGTGAATTATTCAAAATCATCATGATTGCCCTTCCCTTGTAAGGCTATTGCTGGTCATCATAGTCGCAACTTACTACTGATTTTCTAACATACCGATAAGGGGTCATTCACAAAAAATGGGATTTTCAGACCCCCATCCCCCCCTTGTCACAAATTTTAAATTCAAAAAAATTTCTTTAATATAAAGTGTCACAAAATCTCAGACACCCTCCCCCCCCTAAATCATGGACGTCATAAGTGAATGACCCCAAAGCTAAAAAGTAGAAATCTAGGGGTCGTTTACTTATTAATTTACAAAGAACAGCGACTTTTTATACACCCCTTCCCCTCGTTACAAATTTTGAACCAAAAAAATTTCTTTAGTTTAGCCTATTACAAAATCTCAGACCCCCCTCACTCCTTAAAAGCTAACAACCCCTTAGGGATCAAGGGAGGGGTTTATGAAGTCTAAAATCCCATTTTTTGATGGACGTCATTTATGAACGACCCCTTATTTTTTTAAAGAATTTAAATTTACATGAAATTTTAAAATTCTAGAGCTCGAAATATACTCATTTTTTTTTTAATTTTTGGTAAGTGTTCTGAATTTTTTCTGCAAAAACCTAACAAATTGAAGAATTTTAGTTAGGGGATGATAAAAATCCTGCTCCCTGACTACACGCCTGTTATATACTGAAAATAAAGCTTACAGCCTCATTTATGTAGCCATTGAAGGCTACAGACAGCAATGTTAGTAAAGGAATGATTCGAATCATACTATAGTTATGTTGGAGGAGTAAGGGGTAGGTGGTCTATGACTAGGGTTACAAAATGATCTTAAAGGTAAGACTAGGGTGATTTTTGCAAAAATTTGTTTTTGTGAATTTTGTGACATACTTTCATTAATTTTTACAGGATAACGGACATTTTCCTAAAATACAGGACTATCCGTTGAAAAAACACACAGATAGTCGCCCTATCTATGACTCGGTATGAATAAAACAACAAACAAGAAAAAGTCACCCCAGAAAAATCTCCCAAAAATATTTCCAAGGAATTTTTCTTTTTTGTTTATTTTTACTTTCAGTAAATTATCTTATCCTCAATTTCAACATTATAATGAAACATATAAATTACATTAAACATTAATTTTCATTAAACAATAAATAACGATTATTTCATTCATTTTGTTTTTTGTATTTTTTTGGTATTTGTGTTATAATAAATTTATTAATATTTTTTAAAATTTACTTGATTTAAGTTTTTTGTGAAGGAAATTTTCTATATTTAAATGGATTTTTTTTTTGTTGAATTTAAAACTTTAAAGATTTTTATAAATTTAATTTATGAATGAATATATCCTTTGATCTGTCTGTTTTAAAATTTATTTTTTAATTCAATTTAATTTTAGGTGGATTATGGTGACGATGACTTTGTTTAGATGATGATTTTTGTTAACTCTTGAAAGCTCTCGTAGATTAGTTTCCTTCGGGTTTTGGCCTGTTTGTGTCGTAACATCTGATGACCTCTGATTGTGATAATGTGCCACCTTCTTCTTGCGAGAATGCAAATCCATCTGCATTTTTGGATGGGATTTTTTTTTGTTGGTTATGAAAAATGGAAGAGAAGTAAAAATATTAATTCGTGGTTCTTAATGTTGGAAGGGAAATTTTGATGGATTTGCTAAGCATTTTTTTAAACAATTTCAAACTTAAAAAATATCTTTTGCTAAAGTTAGTCAGTAATGCCTTGTGAAGTGAACCTAGACCAAAGGAGTGTCTACTGATTTAGACAATGATGCAGGGTTGGGATGAACCCCCCCCCCCCCTCCCAAACCTAGGTATTGCCTACATAAAGACACTGTCTTGGTTTAGGTACATTAAGGTCCATTAAGGCATTACCGACAGTAAAAGCTGTCTTTGTCTAGGCTAATCTGGCGATAAATCTTGTATTTTGTCTAAATCTTTTCAAAAATTGATGGAAAATTCAATGAAAAAAATTAACATTACTGACAAAATTAAGTCTGTCTGTAGAAGCTATCGTTGGGTATGCATAGTACAAAGTTGATGCCAAGTTGACCAAGGGGGAGGGGTTTTCAAGTTTTTTTTGGATCATTCCTTATCATATTTGGTATTTTTGAATAGTTTCCCACCCTTGGCCTTGTTCTAAGCAAACATTTCTCCTTTGTTTAGACAAGCCTACGTCTAGGTGATGCCTAAGTAAAGACAGATGTAAGTCATTACCAGGCAGGTACCTTTATAAAGGCACCTATCAGACAACTCTGCAATAAACCCTCAAAACTCCCAAAAACCTTAGCAAAATCCATCAAAAAACATTATAAATTTAAATCCCATAAAGAACTTGTTTTTGAATTATAAAAAAAATTGTTTGATTCGTGAAATATTATTTTTGGTGTAATTTTTAATAATGATAAAGGAACTGATACAAAAAGAAAGATATTAAATTAAACAGAAAAAAATTCAAATAATAAAGAAATTCACAGGATTAGAATAAAATAAAAAGTAGCTGATAAATGTTATTTAATTAAATTATTCACAAATTCGATCGTGTTAATTATTTTTTTTTAGAAACTTTTGGATATATATAAAGCATGTTCCATATTTACTTATTGTTCTGTCATATTTTTTTTAAATTACCATTTTAATGTACTTACGCTTCAATTCCATTTCTCGCTTTTCATTTTCAGTCGTTTGTGATCGACTTGTACTGCCAGTGCCAAAAACACGTCTTACATTTGTTCGGACAAGGAGGCGAGCCGTTTCAGTTAATCTATGTCAAAAAATTATGTTTGGTTTTCGCCACAAAAGTTTGGAATTTTATTTTTTTGCGAGTTATTGGCGATTTTTAGAGAGACAGAAGAAATGGGAATGGAAGAAGGAAAATAGAATTTTTGATTGATTTTTTTTTTCTCTGCAAAAAGTTTATGGATCTAAAAACCGTCACCAACAATATTAATACTATAAGAAATTACCATACAAGTAGTAAAAGAATGTAATTAAAAATTAGAAATAGAAGTAGAACTTTCAAGATTCAAGCCTAGCAATAGAAAGTAGTAAAAATTGGGCGGGTTTCTGGGGGGTGGTGAGGAACTCAACCAACTTTGTTAATAAATTGTGAATATAAAAAATAATGAATAAGGATTTTTTTAATACCTCTGATAGAAATAAACTAGTAAAGAATTATCGAATAGAGAATATTCATGATAAAATATGTAATTTTTATGTTCATTTCCATTTTTTTTGTGATTTATTAAAAGATTAGAAAAATTGTGAATTATCAACCATTACCATTACGTGTTTTTTTTTTGTTGAATCACTGGCATATAATATATCATTAAGTTTGTAATAATAAGAGAGTAAAGGAATTTTGGATTGAGGGTGAATTTTTGTTTGGGGAATCTAAGCAAATAATTAAACCAAAAAACCACTACATGAAACGTAAATCACTACAAAGATTCAATTCAGAATATGTCATAGAATAATTTTGGAGAAAATTTAATCAAATTTATCTACAATTCGTGACTGTTGGTTGCTGTAACTTTTTTGGATCTTAGTCAGGGGCGGGTTTCTCGGTATACCCCTACTCTAGGGTATACTGTATTATACGGTAAAGAAAGCCACCATAGGAGTCGGTTTATCGTGCATACCATTCACTAATTATAACCATTCTCTAATCCATAGTAACTAAGCTGTTTCTCGGGTATACCTTAGCTATAATTCTTAGTATGACAAGGGTATACCCCAGAGACTGACCCCTGAAGTCGAGTTGACTTTTGACCAAAAATGAAGGTCAATTCCATTTGAATCTAGTTCAATCTAGATACAACATTTCAGGATTAGTTCCGAGTCTAGTTTTTTGGAAGTAAACCCAATAATTAAATTTTATTTGTTCTTTTCCAAAGTTTTTTAAATGGTGTATACCCGAGAAGTTGGTCTTAGACAGGGCATTTTTTAAATGTCTAACTTCAGTTTTGTTCCTTAATAGTCTGAATTCTAGAATAGCAAGGTTTTGACATTTTAACGAATGAAATGAAGTTCATTTCATTACCCGAAAGACACATCTTGAGGTGGAGCCGTCGAAGAGCTGTAGTAAAGCCAATTTGACGCAGGCACCAACGCAATAATAAAATAAAATTTTATCAAATATCCCTTTACCGAGAGATTCTTGATAAATGAATCTGAAAGGAGCTCTATTAACCCATTGAAGCTTCAAATTCATCAAATAATCTACAATGTACAAAATTATAGACAGAAAGTACAGAACAGCATACATATTACATGTGACAATTACTATTTTCCTATTCCTATAATAATTGTGGCTTTCAAATCAATCGTATGATTAATTCTCGTCCTTCAGATTGTCATTTCTGATTCAAAACGTTCAATTTCGATACTATTTACCAAGAAATTAATAATTGTCAGTCTAATGCTGTTGTTATTTATAGTTTATATGAAAGTATTTAACATTCTTGATGAATTGAAAATTAAAGTGGTCTGAAGGTTAAATTTTTGAAATAGATCAAACAAATTAATATCTGTTGGAAGTTCCTAAGTGATTCCACATCAACCACGATGCTTCCACTCAGCATATTTGGTGCCATCGAGGTTGATGTGATTTAATAGCAGATTAAAAGTTAAAGTTGGCATTCTGCCAAGCTTCTTAGCAATTTTCTATAGATTAGTAGTAAGAGCATACGACAGAAGGTCATAAGGATGCAGGTTCGATTCACGCTGAGAACAAAATGTATTCAGAAATTTACTTTTTTCTTCTAAATATTAAAATTAAAGTTCCTTAAGTATCAAAACACAAGTTCCAATTTCAGGAGACTTGCAAAATGACAAATAAAATTTAAAGCTGAAATTTAGTGCTTGTGGATGGGAAAGCTTTCTAAAAAAGCTGACTGTTTTCTGACTTTACTTTATACAGCTTGATAAAATCGGAAATAAAAAACGCTCCATAAAAAAATCTATAAAGCTACAGCAAATTCACAAAAGCTCGCTTGTTCCACATTTGCTAATTTAAAAATGTAGAAACATTTTCTAGGTCAAATATTGTGTGACCCAATGACTCGAAAGAGAAAAAAAAATCAATGATTGTAGATAAATTTGATTGAAAATTCTAAAAAAGTTGATATAACGGGGAACAACAGTTAATGAATTATTAGTAATCATGCAATAACAAAGTTATACAGAAATCATAAAATAATTAAATAAAATAATAAATAGTGTAGAAGTTAATAGAAGTAGAATTAATGTGATAAAATTAATTATGTGATTGATGCATATTTTGATAAAATTGATAATTAAAAAAAGTTGAAACAAGTTAAAATGTTCTTTAAATGAATGTTTTTTTTACCCAATTCGACAAATTTTTTTTATGGTAAACTTACATCGCATAATTGACCCCAGGGCATGCATTGTTCTATCGAATGAATTTTGCGCATTTTTTTCATAGATATTTTAAATATTTTTTGTTTTTTTGAAAGATTTTTATATATTTAATATTGTCCATCACAAGAAGGAAAGAAAATATGAAAGTAATATGAAAGAAAGAAATTAGGAAAAATACATTTAACAAATTTGATTTGTATGTAGAAATAGAATATAAATGTAGAAGAAACACATCAATATAAAATTTTCTGTTCTAAAATTAAAAATTCAAAAAGAGGAGGAGGAGGGATACGGAAATAATAAAAGCACCATAAAACTAGTAATGAAGCGATCACGCTTCATGGGCATATTCACACCGTTTCAAGTTTTTTCATTCATAGCTTAGTATTATGTTACTAACAAGACTTACGAAAAATCGTAAAGTTTTAGCTTATTTAGTCAAAAATATCAAAATTAGAGAAAAATGAGTTTGATGTAGCTTCTAGCCCCTCGAAATCCAAAATGGCGTCAGTTCCACATTCAGGCACAGCTAAGGAGTATATATACCAAGTTTCAGCTCATTTGGTGAAAGTTAAAGCAAAAATCAATTTTGCGTAGCTTCTAGCCCCTCGAAATCCAAAATGGCGTCGGTTCCATATTCAGGCACAGCTAAGGAACCTACATACCAAATTTCAGCTCATTTGGTCAAAACATTCCTTTACTATGAAAAAAAATGTGTTTTGCAATAATCGGCTATAATTTGACCAAAAATAGCACCTTTTCGTTCCGTGTGCCTTACTGGATGCATCTCATAACTCCAAAAACTATACAGTTCTTGCCATACATGATATCTATCAGATACAAAAAACCAGAAGTCTTAATATTGAGTTTGAATCGAGTTATCGCACCGATTAACTTGCTAACTTGCTAAAGGACAGAAAGTGTTTTTTTGAGATTTCTCGGCAATGGAAGCACCAATCGAGATGCGGTTTTCACTATTAAATTGGTAATTTTAGGCACACACTTTCCATACTGAACACTATGGGTCGATTCCGTAAGCCTGAAGCAACAAGTCCAAAAAAGTAGTTTCACTGAAATACCAAAAACAATATATTCACACACAATTAAAATTGGTGTGAATATGAAAGAGGAATTTTGGAGAGTTATTATCATGGTTTTGTACTTGATGATTTATTTGACGATTTTTTTTTGAAAAATTTCTTTAATCTGTTAGTGTTTGTCAATAATTTTTTTTGTATGAACTTTTGATTTTCGGAAAGGGGGCACGTGCCCAAAAAAAGCCCCCCCCCCTTCGCTACGCCCCTGCAGTCAAGTCACAAGTTAGCGATCCTAGTATCTATTTTTCACATTTTTTATAACAAATTCCTTTTAAAAATTCAGAATAAAATTTGAATTAAAAGTTATTAAATCGGGTTAAAAAATACTTTTTTCATCCAAAAAACAAAAAAAAAAGAGCAGGGGGAAAACTACTTGGGCAGGTGCGTAGCCAGGGGGGGATTGGAGAATTTGTCCCCCCCCTCTTTCACCCAAAAATTCTTCAATTTGCTAGGGTTTTTGAGTAAAAAAACTGAAAATCCCCCCCCCCCAAACTTTCCCGTATAAAAAATGTCAAAATCCCCCCTCCCCTCCAAAATTTCTGGCTACGCCGCTAACTTGGGGGGGGAAGTCATTTTTTATTAGATTTTTTTCTACCAACCATATTTTATGCAATAATTTTTATTGCTTGAATATTTCATAGTTGAAAATGTGTCAGATCATCTTATATTTATGGTTCTGCTCAAGATAGGATCAAAAGTTTGATTCTAGGTGCCTTCTAGAAATTCTTCCACCAAGTTGTTCCCCCCCCCCCCCCCCCCGTAAAAAACCTAATTTACTCTACTTTAAATTCTTAAAAAAAAATCCATGATAACAACTCTATATCATCATATAGTAAGGAAAAGACATAGAAAGCGCTACATAATAGACAAAAAACAAAAAGCGTATAATTTAATTAATTGTTATGTATCAAAATAATTTAATATTGAAAACAATATAAACTTCATGTTTATTTTTTCAAAAATAAATGAGAATAAAAAAACAAAATAATTAATTATAATCAGACATTCGTATAACATCAATTATTTAATTAACCTTTTTTTAACATCTTTGTTATGGTTTTGTTAAATATTTTTTTTCGAGATAACAATTTTCATTTTTTTGATAAATGAGGTATAAAAGCTTTTTAAATAAATTTATATGTATGACACTGCTTATAATTGACTCAATAAACAAACATTTTTACATGCATTCTATGTCCTAATTTTTTTTATGTGCACATCTATTCTAAATTATTATGTTAGTCTTTATGCTATAGTTCTGGGTTTTTTTTAATAATTTAGCTTTTGTGTGAACTATTTTTGATCTTTATGGAAATTAATAAATTACAAATTTTGAGCATTTCTTTCCGTTTTTAATTTTGAAAGGACTCTAATGTTTTAATACAACCTATTTTTGGTTTTAATTTATTAAGGAGTCGCCAAATATAATTAGCATTAGATACTTTAGAATTCAATAACATTTTTTTTTATAAAATAGATTTTAATTTAAAAAAATACCAAATTAATTTCCCATTTCTTAATTTTTAACCCTAATACTTTGAAGCCATAAAGCCATAATTTTGATTAAATTTCTAAAAATAGCTTGATATGTTTTAAATTTGTAGAATTCAAGAATCAGACACTCATCCAAAAATTGTAGAATTTTAAAAAAATTCTAATTTTTTAAAAAAATTTTAATTTTTTTAATTGAATTTTAAAATTTTAATTTTTTTAATTAAAAAAATTTTAATTTTTTAAAAAAAATTGAAATTTTCATAATTTTTTGAATTAAAAGCCAGAAAATTTTCAGATTTCGAAAACAAAATCAAATTTGCGCTATTTTCAAAATTGAGTTTTTGAAAATTGGCGATTTTTTAAATTATAATTTCAAAAATTAGCGATTTTCAAAAAGCAAATTTTGATCAACTTTGAAAATTGTGTAATTTTGATTTTATTTCTGAGCTCTGAAATTTTTTAAAATTTTTGAATGAGGGTCTAAGCCTAAATAGAATTAAAAGTATGAGATTTTTATGATTTGAAATTTTTTAGTTTCTTATAAATTTGAGATAAATAGTTTCTTGATATGTATGATTGATTGTCAAATGATTCTAACCCCTAAATTTGATATGAAGTAGTCATAGATGACCATAAAAACATGGTTTTAGGTTGATTTGTCAACTTTGATTGTAAAAATATTTCTTAGAAAATATTTAGTTAAGTGGGGTTTATAGTGGATTTATAAAAAAAGCTATTAGTGTCTATCATTTAGACATCTCTTACTCTAGGGGGAATACAAATAATTGAAACTGGGCAAAATTTTGTTATTTTTCTTTCGTCTTGTTCATTCAGTTTTTGAAATAGAACGAGAGAATGGAATAAATTAACAAAATTTCGTCCAGTTTTAGTTAGTTGTACTCCCCTTACCGACCCCTGTCCTACTCCTAATGAACTATTTAAAATTTGTGCAGTTTAAATTGAAATTTATTAGGTTCTGTAACCTGGTAAAATCCCTTAGAAAAATTCATATACAGGGGGTTCTCAATTTAAATAATTTTTAGGGAATCGACTTTCTCAATTGTCTATTTCCGCATATTTTTCGAGAATTTGGGTCCTGCCTCGTTCTCAGTACCGAGAAAGCCTATTACCTAACAATTATTCAAATCAAGGACCCCCATTGTATTTCAATTTTAATAAATTACAAAAAAAAATCTGTTTAAACTTTGATTGCAGTGTAGAATTGACATAAAAAAAGAGTATACTTAAAAAAGACATACAGACACAGCCCCATAACAGAACATAGCATAATACATTGAGATTATTTAAATAACAATTAATTTTGGGTTACATAAGTTTTTCACATCTACATGCTAGACTTAATAATAGTCTATCTAGTAATTTAGAATGTCTATAATTTGTGCTTTTCGTCATTTTTCATGTTATTTGTAAAAAAATTTTGTTAAATAAATTAAGATTTTTTTTGTTGTGCGTTAAATTATTTTCAATTTGCATATGGAATCGCGTATGGATTACTATAATAGTAATCAGAATCGATGTAAACGAATGGAGGCGCATTTCTGTGTCACATGTGAAGGCTCTCATCTTTATGTCGCTTCTCCAATTCATCGTCATTTTCTGCCTCAATATCATTAACACGAATTTTCGTTGAACTTATAACTCTAACTTCTGAATTTTCCGATGGCGCCACAGAATTTCTATTCATTGCTCGTTTTCGTCTAGGCGGTCGCGTTGGGGTTTCATCATAATTAATTATATTTTCAGTTGATCGATGTCCATTCACTGGATATTGGTCTTGATTCCATCCCAAAAACTCCTTGATTTTACCAATATTGTTGCCAATTGTTATTCTATTTTGTGCATTGATATTTTGTTTTCAGTTCACACGATTATTTAATGTTTATGGATTTTTGATTAATTTAATTTTTTTATCAAGCATAATTTTTTTTTGTTAGTTAAATTTTTTCAGAAACATTTTTTTTTGTTAGTAAATTTGCAAGTTAAACAAAAAAGAAGAAGAAAATGGAACGGAAAAGAAGAATAAAATTCAATTTTAATTAAATTTGACCATCGTTATGGCGATAATAGAATGAAATAAGTCATCAAGTTCTGGATTTTTTTACATGACTCTTTTTTTGTAGGAAAAATGTTCAGCAAAATTCTTGCAAGTTTTGTTAGTGTTGAGATGAAAAAACACACAAACACACACTGACAAGATGGTGTCGATTCTTAAATGCTTTTTGAGAATTGCGCAACACGTGCGTATTGCCATAGGAAAAAAACCACTCTCCATCATGCTGCATATTATAAATCTCACACAAAAATGTTGATGGTGAAGAATAAGGTAAGAAAAATCAATCCATTATTTTTTTAATTTAAATTTAATTAATTATATAATTCCCAATGACGGATGACAAAAAGCACAATTTACAAGTATTATAATAGAAAGGACTAGCTTGGCAGGAAATTGGAATGAATTTTACAGGAAGTTGTGTGGAAATATTGACTGAATTTTTTTGATCCCTTGCGGTAAAATCGTATAAATTTTGTGGAGGAAATTCACCGGATTTCTGCCAGAAAACGGGTTTAGTTCAATGTTTTCTGCCGAAATATAGTTTTGCTATAAGATACATCAAGGGGAAAATTTGGCAGAATTTTAAAAATAATCCGCTATTTTTCTGCCATAAAGAAAAAGTCCGCCCAGATTCTGACATTTCGAGAAAACAATTTTTTATACATTTTCTGTTAAAAATTTACCAGAGCTCGACTCGGATTTAATTTGGAAAATTCGACTTGATTTCATACAAATTTCGAATCGAATTCGAACTTTGAAATTTTCCAAAAGAGAAAAATCTGCCTCGAATCTGGTGACAAAGCGAGCAATTTTGGTATGGTCGGGAACTAGATTCAGGAAACATAGATTCAGGCAATAAAATTCGTTTGGATTTAGCCTGGAAAATTCGGTTAAACCAGCAAATCTGGAAAATGTCCGATAAGAAAATTTTTCCGCTGAAATTTCTTTCATGCCAGAATTTTGGCGGACTTTTTTTAAAACTCAAATTTGATCATTTTCAGACCCTTTTTCCTTCAAAACAACTTCCAGGAAAATTCATTCCAAATCTCTGCTAGTACAAAAACTAAAATCTACAACTAACAGAAGTAGAAAAATGTGTGTGCAAAAATAAAATTGCCATAAAACTCATAAAAAAGGTAAGAAAGAAGTTGAAAAAGGATTTAAATCAGTGATTTTTTTTATGGTGCAATTCTAAATGGATCATTCACAAACATCATCAAGCTCCCTTGACTCTGTTTGCATCATTCTCAGTCTTTTATATTGTTTAGGAATTACAAATTTTATCAAAATAGATATTCTTCTTATCAGTTTCAAGGAAAACAAATTTTGCAGACAAGGAATTTTGGAACTAAAAAAAATTTCGTGTTAGACAAAAAAAAGGATTTTAAAAAATTTTGAGACTTCCTTAATCTGTGATTATTAAAGAGTTTGAAAACATGGGACAAAACAAACTGACGGCAAAAAAATGGTAATTATGGTTAGTGCCAAAACTATACAGAAATTTTGATTCTTTACTAAAAAAATTCACAATCACAAATTTTACGAGTGAATATCCACAGGAATTAGTTGGTCTATAAAGCTAGTAATTCCCGTTGGATATTTCATCACAATTACCATTTTTCAGTTGATAGAAAAAAACTAAGAGACATCAAGATTTTGAAAAAATGACAAAAAAAATAAGTCAAAAATTCTACTTACGATGCTTTCGATTCCTGTCTTGGTTGAGACGATCTCGGTGTATATGTGCTACCAGTCTTATGACGATTTTGAATTCTACACGAAAATAATTTTGAATAATTTGATTAGAAATCTTGACTAGAATTTTTGAATTTATTAAGATAACATTAAATTTTGAATGGACGGTCAATAAACTTGAATTTCTTGCTTGTTAAGACAATTGGCGTGAATCCAATATGCGAATTGACAAAACTTATTTCATTTTCATCTGGATGTGCAACTATTATGCTGGAGATTTATAATGGAAAGAAGCTGAGATTAGAAAATGTTTGAGCTTGGAGATTACTAGATTAAGGTCATTAACCGATGGATAAGTTCATGACTGAACAAAACTCTTCAAAAAACAATCTTATAAGCAGTCATTGTACAACAGAGTATAAAGTTTAAGAGCATTTAAAGTTGTCATGTCCTGCCACAACAAATAATACACTTCCAATTGAAACTTACACTTTAATAACAACATCAAGAAGCAGTGCTGTTACTGGAATTAAAAATAGTCCAAGCCAAAAGGCGGGTGTGGTAAATACCATGTGATGCATTCCTGAAAACACAGCGCCTACACGAACGATTGGCCAAATATTACTGTAATCATAATAAATCAATTTTAGTGACATAGAAAAGTAAGATAATCAGCGACTAATTCACCTGTAAATTAGCATAAAGAGGAACCACAATGCAATAGAACCCCAAATAGCACAATGAGTTAGCCATGTCCACGAGTTTGAGATTAAGCCGGCCTTCAAGCAGACTGTTACGACAACATACTGTAATTAAAACATCATTAGGAATGTGCTTGACAGAAATAATAGGACGATAGAGATCTTACAGTGTACACCATATTTCCTAACACTAAATATCCTCCTTCACGGCCATTTCCCCACACAATACCATCAAAATATGAATACATTGGCATCCAATATAAAATGATTGAATGGATCAAGGCATTTCCGATCCAAATCCTATTTTAGAAAAAAAATTTAATAAATCATGAGCTTCAAGGCATTCACATCAAGTCTGTCACAACTTACCAAAATACTTTTACGTTAAATAATCTGGCACTTTGAAAGTTTTCATAAATCTTTGGATTTCTACGAAAATTAACAAAAAAAAATTAGCAATCAAGTCACAATATTTTTTAGTGTCATCAGCCAATCAAACCTAAAAAGTGTATCTGCTGAGTAAACTTTATCAAAAATTCCGATAGCGAATGGAGGTAAAGCAGTAAAGAACACGTTGTAGAGACCAATTGTCCATCGCTCGAAAAGAATTTGGCCAGACCAACCTAATAATGATAATAAAATAGTAAAAAAGACATTCGACTAATTGAGAAAGATAATGAAAATAACTCTTGGACTTGCCTGAATAAATTGCAAACCACAATTCAATGACATAGAGACAAATATTTTTATAGAAGCTATATAAGATTAATTTGCACATTCTCGAGTAATTCCACGCGCCATGTACGAGCAGTAATTTCCTCAGATATCTAAATTGTGCTATCGAGTAATCAGAAGCGCAAGCTGCTTGCAATCCTTCGACTCCTGATATGCCAA
The DNA here is from genome assembly GCA_963573255.1 of Chironomus tentans. NCBI lineage: Eukaryota > Metazoa > Arthropoda > Insecta > Diptera > Chironomidae > Chironomus > Chironomus tentans. The sequence goes on along the minus strand of OY754302.1, from coordinate 39,092,090 downwards.
CGCCAACATGCGCACGCTAAATAATAAAAAGATTTCATACATAAAGCAATAGGCACATAAGAAGTAATAATCATGTGTGAGATTTACCTGAATCATCGCCACATCATTGGCACCGTCACCTGTGGTTTTATAATGGGAATAAATTATCAATGAAATAAACACACAGACTAATTAAAATTTTTTTCTCACCTATTGCCAACGTAACACAGTCGTTTCTTGACCATAGCTGTAAATATAATTAATAATGCATTAAATTATCAAAAAAGTGAAAAATGGAAGCTAGTCACAGTCTATTAGATTGACATCTTAATTGCTTTGGGAATTTTAATAATTTAACGGTCATTTGACATTTAAATTCCCACAAGATACAACAATTATGGGCAATTAGACTAGACACGAATCATCCTTACATCTTTCGATTTTGAACACTCGCGGACCAGCATGATACAATCAGCTTTCTGTATTGGCGAAACGCGACAGCAAATGACGCATTTACAGTTAATACATAGTTCATAAAATTCTCTCCTTAATTCACAGCTTAATGCATATTTTAATGTCTTTCCATCAATAATTAGTGCAGTGTTGTCTTTCTTAAAGTGCTCATTATTTGCTGAACTGCAGCTTGAATTAACTCCTTGGAAATCATGTGAATGTCGATGAATACTGGTTCTTGTGTTATCTAAGCTATCTTCATTCATGATTATCAGATCCATTCCTTGCTGCAGAAGCTTACACGAATATCCAATATTGATTGCTGTCTCTTGCTTATCACCGGTGAGAACCCATAGCTTAATTTTGGCTTCTAGCAATGCAGCTATTGTCTCGGGAACACCTTAAAAATCATTTTAAAGAAATTAATTATTTTTGTAAATTTTAACGGTCGATTGAAATTTGAATATAATTTGGTCAAGTATTCAAATATTTTTTAACCGTTATTATTTCAAATTTGAAATGACCGTTATTTTTAAAGACTCGTCATACACACCTTCCTGCAATTTATCCTCAATAGCTGTCGCTCCCAAAAGCTTCAAATTAATTTCAATCAGACTTGCAGCGTCTTCAACCTTTCGTTCTCGATTTTGAATAGCTGTCGATGCTTTATGATACGTATCCTTCCAATGCTCATAAACTTCTGGATCAATGTCAGCAACTGCTAAACACAAAGTTCGAAGTCCTTCACTAGCAAACTCTTCAAGATGTCTAAGCGTAATATCTTTATATTCCTGTCCATCAGGCGCCAATCGTTCAAAAATGACAGTATCTGCACCCTTACAATATAATTTGATTTCACCTCGTGAGTTCCTCGCTATGATTGACATTCGCTTTCGTGTTGACGTAAACTCGAGGACATTTAATATATCATAACGTTCCGTGTCGCCGAGAGCATCCATTTCGACATATGATGGTGTTCTTGTATGAAAAATAAAACCAAATTTCTTTGCACCATAAACGAGTGCTCGTTCGTCAGGACTTGCCGCATGATAAATAATGTCATCATTAATCACATTTATTGATGATGCATTGTCAACATTGTCTTGTGATGGGGATGTTCCATTTTCAGGAATAACTGTATGACATATAGCCATAAGTGTCATAAAATTCCTTGCAACATCAGAATCGACTCGATCACCTAAAACATGCTGACTTAGTTTAGACGGACCTGGTCCATCTGTGGTCGTAAAGGATGTCGATGTAATGTCATCAGTTTCCTCAGCTTGATTTTCTAAGGAATAAATTTGACCAGCAATTGAACACCTTTTAAATTCCATGACATTTCTAGTGAGCGTTCCAGTTTTGTCACTAAAAACATATTTAACCATCCCAAGTTCCTCGTTTAAGTTGGATGTACGAGCCATAGCTGGTGTATTTGATTCTTCGTGATACATCTCAATGTCCAAATTAATGAAAATGGCTTGAATAAATCTCACAAGTTCCAGTGTAACTTGTAATGATATTGGAATTAAATTATTGTAAAGAATTATGAATGTAAGTAGATTATATGCAAAATTCTTTGTCCAATTCTTTGTGCCCAAATACCAATGATCTGTGAAATAATTCAATGTCCATATTTCATTAAAGATTGCACTTGTTAAGCATAATACGATTAGTATAAAGAAGAGCATTAAAATTTGTGTATTTGTTAATTTATCGACGGTTGATCGTTTAAGTGGTGCCGAGGTAGAATTTCTCATAAGCTTCGTATCATGGCCAGTATAAATGACCATGCCGAAAACCCATGATGTATTTCGAAGCATCGCACCACGTAGTAATAGTTGATCGGGTCCCAGTGCTTGAACTTGATGATTAAGTTCCTTAAAGTTTCCATTGAACTCGTATAAATGTCTATTTGGCGGCTCACTCTCAATCGTTCCTTGCAGCTGATTCAAGTCTTTCGCCTCAACGATTTTTGATGTATCAGGAAGTCCCTGTCTAATTTTAAGATTCGTTTCTCCATCCAAATTTGAAGTCTCTATAAACGATATGCCTTGTGGTTCACTTGACGATAATAATATTAAATCTGCTGGAAAGAAGTTATTATTTTGAACTTTGACGATGTCACCGACAGCCAAATGTCTCCATTTTACATTCACCCATAAACCGTTTTGTAATTTCTCAATTTCACGATTATTGGTTTCATCGTCCGCTCTGTGGCGTTTCTGCAAATGGACAACATTAAGACCGTATGAGTAATTACACGGTCATTAAAGACATTTTGTCACGAACGGACAGCGTGCTTGGATCAATTATTTATTTCCGACTAGAATTCAGTGATGTTCAAGCTCTATGTCGCGGAATTTTCAAATGACATTTTTGGCCGTTATTTTTCAAATTTTATATGACCGTTATTTTTCAAATATTTTTTGACCGTTAAATTTCAAATATTTTTTGGCCGTTATTTTTCAAATATTTTTTGACAGTTATTTTTCAAATATTTTTTGACCGTTAAATTTCAAATATTTTTTGACCGCTAAATTTTATGAATTATGCTATGGCACGAAACAAATGAGTTTGAACATCACTGGTCTAAGCGAAATCAAAAATTCCATCATACTTACAAAGTCTTCGATTATTTCCTTAATCGCACTCACTGATAATATAAATATTAAAGGAACTAATGTTGTGTAACGTCCAGTTGGCGATACATCAGGAATTTGTTGAAGGAGAGCGATAAATAAGAAGAAACAATTCGAATATCGTCGAAATTGTTCAAATAAAAATGACGGAATGAAACTTAATGCACTGAAAAAGGAAGGAAAGAAAGTGGCTATTACTAATTCAGCAGGTCATTTGTGGTAAATTCCGATACTCACCTATATTTAGCTGTCGAAATGTGATTGTTACAATATTTTTGTGGCTGTTGTTGATTAATAAATATAACGCGCTTCCCAGCATCTTCTAAAGTGGCGCCTGATGTTGTTGCATCATCTTCATCTGAAATCACATTAATTATTATATTTACCACATTTTTCTGAGTCATGACTTTTCTTATTTCTTAATTTTTTCGCAAGCAAATTTTAAATGAACCAAACAGCAACCCAATTCAAAGGCCCAATGAGTAGAAAGATAGAAAAAAGTATGAAATGTCAAGGTAGATATTAAATGACAGCCTTTTCACCTAATGACTGTAATTTAATATCCGACAATGCAAATTTATGAATTAATTAAATCATTACTGGTAGGTTTTTCGTATTCCTTTACGGACTGGAATTGATTATGATCAGTTGACATAAGTTTCGCTTGATATTCGAAAGGAAAAAGTAGTTATTTGTTTGTGGTTGCTTCACTTTATAATCAAATGTTTTCTTCTTTCTTTTAAATTAAAGATTCAATTTATTTTCTTCACAGTTTTTTATTAGATTGCTATGATTTGTCAGAATGCTTATTTTATTATTATTTCTTGAAAGACTTCCAAGGCTTGATTTAATTTAATGAGTTCTGATTGAATTTATTCAGAATCGATATTGTGGAAAATTTTATGAAGGCTTACTGTTTTGAGTCACAAAATTTGTAATGTTCTAAAATATTGCAAAAAAAAACATTTGTAAGGTTTTCATTTTCTTCTATTCAAAAACATTTGTGAGGTTCTAACATTCAAATTTATTTTGACAGTTGGAAAAAAAGAAAACATTTGTAGGGTTTTCAAACACAAAGAACAAAAATGAATTTGTACGGTTCTAATAGTCAAATTTATTTTGACAGTTGGAAAAACATTTGTAGGGTTTTCGAAATTTTCAAATAAATTTTGACAGTTATGAATTTAAATGAACTTTGACAGTTAAATATCAATCAGCCAGCGATCAATCAATTCTAATCCATCTAATTAATTAATTGTGTATGCAATTAAGCGTTATGTTTATTTTGATGGATATTTTTGGATTTTAACATATATATTTGTGTAATGCAATTAAGCCATAACCAAATTAGAGAGCGAGAGTTAGGATATTTATGAGAATATATTAAAAAAGTTGGAAATTACAGTAGAAAATTTGTTCAAGTTCCATAATCCAAAATTAGTTGTGGGCATAAGGGGTGTGTGTAGGTATGTATGTTATATAGTTAAAATGATGAATGAATTATTAATTTGAGGATTCGTAGAGCATCACTATCTATTTTATAGGTAATTACACATTTCTATCACAATATTCATTTTTATATGTCATAATAATCACAGTGTGAGAGAAAAAAAGCACAGATAAAATCGGACTTCTCTTCTATATTTTAATGTGTATACACAATATACATTTTATTATAGGCGAGCGAGCCGAAAGAGAGGAAAATAGAAACTTTTTGATTTTTATTTTTTTATGTTTTTTTTGCCAGGAAAAAATCGATGGAAAAATATGTATGAATACGTGTACTTTTTCCCTAATGCTTTTCTTTCCTTCTTTCACTTTTCCTTCGATTTTCATTCACTCAAAAAAAAGAAGAGAGAAAAAGAATTGGTTTTATTGATAAAAAGGAAATAATTTGTGTATTATTCATTGACTAAAAAGGACTTTGGGAAACTTAAAAATACACACTTTAATCGGTTCCCTTTGAAAAACATTTTCCAGAGCTTTTGAATGATTTTTATTCGTGTTTCATTAATTTATGATTGGTCTAAATACGTCATCAGAGAAAAATGTATGTCAAAGTCTGATGTCCTAGACAGCATGAAATAATTTAATGCTCAAATGAGGGATTAATCACAAATGACGTCTGTCAACATCATCATCTTCTTAATATTTAACTCTTACTTGAATTTTAAGAAATTTTCCGTTAAAACCGTTAAATTTTTTTGAATTCAAAATCTTTTGAAGCCAACTTCAGGTCGTACTCAAATTTTAGCCGTTAAAAACCTTTAAATTTTTTAAATTCAAAATCACATGGAGCCAACTTCAGGTCGTACTCCAATTTTAGCCGTTACAAGCATTTTATAGATCATGATTGTCTAATGACGAACATCATTTAGATAATCATATAAAAAATCATTCAAATCTGACAAAACGATTTCAAGGGACGTCTTTTTTCACAACAAACTTACTCAATATGGTAATTTTAAATGTCTTGTATAATGACGACAAAAAGGCCATTTTAAATGACGCATTAAATGCTTTAATTCACATATTTTTCAATTTAACAAAAACGACACACTAAAGGATGTCATCGAAGGGTAAATATTCTCATAAAATATATTCCATTAAATTCTTTAACTTGATCACAAAATGAGGAAATTTAAACATTTTTTCCGACTTCCTTAATATTTTTAAAGCACGCAAAATTGTTACTTTTTTCCCTTAGTTTGTAGAACTTAAGTTTAATGTGCGTTGTAAGAATTCTCAATTGATTTTTCTTTTAAAAATAAATTTTACTTTTTTCACACAAAAACGGGAGTAAATTTAAATAGAAAAATCGTTTCTCTAGCTATTGATTAAATTAAATACACGATAAAAATATATAAATTTCTCATTTTAATATTTTTCACTACAGATTTTATTTTTAAAAAAATGTTGACGTTTCTAAGTTGAGGACTGATGAAAAACTATTAATTCGAGAGACATGGAAAAGTCATTTTTGGTGAGAGCATGAATGAAAATGAAAATAGAAGGCACGAAAAACGCGAGTAAAAATGAGCATAATCATGCTCAATTTCTCTCAAGCAGACTGCATGTGATGAGGAAAAATCAATGGAAAAAGAATGCGATAGAATAATAACAAACGTGCTGATTAGAAAGGGATGCAAGAAATACTCTCACTCTCGTTGGACATTCTCACATTATTGTTTTTCTGTGTCAAATCTCTCAACATGAGGAATGTCAAAAGTTAAGATTAAAAATTAAATCCATCTGGATTAAAAATTAAATCCTGAGATTAAAAATAAATCTAGCTGGATTAAAAAATAAATCCTGAGATTAAAAATAAATCCTTGGATTTAAAAAATTAATCCTGAGATTAAAAATAAATCCATCTGGATTAAAGTTAAATTGCAGTCAATTAAATTAGTAGCTAGCACGAATCAAACCAAAATAGCCTATATACATAAAACACTGTTAGTTGAGCAAGGTGTGCATGCAATTAGTTTAATAGCAGGTTAATCAGTAGCGCCAACCCATAAATGATTATAAAGTTCCTGATTTTCACTCATTTATTGCATATTTTGGATGTTAAGATAGCATTTGATGCAAGAGAGAGAGAGAGACAGACAGAGATTAAAGCTTGCTTATTCTTCTTACTTGATTCACTGCCTCGCAAATTCCGCTCAGACGTCGTTGTCGACCAATTGCTATTGCGAGCTGGTCGATTTTTGCCCACAATAAAACCATTTAATGCAGATATTTTTTCTTGCACGTAATCTATACTGTGCGATGCAAATGAGCGAACTTGTTGAGTCGTTCTCTCTTGTATTTCTCTTAATGTTGGCATAGTCTCGGAATCTATTCTATTACTCAGTATTTTTCTTCTTCTTCACTTCAGGCTTTTTTTCTGTTCCTGTTCTTGCACTTTTTATTTTATGTTCTGTTCTCAGTTTCTTTAATGTAGTTATGTAGTTATGATTATGTATATACGTAAAATATTTTACGGTATGTAGGATAAACGAATAGAAAAAAACTAATTTTCTCGATAAATGCTTCTCACATTTTCAGCATTGACATTTGATGAAAGGAGCGCTGAGTTCTGAACGGAAAAAATAATAATGATGGTATAATCGTAAATATCATGTCATTTAAAGTTGTCACTCTTTCGTCAAATTTGTTTAATGTGTTCAGGGAAGTATGATAAAATATTTATATGCCAATTTTGGCAACATCTGGTAATAAATTCAGTCTGACTGGATGAACTAAGCACATAATTTGCTGGATATAGCCTTGGATATTTAATCAAATCAGCAATTACTTGCAGGCTATTAGAAATTTAATCGTCACTTAAATTCATTACTGGATGTTGTCAGGCGTCTTAAATCTTACAGAAAATCAGACTATAATATGGAAAATCGTTTGCGAAAGGAAATTACTGTAAGGGAAATGAGAAAAGTGTTTAACTTAATTATATTTGCCGACTAGATTCGATCGTATACAGCAAGCCAGTCAGCATTAATATACAGAAGGAATGTTGATGATATACAGGATTTCACATTTCAAAACTTTCCACAAAAAAACAAAATTGATTGCATTCCTGACTATATATTTTCTTTCCCCACTCAGTTAAATATATTAATAAATTTCTTGTAAGCCGTAGAAAGAAGAATTTCATTCATTAATTGACATAAAAATAATTTTCTTACTCATTTTCTCGCAAAATCTCGACTGTAGACGTTTTGTCTTCTGCTTGCTTATTTCTTTTACGAGGCAACTATATTGAGTTTCTGGTTTCCTTCACTTAATTAAGATAAGCACAAAGTCTCGAATTATACCTTTTTTAACTACTTATTCTACTGTATCTTATGAATTTTTTAAAGCATATTCTTTACACCAAATTAAAGCTTTGTTTATGGAAGCTGAACGCGTAAATTACGGTTGTTGTACTATAGGTCTACTGAATGTCACTTTAGAGCTTGAATTTATACTTTAATTAATTTAATTAAATTGATACGTCTTAATTATATTAAATTTGAAATATTAAAATTCCGATGACCAAAACCGTTAAAAAATCGTACCTCTCAGAAAAAACCGTTAATTTGAAATTTTAAAATGGGACCTCTTGGAAAAAAACTTGTTAAATTCAAATTCAAAATGACCGTTGTCAAATAAATTGTTTACATTGTTTAAAAATTTATTAAAATTTATTCCAGCACTATAATTAATAAAAAAAACAGGTATGAACATTTAAAAATTAATCAATTTAACGGTCAAAATATTCAAATTTCAGCAACTAATTCAAAATATTTAAGTCCGTTACTTTTAAAATCCAACTCGACCGTTAAATTTAATTTAATTTCTATGAATAAAACTAAAGAACAGCGCCAAGATATTTTCGTAATACCACAACAAATATTTTCTTCACACTATTCCAAGAAAAACTGAGTATATGCATCTGTTCAGTTATTTATTTTTATTGGCTTAGATCCCAGTGAAAGAAAGATGTATGCCATTTGCTTTCCGATCTGATCAGATCAAACACATTTTTAATGTGCACTTTTCTAGATAGATATCTATCTATTGGAGAGCACAAGGAGAAAAAAAAATATTTTTTTTTTCATTTCGTCTAAAATTAAAATTTCATGAATGATTCATGATTTCTAAGGTAGATAGACAGAAGAGCCAACAAAAAAAATTTATTTAGGGGTCATTCACTTATGACGTTCATCAAAAAATGGGATTTTTAGACCCCCCTCCCCCCCTTGTCACAAATTTTAAATTCAAAAAAATTTCTTTAATATCACAAATTGAAAAAAGTGTCACAAAATCTCAGACCCACCACCCCCCACCCCTAAATCATGGACGTCATAAGTGAATGACCCTTTAGCACATTGTACAAATTATTGAAATATTTATATGTTAATCAATTGAGTGAATCCACTCCCATATGTCTTTCAAATTCTTATCGGAATTTCACGGAAAAATTGATTATCGCATGTTTGCCTTGCTAAAGTTTTCTTTGTAGCTGATTATTGCTGAAATTTGCTTTAAATCAGTCGATTTGGGTGGAGTGAATTGATAACTTTACTTTACGGTATGAAGCAGTATAAAGCTTGTTTATTGAAGATTTTTTTGGACACTAGGTGAATGTAACATGAGGTCATTCACTTGTGACGTCCAACATTTAAAGGGAAATAAGAATCAAGTCTAAAACACTTCAAATAATATTTTTGACAGGCTTTGTGGGTCTTTTTGGTAGACGTCATTTATGAATGATTCCCAAAATAAATGCGTTCCCATCACCCTCACATGTCAGTTCCAATACTCACAATGAATTGAATAAACAAACAAAAATTCAAATGAAACAAAAAGAAAAGGCTGAGAAAAATATTTACGCACATATTGTGACTTATTAGCATATCCAACAATTGCACACATTATTCTCTTGATTTATTCCCTTCAATATCCAATTTACACCCAAAACGAAAATAAAAGTTGGAAAAATTATGACGACACTAATGATTTTCAATGTGGATAGCCACAGAGAGAGTTTAGTTTACAAGATTACAAAATAAATTTAATACACGTATAAAAAAAAAATGTGTATTTATGCGAGTTGCTACAGTGATGAAATTGTACGAGAGACTGAGCTGAATAATCCAGAGAGCTACGAAACATTCATTATAGTAATAATAAATTTAATTTAAATGTATGTGAGGTAGCTGGTTAGCAAATATGTGTGAAATAGAAGTGAAAAGCGCTCTTGTGTGGCAATTGAGTTTTCTTATCACAAAAATTGCTGCACAAATCGCACGATGTGAGATAAAAATATAAATACAGACATACAGACAGATTTATGTGTAAATACACAATTGAATGGTTATTATTATTATTTATAAATTGAAAAGCATGTTTGAAGTGGGTAGGAATCATACGTTTGACAGATGTTTATGAATAATTTATGTGAATATTAAGTAAATTGATTACTGCTCTTAATTCCTTTATCAAATTCTCTCGTAGCGCATTTTTGCAGGATAGAATTTCAGACGTGATTTTTGGGGGATAATATTTTTAATTTCTGATTGACTGGGGGCACTGAGGTTACGTAGGATTATCCATACTAATACATTTGGCTGTTTTGAATTACAATCTAGCATGTATTACTGTTTTAGATGTTGTCTAAAAATTCTGAAGAATTCCAGAAGAAGATAGTCATCAAAATTATCTTTATTACCAACCTAAATATGGTCATGAGTCACAAACTTTTTCGTTTGGTGAATATTTTAGTAAATTTCAATCTTCTCAGCTAAATTTTCCAGTTCTCAGATATATCCAATGTCAATTTTAACAAGTGCAGGTCCTGAAAATCTTAACTAATAGCTAACAGTTGGATCCTAACTACTTCTTATAATGATTGTCTTTAGTTTTCGAAATAAGACTGTAAATTACGATTCTGAAATGCTAGATCACTGCTATTCCTAGTGTGGTGTCTGAGCGGAGTGGAATCTGGGGTATCAAACCATATATAGGCGAATCTGCCAGTGCGAGAGTAAGGCCTCTGTGGCCGAGTGGTTAGGCAACAGACCGGAAATCTGTATCACTCTTTTGTGAGTACGTGGGTTCGATTCCCACCAGAGACCGATCTCTCAAACCATTATATAGAGTGTTTAGATATGACAAGGATTCGCACAATGCTCACGACATTACACCTAGTATAGCTCACTCTAGCTCACTGAAGACATCAAAAAAGTCTAAATTTGTCTGTATAAGAGTTAAAGGTTCTTTCAGTGAATTTTTACAATCCAGGCACCAAATTCATAATATTTAGGATCCTTAATAAACAAAGCTTTGAATTTTCATGACCAATCAGTTCCTAAGAACCTCTCAGAAGCATCTATGACTTCTCCAAGAAAGATACTGGGATTTATTAAATTTAGAACAATCAGACGCAAGAAACAATCTTCATACCCTGCAAAAATGCGCTCTGGACATCCACAAATGCCAATAATCTCAAAATAAAATTCCTTTACCTTCATATTCCTTAATCTTTCTTCGCAAGAATGAAGCTTTTAATGTCACTGGTCGTCGTTCATTTTCCTGCAATGTTATCGATTCCTGCTCGTTACTACCCGGTCGACTCCTTCGACTCTGCCTTTTTAATGACCGTCGATTACTGTTATCATTACTATTATGGTTTGAGGATGATGGTTGATTAAAATCTACATGACTTGATGACGACACATCATTTTGAGTCGAATGAAAGTGAGAAGAAGATTGCTCATGTGAATTTAATTGATTGCTAGTTTGTGCTTCCACTTCATCACTAATAGTGCTTATAGATATTTTTTTATTTTGCGATTTTCTCGAGTCTGACATTTTGTCGGTCTTCTTCTTATTAATTTTATTTCAAAAAACTTGTAAAAAATGTTTTTAAAAGGCAAGTTTAAGACAGCAATTGATAGTTACAAGTGCTATGATTCATTCACATGCAATATTTTTAAACACGTAATGAAGGCAAGAAAATGCTCTTCATTTCCGTTTTGATCTATTTTCACACACAATAAATTTTTACTGTCATGACATTTTCAAGATTACTTTGTTCAATTTAAAGTTTTTTTATTTCATTGCAAAGCTCAACAAACTTGAATCTTATTTTTTTGAGTTTTCACAAGGCACAAAAAAATCTTTTTTTATTGCTTCCAAAAAATTAACTTTATTCCTTCCCTTTTCGCCTTCACGATGTTAACCATACGGCGATATAATGAAAACTATTTAGTACGGCTAGGAAATCACATCAAAAAAAGTAAAAACTTGCCCACAGAGGGTTTTATCATTTTCATTTCCATTTTATTTTATTGTGTATGTGTGGTTTTTTTTGTTGTTGAAGCAATGATGTCATAAACTATGATAGCGCTCGAGTGATAAGATTGCTGCGTTGAGCATACATAGGAAAGAATCATGTAATTGTCCCACCTTGATATATATGTGTTATTTTATGGGGTCATTTGTAAATGATGGCAATTAAAAAATTGGATTTTTTTGCACCCCTGTGGTCATCTCGTGTGGCTGGGTGGCTACCAAGTGCCGAGCACCTTACGAAGGTCAGCCATATAGACACCATGTGACTGACACTTGACCCCCATGAAGAAAGTGTGGCAATCGGGTTTTTGCCACAATATTGACAATATTGAACCTTCCGATATAGGAAGTCCCCTTCATAAAATACTAGACGTCATTAACGAGCGACCCCCAAATTTCCTTTATTGCTTCCCTTCTGTCTTTAGTCTTATCTGATGCAAAAACATCATAATAGTAATAATTTTCAAAAAAATATCACATTAAAATTGTCAGACGATGCGTACTGTCACGTTATTTATTTTATTTAATTCTGTAGAATTCCGTATAATATGAAGAAAATTGCTCACATGTCCCAGATCATTTTTAAATATTTTCCCACGCAAAAGAGGAGGAAAATGTTAATAGGCTTATGATTTTCTTTAAATTAATCTTATTTTTTTTTTGCTGAGCAAACGACGAGACACTGAACCTTTCGGATTTTGCGAGTCATAAATTTAAAAATCTTAGGATTTCACCATCGGGGGATGATTGAGTTATGGATCATATATATAAGTTTATAATAATACAATTTGTTTAGAAGAAAAATAAAGTCATTACAAAAATAGAAATTTGTCATATCAGATAAAAATAATCTTGAATCATCACTAAATTTTTAATTAGAGACTGGATTTTTTTTTATAATTTACATGTTTTAATTAGTTAAATCTGTATTAAGCATGAAATGATGCTTAGATTTTTGTTATAAACAGAGATTCTTTTTATTCTAGTAAATTTTAATAACCAGTCACGTTCTATATTTCTAATTTTTCTAAGTCTCTGATTTGAATTACTTTTAAAAACAGTAGTCACGTAGCCTATAAATGTCACAGAACGTTCAAATTAAGGTTCTTGAACTAAGTCTCGAGACTTGGAAACCCTTGAACCCAGTTGAAATTGGTTTTAATGATGACCACTCCGCTTTCAAGTGGACAGTATATTTAGAATAAAGTAATAGCCTCTTGGCTACTGGCAGCAACTTTACTTCAAGTATACTGTCCACTTTGGTGTCATGCCTGAGTCAAGGTAGAGAAAAACCACCAGCACGATGTCAGGGCACCGTCTTTTTAGTGTTTTTCCGTTATTACGTCAAGGTAGCGGTGCCCTAACGACTATTTGGTCAACATTTCAATATGTGCCAATCAGGTAAGGGGTCGTTCACTTATTACGTTCGCTTTTTAGGGGGGAGGGGGGGGGGGGGTCTGAGATTTTGTAATAGGTCAAACAAAGAAAAAATATTTTCTTGGTAAAGTCTAGTAAAGGGGGGAGGGGGGTCTAAAATTCCGTTTTTTTGCGTAACGTAATAAGTGAACGACCCCTAGCTGATGGAACACATTTTATCAATATTTCTGGAAAATTCCACTTAAAACCACTGTTTTCCAGATTTTAACTATTCTAGTTCCAATAAATCCTGTCCTTCATATATGAATCAATTTTCATTACTTATCAGCAATCAACAGACTTTACGTGTCTATTTTATAGACAAAAATCCACAATTAACCAGCTAACAACGAGAAAAACCAAAACAATAAAAAAATTGAAAATAAACTGATTGAACTATTTTGCTTAAAATTAATTAATCAGTCTTGATAGCGCACATTGGATATCCCACAATGTTTTCTATTTTTCGCAGCATATTATCATGAACTGCGATAATAAATTAAAATAATTGCATCGTTTAACTACAACAATTAAATTAACATTTATTAATGACATAAAAATCATATTAGCTGCTACAAAAGTTAATTCAGATACACAGCAGTGCGGTGAATCCCACAGGAGATTAGCCTGTGTATTTAGTTCCTTGGAAAAATAGAAAAAAAATTCATGACACGAAAAACTCATATTAAATGATCAAAGAACAGCTTTAAAAATTTCCAAACATACTGTGCGATGTACAGTCAGATGGATGACCATTATAAGTGACATAATTTGATATGATCGCATGACAGGATTGTCAAGAAAAATAGTCAACTATTAAAACCTTTAATCCGATTTAATATGTAAAAGATAAATAACATCATGGCATGAATACGAACGATTTTCCTAAGGTGTGTCCTTTTTTTGTTCTGTCAGAAGTTAAACGCGTGAGACAAAATAAAAGGAATGGTTTTTTAGGAAATAGTTAATTGATTTAACTCATACTTAGTCTGACTTTCAATAAATGTCGACGACGGACGAGAAAGGGTGAGTTGAACATTGTGGGGAAGGAAAAAACAAAGTTAATGGGTTGTGAAAAATCAAAAAGAATTGTGAGAGATAATGGAACCGTGTAAGGTATAAAAAAGGGCGCGACTTAGTCAACAAGGTCATTGATAACATATGCTAGCGAAAATGAACTATTAATAATTATAATTTGAGCGAATTAAAGTATAAAAACGCATATCATTGCGGTCAGCATGCACTAGTTATATACAACTATAGTTCCAACAAAGGTTTTTACGTAGCAAAATTCCCATAAAAATATTTTTTCATTGCAAATGGAAAGTTATCGAGTGAAATTTATCTACAATATGTTTTAGACGAGTAAATTCTTTGCATTTAATTTTTCATGATTTTCCAACCGATTCGTTATCAGTTATTGACATTTTGGACTGTAAACAGATATCGATTGTATGCAACAAGTTACGAGTATAGAGGAAAAAGTCTCTGGTTTGGAGACACAATTTTTTTTTTATTTTTCATGCACTTTCGAGTGTACTTACTACTTTCTAAGAGATTTTCAGCGTCTGAATCATGCTGCTGTTGCAAACAATTACGATTGGGCATATTCTAGTTATGAGAAGAGTTGAGCAAACTACGGTTTTTATTTAATTCACGTTCCTAAACTAAAATAAATAATTTTTTCTTTTATTATTACACCATTATTTTCAATAACAAAAATCTTGTACTAAATGCACAATCCGCATAAGTTGCGGAGTCACTGCTAAGGTAATGTGTGCTGTGAAGCGATTTTTATCAAGAAACTAATGATTTTTAAAAATAAAATATAATTCATTTTGGATCTGGTAATTCTTGGATTATCTTGGACCCCTGTCTACGTCTCTTGTATGGTGCGAATTCAATCCTACTAACAAAGTGTATCAGAATTTAAATAAATCTGAAATTAAAATACTTTACAAATTAAAGATAAAATTTTAGTATCTGCATGAAAATTTTTCCACAAGAATCATGCAAAAGTCAGTAGAAATACTAACTAAATTTCATGCTAAATTGATTATTTTGTTAAGTAGGTAATTGATAAATTAAATTCTAAAAACAGAATAAAGTCAAAAAATTCTTTTCTTTAATTTTATTAAAAATTAAGTCAAAAATATTAAGAATTTGACTTCAACGTGTGTCACGTTCAAAAAAATATATTTTTGGAGCAAAGGGGTCATTCACTTATGACATCCATGATTTAGGGGGGAGGAGGGGGGTCTGAGATTTTGTGACACTTTATATTAAAGAATTTTTTTGAATTTAAAATTTGTAACAAGAGGGGGGGGGGAGGTGGGATCTAAAAATTCCATTTTTTGATGGACGTCATAAGTGAATGGACCCAAATCTTAACAATAATTTTTTGTACCCAAATTATTTGCGTGTAAACCCAAGTATTTGAATGAGCCCAAATAGTGCTAAGAAACCCAAATACCAAAATACTTGTTATTTGTATTGACATCTCTAGACTCAAGTTGACTTTAGGCTCTGCTTAATTGTTTTTTTTAAATTATTTTTTTTAAACAATATTTTCAAAAAATTGTATTTTAAAATAACTAAGAATCTCTTCAATAAAGAATTAATATTTACATAAACAAAAAGACAAAGTGCAAGTAAATCACAAAAGCCATGAATAAGTCAATGCTAAGACAAATTGTGCAAATTCTTAGAACAAATGATGACACAAACTATCCGAATCTGGCTTGTTGCTATACGCTGATAGTTTTAAATATGCTAATTTAATATTAATCATTCAATATATATGGCAAAAAATTGTTGTTAAACGAGAGAAATGGAAAGACTTTTAGAACAAATTTGAATTTTAAAAATCCGTTATGAAAAAATCTAAAAAAAATCTTCAGTCGTGTGATGAAAAAGTTGGCATTCGTTTATGCCATTTCCATTCATTTAAATAGCATTAATTATCCATTTTCTCTTAAAATTGCGATATTTCCAATTATGTCAAGAGCTTGACATGCGATATTTTGTTTAAATATCGCTCAACGAAGAAGCGTAAGTCAAAGTTAGATCGATGAAATGAGCTAGAAGTGGAATCTGAAAAGCAATAAAAAGGACGTCAATTATTTAAAACAAATTTTAATATTCATTTTTTCAATTTATTTTTTATCTTTATTTTCTTTTTTTAATATTATAAAGACATTTCACAGATAATTTATTTTTTGTTTTTTTAACAGTAAAAAATCATGTTGTGGTTTGAAGAAAGTTTAATTTCATTATTTTTCCATGACATATGAAAGAAATTTTTTTTATTTTTTGTTTTTTTGGGGGTATATAGCAACTGAATTACTGTTTCATTTTTTATGAGATTTTCCTCTTTTTTGTATGTTTTTTTTCTTCTTCTTTGTTTTCACTGGACTCATTAGATAAAAAAAAGTTAATTCAAATGAATTTATCTTCGATAAACGCAAAAAGAAAGAGAAAGAAAAGAAAGTAAAATATTTTTAAAAGTAATTTGTAAGAAAAAAAATCATCAGATAAAAAAAGTTAAATTTGAATTTTTAAAAAATTCTTAACATTTTCACTTGTACAATTATATCTTCATATCATCTTCCGTCCGCATTCAAAGTTATAAAAAATATAAAAATTACGAAAACTTATTAAAATTTTCATCAATATTAAATTTTAGTTGCAATCATCGACTTCAAAACATATTCATTAAGATCACATTATTTGCTTATTTTTTGTGATTTTTTTTTTGCCGCGCATTTTCTCGATTTGTCTGTGAGGGGATTGTGGGCTATCATTAATGCCTTCTTGTCATAATCATGTAAATATTTTTTCTTTGTCTTGTACTACATAATATTTTTATCAATTTGTTTGTCATTGTTTAAAATAATGTCCAATGTTGGCGATATTTGGGTCAATTTTTTGGTTGATGGACACCGCCTACCTTCAAACTTCATGGCTGGCTATTAAATTTCCTCAATTTTTCTTTGTGAATCCCAAGCTACACATTATGGATATGGCTTTCAGCATCCTATGCTGAACTGATCAAAGGATCATGAAATTCAGCATCTCATATGACAACCAACTGCCAAGAAGTACCCATAAGAATACCACAGCCATGATGTGTCACTTGGGATTGATTTAATGATTTTTAGAGATATTTAAAGGACACCCAAGACTATATAGGGTGCGGCAAAGGGTGTTGAACTGATCAAAAATGATCAAATATGATCAAAAGTCATTTGATCAGTTCCGCACCCTTGGGTGTGACCCACCCCCAAAAAAAATTGACCACAAACCCCAAAAGATGTTCCAAAAATTTCACAAAAATCCCAAAGACATGACACCTTTTCATCATATGAGAAAATTCAGAAAAAAATCTATACAAAGATTTTCAAAAACTATGAAAAAGTTTCACATCTCCAGCAGAAAAATTCTTTAATTAAATTTTTTATATCTTATCATCACGTAGGCTGATGATTTTTCAACAATTAATTATTATTTTTTTCTTCTTTGAATATTAAACAAACATCAACCTCATGGTTCCAAGACTACCTGAGAATAAAATGGCAATCACTTTGTAGCTTGTATAAAGTAGTTGGACGTGACTACTATGACGATTTAAAATTTGCACGTAAAAGTACGGATTTGTTGTTGGTCAAATTTCATGATTTTACCAGCATTTACATGATTTTTTTTTTGTTTTTTTAAAAATAATTTGAATTGACTTTTTTTAAAGAGATTAATGGATTAATCTCACATACATGATGTAATGCACTCATGACTTCATTTTTCACAGCAATTTTGCTTCTTTTATAGAATTTTATTTTTTCCTCCTTTAAATGTCTTTATAGAAAAAAAAAGATATAGGCATGGTATGGAATAAATTAATTCCTTTTCTTTTCTTTTTTGCACCGGCAATCTCTTGAGTTTTCCGGCTAAAAACTTCTTTCTTCTTGAATTTTTAATAAGACTTTTAATGAAACTCACAGACAATCCCCAAATGAGAAAATGCGCTGTCGTAATTCTCCATTTTACGAACTTTAATAAAACTTCTTCATTTCTATAGACTTATTATTTTTTTGTATTTTTTTTAAAGGAAAGAAATAAATTCAAAAGGTTTGAGGCAAAATTAGTTTCTTCCCTTTGTTCACCATAAGATCACTAAAACTTTATATTTTTCTTCATTTCACACTTCATTCTTTCCTCATATTTTCTCTTATATCTCTTTAATAAAAAAAAAATTAATTCAAACAATTATGCTCAAGTAATATTAATTTCCATGTTTAGAGTTGACAGCCGGTTGAATTTGATCATCATTTTTCAAACATTTTTCATGCCACTGACGAATGATGAACTACTACACATTATTATTAAGTTTATTATGATTTTTTTTAATCGATACTCCCATTGGATACTCTAAGAACTAGCTACGAAATTACTTGAATTTTTGGCTTTCTGGATGTTGAAATTTGACGATTGGAATACTGGATGTATGATATAATCTAAGAATCAAAGATCCAGGATTCCAAAAGATCCAGTAGACTCAAAAATCTTTAAATCACCATCAATTCTTCAATTTAAGAGTCATTCAGCACATGACACTAATGGACAATGATCTTCAATCCAAATTCAAGCATTATTGAAAAATTCACTTCAGTATGGACTATAATTTGTTAAATTAGAAACTTTTGATTACATTGATAATGTTTTTATACAAAATTAAATGATATTTTCGCAGTCGATGACCAACACTGTCCTAAAATCAAGGACTATAGTCATTTGACTGCACATTTATGTCATCAGTAGCAATCGGATATTTGCATGATTCGATAAAGAAGTCCAATCGACTCCCAACTCTGGCTTATCATGGTGTCTTAAAAAAAGTTTTTTCCTCGCATATTTCTTTTCTCTTTAAATATATAAAATAATGACTTGAAAATCCTAACAATTTAAAAAACAGTACATGCAAATAAGATTCAATTTTTTTCTTCTTTTCTTTCATATAATTTTTTTTTGTTTTCATTTGTTTGTTGATGTTTAATAATATTAATGTTTTATTTCTTATTATTTTTTTTTGTTTTGAGCGCGTGCCCATAAAGCTGTTCAAATTTCACTTTGCATCCTTTTCGTGTCTCTCCATACACCAACGTTATAATTGTTGCGTCTCGCTGAACCTGAACGCATTTGTCAAATTTGAAGAACTTCTGTGCCGCTTTAAAAAGAGTTTTTTTCATGTTTTGACAAAATTTTTAATTGGATTTTTTTTTTGTATTGTTTCATCTAACATTTTTTTGATCACTACTACGACGACATTTAAAGTTTATATTAAAGATTTTTTGTTTTTGTTTTTTGTGTTTCATTCACACTGAATAGTTTTCTAATTTCTTTTTTTTTACTTGAAATGATAACTGGGTTGTACTATCGCAGCCATTGACACTTTACCTGATTATGACATTGTTGAACTGGAGCTTTCTCTTGTCGACAAATACTCTCGTAGCGGATGCTTTAGAGTCGTTTGTAAGCTTTCATTATGCTCTTCTAGTGAGTTTGTTCTGTAGTGAAGAACGAGTTCTTTTAATGACTTATAGATGATGAATGGTTCAGCGAATCCATATAATCCGTTCTCCGTTTGATAAATCATGCAGTGATTCACTTGCTCGTTACACACAATCGACAAAGCGTACGCTCGACTTGCGGAGCTTGGACGAATTAAGAATGTACCAGTTGGTGCTTCGGCTAATACACGCTCGGCATCGGAACGAGAATATTTGGGGACATACCAACATGATTCGGCAAATGTATGCTCAACATTATCTTGATTGATCCATGCACTTGTCCCCTCATCCATAATTCTCTTTATCAATTGATCGGGAATATTGTGTGATAACATCATTTGCTTCAAACGCTTCTCCTGACGTAATAATGCATTAATTTCTAATTTTAATTTGTTAATATCCATTTCTAATTTCTGGTGTTGTCGTCGCTGAATGTCCAGATCTGATTCCAGATTCCTTTTACAATCCTCTAATGCACTCAAACGATGCCTAAGCAATTCACTGTTCTCGTCCAAACTCTTAAATTCATGAGGCTGTGCTTCTTTTCGATAACGCTCTTGGATTTGCATTTGTTCCTTAAACATATCCTCCGCCTCCTTAAATGCATCTTGTGCTTGGCGTTTAAAACCAATATCACTTTCCGTACGCTTATAAACATCCGACAATTGCTCCAAACTATGATACAAATTCTTTATTTCGGTCGTAATCTCGACAAACTTTTGTACCAACGCATCCTTATTCTCCAATAAATTTCGATATTCTTCATCATGTGAAAATCGCGATACTGGATATAATAATTTAACATCTAAAACTGTATTGTAGTCTTTTAATGATCTTGTACGATGAAAATCGATGAGCTCTACAACAGATGTGAAATGCACACTCTCCTTCAAGAATCCATATCGACCGTTATTGTGGAAAATTTTAATGACACGATCTGTTCCATCCTTCTTTAATGTTAACGTATATTCACCTAAAAACAAGCATAAAAAGGTTTTAGTCAAAACGAATAATGAAATGTCATGAGTAGCAATAAATGATAATTTTTTTCGATTGAATCATTTTAGCGAATTATTCATAATATTGTTCACATTTTCATTATTAGACATTTTTTATAGCAATGCACAGGGAAATAAGTAGAGCACTCATTATCAATATGGAAAAAATTATTTTATTGCTATGCAAAAAATTGATGATTTTTTTAAAAAAATGTGCAATTTCTGCTGCTTTTTTTTCAAAACTTACCACATCCATTCGATGCATCTCGTACTAAAAAGGTTCCATCACGAGCATCCATCAACTTTTCCTTAACCTCATCACGCGATATATTGCCCTTGGGGGGAGAATAAAGAAAACTTTATGTTAGTATATAGGTATGCATTTGTGAACGGAACCAGCTATTTCCAGTATTTTCTTTATGTTCAGGAAAATTTTTTTTGGGAAAAATTGATACGTACCCAATACCATTCAGCATCATGCAAACACATACTCTCAGGCTTTGCACCGCTCGTCGGTGTCATTTGATTAGGTGGCGATGTAAGTGGTAGTGAGCCGATCGACTTTTGTTGTGATGATTGTTTTCCTGGCATCGCTTGCTGTTTCATTTGTCCAGTATTTGTAATGTTTGCAAGTGTAGAGTGTGGATTCATCATCGTTACAGTATAGAAATTTTCTTGTAATGGTTGTTGCTGAGTCGGCTTAACTGGATACGGAATTGAATTGTAATGTGACGGTTGTGAAATGTGTGGCTGAGGCGAGACGACTGCCGATGGTTTTATCACACCAATTCTTGATGAGTTCTTTCGCGGTGGCAACGCCGGTGCACAAACGAAATCGGGCAATTTGATGTGCCAATCGCCATGTAGAAGCAGCATTTCCATAATCCTAATATGTTCTGGCGTATTATAAACTATTTTAACAATGTCAGGCCACATGGGCCGAAGAAAAATATGACAGAAACATTGTACTAATGGTAGCGGCAATTCTTGAATGCCGCGTTCAAATTGCATGCAACAAATACGACACAGATGTGCCATAATCCATTTTAAGGTCATGCGATGGTTTTCAGGCAATTCATTATTAATTAAATGCATCAAATGAACTACTGACTTATCAGCATACTGCTTAAGAATATTGATGAATCGATCATAATACTCGACGGGTACCAAGGGATCGGGTAATTCCCTCAAAAATCTTTTCATGATGCTAACTAAGTATTGAATTTCATATTTTGTTAGATCGATTTTCAATAATTGATCATTTGTTGTGTTGAGAACATCCCTCAATTCGATTAAATTGTCCAAAGGAATTTTTGTACGATATAATTTGTATAAATCGAGATTTGTTTGTGTTCTAGCTTGTCGTTCTATTTCCGATGTAAGCAAAACTAATATTAACGGTGCTTCGGATTTTGCATCATAGGATAAACTCAAATCTACGCCAAATATTCCGATATTGTTGCTGTTACTACTATTATTAATTATTGATGATGATGATGACGATGATGATGGTGGTGGTGGTTGTGGTGGAGCATCAGTAGATGTTGGAATCTATAATAGAAATCAAATAAGTTATTATTGCTTATGTCCATATTTAAATTTTAATAAAGTAATTCAAACACGCTCTCTCGACTAACTTGCAAGGAGGAAATTTTTTAAATTTTTTTTATTTTCATTTCATCTCATTCATTGAGAAAGGTTGATAGAAGAAGAGGAAGGAAAAACGTTTTAGGAAGTTGAACATTTGTGAACAGATATTGCAGTGATTGCCCGCACGTATTTAACTATTCGATTACTTGATGACGACTTAAGTTGCAGTAATAACCGACTTAATCATCTATATTGTATTTTATTATCAGTATCGCTTTCTTAATTGTGATGTCCTTCTCGCGTTCTGCACGTACATAGAGTACCAGTGGCGTAGTTAGAATTTTCAGGGGGGAAGGTGTCGAATTTTTTTTTGGTCTAAAAATTAAATAATTTTGAGATACTAATTTTGAGAGGTGATAATCACCCCCCCCTGACTTCCCGCCTGGACATTACACATTGTTTATTTAGAGAATGATCGGGAATACTTAGCGGGGATCAATGTGTCTGGAATACTAATGTATGCACTATATTAACGATTTTATACTGCCACGAGCTTCAAAATTATTCAATTAAATGCAATTATTTTCTTGTTCCCCTGTTCCTTGATATATTCCAGAACTCATGAGCATTCTTTTTTTCATGAATGGAAGTAATTTTGTATTCTGGAAATTTCCTGTTACAAAGTTTATGCAATTTTGTCGTGATCTTTATGACGAGGTGTTGCCAAGGGCTATATGAATGGCATTAAGTAATAATGTCCACATCAAGGAAAGAAAATTACATTCCACACGACTTCTGAGACATAGGTCAGGAGAAGGACGGGATAGAAAATTCTAGAGCTGGATTTTGAATGGAAAATCGTTCATACAAAATTCATGTCTACTTCAAGCTTTGAAAAATTCCCATCCTGCCTAGTAACAACACTTTTTTTAAACTAATTTTCACGGAGATGATCTTTGGACTTTTAATTGTGCTACGTGAATTTTCACGAGTAACGAAAAGAAGGCACAAGGTATAAAATTATCATACCAGCATATTTTAAAGCGAAAAAATTAATTCCAGCATAAGTTTATGTTTATGTTAAAGAAGAGAGAGAGAGAGAAAAATTTATTATGAAAGATTTTAAACATCCGCTTCCGAAAAGAAAACGAAATGAGAAGAGAATGTCGAAAGAGAAACAAATTCCGTGTAATTGTTGATAAACTGTTACCGAAATACTAATCAGCTTATTTAATTTTATCACAACATGCGAAGAGAAATTAAAAGTAGGCAAGAAGTCTAATAATTAGTCACAATAACTGAATGTAGGGAGTCATTCTAAATTTAATAACGAGACTCTTATCAAAATGCTCTTACTTTTTTTTTCCCGTCCAAGGTTTTTGCCCGATAAGATTATGAAGAAAAAAAATTGAAGTTAAAAAAAATGAAGCAAAAAAAAATTAAGGCAAATTTCACACTTCCAAAAAGATAACAGCGATAAGTTTTTTTTATGATTTCACGTGGTAGTTAATTAAAACTTATCAATACATCTCATTAGTGCACTTTTCTCCATCCCAAAAAACTTTAAATTTAAAAAAAAATCACAAAGGAACGAGAGTAAGAAGGATTTTTTGCCCAGGCATTCTCCATAAGAGCTATTTCTTTTCCATTTTTCCTTCATCATGTCTTCTTCTTCGTCGTCGTCATCCACAAAATTTTCCTTCCATCTCTCCATTATTACATACAATGTAATGCCTCTTCTTTCTCTTCGTTCACTGCTGCCTTTTTTTTAAAAAAAAAAAGGATTTACAAGAATGTAAAAAGAGAAAGTAAAAGAAAAACTGTTGATGAAGAAGAAAAAAAAGAGATATTGCGCAATGGAAACGTGAACTTTTGGGGCAAACGCAAAAGTAGAAAACCGGTAAAGTTAAAATTGATGAGAAGTCTTTTTTACATCCTTTTCTCTGTCTTGCTGTATGTCATTCATTTAATTTATTGGTGGTGTATATAATAGATCATAAATACACAACTTAAATTTAATCGCTTCGATCGCTTTATTAAGGAAATAAAATGCGAAAGAACCAAGAAGAGAGAGAGAAAATGAATGAAAAGAATTCAATTTTTTTTTTGCGAAATGTATGTATATATTAGCACGCAAGATTATTAAAAAAATTGTGCGTAGTTTGTTGTCTGAAATGTGTTTTTTCGGCAAAAAAAAAAGTTCTTCTTTGGCCTCTCTTCATACACCTCTAAAATACTCTTTTCTTTTCTGGTTTTTATTATATTATATACAGCACATACATATATTAATACTATTCTGCGCAATTTCTTTTCATTAAGTTAACCTTAATCAATAATTTTGACTTTTTAATCGTCCCTAAAAAGGAGTCAGCATGGTTCATAAATTAATAAATGTGTGTATGGAATTGCGATGTGCTATATACACACTCTCGCACATATGAGAAGCGAGAAAAAAAAATTATATATTTTTATACATATATTCAAGGCTTTCATCTAGTTATCGTCGTATAAAAATACATATATGTACATATACATCAAACTCATGTAAGATTGCTGCAAAAAGAGCTTTTTATATAGAAAAGAGATCGCCGCACACACATGTAAATAGATCTCACTCTCTCTCTCTCTCTTCGTCACTCCACCATACACAATTTAGAGTGAAGTTGTTTAATTCGAGCATGCTGACAATCATTTTTTGTCATTAATCTAATTTTTTTTGCTGCTGCTGCTTCTATTTTATGATGAAAAAAAAAATCTTTTTTTTGTATAATAAAAATAAAAAAAATCTCTTTTTTGCGCTGTTCCTCATCTATTGTTTCAAAAAAGGCACCAAAATGAGAATATATATTTTGTATGGAATTGTTTCCACCAAAAAAAAAAATCCACACCAAGTAGTATAGAGGTCGAATGAATGAATACCGAATACCGGTCACATCACATCACTTGAATACATTTATATAAAAGATGTATGTGCTCCGCTCTTATATACAATGTACAGTAACTAAGTCCGTGTATATACATTTTAAATTATATATATTATATTATTTTTTTCATACATAGACTTTTAAGTTAATAAAGATGGAAATAAAAGAGAGAGCGAGAAACATGGTTGAAGTGAAATAAAATTAAAATTCACAAAAGGTACATAATATAATATAATATATAGTATATATATCCATGAATAAAATGTATGTATATTGGCAAAAATGGTATCACACTAAAGAAGAGAAAAAGAGTGAGTGAGAGATGGAGACGAGCTACTGATAAAATGCTAATGCAAGATAGCAAATACTGATCGAATGCACAATATACAGTATTCGTCAAACAAAAAATTTAAATTTAAAAAAAGGAGAATATATTAGAGATGTGGCTATGACTCTTTTTCACTTCTTTTTTTTATATTCTTGAATACCTTTTTTTCATATTTCTCTCTCTATCTCTCTTTTTGAAAAAAAAAAAAAAAGAAGTATGAAAAAGACTTTTGTGTAGAAGTATTTGTAGAGAATTTATGACAGCGCATTTAAGCTAGTAAATCGGCAAATCTTACAGTCATTAAGATGTGCAAAAAAAAATTTCTTTATGGATTATGAGAGACATTTTACTGGATCTTGAAAATTAAATGTCTGAAGGTTGTTCACTTTGTTACGGAAAATGTAGAGCATCTAGGCAGAGATTTAAAGCTCCTAGAAAACCCTCAAAATCATCAATTTACTTTCCCCACAATTTACAGTACAGCTGACACACAAAGAACTCACTCACTCGACAATTACTTGGATAGCAACAATGTAATTTAGACTAGAAATGGAGTCTGTAAATTTTTTTCTTCTTTCTAATTTACTTAATAGACAGACAGACAAATTAGAAACGTTTCTAACAAAAAAAAATTTCAATGAGCAAAATGAAAAAAGAAGTGAGTGAGAGAGAGAGATGGAGAGAAGAAAAGAAATAATTTGAATATTGTGTGACTATTCACTTAAGCACAATTTTTTCCTTCTTCTTTCATATAAAAATGCAAAACTTTTTTTTTCTTATAAAAATAAATTTTTTTTAGTTTTTTTCCTCCTTTAACAATTTAAATTGTTAATTTGCATTTTGGTCATAAAATAAAGATTATACTTTTTTCTCAATTGGATGGATGGAATGAAAAAAAAAATTATGGTGGAGGAAAAAAAATTTAATCGAGAGTTTGAAAAAAAATGTAAAATTTTTACTACTTACTTGGGCCATGTTTAATTGTAAAATACTACTAAATTTATTAAAATTTGAAAAGCCTAAGTTATCAAAATCAATTCTTGAAACACATTTCTTAATTTTTTTTTTGTAATTTTTATACGCGATATATAATTATTGATTTTTTTTCTTTCCTTCAAAATTCTATCACAAAAATCATTTGAACAGAGACTTTACTTAATGACTATAAACCGAGAAGAAAAGTAGTAGAAAATTATTTAACTTTGTTTGAATCACGTTACACAGTATAGAAATATACAAATCTTAATATTAATTCACTTTTCTATATTAAAGAACTTAATTTTAAGATGTAGAAAATTGTAGTCCAAAGTGTACTAAAAAGTATCGACTAATTTTTCTTTTAGTATAGACAGCTGAGAAACGTAAGTTCCTTTAGTACTCCATTTTGAGAGTTTCGTAAATTTACGTTAAAATATTGCAAACTGGAAAATTATGAAATGTTGCTTAATTCTGCTTTGATGATGTCAACTTTTGTGTAATTCTGAAGCTATACTGAATATTATGCAGCAATAGAACTTAATTTCTTAAAATTCTCATTGATTTCACCTAAATTTCACAAACTTTTCATCAAATCACCCACAAACCCACTTTTATTGACAATATATGGAAGATAAGCTTCCTAAGATCTCAAAAACAATAAAAATTCTCAAAAATACCAGGTACCAAAAAATGAATTTTCCGCACATCTCCCAACCACCCAGTTCATAAAATTTTTAGTTTAGCACAGACTTTTTAGTTCCAGGGTACACAAGACTTTACAAACTCAAAATTCAAAATAATTTCGACCGTTACAGAAAATCTGAAAACTCAAAAATTCCAGTTTTGTAAAAATAGTTATTTAAATTTATCCCCAGATGCTTGTTCTTCCGACAACCGACAACATTTGTAAGACGAGATCAGAATTTTTACGCGAATGACATTCCATGAATCATGAAAATTATGTAAATATTCTCGGCTTTTAAATTTCCTTCTTCATGTTCATTTGTTCTAGAAAAAATATTTTTTTTTGTCGTTCGTCGCAAAAAAAAATCAGCAATAACTTTACTCCCGAGATAATTTTCGGATTTTTGCAGTTTCACAAGAAATTAAGCTGATAACAGCTTGATTTGTGTGTAAGAATTAAAAAAATTTAATTGATGGGTCAAAAGTTATTGAAAAGAGCCGCCGGTGAATTTAAAATTAAAATAATTATGCCAATGATGATTACTGTAATGAGAATTTCACTAGATAAGACGATGTCAAGCCCTCTTTTGCATATGTAATAGTCATCATACAGCTACGTATCGACAGTAGTTTAAAAATATTAAATTACTTACTTTCAAAAGATTTGTTGTTGGATATCTTGAAGAAGAAGAAGATGGACTTGGTAACAACTTTTTATTAATGTACAACATGTTGATCGTTCCGCATCTCAGAATTGTAGTGGGTAGTAATTAATGACCAAGACCTTGTATTCCCTAGCTGACTGTGTAGCCTTGAAATTCTAGCTCTGTGTATTAAATCCCGAATATAATCTACATACGTCATAATGCACAAACACAAAGAAGGTAGAGAAAACTATCGATAGTAATGCAGCCTCAAATATGCACAATACACACAGTGATGTATGCTCACATAAAATAAGACCTTCAAATATTTTTCCAAAAAAATAAATAAATTGCTGTATCAAGCTACGACACTTAATACCATAAAATCAGCAAGCATTCAAAGCTCTTTATATGGACTTTGAGTCGTTATATTTATTATTCCAGAAGGAGCCATAAATAGCGATAACAACCAGATTTCTGACCATTAAATGATATCAAATTTAGTCAGCTTTATCTTTAGGATATAGAATTTCAAAAATTAAATATAATAATTATTTGGTGTTAATTTTGTGTCCATTCTTCATGTATTGGAGCTTTTTCTCACCTCAAACTCTTCAAAACTCATTCATCCATTAAACAATTTACAGCCCAGAAAAAAAATGAATCTGAAAGAGAAGTCCACTTAACAACAAAACGTGTCTCTATATTAAACCATTGATTATCGCCATTTAGTATATATTTGTATTGTCAATAAAACTGCAAATCATACTTCATATAGTCATAAATAGTTTTTTTTTATTTATTTTTAACATAAATTGTTTAAGTCATATATCACATTATGGCTTATATATTAATAAAATATTATTTTTAAAAATTAACATTACGGTGTTAACTTTATCTCATTGAAGTAATTAATTATTTTTAATATAAGATCGAAATAGGAAGAATTTCTATTCAGGATGAATTCCTTCTCTACAATCATTAACTTCTTTGTGTCTTTAAAATTTATTCGAGTAAGAGCGCTATGTGTCCGAGAATGACAGTCTCGAACTTATTTTTTTTTAATTCGTTGCCAAAATATTTCATGTACCTGGCAAAAACTAGTGATTGAAGCAAATTCTAATTGATTGACTAAAGCATCATTTGCATCCAGGCAACAATGTGATTAAGTTAACTTTTTTTTTGTCTGGTGATTAATAGGCTCCACTTAAACTTAGTATTTAGTAAAATTGGTTGATTTTTTGTTTTGACTTGGTGTCCTAGGGGTGGGTTCTCAAATTGAATGTTAATCGCTGGCGTAGTCAGAATTAAAATAAAATAATGCTTTTTTGTAAAAAAAAATTGATTAATTTTCTTAGAAATTTTGTCTCGAGAGGAGAAAGGGGTTCATTAGCTATGCGCCTGATGTTCATACTCTTTTGTGTTTAAGACAAATTTAGTGTTGATCGAGGGATACATTACTAAGAAACTGTCCTTCATTCGTATAGTTTTTCTAAGGAAATATCCTTAGATGTATGTATACCTCGGTCCAAATATGTATAGACAACCAGGGGCGTATCTAGTAGGTGATTTGGGTATTAAAACACCACCCTCAATGGAAATTTTCTTCAATTTGTTAGGGTCTTTTGGGTAGAAAATCCTAAAACACTACCCCAAAAATTTTACCAAGCAAATAAAATAATTTTTAATACACCCCCTCAAAAACTTTACGGCTACGCTCCTGTATACAACCTTATAGCAAGCGCCAGTGGCGTAGCCAGAAATTTTTATGAGGGGGGTCCAAAAAAATTTCTTTTTTGTTAGTAACTCATTTTTCAATTAATCATATAAAATACTCTTATATTAGTACATATATCATGGTTTTTGATTTCTGGCAAGCGCGTAGTCAGAAAAAATTTTTGGGGGTCCAAACATTTGTTTAGTTAGCTAGGCTGTTTGTTTTGTTCATTTACAAAAAAATTACAAGAAAACAAAATTATTTCCAAAAGTTTTCGAGGGTAGGGCAGGTACTAGACATGTAGACCCCATCTTGTGTTACTAAAAAATTCCTAAATTAAATTTAAGATCCCACCACTGAATCACTTATGTCTTTTTAACAAGTCATTGCACGTTTGGCTATACTATTGACTATTTTAGAGTGATCCTAGTTTAAACTGCTATATTGTTGGTTTATGTAAAAAGTTCTACTGTTGCTGTACCTTCTTTAAGGTGATATGCAACTTGACTATTCAATTTTGTTAACAATATCTGTAGATTAATGAGGTTTGTACAGTCAGAAACGATTTAGAAGAAAGGAACTGAATAAAACAACCACACATGTCAATTTTTTGATTGTTTGCATTTTAATTAAATGAAAGGAAGTAGAAAATAATTAACGGAGAAGAAATTCATCCCAGAAGTCATAATCGTCATAGAGTTTTCTCAATAGAATATATATCTTAGTGTTCAATACCGTTTCTTTGAACTCTATCTACATATGTGTGTGTGTTGTCATCATCATTAATAATTTTTTTTTATTTCTTTTTAACTTTTATTCCTAATTAGCAAGTAACAAAATTTTTTTTATAGTTTTTTAATACTTTTTTTTCTTAATTCAATTCACTTTTCATCATGTCTTTAATAACCACATTTAGAGAGAAAATAATTTGTTGCTGCATTTCCAACCAGAAACTTTTTAATATGCATGAGTTTAAAAAAAATTGTAAAAGTACACTTGAGACTGAATATTACAATTTGCCACTTTCTTGTTCTGGATATTTAGCAGTAAAAAAAAGTTTTTTTTGGTGTTGTTCTGAAGAGCTTTGGCACTTCTGCTCTACATAAATTTAAAATTCAATCACATAATTGCAAGCAGCAAACGAGAAAACAATTTTCAATCTCCAAAGTGAAAATTTTACAATTTTTTATGCACAAAAAGTTTCTCATCATGTTGATGTCTGTAATTATAATTGATTTAACACATAAAAATTAATTGCTCATATTTTACACATGTGACGCAACTAGCATATAACATTTCGCATGAATAGAATAATAAACTTTTCACTCTTACTACTAAAAAATATGATTTTTCACCATTACAATGGAAGTTTCAATTTTTTTTTCTCTTTTTTTTCTTCGATTTAATCATTAATCATTTACTGTAAAGCTTTTTGTATCAATTTCTTTTTTTTCGTGTAGCATATCTTTGGGGAATTCATTCAGTTGTCAACTCATTTTGTCTTCGAACATTAGGGGGTCGTTCACAAATGACGTCTAATGTTTAAGACGAGGGAGGGGGTCTGTAACTGTATAATCATCCTTAAAATTGTTAAAAATAAACCCAAGTACCACAACATAGTCACTAGGGTACGGCTACGTCACCATGTTAACGGTTTGATGGCAAAAATTAAATTTTACACCAGCGTGCTGCTCGGGAAATAGTTTTTTGCATAAATATTTTGTAACGAGCCAAAGAGTGGGTTGGAAAATCTAACTAACTATTAGACGTCATTTGTGAACATCCCCAAAGTCGAAATATTCTCCTTTTTATCAGAATACAATACATTTAATGACAGTTGAATGATGAAATGACTGACATGCCAAAATTAATTGTTTAAAAAACTGATTGAGTTGAAACATTGTTAAGATTGTAGATTCTTTGTGTATTTCACAACAATACACGTTTCCATGTCATTTAAATTCTTCCATGAAAGTTCATTAATCAATTTTGTACAAAGTTAAACTTGACTTTTTCTTGTTTATCTTGTAATTTTACACGAGATTGAAGTCTCTTTTATTACTATGTGCTTACAAGCTTGAATTGTTGTGCCTTGATACTCTCTTTGCCAACCACTAGTTGAGCAGTAGGCTATGAAAGATGTGTGTTACATATTATCAAAGTTTTACATGTAATTACTGTTATTTTTGGGGGAGGATGACATGTCAAATTGCTTGGCATGTATTTAACCTTTAGGACTTTTTAAATTAATAGTTGTCTATTTAAGCAACAATTTCATGACAAAAGGTTAAAAAGCTGTCGAGATGTTTAATTTTTGGGATCCTGAGAGGAATTTGGAGGTAAAAAAATTTAAAGTCTTTCTTATTAATAATTAAAAAGCATATTTTTAGGCTTAGAATTGGTCGGTGTAAAGTTGACGCAACGGAATATTTGGGTACAAACAGGTCAGGGGCGTATCCAGAATGTTTTTTGGGAGAAATTTTTTAAATCATGATTTTTTGTTTTAAACTAGTATTGGTTTTTCAAAAAATTTGGAGGATTTTGACACCGAACCCCCCTTGGATACGCCCCTAAGATACATTATGACTTAGGGCACACTTCATAGTTAATATAGCCACAAACTTAACATATTCAAGTTCATATTAAGATGAACTTTCACTGAACCTCATAAAAATCTACAATAACAGTTCCAAGTCACCATACTCATGCATGGTATCGCACATTAATCTCCTCATTAGAATTTCAAATTTCTTTAATGATGTTCTTAATTTACGTCAAATATTTTCCTTTCCTAAACTTTCATATTATTCAACTGTCACCGAACATAATGCTTCCAACTTTTGTTATAAATTAAAATAACTTAAAGCATTAATATACATCTGAGATGCTCATTTCACTAACCGTTGAAGAGTTCTTATAAAAAATCTTTAAATTGCTTCATTTTTTAACATTTCAATGACATCTGCAGCTTTGATAATTTACTCAATTATTGCTCATAATAATGCTCGATTGATTCACTGAACGGAAAACCACAAAGATATGCTCATGTCATTCACACCATGACTTAATTACTTGTCTTTCCTTTATAACTTAATAATTCAACTAAAATTTTGTCCATCCTAAAAGTTTATTTATCGCCGTATGATTGAATCCATCAATAAGTTTTCTTTTTTGTTATAAATAAGTTTTTTTCCGTCTCTTCTTGGTGGATGTTTCTTGTCGAGAATATTTGTTATTTATTATTATTTACTTGATAGTGCCATGTGTGTAAATGTGTCTTTTGTGTTTCAATAGCAGATATTTTTTTGTGTGATTGAGAGACAGAATGGTGCATAACTTTGAAAGTGTCTATTATAATTTTTTCTTTATCATCTATTCGCATTCATTGGTATGGAAAATATTGGAAACTACGGGAAAACAAAAGTTAACAATTTCTACTTTATTTTTTTGTCTTCTCACTTGAAGTGTTTTTTGCTTAGGGTTTGCATTCTGCATTTAAAATCATGTGAGAATTGCTTGAAAATTGCCGATGATTAAAAGTTTTATGAATTTATGAAAATTTTGTAACGAATTTCAGTCATTTGAATTTTGAACTTCAATTTTAAATTTTTTTTAAATTTTAAATGTTCGTTATTTTTGATTTCCAAATTGTTGTTACGAATGAGGCCTTATGTGCGAATTTTGGTGTTTCAATTCTATTTTCCTAGCTAAATAGAAGTGTTTGTGGAATTTTCAATCCACAATTCTCACATTAATTTCTTCAAGATTGTAAACCCTAGCCTCGTTAAGTCATGCAGACAAATGTCTCTAAAAATCAAAGATAAAGGATGGAAAGAGAAAGAGAAGGAAAAATTTCTATATAGTCTATTAAATTGTCAATAAATCTCTCGTCAGGTATTGTATTGTAACTACATTTAATTCATACTCTGCATAAAATTGTCTTAAAAGTTTTTTTTGGAAGAGTGATTTTTTTTTCTTTAAATATATATCCTTTATATATCCTTGAATAATGAAAAATATAACAACATAATTCCTTTATCCTGCAAGTTCCTCAAAACATTTTCTACTACTTCGTAATAGTTTTTTTTATCTTCGATCTATTTGATTTTAAATATTTTTTTTTTGATTCTCACATAGTTTTTTTTGTATTATACTTTTTTTATATGGCAGGATATTTTAGAGCATTTGCATTATCATTCTTGTGTGTCTGTTTTTTTTGTAGTATAATTTAATAATTTGATTAGACTGATGATGTAATATTATTACAATCACTATTAATTGTTAAACTTGAAGCTCGAAGATTCAAAGATGCTAATGACAAATTACTGCGTCGATATGCTGGACGAATGGAATTCGCGTGTGATAAAAGTGTATCGTTAATAATTTCGTCACTTTCTGGTGGTAATTTGGCACACAAGTGCAAATTTGAATTAAATAAATGATTGCATGCAGGACATTGACGTGGATTATTCTTATCACGATTCCTTAAAATCTCTTGTGCACAGCGTGAATGTAAAATGTGTGCGCATGGAAGAGCTTCGAGTGAGTCATTCTCAAGACCGTAAGTTTCACCGCATAAACAACAATTTAATCCTAATGAATGCTCGATTTGTGTTGCTAATTTTATATGATTTTGATAATTCTCCTCATCGCCAAGCGATCTGTAGATCTGTGCTAGCCGTAAACGAACTTTCCGTACCAGCATCTGTAAGAAAATACGAAAAACAGCAATCAATGCCAAATGACTAAGGCCCATTTACATGATTTAATGTTTACCTTTGATCCAATTGAATTACAAACTTCTAATAGACGAGTATTGAATTCCAATGGACGACAGCTACAGATTTTGTTCTGGAAATTATGATAATAGGAAAATTAAGAAGATATTTATCCATTCAGAATCAAAGGGTGGTGACTTTGCTTAATTGGCAGGTTACCAGAATGTTTTCATTTAGAGTCCATCATAGAATGAAACCTATGGCTTGCTACAGATTCCTTTCTAAATGCTTGATGTCATAAATGAACGATTTATGAACAAAATGGTAGCCAGAAATTTTTTGAGACTTACGAGGGGTCTGGATTAAGGGTGCGGAATTGATCAACTGATTATTGATCAGTTCCACATACCCTAATACCCCTCTCTAGCTATAACCCTTACTTCTTGTATTTAGTGACCAAAATTGATACAAACCTGAACACGGAGTGTTTCTAAGCATCGTGCAGCTCCATCCATTGCCTCCATTTGTGACATTCGATCTGCCATGTTAGCAGCAGCTCCCATTGCTTGTTCATATTGCCTAAAAGCTCTCTATAAACAAATTTTGTTTTTATTAGACAACTTTTATGATTTTTTTTCTCCTTTTGTTTTTACGAAAACAATAGGAAGAGATTTCCTTTTATGACTAAAGGATATAATAATGAGAAAAATCAACATTATCTTACATCAATATCAAGTTTTTTACGATAGATATCTCCCATTATTCTAATACTTCGTGTGTAAGACGCTTGATCTCCACTAATAAGCGCTAGACGTGTCGCCTCTTCTACATAATCCCTTGCATCACCCAATTCACCCTGTTTCCGAAGTGCTGATGCCATACGCAATAATGCAGCTCGATGATGTCGTGAGTTTAAGTCACCTAATTGTAAAGATCTCGATAAATCGTATGCCTTCGAGGCATAACGAGCACTCTTTTCAAAATCACATAAACGATGGAAGAGCTCGGATAATAAAACATAAACTTGCAATTCTAAAGTCGTATCGCCAATATTCATTGCTATTTTATGGGCACCCTGCAAGCCCTATATGTGCGTGTTTATCAGAAGGAAGAGAAGAAAAAAAATGAAAATGAAATTGAAAATTAGACGGTCATGAACGGAAAGAATGTTTTTGTGGGAGGGTGTGTCAATAGACCATAAAGTCTTCATTTTGATAAAATGACTAAGTGTAAAAATATTCTCAAAGATCAAGGCTATTGGCACACCCTAGCATCAAATGTTATCATCATCATCACCATCTTTACCTCTAAGCATCTACGAAATCCGCCTAATTCTAAATATACGGAAGCAACGGTTAAATGAACTAGACCGCCATTTCTCGACTGAGCTTCACATTCGTTGTATAATGAATGACGTGCATACATTAGACTCCGTTCTAGGCAACCTTTAAGTATGTGTAATTGAGTAAATAAATAAAAATAAATCTAATTAATTTCAGTCTGCGTTGATTTTTATTTCCATCCCATAAGTCACTTCCATTTTTTAAAGGGAGGTTATTCATCTCCACCTACCTAATTTCTCATGAGCTCGTGCTAAATTTAAATAAGCCTCTGATCTCATTTGTGGATTATCCAGCTCCTCAGAGATGCCCAATTGATGATGACCGTAATCGAGTGCATCACGAAATTTTCCAAAATCCATATGAGCTGTTATTATGATGATAATGTCGAGTTGTTTTTCCATTTGCGGTTGTTGATTGTGTTTGCATTAATGGAACAAAAATGAGAGCAGGCAGGAAACGAGCGAGAAATTTTTTTAATTAAAGATGAAATGCAAAAGTTGAAAATTAATTTTTTTATCGCATGTACCTTGATAGAGATAGCTTAAAAGAACGAATCTATCCTCCCGTTTACTACACGATGTTAGTGCACTTTGCCATGTCTTAACAGCCGCAGTCGGGTGATGCTGAAAAAGCAAAGCGAATTAATTTTTCTTTTATCTATCCTGCCAGTTTCTTAATGTAATGATATTATCAGAAAGTTGTTTGTACCTTTTCATAAAGCCTCAACCCTCGTTCGATCTAGGATGAATGCGAGATAGAGAGAGAGAAAGAGAGATGATATGGACATACATATAGTTATATATACATAATAAAAATATATCAAAAGGAATAAAATATTGTTGGATGGGATTAAGACTTCTTTTTTTCGTGTGTATATTTGTTTGTCTGTTATTAGAGATTCCAATTTGCCAAACAGTAACTCGATAACAATGAGGGTATGCGTCTGACCTACATGTCATGTTTCACATGATTAAATTATAGACATTGTTCGATAACAATTGATCACTCAAAACATAATCAACATAATACATATGTACAACAAATCATTACAGCAATCGACCTTTGGAAATCCCTTGGAATTTCTATAAACAATCTTTTCCAATAATATTGTGTAATGAGCCACATGCGATTCTTAATATCCCCACTAAAGTCGTTATGATAAGTGTAGACCATTATTTACCACAAATCGTGTTAAAGACAGTTCGAAAGTTACAAATGGAAAAGTCTTTTGACACAAACTGCTACGACAAAATGTTACACAGTTTTGTTTAATTAGATTTTTGACCATAAGTCGTTGGAACTATTAGATTAATTTTTATCCCCATGCACTGCAATTTTTTTTCATCTATGTTGCATCACACGCGACGAGGTCACCATATTATGCGGTTAAAATTAATTTCGGACTAAGCTTTACGAGCTGTACGCAAATTGGTGGTTAAAAATATTTTAGTATCTGTAAAATTTCAGTCCCAAATTGGTCATTAGGTTCTTTCATTTTACACAACCCAAGAAATGTGTCTGAAATTTCGCCATTGGAATTACTTTGTGGATGGGATGATCTATGGACAATTTCAATGAAAAAGAGATGCTTGGCAAGTTAAAGGACACTTTCAGCTTTTTGAATTATGAGCACGAATTTCGATTAGAATGAAACATGTTGAACCTGTACTCAGGTGTTTAAACCAATAATGCTCGACACAAGTAAGCGTTTAAGATAATAAAGCTGATGGAAAATGTTGAGGCAAGGCCATGTAAATGAGAATATTGGTGAAATATTGGTTTCCATTGGAATAAAAACGTAAAATGAAGAATGTCTTGTAAAGGCCAGAGGTAAATATTGTTATGGGACAGAAAGCTTTGCATAATTTTACTTTAATTTTAGATTGGATTTTTTTTTGTTTTGAGAGGAACGAAATATTGGAAGCCTTTAAAAAATTGTAAGTCTGTGAAAAGTTCTCAAATTTTAGACATGTTTACTACATTCACATAATCTACTTAAAGTGCTTCAAAAGTAAAGTCAAATGCATTCAAATGGAATCATAATATGAAGTATGTAGCTACATCAAAACTTTTTTGGCAAGTGACTAGAATCATTCATTGCTTACCACAACGGAAAACTTGAAATTTGTTAATCTCTGCCTTCCTTCTCATTTCAGGTTTAAAGCAATCACAATCAGTTTCAAAACATTTTTTTTCTGGCTACGTCTGATCATTTTTGGTATTCGTCAAGAGCTCTTTCAAACAAAGGTCCAACAATTACTTTTGACGTTTATCGCAAAATGAGTAACTCCAACATCCTAAATCAGTGATGCTCATCCTATGTATGAGGGCAATACAGTCGAATCAGGGGTGTATTCAAGGAGGGGTTTTGGGGGTCAAAACCAGCCCCCCCTTTTTGAATTTTTTTTCAATTTGCCAGGGGTTTTTAAGAAAAAAATAACAAAACTCTCCTAAATTTTCCCGTCCATACGGAAATTATTCAAAACCCCTCACTCGAAAAATTTCTGGATACGCCCCTTCAATCGATTATGTTAGATTCTCCACGATTTTTTATATTTAAAAATGACATGATTAAATGAACTAGTTTTTGATTTTTTGGGCGCAGCTTTGGAAACTTATTTGATGTTCCACAAAATAACTTTTTCAGAATGCGAGGGGAAGTTTGTTCTAATATGGACAATATAGAAATGAATTCAAATTCCCAAAAAGCTTTCTAGTCAAGAACATAGCCAATAACTATTTGAAAGAGGATTTATGACTGATATATAAGGGTGCGAAACTAATCAACTGCCTTTTTATCATTTTGATTAGTTCCACTCTCAAAGATTCCATCCCACAGAAAACGCTCCTGTTTCTAGTCTATGAACTGATATCCTTCTATTAACTGACATGAAAGATAATTCCAGATAGCAACTGCTCGTGACTAGTCCACTGAATTTTAATAAAAATTTCAATTATTTACAATTCACTTCAATAAGCTTCCCGAAACCTCAATAATACTTCACTTCATCCCTCAAAACTTTCTGCCTTACTTCAAAAATATACGAGCCAAAATAAACAACGATAAAAATCAGGACAAGCAAAAAAAATTTAAAGTATAGCAGTCGGAGGCACCCATACCTCCTTCTCATCCCCAAATTTCGACAGCATTTTCAAGTTCAAAGGGAAAATGAGAACCTCTACTTAATAGAGCGAGAAAATTGCTGTATACATAAGTTTTTCATTTCCATTAATTTTCCACAATAGAACGATGAGAATGATTAGTAATCATTTTCCTTAATCATGGAAATTTGTCACAATATTTATATCCATCTGACAACAAATAAAAATATAAATGCGCACTCTTATCTGCTGAATAATTTCAAGCATACATGCTTAAACATGAAAGTTTTATATGAAACGTTTAGGAAATTGCTGTCGTGAACATGATTGGTATAAAAGATTCAACATAAATCCGTAAATCGTGTGTCGAATGAGACCAACGTAATTAACCTTTTTATGTATTGATAACCTAGACCCTTCGAGCTATTTGACAATTTAGTTCAGTATGTCCCCGAGAGGCAGAGAAACATGAATAACAAGCAGACAATTTGGAACCTCTATTTGTTGTTATGTTATCTATCTCTCTAATGTGTCAAAAACAATGTAGATGAACTTTTATGTAGTTTGTGGATGGGGGGTAGAGCTCACCTTTTTCCTCGCTAAATATTCTTTTATCGGAACACATACGGATCGTTGACATGAGAAACAACAGCCAAATACGGAAAACATGGAATTTCGCGGGCGTGGTATACGATTAAAGAGAGAAACGCCATCCGTACTAAAATCGTTATCTGCATTAACATGACAGCATCATAAAAGATTAATGATGAAAAGAAACAAAAAAAAAAGTTAAGGGATGTGAAAGACATTTGACATTTAAATAAATTCAGCAGCATATCTATTAATTTTCATATAGTACCTGTTGAATTGGCTAAAAGGTTACGCGAACCATCAGGCGAGAGAAGCAAATGAGTAGCTGATAACCTTGTTGTGTGCCTGGCAATATTACATAATAACACATTTGTCATACAAGTGATGAAAATGAAAAGGAAGAAAAATGAGTGGAAAATAAATTTTCATTTCCTTCCTGTGGATGTGTTGCTGCACATACATATTATTAT
Source organism: Chironomus tentans (assembly GCA_963573255.1). Classification (NCBI taxonomy): domain Eukaryota; kingdom Metazoa; phylum Arthropoda; class Insecta; order Diptera; family Chironomidae; genus Chironomus; species Chironomus tentans. The sequence goes on along the minus strand of OY754302.1, from coordinate 39,052,109 downwards.
TTTTTTTTTCAAAAATATAAAAAAAAATCTCAACTCACCCAGCATTTTCCCTTAAAGTGTTTGAATCAAGTCTGTATAATTCACTAGAGACATTATTCCATGACATATTTCTTTTCTCTTTTTCAATGCAGAGTTTTTTTTTACTTTACGCTTCTGCAATGAAACTTTTTTTTATCCTTCCTCCTCAACTACAAATTTTTTCTCATGGACATATTCTCTCCTTCTTCCTCTTTATCTGTATGTTTATGGCTTAACAGCAATTTTCTAGTGGTAGTTCCATTTTTTTATGTTCAGCTATCCGTGATTAATAAATTTTTATGCTAACAAAAAAGGTCATTTTTTTGATGATGAATTGAGTAATTAAGAAAATCTTTTGGAATTCATGAGAGCGAATGTGGGAATGTCTTCTTCTTCCTCAAACAAACACACAAAAAAAATATTTATGATGTGGATGTTCACAAATAATTTTTCACTTTTCTTTCTTTCTTCCTTTCTCTTTTTTTTCACAGCACACAGCACAACTCGCACAATTTTATGATGGAGAAAAAAACTAATCAACAAAATTTTTCCATCATTGGCAATAATTTTTTTTTGTGTGAGATCCAGTTTAGGGTGTAAGGGACATTATAATGATAAATTAATTTTTATAGATGATAAAGTAACACACTACAAGCACGGATGTGAAAAATTAAATCTATATATGACTACGCCCCGAAAAAAATATAGTTTTCATTTGCCTTTTTTTTCTTTCCTTTTTCACTTCTTGCTTCTCTTCTTTCCGAAAATGAACAGTTTGAAGCAAAATGAAAGACTGGAGAAAAATCTGAAATCTCCTTTGCAATTATATTCGCTCTTGACTGTTCATATCGGTGGTTTCATGCTCTCATCGCATAAAACATAAAGGAATCTTTTTTTTCACGTGCTGCTGGATGTTGGAGAAGAGCATAAACGGATGTGAAATTGAGATGGATGCTGCGCATTGTGAGGATATTCGCTCACTAAGTTGGCTTTCTCTGAGAGCGCGGAGACACAAGAATTGTGATTATTTTCATTCATACTCACAGATACAGTTTCCCTCAAATCATCATCATCTTCATAAACAGATTGATGTCCTTATTGCGTGCTCCAAATTTGCGATGTCATTCTCTCTTTCTCTCACCGCAACATGAATATTGTGTGTGTTATATAAAATTAATTCTTGTATCATGTCTATGCATTGATCAAAAGCTTACGCATTTCTTTGTTGTTGTCATTTTGTGGATTCAGGGAATTATTTTGAAGGACAGAAATGCTGTATTGTATTAATCCCTAGTAGTTCTTTCTATCCTGTCTGTGTTATTCTCGACATGATGAATGTTTAATGGAAATATGAAGACTTGTTGTACGATCGATACATTCCCCCTTCATGGCTGTCAATTTTATTTGGAAATCCTTCTGTTGGAGAACTGATTACTTGCCAGCAAAAACTACAGCTTCAAGTAAGTATTTTTTCGTTTGCTTTTTGAATTTTTCATCCTGTTTAAATTACAAATGGGCGATTCCACAGATGAAAGGAATTCCGAAAAATTCAGTTGTAATTCTTCTTCAACTTGTCAAAGTTTTTTCTCTAATTTCATCATTTTAACTAATCAAATAATACAAGAAACATTGTGATCATGTTTCTTTAGCTGTTTATCTGCTTAATCAATTTTAATTTTAATTAAATATAAAGTAATTAAGAAAAAATAATGACTGATATTCTGTATGTTATTGCGGATTAGGAATAAAAAAGCTTTTGCGTTGCCCTATTTCATTAATTTGTTTCAAAGTATTCATTTTTCTGTTTAATTAAAGGTTCATGAGTGAATTTAAGTATGCAGAATGATAAAACAATATAGAATGTACAGTAAATGAACCATAAACAGTTGTCTAGATGTCTAAAAAGTGGAAAATTTTGGTGTGAAAATTCAGAATTCCACTTTTTGAAATAGTGCAACGCTTACAAAAATTCAAATATTTCTTTAATTAAAGCATTTAAAAGGATGAAATATGTTTAGAAAGGTAGATTTCAGCGTGTTACATAAGAATATGTAGTCATTCGAAAGCCTAGAAAGCTGAATTAAGAGAAAAATTGATTTAAAGACGAAGTTTTTGAAAAATCACATCCGTGGAATCGCCCAAATATAGGGTAAACACTTTTGAAATTTGCACACTTTTGAAATTTGCACACTCAAATGAAAATGAATTTTCTAAAATTTTATTTATAATCCTTATTAATAATAAATAAACTGAAGCTAGATCTATGAAAAACTGTGGCGCACATCTTTTTGCATCATTTTGAATGACATTGAGGCTTCAAGAAGCTTGCAATGTCCAAAAAACAAAATCCCATACAAAACGAAGATTTTTTTAAGATTAAGTTTTAAGGCATAACCGACAGCTTTATTTAACATTTTGGAATCAAAAAATGCATATCTTATGTTCTTTAAAATTATAAAAATATTCATTTTGTAAAAAGATAATAGGAAGTGCTTTAAATATCGATTTCAAAAATGCTTGTTTTTCACTTTTAAAATTTGCGCAAAATTTTTCCAAAACTTTTGAAATTTGCACACTTTTTTGTCTTAGGAAACAATGAAAAATTTGTTTATAAAATTATTTGTTTACATTTGAATATGGAATGTTTTAAGCCTGAAATAAAGAAGAATGAAGAACATAGTAGAATCAAGCTTCCGGAAATTCAAAATGTATTATAAAACAAAATTTTCCGTTGAAAACAGAAGAAAAATCAAGGCCCAAAAAAGCAAGAACTGTATAAATCAAGATCATCAAGATTTGAAAACTGCAAGACTTTGCTCTTCACCTAAGATTTATGCTTGTCTTAATTTTCTAGGAGATGTGCGCTTTAATTTATAGAACAAAATAAAATAAAAATGCATAACTTAAAATTCAGAAATTGCTTTATTTTTATTAGAAGGATGTTTTTTGAACAGGATAAATAACGTAGAATTTGAATCTTTATTCCAAGAGCTTCATTTTTCTTTTGTGGAAATCCCCTGGATCCATTTTCTTGAAATAGATTATTCTTGATTTATTTTCTTGATTCTTGACTTTTTTGTGTCTTAATTTTTTCGGAAAATATTTAAAAAGTATGAAACGTTGTGCTTGAAATTGATGCCGATGGATTTATTCACAGAAAACATTATTTGTTTTTACCAAAAATTGTAAACAAATTGTTTGTTTACATAATTTTTGCTTCAAAAATGTCAAGGGTTGCTATCAAAAAAGTGTGCAAATTTCAAAAGTTTTTTGCGCAAATTTTAAAAGTTTCTGCGCAAATTTCAAAAGTGTAAATTAAAAGACGGATATCTCCGTTCAGACACATCATTACTTCCAACAAGTAGTTGAGAATGAAAATTTCCACAATTTCCAACAATTGAAGACCACTGGCGAGTCTTAACAATAATCTGATGAAAAGTTTCAAGCAAATGAAGTTTTCATGTGGAAAAGTGTGCAAATTTCAAAAGTGTTTACCCTATTCTAAAACCTGATTAAACAGATTATTCTAAGGCAGAATGTTTCGTTTCCAACTGCATTTTTCTTCTTGAATATCGAAGCTTTTAGTTTTCCGTTAGATCTAGCTGAAACGTTAGATCTGTTGTTAGTTGGGAAGTAATTCCGAATCATAAATTGACGATTTCTTGACAGCATTGATGTCTTTAACTGGAAGAATTTAAGAGAATATTATTAATTGTATTAACTAATAGTATTATTATTAATTGTTTTTCTTGTCTTAGTGAATTTAGCATAAAGGAAGACACAGTAAACGTGATTTCTTTGGACAAATATTCAATCGATGTCAACTTTTAAATTTTTTAAACATGAGTGTCTAAGACTATATGTAGGAATGTTCCATGTAAGATTCGTAAAGAGTGCAATATTTGCAGAAAAGAGATCAAAGAAATATTTAGCCACAAACAGAGAACAAAGTCATAATGATCAGTTTAAATTGATTCAGTTTTGATGAAAACTAACGGTTTGTCTATATGAAAAAGCAACCGGACTTAAAGATTCATGAAATAGTTTCAATTTACAATCGTCAGAATTGTTTACGTCTTTAAACTCGCACACTTGTTATATGAAACTCTGAAAATCCTTTCATTGGCTGCATGCTTGCAGATTGAAAATGTTTGACATTTTTATGTGACAAGCATAATTGATAATTGTGACAGAAACAGGAAGGATGTGTCGTTGAATCACAATTTTCAACGAATGTCTTAGATGATCCCATTTTATTATTTGTTCTAATCATATAAGTCATTCAATCATTATGTCCAACATTTTTCGGGTGGTGTGGGAGAAAAAAGGAAAAATCTTTTTGGAAGATATTTTCAGAGGATGGGCTTGAATTGTGATGCTGTCAGCTGCATGTTTTTTAAACCAGTATGTCATGAATTCTTTGATTTTACAGTCTGAGTTTCGAAATCCATTGAAAAATTTATGGCTGGATTACAGAATCTTTGAGGAATTTCCTTTCTGTATCTTAAGTCTTTTAGGAAATGCGATAAGCACAAATTTCACTAACTGGTTTTTTGTTCAAAATGTTACACGATAAGATAAGAATTAATCTCTGTTTTATTATTTCCGAGAATCAATTTGATTAGATTTATTTATCAGTTCCGTTAAAAATTATTGTAACGGTGCAATAAAGGCTTAGTCATGATACATGATATCTCATAGTTATACTTGTGATTTACTTACAATGTTGGATTTTTTTTAAACAATAACAAAAATCACTGCAATATCCAGAACTCACTTATTATTTATTATTTTAAACTGAAGTGTCGAATGACTATTTGAGAGAAAGTCAAATTATATCCACAAAATTCATTTAGTCTTGCGAGAACCTTGAGAGAAGTAGCATATTGTGAAATCAACGATCCAGAAAAATGTGAGTTTATTTCATTTTTATCCACAAAGTTGCTTAATTGCATTGCTTGCTAAATTCAATTGCATTTAAAATATTTTGTGACGAATTAGTGCTTGTGATAAGGGATTTCCTCTTCCTTGATAACAGTTTAGTGTCTATTTCAAAAAGTCATTCTCTTCTAAAAATTTTGTCAGAGAGTGCTTGACTTTTAGGAACTGAGAGAGCTTTTGGTTTGAATTGTAGACAGCGGTTAGTATTTTTGAGGTTGACAAAGCTTTCTAAATGTTTAAGGAACTTAATAAGAAGAGAGCTTTGGTCAAAACTAGTTCATATGCAAATTTTGTGCCACAAAAATTTAATATTCAGTTCCCCGAGCTGCACAGGATTGTAGCTGAATATTTTAGAGCCTTTTATACTGCAATGCCTACTTTGATTGAGAAAATTAAACAAATCAACGATTTAACATCGTAAACTTCTATTAGTTCCAATAAATTCAATTTCTACCTGCTCTAATTAACAGCCACTACCTATTTGTGTATAATACTTGTGCAGTTGGGGGCAATAAAACAAGTTTCTCATGGAAACATCTTCAAATTACACAATAGGTATATCATAAATGAGAATTTATCAGAGACCATAAAAAAGTTTCAAACAGAATACTTCCATAAATAAAACGATTTATGGCTAATTAAACAATAATTGGCGATAAATTTGAAGTATTTCTATTGCCTTACTGATAACTTTTTACTCACTTTTAGACCAACATTCGTACGGGTAGCAATGGAGGAAAAGACGGAAAGTGTTAGAGAAAATATATTGGAAAATAAGAAGTACGGAAAGCGAAAGGCAGTAAGATTTAAATATGCATTGGAACCGGCTTATTTTGTGCTGTATTATGCATTCAACTTGACCAGTGCTGTCCTACAGAATCAAATGCTGAAGCAAACTTGTTTGACTAAAGGATACAACATGACAGTCTGTACAAATTTGAACACAGATAATGACACAAAGGCAGTCGAGGAACTGATACAACCAGATGTGGCTAAAATCAACATGTCTATTCTTCTTTTGAACTCGATTTTTCCTGGAACATTCAGTTTAGTACTCGGATCTTGGAGTGATATTTATGGACGTAAGAAGATCCTCATGCTGTCATTTATTGGATATTCCACAACGCTTGGACTCATTGCCTTATTTTCATTCATATCTGAAAATGTCACACTTTTATCTCCGTGGGTTTACTTTTTCTCTGAAATGCCCATGACATTTTTGGGTGGCTGGCCTACTTTGGACATTGCAGTTTGCTGCTACGTAGCTGATTTGAGTACCGACAAGACTCGATCATTCAGACTTGGAATTATTGGATTTTTCAACTTTTTCGGAAGTGCAACTGCTTATTTTACGAGTAGCTACATACTTGCTGCCACAAATATTACAATTTTATTCATTATCGGATTTTCTTGTTCCTTTACTGCAATGTTATGGGCATTATTCATGGTTGATGACTCTATTGAACCTTCTGAGCATGTCAGCAATGGTGAGCAGTTTAAGCAGATATTCTCACCACTGAGAATTAAGGAAATATTCACTAGCTTGTGTAAGAGACGACCAATGAAGTGTCGACAAATTTTATGGGCACTGATTGCTATTCCTACATTGATTGTCTTCACAATGCATGGAAATGGAACCTTGAATTATCTTTTCGTACGCGAGCAGTTTGAATGGACATTACGGCAGTGGACAACCTATGAAAGCGTCAATTCAGTTCTATCAGTTACTGGTATTTTTGTGGGTGTTATGGTCCTCAAGAAAGGTCTTCAAATATCTGACATGAAGCTTGGTATTCTCGGACTTGCGTCATTCACTGTCGATGCCTTTATAAAAGCTTTTGCAACTCATGGATACCTCCTTTATGTCTCATCAGGAGTCACACTCTTCAGACTCCTTTCTACGCCAATGTTCCGTTCAGTTATGTCTGTTGCTGTGCCTCATCATGAGATTGGAAAAGTTTACAGCCTTACAACATGTTTTGAAGCTTTAAGTGGGTTAGGTGCCGGACCTTTATACACAGCTATTTACAATAACACGTTTACAGTATTTACTGGTGCTTATCACTTGTTGACTGCTACTGCATTTATGATTGGCTTAATTCTTGCTGGATTTATCGTTCGCTGGAAGTCACAAGGTGTAACAAATCAGTATGATTAATTTTTAATATGTAATAAACTTCATTTCTACTTCCAATATTTTAACTTGTGGATATTGTATCTTTTAAAAATAATTATGAGTCAATGAACTGGTGCTTATTAACTCTCACATGATCAGACTCACACACTTCATCAAAGGAACTAAAATATATCTTAATAAAATCAACAGCATGCGAGTGACACATCAGCGCCATTATCCATTTCTCACTTTGAGTTATTTCAAAAGTCCCACTGTGGTTCAGATTTGAAAAAAAGTTGAAGTTAATGTGTTTTGTGATGGAATTTCTACCAAACAAGTGGGGTTGAACCAAACAATCTATCTAAAATAACGGTTGAAAAAGTTTTAAAAAATAACTGTCAAAATAATTTTGAAAACTTAACGAAACTTTTTTGAGTCTACTATTTGAATTTAAAAATAACGGTTAATTTTGATTTTAATAATTAAGAGCTATTTCTCTCTTGTGCCATGGAAACTCTCCGTAAATCAATCAGAAAGTGCCTTAGAATCTATAAATCCAGCATATCCAACTCTTAATTTCCATAACTTTTCTAAAGTAATTTTAAAAATCCAATTTTGTATAAAAATGAACCACAAAGTGCAAAGTGAAGCAATGAATGCGGAATGCTTCGCAATTTCTATTTTCTACAGCAATAAACTCCCATACGTTGACACAGTAAAGAATGTCAACTAAATTGAACAAAATAAAGGTAAAAATAAATGCGTAAATGTGATGAAGAAATTCGATATACACCTTTAAATGGGAAAATTGGTTTAACATCTGAAACTGAAACCAGAAATGCAGCGAACAAGAATTAAGTAACACAATAACCTTGTCCTTTATTAATTGCACTAGATCATAGCTAGTAAGTTATACAATTTTTCAAGTTCATATTTTTATTTGTAATTTAATGTTTGCCAAAGAAAGGAGAATAAAATAATGAGATTTTGTATTGATTTAGGTTTGTGAATTCTTTGGTTAATTGATTTTTCAGCTTAGTTTTACAGATATTTAAGCATTAAAATGCACGAATTAACATTTTTGGAAAATTAAAAACCGTTAAAAATTCAACGGTTAAAAAAAATTTGAATTTGAATTTTTTGTTCAAGGTCTGGCAACTCAGAAATATTTTCAGGATATTAATTCTGACCAATTCTATCATAATGAACTCTCAACATTCTTATAACATCAATAAAAGCCATCTAGTAATCATTTCAGTATCACACAAATCTTTTGATCCCTTTTGATTAAAATTTCAAGTGTTATCAAATTCTAAGTATTCGTCCCTTGATAATTGTCGTGTCTAAGTTTCTAGAAAAGTTCTTTAATTACATAAAAATCGATTAAATACCAGGAAAATGGATATAACTAACCACAACCGTAGACGAAATCTGCAGGCTATATTACTGAGCGTAGTTAGAGATGCTTTAAGACGACGCAATACATTCAGAAGAGACCGTGATTACGAAGAAGTTATAAGCTCCAAATATGAGAAGAAATCGACAGACCTAAAATATAAAACGCACAAAACTAAGAGCATTAATAAAGCATTGTTGTAAAATTCTATATTCAATTATATTAATTTATTAGGAATGCAATCATTAGATATAAGTTAATAATTTTGTTAATTCTGGGAAATTCTTTTATAGCTACACGTGTTCTCTACAATAAACACGAAGTTATTGATAGTTTGACGCTTTAAGTTAATTAATTAATAAGATTTTCCTCTAAATAATGTTGATTCAGAGAATATTCATTGATAATCTTCATCATTTTGTAATATTTTAAGTCGAGGAAAATCCTCGCGTTCCTAATTGTCAACTTCCAGTAATGTACAATAAATAATGTAATTCTTCCGTTACTTAATTATATTCACAGCTCTGTTGATCAATTTTACAGGATTTTAAGTTGTTTTCCTGGATTTAAAGCTGAAATTGTAACATACAGTTGTTGCTTCCATGGATCTTCGATTTTTTATATAAACATCCATTAGACTCACAAATTATCCATTTCAGTGTGTGAATATCTCTAATAGCTCATCTGACCCTTTAAATCCCACTCATTCATTAAGGCAGACATCAATGCACCGCTGAATTTCAGTCTGAATATAATGAAGAACCACAGCTTTACACACGTGTGTGTCCATTACATGCATCTCATTCATTGCATTGCTTATAAAAAGAACATACGTCCAAAGTTAGGAAACATTTTAAATTCAATCTCTGAACGAGTAGGTAGCATTGCTAAACAGACGACATAAATAATTAAAAAAGTTGTGATCGACAGTCAGTGACTTGATAATTAAAGAAAATATGTTGAAGGTTTGGAAATGAATTTCTGTGTGTCTGAAATCAAATTAAATTGTGACAAATTTTCAGGAAGTTTTCGTAGTTTTGTGCTTAATGTTGGCAGTTGTTGCTGCTGAGGATGTCGTGAAAAATGATGCACCAGTGTCAATTGAAAGCAGCGAATCTGCTAGCAATGAGGAACAAGATTTGAATGGAGCTGAATCTAGATATGGTGGATTCGGTGGCTGGTCTGGTGGTAGAGGTGTGTAGTGCCTTGATATTTTTGAGTTTTGATGATTCTTGATATTTTAATTTTTTTGAAAATTCACATAGGATTCGGACATTATGGAGGTTTAGGCGGATTTGGCTTTGGTAGAGGATTCGGTAAGTTTTTGAGCACTATTTTACGTTCAATTGTGGACTGAATGTCTACATCTTATGAGTGACTGTTTGTTTTATTTTTTCAAAACCTTACAAATCCTGAAGTTTTCAGAATTTGTATGGTTTTCATATTGGAATTACATAATTTGTAAGGTTCTGAGAGAAATTGTAGGGTTTTAAAATTATGAATTTGTAAGGTTCTTGAACATTTTTAACATTTGAAGCGTTCAAATTTAAAATTTAACGGAAATTTCACTTATTTTCTTCGCAGGCTTGGGACATGGTGGATTTGGAGGACACGGCTGGAGACACTGGGGTTAAACATCCATCAATTAATGCCTTCACTAACTAACAACTTCTGAAAATGTGATAAAAAAATAACCGAATAAACCAAATAATTAGTAAAACAAAGTCACTTCCGCTGTTTTTAGTTTCTTTTTTTATCAATTCATTGGTTCGTATCGTATTGGAAGTAAAACTTAATCTAGTATTCATTCAAAACTCTTTGTGAGCATTTTTATTATACAAAACTAAATACACTTTTAAATTTCTTAATTATCAAATTCAATATTCTTTCTTAACAAATAAGTAGCTAGAGGTTTACTATAAAATAATCATATGTAAGGAAGCAGGGCGTTTATTTCATACCAACTCATTAGATTGTCCAGAGTCGATAATTTCTGTCTTCTTTTTTGGTCTTTGAGCATAGCTCAAGCTTTGTTTGTCAAACTCTAATGGCATAATTCCTAAATCACCAGAATAACGATTTTTCGCAATCTAAATAAGGAAATGAAGAACGTAAGAAATTTTTCAGAAGCACTTATGTCTAGCTGCAATTTGGAATTAAACTTCCAGGAAATTGAGATGAAAAGTGCCTTAACTTCACGATTTTCCACCTTTTTTCAGTCACTTCCTGCAAGATTCCTTCCAAATAGCAGCTAGTGACGTGTCTAAGATAAAGAACCTTACCTGCAAGAATTTTTTACCGCGAACCGATGTCAACCTTTTGTCTTGAATGATTAGAACATTATCAGCTTCTTGAGTTGCCTTTGCTCCACCAAAAATGGAGCTTGTAGTTAAGTCATCGCTATCCTTTTCCTTTCTGGGATGTATGACGAGTGTGACATGACAATTCTTCTTGGTTGCAAACGTTCTAAAAGCTGCAATTATGACATCCTGCTTCCAAAATCTATCAATATGTTTTCCATCATCTCCCATTCCCATCATAAATTGTACATTATCAATTATAACATGGTTGATGTCGTGAACATATTGTGCATGCTCAATTGCCTCCATTACAACCTTTACTTGCTGTTCTCCGTGAAAAGTCATAAAATAAATTGGTAATGCTTCGAACTGATTAGCAAAATTTTCAAATTCTAATAAATTGTCTTCTGTTACAGAGTCTAATAAAGGTTTTCCAGCATATTGACGAAGTAATGTGGTCGCTAATCGAGTATTTCGGATCTCAAAGGAACCCCATAAAGTTGAAACGCCTTGAATTGCAAGATCCAGTGAATAATCAGACATAAATGTTGTTTTTCCACATCCCGTAGGTCCAGTTAGGATTGTCAGTTCGCCTTTTCGATGACCCTTCAGATACTTATTTAATATTGGATATTTTTTCCATTTAACACCTTGTACCTTATCAATATTTTGCAGATCACTCAACACATCTTGACGGAGCGATGAAAAGGTAGTAATAGCTTTATGTAGGATTGGCTGTGATTTGTTATAAATCCCTTTAATGTCTGTATTACTTTGTAAAGCTTTATATGGAGTCGATTGAGTGATTGTTGGACGTACAAATTTACAACGTTTCTCATCGAGTTTCTTTGCAAAATTTCGAGCAACGTCCCATCCAGCAGTGTTGAAATTAAACCATAATACTAATTCATTAAACTGATCAAGGTACGGAAGACACTCTTGAGGTAGAAATTTGAGACCGTAAGGTAAGCAGATGAACGTAGAATTAATTCGAGTTGTCGTCAATGCTAAGAGATCTAAAATATTTAAAACTATTATGGCACTTTGCTGTGACTCCTTTTCTTTAGATTTCACTGCCTTTGAATTATTATATACTATAAGTCCCGAGCAATTTGATTCTGGAATACACGTTTCCTTCCATTCATTTCCATCAATTTCTATTGATTTATATCCAACACATTGTCCCAATATATCCAAAAGTGGAAATAATAGCTGATTTGTGTCTGTATAATGTGCATTAAGCATGATGAGTGAACTTTTTGGTATTTTCTCATTAATCTCAAATTTGACAAAGATTTCATCAACATTCTCATCAGTTACTGCTCTAAAACTTTCCAAATGACTTCTATAGTCCACCACATCTTTAGCACTCTGCTCTTTTGAATCAAAGAATATTTTTTGGTACGCTTTCAGCTCATTGACTTTTTGGGATGATGATGATCTTGTTGGAATGAAGAATTTTTCAATTAATCCAAACTTTCCACCGTATTTACAGCTTGGACACAAGAAATATCCTAAAATTGAATTATTTTTTAATCAGATATAAACTTATTTATGGATATCTCACCTGTAGTTTTATTAATATAAATATCTCTGGATTGTTGCTGCTGTTCATTCTTTTCGCAAACTGGACAGCTTGTTTTAATATTTGTGATTCCATCTTGATAATTTATATTATGAGTTTTTAAGACTTTCTTAATTTGAATTATTGATGTGCTATCCTTTTCTGTCTCATCTTTAAGATTAATATTTGTAGATGAAAATTCACTTTTCCTTATTCTCGTCAAATTCCAATATCTATTCACTATTAATCTATTTGGTAACAAATATTTTGAAAACATTCTATACACTATAATGAATTATTGTACATTTCATCTTATTACTTTAATATAGAAGAGAAGAAGCAACAAAGGAACTGAAAAACCGCGCGTGTTTTTGTTTACGTCAGGGGTTGGAAATGCATATAGACAGAAAGTCCTCGTGTTATTGATCGAGTGACTTAAGCGCATTTTTGTGGCAGTCAGCAGATCAGCCAGTGATTAGTAAAGTCCTGCGTATGAAGTAAGTCAATCAAGACTAATAATCAAGCTAATCGTGCTTGTGTAAGAGGTAGGAATGTCTAACATGACATGCTATAATCATTTTATTCACCACCATTACATCCAGAGTGTTTGAGCAATATACACGTTGAATTATGGATATAATGTCCACATTTTATAAGTAACAGCTTTTTTTAAATTCAATATTTTATCAAAACCTTACAAATCCTTAAGTTTTCAGAATTTGTATGGTTTTAATTTTAGAATTTGTAAGGTTCTGAAAGAAATTGAAACAATTGTAAGGTTCTGAAAGAATTTGAAACAATTGTAAGGTTCTGAAAGAAATTGAAACAATTGTAAGGTTCTGAAAGAAATTGAAACAATTGTAAGGTTCTGAAAGAAATTGAAACAATTGTAAGGTTCTGAAAGAAATTGAAACAATTGTAAGGTTCTGAAAGAAATTGAAACAATTGAAAGGTTTTGAAAATTTGAATTTGTAAGGTTCTGGAGCATTTTTAACATTTGAAGCGTTCAAATTTAAATTGAAATCACTTGTTTTCTTTACAGACTTGGAACATGGAGGACACGGCTGGAAACACTGAGGATAAACATCAATTAATGCAATCACTAACTAACAACTCCTGAAAATGTGATTAAAATAACAGAATAAACTAAAATAATTAATTTAAAAAAACAAATTCACTTCCGCTGTTTTAAGTTTCTTTTCCTTTACAAGCATCATGTTCATCACTTTATTGGTTCGTTTATATATCGTATCGGATAATATTGTTATTGAAAATTGTGATAGAGTCAATGAACTTAAACTATGTACATTCATTTACTGCAAATATAGTTTTTCTATTTATTTTAATTATTATTTTTCCTTCTTTTCATCTATGATGAGGTGATTTGTGAACATTACTTGAAGCTCATTCGTGGCACACGCAGAGAAAAATAGTTGCTTGATTTCATCTTTTTAAATAAAAAAAAATAAGAACGAGGAATAAAATAAATAAATTAAAATAAAAACGAACGCGAAACTGACTTTTCAACATCCTAGCTAAAATTTCCTTAAATTTTTCACAAAACGTCATTTTTGATTCAATCAATTTTTTTAATTTTATTAAATTAAGCGCATTGTTTTCGTGCCCTAAAGAACTTTTATGTCTGAAAAAAGGCCAATCATTGAATTTCTTTAACTAATTACCGATAATTACGCATTTTCCCAACGGTCAAAAAATATTTGAAAAATAACGGACAGAAAATATTTGAAAAATAACGGTTAAATTTTTGAAAAATAAAGAATAACGGTCAAAAATATTTTCTGTGGGAAAATGCGCCAACAACACGTTGTTCATGATAATCTCATAAACAGACCCGATATAAATGTCAAAATTTGCAACTCTTTTTTTTGGAAATAATATGAAGCATCATAGAAAATTTCGTTTTATGGATAAAAGCATATTATTATTTCATAATATCATCAACTTAATTATACAATCGATAAATCCTATTAAAAATGAAGTAAAATATTATAATTAACAAAAAAAATTCAAGAGTAAATAGAAAGAAAAAGAACTAATATGTATTGTATATATAAATGAGGTCGCTATTTCATTGTTTATGCAAACAAGAGATGAAAAAAAATATTCTTGTGGTTCACATCATGTAACTTTTTCCTTTTACATCGTAAACGTTATTTTTCGTATTAAAAAAATAATTTTTTTTTATCCAAACCTATTATCTACTCAAAATAAGTTGATATATGTGTGTTTAATTTGATGGTGGACTGCTAAAATTGAAAGATGTTGGAATAGCTTGTTGTGTAAATTGAAAACCTGTTGAATAAAAAGCACAAAAATGTCAAAAATATAACAAAGCAGCAACTTGTTGTTCCTAGCACTTACCTCCACTTTTCTCGATAGCATCGGATCTTTTCTGGTTCCTTTTCTGTTCGGCTGTTGTTAAAATTTGATGTAATGACTTTCTCTGCTCTTCTGTTAAGTTTACACTAAGCATTGTATACCAAGTTGGATCTTGAAGCTGCAATTCTGTAAAATAATTCGTAAATCAACTAATTTTTAATGGAATTAATAAAAATTCCTTACTTTGCATAACATCTTGAAACACGATATATTCGTCTATATATTCAGGAGAATCTTCTTCATCTAATGGGGTTGTGAAACCTAGAAAACAAGTAAATTGATGTTTGTGTTTCAATATAAATTTAACGACAATTTGAATTTCAAAATTTAACGGTCATGTAAATTTCAAAATTTAACGGTTTTATAAAATTCAAATTTCAACGGTTAAAACTTACTTTCTAAAGCAGTCTCTTCTCCTTCATCAAAATCATCGTCGTCCGAATCATCATCATCTGAATCTCTATCCTAAAAGAATTAATAAAAAAAAAACAAAAATTAAATTTAACGGATTTTGGGAATTTAAAAAATAACGGTTTTGTAAAATTCAAATTCAAAAAAATTTTAATCTGGCCGTTATGATGTAAATCAGCAATACCTTTACGACAGCAGTAATTTCTAGGCCTTGCTCGACGCCCTTTTGCCTTGCCAATTCAGCAACACGTTCCATATAAGAGTTGTCTAGTTCATTCATTTCATCTTCATCGCTAGAAATTCCTTCCTCACAGTCATCCTCTAAATCCTCATCCTCGTCACTTTCTTCCTCTTCCTCGGCTTCTGCACGAGCCTCATAAGCTCGTTTAAGTCCATCAAATATGAGAATTAGTGATGGAATAATATCATTTGACACTTCACTTAAAACCTGTGGCTTGGCATTTCCTAGAGATATTAATGTGCACATTCCAACGACCCATAATTTCCTATCATGAATCCCCAAGAAGCAGTCTGTATCGTGAATCCATTGCTTAACAAAATGTGATAATATTGAGTCATTAGTATTCGGCATTGGTTGTTTAGACAGCATATCCAATAACGGTGATGTATTCGTATATAAAGCGGCAATGACAACTTGTAAGCACATCGTTCTCAGTTCTGATGTCTTTACCTCACGAATTAATCGTCCTAATGTTAATTCGACAAACGTTGGAATACATTCATTAATTCGTCCGCGACATTGAAGGATCATAACTTCTAATAATTTTGCGGCATTACATTCAGCTTCTTCCGTAACATCAGTGCTTGTTAAAACAGTTTTACACATATTGAAGAGTGCCAAAACGTAGTTTTGATTCTGTAAGAAGGCATTCGTATCGACAGTAACATAATTGTATAAAGTTGGCATCATATCAAGGAAATAATCAATTCCATCTTTCTCAAACATTGCATAAACTAATTCGAATAATTTCCATAAATCTTGTGATATATTTTTGGATGTAAGATCGTAGATGAGCGAAAAGGCCTCTTCATAAAATTCATTAATATTATTTTGAAGGATGTGACCGATAACTTGTAAGACAATTGGATGTAGGCTAGCAATAACGTCTGGTTTCTCTTCCATAACTGATAATAAAGTTTCCATTGTATTTAATAATCCCATTGCTGTTATTGCACGATCATCATTAGAATCATCGCCTTCAAGAACTTGACTGAATGTTGCGGCTAAATGTTGACAAATTTCGACCGCAATTGGAACTAATTGGTCCGTAAATTGGCAAACGATCTTTTGCAATACATTTGTTAAATCTTCATTCTCAGTTTCGCGTATGATTTTTAATAATTCGACAGTTATTGGCTTGACTTGTGTCTCGACAAATTTACTCGATTCAGGCTGTGAAACTAAAAACATTTGAATACAAACGGCAGCTTCAACTTTAACTGGCAAATCAGGATCTGTGAGGAGAGCATTTGATGACAATTGCATAATTTTTGCTAAATTTTCTGGATTCTTGATTCTAATGTCACTAAAACTGTGAAGAACCCAACAAGATCTTGCCCTCAAATGACCATGTGGACTTTGAAATCCTGGAAATACGTATGTAACGAGCAGCGTCTCAACTTGATCTTTAAACACTTTCTTCTTTGGTAAAACGTCCGCTAAACTTCCAATCATGTGTAATGCTCCATCCTTTTCTCTTGGAGTAATGCTTGGATTATTAATGATTTGGAAAAATGCAGTCATAACTGAATTCAAAATTCCTTTTCTCGTTTTACACAAACTATGAAGAAGAGCTTCCGCAGCCGGAACTGGCGATGAAATGTCATCAAACACATCGAATTTCTGACGAATATATTCAACTGGATCCATTTCCCACATTTCCTGATCAGCTTCCGAAAATGACATGAGTGGGAAAATTACGTCTTGAATCAGCGCTATGGCATGTGGCTTGATAATCTTCCACGAATGAGCGTGTGATACTCTGAAAAAGTTGCACGTGTAAAGAAGAATTAGTAAATAATGTGGGCAGTTATAAAATACATCAAAAAGTTTCGTTAAAAAATAACGGGCAAAAAATATTTGAAAATTAACGGTCAAAAAATATTTGAAAAAGTTTCGTTAAAAAATAGCGGTCTCAAAATATTTGAATTTTATGAACAGACAGACAAATTGCGAATATAAGCACTTTTCCAAAAACAAGAAAGAGTGAGTAATAGGAATGCAAATGTGTTAATTGAATACTTACGAATTTTTCATATAATTCAAAATGTCAGTAAGAACGCGTGGAGAAACCCATTGTTTCTTTCTGTATTCGTCTAGAACTTTGAATTGGACTTGCAAAATGCCAGTTGAGAATGTCTCTAAATACCACTTTGAAAACTCTTCGTACTCTTTCGAGACGACATTTCCTGGACTTCCATAACGTTCAAACATACGTGCTACAATATGTGCTGCCCATTTCTTGACTTTCCATTCTGGTAATTCCAAATTATCATCGGGATTCTCGTCGAGTCGTTGTGCATTTGTTGGACGATCGAGAATTTGACGGCAAACTTCCATCCATTGTGCAAACATTTCCTTTGTAATAACGTCAAGTGGCAATGCATATTGTGTCAATGCATAATAAATTTTCAAAATCAACTTTTGTAGCAATACAAACTGATCATTGTCATTTAACGGATCATGTCCAAGAAGATTTATCATAAGATTATAGACCATTGGCAATAGAAGATTCATTGCTTCTGTTAGTGGAGCACGTTCAGTCGATTTTTTATACTCATAGTTTTTGACAAGTTGATAAAGACATAAGAGTGCTCCGTTCCATCCGTTTACGTCAGTATTTTGTAGATAGATGCTAATTTTATCAACAACTTGTGTCCATCGATTAGGAAAGTCGTGTTTTATGATGTTATTAATGCACACGCATAATTGTACGCGAATTGGTTCGGGCGCTAAAACAATGGCATCAACAATACTATCTCTGATCATGGCTCTATCCTGTTCATGTATGGAGAATACGAGCTGTTGTCCTGCCTCAATTTCTCTATCTTCCCAACTATTTGTTATCGTATTCTTTAAATAGACGGCACCTGCTTGACGTACTGGCATATCAACATCATTCTGCATTACAACTTGCAATAAGCTAGGCACAAACCCAATAATTTTGTGCACCTAAAAAAGCATAAATCAATTCAATTGCATTTTGTCATGAATTTTTTTTTATTCAATCAGTTCTTCGTACCGAGCAGAATTTTTAGTTCGATTGTACGAACGTGATACGAAAAATTGATTAACTATTATTACAGACGACTGTACCTTCTCCGCGATACATACATTGTAGTCAAGGAATGAGGTTATGATATGGAAATGAATAAGTTAGCCGAATTCTTGTGTTATTTTTGGATATGATATATATTTAATTTTAAAGAGAACATGTGTTGTATCAATCAAACACTCATTTTAGTGTAAATATCTTCAACTTTCGCCATACGCTCGAGCCGTAATGAGCTGCGAATTTCCACGAATCAGAATCTAACGAATAAGCTTTTTTTAGTGTTGTTGGAACTGAGGAAAAAATTGCATCACTTAACGCGAAAAAAGGACAATGAACGTTCATGATTTTTTTCAAGGTCAGCCGTTTTCAATCTAGTTTGTGGCTGTATCTATTGTAGATGTCATTAATATGAGCAATATCCGTCATGAATCATTTGTGAAAATCGAAATATTTGAGCGCAAATGAAAACATGCTTTCACGTTTGATATTTTATGTTTTACAGCTTTTCATACCTGTTGTAGCTGATCGTGTGCTTGCTGTTGCTGATTTGCATCCAGTGTTGCACGCAAAACTTCCACAATCTTGCGCGAATCCATGATTTGAGCTATTATTACTAAACTTTTTTAAAATTGAAAAATTAGATGAAGATTTTTTTTACAATACGATTTGCAGGGTTTTGTAGATTCAAAATTTGAATCTCAGAAACCGTTGACGAATTTTCTTCTTCTTTTTGTTTTTCCTCTCTACACTCAGTGTCATCGATATTTTTCAAGTTCCTACACAGTTTTTTACTATAATTTATCAATTTACTTATTTATTAATGTGAATTAATTAAAAATAATGAACAATTTTTTCACACAAGAATAACGGTTTTGTAAAATTCAAAAGAATATTGTAAAAGGGCAGCTTCACGGATAAATTGAATTTTGGAAACCGAACTTATAATCCAAAAAGTTGAAAAAATGTTCTCGTCACAAATTTATCACAAAAATTAAGTTTCATGACGGAGAAACTCAGCTTGATTCAAACTGTATCGATTAAATTTTGATATCATGTTAACTGCGATGCAATTTTTCAAGTACTCCAAATGAAAATTTTCAATTTTCTAGGAATTTATCCAGTCAAATTAAAATTTTTGAATGTGGCCATGAAGTCATTCATAATTCTTATTACTTCCTATAACCATTTCAAACTAAAACTACTTAAAAAGGCAGTTATTCAAAATTTTCATTTCTTTAGGGGTTGTTCGTAAATTACGTCACGCTAAAAAACGACTTTTTCGACCCCCCTCCCCCCCCCCCCCCTTGTCACAAATTTCTCAAAGAAAAAAAATCTTTTGTATGGACTGTCACAAATTCTTTAACCCCCCCTCCCCCTAAAAGTGTGACGTAATTTGCGAACGACCCCTTATGATTTTTTTGCAAAATAAATTGGAGAACTTGAAAAATTGCATCGCAGTTAACATGTTGTATATTTTTTTTATCGTACATTTTTTTTGTTTCATTTAAGCGCCATTTAGGCTTTATTTAGTAAAATTAAAAAAAATCGCATTTTACAAAACACATGATTTAATACTTAATTATGGTTATTTCATTTAAAAAAGTTGGAAATGGGATCAGTATATGGGTATTGATGACTTTGAAACTATAAAGAACTGTTTATTAATAGTCAACAAAAAGCATAAAGAGCTTGAAACATTTGAGAGCAATAATAACTTTTCTAATACACATCCAAATGATAAATTAATGTTAATCTCTTGATAAAATCTACGAAATAATCTACATTCTTTGTCTAGTGTACATTAACATTTGCAACACTGGTTTATGGTGAAAATTTTCATCTGTGGAATCGCCCAAAAATGCTTTGTGAAAATTTCAAAACATTTTTCTGAAAAAATAATAATTTACTGTTAATCATAGTGTATCCGTATTATAAGCACGAAGAAACAACATAAACTTATATTTAAAATGCCAAAGAATTGACGTCACATATTAGTTTTATACATTTCATTCAATAAAACGTGAAAAATAATGTTTAAGATAAAGGCGATAATTTTTCTCATGTTTTATGGCTTAATAAATTGCTCTAAATTGGAAGATGGATATTGCGCCCCATATGCAGGAAAGATCTGTAAATCATACATCAAAAACTTCCAAGTATGGTATCCTTCAAATGGTGGATGGGAAAATGAGAAGATAGCCAATGGATTATTTAAGGAATTAATTGAGGATTTAGATCCATTGTGTCAAAAACCAGCAGCCAAACTTTTATGTGCTTATGCCTTCCCCAGATGCAAATTAATTGATGGCACAAATACACCATTGCCTCTTTGCTATGAGGACTGTATTGCTGTGGAAAAAGTCTTTTGTTACGACACTTGGGTTTTATTAGAGGAAAAGAAGCAAAGGAATGAAATGCAATTGAAGAGTAAAGGACATTTCAGACTTCCAAAATGCAATGATCTACCACGATATAATAAAACATCCAAAGTACCAAATTGCTCGTACATGGGACTCGTGGAAATGAATCAAGCTGAAGTTACATGTAAGATTTATATAGTCTGACTTCTTTTGAATATTTTAATAGCTATAAATTTTATTTGTAGACGATTGCCGCATTGGAAATGGAAAGCATTATTTAGGAACACAGAATTATACAGAAACTGGAGTTCCATGTCAAAAATGGACATCCCAAATACCCCATAGTCATGACACACCCCCTCATGTGTTTCCAGAACTTCTTGATGCTGAAAATTATTGTCGTAATGTTGGGGGACAGATGAATCAGCCTTGGTGTTACACAGAGGATAAATCAGTTAGATGGCAATTTTGTGATATCGCTTTGTGCCCTAATTCTACAGAAAATATTGCAACATTAGATTTGAACAATCCAAAGTTAGAAATGGAGACACTCTTTACACCCATGATGATATTTATATTAGGATCTATCGGCTTAGTGTCTATTTTGATAATTCACGTGTGCATTCTTCTCATTTATCGTGTTTCTCGATATAATAAACGTGATCACTCAACTGCTGGTTTTACTGTCATAACTCAAAATTTGGACATGAATAAACTTCCTGCTAATGCTAATTATCACCAGACAGCTGCCAATTTAAATCCAAAATTAGAGAAGTTGGAATATCCACGCAATGATATCATTTATATTAAAGATCTTGGTCAGGGTGCTTTTGGACGTGTTTTTCAAGGCAAAGCTCCTCGATTAGTTCCTGGCGAAGAGTTTACACTAGTTGCTGTAAAAATGCTTAAAGATGAAGCTACAGAAGACATGCAATCTGATTTTGAACGTGAAGCTTGCTTACTTGCGGAATTTGATCATCCAAATATTGTAAAATTATTGGGTGTATGTGCTATGGGTAGACCGATGTGCTTGCTCTTTGAATTCATGGCTAGAGGAGATTTAAATGAATTCCTTCGATCTTGTTCTCCTGCTATGAACACATCCAACCAGGTGAAAACTGGAGGATTTACTAAACAATTGACTCATCGCGATTTATTAGGAACCGCTCTTCAAATTGCTAATGGAATGGTTTATTTATCAGAGAGGAAGTTCGTTCATCGCGATTTAGCTACACGAAACTGCTTGATTAATGAGGATATGGTTGTCAAAATTGCAGGTAAGATTGATTTTTTTAATTTTAAGCTTTCAAACTTAATATTTCACTATTCTGCAGATTTTGGACTATCACGCAAGATTTACGGACAAGATTATTACAAAGGAGGAGAAGATGACGCAATTCCGATCCGTTGGATGTGCTTGGAAAGCATCTTGTACAATAAGTATACAATTGAGAGTGACATTTGGGCTTTTGGTGTCTGTTTATGGGAAATATTCTCATTTGCTATGCAACCATATTTCGGTATGACGCACGAAGAGGTTGTCAAGTTTATCAAAGATGGAAATATGTTGAGTTGTCCGGAAAATTCTCCATACTGTGTTTACAACTTGATGAGACAATGTTGGAACCGAAAGCCAGAACAACGACCAAATTTCCATTTTATTCAACAGAATCTTCATCAAATCTGCTATGATTACGATTCTCGGGGAGGATCCTAAACTGGAACTAATCTCTTCCAATCAGATTTATGATTTACATTATCAATTTTTTACTAAAATCATAAATCTATCATTCTACATATAATTTTTAACATAGTCTCATATATTTACCTTTTTATCAAAGTGACAATTTTAAGGATTTCTTGTAAACGTTTGTGCATTTATGTGTTAAGTTATTTTATATCAGTACTATTAGAATTAACTCATTAATACTTCACGAGTGACAATAGCTATAACTAAATGTTATTTAAGGACCACCAAATCCAATTTTATTATCATTTTACCGAAGGAATCTCACCAAAGAAACAAAAAGAAAGTATTTTGCCGATCTCAAAACATTATTTTAGGCTAGCTTTATTAGTTCCGTACAAATTGTAAGACTAACGATCAAAATTAATTTTGGACATCGATTAATGCTAAACGATTAATTTATAATTAAAGGATTTTTAATTAATCCTAAAATTGCTTAATTGAGAGTGATTGCCATTAAAACTTTTTCTTTGAAAGTTTGATTGAAAATTTAGTGTTTTTTATAAAGAAAAATAATAATATTGATAAGAAGCATATAGCTGGACATATTCTCGAGGGGTTTACATTGCTTTGTCTTTTGAAATGTTTGTGCGTAGCGTTCGAGAGTCATTGAAGAGTGACGACTTATGAAAGTATTGATTTATTAAAATTTTTGAAAAATACGTTAAAATTTTAAATTTGAAAAATACGCTAAAAAATTAGGTTCAAAACGAAGTTCAAAATTTAAAAGTCCGTTAAAATTTTGAATTTTAAAATTCCGTTATAAAGAGTTTTATCATAATTTCTCATAATTTTTATTGCATTTAAGATATTTTTTATGAAACCTAATTGAAGGTGAAACTAAAACTCTAGACAAAGCAAGATTAAAAGCTGATTTTTAAATAAAACGCCTAAAACACTGACTTAATTGTTATGTGCTAACTACTATCTACAACTAACAGTTACGTGATAAAGATTGCAATTTTATTGCCTCGTGAATATGGACGACAAGCTATCATATATGAAGTATAACAGCTGATTTTCCACATATACAGTTATTAAGCTGACGTATGCTGGAAAATCAGATTGAAAAGCATAAAAAAATCTTTTAAATTTCATAGCAATAAGATATTTTTGTATTTTGCATAAATTTTGTGCAGAAAGATTTCAATAAATGAAAAACTATCAAGTATGAATCCCGGAAAATTGAATCCATCATGTTTGTTTGATCAATTCTCTTTATTATCATCATACAATTACAATTCCACTCACTGATATTTTGATGTCTCACTCTCTTATATCTTCATAATTGAAAGACAGATATCGAACACACTTAACCGACGAAGAAGCGTTTTCTTACAAAAATATATATTTTTTTTGCTACATCAGTAGTATTTTTGAGAGCCTTGCGAACGGTCGTAAAGATCGCGAAATCTGTGAATCATTTATTATCACAATACTATTGACTAATTAAAGTGAAATTGATTTGCAAATATTTATCGAATGGTCTCGTATAGACTTCTGAAAATATATATTTTAAAAAGCACAATTAACACATGTGTTTACGATTGTTGACTAATATGATTATCATCATGTTCAAAATGAAATTCATCACCTTTGTAGTGCTTCTCATAGTTTTGACATATACAACTGCTAGTGCGCTGCGCAATCGCGAAAATTTTGATGCTTTAATTCCAAATAATGATGTTCAAAATCATGAAATGCTTAATGAAATTTTAACAGAATATGACATTGATCCAAATGAGCTAATGGCTAGTGATTATGTGGATTCAACTGATCCAATAGAAGAAAGAATTGTAGAGTATAATAATTTACCAAACATTCAGCCATTAGATTCCAATAGAGCAGATTCTAGGGAAGATACAATGAGGAGTTCTTCATCAACTCAAAATTTACCAATTATTCAGCCAACAGATTCCAATAGAAGAGATTCTAAGGAAGATACAACGAGGAGTTCTTCATCAACTCAAAATTTACCAATTATTCAGCCAACAGATTCCAATAGAAGAGATTCTAAGGAAGATACAACGAGGAGTTCTTCATCAACTCAAAAAATTTCTACAACCAAAAAACCAACAACAACAACAACCAAAAAACCAACAACGATAACAACCAAAAAACCCACAACGATCACAACCGAAAGATCTGGCAGAAAGGGTTCATCGGAAGAAGAACGGACAGGTTCAATATCAAGTTCCTTATCACCTAGCTTATCAACAACTTCAAACATAAAAGAAAACGACACAACAGAAAACACATTGTTCACGTTATCTACAACAACTACACCGAATCCGTTTCCATCAAGTCCGTCGTATAATGCTGAATGTTTATTGGGAAAAGTCAGTGAAATATTACAATGGATTGATGTGAATGGAGTGCTGCAGAAAAATTTCATTATAAACAATGAGAATATGCAGGATTTGGAGTTTTTGGATAAATCAAATGCATCGGAAACAGAGCTTGTAGATCCTGTGGAGGTAATTATATTTAATTTTGTAGTGGCACATTTTTAGTTGTCCATATCAGAGGTGAAGACTTAAATATACTGAGGAGGGTGTTACATTTTTCTTGAATGGACAGCAAAATTAAATTATGAGGTATATTGCAACCCCCCCCCCCCTTGGTATACACCCCTGGTGTATATGGACTAGAATAAAAATATTCAAAACAAAGTTAGGGGTCGTTCGCAAATTACGTCACGCTTTTAGGGGGGGAGGGGGGTCAAAGAATTTGTGACAGTCCATACAAAAGATTTTTTTTTCTTTGGAAAATTTGTGACAAGGGGGGAGGGGGGTTCGAAAAAGCTATTTTTTGCGTGACGTAATTTGCGAACGACCCCTTACCTATCCGGGGTAAAACCTAAATTTTTAAGGAAGGGGGTGATATTTTTTCTCAAAAAAGCTTCGTGATTTTAAATAAAAATCATTAAAATTGTATTCATTATCACCAGAATAAGTTGTTGAATTCTTCTTATTCTCCCCAGTACTTGCCCCACATGGATGTAAACAAGATATCATACAGAGATTTTGAGGACTTATTTTTACAATTAAATAAAATTGAAAATGTTTATCCGATTTTTAATTATAATTTTACAATTTTGCAATCTTTAATTTTTTTATTAAAAATATAAATTATTTTTCAAGTATCAAACATTATTACTATCATCAATTTAAAAAGCGTGTGAAAAATTCACCAATTATTACCATGCATGAAGATAAATAAGCAGTTTATCTATATGGGGTTTTTAAAATTAAAGCGTGTAAAAAATAAAGAAGCTGGTTAAAAACAATTTTCATATCAAATAGCAATAAATTTTTACAATTTTGTGTTATCTTTATTGACAGAACATTGGAATACTGTCATTAGCGTTCAACAATTTACAGCAAATCCCAGCTTATATTATTGACATTTCGTACTTTAAACTTCAATACTTATCGTTGACTGGAAATGATTTTAAAGATTTATGTAAGTTAAATAATTTGAATATTAATGAAATTTTAATGTAATTTTGATTTATTTTCATCAGCATCATCTTTAAATCTACCAAATTTAAGGGAACTAGACTTAAGGAACTGTAAATTGAAATCAATTCGTAGAAATTTATTAGAAAACCTGGAAAAGTTGGAATATCTTTATCTTTCAAACAACAACATAGCAAGTCTTGATGACAATGCATTCCACGTGCCATCCTTAATCCATTTAGACTTGTCATTTAATCAAGAGAAAACTGAAAATGGAGTTTTGCCAAATCCACTGAAAATGACACTTAAAGTTTTTGAGAAATTAATAAATTTGCAATTTTTGGATTTTTCACATACCAAAATTGAAGTCCGTGCAATTTCTTCATTGGATTCTCTGTCATCAACCTTAATTGGAATAAGTTTATGCTACACAGAGCTTCAGACAACTGGAGATAATTTCTTATCAAATTTAACAAACTTGAAATTTTTAGACGTGTCCGGAAATACTCAATTAAATTTATCAAAAAGCATGTTTCACACAATATCAACAACACTCGAGCGACTTGATGCTCGTGACGCAAATGTCGAGAAATTAGAATGGACGAGACCTTTGACTAATTTAAGAGTATTGAATTTAAACGACAATAAAATCCGATATTTAGACAACAATTCATTTTCTCACATGCTGTACTTAAAGGATTTAAATTTAGAGAAAAACTCACTGGGGAATTGGTACTCGAGACTGTTTACACAAAATCAAGCGTTAGAAACTTTAAATCTACGAGAAAATGCAATTCAAATGCTTACAGATGACATGAATCATGATTTACTCAGCGTACGACATCTGGCAATTGGAAAGAATAAATTTGAATGTAGTTGTAGTTTATATAATTTTATGCTCACTCTATTTGAGTCAACAAAGAATGCAGATATGGCGCAATTACAAGACAGATTTAATTTTGACAACACCGATGCTGTATCTTTAACAACTCCACATGCTGTGTCCATTGGTATGAGAAGTAATTTGCGACCGGAATATGACATACTTTCGAGAACATATCAAAAGTTCTATGATCAAATATTGAGAAGTATTGAGGCACTTAATAAGCACAATTATAAGAGAAAATCCAAACTTCTTTCACTGACGGATGTAAAGAGACTAAATGATTCACCATTTCATACGATTCTGTTTGATTATGACGAGAATAATGAAGATTATCAGTGCATGAATGTGACGGAAAAGCAAAAACAATCAATGCTTGACTTAATTGACTTTTGTGACGATGCAATGGCTTCTGATAATGATCCACCGTATAACGGCATAGATGATATCTTCATAATAACACTTTCAACTTCCTTAATTCTAGTGATAATATTCATACTCGTTTTGTTCCTTATTTATTGGAAGTGGTGGTATATCCGGTACTTTTGTATCCTTTGCAGAAACTCTGCAGTTTTAACCTTCATGACTGATAATGATGATGACGGAAAGGAAACAATTGTGAGAAGAAAAAGTACATCATCCGTTGATCTATTTCTGTATGATGTATTTGTAAGCTATTCTGACTATAATCGCCCGTGGGTGTTGGATGAGTTTATTCCAAATATTGAGAAAAGAGAAACAATTAATGTTTGCTTACATGAAAGGGATTTTACTGTTGGATATGGCATATTGGAGAATATTATTTCGTGTATGGATAGATCAAGATGTCTTCTGCTGCTCATATCCGAAAAATTCTTGGAAAGTCAATGGTGTCAATTTGAGATGAATTTAGCACAACATCGATTGCTTGAGACGCGGAAGGAGAAATTAATTTTAGTTCTACTCGAGGATATTCCACCAAAAAGTCAACCAAAGACATTGAGATATTTAATGAGAACCAAAACATACATAAAATGGCCAGAAAGCGGTTCAAATGACGAGAAACAGCTGTTTTGGAAGCGATTGAAAAAATCAATAATTTCAACAAAATGGGAACATGAGAATTATGGAAGCACGGCATGATTGTGTGGTTAGTCATATATCTCACATACTTTGGTACAAAAATTTGATAATTAATAGAACTAACAAAAACATTTAGCACATCGAAAAGTGATATTTAATTTAATTAATCTTAATCTTTAATTTTTTTACTCTTACTTTTAACAATTAACAAATAAATTTATTTATATCCTCCAACATTCTTATACTTAATGATTTGTTTCTGGAATGCGTATGGTTGTGCTTGATGAGCTGTGTTCAAAAAGAAAATATAAGATTGGAATAAATTAAGATAAATATTAATCAGTATTAATCTATAATAAATGCATGAAAACTATTTTTATCTGAGAATAATTTAAATTTTCAATTCAGGTACAAGCAGCTTCGTGCTTTGTATAATGTTTTATTTTTAAAACTTTCAGATGAGGATTCTTTTGAAGCAATAACCTTTCTTGGAAAAACCATTAAAGAAAAGACGCCACACGAGTATTAGAGCAATTATTAATTTAATCGATCTCGTGACAAAACCAATCAAATTTTAATTAACACTTTTATAAATATATTTTGTGGACACGACTTTTTGTGAATTTTTGGCTTATGAATCATTCTGAAGAGATCTGCTCAATTCAGTTTTGAAATAAAAAGGAAATGGTTATTTTTGTTGATATTCTTTTAATTCTTAGCATGGGGAGAGGGGGAAGAGAGGGGTCCGGATTTTGAAACTCAGTATAAATGGAATCCTTTTTAAAAAAAACTAATTATTCCTTAAACTTGACTACTCCTAATTAACTATGAATCAAATAAAACTTTCAAAAAGTTGGTTCAATCTTCTTGAATTTTTTTTAAACTCCGTAACCCCCCCCCCCCCTTTGGGTACACTCATGATTCTTAGGGATGATTCACAAAAAATAAATTTTTATAATTTATTCGTCAAAAGAGCGTTGAAGCTACTGAAGACCAGAGTTGGTACACCGGTCCCTACCAAAAACTGTCGTTGGTCACCAATCAAGAGAATACTGGGATAGTCTCGCCATCTCAATGCAAACTCTCAGGGACGTAATCAGAAATTGATTGCATTTTTTTGTATGGACGGCTAATTTTTTCTTCAAAAATTCATAACAAATTGAAGAAAATTTCCATCTATGATGGTTTTGGGATCTGTTGGGATGTACCCTGCTCAGGGGGTTTAAAAAAAATTATTCAAATTTCTGGGTTTTTTAAAAAAAAAATCCAAACCCCTTGTAACGTTGCTAAGTACAACGGTTTTGAAAATTTTGATTTTAAAGTCATCAACTGATCAATCTTTTCAATTTACAGCACTAGTTTAAATTGATTTCTTATAAAAATTATTCGAGTTTATCAACAAACACAGAAATGTTCTCATGAAGAATTTGAATTTTTATTTAAAAAATAAACAAAATTTATAAGAATTCAAATTTTTTGTTTTTTTTTCTCGAGAAATTTGAAAAAAAAATCTAAAAACTAAAAATTATTATAAATTTAAACAAAAATCAATTATTTTTGAGTTTCTCGACTCAATTTCAGTTTTAAAAAACTCAATTTGAGAACTTTACGATATTTATGATAGTGCCTGACCATTGTAAAAATGCTTACCGTATTCAATATTTTTAACAATATAAAATGGCTGTGCTGACCTCTGATATGGATACTCGTATCGTTGAAAAACGAAAAAATAAGGTGTGTTGTCTTTGTGGTCCTTCTTACGACTTCCTTGCACCTCCTGTCCACAGAAAATTATCATGACAAAAATAGAAGCGAATAGGAACAAAAAGGACAACTTATTCTGTGGATTTAAAAAACAAAAAATTAAAAATGTTAGAATTAAATTTGAAAAATCTTACTTGATTCATTCTCAAATCGATCTTATTCACAGACAATACACAAATAACTGATCAACAAAAACATTCCATCACTTCCATTTATAATAAAAAATTTCACAAAACCGACGTGAGAAAAAAAGTTCAATTTAATAATTATGCAAATTAATTAAAACGAATTTAAAGATTATCTTTTTTGTGTGAATTTATACATTTATAGAATCATCTTCTCTTGATTAATAATTTTTTTTGTGTTAAAAACAAGGAAAGTCAAACAAATTTTCCGATATAGAACATTTAAAAAATCTATTCACAAAGTTAATTACTTTAAATTACATTTATCTATCCTCGACTATTCTACCGATTAAATTCTCTATACTAAATCCTTTTGTATTTCCATATTTTCCCTTTTTCTTATCACTTAAATTCAGTAAATTGTGTTCCGTAAAGGAATCGTGAAAGAACTCATTGTCATCATCATCCGTCGCGTAAACGGACCGTTTGACTTTAATGTCTTTTGTACCACTGATTGTTTGATCTGTATCGGAATCAATTTTAACGTTGCTTGACATAACTTTTGTGTCCACATTATTTTGGTTTGCATCACTTTGCAGGAACGGCGAGTTTGAGTCATTTCCAGACGCAATTAATTGCTCGATATGATTAGACTTGAGCATCATTGTATTTTTCATGATTTTATTCCATTCCTCACTTTTAATTGTTGTTGAATCACTTAAATTATGATAATTTAATTGTTTTACATCACTCATGTGCTGATCATTATCGGAATCTGTTTCAACGTCAATATTATCATTATTAAAATCTTCATCCTCATAAGAATTATTTATGGCCGCTGTTGATGCTGTCGTCGGTGCACTATTAAAATTATTTTGTTGCATGTGCTGTATGTCATTATTATTAAACTTCCCACTTGCCACAACATTATTATTAGCACTAAACAGTTCATTTTTAATTGATTCAATTGTTGCACTATCAAAATATTCTTTTTTATGATTCGATAATTTTCGATCATCAATGTCACTCGATTGCATCACTGAATGATTAGTTCCGCGGAAATTTATGAAACTAAATGGAACACAATTTGAATTGAATGAGTTTTGATGATGTGCCATTGGTGGATGTGATGCCGACGGATGATGATGCATGTTGGGTGGAAATTGAATTGAGGGAATTACAGGAACTGGTTTTCTTATCCAAAATGGATGAAATGGTCCAAACATGTTTGTAAATGGAAGATTGGGGTGTAGTTGTACTCGTTTGTAGCGCTTTCGTCGTCGTAGGAAGCTTCCGTTGTCAAACATATCTTCGGCGAGGGGATCGAGCGTCCAAAAGTTTCCTTTGCCTGGATTTCCTGGTTCTCGGGGGACTTTTATGAAGCAATCGTTTAAACTGTTTTTGGGGGGGTTGGAAAATGACATTTTTAGGGGTGGGTTTTTGATGGGGTCGTTCACTAATGACGTTTATTGGGGTTCTAAATCATTTTTTGATAGACGTCATTCATGAATCACTCCGGTAGACAATTAACAATTCCTACCTTAAATTGTGCCTGATTGAATTTTGCCATGCTGGAAATTTTTCTTTATAGTACGGAAATCTGTGGAATCACAAGAAAAATTGGTCAAGACTTGATTTAAGTTTCAAATTGAATATTTAAGAGAAAAAAACAAATTCTCCTGAACAGGAATCGAACCCACGTCCTTCGAGTTCAGATCACTTGCTCCTTCTAATGAGCTATCAGGACTTGTTCAAAATTCTTGCAAAATATCAATTTTAACTATATTTTCTGCTATGAATCTTTCCATCATCCAACAAATCTGAATGAATCCAATTTGACTTGACAAAGTCTATCCACTTACCGGTTCATTATAAATTCACATATTCCACTTAAAGTTAACTTTTTCTGCGGTGATTGAAGGATTGACATTGTTACTGAATTTGCATAAATTAAAAAATTGAAAATTAATTAATCACTGAGATAGAGTCAGATCATCACAGATGAATATAATTACTTAGTGCAATGTACGAATACGGTGGCTTTACCGACGATGAAGTCGGTGAAGCATCTCTTTCCTTATCCAAACGTTTCTCATCACTCTTTGTTTGCTCATTACTTTTCCCATTATTCGTCAAATTATTATTGTTAGTTTTACATGGCAATGGAGATGCTGATTGTGCATTATGAAATTCCACAGAGCTTAATGATGGATGCATTTTTTTATTCCCTTATTTTTGTACAATTTTTCTTTTTCTATTTGAAAAAATCTCACTTGAGATTTATTTTTCCACTTCCGCTATTTCCACACTTAACTCTATCGCTTCTCGATTTCAACTGACAGCATTTTATCTTGTTACAAAAATATTTGTTAATGTCCTTGTTACAACGAACGCAAAAAAACAGAAAGGAATACAAAAAAATTATGTCTAATTTCCCAAAAATCTTGTAACTGAATGGCAATAGCAGAAAATTTTGTGCCTTTGTATGACAAAAACAACAAATTCCATTCTTGTTGTTGTTGCTGTATATAGTCATGATACACAACCAGATTCACAAAAAAACGACATTTCCACCATGGAAATACACGAGATGAGGATTGAAGGGAGAACGAAAATATTTCACACACACACACAAAAAACTTTGTGCTATCTTTGCATCCTTCTTTCATCACCATGTTGTTGCTATTGCTATTTTTGAAATTTTATACAATATCCATAGTGCCATAGAGTGAGTTGAGCTTCACTCTGTTATTGTTGTGTGTATACTTTATTTTGATAAAACATTTATTTTAAGAGAAACCACGCCAATGAAAACATTACAAATTTGTGATCTGATTCCACTGGCTAGAATGAGATGGATAGAGATGTAGAGCAGAGGGTATGAATAGGATGGGTTGACTATGGTGAAGTTTTTGTGTGTATGTGTCTGCCTCGCACTGTTATTTTGTTATTTTATTTTTCCGTGCCACAACCAAAGATCTGTTCCTTGGCTGTGATACACTCGGATGTAAATGAGAAAAAAAAAGTTTGGAAGCTTAGCGAGAAAAAAATTGAAAATGGAAGCTAATAAAAAATTGGAGTTGAATTGCTCTGGATGGATGTGCGCACACTTATTGTCATGAAATTTTTCACCATCAAAATATTTATCCACAACTTGTGCCATATTCATTATTGCATACTCTCATGCTTGTTATTTTATGCATTTAAATGAGAAAAAAAATTGAAAAATGTTCAAGCACATAATTGACATTTTTAAAATGACTTTTTGGTTTCTGTTTGGATATGAGTAAAAATATTTTCCTTTGTTTCTTTTCAATGCCTGACATTTTTAAAAATATATTTTAAATTTTCAAATTATTTTGAGCCATTAAAAAAATAATAATATTGTGAAAAAAATTGCTCACAGTGAGGTTCGAACCAAACCAATGAGTCCTCTTGGTTGGTAACCCAGTACTCTGATTACTAAGCCACTGATGCATCATGCATGTAAATATATATGAAAATTTGTCAATATATAATGAAAAAATTTAAAAATTAGCTTTTTAAATTTTAAAAACCAAACTTTGAAATTCAAAAATATTTTTTAAATTTTTAAATTTTTTTTTAAATTTTATAATTATTTTGAGCCGTTAAAAAAATAATAATATTTTGAAAAATAATTCTCAGAGCGAGAATCGAACCAATGATCTCTTGACTGGTACCCCAGTACTCTAACCACTAAGCCACCGAAGCATGTAAAAATAGATGACAATTTGTCAATATATATTGAAAAAATTTAAAAATCAGTTTTTAATGTAATAAGTTTTTGTAAGTGTACTTAAATTTTTTCTCAAATTGAAATTTTTATTGATTTTTCACAAAATGGTCTCCAGTTTTCCAATCTAGTAATTTCTTTAAAATTTTAAAAATCAGCTTCAGACGCCATCTAAAGTAAAATATGAATCAAAAATTGATAGGTCAGCGAATTATGTAAAAGTAAGTATGGGGACTCGAACTCACGTCTTACAATTTTTGAATTCTACACAGCTTCTACACAGCGGTATATTAAGGGAGGGGTTTTGGGGGTCTAAGAAACGAGAGTTCAAATCCCGTTACCGATAAATTGGTTGAAAATTTACTTTTTTCTGACAAAAATGTACATTTAAATCTCTCAAGATTCATTGTCTCAAACACATGCCTACCTAACTTGACTTCTTTAGAGGCATTCCTATTTTGTAAGATCTAAAATTGAATATTCAAATACAAAAAAATCCTAACACAGTGATAGTACCTCAACAAAAGAGCAAACTAGTCATAAAATCACATAATTTTATACCAGAAAAATTTAATCAGTAAGCATGAAAATATAAATGTACAATAAATATCATTAAATCACCAATAAACCTCAAAATTTATTTACAATCAGATTCAATATTTTCAACCAAAAAATAAATTGATCCGAGTTCGAAAAAGTCAACAATCATTATGTGCCAAGGATAATAAACAAATGGGCAAATTTTCAGAAAGACAAATGGGGTGGAAAATTTATATTATTTTTATTAAAAAAAATCTTCATGAAGCACAATAAAAATTCCACCTTATTTTACATCCACCCCTGCATCGACTACTTATAATTCCACCTCAATACCATTCATAAACAATTGAATGTGAAAAAGCAATAAATTTTTATTACTCCTTCTTAATCCTTTCATTATTAACTTATATCGCTCGCTTTATTGTTATGATGGTTTCGAGTGAGACAATTGTGAATGAAGAATTTACAGCACAGCACAGCTCTATGCTCATCCGGTGAGGGAACGATAATGTTTGTAATGTAGTAAGCGAGGGGTTGACATTAAATTCATGTGACAAATGATTTAATTTTATTTCTGCATGATTTAATTTTGTAGCTTGATTCCCGTATAATTCATGCATTTACTACCGAAAGGTACTCACTGTGATGAATATATTTTTTTTCCTGTGTTTGTTTCCATATGTTATGGATAACGATTATCTGATGCTACTGCTACAAAAAAAAGGAATTTAAACGTTTGGTGAATTAATCATTCATGAGCATTTATACTTATTGTTTGTTTGTTATTTCGATATATATCTACAGCCATCTACAACACTCATATTAAAACGAGATAATCCTTCTTAATGACTTGGATAATTAATTTTTTTCTCTCTCTCTCTTGTGCAGAGCTGAAAAGACACCCAATAAATTTAAAAATATTATGATTTCAATGATATTTTTATTGCACGAATGCACGCTCACAAATGGCTTAGGATTAAGTAAGTGGAAGCTATTCAACACTCACATAACTCCAGCAGAGAGATCCTTAAACAATTTCTTCTCATTCATCATACCTTTTTTAGAATTTCTCTTTTCTTCGTCTGTTTTTAGTGCTTAGTATTTTGAAGTTGAGTGAGTTGGTTTTGTCAGTTTGCCTTCTTAGTGGAATTGGTTTAGTGACCAAACATTCTACCAAGAGTTAGTCGAAATTACGAACTGAAATACTTAGCGTAATTAAAGTCAAAATCGATGGAATCAGTTAGAATTAAGTTGGTTACAAATTGAAATGGACGAATCAATTGTTCATTGAAACTCCAAGCTCATCAACCTAAGACATGTTGTATTATGTGATTAGAAAATAGACTGAACATCAGCAACTCTTTCTTTTGGTTGCTGATATTGTTCTAAAGTACCTAGGGTTGTAACCAAGAAAAGGGGGGTTCTGGAGTCAGATCTCTTTGGAATTTTTTAAATTTGCTAGAGTATTTTCAGGAAAAAAATCCAAAACCCCTCTAAAAAATTCAAGACCTCTGCCTTAAAAAATTCTGGTTATGTCCTTGCATTCGGTCTTTGCTAAATATGAATATCATAGTAATAGACTAATTGTTGGTATAAATAAACTGCACGATTGTAATGTAATTAAAAGTGACTTAATGTTTATTTAATAAGAGACGATGTTTCTCTCTTGAGTACATAATGAAAACTAAACTTTTACATAGAGGGGAAAACAACTATAAGGGGAAATCAACTAATTGTAGTTGTTAACATAATTTAAATATAAAATGACCGTTGATATATTCTCAACACTAATATCTGCCAAATTATAGTCACCAGAACACCGCTACTTCGACATGTTAACAACAAAGCACCAAAAAGACGCAGATGTGTCTTGACGGTACCATTTCAACTGCTTTTAATCCTTTTGACGAAAAAAACTATATTTTCATTTATTGCTTCTAACCATACAGCCTGCTTGACCGTCATGTGGACATCATTTAAAATTGTGGTGATTGCCTCCACAGCGACAGTTCGTACAGTGTCCCTAGAAATGCGTCATGGAACAAATCTTAATGCTCTCATTTTCCTTACTTCCTACTAGATCCTTTCAGTCTCATGATGTAAAAAATAAATTCTTTATTTAACTTATAAACTTTCAGAACGAAAGAGTTTCTTCTGTTTCTACTGCTGCTTCACTCGAGATCCTTTTCTGCTGTTCTATTTGTTTTCTTACTCTTTTCCATTCTTTATAATAATTTTTTTTAATGAAGAAAAACTGAAATGATGAAGGAAAGAAAAAGTTTTTCCATTCATTTCATTTCAACTCCTTCTGTTGTCTTTGCCTTTCTTCTTTTTTCGGTGGAACTAAATATGAATTTTTCCCCGTTCATGCAAATATTTTTCTTTCGATGAAAAACTTTTTTTATGTAACTGCTGAAAAAAAATCCTCATTCTGTGTAAATAAAAGTTGCTCATATTGAAAATTGTTATTTAATGGATGATAATGGTACTCTTGTGTGCTGCTTAAAAGAGAGTTTTTTTTTCGTTGAATGGAACGAAAATTATTATTGTTGTAAGATTTTTTTTCCTTCCTTATTGTTCATTTCATCAATGAACTCGAGTGTTTAATTTATTCATTCACATGCGAACATTAAATACACTCTTCAAATATGGATATAAAAATAATGTATACAAATGAAATTTAGTCAGGCTTACGGGCAAAATTTAGTATTTTAATCACCCCTTTACAATTTTTTTTTGTATTTTTATTCATTTTGTACGAACAGTAAACAATTAAAATGCGATTTTACTTCCCCGGATTTTAATCCTCTCTGTGGATAGGAGATGTTGTGAGGAGGAAATGTTTAGGATGTTGTGAATAGTTTACTTGCTGCTTCTAAATTCATTGTGCAATAAGATTTAATTTAGCATGGCTTTTTTGAGGAGTATTTTGCGGTAATAATGCAGAATGGATCAGTTTTGAACAGTTTGAAGCTTAATCAGCTATGATTTTGAATTAATTGTAGCTTTATGTTTCGTACTTTCATCTTATCAACATCCAGTAATGCTAAACAAAGCAATAAGATGAATAATATCAGATTCCACTCTAACACGACATTCTACATCATAATGTTGAGAATATATTGTATCAACGGTCATTTTATATTTGAATTATGCTAGCAACTACAATTAGTTGATTTCCCCTATAGTTGTTTTCCCCTCTATGTAAAAGTTTAGTTTTCAATCAATAAATATTAAGTCACTTTTAATTAAATTAAAATCGTGCAGTTTTTTTATTCGAACACATAATGATAACGATAGACATCATGAGTTAACGACCCCAGAGAAAAACTCAACATCAAGTCTCATCAGCAACAAAATCTTCACACATTTACGCGATTTGTCATCTCTCAAATAACCTAAATTGCTCATTTTCGTTGGGATAATAATGCCATCTGTAAATATTTATAGAAAAAAATGGATACAAATTGAAATCTCATGTACCTTTCGCTTAATAGATGAAGCAACAGCAAACAAATGCGGAAAAAGTTTTGTGAACAATTGCATAATCCTCATGATCAATATCATATGGTCGTCTTCTCATCTTCAGGCACAAATAGAATCATCGCTGCAATCCCTTTAAATTACAGGAAAATGTAAAAAATTTCATTTGTCAACATCGAGAGACATAAAAGGAATGAAATGAAAAGATTTTTGTTTGCTAAAAGTTTTTAAAACATTATCGCAGGATAGGAAAGAAGATTTTAAAGCAAAACAAAGTTACTTTGTTGGATGTCAACCCTTATTTTTGTAGCAGATTATCGAGGATGTATAAATTTTAAGGTTTTATGAATTTATGGTGATATTTAATTTTGTTATGCTCACTTTTTAGGTGATTTATTGACTGATTATAAAGTTTAAAAATATTTAAAGTAATTTAACTTTGTTATTTTTAAATTCAAATACTCAAAATATTTGAATGAGCACGAAATAATGATCAAATAATAAAATCAAATTTGAAATCATAGAAACCAGTGCCTAATTTGCTAAATTATTGCTTGAGGTTACAATTACACGGAAGGCGTGGGTTGGAGTCCCGGTTGAAGGTTTCTGACCAAAGATATTATTCAGAGCAGAATAATAGTTGAAGTTAGCATTCTATCAAGCTTCTTAAACAACCTCTGATAGCTTATTGGTAGGACCATGCTAGCAAAAATTGTACGACGTGTGTTCGAGTCCCACGCGTGATTTATTATTCGAAAAATTTACTTTTTTCTACTAAATATTCGAATTAAATATCCTTAAGTTTCAAAATCAAGTTCTAATTATAGTCCAAAGGAAATGATCTTGCCAATAAGACTCTGAGCCAGATATTATGATATTTTCTAGAGCTACCCCAGGTAGGTAGAGTATAAGCAACAATACCCCTAGAGTAGAATATGTGAGGTGTCCTAAGTATGATTGACATTGAATACAATCTTTTAAGTGACCTAACAGTAATTCTTGGATATGCTCAGGGGGGACAACGCAAAATTTAATGGTCAAATTTCGGTAACATGTTTACTGAGATGAAATTTTTCAAATACTCCAGAGATTGTTTTGCAAAAAATTTGTTGAAAGTTGAAAAATTTTCTTAATTTCTTTTCTGTGCAGTTTCAGTTTAAAAAAATTAATGGAAGTGATTCGGAATGTTAAGTACTTCATATTTTCAATCCAAAATTTAAGCTTGGCTGGATAAATTCCAAGAAAATTGAAACAATTTAAATTTCACTTGGAGTACTTGAAAATTTGCATCTCAGTTAACATGTTTCGAAAATTTGACCATTAAATTTTGCGTTGTCCCCCCTGAGCATATCCAAGATACTTCCAAATGACCTCCATGAGAAGCAACTAACAATTTTGTGTTACTAATATCTTTCCAGTTCCTAAAAATACACCAAAAACTTAATTTACTTAAAAATCACTTCAAATTTTCAATAGAAAATTAAATTCTAATTTTTTAAAGAGTTTAAAAAATCTGAACAGCACAAAACCACTTGAAAATTATTTCATTCTCAAATTGTCATCATAAATTCATATCATATGACACAATCCGTAATTGCTCAGCATGATTTGAAATTCCACACTTTCAATTATTTTGCAATCAAACTGCGCACATGAGACAGCAGCAGTAGCAGCAGAATGAAAATGTTATTGAGATGATTTGATTTTTAAGGGGTCGATTGGTTGGCTTAAAAGGAATAAATTTAACATGCTGAAGAATTTCCACTTCTAATTGAATTTTAAATTTGAAATCCATTCCTGGCTCTAATTCAATATTGAATTGCGAATATCCAGCAGAGCAATAAAGTTTTTCTTTAAATTGAAAAATCTAAACTAAATCAAATTATTCTGTTCATTCTTCCTACACATTTTTTTTGCTATTGATTCATCAAAATTGACAAAGTGGCAGCAGAGCATTCGATCAATTCATTCCGCACTTGAAATGTGAATACATAAACGATTTTTTTATTCCCTAACAAGTTATTGCCTTTCCTTTACGATTATGATGATTGCTGAGTGCCACTCGAACACTTGTTCGTGAAATATATTTTTCCATGCAGGTTGAAAATATTTTTTCTATTTTTCAAAAACACACGTGTAAAGACATGAAAGTGAAAGTTAAACATCAAAAAAAGAAAAATTCAAAATATTTATTTAGCACTCGTAATTGATTCTTATCTCATCTTTGAGATTTTATTTGTGTTACATGGATGATACTGTGTGTTTGTTTGGTGTTTTATTAAAAGTGTCGGCACGTGACTTTGTCGTCGTTAACACTTTTTTAATAAAGGAAATGTTAAACAGGATAAAAAATTTAATTATTAGGGAAATGTGTGATCGTGAACGTTGTGCAGTTTATAGGGGATTCGTGGTGCCGGTGAGATGGAACTGAATATTTGGAGTCATACCGAGTTATGTCAACTTGTTTGCAAAGTCAGTAAAATTTTATATAATGATCTTTGAGGTTTTGTAATAATATTTGGGTTATTTGTAAAAAAGTTCCGGAATTTTGTTAAATTCTTCAGAATTTTCGTAATAAATTGTTGGTTTAAATAAACTGCACGATTGTAATGTAATTAAAATTGACTTAATGTTTATTTAATAAGGAGACGATGTTATCTCTCACGAGTAATAATGAAAACTAAACTTTACATAGAGGGGAAAACAACTATAAGGGGAAATCAACTAATTGTAGTTGCTAACATAATTCAAATATAAAATGACCGTTGATATATTCTCAATAGAAAGACTCAAATTTTTGTAAAATTTCTCCGATATTTGTGAAAAAAATTATTTTTTTTAGAAAGTTTGTGGAAAATTTGAACCAACTTCTAAATATTCTCATAATCAGAACCACTATTCCCGTCTTTAATATCAATTTCATTCAATAAACATTAAACAAGCCTAATCTCTCTTCCTTTTATTCTTCACCTCCTTGATATTTCAAGAATCCATGACATAATTTAATAAAAATGTTGTGAGGAACAAGATTTTTTTTTGCTACGTGACAACAATTCAGCAAATAAATCCTTGCTCTTTGTTTCCACTGAGACGATACAATATTTATTTTTATATTGGTTTAGCTTTGCAACATCATCATCGACCGACAACATTATTATCATGATGATGATGATTAAACTGGGAAATTTAATTTTCAATATTTATTTTATGGTAGAATATGCCAATATTAAATTGATATCTACGTATGTACACGTGCCGAGGGATGAGCAATTAAAATTGTATTTAACACAGGCTTGAGCAATTTTGTGATGATTTTTTATGGAAGAATGGGTAAAGTAGTTGTTGCTGTTGATGATTATTATATCAAGATTTTTCATCGGAATTCTCATAACATGGAGATTTTTACATGCTACAGAAAAAGGCAATTTTCATGTCCAAAGAAAAACAATAATTGTTTCATGATGGAAAACAAAAAAAGAAATTTTTTTTCATTAAAATCCTGAAAAAGGAAAAAACACAAAATGAAAATCATTTGAATGAAAACAAGCGGAAAAATCAATAAAACGAAAATGGGGAAAAATGGCAGCAAACAATTTTCTGAAACACACAAAACTGCCTGGGAGCTATTAATTTGATTTTTCAAACATTTTCAACAACATCACAAGTATCAGCCATTATTGTATTCACTATACCATAACGAACAAGCTTTTCTCAAATCTATTCAATTTTCATTTTCATTTTACCCGATGGAATTCAATTTTGTTTTACTAGAGCTTTGGGTCTCGTTTAGGTAAGCGGAAATTCATTTACTTTGTAATTTTGAATGCACTTGGAAATTAACGGGTTTTTAAAATTCAAATTACCTAACGGTTTTTAAAAATTTGAAAATAAAGTTTCAAAATTGCACTAAAAACCGTTGGAAAACTTGCATAGTTTGACGTCATGTAAATTGACATAGAAATTTAATCCAGGAAAATTATCAATTTAACTAGTTTAAGCTGTGAATTAAGTGTTATAGTTTAGTTTAATACATCAATTGGCTTGATAAGATCACGAGGTAAGTAAAAATTATGAAGAATTGTGTATTTTAACCAACAATAAAACGAAAAAATTAATTCCACAGAAATTTCTGGAAATTCAAGTCATGGATTTATTAAGTGCTTTGCCTGAGGATATTTTCAATGAAATCGCAACATACTTGAATCGACGTGATGTATTGGAATCATCAATGGTCTGTAAGAGATGGTATCAAATGTTTGGACAGTCTAATGAGTGCATGAAGAAAATAACTGCAAAATACACCAACTATAATTATCGTCGAAATGATTTAAATACACTATTAATGAGTGAACGTAAATATCAGAACATCAAGATTGGATTTCAACGCACTCAAAATATGAAGGATACAAAAGTTGAGCAGAATATTATAGCTATTCTAGATAAATTCGCTAAATCAATGGTCAAATTGGAGACATCGCATGATTTTCCGCGAGTCTATGCTCTTCCAAAACTAAAGGAACTAATATTTAACATGAATGTTTATCAAAAGTATCCCAATAATTTCTATTCAAACGGGTTGATAGCAAAGTGCACTCCTGAAATTATCAAGAAATTAAGCCTTAAGCGTTTTTCGTACCCGAATAAACCAGATGATAAAGCAGTGAAATTAATTATGAATGCACTCACAAATATGCGTAATCTGAAATCACTAAATAGCAGACAGCAGAAAATTGTTGATTTACAAATGACTGAATATAAATTTAGACTTGAAGAAATCAATTTGAATTTTTGGTTCATTAGTAGAAATCAAAATAATGCTGCAATAAGCTTTCTGAAGGCTCATCAATCAACACTTAAAGTTATTAAACTGAGAGAAATTATTTTGGAGGACATTGCATTATTCTTCTCAGATTTTCCAAAACTTCATTCACTTTATATTGACAGTATAACTCATGATGACACGGTGATCGATTTTCCACAGAATTCAACGATCAAGAACCTCGTTTTTATGCAGTATATGCCAATTACAAGTGCACAACTTGTCAAAATGCTTGATAAGTTAAAGAAACTTAAGCACCTTAAAGTATATGATCTATGTTGGGGAACAATTTGTGCTGCTACCAATTCTCCGACACTTGAAACAGTAGAATATAAATATTTGGATGCAGATGTTGATAAGGATCGCCGAAAGCAGATAAAAAATCATCGCAAAATTCAATTCATCAAGACATTAGTCAAGTAAATTAAGTTATGTTATTTAAGTCACAATTGAGGATTCTTGTGAACATATTAATTTATGATTTGGATATTTGCATATGTGAAGAAAATATGTGAATAAAGAATTTATACTTATTTTAACTATTGAGTGAATATAAGGGCAACTCTATGGATGAAATTTTACAAAAATAATTCATAAATACATTTTAAAAATCTAGGTCGATTATCCATGTCTAAAACCTCATATAAATAGTTCGATTCAAAGCAGCATTAACTTAATAATCTTCAATAGCAGAAGATTATCCCATATTCATCCAAACTTACCATTTTCCAGTCCATTTCCTTCAAAACATAAATCCATCCTCAAAAATCTTCGGATCAACTAAAATTGATATTTATAAGACATAGAAAATGTCTATCTCATCCCCCAACTGTACAATAAATAAATATTTTATTATGATAAAATACTTTTGCTTGTTATTGTTGAATCGAGGATTCTATTTTGCTTCTTCCACACACAGTTGGCAATCTCTCTCACATTGCTTTCTATTTCCTTTTTTTTCAATTCGAAATAAAGTAAAATAAAAGCAGAAAGAAAAATGTTCCTTGCATAAATATATATTGTTCCTATACATACATAAAACTTATGACTGTATTAGTGTATCACAAGTATCACAAGTCATGCCTTCTCGCTCACACAAATAGTCGCCATAGTAACATCCACTGAAACGATCCTGATTGGCCAATTGAGAGATGGCTCATCAGTTGATGCTTATTCTTTCCTTCCTTACGAGAATGCTCAACACAGTCAGAGGGGACGACAGATGATGAAGGATGCTGAAGGTGAATCTCTGACTGTAAGTTTAGTAATACAAGAATTTTCTAGCTGTGGAAGTGAGAAAGACTGAGTTGATGTTTGTTCTAAATAACATAAACATGGTACAGAAGCTGCATGACGTAGATTTCTTTCTATTTTCTGCTCCATCCCGCTCTCAAACAATACAATGAAGAACGAAACTAAAGAAAGAAGGAAAAAATTATTTTGGCATCACAGATGGATGTAAAAGTGGTACGGAGGGATGAGACATTTCCAGCCTTTCGATTTAACAAAATTGTTTGCGTAATAAAATAAATTTTTGGGGTGTAAAGAAAATAACATGAAGGGGGTGGTGGCAGTGAGAGACAGAGCACTAAAATGTGGAGGTTATAAAACTGAGGAGACTCTGATTGTGTTAGTAAACTGTGTCTACATGATGATATTATTGCTAGAGGGAAAATGTCAGTCGAAAATAAAATTGAAAATGCTCAGAGGAAGTTGGAAAATGTAAATATTTTCAACATAAAATCAAAAGCTTTTCATTCCACTTCTCGTTCTCAAATTTACAATGAAAAGCGACATTAAAAAAATTTTCCTTCAACAATTTCCTTTTCTTTCTTTTTATAATGTTATTGAAATGAATAAGAATGCGGAATAGTAAGTAGGAGAGAATAAACCCTCAAATATATATGGGCGATTCCACGGATGGATGGAATTCCGAAAAATTCAGTTGTAATTCTTCTTCAACTTGTCAAAAAAAATTCTCAAATTTTATCATTTTAACTAATCAAATGATGTAAGAAACATTGTGATTATGTTTCTTTAACTGTTTATCTGCTTAATCAATTTTAATTTTAATTAAATCTAAAGTAATTAAGCAAAAATCAGGACTGATATTCTGTATGTTATTGCGGATTAGGAATAAAAAAGCTTTTGCGTTGCTTCCGTACAATAGTTGGTTCAAAACTATTAATTTTTCTGCTTAATAACTGCTTTATAAGTTAATTTAATTATGCAGAATCATAAAACAAAGTACAATGTACAGTA
Organism: Chironomus tentans; assembly: GCA_963573255.1. Lineage (NCBI taxonomy): Eukaryota > Metazoa > Arthropoda > Insecta > Diptera > Chironomidae > Chironomus > Chironomus tentans. The sequence goes on along the minus strand of OY754302.1, from coordinate 39,007,407 downwards.
AATCAACCATAAAGGGTTGTCTAGATGTTTATAAAGTGAAAATTTTTGGTGTGAAAATTTAGAATTCCATTTTTTGTACGGAAGCAACGCTTACAAAAATCCAAATATTTCATTAATTAAAGCATATAGAAGCAAGAAATAACTCTAGAAAGATAGATTTCGGCGTTTTACATAAGTATATGTAGTCATTGAAACGTCTAGATAGCTGAATTAAGAAAAAAATTGATTTAAAGACGAAATTTTTGAAAAATCACATCTGTGGAATCGCCCATATATTCATTCCTAACGGCAACCATTTTTTATTTAAAAAGAATTTCTTTTGATGTCTTTTGGATGGAAATGTAAAGAAAAACGTTTATGGAAAATCTTGGGCAGGAAAATTAATTATTTTTCCTTCTTCTTGCTACTTTTGCTATTTTATAATGTAGGATTTTTAGTCATGCTAAGTAATTGTAGTTTTAATGAATGACCGACTGGCATGTTGGTTAAATTGACAGATTAGAAACCATGATGGTAAATGTTATGAGAAGCTTATGAATATACTAAGATCGAATACAGTGTTTTGGATATGAATATGAGGACTTGATGTAACTTGAAAATGCAAAAGTAGTTTTTAGATTGAATCAAGAGGATTATAATTGAATCATAAGCTCATCCAATTTACGGTCGCTCATTTAAGGTAGAACAATTTAGAGTAATGATTTTTGCAGATTTTTAACAATATTAAGGACAAGAGGGAAGGGAAATAGTTAAACTAACCTCAAAAATTCTAGCTACATCTCTAATTGCCATAATCACCTAAAAAACTCACAATACTTAAATGGAATCTTTTGAATAATTTTAACGTTCATTTGAGATTTAAATAATATTTATTGTATAATAGTTGTTTGCCCCTTTTCATACAAAGAGTCAGTCTTGCACTAGAATTCGAACAATAAACATCTTTACAACCTCAGCTGTACATTTTGCTTATTTTAAATAGTCACAGATACAAAAGTGTAATTTTAAAGTTTATTTACATAATTTAATTTTTAACACCCATTTCTATTCACATCTTCCAAAAAAAAAAAATCAAGCCACAATTTACTATTTACGCAACATTGTTCTCTCAAAAACATTCTTATGCTTAAGTTCTTTATGAAAATATATTTATTGACAAACCATAGCTTTATGAATGAAAAAGCTGAGCATAATTGAGTTTGGATTATAAATAACATCGATGTACAGAAAATTCTCGACAGAAGTTTCACAATAAACAACTTTTTGAGAATTTTTCCTTCCTTTTAGAGATTATTTCTGTATTGTAATAAGAAGAGGAAATTTTTTTCACAAATATTTTCGTTAAACATCTTCAACGACGAACATACATTGTAAGTAAGCGAAGAGGAAAAAAAAGGTTAAGGATCATAAAGTGCTGGGATTTATTGAAAAATAATCTTTTACATTGTTTAAAAAAAGAAAGGTTCTTTATTTACAAAACAGACTTATTGAGTATGAGCAATAATAATTTACAACAATTTCCATGTAAGAAGTCCGATTATTATGTGAATTCCAAAGGCAAATATTTCCATTCGTCCACCTCCGCTCTTCAGTGCGATTGCATTACGTCCCAAATTCTTCTTATCCATCTCGAAAATTTTGAATATTGTCGTGGGACGTCGATTGTATTTCTTCATAACTCCATTAAAATTCGATGGTATCATCGTGCATTGATTGTCGCTAAGGCTGACAATCTCCTCATCACTGTTCCTCGCCAAAATGCACATGTCAATCTTTTGCTCAAAATCAATTCCCTCTAATTCGCCACTCGTAACATTTCCAATTCTCGTGTCATAAGCGAGAATTTTCTCCAATAAAATTTTATTTTTACCATCACGAAAATGTAAATAAAAGTCAGCAATATCTTTTGATATGGATGAAACGTACCATTGAATAAATAACGATCCACGAGTGCTGTTTGGAATAAAAGAGAACAATAAAAAATGATTCAAAAAGGGAAAATGCATGTGTATGTACATAATAAAGTAAGCAGAAAAGATGTGAAAAATTAATTTTAGCTTTTGTCGTATTGTTTGGAAGGGATGATGAAAGTGGAGAGAATGGAAATGCAAAAGAACAATTTTCCTTTGTTTGGAATGCTGTAAGTAGGAATCGACCGGGTAAGGATTCTTGTTTTAAAGGCAGAATATGAACATTTTACTTCTGAAAATTCAGACCTGATCCTTAGACTATCAATTTGCGGAATTTCAACCTTTAATTCCTAATTTCCAACTCTGAAAGTTGAATCCCTTTGCTTCTCTTTGAATTATTGCTTCTTTTGATCATTAATCGCACGTATTATGGTGTGAATATGTATACAGAACCTGATAGAACCTAACCAGCACATTGCATCGGAAAGACTAATATCCAGCGTGATACTGGAGCCGGTTTCTTGGGTACACCCTTGCCATACTAAAGACAATAATTGGAGTATATCCGAAAAATTGGATACCAGTTTTTGGATCTATTCTCCCTTGTGTTTTCAGAGCCACAGCATTATAAGGATCCAAAGATTACTGAATTAACAATAATTCTACCTAAACCCGTCAATGTGGTGCTGTTTGCTTCATATCTTGTTCCTATTACTCAAAAAATACAATTTACTTTTCCAGGTCTCAAAACCAGGATCACTGTATCAATAACATCCAATTTACGTGAAGACTAGTCCACTACACCACTGATCCACATCATCTCACTTTCCATCTCTTCCTAAACTTTAATTTACTTTTAAAAAATCTCAAAATACTTACAAGAAAATGTCCCTAAATCGTATATCAGGCAGAACTTCATACTCATGATTAATTTCCTCAATTTTAGACAATTCTAAGTCCGAGCATGTCAACTGCTGATCTCTAACCTCATCGAGTGTTAATTCTGCGACATGCTTTGGCTGTTTGCACACCAAATTCGAGTATTGTTCAATTGGTTTTGGTTTTTCGAGCAAAAAGTGCTTTAATGAGCGAATTTCACAGTTGCATGTCAATGGATTTCCCTGAAACTTCACAGATATTCCTTTTTTAATTTCGTCAATTAATGACTTATTTAAATGAATTAATTGATTATTTTCCACGTTAATTTCATTAAGCTTTTTTGCTGATAAAAGTTTATCGTAGTTCAGACGATAAATTCCATTATTCTGAAGGTAAAGTTTCGTAATGTTTTCAGGCATTTCAAATGGATGGTCAGGATCGTCCATATTTGTTAATCGATTGTTTGACAAATCCAGAACTTCCAGTTGTGTCAAATTTCCAAGAACAAATTTGCGGACTTCATTAATTCCATTATTTGAGATATTCAGAAATTTCACTCTTTTAGTTCCAAATGTGAGGTCGAATGTGAGTACGGGGATTAAATTGAAGCTTAAATCGAGTTTCTCTAGCTTATATGGGAACCACGGATTTGATGGAAACATTTTACGTGTAATAAAGCTGATTTTGTTGTGGTGAAGTTTAAGCTACAAAGAAAATAAATTGTTGAATTATTTTTTCATGGGTAATAAATCTCAATAAGTAAACTTACTTCCTGCAAACTCAAACAGTCTTCAAAAACACTCGACGTCTTATTGTCCAGCTTCTCAATGAAGTTATGTGATAGATCCATTTTACGCAACGATACAAGCCCTAAGAATGCATCTGTTGGAATAATTTCGATGGCATTTTTCGATAAATTTAGGGTGAGTAATTGCAGTAATCCCTCGAAAGCCTTTTTGCTGTTTATTTTATACATTGTCAAAGATATGAATGAAAAGAAAAAATTTATTGAAAATATTTACCTGATGTTATTGATCTGATTGTTATAGAGATTAACTTCAAAGAGTCCTGGCAATTTTCCGAATGCTCCTTTTGGCAGTGCAGTTATGTTGTTGCTCTATACGGGATTATCCATAAATATATTGACATAAATCATTCTATATATTGTTGTCATTTACTCACCTCAAGATGTAAGTACTGCAATGTCTTAACTTCAGTCAGTGATTCATGAGGAATTTTTGAGATTCCATTGGAATTGAGATTTAATGTTTGAAGTGTAAGCAATCCGAGGAATGAATGTCCCCTTAAATTATTTTCCAATTGATTGAGGCTTAAATCTAGACTAATCAAGGCATTCATAACAGGCCATATCTTCTCGGGTATTTCTGTTAATGAATTATTCCGGAAATTGAGGTGATTTAAAGAAATTGGAAGTTGAAAAATTGTTTCCAGATGATTATTTTCAATTGTGAGTGTTCTCAAGCTTGCTAATTTTGCTAATGATCCCCTTGATACTTCCTTCAATCTATTATTACTTAAATCCAAATCTAACAATGTGGATAATGTACCAAATGTTGATGGTTTCACTTTTTCCATTGAGTTGTAGCTTAAATTCAAATTTCTCAGAGAAAACAATGGCATGAGAACCGCATTGGATATTTCACTTATCATGTTGTGTGATGCATCAATTGTATGCAGCTCATAGAGTTTAGGAAATGTATTCTTCGGAATGTCAGCAATGAAATTGTAGGAGACATTAAGTAATCTCAAGCCAGTCATGTTTTGTAATGGAATTTGTGACATGTTTGTGAATCTGTTGTATGACAAGTCAAGTGTAGATGCATACGTGTTCTCATCGAAGGCTGATTTTGGAATATTATCAAGTAGATTATGAGAAAGATCCAGTATTGTGATGTTAATGCAATTAATGAAAGACTTGGGTTCAATTTTACTCAAGGAATTGTACGACATGTTGACAGTCGCTAGATATAGATCAGTAAATGCTTGTTTTTGTATCTCTGTTATGTTATTCTCAGCAAGGTTAATGAGCTCAGCATATTGCAATTGTGCAAACATTTGGTAATCGACTTTCTTCAATTGATTTCGTGCCAAGTCTATTGTGCCAATTCGTGAAACAGAACCAAATGTTCCACGACCAACGTCAGTAATTAGATTATCGCTCAAATAAATTCGTCTGAAAGCAAATATGAGACAATGACAATTGTATTTTTGAACATTCGATGAGAAAATGGCAAATTTTAAGTTACCTCAAAAATCTCATCCCACGTAAACTGTTTGCATCTAGTCTCTTAATATTATTAAATGCTAAATTAACAATTTTCAATACGGCATTTCTGGTGAATGCTCCTCTCGACAACTCCGTCAATTTATTATTTGAAACATTACAGAACGCTAGCTTTGTTAAGTCAGCAATGTGACTAGAGTCTAATTTAGCGATGTAGTTGAAGCTAATGTCAAGCAATTCAACATCACGTAGACCTCTAAATTGATTCTTTTTTAACACGGCTATGTGATTGCCATGGAGGTCAATGGTCTTTAATTTCTTCAGATGCTGAAATGTATTCGCTCCAATCTCCGTCACATTTCCATTTGTTATGTACATCTTCTCTAATTTCGCTGGCAATTGACTATCATCAAACTCATTGTTGTTTAGTTCTTTTATAGAATGATAATTGAGCTCTAAAAATTTCAAATTGCCAAGTGACTTAAAAGCATCTCGTGGAAATTCCGTTAGACTCGAGTTAATTATTCTCAACTCCTCCAATGTGTCATTGATTCCCCAAAAGACGTGATCTTTGATGGATTTTATAGGTACATCATAAATTTTTAATATTCTAGCATTTGATTGATGGAAAATAGTTCCATAAAGGTTAACGAAATTTGAGTCTCTTATTACTACTTCTTCCACTTTTGAGCCATTAAGGCCAGCTATGTTCTGAAATGCAATCGATAAGGTTGCAAGATTTCCTCCTTCACATCTTATGTACAATCCAATATCACTTCCTTTATCACATTTACATGGAAATATTTGACTTTCTCTGCAAGAATTTTAAGAGGATTAATCATTAAAATTGCGATTAATTATGTACAAATTTCATTCTGAAGCTTCAAATTGACAATTATTTTGAAAAATCAATGCAAAATAGCCTTCTTAGATCAAAATTGTCATTTATCCTGAGCAGCACAAAAATGGAAAGACAGTCTTTGTGCCACGCAAGCCCAGCTTTATACTAAAACTCAAAACTGTTCAGGCTATTCACATTAAATTCCAATGAAATGCCTTATCTGATCAAAAACTACATACTTGGTAGGGCATTCATATTTAGGTCCTGGTGGGATGTAAATTGATGAAACAAAATTCGCGACGAGTAAAAGTGTTCCAATAGATTTATAGGTCAGCATTTTCTGCAAAAAATTAAATTAGATCAATCGGATGTGTGTGCAGATAAAGATGTAATTTATGTGATTGATATTAAATACAGTTTCTCGTTATGTATCTCCCACACTGCAGTGTGCATGAGAAAGTTTCATGAATTTGTAAATTTTTTATGGAAATAGGTAATAATTTTAATTGTTGGCTTATGGATCATTGTACTTTGTGTTTTATGACCTGAATTTAAGTTTTGAATCTTGAGGTTGATGTGGTTTTGGAGTAATGATCTGAATAGGTAAATTTCATGGCCAACAGCGTCATTTAAAGCAAAATGTAGGTAATAAAATAAAGATATCAGCATCAAATTTGATCAGTTGACTTTTTGACTAGTCACACGTAGATTCTTTTGTAATTTTGCTTGGATTTATTGAAAAATCACAGCAATCGATGAATAACCAAGAAAATACCATTGGATGAGTCATCTGATGCTGAATGTAAGTAAAGTTTTCAATTTATGACAGTAAAACAGAATTCTAAACCTGTTGATTTAGACAAAGGTGTAGAACTGATCAAAATGATAAAATTTAATGTTTATTTAATTATGCAATACAGCTTGATAAGATGATTACTCTTTGAAGACCCAATGAATACTAAATAATACAATAAAAGGGGATAACAACTATGACAAGGGGAAATTAACTAATTTTAGTTGCTAGTACAATTCAAATATAAAATAACCGTTGATATATTCTCAACAGATGAAAAATGATTAAATATCATTTGATCAGTTCCGCACCCTTGATTAAAGATCCTCTCCTACAAGAAGTTCTTCAACTGACTTTTAAAAGTTCTTAAACTACAATTGACTATTGTTTTCTTGACTAATTCAGTTCTAATCCAATGCATGCATGAATCCGTTATTTGTATTTCCATAGAACACAATAAGGAAGAACAAACTTTACATAGACATTCTTGAAATAAATAAAAAAATTATTCAAGCAATAACAACCTCTTCTCATGCAGATCGTCAGCAATGACCGCAGGTATTTAATTAAAGCACAAGTTTCCAAAAATCAACGAAGGAAAATATTGCGCAATAATTCAGCATATTTATAGACTTGCTTATAAATTTTTCATCTCCTGCTTTCATTTACTGTTTGGTCTTTGATATTTTTTGGTGAAGAATAAATAGCTGTGAGGTGCAACTGCTGATGATGTAATTCCACCAAATCAAAATGTAATTGAAAATTCGGCGTGACTTCGTGCGGCATGAACATGAAAAAAGTACTGAATGGAGCTTAATTATGTTGACACTTTCACCGAAAAAAATAAAACAAAGACGCAATAGACTAATTTACATACATGTGTGCAGTCAATGCCTTATTTGATGAATTGTTGATTTATAAAGAAAAACTTTTGAATTTTCTCTTTCTTTTTTTTTAATTATACAGATTCAATAAACTTGCAAGCAAGCAACAGAAAAGAAAAGAATCTAGTTTATAGCATATTGATTGGTTGTGTGTGCCACTACACTTCATGCTCAGCACAGCGAGACAACAGAAAATATGCGAGAGAGAAGGCAAAATACTGGAAATAAGAAGCAAATGGAACAAAGCATTCTTTGAAGGTCACAAATCAATCTAAGATTAAAATATTGCCTCTTTCAGTGCTGTGGATTAATGAGATGCAATAAAAAACTAAGTCACTTACAATTAATTTTATGTCTTTGCAGGAAGAATTAAGTTTCTCTTTGTTGCTCGAGACTTTAAATGATTAATGAGTAAACAGCAACTTTCGTGCAATTATTAGACAACAAATTTTAGTTGTAGATAAGCAAAATAGTTGCTTCTGGTAGGATCTTAAGTCTGTCAATTTCACTTTGATATGATCTCATTTTTTTCATATGAAATTTTACATCTTTTCACTTTTTTTGCTTATTTCCTTCTTTACTCATTCTCATCCACAGAACTATTTTAAGTAAATATTATCGTAATTTTACTATTTTTAGTTCCAATAAAAACTTTAATTTCACACCCAACAATTATAAAACAGCAAAAAAAAGACTTGAAACTTAATTTTTAAAGCCAACCGATTGCGTCAAGACACAGCAAGAAAGTAAATGTTAAAGAAACTTTAAAACCTGAAAACAGCTCACTCAGAGCGAGTGTTGTGAGCTCAATGACGTCGAAAAAAATATGAGAAATAGAAAGAAAAACAGGTTTTAATGCCCATGGTATTTTACTTTCAATTACTCACGTGCTCTTTCTCTCTGTGCATGCTTCCATAGTACTCACGAAAGCTGAGAAGAAGACGATAGAGTAGACAGATGATAATGATGAGAAAGAAGTGATCAAAACAAAAAAAGTTGGAAGATATCTTGACGTCATCGTAGCATGCGAAAAAAATGAAAAATTTGTTGTTGTTAATGTTTTTCAACCGGTGATGAATGTGCTCCAATAATAACGTGTAAAGTGAATGAAAACTTATCATATTTTATATAATTGAATCAAGACTTGAGATTGCACTTGAAATAAAAGAAAGACAAGACAATGACGAGTTGCGAGCATGGAAAAGGTACACGACAGTTAGTAGAACTGGTAGTTTGTATTACTAGGAATAGAGGCGCTTTTCTTAGGCATTGTAAGGAGTGTCACAAAGTGATTTAAACGACAGGAAGTGTAGACTGGATTTTTGCTACATTTTTTTACATTTGTTACGTAAGAAATATTTAATTTAACTACAAAAACAGAAAATTAAGTATTAATTTATTATGTAGAAAATTAAATGAATAAAGAATCACAACTTTCTACTTATAATAGGCTTATGTATAATACAAATCAGGTCTGAATTTAACTCTAATTAATCAAAACTTAATTTTACTTGCTTTTTTAACGTCTTTTCAGGATTCAAAAAAATGAAATTTAAATTTACAAAGACCGCTAAAACACAGCATAGTTTTACGCCCTGCAAATTGATCTATCCAGGAAAATTATCGATTTAATTAGTTAAAACTGTGATTTTAGTGCTAAACACTAGTTTAATACATCAATAGACATCATAAGATCACGAGGTAAGTGAAGAATATGAAAAATAGTCGATTTTATGGTAATAAATTCAAAAATTTAATATTTAGCAAAAATTTTCAGAAATCGAGCATGGATTTATTGAGCGCACTACCTGAGGATGTTTTCAATGAAGTTGTGTCATACCTAAAACCAGCGAACATATTAAAGGCATCATTGGTCTGTAAGAGATGGTATCAAATATTTGGACAGTCTGATGAATGTATGCAAAAAGTTACTGTAAATTACAACTTCAACAATCGCAGTAATGATCTAAATCCATTGCTAAAAAGTGATCGTAAATATCAGAACGTGAAAATTGAATTTAATCATCACCAGCTACAGGATTCTGGATTTGAACCGAAAATTAAATCTATTTTGAAAAAGTTCTCTAAATCAATCGTCAAGTTGCACACATCTCATGACTTTCATCAAATCTGTGAACTTCCAAAGTTGAAGGAACTAAAATACAGGAATTCCCGTACTTATAATTATGTCGATCGAAAGTTTCCGAATTATTTTTATTCTAACGGATTGTTAGTAATGTGCCCTAACATCAGCAGATTAGTTATTTCTACAGGATCAGATTTGACTGGCAAATATTTGAAAAATCTACAGGAAGCTATCAAAAACATGCGGAATTTAAAGTCGTTGGACGTTTATGGAATTAAAATTCTTGAAGATTTTCAACCAGCTGATTGCAAATTCAGACTTGAAGAGTACGTCGTTCCAGATATTCGTGATACAAAAATTGTTCATGATTTTCTAAATCATCATCGATCAACATTGAAGTGTCTAAAATTTTCATTTTTAAACATTAATCATATTCCATTTATCTTATCGGCTTTTCCAAAACTTCAAACACTTCAAGTTAGTTTTTTTAGAGACTATTCTTCCAAAAAGCCAGAATTTCCTGAAAACTGGACTATAACGAATCTTATCATAACAAACTCGATCCATGAGCAAATAACAAAATATCAAATAGCTGACTTATTTATCAAATTGAAAAATCTACAACAAGTTAGATTCGATGTTCTTTATTCGCAATTCATACCTGAATTGTTTGCTTGTGAATCACTAACTTGTGTAAAGTACAAGAAAATAAGTGATCTTGTAACAGAATATCAAAAGAATTGGATTAATACTAACGAACGTATTAAGTTTGTTCAAATTCCTTGGTATTTTGGCTTTGCCAGGAATTAATGTTAATTTACACGCTTTATGTTAATTATATTTAAGAATAATTAAATTAAACACAATTGAGGATCCTTGTGAACATGTTAATTTATGATTTATGTGAAAGACATATTAAGTGAATAAAGAATCATAACTAAACTTATAGATAATCTCTCTTTTTAATCAATTATCACTAAAATTAAATTTTAGCTTTCTTTGCTTTTTAACGTCTTTTTAGGATTCAAAAAACCTGAATCTTAAATTTAAAAATACAAAAACCGTTAAAATTTGTTATTAATTATAACCGAATCAGAAAATTTACTCAACAATTTCTCATTCCAAACTAATAAATTTATCAATCTTACAAAGCTGTTCAGAAACAGTAGACAAACTAAATATGTTTCAACAACCAATTTTCTCATTAGCAATAAAAATCAACTACCAATAGATTTAGATCTGTACCTTTGTGATGTCTGAAAGAAAATGTGATTAAAACGCTTTCATTTTTCTTTATCTACCGCAATTTTATTGTTATTTCTTCACTGTTCAACATCTATACATAATTTTAATAACTTCTTTTCACATAAAATTTCGCAGTGCACTACATTATATCTTATTATTTTTCGTAGGGCTTTTCTTTGTTAATAAAACAATTAATCTCCAGCTTAACATTTTTTTCCTCTTTGTTTAAAATAAAATATAAAAATTATCACAATTAAAAATCAAATAAATAAATTTTAATACTTTTTTCTCTTTGGCATTTAAAGTTTCATTGTAAATATGACTAGAAATGATAATCGTTTATCGGATTTTTATTTAAAACCTATTAGTTCCATTAGGTTAGTCGACGATAATACTGGTATTTAGGAAGGTTCACGACATTTAATAACATGAAATTATTGTTAATCATAATTTTTTGTTTTTCTTGTTAACTTTCTCTAAAAATTTCATATTAATTAACTTTTTTTTATTATTTTTTAGATACCTATCAGAACGACTAGACTTAGTATGTAAGGTTTAAGATTCTTCATCGCTAGATTCTTGGAAAATAATCTGTTCAGACCACCAGTCGTGGACTTCAAATGCTAGATTAACATTATGATTTGTAACATTGTGCGGTTGTTCCATAATATTTCCATGAACTGGATGATGCTGATGATGGAAAGACAAGTGATGTGACATTTCTGTTAGATGGGGTAAGTGCGGTGTTTTCATTGTTGGCTTAGCAGCTTTCTTTTTGTTATCTGTGAATCGATCCTTATTAGCTCTAGCTTGTGGATCTGATAATGTTGGTGCTAAGAATTTTCGACCACTTCCTGTCGAATCCGATCGACTTAATTCAGCTCGACTTGGTGGTGCCTTCTTACCACGATTTTTATCCACATCCTTAACTTCAGCTTCTATTTCAGCCTCTTTATCCTTCTTTTCCTCAATATATTCATTCTTTGGAATTATTTCATTCGTAGCACGTAATCCAGCCAGTAATGAATTTGACTGCTGTTGTTTCTGTTTCCAATAGACAAGAAAAAATAGTTAAGTATGGTAAATTAGACAGAACAAAGCAATTTACCGCATTATTAGCACGAATTTTCTTCATGCAATTCTCAAGCCACGACCGAATTGTTTGTTTCGCCACTTCCTCCTCTATTATATATTCCAGCTCTTCTCGTGCCAATAACTCCTCTAGTTGAAGTGACTTTCTTATGTCAACTGATCGATATGAGAGCATACTAATGAGAGACACATGAAATGACACAATTACTTCTTTGAATTAAGTTATTTATAGACATGAAAGGGGTTTGTGGCTTGCTGTATATTTTACTAAACAGACAGTTGCTTGTTAAGGCATAGAATTATAATTTATTCACAAATGTATTCAAGAATCAAACTTCCTACCCCTTTAGTCATAAAAGACACAACAACTTACTTAATGACATCATGAAAGGTGACATCTTCACCATTATGCAATTTATCCAATTCATAGCACATGTATTTGAAAAGCAATCTGTCCTTTTGTGGATCGACTTCCAAGCGACCTTTCAATAATCTTAAAATGAACTTGATTCGTCGTACTGGAATCACTCCACGTTGATGAATGTCGACAATATTCCATGTGTTTTGGAAGTTTCTTATGTCAGCATATGACAGCAATGCGTCTTCTTCGTTGGAGTAAAATAATGAAAAGTTCTCCATAATAATAGCTGTAGTGGAAATAAAAATTTATCATAAGTGACGGAACTACATAAATTATTGATGGTTCAGTTCATCTCACCGACAAGAAGGTTAAGTACGATATAAGTTATGATGACATAGAATGTGCAGAAATAGACAAGACTTGCTGAAAAATTTCCACAGTCTGTTTCCCAGAAATTCGGACCAGGTGTGCAGTAAGGTGGCTGTATCATACAGTCATGCATAATTTTATTCCAATCTTCACCCGTGACAATTCTGAAAAGCATAGCAACTCCTGTTATTGGAGTTCCAAAATTTGCTCTTCGTCCAATTTGTTCTCCATGCTTTACTGTACCGAATAAGATGGTTCCAGCTAGTGCATAGAAGAAGACGAGTAGGAACATTCCAAAAATAATGAAGAATGACTTGCAGACGGATACAGCAACAGTGAGAATCAGCATTTTTAGGGTTGAATGCTTGCCAGTGATTGTGAAGAACCTGAAAAAGAATTTAAGAAATTATAGGATAAAGCTAGAATGAACACAAAAATATGTTTACCTCAAAATCACAACCATGCATCCTATAAAGTACGTAAGGTCATTTCTAATTAATAGCTGCATGGTTATCCAAACAATTCCAAGGACTGTGACTGTTAAATCATACCGATTTCGTCTTGATTGCCAATATCCACGGATCTGGAAAAAAGAAATAGAATTTTTATCTCGTCAACAGTCAGAAGATTAAATATATTCCTGCTTACCGTAAATGCAATATTCTTCATGACAACTTCAAACACGAAAATCATGTTCAAGACTATGCTGACCATAACTAAACCTTCTGTTTGCCGGTCATCCTTAATCCATGTTATGCAAAGTAATGCGGAATTAAGTAACACTGAGACAGCAATTACTCGTTTGAATACAATGTGTTGTGTAATATCGTAGACAAATGCTCTGAATTTCCTTCCATCCGGTCTTGGTGGCAAATGCAATGGCTGGGCAATCTTCAATCTCTTTTTCAAGTCACACCAACGTCTTTGATCGACTGTCAACAATGCTGTGCCTTTATTCTCGGAATAATTTGCAATTACAACACCTACGAACAATGTTAAGCCTATCATACATCCCAAGAAAATATAGATGTGGATATAAATTGCATGCATTGGACCAAGCGTTTTAATAAGTATGTCTCGAACATCTAGCCATCCTTTAAATGAGAGAATCTCAAATAGTGCCAACATTGCATCACCAATAGAATCAAAATTAAATCTTCTTGGATTCGCCCAAACTCGTGGAACAAGCATTGCTGGATAACTTTCATTTGCCCGAGGTGATAATTTCATTTTTGTGACAAAAACTCGTCTCATAAAGACACCAACACAATCTTCTCGTTTTTGGATTGTTGGATCATTGCATCGGGCTAGTCTACCTCCATATAATTGCACTCCATAGCTGGCAAAGACAAACATCAACATGATCAACATTGTCGATACGAGTAAAATCTCTTTGAAACCTCTGCACAATTCATAAACTACTTTCCTCATGTGTGGAACTAACGTAAAGATTCGCAATGGACGTACGCATCGTAAAATCATAAGCCACTGTGCTGGTGAGCCACTTGGGACTTGTTTTGGCATCCAAAATAGGAAAACTGCTGATACAGAAAAGATGAAGACATCAAGTAATGCAGCAACATCCTTTATGTAGGCTTTTGGTGTGAAAAACAGTCCGTCAGCTAAAATCTTTAATGATATTTCGAGACTCATGAAGATGACAAAAATATATTCAGCCATTTGTAATGAAACACGATCCATGACACGATAATGAGGATCTTCGAACATCATGCTGATACATGACAATGTTGTGACCCAAATCATTGTCCAATCAAGATAGGTTACAAGCCCCAAGAAATTGTGAAGTGTTTTGTATTGAACTTTACGATCTTTTGTTGGTGCATTGTACCTTCCATGAACAATTTTTTGGCATATTTTACGGAACCGACTTTCTCTTGGGATGGCAAAGAGTGGAGTGTCGAAAAATGGATGATTTTCTCTTAAATCTTCTTCTCTCTGATTCCTCCTCATTTCTGCTTGTTGCCTCTTTGCCTGTAGTAATTTTATATCCAAGTCATGTGGACGAACTCTTGTTGTGACTCGAGTTGCAGCTCCAATGTCTCCGTTTTCCATTAAGTGCTCATAAGTTTGCTTTAATTTAATTGATCCACTTCGAACGCTCCTGCGAATTGATCTTGATCCAAATTTCTTCTGGTCAACTCTCCATCCTGCTTTAGTCTGTATTGTTCCTTGTGATTTGAGACCACCTTTAACACCAGTGACTGGAAGCATAGCTGAATCGCCAAGCATCAACCTTTGGTTATTTGAGTCATTAATAATATGAGTTATTGCTGACTTTTTCAAGTTAGGTCCAATTGATCTGACTTTTAATGTTCTTGACATCAATCTCAGTGGTCGTTGCTTTCTAAATCCAATATGTGATTCCCATACTTCTGATACTGGTTTCTTATATCCTTCAGAGAACTCATCCTGTTCCATGTCAATGACAAAATTCTTCATGAAAGATTCTCGAACTTTTGGAAGTGTAAAATCAGAAGGAATTCGATGTAAAATGGTCATTTGTGGAGAGTCTGGGAATTTTTCAAAAATCCTCAATCTAAATGGCAATGTCTCCTTAATTTCTGCACTCTGTTCTCTGAACTTCAATTGCTTCAATTTCTTTATATCCTCATCAAGTTCCAAGTTATCCAAGATGACAGCGACGAACAAGCTCAACACAATGAGTGTGACGAACAAGTGATAGAGTATAAAGTATATAGCAACAAGTGGTGTGAGCTTCAATGGTGTTCTTATCATTGTCTCGTCCATAACTTCAACCCATGCTTCCTGCGTGAGAATCTGGAACATACTCATGAATGCCTCGGGGAAGGATTCAAACTTTGTAAAGTCACATAAGAAGCAGAACAGCTGCATTGAAATACTGGAACTGATTATCAGCAAGCACATTGTGAATATTATCAGTGATCCAAGCTTTTTTCCTGGTCCGAAGATTTTATAGACGAAACCTTCCAATATTGGTGATGCTTTAATAAGACGAACTACTCGTAAAACTTGGAAGTATGTTAATACTGATAGATAAAACAATGGAATGATATGCAATGATGTTCCAATGGCCAACAATAGCTCAAATTTATGTATTGAGTGCTTTAAATATCCACGAAATCCGAGACACCAAATTTTGAAAATTGTCTCAAGATCAAAGAAGATTGTAAAGATAATTTCGATGTAGTAATATTTCTCATAAAATACTTCGCGTGGCCTTCCATCATGCTTGAAAGTCATTGTTGCCATGACTAGTCCATTTGCTAAAATGACAGTCATTACGATTGCTCTAAAATATGATGACTTGATAATCCTGTGGCATGTCTCATTCGCTGATCCATGTTTTGAGTCATCGATTGTTATCAACTTCCATCCACTGTCATCTCCAATCAGTGTGTGTGATGCACTACTATTTTGTATCTGACTTCTCACTCCCCACATTTGTTGGAATTGGACACGAATTTCGTTGAATGTTTCTGTGATGACAGCAATGAAAACATTCTTTACCAACCATGCAAGGAAGAAGATCATTGTACTGAAGTAAAAGACTGCACGCCATGCTGGAAGTGAGTCAATTGCTCGATACATGATAAAGACCCAGCCTTCTTGAGATGCAGCTTGATATACTGTGAAGACACTGGTGAAAATCTCTTCAAATCCTTGATAGCCTTGCTCATAACTGGATAGAAAATCAGTTTTCATGCATTTCATTCCTGTTGGACATTTATATCCTCCTGATTCTGGATCCATCGAGCAGAATGTGTCAGGAATTGCAAGGTCATTAATTGATAGTGGACGTGTTTCATTAGTTCCTTCTAAGACACAGTGACTCTTTAATTCACCGAAAAATTGGACACCAAGTAGTCCATAAAGGGCCATGAAGAAGATGAAAAATAGAGTTACATTGTAAATCTGTTGACTCGAACGCCTGAAAGAATTGTGATTAATTATTGATACTTGTGAGAATTGTCATCACTTACTTGAAAATCTGATTAATCCTGCTTTTTGGCATGGAAAACTTCAAAAATACTCTCAAGAATCGAATCATAATCAAAGGCCGTGGTGATCTTAATATGGACAGTGATGAAAACTTTTGTACAATAGCCAAAATCTCAAGGACTTGTAAGATAATCGACACCCAAAGGAAGAAGCACATGCTTGCATCAAATTGACACCAACGACTCCTTAAATATGGCTTTTCTCCTTTTAAGAATCCTCTTATTGTGATTTTCGTTATCATCTCTGCTGTGTATAGTAATGCGACTAATGAGTCGCAGACTAATGTTATATATTTTAGTGGTGGATATCTTTCGAAGGTCTTTGGCGTATTGAGACATACTGAGAGTAAGGATAAAAGTGCACATAGTCTCATTAGACGTCGGACCCATAACTAGAAATAAAGATTAATTATTAATTTGAAGCTAGCAGGACTCCAGGAGTTCGGATTCCAAAAAAAGTGGAGTTCAGACTCCAGTGGCGTCCGGACTTTTCTGGAGGTGCCTCCAAAGTGGACTTTGCCAACTCTGATTTGAAGCTTTAGATTGACTGTTTCAAGACTTACCCTATTTACCCATTCAACATCAGCGCTTTCATTGAGAAGTTCCTCATTCCCATAGTCAGCAAGAATCGTATCTTGCTTTATTGACATTTTTCTCCCTAGCATTTTTTAATATAACTTAATTTTGTCGATAAAATAATTTTCAAATTTTTATTGGCACTTCATTTTTGCTGTGAAAATTTCAAAAAAATAAATTTTCATTTTTCCATACTCCATTTCAGACATTTTCCTTTCATCCATTTTTTTCATGGAGAAGAAAATTTTTCCCCAAAATGAAAAAATGAATTTTCACAGTGAATCGATGAAATTGGAAGATAATTTCTATGGAATCACGTAAAGCTCTGCTTTATTCACATTTTAACGATAAAATTTTAACAAAATAACTCAGTTTTCCAACATTAAAAAATTAAAAACAAAACTTTTGTTGCTTTTGACCCAACAAAAATCGACTTTTCTAGCATCGATCGATATTTTCATGTAAACAATCGTCAGCTGTTCGCATACTGCATTGTCACTTTTATTTTATTTCCTTAACAAGAGGGTTTATTGTGGATTTATAGGTTAGAATTTATTAATAAGGTTGGTAAGATCAGAAATTGATTTTTATAAAGCCTTAAAATTCCGTAAATACTTCCAAAATCCATCAACAAAAAAGCCGCATACCAAACTTTAACGGTCACGAAAAATTCAAATTTCAAAACTGCTCGAAACTTCTTGCATGCAGCAATAGTTCTGTATTACATAAAGTGCGATAAAAGGGAGTGTTTCACAATGTATGTCCTCCACCACCCGACTGCTATAAGAACATTTCCATTAAACAGCTGACGTCTTCCAGTCCAATTAGAATACCATAAGAAAAAAATTTGTTCTTCGAGACATCACTTGCCCATACATCCATCCCTTTGATGTTGGATTCATTGCGGTGAAACGAATGAAACAGCGAACAATGTTTTTCATCACTCTACCAAAAAAAAGTCTATAAAATTTTTGTTTCGTGTATTCTGAGTGAAAATAATCAGCCGCAGTTGTAGTTTGTAAGCATTAAAATAGTGCATTCGCGTACTTAATTGTGTAATAGCTCATTGAATATTGCTGGTGGATATTGAAGGAAGTACATCAAAATAAATAAATAATTATTATTTTTTTTGTGTGTGTCAATTATAAGTGAAAAACATGTTAACGTTATCGGCAAAGAGTGAAACACTAGTCAATGATTTTAATGATCTATCGATTAAGAATGATATTTATGACTCGCATAAGGTGAGTGAGTATGCAAATGGTGTTGATGATGATTTTTTTTCTCTTCTAAATTCTATGTGCGTGTGAGAATGTTCTTAAAATAGACAAAATAAAAACTGGAAATTCAACATTCTCCGGCTTTCATGAATAAATCCATTCCTTATTTCTCATAATTTCTTAACATCATTGCCGAAAGCTTGAATGGAAATAAGTATCAAGTGAGATAGAGAGAGCTAAAAAAAATTGCCGGTTAATCATACAAAAATGTCGTTGCTGAGTGATTTTGATGATTCGTACGAAATTTTTAAGTGTCATACAGAAAACTTTGCGGCATGCTGCATAGAATGTGATGATGCAAAATTATTTCCGGTGTCTCAATCGGCCAGCAAATCCTTTCGTTGTAACATGCTGAAATAATGCTCTGCATCTCATTCTCTCATTTGTCTTCATTTACTCCTTTCAATAGACCCCTATTATTGGTACTCTTTCACTCACTCTAAGTATATCCAAGAAAGATTTCTTTCTTACGTCTTGTTTCTTATTATTATTATTTTTTTGGTGTTGAGAGAAGAAGAAGGAGAGAGTGAGAAGGGAGAAAGAAACTCGTTATTTTATTATTTCATTTCTTTTTCTTTTCTTCATCTTTAAGAAATATTTTTTTTATTTTATATATATGTTGAGAAGTAGGTCGTAATGCGAGCAATAAAAGTTCAATATGTGGAAGCATTCACAGCATATACGAAAAAAAATAAAATCGCTTACAAAAAAATTTGTCTTTTTGTGTGTACCACAATAAAAAATATTAAAAGATATCGGGTATACTGCTGCTTTAAGGGAATTACGATTCACAATGCGGTATCTTGTCGTTGCCTTTTTCTACTTCTTCTTCTTCACACACATCTTAAGCTCATCCTCATGGCCAAATCAAAATGTATTAATTTGCAACAAACATTTTCATTGTTGATTAGTTTTCAATATTGATAACGGAATTAGATCATTGATGCCATTCCTATACACATTTCGAAAGATTGATGTGCCAATGTGATTAATTTTGACTGTCTGAATTGGATGGCAATCGCCAGGCATCGGATAATTAGGTTTATTATTTTTTTCGAGTGTAGTAAATTTTCTTTTTAAATCTGTTTGAAAAAATAAATTAATTAGTCACTGAGGCAAATTAAGTTTCCAGACATTAATGGAAGTCGTACATGCTTTTGTTTATGGATGTTTTGTAGGGCATCCTATGGTTGGTGGTGGATGTACCGGTGGTTTTGATTCAGAATTGAACGAATTTTTGTATTTTGGGCTATTCTTGTCTGTCTTATTAATTACCTGGTCAATAGCTAGTCCATAAATATTGTCTGACTGTCTTAGGTGCTTAGAATGGAAAAGTACTGTAGAAGGACCCAGATTCCAACTCTACTGGATGTTATTGATCCAAAAATATAAAATTCCTTTAAATTATTGCCAAATCTTGACGAATACGCATCCAAAACTCAGACTGAATGACATTCAATCTCCTACAAATACCATAAACCTCTCCTGTAATACAGTTAGCAAATAAGCATCGCAATTCTCCTGTAATACTGTAATGTAATAAATTCAGAATCAGATTAAACATTGCATTACCCTTCCTACATCTGGTTTTCTTTACAACACGATAAACATCAGATCAGTAAAGTGATTTCACCCAAAAAAATACACTTCATTCAAACATCATCAGTAGCTTTTGTGCTTGTTGTTTTTCCTTACTGATATTTTTGTCGGTTATTTGTTTATAAATAAAGTTATTTTTTTGCTATCTTATCGAAAAGTCCCCCCATAGAAATGAGAAGACGATAAAAAGGCAGTTGATTCTGTCATCCATACATAAAAATTATTATTTTGTGCACATATTAATTGTATTCATTTTTATATACACAGACATGTTGTAGACATATATAATAAGAACAAATGTGTTCGCACAAATGAAAAATGAAATATAAGCAATTGTCATAATTATCGATGATGTAATGTGACTAACAAATATTAACATCCAATTGTGCTTGCTCTTCTTCCGCGCACGAAGAACAAATTCATAAGTTTTTCTCTCTTTCTCTAATTTTTTTATTTCTTTTTTGAGCCATCAAGCCTCAATGATCGAGCGTTTATTGATTTCAGCCATGTGGTACTCATATATTTTATTCAACATCAATCAAGGTCATTGGCATTAGATGTCAGCAGTGTTTCTCAAACTTCACACAATTATCTGGTGTAGAATCAGTGTGACACGATACACCTTACAAGTGTTTAGTGTGTCGTGGACCAGAGCTTGAGCAGCACTGATCTACAGTATGACAGAATGATGCATTTAAGTAAATATTTTAATGGAATACATATGCTTTTGTCATTTTTATGGTTACTTACCGAACAGTCAGCTCAGTAGGGAGAGTGCAGAAAAGAATGTACGAAAATTTTTCATACTCGACATTAAAAAAAATTTATTTATTTATATTTAGTAATATGATCTCATTAATCCCTGCCTTTTTGTTAACTGTATGGTGCCTGGCTGTACGATGTTACGTGCAGCCATGAATCACCACCAAAATAATGTGTGTATAGTTTTTTTCCAGCGATTGTTATTCATTACTTCCACATTCGAGGGTAATTTGTGAAATTAAAAATGTGGTTGGATACTCTTGGGGGATGGGAGGGATGAGCGCATTTATTGATTAATTATTCTAATGAGCGACATGCTTTTAGGGCTTATTCTCACGAGAATCTTAGTAGTGGAACTAAATTATCCAATTTCAGACCACAGAAAATTATCGAAACTATAATTTACCAATTATTTCCAATTATGACACCACCATCCATTTAAGTGCCAACTCAGTCAAATTAAAAACAGCAACCACTTATTTTGCAAAAATAAAAATCCATCGACGATAAAAAACAATAATGTGTATGCACGTATATGAACACGCCAACCAACATCGATCGAAATGGATGTAAAATTGGTGTAGTGAGAAAATAAAACAAATTCAAAAGGAATTAAAAGCCAATAAAGAGAATCGAGTAAGATAGATTAACAGTATCAGTAAGATGACCTTTAACTGCACACTGGCTGTTGAAAAATGATTCCAATATTTCTATAAATTATCATTTAATTCCATAAATTTTTTTCTGCTGATTTATTTTTGCAGATTTGCCATATTTTAGTGACTTTATTCCCTTATTTTAACAGCTTTATTCGTCCATTTATGGCATACAAACATTTTTATCTCCTTTTATTACTGACTTGTGGTCAATGTTAGATATATTTGAAACCAAAACAATTGATCGTAATGGACATGAAGTAAGCGATAGAAATAAGAATACATGCGACGAAGAAGAAGTAACGATTAGATCATTCAGACCAAAATAAACCAAGACGAGATAATTCATACATTTTTGTGTCTGTTGTCTTGTTTTTGTTTCATTCACTTGATGTCGTTCACTTCCATTCGACGATTCAACTTGTGTTGGATTATTAATTTGAAATTTTTCTTTCCATTCGTTCTCTTATGTTTCAATCAAAAAAATTATAGAAAGTATTACGTCATTTATGAAGTTGACCATCGAAAAAAATATGTGTTGTTATTTTAATAGCTTATAGTCAGTAGTTTATAAATACATTGAGTCAGTCATGAATACCGTGAAGGAGTTTTTAGCACATTTTTTGCATAAGAGAAGTTTGGTTGCAAAGTCACTTTAGGGACGGTCTAAAAAAACTAAAAATATTTCCATAGTCATTTAGTTCTGATGCTAAATGATTATTCATGGCACACGCAAATATCGAATTATTTTCATAGGTCATGAGGGGTTAAAAGCCATTAAAACTGATGGAAAGATTGTACTGTAAATATGGGCATGATGATGTGTTTGTTGATTCTATTTTTGTTTGAATTATTCGGTATTATTTGTAGATTAGAACTAATTGAAAGGGGCTTAATAGCGTTTTGTGATATGTAACTAGGAATCAGGGTCAGTGTTATAAGTCCAAAAGATCTTAGTGTATCTAAATTATGGATATTTTGAGAGTCAATACTCTAAAGAAAGCTACTAGATTAGATACTACCTGAATTAGTCAAAAAAGTTGGTCATCTAAGGGGTCGTTCGGATATTATGTAACGCTTAGCTCAATTAGCCATTTTTAGCGTTAAGTAATATCTGAACGACCCCTAACTTAGAATTAATTCGAGACCATTGCATTCTACTTTGAATAAATCATAATAATTCTAGTAGGGGGTGACTTGGGCCGTCGCCTTGGATAAGCTATAAAATAGGTGCAAAAAATAGGTGAGCAGTTAAGTGCCTCTGTGGAGTAATCGGCAAGGCGCTTGGCTCAAATTTGGTATGGTCTCGAAGGTCGTCGGTTCGAATCCAGCCATTTCCAAATTTGTTCTTTTTCGGAAGTTTAGATACTTCGACTGCTTAATGTACGAGATCAGGCCGAAATTGGAGCTCTGGGCAACGTTGGATGAACTTGAAGTATAGCAAGAAAAATCGGAACGAGAGCTACAAGATTACCTTATGAATGGAAGATTGATAGAACGGACCTGAAAGTATCACGTTCTGCCTATAAAAAATTGAAACGAGAGCCTAAATGTATTCGAAACCCAGCTATTGAAAATTGTATTCTTGATCCTACATAATCAAAAAGTTAATATAAAATTCGATATAAATATTTTTGATTTAAATGCTGGTGCTAGAAAATTTTCATTTGGGTTGACTTTTCAAATTTGTTCAGGTTTGGTTTTCAAAACTCCTAGCAAATTGAAGAATTTTCCAGTAAAGAGGGGGGGACACCAATCATGAGTCACATGCTAAAAATATTCTAGCAGTTCAAATATAAATATTTTTGATGAAGACCCAGTCATGCATTTTCAAATGTTAACACATGTCTAGTCTAATCTTGACAGGTAGACAGATAACATAACGGCATATAACCAAGCTTATACAATAACAGAATCTTGTCAGATCAAGAGTCAAAGAAAATGAGAGGTATTTGAACTTACAATTTGTCTAGAGAAGATCTAGGAATTTTCAGGCACCTCTAGCCTAACTCTTGAGACCCAAATCAATAATGCGCTTTACTTCATGCACCTTAAATAACTTGTTCCAGCCACATTTATTCTTCTTCTTATTTAATTTGAGTTCTGAATATGAGTCCCTGATTACTCACCGTAGATTCTCTAACTGACTCTTTTTTACCTGCATTGAAATCTCTTCTTAGCAATTTTTCATCTTCATTCCTCATCATATTGTATTGATAAACGATTCACGTGAAGTGATTTCTCGGTATTTTTCGTACAGCAAACATAATAAAAATGTATGATAAAAATATGTATTTTTTTTGTTGAGGTTTGCTTTCAGAAGTACGTGACGTTTGCATTTAGTAACTGACTGCAAAGTATCTTGTCTGCCATTCATACATTAACAATAAATTGTAACAAATTGGAGAATGGAAAACATTAAAAGGGAATCGCTGGAAGATAACTTATACAATTCGTGACATAATTTATCCAACTGATACTTCCTTTGGCCTTGTTGATGCGCTTATAGACACTGTTTATATGGTAATAGTTTAAAAATAAATTTCAATATTGTTCCAATAACGGAAAACACTTCTGACACATGCTTAATTTATGAGTACACTATGGGAAAAAATTGAAAAAAAGCGGCCATCCACTTTTTTTAGCAATGTTTCAAATATCCATTTAAAAGAGATTTTTTCTTGTAGAGGACATAAAAGCAGACTTGTATGCCAAATTTTAGGTCATTTGGTGCTAGTTCCGTGATTCTAGGGTGGTTTGAAGTTGAAAAGGGATGAAAAATTTGATTTTTTCATGCCATCTTTGAACTGGGAATTCTCTACAACGGTTAAAGATATCAAAAAATGGGTTTCAGTTCCAAATAGTGCTATATAAGAGCTTTATTTTGATGCCCTACAAAGTTTATAACTTTGTAGTTTTGATACCGGTGTGCTAGGAAATGCCTGAAAATCATAGGAAAAATATCTTCAAACATGCCGCAACTATCTTAGATGGCCGAATTCCCAGTAGTATTTTTTTACCCTAGTATAGTCCTTAACTTCTAGTTTTCAAAACTATATGTACATTTGCTCAACTCGTCGTACTTCTTAAGTTATGGCGATTTTAGTGAGTCGATCTATATATGGCTAAAAACTAACTTTTCTTAGAAAAAAATGAGAATTATGAAAATAAATATGTTTTTTGATGTTTTTAATTAATTTATGCTTTTTTAAGACGAACTGTGAAGAAATTTCTTCAAAAAGTTCGAAATTTGCTGAGATATGGGGTACATTTGCTCTCTGACGACTTGACCCTTTTTCACCTCACTCAAACTGCTGTAACTTTTACAAGATGTAATATTTTTTAATCTTGTTTTCTGATTTTTGTAGCTCAGATCAGTACCTTTCTAATGATAACTAATACTTGATAGTTTAGTATAGTCTTGTTCATGAATTCGGACCTTGTTTGTGACCGACCCCAAACTAGTGAAAATCTCAAAAACATCAATTCTTGATATAATATTTAAAAGCATATTCAGACGTTGTATTTGGGTTTTTTAGATTTAATTATCATAACTATGACTCCTAAAACTCAAATTTTGGGTTTTTGAAATTTTCTGCTACCTGTGGATAGTCTCTTGATAGCCTCCAAAGATGTACCCTAGTAGCCTCTATTTGGATCAACAAATCTTGTAACTGAATTTATTTTACTGACTTTTATCGATTATTTTATGATATTTATGCATATTAAAGGCAAAATACATATGCTTTTGGTAGAATTAATTGAAAATTTGAGATTTTTGGCAATTTGTTTAAGATTGGCTTGCGTTGGTCACATTCAATACACTCCCATGGTAAGAATAACTAAGTTATATACAAGTGTTATATATCTTTATTGACATCAGCTAGCAAATTCAGAAAACAGATACAAAAAATATTGCTTCCATAAAAAGTTATAGTGGTTTAAGTAGTCTCAAAAAGCACCTAGTCGGCAACCAGCATAGGTAAAAATTATATTTTGGAAATTTTTTGCACATTGTGAATTTTTTATACATTTTTTAAGTTCCTATATGAGTTATAGACACTTTCTACCCTTTATTCTTATGAAATTTCATCTAAATTCTAAATTTTGTATTTTTGTCTATGATGGTTACCGACTTGGTGCTTTTTGAGACTACTTAAACCACTATAACTTTTTATAGAAGCAATTTCTTTTATTTCTGTTTTCTCAAATTGTTAGCTAATATCAATAGCTTTACAAAAATATATAATACTTGTATATAACTTAGTTATTCTTGCCATGGGAGTGTATTGAATGTGACCGACGCATGCCAATCTCGAACCAAATTGCCAAAAATCTCAAATTTTCAATTAATTCTACCAAAAGCATATGTATTTTGCCTTTAATATGCATAAATATCATAAAATAATCGATAAAAGTCAGTAAAATAAATTCAGTTACAAGATTTGTTGATCCAAATAGAGGCTACTAGGGTACATCTTTGGAGGCTATCAAGAGACTATCCACAGGTAGCAGAAAATTTCAAAAACCCAAAATTTGAGTTTTAGGAGTCATAGTTATGATAATTAAATATAAAAAACCCAAAATCAAGAAATGATGTTTTTGAGATTTTCACTAGTTTGGGGTCGGTCACAAACAAGGTCCGAATTCATGAACAAGACTATGCTAAACTATCAAGTATTAGTTATCATTAGAAAGGTACTGATCTGAGCTACAAAAATCAGAAAACAAGATTAAAAAATATTACATCTTGTAAAAGTTACAGCAGTTTGAGTGAGGTGAAAAAGGGTCAAGTCGTCAGAGAGCAAATGTACCCCATATCTCGACAAATTTTGAACTTTTTGAAGAAATTTCTTCACAGTTCGTCTTAAAAAAGCATAAATTAATTAAAAACATCAAAAAACATATTTATTTTCATAATTCTCATTTTTTTCTAAGAAAAGTTAGTTTTTAGCCATATATAGATCGACTCACTAAAATCGCCATAACTTAAGAAGTACGACGAGTTGAGCAAATGTGCATATAGTTTTGAAAACTAGAAGTTAAGGACTATACTAGGGTAAAAAAATACTACTGGGAATTCGGCCATCTAAGATAGTTGCGGCATGTTTGAAGATATTTTTCCTATGATTTTCAGGCATTTCCTAGCACACCGGTATCAAAACTACAAAGTTATAAACTTTGTAGGGCATCAAAATAAAGCTCTTATATAGCACTATTTGGAACTGAAACCCATTTTTTGATATCTTTAACCGTTGTAGAGAATTCCCAGTTCAAAGATGGCATGAAAAAATCAAATTTTTCATCCCTTTTCAACTTCAAACCACCCTAGAATCACGGAACTAGCACCAAATGACCTAAAATTTGGCATACAAGTCTACTTTTATGTCCTCTACAAGAAAAAATCTCTTTGAAATGGATATTTGAAACATTGCTAAAAAAAAGTGGATGGCCGCTTTTTTTCAATTTTTTCCCATAGTGGAGTATCCAATTCCACATATGAAAGAATTTTCCCCATATTTCGATTAAAGCAAGTACAATTTGTAGCAGGTGTGACATGAGTTAATGAAATGATGGTTTTTTAAAAGCTGATTGAGAAAAAAGTTTTACTTAATTTATTTTGGATATTGAGAAAGTTTCTCAAGCGAGACTTTTAAGGGGCTTTTTATTATTTGGAATTAAATTATGGATAATCACGATTACTGATGACCACCCCGACTGCCAATTTAACCGTTACGATATAATTTAAATCTAACCGTAGCTTTTCGCAATTCATAGAGAGCTTATTGAAATTATGTGATGATGGAGATGATTGGGAAGTTCCTTTATTCTTTTTGTTCTCGTATAAATCAATGGGGTCGTTCGCCAATGACGTCATGTAAATTTATTCTATATGAAAAATTCTTTTTGGTAAAAAATCATTTAACTGTCTGAAAATTCAATTTTTCAATGGACGTCATTAACGAACGATCCCTTGATTTTTATGGACTTTGAAGATTTATTGAGGCTTTCGCTTAATGCATTTGTAATCCTTTGAAATGTCATGATCGTAATCCTTGACTGTGAAATTATTATTTATTTTTGGAGATGACCACGAAGATACTTGAAGATCCAAAGTAGATAATTACCAATTTGCAGACCAATCCTCGTTGACATTGAAGTCAGTCCAATTGATAATATATAAAAATTACACCACTTAAGTAACCAGTGCATGCTTAAAATGCTGTTACTTAAAAACTTTTTTTGCAACTCATAACACGATTACGGCAATAATTGATTGAAAGCAGATGCAAAATTTTGATTACTTCCACATTTCTTAAAAAATCACATAACAATCGTAATTACAAATCCAAAAAAATTATTTTTTATTTCCATTTAATCTCACATAAAATTTTCTTATCCAGTCTGTCTTTAAGTCATAAATCATGTTTCAATAAAAACTTTTAATGACCTTTGTTTCCTACTTGACTACATAAGTTGCTTTTACATAGGAACAAAGAAGCTTTGCTGATAAGATCGTCTTAAATCATCATCAGATGTGTCAGTAATTTTCTTATTCTCATTCTTGGCTCTCAACTTCTCTCGATATTCTCGAAAACTAATTCGATCACTTCCCTCGCGTTCCAATTTATTCTCGACTGTGAGTTTGCTTGGTGCTGCATAAGATCGTGAAATTTCTGATTTCTTATTCTCATAACTTTTAGCTGTTCCGCTTTTTAAGACTGATTTCGGATTTGGTAATGGACTTGCAATTCCAATAGGTTTTTTTGAATTTAAGTCAATAGTACGATTGTTATTAATAGTCTTATTGTTGTTGTTACTATTATTATTATGTCCATTGCGTAAATCAATTTCAACTCTAATCGGTGCTGGAGTCGATGACTTTTTATTTGCATTAGTATTGTTTGATTCATAATAAGGATAATCACGTTGCTTATTGCGAGTATTTCGATCTGCAGATGATTTTATTATACTTGTTAGACGCTGGTTATTTCCATTTTCGTATCGTTGTGAGACTTTGAGTGGTCGAAGAGATTTTTTATTACTGTCGGAACTTGAGACTTGCATTGAACTTTTCCTTGTTGCTATTCCACCATAATAGTCTTTGTCCTCATCCATCTTACACTGTACTTCTGCTTCACGCGTCGATTTCTTTCCGCTTGACATAAAGTCTTTAAAAATGTTTTTTGATCTCTTTACGGTTGAACCTTCACGATCTGATGTGCTATGACTAGATGACGGTGCAGGACTTGGCTCCTTTGGATCTTTACGTCGCCATAAATTCTTTTCAATTTTCTTTATAAAACTCTCGACTCTTTTTGGTTTCGTTGACTTTGTGAATGTGCTGACATTGAGATTCTCTGATTCCTGACTCAATAGACTCGCCCGTTTCTTGTCCATTTTTCGGTAAGTGTCTGTATTAATGTAAAGCGATCTCTCTTCGGCGGTGCTGCCTAAAAAGGACATAGTTTATTTAACTTTTAATGCTCATTTATTTAAAAATAAATAATAAAACGGAATAATGAGCTTCCGTGGGTGGATATGGACTAAGCGCATTTCTGTACAAAATGATGTCTTTGTTGATTCACATTTAGTGGTTTAAAATGTTATATCTCATAATTGAGAAATGACCTAACATAATTTACATTGAAATAAAAGCTGTTTGACCATATCTGACTGCTTAATTGCTCAATACTCAAGTAGTCCCGTTTATGACATTCAAAGATATTCAATTAACAAGTCATGAGTAAAAACAATTGACCCAGCCAACAAACAAAAGCAAAAAAAAGTAGCAATAAAGTCACCTCTTCTCTTTTCCTTTTCCTTTCTCGTGTAGGTGGCATAATTCGGATTGTCATCTTTCTCACTTGTTCCATTCACGGCTGATTTTTTCTTTGAACGGGTATATGTGCTATAATCACCCTTTTCATACTCAACATCACCGTCAATATCGCCTGTATCATGCTTTATTGTCTGTTGTTGATGCTCATCTGATGAATCGTCATGATATTTAACGACAAAAGTCTCACTTCGAATGATACCTGAATGGTTATTGTTTCCATGCTTTTGTTGATAATTTGGTGGCTTCTCGTGCTTTGTGAATGTATCATGACGATTTAAAGCTGTTTTAGATGAGGCTATTTTGAGTGGTTCTCGAGAAGCTGCTCGACTAATGACGGTCGATGGATTTGTGTGTGGGCGATATGATGGCGATGAATTTAATTCCACACGCACGACATTTGTGTCATAGTTGTTATGAATTCTATTATAGGTGTACATTTTCTATATCCTACTTCCGATTAAATATAATTGTCCCTAGTTTCACAGAATTATTCACAATAAATCCAATAAAATTGCGAAATAAGAAGCAATTAATGTGCCTTAGAAAGAAAAAAAAATAGACGAAAGAGATGAAGAAGGCTTGTTCGTTGCTCGCCGGCTAAATGTAGACTGACATGAATCTCGTTGGCTACGAAGAAAAGTGTTTTTTTTGCTGCTTTGCTTTTACTGCTGCTAATTTTTTTGTTCGAACCAAAAATTACACCTTTGCAAAAAGGTATTTTTAAAATACTTTTTTATGGTAAAGGTATTTTTAAAATACTTTTTTATGGTAAACATTGTCAGAGACGTATTGGATGAATGGATTTCTAACTATTTTTAACATCGATCGTGTTATTAATTTGTTTGTGTTGTCTTTATTTCTTATTTCAGTCATTGAGTGCACATAGCTCAACACCTTCTATGGATTACTGAATAGAATAATTACACAAACCAAGACACTTATAATCTGTTGTGAATTCGTCCATAAATGACGTACATGATCTTTTTTAACCACACATTCCTCTGTCACCAAGTTTTCACAAAAAAGAAATTAAATGCAATTCTAAACAGCTCCAAATCCCCTGGAACCTGCTTAAAACACTCAATTTTCCTTTACTTCAAAAATTCCTTGTTCATTGAAGTCAGATCTAAATAAATGTTTAACTATTAGTTCACAAAATGGTCCAAAACTTAGTTAAACTTACTTTAAGAAAAATATTGTATTTTCCTGTACAAAATATGTAAATAAAAGGGCAAAAACTACTTTCGTTCAATTTAACGAAAGTTAAATCAATCAAAATTCAAATATGAAAAAACCGTTAAACTAAAATTGATAAATTTGAACGAAAAGCGAGAAAATACAACGAATCAAATAAAAACTATAAAATTAGAAAATCAAATCACTTAGTTCTGTGACCCCCTTCTATAAATGTTGGACGTCATATCTGAACGACCCACACTGTCGAGCCACTCGAATCTATTTTATTGAGAATTAAAAACGTCATCGACAAAAAAGTTGAAGGAGAATTTTTATTGTCTGTTGCAGTTTATGGAAAAAAGGCACGATTTTGGAGTGTTAGTTGAATCCACTTTCGCGGGTTGTGAATTAATAAATTGTTATATAGAATATTCAAATTGTATTGCAATCAAACAACTTTCAACAGTAACACGGTAACGGCAACTAGTCATACATCCACATCATTTTTTTCTCTTATTTTGTTTTTCGATTGTTGACTCATTCTTGATCAGTTGCAATCATAGAAGGCAGTTGAGGAAAATGTATCAATAGGGAAGTGAAAATAGTAATTGTATAAATGCATTCAGTAGTAAGAAGTAAATCAAGAAAGAAACTTGTTTGTGCTGTTGATGATTTTTTTTTATATTTGTGCCCTGTGAAGGGTGATTAAGAATCGTTTTTCTGAGAACTAAGGGATTTTATGGTGATTTTTTAAATGATTTATTGGAGTCTGATGAGTAAGATTTGTGACTTATTTGAAAAAGGAATGTTGAACTTTAAAAATTGGAATTAATTTTCATGGTCAACAATTTTTGATGAGTTTTGAGTGCTTGGGTCAAGTTAGCATAATGATATTCATCAGTTACTGCATGCCAGGGTTAGAGGCGCTTTCGAGAAAATTCCTAAAAACCACCAGTTTCAATAATTGTTTGGTGCCTGACCTAGAAAATTCCTAGATCCAGTGGAGAAGCTGGGACTCTTTGACTTGATGCTAAATAAAAGTTATGGACGGGAAAATATTTTTTTCTAGCTTCACACCTGCTTAGAACTTAAACAGTTTAAGAATTTTGAATTCAGTTTATCCAAATGACCTAAACTGAGATAAATCTCATTTTTTTAAACAACCATCAAGACACTGTCAGGACACCTCTGTGTTAGGTGAGGCCCTGGCTACTCCGTTGTGCTACTCGGTTGGCTCATTATGGCATTTTAAAAAACAAAATTTTTTTCTTGTGTACCCTGAATTTTCCATCTCAGTATGCTTTGAAAATTAAGTAAATTTGTTTAAAATTCAACACTCAAAACCATTTTTAGGAGAAACTTGTTCTCATTGCTCTTTTTGAGAGATTTGTGCCAATCTAAATAGAAAACTAAAGTCTATAATTAAGGCAACATTGGCATACACAGCTAGATCTGCACTCACAAACTCAAAATTTCTCACGGAAATTCAAAACATTATTTTTTTAAAGAAAAAAAAATTACAAGAAATTACACGATACCAAATGAGGACTACACTCGATGAACATTGACTGATATCAAACCGTACGGCAAGAAAATTATGTTGCAGATGAAAATTGTGATGCAATTGATTTAATTTACCTTTGTATTGCTGATTGTTTACAGTTAATTTTTTATTTCTCTTCCATTCTTCTTGTTGTAATCTGTTCGATTCCTTGCGTAAATGGTAATCAATCATTATTTGTGCCGCTAAATAGCTTCTTTTCTTTCTTTCTTATTTTTTTTTTCTCTATCTTTGTCTCACTTTTTTTTACATTTCTGAATTCCTTGAAAATGATTTCCTTTTATGGAATGTTGTAATAATAATATAAAGAAATGAGATTCATGTTGTATGTTATGTGAAGGTTACATTAACCTCTCATTCTCTTCTGCACATACTTACAAATTACAATTTGCTTTACAATTTTTGTATCCATCAATAATAATGTATGTCTATTCCTCTTCTTTCCAGAGTCTCATAATCAACGAGATCGACGACGGTGCAGATTGTGAAAATTGCCCAAGTCAGTGTCCGGGATTTAAAGCACACGAATGGAGGTGAGTGGATTAAAATAAAAATATATGTAAACAGAGAGAGCTTTTTGGATGCTTTTTAAATATTTACTATTTTTTACTCTCACAAATTAACACGTTGTTGCATATTCGCGCTCACACATTACATCCATACATAATACGATGATTTAGCGATGAAACAATACCGCACACAATCGCAAATGCCGCTCATAGTCTCTGTCTGAGAGACGTACACAGAAGAAAAAGAAGAAACAGTTGTGTTGCTTTTTGATTCTTTTTCCACGTGCGAATTTTCATTTAGTTTTCATTCAAACATCGCTTGAGGTTGGTCGCATGTGAGGAAGTTGAAAATTTTAAGTGAACAAGTTCTTCTGCCTTTCCTTTTCTTTTATTAATTAAGTAACTGAGAAAAAAATAATAATTTTCTTTGTGAATGAAAATTGAAAAATTAAAAAATTATTTTCGAGGTGCGATAAAGGAATCGAGAATGAATCTCGAGGGAAATTAATTTATGAATTTTGTGTGTAAACAAACTACAATAACATAGTCATAAATTTTATATTATTCATTAGTTGATATAAAGTTGCCATTTTGTGTGACGGAATAGTGAATTTCATAAGACACAGTGACTTAAATTTTATTGGATTTGAGATCAGTGAAGACTGTGATGGATGAGAAGATTTTAGTATATTTTCATTAAGTACGATATGAATGAAAAATGAAACACGAAGGGAAATTTATTGGCATCAACGTTTATATACAGAGTCATTAATGAGACTGTCTATTTGGACATCATAAAACACAAAAAATAAGGAAATTTATGTCATCAAACGTCGTGCTTATTTAAAGTATAAACCAAAAAATACCAATGTGTACATATTTTGATAGCCGCATGTACTTTGCTCTACCTCTTCGTACGGCATGTTGTGTGTAAACAGCAATGCCACTATGGGAAAAAACAGAAAAAAAGCGGACATTCACTTCGATTTTGACAATGTTTCGAATATCCATTCCAAAGTAATTTTTTCTTGTAGAGGACATAAAGATTGACTTGCATGCCAATTTTCAGGTCATTTGGTGCTGTTTTCGCGATTCTAGGGCTGTTTGAAGTTGAAAAGGAGCAAAAAATTGTGATTTTTCACACCATATTTGAACTGGGATTTCCTTGCAATATTAAAAGATATAAGAAAACAAGTTTCAGTTCCTAATAGTGGTATATAAGAGCTTCATTTTGACATATGGCAAAGTTTATAACTTTGTAGTTTTGGTACCGGTGTGCTGGGAAATGCATGAAAATCATAGGAAAAATGACTTTGGACATGCCGCAACTATCTTAGTTGGTCATTTTCCAATCAAGTAAATACATTAAAATGTAGCCCTTGAGTTCTAGTTTACAAAACTGTATAAACATTAGGCAAAACACTATGGCAAAAAAAAGTTATGGCGATTTTAGTGAGGTGATCTATATCTAACCAAAAACTAATTTTTCTGATTAAAAAATCAGAAATATAAAAATAAATATGATTTTTGATGTTTTTTAGTAATATATGCTGTTTTAAGACAGACTACGGAGAAATTTTTTCAAAAAAATAAAAATCTACCGAAATATGGGGTACATCTGCTCTCTGACGACTTGACCCTTTTTCACCACACTCAAACAGCTGTAACTCTTATAAAGTGTAATATTTTTTAAATCTGTTTTCTGTTTGCTATAGCTTAGAGTAGTACCTTTCTAACGATATATAACACTTGATGGTTGAGCATGGTCTTAGTCGTAGATTCTGTCCTTGTTTGTGACCGACCCCAAACTAGTGAACATGTCAAAAACGCTATTTCTTAATACCCTACTTAAAAACATAATTAGACATTGTATTTAAGTTTTTTATGTTTAGTTATGATAATTATGACTACTAAGACTCAAATTTTGTGTTTTCAAAACTTCTTGCTATCTATGGGTAGTCTTTTGCTAGCCTCCTAGGAAGTACCCTAGTAGCCTCAATTTTGTCAACAAATCTTGCAACTGAAGCTATATTACAGACTTTTATCGATTGATCTATAAAATTTATACATGTTCTAGGCAAAATACATTTATTTTAGGTACATTACACTGAAAAATTGTGATTTTTGGTAATTTTGTTTGAGATTGGTTTGCGTTGGTCACATTCAATGCACTACCATGGCAGCAAAGACTACGATATATCCAAGTATTATACATTTTTGGAAAGGTATTAATATCAGCTAGCAAAAACAGAAAACAGAATCAAGAAATATTGTTCCTATAAAAAGTTCTAAGCTGTTAAGTACTCCTAAAACGCACCTAGTCGACAACCAGCATAGCAAAAAATGCGATTTTGGAAATTTCCAGCCTCTTTTGGTTTCTCATGCATTTTTTCAGTACTTATATGACTTCTAATTACTTTTTGTCTCAAATACTTCTGAAATATCATAAAAATTTTCAAAATCACGTTTCTACCTATGCTGGTTGACGACTAGGTGGTTTTTGAGACTACCTAACAGCTTAGAACTTTTTTTTGTTTTTGCTAGCTGATATTAATACCTTTCCAAAAATGTATAATACTTGGATATATCGTAGTCTTTGCTGCCATGGTAGTGCATTGAATGTGACCAACGCAAACCAATCTCAAACAAAATTACCAAAAACCACAATTTTTCAGTGTAATGTACCTAAAATAAATGTATTTTACCTAGAACATGTATAAATTTTATAGATCAATCGATAAAAGTCTGTAAAAAAGCTTCAGTTGCAAGATTTGTTGACAAAATTGAGGCTACTAGGGTACTTCCTAGGAGGCTAGCAAAAGACTACCCACAGATAGCAAGAAGTTTTGAAAACACAAAATTTGAGTCTTAGTAGTCATAATTATCATAACTAAACATAAAAAACTTAAATACAATGTCTAATTATGTTTTTAAGTAGGGTATTAAGAAATAGCGTTTTTGACATGTTCACTAGTTTGGGGTCGGTCACAAACAAGGACAGAATCTACGACTAAGACCATGCTCAACCATCAAGTGTTATATATCGTTAGAAAGGTACTACTCTAAGCTATAGCAAACAGAAAACAGATTTAAAAAATATTACACTTTATAAGAGTTACAGCTGTTTGAGTGTGGTGAAAAAGGGTCAAGTCGTCAGAGAGCAGATGTACCCCATATTTCGGTAGATTTTTATTTTTTTGAAAAAATTTCTCCGTAGTCTGTCTTAAAACAGCATATATTACTAAAAAACATCAAAAATCATATTTATTTTTATATTTCTGATTTTTTAATCAGAAAAATTAGTTTTTGGTTAGATATAGATCACCTCACTAAAATCGCCATAACTTTTTTTTGCCATAGTGTTTTGCCTA
The DNA here is from genome assembly GCA_963573255.1 of Chironomus tentans. Taxonomy (NCBI): domain Eukaryota; kingdom Metazoa; phylum Arthropoda; class Insecta; order Diptera; family Chironomidae; genus Chironomus; species Chironomus tentans. Next base: position 38,971,368 of record OY754302.1, on the reverse strand, counting down.
ATGTTTATACAGTTTTGTAAACTAGAACTCAAGGGCTACATTTTAATGTATTTACTTGATTGGAAAATGACCAACTAAGATAGTTGCGGCATGTCCAAAGTCATTTTTCCTATGATTTTCATGCATTTCCCAGCACACCGGTACCAAAACTACAAAGTTATAAACTTTGCCATATGTCAAAATGAAGCTCTTATATACCACTATTAGGAACTGAAACTTGTTTTCTTATATCTTTTAATATTGCAAGGAAATCCCAGTTCAAATATGGTGTGAAAAATCACAATTTTTTGCTCCTTTTCAACTTCAAACAGCCCTAGAATCGCGAAAACAGCACCAAATGACCTGAAAATTGGCATGCAAGTCAATCTTTATGTCCTCTACAAGAAAAAATTACTTTGGAATGGATATTCGAAACATTGTCAAAATCGAAGTGAATGTCCGCTTTTTTCTGTTTTTTCCCATAGTGAATGCCGATGAATGAAAATTTCCGGAAAAAGATACAGCATAGAATGAAGTGAAATTGCTTAGATTATCCTGAAATAGACATTTTTTTCGTGTGGAATTGCTTAATTTTTATTCCCATCGACGTTGACTGTAGATAAATTAATTTCACGTTTCAAATGCACAACTTTTTCCCTCATGCCTCACTGCTGTTGCTGATTTTTCATTAGCGAGAAAGATTTGGAAAAATATTTGTACATGCGAGACATTTTTCATGTCGCTATAAATTTTTCATGATTTTTATCAATCGATTTGTCATAAAATACGTGTAATAAAGCTGTGGTGGATGGTGATGAAAGTAGGAAATTAATCATTTTAGGCGCATTCTTTCGTGTGAAAATATTTTGTGGCAATCACGGAATTCTAAGTATGTTTATTGATGCTATCTGATCTAATGAATATTTTTTTATCACTCAGTGGAATTTTCCTATCAAAAATCTGAATAAATTGTCCAATAAATAAGAATGATAAGCAGACAATCTGATAGATAACTGAACGTAAATCTGAAGTCACTATCGCCTGCCTTTCAACCAACATCGTAAAATGCAAACATTTTTATGTAAAATTGTCTAAAAATCACTCACTTTCCGCGAATAAATTAATCTGGATTTGAGAAAATTGACTTTAATCGTCCATTTGAATGTCACATAAAAATACAGTCAAAATCTCACTGACTGTGGAAAATTAAATATATACGACCTTAAAGCTGAATAAAAAAAATTTTTCATCTAATTTATTTCATTCTGCCCAGTAAGAAATGTGGACGTCATCAGCATGCGAAAATGAAATTAAATATTTTTTACATTTTTTTACGATTTGAGAAGCGGATGTTCCACACCAGGCTGTGGTCAATCTGACAGCTCTTCTGACTGTCGGTAGTCGTTGCTATCGTGAGGGATGTGGAATTAATTGAAGCTAGTGACAAACGAATATCAAACACATTCTAAGCCTCAATGTGTGAAAATAATTTATTCTATATTCCAAATCTATGAAAGTATTGAATTTCTAATAGATTGAAATAAATTGTATGCTGAATTCTCAATTCCTTTGATTCATTAGATTTTAGAATTGATTGATGGTCAGATGAGTGTTGTGAAATTTTTTCGTTAAATTAAAATTTTTTATTCTGTGCCAAAAATAACAAGAATGTCAATTAAAAAAAATCGAGAATTAGAAAAAAAGAGAGAATAAAAAAATCAGCAAACAACCACAAATTGAATTAGTAAAACAGATGTTCAGTACAGCTCCACATGAGTTGAAAATTCACTGGAAATTCGCAATATGTGCAAATTTTTCACTTATCTTTGTCATTAACATAATGTGAAAATTGTCAGCTCTTAAATTACCTTTTAAATGTCATCATGAAGATCATGAAATTAAAATATTGATTGTGTAATTTGACACTTTTGCGATGATGAGAAAAGCTTTTGTCTTTATCACAACCTTAATTTGTAAAAGCAAATAAGTTTATTTGCAGGGTTGTTGGATTAAAAACTGGTTTTAAGAGTTACAGAATTAAAATTGAGTTTCTTCATACAAAATTCCATAAAATTGGAACAAGGATGATGTTTTAATTCAATTGAACATCAAGTACTGCTGCTTGTTATCGAGTTATTTCCTTTTCGAAATTCTACTAAGTTTGATTCTTATTTTTCGAACACTTTTCGAAAATTATTTCGAAAAAAATGTAAACAAACAAAGATTTGAACAATTTTCTCAAAAATTAATCATTTTAGCCTCAAATATCACAGATTTCAATTGAATTGACCAATTTCTGCCAAATGTTTTAATTACTTTGAGTGCTTTAATCAAAATTTAAAAGTAAATTGAGCAAATAATTTGCAAATTAAGTTTTGAAGTGGAGACAAAAATGGCGGGAATTATTTTCGAAATTTCAAAATTCTAAACTAACGGTTTAATTTACTCGCAATTTTTGATCTTTAATAAAAATCTTGGTCGATCACAAAAATAAAGCTACAGCTTTAATCCTGAAAGCAACCTTTTCAATTGATCCCTTGACACATTTAACAAATCCTGAACTTTTCCAGAAGCAATTGCAACATTTCATAGTCACTATTGATTGATATTAAAATCTGATATAAATATTCTATCAACAAACGCGAGGACATATGAGGATATGCATCATAAATGACACGATAAGCTTCATATCACATCACAACAATTTATCATCACTAGCTTGATTTTTTAATACTTAAATGGAAATGACACCCCTAGTTTACTTCCCATTCGAGTCAGTAATTATTTTGATATTTATGTGAGCATTCGCAGATTGAAATTATAATTTAACGACGCTAAATTTATCGACTGTGAATTTCCCTAAAATGCCAACTCTGTGATTTTTTTAATGTCACAACTTCTCACTTTACTGAAACTCTCCTTTACTGTTTCTATCTTATTCACTCCCTCAATATACAATTTCTAAAAATAGAACAGAATACAATTCGTGGCAATAAATTTTCTTTCCCATCCTCCACCGTCAAAACAGAAAGACTTTCTTTTCAATGAGGATGGAGTCATAGTGCTGATAAGATGTCGTTGTCATTGGTGTGTAAAATGAGACATTGGAATATTTACATTTTACTGGATGACGTCTTCGTTTGCTCATCCATTGTTACTGCTACTCATTCAGAAATAAAATATACATCTTGGTGATTAATTTACTAGAAAATAATATTCTTCTCTTTAATTCATCACAAAATAAAAAATAAAATAAAATTATCCGAGCGATTATTTATTTACGTTTTGCACTCACCCAATTCATTCCGTACGAATGTCTCGGTGTAAACAATTTTCATTTAAACAGACGGTTGGTTTTGTCACATTACAAAAATGTGCTATTTGTGACATTGTTGTTGCCTCAAAATTATGCATTGTTTCAATACTATTGCACAAATTCAATTCTTCTTCATACTAGTGAAAAATGTGTTAATATGTATTGAGTAAGGTTCTCACATGTTTCAACGTTAGAGGTACTGAAAAAATATTTTTTGTTGAAATTCTTGGAATATTTGTAATGCTGATGCATTTTATTTGCGTCGATAATTTAAGAGTAATGTGTTTGGAAATATTAGAAATTTGTTGGAGTTGCGATTGTGAGCTGTACATTCATGTAAAAAAAATTATAATTTGTTACTAAAACCTTGTTTACAAAAATTTAAATGAAAAATCTTAAAATTTTAGTAAAAATTTTTAAATTTGATCATATTTTTATTGAATTTTAGTATGAAAATTATTAAAATTTTAACGATTTTATGAAATTTGAATTAAATTTTACAAAATCAAAAAAATTTAATAACTTTTATTAAATTTTAGTAAAAAGTTAGCAAGATGTATGTTTAATAAAAATTAATAACTTTTTTTTCATGGGTGTAGTGATTCTAGTGACTCAATGGTGCTGTGGTGCATGTAGATTGCAAATTTCAATGAAATTATCATGTGTTCTGAATTCGTGTAGCCAGGAAGAGGGAGATGGGTGCAAATAGGACATGTGCTGAATCTCTATTAAAAAGTTAATCCCTATAGGATAGTGTCATTAAAAAATTAAATCGAAACTCCAATACCAGATCACATTGAACCCCTATTTCCACCTTACGTCTGAGTCATGAGTAATTGTTCGAATTTAGGGACATGATTGACAGACAAATTACTTATTATTGATTTTATATAGTTTCCATTCACTTTACACACCTACTTTTTTCATACATTATATCAATTTTCATGAAATCTTTTCATTATCAAAATGTAGAACTTATTCACTGTGTTGGTGACTTTAAGAGAATAATTTCTTGTTTACTTCCCAAAAAAAATATCTTTCTCGTCGTACGGCTGACAAAATAATTACTTTAGTGTCTCAAATGTCAATCTCTTACTCAGCAATACTATAATATTTTATTGGAACTGAAATCGTAACACAGATTAATTTTTTTTCAAGTCTGTTTTATGTTCACGTAATGTTGTCCAGGGCAGTCGATCGACTTTCAATTGAGTAACATTGATAAGAGTCATTTAAGTTGCATATATAATTCGATTTCAAGCCTCTGCGGTTGTTTATTGTATTATTTGCTGTATTGCTGTGTGCGATTTAAAGTTTTTTATTTATTTTTCCATTCCATTATCGTTGCTGCTGGTGTATACTCGACTCTTTATCGAGTTGGTTCTGTTGTCGAGTTTGTTTTTCAAAAATATATATATATTTCTTGAAATTTTAATTACTTTTTTGGTGTCATAATGAAGTGAAAAAATTATTTAAAGCTATACAATGTGTCAAAGATTATTAATTATTGCAATTAAAGTAAAATGCAATTAGTGTCAAAAAACATGAAAAATTAATTGAATGCCGCATATGAATAATTGATAACTTTTGGAGTCTATAGACAAATTTTTCTATGAAGCCTTATGTTAATTGAAAAGTCCAAGTAACCTTATCCTACATTTTTACGTTGAATACACTAAAAAAGTCAATTAATTAGGCTCAGTTTTGTAATGTTCCATTGTGTCGTGTTGCGGTAGATAGCAAAAATTGTAATTAAAGAAATTGAAAACAATTCATTGTGCCTTGTAATGGAAGTTAAAGCAAGTTTTTTTTAAACAAATAATTGAATTATAGACTTGAAGTGTATCAAATTATAGTCGTCAAGGAAAAAAGTAATCTTCTTCCTTTCGTTTTGGATTACAACGTACGTCCTTCAATGTGCACTTGACCCTCAAACGTCAGTGCTATAAAATAATTCATATATTAAATTCAATTAAGTTTAATGTGTGCTAAACTAATTTCCATTTCGAATGAATGAGTAAAAAAATAAACAAGAAAGAAGAAAAAGTAAATTTAAAAATGCAAATTAAGAGTCTCGTAGACACAATGGAGAATTTGCGTAAGCAGATGTTAAATGAGCATGAGAACACAGAGAATGTGAATTATAGTGAAGAAGTTCAACCGGTTGTTGTGCGTAAGACACCAAAATTTCCGTCACGAGAACGTCATTTAGCGATACGACGAAAGAGAGTCCCAGATAGTCCCAGTTCTGAGAGCATCGATTTAAGCCCCGACTCAAGTGATTCTACATCGTGTTGTTCGTGCGATAACGAGTAAGAAATTTCTGATAATGGTTTTTAAGTATGCATCATCATTATGTTTAAACTTGAAATAATTTTTTATTGGAAGCAAATTATTCTCCCGCATTGATCTTTTTTTGTAGATCTGGAATGTGGAGAAAAGTTTTTTTTATATCTTGCGCATTTATATTTTATACATAAAAATTCAGGGGCATATGCTAGAAATATTAATGAAAATTTTAATGCCAGATTCTCTAATGAACTATATATTGTAGATTAATGAACTGTTTTTCAATGATTTATGCCAGACTCGACCCTATAATAAGATCTGATCTGCGTGTGCAAAAAAACCACCAAGAGAATTTTTATTGAAAGTTGCAAGTTGGGATGGAATGTTTGGGGTAAGACAGTCTGAGATGCATTTTTCCTAATAGTGGTCATTTGTCAATGATGTCATTTTAAAAGTACGACAGTATAAATCTTCAAAGTGACACCTGCCATATTCAGACACAGGGAGTAGAAAGACGCAATAGTGCGTAATATGGATTTAATTATGGCAAAGTTTTAGAGTAATTGAACGCACACTTCATGTCATGGTACCTTAGTTAGACTTATTTGGGCTTCTCTTAAGGGTGTCTGTTTAATCTATCATGATTAGTGACGTAGCAAGGAGAGTAACTCGAGATCTCTGGATACTAATGGAAAATGCACTAAAATCCATATAAAAAGACCTAAATCTGATTAAAAGATATCTGATTCAACAAATCCCATATAAAGGGGCTTTTGATCTAGACCAGTTACTCCAGGGGCGTATCAGGTATTTTTTGAGGGGTGAAGGGGTTTGAACTCTTAAAATTGGAAAATGTATACTACGTTGCTCGAAAATGAAGAAATATTTTTCAGAGGAGGGGGGTTTTGACCCCCAAACCCCCCCATGAATACGCCCCTGAGTTACTCGATTCAATATATTCTAGCCATACTAAAGACAATAGCTGGAAAATAACTAAGGGCATACCCATGAAACCGTCTATTGGATCCAAGTACCAAAAATTCTTGCTACGTCACTTGTCATGATAAAGGAAGATCTCTCACTGATGATCGTCATTTGTGAACACCCCAATTAAATTAAACTTGCATTCTTCATTAAATTCCTCGATACAATGAGACAATCATTCAGAATTCTCGTCATTAAGTCGTCAATATTTAAATAGAACATTCGACACTGACCCAAAAAAACAGACAAAATGACGAGACACAACTGACTTAATCCACGCTAAAGCCATGCGTTCATCTATTTATTTATTTTTGGTTCATAAAAAATCAAGTCATAATATATATTTTTTTAACTTGATCGTCGACATAAAACAACAAACTTTCCTTCACTTTTTATCTCAATTTCTTGTTATTTTGTATATTTTTACATTTCATTTAAGACGTCAAACAAGAAACAAATTTTTATGAATTTCCCACTAAGAATTGAAAAATGTGCCTGTATCATTTAATTATCGTTTATGCAATGGCCAATGGGTGTTATAAAGTAACCAAATATGAGATCAAAGGTATCAAGTTGTGTTTAAAAAATCAGCAAGTCAAAGCATGAAGGGAAATAAAGGTAAAGAAAACATGTGGCTCTGACAAAAAGGAAGGAAAAACATCATTTGAGATGAGTGCGATCTACGTAAGAAGGAAATGTAAACAAACAAGGTGTTGAATCATCTGTGCAGGCTGGAGAGAGCGGTGTTGTTTCACGTGCGCAAAAAAACAGATTCTCTCTGTACATACAGCAACGTTGTGTTTATATGCGAGAGGGAATGAAAAATGTGCTGGGGGCACATCAAGGCAACAACAACAAAAAAATTCCACCTTCTCATTCTCTTCGTTTGTCGCTCTTTTTTTTTACTGCTGCTCACATGAAAGGCCATTGTAGTAGTGACTAATAATAAACTATCACGCCGCTTATAAGCTTTTGTCGACAGCTATGAATTACATTACATTAACAGAAATTTTTTTTGTTGCTCGATGAGTTTTCCGCTCATTATGAACGAAAAAAAAATTTCCTAGCCAGTCGCAGATTTTTAGCTAAAGCGTAAATGTCTTCATTTTCATTACGGATTTAACTTTCGTGTGGTGCGGTTGAGAATTAGCAGGAAATATAGAATATTTCAAGTGATAACAATTTTTTAAATTGAAAAATTCATACTTAAGTGCCGGTCCTTGTGCTTCACATTTTATTAATCTGAATCTGAAGTGTCTGTTGGCAGAATGACTAAATTGTATAATTTTGGAACTTTAATGGGAACATATTTTTAAAAATGAGTTGGAATTCCGCAAATATATTTTTTTCGACATAAATCATTTGCTAAATATACATTAATAATTGTGGTTGTTACTGATAAGAACATTCTGTATCTATTAAAAAAAATATAAGTGAGGGGAATGCAATGATATCAGCGTTTGTTTATAGATAAAATGTAATAATAATAATAGGAGAAGTTGTATGTGCATGTGTTGATGAAAATATTTTAAGCGCAAAATTCATACCGAAAAAAATAAGAATTATGAAGGCATTAATTGGACAGAGAATATTATGGTGATAAATTTTATTTCCAAATTTTTTATGTATGTTATGATTAGAATTCATTAGCTTTTGACCTTGCTTCAGAATTTCATGTTTGTTTCAAAAGACCGCTAGCCGATCGCAGGGTTGTAGCAAGGGGATGGTGACCCATGGACTAGTTTCTCGAATTAACTCAGCTATTGTCTTTAATAATGGATGGCAACAGTATTAACCGTTATTTTTTAGAAATTCAAAACTGTTTCGAAAATATTTCGAAGTGTTAAAAATTTTAAATTTTCAAAAACCGTTAAATTTACTTATGAAAATTTGTAACGGTCATATTTTTTTGAAAAAATGATTCTTCAAAGTTTCGATTTCAAAGAATAAGAACCAATTTCGAATAATAAGAACTGTTGTCTTGGAGTATACCCTAGGATACGAGAAACTGGCTCCAGGGCCACAACCCCGTACATCTAATGAAAAATCCCAAAAACCCTTGCTACACCGCTACCCCGGCTCGAGTGTATGACAACATATCTTATCAATATAGAAGGCACTCAGACAAGTTGCAAAAATTTTCGGCACAATAAAATAACATTTGAATGATGAAGCACGGTCAAATAGAGATAAGCCACTGATAAGCAGCACATTAATTGCAATTTTATTCGTGTTTAATTATTACTTGGGGGAAAATCATAACGATTTATCATTTGATTGAGCGATTTTGATGCTTAATTGAGACAATACGTAATGAATGCGTTAATTTTTATTTTTCTCGCCTCAATTCAAGTTCAAAGCTGGTGATTTGTGATAATCTGGGGTGTAGTTAGACAATTTTTGAAGGGGGGTCTAGGAACATTTTTTTAATTTTTTGTAGGGAGTCAAAAAAATTCCCATACAAAAAAGATTCCACTCTGGCTACGTTCCTGCTGAAGATCATAATCATATGCATATTTTAACTTGTAATTGAAATTAATTAAACTCAGTCACCTTTTCACACTCAATACAAATAATCTAATTAAAATGTTCATTCATTTGGAGCATAAATGGCTATAATATCTATCAATTCATCGAATATATTTCATAAGTTTATTTATAAATCGAATGAAAGATGCGTTTCCATGATTTATGTACCACAGGGTGAAGAACAGATTCGAAAGTGTGTAAACAAATCATTAGCAACTGCTCCATTCCAATAATACAAATCATTTCGTCTTTCATTCTTGAAGAAGAAAAAAAAACTTTTTTTTATTCGTTCCTTTCTGATTGCCAATTTCTTTGTTAAACATTCGAGTAGCAAAAAAATCTTATTTGTAAATTATAAAAGTTCATATTGGGACAGACAGTGATCGGCTTGAGAGCACCTAAATCACGAATAGTTTGAGCTTGAAAATTGCCGGGGTGGGAAAATTCTAGGAAAATCACATAAAATTTTCTTACAGTTTAATTAATTTTCCAATAAAATCGTGAATTAAAAAAATTTTTGACATGAAATTTTTCCCAGATTTTCGATTACATCCAATGGCCAATCGAAATACTTAAATCGTGTAATTATAAAGTGCTAAGTAGTTATTCAAACTCATGTTCATAAAGAGCTAAGCGGCTATAAAAGTCACTTTTAATATAGTCAATAAATTATTCCCTGTAGTTTTTCTTTTCTTACATTTGCAACACAGTTTTACAACTTAGTTTTCTCTTTTCTTTTCTGTTTTTTACGCAAATTAAGCCGATAATTGAATTATAATTTTATGACTTTTTGTTTGAGGAATTTTACACTGATTGTGGACCTTATGGTTGAATTTTGTTGTCGCTATCGGAATTCTCGAGTTTTGTAAACAATTTTTAATTGAAATGATGTCATTAAAATCAGATTACGATTGGTGTGATGTTGCATTTCTGATGTAGACGAGAATTGAATTCTGATTTCTAAATTAGATTTCTATTGTAGAGGCAGGAATGCTGATGTTTTTTTGGGGTTGTTTATAGTGTGATACCGTGTTACGCCATTTCATTTCGAATTTATTCGAACTTAACTTCGAATTTGTTCGAACATATTTACGAAAATTTAAAATTTATTTGACCGTTAAAACTTTAGAAATTTCATTCCCAAATTTTATCAATTTACACAATATAATGTAATGTTTGTTAAGTTTAGAACTATAATTTATTTTTATTTGAACATTCTAATAGATTTTAGCAACAGAAATTTACCATATTCAGAGAGATTTTGTCAAAAATATATTTCAGAAAATTTTTTTGTTGGCATTTTGTAAATTTTCAGTTTTCATTCAAAATTTTCATAAATACCAACTAAAACTCATTTTAAAAGAGTCAGCAATAAATAAAATTGATTCCTTAACAAAAATTTGGCCAGTTCAATGTCCTTCACAGCTTAATTAAGCAAAATTTTATTTGATTTTTTAACGGATAAATAATTTTTAAATTATTTGAATTTTTCTGTAACGGTCAATTTATGAAATGGCGATGGTCTGATTTGACCGTTAAAACTTTAGAAATTTAATTCACAAGTTTTATCAATTTCCACATTACAAATTAATTAAACACATTAAACTTATTTAACAATAGACATTTGCAAAATTCAGAGAGTTTTTGACAATTTTATTTCTCAGAAATATTTTTACCTACAGATTCAAAGTTTTGTGTTGACATTTTGCAAATCTTCAATTTTAGTCCAAATTTCATATGAGAAGCAACTCAAACTTACTTCAATTACAACAATATTGATTACTTTCCATGTTCTTTGTTAGTTCAATGGTATACAAAGCTTAATTAAGCAAAATTCAGTTTTATTTTTTAACGGATAAATAATTTTTGAATTATTTGAATTTTTTTTGTAACGGTCGATTTATGAAATGGCGTAACACGGGTGTGATATATTGGTGAAATGATATAAGTAGTTGAGTGCTAGTTTTATATGTCAAAGGTACTGGATTCATTCCTTGGTTTAGTTTATAACTCCTTATTCATTTCTCTGATTTATTGACAAAGCTCACATTCGTATGCTGAGACCAGTTTTGAAGTCTTTGGAACTAAATGTGTCTCCTTTGATAGGTTCATAATGATGAAATGGATAAAACTAGCATTTGGATGACTCTTTTCCACATATTGCCCATACTAATTGTGGCTGGATAAGTTACAGCAGACGTCAGGTCTTAATGATACACTCGTGTCTTTTCAATGTGCAGAACTTGCAGTTGATTCAGATTCCACTATAAAATGTTGGTCTAAAGGGTATGCATGACTACGTCATAGGTAGTTTAAAAAGGTCAATTTAATTTCATGTTCGAAAATTAAGACCTATAAAATAAGCAGAAAATGCATAATGGGCTGATCAGGGGGAAGATAACATGGCGTAAAATTTTTACGCCTGGCTTGGCGTAAATTTTTTTAGGCATTTTCGAATAGAACTTTTAGTTACATCTTGATAAACACATAAATATAAGAACTTTGGAATCTTTCCCCCCCAGATATTACCAACGGATTAGCAGTTATTGGTCAAAAAGAGTTTGGTGTAAAAAATTTTTTTGGCGTAAAATCACTTTTTTACGCCGTGTTATCTTTCCCCTGGGGCTGATAATCAAAGGCACAAAGGCAAGTTTTATTTGAGCTCTAGCACTCTTATTTTGAGGTCTACCACCGATGTTCATACATCAAAAGATTCGTCTTTTTCTGCCTTTGTCATTTTTTGCTTCTATTTTAAACAGTTTTGAGGACCAATCTTCAAAATTTATGTTGAAATATAGACCCCAAAATAAGAGTGCTAGAATTGAAATAAAAATTGACTTTGGGCCTTTGATTATCAACCCTGAGAAAATACAAACTTTTTAGAACCTTATTTTTGATAAGATTTGAACCTACTTCCTGAAACAGTTTGATGGATTTTAAATCTATGTTTCCAGACTGCGGACCAGCACACACACCCCACCCCTTCTCTAGTAAATTTACGTATATTAATAATTACAAAGTATAAATTATTTATTTATGTTAAGTATCAAGTCATAATAATTCAATAAACTTCATAAAATGATTCCACCAATCTCAGCTAGAAATTATACAAATATCAATCAAGTATCAATAAAAAAATTTAAAGAAAGTCCTCGTGTTATAGATCGAGTGACTTCAGCGCATTTTTGTGTTAGCGATCAGTATTTGATTAGCAAAGTACTTCGTATCAAATAAGTCAATCATGAGTATTTTGTAACTTAAATAAATTCGACGGCTCGATAACGGTTTTTTGACATTCAAATTTTCTAACGATCAAAATATATTTGAAAATTTCCCGCATAAATGCACTTGAAAATCATTAATTATAGTGTAATTAACAATTTTGCGGTGAATTTTCATATATTAATATGGTTTGTTATTTAACGGTTTTTTGAAATTCAAATTTTCTAACGGTCAAAATATATTTGAAAATTTTCCGCGTAAATGCACTTGAAAACCATTAATTATAGTGTAATTAACAATTTGCACGTTGAATTTTCATATAATAAAATGGTTTGTCATTTAACGGTTTTTTGAAATTCAAATTTTCTAACGGTCAAAATATATTTGAAAATTTCCCGCGTAAGTGCACTTAAAAATCATTAATTATAGTATAATTAACAATTTGTACGGTGAATTTTCATGTAATAAAATGGTTTGTCATTTAACGGTATTTTGAAATTCAAACTTTTTAACGGTCAAAATATATTTGAAATTATTCCACTTGAAGTTGGCTCTATTGAATTGAAAACAAAAAATCATTAATTATAGTATTTAGAGATGGTTTTGAGATTTTTAAATAACAATGGCCCACATAATTCGATGGCATGGAGCTAATGCAAAAAACCAGAGCTCTCTACGATGTCTGGTTAAAGAGATCTCAAACAGCCGAACAGCCAGCCGAACAGCCGAACAGCCAGCCGAACAAAGTGCATTATTAAGCTACCTTTTTAAAACAAGTTTCAAAAATGCGCTAAAAAGTTAGTACTTTATAAAAATTAATATGACTACTATAAACAATATGACGGGTTCTTTTATTCAATCAATTATCTTTTCAATTAAAAATTAAGATCAAAGTTTTTAATGGATTTATTAAATCACTCCAACATACATAAATAAATATAGTCATACCAGACAAAAAAAAAGTATGCATGTTCTCCAATGCAAATAAATAATAATTTTCCCAACGACCAAGTTTATTTTTTACGAGAAAAATGAAAAACTAAAAACATGTTTGTTATTAAAAAAAACTCTGTATGAATTATGATGGGAAAATCTCTTCTCATTTTTATTCCGTCCTTCCAATTTGAATGAATTTATGATGCCAGAAATTAATCAAAAAAAGATGAAACAAATATAAAAGCTGAACAAATTTTCATGGGCAGAAACTGAAATAAATTTTTCTTCAGAAATAAATAAAATATTTTCGCTTTCGTTTGTCACAATGAGTGGAGATGGGACTGAATGTGGTCGCTGAGTCGAAATAATTATATTTATTCGGTTGATATTTTTAGCCATTATGATGATATTTTGTATGAATTTAATTCATCTTTCTATCGACACATTTATTCCAGTGTCACTTCGTGCTCTCTAAAGCTGTCATCATAGATATTTTGAAAAATTAGCAAAGCGTCTGGTTTTGCTGATATAAGTTGGAAGTTGAGCACGTTTTTTGCTGGTTTGTTTCTAGATTCAAATCAATGAACAGACGTACTGTGCTAGAACACGTGGTAGTTGACTGGACCACCACATTCAAGACTAGACCTACAGTTTTTAGGACGATCCGAGCCAATTTATCTTTGTTAGAGATTTCCAAGTAAAGCGACATCAACGATAACTCTAAAAATACTATTTAATGCTGAAAATTGTTTATGATGGCATTCTGCCAAGTCTCTGAGTATTAGCGATAGCCCAGTTTTAGGATCATGTAGCCGAAAATCTTAGGACGTGGGTTCGAGTCCCACTATTTGAAAGTTTACTTTTTCTGCTCAACATTCAAACTTAAGTTCCTTAAAAAATAGTTCTAATGATATTTTTACACTTTTGCTGTCTGTAGACTAAAGAGAGTTTTTCCAAAATCTCCAAGTGACAAACCCATTTGGCTCTAAGAGTATACTGTGCATTCAGTTTTGGTTGTGAGCTATCTTTAAAGCATATGATTCAAAAATGCGACCAAATGCCATGTGGTGGTTTCGAACCTATGATAGCTGCATTAGTGTACCATTATTCAGGCACCAAAGTACCAAGCCACTGCGCCACCAAGTCACATCATCTCATATGATGATTTACTTGCAATTCCAAAATAATCTTGAATTTTACAGAAGATTTATCGTTCAGTATAAGCCATACATAACATTTCAGAATCTCATATTATGAAAGCATGCTCCTATTCACTGCTTGGGGAAGAAGCAGAGCTAAATTGAATTTTAAATCGCAATTTTAAAAATAAAAATTTTCATACATATTAAATCAATAAAACACAAAAAATTTCTTTTTACGATTCCGAGTGATGCCAAGTAAACGATTAGCATTCTGCCACACACTCCATTGAAATAAATTTCCTTCTTCTTATTTTTATGACAATGGATGAAAAGCATCTTATAGTGTTTCATTTTTCACGGTCGTTTTTTTTTGTTTTTTTTTAGCAAAATGTGAAGTTATTAATAAGAAACTATGCAAAAAAATATATATGAAATTGTGTCATAAAATATAATAGTTTAGAGACCTATGTATAAGATGCCATATAAACATATAACTAGCCAGTATTATCATTAAATCTTTTGAAGCATGCTTATTTTAACGAAGTGATATAAAGAAAGCAGTCCTACTGCACATAAAATGTAACAAGTCAACGAAAAGCACCAAAGAAATAATAAATTAAATTAAATCAAATAAAAAGGAAAGAAGGAAGTTAAATTGTGATAAAAAGTAACACAAAACATACGAAAAAAAATGTTAGATTGTCCACTGAAGGACGTTGAGGCATTGAACAGTCCCATGCGATATTCCTGCATTAAAGTATTAAACTTATATTGTAAGATCTTCAATCAGCAAGAGATTTTCGATTTGATTGTGAGGTAACTGTACAAAACCATCATCAATACTGTACATACTTTCCATTAGCACGTTCAGAGTTGTTGTGTCAGCCATTTGTGGTCATTTGGTGTGTGGATTATGAAAACCAGCTGCATTTTACATTAATTTGAATTAATTTTTTAAACAAACTGAAATGATCAGAAGAGGAACTGACAGACTTACAGCAAATCTCTGGATCCCACAATTGCCCAAACAACTCTGATTAATTTTATTGTTTTCCTTTCTTTTGACTTCTTCTTCTTTTAATTGTTGACCTTCAACTCTTAACACTTGTAGTCTTTTGTGCTTAAAACAAATTAATATAAATGTCAGTTATCAAAATCATTGCGAAGACAATGAAATTTAGTGATCGAATTGTGTGAGCGAAGGCAGTCATCAATACAAAAGCTAACATTTAACCTAAAGCTCTCTTTTTATTACACAATTTATCTTTTGTTACCCTTTAGTGAATTTAGTTAAATGGCTTTTTTTAATCAGCATAGCCACGCGCTTAGCCAAACCCATGCCCATTTTTATTGATTTTTTTTTGTTTGTTGCTCTTTCTATGCAAAAGAACTATTTTTGAGTGAAAATTAGGTAGTCAAATAGATTCCATACGGTCATCATTGGCCGGATTGTCAAAAAAAGGAGGAGAAAAACTTTAATATTCGCTTTTTCTTGCATGATAACGCACAAAATTTCTATTTTTGTAACACATCATTTCATTATATTAGACACACAATTTGTGACTTTTAATCTTGATAAATAATGGAATGAAATGTAAATTTTCCACTTTTATCTGATGTATATTTTTATAGGAAGACATGTCAGGCTTGCAAATGTCCACGTGAGAACCATGAGATATATCATGAACAATTACAGAATGTTAAAGAGAGGCTGGGATTTAAGATTGACTCGAAGACATCACAGATTGATGCAAAGAAACTTGGTTATACATGGACACCGCCAGGGGTAAGGATCTAAATCGTCTACATCCTTAAAACTTTCTAATTTCATTGCATTTAATTAGATCTTAACATCAAGCAAAATTCAACGTTATTTTGACTTATTGCCTCAGGAAAAAGTGCCTAAAATTGGATCGACGGGCGAGAAGTACCGAGACAAGCAGCTCTCGTGTCAACTGCCACGTCAGGACCTTACAATCAATTATTGCAAGCATGTCGATGCTGAAAATCGAGCTTCCTATGATGACTTTATTGCTGTTAGAAATGAATTAGCACTCGACGTTGGATTCGTGAGAGATGCATCGACATCTGGAAAATGTTCAACATGCACCGAAGTTATCAATCAGGGTGAAATGTGTGTTAATGCACCGAAATTGAGTGATGAAGTGAGTGACATGATAAATTTAATTATGTAGACATGAAGCCATAAAACATTTTTTAGTTAATTTTATTTGTACGTAATCAAATTTTCTTCTTTTTCTCACATATAAAAAATTCACAGTTGAATTTCCATCCGCGTTGCTTCAAATGCGAATCGTGTAATGAGTTACTCGTTGATCTAACATATTGTGTATATGATGGAAAATTATATTGCGAGAGACACTATGCTGAAAATTTAAAACCACGATGTCATTCGTGTGATGAGGTGAGTGTATTACTATTTGCATATGTTTTAGGAGTTGACACACAAAAAAAAATTATATGCCGGTATGGAAAAATTGTTTTATTTGCCTGCTCTAATTTTTCCAGTTCCTGTCCTAACCGATGAGATCTGAAAAATGTTTTTATTATTCTTACCTCATAATATTTGTTATTGTTAAATCATCAAATTGATTGTATGATGAAATGGGTGCGTTGAGCGGAAATTTCATTTGTTATTGGTGGAGAAAAAATTTAGAAGCGGTTGTAATTTAAGTCATGGGATCATATAGCATTTAGTTTGAGATCTTACAAGCGCATTTTTTGTTTATTTTTGATGTCATGTGAATTAGAAGATTATGAAGTAAATTTATGCTCATTTGGGTAGTTATTCCTGATCTATGTGCTGTAAAAATTCATGATTTCAAGAAAATGCTGATATGTAGCCAGAAAACCAGCAAGTAGAGCGATTTTAACGAAATTAAGGCAATCTTCCTTGCATCTGGGCTTTCCTTTAATCAAAAATGTGTATCACAGATACCTTGATATATCCTACGTCTATGACAGTTCTATATTTTCCATCCTACCTACTTCCAAAGCCAGCCAACCTGAAAGAAAAACATAAAACACCGTAATGACATTAAATCCACAGGAAATGGCTTAAAGCTTTTGTAAAATTGAGGACAGCAAAACGGAATATATAATTTAGGGCAAGCGACAGAATTAGTGCTAGAAAAAATTAGCACATGCATAAAAGGACATTCCCTTGTTTGCTTTTTTTTGTCCTCTCTCATCTCATGATTATTGAACATTGACGCCATGACGCGATTTCCTCTTTTTGTGCCTTCTTTTTATGTGTGTCTAAAACCAATTAGTTTTTATGCCATGCCTCATTATCAATTAAATACGAGGATGGGTGATTTTTTTTTGTTTGATAAAGATGTGGGGTGGAAAGTGTGAAGGAGGAAGCCTTGCAGAAGAATGGTCTTGTTAATAGCTCTCTGATTATTTTATGACTTTTGTTGCTGTCTTGTTGTCGGGCAATTAAGTTGCATTGCCATTAAATTTTCGTTCGCCCTTGTATTTTTTTTATTATTTGTTTTTGACACTAAAATTGTCGACAGATAGAAAATTAAAAGGGAACATTGTATTTTATTGTCAATCGTAATAACAGCAGCAAGCAGCAACCAGTTAGAGTAAATGAATTCAGAACTAAGAGTTCTCTCGCACGCATTCTTTTGTACTTTCATTTAAATATAGAATTTCTCCCATAAAGATTCTATTTTTAGCTCACCGTAACCAAGAACAAGTGATAAAACGACGAGAAGAATGATGTGAATGAGAATCTCATGGGAATCAT
Organism: Chironomus tentans; assembly: GCA_963573255.1. NCBI lineage: Eukaryota > Metazoa > Arthropoda > Insecta > Diptera > Chironomidae > Chironomus > Chironomus tentans. Next base: position 38,953,193 of record OY754302.1, on the reverse strand, counting down.
AAACTCAAGTCGGAATGATGATGATATTATAAAAATGTCAACGCGCAAATTTACCGAGCGTAAAAAGGGCAAAGTGAATATGAAGCCTTGAGGGTTGAAAATGAAAGGGAAAAATGATCATTTTAATTATCCTAAAATTGTTATAATTTTCTATAAAATTCACACTTATATCCTTGACTCGCTCAGTAATGACGAGAAATTGATGTGTTATAGAGAATTCAAATGGGAAGCTCGTTAATGACATTACAGTCAATGAGATCAGATGTTTGGCATAGACGGAGGATGCATTTAGTTTTTTTGAGGATACTTTTGTCTTAAAATTTGTTAGTTGATTGAGTTGATGATGTTATTTTAGCATTTTAATGAGATTGACTGGGAATTATTTTGATTAATGATTTAATTAACCAGAAGTAAGTAGCAGTTGACTAGCTTGAAATATTTAGAACTAACAATCCTTCAATTCTGTCTATTTAGACTTAGTTTGTGATTTTTTGGCACAATACATATAACTTAGAAGTTCTGGATTTTAGAGTTCATATTGGCACATATTACAGCCAGTTCTAATTGATGACTCTAAAATTTGACAACGAATTCAGCTTTTCCTTTCAATTCTGAAAGAATGAAAATTTTATTTTAATTCACAATTTGATTGGTTTAATTTCTCGATTCTTTTTTTAATCCTATGAAAATGTTTATTTGATTAGATTTAATATACTTAATTTTAGGGTTCGGAAAAGTGTCTTCGCATATATCTGCGCAGATAAAATATGCGCATATCTTCGAAGACGTATGCGAAGACGTCTGCGCAGACAGTTTAACGGAAATAAAAAATTTAAATTTTTTTAATTGATTATTTATTCTAATTTAAAGTAGAAGGGCAATTCCACGGATGTGATTTTTCAAAAACTTCGTCTTTAAACTAATTTTTCTCATAATTCAGCTATCTAGACATTCTAATGACTACATATATCTGTTTGAGATCCTGAAATCTAGCTATCTGAACTTATTTTTTCCTCCTATATTCTTTAATTAATGAAATATCTGACTTTTTGCATGCATTATTCTATTCAAAAAGTGGAATTCTGAATTTTCACACCAAAATTTTCCACTTCTTAGTAATCTAGACATCTTTTTATGTCTCATTTACTGTACATTCAATGTTGTTTTATCATTCTGCATACTTAAATCCACTCATGAACCTTTAATTAAGCAGAAAAATAATTTTTTTTAATTCAATTAATGAAATAGGGCAACGCTAAAGCCTTTTTATTCCTAATCCGCAATAACATACCGAATATCAGTCATGATTTTTACATAATTATGATTGATGTGATTAATGTTACAATTGATTTGACAAATAAACAGCTAAAGAAATACAATCGCAATCTTTCTTGCATTCTTTGATTAGTTAAAATGATAAAATTTGATTAAAAAATTTGACAAATTGAAGAAGAATTACAACTGAATCTTTCGGAATTCAACCTATCTGTGGAATCGCCCTATAATTATTAATTGTACTATCGTAAAAAGTCGGAAAGTTATGAAAAAAATTCTGAAATTCACTAAGAATTTATCTAAAATTTAATTATTCATTTAGTTGAAATTAGAACCATTGCGGCTAGACATTTTTTTCTGAGAAATTTTGTATGAAATCTCACTATACTTCACAAGAGCAATTTTCATAAGATTTTCTATGTATAAATTAATTGTTGTTATTATTAGTAAACTTAATTAATACTTTTAAAAGAATTAATAATGCAACTACATAAATAATAAAACTGAAAATTTATTGCAAAAAATCTGAAATCAAAGTTTATGCAAAATATCTAAAAATCATCTGCATAACATTTAAATTTGTCTGCGCAGACGTCTTCGAAGATGTCGGCGCCGACAATTTGTATGATCTGCGAAGATCTTCGCATCATCTGCGCAGACGGCCGAACCCTACTTAATTTCTTTGGTTCTTACTCTTTTACGGCATTCAATGTGCTTCTTTTCTCGACCTTTTTCTCCTCTCTTCTTTTCTCAGAGAAAAAACGTTCAGTTTAAAAGTTCTACTTTTAGTAGATCAATTAATTTTCAATTATTTTGATGAAATAATTGACAACCAAGTAATGAACACTTCTCAAAAGTCAATCATATATCGCCATGAAAACCATGAATCGATCGGGTCTCTTGAAAAATTCCCACGAACAGCACGATTTCCTTGATATTGAGTTAAAAACTCGTGTATTGCATGCAACTTACAGCTCAATGCACAGATTATTCAATTTCCTCCGAACTTATTTCCCCGATGATTTGAAAATTACGAGATATCATATCCTCTATCTTAATAACATCATTATCTTGTGTGTGCTTCCATTATCAGACTACTCACTATTCTTGTGAAACTTATCCTACGGCAATGCGTGATACGAAGATTCTTTATTCATACATTATTACTGTATTTTTATCTCATTTCTTAAGAATTATTATTTTTATAAATATCTTGTCTTCCACATCCTTGTTGTAATGAAATGGCATGTAATTTACATAATGGTCCTTAGACGATGATAATTTAGTGCTACAAATTTTGTTATCTATAGTCTATAGATCTATTTTAATGTCTGAAAAATTTATTACAAGCCATTGTGGATGGCATTGAATGGCACATTAAGTAACAAAAAAAAAATTTTTTTTTTCGGGATGAAGGCTTCATGCGTTAAAAAAGATGCGAATTAATGTAGGTTAATAGGATTCTAAAAACCAAATTTTGATACAAAGCAGCGACGAGAGCTTATAATAATAAATTTTTTGTGGCAAATGTTTTAATAGGCAATAAAAGGGTCCTCGAAATATTCAAATTGACTTGGATATCTTTAAATCGCAATGACTGTTGAGAAGTTCCATTTGCAAATTTTTTTTTGTGCTGATCTGGGTAAATTTCTATTCTAAAAATATGAAAATGTCAAAAGAATTTTCATCTCTTATTAGCATAAATTTACAACAATCGTACATGGCAGCTGGATAAGTGCTTTCGCTTAGATTCAAGCGACATCATTCTCATTCATGTTTTCTGATGCTTAACAGTAGGAATTTTCTCATTAAAAAATTGCTACATCTTCAGTTTGTCTGTCAAGCAAAATAGAACAACACAAGCATGAACTTCTTTACACGTGCCTTAATAATTTCACCGAAAAACAAAAGTTTTAATCACATGAGTTAGTTCCCACAAATTGCGTCACTCATGTCCCTAGGCAATATTCTCTCTCACTTGTTTGCATACACAGAGTGATAAAAATGAACAATGAAAGGTCGTTTCTGTAATGTTTCTAAAAATATGATAGAGCATTTTTAAATGGCACAGGCGGTGAGAAAAAGACCGTGAAAATTTAGTGATGATGATGATTTGCAGAACTGAATGCCTTTTTTTAGATGTATAAAAATAAGGGAGACGAATGAATAGTTATACGACCTGTTAAATGGACTATAACACAAGTTCTCTTCATTACCGTAATATGCTTTATACAGTTATTGCTATTTTTTGTAGTTTCTCTTCCTATGCAGTAAAAATCCGATTTTTATGTTCTCTGACTTTATTATTGCTTGTTTCTAACCGCGTGCGATTGATTCTCTTATGGAATTTCCTCTATTCCCTTCATGTCCTTAATTTATGAGCTTGGGGTTTGCAGTATTTTTTGGAATGATTGCTGGGCTATTTTTTAGCAATGCTAAGCATATATGCGCTTAAAATCCTTCCTTTTCTACCCATCACATACCAACCTATCTTATTGATATGAACGTGTGGATGATAGAGATCATAAAAGTCATGAGACACACCTTAAATTTACCTCAAGCTCATTTATAAGCGACGATGAGCATATGACTTTAAATTGATTTTTTTTCCTTCGTTCCTTTTCTTTTCCTTCCTTTCTGCATTTCATTTGATTAAACTTCTTATTTCCTCTACTTTCGCCTCATATCCTAATTCCCTGTTTCATAAACCAATCGACCAATTTATGTGGGGAGTGTCTGGTAAGTTATGTGATGTGATGTGGTACCATACATATATTTCGATGCTCTGGGTACTTGATTGATCTGTAGAATCCCCAATTGTTATCAAATTGCTTCAAAAAGCAGCATTTTAATTATTTATGTATCCCAATTTTATCAAAAAAATTCCATCATCCAAAATAGATTCAGCACACACTCCCCAATGGATCTATTTAGTTATTTAACCGCACATTCTGGCATTTCATGTGTCGTATCATGAGTCGACGGAGAGCAACAACATAAAAGAAAGGCTCGTTATCTTATCATCATGTCCATTAGTTACAAAAGAAGGGAGATCGATGAAAATTTTGGGTGAATGCATGGATGACTATTTTTATTATTACGGCATGAAAAAAGAACGTTAAGATATCCACGTAGACACGTTTTTATCATAAAATTTCTATTTCGACCAAAAATCGATGTCTATGACAGTTTTCTTATGATGTCATCAACATTTCTGTGGAGCGAGAACGAAAAAAAACATCATTTCCCTTTCATTCGCATCCACCACATATGCTGTGTGTTTAAAAGAACCGCTAGAAAGTAAAATGATTGAAAAACAAAACTTTTATCAATTTCTGTCAGAAACACATCACGTCACACGTGACGATGTTGTGCAACAAACATTATTGAATGCGACACAACATCATGTCACACTCGTGCTACTGAATAACGCGCGCGAGTTTGATATTGTTGCAGAGCACACAACACACACAATATACTTTGCTTCTCCATGTAGAACGAACACAGAAAAAAAGAGGAGGAAAAATCTAAGAGAAGAAAAAAGAAAATTTGTGTTACTAGTTTTATGACGGTATTCATTACATGCTGACACAGTTTGCTCTCGTCTCCCGAAACAAGAAATTATTTTTTAAAGTGCCGATAAAAGAAAGAGAAAAATTGTTAAGTGATAAAATTGACTTAATTAATATTTATTTTCTGGTGGAATTACGGAAAAGTGTGAGAAAAAAATTAATAAATCAGTGAAGTAACTCGATTGATACTGTAACAAAGAAGTTGTGGCTCAATGTAAAGCCATTTAAAGTCGCTTTTGGATTCTTGTTCAGATTGATTGCTATTTAAGGTAATTTCATGCAGAAAAAATAAATAAATAAAATGTGCTATTTGAAGTATGTATGAATTTATATGTGTACAAAATGTTGACTGCTGTGTAACTGTCGGCATTGAGAAGAATGTAGAGAGCAAGTTTTTATTGAGATGTGAGAATTACGCTCATACATAAATTGTAGTCAATAGAAACAAGGAATGCTTCCAAAAAAATCATAAATTCCCAAGAAAAAAGTAGATCAAAGTGAATTTTTAAGTTCCTTGCTGGTAGTGAACAATTTTTTTCCTCTCGGTTCAATAGAAGTCATAAGACATTATTTTTCAACTCATTTGCGAGTGCAGAAGCACAAAAAAAAGTTATAATTAGATTATGCAGATTTATGTCGCAAGCTAAAGTTTTTTTTTCTCTTTTTCTTTAAATCCAAACACCGAAAAAACATCAAAAATGTTTGTCTTGCTGCCAGTGAAATGTGTATTAAAAACATACCATATGATGTTCGTAGAAATGCACTGTGACGTCTGTCCCCGATCTTTCCAACAGAATTATGAAAGAGAATACAGAAATATGAAAAGTTTCAGCGATGATGCGAAAGGATGACTTTTGTGCGCATTTTTGCGTGATGATGTACACAGTTGCTAGCTAATTTGTTGGGTAATGCTGTTTGCAATATCACTTAATACCGATTGAATCATACCTTGTCATTCTGAGACTTGAATGTGTTACTTCTTGGAAATTCTCAACGATACGTGGGATATTTATAGCAAACGGGTTGGATATTGCTCTGTTACTCAAGAATTACTCACTTCTGGTCTTAAAATAATAGAATTTATGACTTTAGGTCATGGTTATGGTATTTCCATCATTTTTATTTCTATTTGTGTAAGAAATGGATATCAGCCGCTATAAAGAACCCTGAAAATTCTAAAATAACCTTATCGAGAGTCGAATTTCTGTTGGATATACGATACTTTAAATTAAGTGCTTCCAGCATGCGAATTTAAAGATAGATTCAAACAACTTAGCAAGAGATGATAATTTTCTTTGGAAGAGAGTCAAAATATCCTTGTATTTTGCTTTAATGACATTCATTAGCAATAATTTCAACACCTGAACATAACAAACGAGCAATTGCTATAGGGGGTCGTTAACAAGTTAGGGATCATTCACTTATGACGTCCATGATTTAGGGGGGTCTGAGATTTTGTGACACTTTAAATTAAATAAATTTTTTTGAATTAAAATTTTGTGACAAGGGGGAGGGGGGTCTAAAAATCCCCTTAGACCCCTTATATCATTTGAATTTTTGGACCTTTTTTGTCAAATCTTCTTAATTTTTATAGTTTATTATGCAATAAAGCCTCAGAATCTTCCTTATAGATACAAAACATGACTTCAGCATTAAGTCTTAGACCCCTCTAAGTGTTGGACGTTACCAATGGAGTATCAAGTGATTTTGATACCTATTTCATACAAAACTTGAGTCTACTTCGACCTTTGCTCTCTCCGTTTGCTATCTTGAATGATACAAACAAATATTCCAGCATAAGATAGGCATTGTAGCAGCTTGGGACCAGATTTCCACTCGAATTCAGCACCAGCTTGGTGGAATACTTTTTTAATCCTTTCTGGTATGGCACTTGTGACGTCACATCACTTGTGAATGTTTCCTTATAATTATTTTGTAATTTAATACAAATGAATCTTTTTACTGCTGAAAAATTCAACGCAAACATTCATTAGCAATCTAAGCCTCCCGAAAGTATTTTAACGACCAAAAAAGCTTTCGGCATAAACTCTTATCATTAAGTTGACGATTGTTGGAGCTTCAGTGAATGATAAAGAAATAATTTATGAATTTTCTGTATGACAACAATAAAAATTCTTCACGGACAAAACAATTGTCTTTAAGCTGTTTATTTCTCAAGAAACAATGCACAAAAGACACAAGAAAATGAGAGAGGATGAATAAAGAAAAATTCGAGAAAGATTTATTAATAATATCTCTATTCTAGTGTGTGCGGAAAGACATGTACCCGAAGGAAAGGAAAGGAAAAACATGAAATTTATACATAAATGCCATACTTTTATATGCTTGTTTGCGTAGAAAAATATGTGAAGCCAAAAAAATTATCATTTTCAATGCGATATTGCCAAGAAAATAAGAAAAACACATTTCCGCATTTACTGTAAACTTTTAAGCTTTTTGGCATCCCTTTAAAGCATGTGAATGAAAATTCTTTTAAACTTTTCATTGATTTCGCTTTCTTGCATGACATGAATGAAGACGAATAAGTGAGCGTCTCATTCATTGTTATTGTCGGCAAATAATGGTGATGATACACAAGTTGATGATGATGATGATGATTTGCTAGAATGAATAAAGGGAAAGATATTTAGGAAGAAACGTCAAAGAAAGGAAAAAAGCAAAGAAGAAAAATGATTTGAATCATTATGTCGAAAAAAAATCTATGAAAAGTATGTTCAAAGTAAACGTGAAGGAATTAAGTGATGCAATGGAGAGGAATCGATGGAATTATGAGTAATTGAGGAGTATTTTTCATTGGAAAATAGCCGGTTGGAATTGTTTTGATTGAGGCATATATCTGATATTTTCATTTGACTTCCTACCTTCTTGTCGACATACATATCCAAAATATTCTTTGATAAATTTCAGATAATTTCAGGGTTTGTTCAAAAATGACGTCCATCAAACTTTATTATGATTCCAGTGTGACATACTCCAGTGTTCCTCAAACTTTTTTGGTTCGCGGCACACTGGTCGTTATTTTGAAGATTTGACGGCAGTATGCAAACTAGCTTCAGTCACACGTCCTAAAAAGTTATTTTAAAACTCAATTTAAGTTAGTAAAGTAGCCCAGGTGTGTAAATTTTAATTTTGGAGCTCAAAAATTTTCAAGGAAGTAAAATTCATATTTCTTAATGAATTCGCAGTACACCTGTGAAACTCTCATGTCACGATACACAGTTTAAGAATCACTGATGTACATGGTATATATTATACTCCAATAATATTTTTATTAATTTTTCCTGTCGTGATTGACATTGCTTGTCTAGTTTTAATTTGCTATGACATTTGGTTGAGGGTATCGGCCTTCTACACAAACCACCTGGGTTTGATCATAGGAAAATATAGTCAGATTACATGTGCCTTTTGACTGTTCTACCCATCTAACTAAGAGTCAAGAGGCGTATTCAGGGGGGAGGGGGTTGGTGGTCAATAACCAAGCTCTAGGCAACGTTGAGTGATGGAATGAGTCAAGAAAAGCTGTGTAGCATTAAGTTGAAAGACAGCTTCAATATTCTTAAGTCCTCAATATCCTCAATGTAGTATAAAACTCACTCCTACCTAAATAATAGATGACATAACCAATTCTTTAATTTCCAAAGTGCTTCTACATCTTCGATAGTTCTAACTCAATTCCCACATGTGCAGTCATATATATTTTTGATAAATGCTCAAACCTAACAGCCAGAATTGCTTTCAATAAATAAAAAAAATTCTCAATAGACACAAACACAACATTCCAGGACAAACTGAACATTTTCATTGCCCTCTTGAGAAAAACTGTAATAAAAAATCGACGAGAAATGAAAAATGATCGAGAAACAGAAGTAAATTTATCATTCATTCATCCATGACCCACATAATCTTGTACAAATGCCCAAATTATGAACTATTTTTAAAGCTTTATTACACCTATAAGTCTCAAATACGTTCAATTCATCACATTTCCCCCTTACGACATGCAAAAAAGATACATTACGTCGGCAAGTAAATTTCTTTTTTGTTTTTCCTCATGTCTGATAATTTTAGCAACTCGTGATTGCTTTTGAAGAAATTCTGCGTGTATACAAATTTTTTAGACTGTAGTGAATCAACAAGAATCAGTTTATCTTTGAAGCGCGATACAAAAAGGTCAAGAAGCTGAAAATAAAGGAATTTAATTTTGACGCGAACGTGCGAGTGATTAAAATATTTTTTCTATAGTTTAATTCGGAAAGCAATTGAAGTGAATCAGTGAATGAAATTACAATAGGAAGGAATAGAAATGTACAGAGTGTAAATGCATTTTACCTCGACATTCACACTTACAGTAATGAGTGTTTAACGACGAAAATAAAATTTCGTGAATGCAAAGTGCATTTTCAATGTAATGTTACTGCCGTCGTGATAATCATTTCAAGTCAATCGTTTAAATAGATCGAACGTGAATTCTATCCCGGTAGAATTAATTTCATCATCAAATCTGACTCACTGGGAAAATATTAGTGAATATTTTTAATCCAAATTTGAGTTTAACGCCATAAATGACCTTCGATATTGTTATAAATAGTATTTAGTAAGACATAAATTAGTGAAAATAAAGGAACGAGAAGAAAGACTTTTTTCGTGATCATTTCTTCTCCATCTTTCTCATTTGATTATGCAATAAGCTGAGACTGCAAAAAAATATAAATTAAAAATTAAAATAAGACTGTCATACAAAAAATGAATGGAAAGGAAGACTTTGGTCCATTAATGGACGCCCTGGTAGCATGTGTGGGTGCAATGGACGTAATTTCAGCTGTCGCCATAGTTTATAATCTGGCCAGTTACAACAATCTATCAATGGATATTAATAATAATGATGTCAAGGTAACACAAGATAAAAGTCAACATACTGAGACAAATGACACATTGTCACGTAGTAAGGATAGTGAAATTCCATTAGTTGTTGTTGATTCTTCGAAAGTTGACGGTGACGTAATCGACTCCCTTGTTACAAAAGTCAATGCACTGAATGAGAAAATTACTGAACTTGTTATTCGTTCTCGTGAGAACTCAATGGAACGCTTTCTCGATGCAGAGCGTGAACGTTATCGACGCTCTCGAAGTCCTTCGCCCATAGATCGAGATGATGAAGATTCGAGTACATTTTTAGAACATGAAAGTTACGATGAGAATGAAAATGAGGGAAAATCACATGGCGATGCTGATTATGATAATCATTTATCCAAAGGCATCACGCGGGACGATGAATTTAGGAAAACAATTAAACGTTCGTCACAGGTGTCATCCCAGCATGAGTCACGTGAAGAAGAATTGGCACGTCTCACAGAGATTGAAACGGAAGAGATGAATAACATGGATGATTATGTACCATTAACATACCAAAGTGACGAGAATGATGACAATGTTATTGAAACAATTGAGGAAACGCCAACATGTCCAATTCACGGTAATATTGAAGAGATTTTGCCAACTGGAAGTGATGCGAAGCCATTAGAACAAAATGAGAAAACCACAGAGATTTTAGTTGAAGATGCCAAGTCACAGAATGAAAATAAAATGCAAGCTAAATTGGATATAAATGAGAATTTCATTAAAATGGAAAGGGCTGCTCTACAGCAGCAAGCAAGCACAGCACGTCTGCTTATGAAGCAAGGACACGTCGGATCTGATGATTTTCCTGACGAGACAATAAATGAAATTATCACAAAACGAGATGAGAACATAACGACTGAATCTAAAATTGTAGAAAGTGCTTTAATCAAGGCAAACGTTGAAGAATCTCCAAAACTCGAAAACTTTCCAAAATCACTTGAAATCACATCATCGGCAAATGAGGTTACTTCTGAATTGATTTCATCTCTTGAGGACTCTCAAAAGGTTAACTTGAAAAATGTTGAAGAATTCTCAAAAGTAGATGTTGAGCCATCCATAATGGTGCGTAGTTTTGCCGAAGTTCTCTCATCTAATGATATTATCGATGAGAATGTAACAGAATTTAAGAATGAGGAACAAGTACCGGTTGTAGAAGTTATCAGTGAACCACAAAGTGTTATTGGAAGTTTAATGGAGGTCAATCCGACATCAAATTACAAAAATTACTCACTCGGATCTACTACAACACCCTCGATGAGCAGCTTCAGCAATACAAATTTAAATATGTCGATGTCATCATTACAGAATAAGAGTGAAAATATCTCATTGGCATCATCTGCGTTCGATAATGTTGAGTATCTATCTAAATTTTTATTGAAAATCCTCAAAAAAAATTACTTTCTCTGATTCCTCATGCTTTCTACATTTTAGGATTTTGCAGTACGAAGAAGAACACCCGAACCAGACGTAAGTATTTCAAAAGCACAACATGATGCTGATGAAGTCAGCATCGAAAATGAATTGCTCAACATTACTTCACCATCGTCATCTGGTGAAGGATTAAAGAGATCAAAACGTTGCATTAATTCACTCGACCGAAGCGCTAGTCGTAACTCATCGCGATTAAGTCATTCGAGAAAGAGTAAAAGTCCTTCCGTGGCAAGTCAAGAGGATTATAAGGAATGGTTCGATAGATTCGATAATCATCTCTCATCGGAACTGTCTGTACCGGAAAATGAAGATGAGATTTTCGATTCAGACTTGGAAGAAGAACTTTTGATTGGTGCTGAGGATGGGAATATAGATGGGACTGAAATATGCAATATTGATGATGAGAAAGGTAATGGAGATGTTTCAGTCATTGTGACACTTAATTTGAAGCAAAAGCAAACAAAAAATGACGAACGGAAGCAAGAGGAACCGTGCAATCCTTGCGATGAATACCAAAAAGATAAAAACATTTACAAAACGAAAGGAGAGGAACTAAAAGAAATGCAACGAGTATGGGAGACAAAAAAACGTCGCACATCAATTTTACCATCGACAGAAGAGCAGCAAAAAAATTATGTCTGTATTCATTTCCATCCTGAAGAGTTTTCGGATGCAAAAAGTGCCGAAGCATTTCAAGAAAGTAGCAAAAAAGAGCCACACGAGCGTCATCAGCACTTGCATAATGTGGGCTATAATGAATGGATGAAGAAAATTGTAGATCATCACTCGTGTCATTTGGCATTAAGTGACACAGATAGTGATTCTGATGTGGCACTTGATGAAGTGAAAATGCTTCCGCTCTTTTGTGACGAGAAGTTGAAGAAGAGACGAAAGAAGAAATGACTAGTTGCAAAAAGTTTGAGGATTAAACTCCGTAAATCTCTTTGTCGCGTTGTGGGAAGCTTGAATTGTTGTAAAGCATCAGAAGGATGAGACTTTAAATGACTTTTTTTCTAACGGAAGTTCCTCAAAAAGACTTTTCTTATCGTTTGACGAAACTTTTTCATGCCACAATTTTTGATTTACTTCTTTTTTTTCCTTTCTGTCTTTTTAGATAATTTTAATAAAATATCGCCTTAAAGTAAGTGCAAATAACTGGTATTGTATTGCATTTTGTAGCTTTAGGGCGTGCAAATTACTTAGAATAAATCTCTTGCTTATTGCTTTTTTTGTGTGGACGTCATCAAAGTGATTTTTGTTTAATCTTCTTCCGTAGCGTAAAAACATGCCACCACTGACCTATTTTTAAATATTCAATGATGAAAATTCATTCATAGAATACCCAAAGCCATTAGATTTTTGTGTAAAACACACGCTTGTTAAATTTTTTTTGAAAACCAATGTTATCAATAACATCTATCGTCCTCATCAGCGTTGAACGGAAATAAATTATGGTCATTAATTAAATGCTGTAAAATATTTTTTGTTGATATTAAGTTTTGTAGCGCGATTTTCTCTATTCTAGAGGGATTTTTTGAGGTGGATGAATAATTATTGAAATTAATGATTGAGAGGATTGGCTTTTGATGGAAGGTCTGTTGTGAAACTCTGCTTTGAAAACACCCAGGGGTGTATTTAGGGGGTCAAATCCTCCTGTTTTTGTAAATTTGTTTGTCAATTTTCTAGGGTTTTTTAAGAAAAAATTCCCAAAAACCCTCTAAATTTTCCCATTCATACAAAAAAACGTAACACATCTGGATACACCATCCTATTAGATGTCATTCAGAAATGACGTCCAGCGTTAGTTGGGGATGGTATCTTGAGCTATTTGACGCTCCACATAAAAAAATGTTTTTTTTTCGTGTAAGTTTTATGACAAGAGGTCTAAAATCCAATTTTGGATAGACGCAGGCACGTAGCCAGGGGGGATTGGGGGACATATCAATATTTCATACAAAAAATATGAAAATACCCCCTGGAAAAATTTCTCGCTACGCCCCTGGATAGACGTCATTTATGAACAAATCCTTACAACAATTTTTTAAATAATTCATTGAATATAGTCACTCAAATGCGTATAGAATCATCTAAAACTAAGATCTACAAACCATATTCTGATCAACTTCTGATCACTTTTCGCCACAAGGACTAATAAATCTATTTTTTATCTTGAATTCACAACTAATTAACTCCAGACTATAGCGCCATATTTAACATTTTAAAAATTATGCAAAAATAGTTTCAAGGAGCTTGACTAAGTAACTAACTCACTCACATCCATAACTGAAAAATAACATTGATTTTGTCACACGAAAAGAAAGAGAAATTACATGTGACACATGCAGTGACGAAAAAAATAAATAAATAACTTATTATTCAAAGTCGATCAAAAGGTATAATTATCTCATTTAAATTTCTAATCGTACTTTGCCGCCTCCACATAAAAACAGTATGAGATGAATTGAACGAATTAAAGAGATAGATTTAAATAGATCGGTACGGCCAACGGCTTTTTTGTATACTCTCGTTGCTGTCTATTTGAACAAACATGTTTTATTTTTAATTAACTTTGATTTTGAATCAGCCTGAGATGAAAATATCACGTTGGAAATACTATGTTCAAAACTACATTTCGAAAAATGTGAGCGAGAGAAAACTGCCTCAAAAAAAGGGAAAAACATTTTCACAAAAGTGTTTGTAATTAAAATTTTCAACGTGAACATTAAATGGATTATGCATACATGTTTAATTGGACATGTAAGTATTTAAATGAAAATTGGGTGCTATAAATAGTTTTGTGATGAAAACATTTATTTTTTTTGTCAAGTCTTGCTTAAACGCCATCTAGATGTGATGATTTGGATGTTTTTGGAGGTTCTGTTGATCGATGGTTCTTGTGGGACAAAAATCCAGAGTATAGGAACCTTAAATTCTATAATAACTAAGTATTTTCTCTCATTTGCACATCTTTTGACCTCAAAGTTGCAGTAAAAAATTCAATTAACAAAATATAAATCCACAACCGCAGAAACAACAATCTATCTTCCTCCTCATGCAATTTGCCTTTTTAAATTTGTCAACAGGCTTGTCACCTTTCAGATTTGACACTGACCCCTTGATCTTGAACAGCGAGAAGCAATTTTTCACCGTGAAAAGCAATAAAATTAAAAATAAAATTCTTGATGAAACTTGAGATTGAAGATTTCTTTTATTGGAAGATTTATAGACAGGACAGGTGCTATTTGAAGCGTAATAAGACCACTAGCCTTAAAAAATTCTTACATAATTGCTTCTCATTTTTCCTGCGAGAATTTTCATAACAATCCCAAAAATTATTCTTCCTCAATTAAATTGAAGCTACTGGATATTACATAAAAAGAAGGCATGAAATATAGATCACACCCGGTAGCCGGAGAGAATCTCCTCAATATATAATATTTATAATTCTGATTTATATTATTTTAAAAATCCACACATCAAAAATTTCCTTTTTCATTTTCAATTATTTGTTTATCTTAATATGCACAAATGTGTATACAAATTCCATCTTGTTAATTATCTTGATTTACTTTGGGGTCATTTTGGATATTAAAGAATGGGGAAAATTGTATTTTGACCCCCACACCCTCCTCTGTTACAAAATTTGTATCATTATGACGCTATCAGGGTCGAAACACATATTTATGATGCATGATAAGTCATGAGGGAGGGGGGGGGGTCCGGGGGGTTCTTCAAAGTTTGTTTGATTCATAGTTAATTATATGTAGTCGATTTCAAGTAATCATTGGTTCTTTAAATAGCTTCCATTTTACTTTCAAAATTCAAAAATACTTTGAGTTTCAAAATCCAGACCCCCCCCCCTGGGTACGCATGCCATAAGTATCGTGTCGATGCCTTGATTACTAAATTGTGTCGCTTGGGTACTGATCTTAGTGAAAGTCTAAAGCCTTCTGCTTTAGAGTGTAGCCTCAGTGTCCTTATCTGTAATTTTCATAAGCAGACCCCCTTCATTGAATCCATGACACATTCCCTGACTTAGCATCACGTAAACTGCAAACCCAATGTTAGCAAACAGAAAAAAGCTGGTTCTTATTTTTCGTAAATCGAAAGCTCGATGGTTCTTATTTTTCGAACGTGAAAGCTCCATATTATTGAAAATTTTGCTAAAAGTGCATTTGAAGGTTGTATTGTGTTACAAAAACTATAGTAACATAAAGGAAACAGGTCTAGAAACATTTCAATTTACTTTAAACTATCAAATAAGTGATATTTGATACTAATTTTGACAATTTTTCTCAAAAATGATATTCGAAATATTTTCGAAACATGAAAGTAAACAAAACTTTGACAAAACTAATTTAGTAAATTTACAATGATATTAGCTTTGCATGACTATTTAACTGTTTGTATTATAGACTTTGAATACACTAAAATGGTTAAAGAGTAAAATATCTGCTTAATATTTGTTATTTAAAATAATTTGTAACGTCGGTTCTTATTTTAAATTTTCTCGCACAAATTTTTTTGTTCAAAAATTCGAAAAATAACGGAATGAATTCTCTTTGCTAACATTGGCTGCAAACGAACCCCTTAATGCAAAACGAGAAAAGAAAATATTCGCAAAGAATCAATTAATGTGTCTCTCTCCTTCGCTTACTTCATCTTGTTACGATTTGCACACGGCTTTGTGGAGAGTGGAAATGAAAATAGTTGAAACATCACAAGGCATCGTCTTTTTTTTTCTTGTGTGAATTAAAAAAAGAGAAAAAAAAACTGGCAAATAAAATATGGATGAGAAGAAAATGAAGACGGGTTTAGTGTCGGGTGCAATACGGAAAAAAAATCCGCACTTTTTTCTCATCATCTTTCATAACAAGTGATATTTTTTAATTTATTTACTTTTTCATGTCTTCTTGTTACGGTTTTCATCCTCCTATGAATTTTTTAATGTTCTCATTTTCTCGCCTTTAGCTGTTTTACTTCATTCGTTGTGCTCGTCTACCTGTCATGATGTTCTAATCCAGCTTTTTATTTGCTTTGTTGGATTTTCCAGCATCATAATAATAATATTGTTGGATTTATATACTTTTTAGTGAAATTATCAAAATAAATTTCGAGATTTTCTGATGCCCAGCTGTCTAATGACTGAGAATTTGCATTTTCTGGAGCAATTTAAATGAGTTAGTCAGGCTTGGGTACTTTGTAGTATTCAAAGTTGATTTTGCGGGTATTTGGGGATTATTTTCAAATGCTGAGAAAGATTTAGGCTGGAAACTATTTACAGAGCAATATACTTAGTTAGCTTTATGTCAAAAAATATTCATTTTGAACGGATGGGGTTTGGGACTCTAAAATACTCCCAGTATACCCTGTCAAATATAAGTGCTGTAACATTCATAATAGATAAGAATTTTTTCGATGAGATTTGAATTTTTGGACATACAAAATTTTACTTCGAAAGGGGAGGATGACTTTTATACCCCCTTCTCCCTTGACTATGCCCCTGGTCACTTTAATGGACCTGTACTTTTTTGGGATTTTCCCTCATTTTCCCAAAATCAGCATTAGTTATTGATATATTGATGAGTTTCCAATCCTGTAAGACTTTCCAGTCCTCTTTTAAAGTCCAAATAAGATTATTTACTAGAAAAGTCATGCTGGATTCAAGAAATATGTTCAACATCCTTCACAATGCATAATCTACTACAATAATCCACAATATATCTTTGAGAAAGAATTTTCTCCAAAGCAAATCCCAAAAAATTACCATAAACATTTTTCGAAGAATTTCTACTCTTACTACAGACAGAATAACCGTAATTATGCGTATCATATTGTCAGAATTTCCTTACAACCCATTTAAAATTCAAAACATGAAAATTTCTAACACTTAAAATAATTTTTCGTTCAGATTTTTTGAGGTTTTCAAAACAAGGAAAAAGATAATAAAATTAATTTTAATTATCATAAAATTAACTTCTTTTTATCTCACTTCATCTTAATTCACTTTTGTTTTCGTTTCGTGCCAACAAACAAAAAAATACACAGCAATTGAAGTGGCCCAAAATAGAAACAAAACGTTATTTTTTTTATTTGCAATGTAACGAGACGCCACAGGAGCGTAAAAATTATTTTTAATGACACAAGTTTTCTCTTTGACACTTTTTGCCAAGCGGCTCTTAACTGTTAAATGTCATGCCAGCATGTGAATACAAACAAATGCTCGAAAAATTCTATTTAAATTGATTATTTTTGCTTTTTCTCGAGTAAATGAGAATTTTGTACGGTGTAGAATTGTATTACCGGGTATTACCTTTATTTTTGTTGAGATATTTGAGACGCATTTGATGCTGGGAATATTTTAGAGGGATTTAGAGTTGAGAATGTCTATAAAGACAGCAATTTTGAGAAGATTATGTAGGAAAAAGCACTTTGATGTGACATTTTAGTTCAAGCTTTGAATTTTTTTATTGTTTTTTTTTTGAATATCAAGTTGCGTATCTATTGCGTGAAGTTGACGTTAAAATAACTTGAAGTTAGCTTTAAATTGTATGAAGTTAGCGTCCAAAAACTTGAAGTTGGCCTCAGACAACTTGAAGTTGACGTAAAATTGAATAAAAACGAAAATGTTCTTTAATTGACTCTAATTTCTGTGCATTAAGTCAATGATGCTCCTCATATCATCACACATGTCCAAAAATCCACGTAACAAACAGACAATCCGAGCATCTAAATGACAAATTAGAGAATATTAACAAAATTTGTTCTGTACCTACTCAGAAATATGAGAATAGACAGTTACAAAGATAAATGGAAAGAATTTTTTTCTGCTAAGTAGATAAAATGAGTATGTCCATAATACTTTCTCCTCTTTCTAATTTCCCCATTTCCTTATAATCTTCAGAGTCTCATAATGAATTACTTATAGAAGAATTTTTTTTTTCGACCAATAAAAAATTTGATTAAACAGAACAAAAAAACTAAAGTTAGAAGGACGAAGTGTATCTTGTATAGTTTTGTAGGTCTCTTGGTCAATTAATAAATTTCAAATGTATGAAGCCAAGTAAAGTAACAGGAAATTAATTGTTTGAAAAAAGTTACGACTTAAATCATCGATGTTTTGACTCAAAAGATTCATTCACAAAACGGTTTTGTTGTTTTTTCTGTCAGAAAATTAGATTTTATAGTCATGACGAGATGATGGGGAAATCGATAGAAATGTAGATCCGACACACATTGTTTTCGTAAGTAAAGCATTGAACTTGAAGGATTTTATAGTGTAGAGACCATTTAGTGTCGTATATCCGAAATAATAGAGATGTTCTCATAACATACATGAGCTAATATATTAACCTCCACATTGACGCTTAGTTCTATGTTTAGAACGATAAAATTAGCATAAGTTTTCCAGTTGGATGGATAAATTTTCAAGTTCTGCTTTTATCATCATTTTTGCTGGATGTTCTTAAGAAAAAGTTTTAAGATTTAACTATACAGCAACCCTTTGAGATTTTAAACATCAACACGCACAGCTCGGATATTTTCCTTCATTTTCATCCGCTTTTGAGCCCCAAAAGTCTGCATCTTTAATCTTTCTTTGCGAACAACTCTTATATTATGTCATAAAAGTAAAAATATTTTGATTTTATTGCGGAGAAAATAAAATATCGCCGAGTCTCGTTTATTACAAAAAATATACAAACGAATAAAATTGGTGATTTTTTTTGAAATATTGTACAACAAAAGTTAACAAGAAGCTTTCGATTTAACGACTTACTAGAAAGTTATTCCAGTAATTAATTTTATTACTTCCTACAGTAATTTGTTACTGTCGAGTTGAGACTGATTTGTCGATTTGCATGGGGGATTTTTTCTTGTGAATATTTTGAACAATTAAATTTATAATTTTGATTAATCAGAAAATTTTTGGAGGGGATTGCGATTTTGCTAAGAACAAACCCTAAGGGGATCCATCCTTCTAATCCTCCTGGCTACGTGCCTGTAAGAAGCCATTCACTTATTAAGGTTGTGGTTAAGGTGGTGAGGGTGTTCTACTAATCTGAAGATACTTTCCATCGAGAAAAGTGTTTTGACCCCAAAACCCCTCCTTAAATACACCCCTGATGACTATGTCCATGTAATACATATTTCAACAGATTTATCCACAATTCTAAAAAGTATTAGACCAAAATGATGTGGACTTAGCCTTATCCACCAAAATTCTTTAGAATTTTCTACAATTTTTCACTAACTTCAAAGCTTTACCTATAAAATTTCACTCTTCTTCATATTCCTGACCCCTGACAAATCCCTTAAACACTTTCAAACACAAGATTCTCTCAAACATCCATTTATCCACCGATAAAACAAATCAAAGCCTCAAAAAGAAGTTTCCAAAACCAAAACTTTCCAAGAAACTTAAAATTCGGATTTTCATCTCAAACCGCATCGTAAAAAGTCAGTAAAATAATTTTTATCTCTCAAAAAGGCAAATTCAAATTTTTCACCAACTTGAGATCACCTTGGCATGTGTAGATTTTAAGCTACCCACATTTTTAAGGTAGTCTTAACAAAATAATTATTTTTATGTGCAGCTTTTATTGTTGTTGAAAATAAGATGAGCTAGTAAGAAGAGGACATAACAATTAATAGAGTTAAATAAAAAAATTTGTTTATGGATCTCAGAATGAATGTCGTCATCGCATGTGAGGAAAATAAAAAGAGTGTTTCACACGAGAAAATTTTCACACGAGACCAATGTTGTTGAAAAGACTCAAAAGTAGATTATTATAAGAAAAACAGCTGCTTGGACATTAAATGTTGCGTGGATTTATTGAGAAATTGAGTGAAAAATCACAAGGCGAAAAAAAGATCATCTACAAGTGCCGTGTGCAAAACTGCTCAACAAGCAGCATGAGCACAAAATGAAAAATTGCCAGGCAAGTTTTTTTGAGTGGAAAAATGATATGTTGTGTGACATAGACATACTTTTTGACGAGATCTTGTAGATATCACATCCAATAACATCAATTGATACTCAAATGGCATATTAGTGCTGAACATTTCACAGACTTCTTTCGCAATTAAAAACTCATAAATTACCGAGTAATGAGGCAATGGCCTGATGAATTATGTCACTCAGTAATTTTCACTTTTGAACATTTGTTCTACATTTCCAACCCAAATGTACGCTATTCTTTTTCGGCTAAGTTTGTTTGTGAGTTTATTTGAAAACAGATTTCATCATTTACTTTTTTTTCCACCCAAAAAAAATTTTAAACATGAAAAAAAAAATTTGCTGTTTTTTTTCCTTTATTTGTATTCTTCTTGATAATTTGAGGCTGTTCACACTGCACCACTGTTTTTTCCGCTCCTACAAAGTACACATCTTTTCTTTTTTTTCATGACGAAATCGGTCGTAGACAGAACGTGTACATTTAGCTGAACATAAAAAATTGAAAATTATTTTAAAATAGAGTAGAAAATTAAGGAAGTAAGGAAGTTGATTTGGTATGGCGCATATTTAGATTAATTTTGTTATGCAGGCATATTTCTAGGAATGAAGGTACACGGGTGGTAATCTGCCCTGTTCTCTAAATATCTTTAGGATGGAAAAATTTGACATTTTGATGACAATTTAACTTTTTTGAGATTTTGTTATAAATTGGTTCGCAAGTGATATCCATCTAGCAGTGACAAACAGCATAGGATAACGTCCTCTTATACATAGTAACTGGGTTTGATCAAAGTTGCGTTTTCACTGTTCTAGCTAAAGGTTTCCATTCCTAGATTGAAAAATTTAGTTCTTGACATAAAAATCAGTTTTCTCAGCACTTCCTCTTAATGTGCTACCAGAAGTAGACAGACCCAGGGGTCTGTTGATCGGTATACCCTAGTGTATATCTTAGAAGTAGGTAACCCTTAGGGTATACCATAGACTATACCCTTTGGGTAACCCCTAGGATAGTGTATACCCTAGGTTATACACCGAACAACTAGCCACAGGAGGGTGTTTTGGGTGTCAAAAAAATTAGAAAAAAATTTAATAAATCGATGTTAGATTTCTAATAAACATAAATTTAATATTAGTTTGATAAAATTTATCAAAAATTTATTAAATTAGAAATAAAAAAAGTAAAATATTTTTTTTAAATCTAACATTTTTATATTATATGATTATATGATTTTAATTTTAATGTTAGATTCTAACAAATTTATGTTATTTGTATGGATTTTTCGAGAAAAAATCTCAAAACACCCCCTGAATTTCTGGCTAAGCCCCTGTGTGTTATGGTTAGTTTACATCCAAATTTCCACAAAAGAAACCATCGAATTTCAAATTTTCAAGAATTTCTCTAACTAATTTTCTGATATCATCTCAAATTGACTTTTGATCACTTCCAAGTATTTCCTCATCCAAACTATCAACAAAAAAAAATCATTTTCAAGAAAAACTGATCAATACACAAAACATAATCAGTTCCCCTGAAACGAAACCTGAGTCAAAAAACCAAGAAAAAGATTTACGACCAAGATTTCTGTTTCATAAATGAAGGCAAGAAATAAAAATTAAAATTTTCCCACCGTTAATTTTTCTTTTCGTCGATTTTTCTCTAATCCAATTTTCAAATGAAAAATTAAAAAGAAAATAAAAGCGCGCGCGAAGAGAAGATGAAACTTCGTGCATATGTATACATATTCCATGGACAATCACAATAATAAGTAAAAATTCGGAATGAGCACGAAGCTGAAAAGGGAGTAAAAAAAGAAAAGAAAATCATTTTCATCTTCTTTTTTTCTTGCTTTATAGAATGAAAAAAAAAATACACAAAAAAAAGAAAGAAAATATTTCGCACGAGACGCTTTTTTCCGTTACGAGAGTTTTTCATTAAATTTCCATTCACAATTTTACATCGCTTCAGTCAATTGCGGGAAGTTGAACTTGTCGGTTCAGGAAGAAACCAAATAGTAAAGGAAGCTACAAAAAAATAATATAATCGAAAATGACTGACGTTGAAGTCGTACAATCGATTGATCTTAAGAAGACAAAAAAGTCTAAGAAATCAAAGAAGGAAGTTAATATCGAGGAAATCGAGAGTGAAATTCAAGTTCAGAATGATCAGAAGTAAGGATCAATATCCTTTTTTTATTGATGGGTAATCGTCGAATTTCGAGCAGGATAAGGCAATGTTGCGGTTGATGGGAAATTTCCAAAGTCTTTGGATTAATGCAGTAGAGTTTATTGAGTGTCAAGTGTCCATATATAAAAAAAAATATTCCAGGATATATAAAGTAGCATGTGTAATCTTGTCAGGCTGTAAGAATAATATACGATACACATAATAAATTAAAGTGACAACAAATAAATAATATAAAAAAATCGGCATTCAATAATGCCGCAAATCTTGGCAGGCAACAACTTGTCTATCGGTTCATTGCTTTCTTTCTGCTCGGCTACAACGAGATCATCAATAATGAGAATGGATTTCTCTTACTTCTGATCATTCCGTATGTTAATTAAAGGTTCGTTGAATTACAAATTTGGACTCATGATCTCATCCCTTAAAAGGCCTTGAGTGGATTCAGAATCAATCAGCATTAATAAATGCTACAAAAATGGGGAAATGAATTTTTCGCTCTGTCTGTCCATATAAAAAAAATTTTTTATTCATTGTCGAATAATTTCTTGTTCTGAAAATTAATGGATATACTAAAATATTTATGAAGAATCTCTCATAAAAAAAAACTTTTTATTCAAGTAGGAAATTAATGACATTTTTATTTTAATTCAAGTATTGCAAGAAAATTATTTTCTCATCTTTTTTTTGTGTCCTCAACTCTCATTATAATATCTTCCGCTTTATGCATCTCATCATGGCATCAACCATAGCCATTAATTAATTATTTTTCTATCTTTTGTCTTACAGTTAATTTTCAGTGGCGAATATACAAAGGCAATGTCAAAGGACTGGCATTCTGGTCATTTCTGTTGCTGGAACTGCGATGAGAGCTTGACCGGTCAACGTTACGTTCTCAGAGATGAACATCCATACTGTATCAAGTGCTATGAAAGTGTTTTTGCAAACACTTGCGAGGAATGTAGTACACTCATTGGAATTGATTCCAAGGTAAATTTTTATTGTTATTTTTATGGATTTTATTGAGTGCTGCATCCTCAATCAAAAATGAGATTTTATATAAACTTTAAACGATTTTAATGGAATAGTAAAATCCAGCATTGAAAATTGCACATAAAATCCATTATATTATATTCAATAAGATTGCTATCGAAAAATACTCTAATTCCATTATTTTCTCTCAAAAAATTCCCACAGGATTTGAGTTACAAAGACAAGCATTGGCATGAAGCATGCTTCTTGTGCAATATGTGCCGTGTTTCACTTGTTGACAAGCAATTTGGATCAAAAACTGATAAGATCTATTGTGGAAATTGCTACGACTCGCAATTTGCATCAAGGTGCGATGGATGCGGTGAAGTCTTCCGTGCTGGTGAGTAATTTGACATGACAATTGGGTATACAGGGTTTTTGGGAGAGTTAAATTCAAAATTTGTCACTAGTAAATTTCCAATCTCGTCCGCAAATCAACTTTTTTTGTTGAAAGATCTTCAAAACGGTGCCAAATTCGTTTATCAACATTTAAAGATATTTCCTCAAAAATATACAAAAAAAAGATTCTAGTCATTTCTCTCACTGAACGAAAACCGAACATAATTAATGCACGTCAAAGAAGACGTCTGTTTTCAGTACCCTCAAAAAAAATTAAAATCAGATAATAAATTCGAATTCAAAAATGCTCATATTCTGGGAAGGTTTAAAGGAAATAAAGATCGTAGAAGTGGCAATATGCCTCGAGTGACACAAATTAGAAATCTACATGAATTACAGTCTAGGAGTCCAAAATTAGCGTGGTCTTCAAATAGCTGCTTTTGACTCTCGAGTGCATGTACATCTGTGTAGCTGGAATATTCTGGGGGTTTGTGAAGATATTGGTTTAAAAATCCAATATTTTGAATTTAGTAACTTGATCATAGACCATTTTAGGTCCTTTAGGTGGCCTACCACTAGACTGGTCATTTTCATAGTTTTCTAGAGGACATTCTTCTATTTTCTAGGGTATCCTCTGATTAATGGATGAAAAATCTCTATTTTTTGAAATTAAAATTGATCAATAATAAGGTCAGTCACACATCACATTGAGATCACAAATTAACAAAACAAAATGACTCACTTCCTCAAATAAATTCACAATATTATGACATTGTCGTTCATCTATAATTAATTTATAGTTAAAATAGACTAATTCATTTATAAATATTTTGATATAAGCACTGAAGCTACACAAAAATATACACAGAGAATGAATCGAGTTGATTTGATTTAGCTTGAATGGATAAATATTTACAGAATGTCAATGCTTTTATAGTGTCAGAGAAATTGAACTGATTTAAAAGAATCGATTTAGAAATGTGAATAAAGAGCTCTAGTATGGCTTGATTATTCTCAATACAGAATCTGACCAAGATTTAAGATTCTCTGTGTCCCAAAAGACTTTGAAGTCACACTTGGCAGTATAAAAATAAATTGGATTGTTTCTCATTTTTAATGGTCGATTGTGGATGTTTTGCCTTATTGCTTAAACATATGGCAATTTTTATGATAGTTTTATGGAAAGTAGCTATCATATGGTGCTCGTGTAATGGATTTCCTATCATATGGAACAAAGACTATATAGGCAAGGTTGAAGAAAATCTAGGAAATCTTTGCATGGTGATTTTCTGGCATGACAAAATAGAAAATTAAATTCTTAGTCAATTAATAACAATTTCAACAAGGTGGAAACAACTCAAAACCCTCCTTTTTGAGAAATTATTTTCAATTTCCCAGGGTTTTTATGAAAAATATCCCAAACCCTCCCCTAAACTTTCCCATGCATACAAAAAAATCACTACCCCTTCGAAAAATTCCCCTGGACACATTTCACAAAAATTTTCATGATCAAATGACCTGAAGTTTATAAATATAGCAAAAAAAGCACAGACATGGCAGATGCAATAAGACATTGAATTTTTGAGGATATTCCAAACTGTCTGTTTATCAATTTTCGTTTATTATTTAATTACAAATTACTTAAGGACATGCTCCATTTAAAAGCAATTAATTTCATCACTTGTTAATTAAACTTGTTTAAATTTGCAAGCCATTCATCCATTCAGATCTGTCAAAATGAGAATAATCCCCCGCGTACATCTGCAAATGTGAAACTGCGCTGAAAATTCACTTCCCCAAAAGAAAAGAAAAACTGAAAAGAAAATCTTTGGATTTGTGCCAAATTTTTTTTATTTCTTTCATTATTCTCATCTCCAATAATGTTTGTTTCTGATGATGTATATTCTTTAGAAACTAGTAATAATAATAATAAGCAGAAGAAATAGCTTTTATGAAAGAGATGGCTCTTAGTTCTTTTTTTTTGTCTGATTCCAAAAGTTAATATCTGTGTTGGCGTAGTTCCCAGAAAATAGTAGCAACTTGTATTTGACCTTCTTACTCTTCTTCCATTGTTCATGTAATTTCGCTGGTCATTAATTAATTTTATTTCAATACTCGATTGAATTTCTGACATGACTGAAAAGTTTCATTAAAATTATTATCACCGTTAAGTTCTACGACTCTTTGCTGCCGTGCAATGGAAGCAACAAGTTTGTAATGATCGTAAAAAGTATGAAGGTGTAATGTTGTTGTCGATTTGGCTTGTAAATTTTTGCTTCTTTCATCATGTTGAGCATGCCCTCTCATAAAATTGTTGATTATAGATGTAATGAATTTGGAATTTACATCGTTTTCTTATTCGAACATGGAAAGCTTTCAATTTTACAATTTACTGTTGTAAATAAAAGTTGTGAATTGGGTTTTTGAGAATTTTGTGAGGAATTTTGGGAGAATCTTGAAGGTCTGTTGAGACCAAGTCATTGATAATCTATTATTTTGGGATACTTTGGCTTGTTTGATGCCTAAAAACTGATATTAGAGATAAAAACTTCAAAGTTGCATATTTTAGTTGATGCTACCCCTGATCGAGACACATAGAAATGTTGACTACCAAGTGGTTCTAAGTGTACTGTCCACCTGGTCACCATGTGGTCAACATTTGACTTTTATTGGATATTAGAGATGCTTTTAGAACGGTCTAGAGTCAAATGTTCGACAAAACACTTAATTAGCAACCTGAACTCTATTTTGAAGCAGAAAACTACTCGAAATTGCCTTATTGACTCCTTCCTGTCGTCTCATAGCTTATTTTCACCAAAATTCGTTCATTTGGCTGCTATATGCTGTATATATAATAACAATTTCATGATAGTATGCACCACAAAGTCAAAACACCTTTGGTTCCATCTGGTTCCATAAAAACTCTATTCTACATAGTGTAATGTGCGGCTCGGATACAGAATTCTCACAAGTCTAATCAACAAATCAATATATTCGACCTTCACTTTTAATGGCATAAAAAACAATCCAACCTTCATACTCATCCAAAACCCTCCCTTAATCATATTACACAAAATTCAATTCTATTTCCGTCTTTTATCACTTACTTCACAAATAATAACGATGATTATTTTTACATCTTGTCCAATAATCTAAGGGGAAATTGTTTTTGTTCCGCATCGATTTTTCCGCGAAGTGATAGCATGTAACGAGAAAAGAAGTATGAAGAATTGAATGATAGCCATAATTATGTAAAAGATGTAGATATCTGTGGGTCTACCATCAATTCTATCTGCCATGCTCTCCATGAAATGATAGATAAGATTCTTTTTACTATACAATCTTCGTTCTTTCATTCTGGAGCGATATCTCATAAAAATAAAGCATTCCTCATTATTCTCGTCTTTTTTCTGCTGATTTTTCTCGTTTTTTAAATATTTCATTACCAAATGCTATGCGTTAATCATACCCGAAAAACCAGTAAAACAAATCATCTTTACACCCACAACCTTTGCGCGAATTTTTCATTCTGTTCTACTCCAAGTCTCACTTCTTTTCACATTCACATGACTTCTTTGAAGTTATTGTTTGAATTGAAATAATAAAAAAAGATTTTGGATTGAAGAATGTGGAATGTCTGAATGGATTGACAGATTAGATAGATCGAGGTCCATATATCATGTTTAGACTAAGCTAATACCCAAAAGATTCCTGCTCCAAAGCATCGGAGACAAATTGAGAAACTAAAAAATTCTTACACGTGACAATGAAGCTTCAGATAAATGTGGATAGATACACAACAGAGAAAAAGAACTCTTTTCATTCATCCAGTCCTCTTTATCAACGTCATCATGTAATTTTCTTGATTTATACAGTTTTGCTATTTTAAGATCCCGTTGTGCATCGCTACAATGACGGATTATTTAAAACGCAAAATTGTTATTGCTATTAATTCATTTTTTTTCCTTTCTGACGATCGGATTGGAGATGATCGATTTAACAGCTGGCCAACGCATTTGTTCGACACAGTGTGAGGAACAAAAAATTTTTGCGTGGATTTTTGCAAAGATTTTTTAGTCATTTGCTGATGATTTTAATGAATTGTTTAAATTGGCATTTTTAAGTTAAATGCTTGTGATTTGCTCAAAAGCCTGCTTCCTACCCTATTCCGAGTAGCTAGGGTATCCTTACCTACCCTTGACCTCGGTAGTAAGGGTACCAACCCCAGATTCCAACTAGATTGTAGAAATTTGTGAAAATTGTAGCTTCAATTCACAGATTCTAGCTTGCTAAGACACAATAAAGTCTTTGACATTGTCATATTTGAACTGGAATTAACCAAAACTAAATCATCCAGAATAAAATGAAGACCAATGAAATGCGCTTCCGTTCACAAAATTCCATCACTTTCCAATACACAATCCACTCAATATTCATGATGATCTGTTCACTCATGTATCCATAACAACAAAAAATGTGAAAAAATATATTTTTTAAAGTCTAAGAAGACAAGAATGAGCAACAAGAAGAGTCCATTATGACCCAAGATAGGCATTAACATGATGTAATTGAATGAATATAGAAGAAGTCCATTCGCCTACTCACAACAACGATTCATACGATTCATGCATGTACTGGATGTGTTGAAGAATTGACATACATACATTCATTATAGTAAAAGCATCCATTTATGTACAGTGAATAAAAATATTATGGAACTATCAAGTTGCTCTTTTTGTTAGTCATCCCATAAGATGTGCTTGAGATGAATAAAAGGAATTGAAATCGACAATTGATCCAATTGATGGATGACGTCAGAACAAAAAAAGACTGTTTAATAGTCGCAATTTAGATTCAACATCTTATAATCTCATAAATTTTCCAAAATCGGTAAACATTTTCTCTGACAATCAATGCCGATTGCCGTTCAATGTCAAAAATCGCTACAATCATTCCTGAGCAGAAGAAATATGTCTCGTAAGGATACATATTGACAAAAATCACATTTACTTCTATTCAATATTTTCTTCTTTAGTTCCGATTCTTTCCTTTTCTTCTTGCAATCGGCAAGCCATATATTTATTGCTGTAATATGTGACAAAACAAGCTATAAAAATAGAAATTCATTCATGAAGAAAAACACACAGATACACATGAGAGAAGTCACGAATATCCACTAAATGTGTGTCTGAGTGACTCAAAAAAAAGAAGAAAGTGATCAAAAAAGCTCTCTTTTGTAATTGGATATAGAGAGACAAAATGTCTAAGACAAAACACAAAAAATGTGAATAGAGGAAAGACAAAAGAGACAATAGAATAAAGAAAAACATGTTGAACAATATTGAGAAATTCCACCACGTGTGATACTAATAAAAATTTATGAAAAACTTTAGTCAGTGAATTTCATGAATGTAGTTTTGCAAGTTTTTACTAAGTTTGAGAAGTTTTTCTACTTCATTTTTGCGATAGTAAGTATATTGGATTTTCATTCAGTATTTCGAGGGGTATTAAGAAGAAGTAATTATGGTAGATTTGCCCATAAAGCGCTTTTGACTGGATGATCCTCAGTATTTAAATGTATTAGCTCACTGAGCATGCTCTGTGTCTGTTACGATACGTAATAAATGAACGACCCCCACCAGGGGTGTATTCAGGAGGGGGGGGGGGTTGACACCCAAACCCCCCCCCCCCCCCCCCTTTTGAGAAAACTTTTCAATTTGCTAGAGTTTTTGAAGAAAAAAATGCAAACCCACCCTTCCATAAAAAAATTTTAAAACCCCACCCTCAAAAAGTTTCTGGATACGCCCCTGACCCCCACTTCAAAAATCAAAAAATTCCATCAAGAAGCCATTAAAAAATCCAAATCATATCAAGTCATTCATCAACCTCAAAAATTCCGTAATTCTCATTCAAGCAACATATGACACAGAAAAAGAGCAACAATCTACAACAAAAGAAGCTACCTGCAAACGTAGAATAATTCAATATTATCCCTAAATGCTTTCAATTTACTATGAACAGAAGTGACATTAATTTTTATGACAATTCATAATAAAAAACGATGATCGAAAGCAATAAAAGGAATGAGATCGAGGAAGAAGAAGCAAACAAACATCATATCATGTTTCAAGTTAATTCCCAAAGTGCTATATCATATAATTTTCCTTAATTTGAATGCCATTAAAAGTGAAATTAGTTTGTAAAACGCAAACAGAACCAAAAATATATTCAAAACCTGATAGAACATTGACATTCCCAATGACTTTACATTTCTCATATTTGTACCTTCTTACGGTTCCTCGTTATTGTTTCTGTCGCGCTATGTTCATTGAATAAATAAATTTTATTGATGGAAAATTGATGGAAGTGCGCAAAAAAAAGCTGCAGACAATATTTACCTTTGCTAAACTTTTCTGTGTATGTTTGTGAATTAAATATACAAATGAAACGAACCAACAGCACAAAAAAAACTAGAATTAAAGTTGCTTTCAACTCACCCCTCCGCAATTCTCGCTCTTTCTTTCTGTCTTGCCTGGAAATGTAAAGTATCGTATTGCCATTCACATTCACATTTGTAGAGAGCGTTTTGAATTTCATAAAAAAATTGTATAGTAAATTTTTGCTTCCAGTAACAAATAAACATTCCGCGAGTTACAACGCGCACGAGAGAGAAGAAAAAAAATATTACTGACTTGCGGCAGCACGAAACTGAAATAAATCGGTTTTATTATTGTTTTTTAGGCAGTGAAAGACTTGGTTTTGATTAAATATTTTATGAATTCCCAGAGTGAAATTATTGAGAAGTTTGTGAATATTTCAATTGGTTTTAATGAAGTTCTAAGGAATTTTGTGTGAATCGCTGGATGTCAGAACTGCAATTCACTTTGATCGATAAGAAAATCAATTTTTGTATCACATTTGGTGCCTTTTGTCTGAATTCTCAAGAGTGTGGGTATTTCCTCGAATTTCTCTAAATCACCATAAAAAAATACAATTCCATTGAATTAATCGAAAATCATCTTATGTTCATTGACAAATTACACTCTCTAAATTATTAGAAAAACAAACTTTGAAAGTGAATTGCATTTCAAAAGACACCGTAATAAAAGTTTTCATTTTGCGTGATTCAAAAATTTTAAAGCTGCTTATTAATTTGAATGTCAAATGAGTGTGAAGTGACTCTTTATTCACAAAACAAATATACACGAGAGTCGAGAGGAAGAAAAAAGTGCTAAAAAAATTTATCGGTAAATAATAGACGTAGAAAAAAAGAAGTTTGAAGAGACAAATTAAATTGATCATTAAAAACTGTGTAAATATGTCAGCCGATATACTTGCTGGTGATTTAAAATCGCGCCTTCATTTGCGCACTAAGACCGTCGGAGCTGAGAGAATTCAGCGTGCTAAAGATAATAATGAAGATGTTGCAGTTCTGTCAATGTTCCTTCCTGGCTCAGTTGGTGAGGCTGAAAATAGACGATTTAGATGTGCACGCGGGGAAGACTGTATCCATGGCGATTATCGTCAAACTACACCAGGTACAATTAATTTCTCATTACATACAATGTTGCTCCCAGTAATTGCTGTAAATAAACAGCAAAGTCGTGCTATTTGAAGCCTTTTACGGTAAAGTTTTAATGAACGAAATTTATTTCGATAATGTTAAGCAGATAAAAATCGATTTTTTGTTGTTGTTCGAGCCTTGTGTGTATTCAAAAATATCCTTGAGAAAAGCGATTAGTTTGATTATACGAGTTAGAATCTTATCGTGCCTTATATTTTAGATCATTCTATGGCCATCTGTGATTAAAAAAGTTTTAATTTATTGTTTGGAATTTAAGTTTGTGAAGGTTATTTTGAAATTCTTGAGATATTTTGTGTGTTTGTTTGAAATTCCAACAGAATATTGTTATGATAATACTTAATGATGCATTAAGTGCGTTTTAAAACTTGTTAAATTGTTTTAAATAATAGAATTAAACTAAAAAGAATTTAAATGTAAACAAAAAAGTTTATATAGACGTGAAGTTAGCTCAAATTATAAGACGTGAAGTTAGCTCCAACTAAAAAATTCAAATTTTTATTCAATTTTGTAACGGTCAAAAACATTAAAAAGTCATCAAATTTATATTTTAAATGTCCAAAACTTGCCTTAAATATTTATTAGGATTAGAATATCGAAAGAATTTATGCAAATCAGCTAATTAGTTTTTGTCACTGATGTCATCGTCTTGAACTTTCAAATCTTCTTGTTCTTGTTCAGCATATTTTAATTCCTAATCGACACCACTCAAAACAAACCTCCAAGAACATGCAGTTTCATAAGAAAAATCTTGATGGTATTCACAAAAAATTATCATATTCCTACTTTCAACAACATTTCTTCTCTGAAAAAATTCTTGAATAAATTTTTTCCCACACACATGTACACCTGATGTATTCGAGAGTAACAGCGAAAAATTCCACAAAACCTACTTCACTTGTTAATTGCAATACTTGTGACAAGCACATTAGCAATAATTTTATTTTGATGTATCTCATCATCATCATTTAAGTCATTTGAATCCATAAACATATTAAGCGCAATCAATCAATATCTCTAATATTGTCGATTTGATGAATTAACTTAAATCAAACATGACAAGCCCCTTAAAAGGACTTGTCCGTTATTGGAGATTATGATGATGTTGTGTTGTATGTTATGTTGTTTTCATCTTCTTCTTATTCATGCGATACAAAAATAACATGAGCGGAATAACAAAAAAAAATTATTGATCATTGTGATGTGTTAAGATACTTTTTATATCATCACATGATTCATACACTGCATTGTTTATATTTTTGATATTTTTAAATGCAGATTCGAAGGTCGATGTGAAAAAAAATATTCAATTTTCTAAATCTGTTAATCTCTAACCGCTGAATGCTACTTCACCGCACAAAAAAAGTATTGTGTGTTTACAGATCCACACACGTGGAATTACTTCACTGAATGAATAATCTGGTTATAATAAGTTTGATCTATTTTTATAGATGTTGAGAGGGTGGAGAAGCGCATCTGGTTTTTGAATTATTATAATTCTTTTGTTCCTTCAGTTTTGGATATGAGAGTGCTCTTAGTCTATCCAATTGAATAGTCATGGTCCTGACTAAAGTGACCTAAACCCAACCCAAGAGTGCGGAGCTGATCAACTGACTTTTGACGGTATTTTGTCTATATTATGGATGATTAAGGCTCAATATTAAGTGGGGGGTTTCTAGGGTTACCCGAGGTATCCTACTCTAATATACCCTAGGTATCTAGGATACCCTAGGTAGAGGGTAGGGTATACCATAGGTAGCCCTAGAAACCGGTCCCAGAATTTAAAGACACATCTGATTTGGTCAACATGGACATTTTTCAGATACTATATCACTTAATTCACACAATGAAATCATAATCATCAATTATTCCTTACAACTTAATTTATTTTAAGCCTACATCACTCACCAACATTCTTAGTACCAGTCTATATTAATTTATTTAAAATTCCACGAACTTCTATTTCAACATGCTTAAAATTTTACTTTAAATATTTACACATAAGTTATTCAACCTAAAATAAATCCAAACAGCTTACCACACACTCCATGCTAAAGCCCACTTCAATGATCCACTTTGACTCGAAAGTTGTAAACATTTTTTTTTGCTAGCCAGATATTCAAGAAAAAAGGAGGTAAACAAATTGAAATAAGATATATTCAAGTGGTCGAGTGGTGACATCATGAATATATATATATTTTTCTCTCTTTTATTTATCGAACTTAATATTTTTTTAAGGTTTTTTTTTCATTATTGAATAAAGAAATAATAATATACAATATTTATACAAATAAAAAATCAGAAGAGAAACCGCAAAATAAGATGAAATATGATTTCAAGCTTCTAAAGATATTTTTGTCATGAATATAAATTTTGTGCTATAATAGACTAGATTCAGTGATGTAATATCGATATGGCCTTTCATTTTATGAGAGGGTTTTTAGCACTTTGTTGTATTATAATTGATGGCGATAGAGAATCAGTTTCGTTTTGTCATTTAAGTGTCGAATTGGAAAGTATATTTGGAATCAGAGTCAGATTGATTAATTTATATGAGTTTGCTTTTTTATAGCTTAGACCAGTGGATCTCAAACTTTGTGGCACGACACACTGGTGTGGAGTTAAATCTATAAAATAGTAGCTGGTGTTACGCGAATAAGAAAAGTTTGAGAAACACTGGCCTGTAGTCGTATGGGAATTTAACCAACCTTAGTTTAGACTTGGATTTGGGTTTTGAGGTTCCTAAAAGACTCCAAACTACTTCAAGAAGTGTCTGATTTTTTTCTATAAAAATTTTCAATTTTGAGAAAGGGTTCAAATTTTTTTCCCATTTAAATTTTAATACCAAGGGGGATCCAAGGGGTCTGGACCCACTTGGATATGCCTCTGTCCTATCCAAGGGGTATAAATATTAATTATTGTAGCTAGAATTATTATTCTTGATAGAATTTTACTCAAATTTGATAGGAATCGAACCTATGCACATAGTAGAGAATTGACAACCTAGTCAAACATCCCTGTCAATCGACCACCAAGGTACTTACTTCACTTAGGCTCTTAGTCATCTAAATTCAACCTATTTTACCATGAACCTTAATAGAATTCGCTCTCAGTCATCTCACTGCAAAATCTCATTAACTTCCATTTTTATAGACTAGTAAAAATTGTTTAATAAGAAGCTTTTACGATTTTTTATTACAATGATATCAGCCATAAAACAACGGCGTATTGTTTCCATTCAGATGTTCAAAATAAAAAATTAATTTTTTTTTCGTGAGCAATTTTGAGATAAAAAAACATAAATAAATAAAACAGCTATTCGACGCATCCATTTATGGACTATTGATATTCAATTGATGTTCACTGTATTACTGTCTGATGCTGTATATTGCTGATAAATAAGTCCATTTATAGCAGCGTTAAATATTATAAATGCTATTTACATCTCTCTGCAATTGTCACAGACAGTCCAGTGCCAATGGCATTTTTGAAATTTCGTACATAGGCAAATTTAAATTCATTTATTTCGAGTCTTAAGGTCATCATAGTGAGAAGTCATCTCCCTAGACATTTATTTATGCATTCGAAAATTGTTCGAGCAACAAAAAAAGTAGCGAGGGACGAACAGCAAATCCAAAATTAGCATTTTAATTAAAAACTCATTTAAATATATTATTTTCAAATTAACAATCATTTTAAATGAATTGGACTTCTGAATGATCATCACATTATA
This sequence comes from Chironomus tentans, assembly GCA_963573255.1. Lineage (NCBI taxonomy): Eukaryota > Metazoa > Arthropoda > Insecta > Diptera > Chironomidae > Chironomus > Chironomus tentans. The sequence goes on along the minus strand of OY754302.1, from coordinate 38,918,171 downwards.
TTCATATTTTGTTTATGATACCTTAAACAGTTTTCGTTTGTAACGTGGAGGCAAGCACTCCGTATCGATTGTCTATATGTCGCTCATTCCTACACACGCGAGATCAGCTTTCAAGACATTTATCATTTATTTTTTTTCACATCTGTAATTAAATATTTTATGTCTTCGCTTTGTAACTTGATACTTGCAATTTGAATGGATTTATGTTGTAGATTAAATTTCTTATTATTATTATTCTTAAAGTCATAATAGTGATTAATTGTGGCAGTTATGTCTTAATAATCGAACTATTTTCATCAATTATGGTGGAATTAAGAGGCTGATTATGTCGATAAATAGATTCTTACTCAATTGGTGAAGTTTCTAGCACAAATCAAAAGTTCGAAGAAGTAATTTTTTCAAAAAAAATATGACCGTTATAAATTTTCATAAGTAAATTTAACGGTTTTTGAAAATTTAAAATTTTTAACACTTCGAAATATTTTTGAAACAGTTTTGAATTTCTAAAAAATAACGGTTAATACTGTTGTCATCAATTGGTTTATCCATAATTTTACATAGATCTAGATCAGAGTTTGATAATTGGTCAAGTTTCTAGCACAAATCTAACGTTTTGTAGGTTAGGGTATGTTAATTGATTTTAAGGAATTTTGAACTTACGGCCAGGAGTGTAGAAAGGGGGTCTTGGGTGTCTTATGGGGTGCAAAATCACGGGATGACCGCTTATTACTAAAGTTTAGAAGGAAGTCCAAAATTCTCGCTACACCACTGATTTTTACACTAAGTTTTGTATGACTTCTGATAGCCTTTAACTTTCTGAATAGTAAAGCAACAGAATGTCTGATTATCTGTGCAGTTTAAGCCATAACAGTGTTGCATTTGACACAAACATCCCGAACGGTACAATTTAAAATGTTGCTAAAACGACGACGTGACGGAAATATATTTACCTCTAAACCCGCTCTAGTTACGCCCCTGGCCAGAGCCTCCTTCCTAATCCTTAATATTAGACATCATAAGCTGAACACCCCCAATTAAATATCCCAAAAAAAAACTCATGCAAAAAAATTACACAATCAAAAAAATAGTAAGCAATTAATGAACGAATTTGACACATTGATTTATTGATTAATAACTACATTGAAAGTTAATTTTAATCTCGGACTCATAGTCATAGTCGTAGGGTAGTGAAAAGAGAAGGTGCACCCACGCATCTCGTGGACCATTTCGCAATCAGATAATAATGACATGAAGAAGTAATCCTTGTAAGAAAAAAAATTAAAAAGTTTCATTGACATTTAATTGGCAAGCAATGATAAAGAAATAAAGTAGTCGAGAACAGGAAAAAAATATTTGCGATGATTTATTAATAAACGTGCCGTAGGTTGATATCATGTGAATGGAAAAGGTCAAGTGTGGAGTTGTGAAAAAAATAAATTTAACAATAGACTCATGTCGGGGTTTCAAGTTAAGCTCGTTGACATTTAAACAAATGTCATTCAATTGGAAACAGATTCAATCATTTTATGAGACTCGACTGCCCCTTTTTGTTTTAGCTAGTGACACCGGGATGTGACACCGCTCATCAAAATTGAGAAGAATTTCCGTGAATAATTCAATTGACGCAGTTACAATACACCTACCTCAATATTAATGTTATTCTGCATGCACACGAATAATAAGCACATTTTATGGACTTCGATTGTTAGCGGGGTTCCAGTTCTGTGTATAGAAAATTAGTCATATTGTCTGACATCAATAACGTTGATGCAGATGGTCAAGTGAGATCTCAAAAACGAGAATTATTGAATGGCCACTTGAGATTGTAAAAAAAACTTCCGCTGATGGATCGAACTGTAATTTTTCAAGCCTTTGATCTAAGATATCTTGACAGAATGCAGATCCAAACAAAAAAGAGCAGATTTAAAGCTCAAAAGAAAAATCAATTTATACCTGGGAGTCTTCAAGTCGGAAATCAAACAAAACTGCACACAAGGGAAATCATCTCCAAATTGAATATGGAAAAATATTCGAGGAATCAATTCCCAAATGGTCTATAAATAAAAATATTATGAATAAAATTCCTCTCCACTGTAGTTCCGTGCACAAAAAAATCTATTTTTTCCTCACCTTTCGTTGCGTGTGCAAAACATTTATTTTCATCTAAATTGATTCGTTTAGTCGGCAGCAACAACCAAAGAATTATGTGAAATCATCACAAAGTCAAGTATGAGACTCAATTTTTTTAAATCTTTCTGTTAATCGCTCGATTGTCCACCCACACATGTCTTTTATGCGTGCTTTTTATTGTCATCGCATGTTGAGATTGTGCCGGTTTTTTAAAAACAAAGAAATTGTTGAGTACCAAAAAATATTTATTCTCTCGATTTTTTGGGTTATGAGGAATTGAAAAAGTTTCTTGCTGATCTCAATAATTTGATTGTTTTCGTTTTTGGATCTTAATAAATATTTTTATTCATTTTATTTGGAAAACAACAAGTCTTGATTGTTATGTGAATGTTCTGGGTGGAGGAGTGGAGTAGATACTTCATTATGGTTACTAATGCTCTGAATGTCTTGAATATCTTTGGAATATGTCGTATATTTTGAAAAGAATTTGAGTATTAAGTTGAGAACTAAAGTACAATGGAAATATGAGCAAAAATAGTGACTTGAGTAATTAGGTTGACATTTTTAGACTGATTTACAGTCAAGTGATGATAATGTGATGAAAAATGAAGTAGCTTGATGTTCTAGGACTTGGATTCCTTCAGGGTTATCGGATTTATGCATTATCGACGCACTGATCATAGGTTCAAGAGCACTTGTGACTTTTTTTTGGTGATGTGTACTGAAAATGCTGCTCACAACCTTTCCTTGTGATTGCTGATAGAACTGTCTCATACAAATGACTTTATTTGAGTAGAATTATTCATCAAACTAGATCAAAGCTAGTTAAACAATCACTAACCATGAAATGTGTCTTAGTGCAGCTATGAATCCTTATTGAGATGCCTAACAGAACATTTCAGTCCCAAATTCCAAGATTAAACAGTAATAGGTCTTTAAAATTGCTAAAATAATAATTGAGCCGTCCTTAATGTTTATTTACAGCGGAAAAGTCTCAAAAGTTCTGCAATTTAAAAAAAATTCCAATCTCCAATTTTGTCCTTCATTCACTCGAATGTCAGCAATCTCATATCATTTTATGACTCAAAACAGTAATAAGATATCAAGTAAAATTGCCTATAAAATCAGATTTTCCATAGCACATCACATAATACCAAAAAAGAACCAACTTAAATTTTATGCACAGAACTATCAAGTGTTGACATTTCCTTTACAATAGAATTTGACTAAAATATCATTTCATCCATGACAATCAAATAAAAATGGAAATAAACAAAAAACTCATCAATGTCAAGGTCGAGAATTTACTTCCATGCCTTTGTGGCTTTCTTTTCTATCGACGATGACTTCCAAACGGAAAGAAAATGAGTTTTTGATAGTAGTGGAATGGCAAGAAGCAATAAAAGGAATTTTCTTTTCAACAAAGCACGATGAAAATTGGAAATGAATGAGGGGAAAAGAAAAAAAGGCTTTTCATGGTATTGCCTTTAAATTATCGACACAACAACAACGACGACTATTGGATTTTCGCGCTTTTTTTGCTGCTGTTCGAAAATTTATATTTGTATTCAGGCACGAACGATAATATGACTTAAATAATTTTCAAGCAAGCATGTTGGAAGAGAAGGCCAACATATGGAAGCGGTAATTTTAGAGGAAATATTATTGACTGTAATTGAGTATTGGAGGATAAATGCCTTTATTGAAATTCGAAGTGTTTTTTGCGATAAAAATATATATTATATTGTGAATGAATTAAATATGATACTTTGTTGTTAATCTATGCCTTCATATCTGCATACTCATGAATAATTACTTCATTTGTTGCTTATCAACAGTGCTGAATATCGATTACATTTAAGTGGAATTTTGTTTATCGAATCAGTTTTAAAAATGATTGTGGTTTTTGGAAATTTACAGGTTGTGAGTCATGAGTTACATTACTATGGGAATTAAGTGTCAAATTTTGTAATTTTTCAATTGTTTTGGACAAAGGCATTGAAAATTACTCAAAAAATCAAATATTTGAGGTTATTAGGTCAGGGTTTGTGCTATGACTACAATTATGACTGAAATTCAGTAAAATTCTTAAGAATTCACTTCAAACCTGACATTCTAGGCATCAGAATCACGAAAATCTATCAGTATCCAGAAATCCTGATATCCTAACCTACAAATCACCATATTCAACTAATCCTACCCTTCAACTTACTTGCAAACGATCAAAAATCACTTCCTGGAAGCTAAAAATAACATGAAAAAGCTAGCATGAACAAATTTTATTGTAAATGCATTAAACCATCCAAAGCCGTTCGCAAATATTAGCAGAAATCTTGTAAACATCATTTACTTAAGTAATTTTCTATATTTGATCATTTTCAGCTGCCAATAAACTCTAATGAATATATTCATTCACAAGCTTATCTTAAAACTTAAATTTATAATTGTTATTGAAACGCGTAAGCTGACAGCTTCATGGTTTTTGAGAGAAATTTGAATTTTTATGGCGTATCCGATTTTTTTATTGGATATTTTTGTGTGAGGTTTAAGTTATAAATTAGATAAGAGATTGAGTTTTGTTGACAAATTAAGGCTGAACTCATTTAATAAATTTCCGTTATTTTTTCAGAAATTTGAATTTTCCCGCACTTTTTCTTATGTTTGTTTACAAATAAATTTTTAATTCAAAAATTACCAATTTTTGAAAGTTCGCAAATTTTTAGCTATTTAGTGCGATTTGTTGATGCTAAATGACACTAATAGCTATGATTATACTCATTAAGTACTTTTTAATCTATTATTCAGTTGATAAGTATTGAGAATATATCAACGGTCATTTCATATTTGAATTATGTTAGCAACTACAATTAGTTGATTTCCCCTTTTAAAGTTGTTTTCCCCTCTCTATGTAAAGTTTAGTTTTCAGTATAACTCGTAAGAGAGAACATCGTCTCTTATTAAATAAACATTAAGTCACTTTTAATTACATTACAATCGTGCAGTTTATCTTTACCAACAATAAGTATGAAATTGATCCAAAATTTCATTTTGAATTTGTAAACAAATTATTTTTGGATACAACTATTTTATTATGTATCACACTGCTCCTCTTCCTTACATACTCTGTTGCCCCATCATAAGTTAATGACCCCCAAAACAAAATTATTCACAACAATTGCACAGTAACAATTTTATCGTTCATTAAATGGAAAGAATATTGACCTCATTGAATGGAACAAAATACAGCAATAAACTACAGTAAAAGCGGTTCCATTCATGATTATTTTTAATACAAATACAACGTTTTGTTTCCAATCAAATTTCTCATTCACCAAAAAAAAAAGTTTACCAAAAACTATTCTTGAGCTTTTTTGTTGATTAATTTCCTTGTATGACATGCGTATGTGAGCATCTATGTGAGAAAATGTCTATAAAAGAAAGCATAGAGAAGGAATTTCATTTATGACATTAAGAAGAAAAGCATGAAGTATGTCAAAAACCGCAAATCTCTTGAAATGATTTCAAGCCACATTCGCACATTTATTGTTCATAAAATTTTATGCATATTCTTATTTAAGCATGAAGAAAATAGGATGAACTCAAGAAAGCTCTCTCGCTTTACGACTTCTTTCTTTATTTAGATCCTAGACTCCCTCGTCGGTTGATTTTATTTTTGGATTGCGTGATTATGTTGAGCACCGAACAGAAAAAGGAAGTAACATTAAAAATTTATTGCATTTCATTTCATTTCCGAAGGGCGAAATCATTAAAATTGGAAATTTACTATATCGAAATATTCATTCTTACGGTGGGTTAGTTCCAACTGGTGGGATGAGATTCTTCAAATTTTCAATTCAGGGATGATAAAATTCAATTTAATAATAAAAAAAATTTATTTTAATATTTGCAGGCACGAAAAAAATGGAATACAAGACACGCCAGTGGCATGAAAAATGTTTCTGCTGTTGCGTCTGCAAGACGCCAATTGGAACGAAATCGTTCATTCCTCGCGAGCAAGATATTTATTGTGCTGGATGCTATGAAGACAAGTTTGCTACTCGTTGCATAAAATGCAAAAAGGTATGTCGATTTGTCCCATCAATTATCGTTATTTATTATTTGTTATTCATTATTTGCTGTGAAGTGGATGTTGGAATGAAGGTGGAGCTTTTGGATTGCAGAATGTCCGTGATATTTTTAATGAAGTCTTAGTTTTGATTGTATATAGAAGCATAGCTGGAATTTTTGAGAATATTAATTTAATAAATTAATACCTCTCAAATATAATATTAACCATCATAACTATAATGTACAATAAGCAGCATAGCAAAGCATGTTATATTTTTGGGGTCTGGGATGAAATTTAATGAATTTTTTAGTACACAGTATTTAAAACCTGATCTAACTCAGTCAAATTGCACAGATGACTAGCTTGACTCATAAATAAGAGTCATTTGACACTGTTCCTTTAAAAACTTAAGATCCAGTTTTATCTGAGCAGTATACTGCCCCTAAATTTGCAATTTCTTCTTGTTAGATCTTGATTTTGGATTTAAGGAGCTTTAATTTGACTATTAGACTGAAAAAAGTGAACTTTTCAATAACTTCTCTCGAGCGGGAATCGAACCTGGTCTTTCAAGATTTCCAGTCTCATGTTTTTACCACTAAGCTATCGTAGCTTACTCAAAAGCTTGGCAGAATACAAACTTAAACTGTTTTCCGCCTTGACTCCAAAAAATGCGCCTAATTCCAACATCACAAAGCATCATCATCATTATCGTCACATCAAACCCAAAATCAACAACCGTTTCTAATAAAAATTACTTTCCATTTTCTCCTTATTCTTACAGGTCATTACAACTGGCGGCGTTACTTACAAAAACGACCCATTCCATAGAGAATGCTTCGTCTGTACTCATTGTGAGACTCCATTGGCCGGACAACGTTTTACAAGTCGCGACGAAAAGCCATATTGTGCTGATTGCTTCGGTGATTTGTTTGCCAAGCGCTGTACATCATGCACCAAGCCTATTACTGGTAAGCTCACCGCATTTCTCATTTCTTTAAATTCCCTTCTGTAATTCATCAATTTTTTTTGTTCTTTTCTTTTCTTTCTTTTGAATGTGCCTTTTAGGCATCGGCGGAACCAAATTCATTTCATTTGAGGATCGTCACTGGCATAATGATTGCTTTACTTGCGGTTCATGTAAGACATCGCTCGTGGGACGTGGATTCATTACAGACGAGGAGGATGACATTATCTGTCCCGATTGCGCCAAAGCTAAGCTTATGGCTTCCTAAAGGAAAAAATACTTCTTTTTGTTATACATACACACGCAACAGCAACAACAATTAACACAATACTGCTACATATATTTACAGTAACAAAAAAAAGTTATATAAAAAAATTGAAAAAAAAGAATTACGCTTGAATTCATTTATTTATCAAATACACATGATAATGATAATAACGTGCGTAAATCAAAATAAAAATTAAGAAGATTTTCATCATCATTATTTGTAAAAGAGAAGAGGAAAAAAAATTAATAAAAAAAAGTTTTAAAAAAATATTAATGCGATTATAATCGTTAAGAAAAATTATGAAAAAAAAAAATAAAAAAATATATGGAAAAATTTCTACTATTTTTTGGACATCTATATATTAACTCTAATTTTTTTTCTTTGTTTAATGTGAATGAGATACCAAGTTATTAATAAATATGATTTGAATCAAATTTTTGAAACAATATTTGTATGTATTCTCGTGCAGGGTCCTGTATGATTATGATTATATCTATGCAGTTGGGTATCTAGGGGGCATTAGGTGACTTACCACCCCATTCGGCTTTAAAATGATCAAATTTATTTAAATCACATTATTGATTTAAGTTTTATCAGATTTATAGATCAAAACTTCCCTAAAATTCATGTATACCTGTTATTCTGATATGTTTTAAACTTCAAAACTGAGACTTAACTCTCTTAAAATTTATGACGGTCTAGTCGACAATAAATTTTGTCATTTCATATCAATAAACTCTAGAAATATCCATCATAATTCACAACAATCTAGAACAACATCAAGATAGCTAGAAGCTAGTTATTTCTTTCTAAGTATGCCATAAACTAGCTTAAAAATAACTTTTCTATAGCTTGGCTAGTAGAATACTGTAGCGTAGCGTCAGGGAGGGGTCCAAGGAGGTCCATACCTTCCTACAATTGATCGAAAGTTCTATGGGAATTTTTTCTGACATTTCCTAAAAATTAAAAATTGATGAAAGGCTAAGCTCTTGCTGGAATAAGCTATCTTTCCAAGTTACTGTTAATCAAGATACAATACTGTTTTATGGTCGCTTTCAAAAGTTATTTTGAGTTTTTTTCGAAAACACATGTGAGAATATTCACGGTCTTTGTGCGACAGTAGAGCATGGCCTTGAGGAAAAAATATAAATAAACAAAAATGACCTTGAGAGATTTGCTACGGTAGCCAAAACGTAAAACGTAGTAAAACTGAACATTTTCAAAATGTCTTATAGAATTTGTGTCAGTTCTAAAAATTCACATCTGAATTTTACATATCTTACTAGAAACACTAAATTCAGGTTAGGGGCCGTTCACTTATTACGTAACGCTTTCAGGGGGTCTGAGATTTCATTACAATTCAAACAAAGGAAAATTTTCTTCATGGAAATTTTGAAGGGGGTCTAAAAAGTCGTTTCTTGCGTTACGTAATAAGTGAACGGCTCCTTACTAAATGACAGCCTTGGACCAACTCCCTCCCCCGTCACCCAGTGACATGACCACACAAGAAAAATAGGATTAAAATCAAAGACTTGACTAAATAACCACTGATATACATAGACCACAAACTAGCCACATGCAGCAACCTACTTGCATGAGAATACAAACAAATATTGCTAATTTTAAAAAAAAACAAATCAATAATGATAATAATAAAAAATAAAGAAAAATTAATAAACAGTTAATAAAAGATAAAAACAAAGGAAAGAGAAACCCGATCAAATAAAAGGATGAAGTGATGATATCTTTTGTGAGTCAATAAATTATTCAAGACCATTAAAAAAATCTTTTAAATTATTAATAGCATGCAAATGAAGCAATTTGCAATTTTATTGTTATACATCTTAATACTATTTATCGCCATTAAAGGCGATAATGTGAGCAAGAAAATTCATCAATTAAATGATAATATGCGACCACGGGATCATTCATTTCCATGTTAATCAAGTTATAAACAATAAAAAATTATACATAAATTGAGAAATATATTTAAATAACAAACTTAATAATAAAATTAAAAAAAACTTTTAGAGATAAATTACAAAAGAAAAGGAAATGTAGGAGTGAATTTATAGTCAGAACTATGAAAAATGATAATGATAAAATGGATTCATTCAATTATGACGTCTACAATTTAGTTGGGGATGGATGGGTCTGATTTATTTTTTTTTAAAAATTAACGGTTAATTGAATTTTGAATTTTAGATTTTTTGGTTCAAGATTTTTTGAACCTTGAAAATTTAGGTTCATTTATAGAGCCTTTAGTTCATTCCTTGAACTCTAGGTTAAATTTTGGATTTTTAGGTTCAATTTTTGAACTTCAATCTCAATTTTTGAACTTTAAGTTCAAATTTTGATGTTAAAGTTCAATTTTTGAAATTTAATTTCAATTTTAAAAATTGAATCTTAATTTTTGAATCGTACGTTCAATTTTTTGAACTTTAAGTTCAATTTTTTGAATTTTACGTTCAATTTTTTGAACTTTAAGTTCAATTTTTGAACTTTATGTTCAATTTTAGAAACTAAATCTCAATTTTTGAATCTTAAGTTCAATCTTTGAACACTAAGATCAATAAACTGATAATTTTTGAACTTCAGATTCAAAAATTCAAATATAAAAATTCCGTTAAATTTTTCAACATAATTCAATCTCTCGAAAGTCTAATTTTTTGATAGACGTCATCAATGAACGACCCCTAAAAAGCAGAAAAACAATCAGAAGATGAAAATTGTTCTTTAATTAACTCATAATTATGGCATTTAACTTATATTCTCCACACATTGCCCCTATTTTCCCCAATTCATATATCTCTTGCTGGTTGTTGATGTTTTGTAAATAAAAAAGTTTTTTTTCGCGTGATTAATTTTTTTTTACTTACTTACTTATTGTGTTAAATGACTTAATTAAATTAATGATTGTACATGAATCTTTTGTTTCTAATAGAGAGTGGATGTACTATGTGAATTAATAATTATAATTCATTTTGTAAACTACAAGAAGAAAATGTTTTAGTTCAACGGCCTATATTCACTGAAGTTGCCTTTTAAATTTAATGTAAATTGAATGATGAGACATAGCAAATGAGGATAAATATCTGTAATGTACTCTGAATCGATGAAATGTGTTTGGATTTGTTTAGTTCTTTTAATGTGGCTTCTTTTTGGAGGAATTGATGAATTTTTTTGGAAATTGATGTGCAGACAGGGTTTGGGGACCTTCAAAGCCTTTTAACCTGCAAATTAAGTTGATTTAGACCAAAATTTACAACATCCAGGACAAAAATTCTTATCAAACCTCAAAAGAGAAGCCATTCATGGTTGTTTTGTTAGTCTGTAATTGACGTTGGAATGTCATATAGATAAGAAATGATTGGCTCAAAATAAAAGTGTATAGATAGGTAGTAAAAATTTGGATATTTATGACATTCTCGTCAATTTTCTTAAACGGTGTTAAAAAGTATGTGTGGGTGGTTGTTTAAGGGGGGAGGTTGACTGTTGGATACTTAGGAGAAATTCGGGTACCCATCTGGGTCAGTAACTTATGACGTTCAACATTTAAGGTGTCATAGTTGAGTCTGACTAGGTTCAACCTGAAAAATAAAATTATAACCTAAAAATTGAAATGAACCCCCCAACAACACCCACCCCAGATATGTGAAAAAAGAAGAAAATGTTTTGTGTTTTTCAGAGATAAAAGAAAATGTCAAAGAAACTGTAAATTTTTGATACTTTGTGTTTAGAAACATAAAATGGCAGCTTCATTAGAATTATAAATTAAAATATGTATGCTTATGTTAATGTTCTTAATTCATGTGAGAGATAAAATAAATAAGAAATCAGCTTCCCATAAGTGCTTTTCAATCAAATCTTCGAAAAAAGTGAGAATACAAAAAAGAAGTTACTTAATTTAAGATGAAAATATAAAAGAATTAAACAGTATAAAATTAACAAAAAAAATGTGTGAAAAATAATAAATTCTGTCATGAGATTGTGGCCTTTTATGTTTTAGAATCCTAATCTTCACATTACATATTATTAACTCACAAAAATAAGCAGATGATGTTCTAAAGAATAATTACTAAGCATAAAAAATATTTATCTATACATTTCACTCTTTGTCTTTGGACAGCATTAATCATAGCAAATTTATTTTTCAAAAAAGGAGAATTAAAATAAATGAATGAAAAAAATCATTAAATTATAGAAGAAAATTTGTGTTGTTCTTAAATTTTTCTTTATTTTCAGGACTTTAAGTTGAAAATGATGTCATTGAAAAAACTGCTTTAAAATTATTTTTGAAAAATAACGTAAAAAATAAATTTAAAATTATAACGGCCAAAAGAAATTCAAAAAATAGCAAAAAAATTTGAAAAGTAACGACTAAAAAATATTTGAAAATTTAACGTCTGGAAAATATTTAAAAACATCAATAGTTCAAAAATAACCGTTAAAAGGAAGTTCAAAAATTAAGAAAGAAATTTAAAAAGTAACCGTTAAAACAATTTGATCCATTTAGAAAAGATTTGGGCAATTCTTCAGATGAGTTGAATTTTTCAAAAGGGAGTTACAATTCTTCTTCTACTTGTAAATTCAAATTTGTGAAAACCGTTAAAAACTTATCAAAATTAAATGTAGTATAAATTCAAAGTTTAAATTAAAGCTAATATAATCTCAATTCAATAACAAAATCGTCTTCTGGTAATCATTTAAGTAAATTAAATATATTTTGAGAAGCTAATAATGGAGAAATAAAAGATTATGTTATAACGGTTTTTTTTAATTTTGAATTTTAGGGAGCTGATGTTCCCCTGCAAAGCGTCTTTGAAATCTTTGTGACATTAGGTTGACGTTTGGAGAATCGATTTTTCTCCTTAAGGGCAATTCCATGAGAAGATTTTTCTACAAATTTTTCTCCAAAATGATTTTTGTCATCTTTAGGCTTATTAATAAGTTGTAAGCTTCACACTAAGCATTAAGATGGTCATTTAATATCTAACTGAATAAAAATATCTGGCAAAAATCTATTAATTAAAGAAATATTTCAATTCTTCGGTTGTTACTTAGTAACATTATTGAATGAAAAAATATTTGTAGACTAAACAAAAGTAATTTTTCTCGTATTTCCTGCAATTTTGAATAATAAAGACTAAAAAAACGCAATGATTGATGCTCTATACGATGTTACTAAGTAACGGAGAGAAATTTTTCCGGGAAAAAATACAGAATGATAAAATTGAAAACGCTAATTTCTTCATTTATTCTTATTTAAACTAATGTTTAACTAGTTTAAAATACAGATTTTTAAAAGAAAATTAGTTTAAGTTATGCAAAACATTCAGTAAAGATCCGTAAAAAGAAATATTTTAAATTTTATATTTCTTGCCTCATGTGACATGGATTAAACTCAAATGTAAACTAGTAATGAAGCGATCACGCTTCATGGGCATATTCACACCGTTTCAAGTTTTTTCATTCATAGCTTAGTATTATGTTACTAACAAGACTTACGAAAAATCGTAAAGTTTTAGCTTATTTAGTCAAAAATATCAAAATTAGAGAAAAAATGAGTTTGAAATCCAAAATGGCGTCGGTTCCATATTAAGGCACAGCTAAGGAAACTACATACCAAATTTCAGCTCATTTGGTCAAAGTTAAAGCAAAAATCAATTTTGCGTAGCTTCTGACCCCTCGAAATCCAAAATGGCGTCGCTTCCATATACAGACACAGCTAAGGAACCTACATACCAAATTTCAGCTCATTTGGTCAAAGTTAAAGCAAAAATCAATTTGGCGTAGCTTCTAGCCCCTCGAAATCCAAAATGGCGTCGGTTCCATATTTAGGCACAGCTAAGGAACCTACATACCAAATTTCAGCTCATTTGGTGAAAGTTAAAGCAAAAATCAATTTGGCGTAGCTTCTAGCCCCTCGAAATCCAAAATGACGTCGGTTCCATATTCAGGAACAACTAAGGAACCTACATACCAAATTTCAGCTCATTTGGTGAAAGTTAAAGCAAAAATCAATTTGGCGTAGCTTCTAGCCCCTCGAAATCCAAAATGGTGTCGGTTCCATATTAAGGCATAGCTAAGGAACCTACATACCAAATTTCAGCTCATTTGGTCAAATTTAAAGCAAAAATCAATTTGGCGTAGCTTCTAGCCCCTCGAAATCCAAAATGGCGTCGGTTCCATATTAAGGCACAGCTAAGGAACCTACATACCAAATTTCAGTTCAATTGGTCAAAAAGTTCCTTTTCTGTGAAAAAAATAAAATGTGTTTTGCAATAATCGGCTATAATTTGACCAAAAACAGCAGTTTTTCGTTCCTTGTGCCTTACTGGATGCATCTCATGACTCCAAAAACAATACAGTTCTTGCCATACATGATATCTATCAGATACAAAAAACTAGAAGTCTTAATATTGAGTTTGAATTGAGTTATCGCACCGATTAACTTGCTAACTTGCTAAAGGACAGAAAGTGTTTTTTTGAGATTTCTCGGCAATGGAAGCACCAATCGAGATGCGGTTTTCACTGTTAAATTGGTAATTTTAGGCACAGACTTTCCATACTGAACACTATGGGTCGATTCCATAAGCCTGAAGCAGCAAGTCCAAAAAAGTAGTTTCACTGAAATACCAAAAACAATATATTCACACACAATTAAAATTGGTGTGAATATGACAATGAAATCTTCTCATGGAATTGCCCTTAATTAAAAAAGGAAGTGATTTATTCAAAAAGTAATATTTATGCAATAATCTACAAAATTGTACTTCTTGACCGGAATGAACTTTGTGTCTTCTTCTTCTTGTTTCCATTATCATTGTCACTATCGTCGCTGTTCTCATAATTGGACAAGTCAGGAGTCATGTCCTCATCACTTTTCTCAACTTCCTCGTCCTCATTGTCACTTTGTTCCATCACCGATGCATTTTGTGTATTACAAGCTGTCGTATTTTGTGAGAAAATGTCATCGCCATCAACATTAAAGTTCCTTAAAGTCCCAACAGATAAATGATCATTCGTGATGTTTGCCTGCTTAGCAATTTTGCCTGCTGCATGATAAAATGTCTCAAATTGTTGTCGAGCTGTTGGTAATATTGCGGATATGCTGTTGTTCTTTCGATGCTTTAATTCACAAGCGACGCCATGCGCATTTCGTCGTATCTTCTGGATGTCCTTAACAAGTTGAACGAACCTTTGAGTATCTTTTCGTGCTGCTTCATTTAAAATATTCATTCCATCAGAATTTAATTTCTTTAAGTAAACAATAAAATTTTTAAGGAACAGATTGAATGCAACCATTGACTTTATCCACTTGACAATTGATAAGAATTTCTCTTCCAATTTCGTGCATGTCTTCCAAAACTCGAACGACATGTTGGCACTTTTTGTTGAATTTATAATCTCTGAATATCGTTGGATGTAGATACGCAGCATGTAAATTAAATTAGCTTTTGAGATGCACGGAAAGACTTTATTTGCCACCAATTCATTCTTATTTGTAATCTCTTCAATATCTGCAACAAGTTCTTCAATTGATTTCAAATCTGTCGCCTTTTTCACATAAATTTTCAATAATTTCTCCATGCATGAGTTCAATGCACTTCCATGTTCCAATTGTCGATTCGTATTCTTCCACCTTGTCCTTAACATTCGCTCAGAAAGTTCACAAATTTTCACGGAATTCAATTTGTCCTTTTTGAATGAATTAATTGTGGACATAAAGTCAATTAAAGCAACAGCACCGCCAATGTCTTTTGCATTCTTTTCATATTCCATATACTGCTCAATAATTGCCGTACACAATAGCTCTTGTGATCTAAAATGGCTTGTGCTGTTTTCAACCAATTGTTTAAGCATGTCACTCAAAACACCAGAATTATCATCCAATTTAAGCTTCTTGCTCGAGAAAAGAATATCAAATATTTTCAGAATCATGTGAAATGACTTCTTAATTAAAATTCCTTCGGCTGTAAACAATGCAGCTTCGTCGTCATCACTTTCCATCGAATTGCTGCTCACAATCGCAATTTCCTTATTAATATTACGAAAAATGCGAACTAAATATGGCATTATGTGTGCCTTTATGTCACGGATGTTCTTTATTTCATCCGAAAATCCTTTTGCATCGACTTTGTGTGCCTTAAAAATTGATATGAATTTAACGTAGACATCCTCGAGTAGGTAAATTAATTCTGTTAATGTAAAATTTGTGTCATCACTTTGGGACATTGACAATTTAAATTCCTCATTGAGCAGTAAAGCTACATCATTGTCCATTTCTCGACAGAATTGACTTGATTTAATTAAATTAACAGTCTTTGCTGGTTCTTGTGCCTCATTGTCAGGTTCAACTGTCTCGTTCTTTTTCTTACTTTTCTTTGCTGCTGGTGGTTTTGTTGATGTCTTCTTTTCCTTATTTTTAATCATTCCTTCAAAAATTTTCTTCTTGTGTTCATTTTGGAGGAAGTTAAGGCACGGTGGAAGGTAATTTGGTGGTGCTTTTTGCAATAAATTGTCAAGTTGTTTCTCAATTTGAATTAATTGCTTTAATCGCTTCTTCATCAACTGCTTAATAAAAATGTCATCTGATGACTGCAAAAATCCACCAATAATTTCTCGTAGCCAATTGCATGTGTGGAAGTACAAGTCTAATTGTAATTTAGCAACTTCCTCATCATCAACCAAAAAGTCATCTTCAGTTCCAAAATTTTCAGGCAATGACAGTGGCATTGAAGTCAATCCAGCCATATATTCAACACTCCCGAAACGTTGAAGGTTTATGCATCGTGTGAGCTTAAATAATGATGGAATAATGATGACATCTTTTGACTTTTCAAACACAAGAACACCCAGCTTTATCCCAAGATCTGATTGTTCATATTGTTCATCAACAATCTCAAATTTATTATCCAATATAATGCCATTATATTCTGGAAGCTGTGTATTAATAGGAATTGTGACAAGATCCTCTAATTTAGACAGTGTAATAGCTCCAAGCCAGCCCAAAAACATTTGATTAATCATTGAATCATTTTTGCTAGGCTTAAACTCAAATGAAAGTTCATCAAACAGCATTGACAGAATTTCTTGATCTTCATTTGCGGCTGACATCATCAAGTCTACAAGATCTGCTGCATCCTTTACTGGTCCTTTTGGAATGTCATGAATATTTATTGTTTGGTTCTCGGTGAATTCAGATTCACACAAAGTATCCACGACTAATGCACTGACGATTTTAACAGCTCCAATAATTCCAAGCTGCTTAATTCTCTCATCTGGATTATTTATGTGCTTTACGACCAGCATGTTCAAATGATCACGTAGAGCGTCCTTACTTTCATTTAAGCTTGTTAATTGGACATTCTTGAAACTTTTTGAGTAGTCTGTTTTGTAGACAAGTGAACATAAAAATTCAATATAAAGTCGATGCTCATTAAATGTCAATTCCGTCTTCCAAAGATCCAATACACGCAATAATAGCTTATAATTAATCAATAAAGCAGCAGCTGACGTCACTTTATCGTTCTTTATATCATTGAATATGTTGAGAATTGTAATTTTAAATTCTGAAGCTGATGAGAATGGAAGTGCTGCTTTCTTTTCACACAAAAAATTCACAAGTGATCCAATGATTGGCTTTACTTCATTTGAGTATCTGAAGATGAGCTTGTAGCATGTTGCAAGGAAATTGTACATTTGTTGATTTTCTCGAGTCTTCTGTAATCCATCCAACATTTCAAGTAATGTCTGTGAATTTTCCACAATCACTTTCGAGAATACTTTGAATGATTTCTTTAAATAGTTTTCTGTGAACATTCCTTTTGAGATTTGGTCCAAGAGCTGTGAAAAATAAATAGAGAAGACAGATTAGAAAAATATCAACAAATAACGGTCAAAATAATTTTGAAAAATAACGGTCAAAATAATTTTGAAAAAAAACGGTCAAAATAATATCAACAAATAACGGTCAAAATAATTTTGAAAAAAACGGTCAAAATAATTTTGAAAAATAACGGTCAAAATAATTTTGAAAAATAACGGTCAAAATAATTTTGAAAAACAACGGTTAAAAACTTTTTGAATTGATTTCAAATTTGAAAAATAACGGTTTTAGACATAACGGTTTTGATCACTTTATTTGCACTAAATAGCTGTTCAACTTACAATTTTCTTGACGGTTCTCTGGTGAGCTTCTGTATTTGTGTCGGCAATGTTGATGAGTATCACAAAGTCAATAAGTCTGTAAAGGAACACATGAGTAAATTAATTAAATTGCAAAAAGTAAGAAAATTATTTAAAAACATTACCTTAATTCCTCATTATTACGAACTTCAGAGATTGCAGTCAACCAAGTCTCGATTAATTTTGAATTATCTCTCTTTATAGACTTATCAATCAGCTTGAACATCTCGTCAATAATTTCCTTTGTACATGCTTCCCATTTGATTCTCTCGCGCAGCATGTCGACTATTTCAATATTTGATGATGCATAAAACTGTGAATATTTCAGCATAGCAGGATAGTGCTTAACAGAGCATTCCTTCTCAATGTATTGCTGTATCACAATAAATACTTGTTCTGCTAAGGAGGCATCAAGTGTCATGTCACAAAATGTGTCGATAAATTTGAGTAGTTCTGTCTTATTTGTGTCATACATAATGTAGAGTCTTCGTGCTGCTTCTTCCTGTTTTGGCAAGCTTAATTCACGGAAATGCTGAACAATCACGTTACGACTCTCAAATTTCGTACAATGACCTAAGATCTCAAATAGTTCTTCAAACATGAAGTCATAGGTTTCGTCATCAAGGAATTGCTCGGAGAATTTAAACTGCATTAAGACAAGTCCAATGATTATTTTGTCAGCATCATCGCCTTTTTCTATGACGTATTCCTTGAGTCGTTGAAGTAATATTTTTGGAAGTTCATTTTTAAAGCAATCAATAGCTAATAAGCACATAATGAGTGTGGTTTGTGTCTGATACTTTTGTTCTCCATCCTTAATGAATATTCCTCTCATCAAATGGATGCACTTTTCCTTCTTAACATCATCAGTCAACACAAAATCCTTTTTAAACTCCTTCAAATATTCATCCATACTTTGTGTTGCATCTTTTCTGGATGATATAAATGTCCGAAAACGTCTGGTGAATGACAAAGGATCGTCCTTCCCATCAATTAACTCACATCCTGTAAGAATAAATTTATTAACAGAATTTCATAACATTAATTAATTTCATGTCACTTACCCATTTCTGTAAATTCCATTCGACAATTGTACAGAGTCACTTCCAAATATCCCTTTCCTTTCCTGAGCTCCTGTTGAGTCGCTTGGACCAAAATAGCTCGCTGTGACTTAAATCGTGACTGTGTTCTGCTGCTTTCTTCATTCTGTTGGGATGACTGGATTACTTCGTCTTCTTCATTTTCCTTCTCAGTTACTGTATTCTGTGTCTTTTGTTGTGATGTTGATGGATATACTTGTGTTGGTCTGCTGACATTTGCTGAAGTTGTCAGAAATTTCTTCTCAATTCTTCTACGATACATTTTTGTGCTGCAATTAATATTTTTTGTTTTCTAGGTATTTACTAGCACTTTATGGATTATTTTTTGATGTATTCAGGTAGAATTATCAATATTGAATGGACTGTTTGTGAATAAACTTGTTAATTATACTTAATTTCCAGGTAAATTATTTATTTTTCTTAAAATTAATTATAGTTTCCCGCCAAACTCAATTTGATCATCTCGGAGATTTTTTTTTGTTTACAAACCAAAATAAGAAGAAATCATTTAAAATTTCAATTTTTAGTGAAATTAACTATTCTAGCATTAGTTCACAAGTTAAAATGGCACATATGAGACGTTCAAAGAAAAAGGATAAGGACTCTGTTCTTATTGATGCAGAATTCCGCATTAAAGCTGAAAAAATGATTCTTTTCTATGAGTGTCGATATTAAGAATATAGTTTTAAAAAATGTCTTATTTAAAATGTGCCAAAAATTATAGGTTTTGGAATGCATTAACATTTGCTGTGAAATTTCAATTATTACAAAAAGGTATAGGGGTGTTTATGACAAAAAAATAAATTTAATAAAATATTAAATTATGAATATCGGGATCATAATTTATTTACAATTTTTGTCTTTTTTAATTTTCTTTAATAAAATTTAGGCAGAAAATTATTAATTCACAAAAGAAATCATACCAGCTTAGTATTTTCCCATTTGCTTAGACTTTTCATAAATTTCCTTACAGCTGGATCAACCAAATTCATTTTGGTGTACAACGAAAAGACACGTGGTTACATAATTAAAGTGCGTAAAGAATATGCACATCTCTCGCTCTCAAATGTGTTAGCAATTTATGAGCATGATGGTATAAAGCTAAATCGCCATGAACGCTCACTTATTTACGCTAACAAAATGACATACTCTTCTTCAAATAATTACTGCGATAATGGAATACTTGAAGCTGGAATCGAATATAGAATGCTGTACAATTGTCGAGGAATGTATCAATTTGACGAAGGTCCCATTCCACTTGCATCATTCTGCAACCATATTAATGTTGAAAATGCCGTTGAATTGATTACTGATTTTCATGTCTTAACGCAAGCTGGAATCGAATGTGAACTGTGCATTAATTGTAAAACTGTGGTTTACGGTCCACATGATTGCCGAAAGCCAAATAACTCAAAGAAACTCTCACTTAGTGACTATTCAGCTATAACCGATACTTTACGTAATGCTTGAACAATTTTCTATTGAGACATTTCGAAGGAATGTCCGCAACAGATATTTATAATAAGCACCGATTGAATATTGTTGGAAAGATTCAAAAGAATATGAGCCGTTTTAAAGTAATGGATATTAAAGTCATAAACAACAAGAACTTTTATCAGCTAATTCAAGCAGAATGGGTTGAAATTTAAGGTGTAATTGCATCAATTAACAGAAGTCGTGGAAGGTGCATTAAAGTATAATTGCTATGAATGCTTCTGTAAGCGTACATTTGGAAGTAAAGCACTTTTCATTCAGCATTTTAAGACTTGTGATGCATCAGGCTTATTTCTGCTGTTAATGTGTCTCGCAAAAATCTACCTTTGTTGGCTTAATATTGCGTAAATAGCTTTGTTAAATAACTTGTTAATTATACTTAATTTCCAGGTAAATTATTTATTTTTGTTAAAATTAATTATAGTTTCCCGCCAAACTCAATTTGGTCATCTCGGAGATTTTTTTTTGTTTACAAACCAAAATAAGAAATCATTTAAAATTTCAATTTTTAGTGAAATTAACTATTCTAGCATTAGTTCACAAGTTAAAATGGCACATATGAGACGTTCAAAGAAAAAGGATAAGGACTCTGTTCTTATTGATGCAGAATTCCGCATTAAAGCTGAGAAAATGATTGAAAAGTTTAGTCACTCAAATGAAACAGTCTTTGAATTTCCATCAATTTTAACTAATGTAGAACGAGCTTTTGTCCACAATTTGGCACCAAAATACAGCTTGAAAACAAAATCACATGGATTTGGTATGTTGAAATAATGTATTACTTTATTTAATCAACAAATATTAATGCTTAAAAATATTTTACAGGATCTGAAAGAAAACTTTCATTATTTAAACTGGTTGAGGATGAGAATTTTGTTCATAAAAGTGCTAATATGTCACTCCGTCCAGAAGTCTCGACATTAATTAATGAGTATTTAAGGACATATCAAATGCCATTAGAAACTAAAAGTGAAATGGCGGCAAAAGTAGATGTAAATAATTTTCAACCTTTTGCACTGACTTGCTCCCCGATTATTCCTCCAAAACTTAATCAGGCTGACAGTAGGATATTGCAAATACGTAAAAACTTATCAATCAATCAATACAGAGACAAAATAATGCAAGCAATTGATAAGAACAGGATAATATTGATACAGGGAAGGTAGGATGTCCTAGATACCTTATTATTTTCAGCTAACTATAATTTCATGTCTATTTTATAGCACCGGATCCGGTAAGACCACACAAATACCCCAATATATTATGGAAACTGCATCATACAGAAACGAACCATGTAGGATACTCTGTACACAGCCGAGGAGAATTTCAGCTATTGCTAGTGCTGAAAGAGTTTGCTACGAACGCGGTGTAACAATTGGAACTAGTGTAGGCTATCAAATAAGATTAGATTCACAAATCTCAGCCAACACTAACTGCATCTTTTTGACTCCTGGAGTATTTCTAAGATATTTAATGGGTAGAATGCCTGAAAGGCTCTTTAAGAATGTCACACATATCCTAATAGATGAGGCTCATGAACGAGCTAAAGAAAATGATTTCCTCCTTACATCCATTAAACAACATTTTCATGTAAACCCCAATTTAAAACTTATTGTCATGTCAGCAACAATGGATACAGCTGTTTTTCATAATTATTTTGGTAGAAGTGAAGAAATTTCAATTCTTACGAAACAATATAACGTAGATGAATACTATCTAGAAGATGTGTTAAAGATTGTAAATTATAGCAACCCAAAAGTTCAAGAATTGAATGAAAAGTACAAATCTGGACAGCTCATTCAAGCATCGACAAGTGCTTTTATTAACGAGTCTATGAATGAAGGAGGTGATTTGGACGCAGATACTTTTGATGACGATTTAAAAGCATATATTGATGAATTGCTTAACAATATGGGAACTCATGATAATCCAGAGAATTATTTCGATGAATTCCTATATCTCGTCATGAATGAAGGCGTACCAGTCAATTACCGTCATAGTCAAACAAAAATGACTGCTTTAATGATTGCAATTGGACGACAATGGGTTGAAATGATTGAAAAACTATTAAAGATTAATGCTGATCCAAAACTTAAAGTTGATGTTTGTGGATATGAAATGAATTGCATAGATTTTGCTGAAAAAATATGCGGTGGTGAGTCGAGAATCCTTGATATACTTAAAAGTAATGAAAATGGACCTAAACCAAGCACCCTCTCCAATGATGATGTTTACAATAAAGCACTTCTCAATATTTATCAAGATTCAGTTCTGAAAACGAAACAAAATAATTTCGTCGTAGAAGAATCAATTGACCATAATTTAATTGTGCAGCTTGTACAGAAAATCCATACATCAACTGATAAGAATGGAGCTATTTTAATATTTCTACCCGGATTTGATGATATTCTTCAATTATCAAGGCATATTAATGACACAATCACACAAGATTTTTCACTTTTTATGCTTCATTCAAGCATGAAAACTGACGATCAAAAGAATGTCTTCAAGCCCACAGCTCATGGCAGACGAAAAATAATTTTATCAACAAATATTGCTGAAAGTTCTATAACCATCGATGATGTTGTTTATGTTATTGATAGTGGTCGTGAAAAACAGAAATCTTATGATTGTATTTCTCATTCGTCATCTCTTCGTGTCCAATGGATCAGTAAAGCATCAGCAAATCAAAGACGTGGAAGAGCTGGACGCTTAAGAGATGGTATTGTCTATAGAATTTATTCACGTGATCGTTTTACGTCAATGCTTGATGTTACAATACCTGAATTGTTAAGAACTTCATTAACTGAAGTATGTCTTCAAAGCAAGCTGTTGATTGAGAATAATATGAAGATTGAGGAATTTTTGCAAAGATGCATAGCAGCACCGTCAATTGCGAATATAAGACAGAGTGTTAAGTATTTACAAAAGATGGGAGCTTTGGATAAGGAAGAGAATCTAACACATCTTGGATCTCATTTAGTTGGAATGCCTTTAGAAGCGAAATATGGAAAAATGCTGATTTATGCTATAATTTTCAAATGTGTAAATCCAATTTTGAGTCTTACGAGTATCTTAACGATGGGTGATCAAGTCTTTATTCTTCCTATTAATCCAGCTGATCGTTACAAGTGTGAAAAATGGAAGAGATCTGTAGCTTATGACTCATACAGTGACCATTTCTTGATGATTAAAATTTTCAATCATTTCCTTCATTTGAAAAACACTCGTCAAAATGAAAAGAGGTTCTGTGAGGAACATTTCATTAGCAGCTATCATGTTGAGCAGGTCCGTGGAATTAGAAATCAGATACAAAACTATCTTCATTCAAGTGGCTTATTAAAAGATAATTCTCATGACATGAATAAGAATTCTAATAATTGGCCCCTCATAAAATCAATTGTTGCTGCTGGTCTGTATCCATTCATTGCGCGTGTTGAAAGGAAGAAAGGACAGATGTATACAGAAATTGATAATAAATTAACGTTTCACATGAGCAGCATAATGTATATTAAAAAGGAAGGATTTAGACAAACTATTAGGAATATTCCTTATGACTGGACAGTTTTTGAAGAAAAGAATCGCGTTGGGAGAGTAAGCATGCTCAAATGTAACACATTACTAAGCAATCTTCCAATGTGCTTAATGGCTGGACTTGAATTGAAGGAAGATAAAAAAGAAATAGTTCAAAATAATGACGATGATGACTGGGAAGATGATGATGATGACGACGACGATGATGAACCAGATAATTTTAATAATTTTTCGACAGTCAAGGTTGACAACTTCCTTAAATTCTTCATATCTCAACGATACTCACCCTCGATCCTTGCGTTTAGAGAGAGAATTAATAACTTGATTGCTAGATTTTTAACTGAAAGACAATTTAAGCACTCAAGAGTTGAGAATGATTTGGTTGATGTCGTGGCAAACATTCTTGCCAATGAGGATAGTAGAACATCGAACATGGATTTAAACACTATAGAACATGTCGAGATCGCAACTACATCCAATGATCAAAATCGCAACCGAAACAATCGTGGATATGACAATAGAAGGAATAATTCCTCAAGATCAGGAAATTATCAAAGAAATCAACCACAGTCTGGTCAACAAAATTGGCAACAAGGAACTTCTAATAACTCAATGCAGTCTAATTTTCAATCTCAAAGAAATCAATCCTATAATGACCAAAAGAACTGGAAACAACAAGCTCTGCATGTTATGGATAACAAACGTGGTGGCTTCACTCCAAATGATAGAAATCAACCGTCCAATTCAACATCACATCAAAATCAATCATGGAATATGAATAAAAGAAACAATACATCACAAAGATTAAAATACTTCATCCTAAAAATGAATAACCAAATGTTGTTAGGCAATATGACAGCAAATACTGTAATTAACATTGATGAACTTAAGCTTAAAATATGGCAATTCCATAAAATCAGAAGTTTAACACAATCTGGGAACATTGTACATTTAATTCTCTATTCAACATCCACAAAGCACTTTCTTGGATATGGAACTGTGTCAAAAAATGAGGAAAACAGACCTCTGATGTTCAATTTCCGATGCTCACATTACTTGCCACTAAGTGGTCTGGGATCAACAAAATTCGCACAAGACATCGCAAATCCACTGACTCAACAGTCGTTCCAATTTCATGAGCTCGACTCAACATCAGGCAGCTCATTAATTCTGTATTTTCAATCTGATTGATATTAAGAGATGAAAAGTGTTTTATTTTACTGACTAAATTAAATAAATTTATACAACAACTGTAAATTTTTAGACAGGACACGAAAGTTTTGAAATTATTTTAGAAATTTAGTCTTGATGCTCAAAAGGGACTTGTTTCTCAGGTACTCCAACTATTGTATTTAGTATGGCATGGGTACACGAGAAACCTTGCCCTTTTCAGCATGATTCACCCCATTTTTAACAGTATACCAAATTGTCTAAGCTTTTCCATCAAAGCTTTTCTAAAAGCTTTAATTTCAAATATTTCCCGACCGTTATTTCTCCCTAAAATCACAAATTAGAAACATCACGGAAAATACAGCACAAAAATTTTTTTAATTATCTGATAGCTCACTCGTTCGATCATAAATTAAATTTTTGCATAAAAAAGATAAACAAATACACTGTCGGATGAATTTTGATTTACGCATCAGTCCAATGAATGCACATAAGCAGATAAAATGATTATGAATAATATTTTGAAATATTCTAATTATGGACGCATCAAAAAGTTTTCCTAATAAATTTGACAAATGATAAATGAGGTTTTGATTGATGTTTTGTGTGAGACAAATGAGGATTGAGATAATAGACACTTTTTGACGAAGCTGCTAATTAAAAGGAATGGAACATTGCATTCGGAAATTGGAGGGTCAATACACCTGAAATTATTTGCATTTTTCATGCCTGTTCACATTTTTTTTTGGAAAGATAAGCTATGGAAAATGTTCTTCTTGTCCATTAAGCAGTCATCCACAGCAATTCCAACGAACCATAAAATGCGCACAAAAATCCACCAAACCAATAAATTTCCCTACAAATTTGTGTCAATTATGGCGGTAAGTTGGTCGAGGAAGAATAACATCAACTCAATTAAATTTGCAATAATATTAATTACCATTTAAAATTCATTCCTACTTTGATTAATATAATAAATTATTTAATTTTTATTTACACATACACACATGTCATACATGTATAGACATACAATTTTTATATCCCACATTCTCTATAAATAACAACATCCACAAATTGTGTGAGCATAATTGATGGAATGGGCCTGATAAAAAATAATTTAATTTATAAAATTTTAATTTTCTCATCTGGAAATTTCGATTGGTATGCAGGAAAAAAATAACGTAATTTTGGACTGGATGAGATAATTTGATAGAAATAATTGTGTAATCATAATTAATTATGCATAAAATATGACGTTGGCATCCGTATATATACTAAAGTTTGTCAATACTTACTCTTTAATGATTTATGTTGTTTTTAGAGACATTTGGAATAATTTTGTTGGTTCTTGAGTGAATGATTGTCAACTACATATCCTTAGAAACAGGTAGAATTACTGTTTCATGCTTATACTGCATACATGAAACATAATAGGACTCGAACTCACACCTTCTACAAAGAAGGTCCTACGATTTCGAGTCAGGTGCCTAAACCTTTCAGACACCTGGTTACTGTGAATATTATCTTACTTTCCATCCCATAGTTAAGGAGACGCTGAAACAAATCTCAATTTTTGCCAACAAAAGAGTTGAAGTTAGCCATCACGGTACAGTCAGGACACCCTGATCTGTTTTTGACGCTTTGCTGTTAACACGACGATGTAGTGGTGCCCTATGGACTTGGTTGTGCTGTAGGCTATGATTCCCCACCCAGCACACAGTCAATGAAATTATCTTCAGCCTCTTGCCATTTAGTTCTAAGTATATTGTCAGCTTAGAAGCCGTGTGAACAACATTTCAACGTGTGCCGATCGAGTAACGTGCATAATGATTAGACAAAATGTAAAACTCATAACAAACAACCTTAAGCTTAAGTGAAATTGTTCAAACATCTTCTGGTCGGGATGCTTATCGATTGACAAATGAAAGAAGCATTGACATATGGAAAATTTAGCGACATTTTCATCTCATCTCATTAGTCATTTATGAAAATGACTAGAAGAAGTTTACTATTCATTTTATATTGACTTGAAGTGAGCATTGAGAGTTTTCATTCTCTTTCTTCTCATCCACAAGCTGCAATGTATGTTCAATTTTAATTAAAGTTTTATGTATGAGCAAATAGGTTTAAATTTGTAATTTAAGCTTTAAATTGCATTAAATTTTGATGTTCTGTCCTGTAAGTAATAAATGTTATGGATGAACTTCAATCCTGCATAAAACGTATCATCCACCTCCACTTTACCCAGATTATTATATCACTTCCATTCAGAAATTGTTTGAAGACCGTTTGAAATGGAGATTTTTCAATGTAACACTGTTTGAGTTTCTGATATGGATAATTGAGTTAAATTGTGAACTCCGTCTATGTACACTCATAGAAAAGATTTAAAAACTTTTTAAATTTGTATGAGGAGATTTAAAAACATTTTTGAAACTGGGATCTTAAAAACTTTTTTAAAATTTTTAAAAATAGTTTTTAAATTTTCAAATTATTAAAAAATAATAATATTTTGAAAAAAATTGCTCAGAGTGAGTATCGAACCACTAAGTCAGCGTAGAATGTAAATGTATATGACAATTTGTCAATATATATTGAAAAAATTTAAAATCAGCTTTTTAAATTTTAAAAACCAATTTTTAATATTTTTAAAATTGATTTCTAAAAACTTTTTTAAAACGGTTATTTAATTTTTTTCTTACATTATATTCATACCAGCACATCATTTTAAATATTCCAACATACATAGTCGACATTACGATGAGTTGTTCAACTCAGTTAAATATGTAGTTATAACAGCTACGATAAAAGCATTTTTAATTAAATTGAGGATATAAAAAAAACATCAAAGTGGTTTTGTTTTTGACTATCGAACAGACTCACAAAAAAGGAGAGGAAAAAAAATTGGAATTGAAAATTTTAATCGAATAAAGGCTTAACAAACTGAGTTGAAATGTCAGTTGATGATATTAGGAAGGTGATTAGAGCGAATTTTGGTGACAGAAAAGTACTAGATTTATTGGAAGTAAGGCTGTATCAACCCAAAGATACTATTCAGAATAGAAAATAGTTTAAGTTTCCATTATGTCAATCTTCTGAGTAGCCCCCGATAGTTCAATGATAGGAGTCTGCGAACTAAAATCATAGGACATGGGTTCAAGTCCCACTCGTTAACCTTTATACAGAAAGGTTATTTTTTTCAGCTAAATATTCCAGTTGAAGTTATTTTAGTATCAGAAGAAAATTCTAACACGATTTCCTAGGATTAAGACTGATTTTGATTGCTTTTAGAGGATTTTACATGAAAATCTTGGAAAAATTGATACTTTTGTGCTAGTTTGTCTGATACTCTCACGTAAATCGTAGGTTTATTTTGAGTTTGAATTACATTACCCTCCTTCTTTACTTATATTAGGGATTATTTATTATTGTAGAGGTAAGACAATGGCAAGGGATCTGAAATAGACAAATTGTAGCATTATGTAATATCTTAAGTGACTTTTCATGAAGATTGAATAACAGACTTCGATTTTAGAACAGTACAGAAACTGTTTAAACTCCAAACATAATTAAAACTGAAATCTTGCATGACTATTAATCATATTCAGCTGTAGAGCTTTGGTGACACAAATAAATCTCTTTCTATCTTATGCATCCGATGCAAGTTCACCAATTTTACATTCTCGCTTTCTTGATTTACTCCTTAATTTATAGATCTTACAGGTGTTCTTGATTTATGTTTAAGGTCAAATCTGGAATAGTTTTTCATTGTAGACACCTGGGAATATTCTTATATGAACTAGAATTGATAATATCAGGCTATCTAGATCATCAACCCAAAATCTGCATATCCAGAAAAAAATTTCACATTCAGACACAGCCACGAACCCAAATCAAATGTCAAATCCGTTCCTTCAATGCACTGATAATGCTCATCTACACAAGTGGTCGAGTCGAGTGCACAAAAAAAATCGTTTTCGTCAAATGCCAATTTCTGTTCCTTTTCTCTCTCTCACAGAAAAAATAAAAAGCTTTTAGTTCCTTTCAGATGCATACATAATTTTATTCTTTTCTCATGCAATTTGTCTCGACACATCTGTTTGCATGTTCTATTCCGTTTGTTGAGATTATTCTTCGTTCAATAAACATAATTTTTGTAGGTTTTTATTATCCTCATTCCCACTCCTCCTGTCTTTCCCTTTTTCTGAGGTTGTGTCAATGAAAATTGAAAAATTCACAACTGAAAGAGCAGAAATTTCTGTTCTCAATTTTGTTCTTTCTAGAGACTATTTGCTTGCGAAATACACAAAAAATGCTACTCATGTTGATTTACCCTCTGCATTTATTTTAAATATGAACAATGAAGCTATTCCATTTTCTTTTGAGGATGAGAAAATTCATTTAGTAATGAGATATCTGACTCATGCAAAATCATTGTAAATATTTTGAGGAAATGAAATGAGCAGCATAATTTTTATATTCACACAGATCAAACGTGGATTTGAGAAAATTGAATTGACCTTTTCAACCCTAGGGTAACCCATCTAATCTACCCTAGGACATACTACCAATCGTACACTAGGATACCAGACCTATCCTACCCTTGATAAGCTAAGATTAATTTAACACAAAGTATTGATTATCGCACATTGAAATTGGTCCATAATCACGCAATTCTTCTTAGATTCGAACTCAAAGCACTTCTTTTTGCCAGCAATCAGACATCATCACATTCAAAATGAACTTGACTACTTCTTTGGAATAATCGATGGAAATTGAAATGAAGTTGTGTAGGATATCTGTTGTTTTGCTTTATTGACTCGGTTGTTATTGTGATAAATCATGGATAATGATAAGTTTGTGACTGTGACACACATCTGATTATAAATATTTGCATGATCTTGGTGTGAATATCCTCAAATTAGCTCTCAGTCTTCTATTATCTATTTATTGTGATGCTATTTATCCCCAAGCATTTTTTTAAATATTTTATTTTAAAAAATCCTCAAAATTGAATAAAAAAATATTATTCATTTTTGTGAGAAGTCTGGCTTGTTTTAAGATCAAAGAGACTGTACAAATTTTAGGCATTTGCTGTTAAAATGGAGATTTTTCTTATTTTTGTGATTTGATGCTTCTTTGAAGCTGCTTATCCAAAAAAAGTTGATTTGCTCATTATTTAAAAAAATCAAATATTATTTTAATTTTTCATGTCTAACTTCAGGCTATGTGTTTTTTAATTTTGTACATGGGGTACTTACTCTCAGGAGGGGTCATACTCTGCATATTGACCACCATACCATAGCATTTTCCGACGTTTCATAATTTAATTTAGAGCACATTGATCGAAACATATTGATTAAATGACGGTTAAGCAGACACCAAACGGTAGACACAGGTCAAATTGCAATCACTAGGCTGTCAAATGGCTGATATTTCCCCTGTGTCGTCCGCTTAGTTCCAAGAATACTATCCACTTGGCCATCATATAATCAACATTTAAAGCAATTTAAAGATGTGCTGATCGTGCAAATGGAACTCAAAATATATCAAAACCAAAAATAAACTAATGGATAAATATGATTATAGAATCATCAACAAAATCCCACACACATTTTAAACCCTTTTAATGTGATGAAAATTTCTCTTATCCAACAAACATCGCTCAGTTATTTTTAGCACACCTGTACATTTCATCATAACTTTACTGTTAACTGCTGTTAACAACCAAAATTTTCATTTTCAAGCAAAAAAAATCAACGAAATTGAACTAAAAATAACAAAACTGTAAAGCTCCAAAAATGAGGCAAAAACATTACACAGCCCAAACACGATTTGTTTTGATAAAAAGAATGCTAATAAAAATATAATTCTAATCTCCATAATAAGCAGACTTCGAGGAGTCTTCTTTTAACAAATCAATTGTTGGTGTAATCAAAATGTCAAATGAGCTGAAAAACATTTTGAAATTCTTGGAAATTTTCTTCATTTTCTTTTATTGCCTTCGGGGTCACTTATTATATTCTATTTTTATAGGGGAGGTGGCTATGAGACTTTGTAACAGGTTACTAAAGAAATTTGTAACGAAGGAAGGGAGGGAGAAGGTTCTAAAAAATCACGTAACGTAATAAGTGAACGACCCCTTCAACATGATGCCTGAAATAGAAGCCTTCAAAATGGATTTACAAAAAAGTTGAATTTCATTGCAAAAAGCTTTTCGTTTTATGAGATTTGTTGGAGAAAAGTTTCTAGAAGTATTTTTTGAGGACAGATTTTATTGAAAATTATTCGCGAGTTGCTTTAAGATAAAGGTCAAATGGACATTTGAGTTGAAGATCTCATTTCTGTCTGAACCAAATGCTGTTTGTGTTTGACATATCTGGGCGTCTGGGTATCTAAATTTAGTTTGAAGCTGAACAACAGTCTGAAAATTTCTTTTAGTTCTCGAAAAAAATTTAATTTTATATGACCATGCCACTGACAGCAATGGAAAATTTTCTTCAATTTTCTAGAAATTTTTGAGAAAAAAATCCCAAACTCCGTTTATGAATCGTAATTTTAAACCTCTTCGAAAAAATTCTAGACACACCCCCGTGTGGGACATTTTATGAGGGAAAATGCTCGACCGACAGTGCTTAAAATTGACTATTAGAACAAAGTTGTTACAAACCCTATTTTCACCAAGTGGTCGGTACTTGGTTCTTAGTGGACGTTAGCATTATCTTAAAATATTCCGACCGGGAAGATAAATTTGATTCAAAATTTAAATATATACACAAGGTCACTATTGATCTATCTTGTACAGTCTATCGTCAATTTTTAAAAATATTCAGCATTTGAATTTGAAATCTTGCAAAAAACAATCAAATCTCAAAAAAATCTTAAGACAATCTTAAAAGAAATTATTCCTGAAATAAGTAGCATCCTTCCGGTTTGATTTAATGAAAGGAAAACAATCGATGATGAAAAATAATTCATTCTTTTGAACAGAAATTATTTTTGCACAGAATTCAGACTAAAAAATTTAAAGAAAGTCCTCGTGTTATAGATCGAGGGACTTCAGCGCATTTTTGTGTTAGCGATCAGTATTTGATTAGCAAAGTACTGCGTATTAAATAAGTCAATCATGAATATTTTGTGACTTAAATAAATTCGACGGCTCGATAACGGTTTTTTGGCATTCAAATTTTTCTAACGGTCAAAATATATTTGAAAATTTCCCGCGTATTTACGTTTGAAAATCATTAATTATAGTATAATTAACAATTTGCACGGTGAATTTTCATATAATAAAATGGTTTGTCATTTAACGGTTTTTTGAAATTCAGATTTTCTAACGGTCAAAATATATTTGAAAATTTCCCGCGTAAATACACTTGAAAATCATTAATTATAGTTTAATAAACAATTTGTACGGTGAATTTTCATATAATAAAATGGTTTGTCATTTAACGGTTTTTTGAAATTCAAATTTTCTAACGGTCAAAATATATTTGAAATTATCCCACTTGAAGTTGGCTCTATTGTATTGAAAACAAAAAATCATTAATTATAGTATTTAGCGATGGGTTTGAGCTTTTAAACGTCCGGGGGGCCAATAACTCGATGGCACGGAACTAATGCAAAAAACTAGAGCTCTCTACGATGTCTGGTTAAAAAGTTTTTCGAGTGGAGCCAGCCGAACAGCCAGCCGAACAAAGTGCATTATTAAGCTACCTTTTTAAAACAAGTTTCAAAAATGCGCTAAAAATAGACAGAGAATAAAAGAATAAGAAAAAATCTATTTAAGCAATTCTCCATCATCCAATGTCTGTCACGTTTTCGAGAGCATCTTCAATGCTTTCGACATGGATTGAAGGAAAGCAAAACTAGCATCATCATCGTCATAGCAGTGAGCATGAAATAACAAGTAAGTCGGTGGATGATGCTTAAGGAAAGAGAAGGACGACGGGAAGGAGACGAAGCATGAAAACTTAAAATTGAAATTTATATGCATTGTTTAAAAGCATAATTTAATAGATTAAATCTCATTTCATCTCATTCCTTCTTGTTCTTGTTTGAATGAACGATAAAAATTGTCTAAATGAATTATTGCCTTTTTCATCACATCAAGATTCTCTCGTCCACGCTTTTATGTGCTTTTCATATCTATCGCTTGTTCCTTTTTCTGCCTTATTTTAATGATGATGTTGCTGCTCTGTGGCTTGTTTTTTTCTCTCTCACATCGCCTTTTTTTCCTGTGAATAACAATTTTGCGCTCTTTTCTTTCAACATCACATTGACGACTTTAAATCTGCAGATTAAGTGAGTGAAATGAAAGCTTTGCTCCCACTCAGTTTTATGTTATGCTTCCTTTTACTGCTTAGCGGAATTTTTTGTGGGGGTTTTGTGTGCGGCTTTTGTGTAACTGACTGTCGTTTACATGCTCAATTTATTAGAATTTGGTGTCGATTGAGATTAATTAAAGGAAATTGCTTTAATAAGGAAGTAGACAGAAAGGTTTAGAATTAAGTTCCTTGCATTAATGCACTTTAAAAATTCATGTGTGACCGCATTTGTACTTCCTTTATTTTTTGCATTAAACATTTTATTTTAAAATCTACTTTGTTGATATAAATTCATTCAACACCTGTACACATCAAAAACTATTCACACATATTCGCATACATAAGCCTGTCATTTTGAAAAATGTTTTGTTTTTAGCATAAATTTGTATGATGAAGTGAATCATTAGTTAGGAATATATTTTGGGACAGGGGAGTATTTAGAAATTTTTCGAGCGGGGGGGGGGGGGGAATATTTATGTATGGGCGGGGATGTTGGGGATTTTTTCTTAAAACCCCTTAGTAAATTGAAAAAAATTTCCAAAAAGGGGGAGTTTGACCACAAACCCCCCAAATAGGCCCCTATTTTGGAGGGTCATTCACTTAAGTGTGCTGGTTATCAAAAGGAAGAGGGCCAGCTGCTGATTTTTTGGACTACTTAGGGTATCCTACCCTTAATGATCCTTCTCCATAGTCTAAATCAGTGGTGTTAAAATGCGACTAAAATTTTTACGTGGAAACCCAAATTTTCGTAGAAACTTGAGATGGTACGACATATCATCCTTTTTGCCATAATCAAACCTTATTATATATTCTAACCAAATTTTTAAAAATGTGATAATATTTGTCAAAAAATCCTTTTTTCGGTTAATTTGTAATTTTCCAGCAAAACACCTGACATGTTCTGGTTGAATACTCGTATGTAGTCGAGCATAGTTTGAACACCACTGGCTTAAATAATCTAAAAATCCTATTTCAATGAAACATGTCATTAAATAATTTTGAATTGTTGCCAAAGAGACCAGGAGCATAGCAAGGCCATAGCTTTCTGGTGATTTCACTCAGTCAGTACATTTAAAACAGCACACTGTTTGGGATTTTTCTGGGGATTGTAATATTAGATAAGGTATTCGAATTATTTACCAAAAAACCCTGAATCCTATAAATTAAGTCTCTCTCTGTCAGAATGTCTAAAACTCTAAAAAAGCGCCAATCTCCACCAAAACTCAAACACCTCTTTAATATTTTCATATGTACATCCAGACACGATTCATATTCACCTTTTTTTGTTAACATCAGTTGTGACAATGACGACAGTTTGCAACAAAAAAGAGGATAAACATTTTTAAAAAAAATAATTTTTCGGCAATTTCGTGCTTATTTGAAAATGAATAATTGTGCCGTTTTATACAGAGAGATTATGCTTGAAAGTAAGCATACGAAGATGAATGAATTCATTTTCATCAACCGTGAAAGGAAAAGAATAAAGAAAGCATCCTGAAAAGACTGTCAGATTTATCTGATTTCACTTTTCTCATTCTATGTAGCTAAAGTCATGCTTTAAATGAAGCAGACGCGAAATAGACTTCTTTTTAAATTGCCATGAAAAATACACGACTTTACTTCTTTTGTTCCAATTTAAAGTTTCCATTCTCATAGAGCCAATTCGATGAGATATAAAAATAAATAAATTCTGTCTGCTGGATTATCAATTTTTATATATATTTTCTCAACGTGGAAAATTGAATCATCTGGCACGGGCACAAAAAAGAAAATTTAATTTAAAAATGATTGACATGCCTGTAGTTATTAAATTTTTAATATAGTATGGCGAATTTATTTGATTTATTGCACAGATATAATATATCTCGTGCTGTACTGTGTGAACGAAATATTTGCGGTCATATTTGTGTCGCTGTGCATAAGTAAAAAAATTTTTTATTGAGAATTTAATGTTCTGATGTGAATATATATTTATTTTTATGGATGGAATTATGGTTACGGAGGATAGTATGAAAGCATTGGATTTTCCGCTACAAATTACACTGTTAATATTGAGACGCATGTAGATTTATGTCAGGCAGAGAGCTTATGGATGACTTTATTATATGATATGAGGCTGAGTTGATTAAATCGAATTTACTGGTGACTTTTCATGTTTAATTGAAGAAAAGTTTGGTTTGGGATGGTTTTCCAAATGTATAATCACAGGAGTTAGTTTCTTGGGTATACCCCACGTAGATGGGAAAAAGCCACGCTGGCGGGACATCTGCACGTCTTTTTGATGTTTTCCTGTCATAACATCGATGTAACGGTGCCTTAACGTTTATGTTGTACCGCTCGGGATTGTCTTTAAGATGGTACTGATTCTGAGTCTTGTATCCTTAGGTATTATTCTATGGTTGGGTATATATTGACTACATACTAGGGTGCCCCTTATATAGAGGCTCTGGATGATTACTGGATCTTATATAGAGGCTGTGGATGATTACTGGATCTTATATAGAGGCTCTTCATGATTACTGGATCTTATATAGAGGCTGTGGATGATTACTGGATCTTATATAGAGGCTGTGGATGATTACTGGATACCCATAACATCCGCTTATAAACCTTGGATCATCCCTGTTGGGGGTATAGCAAGATTTTAGGAGCATAAGATAAGTTTTTTCCTACCATTGAGGATTTTTGAATTTTTCTAGACCATTCGACACTATATTCATGACTATAATATATTTCCTCGTATCCATAAGAACTCAGAAAAAGAAGTTGTTTATACAGACAGTATTGCACTTGGTATTTAATGGTCACATTGATCACAATTGATCTGTTTAGGCAAGCGAGCAATCTAGAGAATGTAAAATTCCATCCCTGTCTAAAAAACAAACCAAACCTAATAAAATCCACAAAATCTGATAATTTTTATTCACATTTCACTCATTCATGTTAGAAAAGTGTTGATCATTCGGATTTAGATAAATTTTTAATTGAAAAGTTTAATATTTATGCAGGATATGCAGCATATATGCATACGCCACAAACAGTAATTAAAGTTTATTTTTGCTTTTATTCAATATAACTTTTTATTTATTCATCCTTTTTTATTTTTATTTAAGTTTCGAAGTAAATTTTTTTTTAACAATTTTTTTTCAATTTTTCTTTAATTTAAATTTGAAAAAAGATTTCATCGATTTTCTAGTTTTCTATTAAAATTCATTCCATTCATTTTCAATTTATTTGCATCAATGAAGAATTCACATTTACGCTGTAAACTTTAATGCTGCTTATTTTGATTCCTAAGCAATCCTTTTTGAGGAAGATATAAAAAAATAATGTTATGAAACATATGAGATTCACCATAATGAATATGATGTGTTTGCTGTTCACATAAAATATAAAGATAAACTATTAAAATCCCTTCTTTCATTTGCCTTTTCACTACTTTATCTCTCTATATTTTGATCCCTTCCATTGATGCTCTTATTTTGCTCTCTCTTTTGAAAGAAAATTTTGTTCTTCTTACGACTTTGTGCTTAATCGAATGTATCTTATACATTTCTTTTGAGTCTTGAGAGGAATTGGGACAGAGTTGATGCAATTTTGAACCTTAAAATTTAATCTTCCTATTAAATTTTTTTATTTAAATCGATTAACAATTTAATAAGACTTTGTTGGAATCAGGATTCCTAATTTAACATTCT
This sequence comes from Chironomus tentans, assembly GCA_963573255.1. NCBI lineage: Eukaryota > Metazoa > Arthropoda > Insecta > Diptera > Chironomidae > Chironomus > Chironomus tentans. Next base: position 38,881,226 of record OY754302.1, on the reverse strand, counting down.
TATTAGGTCGCTTGTCAATGATAAATCATTGTAATGCAAGGGAAACAGAAAAAAAAGTTTTACTTATATGTAGGGTTACCAGACATTATTTTTGAAAAATGAAAAAATTGAGGACTGTCCTCTGAAAAGCCAAGCAGATGGTCAGCCTACTTATATGTAACATTTGGCCATATAGTCGAGTAACTCTCGATAGCTCAGTGGTAGGAGCATGTGACCAGAAATTATAAGACGTGGGTTCGAGTCCCACTCGAGATCCGTTATTTGGAGTATTTCTTTATTCGAAAAATCAAAAAGTCATTTTAGGCAAATAACCTCCTTACTATGCTACTGACCCAGGTACTGGCCTCATAATCAGTGGTGTAACATGGATGGGAAAAGTGGGACATTTTTTTGGGGTACCGAGGACCCTCGTTACGCCACTTCCAGATGTTTCAACAGATTCTATTCCCAAAATTCAAAATCCAAACGATAATAAATTTCCTAACAAACCATTTCAAGGGTGTAGCCTAGGACAGTGGGTGGATATGGATCAATCCCATCAAATTTCTAGCTTTTGCCTCTGAACCACTCTGAGTTTTTGTTTGATATAAATCCATCCCTTCCATTCTTCATCAAATATTCTCGACAAATTCTTCTGAATTAAATTTTTTTAAATTAATTAAAAATGTCGTAAAGACCTTCCAGCTCCATCATTTGTTATGACAATTTTTTTTTCAATGTAAACACATGTTTTGACGAGAATGAGAGTCTACATGGCAAAAATAATATTCATTACGTTCAATGATACAACCTTTATAATGATGATATTGTGTGTCACGTGTGAAGCTCTTGTTCTCATTTAAAGTCTGTCGTATATGCTAAATTATTATTTTAGGAGAGAAAAAGCGAGATATTTATAGGGGTTGGATGTGTATTTTCGTATGCGAGTAATGACAACAACAATAATAATTTAAAGTACATGCTAAGCATCTTGTATCAATTTTCAATTAAATTTTCGGTGGAATTATAATCATTGTGTAGCAAACAATTTGCTTATGCAGAGCGGAATATTCAAATGACATGACAATGCTTGTCTCATTACTATTATTTGCTTTTCGATACCAAAAATCAATAAACGTAATTACGGAAAAAAAGCTTTCGAATTATTTAAAATTGTCATGTTTCACGAGATACTTCATTTAATATGTAGGTGTATCAATTTGAGACATTAAATTTTAGATAAAAGCTGATAGAAAATGTAGAAATCTAGAAGTTTCTCTTCAATTTCAAGGTTTTTTGAGTAAAAAATTATACTTACCCCCCTTAGTGCCATATTAAGAAGAAACTATCAGAGCCGTGACTACCCCAGTGGTAAGGGTATTTGACAGTTGGGGTGGATCTAGTTATTAACGTTCCAGATAGAGCCTTAGTCGCTCTATTCTGGTTAAACTGTAAATTCTTCCTTCAACCTAAATATTTCTTCATACGATTCAGTGATTCCTAGTTAAAGAGGCTCATGAGTACATTATTCATAAAATTAAATCCACAAATTGAGTATCATGCTACATGCCAACCTTTTGGGCATTAAATAAATACCTGTAGATAAAAATTATTCACAAATTAATTACAAAATCGTTATAAGTCTAAGAGATCGTTCACTTATTTATTACAAGAGTTTGTTACCCTATCATAAATACAACCTTAGATCGAGTAGCGTAGACAGAAGTTTTTCGAGTGGTATTTGAATTATTTCTTGCATAGATGCAAAAATTTAGGGGGCTAGGATTTTTTTCTCGAAAAACTCTAGCAATTTGAGGAAAAATTCTGTCTAGATTGGTTGGGTGTTTTGACTCCACTGTATACGCCTCTCCTCAAACCCTCACTTCCCTCAAATTATGAACATAAGAAGTGAACGACCCCTAATTGACTATCATTAGTTATTTAAATTTTTGATCAAAAGATTTTTCAAATTTTATTCAACTTTTATTTTCCATTGTTCAAAACTATACAAAAGAAAAATTGTCATTTGGAATCACTATAATCTTGCTAATAAATTTCAAAAAGGTTCATTGATAAGTAATTGATTGACTTTATTGATAAACTCATAAGAATGTGACAAAAAGTTTTTTTTTCTTTTCATGAATTATGAATCCTTAATCTCGTCTCAATAGCTAATTTCCATTAAACTCTTATTTTATTTGATCATTAGAATGTTGAAAATATTATTAAGTATTTATCCTTTTTTTATATTGCAAGAAGATTTTTTTTATTATTTTGGAATTATTGTAATTTCTCATTTTAATGCCATCATTATCATTACCATAACCCATTAATTAAATAATACAACAATGTAGTCGTAATTCGTTCAATTAATGACAGCTTATGATAACAACAACAATGATGTAAAATTAAATTTGATGTGTCAATATTTATCGTGTAATTAACGAGAATTTGTCACGTTACTCATGATTGTGGTCTCGTCAATCGAAATTTGCTCATTTTTTTGCTCAATACATGCGGGACAGCACTTTCCAATCCTTTTACCAAATATTAATCCATTTTCACATTTGAGCGTAATATCAGGGCATTTTTCAATGGTACATGTTATTTGATGATGCTGACATAAACAACTTGTACAATCATCCTCCATCCAAATTTCATTATTTAATCGATTTATTCCCTTTTTATCTACACATTGGAGATGATGCTTCGATGATTTCAAATTATTATTATTATTATTTCGATTATCTTTATTGTTGCTATTACTAATGACATCATCATGATATTTCTTTCTATTTGGCTGGTCATGTTGGGTCATATTTAGATTCTGAATGAGTTCATTATTGGTTTGCTTCAAGCCACGAATTTCACGTCGCATCTTCTTGAGTGTTTTTTGGAATGATTCAATAAGATTTTCGAGTCCCTCAATGCGCTCTTCATTCATGTCAAAATAATCATTATCGATGCTAACAAAATGGACATCCTCATCGTCCGGATGGTGAATGTTATTGTATTCAATTGAATTTTGTTGAAAATTTTTATCATTTTTATTATCAACCATTTTCAAGTCACGTCTGAATCGATTTCGTCTGGGTAATTGTGTAATGTCGAGATTATATGCAGCACGATGACTACAGTCAGTACAGTCTGTCCATACACGTAATGAAATCATTGGTAGATCCTTGCAATCAACATAACCGCCTTGATGGGTTGGTAAAGTGAAAACATCTCGTGTTATTCGTGTTATATTGTCACCATTATCACACAAGACTCGTGCTAACGATGCTTGCTTAATTTGTGCCAATTGTTCTGGCTTAAAAACTGATGGATTCTCATACCAAAATCGGTCACCATTTCGTAATCGTTTAAATTGATCAGCAATGATGCACCGGAAAAGTGGACCGACACGAGCACCAGGTATTACATCTTCTAATATGCCACCAACCCATAAGTCAATAGAATCTGGATGTCCATAAAGCTGCTTTAATTTCTCCCGTACATGTTCATCAGTAATATCATTTAATCCCTCGAATGTTGTTGATGTTGTCAAATTGCACATCTTTCTATATTCCATATAACTTTGTAGTGCATGATCCCGTCCACGTTGTATATTCATAGCTGCTAAATCGAGCGAAACTGCATGAGCAACAGTAAATAAGTGCTCTGTTAAATCTGAATTGAGTGACTGTTCAGGCTTCTTTATTTTGGCAGGCATTGTAAATAGACCACGCATAAGAGGATCTACACCGCCTTCATAAACAACACGCCATGGAGCAAAAAATGCATTTCTCAATGGTAAGTGACCTTGTTCAATTGGCTCAAAATTGTAATCTAGTCTCTGTAAAATTGGATTAATTAGTGAATGTCCAAAACGGAAGGCAGCCGTAGCAAATTCATTTGAAATTGATGGATTAATGTTTGAATTGTATCCCTGATATTCTCCAAGAGGCGTCATACCATCACTTCCAATAACATGCCCCAACCATTGCATTGTAATGTGCTGCATCATCGCACCAACAATTTTTCTTGCTTCCTGATAAGTCTGCTCGCCCGTCCAATGTGGATTTATTTCATTGAAATATTTCACAATTCGATTATGTTCTCGCATCCATATCGTGTGCATTGAAAGTAATCCGACTTGCTCGTTCACACGAACATCACCAGCTGTGAAACAATTTACTGAACTTTCCTCAAAACTTCTTCGGCAATCAATACCATCTGTGGGCGATGCAAATGGCAACATCGATTTTTGATTTGGGAAATGAACACCTTCACGTAAATATCCATTATCTTCACCTTCTAATGAGATATTACGTAAGTCTCGTGAGAATTGCTGTGAATATCCATAAACTTGTGATGCATCGATGAAAGCTGTTAATTGATTAATCTGTTCGCGTGGTTGGAGTTTACCAAAAAATACTGACGTCATTCCTGAGCCACAAGCTGCACTTGATCTAATAAAATCTATACATCGACGGTTAGTGACACGTGGATCATTGGGTGGAACTTCCATTGGGAAACATGGTGGAGCAAAATCACATGTCTTTTTACAATCAACACCATCCCAACTCTCTAAGCTGACAGACGGTAATGAATGGTCGAGATCGTGATCGAGAAATTGTCCCCATTGCATAACCATATGCGTAATTTCCATATCCTCTTCGACAACATCTGTAGAGATTAATGTGGTCGATACGAGACGTGCACTTGGCAATTTAAATCCATTGTACATAATTTTTGTTGATCCAACGGGTGCATTTAGGCCATTCTCATATCTCGCAGGTAATAAACGTCTAAATGCACTCAACGATGTTCCCCATAATGAATTTTCAAAATTATTGCATGTGCCGTCGATAGTCCGATATTTATTATGATAACAAATGTCAGTGCAATTCGGTGTGACACGATGTGCCGTGCAATCTGATAATTGTGCCAATAAATCCAAATATTCTGATGATAGCAAATCATCATAGTTGAAAATGTCTGTAGCATTTGCTGTAAGATTCTTTCCGGCATTCACATGACGACGTATATTTACGAGAGTACGCTCATAAATTTCAGATGCTCTTGCAAGTTCTCGAGCGGGTCCTATATTATTTTTCATCGTTGATGATAACACGAGTAGCAACAAAACGTTGATGATGTAGGAAGATAATAATAAGAAGGAAATATGTAGGAGAGAAAAATGTGAAAAAATTAAAAAAAAATATTTTTTTGAGTACTTGAGTAGATGATATTACCTGTGGGAAATCTAACGAGTTTAAATAAATCACTTTGCTGCTTTGGCGCTGCTGTATCTTTGAAAAGTGATGCAACCGTCTGATTGATAGCAGCATCAACCTCATTCCTTGCTTCCGAGAGTGCGACACGAACAAATTTATCGCCAAGTGCCAATTCTTCTTTCCTCCTTTATTTTGTTTAAGTACAACCACAATGTTGTGTTTTTTTGTATGTACAGGAAAAAGGAGATAAGAAACGATAAAAAAAGAATGTTGGAAAAAGAAGAAAAATTGTTTATTATTAACAATAAATCATCAATGTCCATTGCAGTACGAAAAAATTTTTTGTATTTCAAAATATGGTCCATTGAACAGTTGAATAGGGAAGCAACTTGAGATATAGCAAGTACAAATGGATAGGAAATTGAATCTTAAAAGCTGTTTGTTGAATGCTGAAGTTGAAACCCCATCTGAATCTGACAAAAAAAAATTAAAGCAGCATCACAAAGTTTCCACAAAAACAGCAAACTAAGGTAAGATATGAAAAACTTTCCATCCCCAAAAGGGAAACATTCAGGGCCATCATTTTTCATTTTTATCATCAAGCCTATCATGTTTTTTTTGCTGTTCATCGACATTCCAGACGGACGAGTAGACATAACCACTTTATTTCTATGGAATTTTCCCTCAATAAAATCCACTGAAATTGATTTTTTTTATTTCATTCCTCGAATAAAGGAAATAAAAAAGAGAAAGTAAAATGAAAAGCAGGCGAGTCACTAGCCCATGTATTTTATTTTTTTTTTGCTGCCGTTCCCTTTTAATCCAACACTATACGAATGAGTATATGAAATGAATATTTTCATTCTATTAATACCAAAGATCTCATTCCTTGTTATGTACGATACAACCATATATGAACACCGACATTGTCCATCTTATATAAAATTATCGACAAAAAGGTTGTTTCTTTTCTAAAAGGGGGTTGGAAAAAAAATTTCTTACGTTTGCCTCGTTTACATTCTAAATACATTAACAACAACATACCAGAATTAAGGATATAGGAATGAGAAATAAAATATGAATCCTTGATAAGGTCAAATTGCGAAGAAGACCGAAAAAGGAGGAACTTTATGAAAAATGACTTGAAGCTCACAAAGTGAATCTCAAAACATGCTTTATTGTGATTCAATCTACCGCTAATCCCTTTCATAGCTTACGGCATTAAAGTCATGTTAGGCAGTAAAAAAACTTCTCAAGTAGAAAATACATACCTAACTGTAACGAAACACGATGCTGTCACACGTCCAAAATCATTCGTCACGGTACATTCATAGCGTCCGGAGTCGAAGTCATTTATGTTGGAAATGAAAAGGCTACCGGCTGAAGAGAAGCTGTACTTTAATGATGGTGTCAGTGTTCGTCCGTCTTTCTTCCATTTTGACTGAAAGTGTAAATAAAAGTGGCATGGAAAGGATGGAAAAAGGGTATTCACTTCCAATTTCATCTTAATTGATTAAAATGCTCAGACTTACAGGCGGGACTGGATCTCCTTCGGCGCCACATGGTAATTCAATTGTTGTTCCTGGAAAACCCTCAATATCGTATGGCTCGTATACTAAAACAGGTGGTCCATAAGGATTTACAACCTCAACATTCGCAGACGCTTCATCTGAGCCAAGAATATTCTCTGCAACGCACATATAATGTCCTGAATCAGATTCCTTAATGTGGTCAATGTTCAAAGTTTTATTGTCCGTGGAGAAATAAATACGGCTTGTAGATTTTAGTGGATGATCATCCTTTGACCAGAAAATATTTGGTTCTGGTTTGCCATCAGCATTGCAAAACAAAACCACATTGGTTCCGGTTTTCTCTCGTTTATCCTCAGGAGATGTTGTTATTGTGGGAACTGTAAGATGGAGATGAATAAACAAAGAATAATTATGACAGTGATTGAGACAGTCCAATTTATTCTGATTAAGGGAAGGAGGAAATTAATTTCATCTCGTATTATGTTATTTGTGGCTAAAGGCTAGAGATTCTATACTCTGAAACTCGATTCAGACGAAAATCATTAACGATTAATGAAATGTAGGCTAATTCGTAGGAAATAGCATGTTATAATTCATTAATCTAATTAAATCTGAGCTGATATTAATTGATCGATAATGGATACGTCATGTAGATATCATTCAATAGTCAGACGGGAATAGATCGATAATTTTTTTGGGGGAATTTATTAAAGACTTGAGTGCTTTAAATTGAATATTTGCCACAAAAAGCATAGTTAGGAACTACAGTAAATTAAAGAGAACTATCATCACAAAGGATGAATTCCAAGAAGGTAAAATGAGAAATGTTGAACATTTATATGCCTCTAAACTACTGATCTGTACCTTAATGCATCATTCTCCTACACGAAAAACAAAATCATCTTAAATAAAATCTACAACAGCTGTTGAGTTAGGAATCTCTAGAAATTCTGAACCTGAGGCCTTTTTATAATTTCTCGGAAAATGTTTTCCCATTTCTTCTTTTTCATTCATCTCATCTTGCCCTTTTCGTCAGCTGCTCACACATTTTATAATGAGCAGTGTTGTTATTTCCGTGTTCAGTAGGTTAAAGATTAACTATGTCTTTCAAATTTCTGTTCTATCCACTTTGTTGTCTACCCGAAAGGACGATAACTCACTTCTTAAGAGAGGGAAGTATGTGTATTATTGATGTGTGGGAATCGAAATCAAACCTTTTCTATTGTACTAGCAGAATCACACATAAATAAACGGTAGCACATAATTTTGTCTGATCCAAATTAAATACAATAGTCAAGACAAAATGACGCCTAACCAAAGTGTTGTCGTATCAAACTAACAAGCAATCTAAAAAGTCCCCAAGTTTCCACAAACTTTTCTAATAAAGAGTGGTATTAGTTGTGTTTGCAGTTAACAACACTGCATTCAATTTCAAGTCATCCATCCATTCACTCAGCCAACCAACCATGTATCCATTCATTCAGTGTCGAGTCTAGATTAAATTTAATTTTTCCTTGTTCCCTTTTTGTAAAATGAAACACAAGAAAAGGCAAGAATCGCTGAGAGAATTAAATACTAAACAAACTGTTGAATAAATAATATTGAAACATTGCCACGAAGTATGTGCATTTTAAGTTAAATTTTTAGAAATACACAATAGTGTTGTTTGTAGTGCATGCTACTGTTGCTGTGCTCTATGCTTCTCTATTAAAAATAATTTAAACTTTTACTATAACAAGCTATTTCACATAAACCTTTATATTATGCAATCAGTAGCTTAAAAATTTGCATGTAGCACAAGCTCTTTATCAGAAAACAAAGTCTTGTAGTTGGTGAAGCTCTTAAAATATTTTTTTTATGTTACATCCTCGGCTGTATGGTGACATATATAAAAAAATTCATTCATCTTTCCTTTCATCCCATGTTTTTGTTAATTTTTTTAATTTTCCTCTTTTCGCTGATAAAAATAACAACAACAGCATGCCAGTATGTGTGTCTGTGATTGTTTTGAACGAGGAAATGAAAAGCATCAACAGCAGCAAAAAATTTTTTTAAGGTGAAAACTTTTTTAATATCCCCTAAGCTTTTTTTTCTGTTTCGTGCAACTTTTTTTAAGCTCAGAATTCCGTGTTAAACATTTCATTGTGTTTTTTCATCCATTCCACCGTAGCTAACTACCTACTGAATAGTAGCTAACAAAATGCTCAAATCATTAATTTTTTATGAGTCATTCTTTATGCGATTATGAGTAAAAACTGAAAATTAGGTGTATGAGTGAGTGAAAATGAAAAGAGTCAGATAAATCATACTTTGAAGCTTTTGCAGCTTTTTAAATCTCTTGCTCTAGCTTTAAACTTAATTTAAATCAACCAACAATTTATAAGATCCATAAAATGTCTAGTGTCTTTGGTATAAATCAATTTCAACTTAACGATTTTTTCATATTTGAATTTTACTTGATTCAATTTTCGTTAAATTGAACGAAAATAGCTTTTGCCCTTTTATTTACATATTTTGTACGGGAAAATACAATATTTTTCTTAAAGTAAGTTTAACTAAGTTTTGGACACTTTTGTGAACTAATTCTTTCACATTTATTTAGATCTGACTTCAATAAACAAAGATTTTTTTGAATTAAAGGAAAATTGAGTGATCTAAGCTGGTTCCAGAAAGTATTTCTTTCACAAGAATCATTCTCATTAAATCTACTCAAATTTTGTATAAAATAAAAGCGAATGAAGATAGCTTTTCCAGTATTACTGGAACAGTAACAACCTAGTTGACTTCGATTTCCAGAAAATCAGCATAAGCAATTAATCCTCAAAATAATAATTGTACATATTAAATTCATTAAGTCAATTTTAAAACAACTCATGAACAATAAATATCGATTTCATTAGCATAACAACATCTAATTTATTCCAAAACTGATACGCTCTAGTCAGTCGACAAAAATTAACAACTGATTATGAATTTCACAACATAAAAAAAGGCTGAAAGCTCTCACATGAGACTAGCTTACATAATAATTTTAATTCACATGCAAATTAATTATTAAGATCAGTTACAAGCTGTTGTAGTGTATTGTGTGTTGTATTGAACATAAATTTATATATAAAGCTCGTAATTTACGCTACATGTGACATCATAGGAGACTAAGGATTTGTGAAAAATTTTCGGTTAATTTGTTAACTTTCATTTCATAATTAATGAGATTCTATATAACAATGGATATGCTGATTACATCCATATATCTTAAAATTTTATTCGCATAGTGGATAGAGCTATAATGTTAGAACAAAGGAGTCTACCTCATACCAAAGCATATAAAATAGATTCTTTCAGGAAAACTTTTTCCCTAACGACAAATATTGCTTCATTCACCCTTTTCTATTCATGAATAAACTATCTAACTATAGTTTAATTATTTCCTTATGTTTCAACATAAAATACACATAGCATAATAGGATAGAATGCAGGCAAAGTTACGGTGTACGTATTGCAAAACTATACTAATTAGATTGCAGTTATGTGTACAGTAAGTAAACGTTTTGTGGAAAGAATCTCTATTTTCCTTCCACTCGACTCACTTATGAATCATATTATGACACACAAGTATGTGAACAGCTGTTTACCGCATACACATTTTTGTCGTGTATTTTTTGCTAAACATTTTAAATTTTTCATTACCCATAAAAGTGCATGGAATGCAGCTTGTGAGTGAATTTTAAAAGATTTAACATGAAAATTATTGAGCATGAATATTTATACAGGAATAGCTTAATAGCTGGCAAATTGTTACATTCAGGTTAATGCAAATAAGAGCTTTTGGTTGAGACTAATTAATGCAATGAAATTAAAATTAGTTTGTATGTTCACATTTTTTAAGGAGGCAAGAAGAAAAAGCAAATGGAACGGATGTTAAAAATTACATTTTACGGAACAAAAACAGAAGCTTATTTTGTCAAAAAAATATTCATTTGAATGTTGAACATGAGCACAAGATAAGTGGAAATACTAATGATGATGAATTTACAATCATGTAATTTTATTTAAATCACAATTAAGCTTCTTGTTTTCTGTGTGCTTAAATTTGTTGGTATTTGATGATGACTTGATGTACCCAAGCAAATTACTTGTAAAAATAATGACTTTTGATGCTGTTTGATAAAATGTATGTAGGAAAATATTGTTGTTACTGTTTGGGGGTAATTTTGGGGACTATCATTAATGACTGTTAATTTTTTTGAATGGAGAGGAACATGAAGTTGTGTAAATCTGAAAAAAGGATCATGTGAATGTTTAATGACCGAGGAGACATCATTTGTGAACGTCTCCTTTTTAAAATGGTACAAAAAATTAAAAATTTCTAAACAAGGCTAAACAATAATAAACCCTCTTAAAAGGTACTCAATTCAAATGGTTGTGGGTCATTAGATCAGTAAGATCAGAAGATATTTTCCTGTCGAATCTGATGGAATTCAAAACTTTCCTATCTAATGAGCCACATCTAAAAGCTATCTCCGTTTAATCAGAAATCACATTCTTTTGGTTTTAAAAAAATTTTGGTCAAACTATCTATTATATAAAGTCAAACTCAGGGGGGTATCCAGGGTGGCTTTAGGTATCAAAACACCCCCTCGACGGGAATTTTGTCAATTTGCTAGGGTTTTTCGAGAAAATGAATCTCAAAATACTCCCTAAAATTTTTGTATCCATACAGACTTCTAGACATGTTAAATTCAGTTGCAAAACTGTTGAAATAATTTTTAATCCACTCTCACAGAAGACAACATCTCAAATTTTAATCCACTGATGCAATTTAACAGCACTGAAATTTTAATTCCGAGAATTAAACTTTAAAACCTCAAAATCTCCATTCATAACTTTGGCTTCATCCAAACTTCCAAACATTCAACAAAAATAATCTGCATTTATTGTTCTCATCCCTCACATATATGAAATATCTATGCATTGCCTCGCTAGTGCACTTAAGTTCTCAAAACTACATCAATTTAATCCATTAACAACATTTCATCGATTATTTAACCCCCAAAAAGTTCAAAATTTGCTTTTTAACACTTCATAATTACACTTCATCCTAAAATTTACCTTTTCCATCCACTTTACTCTTCTCAGTAGTTTGGGTTCCTTTATTTATTGTTGGTTTTTAATTTTTTTTATTGTAACGGAAGCAATAAAAGTGAGAGAGGAGAAAAGAAGAAGAAGACAGAAAAGTTTAAAAACTTATGTTTTTCAAGATGAGAAGCAAATAAAAAAGTTTTCGTTCCTCTTATTTTTATGAACTGTACCATAAGGAATGAATCTTGCCTTGAATCATGTCTCGACGAATAAAAAAGGTATTTTCATCACATTTGAGAACAAAAAAAATTTTTTTCTTACCATTAATTTTGTAATTTGCAACAGTTGATATTGTTCCAAGGTAATTTGTCGCCTCACATTTATAATTTCCTTCATGTTCTTCAGCTGGATGTGAAATCACTAACGTACCATTGTCATAAATGTGAACATGCTCATTCTCATGTAGAGGCTGATTATTAAAGCTCCATGAAATATGCGGTTGGGGAATACCGGAAGCAATGCAGTGCATCACAATGAAATCGGCTTCATCGTTACTGTAGACATGACCAGCGGGTACTTGCACAAATTGCGGTCGACTTGCTTCGTCTACACTTTCCTCATTTGTATTTGAACTTGTTCGAATAGTCATGCGAGCTTCCCTTGAGATTGATTCACCGATTGAATTTTTCGCCATACATGTGTAGATGCCTGCAATGAAAATACATAGATACAAGCATATACAGTAGATTAAAAACAATTTCATGCTGAGAACGGAGATAGAAAATTTGAAATGAGAATTGTACAGAAATAACAATATGCAGGATATTGTGGCATGCATACAGCACCTTCATAATATGAATGAATGTATAAATAAAATGTCGAAGTTAGGGAACTTATATAACCGAGAATGTAAATCTATATTGATTTTTCCATTAACACACCTTGATCCCTTTCATCAATTTTATCAATTTGAAGCGTTCCGTCTGGAGAAATTCGAATTCTTGTATCATTTTCGGAATTAATTTCATTTGAGTTTAACATCCATTTAATATCTGGAATGGGATCACCATCGGCACTGCATCTAAACACAGCATTCGAACCGAAAACAACTTCAACATCGTTCGGATCTTGCAGTATCTCTGGCTTCTCTGTATGGTGCATGAACATGCACACAAGAAAAGTAATTAAATTAATTTTTATTTTATAATACAATAATTTATACGAATAAAAGAAAAATTTAACTAACTGCAATGCAATTCATCTTCATTCATTTCGAGTAGATTTTTTCCCTCCATTACTTTTGGTGATTTACAGCTGGCGGATGCATTCAGATGATTTTTCGCTTCCTGTAAATGCTTCACAAGCCACATCACGGAGCAGTCACATTCTAATAAATTGCTATCTAGACGTAGCATTTTTAGTGAATTCATATTGTCGAATACGCCAAATGGGAGTTGTTGAATTTTATTTCCATACAAATGTCTATAGATGCACAAAAAGAATATATATAAGAATGAGTTGAAATAGTTTCCATTCCATTCTTTTTTATGCTCATTGTGTAAGAAAAAGTTCAGCTCTCCACTAATTTACTCCAATTTTCAATGAAGACAAAAACAGGAGGAATGGAAATAATTTCTAACTTAATTTAAATTGAATGAATATAGTTAGATTTTGTGCTGGATCTCTCTCAAAAAAAAGTTCATTTTTCATGAGACTGTACATTCAACTATGGAAATGTACAGCAGACTTATTGGTTAAACATGCAAATTGTTGACGTTCACAGGTGGTACGAGTGCACTAAAAATTCATGTAGTTTTTTTTGTGGTTTTTCAAGAGTTTTAAAATGTAAATTGTGTTGAGTTTGATTAGAATTTTGTGAATATTGTTGTTGTCTGTAGCAGATTGTGATTTGTTTTAGGGGTTATTTGAAGAAAAAAATTGTAAAATAGACAGATTTCGTCCATTTTTGAGTATCAACAACAGATAAATGTTTGCTATTCTGTATTTGCTTGAAACTATTTGGAATTTGGGTTAGAATTTTGAATGGCAACAAGATAAATAGTTGTGTTTGATTTGATATGGTAGTAATTTGTCTAATCTAGACCTGGAAGTAGTCTACTCTGTGCTAATCACTTTAATTAACAACTTTTTGGTCAAACTTTGTTGACCACACAGGACTTAATAAAATATTTCTATGAATTTTAGTATTAATGGCTTAGCATGAACAGACTAGACCAGAAATGTCCATCCTTTTATTAGGAATGCATAAAGCAATCCTACTTCTTTTTGCATTGGCACTGATTCAGTAGGGAAAGCAAATCTGAAGACTTGTGGATGCCACAAGAAAAGTCATTGAATTGAAATCTAGTTTTTCATGTATTTGTATTTTTTCATGGACTTTATGTGGCTTCCAATCAGCCACCGTGAAGAAAATCTGCCGATCTAGATACAGACCATGTTTGACTGTATCAATACATAGATATCTGAGTTGACAGCACTAACAAATCAAGTCATTTGAGAAAATATGTAAATTCTTCATGCAAGTCGACCTAAATTTTCCTTTAAAAAGTCTTAAAAACTCCCATAAAACTGCAAATCTTTTCTAACAATTCAACAAAACTCCTCCTTTCAATCTATCCCCAATAAAAAAAAGTTAAAAACTTCGAATTCGATTGAGATAGATTAATGCTAATGAGGTCTGATTGGAAAGCTTAGTGCAAATTTAGTCATCGACGTTTTTTGTGTCAAATGCAATTTAATAAAATTGCTGGTCTGTTAAAAACCCTCTAAAGTAATTGTAGGAGAGAAAAAAATCCTCTTCTAGAGCATGTACACTCACACACATTAGCATGCACGGATGAACTTAATTTGCTCCTTTCATTTGAGTTGAATTTGCAGAAAGTTTTTCCAACAAATTTTTTTCTTCTTCTCAGACTTGTTGTTATGATTTCCGTACATCTCTTGCTATACGAGAATTCTAACAAATATTGACCGATAGAACTTTTCATTTCCTCTAGGAATTTTTAAGAGGAAAAATTTTAATAACGATGAGAAACTAAAACTTTTTTTTGTGGTAAAACAATTTATTGAAACATTGCTCATGTTTATTGATTGGATTTCCTATTTGCACAATAATTTAATAATGCAATATTCTTTAGTCATATTATAAACAGCTCCAGGGGTGCTTTTCTATGAACAGGAAGAAATTTTCCTTAAAAATCCCAGAAAATTTGAATAAATTCTCAATCCTGGATGTGCTGAGAAAGAGGTTGACCACCAAACCCCCTCCTAGAACAGCACATAGCCACACAAACCCCCGCAAACATTGCTTTTGCTTTCTTAATATTTATAAATTATTTTCCTCTTAAAAATAAATTTTAATAAAAGTTTTTTTCTGAAAAAGTTTTCCTCAAGCCAAATTGAAACTTTGTCTGTTTAATGTCGCATCCATTTAAAAATACTTCTCAGACTGTTTTTCTTTTGAATATAAACAAAACTTGGGATTTTTAATGCTTGTTTTCTGAATACTTGTTCATTTTTCAAAAATAAATGATACTTGAGCTCGTATAAAATTCATCACAATCACGGTACAAGTTTGAAGATCTTTATTTTTTTTGAATTAATCAAGGAGAATGATTAATCAGACTGTTCTTTTAAATAAGTTTGAGATTATCAGGGCTTGTGTTGTGAGATTTTATTCAGATTTTTCATAGCTTACTTTACTGACTTAACCCAGGATTAGAGAGTTTGAAGGGTAATCTGATTTATTGGAAGTTCTAAAGTAAACTAGGGAATCATAATACTAGAAATACTGTTCAGAGCACAAACTTGTTTAAATTGGCATTCTGTTAAGCTTTCAAGTAGCCCTCGATAGCTCAATGCTTGAAGCATATATATGGAAATCGTAAGAGCGTGGGTTCACTTCCCACTCAAATAGGCTGACCAACTGCTTGGTTTTTCAGAGGACTGTCTTCTATTTTCAGAAATTGTCCTCTATTTCGGTCAAAATGTCCTCTATTTTTAAAATTTTATCACTATACACTAGATAAAATGGACTCAAGAGCCGAACCAAAAAAAATCGTTGGCACAAAAAATATCCTCAAAAAGTGAATATTTTGATAAAAAAAATTTTGAGTTCTCTATCTTTTCAAAAAATATCTGGTCACCCTACACTCAAAACAAGCTTTTTTGGAATTTAACTTGTTTCTGCTAAATATTCAAATTGAAGTGACTTAAGTATCATTCTCCCCTCCCTTTAAGTACGCCTCTGCTCTGCTACTAGAATTTTATAGTAATATTAAATCAATTAAATCATTCCTCAAAAAATAAATTGATACAATTCCAAAAAGTTTTTTCAATAAATTCAAATTTTCCCCCAATCGAGCCAACAAAGCATCATCAATAATTTATAAAATATTTTCTCAAATAAATCCATTCATTGTAAATCACTGAACATCAATACTTCCTTTGAAAAATCAACAAGTAAATTGAGATAATAGATTATAAAAGGAAGGAGAAATTACTTTAAATCGTAAATCAATAAGCATATTTACGGAAAACAGCTCGAAATAATACAGTGAATAAAAAGGAAATAAACTTCCTTATGGCTGCGCTTTCTTAAGTTCCTTCTTCTTCTCATTCCAATTTTATTTAGTGCAGCCATAATTTTCTCATAACTTTTATGAAAATAAAATTGAACATTTGAGGGAATTCATGAGCAACATTTTACCTCTTGTAGATATTTTTACGGGGGACAAGGGGAGGAAAAAAAGTTGCAATTTTGCAGAAATGAACTCTTATGTCATGGCATTGTGCTGTTTTGCTATTTATTGTTTATTGAGAGAAATATGAAACAATAAAAATGAAACAAAAATATTATTTCGAACTAAAATAATAGCAAAAAAAAGTTTTTACACCAAGCTGAAGTTATAGCAGAAAAATTTTCATTTCCAATTTATTTTCTTTCGTATAAAATATTCATTGAAAATTTTACCACTTTACGGGATATTTGTCAACAATGGAATTAAGAGAATAGCTTTTTCTGTGAGAAAATATTGGTTCTGATGGAGTTTTTTTTTGAAAATTTTTAGTATGTAGGAATATTCAGTTCAGTAGTTTTATCATTTTAAGCTGAATTTAAGGTTTTTTGGAATGAATAAAAATGGACTTCAATTGTGCTGATATAATGGATTTTTCATGGGGTTGTTTGCAAATGACGTCCATGGAAAATGCACTTTTTAGAGCTTCTTTCCTCTTATGTCTCAAAATTTTGAGTTATTTTTAAGGCACAGCCTTAAATCTCCATCTCTCTATTCAATGTTAGACGTCATTTGTGAAAGAACCCCGATGAGGAATTTTAACAGTTCAAAGACTGCACTTGCTGATTTAAAAGCTCAAATCCTGTTGGATTGTAATATTTATTGTAACAGTCACTAACAACTCAATGTCGATCTCGAATCATTAACCCAATTGACCATTCATCACAATAGACATCATCCATTCATTGCCATTGTTCTACAAAATCACTTCCTTCCATTCAAGGACGTAGCCAGAGGGGTCTTTAGATGCCCAACCCCCCCCCCCCTCCTAGAGATCAAAATCGAATACAGATTTTTAAATTTTTAAACCCCACCCCTTTCAGAAATTGTGACTATGCCCCTGCTTCTATTGATCAAGTTTTCAGTCAATAAATTTCCCAATAAATACCCTCAATCTCCTTCATAGTTTGTTAATTCTAATTGAAATTCTTGTGCACAGGAAAAGTCAAAATTGTAACAGCTGTATGCCCAAATATTTATTCACTTCTCAAAATTCATCTACCCAGCAGAGAGAAAGAACCAAAAGTTAAAAATCCACAAGTTGTGGCATTGCCATATCAAGAAAATGAATTAAGAGTAGAAGTAGAAAAGTTGGAAAGTTGAGGAAAATTGATTAAAAAATGAAACGATGCGAGAAAGCCAAAAGATCATAATTTAATTTAAATCATCATGTATGATGATGATGAGATACGTGTGTGTATGTGTGTGTTTATATTGGAATGTGATAGGAATAGAAGAGAGAAATAAAGACTAAAGGATTATAGTGAAAAAACGCAAAAACCACAATATGCACCCTCCTCACAAGCATGATTCTACCTATATCTTGAAAATTGAATCTCTTCGTTAGTTCCCTAAGCAGATTTTTTAGTGAAGCATCAACAATTCATGTTCACCGCAATCAAATAACGTATATATATTTCATTCTCTTTCCACAAGCATAACTTACAGTCTTTCCAATCTCACTAGATTGACAAATGCATTCGCTGCAATATTCCTTATGTGATTTTGATGAAGGTACAGATATCTCAATGCTGGTAGATTACTAAAAGCTTCCGACTGAATTGTTGTAATCTGATTTTCATTTAAGAAAATGGAATGAAGTTGCTTCATATCTTTGAATGCATTTGACGGGACTTCTTTCAGATGATTGAAACGAAGATCTCTGCAAAGATAGAAAAGAAATGGAAATAATTTAATATTAAGCATTTTTAAAGTGATTTTGTGCTTGAAAATTCTGGTTTTTGTTTTAAAATTTTCTTTTGTTTTACTTGAAAATGTCTTCGTTGTTTTCCTTCAATTTCCTTCAAAAGTGTGTAATCAGCGACAATACAAAATATGAAGAGGTTTTACTCATGTGCAAGCACATATGCTTAACTCAGCAAATGTCATGAACTATGAGTGGTTTTTCAAAATTTCCTTCCTCAAGACTTTCTTTTGTTTTGCAAAAAAAAAATGGAAAACTTTTGCGTTGAAAATTCTTTTGATTATCTTAAATACTTTTGTTTAAAAACACATTTTGATTACAGAGATGCTAATGTAATTTTAAATTTTTATTCCTTACAGTCAAATTGTCTGAAACAAACCACTTTTATCCATACTGTGATTAAAAAGTAATCAGGCTGGGTGGATTTAGTTATTGGTTCTCAAACTATGCTTCACTATACACTACAAAAGTGTGAAGCAGCAGGATATGGACAAATTTCTGGTCAATCTGACTGGAATTGATCACGATTTAGCTGATTCAATGAGTCAAAATCGAAATTACAAAATAGCCACAGACTCAAGAGCAGGGGCGTAGTCAGGATTTTTGAAGGGGGGGGGTGCCCAATTTTTTTATTTGTGAAAAAATCACTGAAATATAACCTTTGTATTAAATTTTTATACTTTTTTAGACATTAAGATTGATTTTGCGAGTAATCTTCAACACTTTTCTGCAAAAAATTAATTTTTTGATTTTGAAAAATTTATATTGAATTTTGATCTTGAGGGGGGGGGACCTAACGACCATCCCCTGGCTACGCCCCTGCTAAAGAGCCAAACTAAAAAAAATCTAAATCTAAAATCTAGTTTATTGGTTTAATTTGTCCAAAAAGTATGAGAACCAAGTGTTCATTTGTTCACTGATCACTTTCTAATTGATACTTTTGCATATTGAATGATTTTCAAACTGTACATTTGGCAGCTATAGATACAAACTCCTAACAACTAACTACGGTAAACCTAATAGACAATGTGCATACTCATTGATTATATTACAGTACCAGTGAGCATGTTCATTGTCCTGTAGAGTAGGATGCAAAACATAAGACACAGTAGGTGGAATCAATTAAAAATTTTATAGACATCCTCTGTAATGTTTTCAACCCGACCCTAAGTTTTGGAACCCAGAATAACATTTAAAATTCAAGATGGTAAAAAATGACAAAAAAATAACAAAAATTGCGTAGCAAGCATCATAATGACTTCAATCATCTTCTTCTCATGGACGGAAGAGAAGAAACATATTTTGTCAACATGATACATCCGAAAAATGTCCAAATGTTTTTTTTTGAAATTTTTTACGATTATGACGAGCACAAAAAAATTGTTGAAATTTTTTTCTCTTATTTTTCATTTCAAATGACCAACTTTGCTGACGAGAATGAATGCATGTATGTTTTTATGCTTTAATAGCTCACATCCCAAAGAAACGGGGAGAAGATAACATTTCCTTTCATCCACATAAAGCCACAAAAAAAGAATTTAGTTCAGTCTTAAATAAGTTTTGCGATATAAGATAGAGCCAAGGCTGGGAAAACTCAGGATTAATGCAGATATTTTGCTTCCTTGTTCAGGGATTTATTTAAAGGTCATCAGGGGCGTAGCCATTGAGGTGTTCAAACGGGTCTAAAGCTGTATGACACTTGAATACAAAAGAAAATTTTGTGACAGAATAGGGGAGGGGGTCTCTATGTGACGTAATTTATGAACTTAGATTTTTGAGATTTTTCGGTATTATTCCTGAGTTACCCTGCCTTGGATAGAGCTATGTAAAGTACACGGCACATAGGGAATAAAGATGTTTAAAAGCTAAAAGTATAATGAATGTTTCTCCTTTTATTTTTATATATATAAGATGCACGAAGATGCATTAAACAGTATTTTTTATATCCTGAAGCAAGAAACTGTACACAACATCGATATCCATTTAATGATCAAAACGAGTACTTTAAAGTAGGTAATTTATAAATAAGGAATGAACTTTTCTTGTATACTTTT
Source organism: Chironomus tentans (assembly GCA_963573255.1). Taxonomy (NCBI): domain Eukaryota; kingdom Metazoa; phylum Arthropoda; class Insecta; order Diptera; family Chironomidae; genus Chironomus; species Chironomus tentans. The sequence continues at coordinate 38,860,835 of OY754302.1, read as the reverse complement.
TTAAATTTCTAATAAATTACAACAAAAAATTGTACATATTTTGCCTTATGCCAAACATCGTCATAAGTAGGTCCTCGACAGAAAAAGTTTCTTCCGAGAGAATTTTCTATGACCTCACAACGACTAGAGATTATTCAGAAGCATTTTTTAAACATGAGGAAAAAAAATCAAAACTTTTACGTCCTCACATAAAAAAAGTACGACGATAAATTCCTTTAGTGCTCTTCTTTTTCCTGCTTCTCAAGTAGGCAGGATTTACGGAAAATTAAAGCATCGTCATTCTCCTATGAATGACATGGAAAAGCTCTCTTTACTCATTCAGAAATATATTTCCTCTTTCATTTGTATTCAATTCTATTCCTTTGTAAATACTGAAAAAGGAAACGACTGACTGCGAGTGAAGACTCATCGTCAACAGCAACGACGACGATGAAGGTAGGCAGATGGATAGAAGAGAATTAATGAAACAATGTAAACAAGTATGAGTTGTCATTTGAAGCGAGAATGGTGAAGACTTTTTTTGTGATGGACGGAATTTTTCTGGATTAGTTTAATGAATTGGCATAAATTTTGGGTATGGTGTCTGATTTTGGTATTGGATGGTCATTAATTATGTATTTTTGGGATGATTTGGTGCTGGAAATTCTCATTTTCTTAATTTGTAAGGAATTAGGTCAGATCTCTATTAGCAAACCTCTCAATTTACAGTTTAAGGCTGTATACAAGAATCAGGGACATAAATATCCAAAGAATCTCTCTTGACTTCATAAACATTGCTTCCCCCCAGCAACAAATCGATCCCAAGACAGTCAAAGTAAAACAAAAAAGGCACACAACATTTAAAAAAAGATGTCATAAAAGTACTTACAGTATATTCGTTTGTGCCGGCACTTCAGGGATAGATTTTAATTGTTGACGAATGCATTTCACGATAGTCTGTTGACACGTACACTTCTCGGGGCAACCAATTGCTTTTACATTATTATTATTATTCAACACAGTAATTGTGAGTAATGCAATTAGGACTGGATACAACCTTTTATTCATTTCGTTCATTTTAATGGCTTTTTTTGTGTATGTCTGCCTTCCCACCTCACAGTGTATAATTTTCCTCGCGAAAAATGAAGAAAAATTATGTTTTTTTTGCTGAAGTCTATTTGTCGTTCCACTTATTTAATTCACAGTTTGATTTAATTAATTATGTTTGCTCAAATGAGTTGTTCATTTTCACTGACTGGATACTTTTTTTATATGCTCCAGATTCTAGTGTTGATAATTTTGCATGTTCATTGCTGTGGCATTTTTATCTTTATTTTAAAAATTAAAAAAAAAATATGGAAATGCGGTTTAAAAAAAATTAATGCAATTTCTGTTAATTTAAGGATGTTGGATGTTCTGTTTTTTGCAGCATTTTTGAAGGCTTGATGTTGTTAAATTGAAAAAATTTAATTATCAAGTGGCAAGGCGCATAGCCAATGGGGGATTTGCCCTCCTTCATATATAAATTTTCAGTTTGCTATGGTTTTTGAGAAAAATTGCTGGCTACGCTGCTGTTATGTGATATGGAGTTGTTCGTAAATTACGTCAAGCTTTTGGGGGGAGGAGTTTTGAAGATTTGACAGTACAAACAAAAGAAATTTTGTGAGAAACGAGGGAGTGGGGGAAAGGGAATCGAAAAATCCGTGACGTAATTTGCGAATGACCCTTAAAATAAATTTATTTAATAATTTAAATTTCCTGATAATTGGTTAGTTAGTTCATGCTTTAGGCTTGGAAATTGAATTTAAAAAAATAAAATTGGCAAAATATTGCTTCAATGATGACTGCGATCAGGTTTAATCAGTCAAAATGTAAAATGGCTCTTGCACTGGTCAACGCATAATTTTTCGTAAATAATGCAAATTTATTTGTGACTTTTCCGAGACACAGCAGCTTGCAGAAAATTTATACAAAATTACAGCCCATAAATCAAAAAATCCTCAAGTCACAAGCTATAAACCGCCCTAAAGCTCCTAATTCTCACCAAATTTTACTCAAATCAACAAATCAATGCAATAGGAACTTTTCATCTAGATTTTTGACACACAAAAATTCATATCACTTGAAAATGCAATGCACAATATCATAAATTTCATTTTAGTGGCTTCAACATACAGAAACATAAAGCATTTAATTTTTATTGCGTTCATAAAAAAATGTTCATATAATACCACCAAGTTTTATAAAAATTGCAAGAGTTTGTCTTTCGCTTCTGTTGAAAAAAAATTCGATCAATTTAATGTATATTTATGAGGGCATGTAGACAAAAAAGTTTTTGCATTAAATACACATTCGGATACTCGTGAATGTGAATGCTTACTCAAATGTCAAATTCTCATCATTTAGTAATTTGCTACTTTCAATTTGGCACAATATATCAGGAACATAAAAAATTTTTAAACTAAATTTATTGCCACTCAATTGATTTGTATTTCATGTGCGGGCGGCTTGACATTAAATGATTCATGAAAATGCTATCAATTCACATAAATCAAATTTTCTTTTTTATGTTTTATATATTTTTTTATGTCAATCCATCGATGTAAAGGGTATGGGTAAGTGGAAGAACAAGGAGTATTGGCAGATTGAGTAAGATTATAACAGAGAGAAAAATATCTACACAACAACATCTACCCAGTGGAAATTCAATTTATTAAATCAGTTTTATATGAGCAATTCCAAGCATCTGTATTCTCTTTTGATGTCAGGGAAGTAAGCTATAATTCATTTATCTACTCTCTCAGATTTTTATACATAGTAATAACGGAAACTTTTAATATTGTTACTGAAACTTTTACTATGACAAGCTTTTGTTGGCTATTAATCCCACTACTATGTTTTTAAAAAGATTCAAGAAAGGTGCAAAGGGGTCGCTCATAAATAATGCCATGCAAAAAGCTAGATTTTTAGACCACCTCCTCCCTCTTTCACCAAAATTCAGACCCCACTCCCCTAAAATGTTGGACTTTATTTATGAACGGCACCCAAACTTCAGTGTTTGGATCACATTAACGAGCTGTAGGACTCTAAGTTTGAGGTATGTTTTAAAATTAATTGCCAAGATACTTAGACAGGGGTCCAAGGGGTGATGGACCCCTCCTCTCGAATAGTTTTTACATGGAAAATTCCGAAGCTCTAATTTAGAGTTTAATCATTCACGTACCGTTAAAATTAACAAAAAGTACGTGAGTAAAAGTACGAAAAAAATTTTGTACCCCACTAAAAGAAATTTCTGGCTACACCATTGTACTTAGACCCACTTAAATTCTACACTCATAGAAAAGATTTAATTTTTTTTTAAAATTTGTATGATGAGATTTAAAAAACATTTTTTTAAACTGGGCTCTTAAAAACTTTTTTTAAATTTTTAAAATTATTTTTTAAATTTTCAAATGTTTTTGAGCCGTTAAAAAAATAATAATATTTTTTAAAAAATTGCTCAGAGTGAGGATCGAACCAACGACCTCTTGGTTGGTAGCCCAGTACTCTAACCACTAAGCTACCGAAGCAGTAAATATAGATTACAATTTGTCAATTTATATTAAAAAATTTAAAAATCAGCTTTTTAAAATTTAAAAACCAAATTTTAAAAATTAAAAATATTTTTTAAATTTGAAATTGATTAAAGTTTGATTAAAGTGGTTTTTAGAAACTTTTTAAAAACGATTTTTTAATTTTTTTTAAAGTGTAAAAAAATTTAAAACACTGTAACCTAAATTTGAAATTATTCCAATTTTTTTAACCTTTCAAATATCAAAGCATATTTCTTGTAATAAATTTTAAACAGAGTTATGATGAAAAATCATCCTTTGAGATCACTTTATGAAAATTTGCTGATATTAGATGCAATAAAAGAGTATGAATAACATATGATGCTTTTAAATTAAATGCGTTTAAAAATGGAGTTACATTTACAGAACGATTCATATGTAAAAAGAATGACATGAAATAACATTAAGATCACAATTTTTTCCCATACCAACCCTTAATCCATTTGAAAGTACTTTAATGCAGAAAAAGAATCATTTCACCATTTCATGCGTATCTGCAGAAATAAAAACTGTCTGAATAATCAGACAGTTGTCAACTGAATAGCATCCAGAAATCTTTTCCGACAGAACTTTTACCGCACGACACCAGATGTTTTCTTAAATTGAGCAATTTAATTAAAACCAAAAACTAAATTTATCTTTGATGTTTTAGCTTCAAATTAATCGTTTTAAAGAATTTTTAAATGCTAACTAGTTTGTTGGAAGTCACGTAGTTTTGAATCTCATAATAGGGGGTTGTTCGTCTATGTCCAACATTAAGGATTTATTTTCACAGTTCTATAAATTTGAAGGACGTCATTATTGAACAACCCCCAAAATATTTTTTATATCCCACATTTTCAAGCTCTTTAGTCTTCAAGAGCTTTGTGTGTTATGTTTCTCATATTTATGTTCAAAACCACTTCCAAAGACTCCATTCCTGATGTGACTAAACAAGATATTTTAAAACTAAAGTCGTGATTGATTGACGTGATTAAAACATACATTTTTGCTACTGTGCATGATCTGAACTGAAAATCTCAAGATTTTCTTGTTCATTTCCTTTCCATTTCAACAAATTTTCCCAAAAGAATAGGAAGAAAGAGCAATTTATAGGATTCGGGAATAGAAAAGAAACACTTATAAATTTTAGGACATGAATACATAAAAATCGTTTTCGGTTTAAAATTTATGGCCAATTTATGTACGTTTACTGAGCTTTTTGTACGAGCATTGAATAATAAATTAATAGAAATTATCACTTTTGTATAGGAACACACAAAAAAAAAGTTATTGCAATTGTCTTTTGATACCACAGTTTATGTTATGGCATGAGATGAAAACGCAAGGCACCTACAAATTATAGAACGGACAGAAACAAAAAAATGGTTATGCGACTCATTTTTTAATTATGAGTTATTGTGCATGTTGTTTGTTGAGGATGGGCTGTGTTTTTAAAGTGTGATGAATTTTTTGAGAATATTCTCTGTAGATTCATTCATCCTTGACAGATCAAGTCCATTTGTGGTATTAAAAAATGTTTCAGGGTTGAATGATGGACATGTGTCACTTGATTCTTTTAGAAAATATATGGTAAATTGTACGGATGAGTTATTTTTGGCATTCAGAAGCCATGGGAGTTGAGCTATGATTTTTCAAGGCCTAGATATTGTGTCTAAAATTCTAGAGATGCCAATAAGTTCTTTCTTCATGGGGTTGTTTGTAAATGATATTAAAAAACAAATTAATTCTTACACTTCCTATCCCTTCTGATAACATCATCATAAAAACAGTAAGTTCATAAATGATATCAAATTTTTACAGGGGGAGAGGGTCTGATGTTGTATGACACTTCCATTATAAAATCATTTATCATTTTTAAATGGCTTCCTATTTTTGTGGTTACAAATAAATAAGCGTCACACAAAAAATGTTTTAAAAAACAATTATGAAGTTGTAAATTTTTTTTAAATCCAAGAAAATCAAAAGCTGACAAATTTAAAAAGTAAAATACAATTAAAATTGGTGTGAATATGATTTTAATAAAGATGATATCAAAAAACTAAAAATTTGAAAAATTTAAAAAATATGAAAAATGTGAAAATTTAAAAAATTTAAAAATTCAAAAATTTAAAAATTCAAAAATTTAAAAATTTAAAAATTCAAAAATTCAAAAATTTAAAAATTTAAAAATTTAAAAATTTAAAAATTTAAAAATTTAAAAATTCAAAAATTCAAAAATTCAAAAATTCAAAAATTCAAAAATTCAAAAATTCAAAAATTCAAAAATTCAAAAATTCAAAAATTCAAAAATTCAAAAATTCAAAAATTCAAAAATTCAAAAATTCAAAAATTCAAAAATTCAAAAATTCAAAATTCAAAAATTTAAAAATTTAAAAATTAAAAAATTTAAAAATTTAAAAGTTCAAAAATTTAAAAATTCAAAAATTTAAAAATTCAAAAATTTAAAAATTCAAAAATTTAAAAATTCAAAAGTTTAAAAATTCAAAAATTTAAAAATTAAAAAACCTAATATTCAAGTTATTAAAAAAATTTAAAATTCATAATTTTTTAAGTTTCAAATAATGCAAATAACTTAAAATTTTATAAATTTTGTAAAAATTTAAATAAAAACAAAAAAGCATTTAAGAGTGTAAGCCTTTCCATTCTAATTGAGCACCGAGCCAAGAAGCCCCATTGCATCTTTATTGACCTAGATGATATTTTCAAAGCTTTGCTTCCATTCAATTTTCCAAAATAACTTTGAGTCACAACAAAAATCAAAAGCCACATACGCCTAACACAAAAAAAGTCATAAAGTCAAAGAACGATCATTCAAAAAAAAACACCAGTCATAAAGCTTCAGCACAATACAAAAGACTAAGCCCCAAAAAATTCCACCTACACAAAAAATTATGTCAGTGTCTAATTAAAAAATGTTAAAAAAATTTCTCTCATTTCCCCAAACATTCCTTTCTGATAATTTCTGATTTAGCTCTTAGTTCCTATGCTTCAAAGCGAGCGTATGTTAATTTTTTTTATCTCAGTGCTTCCGCTTGATACTATGTGTTCAAGCCACTCAGAGAATTTTTCGTTGTCAAGCAAAGTTTAGAAAACAGCACTGATAACGAAATCACTTAAAAAAATATACATAATTAAATTATGGCTTTTTTTGCCAATTGCAACGAACATAAATTTTGTAGTTTCACTTATGCATTTTCATATCTCCTCGTTCTGTTCCTTTTTTTCATTTCATAAATTGTTTCTGTTTCATATCGATTTGAAATTTATGTTTTTTTAATTTCTATAAAATGCACAAAATGCAATGAAAATGTATAGTAGAAAAATGAACAACGGTTCTGCAAGCTGCTGCCACGCTGCTTTATTAATCCTTCAATCAAACTATCAATTTCATTTCTGTGACTCATTCGTCTCTCGAATATGTCTCATTACTTTTTAATTCATCATCATTTTCCTCATCCCAAGCACTTACATTAAAAATTTAATTTAATTTATGAACACAAAAACAGAGTCTTTCACACAACAACACAGCACAGATATGACACTTTACATCCACTACCCAACTAATATTCCGTCTGACTGTTTCAACCGGCGAAAGCATTCTGAAAATTTACGAGATGAATTTCTTCCTCGAAAAAAAAATTATTATGTGTTCAGCATGAAAACGATAAAAACTGAAAAATTGAGAGAATGAGCAGCATAGAATCTCTGAGAACTTTATGCTTTTGATACTGCGCTAACTGTGGGAGACTCTCTGCAAATATGTTTATGTTTATTTCTATTCAATCGTTATGATTATCATGGAAAGTTTTCGATAATCTTCTAGAGATTAAATTTGATTAGTGTGGAATCAATTTTTCCTTATTAGGGGAATGTTTATGAATGATGTCTAAATTTTAGATGAGGAGAGGGAGGGTCTGAGTTTATGTGATAATTCCTTTCGAAAGATAAAGCAGGGGATTAGGGTATAACTTATTAGGGGCTGATTTTTAGAGCTACCCGGAGTACCCCACCTACCTAACCCCTTCCCTCTACTTAGAGTACCCTAGAGCAGAATACGTGGGATACCCTATGCTAGACTACCCCGGGATACCTAAAAATATGTTTCCTAGGGTATCCTAGGTAAGGTAACACGGGTAGCTACTCAACTCTATACAAAACTATATTAAATATTTATATTGCGTGTAACTCAAATACAGTCCTTTTACTCTCTGAATTTTAGACGTCATTTTTGAATTTTCCCAGACTTTCCATAAATTTTTTAATGGTTTGGTTAGAATCTTTGTTAACTGCTGAGTTCATGTAATATTTTCTGTATATCAGTGGCGTAGCTTGAACTTTAGAAAGAATAAGGTTTATTGTGCATTTCAACTCAGGAAGACCCCCAAGTGTACGCCCCTGATATCAACATGATATGACAACTTTTTTTTAATGTAAATCAAACAAAAACTGCATGAAAAGAATCTTTTTGGCAAAACTATCACAAACGAAAATTAAGCAAATTGTAACAGCTCTCTATGGTAGATTGCAACCACTGTGTCGTCCGCTATGCGAGTGAAAAAATATATGGAGAAAGAAAAAACTCAATCCTTTTTCGTAGCGAATGTATCATATCCTACTGTCAAAAATGTGTCGCATAAAATTACCGTTAAAAAGACATGAAGAAATCATTTGTCATGTGCTCATTTGAAATGATTTTCTTGGATCATGTGGAATGAGCATTCTCTATCCCTTTTTTGCTTGAGTTTTTATGAATAATTTTTTGACTCTCTCTCTTGAAATGACTAGGCATTAAATTTTAGATCATTTAAGGGATACATGCATATGATTTATGATTGGAAATATTTCTTGTAAAAAAATCTCAGATTGCTTTGAAATTTGTCGTAATTTTTGTCAAAATAATTTCCTTGAAAAAAAGTTGCTGTTAAAGAGAGTTATTGGATGTTTATTGGGTCTTTATTTACTTCAATAAATCAAATTTGTTTGCAAGATTTCGTGTTGAGGGAATGAAGATAAAGAAAGGTCAGAAAAAGCTTATTTTATGTAGTTGTTCTCCAAATACGATTTTTCGATTTTATTTTATTTTGTGAAAAGCATTTGATATAGAGCTTTTAGACCCTCATGCATCCTCTGTCACAAAACCTAAAAAAATTGGATTGCTAGACATTTTGAGAGGTAGTGTAACTCAGTAGGCATCATCGGAACATTGATCTTAGGCTTAAGACTCAGCATGTCTCCCAATAAAATTTTCAAATCATAGACTTTGGACTTAAAAATGGTTTTGGATATTTTTTCTCAAAATCAAACCTGAAGCAATAGCAAAATTAAGGGAGTGGGGGTTGATCAGTGGTTTTGGTCGCCCCTTTCCATGTACTATGAACAGAAATTAAGCCAACAAATCCAACTAAACTATGACTACATCCTTAGTAAAGTCAAAATGATGAATAAATTACTAAATTCCAACATAATTTTGATGGAACATCACATAAAATGTACCAGACATAATACAAGACATCTACGTCATCCATAAAAGGATAAACACACGTGTCTAAACAGCTAACAGAATTGTTTCACTCATCGTGACGTAGATTATTTATTTTCTGACAAAACATGACAATATATTTAGGTATTGCTATAAAATAAACCAGTTGTGCGACGATGGATTTTTTATGTAATGTTGTTCTAAATTTAAGCTTCTGAATAATTAATCAGCTTGTTGAAAAGGTTGCTTGATTGTTGAATTTCAACTAGTATTGTCTCAAATTTGACTAATTTGGATCTTCTGGAAAACATGTGACTGGGTTTTAGCTTATCATGTGGTTTTGGATGTCAATATAAAAAGAAATGGGGTTTATGGTACTGTTATATAGTTTGTCTATTAAGGCATGACCTTCCTTTTGTGCCATAAAAGTGATCTGTTTACAGTTAATGATGTCATCCAATTTGAAAGCTTGAGGCATGGTTTTTCTGAAAATATCCATTAAATTGAACTAAAATTCTATCAATTAACTTGCTATACACAAAATTAAATGTGTCATCCTCTCATCAACGTGATTAATTCCAACTAAATTCTGTAACGGTCAAATAAAATTCAAAAACTTTTCCGCATACTCTTTGTTTTGTGAATCGTAGTATACATTTGTGTGGTTTCGTTACTGATTAATTAAATTAAAATGATTTGTGATTTTAAAGTTTGCTAAAGAAACTAAGTTGCTTGATGAATATTCCATATTATCCGTCAGTTAGTGACACAAAAAGTTTTTAATGTCAATTGTAACAATCATAAGAAAACAGCATCGAAATTTTTTTGGCTGAACAAATTACAGAAATTTTTACAAGGAGAACCATTAAATAGAGTAGACAATGTCAATATAGCATGACAATCGCGCCTTAAAATTGTGAATGCAAGTGAATTAAACATCAATAGCTGACCATAGAAGTGATAAAGAAGAGATTTATAAAATATTTGGAAAATATTAACCACAGTCCATAAAACTTTATAAAATGTGAATTTTACAAGGGTTTTTACAAGAAATTTTCAGCCATTGAATATTTTAAAATATAATACTACAACATTTTTAAAATTGGAGATAGTTTTAACATTTTAGCGTTTAGGTAATGATAATTTGATAATATAAAGTTACTAAGTTCATCAAAAACATCAAGTTTATGGATAATGTATCAAGCAAGCGATGCAAATTGAATAAGGAAATTTTTGTTATTTTGGCATTTTTAATTCTCATTTAGAATTGATTAAATCATGATCAAAAAGTGATTACAAAACAACAATGTCTTGATAAATTGTTTCAAATCATTGTGGAGCACATTGAAGCATAAATTGGAGACAATTAAGACGTTTTTAATCAGTTTTTTATGCTGTGCCATGTAGAAGAAAAAAAAAATTATCAGTGTATTGCGATATAATGTATGTTGGACATTTTCTTATTGTATTGGTGCGTGATGGAATTGCCCAGTATGAAAAATGCCACTTTGAATGAAATTTTTATAATATTTGTGTGACAGAACCATAAGTTGTTACTTTAGTCATGGATTAATGATGAAAATTGCTTACGAATTAAGTTACTATGTTAAGTGAAAAAGCCAATATGTAATTATCTCATATACACCTTTGGAATTCTATCTGGGTAATCGGTATGAAATTTTTTGGCGGACAATTGCGTCATCAACGGTTATGGGATTAGAATAGAATGAAAAAATATACTTTTTTTTGAAAAAAAAAAAAGAACTATGTGTATGAGGAGGAAAGGCAGTGTTTACTCATCGACTTTTTTTTGTGTCTATCGGTTTATTGTAGCTTTTGACGACAGCAACAACATCCAGACGAGGAGAGAAGACAAAATTTTGGGCTCAATAGTTTTTATTTATTAATTATATTTAATGAAGATTCGGCAATGACTACTGTACAGCAATATTGTTTAAGGTATTACATGACGAGACATTAATTTAGTAAATTGGATTATAAAAATTAATAATTTATTAAAATCACTAATGTTCTAGGTGGAACAACCATCAGCCGAACTTCATTAGTGTATTTTCGTCGCTATTGTTGAATGAAACGTTAGTGGATGTAACATTAGCGGCGGAGGGTCGCCAATTGCAGGCGCACAAAGTTGTCTTATCAGCATGTAGTTCTTATTTTCAGGTTTGTTTTATTATTATTTTTTGCCATCGCAGCAATATTTGAGATTCTAATCATGTCCATTATTTATTTATACAGTCATTATTTACAACGAATCCTTGTAAACATCCGATTGTAATTCTAAAGGATGTCCAGTACAACGATCTTAAAACAATGGTGGATTTTATGTATTATGGTGAAGTGAATGTATCAACAGAGCAATTACCACAAATACTAAAAACAGCAGAGATGCTGAAAATCAAAGGACTAGCTGAGATGCCAGATGCAGCATCTGTCACGAAATCAGATAGTAAGTCAAGTGACCATACGGATGGAAATCAATCAATTAGCGGCGTAGAATCAATGTGGGGTAGTACAGAATCTCAACAGCAGGCACAACAGCAGCAATATCATACGATTCGACGTACACCCTCACCGTCAAACATGTCACCAGCAACGCGAAGGAAACGGTTACGCAAAACATCGACAGGCTCAGGATCGATAAACATTTCAGCGTCAATTGAGAGAATTCAAGATGAGCATCAGCAGCAAATTCAGCACCAGCAACAGCAAGCGACAATGGATGGTAGGATGATGCAGAAATATTCACAGCAGCAATCAGTTGATGTCCCATTGTCAACATTTTCAGCCGTATCGCAAACGGGAACCATTGCAAATGTGCGAGGTATGAAAATCAATTCTAGTCCTGAAAATCAAATGCAGCATCAGCAAGATCCGCATGAACACATTGATGAGTCACAACACATAACAGAAATGGTGAGTCTTCTTACGAATATTGATAATTGAGGAACTAACTAATTAATTTGCTAATTTTTGTGTCCAGAAAACTGAGGACTTAAGTTGTGTGAATCAATCAATGCCATTAGATATTTCAACAGGAACATCTACAACTCCTGTTAGTTGTCCACCGACTCAACAACATAGCGGTGAGTAGTCACTTTTGTGTGTCCTTCATTCTTACATTATTGCTTTTCTTTTGCTTGCTATATAGTATATAGTTAAATTCATTATTGACATAAAGTAATATATTTGATGAACCCAAAAAAAAATATATATATATTTATATTATATCATGTTGAGACTGTAAAGAGATTTAGGTTTTAAGCATAAAATAATAATGCGTTAATGCAGTGAAGAATGTGCAACTGCAAGTCCATATCAGAGCGAATGAAAAAGAACTCAGATCTCTCAGAAAAAAAACAAAATTATTTGTATTACTTTAATATCATCCATGAAAATGTGCTTGTTATCTGTAAGGAATTGAAATATGTTTTTATTTTGTCAATCGACCCGAAAACCAAAAAATATTAATAATAATAAGAATAAACAAAAGAAAAGTGTGATTAGAATTGCCCAAAAAAAAGAAAAATATTGAGAATTTAAAAAATGAGAGAGAAATTTTTTTGTGTGTTGCTATAAACAAAAAGCCATAAAGGAACCATTTTTTTTATTTTTGTTTTTAAGTTAAATTTTCTCCCCAAAGTCCGCGATTATGAAACGATGAACCTGTTTTGTCACGAACTTTATGAATAAAAAAATTATTATTTACGTCCATTAAATCAATTATTTATTTTTGATGGCTGTTATTTTGTCCAAAATGTCAAGCTACTGAAAGGAATCGATGCGGTTTTTGAACTATCCCTCAAACACATGTGGTCTTTAATTTCTCATATATCCATGTGATCGTTCTTAGTCGTCCAATGGGGTGTTCAATGCATCATTTATTCACTGCATCATGACAACTTACAACTTTTTTTTTGAACCTTAGATCTGTTTTTTTGTATAAAAATGAATAATAGAGATTTGAGTAGTCATTATTAATTTTTTTATCGTTTTTTGCAAGTCAAAAAAAATTTTTTTTTTTTGTTATTCTTTTGTATTTAATTTAATTATGCCAAACATATGAAACAAACAATTATAAAACTTGATAAGAAGTTTCTTTTTGTACAAAAAAATTAATAATAACTAGCGTAATGCGAAAAAAAGCCTCCAAAAAATATTCTTTCTCATTTTTTATTATTCTCTCTATCCTCTCAGGTGGGCAATGGGCAGTAATCGATACAAATTATTCACGCTTCGCTCTGACAACATCTGCTGCTGCATTACCAACGAGCACTGTCCAACATAGTGCTGCACATCACCATCATCATCATCACCATGAGGGAAACATTGCTACGGCGCAATCGGGTGCCCAAAGTATTGGTCATGGAAATGATAATATGTCACTTGGATCAAATCATAGTTCGAGTCATGGCAGCAATAATTCAAATTCTAATAATAATGCAACTATTCAATCACAGAATTCAACACCAGTACAGTTACAATATCAGACGACATATTCACCACAAATAATTGCTGTAAATCCAAACAATATTGTCAACAATTATCCACCGAGCATATCTACACCAAACAGTCCATTAGTGCAATCTGTCTACAGCCAACAAAGCACGCCCATACAATCGCCTGTGAATATACAAAACTCAACAAACGATGCGAGTACTAGTGCGAGTAATAACAATAGTGTGAATGCTAATTCATCGTCGGGATCAATTAATGCTGCAGCACCACCGAAAAGAAAACGATCCGTGAATCCGCAAGGCGAGGAGAACTTTTTGAGGGCACTAGATGCTGTGCGCTTTGGAGGAATCGGATTTTGCAAGGAAAGTAGATACATCAATCGACACAATTCAATATTATTATTGTTTTAACGATGACGTTCTTGATGATTTTTTTGAGAGCTTACATATGTTTCCATTTTCTCTCTTACACACGAGATGTGAACAAGTTTTTTGAACTGAATGATGATGATTCAGTGTTCTGACATTCCAATCTTTTGACTGTTTTTTTTCGTGCGTTCGATAATGCCATTGTTTACGGTTATTTTTTTGTCATATTGACTATATCTTTCAAGGTTGCTCATGAAGATGAGGATTTATTATTGTTTCTTGAACAGTACTTGTTGAAGACCATTCTTTCAAGTTGGTTCATATTTCAAGCTGATTCATATTGTTCTCAGAAGAGAATAGTTCAGACTTAGAGGTCATGTGTAGACTTCAAAACAAATTTGCAATTTTTTAGCATCCGTTCCTTTAAAATAAATTATTTTTTTTAAATCTACAGCTCAAGTGTCCTTTTTTCTGTGCAGATAGCCTTATTTCTAGTATTATACCAACATTGCTTGAATTCTGGATCATATCTTCTGATCTTCTTTATTACACTACAGCTATACACAATAACATGACCTCGGGGAAGGTTGCTAATGTTCCTAGTCCATATTTTCATCCACAAAGCACAAAAAAATCAGTCTGGATGGCTAGAAAAAAATCGATCAAAATGAACAAAAGCGTTGTTCTATCCGGTGATTATATTCCCCCTGAATCCAACTAAGCTTCTTTGTAGTCTGCACTACTAAAATCAGATACTCTATATTTGAAGTAAAGCTATCTTTCTACTAAAATTCATCCCAACACACCCAAAAAAATCAAAAAATGTTATCAACAAAAGCCTCTTGGCACACCCCATACCCTTCTACACATTTAAATACTGATAAAAATCCCCAACACTTGATTTACCAAAAATTCTAGTTCCAATATTCCTGTTTTATATTTATTCGAGATTCTAACGAATTGACAAAATCGGAATAATTTATTAAACTGAACTAAATGAACTCTCACGAATTTATTGGATATTCAAATTTTCTAAATCCTCTTCAGATCAAATTTCAAAATGGTATAGATATCCGTAAAGATATACAGACTGCTCTCGTATCATTTCTGTTTATGTTATTTTTCGCATACAAAATGCGGAATTAATAATAATTTTTTTTGATAATCGTGCACAAAAATAAATAAAAATTTAAATATAACAAACAGGCTGCGAGACTTTATGGCGTCAACAATCGAACATTATGGTTAGAGTTTAAGAAACGAGGATATCCAATTAGTCGACCAAGTATCAAGAGCAGAATAAAAACAGAACCCAATATGAGTCCGCCGCCATCAGCGTCAACGCCCAGTGCCGAGGAGAATACAATGGAGAATTACGAATCAAATATACAGCAACCAATGGCCGGACCATCTTCATCAGAAGCATCATCCACACCAATTATGTGTCCACCCCATCATCCGGCGATGGGTGTTATGGGATTTCTAGATACTCGACATGTTGACTTTTCAGCAGCTGGTTTACATCAAATGTCACGCCAGCGATACGCTGATGGAACGACTGCTGTTAACATTAATCCTAGCTCCGTGAATATGCAGAGCATTAATTTCAATTCCATTTAGATGATGTTGATTATAATTGGAAATTAAATGCTGTTTTTTATCGCCATGATTTTTAAGTTCAAATGTTAATGGGTTATTAATGAAAAATTACAAAAAAACTTTTATTATTATTACTATTATTATGATTATTACAGCGTAAAAATTATTATAATTAATAAATAATATGATAATTGAGATGATTGACACATAGGACAGATTGATTCGAGACTAGTGGCTTGGGTGGGTCATTTTTTGAGGGAATTTTGTGGAATTTAAAATGGATATTAAAGTGGAAGTGCATAAGCTATAACTATTTTGGATAATATTTAAAATTCTGGTTGATTTGATCACAGTTGACTGGTTTTTCGTTAAAAAATTCGTATCTAGTATGAAAGTATTGACCATGCAGAAGTGTTTTCAAAGTACTGGGTTGGTTCTCGATAGAATGGGTTGATAAAGTCAAGTCGACTTTTCCCAAACTTTTATATATAAAATCCTAGTCGCCTTCGAAATTTGCTTGATAATAAATAAACAACCCAATCAACACTAAAGCTTGCAGTTTACCCAATTCTTGTATAGTTTTAAAATAAGTTTGGGTACCATGCAGGGTTCTATTTCGGGTATCAAATAAGGAAATTTTCCCCAATTTGCTAGGTTTTCCAAGAAAAAACACCCAAAACTTTTATTTTCATACAAAAAATATCAAAATACCCTCCTCAAAATTTGTTTTGACTACGCCTTTAGTGTGATGACATGTGAAATTTTTTATTCAAATTATTACATGCAATAGCATCAAAAGTGTAATGAAAAGTGTTTCGAAGGATATTTTAATTTTCTTCCATACACGAAAAGTTTTAGATTTAGATTTCGATAGTGGAGAGGGGTCAACCCCCATATAATCTGACTAGATACGCTTTTGCATGGTTCATACTTTTATTTCTATAAAAAAATTAATTTTCTGGTAAAACAAATTATTTGTAATCAAAACGACTACAATTTCAAAATACTTCCCAAAATAGTTGTAGCTTAACTGAACACGTGGGTTTTGGCGCCAAAAAAATTGGTAATTTTACAAGAATATTTTCCACAATATTCAATCAATATTGACCCCCCATAGCTACATCTACATTAATAGGAGCATAAAATTGTTGATAAAAAATGAATTTTGAGTTCTTCTTATAATTTGGAGATTAACAGAATAATAATTTTTTATGAAGGATGTAGGAATCAATAAAAGGAGATTTTTTATGTTAAAAACAAAAACAGACACACACATATTGAAAACAAAATGATAAAAGAAATGCGTATCATTGATTGATGAGAATCAATATGACATTTCTTTATACTTAAGCCAATAAAAAAAAGAAGAAAAAATCATAAAAACATGATGATTATGTGTAAATAGATAAAAATGAAACTGACTTAAAACCCGCTAAAAAAATATTTTTTGATTATTATAATTTGTTAAATGTAAACATACAGACACAAAAGAAAATCATACAAAGCTTTTTTCTTGTGCGATCATGTGCTTCTTTTATGATAGTTCTTTTTCATTTGTACATATGATATGTAATAGAAAATTGATACACAAGCCATATATAAATACATTATAAATATGAAAGAAAGCATTCAAAGTGAACAAATTGAGGAAAAAAATGAGATAAAAATAAGTGTAGAAAAAAAGAAAAAAAAACTTAACTAAATGTTGGTAGATTTTTAATAAACATTAATAAATCATAAATTTCCTTTCGTTTTTGTCGGTGATCGGACGGTGGATGAAAGAAAAATTAATGAATCGGACGAACGATGAAAAATAATGATGAAAAGTGTAAAAAAAAATCATTTAAGTCGGGGATTTGAAGTTTTTTAAAACTAGGGCTGGTTTGTAGGGATACACGGGATCACGGGCCGGTTGCTCAGTATATCCTAAGGTATACACTACTCCAAGGGTTATACTAGGGGTTTAACCTAGGGTTTACCCCTAGAGATACACCCTGAAGCAGTGTTTACCCTAGGGTATACCATGAAACCCATCCCAGGAGTGTAGCCAGAATTTTTTTCAATCAAATTGAACATCTTCCTGGCTATACCTCTGTCCTGGTTACTCTACATTACCACAAGTAGGTGAGGAATACCTTAGAGTACCCTAAAGAGACAGTTTTAATGTTTCCTATGGAAGGGTAGGGTAGGGTATCCCAAATAGTACTAGAAACCAGTCCTACTTAATTTATGTGAAGGAAGTAGCTAGCTGAATTTTAGTCACGAGAAGAATGTTCTCAAAAATTATAGTCACGAGAACTTTTTTCAAAACTTATAAAGCTGGAATTAAAGGACTTATGTATTTATCCTGGATTATTTAGCTATTGGCTATAGTTTAACAAGCGTATACCCAGAAAACCGGCTCCTGGTAGAGGCATTAATCAATTAGTCCGTAAAACCTTTCAGAACACAATTGACTAATCATGAAATATCATTTGACCACTATTCTTACCTTTTTTCGTGTGTTAGATTCAGAAAAGAACTTTAATTAATTTTAATATTAAATTTTATTGAGGTTTTCTAACCCGAGAGACCCAAATTAGGTATAGGTAGCCATATAGAATCCATACCATTTTAATTAGAACTCTATATGACTTCTTAATGACTACGAAATTAAGCCTTGAAATGTCGTTTCCACTCAATCCTACTCATATTATTAACAAACTACAAACACTCCTTACCAAAAAATATTCCACATTAATTTTACCAAAATAAAAGCTAACAAATAAGCCAATAATCCAGGATCAAGAGTCATTCAATTCTGTCCTTGAATTTTATTCCTCACACTTCCTCAATTGTGATTACGATAAAAAAAAGTTTTAAATCCCTTGGCTTAAATAACACAAGTCTGGAGCAGCAGAAAAGTATGATATGATCAATTTTTAGGCATTTAAATTGAAAAAGCGTCATCAAATCATTCATCACATTACTTCACGAATGTAAATGAGACATAATCCCTTATTGGAGCTTTTTTGATTCTCTTCGTTATTTTTTACGTCTATATCTCTCTCTGTTTACTTCCTATTCCTTCAAACTTCTTTTATACTTTACGATTAATTTTTCTCTTAAATGTTCTAGTTGATAAAATAAAAAAATAATATTTTGGTGATATTTTAACCTTAAAAAAATTAAATGAAATTACCCAGTAATAAAGTTAAGATCCGGACGATACAGAAATGGAAATGACATCCTGTCTTCTTTATTTCCGTATTGTTTTGATAAAAATAGGATTTTTTTTTGTTAAATAAAAAAGGAAAAAATTTTCAAGTCAAAAAAAACTCACAATTGTAAGGACCCTTACATTTTATGACATAAAAGGGGCAGAACTACCTAAGATTTTATCACACAAACTTTGTACATCGTCAATTTTTCTATACATTTCAAGTAACAACCAAAAAAAACGACAAAGAAATGCACTTGTTTGATACGTCAGCCTGAATTATAGAGTAAATAAGCTACTTTCATTATTGAAAATGATTGAAATATTCAAATTGAATTTACTAAAAGAATTAAAAAT
Organism: Chironomus tentans; assembly: GCA_963573255.1. NCBI lineage: Eukaryota > Metazoa > Arthropoda > Insecta > Diptera > Chironomidae > Chironomus > Chironomus tentans. The sequence goes on along the minus strand of OY754302.1, from coordinate 38,841,764 downwards.
ACAAATTTCTTTATTTATTGACCGTTATGGATGCATCAGATCATGATGACGCCATTCTCCATTTTCCTTAAACACATATTATATATTGTTAATTTAACTACTCTTTCCTATATACCTCAATATTATTCATTGCAAGGATTAATTAAAATAGTTTGTTTCATGAGACAATCCCGAGCTGTACATGGCAGGACAGTGGATATTTTCAGCGTTTTATGGGTGACATTTTGAAGACTATATTGTAGATTGATTGAAATTCGTCAAATTTAGATGATAAACTGACAAATGCACTATTGACAGGTTGATATTGCTGTCTAGAGCGTTGGAATTAAGGTTCAGACGTCGTCTGAGCAATCCACTATCTAGACTAGATGCTAAACTTGTCTAGCACTTGCAGAAAGTTATCCAAAATTTGATGGTTTCCTATCCAAGATACTAAGTTGACAGTTATACCCCCTAACCCCAATAAAAATCCACTCTCATGTCATGTGTTGCTCGGGGAATCAATAAAAAATACAGAACAGGAGGTAATCAAAATGTAATTGTAATTGTTATCGATTAATTGAATTTCTTTCATCATTATTATTTTTTCTCTTTATTAAAACCAACAAACGACAAACAGAAATAGACTCTTTTTTATGGATATTTATGATCAATAACCCAAAAATTTTATTGCTAAATAAATTAAGATGATCTTCATCTACTCACAACACACATACACACATGAAAGAAAAGTGAAAATCACATACACTGAGACACTTTAAAAAAAAGAGAGCATGTATAAAGTAATTTTAATGAGAAGAAAAATGAAAAAAATTGGAAAAAAATTTAAAAGAAAAATGATGAAAAATAGAAGTCGAAGCCCATTTTAAGGAAATAAATAAAAATATGAAAAAATTAAACATTTTGACAGTCTTTTTGGGTTCATTTGCATGCGATTAGGTTCGATTCTTGATTTAATTGGTTGTGATTTTGAGGATATTTGAGCTCTAGTCATGTTAGAGATCCAAAAGTCAATCAAAACCTCATCAAAGCTTCAAAATCAGCAACCAAAAAGAATCATAGAATCACACCTAAAATAATTTCCATCCCCAACCATAACCTTTTAAGAATTAACATATAAATTCCTAATTTATTCCATCACAGCTCAACAATCAGAATTGCTCTTTACATCGTGTTCATCAATATCATCGCCGTCGTCGCCAATATCGTTAAGTCTCTCGTCACCAGCGATAATTACGGCGACGTCAACAAACGTAGTTGTAGGTGCAAATAGTAGCAACAACAATAATAACAATACTAGTAGTAATTTGAGTGCGGCAAATAAACGAGGACGCTTATTGATTCGTCAACAAAGAATTAAGAAGGATGGAGATCAGACGGGTGATTTAGAGACACCGGAAGCGGGATTATATCAAGAATATTTACTGTCAGTGCCATCATCAGGAGCAAGAATGGAGAGACATGCTTCAGAACCATCACCAGCAACTTCATCTGGTCTTATCACGACATCATCGTCAAGTTCTATGTCCGGAAATCTTCTATCAGTTCCAACGCACACGTCGTATTTGATAAAACAACATTCACATCCTTTGCTGCCAAGTCAATCGTCATCACCAAGTACATCTTATACGCTTACTCGTCAGCTCTCTCATCCGATTCAGACAATCTCTCACCAATCATCACAGATCGTGAGTACAGTGACATCGCATGGAGCACAAGACGTTGCGGCCAGTGGGCAATTACTTCAATTGCATCATCATAAATCTGCACCTGTTAGAAGTCAAACATTGCCTCATTATACAGTCACTGATATGGACTTTAGTAGTGGCAATGAAAAAGCTCAAATGTCATCAAACATGTCACATAGTCCCACAGTAGTGATCATTCCCGACGTTTCGAGTGGTGATCATACGACAACTGTAGTACAATCACATATACCGTCACACCATAATATATATCAGAAATCATCATCACATCATCTTCAGTTGCCATCGATTCGTGTCAAGTCTGAAGAGCTTCAGAGAAGTATCTCGTCGCCACTGGTAGGTTGAATATTTTTTGGGTATTTTATTGGTGAAGGTTATGGATTTTTTTTTGTTTTTTACAGGCATCGACGCGCAATGAGTTATCATTTGAAACGACTACAAGATCTAGTCACTGTCCAACATTACGAGCTGGTAAGTTAATCCCCCTTGATCCAATTCAGTCACTCCCACCCCAAAGTAATTGAAATGTCAATAAACTTCAACGTCAATTTCACTTTTCCTTTCCACATTCAGGACCAGCTCTAGGTTGTAATTTCTGTTGGAATACAATCGATGCACATGGTAGAATTTTACGACGTAAAACGAAGTAAGTAATTGGAAGGCATGTGATGAATATGAAGATTGCATGTTCGTGACATAGCCAATAGATGAATAATAAACCATGAATATTTTATCTTCCATTCCATCCAGATACCATTGTCCAGAATGTCAAACGAATTTATGTATTGTACCATGCTTTCAAGAGTATCACGAGAGGCAGTCGAATGAGGGAAGCAATGAAACGAGTTCAACAAAATCGAGTGGCTTAAAAAGTCTCAAATCATCTCAAACCATGTAAGTGATTACAGTCCATGAATTTTTGAGTCAGTGCCCTAATATACTTTAAATTTTTTCAAAATTTTCTTTCAAATTATATCTGAAATATTTAGATAAATGAATTTAAAATTGAAATAAATTTGGACCGTCAAATTAGTGGCAACTTTTTTTGGTGTTGCATGACAAGGACATAAAAAGTATATTAGATAAATTGCTTAAAAGTATTTTTTGGGAATGATGTCACGTCACATCAATTTTGACACTTTCTGTTATCATATGTACATCCTTTATTATGATGGGCGAGTATACATATTGAATGTATATCCCAGTCCCGTCATAAACATGAACCTTTGGTAACAAAAGTCACAGGATATTAATTGTGATTTTTGTCAACAATTTGTTAAAAGATAAAAACTATTGTTTTTTGGAAAATTAATTAAAAAAATTGATAAAAACAATTTTTTGTTGTAAAATTTTATGTATGCAAATTCTTGGTGCATACAGTTTTTTGATGTACAATTTCTTATGTATAAGAAATGAGGATGAAGTTAAAAGGAAAAAAACGTTGTTTTAAGTGTAAATTAAAATTTCTTTGATGTAATTTATAAGATGAGGTTGATGAGATTTAAAATACAATTTCTTTCTACCACCATTTGTCTAATTTTCATGGTTAAAAGTGAAAATTTATTTGTGTAAATATTTAGGGGTTGGATATCTGGATTTTAAGCTTGTGGAATTTTCAGTTTTTGTTTTACTATCCAAATTTTCTAAAAATTAAAATTTTGCTGTATTTGTGATACAAATTTAACTAATTTTATGAATCTTAAGGTCTAAAATGTAAAATTCAATTGTTTAAAATTGCAATTCAACTTAATCCTACCTAGTAGGCTGGAAAAAGTAGTTCTGATTCTCAATAAATAATCGACAAATTCATAATCTTTCCAATTTTTATTTTTATGCTCAATTTAGTGGTGTTATTTGAAATTTAACAAAATTCCTTCAGATTAATTTAAAATTTTAAAGACAGATCTAAGTAGACTTACCAAAACACCTTGCACGATCCAAAATTAATGTTAAACTGTTTCTGGATTCAATTTTTATAGATTTTCATTAAAACTGATTAAATTTTCGCGCTTTTAAACAAAGTAAACAAAGGGTTGAAAACTATGAATTCGCTCATCACGGGGAAGAAACTACGAATTTGCTTTAATTTGAATTCAAATCCGAAGAACCGTTAAAATTCTGTTTTAAATCTACAAAATGGTAAATTTAATTAAATTTTAAGCCATTTTCTTTGACTAAAACTATGAAAATTCCAAAAATTTAAAATCAATCTCAACACCCTAAATACTTTGTATGTGAATGCATTAAAAGTGGTATAAATTTTTTTGGATAAAGGGAATTTTCCTTCAATCGACTTTTTTCATGACTTTAAAAAAGGTCAAACAAATGAGAAGAATATTTCAGCGGAAATGCTTACATTCAATTTTTGCTTAAACCCTACGACACACACAAACACACATTTATAGAAGCAGATAAAAAACATAATTAAGAATAATGATGACGAACTAAATAATAAAAACTACACACAAAATGCAGGAAAACTTTTATCTAAATGACAAAAAAAGATGATGATAAAAAATATATTTTTGACAAATGAAGAGAAATGAATACATAAAACATACATAAAAAATATTTTTCGATGATGAAAACATTTTCTTTAATAGAATATTAAAGTACAGTCTTTAAATGAAAATATTCGATTTAAATGATTTGACCAAAAAAATTTTTAAAATAAATGTTTTTCAAATTTTTGTCCATTTTTTGTGATTTTTTAAGGAATTTTCCTGGAAATTTATGATTGTTGTGTTTTATTGTGGAGTGGTGTGTAGACTTGGGGATATTTTGAACCTATCCCATCCAAAAAAATTTTGAATAGAGTTGATAACCAGTTTTTAAGGTTAGAATTATAAAATTTTTCAGACATCATTGCAATTTTGAGTAAGAAACACTTCAAACTACTTAAAAATCATCAGCATACCCTTCCCATACCTATCTACATACCACTCAAGTCTATAAAATTTTCTAAAAATAAATTAACTATATTCTCAAAAAATAAACAAAAATATATTCGCGATAAAAAAATTATTTGTACCTGACGATATAAAAAACGGAATTAACTTTAGTCGTACACAAAGCAGGAAAATTGATTAAAAAATCGCTTAAAATGGAATTTTTTTCTTTATTTTTTGATTTAATAAAAAAAGTTTATAATGGATATAATTGATATGAGAACGCCATAAAAAATAATTGGGAAATAAAAATTTGTTGCTGTAATTTTTGATGAATGATAATAAAGATGAAAAATTTAATTAAATTAATTATTTGATTGGCTTTTTGCAGGATATACAGCTTAATTAAAGAATGTTCGCTTAGGCTTTAACTGGATCCTGCTGTTCAGAAAGCTTTGAGCTTCAAAAGCAACTTTTTTCTTCTGCTGCTCTGAAAATTCAAAGTAGTTCCGTTTCTTTTTGTCAATTTCATTGGATTGACAGTTATTGACCGGCATTTCTGAAAGGACTCCAAACGTGTCAGTCAATTTAATTCTCTTTAGTTCCGGTTCCTTTGCTCTTTTCCCTCCAGTCAATGTACAGTCAGAATCACTGTTGTCAGAATCAACAAGTCTAAATGAATCCATTGTGAGATTTCCAGCTGTCGTCTCTTGACTCATAAATTCAGGAATGCTTTCGTCAAGTAAATTGAAACTTGTTTCAGCCTTAAAATTTGCACTCATTTGGAAGTATTCAGCAGCTTGCTTGAAGCCAATTAGCTCATTTTCAGGAACATTCACTTTTCCACAATAGATATATTCCAGAATTTTTGTGAGCTGAATTAGTGAGATGTCTTTGAGAACTATCGTTGGGTTTGTCTCACCGAGCATAGAAAAGAGTTCCTGAAAATTGATAGTTTATGAAATTTGTTGACACAATGTGACAGAAATTCAATACTCACATGGAAATACTGACTGGATGCTGCCAGCAACAGCTTGTGACATTTTATCATCCGTTTCTCGCAGACCAAAGTCACATCCGTTAAATCTTCTTTCATGAGAAATTCATGGAAGCCAATTCGATTCTCTAATGTAAATTCGTAAGTTTGCATGTTGATCTTCAGACCTTAACAGCATGAGAGCTTGTAATCAAATGATTATTGAATCAATAGAGACTATTAAGAGGTAAACTTTTGAAGTTTATGATTTTCTTTGTTTGCCTCAGGTAGTGAGTTCTAAATGATTTTATGATAGTTATAGGACATTGATAAATTTAATTATTAAGACGGAACATGAATTTACATGCTCAATGGCTGCAAAATTAAAAAAATAATTGAAATTTCGTTATCAAAGCCGGCAAATAAATTCAAATAAAAACTGTAAAGCGCCACTTTGAATGATCTCAACGGTTTTTAGCGCATTTTTGAAACTTGTTTTAAAAAGGTAGCTTAATAATGCACTTTGTCTGTTCGGTCGTTCGTTCGGTCGGAACACACTAAAAACTTTTGATCTAGACATCGTAGAGAGCTCTAGTTTTTTGCATTAGTTCCGTGCCATCGAGTTATTGGCCCCCCGGACATTTAAAAATCTCAAAACCAACGCTAAATAGTATAATTAATGATTTTTTGTTTTTAATACGGTGTAACCTGTCAAAATTTTATTTTACCTCTATAATTTCACCATTACCTCTATAATTTCAAATTTTTTTTAGCCGTTAGAAAATTTGAATTTCAAAAAAACGTTAAATGACAAACCATTTTAATATATGAAAATTCTCCGCAAAATTGTTAATTATACTATAATTAATAATTTTCAAGTGAATTTACGCGGGAAATTTTCAAATATATTTTGACCGTTAGAAAATTTGAATGTCAAAAAAACCGTTATCGAGCCGTCGAATTTATTTAAGTCACAAAATATTCATGATTGACTTATTTGATACACAGTACTTTGCTAATCAAATACTGATCGCTAACACAAAAATGCGCTGAAGTCCCTCGATCTATAACACGAGGACTTTCTTTAAATTTTTAAAATTCAAAAATCCCGGTAAACAAATTTAAAGCGTTGCTGAAATTCCCGGTTATAAAAAATATTTTTTGTTATTGTTCAGTCTGTTTAAAAAAATTAATATTTCTCGGTGTAATCGACTAGGAACAATTATACAATAGGCGCTAAACATTAACTAAAGAAAAGAGTCAGTCAAAAATAGTATAAACAAGGATGGCAAGCACGAAAAGCAACCAAAAAACGGCCCAAGAAGAAGTTTTCACCCAATTTCAACATTTAAGAAATGAACAGCGAAATCTTGTGAATAATTTATCGACATTAGAGCTAGATCTCAAGGAACATAAGTAAGTAATGTAACAAAGTATTCATATGTTAGAAATTAAGTTCAAGAGTAATGAAAATTTTGCTTCTATTTTTAACCTCAACTTCAAATTTATTGTTTCCCATAACATCCTCATTTTTTCTCTCGTACTGTCTCATCTTGTTTTATGAACATGATCATTGACCAACTAATGAGCTTGCCAAAAAAAATGTTATTTGAATTATACTCTTCTTATTAGCTTCCTCTAATTACTTCAATAAAAATATATATTTCTGTTGTTACTTTATTTTAGGACGGTTATAGACACTCTGAAGACTGTCGATGAGAATAGAAAATGTTTCCGTCTAATTGGTGGAGTGCTGTGTGAACAAACTGTAAAGGAAACCCTTCCAAACTTAATACAGAACAAAGATCAATTAGAAAAACTCATCGAGAATGGCAAAGAACAATTGACCAAAAAGGGACATGAGATTAATAAGTTTAAGGAAGAGCACAATATTCAGGTACGAGAGCAATCGGCGGAACCTGCCTCGAAAAATGAATCAAAGAATGAGACATCCAGCGCTGGAAAAAGTAACGTTCTCGTTTCTTAATGAAATCATTCATCTCTTCTGGCATTAATCACATACCAAGTTAAGGTATTGATAAATATAATAAATTATTCATTTATTTCCCCTTAACTTCCTTGATAATTAATTAACCAATCATTAATACGATCATTTGTTAACATGAAATTTTTATTTTGAAGTCCCTCACACAATTTTTAAATAAATTTGCAATTTTTTTTCTTCTTAAAACTTAATTTGGACGTTTAAAGTCACTCTTTCCACCTGACTTTTCCATTAATTGTATATTTGTTATTGATATATCATGTGATACTGCTTTGCACATGTCGTAAACAGTTAAGGCAGAAATAGACACCGCTGTTAAGGCTTCAATCTCACATCCAGTATTCCAAAAACATTCAATTGAAGCATAAATTTCTACTCGATTTTCCTCTTCATTCAGCTTAAGATCAACTTTAACAGACGATAGTGGAATGTGATGTGTTAGAGGAATCAAATTTGGTGTATTCTTAGCACCCATTATGCCTGCAATTTGTGCAATTGACAAGACATCGCCTTTCTTCATCAAATTGCTTCTAATAAGACTTGTTATTTCTTTCCCGATGTTTACATGCCCACATGCTGTTGCCTTTCTCTTCGTATGTGATTTGTTGATTACATTGACCATTGCTGCCTTTCCCTGTTCATCGACATGTGTTAGTTTAGTTGAAAATGCTCTAATTTGTAATTTATTTATGTTTCTGGATGTTTTATGAAATATTTGGTCTACAAAAAGATAAGGAAGTGCAGATTAGTATCTAAATTGAAGTTTCAGAAAAGCATTGATCTAAAAAAATCACCTAAACAGAACTACTAGCCTCCAATGAGAATCATTGGTCGATTTTCCATATGAGAAAGATTCAACATGCCTAGACATCGTTCGAACACAAACATAAGTCATATTTAATTTACACAACATAAATTATCGAACTTACCAGCATGTTGCTTCTTTTTACGTAAAACTGAGGCACCAATTAAAGCTATAAGATCATCTTCAGAGCAACCGTTACGAATTGCATCGCGAAGTGAAATTTCTTTATTTCCAAAAAGACAAACTTTTAAATTACCGTCTGCTGTTATTCGCAGTCTATTACAGGTTCCGCAAAAATGTTCAGTCATGGATGTGATGAAGCCAACTTGACCTTTATAGTTTGGTACTTTAAATGCTTTGGATGTGTCATTTGGACCATTTGAAAGTGTTTCTAGGTTTGGATATTTCTCTTTGATGGAATTAAGCATGTCTTGGAATGGAAGGAGTTTTTCAGTGTTCCAACGATTGCCATTAAATGGCATGTACTCAATAAACCTTATATCAACATCACGGTCTTTAGTCCATTCAACAAAATCACAGATTTCGTCCTCATTAAAGTTCTTCATAGCTACACAATTAATTTTTGGCTTATATCCAAGCTGAACAGCCAAATCAATTCCAGCAATGACACGTTCAAAGCCCTTCCGTCTAGTAATTTGTTCATACTTCTTTGGTTGTAGCGTGTCTAATGATATATTTAAGGAATCAAGTCCAGCACGCTGATAACTTACTAAATTTCTAGTCAGCACTAAGCCATTCGTCGTTATGCTGACATTCTCCAATTTTGGAATTTCTTTCAGTTGGGATATAATGTCAACTAAATCTTTACGTATGGTCGGTTCCCCTCCAGTTAGTCTTATCTTCCTCACACCTTGACTGACAAACAGCCTCGATATCAAAATGATCTCATCTGTCGACAGCAAGTGAGCCTTTGGAGACAGTGGAACACCTTCAGCTGGCATACAGTACAGACAACGTAAATTACATTTTTCAGTCAATGATATACGAAGGTATGAATGAAATCGTCCAAAGGAGTCCGTAAGTGGCGATACTTGTTGCTTCTGCAAATATTTTTTTAAAAAAAAATTGTCAATTCATCAAATTTAGATAAGAAGTCGTATAAGTCATACTTACAATTTTATTCTGTGCTGTTCCTATGGAATGGTTTTCTTCTGTTATCGACGCAAATTTCAGTGATTTGGAAGATGATCGTCTTACACATGAATTGTTGATCGTAAATGGATATAACTTGATGATTCTATTGCTAAATACTTTATTTAGATTCATTTTGGAGCTTAAAATCACACGAGAATCGTCTTATGAGCTGTAATTTATGATTGTTCGTAAAAAAAACTACTTTTAAACTATTTACAAAATTAATGATATGAAGTAAGACACCAGAGTCGCGGTAGAGTGACGGATACAACAAAATCATGATTTTTGAAATTTTTTCAGTTTGGAGTTTGTTGGGATGTCTCGTGATTTTTATGGTATTTAGACTGAAACTATAGGGTTCATAGGATTAGAGGGTTGATCTACCACCCCATCACCTTCTTGACTACGCACCTGCCTTCAAGTATTTCCAAAATTCAAGCATAATTTGGGGGGTTGTTCACTTATTACGTTACGCAAAAAAAACTAATTTTTAAACCCCCCCCCCCTTTTTGGTACAAATTTTCCAATTAAAAAATTTCCTGTTACAAAATCTCAACCCCCCCCCCCCTCCTCTTCTCCTTAAAAAGCAGACTTAATAAGTGATCGACCCCTTGTAATATTGTGAAATTCATTTTCAATATAAACGCACAGTCCAAGAAGATATTTTTAATTCACTTTTGGTACGAGTCGAATAAACAGTTAATTTAGACTAAGACTTTGTGATATTAAATTAAGCTTTAGACTTAAGGTAAATTAAGCATTATTGAAGCCTCATCAATAGCAAATCACCTGAAACTCACGTCTTTAAAAGCCATGGAAGATAAAAATAAAGGAAAATTAGCTAAAAAATATTCCAAAAAGCCTAAAGCTGCTGACAACAAAACAGCAAGTTTATTAAAGAAGGTCCAGTCACTTCCTATTTCCATAAAGTACAAAGAATCATTATTAAGCTTGGTGATTAATCATACAATCAGTGACATCACGAAATTGGTTAAGATAAGCAAGAAGTCTGCAACATTTTATGGAAAAGCTCATTGTAAGGATGTTGGAAGTGACGTCGAAGTAGCTATCAAAGTTTACTCCAATTCTTGTGGAACTAATGACAAATTATACGCATACAGCAGAAACATCTTTAAGGAGGAAAAGCCAATTGTAGAAAATTCAGCATATCCAATTTATTCAGATCCAAATTATCTTAAAGAGAACATTGTCCTGTACAAAAATGACAGCATTATGATAATGAAAATGTTTAAGGGCTGCAAAACAATCGAGCAGATGATCAAGAGCTTCCCGAATAAAAAGAATCAGTTCTTCACTGAGCTTTTAGAGCTTTACATTGATGTAAGGCATAGAGATTGGTGCTTATGGCAAAATAATGCATGCACAACGAAGAATATTTTGTGGCACAACGGAAAGTGGATATTCTTAAGTACCAATTGTAGTTCTGTGTATTGCAATCATCAAGGATTAGGCTACGAAAACTTACTAAAAGTTATTGAACTGTTTAAGTCGTATGGAATGTCTAATAATGAACTTAAAAATAGATTGCAGGAACAAACGAAATTAAGTTGTAATTTTCCTTATGAATTTTATAGGAATGACTTCTTTGAGAAACATCTACCTGTCGAACATTAAGCAATAAATGATTTGAATAAATTATATTTAAAGATTTCTTAAACTTCAATCTCATTTATGATTGTTTTAATTTTTAATTCCTAGATACATAGATTTCCTAGATTCTAAATTCTGACAACACCATCCCTAACAGACAAAGAGCATACTCACTTTTCTGAGCATGCTCATTAAAATGAGTAATAAGTACGCTCTTTGTCTGTTAGCCAAAGCATAGCCTTTCAGTTTTTATATTAGCTTGTTTGTCATGGAGCCGCTTACTTATGAAATCAAACTTTTTCAGAAAAAGAGCTTCAATGCTTCAAAATTATCAGATCCTCCCTCCCTGTTGAAACGCGTTACATAATAAGCGAGCAACCCAGGGGCGTAACGAAGACGTCCAGGGAAAAATGTTGAAAATGCGCCCCCTTTCTATCTTTTTGGTTAGGATTTACTGATTTTTGTACCCCCTAATAACAGATTCTCCGGGAAAAGACTCCACATTCCCAACCCTTGTTACGTCCCCTGGAACAACCCCCATTATTAAATAATTACTTGGTATGTGGTTACTACAGGGTGACCAGATACTTTTTTAAAACATAGAGGACCAAAATGTCCTCTGTTTGAGTGAATTTTTGGTGTCGACTTTTTTGGTTCGGCACTTAAGTCCATCTTATATAGTGTAAAACTGCTAGTTTTTCAGAAATAGAGAACATTTTAATACAAATAGAGAAATCCCTTCCCCCCCCCCCCCCCCCCCAAATGTTGAATGCCGAAAGTGAAACATAAATTTTTTAATTAAAGTACACCCAAAATATGCTTGAAATTTCATGTAAGCTTAAAAAAGCTTTATTTGAATAAAAATTCATGAAAAGAAAATTCTAATAAAAGCTCATTCCTTACATTTAAGTCTCGATAATAAGAAACCAAAATATAATGAAATAAAAAATAAACTGATCAAAACAAAGTATTTATTTATTTATTTTAATTATTAAAGAATAATTCTTGTGATATTTAACTTAACAAGTAGCAAGTATTAATTCATATACTTTATTATTATATTATGAAATAGTTTGATTACCTTTCAAGTATTCTCGAAATTCAAGCATAATTTGCAATATTGTGAAATTCATTTTCAATATAAACGTACAGTCCAAGAAGATATTTTCATAGTTTAGTTTTGGTACGAGTCGAATAAACAGTTAGCTTAGACTTTGTGATATTAAATTAAGCTTTAGACTTAAGGTAAATTAAGCATTATTGAAGCCTCATCAATAACAAATCACCTGAAACTCACGTCTGTAAAAACCATGGATGACTTTATCGACAATTCTGAAGAATATTTTGATGACTTCCACATCCGAAACTCTAAAAGTGGAGGAAAGGCGGCTAAAAAGTATTACAAAAAGCCAAAGGCTGCTGACAACAAAACAGCAAGTTTATTAAAGAAAGTTCAGTCACTTCCTATTTCCAAACAGTCCAAAGAATCTTTATCAAAGTTGGTGATTAATCATACAATCAGTGACATCACGAAATTAGTTAAGATAAGCAAAAGGTCTGTAACACTGCAAGGAAAAGTAAACATTAAGAATATTGGAAGTGTCAATGATGTAATTATAAAAGTCTATAACGATTATTGTGGAAATAGTGATGAATTATACGCATACAGCAGAAATATCGAAAAGGTTGTCGATCGATATCCAAGACTTATTCAGACAGATCCAGCTTATCTTCGAGAGAACATCATCCTGTATAAAGTGGACAATGTTGCGTTCATAAAAATGTTCAAGGACTGCAAGACTATCGAGCAAATGATCAAAAGCTTCCCATGTAAACGGAATGCCTACTATGTTGAGCTTTTAGGACTTTACAAAGACGTAAAGAAAAGATACTGGTATTTCTGGCGGAATAAAGCATGCACAATGAAGAACATTTTATGGCACAACGGAAAATGGATATTTTTAAGCACAAATTGTAGTACTGGATATTGTTATCATGAAGGATTGGAATCAGATAATTTACTTAAAATTATTGAACTGTTCAAGACCTATGGAATGTCAAATGATGAACTTAAGGAAGGATTGATGGAACAGAATGACTTCAACAGCTTACCATATAATTTTACGAGGAAAGACTTCTGTGATAAGCATTTTCCTATGTAAAAAGGAGTTTGGGTTAAGGGGTCGTTCACTTATTACGTTCGCTTTTTAGGGGGGAGGGGGGGTCTGAGATTTTGTAACAGGTCAAATAAAGAAAAAAATTTTTCTTGGAAAATTTGTAACAAGGGGGGAGTGGGGGTATAAAATTTCGTTTTTTTGCGTAACGTAATAAGTGAACGACCCCTAAGCTGCAAATCTTTTATGGACTGAGCAATCCATATGATTGTTTGGAAGATATTAAATACGGAAGTGATTCAAAGCTAGGCTAGCCATCTACAACTCAAAATGTACTCAAACCTGTCCTTAATCATCAGACTCATATCTTTTCTTTAAAATAAAATATATTCCTAATATTTTGAAATCCAGCACTTAATTGCTTTTCATTTTACTTTCCATTTCAGCTCAAGTCATTGTCTTGAAGAGACTTCCTTCTTTCTACAATTTCCTAATCTAAAATGTCCTGTGATAACCTCAAAGATGAATTTTCCAAAAAATTATTTCACTAAAAAAAAGAAAATTGAATTAATTTCACCAAACCCTCAAATTAAAGAAATGTTAGTCACATTGCTGAATCATAATGTAGTCGATGACGTCATAAAGATTGTAAAAATAAGCAAGCATTTTTTGTTATTTCATGGAAAGACCTTTGAAGGTGGAAATTCATATGAAGCTGTAGTCAAAGTATTTTGGAATTTTCCGGATTTTAAGGATGAAGCTGGCAAGAGAGATAATTCAAAAGGAAGAAGTTCAGCAGTCAATAAAAGATGTAGATCAGTACCTAATGCTTCAAACCTTTATCAGTATATGACAGTCAAAATAATTGAAAATTTATTGGTGTTCAAAGTGTTTGCGGATGAGAGGAATATCTCTAACTTGATTGAGAATATTAAGGATAACAAATGTAGTGATTACAGCAAGCTTCTAAAAATCTACAGCGATGCCAAGCAGAATCACTCTAAAGTTATCAGAAAGAATCATTGCTTCTCTAAGGATCTTATTTGGCATGACAATAAGTGGAAAATTTTATGTTCAAACTATTCCATTCAAAGATCCTTCCCAAATGCTGCAGCAACATTAGAGCACGTTAGGGATTTATACAAAGTTAACCAACACAAAAGAGATGAACATAGGCAGACAATTGTGGATTTAATTCATAACTCTAAGCCTCATGTTTTTCATTACCACATTACGGATGATTTTATTGATAATTACTTATTGAGACCTAATAGACCAAATGCCTGTAACTGTTGGAAATAAAAATTGATTTAAATTCCTATAATTTTTGTTGAAAACGGTCATTTTATATTTGAATTGTATACGCAACTACAATTAGTTGATTTCCCCTTGTCATAGTTGTTATCCCCTTTCTTTGTATCAGGCGCGTAGCCAGAGGGGGGATTGGGGGATTTGTCCCCCCCCCCCCTTCACCCAAAAATTCTTCAAATTGCTAGGGTTTTTGAGAAAAAACCCTGAAAATCCCCCCCCCCCCCCCCCCTAAAATTTTTCCATACAACAAATTTGAAAATCCCCCCCTCGAAAAATTCCTTGCTACGCCGCTGCTTTGTATTATTTTGAAATCTTATCAAGCTGCATTAGATAATTAATAAAAATTAGCATATTTAAATTGAAATTGTGGTTGTGTTTCTCTTAAGCAGAACAATACATCTCTTGATCATAATCATCGTAATCATATTTTTCAGCACTTTCAGCTTTTTTGCGCTTTGCTCTTTGTCTTGATGCTAATACTCCTGGATCTGTATATTCCAAACGTTCACGAGTTAAACCTTCAAGAAATATTAGTGATTGTAGTTCGTTCATTGAGCCATAGCTGAATACCATGTCATCTGCTAGTAAATCAGTGATTGAATCTGCCATTATAAAGGAATACGAAACATCCATAGACATTTTATCCTCAAATTTAAAGCAATGAATATCATTAGATAATTTTTGAGTGTTGGCTTCAACTTCCCTTATTGTATCTACGACATAATCTTTTGAGAGTCTGGCAAATTCAAGTTGATGTGGACGACCAGAATGTTCCACCTCAGAATTGTCACTTTCCCATAAAATAGTCTGCTTAAAAGCTACATTATTTCCTTCCTGGTTATTTCCTTTGTATTCTAATTTAATTGGGCTTAGATAAACACCCATTAGTGATTCACCTTCATCCTTCATGTAGATCATCATAGTCATCTCAACATATATGATATCTCTAGTTGTGGTTAATTCCTTAAGTCCATAGTTGATATTTTCTTGATAACCTTCCAGAATTCTCATCGTTGTATGTGCAGCTAAATCCTCTAATGAAATGAAAGCCTTTTGTGGCGTTACTTTTACATTCGCTGGATAGCAAAACTGCTTGACATACTCGATATCTTCATACGAAGGAAGAACCATAACTCCAGGTCGTTCAAAAAACGTGTTCATAGCTGCTTCATATTTTGCTCTCGTCAGTCTTGAATGCCTCATTAATCCTAAAGCACTAATTGGACGTAATGCTTGTGGACCAGGTAAATCATCACTTTTTGGTTTTGGTGGAATATCGAAAAGTTTTGTGACTCTTGATTTATTTGCTGTTAATTCTGCAATTTCTTCATCCAGTTCTTCATCGAGAATATCATAAAATTCACGTTTTGCTGAAGCTTCTTGATCCATCTTTAATTAAAATGTAAATTTTCATGAGAAACTTGATTATATATTGTAGCGAGAGCCAGAAAATTTATAAGGAGACCTTTTTCCAAATAAAACTCACTGGAACTAACCTATTAATAATTCTCAAATAACTTACTTGTAAGATTTTCTGCAGCCTACGAATAGTCAACAATTTGTACTGTCATACTTCCTATTAATGAAATTAGTTAAACTATTGCAGGTATAAAAATAAGTAAACTTTCTTAGTATTTCAATAAGGTTTTGATTTTCCAAAACAATTAGAAACTTTCTGTATCCAAAATATATTAATAAAATGTTTTTTTATGATTAACTATTTTGTTTGCGGAAAACTAATTAATTCTTACAGTTCATGCAACTTCCAGCGATGAAAAACTGTGAAATAAATCTCCAACAACCTGGTTTTCTCTTGTTTCTATTTTCTGCATAAAATTGAACATTTCTCATTAAACTTTTACTTTTAAACTCTTCTAAATTTCTCATTACCTTATAATTAGTTGTAACTAGTGACTGAAATCGATGGTATACTCAATTTTACTTAAATATATATTCTTAATATATTCTCTCGGTTAAAATTGACTAAAACATGAATTAAAATAAAAAAAATAAAATTTCAGTTTTTAAGAAAAAAAAAATTTAAATTTGAAAAAATCGTTAAAATTTGAATTTTAAAAATACGTTAAAAAGAATTTCCTAAAACAAGATGAAGAATTGAGTTTCTGCCCCATCAACATTAAATGAAGAAATCTGTGATATTTGATATCACTATTTCCACACAAAGCATGTCAAAATAATCATGCAAAGCTAAGAAATCATTCGGTTTGCAATATAAAATCCAAATCAAAAACTAATCAAGAAAGAAATATTCGATATTATGATGTTGGGCATCATAAACCAATTATAGAAAGATCAAAGAAAAGATGCCGCCTATAAAAAAATCTCGTGTGTGTAGCTGATGTGCGTAAGTATTTCTATCTCTTTTTTGTTAGCTCAATAGAATACAGTAATAATAATGATAATGAATAATCGAAAAAAAGAGAAAGAAAGAAAAATAGGTGGATAGATGGGAAAGACAGATGATGGCATGAGGAAGGAAAACACATAAATTCTTTTTTTAGTAATATTTTTTTTTACTATACTGTGCTTTGTCGGTAAAGCATCAAAAGATACTTTCAATGCCTTCTATATTTGAGCATCCCATAAAAAAGTACGTTAGAATAATTCAAATGAGACTTGGATATATTCTATTGGAGTCTGAGGTGCATTTCAAGCTAGATTTGGAATTTTATGCTGGTTTATGATTACTTTTGTGACTTTGTGTGACTCAAGGCTATCAGTTTTTGATTTTTCATCACAGTTTGGTTTCAACGATTTTCAAAAATTTAAATTTGTTGCATTCAAATTTGAACTTTTTCTTTCGGTTAAATTTTGAAATATTTTTGACCGTTAAATTACATTTTTTGTAGTTTTTGGCTCAATTTCAACTTTTCAACAACTTAAAACAACTTCATTTAATTTTTTTTTGATATCCACAGAAATAACAATCCAGTCATCAAAGTATCTAAAAATGTCTTTTATTTCTCAAATAACATCAAACTCCTTACTATTAAGGGTAAATCCTTAGAGAATCCATAACAGCAACAAGTCATCTCATTTTCAATCCTCGTCTGCCGCTGTATAAACACTTAGAAGAAGGCTTTCAATGTTTTTAGTGACTTTTTTAAAAGGAGAGTTAAGAAAGGATATTAATGCTAATGTCGTCCTATAATGTATCGCCAAAGAGAATTAGCCTTTTTTCGGTCAACATCAAAGCAGATTCCCATGATTGATCATTGCCGACAGAACAAGAAGAAGTAAATTTGCCAAAAAAAAATTAAAATTTCTCTTAAGAAAAGTAACAGAAGAGAAGTACAAAGAAGATGAAGAAGGCAATAGAGAGATTATTGTGTATCGATTGCTCTTTTCTTTGGCGACAATTTTGTCTATTCCAAATCATACAGAGAGTAGAAAAGGGCGAAGAAAAATTTCACGACAGGAGGCAATCTGTGAGGTCCTTTTTTACTATAGCTGAAACAAATTTTTGTTTTGACATAAAAATCGTCTCTAATAATGTTTCAATTTTACATGTTTTCAACTGAAACGAAAGTATATCCCTCGATAATGCATTTTAAATGGATCTTTTGAAAGCGGCACACAACTTTGATGCCGTAAAAGAGCATAACTAAAGATATTACATTAAGATGAAAGTCCTTTCTGAGGAACACAAGGAACGATCGATTGTGCATTTATGTTAAAAGTTAAATGCCAAAATGACATTTGAAGATTCTTTTCTTCATATTCACTTGGTTGTAATTTTACACAATAGATATGACGAAAGCAATTAAGTATGCACTTTGTAGATTGCTTTTATGTGATATATTGCCTTTGAAATCCTCGCTTGATTCGTTCCTTACGACAAAGATTTCAAATTATAAATCAATTTTTTATGATGTACCATATTTCTCAGGGGTATCTATTGACATGCAATGTGGAAAATTTGGGTAAATGGATTCTCCTTTGATGTCACTTGTTGCATGAATCTGATTTCTTAGTTATTTTGTTCATCAGGCAACCAGGCAATCAGGCATGAAAGTTAAGAATTTAGCAAAAATGTGGTTTTTTGGACTTAATAAGTGACATTTTCAGGATGTTTAGCATCTCGTCTCTCTTCTGAATTGGTAAATTCATTTCAGAAGTCTAATCTTGAATTAAAGAGTTCTAGCGTACAGATTAGAATAAACATTATTTTTTTGAAATTTCAGTTACCAACGGTCATTTTATATTTGAATTATCTGAGCCAAAATTTTTAGTTGTTTTCCCCTTTTCATAGTTGTTCACCCCTTTTTAGTAATTTTTAGAATTTAGTTCATTTAAAGAGTAAACATCATTATTAGGTAAGTTGTCCGGTTATATAAATATTATTACTGAATAAAGCATTGTGATTATTGTACCAATAACTTCTAAAATCCAACAAATATCTAACAAAACATCCAGTCAAAAAACATTTCCAATAAATTGTCAACAAATGTCATTTCTCAAACCCAAAAATCTATCCAAAACTACGACACAAAACGCCACATCCATATTCCCATAAAAGCAATTTCAATTAATTCAACAAAACATTCTCTTATTTCAGCAATAATGAAGTCATTTTTTCCGATTATCAAGTGCTATTCTTATTGACATTTTAGCACAATCTATTTTATTATATTATGCAAAATATTGACACAAAAAATATATTCGGATCGAAGCTCATAAAGTACAACTTGTTACGCGAACATATGAGAATGACACAAAAATCTTAATATATTTTATTTCTGTTATCTTCTTTCTCACACACGGCATTCGATTCTTTTTTGTTCTGTTTCGAAATGGAATTTAAATAATTTTCTCATAATTTTTGCGCATTTTTTTTTATCTAAAACAGCTTGTTAGAGAAACTATAAACATCGATTTTTTTTCTTCATCTGCTGTAGAGCAAAACGATAGTCTTAGCGCGACTGCTGAGAAATTAAAATTAAAATCACAAAATAGGTGACGCGTTAGAATTTAAATAAACGCAAATTTTAATACAGCTTTGATCGTCATACAACAATATATAACTAGGAGCTTTATGCTTTATTCTTTTTATGGTGGATCTTACTGAACATTGGGATACTCTTTGGGCTTCGTTTGTCTGACTGCTCAAAATTATGGTGGGTTCATAAAAGGATAATGAATAGCTGCTAATTAGGTTAGAATAATCGTTTACTTATTGAGAATCTGAAGTTTCTTGATAATTTCAAATTAGTGTGAAGTTCTTTCTGTTCTCAAATGAAGCCTTGTGTCGTTTGGGTAGATATGTAGACTGACCATTGACTTTTGATCTGATTATGTACTTTTGATCTAAGCACAAATTTTCTTGCGGACCGAGTGGCATCTGTATGTTGACAAAAATCCTACAAAGTTATCATTAGGACACCATGTAACTGTCACTCGGCTTCCATGAGGAAAATGTGTCGGTTGGGGTATAGTTTCCTTCCAAAAGGCTGGAGTATTATGTAACCCATAACAATGAACAATAAAGGGCACTTGCTTCAAAACGAAACTATCCATCGTAACATCAAGACAAGCTTTAAGAAATTTCAGTAAAATCAGGAATCAATTATCCATAAGTGTGAGGAATTCCTGTCAAGGTTCAGAATCCAAAGGCTTATTCAGAAGAGGAATGAAAAGAAATCAATTTAATCTGAAATTAAACGGATATGCGCTACCATAATACCGACTCAAAACAATATTTCACGCTTATTTCCATCTGGTTCTCTCACTATTCGCTTTATTTTTTTATTTTTTCTTCTTCAGATGACTGCCGGCTTATCTGAAATAGAAATAAAGGAAAAATTAGCATATAAATATGGCGTTTTTTATCATTTACAAAAACAAACATTAAAGCATCTAATAAAAACATCATTTTTATTTCACAATTAATCAATTATAAAAGAAACAAGCTGATCATTAAGATAATGAGTAAAAAAATTGGCGTCACTAGTTTTGCGGTAGTTTTGTGTGAAGATTTTTTTCTTCTCTTCTTCTGTTCTCTTCTTTATTATTTTATTCAAATGATAAATGCTAATTTCATTTAAATCCAGCATTCAAAATCGGCTTAAAGTCAATAAGATCAACATTGATCTTGAAAGATTGGTAAAATGTTTAAATAAAAAGTAATAATAAGGAGAATTTAAGATGTTGCGGCTACCAGTGAAGATTACATAGTCTTTTATCTCATAAATGTCTTTATGTGTTGTATAAATATGCTAACAACTTGGTGAAATTTGTCTATCCAATGAGAAACGTGACTTGCTCGAGTACTTCGATCTATAGACTTGAATCTCTTGTTAGTTACTGAAATATATTGGATTTTAATTAGCTGAAATGTTCAAGGATTTATTCTGATTCTTTTCAGATGCCGAAAATATTTTCGAGTTGACATCATCGGCATTTAAGATATTCCAAAAAAAATTAAATAAAAGATTTTCTTTCTCGCTTCTATCAAAAATAGATTTTCCTTAACATTGCCGTCGATTTATTGATCGCGTGATAAATGGTTCATATTTCTTACGATTTTATGATGTTTTTCGAGATAGAACTGGTAGCTATTAGCCATACGGACGCCAGAGAATGAATTTGATCGTTCGAATCTTAAAATATTTTGAATTTGAATGATATTTGAGGTAGAAATGGGACTTGAGATGTAAATTTGTGGAATTTAGACTTGAATTTAAGGATTCGTATAACAGAGTAAGACTATTGCTCTCAAATAATATGCTGTCTTAAATTTTTAGAATCAGTAACAGAAGATATTTATTTAATAAGATTTTAATTAACAATCCATATCAAATGACAAACTTTTTCACAGTGAATAATTATTTTTTACAAAAAACATGATTACTATGATTTAATCAAATTTATAATTCAATAATTCAACATAAATGTACTTACTGATCATGCTCATAAGTAAGCTCTGATCTTGCTCTGTTTTTGAGAACATGCTCTTTGTCTATCAGATATCTGAAGGAACAAGAAAGGAATGAAGAGAGACAAAACTAATCATTTCTCCTTCATCAATGCACCACGACAACTCTACATTATTGTATGACCTACCTGAACAGTAAATTGCGGCAAAAAGTCTAAAAATCCTGCTGATGTTGACTTGATACCAGATTCATGATTGGTTTCCATCGAATCATGTGTCACACCAACCTTGTACTGGATATAATTCAACTTGTGCTATCAGGGATAGTTAGTGGATACCAACAATGAAACTAGACATAATTTGTATTTAAAAAGCACAAGCAAGCAGATTTAAGATGCTAGAATAGAAAGAGGATCTTGATAGAGACAGTATTGCACTTGGAATTGAAAATTAGCAGACTGTATCCAAGAATAGGCATCAACTATGAAGGGTTATTAATAACAATTGATCCGTACAATTAATGAGGTAAGTAATTAAACAAAGAGAGTTGAAACTCATGAAAAACATCCAGTAGGATCCAGTCAATACAGATTCAATTCAATTTTGAGAATGTCATCAAATTCAAACACTCCTTGAACTGAATCCAATATTGCCCGAAAGTCATGAAAGGTTTAATGCCCATAATGTCCAATTCAATGACAATGATTCCAGTAATCGATATCACAAGCTATCAAAAGCAAATTCAACTCAAAAATCAGTATAAAGACATTCAAAACTGTCTGAAGAAAAAAAATTCCACATCATTTTATCTTGTGATCAAAATGAAATAAAAATCTGAGATTCCCATTGATCTCAACATCCCGATAGAGAACGACAACACATGAAACAATTGCCGAAATCTCAGGCAAGCCATTTAGTCTACAAAATTTATGGTCGTCGAGAGAAAAAATAACAGATAAAAATGAATATTGTTGGCTGTTAATGAAGAATATGAAAATTTTGCAACTAATAAAATTAATAATCAAACACAATATAAATTATCGCAGCCAAACTACTCAACATTCGTTCCTTTTTTGAGATGAATTTTTTATTTATTTTTTGAAACATAATAAAGAATTCAAACGAGTGAGCGATGAGAACATAAATTTTGTTCATTTAGTAAAAATAATCGATTTTTAAATTTTCAGCAATAATTTTGCCGGCTTGTTTCTTCTGTTTATTAGCCAACCTGATCAGTGTATGGCGAGATGGGAAACAGAGGAGATTGAGAGAGAGAGAACAAAAAATTGTACCAATGGACAGAGAAGAATTTTTTAATGGGATTTTTACCGTATCTGCATGACTTTTGGATAGTTATCAAAGTATCAAATTTTGTGTGTGAGAAGAGCTCATTAAGTATTTGAATCTTTGTGCTTCTCCACCGATTTTTCAACTGAATATGCGCGGTAAAATTTGAGATTTTTCATTTAGGCTTTAATTTTTTTTTTGTTATTTCTTTCAAAAGAAATTCTTCAGAATGCGACTTATCTCGACTGAATCTCTTGAATATCAAGAAAATATTCACAAGAAAAAAAATATATGTCTAATCTGGAATCTCTCCACTTAATATATACAAACACTAAGCCGTATGGAAGGTTCATTCGTTTGATGTTTTCTTCAATTTCGCCTTTCCCACCCGAAACAAGACACACAAAAAAGCTTGATAGCTGGCTAGTCAGCAAACCAAAAAACAAATATCTTTTCTCGTACTATAAGCAAATCATACCCCCTGGATGCTTTCGGATGAAATAACTTTCAAGTTGGAGAGTTTACTCTTATGTGGAATGAAGATGCGCTGCTGAATTGTTCTTGAAAAGGATGTGGATTGTGTTGGACATTCTGGATTTTCATTTTGCAATTTTGAAGTCAAATCTTCACAAAAATTCAATTTTCTTTACAGATTTAAATATTGACATGAAAATATCGATAAAATATCGACAAGGATACACAGCAACAAGCTATAAAAATGATTTTCAAACAGTTTTAGATCAAAATTTTCAATAAGATCACCAAAGTCCGTTAAAATTTGAAATTCAAACTAAAATGACGCAGAAAATGATGCAAAATATTTTTAACCAAAAATCCGTTAAAATTTGAAATTTTATTGAAAAAGAAGCAGAAAGTGATGCGAAAAATTCAAAAAATTACAACCGTTAATTATTTTAAAAATCCATAAAATTCACTAAATTAATCCACAAAAGATGCCCAAAAAGCATCAAGTAAGTCCGTCAAAGTATCCCCAAACCACCCAAGATCTTAATCCCCGATCAATCAAAGAAAAAGTGCTAAAGTGGGAATTATAAAAACAAATAAAAAATTAAAAATTTATTAATCTGAAATTAATCTTTTATTAGTCGGTGTCTTAGTTATAATATCATTTTGCCATTTGATTGCTGACTGTTTTCATTGGAATGAGATATCTTGAGAACTAAATTTATTAGCCAAAAATATTTCTCCCACCTTGAGAGCAACGAGATCATCTCACGTATGTCTTATCGATCGCAATCAATTATAAAATAAAATATAAATTAATGATTTGTTTAAATGCTGATGCCATGGAATTGATTTTGATGAGCTACAGCCTTTCAAAGAAACAAAAAAAAATATTCTCATGTCCACGAGATATATTGACTAGTTCCTTATTGAAATTGTTTTATTTTATTTCTTATTCTCCCTCATCAGGCGTGTAGCCAGGGGGGGTTTGGGAGGGACAACTGCCTCGTTTGATGGAAAGTTTTCTTTAATATTCTAGAATTTTGAGAGGAGAGTTAAGAGCCAGTTTCTAAGACTACCCTTTGTAATCTATATTACCCTATTGTAGGATATAATTTGGGGTCGGTTTCTAAGACTACCTAGGATACTCTACCCTGTCCTACCTTAGAAGATACCTAAAGAGACCAGTTTCTAAGACTACCTAGGGTACTTTACCTTATCCTATACTAAGGGATACCCTGGAGTTCGGATTCTAAGACTAACGAGGGTACCCTCCCTTATCCTCCCCCTAAATGATATCCTGGGAAAAGTAGGTAGCGTACACCCACATCTCGTGCATTCTAAGATACCTTGGAGCAGGATTGGTGGTAGGGTATCACGAGTATTCTTAGAAAACTTTCCCTGGCTACGCCCCTGTAGCTCACCAAAAACAAAAAAAATACTATAGATTATTTATTTCAAAACGTTTGTTTTGTTATTTTTTTAGTGGATAATTTATGTCTTTTTATTTTTGAAAGAGCATCATTTGAATTTTTTTACATTGAAAAATTATAATCATCGATGAGATATAAATTCGAATTGCGGCATGTTTCTTGTGTAATTCGATACAATTTTGAATCATCTCTCTTTCTCAATAGTCACAGCGTTTCGCTCTCGGAATAATGACATGCGGTTTCAAGTTTTTTTTCCTTTACTTCTCTTCAGTTGGAATATTTTGTTATAGCACAAGGAATTCTTTTTGTCTTAAGACTCGTCCAAAAAATTTCGCCGATGATGATTTTTTGGTTGAATTGAAGAAAAAAAAAATAAATAAAAAAATATCACAAAATAGTCATCTGATTCATTGAGTAGTAACTCTTTAACTTGATATTTCTTTTTTCGTGTATTCTATCCAGCTGTTTTTGTACTCCTTCGTGTGTATGTCATAGATATGCTTTATGATTCTATCCGACAAGTTCCTGGTACGATGAAATTGAATATATGTAGATTGAGAGTGGAAAACGTGCTTGACATTGTAATGGTTATGGCTAGTGTTGATGATATACGTCAAATTATATTGTGGCATTTCATTGGAATTAATTTCAGTTTAAATAAAGGTAACAATTTTATAGAACTTTTTTTAAGTTATTAAATCTGAATTAAATATTTTAAAATAATTTTTCAATTAAGGTTCGATTAAGGAGAACTCCTTCCTTGTCACATATTTTTAAAAAGTAAAAAAAAATTGCTTGAACTATCACTCAACCTTTCAGATCCCCAAAAACATGAACATAGTAAGTAAACGACCACTAAGTATCGTCATAAAGAAATGATCCTAGGGGTCTGTTCTTAAATGACGTCCAACATTTAGGGAGGGAGAACTAAAGTTCTGTGACACTTCCATAAAAAAAATTGTATGAAAAGTTTGTGAAATAGGGATTAGGGATCTATTGGGTGGATTGAGTCATAAGGGGTCGTTCACTTATTACGTTCGCTCTTTAGGGATGAGGGGGGGGGGGGGGGGTGGTTGTTCTGAAATTTTGTAACAGGTCAAACAAAGAAAAAAATTTTTCTTGGAAAATTTGTAACAAGGGGGGAGGGGGGTCTAAAATTTTGTTTTTTTGAGTAACGTAATAAGTGAACGACCACTAAAATGATAATTTGTGAACTAAAAAGATGTGATAGAGTCTCAAGATTAAACACTTTAATCAAAATACATAATAAAAATTGCATAATAAAATAGCATAAAATTTTTCTGATGTAGCTACAATGAAGGCTACTTATTTTTACTTATCAGACAATACGTTTATTGTGAAAAAATATATTCATCCTGCCACCATGCCTGTTGAAAGATTGAAGAATTTCTGTCCAGTAAAGCTGAACAGGACTATCAAACAATATTGACAAAGATTGAAAGCAGATCCTTTCATCATTAAGGATTCTTATTCAATGCTCGTGAATTCTATACATTGTCAAGTGGCTCAAATTACTCAAATTGATTAACACGAAATCATCATTATTATTGAACGTTGAGAAGCTGACAGAGTGTTGAATCAAATCACAACATTTCTTAAGATTTATTCCAATGGGCGACAACAGTTCATATTCTTCGAAATTGGTTCTTATTCTTCGAAATCGAAACTTCGAAAATGTAATTTTTTTCAAAAAAAATATGACCGTTACAAATTTTCGTAAGTAAATTTAACGGTTTTTGAAAATTCAAAAAAATTTACACTTCGAATATTTTCGAAATAGTTTTGAATTTTTAAAAAAATAACGGTTACTACTACTGTTGTCATCCATTGGGATTTATTCTACGATCAAAGTAATCATTTTGATTCTTTGAAGTTATTGTTAAAATAATTGTTGATTGTTGAGAGATTGTACTCTAAAGAAATTGTCATTTAAAATACAGTACACTGTTTTAAGTTATTGTTGCATTTTTCAGTGTCATTTATAATTTCCAAGAACGTAGCCAAGGGGGCAGGGGCTTATCCAGAAATGTGCATGCAAAGGGGGATTTGAATTTGTTTGTATGGAAGAGAAGTTTTAGGATTCTTTTCTTAAAAAACCTTAGCAAATTGAAAGAATTTTCGAAAAAGTGGGATTTTAACCCCAAAGACGCTTATTGGATACGCGTCTGTAGGTAGGACACCCCATTTAAAAAGTTTTTACACGGAAAATTTTTAACATGAAACTTTTTTTCTTCTTAAAAATTTCCGAAGTTTTTGAAGCTCTAATTTAGAATTGAATCATTCACGTACCGTTAGAATTAACAAAAATTACAAAAACTCAGGGGGGACACCTTAAAATAATAACGATCAAATTTTTGAAACATGTAAGCTGAGATGCAATTTTTCAAGTACTCCAATTTGTTTTGTAAAAAAATTGTTGAAAAATGAAAAATATGCAAAATTTTTGTCTAATGCGTTTTCAGTTTGAAAAAATCATTAAAAATAATCAGAAATGTGAATTACTTTATTAATTCATTCAAAAATTTAAATTTGACTAGATAAATTTCAAGAAAATTCAAAAATTTTAGTTTTAAATTGGAGTACTTGAAAATTTTCATCTCAGTTAACATGTTTCAAAAATTTTATCATTAAATTTTGCGTTGTCCCACCTTCTGCAAAACTAATTCAAATTATATGACAGTTTAAGAATTAATTCCGGATCACAAAGATGCCAAGTGCTGATTGAATATCAAAAAGATGTGGTAAATACAGGAACAAGTGCTGCTCAATTTTTGTAATTTCTTTTTAGGATCCAATGGATTAAGAGTACAAAAAATCAAATAAATATCTCAAAATTACGATATAACAATGACAGGCTATTCCATTTTACCATAGCGTGAAAAACTTGTATCATAATAATTTCCATCCCATCAAATCACTATCTTTAAGTCACACGAGTCAATAAATTAAAAGCCACTTTAGTCATACATAAATACAGTCCAAAATGTATAACATTACGTGTCTCGGAATTTGTGACTCGTGCAAAAACATTAATCAGTAAGGAAAACGAAGGTAAAGTCTGTGTTGAAACAATGTTGCAATTGAGGCTCGCAGGTATATCATTGTAAATACGGAAAGCCAAAAGAATGCACCGAAAGAACTGACGGCAATCGTCATAACTCAAAAATTGTGAATGCATACTCGTTAAGGCAACAAATATAAGTTTTATTTGAATATAATTGGGAGATCAAAGGGAAATGACTTTTTTATGGTGGTTGCTTTATTGCATGAATGATATTAATACTTTCACGGCACTTTCATTGGCTTCATTATGGAATTTTTGTGGATTATGTAACGGAATGAAGTGGACGCCCACGCAAGAAATTCATTAAATTCCAATAAGAGATTAATTTTGAGCTGCTTAAGTAATCCAGGAAGTCAACAAGAAATTCATCTTCTTGTTCTACTCAAATTTGTCAACATTTTACTCAACAGAGAAAAAAAAATCTTCGGCATTTTTAAATCCGCAAGACAATAGTCTCGTCATCAGTCGCCCATACACACAATTGTACACACTCCGCAGGATATAAATCTCAATTCAATTTCAATTTTTCTCTTTTTTTCTTTAGACTTATTTTGTTTTCTCAAGAAACACACAAAAAATGCCACCCAAGTTGTTGACGAATGTCGAGTATTTGTCGTTATATTGATTCTCTTTCCTAACTAACAGGAAAGAATTAACAATTTCCTATAAAAATTTAGATATGATCTTCCTACATTCTTCTTTTTATTCTTGATGCACATTGAGACGCTCCTTATCACTTACACCATCCCTGAATTGTCTCATAAATTTTTATGCTCTTTAAGAGGAAAAGAAGACGAGAGAGATATTTGGGTCATAAACAATCAGAGCTTTGTACATTTGTTTTGACATTTTAACGTTCCATTAAAGTCCAACAGAGAATAAAAATAAATTACATTAATTAATTGTCTTGTTCTGTACGACTGCACGTGAGATAATGTATTTTTTTGGGGAAATTTTGAATTATTTTTCTGTGATTTGGAAATTTAACGAACTTTTTGAATTTCAAAATTGATTTTAACGGATTTTGTACAAATTTGAAATTTTGAATTATTTGTATCAAAAGATGCAAAATTCAAAAATATTTTTAACGGGTTTTGTACAAGTTTAACGAATTTAGTCAAAAATTGAAATTTAACGATATTTTGATGAGTTTTTCATTGAAAAAGACTAAATAATTCAAATTCAAAAATCTTTGTAACAAATTTTTGATTTTCAAACAAAATAACTATTTTTGAAAAGAAATTTAACGAACTTTTGACAAATTTTGCATCTTTTGAAGCAAAAATTTGAAATTTCTTGTAACGGGTTTTTCAAATTTTAATCAATTTAAAAAAATTAACAATCTGAAGACAAAATTGAAACAAAAGCATTCCAAAATCCAAAATTTCATCGTTCACAGTGCATTATAATGAGCGAAAAATAAACAAAGTCTAGCCGTGATATATTTCACTGCTAATAACATTTGTTTAAGCAACAAATCTCTAGGATATAAATATCCAAATGAAAATCTGATGTCAAGCTTTATTTAAATAAAGCCGTCTTAGCGCATTGTTTGAAAACATACGCTAATAATAAAAACACGTTAAAATTTATTGCTTCTAGCCATATTTGCCTTTCAATACTGACCGTCATGTATTGTATATCATTCAATCGTGCGGTTTATTTGGTGACCGTTTGAATGTAACTTTGTTTTCATCTAATTAACATTATAAGACACTTAAATTAACTGTCGGTACCTTTCTCATTCCATTTTTTGTGCCATTCTGCTGGAAATACATTTCATGTAAAATTGACAATTTATTCTCGCGCCTTAATTTCCACAATGATATGTACGAAAAAAAAAAACAAAATCTGCATAAATTACGAGATAAAAAAAATATATAAAATTATGTTTGAAATGAAGAAAAAGAGAGACTTGAAGATAAATATACAATGTAGATGTATATATGCACGTATACGAGAGACGGCGCTAAGCGTAAAGGCGCTCTTTTTATTTTAACAAGATAATATATGAATAAGTCAATTTACCATAAATATGCAAACAGTACAAGACACATAAAAAGACTGTTTTGCTTCTTTCCTTTTACTAATTCTTCTTTTTCATTCATTATTCAATCAACAAACTGACTTAATTGGACTATTGCGAATAGAATGTGTGTGGTGATATTTTCATTTTCGGAATGGAATCTTTGGAATTGAATACTTTTGTGGTTGACTCATAGCTTGTGATTGATTCTGATGATGAATTTCTGTTTAATAAAGAATTGTTGGATTTATTCTTGAGATGATCTTGTGGGATTTTGTGATTTATTTTCGGTCGACAGAACTTTCTTGCTGTGATACCTTTTTGGAATTCCTTGAGTTTCTATTGAAGTTCAACGAGTTTTCTATTAGGTCCTTTATGTCAATATATGTTGGCATAAATAAACTGCACGATGGTAATGTAATTAAAAGTGACAATGTTTATTTAATAAGGAGACGATGTTCTCTCTCACGAGTTATAATGAAAACTGAACTTTACAAAGAAAGGGAATTACAACTATGACAAGGAGAAATCAACTAATTGTAGTTGCTAACATAATTCAAATATGAAATGACCGTTGATATATTCTCAACAATATAGGATATTTTTGTCAAAAGTCAGTTGAAGATTGAATCTCTTGCTCTTCAAGCTGTTACTTATCCTCCTGTTCTGTCGTACAATGTTGCCTAGAGTGTTATTCAGCATGCCCTCTCAACCGTCATTTACGAATTTTTATGACTCAGGAGATCATCAAAATGCATCTAGTAACAATTATTAATCAAAAAGCACTTAATCATACTTAATTTTCTTGAGATTGATACAGTCCAGATCTGGACTACATGAGGTGGTCACTAAAAGTTCCCAATGACGAGATCCTGTGAAGCCTTGGATCTCGAGAATTTGACGAGACCGAGATATTGGGTTTCCTCACTGAAAACTAAACATTGGTGCTGTTGTTATCATTTCACTGGCAGTTAGGGTTACTCTCTTGTCGATCATCACAATTTTTTGAATTTAATTGACATTATTCATTTTGTTTACAAAAAATCAAGTAAATTCCAAGCCTCTCAACTTCACAAACCTAAAAAATCAATTTCTTTAATACCGCAACAATGTATCTGGAATGTATCATCAAATGGAAGCCTTTCTATTTTCATATTTTTCATTTGACTAGATAAATTCGATTTTTCGCAAAAGACAGAACTTGACAGAAACATACATACATAAAAATTAGCTCAATGTCAGTGGAAAACAACAAAATGACAAGGAAAGGGTATAAAAATTAAAGGTAATTTAATCTCCATACAATGTTGTGGAAATAATTTTTACTTTATGAGGAATTCGAATGTGCATGCATAAAAACCAGAAGCTAAAAGTTGATTATAGGATTATTGCATATCCCATTTAAGACATAAGCATGCATGTCATCTTTCATAAACCTCAAAAAAAATTTCCCTAAATTGGAATAAATTATTTATTTAAAAAAAGAATATAAATCGAACTTATTAAAAGAAAGAAGCATGCACAGTGCGAGAGAGGGCTCTAAACGTGTAGGTAGATTTGATTCCTACCAAAGAGAGTAAAAGGCGGTACAGATGAAAGAAACATAATTATATTACAGCTGATAATAGAAATACTCAATGTGTTTTTCCTTCTTTCTTCTTCTTATTCATCCACCGGGGTTTTTGTCGACCGAGTGAGACGGCAATAACCATTTATGTGTGGTGAATGGGAGGAAAGAAAAAAAAGAGCATTAAATGGTTGTTAGGCAAAAAAGGGCTTAAAGAAATTTATGAAATAGAATCTCTCATCTCCTTTGTTCTTCATTCGCGTTAAAGAAAATGATTTGATTTGAAGATGTGTGTCGGCTTTTTGAGCTTTTGATCTTTTCACGAGACAATGACAGATTCAGTTCTTCTTTCTCTCTTCCTTATCGTTCTTCTTTTCATCTCTCGTCTTCAGCATAACGTTCTCTGTCTCGCTTCTTTTCTGAGGTTACAAATCACTTTTGTGTTAGCTAGCTCTGTGGATCTATGACTGACTTTATGCTCGAAATAATTATGTTGCGTAAGTAGACAAAAAGAAAATTTAACGGTCAAATTATTTTTGAAAAAAGTTTGAGATGTTTTTCAAATTTTTTTCGACCGTTAATTTTTAAATAAATTTTAGCCGTTATTATCTGCAAAAAACATACTGCTTTCTGTTCAAAACAAGACTGACTATTTCCTTTTACAATACAGACGACTTTATTAACATAATTTAAGGCACAATACATTATTTTAAAACACTAAAATGAAAAAAGATACATTTAATTCCACAAAATACATTTAGAATGAATTATTTACTCGATTTTGTGAATTTGGCGTGCTTGCATCTGGTTGAGTCGCGTTGCTGTTGGGATCAATATTCATTTCTGCATCCTCACTTGACATTCGTTCAAATTTCATCCTAAATTTCCTCAACTCTTCTTCTTGATTCTTAATACCCTCCAAAATTTTTACCAATTCATCACAATCTGCTAACCATTCATCCTTAAAACCAAATACGCTGTACTTTTCTTTGATTACTTTATATGCTATTGTTTTGAGATTATCATTGTCACATTTGTGGGCTAGCTGGAATACCTCAATTGCATTATCACCATCGATATCATTTAAAATATCTGATTTAGCATAATCTTCCAGCTCCTTGATTTGAAATTTACACGCAGCAGCAAACAGATTCATGAAATTAGTATCTTCTGGTAGCTCATTTGTGTACACATATTTTATAATCTCTTCGAAACTTTTAGCAGAAATATCATCAAAACTAAATTCAGTAGCAAAAGGTCTGTCTTTAAATTGTTGAGCCATAAAGGGACTTCGAATATCCATAACAAATTTATGAACACGATATCTTCGACCGACGATGCTGATTGTAAAGTCTCTAGATTTGTTATTAAGAAGAAATCTCTTGATATCACCAAATAGTCCAAGATATGGATTTAAGTTTTCTCTTTTATCCACGCGCATCAATTGATCAACTGATTTCTGCAGGTTTCTGACATACTTGAAGTTTGAAAATTGATCAACTAAATGCTTTTTAATTTCCTCGAGAGTTGCACTGGATATCTTTCCTGGATATGTTGAGTAGCACAGATTATATTTTTCATTGCCAGTAAATTCCACATGTTTTAAATTGTTCAGACCATCCAAAATAGCGGGATCAACAAAAAGCAAAGCACTAGACTCAAATTGGATACATTCCAAGTCCTCAAAAACCTCAAACAAGTCGCCAGACAAAATTGAAATTTTATTATTGAAGCTACAAAAACGTCTCAACTTTTTATATATATTCATAGTTTCCATATCCAGTTCTGTTATTTGTGATTCGCGTATTTCTAATGACTCCATGTTCGGGAAGCATTCGATGAGCTTTTTTGGGATTTTCTTAAAAGAAGCATTCGAAATAATCACAGATTTAACATCCTTGTCAGAGTATCCATTTTTATGATAATAAGATTCATAACTCAGTTGTTCCCAATCACAAGGAGAGTATTCATTAATGCTGCATCCATAGCTTTCTCCGCCCATTAATGATTCACGATTTGCAAATGTGAACCACATTTCTCTCATATTGCACGCTAAAAACAATAAATTAATTGAATTAAAGAATTGAGAATTGTATAAACTCTAATTAATAGTTAAAATGGAACGTTAATATATGTTAATTAAAGCATTATTCAATAAATAAAATGACTTACCTCAAATGTTTATTTTGACACAGACAAAGATAAAATGAAGTTCAATATTTGAACCAGAAAAATTTGTGTAGGTAATTCAAAAAATAAAAATACGTTGGACATTGAATTTATCTCACAAGATGTTAAGCACTCGTTTCAGACGTTTCATGTTCCGACAATGTATTCACATATTCATAAAATCATTAATAATGCGATTCTCATTTTGTGCTATTCACAACATCTATTCTTGAATTATCCCTAAACAACAAAAAGAAATTAAGAAGAATAGAACAGTAGAGAGAATAGCCAACCAAAACGACCATAAATATTATGAGGAAAACAAAAGTAAAATAAAAAAATAATAATAAAAAAGCAGGCAACAGCAGCAGATAGAACAAAACGAAGAATAAAACACAGAATATGAGAGAGAGAATGAGAAATTTTTTTCAGTGGTAATTTAATCAACTGTTTGGGTCTTTTTTTTCTGTAATGTGTATAGTGGTTGATGATGCTACTGTAATACGCCGAATGTATATAAATACAGTTCTTTTCATCTTCTTTCCTTATATTTCTTTCAATAACAACACTTTGATGCTGCTACTGTCTTCAGAAGAAGTATAAAATGAAAAGAAAGAAAACTGGTATGGAAGTTACTGCGATTTTAGGGCATTTCATGCGCATTTTTGGGGACTGGACGATAATAATCATCATAGCAATCTGATATGAAATTAGAATTCACCAATCGATTGACTATTTACTGTAATATCTTGGTGGATTTAGAAATATACCCAAAAAACACTAGCAGAAGGATATCTCTGTCCAAAATGGACAATGATCCACTTGAACTTAAGAAAACATCCAGTTTCCAGCACAAAGAATTATTTTTAACAACTTGTACATCAAAGGACACCCCCGGTCCACTCAGGAAGTACAAAGTGTCTACCTAAGCAAATAAACTTATCGAAAAAAAAGTTCGTTGAAAAAAAAGAAGTAAGAAGCGTATTGACTGTTCTGCCGATGTCGATACATGTGAGGGAGAAAGAGCGAGAGTTCGTAAATGAGTGGATGGATTCATTCAAAATGTGTTTTATTTTTTCGGTAAACTTTTTATGTGTGCACACATAAATTTCTTCCTTTACTCTTTATATAATAATGATGATGATGATGATCGTCATTGTCTCTTCTTACTTACTTGCTGCCTCTCCTCTGCTACAGCTACCGTATTTATTGTAAATAAATAAGTATATTGAGACGTTGCGGCATATTTATTTTCCAATTTGAAGAGATGAAGATTGTGTTGTGGTCGCCTCATAAATTTGCTCAATTGGAATGAACATGCCGCCTCAAAAAAAAAGTATTGTCTGAAAATTATTTAATTAAAGATCATTTTTCTTCCTGTATGTTCTTTCGACCGTGCCTTTTGCAGTCGAATTGGGTGTTTAACTTAAATTCAACCGTCATATGTGAACTTTTGATAAGGAAATTAGGAAATGAGTGAAATTGGAAGAGTTGGAGGCACAGGACGCTTTGTAGACTGGGAAAATCGAAAGCAATAGCAGGTAATATGTAAAAAAATCATAGTTACCTTTGAAATTAAATTTTTTACAGTTTAGTTGAACACAGTGGACGAAAAGATTGATAATTGGAAGTTTATTGAGCATGGATAACTCAAGTTTGAGTACTTTAAGATAATTGAAGCTTCTAAGGTAAGGCTTACATCATTCATTTGCTGAAATTTATGTCAGTAGCTATCAGGGAGATGTTTCCAGTAAAATTAATTTCAAAAAGCAGCAAATTGTCATTTGGAGTCTAGAATCTATCAATCACAGTGACTCAGAGCACAAGATCACTGACCCAAAAGGTTACTTCCAATATTAGATCATTATTTGAGCCCCACATAGCTGCTTAGAGTTTAATAATATTAAATGCAACCTTCAAAACAAATTTCATTCAGAATTAATCCATAAGGTCATCTTTAGATCCAAAAAAAATCTAAATAAACGCCTATACTGACTTTAACCCTTTAATCTTCTTGAGATCCATGTCCATAATTAAATAAAGGAAGTAGCCAAAAAGGTTTCTTCTCAACAGAGTCTCTCACCATCAACAATCACTAATTTTCTGTTCTATGCGAAGATAATTAGACACTAGATATGTATTTTTAGCGTGTTCAACAGAAATATTAAAGAATGAAAAAATGAGAATCAAAGCGAAAGAACTACAAAAGGAAAGAAAAGATTTTCGGTAGAATGAATAACAAAAAAAAAACTGAAATATGAAAGAAAACTTACAATATATAGCTTACTTATGAGAATTCCCACATATCGTGGTTGGTTTTTAGCATAAAAACGTAAGACGTGTGCCATGCTAACATCAAAGACAAAAATGCCGACATGAAAAGAGCCGAAAATGTTTTTTTTTCTTTCATTTCATATTATAAACTGGAAATATAAAGCTATGAAGTGATCTTAGTGCATTGAGTGTAGTGTATGTGTATGTATCGTCGGAACATTCGATACTATCTCGTTGTTTGTGAGTAAATGAATGAGAATTTATTGAAAAGAAAAGAATTTCATCGTAGCGTTATTGCATTTTGTGGTATTTAACAATTTTTTTTCGTTAAATAAGTGGGAAGTGAAGCGATAGGTGTAGAAAAGTGATTGGGGTTTTTCTTCATCGTCATTCTACCTTCTCGTTCAAGTACAGAGCTGAACATCCAAATTTTGGGACATATTTGCTTAGTTTTGACCTATCATGTACCTGAGGATCGGGAAACACTAGATTGTTCAAGACTAGCCGCTGAGAATTGACATTTTTTGACACCAATCACTTACCCAAAACAAATTTTGTTAGAAAAATGTAATATGAAGCGTAAAAAACCCAAGAACCTCTTCCCTCTAAGCGTTACGTAATATAGGTGTTTTGACATTATTTTTTATGGTTATCAAAAATTAAGGGGGTGTTTTAGAGGTTTTTTCTAGCAATTTAAAGATGTTGGTGTTTTAACACCCAAATAACCACCCTAAATACGCCACTGGTCTGAGCCAGGCAATATTGGTAGATTTTTTAAGGTCAAGCTTTTAACCAAAGCTTTTAAAGGGGAAGTGAAAAATAATTTTTGACCTAAGTTCTCTTTTCAAGATTAAGGTTAGGGGTCATTCACTTATGACGTCCATCAAAAAATGGGATTTTTAGATCCCCCCCTCCCTCCTAAATCACAAATTTTAAATTCAAAAAAATTTCTTTAATATAAAGTGTCACAAAATCTCAGACCCCCCTTCCCCCCTAAATCATGGACATCATAAGTGAATGACCCCTTATGTGACATTTGAAAGCATTAAGTAATAAAGAACGACCCCATTTGCTAGTTTAGATACTATAAGGTTTACACCTAAGCTCAAGTATCCAAAATAATTTAGATTTACTTATTTCTACTAACTCTTGTGAAGTATATAAATAAATAATAAGATTTTTGGATACTAGAGCTTTAAAAACACTGAGTGAGGAAGGTTGCTCTAGATTTTGTTATATTGCATTACAAGGAGGAAGAATAGGCCAGAAACAGCCATTTCAGCATTAAATATCAATGCTCAAGCTACCAACTCTGCTCAAGTGAAATAACATCAATTAAATGTTAAGAACAACAAAAAAATATTTCAATTAAAAATTTTCATTTCAAAATTTTTCATTTATTCACTTTGATCGTGCCGCCATCACATGATAAAATAAATAAATAATGCGTATTAAAAGGAATTGATTTGAGCTCCGAGAGAATTCTATGATATCATCGGAAAGAAACCCGATCGTCATAGAATATTATTTTAAAGTTTTGTCGATATACGAAAAAGGAAATCATATCAATTTTCCACTGAGAACACCGCAGAGGCTTTTATTTCCATTCTCAAACTATAAATTATTGAATGATCGATAGAATCATGAGACGGAAGTTGGATTAAATTTATTGAATCAACGCAAAATATAATTTACTATTAAATAATAGCTTTAATGATTTATGTGAATGTCTTGGAAATTTAATAGAATTTTTTTGAAAAAAAAGAAATAACTATTAAATGAAGTTGTTTAAACTACAATTTATATTAGATTCTCAAAATCTGACGTTAAGTTGGCAAAAGAAAATAAATATTTTCTAAAAAATAAGAAATGATTTACTAAAAAATTTACTTGATTTTCGTAGAAAAAAGTTAATTTTCAAAAAGAAAGTATCGATAATCACCATATTTTTAAAATTGTTAAGATTCGAACTTATTTCCCATTTATTTTGACAAATATTTTCTCATTGAATCAGATTAATCTGTTTGGACAATTTTGATAATTTATTTATATTTATTCTATGGCTAAAGTTGCATCATAAGGCTCAGGCATTTATCAGAAAATTGTAAAAATCGTTTAATTTTCTGAGTATCAGCACGTAGATTTATATGCTCTGAAGTTTAATTTTAAAAAGCAAAAAAATCGATAATTTTGGAGAGAGAAAAATACCTTGAACAAAGCTTTTAAAAATCATAGAATATAGAATTGTGAGATTCGAACTTAATGACAAACCTTATCTTTTTAGAATTAATTTATTATTGAATAATTATTTTAAATGAATTAAGCAATTTGCTGTACATATTTTACAGACCACTTTCACAATTCCTAAATCATATTTAATTTGCTAAGTTTAGTTAAATTAAGTGTAAAGAAGTATTTATAAAAAAAATAGTTTAGTCGTTTGAATAAAAAAATATCAGATGATCTAATCAGTGGAAAAGGAAGAAAAATTGGAATCAGGGACGTAAAATTGAGGTTTTATACTGGGGGACCTCGATTTGAAAAGACTCGTTTTGAAAAGTTTCGATTTGAAAAGAAAAATTTTTATCTACCAAAACATTCGATTTGAAAAGATTTCTCCCTATTTGCTTCGATTTGAATTGAAATAACGGCTTTGAAAAATTCAAATTTGAAAACATTACAAATTATGTGGTTAAAATAACATTTGTTAGGTTCTTAATTTTATGTTCATTAACCTCAAAAATAAAATTTAAAGAAAAATTTACTTTTTATTGCTTTTTGTTTAATATAAATATGAAATTGTCGTAAAAGTATCTTCAAAAAAGCAAAAACAGATTAGAAAACGATAGAAAAGTGCAAAAAATTAAAAAAAAAATGTCTTTGTTTTGGTAAATTTTTTGGATACTTACTTACTTACTTCGCTGGTCGTACAGATCAATTGTGATCCATGACCTCCCTTAGTTGGCGCCTATAACTAGCTCTATCGCTGGCTACCGTCTGCCAATTACCAATACCAAGTGCAATGCTGTCTCTATCAACAGCTTCCCTCCACGAGTTCTTTGGCCGTCCACGTGATCTCTTGCCATCTACGAAGTCAGATTTAAAGACCTTACTTAATGGAGCTTCCACAGGTCTTCTTATAACATGTCCAGCCCATCGAAGCCTGTTTACTTTAATTCGTTTTACGATGTCAGCAAATTTTTTGGATATTGGAACAAAATACCCAGTTTTTTATGGATTTCCTACCTCGATTTGAATAGATTCGATTTGAAAATAATTTTCTCGGATCAAAATAACTTTTCAAATCGAGGTCTCCCAGTATTCAAAAATTATAAAACGAGAATAGGAGTTAAAATAGATCTAAAATCGAATTATGTAGAACTCTTAAAATAATAAACTGCAAAATTAGCAAAAATAAAAATAAGTATAAAAACAAAGGATAACTTGTTAAATTTTTTGAGATTCGAACTCAAATCTTCTATATTCGTAGAATTATTTTACATTATTGTACTCATTTACTAATGTGTACAATCTGCAATATGTAAATATATTATTTATCTTATTCTGTTTATTTTATTGTAAAATCTATAATAATTTATTAATTTATTTTATTCATCACATTTGTCATTCAATTTATATCAAATTTAATTTAAATAGTTCTAATCCATCACTCAAAATAGTATTTGTCATATTTTGAATTATTAAATACTGCAAGTTCAGAATATTCCATTCTATCTTCATCATCCCATACTTAACCATAACCCAAACTCTCTTTGATGTTTTCAAATGCAAACAGAGAGGAAAAAGTTCAATCGCAACTTAATCACGTTTATAAATCACGTGATTAAACGCTAAATCTACCATCTATTATCCTCAAGAAAAAAAAAGAATCACCGGCAAAGAATAGAGAGAAGATGAAAAGGAACGGAAATAAAAATTAACAAACAATAAAATCATGATAAGTAATAAATATATCCGCGATTGAAATAGAAATGAATCCGTTCACATTTCAATGAATCTAATTATATTGTTGTTCTTTCCTTGAATGAGCATACAAAGTAATATAAAGATACAGTCTTCTTTACATCATGCGAGATTCCCAAAAAGTCTCAAATCCCGACCGCAGTATGGGTATCGTACGGATATGATGGAATGGTCCTTGAAGGGGTTTGGGGGGTTAAGTTTCATACAAATTTTGATATAAAGAGGAAGGATAGCTCAAAAAAGACAATTTTAACGTTACGTGACTTACAGACGACCCCATACATGAAGCCATACTATAGAAAATCTAATGCGTACTCTACTATTTATTTGATTGCTCTTTGTGGATGTTTGCTTGTTGTTTTTCTTCCTCTCTCACTTTTTATATATTTTTCATTCCATTTCTTTCCTCTTTTTTTTTTTAAAAAAAAAAGTCGGCAAACGGCAAATATCAAAAGGTATTTTTGTTCGTTTGTTTACATAATAGTGGTTTCTTTTTAAGAAAAAAAAGAGCCGTGTAGTCATTTTTTATATGGAACAAAAAACCTTAGAAGGATCAAACAGAGCCGCACGATACGATTAAAAGAAAAGAAAAGCAGCAAAGAAAAAAAAAGAATCTCTTAAGACTTTTTATCTCATTGGGTTCTGAGTCTGTGCGCTTGGCTGTGTGCGCAGGATTTTCTCTTCTCTTCATTCCTTTTTGTGTCTCCAACAATATTCTTTATTATTATTTTTTCCTTGTGTAACAGCCTCATGATGTAGGTTAATATTCCTGTCCTAATTCTAAATAGAATCTATTATATTATACGAGATCATTAAATTGAAATTCAAAAGATTGTCATATTTATTAAACTAGATCTGTCATTTGTCACGATTTATTATGTCAATTTCTATTTGTCCATTGCTTTTTTTTCTTCTTTTCAAGGAATAGAAACATGCGTTTTATTGATGGCTGTTTGAGTTATTGGAACAATTGAGGCAGTTTGTCTTGGTTGGTTTTGGCTGAATTTTTGATTTAAAATCTGAATTTTATTCTAAGACATATCCAGGAAAGCGTTAAAGTTAGCGTTAAAGCGTTAAAGACTGGACGGTCAGTCTCCCCCCCCTTGATCTCCCTAAATATATTTTTTTTTAATTTTTCTAAGGTCTTTTGAAATTGAATTTTTGAATATTGAAATACGATAATGAATATATAAAACGATGCATTTATTAATTCTAGAAAAGACATTCCTCTGAACTGAAATTTTTTTTTTGGGGTCTTCCTAAATATTTTTTAAGGTTAGACTCCAAGCCGCAGTTTTTAAAGTTTTTTTGGTGGGTTCAAAATTGTTTAATTCCATATTTTTTGTATTGTTCTTTCTGTTGATTCAAAAAAGTACGAAAATGACCTTGCTTTAATTTAAATTTTCAAAAATACTTAAGAATTAAGAATTTTAATATACATTAATTGAAGAAAATAATTTTAAAAAACCTATTTATATGGCTGCATCCAGAGGGGTCTTAAGGGCAAAATTTAACGAGAATATAATTTATTTTAAGAGAAAAATTGAAATTTGAAATTTTTTGTATGGACAGAAAAATTTAGAAAGGGTTTTGGGAAATTTTTCTTAAAACCTCTAGCAAATTGAAAAAAATTTCCTAAAAAAGAGTGGAAGGTTGACCTCTAAAACCCTTCCCTGAATATGCTTATTTTTTGGAATTTTTTTAAAAAATATTTTTGTTTTTGAAATAAAGTTTGAATTTTTTTTTTTGAATTTTGTAAATTAATCTAAATACTTAACTTACATGCAACATTCAAAGTAAGTTTTAAACGTTAAAATTAAATCAAAATTTGTCGTGATCAGAACGACCAAAATTAAAGTAAAATTGAGAAATGTAGAATTTTTAAATAAGTAAAAAAATTAAATTTTTATGTCAAATTTGCTTTTTGATCAAAATTAGACACCATATCTTGAATTATGTGTTCTTTATGAATTTTTTTCATAATGACACAAAGAATTTATATTTTGAAAAATTATCATAGTTTTTATTTAAATCAAAAAAATAGTTTAACATGAAAATTTAGTCAATAAAACCGTAAAAATGCCAAAAATTAAGTTATTTTTATTAAGTTGATACCTGTTACTTATCTACTCCACAGCAAAAACACATCATTTAAAACAAATAGCTGAAAGCTTTAACTATTTTCGAATTTTTGATGAATTGACCAAAAGTCCACAGATCTACATCTATAAATACTTAAAATATGACAGCATTCCTTCAAAACTATTTCCAAACTCACGGCATACTCGAATATCAAAGATATTTTCTCATTGTTACCGCAGGAAACGCTCCATAGTCATACATAATTTATGAGACCTTTTTAACTCTTCAATATTTATGTATCTATTATGAATTTTATATAAATCAATAGCTCAATATTAAGAGTAGAGGGCAAGAGATAAAAAAAATTACTAAATACTTTACAAACTCGCCGCTGGCTGGTGATGGAGTTATTATTGTTATTATTAATATTATTACTGAATGTTGTTGTTGTTGTTGCAGGTTTTTTTTTAATTTAAATTTTCGGTAACATCAAAGAAGTAGCTCATAATATGTAACTTTTAATTTCTTTTTTATGGGATTTTTTCTTCTGAAATCTCTTTAATAGCACCCGACTTCTTTTCTTCTTGGATATATGTGTAAAACTTTACATAAACACTATAAATCGTGAAATGTCGGTGTGTCGAATTATTTCTTTTTTTTTCTCTCTCTCTCTCTCTTTTTTCTCTTAATTCTCCTTATGACCCGACTTTGGTTCCAACAATTAATTTAAGTTGCTACTGTGATGAAATTTGCAGCTTCTTATCTTCTCGTCTTTCTTGTTGTTCCTTTTTTTACAATGCGCAAATTTTTTGGATTTCTTTTCAGTTTTTTTTGTGTTGCTTCTCCTTCTCTCGATCATCAATGTGCTGCATTTCTGTCCTGAGGGAACCTTTAAGTGCATTTTTTTCTTCTCTTTTCGGTTAAATTCTCACATGAATATGCATGCATAAATTTTTCACGCAAT
This sequence comes from Chironomus tentans, assembly GCA_963573255.1. NCBI lineage: Eukaryota > Metazoa > Arthropoda > Insecta > Diptera > Chironomidae > Chironomus > Chironomus tentans. The sequence continues at coordinate 38,798,962 of OY754302.1, read as the reverse complement.
TAATATTTCGCAACAGCAGCCAAAGGAAAGAAAAGAAGAATTTATGAGCGTCAGCAGCATCGGCAGCAACAGTAGTAATAAAAAAATTTGTCTGACAATCGCGACTTTTTTCTTGATATTTTTTTTTTTGAGTCTCACTCTCTTTTTTCTGTCGACTTCTTCTTCTTTTTCGGCAATGTGGATGATCATTTTCACGTGATGCTGCTGCTGTTGCTGCACTTTCATACAATTGCAATTGCTTCTCTTTTTTCATTTCACGAGATCTTCTTTCTCAATGGAGTGCTTCGGTTGAGCATGAAAAATTTGTTTTTTCCGAATACTCTCACAATAATGTGAAGTCGAAGAGAGGCACGAATGAACGTATCGGAACGTAAAGGAACTCTCGTTTGAAAAAACTTTTCAAATCCATTTTCAAATCGTTTGTATCGTTCGTCGTGTTAAGATGTGTTTTTAAAGAAATAAGAAAAAAATATATATATTGCCGAAAGAAGTTAAATAGTAATAACAATAAAGTCTTGTGGGAATTTCTTTCAAAAATATTAAAATTTAATTTTATAAAATATTTTAAAAAAAGAGTTTTAAAGTGAAAAAAATTATGAAGAATCAAAAGATCCAGAAATTGTGGAAGTGAACTAATTGAAAATAATTTTTTTTCATGCTGTAATTAATTTTTGAGAATTAAAAATTCCTTTGATGTGTGAATTTTTGTTTTTTTGGGGTGCAAAATTAAAGCAAAAAATGAAAAATTGATTGAATGCAAAGGAAAAATATTTTTGATGATTTTAAACTCGAATATACGAAAAAAATAAAGAAAATATAATAAATCTGAAAAGAGAGTTCAATGAAAAGTTTAATGATATTTTGAAACACATGAAAGAATGAAAAGAAAAAAATTATTATTATTATCATAATTGATCTTATTGGATGAGTGATAGATAGTAAAATTAATCAAAAAAATCTTTCCATTAACACACTTTGAAAAAAAAAATTTAAAAAAGAGAAAGAAAAAAAATCTCATTAACCTTTGAACAAAAAGGTGTTGAATTCGTCAATATTACAAAGATCTTTTGGAGAACAAAAACTCATGAAAAATGGAGCAGAAAATTAGAAATTTCAAAATTATTCTGGTGAGTCTTAATTTTTTTATTATTTTGAAAAATTCTTAAAGTTATGGGTTGAAATTCCACATTTTCAAAATTCACAAAAATTCATGTTAAGTTTGGAATCATTCACAAAATTGACGTTTAACATTTAGGAAGATCTAGCATGTTACACAGCTTGCTGTAGCAAGGACTAGAGGATGGTTTGGAAATGATCATTTTTGAATGACTATCTGCATCTTATTGCTGTCTAATATTTAAATTTAACAATCTTCAAACTCAAAAGTAACTCGAATTTTAAATAAATTTGAGTCAACTCTATTCGACTTTATACAAAATTTGAATTGAAATTTTTGATTGCTTTTTGGAAGTTAATGGAACTGAATTTTTGTACAACAGAACATCTTCTGCTTCAAACTTCCAAAAATTCATCAAAATCAATTACAAAAATTCAGTTCCATGAACTTCCAGAAAAAAACATTCAAAAATTCCAATCAAGCCATTAAACCTTAAAATTTTCTCCAAACATGCTCAGTTCCTCCTGAAAAACTGACGACAATTTTACGTCTCCAAACAATTTTTTCGCCCTCAATATTTCCTCATTTTTCCATAAAATAAAAGTCCTCAGATCTGTCATAAAATTCTCACAAAAAAAATCATTAATGTTGACAGAAATAAGTTTTATGAGCTGAGATAAAATTTCAAAAGTAAAAATTGTCAAGCATTTCAACATAGTTGACATGATCGACAAAAAATCAAAGCATGAAAAGAAATGGAATTTTAGAAATTTATTAAGTTGGGGATTGGATGTTTGTTGATCAATATTCCATATTTTGGTCATCTCAGGTTGGCTGGTATGAGACATGCTGCTTTAATTATCAAGTATTTAGCATCAAAAATCCCAAAAAGGTGAAATTGGGCTTGAATAATTCCAAAATAATCAAATTAAATCAAATTCACATCTAGGTAGGATGCTAGAGGTGTCATTAGATCCCTTTCTATATTTTGGTGATCTCTAGTTGGCTGCTGTGGGATATTCTATTTAATTATTAAGTATATAGCATCAAAATTCCCAAAAAGGTGAAATTTGGTGAAATCTAGCTTGAATAATTCCAAAGTAATCAAATTAAATCAAGTTAACATCTAGAAGGATGCTAGAGGTGCTATTAGATCCCCATCCACCTAAACTTCATAAAAATCTATAAAAAGTCTTACAAATCGCTTGAAAACTCTTCAAATTCCTCAAAATCAAACATAAATTTTTTCTTGTACTTCCAGTGAATTTCTAAGAATTTTCATTCTCATTTGATCTCCCAGAATCATACGTGAAGGAATTTGTAAATATGATTTGCATAACTTCAAAAAAAAAGAAATCTTTGAAATTGATTGATTTCGAGCAAGACCCTTCCGAAAAAATAATTACAGCAATAACTCAACATTCATAATTCCTCACATTTCTCTGTAATTATGGCTTTAACAAATGGATTTATTTTTTTTTCTTTGATTCCAAAGAACCTCGAAAGAATTAGAGAGAAATTTATGATTAATTGTTTCCAAAAAGCAATAATTTTTCAGTCCGAACAACAAGAAATGAAAAGAAAAGAAATATAGTTCCGCTCCCACACGCATGAATCTCTGTTCTATTGAAAAATCGGAAGTTCCTTTGAATCAATAAATAACTTTACTTAATAATAGTTGTAATGATGGAGAGAAGAAAAAAAAACTATAAATTAATTTCCAATGTAATGTTTTCACGTCGCACAACATCAATCGATAGAAGCCATCCAATCATTCCTTTCCCAGAGCCATTAATTTGTTGTTATCAAATCTGTTCACACCACTTTACCGCAATATAATGTTGTTTTTATTCGCACTATTGATTTTCCATCTGCCGACGCTCATCATCATCATCAATACAAATTGAAAAAATTACATCTCTCTCGCTCATGTCTTGCAAATATGTCCAAAGAAGAAAACTGGCTGAATGGAGCGAGTCAGCAGCAGCCAGCTAGCCAGTTGAGTGAGAAAGAAACAAAATAAAAATATCATTTCATTAATTTTATTAGACCGCGATCATAAATTGCGATTGTTAATTACATGTTAGGTTCCTTTTTTGCATATCATATGCCTGCCGCTGGTGCTACTACTTTACTACTCATACGACGAGAACGACAACAAAACGACAACGTCGACATTTGATTCGAATTGTGAAACATAACAATTTTTTTTAGCATCGCGTACACATGTCTTTCGCTAGTAGTAGATATATTCTCTCCACTTGTAAAACATCAAAGGAATAATGCCGCGCTATTCGTGTTTAATGTTGTTGAAATCAACTATACAGAAAGGAGAAAAGAAAAACCAGAGGAGCGAGAGATGTGTGCCATACATATAAATAAGTATGTAATGGAAGCAAGAAATACTGCTTGATATTAAATTTATTGTTTTTACTCATGATTATCATGATGATGGTGGAATTGGGTGGACAATTCAGGAATTTTTCTTGTGCTCTGTTTGGGTTCTATGACAATATTTTTTTTTTGTTTGGAGTGGGTTGATCGGATTTTTTTCTTGCAGGCTTGTTAGAGTGTCAATTTAGCATTGACTACTTTGTGGCATTTAATGTTGAGCAAGTCGTTAAGTGCTTGGAGGTATTTAACCTTAAAAAAGATTTAAAATTCTGTTAACTTAAAAAAGTTCAAATTTTATAACCTCAAAAATTCAAATTTCAAAAAACCGTTACATTTTTCAAATTTCAAAAAACCGTTACATTTTTCAAATTTCAAAAATTCGTTAAACTTTTAAAATTCCAAAAATCCGTTGCATTTTTCAAAAACCAAAGCAACCATTAAAATGCTCCCCAAACAATTCCTCAACAAGATTACTTTCAACTCAACAGGAATGCCTTTTAATTATTTTATCAAAATTCTTAAACAGCAGTAAATGAAAAAAGAGGTATTCAAGAAGTTGCTCCAAATGGAATTGATGATAATGATAAGCTACTTACAATCATCCATTTTAATACGCAACAAATAACAATAATAACAATAACGGCAGCACTAATAATATAATAATAAAAGACATAATAGAAAAAAAAATTCTCCATAATTATAATTTTTTTTTTCGAAAGTAGAAGCAGCAGCCAGCATCCAGCAAGCAATATAAATTCATACAATCTATAATGTGGAAGATGCCTTGGTATTTTATAATGTTCACCTCTCTACACGATTACAATGGCATGTTTTTTTATTCGTTTGATCTTTTGCCGCCCCGATTATTTTGCTCTCACTCACTCGCTTCATACACCAGGTTTTTCTCGTTCCATCTCACTTACATGCCTCTCTTCCTCAACAGTCCAAAACCGTGGCTCTCTTCGGAACGCAACTTGAATATTTATGCAATTCTCTCGGTTTTCACTCTCTTTCTCTCGCTCATTTTTTTTTTGAATAATTGCTAATTTTATGACTGTAAATTATTGATATGTGTATCGGAGGTCTGAAAAAAGAAATACTTTGTGTAGATCCGAAAGCAACAACAAAGGAGAAGACACAAACTGTGCGTAAATTTGAGGCTATTAAAGCATTGAAGATCCTTGCAGGTTCTCCCTGTCGATTCCTTTTAAAAATACACAGCAACAATAATCGATGATTGCTGGTTCATAGGAAGTCTTCTCTAAATTCCATAGAATGGTAATTAGAAGTAATATAATAAAATTATTTCAAGACAGCAGCAGATCGAAGAGAAAATTTCCTAATTTGCCTTTTAAAAAAGAGCCAGTCTCACTCAATGACTAATTTGATATCTGGCCTATAAAAGCATCAAACGGTTAAAACATGTAATAAAATTGTCGGTAAAATTGCTTTGAAGTTTTTTTTTCTCTTTCGTTAATAACCAAAAAAAAAAGTTTGTCACTATTGAAAACGAAAATTCTCTGTCTCTCACTCACTCTCTCCTTCTCCCACCTCTCGGCATGTTCTTTATCTGATATTCTTCTGTTCTGATTTCTTTACAAAGTAATATGATTATTGTGCGTGTCTGTGTTCAATGCCCTCAAAAAAAAAGAAACTAAAGAGCCGATAGAGGAGAAAGAAAATCTTTTTTTTATTTCATGTGATGGATTGCAGACCCTTTTATCCAGCAGTGCTTTTCTCTTGTTCACAATTTCAAGTAATGAAAATTTTTACGCTTATCAAAAAAAAAACTTTTATTGCCTAGAACTAAATAGAAGTTCTCTTTCTTCTTCCTTTGAAGTCTCTTTTTGGTAATTGCATAATGTGAATTTTAAATGATTTAGTGCTGTTCATCTCTGACTGTGTATTGGAGTGTCTCTGTGGGGATGTTTCACTGTAAGTGCTGATGGCTGCTTGAAAGTTAGTAGAAACCTGATTTTTGATGCTTTAGATGCTTGAAAATAGACAATTAAGGAAAGAATTTATATTTTTTAAATTTTTTGTCCTGAATGGGAATTGAACCCGCGGCTGTCGAACTATGTTCGCATCATCAAACCATTAAGTAGTCAGAACACTGACAGAATGCTAATTTATTCTATTTTAAGAGAACAAACTGGAATTTTGTTGAGGAATACCTTAGAATATACTTATATTTAAATATAGCACTAAACATACTCTGAGACTCTTGGGTTCCAAAAATAAATCCAAATTTAAAACCTGAAATCCAGCTCATTCTGAATCTTAAAAGTCACACATCCACAAAAATTTATCTCCAAGAATTCTCAACCAAATTCCAATGACCAGATTAGTTTAATTCTAAAAATTATCGTGGATTAACGTCAAAAATATTTATCTTTATTTTAGTATAATATCCGTCAATAATTCCCATAATAAAGGCAATAATCTCCAAATCGATATGGATTTTAATTAGCTCTGCGACGTTAATTGATAAAGCATTAAGTCAGTAAAATAGTCACTTTTATGCCAATTAACACGTTACACTTTTCATCTTTTTTCCTTATGCTGTTGAGCATTTTTTTTTGTTGCAAACTGTGAGGATTAATTCTACGAATGCATTAGTCATGGCCTTGGAATTTATGGATATTCTAACACTTTTTCATTACCTTAATCCCTTTTTTACTACATATATATATATATAGTAAGGGATAATAAAAACCACACTGCCCTCCCTAATTCCATCCAAACAATACGAATGCAATGCGGTAAAGTTCTTACAATTTATAACAATAGTCAATATTGCAAAGAATCTATCCTTAAAGTCCACCTGACATGTGCGTAGAATCAAGATCGATTCCTTGAAAATAAGTAAAAGAAAGACGATAATTTCTATTTAGTTCCATGTCGCAGGTGGTTTTCTATCTGAATCTTAGTTTTTTGCGTGGGAAAATATTTTTCTCTTCTTATAAAAAAAAGCCAGCAGCCGTCATCATCATCATCATTGTCCGAAAATGCAAAAAAAACTTTATTGTTTGCGTCTCTCCTCAATTTTTTTTTTGTTTTCATTTTTTTTCTGACAAAAAAAAGTGCAAAAAAGGTTTTTTTGGTGTTTTTTAAAAACACCTGTTCATGCCTTCGCTTTTGTATGTTTGCCGTTTCTTATTCCTTCTTATTTTGCGCGGAGCATCAAAGACGCATTTTTAATAATACAAACCAATTCACTAAATATGTGTGTAAGTCCGTACATGAATGAATCTAATTTATCATTCATCAAAGAATATAAATGGGGAAAAAAGAGCAGAAAGAGCGCGAATTTATTCAGTAAGGAATTGCTTTAACTGCGTGCGAAAAGTAACTCATTCAATGATCATTGGGTGCAAGAGGTAACATGCTTAAATATATTGAAAGAATCATATGTACGATAGATACAAAACATTACAGAGAGAGGGAGCGAGCATGAAGAAGCAATGAAGATAATAACATTCATAAATCAGCACCTGTTAGCTCAATTCTCCTTTACTTGTTGCTCACAAAAAAAAAGAAGTAATAATAATGAAACAAAGAAGAAAAAAAAGATTTTCATTCCCTTCTATGCCTGGCTTTTCGCAGGCTAAAATGTGCCTCGTTTTATAATCGTCTTTTGAGATATTGGCTCAAGATTCATTGCTACATATTTGTCTTAAACTTCTTTCTGCTGTAAATCTCTTCTTTTCCTGCTATACCATCTTCGTCTTCTTCTTACTTCTTACCCCATTATTATTATTATTATTTTATTATTGTTACTACTATTCTTATTATTATCATTATATTGTTATTATTATTATTGTTATTTTTCGATATTTTGGCTGCTTGTGTCGGCACTTTTGATCTCACCGCTTGATTTTTATGCGATTATTATGTACTTTTCTCTTTTTTATGATTATTTTTTCGCGATTATAAGCATATATTATAATATATTATATACGCATTTTATAGTATTCGTTTAGCTTGCATTTTTAAAGTATATTGTTGTAATATTTATCACACATGCCGCAAGTAGCCAAGTTCTTTTCATTTATTGCTTCTTTACTTGCGGGTATTAATGCAAACATTTCAAAAATTTTACCTAAAGAACTTTTGAACATTTTGTTGAATTTTCTTCGTTTTTAGTTTAATAATTTAAATTGATGCTTTTGGAGTTAACTCTTGCCATTGTTTAGGGCACATTTAACTTTAAATATCTTAATAAATTAGGTTAAATTCAGTAAATTTTAACAAAAACATTTCGAAGTGAGACAATCCGCCATTTTGTTTTAAAATATTTGAAAATTCAAAAATCTTAACGAACTTTTGAGTAAAAATTGCAATACAATGTAGATCCGCAACAAATGAATGAATGAAATGATCATACAGAAACATGGAACAGAACATGCAAGTATGCTTTATGTCGCCTTTGGGAATTCACAAGAAAACATTCCACAAATTAGTTTTCATGTCAATTAGACATTGATAGATTACATTTTGTTACAATGTAGAATTTATTTTTCGGTATTCATGTAATTTCATAAACGTCAGGCTGTGCATGACTCATTGAGATAAAACTAAATATCAAAAGATTGCTCTTTGGAAGTACTTGAGCGGAAAAAGATTAAAAAGAATTCCAGTCAGCTATTAAAATGAAGCACTGACTTAAAAAAAAAGTTTTTCCTCTAGAAAATTGAGAAAAGTTTCTTCAGCAAATACTGATTTCATTCATAAACAAGATAAAGGTTTAGTAGGAATAAAAATTTAGTTTTTGATCTGATAGAGCGCATATGACTGCAATGGCTATACTCAAGATTCATGCAAAGTTCCCAGAGATTTTTATTTAATTTTTAATTACACAAATTAAACAAAATTACGGTAATTTCAATGAAAACGTCATTAATTAATTGCCTGCTGAAAACTAGACAAATCAAGACCCAAAACACTGTCTTAACTCTCAGAAAACTCAGCGATAACATTAAAGTCTAAATTTCTTTAAACATTCTTACTCAAACACTGCCGCTCACCGCTGTGCTTTGCTCTTCTATCAGACTGTTATTGTCTGTTTGTTTCATGTTTCACTTTTTTTCTTTCTTCTGAAGGAAGCGCAGCAGTTTGCTTCACTATTCGTGCTTTATTTGCTCTCTTTTAACTTAATTAGCTATTTTATTTGATGATGCCCCCGCGTGTGCAAGAGCAAAGAGCAAAGAAAGAGCATTTCACATTTTACATAGAGCAGAAAAAAAATTAAAGATCTTCTTTCTTCTATTTGATGTTCTTTTCATTCGTGTATGTGTAATTAAAGAGAAAGAAAATAATTTGTTTATTTTTAAAACACTGACTTTAGTACTTTTCTTGAGATTTGAAATGTTAGGTTTTGTTTGGAGTGGTTTTTCGGCTGATCGGTTTGATCTGACTGATTTAGATTGTTCTTGGATAACTCTTGCCACTCTAAAGATCAATTTAAGATTTGTTTCTTCTATCAATTCGCTGTAGATTTCTTAAATTTTGCTAAAAACTTTTTGAGGTGGGAAAATTCCACCATTTTGTTTTTGATTTTTGAAGCTTCAATTTTTGAATTCTAAAAATCCGCTAAAAGTTGCTTCAAATATTTATTCACTTTTTCATGATTAATCGCCAGATGCGTTGCATTTCCAATAAGATAACCAAGTTCTGAAACTTTTTATAGTTTTTCTTAACAACACACTAACTCATTTCGTCTATTCTTCAACAAACGAGGCTTCTTTTGTACTTAAGTTAATATTTTCTCTTAGAGAAGAAAGAGTGCCCGATGAGATAAGATGAAAAGGAAAAGTTGAAAATAAATAAAAGGAAAAATTCAAAGAGTTTTTTTTCCGAAAAAGAAAAAAAATGTAATAATCTTTTTAACTGATCGAGGGCAATTGCTAATGCTGCTGTTTTGCTTTTTCCTCCCCCGCTGTTTGTGTGTCTATGTTTATACAGTAATAATTTTTCCATTTTCTTTTGATATTTCACTCTCCTTTCTTTATTTTCAACATTCTTGTGAAGTTTGAAGATCTTCTTCTTCTCGTTTCTCTTTTTTTTATAAAGTCAAAGGCATTGAGGGCACTTCAAGTGCGTGATTTATCGCTTATTTGTATTGATTGAAAATTATTAAGTGAGAAAAGCGAGTAGGTGCTTCAATAAACTTCAAAAAAATATAATATAATGTTCCCTCTCATCTTAAATAAGTTATTGATTTCAATCTTCAATGTGCATGACTACAAAGGAAATTATTTTAGCGCATATTGCCAATATACATCTTTACCCAGCTTCATTATCCGCTCATTACGTTCTCTGTTTTTGAAATGAAGCTTTATTTTTGTATGTAATGAGATTTTTTGCCTAATTTATTGGAATTCATTCGAAATAATTTATATTTATGGAATGATTTAAGGAATACACTTCACTTAATCTCTGTTCTCAGATTTTTTAAATATAAATTCTTATTATTCCTCCATTATCTTTGAAATTTATTTCTGTGCGTAGTTTTTAAGATTGCAGCAGAGTTTGTTTTCGATTTGCTTGGTTGATGTGCAAAATTGTGAGGTCTTTTAGGGGTATTACATGGTATTACTAGGTTTTATGGGGGTTTACTGTGAAACCAAAGTTGCAAAGCCACTGCCTATAAAAATCAACGATTTCTGTCTTAACTTAGGTAGCTCTGACTTTGATTTTGCTATTTTTGGACTGAAATATAAAAAAAAACTCAAAGATCTAGTAGGTATATGGAGGGTACCCTGGGTGTAATGCCATATAAACACATATTTTGCTAGTTTTTCAGGAATTCCTAAAAACTGCTTAAAACAGACAATTTATTAAGCTTCGATCACATTTTTTTGACAAGACATAGCCAGATCCTCTTGGTCCCTTCTTCATTGTCTAAAATCAGTGGCGTAGCCAGGAGGGTCTTGTTCCCCTACGAAAAAATTTGAACCGCAGCGAGAACACGGTTCAAATTTTTTTTTGGAGGGAGACAATACCCTCCTGGCTAAGCTACTGTCTACAATCCTGTCTTGGTACTGAGAATCCAAAAGTTAAAGCTGTTCCAAAATTTTATTACAAAGTTAAAGATCGAAACCAGAAAAAATTGGATTTTGTGGCTTAAAATTTGAAATTTTTCATAAATAATCTTGAAATTTGTTTAAGTTAAGATCCTCAAACTAAATACTCCTACTTATTAAATCAACAAAATTTCCATTCCTACTCCTGCTGATTTTATCAACAGAAGATCATCCAAAACAGTATTCCGGATGCAAACCTGCTGAGCACTGCAGACAAATCAAAAGATTTCTTTATAAGAAAAACTGATTCAATTTGCCAATAAATCTGTCGATATCTCTCTGTATGTGAAATATTTGCACAATCTTGAAAAAAAATTAAAAACAATTCTTAGTAAAATTTAAAAATAGCAATTCAAAAACAAAGCTGATCAATTGAGAATTTCATAGAATCGCCACTTGACGTCTCTAAAATTACATGTTTCTTCCAATTAACAATCTACAAAGCAAAAAGAGTCAACAAACACACAAAGATAATTATCATTACACCTATTAACATCATCTATTGACAGTTCTCTTCAACTTTTTTCTTCTGTTCCATCAACTCACTCAATTTTTCTACTCTATGTGCCGATTTTTTTTATGAATGAACTCTTAACTGCTGATTATTTTTCCTCTCTTTGTAGTAAAAGAAATCAAAAGAAAAAAAAATGAGAAAAAAAAAAGATTTCATAAAAAGCAGACGCGATCGATTGATTTGCAGATCGATAATGTATACATTTGCAGGCTGTGAAAACTATGCAGAAGTAGCAGATGAAAAGATGTATATTATTTAATAATGAATGGGATTTAATGGGTTTTTAATCACTTACAGAGAGGAAAAAATTTTCAGACAAGGTATTTTTCACCGAAAAGAATTTAAAAGAAATTCCTAAGATTCCTCCGTTTGATTTATAGTGGAAGTAAGATGGTGATTAATTAGCATGATTATCTAGTGGACAAATTTTTGATTTATCTGTTCCACATATGTTGATTTTTTGTCTCCAATTGTATCAAAACAGAAGAAAAAAAAACTGTTCTCTGTCGTGAGAGTAAAAAAGAATAAGGCAGCAAGTTGGAGAAGATGTACAGAGGAGAAAAAAAATATCAAAAAAAGAAAGATTATTAATAATAAAAAGAAGTTGAAGAAGCGACGAAGAAGAAGGAAAAACGTAAACAGATTTCCGAAGCACAAAGCACATAGAGCGAGAGAGAATGTGTTTTGGTTTTTGCGGATTCATTTGTTACTTCGGGTTCTTTTGATCAAAATGCGAGCAATTACTACGCGCCAACATCAAAGGAAAATGCCGACACAATCAATTCTCTCATTTCTTGTGTGTTAAATGTGTTATTATAATTTTCTTTTTCACAATTTTGTATATGATTTTTTTTTTTCGTTTCTTCATTTATACTCGACCGAGTGTATATCCATAGAGAGACGTCTCTGTGTATACGTATGAAAAAAAAATTAATACTCGCTTGTACTTGCTGTTCGTACTTAGTTAGTCTGAGTTAGTTAATTCTTTTTCCACAAAAAAAAAATGTTTCATCTTCTTTTCGTCTTTCCATTTTCTCATTTTTATGAATGAAATTCATTATGATGATCATGGACTTCATAATAGCGCGACATAGTCTAACGATGTAATGCAAAAAAAAAGAATAATGATGATCAGTTGAAGAAGGTGTACAAAAGAAGAATTGTGTGGTGTAAAAAAAGAGAGTGAATGAGCGAATGGAAAAGATTTAAAAAGCAAGTGTCGGCAAGTTGCAAAAGGCTGCGGTTTTCTGCTGAGTCAATGGTATCTCATTTGGAAAGAAATTTATTGCCCATTTTTCTTTTTTTTTATTTTATTTTTTTTTCGCGCAAATCAAAAGAAAGAAGAAATTCCTCAATACCGATAACTTTTCTCTCCATCTTTCTCTCTCGGCTTTTGTGGACTTCTCGCTCTCTTTCTCACTCTCTTGAGGTTTGCAATATTTTTGTTTTGATGCCAATGTGCAGTTTTGCACGCGATTTGGCTTGTGACTTAGTTGCAGAGGATTTTGTGAGTTAATTTTTAAAATCATTGAAGAACATCCAGTTTAGGATGAATTTATGTTCATTAGTCAATTCATAATAATAACTACTAATCTTAGCAGCTTTGGGTAGTTAAATTGATGATTTTCTAAATTTTTAAAGAGATTCTTAATTAAATTGAATTCTTCATGCAATTTTGATAATTATCCAGTCAAAAGAATGTCAAAATATATAAACATCCAGAAAATATTTCAATTCCAACGAAGACTGGGGCTGACCTGGGTACTCTCTTATAATACCATAAGCAATTTTGACAATATTCTTTCCAATGTCTGAGAAATTGATCTTTAATGGGAATCAAACTCACGTCTTTACAATAAAGAGAGTTTTATATTACCAGATTGTTGCCTAACAACTAGAACATAGACAACTCACTCTAGCATTGACAGAATCACCAAGATATTACTCAATGCCCCTAATTCTATAACAATCTTCGACTCAGATATTCTTAAACCCAAAAATCCCCGCCAAAAACATCGCCTCAACTCACCATCTGATCACGAGTCCATCACAACTTATCATAACAATTCCATTTCTGCATCTTGTAAGCACACACCACAAACACAAGCTGATTCACACATTCGTTTAAGGAAAGAAATATACAATGCAATTATCATCATGTATTCATGAATGCATGCGGTTGTTAAATGACTGTTTGAAGATAAATTATAAATTAATTGATTGAATTCAAACGCGACACGAAATAAAAGTGGAAAGGAAGAGGAGGAAAGGGGGTCATTCAGAAGTGACGTCCATCAAAAAATTGGGGGTTTTTAGACATATTTCTACTATCCATCATGTAAGAATTGGCACAAAGTTCCAGATCTACTTTGCCCTAAATATTGAACGGAACTTATGAACGAACCACAAAACAAATCACGATTTGGATGCAATAAATTGTTTACAAGCTATTTATTGCATAATAAGTAATTGCAAATGTATGATGAGAGTGCGAGAGGTGAGAAAGGGAAACAAATAATCGTCATGTTTAACACTCTGTTTTTTCCAATCACAGTAGCCAGCAAACAGCACAAAAAAAACATAAGTTTAAATACGTACTAATAATGTAAATAATCGTTTTTTGTATGTTGAACATACATGCTTGAAATGTAGTAAAAAAAGAGTGTTCTCCTGACTACTATAAATGGATTTTTAATTCATTGAATCGCTTGTTTATTTATGATTATCGTTTCACTCTCTATGCTTATTTTACCCACTTTATATCATCGTCATCATCATCAATATTGATGACTGTCGGTATGTTTACTATATGACCGAATGGAAATTGGTGGGCTCCTTTGTAAAATAGCTTACTATATATGTACTTATTTAGTTTGTCTGTCGGCATCTCTCTTTATATTTACATAAAAGCAAATCAGATATAACTTTTTTTCTCTTCTGTTTGTATATAATTTTCCTCGTTTGTCTGTAAAAATGTTACACAAAATTATTTCTTTATTTTTAGACATTTAATTATCATTAAACATTCCCTATTTAGTCGCGTATCCATTCTAGTTTCTTATTTGACTTTCCATGTTTGTTCATTCAGCTTCTTGCTCCATTTCTGAAAAATTTCTTTATTCAAACATTGAGTAGCGGCAGACTAAATAATCACATACTTAAACTATACAATATATTTATATATATTTTTTTGACAGATCTCGATCTCTCACTTCGTTCATGTCAAATTGTATAAATGGACAATGCTAATTAGAAAATGAAACAATTTTACAAATACCGTATGCATGTAAATAAGACAGCTATGCATGGAATGTTGAGGAAATGAATGCAAAACTGTGTGTGTTTATACTTTTTTTTTCTTTCTACATGCTCCGTACCTTGCTCTTTGTTTTAAGAGAATCACAACCGACTTAATTCTCTTTAAATGACTTCAATGAACTTACTTCTCGGTGAGAGGAAAACTTTACATTTTTTGGGTCAAAAACGACTCTTTGTCTGAGGATGGCTGCGGGAAGAGGAAATGATCACGACTTTAACGATAAAATTTGATTGCTTCCGATGACAATTTTCCAGTGAACTGTGTGTGCTGGATGTTGTAATTTATGTCTTTTAAATAAATATTCATCTTCATGACTCAGGAATCAAGTCCTCAAAAGATGAAATAAACAATTTAAATTCAGTTGTCGGTAATGCACTCAAAAGTTTGTGCCAAGTGCCCATTAAAACGCGAAAGAAAATTAATAAGGCACTGCACATATCCACAATATGTGTGTACGGAGAAATGACGGAACAGGTTTTTTTATTATTAAATTTCATTTTCAATCTGTCGGCTTTCGTTATTGATTTTTATCAACAAGACACGTTAATAAGACACAATAACAAATGTGTAACAGGGAGCAATTGATATAGCTGACAAGCCTATAAACGTATTTATATGACAAGCAATAAGAATTTTATGTGAATGAAGGAATGAAGTGAAAGAATAATGCGGTTCATTTCCATTTTTGGCTCTTTCTGTGTACTTTTTGGACTTGAAATATTTTTTGTTCCAACATGATTTACTAATGATCTTAAATTCCTTTCAATCTAATTACAGATAATCTTAACAGTTGCCCTAACTCTTCCATACATTCCATGTGATTGTAGGACTTTTACATCGAATTTAAATACTAGCTACAGTGGAAATAACTCAACACGAATAAGTCGACAAAATAAAGGTAAATTTATTTTAAGATCTTACAAAAAAATCAATCCGTTAATAATTTTGAATATCCACAGGAATCGAGACTAACTCCATCCAGCGGCTAGTAGGAAAAACAACCGATGGAACTCAATCGTCAGCAAAGTCTACGAATGGACTTTCAAAGTCTACAAAATTAAAGAGAGTATTTCTCTCCAATCGAGACATCACATGCAATGATGGATCACAAGCTGGATTTTATCTTAGAAAATCACCAGGATCAAAGAGATGGGTTGTCTTTTTCGAAGGCGGATGGTACTGTTTTGACCATAAGTCATGTAAAATGCGATGGACAAAGATGAGGTAATTAAAAGCTGCCTTTAACATCATAATTGAATCAAATCACAACATTTCTTAAAATGTATTTTATGATCAAAGTAATCATTGAGATTTTTTGAGAATATTGAGAAAAATAGTTAATTGAGGAGAGATTGTTCTCTAAAGAAATTGTCATTGAAATACAGTCCATTATTGAAGTTTTTAGTTACTGTAATTATTACATCACTTTTTATTTCATTACAGACATTTAATGACATCCACGACATGGCCAGAAACGAGAGATATTGGTGGAATCTTGTCACCATCACCAACTGAAAATCCTTACTGGTACAATGCAAATCATGTCTTTGTTCCATACTGCAGTAGCGACTCGTGGAGTGGACGACGATCAAAGCCAGAGTCTAGAGACAGTTTTAGATTTATGGGATCACTTATTGTTCGACAAGTCATGGCTGATCTCATTCCACTTGGTCTTGGAAATCCTCAAGGAACAGATCTCTTGATGGCTGGATCATCAGCCGGAGGTCTTGGTGTTATGCTTAATTTGGATAAAATGAGAGCATTTTTACAGGACGAAAGAGGTAAGTTTTTGGGAATCTTATGCCTTAATTCCATTTTCTAATAATTTTTCAATCTCTTCAGGATTAAATGTCCATGTTCGAGGAGTCAGCGACTCAGGATGGTTCTTAGATAGAGAACCATTCACACCTGGTGTCCCCGCTGCTGAAGCAGTCAGACAAGGATGGAAATTATGGGATGGGGTGTTGCCTGATGATTGTGTTGCTGAACAGAAAGAACCATGGAGATGCTATTTTGGACATAGACTGTACAACACTTTGAAATGTAAGACGTTAACTTCCTTGTTCCATGAATAGAAATTGAATATTTTTTCCATAAATTTCCAGCACCTCTCTTTATCTTCCAATGGCTATTTGATGAAGCACAAATGAGAGCTGATAATGTTGGTGCACCAGTAACTAAACAACAATGGAACTACGTTCACGAAATGGGCGGTGCTTTAAGAGAATCACTTGAAAATGTGACAGCAGTTTTTGCACCATCCTGTATTGGACATTCAGTCCTTACAAAACGTGATTGGCAGAATATTAAAATTGATGATGTGTCATTTACGGACTCGCTTAGATGTTGGGAGAATTCACTACTTAAGGACAGAAAAATAATCCTTAAACTCGCAGACAATAAGCGTCCAAATAAGCACAACAGAAACCATAAAGGAAAGAATCATCAGAGCGATCAGCCACAGCTGACGCATGAAGAACGTGAACAAAGACGCAAAGAGCGTCGTCGTCATAAGCTCACACCAGAAGAGCGTGAACAAAGAAAGCTTGAGCGTCGCGAACGAAGACGTCAAGAGAAATTTCTTCAAAAAATGGAAACCAAAAATCAAACTCCACGCGCACAGCGCTCACCTCAGGAAAATGAAATGAATAACAAAAATTCATTGCCAAAGATTATTGAAAATGAACCAGTTGCAAAGCAGCAGAAGAAGAATCGTCGTCAGCAAGCGAATCAGCGACGACGACTGGAGAGAATGGAGGCAAGAAATGCCACAAGGATACCTAAGCATCACCGAAGAAATCAACAGAATCAACAGCAGCAACCGAAAGGTCAAAATAAGCGTCGACATGGTGAGCATAATCGACAGAAGTTGCTAAAGACACAGAACCAACTGATGGAAATTAAAGAACCTAAAAAATGCGCTTTGAGGCTGTTACAGCGCTGCAGTTGGCCACAATGTAATCCCTCATGTTCATCGCTAACGAATCCTCTGACCGGAGAGGAAATGAAATTTTTAGAGCTTCTAACATCATTCGGACTTGGTAAGGATGCTGTTGCACAAGCTTTAGGTGTAGATATGCAAACACTTAACAATATGGATCAGAAAGAGTTAATCAAAAAGTTTACTGAGTCAACAAGTTAGTGATCTCTTCCTGTTTTACTTCTGCTATTTATGGAGAAACTGTTTTCTTCATTAGAAATCTAGTTTTCCTTGATGAAAATTAGTTTCTGAGAAAATTCAAAGATTGTAAAAATAATAGAAGAAAGAGAATTATTAATGTATTATCGTACTTAAGATCATAAAAAAAAGTATTAAACAATCCAGTTAATTGAAAAAAGGTCATCGTATGTTGATGATCGATATGCATTTTCACAGACATGTGAGCTAGCGAACTCATACTCAATGTGGCTAGGCCTGTGAAAGTGCAACAAATTAAACAAAGGAAACAAATAACAGTCCCAGTCATGGAAACGCAAAAATAAGAACAAAAAAAAAAACTTTAGGAAAAAAAAGTTCATTAAAATGTAAATTTAGCATTTAATTTATTAAAGATTCCGTAGTATATGCATTATTAGTGAGACCATTAATTTTAAGGATATTTATTAATGAACCTCCTTCGTGCGAACCCGACTCACATCTAAATTTTAAGGAATCAAATATTTTTTCTATATTTATGTGAAATTAATGAGGAATTTTTGTAAATATTTAAATATTTAAAAAAAGAATTAATTTAAAAGAAATATAAAGACTGTCCTCGTTTAAAGAATTAGCGTGTATCATACATAAGGCATACATACAATCATAGAAAATGATTACTTTATTGTATTTAATTTTATTGATCAAATTGGAAGCCATAAAAAAGTGAGACAACAAAGAAGATGAAGATATGAATGAACATTACTGACTTATCTTATCACAATACAAAATTGCATATATGAGAAACGCGACTTTCAATGTCTCAGGAATGCACATGATTTTAATTGTTATTATCGTACCCTACTTATCTATATATTTAACTTACTTAACTCAGTCTCTTTCTTATACATTCTACTTAGACTTTGACCTATACACACACACACACATGTTGTGGAACTAAGTATACATATAATGATGAAACATAATTGCCAAATCACACCCCAATGTAAAGAATCAAGATTTTAAATAAACAAACATTGTAGATATATCTTAATCTCAGAAAAAGTCAATTCATAGATCTGATTGTGAATCTCTTGTACTTAACTTATTTATAATGTTAGAGATTAGAACTTCACATTGTAAATCGTAAGTGATTCGAGATTTGAATGAGTTTGCTGTGCTGCAGAAAGAGTTTGATGGCATACACTAGCATATTGGGTATCTGAAGTCTTGCTAAACTGACTAACGTGTCTATTACCATACTATTGTGTCTACTGACACATCCTTTATGTCCATCAGCTCCCAAAAAGGCCTTTTAGTTCAATAATCTGCATTTTAGTGCTAACTAGTACACCAGCATGTCTATTGGCATACAAACATGCTTATTAGTAAGTCGATTAGCTTACAAAGTTGCCAACTAGCTTAACCCCTTGATTAGATCATTCAACCTATAAATTTTAGTGACTCTCTGGCACCGTTAGGTAACATTTGATTCCCATCTCATTGTCATCACCAGACATGTAGATGTAAGCTATTAAATAATCACAATTTAATGACTTTACTATTACAAAATTATCAATCATGCAAACTTTAACAATCTCGCATCACTTACGATGACTACTCCTTACCATCTATCACATGAATCACATCTTATTTCCAATAGTAATTATTATTATAATAAAAAAAAAATAGAGAATAGCTAGAAATCTACCTCAAGCATCCACATACGGAACTCCTTGTAAATATTCATATCTAGTGATCCCAAATGTATCTTTTCAACAATGTTTTAAAATAATGATAATAATAGAAAATGAAAAATGAATCAAATCAAAGTACCTGCTTTTTTTAATTAATTCACTTTGTTTGCACCTTTTTATAATGTATTTAATTATTATTATTTTGTAATTGTGTTTTTATTATTTCTGCGATCGATCAATGCAAAAAAAACGGATAAGAAAGGAACAAAAACAATTGTAGAAGGAAATTTTGAAATTTTTATTGTAATTTGTGGAATGAATTGAGATGAGAAATAAGGATTTTTGGGGGTGGGGTTACTAAAAATGGTGTTTTTTGAAAATAAAAATTAATAAATTTAAAAAAAAATAAATTTTTTAAAATTAAGAAAAAAAACTATTGGAAAACTAATTTTTTTAAAATTGAGAAAATTTAATTTTTTAAAATTGAAAAATTTTAATTTTTTAAAATTGAAAAATTTTAATTTTTTAAAATTGAAAAATTTTAATTTTTAAAATTAAAAAATTTTAACTTTTTAAAATTGAAAATTTTTATTTTTTAAGATTGAAAATTTTAAAATTAAATTGAAAAACATGTTTATTATTAACATTTATTATTGATTTAAAAATTTTAAATTTTTAAAAATTGAAAAAAAAAATAAATTTTTTAAAATTGAAAAATTTTAATTTTTTAAAATTGAAAAATTTTAGTTTTTTAAAATTGAAAAATTTTAATTTTTTAAAATTGAAAAAATTAAATTTTTTAAAATTGAAAGTTAATAATTTCTATTTAATTTTTTTAAATTTTTAAATAAATTAATGACTTTTTGAAAATTTCCAATTTTTTTTAAATTTCAAGTTGAATCTATTTTTTGAAAATTTTAATATAAACCTGAAAAATCATAAAATCACCTACCAACCCTAGTAACCACACCCCCAAAAACTCATTACTGTCGTTTACAAACCCAAAAGAATTAAAACATAAAATTTTTAGAAAATCATAATTCGATTTATAATTAATTGTTGTACATAACTGAATTAAAAAATTTGTAGAAAACAATGTTCGAATAATATAATGTCCAAAACGAAAATAATTAATGAATAAATTATTTTTGAAATATTGAGAATACATTTATGTCTAAAACTTAATCAGGAAATTTCGTTACGTTTAATCTAGCATCGCACATATGATTATGATTACTTACAGGAAAAGTTGAGCACTTCATACATAATTTTGAATTTATTCCAGAAGCATAATGTAGCTTGAATTTATGGATTATGAGTGACCTTATTAAAGCACATTGTTAAATCTCTTTATTTCATCTTTCATTTATTAAGTTCTTCATGATTATGGAAATGCTGCGGTTTTCAGACAACAAATTGAGTGCATCCTAGATGGATATGAATGCACATTGTAAATGACCTTAGTGGAATACTTTGTGGACTTAGTAAGTCATTTATTTTTATTGTTTTGATCCAAATTGCTGAAATTATGTAAGTTTATTTGATGAAAATAATAGAGTAGTGCCAATAATCCATTTATGGCTGCAAACTTTAGTATTTTAGTTCAAACATTGACTCTAGATCTACAATCTGCTTCTAAGAATCTTAAAAATTGCCACAACGTCTACAATCCCAACAAATTCCACATCAAATGCGCTCAAAACCCCCACAAAAATTACATCCAACTATCAAAAGCATAAATACATAAAAAATAAATTAAGTAGCCTAAATTGAGCATCAAGAAAGAGAGTATCTCACTTATCTCATAGCTAGTTATCGTTTAAGCACTTGAAAAAGATGTACATGCTCGTGAAAATATTTTTTATTGTCAATTTTATTCAAAAAATTCAAAGTTTTTGTCCTGTGCACTTGACAGTATCTTCAAATTCATTGAGTTTAAAGGATGCAACATTAGTTGCTAGTTGGGATCCAAAGTGTCCAGATTTACCGTCGAAAGTTAGAATTTATTCTGAAAATCCATATTTAAAGGAATCACCAGCGCTGGATGAAATTAATCCGAGAAATTTCAAAGCAGGACAAATTGATACAAAAATTAAGTTGGACAATTTGGAACTGCCAACAAAATGGAGCTTCAAAAATAATCAAGAGCCTCAACAAGCTTCAATTTATAGTAGAGAAGGAACATGTTTAAATTTCTACGCACTAAGCTTCAACAAATCAAATCATGTGACAAATTTCAACTGCCTTAAAATCAATCCTCAGTGGATGAGCAATACAAAAGAATTTTGGCTATTTCCGCTAAAAGAATTGGTTATTCCAGGCTCAAAATGTTCTGGATGTTATGCTACAGAAAGAAATTCAAGACGTAGACATTTGAAACCCGAGAGCTTCCATCAGAATCTTAACATTTGGCACCAACTTGTATTTGGTGTCAGATATCTAGAATTCTCAGTTGGATATTTCCGAAGTTTTCACAAGTCACTGGATATTAGAAGCAGATTCTGGATATTTAATGATGAACATGAAGTTTCACCCATATTTCCAGTTCTTGAAGATATTTTAAAGTTTGCAGAAATTTCCAATGAAATTTTAATCCTTGATTTTGTGAATTTCTCCTATGGTTTCCATGAATCATCAGGTGCTCATGAGATTTTTAAGAAACTTTTACAAAATATGTTTGACCATATTGCTGTGATGAATAATGGCAAAGGTGATGTAAAATCTTATGACTTCACCATCCAAAAGATGAAGAGTATGTCCAAAAATATTATAATCCTATACAATGACGAGGATTTGACTATTAGGTCAGGTAAGCCACTGCAATTGCCATTGATCTCATTTAATTCAGTACATCCTCATTTAGTTATTTATTAATAAAAAATTGATAAAAACAAATGCCTGGAAATCACATTGCAAAGTGATTCACAGCTTGTAGCTGAAAAAATGTCATTAATAATTGCAAACGGCATCAAGTTCGTAGATTAATGGAAAAATTATTAATAAACCAAGATAAAGAAGTTCAAAGTAATGAGTTCGTGACGTCAAACGATAATTTTTTTTGGAAACATTTATCATTTTATAAATATCAGCTTTTGTTCGACTAAAGAATATTAATCAATTCCAGAATATAAAGTCGTGATTACTCATGTCACAAAATTGTTATGAATTTTCATTCAATAATTGCACACATTTCATTAATATTTTATGAATGACAAAAGTGTCTATATAATTATCTTTCCGCAAAGTGCAGCCTTGGCAACATACAGCATGTTTTTATGCCATTTGTAGGCTTCTTATTTGAATTTTGTGGTGATTATCTTAGGTAGTTAGGTGGTAAAAGTAGAAATCTAGTTTATTTCCTTTCCTGGACATAATGAGACCTTTGCTGAACCTAAGACAGTAAAATCATGTCTTTCAGGCTGTATCAATTATGTACCTAGTATAGCTACCCATACCAATCACTAATCCCTTCCTCGAACACTCTTCTGGGGTCGATTGCTCGGTATACCCTAGTCTATACCCCTAGAATAACCCCTGGGGTAAAGTGCTAGACCTAAACCCTTAACTTCATACCTTCTATCTTTTAAACCAACTGACTTGCTTGTTATCCAGGCAAGCAATTATTTAGGAACATTTCACTTGGAAAATCCATTTATCTTATTGATATGCAGCTCATTTCCTAAGTAATGAATATTAAATGAATTTTAACGAGTTAATTGTTTCTATAGAATTGAAAAAATTGATTTACAAATCAATGAAACCATCAAGAATATGTCAGCGGAAACTTCAATGGAAAATTACAAATGAATCGTTGACAAAATAAACTCGCAAAAAGTTATGAATTCCAATATTCAATAATGTACACAGAACATGTGCCTTTCACATTTTTAATTCCTTCACTAATTAAATTATCAATTTTTTTTTCAGAACAAAATGAAACGGTTTTGTGGCCAGCATGGAAGCGATGTGATATACAAACCGACGAGAATGTGGCAAAAGTTTTAAGCTCAGAAATGTCCACAAAATATCGAACTGATAACAATGATGGATGGATATTGACTGCAAATTACGCAAAAAGAAATACTGATAGTATTAACTCATTCATGCTGTCGACATTGACTGGACCATGGCATAGTAAGATGAATGTTATTTCCCTTGATTATGTATTCTCGTCAAATCTTATCGACATTTCTCTTTCGGTTAATCACCAAAAGGCTTTGTCGAAGCAAAATTTCATTGTTATTGATTTGTAAACTTTCTATCTTTATAGTTTCAAGTAAATAAACCAATTGTAAAGTAATAAAGCAGCCAGTATGCAAATGCATGACTCAACTTTAATTTTTTCCTTATTTATTTAAATTATTTACAGCAAAGTATCAAGTCCGAGATAAAGTGCACAGAATGTTTTGTATTTAGTTACAAATGAGCTGATAAGCAAAACTGGAAGTTGGTTTTTTGCCAATTCATGATTAATTTCATAATTTTAAGACCATATGGATAATGAAAAAATATTCCATGAAACAATAATTTTGTTATAGCGTTCTATCTAATTAATTATGTCAGCGCTGATGTCATCAATTTAAAGATCACATCGAGATCTATTGTAGGAGTTCTCCCTGACTCTTCACATATTTTTTTACGACTTTTTGCAATGAATAATTTTCAGCAGAAAAATTGCAATGTAAGTAAACACTTTGGTTGACTGAAGTCAATATTTATAGGTATAAAGTGAACAGGAGATTAAAGATTTACTTACTGGATGTTTAATTTACTATTTAATATAATAATGTGAAGAAAATGTAGAAATCTGACAAAAATCAACCTTAATTCTATTAATTTTGAATTCTCGTTGTTTACTATATAAAATTTAATCATATTAAGTTCAAAATAATCAATAAATTTAATTAAATACATACTTTGAAAAATTTTGCAATTTGAACTACACAGAATGTAAACAAAAAGGGGAAAAAACTACATTCGTTTAACATAGCCAATAAAATTCAAATTTTAAAAGTCCGTTAATTCAAAAATGAATATTTATTGCGTAATAAAATCAAAATGTTCATCGAAGCAAACTACGATAAAATCATTACTCATTCAAAATTTATGAGCAAGTACATATAAAGAATTTTGAATGAAAAACAACTTGAAATTGATTATTCAATCAATTTAATCAAAAGAGCTGTGAAGTCATCCACCTACTTGCGAAATTCTCTGCTCGTTTCATTCACAAACTAATGAAAAATCCATGCAAATTAAAAGTATCAATAGTACGTGATCATAAGCACTATGTGAGTTATAAGTTTTGAAAAACAATCGATAGAGTTTGTTATCCATACACGAGTAGTATGTGAGTGTGTATTGGTCAAACCGCATGCCTTAATGATTTGCTCAAAAAGTATGCAGTAAATAGACAATTCGTGTAAATCTAGATGCAAATTATACACTCAATAATTATTTCAAAGGCCGTTTAAGGTGTAAAAACACATTCCTGTTGAGGTCGTTTTTGGATGTGTGCGCGTTGCAGCAGCAACAAGGCATTAATAGCTATACACAATTTAATGCATTGTTCGATTAAATAGAAAGAACATTTTTCAATTCCAAATGGTCATGACAAGCTGCATACGAATGATGTCTATTTGAAATGTTGATGAGGAAATGCTTAAGAAATCATCATCATCTTTACTTACGAACACTGTGGCACGAGATGCTGAAGAATTTATCATAAAAATGGAATTCTTGATGAAAAATAATGAGAAAAAAGATCCGAAAACAACACAGCTGCATCATTATTTTCAATGTTCGGTTCATGTGTACTAAAGTTATGCTCTTTTTATATTTTATTTATTTTTTTCATTCGTTCACTTCTTTATTCTCGGAATTGAATGTAAAATAAGAAACTTGTTTTTATTCCTCTAAAAAAATTCATTTCATGAACGAGGAATTTTTGATCTCGATGAGATAAGTTTGAGATATGTGGACTAAGGTGAGCGCATCGTTGGTGCAATTGACTTTTAGTCCACAACTTGTTGAGAAATCTTCTTTGTGAGGCTTGAAAGATTTGATCATTTTCGCACACATTCAGAATTTAGGAGCAATATTTGAATGAGTTAATCAGGCTTAATTATGTTGTCTATTAGTATGACTGATAAGTGGATGATGCATTGTTGATGTTCAGCTATCAACTGAGTGACAGATTGTGTGTCATTTTCTCAATTCGTGATTGAAAAATTAGCATCTGACTGAAATTATTTACATTCTCAAAATAAACAGGTTTTGATACTCAAAAATCTGAATTAAACTCTTCATTCCAGTATCCAAACGTTGAAAATACCAAAATTCGATATCCAATCCCACCAATAAATGACCTCATCCATCCACTGGACAATCCAAATGACACACAATCTTATTTAAAGCAGCATGACTTTTATGTTAACAAGAATCCATACGAAAGCTTGGGAACCATTCTCACATCGACTTTTCGGCTCAGTAAATCTCTCACTTAATGACTTAAGAGCGTCACGATGATGAGTCATCAAGGAATTTATTTTTAGCATCGCCACTGTAATAAAATTTCGTCATTAATTAATGACCTTGAAAATGGCAAAGATTTGTTTACCAAGAATTTTGCTGCTGATTTCATCGCATTTACTTTAATAATCACCTGAAAACGTGAGAAAAACAGAAAATTGCGACTCAAATAAATAAGAAGACATGACTTGTTTAAATTTTTTTTTTTTCAAATTTTTAATCATTTTCCATAGATTACTTTGTTTGAAAGTGAAATTTTTAAAAAAATACAGGAAATGTCTGCAAAAATAATGGACATACATTATTATGGATTGGTTATGAATTAGGATGTGTAGGATGTAAATCCTGTTTTTAATAACATTTAGGTATGGTGAATTACACAGTCTAAGTTACATTTTAACGTCTTCTAATTGAAATAAAGTAGTATAATTAAACATATTTTAAGGAAGTAATTTTGTACGAAAAATTATTAAAAATTAAAAAGTTTTCACATTAATCTTATTTAATTAAAACGTCAACCAAAATGTGATGAATTTTATGAGATGTCTAGGACCTAGGAAGGTGAGCTAAAACTTCTTCAACATTCATTGAGGTTTATTATCATAAGGCATGCTTAGAAGTAAATTTTTATTCGACCTGATTATAGGATTGTGACTGAAAAGTGTTGCTCTAATGTCATCCCATGAAATTTTCACATTTCGATTTAAATTTTATTTCTTTCTGACAAAAACATAGTTCAAAGGTTCCTTTGTTTTAATTTAAAATTTCCAAATTCTTGAATAAAAAAAATAAAAGAAAATGAAAAATCCTTAAAAAAGACACTTGCCATAGAATTGGCAAAATAATAAAGGATTGAACTATGCTCTATTCTACTTCCTACCATCCTTAAATTAACTTCTTCATTAGATTTTTAATTATACTTATTTTTGAATTGTTTGAACCATAAAGGTCACCAAAAAAATGTTATTTTTTTCTTTACATTCGACGGATCATCTTTGTGAGTGTCACAAATCATGAAACTAGTGCAATAAAGCTTTGTAAGAATATAAGTCAAAGCTGTTGTAGACAATTTCCGAGAGATAAAGAAATCACTGAGCAGTCATTTCGTAGCCGACCTACAGCACTTCAATTAGAGTCGATAGAGATCATCAAAAATCACGTGATAGTCAACTTATGATCACAATATTAAGCACAAGACTTAAAATTGAGTATAAGTTGACTGCAACCTGGCTACTAAATGATTGCTTCCTTAAATTTCTTATCACTCGAAAATAATAAATAGTTATCATTATAAAGTCTATTTTAGTTGTGTTATTTACAGACAGACTTAGTGACCTGTGCAAGATAAAAGTAAATAAATAAATTAATCCAGCACATGCGTCTGTCAAGTCGTTCAACTTCAAGACCTAACATTTTTGTCCTCTTTATTATCGTTTTTTCATGAGAAAAATACTCTCATGACATTTTCGAAAGGTTGTCGACATGCAGGACATTTTGTGACACTTGATGCACACTTCGCGCAGGCTATTACGTGACCACAGGGTAAGAAAATTGTGTTGTATTCGTTAA